>CM066034.1:585060606-587560606 GCA_033557465.1 Ichthyophis bannanicus
AGGTAAAATATACTCTTGATTAAGATGAAAAAAGGGGGAGACCACTTTAGGGCATAAAGTTGGGGATTGGTCTCTAAGGACCAACCGTTATCATGATGGAACCTTGTATAAGGTGGATTAAACCACTTAGAGCTTGCAGTTCACTGATACGGCGAAGCTGAGGTGACTGCAATAAGAAAAAATAACCTTCCAGGAAAGAAATTTCAAGGAGATAGTCGGCTAAGGGTTCAAACGTTGGCTTAATAAGCTGACCAGGAACCAAGTTTAAGTCCCATGCCACCGGAGGAGGTCGAAGGGGAAGTTTATTTAACGGTTAGGACTCTTCTGAATCTTGCAATAAGAGGATGAGAGGAAAACGGTTGTCCATTGATGGGCTTAAGGGATGCTGCAATAGCACTCAAATGGACCCTTACTGAATTCGTTTTGAGTCCTGCATTGGAGGAGATGCAGGAGATATTCCAAAAGAGACTCCAAAGGAAGTATGCTAGAGGGTTAAGACCCTTTTGAGCACACCAAATGCGAAATCTTTTCCATGTAAAAGAGTAAGAACGCCTAGTGGGAAGGTTTCCTAGAGGCATGGAGGATATCCGTCAATTGCTGCGAATAGATTGAAGTGTTGAAGGTCTAGGCCTTCAGTAACCAAGCTATGGAGGTGAAGGGACTTGGGGTTTGGGTTGCCACAAAAGTCCCATCCTCCTGAGACAGGAAGGTCTGGGGGGGGGAGAAGCTCCCAAGTCAAGGGAGGGGGCTTGGGAGGAGATGCAGAAGTAAGAGGGTACCACACTTGGCGTGGCCAGCGTGGGAGCTATGAGGATCCTGGACCCTTGGCTCCTTTGGAGTTTGAACAGAGTCTGGGAAATCAAAGGAAGGGTGGATGGAAGGCATACAGGAAGCCCTGACACCAATGAAGGAGGGAAGGCATCCTTGGCGGTGCTGGAAACTCCCCGACACGGAATTCTGCGAGGACAGAACCGAGGGAAGTTCTGGCATTCCACGGGACTTGCAAAGAGGTCTATGTCCGGGGTTCCACATTTCTGGAAGAGTCTGGAGTACATGATCCATGGGCAGGGGACCATTCGTTGTGGAAGCAGCGAACCTCGACTGAGTCTGTACTGGACCAAGAGTTTTGGATTTCATTGGAAAATATCACTGCCCAGGAGAAGGATTCTGCCACTAGCTCCACCTCTGGCGAAGGTGCCCATAATCTTAGAGAGGTCTTCGTTGCAAAGCGGGACAGAGTCAGTAGCCAGTACCCTTCCTCTGTTTATTTATGTTAAAAACATGGCTAGCTTGATTGTCAGCGTCACTGAATACGGACTGTCATGTTGCTGGTGACAGGAGGGCGTATTTCTGAAAAACTTCTGAGTAGCTGAGAAAGATTGTGCTGCGAGAGTTTCCAAGTGGTTGGATAGTGAAGGGTGGTATCCTCGTGCCGAGGACTCAAGTGCACTGAGTGCTGAGAGATCTATGAACAGATGAGGCTCCCCAACCTGTTTGGGAGGGCACTCTGTTGTGAGGGGTTGCTTGGGGCAACAAATGGCTGAAGGGGGCCCCCAGACAACAGATTTGGAGTGGATATACACCATTGGAGAGACAAAAGAGACGATTGGAGTTTGCTATTTGGTCTGCAGAGAGTACGTCTCCTGATGCTTGAGTCCACTGGGTGGATAAATCGTACCATTGAGTCTGCTCGTCTATTAATGTAGGCGACGCCGTAAGGCACCCCATGGCCACTTGTGGAGGCCATGTGGCCTAATAGTTGCCTAGCATCTCTCTGGCAGTTCAAGTGGATTCTGGACTGAGTCTGAGCGGCTACAGATGCACTAGACGTTGGCAAACGAGCCTGAGGTTTAGCTATAGGGCCCTTGCAGTGGTTGGTATCCCAACACAATGGTTTGCCCTATGAAGCATCCAGGGATTGAGTAGGGGTGAGTTGAGACTCGTTGGCAGTATTCGATCACCAAGTCCCAGATACCTGGCAGGATGTGCCTGGTGCGAGCCAGGGACAGTTCTGAGCCTAGCCTCGGACGTGAGATGGAGCGCGGGATGAGCCCGGCGCCACGGTATGGGAAGATCAAAAAGTTCCCAGGGCGCGTAGAAATGCCGCTTATATTGCCCGCATTTGGTAACTACCCTTGGAGCAGAGGCTAGACCGAAGGGAAGTACTCTGTCTTGGAAATGTTTTCCTTGGAACAGAAACCGTTAGGAAATTTTTGTGGGATGGCTGGATGAGTATATGTGTGTACGAAATCCTTGAGATCTATAGAACCAAAGCCAGTCCTGACTCTGTAGGTATGGAACATCAAGAACATAAGGACATGTCATACTGGATCAGGGGAACGAGGTTCCACAAGCCCAGTATCATGTTTCCAACAGTGGCCAATCTAGGTCATCCGTATCCTAGCAATATCCCCAAAAGACACAGGTTCCTCAATGCATTGTACTTGGTTCAAGCATGATATCCTGGGTCCCTTTTTAATAGTGGTTTATGGACCTTTCCTACAGGAACTGGTCCAAAACCTTTTTTAAACCCAGCTATACTAACAGCCCTTACTACTCCATTCCTCCGTAACAGATTCCAGAGTTTGTATTACACGTTTGAGTGAAAAAATATTTTCTCTTATTTGTCTTAAATAGTTTACCCTGTAGCTTTATTACATGTTCCCCACCTAGTCTTTCTATATTCTGATAGCGTAAACAATTGATCCACGTTTATCCGTTCCACTCCATTCATTAATTTATAGACTCTCTATCATCATCTCCCCTCAGCCGTATCTTTTCCAGGTTAAAGAGCCCTAAACTTTTTAGGCTCTATTCATATGAGTAGACTTCATTCCCCTTCTACAATTTGGTGGATATTCTCTGTACTTTTTCTAATAACTATATTTCCTTTTTAAGATACGGTGAACCAGAATTGGCCCAACAATATTCAAGGTGGCGGGCGTACCATGGCAGCGATTACAAGAGGCATTATAATATCCTTTGTTTATTCTCCATCCCTCTTCCTTATGATACCTAGCATTCTATTTGCTGATTCTTGGCCGCCTGCTGACACACTTTGCGGAGGGGTTTTTGTAACGTGATTATCCACGATTACTTCCTAAATCTTTTTCCTGGGTGGTTGGTTTCTAATGTGGCAGCCTTGCATCGTGTAACTATAGTGTGGGTGGTTTGTTCTTTCCTAGGTGCATAACTTTGACACTTGTCCACAATTAAATTTCAATCTAACCATTTTGGACTTCCCCCAGTGCCTTCGCAATTATCCAGTGATCACTCCCACCACCCGCACCCCCCTTCCTCCTGCAGTTTTCCACAATCACTCTCTGGGTTTTTCCCACACAGCTTTAAAACAGTTGTTGTGTCTCATCTGCAAATTTGATACTAACCTCACTAGTTATTCCCTTTTTCCAGGTCATTTCGATGAATAATGTCAAAAAGTAGCGGGACCCAGGTAGCAGGATCCCTGGGGTACTCCACTATTTCACCTTTTTTCATTGGGAAAATATTGGCCCATTTAGCACTACCCTCATTCTTTTCTATCTTTTAAACCAGTTTCCCGATCCACAATAGTACAACCTGCCTACCTATCCCATGACTTTTGACGCTTCGCCAAAAGTCTCTGATGGAGGGACCTTTGGTCAAAAGCTGTCTCGAAAGTCCGAGTTTTACAAAAATACCAACTAAAATTATCATACCGACTCCCCTTTGTCTACCTGTTTATGCAACACGCCTTCAAAAAAAACATATCAGATTAGGTAAGACAAGATCTTCCTTGCTTCTAAAGCCATGTTGGCTGTCTCCCATGAGGGAACAAATGACTATCTACATGCTGTGTAATTTTGTTCTTTATGATGGTTGTTGCTAAGTTCTACCATTTTTCGCCTGGGTACTGACGTCAGGCTCACCGGTTCTGTTAATTTCCCTGGGGTTCACCCGCCTGGGAACCCGTTTTAAAAATTGGTGTTATGTGGCGACCCCTCCAATCTTCATGTATTACAGATGATTTTACTATAAAAGTCTCACAGATTACCAAAATAGCAAAGGTCTGCAATCTCATATTTCACTTGTCTTTCAACACTCTGGGATGTGAATCCCATCCGGTCCAGGTGATTTGCTACTATTCAGTTTATCAAATAGTTGTAATATATCTTCCCGGTGTGGTAGCGTAGATTTCTCTCAATTCCTCTGCAGTATCACCTTTAAAACACCTACTTCAGTCTTGGGTCACATCCCTACATCCTTCCTCAGTAAAGACCGAAGCAAAGACATTCATTCAGATCTCCATCGTGCTATAAGCCTTGTCTCCTCTTACTGCCCCTTTTACCCCACTCTATCATCTATCGGATCCAATTGACTCTCTCACAGGCCTTTTTGTGCTACGAATGTACTTGAAAAAGTCCTTTATTCGTGTGTTTTTTGCTTCCGTAGCAAGTTTTGCTTTCTCAAATTCCCTCCCCCTCCCCCACCCCCCCCAAGCTTTGCCTGCCTTATCAATGCTTTGCATTTAAACTTGCCAGTGCTGTTAGTGCTGTTTTTCCACGTTTTTCAATCATTTGGCTCTTTTTTTTTTCCCTTCCTGAAGGTTTGCTATTTTGGCAGCAACAGCCTCATCTGACGCTCACCTTTTAAACCATGCTGGCAGTTTTTTGGACTTTCTTCCCCTCTTCTAATGCGTGGCAATATAGCTGGTCTGGGCGTTCGAGGATAGTAAGTTTTAAATAACGCCCAAAGCTTTGACTGAAAAGTTTTTTAACTTTGGAATACCGCTCCCTTTTCAATTTTTTTCCTAACTATATTCCTCATTTCTATCCATAGTCTCCCTTTTGAAAGTTAAAATGGTAGTACTCGTGGATGTGCTTTGACGGGTATTTGGTCTCGCCAGGGTTATTAAATCAAACATGATCATAACTATGATCACTATTGCCACGTGGTCCCAACACCCTGATATTCTTGCAACCAGAGCTGGAAGGAGAGTACCTAGAGAAAAGCATCTTGGAATTTCTCCTTGTATAGAAATTTTTTTTTTTTTTGTTCAATTCTCTGAGATCCAGAATGGGTCTGTACCCACCCTGTTTTCTTGGGAATGAGCAATAAGGGGAGTAAAAACCTGATTCCCTGTTGAGGAAGAGGAACCGGTCTTTCTATTGCTTTTGGGCGAGAAGAGTGGGTATCACTTCCTGACTCAACAGGGTTTCTAGGATAGATGGGGGAGAGAAATTGAAACTTCTCCACCATGGTATGGGGAGGAAGGAAGGTTGGTAGAAATGTAGCGTTGTGTAGTCTCCTCTATGATGATTAGAGAGGGTCCATTGTTCTTATGTGATTTGCTCCCATCTGGGCATCAAAATGAGTTAACCTTCCTGGGATGGTGAGGGGTGGTAGGTTCTGTTATTTAGAGCCAGAAAGGTTTACGTTCGTCTAGATTTAAGTCCAAAAACCATGAGGGGGTTGGACGGTGGGCTGTAGCAGCCCCTGCAAGGTTTTGCCCTGGCCTGTTTAGGCTGCTGACGCTTAGGAGTAAAAGCGAAGCTGCAGAAGATGGTTGTCCCAGTATCTTGAGGCATAAATCTGGTACTTCTTGTTAGAAAGGCTTTTTGAAAGATTTTTTCGTGACAGGGGTAGAGGTAGACTTAGAAAGTCTATCTAACGCAGCATTTTTCTGCATCCATTTGAGTGGCTTTGATTTGCCACTCCTTACCAAACAGATTCGCGCCTGTACAGGGCAGAATTTCCCAACCCCCATCTTGGGACCCAGGGTTCTAGGTTCAAGCAATTCTGCGAGCCACTTATGGCAATACCTGAGGCTCTGCTAGCACCCTCAAAGGAGTCAAAGGCTGCTCTGTTGGAGAACTTTGAAATATCTTGGTTATGCTTCAGCAAAAGAAGGAACTCCTCCTTTCTATCCTCTGGGATAAAGGGGAGAAAAAGGCGTATCTTTAATGCAATTTCCTTCAGAAACATGCCCATATAGAGGCTGTATGAGTTGATTCTGCCAATAAGCATAATTGCTTGGAAGATTTTTCTTCAAAAAGCATACAGAGTCCTACATTCTCTTCCTGGGGAGTAGAAGAGTGTCTTTTAGTACTCTTTATCCTTTTCATAGCTGACTGCACCACGATGGAGTGGTGAGGGAGCTGAGCTTTTTGAAACCCAGGAGAAGGGGGGACACGATACATGGTGTCCAGACGACGAGAATGTGGAGATAGGGTGAGAGGAGTCTCCCATAAGTCCATCATGTGTTCTTGAAGAATTTCATGGATGGGCAAGGTGACTGCCTCTTTTGGAACCTTAGAGTATCCTAAAATGTCTAACTTTTTTGCTCTAGGTTCTTTTTCAGAGGATACAGAAATAGAAAGACCTTTAGTCACTTCAATGATGAAGTCTTGAAAGGATAAATCCTCTGGAGGAGACATTCTCCTCTTTGGAGAAGAGGGCTCCTCAGGCAGAGTAAGGGATACTTCAGCAGAGTCATCTGATGAATCAGAATCATCAGAAGACTCAAAGTATCGTCTGTTTTGCTTCCAGGGATCGATAAGCGTATTGACTGGTATCGACATCAGGGTACCCGGACCGGCATCGGTATCGGGAAAAACCCCGGAACCGGAATCGGTTATCCTGGTCGATTGTGGATGGCCTGGGTACCGGAATCGGCTGTGGAACCAGTAACGGAGTCGGTAGGACGAAGGGTGCGGTACCGAGGGCGTCGCAGCCCGTTGATGAAAGCGAAAATGGCCTGCTGCATGGATTGAACTGTATGATCCATGGACGCCACGACTGTCTGGATGTCGGTACCGGATGCATGAGCCGGTACCCCAGAACAGTTCTAACAGGTGATCGGTCGAGGCCGTGCCATCGATGTCAACCTGTAACCCCATAGGAGGAGCTTTGGAAGCCGGAGCTTCCCGCCGGGGTTGTTTGGGCTGGGGCAGGGTCCTCAGGGTCAAGCCCAGGGTATCTCGATACTTAGAGGAAGATTTGCCCTTTGAGGACCTGCCAGAGGAATGTTTGGTTACCTGAGATTCATCAGGAGAGGAAGACCTGGAAGATGTCGATGCTGGAGTATCTGTAGAAAACAGCATGTGAAACTTGGCTGCCCGTGTTCTGTAAGCCACGTTTAGACATCAAAGAACAGGAGGGGCAATCCGGAATGGAATGGTCAGGCCCCAAACATTTAAGACACCATTCATGGGAGTCTGTGACTGAAATAGTACAGCTGCACTTGGTGCATTTTTTAAAACCATAGGCTGGTTTCTACATGAGGGAGTATTAGTGAAGGCCTAAAGGCCTCCCAGAACTAACACCCCACGTGAGGGAAAAAAAGAAGATTGTTTTTTTTTTTTTAAAAACAGGAAAAAAGACCGGCGGTACCGGTCTGGAATCGGGGAAGGCAGACACGCGGCCCAAAGAAATAAATTAAAATAACAAACTTCTTCAGCGGTGACAGGAACACGACCTGCTGGCTCTGCGGAAAAAAGAAGAACTGAGGAGAGTTGGTCAGGAAGGAGGGAATGCAGCGCACATGCGCAGTGGGAGGCCCCAAAAGCTTTCCTTCTGGGAAGCTGGGGAGCATTCCCGCGCAGGCTCCGTCGGTAACTACGTACCCATATGTGAGCACGTATTCCTGCTTGTTCCTGTAGATATTCATTCTTTTGGTAGTATCCTTCACGGATACATTGCTCCGAACCATGCGCTCTTGGGCGACTGTCTGCTCTCCCCTATTATCTAGTTTAAAAGCTGCTCTATCTCCTTTCTAAAGGTTAATGCCAGCAGCCTGGTTCCATCCTAGTTAAGGTGAAGCCCATCCCTTCAGAAGAGCCCCTCCTTTCCCAAGAATGTTCCCCAATTCCTAACAAATCCAGAACCCTCATCCTTGCACCATCCTCTAATCCACTCATTGAGACTCCGGAGCTCTGCCTGCCTTTTGGGTCCTGCACGTGTAACGGGAGGCATTTCGGAGAATGCTACCCTGGAAGTTCTGGATTTCAACTTCCTACCTAAAAGCCAAAATGTAGCCTCCAGAATCTCCCTACAAACATTTTCCTAATGTCATTGGTACTGACATGTAACCAGACAGCAGATTCCTACCCAGCACTATCTAAGACCTTGTCTAGGTGGCGCGTGAGGTCCGCTACCTTCGCACCAGGTAGGCATGTTTACCAGGCGATCCTCATGTCCACCAGCCACCCAGCTATCTACCTGCCTAATGCTGAATATCTCCAATTATATACCCCAATGCTTACCATTTCGTGTCGTGGACATTCCGGGGGCTTCAATTTCCAAGTGGGTGCGTGAAGCGATCGCCTCGGCATATGTTTTGAAGGGCCGTCGAGTGCTGGAAGGATTGCGGGCTCACTCTACTAAAGCACAAGTGGCGTTGTGGGCAGAGCATAGTTTGGTTCCACCGGCAGATATTTGCAAGGTGGTCGTCGCTGCACACTTTCAGTAAGCACTATCGGCTCGACGTCCTGGCAGTGGACGATGCCTGCTTCAGGTCAATGGTGTTGCACGATATCAGGGTTTCTTGGTCCCTCCCGTTGATTACTGCTCTGTTACATCCCAGTGGTGGAGGACTAAACTGGAGGAACGATAAGGAAATAGAAATTACACTTACCTGGTAATTGTCGTTCCTTGAGTGATGACAGTTTAGTCCTCATTCCCGCCCTGGGGGTACTCAGTTCAGTGTTTTCTTCTAGCAGCAGTGCTGGTGCAGTATTGACGAGTGAAGGGGTGGCCTTCAGTTCTGGATCGCAGTGAGTAATGCTTTGGGCTACTTTCCTGTTTCCCCTGTTCTGTCGCTAAGTGGGGGGTACAGGGATGGTAAAGACTAAAGGGATGCAAGATAGTAGCAGCGTGTAGGGCTTAAGTCAGGCTGCCTGCTTACGTGCCGTTATTCCTGTCTAGCTGAGGAGTTTGAAGTTTCTGTTTTCACTAGTTGTTGACAAGTTTGTAGTTTACGTTTAGCTACTTATCTGTTGCTCTTTTGAGAGTCTGCTTTGTTAATAGTTCACTGGGGCTGATGGGTGTTACCAGCAGCTTACATACAGTGGTGTCAAGAGTTTGACTTGTTCCAGTCTCCAAGCTGCAGGAGGAGGTGCGCAACCCAGTGATGGAGGACCTAAACGGAGGAACGATAAGGAAATAGTATGTCTTTGTTTTCTTGCCGAAGTCTGCCAGTTATTTGTTGTATGGATGTCAACCAGTAAGGCATTCTCTGAGCTTCGGTGCAAAAAGGGAGAATGCTCTATTCATGTTGCACTAGTGCACTTCCTGTTTATTTGTGGGATGCAAACTTGGATTGTGTGTTGTCTTCTGGGGTCTATCATCTGCTGATTTTGGATTAGGGATTGTAGGTATTCCGATGATTGTTGATGGAATGCCTTAATATATCTCATTATTTATTTATTTATTTTATTTAAAGTCTCTTTTATACCGCGCTATTCAGCATCAGTGCGGTTTTACAATAAACAGCGAACATACACATTTCCAATAGTACTTTGTGTTTACATATGAACAGGAGAATCAACTTGGCTAACAGGGTAACTATATACAATAACAATATATACAATTTACAGGCTGGTCATGTGTTCTTATGGTTTCAGACAGAGGAGATTTGTGAGGTTTCGGTAATTGGTGCTGAGCTTTCATTGGTTTCCGGGTAATGTAGGAGGAAGAGGTAGTGTTTCACAGCCTTCCTGAATTGGAATATGTCTGGGATTGTTCGGAATGTTGTGAGGGAGGCTGTTCCAGATCATTGGTGCATAAAGTTGGCATGCCGTGCTGGATGTTGACTTGGTGCATTGCGTCTTTGATCTTGGGAATATCTAGCTGTTTTGTGCTTCTGACCTTCTGTCCCTATTGTTGGGTGTCTTATGGACTATCTCTGATATTGATGTTGACGATAGACCGTTGGTGGCTTTGAAGGTGAGTAGCAACGTCTTGAAAGTAATCCTCCCTTGAATCGGAATCAAGTGGAGCTGTATCATAATGGGTGTGACATGGTCCTTTTCTGGATGCTCCGTGTAGTACTCTTGCTGCGGTGTTCATTGCCATTTGCAGTGGGTTCAGAGTGGTTTGGGGGAGTCCTTGCAGTATTTGCATTCGCATAATCGAAATGCGGAATTATTAGTGCTTGAAAGATGGTCCTGAAATCATCAGGCTGCAGCAGCGATCGTAGGTATCTAAGGGATCTGATTTTATGGTATACTGCCCTTACAGTGTTACTTATATGCGCCTGCATATTTAGGTTCTGGTCTAGTGTGACGCCAAGGTATCTGATCGAGGATTTGATCTGGAGGTCAGCTTCCTTCACCTTTAGTACTGTAGGCGCGTGAAGTTACGATTTCTTGTAATGAAACATGACCTCCGTCTTCTTGTGTTGAATCCGGAGGTTTGGGATTGTAGGCCAGTTGGATATTTCATTTATGCAGCATGTTATTGGTGAGAGGTCAGGGTTTTCTGTTGCAAAAGGCATGTATAATAGCACGTCATCTGCGTATATCATGCAGTTCACGTTGAAGGACCGGATAAGGTTGCAGAGAGGTTGCATGTATATATTGAACAGCAAGGCAGAGAGGGAGGATCCTTGTGGGACACCTTGGCTTTGGTGGAATGGTTCTGATGATGTGTCTTTGGATCGAACCTGCTGCCATCTGTCAGAGAGGTAGGACCTGCACCACTCGAGTGCTTTACCGGAGATTCCTTTTTCTTTGAGGCGTTATAAGAGGAGTTCATTGTTCACGGAATCAAACTCCCCATCGATGTCAAGTAAGACAAGGACAAATCATTTTCGGGTATTGTTGATGACTGATATAAAGCTGCTTAATAGAGTGGTAAGAAGGGTCTCAAACCCTGTGTGCTTCTCTGAATCCGTGTTGGCATGGATCCAGTGGTGCATTGGAGTCAATGTGGTCTTGTATTTGTCTCTGACTTCCTTTTCCATTATTTTTGCTAGCGTCGGTATGCTTGCTATAGGTCTGTAGGATTCCGGTTTCTGTTGTTCGAGTTTGTTGTTTTTTTGTAGAGTTCTTATTTATTTGTGTTTGAGGGTGCGTGGGAAATCAACTGTTGTGAACGATTGTTGCATGAGTCTGGCTATGATGGGGACTGGAGGTCTGTTTGTAGTTCTTTGATCCAGAATGCTGGGCATGGATCAGATTGTGCTGTCGTCGTGTTGATAGCTGCTATGGTGTTTTCGATGCATTGTTGGGATGGGGTCATGCAGGTAGAGAGTGATGTTTGGTTGTAAGGCTGAAGGATATTATTGGACGCAGAGTTGTTGTTTATCTGACATAGTTTGGTTTGTAGATAATCTGCATATATTTGAGGATGGATTCCATTTTGCTTGTTCTGATGCAGGTTCTGTTGTAAGTCGCTTAACAAGGGCAAACAGGTCACGAGGTTTGTTGAGGGATCTCTTTAAGGTGTCAGCGTGGTAGCGTTTCATGGTTTCAGTTACTGCGGTACGGTGCACTGTGAGCTGTAGGTTGTATGCACTTTGGTCTACTTCTGAGCGTGAGCGGCGCCATCGTCTCTCAAGTTTTCTTAGTGTCGCGAGTGAGGCTTTCAACTCAGTAGAGTACCATTTTGCTGTGTGTCCTTTTCCCTTGAGGTCTGTTTATTGCTGTCGAACAGCTATTGAGCTGAGTATCTCATTCCAGTTGGAGACTAGGTCGTCTGGGTTGTGTGCTGTTGAGGTTATTAGTGGGATTGTTGATTCCAGGATAAGTTCTTTGTTGAATGGTTGGAATCTTCTTGGCGGATTGTTGGATTGACCCAATTGTTGAGTTATCTACCTTTTGGCCTTGGCTTGGTTGAGGAATTTGGAATAGGATTAATGAGTGATCAGAACCATGGGACAGCGGTAATAGATAGTTCAGGGATGGTTGTTCCTCTGCTGGTTGGGTCTGTGGTGAATATTAGATCAAGCATGCCTCCTTTTGTGTGGGTAGGTTCCTTGATTAATTGGCTATATCCTAGATCCTTCAGGGCTTCGAGAAACGCCTTTGAGTGAGTGTCTTGCAGGGAGGGGAGGTTGAAATCTCCTAGTACCCAGCTTGTTGCATGTGGGCTCTGGGAGTTTGCGGCCGTGTCGATTATCGTTGTTAGTGCATCTGGATCGGATGATGGAGCTCTGTAAAGTAGATTGATGGAGGAACACTTATTCGCTATCGAGATTGAGTCTAGGAGCGGCGAGCTGGTTGCATCTTTTATGTTGAAATGAAGGTCAGATCTGGTGATGGCAAGGACACCGCCACCCCTTTTGCCTGATCTGTGACATGTATGGACAGAGAAGTTAGCGGGCAGGAGCTGGTTGAGTATCACGTTGTCATCACAGGAAAGCCATGTCTCGGTGATCAGTAGCAGGTTAAGGTTGTGTAGTGTTATCGTATCTGAGATGATTGGCCATTTTTTACGTACAGATCGGGCATTTACAAGGGCACATTTCAAGAGATGTGGGAGTCGCTGTTTTTTCTTTTTACTATGCTGTATTGATACATGCAGGAGGTGGTGGTGGTGTGTTTGAGTGGTTTCTAGTGATTCATAGAATGGGGCATCTGGGGGCATCATTAGCCTCTAAGAAGCCTTTAACTATTAAGTCTTATCAATTGAAATGGAATCAATTTGCAAATTGGTGTGTACTAAACCATCACAATCCTTTAATTTCCCCATAAATTCCATACACTCTTATTTGTTTTGCATCTCTCAAAATCAGCACAAACTAACTCAGAATGCATCCATTTAGCCATTTCTGCATAATCCAACACCCAAGTGAATGACACAACCTACATCAGTACATCCCTTAATATCTCCATTCATGCAAGGGCTCATGTACACAAAACGTCTGATTAAGAAGCCTGTTCCAAATTGGGACCTTAACATCGTGTTAGGGCAACTATTAGATGCACTTTTTGAACCAATTGGTCAAAAATCTCTGAAGTACCTCTCCTGGAAGAAGCTTTTCCTAACTGCTGTTACTTCAGCACACCAAGTGAGTGAACTTCAGGCCTTAGAACATTATTCTCCATATATTCAATTTTTCCCTAACTGGATGGTGCTTCGCACTCATCCAAAATGCTTACCAAAGGTCATCTCAGATTTTTCTCTCAAAGTATTGTACTTCCAGTTTTTTTCCCCCTTAAACTACAACTCTTGCCCAGGGGATGAAAAGTTTATACTCTGGATTAAAAACATGCTTTGCTGTACTACTTACAAATCAAAAAATATGAAAAACCGTCACAGTTATTTATATCTTCTAACTGGAGAACTCCAGGTATGCCTGCTAGTAAATGTACCCTCTTTGGCAGGGCTGCGGGGTTGTACAGAGCATTACTATTCAGCAGCAAATTTAACTTTTCTAGTTAGAATTTTCCATATATCGACTTAGAGCAGGGGTTCTCAAGCCAGTTCTCAGGAACACACCTAGCCAGTCAGGTTTTCAGGATAACCACAATGAATATGCATGACAGAGATTTGCATACAATGGAGGCAATACATGCAAATCTCTCTCATGCATTTCACTGTGGCTATCCTGAAAACATGACTGGCTAGCTGTGTCCAAAGGACTGAAGTGAGAGAACCCCTGACTTAGGGGGGAAAGCAAATTCCATGGCTAACCCCCAAGCTACATCAATTTTAAGACCATATGTAAAGCAGCAACCTGGTCTTCAGTCCATACCTTCACAACTCATTATTGTGTGGATACATTTTCAAGATTTGACAATATATTTTGGACAGTCTATCTTTCACAGACTGTTCAGCTAGCCTCTACTCCAACTTCTCAGTATCTTAAAAGCTCAGGTTGCTCTAATCGATCTCAACTTAGCAACCCTCAACTTTGAAATCATCATCCTTTATGGCTGCATTTTTCTCCAATGTCCTTCAGAAAAAGCAAAGTTGCCTACCGTAATGAGTATTCTCTCTGGACAGCAAGGAAATGCAGTCATGCTCTTCTTCCCACTAGCCCTACTACTACAGTGAATAGAGCTATGATATGGGCTGCTGTTAGATGTGCCATTGCCAGTGTCAGGGTGTTGGTGCGCAAGGGAGAGGAAGATTTACATTTAAACTCTGGTGCTGAATGCGCATAGCTACCATCGATGGATGACATCATCATTTTTATAGCTCCATTTCTCTGCTGTCCATAGAGAACACCAGTTAAGAGGTAAGCTACTTCGCTATCTCAACTCACTAAAGAAGCTTCCAGTATGTAAAGACTTAGAACAGCAGCTCACTTTTGCTTAAAGCAGAAAAGTCTTGGATTTGTTACCTTGGAGATGTTACTGGAACAGCTCACAGAGTGCCCCAAAGCCTTCTCATTCTACAAAAACAAAAGAGAACAAGATAGAATTGTTAGTGATCTATACCGAAACAGAAGAAAGAATAAAATGTTATCTGGAATTATAACGTACTTTGCATGATTCACAAAGGAGTACCACAAGCACTGTTCTAGTCCTAAAGGTGACGAGTAAAGACTGAGTAGACTGGCAAACTGTCTTGCATATGAAGGATAAATTTTGTATATTGACTAAAAACAAGCATAATAAAGAACCAATTGTTTTATTCTGCTCTTCTAGAACAATTCTCCAATGCAGTACATTTCATTAGGATTTTAAAATGTCTCTTATCTCACCATGCTTATCACAAAAATGCCCTTAAATTAGCCACCCTAGCTCTGATACATATCTTAGTTAAAAAGTCTAAAGCCAGGACTTAATGCCTAATAGCCCACATTTGCAAATGTAACTTCAAGGAGATTGAGAAGTGAAGAAGTGGGAAAAGCAAGCAGGAAATTACCCCTCTCAAAAAAATAGACATAAAAAACCTACTATGGTGACATTTTACTCATCAGATGATATCCTTTCCTTAAGTCCTGTTACACCAAGTGCTTGTGCCCTCCTACCAGCAGTTGTGGAGACAGAGAAACATTCCAGAGGTTTCTTATGACAGTCTGTGCCCCTAAGAATCCCTGAGTGTACACAATTTCAGTGAAGATAATGCTCAACAGAACAAGAACCAAACCTATGTACATGATTCAGCTTCAGACAGAAGGTTTGTAAAAAGGGTATGAGTCTGCAGGTCCAACCGTAGAGAGTACAGCAGACCAAAACAGTTTCCAGGGGCGGGTCTTAGACTGCTCTGGCAAGACTCCAGGAAAGGACATTATCGAGTAAATAAAATGTCACTTTCCATATCATCCTGCTAGACTAGTCCAGACAGGTGGGATGTACCAAAGCTACGATGCCACTGGGCAAGAAGACACAGCAGCTTTCAAGACCTCTGAACCAAAAGCCGTGTCTGATTGAGCATGGACATCCAAGCGGTAATGCCTGACAAAAGTAGAAAGTGATGCCCACACTGCTGCCTGACAAATGTCTGAGGGGGAGATCGAGCTGTGCTCCACCCACAAAGATGCCTGCATCTGAGTGGAATGTGCATGCAAACCTTCCGGAACCATCTGGTTCCACAACAGAGACACTGAGGCAATGGTCTCCTTGATCCAGCATGTCAGGATAGTCTTGGCAGTTGTGTCACCTTTATGCAGTCCCACAAACAGCACAATAGACGGTCTGACTTGCGAAAGGAATTAGTAACTTTAAGATACCAGAGAAGCACGTTCTAGACATCCACCAGGTGAAGATCCTTGTCCTTCCCATGGCACTGTGTCCTAATAAACAAAGGTAAACAGATCATCTGATTAACACGAAGAATTACAAGAAAGATGGGATGGGCCAAATGTATACAGCCTCCTCCAAGAATGACAAGTAAGGGTCCCTACAAGATAACACTTGCAGCTTGGAGAGAAGACACACCAAGCAGATTGCAACCAAGAAGATGGTCTTAAGGTTAAGATCTTTAAGCGTAGCCTATTTTAAGAGCTCTGACATCAGTGTCCATAGCACCAGACCGAGATCCCATGAGGGAACAGTTGGACGTAGGTGCCATATCACCAAAAGGAAATGAGATAGGACAGTTATGAGGGGGTATTTTTGGGAACAGGACAGTTGTGGGAGGATGTTTATTGGAGCGGGACAGTTTGCAGTGTGGTGGAGGTGTAGATTTTGGGGGTGGGGCAGTTTGCAGGGGGGTAAGGCAGTTGTCAAGGAATTTTTTTTCATGGTGGCGGCATTTGGAATTTGGTAGCGCAGTGGAGGGGACTATTTTTTGGGAGCGAAGGCAGAGTATGGGGTGGTAAGGCAAATGTGTGGGGGAGATTTTTTTTGGTAGTGGAGCAATTTGACAAGTTGGGAGAGGTAGAGAACAGAGAGAAAGTCTGAAGGGAGCAATTTGCTAATTGCTAAATTGCATTGTATGTAAATTTCCATGCTACAGAAGCTGTAACTCCTCCCATAGAAATACATTAGGCTAGTTTTTTGGGAGGGCTTATTTCTCTGGAACCCTCGGTCAAATCTGGTCAATTTTCGAAGCCAATATGTCTTTTCCAGTTTTTCCCCACATGCCAAGTTTTATCTTGTTTCATTACATTTTCAGAGAGTTATTTTCCTCCCAGACAGACAGACAAGACATTCTCAACCTTTTTATAGAATTCTTTCCAACTTCTGTGGGTTGAAAAGAATAAAAAGTAGGGAAAGCATGAAGTGCATGGCTCATTGAATTCTTTCCAAAGCCTCCGTCAATGTGTGCATGCACACACCCGTTTGTTTGTTTGTTCCCACAATGTCTGAGTGCGCATGTGTTTCTTGTAAATGCGGTGCATGTATATGAGAGAAAGAGTGTGTGTGTGTGTGTGCACATATCACTGGTGTGCATATGAACCACATACATGGACAAAGAATTAAAAATAATTCACCAGCTGTGATGTACTGCATTTTAAATTATCCACTATATATTTCGTTTTCTTTGCTGTTATTTCTATTGTGAAAGCTACAGACTGAATTCTACTGCTTTCTTATTGGTTGCTATCTGTACTGTCAGCTAATATCCATTGTCATGGGTAGGGCTTGATTAAGGAACTTCCATGAATGTACTCGACAAAACTATCGATACGGTCACTTATTAGAGCGATGAACCTGTTGAATATATATATTTAACGCTCCAACTTTTAACTTAGAGATTGCGATGTTATAATTTTCAATTATCTTAAGATGTTGTTCATCGACAATTAAAAACTAGACGTCAAAGCTATTATAAGCAACAAGGTCTCAGACTTGTATGGGGCTGTGATTCAGACTTGAACATGCCTGATCTCTATGCACCCTATTGCATCAGTGACCTTCTGGCGTCACTTAATGTTTCTTCCACTTCTTTTAAAAATGTCAAGAACAACGTCATAAACAAACAAAATCAGCCGCTCACTCTCAAAATTAGTAATTTGCTTTGAATGAAACAGTAGTGCTTAACTTAATATAATGACCTCTTTAACACCAAATTTCAGCGCCGATGCGCTTCACCATTGTGAAGTTTCCTCAGGGGGTTTTTCAAGCCCTTCAAAATGCACGTTGTTAATTCCAGATTTTCGAAGTACTGCTAACAAAATAAATGAAAATCTTATTCAATCAATCGCAGTCTCTTCCTGGATTTATGTTCTATATCATACACTATCGAACAATATGTATTTCTTTTACCTTTAGAATGCGTATCATTGATTCCTTGGTCTAATCATTCTGAAAACTGGTCAGTTTCTCAAAGCCAACACCGCGCATGTGGGTTAGCTATTGTCCATGGCTTTTATAAATCGTTGTTCACCTGTGCGAGATTCTTCACTAATGCGTATCACAAGTCTAATCATTCTGAAAACTAATCAGTTTCTTAAAGCTAACTCCGTGCATGCGGGTTAGCTATTTATCCGTGCTTTTTATAAATCGTTGTTCACTTATGTGAGATTCTTCACTAATGAGCCTTCCGATACACTCATCTCTCAAGTCAATGATCAAACATCAACAATCCTGCGCATAAGCTGTAATAAGCGCTTTCTACCTCCATTAGTCATAATGATGCAGTCCCAAATATGTGGAAATTGCCTGATTCACTAGGATGACTATCTCACCTGACTTAAATCTTGCGCATACGCTCCAATCTATTTGAGCATTTAGGCCATTCGGACTCACTGATTACAGATTATAAATCCATCGTTCTCGAATTAATAAAGTTTGGTCTCTGGTTTTTCCATTGTAACCAGTATCAATCTGATCTATGCAAAAATAACGTAGCTCCCCAAATTTGTGATTCAATTCTGTACAATGATCCACAATTGGTACTTCGTTTTTCTTACAGTTCAATCTGCTGCGATGTTCATTCATTCTAACCCTGAAGGGCCGAGTTGTTTTGCCTACATATATTAAGCTACATACAAAAAATCCTCAAGGAGCCAATGTAACAAAAACACACATCAAAAAACCCCAAACAAGGCAAACAAAAAGACAAAAACTAAAACAAAAACGTGAGACAGAACAACCAGGTGGAATGAGTATAATAGAGGAAAAAAGACCTCAGTAGCCCTCCAGGTAGATAATGGAGGAAATGAGTCTAACATAAGGGAACAAGTCCCATAAAGCATGAAAAGACTTTCTTTACATCAAAGGTCAATAAAAAAACCTCTAACATACCACCAGCTGGTATAGCTTAAGCAGAGCAGAAAAAAAGAAAAAAGCATGCAGCGTTTTAAGAAATCAGCCAAAAATCAGCCAAAAGAACTCAAAAAAAGTCCAAACTTATCTGAAGGCCGGATATGAAGAAAAAGTATCAAACGAGCCCCGACATGAGCTCCGACACCAGATGTTTCGCCTTACGGCTTCCTCAAGGAGCTTCAACGTACATGGAACTGCATTTGAAAGAAGAACGCTGACTAGAAATGCTACGGGGAGCGGTAAGCTATGCCAGATCACGGCGTCAGTGTAACCCCACATGCAAAAAGACACCTTTTTTTGAGTTCTTTTGGCTGATTTCTTAAAACGCTGCATGCTTTTTTCTTTTTTTCTGCTCTGCTTAAGCTATACCAGCTGGTGGTATGTTAGAGGGTTTTTTTATTGACCTTTGATGTAAAGAGAGTCTTTTCATGCTTTATGGGACTTGTTCCCTTATGTTAGACTCGTTTCCTCCATTATCTACCTGGAGGGCTACTGAGGTCTTTTTTCCTCTATTATACTCATTCCACCTGGTTGTTCTGTCTCACGTTTTTGTTTTTGTCTTTTTGTTTGCCTTGTTTGGGGTTTTTTGATGTACATATATTAAGCAGCATGGGCATTGAATGCAATAAACTACATGAGTGGAGCCACAAGACGTTTGCTTTTTTAATTGATATGTTTTACCATGATATTGAAATTCTGTCGTTTCTAAGGTGATTTCACATATTCTACACTCTCCACACTTCTTGTGACCGTTGCAACTAACCATACGTTGATGTGATAAAGGTCTTAACATCGCCGGGCTCAATATTTCCTTGAGATTTTTATGACGCTGCCAAACGCAGCGAATGTTTTTCTCCTCTAGCCCTGCGATGCTATTTATCACATTGGTGTGTTTTTTTAAAACACGTTTAATTTGGGAACTATATGGGAAGTATTTTGTAACTAAATTAACATTATGATTATCGACCTGATTTTTCTTATCAAAATGTAACAATAAATCTCTATTATTAAATAGTGCTCTTTTATATGCATGATGTATGACCTGTTGAGGATATCCTCTTTTCTGAAAATTACTCTTTAAAATCTTTGATTGTGCCTTGAATTCACCTTCCTCAGAACAGTTCCTTCTATATCTGAGGAACTGTGAAAAGGGCAGGCTATCCCTTAGTTGTATGGGATGAGCACTGTTGTAATGTAAAAAGGTGTTCTTATCTATGGATTTTCTATGAACTGAAGTGATCCATGTTTGATCCCCTCTTTTAATATCCACATCTAAAAAGGTCATACCTTGACCACTAAATGAATGTGTAAATTGTATATTTTTAACTCTATGGTTAAGCCATATTAGAAACTCATCTAGTTGGTTTATCTGCCCTTTCCATAACATGAAAATGTCATCAATATGGCGACACCAGAGTTTGATATAGCTCTGATATGGTGACGTCTGTCAGCATACATCAGCAGGACATTATGCCTAGCATAGGTGTCATGGCTGTTCCCAGACCTTGGATTTCAAGCAGCTCTGACCGCCTGCTGGTGATGTCAGTCTCCGGGCCTGATGAGATTGGTCTGCAGCCCCTCCTTGCTAAATCAAGAATAGCAGACCTCAAAGGGAGGTGCTGGAAACAATAGCAGACCTCAAAGGGAGGTGCTAGAGAAAATTCACTATAAAGGACAGAAATACTTCCTCTTTCTCTCTCTCTTCCTATTTTCATCGGACACACCTTGCCATGAGGCTCTGACACCCACTTCTCTCCCCTCCCCCTTGTTCTCTCTTTCTCTTCTTCTTACTATGAGGCTCTGACCCATATTTTCTTACCTCTCTCTCAAAGCACAGAGAGATGGATTAGAAAAGGAGAAAATTAAATGGGAACAGGACAAACACATACTGCAGATAGAACTAGATAAATTAAAACAGGACTTACAAGCAGCTCAGGACAAACATAAGGCTAGTGCATAGGGGTGTCCTGACCTCCTGGGTTCAGATATCAAAATGTCTCAAGCCTTCATAGTCCAGCCTGCCTCCGTTCTCTCAGCAGAGAACTCAATTCCAGAGCCTCTGGATGATGAAACAGACACAGGCCCAGAATACAGTTTAAGGCTTGTAACATCCTTGATACTGGACTCTTGTGGATGCCCCAATGTTATCAGTAGAGTAGGGGTCAGGATAAACTAGCTCTGATTGACACAGGGGCTGGAATTAGTTTTACAAACAGAGCTTCTCCCACTGCAGATCAGAAAAATATGGAAATTTATGAAATTCAAGGAATTAATGACACAGCTTCCAAATGTGTGGCTATCCCAGTTAAATGGAGTATCCCTGTGCACAGTGAACAAAACAAGGAAATGTTAGAAACCACTGCCTCCACTATAGTGAACACACCAAAAGAAATAATTGGAATTGACATTCTCAACCAGTTAAATTTGGTGGTGGATATGGCTAATCTTAAATTGTGGCAGTATTCAGGAACTTCAAGTGCTTCTAAAACGTTAGTGCATGAAGTCATTCCCCATGCAGTTAGCAACTCAGTGCACCAAGGCAGCTCAGCAGTATGATCTGTGTGTAATTCCCTCAGAGGTGGCTGATATTCCAGTCTGGGCTCAAGACAAGTTAGATTGTGGGAAAATGCACACACAAATACTGTTGGAAGGTGAGGATCCTCCACCACAGAAAAAATACCCAGTACCTCATCAGGCTATAGAACCAGTGACTAAAATTGTGAAGATACTGGAGGAGAGGGGTCTGATTAGACCTATTTCTTCCACATGCAATTCACCAGCCTGGCCGATAGTTAAACCGGAGGGTTCCTTCAGGCTCACTATGGACTTCCGTCCCTGAATCAAGTTTCAAAATCTGTAGTGCCCGTGGTAGCCTCATACCCTGAAATGATCTCTAAACTGAACCCCAAATGTAAATTTTTCTCTGTTTTAGACATATCCAATGGGTTTTGGAGTCTGCCCCTGGCCCTTGAATGCCAGTACAAAACAGCCTTTCAGTGGCTGAATAAACAATATGCATGGACTGTGCTTCCACAGGGATATAAGGATTCCCCCTCAATATTTCATAAATACATGCAGGAAGCCCTGTCACTATTGTCTTGCAGAGATAATATAATTCAGTATGTAGAGATGACATTCTGATTCAGTCTGAGAATGAAGCTGTACACTGGAATCATGTAAGAGAAGTTTTAAAAGCCCTCTTACAAGCTGGTTTTAAAGTTAATCCTGCCAAGACTCAACTGTGCAAATCACAGGTTTCCTTTTTAGGGGTTACTATTGGCCAGGATGGTAAATCTGTAGATTCCCAGAGGATAGAGCTGATACAGAAACTTCCACTTCCTACAGATCAGAAATCACTCCAGTCATTTCTAGGGCTCACTGGTTTCTGTCGTGACTTCATGCACAATTATGCTGAAGTGGCAGTTCCACTTTACTCCCTGCTAAAAAGTAAAAGTTATGTTTGGGAGGAAGAACATACAGAAGCTGTAACTAAATTAAAGCACATTCTGACTTCTGCTCCTGTTCTGGCACACCCAGATCACACACAACATTTTTTCCTGTACCCTGTAGTTGGAGAGAACAGTATAGGTGCAGCTCTAACACAACGCCTAGGAGGAGCAGATCGACCTATTGCCTTCTGTTCCAGAGTTCTCACTTCTCCTGAACTCAAAATGGGAAACTGTGAAAAACATGTACTGGCTTCCTATGCTGCTATGCAGAAATTTACATACATCATTGGTGCTCAAACCACATACATATGCAGCCATCACACCCCCCTCAAATTCATTGTAGAGGGAAAGTTAGCATGTAGCAAGATTAGGATTGAGAGAATAGTCCAGTGGACTCTCATGTTGCAAGCACAGAATGTAAAGTTTGAATTGTTGAAAGAACCTAACGTGCAAGTGGCTGGAATTTTGCTGGAGGGGCAACCTCATGACTGTCAGTCCTCACCCAGTGCCCCCAATCACATGATCATAAGAACATAAGATATGCCATACTGTGTCAGACCAAGGTCCATCAAGCCCAGTATTCTGTTTCCAACAGTGGCCAATCTAGGTCATATGTACCTAGCAGTTTCCCCAAGGGACACAGTTCCACAATGCTTGTATAGGTTCAAGCATTGATATCCTGGGTCCCTTCTTAATAATGGTTTATGGACCTTTCCCCCAGGAACTTGTCCAAACCTTTTTTAAACCCAGCTACACTAACAGCCTTTACTACATCCTCCGGTAACAAATTCCAGAGTTTGATTACACGTTGAGTGAAAAAATATTTTCTTTTATTAGTCTTAAATAGTTTACCATGTAGCTTCATTGCATGTCCCCTAGTCTTTCTATATTCTGATAAGGTAAACAATCAATCTACGTTGACCCGTTCCACTCCGTTCATTAATTTATAGACTTCTATCATATCTCCCCTCAGCCGTCTCTTTTCCAGGTTAAAGAGCCCTAACCTTTTTAGCCTTTCTTCATAGGAGTATCCTTCCATCCCCTTTACCATTTTGGTGGCTCTTCTCTGAACCTTTTCTAAAATCGCTATATGCTTTTTAAGATACGGCGACCAGAATTGCACACAATATTCAAGGTGCGGTCTCACCATGGAATGATATAGAGGCATTATAATATCTTTTGTTTATTTTCCATTCCTTTCCTTATCATACCTAGCATTCTATTTGCTCTCTTGGCCGCCGCTGCACACTGGGCCGAGGGTTTTAACATGGTATCCACAATGACGCCTAAATCTTTTTCCTGGGTGGTGGTTCCTAATGTGGAACCTTGCATCGTGTAACCATAGTTTGGTTTGTTCTTCCCTAGGTGCATAACCTTGCACTTGTCCACATTAAATTTCATCTGCCATTTTGATGCCCAGTCTTCCAATTTATCAAGATCCTCTTGCAATTTTCCACAATCCTCTTGGGTTTTAAGAACTTTAAATAGTTTTGTGTCATCTGCAAATTTGATAACCTCACTCGTTATTCCACTTTCCAGGTCATTTATGAATATGTCGAAAAGCAGCGGACCCAGCACAGATCCCTGGGGTACACCACTATTCACCTTTCTCCATTGGGAAAATTGGCCATTTAGCCCTACCCTCTGCTTTCTATCTTTTAACCAGTTCCTGATCCACAATAGTACACTGCCTCCTATCCCATGACTCTTTAGTTTTGCCAAAAGTCTCTCATGAGGGACCTTGTCAAAGGCTTTCTGAAAGTCCAGATACACAATATCAACCGACTCACCTTTGTCCACCTGATTATTCACTCCTTCAAAAAAACATAACAGATCTTCCTTGTCTAAAGCCATGTTGGCTGTCTCCATTAGGTCATGACTATGCTGAGTAATTTCATTCTTTATGATGGTTTCTACCATTTTTCCCGGTACTGATGTCAGGCTTACCGGTCTGTAGTTTCCCGGATCACCCCTGGAACCCTTTTTAAAAATTGGTGTTACATTGGTGATCCTCCAATCTTCAGGTATTAGAGATCCTTTTAATGATAGTTCACAGATTACTAATAGCAGGTCTGCAATCTCATATTTCAGTTCTTTCAACACCCTTGGATGTATACCATCCGGCCCAGGTGATTTGCTACTCTTCAGTTTATCTAATAGTTGTAATACATCTTCCCGATGTATCGATATTTCCTTCAATTCTTCCGCACCTTTAAATACCACTTCAATCATGGGTAACATCCCTACATCTTCCTCAGTAAAGACTGAAGCAAAGAATTCATTCAGTCTCTCCGCTATCGCCTTGTCGCATCTTAGTGCTCCTTTAACCCCTTTATCATCTAATGTACCAACTGATTCTCTCACAGGTTTTTTGCTACGAATGTACTTGAAAAGGTCTTTAGAGGGAGGAGTGGTCTAGTGGTTAGGACAAGGTACTTCAGGCCGGAGGGCTGGGGGTTCATGTACCACCTGGGGACAGCAATCTCAGGCCGGAGGGACTGGGATTTCTAGTCCTATAGGCACTCCTTGTGGTCTTGGGCAAGCCACTTAACCCTCCATTGCCCATGTTCCCTGTAAGTATTAACATATGTGTGTCATATCCCCTCGTGTTAAACGTATCCCCCAATTGACCGCTTTGACCCGGTAAAAAGCGGAATATAAATACAGCTAAATAAATAAATAAAATAAATAAATACTTCGCGTTTTTGCTTCCGCAGCAAGCTTCTTCTCAAATTCTCACTTTGCCTGCCTTATCAATGCCTTGCATTTGACTTGCCAGTGCTTGTGCTGTTTCCAGGTTTCATTGTTTGGCTCTTTTTTCCATCTCCTGAAAGATGCTTTTTTGGCAACAGCCTCTCTGACCTCACCTTTAAACCATGCTGGCAGTTTTTTGGACTTCCTTCCACTTTTCTTAAAGCGTGGAATACAGCTGGTCTGGGCTTCCAAGATAGTATTTTTCAACAACAGCCAAGCCTGATGTACGTCTTTAACCTTTGCAACTGCTCCTTTTAGTTTTTTCTTAACTGTTTTCCTCATTTTATCATAGTCTCCCTTTCGAAAGTTAAAAGGTAGTACTGTGGATTTCCTTACTATCCCTCCTCCACTAATTAAATCAAAGGCGATCATGCTATGATCACTATTGCCAAGTGGCCCCAACAACCTTATCTCTTGCACTAGATCTGGTGTTCCAGTAAGGACTAGGTCTAATATGGCTTCCCCTCTGGTCGGTTCATGAACCAGCTGCTCCAAGAAGCAGTCATTTATTTCATCTAGGAACTTTATCTCCCTAGCATGTCCTGATGTGACACTGACCCAGTCGATACCGGGGTAGTTGAAATCACCCATTATTATTACTGCGCTGTAACTTTTGTTAGCTTCCTTGATTTCTTTGAGCTTTTCATCATCCATTTGGTCATTCTGGCCAGGCGCTTGATAGTACACCCCACTGCCATTGCCTTCCCCCTTTTACATGGAATTTCAATCCATATAGATTCTACAGCAGATTTTGCTTCCTGCAAAACTTTAATCCTTTCTGACTCAATGCCCTCTCTAACATAGAGAGCAACCCCTCCACCAATTTGATCAGCTCTATCATTTCAATATAGTTTGTACCCAGGTATCACAGTGTCCCACTGGTTGTCCTCCTTCCACCATGTCTCTGATATTCCAGTCATATCTAACCTTTCATTTAGTGCTATATATTCTAACTCTCCCATCTTATTTTTTAGACTTCTAGCATTTGCATTTGCCTTTAGGGAACTGGGACTAGACAAAATTTCACCTTTTCTTCCTACAGTATATATTGATGGTAGTAGCCAATGTGAAGGAGGCAGGCGACTAGCAGGTTTTGCAATTGTACAATTGGACCCAAATAACCAAGTGGTACTGCAGAGACAGTATTCCTGTGGGTCAGCATCAGCACAGTACTGTGAGCTGGCTGCTTTTGTAGCTTGTATGCAACAATATCAGGATTCACACCCAGAGATACAAATCATTTTAGATTCTGATTATGTCTTTAAAAGTGCCATTGCCTTGTTACCCTGGTGGCTGGCAAATAAATTTAAATCTACAGATGGGTCCACCGTGAAAAATTCATCATTGTGGATTATGGCACAAGAACTGAGTGAGAAGTTTCAGAGAGTACATTTAGTTAAAGTAAAGGCACATAGGAAGAAAGGCCCTTTAGTGAAAGGAAACACAGCAGACTCACTAGCCAAGGAAGCACGCCATGTAGGCCTCATATGGCCCTGGTATGAGCAGACACGCATGGTTGCTATTGCTACACGTTCCACAGATTATGATCAGATAATACCACCAGATTACTTCGTAGCACTGCAGACAAAGGACCCTGAGCTTTCCAATTTGAGGAAGCTTGTGCAGGACGCCCCAGATAACCTATATCAGCACACACCCTTTCTCACACTCGCTATAGAGAAAGACATTCTATGTGCAAAAAAAGAGGAAGGTTTGGTTATAGCTATCCCTAGAGCTCGAGGTAAAGAGTGGATGCATTGGGTTCATGGTGCAGGTCCTATGGGACACCCTAAAGCAGAAGAAATGCAGACTATCCTCAATAGGTTGGTATGGTGGCCAGAAATGAAACATGATATACAGGATCATGTTTCCTCCTGTGTAATCTGTGCTTCATTTGGGAGGCAACCTAAAAAGAGAAGGGGACAGTTAATGAGAGCACCTCCTCGTGGCCCATTTGAGAGATTGCAAATAGATCATGTGGGCCCTCTTCCGTTAACCGCTAGGAAAAATAGATTTTTGCTCACTATTGTTGATTCCTTTTCTCATTGGGTAGAAGCATTCCCTGTCCCAGATCAAACTGCTCGAACCACTGCAGAAATCCTAACACTGCAATTTTTTACACGCTGGGGCATTCCCA
Source organism: Ichthyophis bannanicus (assembly GCA_033557465.1). Classification (NCBI taxonomy): domain Eukaryota; kingdom Metazoa; phylum Chordata; class Amphibia; order Gymnophiona; family Ichthyophiidae; genus Ichthyophis; species Ichthyophis bannanicus. The sequence continues at coordinate 585,087,531 of CM066034.1, forward strand.
AGACTATTGATTCTGATAATGGTCCTGCATTTGTTTCTCAGCTCATCAAGGAATTGTTTGATTTTCTAGGCATAGAACAACAACTCCACATTCTGTACCATCCACAGGCAGCAGGGCAGGTAGAAAGAATGAATCAAACAATTAAGGCCCACCTCAGCCCTATGCTTAATCTGACCGGGAAAAATTGGGATCTGGTGCTCCCTTTAGTCCTTATGCATATCAGAGCTAATGTCTGTAAATCCACAGGTTTTGCACCCTATGAAGCCTTAATGGGAAGGCCAAAGCAACAGTGGGAAAATATGTTGAGTCCTTTTCTTCTAGAGGACCAGACAGTAATTCTCACCAATGAGTGGATGAAATCCCTGCAAGAACATCTAAAAGAAATTCAGACCACTGTGCTAGCTAACACAGAAAAAGCTAGAGATTATTTGCAGGAGGTACATGCAAAAGGTTCTGATTTAAGGCCCCTCAAGATTAGGAGTAAAGTGATGATTCTGAGACCTAGACCAAACCTCCCTTTGTGGGAAGGACCGTACTTAGTTACTGATACCTTAGGCCCAAGCCTATACCAAATCCTAATGCCCGACAACCAGCAGTATTGGAAACACATCACCCAGTTGAAACCATATGGGTAATACGTGTTTTATCAGTCTTTGTTTTCAGATACCACCTGAAGACAGCACGGACAGCTGCTTTCTGAAGACAGCACGGACAACTGCTTTCTAAACAAAAGTTGCTTGAGGATGGTAACTATTTACTTCTGCTGTATAGTTGATGTGTCCTATATAATGGACATGTGTCTAATAGTTATGTAAATAAATAGTAAACATTATTTCTGTTGTTACATAGTATAAGTGGGGAGCACTAGTTTACTCCCTAGTAGAGTGAAACAAGTTAGCTTTTATTATGTCTCGGTTTCCTGTTGTTCTTGTATCTGCTCTTCTACCCCAGTCTCATTACAGGAACTATCATCCGAATATGCACGATTGGCTGGGCTAACTCCACAGGTGGGGCATATCACTATCAAGAAATACCCCCACCTTTCCCGGAAGGAAAGGATCTGGTCATCCTGAGGTTCTGTTCCGTACAGGACAAGCCAGTGTTCTATTCATTAAACATCACTCAAGTACAGTGGGAGCCACCAGTTTCCACTTTTCTAGAAAGGACACAAGAATTGAGGGCATCTCCAGAACATTACTTTCTAGGTCCTTCTGCCTTGATTGTGTACAATATTTCCTGTTAGGACAGAGGTACCTGGAAAATAACTTATACATGGGTTGTGAGTGATCAACAGCACATCACTGAGACTTCATTCTTTTTGGATGTATCTTGTTTACCTACCACCCCTCATCCCACCCCTCCCACTACTTCTGCTCCTCCTGTACTCTACCTTTCTGATATCCACCCATTTCAGGAAGGACATCCCTTTCAGATTAAATATGATGCACCACACGATGTTTTATATGATGTAGAATACCATTTTCTTACTTGGCATCTATTTCCCAAATTGTTTCTAGTTACTCACAAATATCCAAATACCTTTGCTCTTATATCTCCCATTATAGAACAGAAAATTGTTACCTTAGCACATGCAGAATATAGATTGGGAAAGAATATTTCCTGGGCTCTTGCCTGTGATCAAGTACAGATCAAGCTTATTACTATACTAAAGGAAATTCTGATCACTGCTAAGTTAGGACACTGGCCACCATCTCTCGTCCATATGGCTAGTACCAAAATACCTGAATTTGCTATAGCTCACCTTGATTGGTGGACAGTTAGTGTTCCCATTTGTTCACCACAAGGCTGCTCTATCTGTACTTTGATCCCATGGTCAGGACAACACACAGTTATTTATCCTATTGTTAATATTGGGGTGCAGTTTGATAATATGCTTATGTATCCTGTGGACCATCTCACATGGGTGCAGCCACTGGACGACACCTGGACTTCATTCAAGCCGATGGACCCCAGTTTGTGTGAGCAGACTACATTTCAGTTCAAGTGTCAACCTCACCAGTTTAAAGAGGCTGACACCTCCTGCTGGAACAACTCCTCCTCCTGCTCCCTGACTGTTAAGCTCTCATATTCCCTGATTACCTCACACAGTTTGTATTACCTTGAAGCTGGACACTTTTGTTTTTATCTGTTCTTTCCCCAGAATGTTTCTTTTTCGATTGCTCCCAGAATGCATGACATTCGCCTTCCCAAGAACACTTTGTTGTACAGTTCAAACTATTTACCAAACAATACCTGGTGCAGTCATACACCACTGGTCTCCATCACCATTAACGGGACAACTTATTCCACACCGCTGGTTACCAATGACTCTATGGACATTCGAGACTTTCTCTCATATGCTGTGCATCCATTACCACTTGGCATGGGAGAAGAGACACTACATAAACTGCTCAACTTTACAGAACTCCATGCCTATACTGATCACCTTAAAACAACATCCACTGAAGTGAATCACACCATCGCTTATGAGAATGGACACATTCAACAAATTGTTGGACACTTGCTACAAGATGCTCATGTGTCTGTGTGGGAAGTGTTATTTGGTTACTCACCTACTGCTGATCATGTCTTTAATGTTTTTATTCACCCTATTATTACTTTAACTGCTGTACAAATATTGCTATGCATTATCAATTTTCCTGTGTTGTAAAATGAAACAAATGTACATGTCCTTGCAGCGCGTGTCCTACAGAACAACAACATTTTAAGGTAGTTACACTGAATCTCTCCAGCATCTACCCCTACATCCAGGCTCATTTGGCCTGCTAATTTGGCAAATTTGGCATTTCCTATTACATTGAATACCAGAGTCAGCTGCAGTCTAGTATTGCTTCCTATCCTCACTCATAGCATCCTGGTACCTTTCGGCTTTAACCTCCTCAAAAATTCCTGCAGCCCTTATGCACTGTTCACTCTCTCTAAGACTGGCACGGAGGTAGCATATTGGGTCCCCCCCCCCGTCCCCCCCCCAGTCCCCCCCCCCCAGTCCCCCCCCCCCCAGTAGTGGCTGCCCTACCTAAGACACAAGGTTTGGACTCATAAGGGGACTTGTTTATCTCTAGAACACTAGAGACAGTACTGTGCAGGACAGGGGACCTGCTAGACATAGCAAGATATTTAATACAGGAGGTATTAGACAAGCTGCCTACTATCATGTAATTGCAGCTGGGACAGGTACCACAGGTTATGCTTCCACCATTTCCAGGCACAAATAATAAATAACAATAAAAAAGGTGTGGGAGATGTCAGCATACATCTGCAGGACATTATGCCTAGCATAGGTGTCATGGCTGTTCCCAGACCTTGGATTTCAAGCAGCTCTGACCCCCTGGTGATGTCCGTCTCCGGGCCTGATGAGATTGGTCTGCAGCCCCTCCTTGCTAAATCAAGAATAGCAGACCTCAAAGGGAGGTGCTGGAAACAATAGCAGACCTCAAAGGGAGGTGCTAGAGAAAATTCACTATAAAAGGACAGAAATACTTCCTCTTTCTCTCTCTCTTCCTATTTTCATCGGACACAGCTTGCCATGAGGCTCTGACACCCACTTCTCTCCCCTCCCCCTTGTTCTCTCTTTCTCTCCCTATTCTTCTTACTATGAGGCTCTGACCCACATTTTCTTACCTCTCTCTCTCACACACACACACAGATTCATTTGAAGTAAACTGAAGCAGCTTTCTAACAACCTCCTACCTCTGTTCTGTAACTTTGTAATAAGCCTATTTCTATATAAAACCCTTTTTCCAAGCCACAGCTGTTTGGTTATCTTATTTGTGCTGCTTACCCTACTGTCTCTGTGAAATGAACCCAGGACCAAACGGAGAGTAGACCAGAAGAATACATATTCGGAAGATTACAACGTCCTTATCCATTTATCTTCAAATATTCCCATAAACAGGTTTGCTACAGATGGGGCACGCGTTGCCCCCATTGGTACCCCTGATATCTGATCATACAAAACTTGGTCGAATACAAAGTAATTTCGAAACAAAGTTAAACTCGTTAGATCTGCCAAAAAAGATAACTGTGATTCAGATAAATCACCTCTATTTCTCAACGCTAATAATACACTCTCATACGCTGCTGGTTGTGGAATATTGGTATACAAAGATGTCACATCTAGAGTGACCAAGATGACGTCTGTTACGCTGGCCCAATGAGAATGTTGCATTAATATATTTGTAAGAAGTGAGTGGTGTCCCTAATATATGATGGTATTGTTGACATTAAAGGTCTTAAATAAGAATCAATGTACATTGATAGAGGTTCTAAGATCGTCCCTCTTGTAGATACAATAGGTCGTCTGGGAGGATCAGTTAAACTCATGAATTTTTGGTACTAAATATAATTTAGCAATTGTGGGACATGTCTCATTTAGAAAATTCCATTCTTTTTTCGTTATTAATTTGTTTTCCAAAGCTTGAGATGTGATTAATTTAATGTTCTTCTGTAACTGATTAGTTGGATCTTCCGTTAGAATTGTATATCACTGTTCCCTCTAAGCTGTGCGCGCGCACACACCTCGCCGAGCGAGCGCACATACTTTACTACAGAGCGAACAAAAATTACGGTTCTGATTCTGACAGAAAACACAGACGTCTTAAAATTTAAAAGTTGTGATTGTAATTACTAGAAATTTTACGCAAGTCTGAGACCTTGTTGCTTATAATAGCTTTGACGTCTAGTTTTTAATTGTCGATGAACAACATTTTAAGATAAATGAAAATTATAACATCGCAATCTATAAGTTAAAAGTAGATTAAGGAACTGACAAGCGAGGAATACAGCTAAGGTACAAAGTTTAGGGGTAAGTGCTGCCACATGTGTTCAGCATTCAGGAGGTTAGGACCGTCAACTGTCTGGCTTTTTTACTCATTTTTACATTAATGTCTGGAAGCCAGAAAGAAGGCTAACATGTCTGGACATTTTTCTGAGTATAAAATCTCTTTCTATAGTTCTCTAATCCTTGCCCCTGTGTGAATGAGCCTGCCCTACTCTAGTTACAAGAAGGAAGGAGGTGAGCTGGAGCAAGCTTTTGTGCAGTGCAAGTCTAGTTTCTGCATGTGGTGGGAGATGGAGGAGAAATGAAACCCCCACCTCCAAAAAAAGTGTCTCAATGCATTTCTCTAGGAAAAGCAGCTGCAATAAACTAGCACTGATTAACAGTAACAGCAATTATGCAATTGTATCTGTCAAACAGCCCTCCCCTCTTCTCTCCTGTTCACACAAACACACACAAGAATGTTGTTGTTAAGTGCCGTCGAGTCGGAGTCGACTCATGGTGACCCTCTGGATAGCTATCCTAAATTGTGTTCGGTCTTCAGTCAGGCGGCTCAATGTTGACAGACTGGTACCTGTAGCTGCTGTTATTGTATCGATCCATCTCATTGCTGGCCTTCCTCTTTTGTGCTGACCTTCTATCTTGCCAAGCATGATGTCTTTCTCTAATGATCTCTCTCTCTTCGCATGATGTGTCCAAAGTATGAAAGTCGAAGTCTTGTCATCTGAGCTTCTAAAGAAAGCTTAGGTTTGATCTCCTCTAGTACCGACTGGTTTGTTCTTCGGGCAGTCCATGGTATACACAGTATTCGCCGCCAGCACCATAATTCAAAGGCATCAATTTTCTTCCTGTCTATCTTTTTCACTGTCCAGCTTTCACATCCATATGATGTTATTGAAAATACCATGGCTTGAACAAGTCGAATCTTTGTATGGAGAGAGACATCTCTGCTCTTGAGAATCTTATCTAGGTCTTTTATAGCTATTCTGCCAAGAGCAATGCGTCGTTTGATTTCTTGACTGCTTGTTGCTTTTTTATTGATAGTTGATCCAAGTAGGTTAAAGTTGTTCACAATTTCAATTTCTTCTCCTTCAACGATGAACCTGTTGATTATGCCAGTTGTCATTATCTTTGTCTTCTTTACATTAAGGTGCAGGCCCATTTTGAGACTATGTTCTTTGATTGTAAGAAGCAAATGTTTCAGATCATCTTCACTTTCAGCCAGTAATGTGGTATCATCAGCATAGCGAAGGTTGTTGATGAGTCTTCCACCAATCTTCACACCTCTGTTGTCTTCATACAATCCTGCTTCTCTGATGATTTGTTCTGCATATAAATTAAACAGGTAGGGGGAAAGTATGCAGCCTTGTCTTACACCTTTGCTTATTTTAAGCCATTCTGTTTCTCCTTGTTCCGTTCGAAATGTTGCTTCTTGATCAATGTACAGATTGCACAAGAGAACGATCAGGTGTTCTGGTATACCCATGCTTCTTAATGTGGCCCAGAGTTTCTCATGGTTTACACAGTCAAAAGCCTTGCTATAGTCGATAAAGCACAAATAGATATCCTTTTGGTATTCTTTAGTCTTTTTAAGGATCCATCTCACATCCGCAATGTCGTCTCTCGTTCCTCGCCCTTTCCTGAACCCTGCTAGAACTTCAGGTAGTTCTTGTTCCAGGTATGGTTGTAGTCTCTTTTTGAATAATCTTCAGTAGAATCTTGCTGGCATGTGGGATCAGAGTGATTGTTCGATAATTTCCACACTCAGTTGGATCACCTTTCTTTAGGATTGGTATAAACACAGATCTTTTCCAGTCAGTTGGCCATGATGTTGTCTTCCATATTTCTTGGCAGAGCCTTGTAAGTATGGTAACAGCTGCATCAGATTGCTGCAATACTTCTATAGGAATGCTATCAATGCCTGGTGCTTTGTTCTTTGATAAGGCTTTCAATGCTGCTTCAACTTCTTCTTTCATCACCAATGGTTCCTGATCATAAGGTACAGGTTGAAACGGCTGTTGGTCCACTTGATCTTTATCATATAAAAACTCTGTATATTCCTTCCACCTTTTCTTGATCTTCTCAGCATCATTCAACATAGAACCTTGAGCATCTTGTAACATTCCAATTTGAGGCTGGAACTTTTTCTTTAACTCTCGTAGCTTTAGGAAAGCCGATCTTGTTCTTCCTCTAATAGTTTCTGCTTCTATTTCCTTGCAAGTGTCATTGTAGTACTTTTCCTTGTCCTGTCTTGCTGCACGTTGGAAATCTCTGTTGAGTTCTGCGATTGTCTTTCTTTCTCCTCTGGCTTTAGCTTCTCTGCGTTTCTGGGCAATTTTCAGAGTTTCTTCCGTCAGCCATTTTGGCCGCTTTTGCTTTTTCACCTTTTGTAGAGACTTCTCGCTTTCTTCCAAAACAACCTTCTTGATGTCATTCCATAACTCTTCCGGAGCTCTGTCATTTGTATCTAAAGCAGCAAATCGATTTTGCAGGCAGTCTTTAAATTCCAGTGGTATATTTTCAAGGTCATATTTTGCTGCATTCATGAGTGGTTTGCTCTTTTTCAACTTTAGCTTGAGTTTGCATACTAGTAGTTGATGATCTGTACCACAGTCAGCTCCAGGTTTTGTCTTTGTTGATGTTATAGAACTTTTCCATCGTTGACTTCCACAGATGTAGTCATTTTTATACAATCCATTGGGTGAAGTCCATGTGTACAGTCGCCGCTTGTGTTGCTGGAAGAAGGTGTTTGAGATGAATAGCAGCAGAATGGGATAGTGTTGACGGAGGAGGATCACATTTTTGTGACAACGGCAACACCACCAAACTTAAACTGCGCGGAAGAAAGGCCCGGCAATCTACTTTTGTATCTTGCCATGAAAACCCAATGGATAGTTACAACAAAACAAATTGTGCTATGGTGCTGGAAGATGAGACCCCCAGGTCAGAAGGCACTCAACTAGCTACTAGGGAAGAGCTGAAGACTTTTTCAGAGTAAAGCCAGCATTTATGATGTGGTTGGATCAAAGCCCTCGGGAAGTCTGACTGCTGATGTAGCTGTGCATGAAATGAGAGTCAGAAGCTGTAAAGATGTCTTACGCATTGGAACATGGAACGTACGAAGCATGAACCAAGGGAAGTTGGAGGTGGTCAAGAATGAAATGGAACGTGTACAACTTGATCTGTTGGGTGTCAGCGAACTGAAATGGACTGGCATGGGGCACTTTGCATAAGATGATCACATGGTCTACTATGCTGGAAATGAAAGACAAAGAAGAAACGGTGTTGCATTTATAATAAAGAAGAAACTTGCAAGAACTGTAATGAAATACAATGCAGTCAGTGAACGCTTAATCTCTATTCGTCTACGAGGATTGCCTATCAACACAACTATAATTCAAGTATATGCCCCAACAACAGCTGCAGAAGAGAATGAAATTGAAGAGTTCTATGAACAAGTACAAGCTGAAATTCACAGAACATGCAAACAGGATATCCTGATAGTCATGGGTGACTGGAACGCAAAAGTTGGCAACAAAGAAGGCGGCAAAGTAGTTGGAAAATATGGACTTGGCAACAGAAATGAAGCTGGAGAAAGACTGATAGAATTCTGCAAGACCAATGATCTATTCATCTCACACAAGAATACATGCAGTGAAACACTAACACCTGCATATTCAGCCACCTGCACCTTAATCCATTAGTTCCTATAATCAACATGTCCCTTTTAGCACTAGTCAGTGCTAATCCACTAATTCTTAGATTCCTTAACACTTGCACATGATCAGTGTAGAGATAATCTTTCATTTCTGAAGTTCCTAACCTAAACTAACTCCCAGAGAAAATGAGGAGTCCGTTCAGGCACCCTTTTTTCTTCCACATCGCCATATTTCATTGCAGTCAAAGAGGAAATAAATAATAGTGAGTTAGAAAAAAGCATTGATTCAAAGCTGTTTCTCAACTCTTTTAAAGAGACAGTACTGCAATTGCTGTAACCAGGCCAGGGGTGGGGGTGGGGGAAACTGGTCCAGGTCTAAGAAGTCCAGGTGCTCCTTGTGGTCTTGGGCAAGCCACTTAACCCTCCATTGTCCATGTTCCCTGTAAGTATTAGCGTATGTGTCTCTCATCCACTCATTTTAAATGTATCCCACAATTGTGTTGTGACCACTTTGATTGAAGGATAAGGTGGTATACAAAACTGTCTAAATAAATAAATAAATAAAGAACCATCTTCAAAATTTGGGCAAAATGATATCCTTCTAATACATTTACCTTTACTATTCAGTCCTCCTTGAAGAAGTTACCTACGCCACTGCACTCAGTTCCTCTTCAACATAACCTTTGAACTCCCCCCTCAAAGAATCACAAGACAAACCTGTTACTATAGGAATGGAACTACACTTACGGAATAGGGTCACAAGTATCAACAAACCAAACAATAGGAACCTGCGTGAAATAATACTGCTGTTTATGCACCACACAGCATTCCAGTACATGCGCATAAAGCACAGTTACTTACCTGTAACAGGTGATCTCTGGGAACAGCAGGAATAAGTCTTCACATATGGGTACGTCGGTACCGACGGAGCCTGCGCGGGAACGCTCCCCAGCTTCCCAGAAAGGAAAGCTTTTGGGAGCATCCCACTGCGCCTGCGCGCTGCCTTCCCGCCTTTCCTGACCAGCTCTCCTCAGTTCGAGTTTAAAGCTGAGACAATAGAGAGAGAGAGGAAAGGAAAGACAGAAAAAAGAGGTACAACTCCTAGGGGAGGTGGGAGGGTTGTGAAGACTTATTCCTGCTGTTCCCAGAGATCACCTGTTACAGGTAAGTAACTATGCTATCTCCAGGAACAAGCAGGAATGAGTCTTCACATATGGGGACTCCCTAGCTAAGATGACTGGGAGATCCCCAAGGATAAGAGACCCTGGGAAGGGTTCTACTTCCTCCTATGGATCGCAGGCATCCATCCAGGGAAGGAGGGTAGGAGTTGCTTAAGAGTGGAACAGGTGTTTGAGAACAGCCTGACCAAACAAGGCATCCCGGCGGGAGTCCTTGTCCAAGCAGTAATGGGCTGTGAAGGTATATGAACCGAGGCCCAGGTGACTGCTCGACAGATCTGGTCGATGGACACAGAATTTAGATGAGCCATAGAGGTGGCCATGGCCCTCACATTATGAGCTGTGACATGGCTCTCCAGAGAAAGGTTCTTACTCTGATAGGCGAAAGAAATACACTGAGCAATCCAATTGGACAGCGTTCTCTTAGAGACTGGAAGTCCCAAATGAGAAGGATCAAAAGCAACAAAAAGCTGGGAAGACTTTCTGTGTTGCTGTGTCCTTTGTAAGTAAAAAGCAAGAGCTCTTTTACAATCCAGAGTATGAAGACTCTTCTCTGCATTGGATGCATGAGGAGCTGGATAAAAGACAGGTAAATATTTTTATTTTATTTATTTATTTAACAATGATTTATATACCGCATCTTCCATAGTTCAGTTGCGGTTCACAATAAACAACAGTTAACAAATCGGAGTTTGTTTTACATAAAACATCATATGACCAAATAACAATAAGATAAACAACTAGTGTTAATACAGAACAGTATAGAACAGTGTAAACTATATACATTATGTACAAATACACATTATGTGGGGCTTAAGCGTTATTCAAAGTACAGTATCAGCTATGAAGAATTGTATGTGTAGGTCATTTGGGATTTGTTAGATAAAATATACCTCCTGATTAAGATGGAAAGGTGAGACCACTTTAGGCATAAAGTGTGGATTTGTCCTAAGGACCACCTTGTCATGATGGAACCTTGTATAAGGTGGATTAGCCACTAAGGTCTGCAGTTCACTGATGCGGCGAGCTGAAGTGACTGCAATGAGGAAAATAACCTTCCAGGAAAGGAACTTCAAGGAGGTAGTGGCTAAGGGTTCAAAAGGTGGCTTCATAAGCTGACCAAGAACCAAATTTAAGTCCCATGCCACCGGAGGAGGCCTAATGGGAGGTTTAGTTAAAGTTAGGCCTCTCATGAATCTTGCAATGAGAGGATGAGAGGAAATAGGTTGTCCATTGATGGGCTTAAGGGATGCTGCAATAGCACTCAAATGGACTCTTACTGAATTTGTCTTAAGTCCTGCATCAGAAAGATGCAGGAGATAGTCTAACAGAGAATTTAAAGGTAGTGCTAGAGAGTCAAGACCCTTTTCAGCACATCAAATGGAAAATCTTTTCCATTTAAAAGCATAGGAACGCCTGGTGGAAGGTTTTCTGGAAGCATGGAGAATATCCTTCACTTGCTGAGACAGATTCAAGCCCTGAAGGTCTAGGCCTTCAGTAACCAAGCTCTGAGGTGAAGGGACTTGGGGTTTGGGTGCCACAAAGTCCCTTCCTCCTGGGACAGAAGGTCTGGAGCAGCTCCCAAATCCAGAGAGGGGGCTTGGGAGAGATGCAGAAGTAGAGGGTACCACACTTGGTGTGGCCAGCGTGGAGCTATGAGGATCATAGATCCTTGATCCCTCTGGAGTTTGAACAGAGTCTTGGGAATCAAGGGAATGGGTGGAAAAGCATACAGGAAGCCCTGACCCCAATGAAGGAGGAAGGCATCCTTGGCCTGAACTCCCTGACACGGAATTCTGGAACAGAACCGGGGAAGTTTGGCATTCCATGGACTTGCAAAGAGGTCTATGTCCGGGGTTCCCCATTCTTGGAAGATTCTGACTACCTGATCCATGTGCAGGGACCATTCGTGTGGAAGCAGAACTCGACTGAGTTTGTCTGCCCAAGAGTTTTGGACTCCTGGGAGGTATACTGCCAGGAGATGGATTTGATGCTCTCTGGCGAAGGCCCACAATCTTAGAGCTTCGTTGCAAAGCGACAGAGAGCCAGTTCCTCCTTGCTTGTTTATGTAAAACATGGCTACTTGATTGTCCGTATGAATAAGGACTGTCTTGTAGCTGAGGAGGATATGAAAGACCTTGAGAGCTAGAAAAACTGCTCGAAGCTCCAAGTGGTTGATATGAAGGGAGGTTTCCTGTGGGGACCAAGTGCCTTGAGTGGAGAGGTCCTGTAGATGGGTTCCCCAACCTGTTTGGGAGGCATCTGTTGTGAGGGTTGCTTGGGGTAACAACTGTTGGAAGGGGAACCCAAGCAACAAATTTTGAGTGGACATCCACCATTGGAGAGACCAAAAGAGACGTTTGGTGGTTGCTATTTGGTCTGAGAGAGCTCCTGAAGCCTGAGTCCACTGGGTGGACAAAGTCCATTGAGCTGCTCTCATGTGTAGGCGAGCATAGGGAACCACATGCACTGTGGAAGCCATGTGGCCTAGCAGTTGTAGCATCTCCCGGGCAGTTAAGTGGCTTTTTGACTGAATCTGGGAGGCTAACTGCACTAGACGATGGCAACGGGCCTGAGGAAGGTAAGCCCTTGCAGTAGTGGTATCCAACCAGGCCCCTATGAATTCTAGGGACTGAGTAGGGGTAAGCTGAGACTTTGGGAGGTTTACCACAAGTCCCAGGTACTGCAGAATGCGTCTTGTGCGGTCCAGAGAAGTCTGGGCCTCTGACTGAGATGGGGCTCGGATGAGCCAGTCGTCCAGGTATGGGAAGACAAATATTCCCAGAGTGCGTAGAAATGCAGCAACTACTGCCATGCATTTGGTGAACACTCTTGGGGCAGAGGCCAGACCAAAAGGAAGCACTCTGTATTGGTAATGTTTTCCTTGGAAAAGAAAACGTAGGAATCTTCTGTGAGATGGATGGATGAGGACATGTGTGTACGCATCCTTGAGATCTAGAGAACAAAGCCAATCCTGACTTTGAAGGTATGGAAGGAGAGTGCCCAGAGAAAGCATCTTGAACTTCTCCTTGCATAGAAATTTGTTCAATTCCCTGAGATCTAAGATGGGTCTGTATCCCCCTGTTTTCTTGGGAATGAGAAAATAGGGGGAGTAGAACCCTGACCCTCGTTGAAGAAGAGGGACTTCTTCTATTGCCCCTTGGGCAAGAAGGGTAGTCACTTCCTGACCTAAAAGGTCGAGAAGAGATGTGGGGGAATTGAAATGTCTCACCATGGTGTGGGGAGGAAGGTCTGAGAAATGAAGCTTGTAGCCCTCTCTTATGATGGAGAGGGTCCACTGCTCTGATGTGATTTGCTCCCATCTGGGAGCAAAATGAGCCAACCTTCCTGGAATGGTGAGAGGTTCTGGCTGTTTTAAAGCCAGAAAGACTAAGTTCTCTAGCATCAAGTCAAAAACCCTGAGGAGGATGGGACTGCTGAGTTGCAGAAGCCCCTGTAGACTTTGGTCTGGCCTGCTTAGGTTGCTGACGCTTAGCGGTAAAGCGACCTGTAGAAGATTGTTGGCCAGAAGTGGAAGGAAACCTGCCCTTTTTGAAAAAAGACTTTTTAAAAGTCTTTTTCTTGGCAGGAATGGAGGTAGACTTTGAAAGTCTATCCAGAGCAGAATTCTCTGCATCCATTTGAGTGGCTTTAATTTGCCACTCTTTGCCAAATAGATTTTCACCTGTACAGGGCAGATTTCCTAAGCCATCTTGAACCCAGGGTTCTAGATCAGAAGCCTGGAGCCAAGCAATTCTGCGAGCAGCTATAGCAATGCCTGAGGCTCTACTGGCACCTTCAAAGGAGTCAAAGGCTGCCCTGTTAGAAAACTTGGAGATGTCTTGAGTATGCTTAAGCCACATGCGGAATTCTTCCCTTTTATCCTCTGGAATAAAAGGGAGGAAAGTGTGCAGCTTTTCTGCCACTTCTTTTAGAAACATACCCATGTAGAGGCTATATGAGTTGATTCTGGCAATAAGCATACTGGCCTGGAAGATTTTCCTACCAAAAGCATCCAAGGTTCTGCATTCTCTTCCTGGAGGAGCAGAAGAGTGTCTCTTTGTACTCTTTATCCTCTTCATAGTTGACTGCACCACAATGGAATGGTGAGGAAGCTGAGTCTTTTGAAATCCAGGACAGGGAGGGACACGGTACATAGTGTCCACCTTGCGAGAATGAGGAGAGAGAGTGAGAGGAGTCTCCCATAAATCAATCATGTGTTCATAAAGAATCTCATGAATTGGCAAGGTGACTGCCTCTCTAGGAGCCTTAGGGTATCCTAAAATATCCAATTTTTTTGCTCTAGGCTCTGATTCAGAGGTTACTGAAATAGAAAGTCCTTTAGCTACTTCTCTTATGAAGTCTTGAAAGGACAAGTCCTCTGGAGGAGACATTCTTCTTTTTGGAGAAGAAGGCTCTTCAGGAAGGGCTATGGATACTTCAGGAGATTCATCTGATGAATCAGAATCACAAGAGGAATCGAAGTACCGCCTGCCTATCAGGGTGCTCTTCCAGCGCTCGGTACGCGTATCGAGCAGTATCGACATCGGGCGTCCTCGGAACTGGATCAGTACCGAGAAAGCACAGTTACTTACCTGTAACAGGTGATCTCTGGGAACAGCAGGAATTAGTCTTCACATATGGGTACGTCGGTACCGACGGAGCCTGCACGGGAATGCTCCCCAGCATCCAATCAGAAAGCTTTTGGGAGCATCCCTCGCGCCTGCGCGGTGACTTCCCGCCTTTCCCACTGCCTCTCCTCAGTTGAGTTTCATAGCTGAGACAAAAGGAGAGAAAGAGGAAAGGAGATAGATACAACTCCTAGGGGAGGTGGGTGGGTTGTGAAGACTAATTCCTGCTGTTCCCAGAGATCACCTGTTACAGGTAAGTAACTGTGCTATCTCCAGGAACAAGCAGGAATGAGTCTTCACATATGGGGACTCCCTAGCTGTGGGTGCCAGGGGAGATCCCATAAAATGCGTATTCCTGGACAGGACGGCATTTTCCAAACCTGGATCCCCGGCATCCCCTGAGGGATGGGGGGTAGGAGTTGAATAGAGAAGAGCTGCAAGGAACAGCAAATCTAAAGACCACAGGAGTGGAGGAGTGGCCTAGTGGTTGGGGCAAGATACTTCAGGCCGGAAGGTCGGGGGTTCAAATCCCACTAGAGGACAGCAACCTTGGGCCGGAAGGACTGAGGTTTCTAGTCTCACAGGTGCTCCTTGTGGTCTTGGGCAATCCACTTAACCCTCCATAGCCCATGTTCCCTGTAAATATATGTGTAAATAGTTAATATGGTTATCCAAATTGAGATCCCTGTTATTTGTAATTACGATGTAATCCGCCACCGTAAAATACCTTGATGTTCCATGTAAACCGCACTGATATCAAATAGCGTGGTATATAAGAGAAATAAATAAAATAATAAAATAAAATACAGGGGAGAGGAGTCTTTAGAATGTATGTCAAGTATCATTAAAATATTTAATGAACTAGCACAATATAGAGCTTACCTACTGGATTGTAGGAAGTAGAACTGTGATGGAGTGTACTGTAGATGCAGTAACGGAATCTTCAAGGTAACTTCACAGCAGTGAGGATGAAGTTCCAAATCTGGAATGGGCAGGTGACCCAGGTGTCAACTGGGGCAGGAGAAGAACGGCAGGTCTTCAATGGAAAGCTTTATGGGAAAAAGCTGAAAACTCTTTTAGGTACAGAGTTATTAACATTGAGGACTAAAAGAAGAAGACTGACCGATCTGGAAAAGTAGCCCAGTCTGGAAGGGAAGAGGGGGTATGGAAAAAAGCCCCTATTCCCCAGGAGAACAGAAGTGTACTCAGAAATACTGAAGATGTACACTATCATTCCTAGCTGGTAAGAGATAGGAAGACAATGAAGTTTAATACTTCATGGATAGGGAGATCTATAACAAAAATAGAAGCTGATGACGTCACAGCAGTAATTGTGTGTATAACTGCTCCCACTTACTGAGCCGTATGAGAATAGGCAAGTTGACTGTCTGGACCCCTTAAGAAGGTAAAAGCTTTATAGCACAGACAGTTAGGGAGATAGTAGGTAATACCTAGTGTCTTATGGACATCTCCCAAAGGGCACATATATATATAGAGATACATACATGTCTATATATATGTGCATATATGTCCAGATATGTGATATATATATATATATATATATATATATATATATAGGGGTATAGATATAGATATAGATATATAGATATAGATGGGCATGGCTTATGCCCATACAGATTACAAAAATACATATGTATAGGACATAAACAGACATGAATATAAGTCTGAGGATACATGTCTGCAACTGAGCTCCACAAAAACATTCACATGGGGAATGTGATGGGAAAAGATTCATCTAATAATAAGGGGGTGAAAACCACCTGAAGATATATAGAGAATCTATTTCCGTGGTGCAGTAATATATATTTCAGTGGATAACCAGTATGGTTGCGTGAAAAACAGAGGATAATAGCAGTCTGGTAAGAGCATGTCAGGAGTACCTGAGGACTCTGACATGTCCAAAGGACAGGAAAATGCATAGACTAAGATACCTGGATGACCCAGCCAAGGGACTCAGGGGTATCATGTACAGTAAAAGAGTATGCGTTGTCCAAGTGGAGTAGAAAAGATAATGCCAAGCTGTAAGGAAAAAAGGGGTAGGTTCCTGCCAGATTGGGAACTCCTTGGACATTCACGCAGAAAAAGCTTGTCTTCTGTATCACAATAGGAGACAAGAGGGTATAAAGAACCGATATAGCCATGGAATGACTATATAAGCTTTTCCTATTATATGGAAAACCCTCAGAGACAAAGTTCAATGCTCTACAGCAAGGGCCCATAGTAGAAAGCTTCTCTGAAGATTGCAGAGAGCATTGTGCAGGAGAATTATGAGAGAAACTGACAGCAGTCAGATGTGGTGCCATATCCTAGGTAAGGATATGGCAAGAAGAAGATAACCTGCAGTGAGTAGTATCATGCAAGATAGTTGAAAGGAACTTGCAAGAAACATTAAAGTAAGCACTGGAACTTCTGCTTGTACAGCAACTGAACAAAAGAGCAGAGGGGATCCCCCTGTATAAAAACAGGGAGAAAAACAGACAGAGGGAGCGGAGATATTCCCGTCCCTGTCTGATGAGTTGTTCAGAGCATGCATTGAAGGATAGCAAAAAGTCTACACTGGAAAGAAAGAGAAGTGTTTCAGTATGGTACCAACTTGAACAGGGGAAACCCTGGGAGAGAGGGGCTTGGAAGGTGACGTACCATATGGTAAGTCAGCTGAAGGAAAAAATGTCCCTGTGGGGACAGAAACTATTCTGGGATAATTGTAATCTCCCTTTATAATAAAAAGAAAGGGAGAATTCTGTAACCCATGAACAAAAATATCCTAACAGCTTAGCATACTGAAAAGAAAAACCAGTGTAGGGTTTGAAGAATAACTTCTGGTAAGAAGAAGTTAACTGTAGATTGCAACATACAGAAACCTATGGTTGCTGGCTATGATTAGCCTGGTTAGAGTCTGGAGACTTCAGACGAGGATGAGATGTCCCTTGTTTGGGTACATCTGGAGGATAGGCAGAAGGATGAAATTTTCTTTTCCTAGGGAAAGAAGGTTTGGTAGGACATTTCCTACGCCCTGGGGAAAAAGAAGGCTTAGGACGGTTTCCAGAACTAGGAAAGTCAGTGGAGCAATGAGCAACCTGACGTAAAGCCTCTTTATTGAAGAGATTTTCTCCAGTACAAGGAGAATTACCCAGTGTATGTTGTGCCCATCTGCTCAAGTCTGAAGCCTGCAGCCAGGCTGTACGACGTGCTCCAATGGCAATAGCAGAGGATCTGCTAACAGACTCAAAAGAGTCTAGAGAAGCACGAGAAAGGAACCAAGAGATATTCCTGCTATGATTGAGAAGCAAGGAATAGTCAGAGGCCTTAGGTTCTGACAAAAAGGGAGACAAAAGAGATAATTTCTCTGTGACCTCCTGAAGTGTCAGACTCATATAAATAATATATGAAATAATTCTTGAAGCCAGCATAGAAGTTTGGAAGGTTTGACGTCCAAAGGCATCAAGTGCTTTAGATGCACGACCTGGCGGATAAGAAGAATGCTTCTTCTTGCTTCTTACCTTCCTCATTGCTGATTCCACTACAATGGAATGATGTGGAAGTTGGTTTTTCTGGAACCCTGGAGAGGGAGGTACCTGATACAGAACGTCAATGGCTGTAGAAGGCAAAGGAACCTTTAAGGGTGATTCCCATATCCTCAGAAGAAGATCCTGTAAAGAATGATGTAAAGGAAGCACTATGCTTTCCTTTTCTGCAGGATCTTGGTCAAGAGAAAAACCAGGAATAGGAATGGCAAGAAAAGCTGCCATGTCAAGGAGAAACTTCTGAAAAGAAGGATTTCCAATAGGAACTAATCCTGGGCAAGCTGAGGTTGAAGGAGCAGCTTGAGCACCAGAAGATATACTGGACTGGTGCAGAAAAGAATCCTGCTCGATGGACTGTGATACTGACAGTTCTGATTTGAGGCAGTTAGTACTGCATCGTCAGTGCCTGGTATCGATTCCAAACTAGGCATAGAAAGGATCGATGGCACCGATGGAACTGCAGGAATCGACCCCGACACCGGTACCGGTATCGGAGATAATGTCATCGAAGCAGTAATCAAGGGCTGCTGAAGCGGTACCGAGGTAACCAGAGAGCCTTGGTGAATATCCTCGGTACTGCGTAGCCGGAAACGATATGGATCGGTTCCGAAACGCGTCGGTACCAAGTCATCTAGACTGGATATCGATTCTAGACTCGGCATCGAAGCGAGCGAGTCTATCGATGCATGTCTAGAAGGTACCGACGTTGGTGGTGGTATCAGCGATGCCAATACATGAAAGTCAATTGGAATCTCATCGAACGGCACCGAAAGTACCGAGGACGTTCGAAGACGATGCCCGGCGAAGAGAGGAACACTTGACACCGGCACCGATGTTGGGGTATCGGTACCGCTCGAAGTCGGTACCAACCCCGAGCACGGTGAAGATATAGGAAAGTCAATCTGGGTCATATCGATCGGTCCCGAAGGTACCGAGGATTCCAGATGACGATCCCAGGTAAAGAGTGGAACACTCGATACCGATGCCGATACCGGGGTATCGGTACCGCTCGAAGCCGGTACCAACCCCGAGCATGGCTGGGATATAGGAAAGCCAATCTGGGTCGTATCGATCGGCCCCGAAGGTACCGAGGACACCAGATGACGATTCCTGGTGAAGAGTGCAGCACTCGACACCGATGCCGGTGCCGGGTTATCGGTACCGCTCGAAGCAGATACCACCCCCTGGCACGGCTCAGGTATGTTCTGTGAGGGGTGAGCCCCAGGAACAACCTGAAACCCCGTAAATGCTTTGGAGCCCGAAGACTCCCGCCGAGGTTTTATTGCCAATGAGGTCTTGAGGATAAGGCCGGAGCCGTCATCATGCTGGGCATGAGACTTACCCTTCAAGAAATGGCTAGTCTTAACAGACTGTTTGTGGGTTACCTGATCCTGGAGAGAAGAATAAACCGGTGTCCTCACCTTAGGAGGAAAAACGGTATCGAGGGAGACTCGAAAAAGGGAAGGTCTTCTCCCAACCATATAGCCTGAAGTATCAGGGGAAAAAAGGTCAGGACCCAGACAGGATAGACACAAAACATTGGAGTCTAAAAAGAAAACTGAGTTTCCACAGTGAAGACACTTCTTAGGGGAAGAAGGCTCCATTTTGGAAAGGCCTGGTAGGCCCAAAAAAGTTAAAACAAAAAACTGAGGAGAAATATTTCTCTAAGTTTGAAAAGGAAAAGAATAAAGCACAGGCGGTACCGGTATCGGCGGGAAAGACAGCCGCGACCACAAGAAAACAAGAAAATAAGGATTTTAAAGTAAAACGTTTCTGCGGTGACAGGAGGACGTCCTGTTGGCTCCGCGGAAAAACAAAAACTGAGGAGAGGCAGTGGGAAAGGCGGGAAGTCACCGCGCAGGCACGAGGGATGCTCCCAAAAGCTTTCTGATTGGATGCTGGGGAGCATTCCCGTGCAGGCTCCGTCGGTACCTACGTACCCATATGTGAAGACTCATTCCTGCTTGTTCCTGGAGATATAGCCCTGGACAAGGAACCGCTGCAGCCGGTATCCTGGTCAATGTCGATGCAGTCGGTACCGGCATCGGCGCTGGTGCCGGTACCGGAGCCGATACCGACAACGGAGCCTGTTGCGGCACCGTCGGCGTCGCAGCTTGAATGAAGGCTGAAATAGCCTGCTGCATGGACAGAACATTCTGATCCATCGACACCATGAATGCCTGGAGTTCGGTACCGGGAGATTGTGCCGGTACCCCAGAGCATTCTAACAGGTGATCGGTCGAGGCCGTGCCATCGATGTCAACCTGTAACCTCATAGGAGGAGCTTTGGAAGCCGGAGCTTCCCGCCGGGGTTGTTTGGCTGGTGCAGGATCCTCGAGGGAAAGCCCGGAGGCATCTCGATGCTTAGAGGGGGATCTACCCTTCGAGGACCTGCTAGGTTTATATTTGGTTACCTGAGATCCATCAGGAGAAGAAGACCGTGAAGAGGTCGATGCTACCGACGATGCATCAGCGGGAAACAGCACATGGAGCTTAGCTGCTCAGTTCTGTAAACCCCGTTTAGACATCAGAGAGCAGGATGGACAATCCGGAATGGAGTGTTCAGGGCCCAAACATTTAAGGCACCATTCATGGGTATCTGTAACAGAAATAGTACCGCTACACTTAGTGCATTTCTTGAACCCGGAGGCTGGTTTTTCCATGAGGGAAATTTTCTCTTGGGCCCTGAGGCCTAGAAGAAAAATTACACTAAGTGGAGAAAAGTGTAGATTTTTTTTTATTTTTTTTTAAAGAAGAAAGAAAAGACCGGTGGTACCGGTCCGGAGTCGGGGAAGCAGACACGCGACCAAAGAAATAAAATAAAATAAAGAACTTCTTCAGCGGTGACAGGGCTCGACCTGCTGGCTCCGCGGCAAAGAAGAACTGAGGAGAGCAGGTCAGGAAAGGCGGGAAGGCAGCGCGCAGGCGCAGTGGGATGCTCCCAAAAGCTTTCCTTTCTGGGAAGCTGGGGAGCGTTCCCGCGCAGGCTCCGTCGGTACCGACGTACCCATATGTGAAGACTCATTCCTGCTTGTTCCTGGAGATCATTATTCCAACAGTTGTGTGTTTTAGCACACTCTTCAGCAAAGACAGAAAAACGTGAGTGCTTTATGCTCAAGAAACAAGCATCAATTCTTTACAAGCACTGATTATAGTGTACAATGTATAATGTACAGTGTATAATGTTGTTAAGTACCCTCATATTAAATGTAACCCTCCAATTGTGATGTGACCACTTTGATTGTATGATAAGGTGGTATACAAATCTGTCTAAATAAATAAATAAATAAATAAATAAAATTACAGACCTATGAGCTAGTCCTTAAAGCTTCCTCAGACCTTGCATTAAAATCCCAACATTCAGCTCAACTTTCTGGCCTGTGCACTTCTCTAAATAGCTAATTGCTTCATTACCATCCATTTAAATGGATTTAAATGTGTGAAGCACTGCGTTAGCGCAGGCATTTGTGCCTTGTTTATGCTCACCTCAGATTCCTTCCTCCATTTTGCATCCATACTAGCTCCGAGAAGGCCCCAGTCACATACTGCCATATGAAGGGATGGTTAAAAGGTAACCTTAAGCAGACTGTAACTGTTTACTAGGAACACAGGGCTTTAAGCAACTAACCATCATCTTAGGCTGATGAAAATTCAAGGTTTTAATGATTAACATCAGCCATTTAAACTTTGTTATCTCTTATATGAGCAGTCAATGTAGGCTTATCCAAGCATGTCATACTCTCTTCCTTCCTTTTTGTTCCCATAATAATATGGCTGCTGTATTCCGGACTACCTGAAGATGTACAGCCATTTAGTGGGCAAGCCCGTATATAAAGCATTACAATAGTAATGAATGCTAAGGACCAAAGTTTGCGTGATACTACAAAGGCCTACATACTAATACATGGTTTGGGGATTTTTTTTTAACCACATGTAATCTACCAAAGGCCAGCCTTGGTGTGCAAGATAACTGCTCTTATCCTATTCTCTCTTGTTCAAGCGAAACTGCTAAACATTTGATAATGTGCTTCACTGGAATAACCCAACAATTCATCTCTAAGTTCATCCTGTCAGTCCTCCCAAAGCAGACATTCCATTTTCTGTGCATGCCACTGGAAAAATGACTTAAAACAAAACAAAACAAAACAAAGACTGAACCCTATGGAACCAAAATCTTACCGCCCCATATCCAGCCTACCCTTCATATCAAAGGCTATCGAAAAGGTAGCGCAGAGGCAACTTCAGGAATACATTGATCTGCAAGCCCCGTTAGACCCACATCAGCATGGCTTTAAACCACAACGTGGAAACATTACTCACATCCCTTTTTGACAATCTACTAAAGGGGATAGACAATATAAAAAATGGATTTTTGCTGGTATTCATATACATTTCAGCGGCATTCAACACAGTCTCCCACACAATAATGTTAAACCGATTACAGGAGATCGGGCTATACGGCAATACAATAAAATGGTTCACATCATATCTACGCAACAGAACGCAACAGGTTAAATGTACCCAAGGAAAATCATCACAGTTCCCTATCAACCAAGGAATACAACAAGGATCAGCACTCTCATCCATCTTATTCAACATCTACATCCAACTGATCTGTGACATTATCAAGCACCACATGTTACAATACCACATCTATGCCGACGACATTATGGTGTATACTCCAATAAACATGCTAAACCCGGATATGGCCCCCATGACTCACTGCCTCGAAGACATGAACAACTGGCTCACTGATAACAACCTGAGAGTCAACCTTGACAAAACGGAAGCAATGATCATAACCAGGAATCCCAATTTTGACCCGCCTACATCCATCAGCATCCTCAACCAAACAATACCAATAAAGAACGAGGTGAAATACCTAGGTGTCACCCTGGACATTAATTTAAATCTTCAGACACATATAAACAAAACCGTGCAAAGGCATACCAACGAATGAAGCTCATACGGAGACTCAAACCAATCCTCAGCCAGAACCATTTCCACACTGTATGCCAAACAGTCATCACCCCAATATTGGATTATGGAAACTCCTTATTCCAAGGACTTCCTAAGCAGGCCATCCATCCACTCCAGCTAGTACAGAACACAGCAGCCTGAATCATAACTGGCACAGCCAAACACGAACACATTACTCCTGTACTTCAGCAACTACACTGGCTACCAATATCAGCGCGAGCATGATACAAAACAGCAGTAAACATATTCAAGATCATTCACCTATGCACGGCAGACGTCCTTCACACTTTAATAACCATGGACACAATCAACAGACCCAAGAGAACCAACAGCAGCAATAGACTCCACGTACCCGCTGGATACCACAAAACAAGGCAAGTGACCTCCAACAGAGCCATATCCCTCTCGGCACCAGCCCTATGGAATTCCCTCCCAGAAAGACTGCGGGCAATGAAGGACCTCAAGGACTTCCATAAATCCCTTAATACCTACCCATTTACGGAATGCTACGACACAACACCTGGAATGTAATGACACCAACCACTATGTACAATAATCACACCCACTATCTACGATAGCCTACCCGCTATCTACGATAGCCCAAACACTACAGTCTCTATGTACGTCCTGTCACTCTGTTAATGTGGTCACAATCTGTGTAAACAACCACTTTGATTGAAGGAGAAAGTGGGATACAAATCTAAATAAATAAATAAATAAAACTATGAGGCAATATTCAGCCACCATGGTTGGCAGTTTTTTTAAACACAAACTATAGCAGTTAAAAAAAAAAGATGATTTTCAGTACCCTCTCCTGACTGTGGTCAGCGCTGAATATACAGATAAGGTGGTGATCACCTGTACTATCCAGATAGCAGCGATTTTCAAGGGTCTAGTAAATAAGGTATGCTAATATTCATGTGTGTTATTTCAACACAGGTCCTGTATTATTCAATGGAATCTAATTACTAATAACATGTGTTAGTGGCGAATTAGCACACACTAACATTAGTGCCAGGAAGGAGGGAAGGAAGGAAAAATAATGCCAGGGGATGGAGTGGGAGAGCGAAGGGAAAGTGGTGATACCCAGAGGTGGGGGTGGTAAGAGGAAATGTAATGGTGAGCCACAAAATGAAGCTCATGCTGGATGTGCCACAACATTAAACACACTGAGAATGAGGCGAGAGATTCATAAGTCCTGATTTGGAGCACAATAGAAATGAGAATTATTTACTGCAACAGCATTAACAGTTTCCACTCTGATCCCAAGCAGCTTGCTGACATCATCTCTGCGCTTTCGGACCTCTTTAAAAGCGCTGGTGAATGATGGTACATGGCCTGTGGTTGTGTGCCCAAAGGGGTGTGCCCAAAAGGGGCTGAGCCACGAGGAATAGCAACATAGGTGTCGGAAAGGGGTAGGCTACACAGGCCCTGGCACAACCAAAAATTGTGGCTGCAGGAGGATCCCCTTGGAGGCAGTCAAAGAGGAGACACTTGAATGAGTCTTATCAGGTCTTCGAACCACACTCTCCGTGGCCAATCTGGCACTACCAGAACAATCCTGCACAGGTGGCACTCTATACGCTAAAACACACGCCCCATCAGGGGTCATGAAGGAAACATGTTCAGCAGCCACTGACTGGGCCAAGGCTGGGTCAGGGCATTTGCATCCTTGGACCCTATCTCCATGTGACGACTGAAGAATTGGCACACTTTGGCATTGGAGCAGGTCATCATCAGATCCATTTCTGGACAACTCCAGTGGTGCAGAATCAACTGAGATTCAGGGACTGCCAGCTGAGGAAGTCTGCTTCCACACTGTCCACTCCAGCAATGTGCTGAACTAGCAAGGCTAAGAGGGTCTTCTCCGCTCAGGTAAACAGAGATCCATCTCCAGGGCAACTCCAGTGCTTCTTGTGCTGCCCTGCTGATTGACGCAAGCCACCGCTGTGGCACTGTCTGAAAACAAACCACCCAGGCCATGACCAGGGGCCGGAAATGCATTAGAACCAACCTGATGGCCCTCACCTCGAGGCAGCAGATGGACCACACTGCTTCCCTGTGGTTCCAACAGCCCTGGGCAGTACGGTCCCAGTAATGGACTCCCCAGTCCAAAAGACTAGCATCCATCATCAGTAGGATCCAGGAGAAATTGTCCAGCAGAACACCTTACCTCAGATGACAGGACTGCTGCCACCACTGGAAGCTGTTCATCATTGGGAGCAGAAGCCTGCACTTGAACTCTTGAGAACTTGGGGACTATTGAGTCAACAAGGACTGCTGGAGCGGCTGCATGTGAGCACATGTCCACGGGACCATCTCCATCATTGCTGCCATTAAGCCGAGGAGCTGAGGATAATCCCAGACTCTGGGAGCTTGCTTGCGCACAGAACATCACCAGGCAATTCAATAGTCTTCTGACTTTCTTCTCTGGCAGGAAAACACTGCCCACTCGAGTGTCAAAATGTGCTCCCAGAAACTCCAAGGACTGGGAAGGCAAAAGCTGGCTCTTTCTCCGATTGACCACCCAGACAAGGCTTTTCAAAAAGGACACCACTCGGGAGATTACCTGAGACATGTGGAACGGGCCCGCATGAGCCAGTCAACCAGATAGGGATGAACACAGATCTCTTGATGCCGCAGTGCCGCAGCCACCACCACCATGACTTTGGAGAATGTCCAGGGGGTGGTAGAAGCCTGAAAGAAAGGGCAGAAAACTCATAGTGAGAGCCAAGCACAGAAAAATGCAGATATCTTTGCTAATCTGCCTGGATTGGGATATGAAAATATACCTCGGCCAGATCCAGAGAAGCCAAAAATTCTCCTCAGCTCACTGTTTGAATCACAGCGTGCAAGGTTTTCATCCAAAAGCACAGGGCGCACAAGTGCTCGTTGATCCCTTTGAGGTCCAGAATGGGTCAGAAGGAACCATTCTTTTTTGGCACCACAAAGTAGATGAGTATATGCCCTTGTCCTGCTTATCTGGGGGGCACAGGTACCACTGCCTTCAGGTGAAGCAACTTGTACATGATGGTCTGCACCACGGCACCTTTGATCGTAGACCCATAAGGGGAGATGCTAAAGGCATTGGGAATCGGTTCCTTGCAATCCAAATTGAATGGTGTCTAGCACTCAGCGATCATTAGTAACCCGAGCCTATTCCTGAAAGAAACAGCAAAGCCTGTCGCCCACAGGAGGTACCAAGGAATGGGCCCCCAAGCCTTCACTGCTTGGCCTGAGAGGATCCTCCTCTGGAGGGGGCCGCATCCCTGGGTCCACGTGCTCCACAAAAGGACTGAGAACGAGTCCGAGGCCCTGAAGCAGAGGGGAAAAAAGGTTTTCCAGGTCAGTAATGACGATAGTCCCGAGACCCCCTGGAATCCAACCAGCACATCCTTGCTGATCAGGTGGAGGCTGATGAGAAAGGGGCACTCGCCTGCTTCATGGGACTCCTGGACCTGTCTTCTGGGAGGTGGTAAGATTTTGTCTCACCTAGGTCCTTCACCAGTTTCTGCAAATCTGTTCCAAATAGGAGCTTCTCCTTAAAGGCCAGTTGAACCAACCAGGCTTTGGAGGATATGTCCACCGTCCAGTGACGGAACCAAATTCAATGCCATGGCACAGTAGTCAGGGCACCATTCCTGGCCTCCAGGCGCACCAGGTCATACATGGCATCAGAAAGGAAGGCTGTAACCATCTCCAAGAGAGAAGTAGTATCATCAGGTGGAAAAGACTAAATCCACTGGAGCAGGGGTCGAGAAGCCAAGCTGGTGCATATTGCCAGCTGTAGAATAGCTGCTACCATGGCAAACTGGCTCTTCAGCCAGGAATCAACCTTGCGGTTCAGAATATCCTTAAAGGCTGATCCATCTTCCACGGGAATGGTGGTCTGTCTGGTAACTGCTGTGACCTATGCAGCCATCTTGGGAATGGCAAATCACTCTCTGCATTCCTCGGGAGAACGTAGATCTTCTTATAGACCCTTAACCCTTTAGGCAGGCAGTAGGATAAGCCTCACTCGGACTAGATCATATTTTTTATCACTTCCAGGAACAAGAAGACAGTACTGTATTTCTGTACCCCTTGAAGAAGCGGGTGTACTTTAAGCTCCTGCTCCATGCCGGAAGCATCTGCCAAGTTCAAGGCGGGTAAGACCCTGGACATCAATGCCGGCAGTTTCTCCTTCTGGAACAGGTGGATCATGCCGGCTTCTTCATGGTCTTCTGAAGGCGAGAGTAGGTTCTCATCCACATTAGAGCCCAATACCAATTCATCTGGGTCCAAGGCATGGTCAACATCTCAGATAGCTCCCAAGTGTTCCTCATCTTCAGGAAGTATCCCACGGTGAGAATGCTTAGCCAAAGGCAATCAAGAAGGGCTTCTGCTTCCCGTCTGCCAGGCATGAGATTTTGTTTGGGGGCACCTAGAGGCCGCAGGGTCTGAATTTCCATACCAGAAGTACTAGGCCTGTTGCAAAAAGGAAAAGAATTCCTGAGAGGACAATCCAGAATCCAGAAGCTCTCCTCTCAGAAAAGGTCCCGACACCAGGGGACCTAGCCATCGGAGACCCCCTAGAGGATGAAAAGTGTTTCACAACACTGTCGCCAGAG
Organism: Ichthyophis bannanicus; assembly: GCA_033557465.1. Classification (NCBI taxonomy): domain Eukaryota; kingdom Metazoa; phylum Chordata; class Amphibia; order Gymnophiona; family Ichthyophiidae; genus Ichthyophis; species Ichthyophis bannanicus. The sequence continues at coordinate 585,114,931 of CM066034.1, forward strand.
TCCCCAGCCAGCTCAGCATCCTTACTCTTAGCGCCATCCTGCACCTCCTGCCCTGAAGCAGATAAGGGTGGACTAAACTGTATCCCCCGGCTGAGAAGGGGAAAGCATGCTCTCAAGGGGTGACTCAGAAGCTTCCATGCAGGAAAGGCATAGTCCAGAATCCAAGAATGAGGCTCTTTGCTTGCCACAGGTCAAACAACATTTCCTGGAAGAAGACATAGAGAGTTAGGGTATCACCAGATTGCACGTTAAGGCCACTGTATTTTTAGAGAATGCATGTTAAAGGCGCTAGAGAAGGAGCATGCATTGGAGCAACTTGGGCAGAATGCGTCTTAGGACCGCGCGACCTCCAAGTGCACAATAAACAAAAACATTACTAACACGTGCTGAAAATGGCAGGAAACCCACACACAGTGTCAACGGTCACTAGCAGTCCACCTCGAATTGCATCCCTCGGAGATGGAACCAGGAGTCCCCAACAAGGACAATGACAAGATCAAGCCTTGGTACTCACCCCCGAGATCCCCACTCATAGGATCTGTGCAGGGCTCAACTCTACTCCCCTGAAACGGCTTCACTGGCTGGGTTTATTTCTCAGCAGCACTGTGTGAAAGGTAGCTGTTAGGCAAATCCCTCTGAGAGCCTTCTGCAATCTTTGGGAGAGAGCATGGGAGAAAAGAGGAGGGGGAAGGGGCACTGAGGTTATGTGAAGCTGCTGTACTCTTCCAGATTCCTCAAAATCCTTCCAATTTGTGGTTGCTCAACATGCTCTTATCATGCTAAGGGCATGGAGCTAAACCAATTTTCCCTCTTCCTATGGCTACCAAAAAGACCATGGTCTAGTGGTGCCTCCCATGTCGCGCTCAAGTGAGAGTTACCCCTTTATGGCTTGAGGTGGTCATTCACGAGTGTTTAATCAATCTCTTTTCCTCTCAATCAGATTTTCTGCAAAGAGGAGAAAATCCATCCACAATCTGCTGGAGACAAAGAAATACTAAAGGGACCTATGGTGGCTGAGCCGGATAGAGGCAAGGGAGTGATGTCATTGAGAGCTGGAATTTTTATTGGTTCTTTGTCTCTACCAATTTGCTGGCAGGGGAACACAACCCACTTCTCTGGACTAGTCTAGCAGGACGATATGGAAATACTTCTTGTTCTCTTGAGAATAAAGATAGTACTTAGAAACATAGAAACATAGAAATATGATGACAGAAAAAGACCACATGGCCTATCTAGTCTGTCCTTCCATAACAACTACAACAGTCCCCTTTTTACCTTTAGAGATCCTCTGTGTTTGTCCCATGCTTTTTTGAATTCAGTTACTGTCCTCATCTCTACCACCTCCACTGGGAGACTATTCCACAGATCCACTACTCTTTCCGTAAAGAAATATTTCCGCATATCACTCCTGAATCTATCTCCCTTCACCCTCATCCCATGTCCCCTCGTAGAAGAACTTGCTTTCAATTGAAAGAGGCTCTCTCCCTGAACATTTATGCCACGGAGGTATTTAAACATCTCAATCATATCACCTCTATCCCGCCTTTCCTCTAAGGTGTACATATTAAGATCCTTCAGTCTGTCCTCATATGCTTTATAATGAAGACCACTAATCATTTAAGTAGCCACCCTCTGCACCGACTCCATCCTGTTCACATCCTTTTGAAGGTGCGGTCTCCAGAATTGCACACTATACTCCAAATGAGGTCGCACCAAAGACTTATACAGAGGCATTATCACCTCCTTTTTTCTGCTAGCCATTCCTCTCCGTATGCACCCAAGCATCCTTCTAGCTTCTACTTGTTCTCATGTTTAGCATAGTTACCTGTAAGAGGTGATCTCCGGGAACAGCAGGAATTTAGTCCTCACATATGGGTATCGTCAGTACCGACGGAGCCTGCGCGGGAACGCTCCCCAGCGTCCAATTAGAAAGCTTTTGGGAGCATCCCACAGTGCCTACGTGCTGCCTTCCCGCCTTTCCCAACTGCCTCTCTCCAGTTCAGTTTTAAAGCTGAGACAAAGAGAGAGAGAGGGAAAGGGAAAGAGACAGATAGAGAGATACAACTCCTATGGGAGGTGGGTGGGTTGTGAGGACTAAATTCCTGCTGTTCCCGGAGATCACCTGTTACAGGTGAGTAACTATGCTATCTCCAGGAACAAGCAGGAATGTAGTCATCACATATTGGGACTCCCTAGCTTTAGATGCCAGGGAGAGACCCCAGAAGTTGTTCGTCCCTGAGAAGGGCTCCACTTCCCCCCCATGGATCTCTGGCATTCTACCAGGGATGGTGGGTAGGAGTTGATTAGGTATGGAACAGGTGTTGGAGAACAGCCTGACCAAACAAAGCATCCTGGCGGGAGTCCTTGTCCAAGCAGTAATGGGCTGTGAAGGTATGAACCGAGGCCCAGGTGGCTGCTCGACAGATGTCGTCGATAGACACAGAGTGCAGATGAGCCATTGAAGCTGCCATGGCTCTCACATTGTGAGCTGTGACAGGGCCCTCCAGAGGAAGATTCTTACTCTGATAGGCAAAGGAAATGCACTGAGCAATCCAGTTAGATAGTGTTCTCTTGGAGACTGGAAGTCCCAAATGAGAAGGATCAAAAGCAACAAAGTGTTGAGAGGACTTTCTATGTTGCTGTGTTCTTCGTAAGTAAAAGGCTAAAGCTCTTTTACAGTCCAAAGTATGAAGGTTCCTTTCTGAATTTGATGCATGAGGCCTTGGAAAGAACACACGTAGGTAGACCGCTTGGTTTAGATGAAAGGACGATACCACTTTTGGCATAAAACGTGGATGAGTCCTAAGGACTACCTTGTCATGATGGAACCTTGTATAAGGTGGATCAGCTACTAGTGCTTGCAATTCACTGATGCGACGTGCTGATGTGATTGCAATGAGAAAGATAACCTTCCAAGAAAGGAATTTCAAGGCGGTGGTAGCTAAGGGTTTGAAAGGTGGCTTCATGAGCTGACCAAGAACCAAATTTAAGTCCCTTGCCACAGGAGGTGGCTTAATGGGAGGCTTGGTCAGCAGAAGGCCTCTCATAAATCTTGCTATAAGAGGATGGGAGGAAATAGGTTGTCCATTAAGGGGCTTGAAGGAAGCTGCAATAGCACTCAAATGGACCCTCACTGAGTTAGTCTTAAGTCCTGCATTGGATAAATGAAGTAGATACTCCAGTAATGATTCCAGATGTATGGCAATAGGGTTAAGACCCTTCTGCAAACACCAGTAAACCTTTTCCACTTGAAAGCATAAGAGCGTCTTATGGAAGGCTTCCTGGAAGCATAAAGGATATCCTTTATTTGCTGAGGGAGGTTAAGATCATGAAGATCTAGGCCTTCAGCAACCATGCCCTCAGATGTAGAGACTGGGGATTGGGGTGCCATAACATTCCGTCCTCCTGAGATAGGAGATCTGGAGCAGACCCTAACTCCAGGGAGGGAGCTTGAGAGAGATGTAGAAGTAGAGGGTACCACACTTGCCGTCGCCAATGTGGAGCTATGAGAATCATACGGCCTCTGTCTCTCTGAAGCTTGAACAGGGTTTTGGGAATTAGGGGAATGGGTGGAAAGGCATACAGGAAGTGACCCCAGTAAAGGAGGAAAGCATCCCTGGCCTGAGCCCCCTGAGTCGGAATTCTGGAACAGAACCGGGGAAGTTTGGCATTCCACGGACTTGCAAAGAGGTCTATGTCCGGGGTTCCCCAAATTTGAAAAATCTTGGCCACCTGGTCTGCATGCAGAGACCACTCGTGTGGAAGCAGAACTCGACTGAGTCTGTCTGCCCAAGAGTTTTGTATGCCTGGAAGATACACTGCCAGGAGATGAATCTGATGCTCTCTGGCGAGGGCCCATAGTCGCAAAGCTTCGTTGCAAAGTGACAGAGAGCCTGTTCCCCCCTGCTTGTTCACGGAGAACATGGCTACTTGATTGTCCATATGAATGAGGACTGTCTTGTAGCTGAGCAGGGTGTGGAACACTCGAAGAGCAAGGAAAATTGCTCTGAGCTCCAAGAGACTGATATGTAGATGAGTCTCCTGTGGAGACCAGGTGCCTTGGGTGGAGAGGTCTTGCAGATGAGCTCCCCAACCCATCGGAGAAGCATCTGTTGTGAGAGTTGCCTGGGGTAAGGGTTGTTGAAAAGGGGACCCCAGCAACAGGTTTCGAGTGGACTTCCACCACTGGAGGGACAAAATAAGGCGACTTGTGTTTGCTGTTTTGTCTGACAGGCATCCTGATGCCTGGGTCCATTGAGTGGATAAAGTCCATTGGGCTGCCCTCATATGGAGGCGAGCATAGGGAACCACATGCACAGTAGATGCCATGTGGCCTAGCAGTTGTAGCATTTCTTGGGCAGTGAGATGAAGCTTTAGCACTGCTTGAGAAGCTAACTGCACCATGCGAAGGCAACGGGCCTGGGGGAGATAGGCCCTTGACTTTCTGGTATCCAGCAAAGCTCCTATGAACTCTAAAGACTGAGTGGGAGTTAGACTGGATTTTGGTATGTTTACTACCAGACCCAAATACTGAAGGATACGCATTGTGCAGGATAGAGAAGTCCTGGCCTCTGACTCTGTTGGGGCTCGAATGAGCCAGTCGTCTAAGCAGGGGAAGACGAATATCCGTAGAGTGCGGAGAAATGCTGCTACCACAGCCATGCATTTCGTGAACACCCTTGGTGCTGAGGCCAGGCCAAAAGGAAGCACCCTGTATTGATAGTGCTTTCCTTGAAAAAGGAACCGAAGGAACCTTCTGTGAGTTGGATGGATGAGAACATGAGTGTACGCATCCTTGAGATCTAGAGAACAAAGCCAATCCTGACTCCGAAGGTATGGCAGCAGAGTTCCGAGAAAATTCATCTTGAATTTCTCTTTGAACAGGAATTTGTTCAATTCTCTGAAGTCCAAGATAGGTCTGTATCCCCCTGTTTTCTTTGGGATAAGGAAATAGGGGAAGTAAAATCCTGTACCCTGCTAATGGATGGGTACTTCTTCTATTGCCCCTTGGGCAAGAAGCATAGTGACCTCCTGACCTGACAGGTTGATAAGAGAGGTCAGAGAATTGAACTGCCTTATCATTGTGGGAGGGGGCATGCTGGAAAAATGAAGCTTGTACCCCTCTTTTATGATGGAGAGTGTCCAATGCTCTGCTGTTACCTGCCCCCATCTGGGGGCAAAGTGACACAACCTTCCTGGAATGGTGGAAGGCTCTGGTCCAACGAGAGCCAGGAAGGCTAGGTTCTCTAGCTGAAAGTCAAAGGCCTTGTGGAGGCTGAGACTGCTGGGACGGCTGAGGCTTAGCAGTCTTTGCTTTTCTTTGTTTGGGTGGTTGCTGACCTTTCCTGACAAGCTGACCTGCAGACCGTCCCTGCTGAGAATAAGCAGGATAATATATTTTCTTTTTAGAAAAGAATGGTTTCTTGAAAGATTTCTTTCTTGCAGGATCAGCTGTGGACTTGGATAACCTATCCAAGGTGGAGTTGTCAGCATCCAACTCATTGGATTTTCCTGCCTATCTTTACCAAACAGGTTCTCACCAGTACAAGGAATATTTCCTAGTTTGTCTTGTACCCAGATCAGATGCCTGGAGCCAAGCAATTCTACGTGCACCTATGGCAATGGCAGAGGTTCTGCTTATGCACTCAAAACAGTCAAAAGCTGCACGGTTGACAAATTTAGAAACATCTTGGGCATGTTTGACCAATGTGAGAAAATCCTGCCTTCTATCCTTAGGAAGAAGAGGACTCAAAGCCTCTAAATCACCTGTGACTTCCTTCAGGAACATTCCCATATATAGACTATAGGAACTGATCCTGGCAGAAAGCATGGAAGCTTGGAAGACACAACGTCCAAAAGCATCCAAAGTTCTGCACTCACGTCCTGGAGGATTAGAGGCATGCCTCTTTGCACTCTTGATCCTTCTCATAGCTGATTCCACTACAATAGAGTGGTGAGGAAGCTGAGTTTTCTGGAAACCAGGACGAGGGACTCGATACAGAGTATCCAGTCTACGAGAATGAGGAGAGGTGGTAAGAGGTGTCTCCCACATTCTTAACATGAGATCATGCAAGATCTCATGGATGGGCAAGGTAGCTGCCTCCTTAGGAGTTTTAGGATATTGTAAAATTTCCAACTCCTTTGCTCTGGGCTCTGTTTCAGGGGCCACAGTAATGGACAGACAACGAGCCACCTCCCTAATGAAATCCAGAAAGGAAATGTCTTCTGGAGGAGACATCCTGCGCTTAGGGGAGGAGGGCTCCTCTGGGAGAAGCATTCCTGCATCGACAGAACTATCAGAATCCTCAGATTCTTCTGAGGACTTGAAGTACCGCCTGTCCGTATGCTCTTGAAGAGCCCGATACCCGTACCGACCGAAGTCGGTACCGGGAGTAATCGGTACCGGAAGGCATCGGATGACTGGGTGCCGGCAATGCGGACACCGATGTCGATGTCGATGCTATCGGTACCGGTACCGGTTGAAATGTCTGACGCGGTTCCGAGGGCATCGATGCTGCAAGGAGAGCCACCAGACTGCACTTAATAGCCAGGACTCTCTGGTCTATCGACGCTGCCGATGCCTGGATGTCGGTACCGGAGAAGATCGCTGGTACCCCAGAGCATGGCACCAGTAGTTCTGCCGAGGTTGAGGCCTCGAGAACATCCTGGAGCCCCGATAATGCTTTGGAAGCCGAAGCCTCCTGCCGGGGCAATTTTGCCGGTGCAGAATCCTCAAGGGCAACGCCAGAGGCATCTCAATGCTTAGAAGGAGATCTACCCTTTGAGGACCGGCTAGACTTATGTTTAGTTACCTGAGATCCACGGGAGGAAGAGGAAGCCCTGGAAGACGTCGATGCCGCCGAAGCTGCATCAGAGGGAAACAGGGTACTGAGCTTGGCAGCTTGGTTCTGTCAACCTCTCTTGGACATCATGGCACAGGCCATGCATTCCGAGATGGAATGGTCAGGACCTAAACATTTCAGACACCACTCATGGGTGTCGGTGACAGGGATGGTACCGCCACACTTGGTGCACTTTTTAAAACCCGAAGAGGGTTTTCCCATTGTGGAAAAAATCTTGGGCCTAAGGCCCAAAAAGGTGCGTGCACATGGAAAAAAAATGGAAAAAGTACTAAGAATTTTTTTTTTTTAAAGGAAGGAAAGAAAGAAAGAAAAACCGGCGGTACCGGTAAAGTGTCGAGGAAGGCAGACGCGACTACAAAAAAGAAGGAAAATTTTCTGCAGTGACAGGAACACGACCTGCTGGCTCCGCGGAAAACAAAGAACTGGAGAGAGGCAGTTGGGAAAGGAGGGAAGGCAGCACGCAGGCGCTGTGGGATGCTCCCAAAAGCTTTCTAATTGGACGCTGGGGAGCGTTCCCGCGCAGGCTCCGTCGGTACCAACATACCCATATGTGATGACTACATTCCTGCTTGTTCCTGGAGATAAAATCTGCCAGTGTCAGTGGCAGCACCAGCACAGGGACAAGAGCTAAGAAGTACGTTCCCACTGCTGTGAAGGGGGTGATCCATTGAGGTAGGCTTATGGCATCTTTAAGCTTCGGCACCTTGAACCAGTGCCTCTCTTGAGCCAATGCCTTTTAAGCCGGCCCTGATGGAAAGTTTGCTATATACTATAGGCCCGACATTCAGTGGTGGTAGCTAGTGCTGCTAAAGCAGCTAGCCACCGCTGAACATTAGACCCAAATATTCAATGCCGGGACCATATTTGAGTTCCGGCATTGAATATCCAGATTGCCATGGGCAGCGGCAATATATTGGGATCTTTTTTTGAGGGGTGAGGGAGAGAGGCTGTGGAATTGCTAGAATTTTTATTTCATAATGTGCCTAGCAGTAGAGCAAGTTTGTGTTATTGTTACTGAGATGACACCAGAATTTGAACAGTTTTCTTTTTGTATGGTGCAGTGTATTGGGAAATATTTTAGTTTTGTTCTCTCCCCATTGTTGGAGGTAGATAGGAGAAAGGAATTTGTAGATTTATAGAACTGGAGGGGCAGGATTTATACAGAGTTTGTCTTATGCATAAAATAATGTTAATGAATGTCACTGTTAAGTCAGATTATATTTAGGTATGATCTCACTCTCTCAGATTTACGGCTAGTTCTCTTCTTAATACTTGTATTGCTGTCAAGAGCTTTCCTTCTGCAGTATGTATAATTTAATATATGTAGGCAATAAATCAAGGTGTCCCTGGAAGTTCTTTTTAATCAAGTCAGTGGCATCCAATACAAATGGGACTATTTCTGTATCTGAGAAATTCTTGTTGTGCCATTACTAAAAAGGGTGGGGGGGGGGGGGGAACTGTAGATCTTCATAGATGGATAGTTAGAACGTGTCTAACCTACCCTTTCTGGGGAAAATTATTAAAAAGGTTGTGGCCTTCAAAAAAATGAAGTTTTTAGACAATAACCAGATACATGACATACTGTAAGCAGGTTTAGAAGGTTTAGCAGTGCGGAGATGCTATTACGGGCTTTGGTGGACAATATCCACTCAATCTTGTATAAAGACCTTTGCAGAGTATTGCTGCAGTTATTTATTTATTTGTCAAACCTTGATCTACCACCTTTAGAACAAACAGGCTGAACATCAAGGCAGTTTACAACCATTCCAGTTTTAACTTATGCAGAGAATATTTTACATACAAAATGAATTAACAAAATAGGTAATAGAGGACGGGAAATAGGGAATAGGACAACAATTAATACCATTACAAAAAAACTGTGAGCATTTGACATGTAGGCACCATCTGATACGTTGAGTCACTCCATCTTATTAGGTCTTGCCAGCATCAGCATCAGTGGTGGTGAGTTTCAATAGTTTAGTTTCTTCATGTCAGGAAGGACTCAGACAGTAAAACTGGGGACTAGCTACTCTAAAAGATGAGATCTTACGCATGGTGTTCCCACAGATCTATGTTTTATCACATTTGTTTAGTCTATGCTTGATATTGTTTTGTATTGCAATGAGGGAAGCAGGTTCCAGTTTTTTGTTAGATGATGGATAAGTCTTATTGACCATGCTGAAAGACGCACAATATCCATATCATCATATGGTTTATGGTTTATTAAAAATTGTTATACCGCCATTCGAGTCAGCAGAGTGGTGTACATAAAATTAAGGAGCAAGAAAGAAATTCCAATTAAAAGAAAGAAGAGAACACCAAAATAGGATAGGAAAAAGAATCATCATAAGGTTACATAACAGCGGAACACGAGGAGAGGAGAAAGTGAGTTGTGGGAGGGTATATCCAAGGGATCATGGGTAAGGAAGGGGAGGGCATGGTCCTGTGTCACTGAGAGACTAGATCAAGAGTGATTTCCATTTAGTGTAGGAGATTCTAGGTGGAGGTCAGGGGGTAATGAATTTCATAAGCTGGGGCTGAGGAAATAGAAAGCAGAATGACAGTCGGACTCGTACTGAGCTTAAAACGGAGGGGGGAGATAAAAATGGATTACCATGAATGGAACGCAGCAGAAGCAGGAGGAGTATGAGAAACAATGCAGGATGAGAGAGAGGGGGTATTCCAGAATGTATGCTCTTGTGAACTAATGTAAGGATCTTATACTGGATTCGAAATTGTATAGGCAACCAATGAAAATGAATGAGTAGAGACATGGGCTAGAAGTCTTACAGCTGTGCTCTGAACGGTTGGTAGGCGTCATACAGGATAAACTGGCCCTACTAGAGGCTTGGATGGGTAAGCTGCGATTAAAGTTAAAACAAAAACAGAGGTGGTTATCAGATGAACAGGGAGAAGTTAAACTGGGGTTGCAAGAGGAGGGACATTTTAAGGCTGGCTTTTGGTTGGATATGAAACTGGGCATGAGGGACCATGGAGCCTGGATGGTGCAGGGAGCACTTTTGGTCCTCCATCAGATTCAACCTTACATCTTTGAGCAAAATCTGGAGGTAGTGACACAGGCCTTAATTTTCCCAGAGCTGGATTACTGTTTTACAATACTAATGGACCTCTCCCAGAGGGCCACTGAGCACCTGCAGAGTATACAAAACATAGAAAACAAGTTAATTGAAGGGTTAAAGAAGTCAGATCATGTTACTCCCACTCTGACCCAATTACATCATCTTCCTATGTTACTCCACATTGGTTTTAAAAGTGCTAGTTAACTTTCCCTTCAATTTTCTAGCTTGGTAACTTCAGATTCCTATTGAAAAGTTGCTTCAGGGCAAACTAACATTCCTTCTAGCTTTTGATCTAGTCTCTCAGTGACACAGGACCATGTTTCCCCTGTCTTATGATCTCTTGGATATACCTTCCCACAACTGACTTTCCCCTCTCCTAATGTTCTGCTGTTATGTGACCTTGTGATGATTCTTTTTCCTATTCTATTTTGGTGTTCTCTTCTTTCTTTTATGTTGCTTCATAAAAAGTTAGAAAATTTAGGGGTATGTTTACTAAATAGCTGTAGCGGCTTCCATGCGATATTGGAGCCGCAGCCCCATTGAATTCAATGGGGCCGCAGCTCAGATATCGCACAGAAGCCGCTACTGCTGTTTAGTAAACACACCCCTTAGATAATCTCAAGAAGAAGGAATTTACGTTTCATCAATTTTCCTAGGGCTGAATTGATTTCAGCTAGTGAAATGCTTAGGAAATATATGATTGAAATTTTTTAATTACCATCTGAATCTCTTCTACTGTTAGCTAGTGTGTTTTATATTCCAATATGCCAGATGTTTATTGGCACATTCCTGCTGCAGTATCATCTAGAAGTAAATAGATCCTGGATTCTCTACAGGGAGAACTATTCAAGCAATTGGTAACAGACCCCACACGTGAAGGGGCCATACTGGACTTGGTGCTTACCAATGGTGAAAGTGTTTCTGATGTTATAGTAGGAGATCATTTTGTATCCAGTGATCATCAGATGGTGTGGTTCAGTATTAGGACTAGGGCTGTTAGAATCCATTCAAAGGTGGGGTCTTAGACTTTAGGAAGACTAACTTTGCCATGATGGGCCAATACCTCAGGGAGTCGTTAGCGGGATGGGAACAGCTCGGGGATGTAGAAAAACAGTGGACAAAACGGAAAGGAGATATTTTAAGGGCAACCAACCTTTTTGTTAAAATGGTAAATAAAGGTAAAAGGAAAAGGAGACCGCTATGGCTTTAGAAAGAGGTAGCTGAAAAAGTGAAGAAAAAGAAGGAGGCCCTCATGAAATACAAGAGATCACAGAGAGGAAGACAGGCATCTATATTTGGAAAAACTTAGAGAAGCTAGCAAAGTGGTCAGGAAAGCAAAGATTCAAAAAGAGGAGGAAATAGCCAATGCAATAAAATGGGGGGGATAAGACATTTTTCAGATATGTTAGTGAGAAGAGGAAGGGCAAAAGTGGTATTGCCAGACTCAAGGGTGAAGGGGAGGAATATGTAGAAGCTAGAGGTAGCAGGGTCGCTAGGAGTCAACACTGACTTGATGGCACTAAAACAAAAAAAATGAGGATAAAGCGGAATTGCTTAACAAATATTTCTGTTCTGTGTTCACAGATGAAGAACCAGGAGCAGGACCTCAGAAAACACCCACAAACAGCAACAGAAGCGAGGGACATCTTGAACAATTTTCAGAAGACTGTGTTTGTGAGAAACTAGCTTAACTTAAAGTAGACAAAGCGCAGGACCGGATGGGATACACCATAGAATACTGAGGGAACTTGGGGACGTTCTAGCAGCTCCACTGACTGACTTTTTCAATGCCTCGTTGGAGTCAGGAATGGTGCCAAAGGACTGGAGAGAGGCTCATGTGGTGCCTTTACACAAAGGCGGAAGTAAGGATGTGGTTGAAAACTACAAGCCAGTTAGTTTAACTTCGGTGGTGAGTAAATTATTGGAAATGCTGCTGAAAGAGAAAATAGTGAGGTTTCTGGAGTCCAGCGGATTACAGGATCCGAGGCAGCATGGATTCACCAGAGGCAGGTCTTGTCAGATAAATCGGATTTATTTCTTTGACTGGGTGACCAGGGAGTTGGACCTAGGGAGAGCCCTAGATGTGGTGTATTTAGATTTCAGTAAAGCCTTTGACACAGTTCCTCACAGGCGACTTATAAACAAACTGAGCACCTTAGGGATGGACCCTAAAGTTACTACTTGGGTTAGAAATTCGTTGGGTGGGAGGTGACAAAGAGTACAGGTAAATGGGGCTCACTCTGAGGAGAAGGATGTTACCAGTGGTGTGCCCCAGGGATCTGTCCTTGGTCCGATTCTTTTAAACATCTTTGTTAGTGATATAGCGGAAGGGCTGTCGGGTAAGGTTTGCCTTTTTGCGGATGATACCAAAATCTGCAATAGAGTAGACACCCAGGAAGGTGTAGATAACATGAGGAGGGATCTAGCTAAGCTTGAAGAATGGTCTAGAATCTGGCAGCTGGGATTTAATGTTAAAAAATGTAAGGTCATGCATTTGGGCTGCAGCAATCCAAGGGAGCAATATAGTATAGGGGGTGAAGTACTTTTCTCCACTAAAAAAAAGCGGGACCTGGGCATGGTTGTGTCTGATGATCTTAAAGTAGCTAAACAGGTAGAAAAGGCGACGGCAAAAGTTAGAAGGATGCTTGGGTGCATACGGAGAGGAATGACTAGCAGAAAAAAGGAGGTGATAATGCCTCTGTATAAGTCTTTGGTGCGACCTCATTTGGAGTATAGTGTGCAATTCTGGAGACCGCACCTTCAAAAGGATGTGAACAGGATGGAGTCGGTGCAGAGGGTGGCTACTAAAATGGTTAGTGGTCTTCATTATAAAGCATATGAGGACAGACTGAAGGATCTTAATATGTACACCTTAGAGGAAAGGCGGGATAGAGGTGATATGACTGAGATGTTTAAATACCTCCATGGCATAAATGTTCGGGGGAGAGCCTCTTTCAATTGAAAGCAAGTTCTGCTACGAGGGGACATGGAATGAGGGTGAAGAGGGATAGATTCAGGAGTGAGTTGCGGAAACATTTCTTTACGGAAAGAGTGGTGGATCCGTGGAACAGTCTCCCAGTGGAGGTGGTAGAGATGAGGACAGTAACTGAATTCAAAAAAGCATGGGACAAACACAGAGGATGTCTAAAGGAAAAAAGGGGATTGTTGTAGCTGTTGATATGGAAGGACAGACTAGATAGGCCATGTGGTCTTTTTCTGTTGTCATATTTCTATGTTTCTATTTTCTGAGGAGGTTGCCATCATGGCATTATCAGAGATATCCTCTGATAGCCTGGATCTTACTGAAATTCTGGAACTATCTAAGGACGCTGTAGAGGGGACTACTATGATTGCGACTTTTGTATCCGAGGCAAATCATAATTAGATTTTGAGGATTTATTTTAAGCATAGGCAGATGTTTCAAAATTTTAAAATAATGGGATTCCTAGTGTGTCAACGTCCACACAACCAAGTAGAAAATATTTTTTGCTTATGCATCATCATGTACTATAACTAGTGCTCTTTTGTTTCCTTAATAATCCATTTACATGGGAACTTAAATATAAAAACTTGAGATAGAATTTAAAAAACCCAACTTCTCAATTAACAGATGTTCCTAGTAATAGGCCTGCTTTAGCCTCTGGAGATATGAGTCTTCTCTTTGAAGAAATGCCTCTGGCCTAGTCACTGCCACCCATGCAATGATTGTTCATGTAAGAATAGTGCAGTTACTCACCTGTAGAAGTCCTCACATAGGGGTGATATCACTGAACGAGTCCCACATGGAATGCTCCCCAGCTTCCAAAGGAAGCCTTTGGGATATACACCTACTTTCCCACCTTCCATGGTGCCATCATCTCCAGTCTAATAACAGCAGGAGCCAAAAAGACAAATCCCCAGGGAGGTGGGAGGATTGTGAAGATTTCTTCCTACTGTTCACGGAGAACGCCTTCTACAGGTGAGTAACTATGCTTTCTCCATGAACAAGTAGGAAATAAATCCTCACATATGGGACTCCCAAGTTACAGGCTACCCAAGAACACAGCCCAACAGGGCATCAAACTGGAGAAGCCAGAAAGAACAGGAAGGTAGTTCCCTGAGGGACTCATCAGATCCAGGATCCTCAGCTGACATTTACCCAAGGGGTTTTGCAAGTAGCCTGGATGGACAGAAGGTCATTGGGCAGGAGTTTACACTAAGACCCAAAGAGATGCCGGAGCATGGCCTGCCAACATTACTGTGCCGCTGGGAATCCCCATTCAGATAGTAATGGGCTGCAATTGTATGGACTGAGGACCGTGTAGCAACCTTGCAGATCTCCTCTGTGTAGACAGAGCAGAGATTGGCCACTGATGCGGCCATCACATGGACATTGTGAGCCGTGACATGACCCTCAAGGCTCAACCTAGCCTGGGCATATGTGCAAGCCAAAGGGATAGCATGCACTTCGAGACAGCAGCGTCCAGCTTACTAGGGTCAAAGGAAACGAACAGCTAGGTGGACTGGCCATGCACCTTCGTGCATTCCAGGTAGAAGGCTAGAGTCTGCTTGCAGTCCAAGATATGCAACGCTGCGTCACCCCAGTTTGCGTGAGGCCAGGTGAAGAAAGTCGGTAAGACTATCAACTGGTTGAGGTAGAACACAGAGACCATCTTCAGGAGAAAGCAGGGGTATGTACTGAGCACCAACCTGATCTGGTGAAACCTGGTGGATGGAGGATGAGCGACCAGAGCTTGAAGCTCACTGATGCATCATGCCAATGTCACCGCCACCAGAAAGAGAACCTTCCAGGTCAGGAATTTCAGATGGCATGAATCCAGCGGCTCGAATCGGGACTGCATCAACTGGACGGGCACCACATTGAGATCCCAGACCACCATCAGGTGCCTGAGCAGAGACTTTGAGAGGAGCAGACCCCTCATGAATCGAGCCACAAGAGGCTGAGCCGAGATGGGCTTACCCTCAGAGCCACAATGGTACACTCCTATGGTGCTGAGGCAAACTCATACTGAACTGGACTTCAGGCCAGAGTCGGAGAAGTGCAGAAGGTACTCCAGCACCTGGTCCATGACACAGGAGAAGGGTTCAGCGCTCTGCCTGAGCAGCAGATGGCAAACCTCTGCCACTTTATTTATTTATTTATTTTAAAACTGTTTATTTAGAAATTACAGAAACAGACAACAACTTATTCACTCACTTATACAATTCTTAGTATTGCTAGTCATTATACAGAATATCAACATTAATATTTCAATTATATACCCCCTCCCCCCTAATACCTCCTCTTCCTTCTACCTAGCTTGCCCTCTCACAGAGTAGTTGGTAGAATGCTATATATTCCCAAGCAGTGGGTACTCTTACACAGCTCGGGAATATTGAGAAATATATTCCAGGCATCGCTAATACTCTCTCTTCTTTAAACTAATCCCTATCCCCTCCCTCCCCTTCGGTTCTGTGGACCTCCCTGACCGGAATGCCCAGTCCTTCCCAATTCTGGGGTAATCACAGCTGAAACTCTTAGCCGTTTTCATATCACATTGCTTCCCTTAACCTACATAGTTAACAATTCATTGCGGGCTACTGATGTCAACGTATCTACATATCTTCCCCAAATGGCCAAGAATTTCCCTTTCTGCTTAGCATTCCCCTTGATGCCATACGTTTTTGTAACGTTAAATTATGAAATGCGTTGCGCCATTCCCAGTAGGATGGAATCGTGGCCCTCCCTCCAGTGCCGCACCACTATCTGATTTCCAATAATACACGCCTTCTGCACCAACAATCTATCTCAATGACCTTTCGGTCTGATCCTAGATAAATCAAACACCACTAGTGCGGCTGTCCAGCTAATCGATCAACAGTTCAACATATCTCTGTATTTGCATCAAACACCTTTGCATTCTCTGACATGTCCACCACATATGGCCCAAGGCTGCCAATGTAGTCCCACACCGAGGGTAACTCCCACTCTGGGCCCTGCCACTGCGCAGGGCGTGCCTGGGCGAAAAATGGGCCCGATAAAACGTTCGGTATTGTAACTCCTGTAGGCACGCTTCTTTCACCAGATGCGGAATCCGGGACACCGCTCTCTGAAGCGTCCCAGGTGTTATCTGAATACCCAACTCTGCTACCCATCATTTCTCAATCTTTTTAAGTTCGTGCACTGGCGTTTCTAGCTGAAGCTGCTGGGCGACTTGGGAAATAAAGAGCCGGTCCTGCGTCCCTAAATTGAAAAACTGAATGATCTGGGTGGACTTTGCGGCTGTCAACGCACTTCCTGGTAGAGATCTAACATAATGTGCCATTTGCATATATGCATATACATGAAGGGCCTTCAAATCAAATTCTGCTTTGAGATCATTGAACGATTTCACTGATCCCTCCATATCCACCACATGTCCCACACTACGCACCCCATTAGCCTCCCACTCCAGAATTACTCGATATTCCGTCCCCGGAATAAAGCCAGGGTTCTCTCTCAACGATAAACTGGTACTTGTGTATGGAATCTGCCTCTGTTAACAAATGAACTTCCAAATACTATGCAGGGATCCGATTAGCATATTCCTAGTTATCCGGGGGACCAACTCTTGGCTCGGTAAATGAGGCACTGCTGTTAAGGAGTATACGACTACAAAGTCCTCCTCAAATTCCCTCGGAGTAAAAATCTTAGTCTGGCCCAGCCAATCTCTAACATGCCTCAGGTGACAAGCTCTAGCATATCTCATCAGATCTGGTATTCCCAAACCGCCCCGTTCCCAAATATTCTTCATCACCGATAATGCTACCCATGGTTTCCCCCCCCCCCCTTCCATATGAACCACTGTAGTTCCATCTCAAATAAACAGATATCCTTACGTAAGAGCTGAAGAGGTAGCAGTTGCAGCACATATAATATCTTAGGAAACAAAACCATGCGATAAGCTGCGATCTGTCCCAAAGTTAAGGTGGAACAGAACTCGTGGATAGCAAGGTAGCTAAATGCCTAAAAAGAAGAGTCTGCCCACCAAAGGGGAAACCCCTGCCCCCACTGACCTCGCAGGTGGCCCGGCACATCCAAGGATTCCAATTTTTCCATATTTAATTGCAATCCCGAGATACTTCCAAAGTCTGCAAATTCTTTCAACAACCGTGGCAATGATGCCCATGGTTTAGTAATATGGACTAAAAGATCATCTGCAAAAGCTGAAATCTTGAACCTCGTTCTACCAATATGAACCCCTGCCACTTCCTGGCATTCCCCCACTTTCTGTAAGAATGGATCTAGGGCCAGTACAAACAAAAGGGGGGGATAGTGGAAACCCCTGTCGCGTCCCTCGGAAGAGTTTGAAGGCTTCAGTGACATTTCCATTAAGCTTTACAGCTGCCTTTGGCGCCTTGTATAATACCTGGACCATCTGGACAAATATATCCCCCAGACCGTACCTTGGCAAGAGACAAAAAAGATATTCCCAACTTAACTTGTCAAATGCCTTTTCAGCATCAAAACTAATAAGAAGCGAAGGGATCTGTTTCTCCTGTACCCATTCCAAGACACTATTATCTGTCGCAAATTGTTTATTTCTTTTTTTAAAATTTTATATTTATGCTTAATGAAATCAAGCATATAAATACACTCAAAAGAAAAAGAGAGTGACCTGGCAATTATACCACCATTAAGAAAAAACAAACTCTTAAGGAAATATTACAAATAACAAAAGAAAACCTCCACCACTTTAGCACATAGGCCTTGCGCGTCAAGTCCCTGCAAGACGCCAGAAGGATGTTGGTGACACCTTCTAGAAGATTGAGCTCAGAGAGGACTACCTGCTCAGTATTCATTTCATGAGAGCCAACGAGCGGATACTGGGGTGCAGCAAGGTCCCACTCTCCTGTGAGACGAAGTCTGGGGCGGAGCCCAGGCGAAGAGGCTCCCTCTGTGAGAGCTGCAGCAGTAGCGGGAACCAGGGCTGCCGAAGCCAGTAGGGGGTGAGGAGAACCATGGATCCCCTCTCGGCCTGGAGCTTCAGGAGGGTCTTCACCATATCGTGGTACCGGGGGGATATGAATACAATAAGCCCTCACCCCCGGTGGAGGAGGATGGTGTCCGAGGCTAGGTGGTTGCTGGCAGGCCTCCAGTAACAGAACCAAGCCACCTGGGTCTTTGTGCGCTGTGATGAAAGGGTCCACCACTGGAGTGCCCCACTCCCAAAAGATCCAGTTCACCACTTGTGTGGTTGATAACCTCGGCTGAGTTGATCTACCAGGCTGTTGAGCTCGCTTGGTAGATAAGTCACCCTGAGGTCCATGCCATGGAGTAGGGGCGAACTTCCAAAGGTGATCAGCCTCCCAGCACAGGAGGTATGAGCCTGTTCCCCCCTGCTTGTTCACACAGAACATCATTAACTAGTTGTCCATTTGAATCAGGACCACCCGATTGGCCATTCACTATGGCCCAGAGCTCAAGAAAGTTGATTTGATGCAGGCTCTCCCACTTGGACCAAAGGCCTTGGGTGCGTAGGCCATCCAGGAGTGCCCCCCAGTCGAGCATGGATGCGTCCATCATGAGTGTCTTGCGGGGGCTGCTGATTGGAACGGGAGGCCTCACAGCAGATTCCCTGGCTCTAGCCACCAGGTGAGGGACTGCACCAATGGTGCGGTGACCCTGTCTTGAAGGCTTCCCGTTGCCTGCTTCTACTGCATGCTTAAGGTACACTGGGGTCTGCCGCATGAAGAAGCAGGCCTTAGGGGTGACATGCATTTTGGCAGCCATGTGCCCGAGGACTCTCAGCATCCCGTGGGCGACAGTGTGATGCTGGCACTGCACTGCGTCCATCACTTCGATGAGCCGCTGCAGGCGGTCCACTGGTAGAAAGGCCCGTGCCCAGATGGTGTCGAGGAGGGCCACAATGAACTCCAGCTGCTTCACCAGCTGAAGATGGGACTTTGGATAATTGATCACGAAGCTGAACTGCTCAAGCACCTGAATGGTGAGCTCCGGCATCTTGATGGGGATCTTCTTCTTCAGCTATGGGAAAATGAAGACCCCCATGGTCCTGAGGTATGTGGCTGCGACTGCCAGGCACTTCAGTAAGACCCATGGAGCTGAGGCCAGCCCGAAGGGAAGCACTCAATATCGATAGTGCTGGCCTCCCAGCCTGAACCGCAGATACTGCCTGTGATATGGGTGCATCGGAATGTGTGTGTATGCATCCTTTAGATCCAAGGAGCAGTGTCAATTGCCCTAAAGAAGGTATGGGAGCTGTGTCCCTAGCAAGACCATCTTGAACTTCTCATGCATGAGGAAATGGTTTAGGTTTCTCAGATCCAGAATGGGCTGGAACCCACTGGTCTTTTTGGGAACCATGAAGTACCTGGAGTAAAAGCCCCGACCGATCTGAGCCAGGGGAACCAGCTCAATGACTAAGTCAGCTAACAGGGCAGTGACCTTGGTCTGCAGTAGGCTCCTGTGCACAGGGTTCATGGAGTACTCCCCGGGGGCGTATGGAGGCAGCAGCTGAGTGACATGCTGCCAGTATCTGCTTTGGACAATTTGCAGCACCCAGGTGTCTAAGGTGATGAGGGGCAACTGATGGGCAAAGTGGATGAGCTGCCCTTCTACCTGCAGGGGTACTCGGCAGACAATGGTCAGCTGGCTATACTCCTGAGGAACCCGTCAAAAACCTGCACTAGACTTGGGTTGCGGAACGGGCTGCGCCCTCAGAGTCTTCTCCCTCCGCTGCTGGCGGGGAGTTTGCACTTTGGGTTGTGCCTGTGGCTGTGCTGGAAGCATGGATAAAAGGCCTTCTTAGCCTAGTGCTTTTTCCACATGGGATCCAGTCTTCCTGAAGAGCCTTGAGAGAGTCGCATGCTCCTTCTCGAGCTTCACCTTCTCCTCTACCGGTTTCCTGAAGAGGTTCCCCCCATGGCAGGTGATGTTGGTGATCTTGTCCCGAGACCCATTGTTCCAGATCGGAAGACTGCAGCCATGCCATACGGCGGGCGGCGATGCCCACAGCTGCTACTGTAACTGTGGACTCAAAGGTATCATAGGCGTCCTGTACCATGAATTTTGAACAGTCTTTTCAGTGAGCCACCAGGCCTCGAAATGTCTCATGAGGGCCCTCAGGGACAAGGATGGGAAAGTCCTCCCGGTCCAACATAACATCCTTGAAGAACATGCTCATACAGGTCTGGTAGGCCAGGATTCTGGCAACTAGCATGGTACTCTGATAGCATTTCCTTCCGAAGGAGTCCAGCGTGCGAGCCTCGTGGCCCGGCAGTATCAAAGAGTAAGTCTTAGAACTCTTAGCGCATTTCAAGGCCGATTCAACCATGATAGAGTTATGGGGCAATTGAGGCTTCTCAAACCCTGGAGCCTTCTGGACACAGCGCAGGGCATCAATCCTGCAGCTAATGATGGGGACCATAAGTGGCGCCTCACATCGCTGCAGCAGCAACCTCTATAGGACATGGTGCATGGAAACAGTCACTGCCTCCCTGGGGACCTTGGGGTACTAGAACTGCTCTAGTTCATTCGCCCTTAGTTCCTCCTCAGATTCCAGGAAAAAGGGGATGGCCTTGGCCATGTCCCTAATGAAGTCCTGAAAGGACATGTCCTCCAGGGGCGACTTGCGTTACTCAGGGGGAGGCGACGGGTCACACGGGAGGTCTGGGGACTGAAGGTCTGAAGCTGTCTGATCTCCCAATCGATGTCCCTACCTCAATGGTCAGGGCATGGGTCTCCAGAATAGGCTTGACAGAGTGCGGCGATAATGCTCTGAGCACCAAGAAGCCCTCATTCCACAAGGCTTCCATTGCTGCCAAGTGAGCTTTGAGGGCTCAAAGACGTTCCTTCAGAACTACCACATGTGATGCTGCAGCCATGGACACTGGTGTCAACACCTCAGGTGGGGAATCCATGATGATAGGTGCATTGGGAGATATCCGGCTGCCCTCCTGGGCAAAGGGAATCGACTTCGCTGTCTGGGCCGAGTCCTCCCACTGGGGAAGCTCCCGGTCTGTGGTCTCTGCACTGTGTCAAGAAGGGCTGCAATGACACTGCACCCGGAATTTCTCCCTGTGCTCACTCTCCAAAGTTGACGGGGTCTCATCAGAGTGTCTCCTCTTGCTGCTCAGACCCCTCTGCTCTGACTGGGCACACAGCTCCTTTACCTTGGATGCCTCAGAGCTCTTGGCAGGTGTTGACAAGGGAATCGAGGCTGAGGATGCTGAATCTGATGAGTCGAAGAGAGACTCCTTCTGTTTTTCCCGACACTTCAGGCCTCGGAGCATCATCTGCAAAGCTCGCAGGATGCCGGCTGGTGATGAGGTACAAGGAATTTCAACGCACCAGTTATGGCGGTCGGTGACAGAAATGGTCTTGCCACACTTGGTGCACTTTTAAAGCCACTAGCTGGCTTAGTCATGCTGAAAAATACTATCAGCAAAATTAAACTAGAGAGCTGCCATAGGCAGGAAAACACGCTAAAAGTGAGAAAAAGAGAGAAAAGAAAAAAACAATTTGACAAAATTGATTAGCCGACGACAGGCAGAAAAGAAAACACAGAAAAAAAAGGTCCACAAGGTCCATAATAGAAGTTGCCACACTGGATCTTTTCAATGGCCTGAAGCTCAAACAATTTCACATTAAGTAGAAAATAGGTCATATAACAAGCGATAAGCATAAAGAAATAGGACAAGCCTTTAGAGACAAAATCAGGAATACAACTAGAAAGTCACTGTAACGAAAGCCATTTCATAAATAAATTAGAATTAAGAGGAAAATTAAGGAAAATGTAGAAATGAGGCGCAAGAGAAGAAAAGATCTTTTAAACAGTACAACCAAAACCATGCTAGTAACAGATGACATGGAGAAGACAAGTATAGACAGACTGAATCAATTAACCAAAACACTAAGCAACAGGGAGGCCGGAACTCAGATCAAAACACCTGGTGCTACCAGTAGGCAACTAGAGCGCTGGTCCTCCCATTGCTACTGCTGTTACATCTCTTTGGAACCAGCTGCCACTGCCCCTCAGGGTTTACCTTCAAGCTCCGGCACAGAGGGGCTGTTTGTGTCCGCCCCTCTCTGACTCGCGATGCTGACTTCCTGTTTGCAAAGCCCCACGGTGCCAAAGCTTGAAGGTAAGTTCTGTGGGGATTTTGTGGCTATTGCCGCCGCGGTTGATCCTGGACAGCAGCGGTGGCAATGGGCACTGTGGGGGGGGGGGGGAAGGGGGGGTGCAAAGGATGAGGTTCACCTAGGGCACATCATCTCCTTGCACCAGCCCTGACTCGATGATATGTATCCTGGAATATTTAAAGAATCTGAAATTACTGCAGTTATTTTTGAAACATCATGGAGCATAAGAGATCCCAGAAGATTGGAAAAGGCCAGAGGCGTCGGAAAGAGGTGGGCCACATGGGCCCTGGCCACACCAATGCCTTGCTGCCACAACTGTCAGCCTTCCCATCCTGTATGCCTGTGGGGACCCAATCTCCCGTGCTTAGACAGGAAGGGTCTTTCCCGCAATCATGGGGCTTTTCTGCTGGCGGGGGATGGGATCCCTGCAGGCAGCCTGCTGCATGCTGGGTGGGGATCACAGCAAAGACCCCTCCTGTCTGCCCATGGGAGATAGGGTCCCCGCGTGCAGACAGGAGGGGAAGGCCAGCAATTGCAAGCTCACCGAGTTCGGCTGGCCAAAAGGCAGAGCTTGGCCAGCCCCCAAAGCGAACGCTGTTCCAGCGCCTCTGCAGAAAAGGATAAACGTAATGTCTATCTTTAACAAGAGAGGAAAGCATATGGAACATAGCAGATGGAATTTTTTCCCCCAACACCTTCCATATATGGGTGTGCCCGCCTGCATGTGCGTATGTTTGTATCTGTGTTCCTTCTGTCTGTGTTTGTGTGGTCTCTGATGTGGAAGGCAGAGGGGTGGGATGGTTTGAATGGAGCAAATCCCAAATGTTCTGTTGGTTTGGCAAGAATAATAAAATGAAACACAGTATGAAAATGTATCTAACTATTAAATGTCACTGACAACCAATTTCAAAGAAAGCATTGTACATTTAAATCACAGAGTGCCATACTTCACAGTCACTATTAGGCTGTACACATAACAGGGTCATTCCCTTTGGGATGTCCATTCCTGCTATTCGGCCCCTCTGCTGACCCTGACTAACATCCCCGTACATTGTAAGGGGAGGTTAGACAGGGGCAGGAAAGGGGTGTTGCGGGAGCGCAGTTAGGGCAGGCAGTGGGCGGTCCACGGCCTTGGACGTATAGGGCCGATTCCAATGTTGGCTCTGGACGTAGGCTGAACAGGGAACTTATTCCACCTCTGAGTTGGAACAAGTTCCCCTAGTCAGCAGGGGATGGCAGGTGGAGGGGGTAGAGGAGATTCCTCGCAGCCCGACCCTGGTCTTGGGTAGGCCAGATCGGGGGTTAGGCTGCGGGGAATGTACAATCTGTTTGGAGGCCGGGGATCGCAGCTCCTGAATGGAGCCAGGGTGCCATGGCAACTGGATGCCATGGTGCCGTGGCTCCATTCAGGAGCCCTGACTGAGTTAGCCGGGCTATGCCTCTACGTGCAGGCTGACCAGAATCGGGGTACCAGCCTGCACATACAGGCCTGGATGCGATTCTGATCCCACGGGGCTAGATGTGCTCCGCGTGATCAGAATCCCGTCTATCTCTGTGCGTTCAGTTCCGTCTCTCACCCCCAGAATGCCCCCAGCACTATCCGGATAGTGCTGTGGCAGTCTATAAAGACATTCAGCAGTACTCTCTGGATTAGTGGGGCTCAATATCTGTCTTAGTAGCATTTATCTGGTTGGCAAGTGCTGCGACTCAGATAAATGTTTTTAGATATCAGACCTCATGATCCTTCTCTTAAAAATTCTTTACACAAGTGAACAAGCCTCGCCATGCAATCACAAGATTCAAAACAAAAATGTTACCAATAAAATTCCTTTGGAAGTTTACTTTCCTACTTTATTAATCACAATTTGAGAACTAGACAACAACTTCAAATCCATTGTTCAATAAATTTAGAAAGTAAGAAAAATATTTTAATAACAGGTAACAGGGCATACTACTCATTCCCACATAAGTAATTACAATTTCTTTTGGGGCCTGGGACTTTGACTTTCAGGAAATTCCCTGCATGTGCTGGTTGCTGTTTTTGTTATCAGTGGCAATTTTGTAAAAAAAAAAAAAAATTTTGAAAAGTACTGAGTCAGTGCCAGTAACAGCCTTCCACATTCCGTTTCTGCTGCAATGGGGAAAAAGGAAGCAAGTTCCTGGTTGGTGACCAAGCATGACCTAGCAGAAAATCACCACTGTTTGTTATAGATAGAAACTGGAACTGGTGACTGGTTTTGACTGCTGTATTTCTGCTTGGTGCTATTTTAATTTAGTGGAAAAATGTGCTCTTCCTCTGCCCTTGTTGAAACAGTTTGCAGAAGATATTTATAGAAGTTTTATTCTATATCAATATGTGATTCCACCAGATCTGTCAAAATAAGGTTGCAGGAGACTAATATGGTGACTTGAGGAGAGATGCCATTTAAATGAGCTCTGTGATTTTTACTTTTCATCTACCTTATTACTTTGATAAAGATGCAAAAACATTTGTTAAGGTGAAGTTCTCTGCACCTCTTAAGACAATGCAGCCTCAATAAGTTTCAAAACCAGAGCCTATTCATTTATTTTAAAAGAATTTGTAACATGTCGATCTAAAATGCAGTCTTGGTAGAGAACAACAAAATATATATATAACAAAATGTAAAACAATACAATTCTACATAACAAAATAAAAAGCACTTAAAAACAAACATTCCAATAAAATGTACATCCATTTTATAAAGGCAGATGTCAGTAGTGCCTCTACAATCACTAGAAGAGTCCAGTGACGGTAGTGTAATTGGAATGGCCAACCAGTGGGACATAAAAATATCATCAATCCTCAATGGTTGCACAGGGCCATTGTCTCTACTGAGCAGTCTGGCAAGCTCTGATGCTGGCATCTGTGTTGTGGTCCCTGGGAGGCGTGCAGATGGATACCTCAAAGGGCAAACAGATCTTGTGTTTTCTGAGATTTGGAGCTGTCCTGGGGTCAGGCTTGCAGTGTTCAGCCCAGAAAGATCCAGTGTGGAGCTGGGAAAGGTAAACCAGTTTGGTGAGGCAGAAGCAGGGGTACTGGGAACTAGGGAGGGGGCTGAAGGTATTATTCCTCCAAAAGTAACGAATATTATCGCTGGCTTGAGAAATAAGCCAGATCCAATTAAGCCATCTGCCATCATAGTGGATAGCATATGGAACTTTAAAGGCAATGGTGCAGCAGTCTAATGCATTTTTTACTACTTTGACTTTGGATATACATTCTAGAATGCAGTCCCAGAATGTTAATGTGATGTCTCAGGGGGAGAGAACTGGGAACACGGACAGCAGAATACCTTTTTTGGTTGGCGTGGCTAAACAAACTAATCTCCAGCCCCACTCCCAAGCTCTTTAATCACATTTTTTTTATTTTATTTATTTAACATTTTTTATATACCGCACTATTCATCATCAGTGCGGTTTACATTAAACAACAATATACCTGTCAATACATGACTGATCTAGGTTTACAGATAACAGGGAAGATAAACTGGGTGTGAACTGGGGATAACTATCTACATAATTATATATACATTGAATAGGTTACATCAGGATTTGATATTTGACAAGATATAGTGTTTTCACATTTTGATCCTTTGTTCTGGGTTGTTGTTATGTGTAAGGGTTAGCTGAGTGAGGCGGGAGCCGGTTCTATTGTGTGTATGGTAGCCTGAAGTGCAAAGTGAATAAATAGTGCTTGATGGACTTTCTGAATTGGGTGATATCCCTGATTGATCTGATGTTGGGAGGTAGTTTGTTCCAGCACTTGGGAGCATAGGACACAAAAGCTCTGTTAATAGTTTGTTGTGTCCATTTTGTGGAGATACTAGGAGTAACTAGCGTGTTTTCTGCTACTAGTCTCCTGGGTCTGTTGTTTGGTGTGTGGGTGAGGAGATTTGAGATCGATGCAGGAGATAATTTATTAATAGCTTTGAATGTGATGAGGAGAGTTTTGTATATTATTCTGCAGTTTATCGGAAGCCAGTGTAGATCGATCAGTATTGGTGTTATATGATCTCTTTTAGAAGCTCCAGATAAGATGCGGGCTGCCGCGTTCATCGCCAGTTGAAGTGGATTTAGTGTATTCTTGGGGAGGCCATGAAGGATGATATTCGCATAGTCGAAGTGCGGTGTGACTATTGCTTGGAAAACTGTACGGAAGTCCTTGGTCTCCATCATTGGTTTCAGGTGGCGCAGTGTTTTTATTTTGTAGTATATTGACCTTACTGTGTTCTTTATGTGCTCTTTAAGATTGAGTTGTTGATCGAGTATCACACCGAGTTACTTTATGGAGGCCTTGATTGGGAGTTCTGCATCTCTTACTATGAGGGTGGTTGGTGGAGAAAATTGCTTGTTTCTTGTGGCTATGAGTACTTCGGTTTTCTTGAAGTTTATTCTCATGTTCTGATTGAGGAGCCAGTCGGTTATTGCATTGAAACAGTTGATTAGTGGAGAGTAGTCAGGATTTGATATATTGATCGGTGTGAATATTAGCACGTCATCTGCGTATAATAGGCAAGATATACCGAAGTCTCTGGTGATTTGGCAGATTGGCTGCATGTATATATTAAAAAGCAACGCAGATAGAGATGAGCCTTGAGGTACTCCCTGTTTCTGTTTGAAGGGTTCAGATGTAATGTTGCCTGTACGGACCTGTTGCCAGCACTCATCTAAGTAAGATTTGCACCAGTTCCAGGCTTGGTTACGGATGCCTTTTTCGTGAAGTCTAGCTAGCATAATCTTATGGTCAACTGAGTCGAATGCCGCTGATATGTCCAGAAAAATCATTGCAATGGCCATGTGAATGTTGTCAATCCCACAAATGAGTTTGTTAAGTAGTGAAGTCATGAGTGTTTCTGTTCCGTGAGCTTCTCGGAATCCGTGTTGGCATGGGTCCAACGGGGCTGCTGTGTCAATGTGGTGTTGGATCTGCCTCTGAGTTTCCTTTTCAAGTATCTTGGCTAGATAGGGAATACTGGAAATTGGGCGGTAAGACTCTTCCTTCGTTGGGTCCATCTGGTTGTTTTTTAGCAGAGGGCGAATTGATGTTTGTTTAAGGGCAGTAGGGAAAATCCCAGTTAGATAGGAGATATTTGCGATCTTAGCTATGTAAGGGCTAAGCTCAGCGCGTAAGGTTTTGATCCAGTGTGCTGGACATGGGTCATTTGGTGCCGTGGTGGTGTTAATGGTGGCGATAATATCTTTGATGGTTTTTCTTGATGGAGGTGAAAATTTATCGAGTGAGACTTGAGCTTGCGGGAGTTGGATTAGTATTTGTGATGACATTGTGTTCGCCTTGACCATTTTGGATTGGATGAAGTTAGCATATAGTTGTGGTTGTATGGATTCTTGATGCGGTGGCGATGGTTCTTTGGTTAATGTTTTTACTAAATTGAAGAGATCACGTGGTCTGTTTAGTGTTTTGCTGAGAAGATTGGAGTGGAATTCTTTCCTTGTAGTCCAAGTTAGTTCGCGATGCTTTTTGAGGTGAGTGAGATACTCTTCTTGTACCTGGCTGTTGTGGGTGTGTCTCCATTTTCTTTCTAACTTCCTCAGTTAGAGTAGAGATGTATGTAGTTCTGGAGAGAACCAAGGGGCATCCTGTTTTTTATTGGAGCGATTCCTGGGTGGGAGTTTCTTGTTCATGCTTGGTTGATGGGCATACTGATGGAGAGTGTCGTTCCAGTTAGAGATCAATTCGTTCAGATTGTCCGTTGGCTTGGATAGTTTTGGCAATGCTTGTTTAGTGAGGGTCTCTATGTCTAACGGCTTAAATCGCCCTGCGCTTGTTGTTGAGGTGACTGGCTGGGCGAGTATGTTGGAATTTGTTGGAATCTGGAATATATTGGGCAAAATATTGGTTGGGCTATAGCCCCAGAGGCTCAACCCATTCCGCTGCCTATGACTGGTAAGGCAGAAATCATCAGTCCAGATGAGCCTTATTCATGATGAAAGCAATTAGTACCAGCCCCAACATCAAGCAACTGTACTTTCATACAAGGGGGCCTAAAGTTCGGTAAAAAGTTACTGTGGGAATTAGTGCATAGTAACAATTACCCCACAGCTTCTGCACTTCTTGTTAAGTGCCGTCGAGTCAGAGTGGACTCATGATGACCCTCTGGACAGCTGTCCTAAACTGTATTCAGGCTTCAGTCAGGTGGCGCATTGTTGATAGAGTGGCATTCATAGCTGCTGTTATTGTATCGATCCATCTCATAGCTAGTCTTTCTCTTTTGCATTGACCTTCAACCTTGCCAAGCATGATGTCTTTCTCTAATGATCTCTCTCTTTTTGCATGCTATGTCCAAAGTATGAAAGTCAAAGTCTCGTCATCTGAGTTTCTAAAGAAAACTTAGGTTTGATCTCCTCTAGTACTGATTGGTTTGTTCTTCGGGCAGTCCATGATATACATAGTATTCTTCACAAGCACTTTAATTCAAAGGCATTGATTTTCTTCCTGTATATCTTTCTTACTGTCCAACTCTCTCATCCATAAATTGTTATTGAAAATACCATGGCAAGGACTAGTCGAATCTTTGTATGGAGAGAGACATCTCTGCTCTTGAGAATCGTGTCTAAATCCTTCATAGCCATTCTGCCAAGAGCAATCCGTTGTCAGATTTTGACTGCTTGTTGTTCCTTTATTGATCCAAGCAGGTTAAAGTTGTCCACTATTTCAATTTCTTCTCCATCAATGATGAACACTGATTTTGCCAAATTTTCAGGATCTTTGTCACTTATCACATGTTAATTTCTACAGTAACTGTCTTGACAGAGGGTGGGGATACAGGCGGAGAAAGGGTAGGTTATAGGCCTACAGTTAGTGCACAGTAAGTTAACGTGCACGGTCATTACAGCAGATATTATGGGTCCACAATGCCACCCCCCCCCCCTCAAGCCAAGGTGTTAAGTGCACCTGTGCTTATCTCTAGGCTATCACTCAGGGAAAAGAAAAATCTGATCACTATGATCAGAATCTTGACCCCCGTCCCACCTCCCCGATCTGGTTCTAGACCTCCTTCCCACCCCCTCCCAGCACTTCCCAGGTGTCCCTGGAGTATTAATGGCGGAGCAAAAGCAATCCCAGGACACTCCTTTTTCATTGCCAGCTCATACAAATCATAAAAATTGGGAAGATCCCAAAACTGGGTTCAAATTGAATGCCAGAGTGTAGATTAACTTTGGATGACTGATTTCACTGCCAAAGGCAGTACATCCACATTCAATTTATCAAAATACTTTTACTAAATTTACTATTAATTCATGGGATGGATAGCAAAGAACTGCTACCTACCTCCTTTCCATTAACTTGATGACAGCATAACCCAACCCAAGAGAATACTTGTATTTGGCTCAAAGCATGGAAAGTCAAAGCCATTTACCCAGTTCCATGAGTGAGATTTTAAGCCAGTCCTGGATTTCTGACATAATCCTGATGCATTATGGGACCTGTGGCATTGATTTCAATGTGTAAAATCAGGGACTACAAATACTGGAAACAGTTCAAAGGAAGGCAACCAAAATGATTTGGAGCCTGCGTCAGAAGACTTATGAGAAGAGACTTGAAGACCTAAATATGTACACTCTGGAAGAGAGGAGGGACAGGGGAGATATGATTCAGACCTTTAAATACTTAAACAATATTAATGGACAAACGAACCTCTTCCAAAGACAGAGAAGCTGTAAAACTAGAGGGCATAACATGAAGCTGCAAGGGCATAAACTGAAAGGCAATGTCAGGAAATACTTTTTCACTCAAAGGGTGGTGGATGCTTGGAATGCCCTCTTGATATAAGTGGTGGGGGCAAATACAATGACGGAATTCAAAATGGCATGGGACAGACATAGTGGATCCCTTTATAGCAACAGGATAAAATGAAAATAAACATAACTATCTCTTATATCTCAGCAAATAGGGGTGACCTACATGGAGCGGTGGGTACACCTCTAAACAAAAGCATGGGGAGGGGTAACCTGCACGGAGTGGCAGGTGCTCCTACCCTTACCACCCTGCTGGGCAGACTAGATGGACCAAACTGGTCTTTATCTGCTGTCATATACTATGTTACTATGTTACCATACTGTATTGCAATGCAAATTTAAAACTTCACTCTTGGAACTGGGTAACTTGGCAACTCTGATAACAGAACTGGTGATCTTTTCTCTTAAAATATGTTAATTCAATCTGAAGACATGAAAGAGAAATTCACCTTTCCTTATCGTTCCTCCAGTTTAGTCCTCTACTTCTGGGTTGTGAACCTCCTCCTGCAGCTTGGAGACTGGGCGTGACAAAGTTGTGACCTCACTGGATGTAAGCTGCTGGCATCTCCCATCAGCCCCAGTGTGTCCAGTCTCCATGCAGCAGGAGGACGTAGTGAGCCTAGGTGCTGGGCTCACTAGAGGAATGAATAAGCAGAGTTTCCTTTAAATTTAGGATTAGATTAATTTTTACTTCGGTTAAAATCTGATTATGAGCTTTTAAATTGAGTTTCATTTATTTCAATTCTCTGGGTAGTGTCCCTTTAAATTTCGTTAAAAAAAAAATGATGAATGGCTAGGTTTACACAGCTTCTCTGCCATCCTAAAGCTTCCTTATCGTCTCTGAAATCTGTCTCCCTAGACATACGGGAGTGAGCCCTCAGCCTTGTGAACAGCTCGGTACCTTTCTGAGCGGTGACTCACCGCTCCGGGCTCAGGTCGAGCGGGGTGAGCACCCGGGACTCCAGCCCTCGCTGCCGACGCTGCTAGCTGGGTCGCTGAGCGGCGCACAGCTAGAAGGGCGAACCGGACTGCCGGTAGGTTGTTTCTTCTTCTTTCCCGCGGTGGCGATTCCCGGAGTGGTTCAAAACGGCTCTGCTACACCGTCGGGGCATTTACATGCCAAAACTTCAGTCATTCACAGCGGTGGCCATTTTGAATGCGCGGCAATTTCCACATGCCTCAGCAGTGCGGCGGCGATCCTTAGGCCTCCCGGGGGGTAGGGAAATCGGTTCGTTGCGTTTAGCTTTGCTGGGGTTTTATTTCATTTATTTCAGTTATTTCATTAGTATTTCATCAGTATTTCCCTCTATGGTTTGAATGCTAGAGGGCAGTTTATTTTTTTTTTAATTTCATTTATTTATTTATCTCTTTAATTGGTTTCTTTCTCCCTGGATTTGATTTGGAAGGGAATGGAAGCAAGTGAAAAGGAAGCAAGAGAAAGGAGT
This sequence comes from Ichthyophis bannanicus, assembly GCA_033557465.1. Taxonomy (NCBI): domain Eukaryota; kingdom Metazoa; phylum Chordata; class Amphibia; order Gymnophiona; family Ichthyophiidae; genus Ichthyophis; species Ichthyophis bannanicus. The sequence goes on from CM066034.1 coordinate 585,146,222, forward strand.
TGACATAGGATTTAAAAAAAAAAAAAATCAAAGAGAGACTTTTTCTTTGGTGCCTGTTTCCCACTTTGGGCTGGCAAACAGCGTCTCTCATGTCAACGCGCCCACAGTGTGTTGTATGCGGTTCCCACAGAGGCACGGTAGCTGACTCCGGCATCTGTCGGGGTTGTGCGGCTGTTTCAGTCACTGTGGAACAGCAGATGGAGGCATCGGTTGGTTCCAGAGTCTCAGGGGGCCACATCAAGGATGGAAGAAGAAGTGGGAGGAGCTGTTCCTTCTATTCTCGGACCAGAGCCCTCAGCTTAGTTGGCGGGGGTTTTGTCGGAACCAGATCCGCAGTTCGGCGACTTCTGCCCGGACTTTGTCTTGCTTATGCATCAGGCCTTTTGTCGGAGGCATCAGGGTAAATTGCCTGGCCTCATTCTGAATTCCTCAGGGATGCCTCAGTCTGGGATTTTCGAGACTGAGGGCGTTGCGCCGAGGCAGCCAAAGAGAGCCCGTCCTCCGGAGCTATCTCTGTCAGAACCCGGTTGGCAAGAGACTGAGGAGCCGGAGTTCGATATGGATGGAGATACCGAAGAGTTGGAGGAAGGGGAGATTCCGGAGCCTGAGGATCAAGCAAAGATTATTCGAGTCTTTCAAAGGGATGAGCTTACAGCGCTCATTACGGAATCTCTCCAGACGCTCAAGTTGGCTACAGCACAACCGGTTGACGAGGAAGAGGGCGAGGATCCTGTGATCCAGGCGGTGCGTCGCACACAGGTGGTCTTCCCCATACACAAAGTGGTGGATAGGATGATCCAGGACGAGTGGGATCAGCCGGAAGGAGGGCTCAGGGGGATGCAGACCATGAATAGACTCTACCCCTTAGCAGATAACGACAAAGACAAGTTTCGCTGTCCTCGCGTGGATGCTGCGGTTTCGGCCATTACTAAAAAGACCACTATTCTGGTGGAAGGTAGTTCCGCCTTCAAGGATGCACAAGACAGGAAAGTAGATGGTTTATTGAAGCAGTCCTTCGAAGCTGATGCCCTAGCTTTGCAGGCTGCCATTTGCAGAGCGTGGGTGTCCTGAGCCTGTCTAAGGTGGTCCCAACACTTACAGCAGTCGATTCAGCTGGAACAGGAAAGGGTGCGGGAGCTGGAGCGGCTGGAGTCAGGCTCAGCTTATCTGGCTGATGTGCACTACGACTTAATCAGGACCTTAGCTAATAGCATGGCGTCCCTGGTGGCTGCCTGGAGGTCTCTTTGGCTCCAACATTGGGCGGCCGATGGCTCTTCCAAGTCTCGGCTCAGTAAACTCCCGTTTAAAGGGAAGTTGTTTGGTGAGGATCTTGACAAGTTAGTAAAGGATTTGGGAGAGTCCAAAGGCGGAAGGCTGCCTGAGGACAAGCCTAAGCAAGCCAAGTCTTTTTCGGTCTCTCGGGGGCAACCGAGGGATTTCAGGCATTTTCGGACTTCTCGTTTTGCTGGTTATCAAAGAAGCAGGCTTCCTTCGCGAGCCCAGGGGTTTTTGTGGAGCAAGCAGGGGTTTTGGAGCGGCATCCACTGGTGCCGTTCGCAAACCGCAATGAAAGAAGGCGGGTCCCGGCGGTGAGCCATCCGATAAGAGGGCGGCTTCAGGGTTTTCTCTCTGCCTGGACCCAAAGGTTATTCCTTGGAGCTCGCGAAACCAGTACTAGATTCGTTTGTCATGCCCCCCTGTCGGGGTCAATCAAAGACTCTGGCAGTACGGCTAACTCTAGATCACCTGATTCAGCTGGGAGCCGTCGTGCCAGTCCCACTGGGGGAGTATGGAATGGGACGATACTCCATTTATTTCGTGGTCCCCAAGAAAGACGGTTCACTACGGCCAATCTTAGATCTCAAAGGAGTAAATCGGTGTCTTCGGGTACCGCATTTCCGAATGGAAACGCTCAGGTCCGTCATTGTAGCAGTTCGACAGGGGGAGGTTTTGACTTCCCTCGACCTCACGGAGGCTTATCTACATGTGCCGATCCGGGAGGCCCATCAAAGGTTCTTGCGGTTCGTGCTTCCTTGGGGGCATTATCAGTTTCAGGTGCTACTGTTTGGTCTGGCGACAGCCCCGCACATGTTTACCAAAATCATGGTGGTGGTAGCAGCGGCGTTACGAAAGGAAGGTGTTTTGGTTCACCCTTATCTCGACGATTGGTTGATTCGAGCGAAGTCCAAGGTCGAGAGCAAACGCGTCACGGCCAAAGTGGTAGCCTTTCTTCAGAGTCTCGGCTGGGTGGTCAATATGTCCAAGAGTCACCTGGTTCCAGCTCAGGAGCTCGAGTATCTGGGAGTACGGTTCGACACTCGCAGGGGTATGGTGTTTCTCCTGGACCGCAGAAGTCAAGCACTTCGGCGACTGTTACAAACCTTCCGATCTACTCCGGCTCCGACAGCATGGACTTACCTTCGGGTTCTGGGGACGATGGCGGCAACCTTGGAGGTAGTGCCATGGGCCAGATTTCATATGCGGGCTTTACAGAGCTCGCTGCTTCGCAGATGGTCTCACCAATGCAATTCGCTGTACAAGCATCTCCCGTGCCCTCTGCAGGTCAGGAGATCTCTCCAGTGGTGGCTTCCTCCCCAGTCTTTGCAGTCAGGAATGTTCCTGGAGCAACCGACATGGCTTTCCCTGTTGACAGACGCCAGTCTGGCAGGGTGGGGAGCTCATTGCGGAGATCTCTTTGCACAGGGCACTTGGACAGTGGCAGAGAGAAAGTGGTCCATCAACCGACTGGAGCTGAGAGAGGTCTTTCTAGCCCTGCAAAGCTTCAAAGTGATTGTGGCAGGACGTGCGATAAGAGTACTGTCCGACAATGCTGCGACGGTAGCCTACATAAATCGGCAGGGCGGCACGGGAAGCGTAGCCATGGCTCAAGAGGCAGAGGACCTGTTTTCTTGGGTCGAGGTGTGATTGCTAGCAATTTCAGCGGCTCACATTGCGGGGAAGGACAATGTGACTGCGGACTTTCTCAGCAGAATTCACATGGATCCAGCAGAGTGGGAACTACATCCGGATGTCTTTGCAGAGATAGTACGTCGTTGGGGGACGCCGGTGATGGATCTGATGGCGACTTTTCAGTCAGCAAAAGTAAATCGGTTTTTCAGCAGACGGCGCGAGAGGATGTCAGAAGGGATCGACGCCCTAATTCAACCTTGGCCAGCGTCCGGCCTTCTCTATGTCTTCCTGCCGTGGGCTCTCATTGGTCGAGTAGTACAGCGCATCGAAGCACATCGCGGGTTGGTATTGCTAGTAGCTTCGGACTGGTCAAGGCGCCCTTGGTACGCGGATCTCATGCGCCTGCTCGACGGCAAACCGTGGAGGTTGCCAACGTCAGAAAGTCTGTTGTTACAGGGCCCACTTCACATGCCGCAGGTGGATTGGTTCTCGCTTACGGCTTGGCCATTGAAAGGGCTCAGTTAAGGAAGAAAGGTTACTCCAGTTCCATCATTACTACTTTGCTTCAGGCACGGAAAAGGTCCACGTCGTTGGCCTATCTTCGCATATGGCGTATTTTTGAGGATTGGTGCTCGCGATGTCATATATGTGCGGCGACTGCGTCCGTTCCTTGCATATTGAGTTTTCTGCAGGACGGCTACGAGAAAGGGCTGGCGGCTAGTTCTTTGAGGGTTCAATTAGCAGCCTTGGCCTGTTATAGAGGTAAGGTAAACGGAGGGTCGCTGGGATCTCACCCCGATGTAGTCCGTTTTCTTAAAGCGGTAACCAGGATGAGGCCGTCGCGTCGGACTGTGGTTCTGCCGTGGGATCTTAACTTGGTTTTAAGGGCGCTAGTACAGGCACCCTTTGAGCCTTTGGGGCAGGCTCCGATCAAGGATTTAACGCTGAAAACGGTGTTTCTTGTAGCCATTTGTTCCACGAGGCGGATTTTGGAATTGCAGGCTCTGTCTTGTCAGGAACCTTTTTTGACTTTTTCCAAGGAAAAGGTGGTGCTGTGTCCTGTTCCATCGTTTTTGCCCAAGGTAGTCTCTTCTTTTCATATGAACCAGTCGGTTTCCTTGCCAGTACTCACCTCAGAGGGTGAGAGTGTAGGAGACCGCGACCTCCGCCGTTTGGACGTGAGAAGGGTTCTTCTCTGCTATTTGAAGGTATCCAAATCTTTTCGCAAATCAGATCGGCTTTTTGTTTTATTTGGCAGGTCCAGAAAAGGTGAAGCGGCCTCTAAAGCTTCCATTTCCCGGTGGGTTAAGGAGGCAATTGGGTCAGCATATATGTTGCAGGGTCGTTCCGCGCCGGTGGAGTTGAGAGCTCATTCCACTAGGGCGCAGGCTGCTTCTTGGGCAGAACACAGTTTGGTTCCGCCAGTGGAGATTTGTAGAGCGGCCACCTGGTCGTCTCTTCATACGTTTAGTAGACACTATCATCTTGATATAATGGCGGTGAGTGATGCTTCCTTCGGAGCAGCGGTGTTGTACTCTGGTTGGAAGGGTCCCTCCCATTAGTACTGCTCTGTTACATCCCAGAAGTAGAGGACTAAACTGGAGGAACGATAAGGAAATAGAAATTACATATACCTGGTAATTGTAGTTTCTGGAGGATCTCCAGTTTAGTCCTCATTCCCACCTAGGGAGAGGTTTCATGCTAGTGCAACGGATTTCAGGTAATTTTTGTTTTTCACAAGATTACAGGTGAGTGTTTTTTAATCTTTCTCTTTGGATTCTTCTGATCTCTTCTTCGGCATCTCTGGTTCGGCAGTGAAGAGAACCCCCCCCCCCAAAAAAAAAAACAAAGAAGGGTATTTAATCCCTTCACTAAAGGGGAAAGGAATTTGTTCATTAATTTAGCAATTATACCTATGGTTGGGTTATCTTGAGTAAGTTTTGCTACTTGTTTGTTGCTCTTTTGAGTCTGCTTTCTCAGTAGTACACTGGGGCTGATGGGAGATGCCAGCAGCTTACATCCAGTGAGGTCACAACTTTGTCACGCCCAGTCTCCAAGCTGCAGGAGGAGGTTCACAACCCAGAAGTAGAGGACTAAACTGGAGTTCCTCCAGGAACAGAGATATCCTAATTCTGAGCCCAACTATATGAAGGGATGGGGACAGGAGTTAGGACAGCTGAAGAGGAGGTATGGAAAAATTTGGAATTCAATAACACTCTCCTCTGTTTGTACAAGAACAAAAAATAATATAGAGTTCTTTATAGGTATTGAATACCCCCCTTGCAAGGGATTTTGGCGAGCTGGAATAAACTTCAAGCAGGGGTAAGTAAAGAAAAGGATTATTATTAAACTGCAATAAAAGTATAATTTTATTTATTTTACAACATTTCTATACCGCTGTATTTACTAGTCACAGCAGTGCATAGGGAACAAGAACATATATAAATTTACATGGAACGTAAACAATTTTAACAAGAAAATATCTCGTGTATTTTGACATTGCGCTAAACAGGCAGTGGGGAAGATGGTGTGAAACAAACATATGGGGAGCTGGGGATGTAGGAGACTACGTGACAGATATGAATTGTTCCAGGAACAGATGGGCCTTTAGCTTGCGGCAAAACTCTCCAATGTTGATTAATGAGCGAATTGCTGGGGTGAGGGAGTTCCAGATAATAAGTGCGTAAAATGAGAAGGTTCTACTGGAGGTGGATAGTTGGAGTGAGAGAATACAGCTGGGAATACTAGCAGGTTGTGGCTGACACTTCTCCTAGATCCGTTATTGAGAGCTTCGATTCTCTCATTCCTTATGATCATTGGAATGCCTGTTCAAGTTTAATGATGGAATTAGATTCTGGTTGCATACTTTCATACTGCAACACTTCTTATTCATTCAGGTCTGTTGATCCTGTTAAGTGGGATTGGAGGTTTATGATGTTCGCTCTATATGTATAATCCATTTCTATGAGGCCATTACTCCTTCAGCTCTAGAGATGTACAGTCTCAGCATACACTGATTCTTATAAACTATTTTGTGGGCACGGAGGAATTTTCTTGTTTATACATCCAGTTTTTTAAGATATAGTCAAACCTCGGATTTGGTATGCCCCAGTTTTCGTAAGCTTTGGTTTTCGACGACTTTTTTTGTTGCGATTTTGTCCCAGTTCTCGTACATCCGCTCGGTTTTCATACAATTTAAAATGGTCCGTACCGGGGGCGCTCAGTACAGTACAGTACTTAACTTGTTTTTGCGATCCAGACCTCTTTGCTTTCAGCGATCCTGAGCTTGAAAAATACAGTACTGTACTGTAGCAAGAATCAAGGAGTGAGAGTGTGGCTGGTCTGATGCTTCCGACGCTCAATTAGGGGACTCCCTGCTGATGGCGAAACTTTGAGGGGTCTTTCAAACTTGCCAGTCCTGCTGCTGCTGAGCATTTTTTCCAGCTTGCAATTTGCTTTTGGGACAGAATCGGAAGCGGGAAGAGAGTCGGCGATCAGATTACAGTACAGTATCTGTGTGTGTGCTGTCCTGTGATGATCGGGCAGGTGAGAAAAGTGACAGGAGCTGTTCTGCTGCCTAGCTGAGACTTCGGGGGCCCGTGCTGCTGCAGCCATTGCCACATGGCTCTGGAATGCATGCTCCGCTCTGCGTTCCAGGTTGCCTGAGCAGGAGAGTGGTGTTTCCGGTGCCTGTGGCTGGCGCCTTTACTGGAGGCTTTTTTTTTTGTGAATCCTTCTTGGGTTTTTTTCTTTTCAATTCCTGTGCTCGATCTCCTCTCTGGGTGTCTGGCTGAAGATCTGCATCTTGATCATTGTGCCGTGCGGCTGATCTTTCTCTCTTCTCCTAAGCAGACCTCTCTGGACAGATTTTTTGTACGATAGGGGTCCAGTGACTCTCAAGCTGGTCCTAGTGCCAGTAAAAGACAAAGAAGGGAAGTAACTCCAGATAGGGCCTTGATACCTGAGGTCCTTATGGAGGGGGATTCCCCTTCCAAACAATAACCTCTCCTCCTCCCTCTCCCCTCCTCGCCGTCATCCATATTTATTTATTTAACATTTTTTATATACCGTCTTTCTACAAATCAAGACGGTTTACATAGAACGTTTCAAGGCAGTGTGTTTCAATTGTTTACAAAGAACAAAGTAACAAGGATACATAGGCGAACAATAAGAACTAATTTATGAACTAATTACAATGATCAATGATCAACTATTTACATATGTATATATAGAGCTACAGATGGTTGTGTTATAGGATTTGAGGGAGCATGGGCGGGGAGGTAGATGTAGAGTGGTAGGTACTAGGGTGGTAGGGAAAAATGTTCAAGGAAGAGGTGGGTTTTTAACTTCTTACAGAACTCAGAGTGGCTTACACAGTTACGCAGCTCATGAGGAAGGGTATTCCATAGGGATGGAGCATAGAGAGAGAAGGCCCTGTAGCTTGTGGATTGTTTACAGTGCCTTTTAGTTGTTGGTATGGCCAGTAGGTTTTTGGTAAAGGAACGGTGTGTTCTTGTGTTGTTGGAGAAGGCAAGGAGTGGGGAGAGGCATGGAGCTGACTCCTTTGAGATAATTTTGTGTATAAGAGTAAAACCTTGAATTTAGCTCGGTGTTGAATTGGGAGCCAGTGGAGATCATAGAGGACTGGTGTAATATGAGATCGTCTGGGGTTGTTGGTTATGAGCCGCGCTAACGTATTTTGGGCTAGTTGGAGTGGTTGGATGGTGTTCTTGGGGAGGCCATGACAGATCAGATTACAGTAGTCAAGTGAGGGGGTTGTGAGGGCCTGACAGACAGTACGAAAGGAGTCGGGGCTTAAGAGAGGTTTGAGGTTCCGGAGAGTACGTAGCTTTGCATATACTGTATTGGTGGTTCTCTTTATTTGATCTGAGAAGGAGAGATTCTGATCAAGGATGATTCCAAGATATTTCACTTGGTTTTTTATAGCGAGTGTGAGATCACCAAAGGTGAGGGTTGGAGGAGGGGTGTATGAGGGATTGGAAAAAACTTGAAGGACCTCAGTTTTGGATTGGTTAATTAGTAGGTTGTGCTGGGAGAGCCAAGATTTGAGGCTGATTAGACATTCATTCAGTTTAGTAAAATTAGGATTAGTGAGGTTAAATGGGGTGAAGCACATCATGTCATCTGCATATAATTGGTACTGAATGCCATAGTTTTGGAAAATCTTGCAGACAGGTTGAAGGAAGATATTGAAAAGTAACGCGGATAGACTAGATCCTTGGGGGACACCTTGTTTTAGTGTAAATGGGAGGGAGGTATCATTTCCAATACGGACGTGTTGGGTTCTGCTGTCTAAGTAGGATTGGAACCATTTTAGAGTTGTGCCTCTCAGTCCTATTTCATGAAATCTGATTAGGAGTTGATGGTGGGGGAGAGAGTCAAAAGCAGCGGATAAGTCAAGGAAAATGAGTAGGCATCCTTGAGCGGGGTTCAGGGTGTGTAAGTACAAGGAATCTAGTAGAGAGGTGAGGAGGGTTTCAACTCCGTGATTCTTTTTGAAACCATGTTGGAATAAATCAAGGGGAGAGTGGTCATCAATATAGTTCTGAAGTTGGGTTTGGACATGTTTCTCGGCTATCTTTGCAAGGAAAGGAATACTAGAGATGGGTCTATAGGAGGAAGGGGAGGTGGGGTCTAGTTTTGCTCCTTTTAGGATTGGGCGGATAGAGGCACACTTAAGTGGAGGTGGTACGGAACCAGTCTGGAGAGAGGTTTGTACAATATTCAGAATGTAGGGGCTGAGGGAACATCTGGTGGATTTGATCCAGGGGACAGGACAAGGGTCAAGGGCGGAGGTTGAAGCATTCAAATCTTTAATAACATCAGATACATTATCTAATGTAATGGGATGAAACTCATTCCATGAGTTTGAGAAGGTTGCATCATGTGGTTGGGTGCTGTGGTCAGTAGTAGGTTGAGGGTTATTGGTTGACAAAGGTGGGAGGAATTTAGAGGTCAGGTGGTTAGCTATAGCTTGCGCAGTTATTTTTGGTGGCTGGTCTTGTTGTAGGGGTTCGTTTATTAAGGATTTGGTGATGGAGAAGAGCTCTCTTGGTTTATTAAGTGCTCGTTGGATAATATTTTCGTTATATTCTCTTTTATGAGTGAGGGTTTCTAAGCAGTAGGGTTTGAAGTTTGGTTGTGTAGGCAATATGTACATTGGGGTCTTGAGTGCGTCTCCATTTACGTTCAAGGCGTCTAAGCTCCCTTCTGAGGTTTCTCAGGTTTGTAGAGAACCAGGGGGTTCTTCTGCGGTGTTTTTGAGGAAGTTGCTTGGGTGGAAGTAGGGAGGCTGCAGATAGGATTTCATTCCATTTAGAGATGAAGGACTCTTGGTTCAGGTTTTTGTTATTTAGTAGGTCAAGTGATGGGATTGTTTGCTCCAGGAAGTTGGCTGCATTGAATTGTTTGAATTTACGGGTGTGTTGGAGATGGGTGTGTGGTTGACTTCTGTGGGAGGAGCAGGGGACGGTGAAGAGGATGAGAGCATGATCAGACCAGGGTATGGGTTGGATAGTGTGTTGTACCTGATCATTGAAAAGAGGGTGCTGTGGGATAAATATTAAGTCAAGGATGTTTCCTTTAGAGTGTGTAGGGTGTTGTAGTATTTGTGTGAAGTGAAGGGTGTTCATTGCTTGGAGGAAGGAGGAGGATTGTATTGAAGATGTAGAGTGTAAGTTTAGATCTCCTAAGATAATTAGAGGGCGTGAGGTAGGTTGGGGTGAGCATGCTGTATCTAGGATCGTGGAGAGATCAGATGAGTCGGTCTGGGGAGCTCGGTATAGAAGGTGCAAAGAAAGCATGGAGTTGGAGACAGTAAGGAGAGTCCATGCCTGAGGTGGAAGTGGATTCAACAGTAGAGAGTTGTAAGTTGGATCTAGAGATAATAGCTACACCTCCTCCTCTTCCATGTAATCTGTTACATATATTGATTGAATATGCTTTGGGGCATAGTTGGTTTACTAGAACCATGTCAGAGTCTTGGAACCAGGTTTCAGTGAGGCAAAGTATATCAAGGTTGTAATCAGTAATAAGGTCAGCGAGTAAGGGGATTTTGTTTCTGGCTGAACGAGCATTGAGTAGGGCGCATTTGAGGGGGGATGGGGGAGATCATAGGGAGAGTAGGGTTTAAGGTTAGGGTTTATAGTAATGGTTTTGAGTTTGCATGAACGGTAGCGGGGGTTATAATGCGCATGGGAGAGAGGTGGTGGGGTATATAGGTGCCTGGGGGAGTAGATTATTGGAATGGGGGCACTATGGGTTAAAGTGAGTGCATAAGGGAAGGTAAGCAAACAGAGGTAAAGTAAATTGAGGGTAGACCCCAGTGTGAATGAGCAGGATTTAGGAGGGGCCATTTTGGGAAGGAATAGGAATAAGGTGGTAATATAGAATATGGGGTAAGGGATAAAGTGAGAGTGGGGGTGAGAGGCAGAGACGGTGGAAAAGCTGGATCCAGAATCAGTTGAGAGGGGTTTTATAAGTAGCAGTGGATGTTACAGAAGGTTGAATACCTTTGTAAATTGGCAAGAGTAGATACTTTTGTAACATAGATAAATACAATTGCAACTGTAAAAAATTAGATACTCTTGTGATACAGGTTGTGAGAGTATAACATTGAGCAGTTTTATATTTTGAGATGAAGGAGAACTAGATACTTTTATGGCACAAGTTGAAACAGAATAACATTAAGCGGTTATATATTTTGAGAAGAATAGCAATTTAGTTTAGAACAATAAGCAGCAATGAGTGCAACCGGAAGCATATGCCAACAAGAGTCTTCAATAAAGGTAAAAGTGATGTTAAATGTTCATTTATCCATTTCATTAGTCATTTATATTTATTTCTCATTGTTTTCTGTATGTAAAAATATAGTTATTCTCTATAAAATGTATTTTTTGTGAATATTTTTGGGTGTCTGGAACGGATTAATTGGATCTACATTATTTCTTATGGGAAATATTGCTTCAGTTTTCATACGTTCGGTTTTAGTCAGACTTTTTCGAACAAATTAATCATGAAAACCGAGGTTTGACTGTATTTCAGAAACCAGTCTACAATTCTAAAGCTATATGAGAGTACAGTGATTGCAAGCTGGTTGATGGCTTGCATCTTATTCTTTGATGTTAGTGCACTTCTCAGTATCAGTTTTACTCTCTTTGCTGGTCTTTTCTCTCAGTACCTTATGCTAGATCATTGCACCCTCCTCTACTCCTTGATATTTATACAAACCTTCTTATTCAAGTTCCTTTATATCACAGTCATTAGTTAGCTTTTCAGTTTTCCTCAATTTTCCTCCAAGGAAGGCTACCTTAACATATTTTTCCAGGCCAAAACTCACCTTGATGCATCTGAAAAACCTTTTACCAAACATAGTTGTTCCAGGACTAGAGCTTCAATTCATCTACAAACAATAGGTGTGATGTCACCTCAGGGTCATTGCCAGCTTTAGGATTAAGGCTAAACCCATACCCCAAAGAGTTTACAAGCGTACTCAAAGGATCAAGTGCTATACAAAACAAGAGTGGTGACAAGGAGTCTACCTGAAATATTCCTCGCTGGATCTTGATAAACTGTCAGTCTTCATAATGTAGATGGAGTGTGGTTGCCACTTTTTCATGGTAAATTTGATGTACTCAATCAATTTAGAATTTATTTTGTACATTTCAAAACAATTTATTATCCAGGACTGTGGGATACTATCAAAGACTCTCTTACAGTCATTCAGTGCTACACTGAGATTTCTTTTCTTCTTAGCTCTAGCCTTCAAAAGGATGTGAACAGGATGGAGTCGGTGCAGAGGGTGGCTACTAAAATGATTAATGGGCTTCATCATAAAGCATATGAGGACAGACTTAAGGATCTTAATATGTACCCCTTAGAGGAAAGGCAGGATAGAGGTGATATGATTGAGATGTTTAAATACCTCCGTGGCATAAATGTTCAGGGAGAGAGCCTCTTTCAATTGAAAACAAGTTCTGCTACGAGGGGACATGGGATGAGGGTGAAGGGAGATAGATTCAGGAGTGATATGCGGAAATATTTCTTTACAGAAAGAGTAGTGGATCCATGGAATAGTCTCCCAGTGGAGGTGGTAGAGATGAGGACAGTAACTGAATTAAAAAAAGCATGGGACCAACACAGAGGATCTCTAAAGGTAAAAAGTGGACTGTTGTAGTTGTTGTTATGGACGGATAGACTAGATAGGCCATGTGGTCTTTTTCTGTCATCATGTTTCTATGTTTCTAATCTTTTCCAAGTTCTCTCATATGTTGCTTCTCAGTTGTGCTCTACAGGGTTCCTGTATAAAATTTCTCCAGAACGTTTCTGTGTCAGTTTTAGTTGGTGCTATTTTCACCACCTTGATGCTCTTTCCACCTTCCCTGTAGAACTGTTTTGGGCTCTCTAAATAGTTCTATGTTGATATCTTTCTTTTCTGTTTTTTTTTCATATCTCCACAATTTTTGTGCTTCTGCTGTTACTTTCAATTTATTATTAAAACAGATGAATTTCTGTTAATGCAGCATGTTTCATTTGGATGTTTTGAATCGTCCTTTGGTGATCTTGCTCCTCTGAGATACCCATCTATCAGGGACACTTCAGCTCACAGTGATTTTAATTTTACTTCAATACCTTTTCTTCTGGCCGTGTGTCCTTTCTGGTAGAATTGTCTCCGTAACACTTTTTGCTGTACAGTACTGGATCCAGTTTATCTTGGTAATATCTACTGATGGTTTCTTAATGCAAATTATGGCCATCTTGATTTTACTTACCATGCTTTTTGTCTTAGATGTAAGGTGTATCTTTGGCAATTGATCCCAGCATACCTATCAGCCTCCAACAAGGCCAGGAAGGTCACTTCCAGCTTTTCAAACACTTGATTTCTCTCCTGACTCTCCTCTTCTTTCTGCGTCTTGGCCTGTTCCACAGTTTTCAAGTCCTCTCCAACTCCCCCTCCACTCAGTGAGCCACCCCCCATTTCTTCCTCATTCTGCCTCATGCAGCCCTCTTTTCTTCCTTTTCAATATTCTCATCTTCCACAGACATTCCCTTTGTAATCCCATCTGAGTGCTCTGGTTGTTGTAGCATCTCTTTTTTGCACTCCTTTCTAAACCCATTTTCTCTCTCTATGGCATTGCTCAGCTGTTTTAACATATCTTGACTCAGGTACTTTCCAGAGATCTTATACTTTCATCAGTTGACTTTTCTAGTTTTTTTCCCCCCCCTTTCTTCCATTTTTGGCAGCTGTCGTGTATCCTCTGCAATTAAATACAGGGTTTGTGGCATAATGGCAGCAGTATGCTATCTCCTTTTTTCTTCAGGAGTCTAACAGTTTTCAGTCCTTTTGGCTTTCTTACTACTTTCTGTGGTTTATTGCTGCAGTGGGTCCATGAACAAGTTCATTATGGCCTAAGGGATGCTATCTTCCTCCTGAAGGCTTTGAACTATCACTACCCCATCGTTTTATCCTCTGCAACATGCGGCCAAGTACGTCCCCTTCTTTTTCCTTCCTACCATACTTTTACCATAATGTTGCCTTGCTGAGATTTGGTATAGATTTTACACAACAGGGTCACCACGCAAAGGTACTTGGCAAGATCAGGGGGACATAAGTATTCCTCCCAATTCACACCAGTTTTCCTGCTGAATTTTTTGTTGTGTTCCCCTTTGACCCCTTTCCTGTAGAGATATTTGCATGTAACCATTGTTAATAGAAACTGTGGCATCCAGAAAGTTATCTTTTTCAGAGGAGTAATCCATTTTGAATCTCATTGAAAGATGGGATGAATTAAAAGAAGTGTGAAATTGTTTGAGTCACTTCTCCCTCTGTCCAAATCATAAAAATGTCATCAAGATATCTGTAATATTTAAAGAATTTAGTCTGCTATTTAAAAATGTCTCTTCAAATTCTGCCATGAATGGATTGACATATTGTGATGCCATCCTGGTGGCCACAGCAGTGCCTGTGATTTGTAGATAAATGTCATTACTGAAGCTGAAATAGTTGTGGGTTAGGATGAATTTGATTAATTTTGTAGTAGTTTCCAGTGTTTACAGATGGTCCAAAGTGAATTCCTTTATTTTCACCTGCAATTACTCTGTACAGAGATTCTACATCCATTACGAGTAGGAGAGTGTCAGGCAATAGCTGCTTCAATGTTTTTTCTTTCAACTTGTTCAGAAAATCTGTAGTGTCTTAGAAACACCAGAAACAAGACAGCAGAAAAAGACCATATGGCCTATCTAGTCTGCCTTTCCATATCAACTACTATAGTCCCTTTTTTTCCTTTAGAGATCTTCTGTGTTTGTCCCATGCTTTCTTGAATTCAGATACTGTCCGTGTCGCAACTCCCTCCATTGGGAGATTATTCCATGCATCTACCACTTTTCCATAAAGAAATATTTCTGCATATTACTCCCGAGTCTATCCCCTATGTCCCCTCGTTGTAGAGCTTACTTTCAGTCAAAAGAGGCTCTCCTCTTGTGCATTTATGCTACAGAGGTATTTAAACGTCTCTATCATATCTCTTCTATCCTGCCTTTCCTCTAACGTATACATATTAAGATCTTTAAGTCTGTCCCCATATGTTTTTTTAACAAAGACCACTGACCATTTTAGTAGCCACCCTCTGCACAGACTCCATCCTGTTTATATCCTTTTGACGGTGCGATCTCCAGAATTGCACACAATATTCCAAATGAGTTTGCACCAGAGACTTATACAGAGGCACTATCACCTCCTTTTTTCTGCTGGCTATTCCTCTCCCTATGCACCCAAGCATCCTTCTGGCTTTTGCCGTCGTCTTTTCTACCTGTTAAGCCACTTTAAGATAATCAGAAACAATTACGCCCAGGTCCCGCTCTTCTTTCATGCACAGAAATACTTCGCCTGCTACACTGTACCGCTCCCTTGGATTCTTGTAGCCCAAATGCATGACCCTGCATTTTTTAGCATTAAGTCTCAGCTGCCAATTCTTGAGCATTCTTCAAGCTTAGCTAAATCCCTCATGTTATCCACTCCTTCCTGGGTGTCTACTCTATTGCAGATTTTGGAATCATCTGCAAAGAGGCAACCCTTACCTGACAGCCCTTCCGCAATATTACTAACAAAGATGCTAAAAAGAATAGGACAAGGACAGACCCCTGTGGCACACCACTGGTAACATCCTTCTCCACAAGTGAACTTCATTTACCTGTACCCTTTGTCGCCTTCCACTCAACCAATTTCTAAACCTGTCAGTCAGTCACTTTAGGTTCCATCCCTAGGGTGCTCAATTCATTTATGTCGCCTGTGTGGAACGGTGTCAAAGGCTTTATTGAAATCTAAGTACACCATATCTAGGGCTCTCCCTCGGTCCAACTCTCTGGTCATCTAGTCAAAGAAATCAGATTTGTCTGACAAGACCTGCCTCTGGTAAATCCATGCTGCCTCGGATCCTGCAATCCACTAGACTCCAGAAACCTCATTTATCCTCTGTTTTAGCAGTATTTCCATGAATTTACTCACTACAAGGTCAGACTAAGCAGCCTCTAGTTCTCAACCTCATCCTTACTTCCACTTTTGTGTAAAGGAACCACAAGTGCCTTTCTCCAGTCCTCTGGGACCACTCCTGACTCTAAAGAAGCATTGAAAAGGTCAGTCAATGGAGCCGCTAGAAAGTCCCCAAGATCCTTTAATATTCTCAGATGTATCCCATCTGGCCCCATAACTTTGTCTACTTTTAGTTTACTTAGTTCCTCATGAAAATGTCTTCTGAAAATCATTCAAGATCCCCTTCACTTCTGTTCTATTAATGGGTATTTTCTGAGGTTCTGCTCCTGGCCTTTCATCTGTGAACACAGAACAAAAATATTTGTTAAGCAATCCCGCTTTATCCTCATCAGCTTCTACATATTCCTCCCCTTCGCCCTTGAGTCTGACAATATCACTTTTGCACTTCCTCCTCTCGCTAACATATCTGAAAAATGTTTTGTCCCCCCCATTTTATTACATTGACTATTTCTTCTTTTTGTATCTTTGCTTTCCTGACTACTTTCATTGTTTCTCTTTCCAATATTGATGCTTGTCTTCCTCTCTTTGTGACCTCTTGCATTTTATGAAGGCCATACTTTTTTTCTTCAACTTTTCAGCTACTTCTTTTGAGACCCATAGTGGCATCCTTTTCCTTTTCCTTGCACTTAAATATCCCCTTTCAGTTTTTCCCATTGCTTTTCTACATCCCCCAGCTGTTCCCATCCCACTAATGACTCCTTGAGGTAGTGTCTCATCTTGGCAAACTTAGTTTTCCTAAAGTCTAAGTCCCTCGCTTTTGAATGGACTTTATCAGCCCTACTCCTAATACTGAACCATACCATCTGGTGATCACTGGTGATGCGAGATGATCTCCCACTATAACATAAGAAATTCTTTCCCTATTGGTAAGCACTAAGTCCAATATGGCTCCTTCACATGTGGGTTCTGTTACCAGCTGCTGGAATAGTTCTCCCTGTAGAGAATCTAGGATCTCCTTACTTCTAGATGACACTGCAGCAAGGATGTGCCAGTCTAAATCTGGCATATTGAAATCACCTATCAGTAGCATGTCTCCTTTCATGGCAATACTGCTTATGTCTTTTATTAAATCGTCCACTTCTTCTCCCTGTGAAGGAGATCTGTATATTACACCAACACAAATGGATTTCCCATTCCCTCTTTCTAGTTTAACCCACAGTGCCTCCTTGCTCCCTTTTAAGCCTTGTAATTCTATAGCTTTAATATCATCTTTTACATATGGTGCCACTCCTCCTCCCCTTCTTCCCACCTTGTCTTCTTGAATAAAGTATAGCCCGATACAATTACATCCCAGTCATATTTGTCCATGAACCATGTCTCCATAACCACCACTAAATCCAAGTCAGCCTCTTTCATTAAAGCCTCAATATCTGGGATCTTATTTCCCATACTACGGCATTTATGCACACTGCATTACAGATGTTTCCCTTTTTACCCATGTCTACAGAGGTATTTAATGCTTTACTTACCTGAGGGTTTTCACTTACCTTTGGGCTTTCTTTACCCATCCTCAACAAATCTAATTTAAAGCCCTCTTCAGTAGGTTAGCCAGTCTGGTATAGAAGACACTTTGACCCTTCTTGGATAAGTGAACACCATCTCTGCTCTGCAGCCCTTGGAAAATCATCCTACGGTACAGGAAACCAAAACGCTCTCGATGACACCATCCACGCAGCCATGCATTCATCCTCAGGATGTGAGCTTCTCTGCCTCAGCCTTTACCCTCAACAGGGAGGAGTGAAGAGACCACCACCTACGCACCTATCTGCTTCACCCTCTGTCCCAAGAGCCATGAAGTCACTTTTGATATGCTCAGAGGGATACCTAACAATATCATTTGTGCTAACATGGATGAGCAACACTGGATAATAGTCAGTACGTTTGATGAATCTTGGCAAACTCTCTGTAACATCTCGGATTTTGGCACCTAGCAGACAGGATACCTCTCTGGACATCAAGTCTGGTCAGCAGATGGATGCCTCAGTACTCCTCAGAAGAAAGTCGCCAACCACCACTACCTTTCGCTTCTTTCTGGTCACCAATTACGCAACGTTAGGGTGCTTTAGCTCTGGTTCTTCCCTTTCCTGGGATGCTTTTGCCTCCTCCACTTCCAAGGCTGCATACTGGTTCTTCAGTTTGAAGGCTGGAGGAAGAACCAGTATGCATCTTGTATGATGTTGTTTGCTTTGTGTACCAGGGGTTTAAAACATCCAAGAAAAACTTACTATAATACAAAGTAAAGAAAAAACCAGCGACAGTCTCCCCTTGTATTGACATACAATCCAGGGCTGGAAAAACTGAAAAAAATCATAGAAGACCTATAGCCACTATTCTATGAGGATGAATTACTGAAAGAGATAGTCTCTGCTTCACCTATGTTGGCCTTCCAACAATTTCCTGATGTGATGCAAAAGTGAGTGAAAAGCAAGTTCCCAACAGAAGTCCAAAAAGTAAAGAATGGCACAAGTCCCTGTAATACACCAAGCTGCAAATTGTGCCAGCGCATATTACAGGAATGGGAAAGACATTTAGCATAAGGAGAACCTACCCATGGTCTTCCTCTAATGTAATGTATAATCTCCAGGAACAAGCAGGAATGTAGTCTTCACATATGGGTATCATCGGTACCAACGGAGCCTGCGCGGGAACGCTCCCCAGCGTCCAATTAGAAAGCTTTTGGGAGCATCCCACAGCGCCTGCGTGCTGCCTTCCCGCCTTTCCCAACTGCCTCTCTCCAGTTCTTCATTTTCCGCGGAGCCAGCAGGTCGTTTTCCTGTCACCGCAGAAATTATCCCATATTTTTCATTCTTTTCTGTGGTAACGTCTGACTTCCTCGATGCTATACCGGTACCGCCGGTTCTTTCTTTCTTCAAAAAAAAAAAAAATTTGTAATCTTTTTTCTGGATTTTCCAGCCTTTTTTCTCTTGGGTGCCACGTGCCATTTTGGGCACTAAGCCCAATTTTTCCTCAATATGGAAAAACCTGCTTCGGGTTTTAAAACGTGTTCCAAGTGTGGCGGTACCATCTCCATCACCGACACTCACGAGTGGTGCCTCAAATGTTTAGGTCCTGACCACTCCATCTCAGAGTGTGTTGCCTGTGGGATGATGTCGAAGAGGGGGTCGGCAAAACCGAGCTGCTAAGCTAAGCACCCTTTTTCCCTCCGATGCAGCATCCGTGGCATCGACGTCTTCCAGGGCTTCGTCTTCCTGCCATGGATCTCAGGTAACCAAACATAAATCTGGCCGGTCCTCAAAGGGTAGATCTCCTTCCAAGCATCGAGATGCCTCTGGCGTTGCCCTTGAGGGACTTGTACCGGCAAAATTGCCCCGGTGGGAGGCTTCGGCTTCCAAAGCACTATCGGGGCTCCAGGATGTTCGAGGCCTCAACCTCGGCAGAACTACTGGTGTCATGCTCTGGGGTACCGGCCGCTTCGTCCGGAACCGACACCCAGGCATCGGCAGCGTCAATTGACCAGAAATTCATGGCTATTGAGTGCAGTCTGGCGGCTCTCCTTGCGGCATCGGTGCCTTCGGGACCGCTTCAGACAGTTCAACTGGTATCGACACCGGTTCCGGCACCGATATCGGTACCGGTACCGACAGCATTGACATCAGCGAGTGTGTTACCAACACCGAGTCATGCTATTTCCTCCGGTATCGACAGGCCGGTACCGGACCCCTCTGGTACCGACTTCGATCAGTACCGGTATCATGCTTTACAAGAGCACCCGGACAGAAGATATTTTGAATTCTCTGAGGACTCTGACAGCTCTGTCGATGCCGGAGTACTTCTCTCTGAGGAGCCTTCTTCTCCTAAACGTAGGATGTCCCCTCCAGAGGATATATCCTTTCAGGATTTCATCAGGGAGGTGGCTAGAGGTCTTTCCATCACAGTGGCTCCTGAAACAGAGCCCAGAGCAAAGGAGTTGGAGATTTTAGAATATCCTAAAGCTCCCAAGGAGGCTGCTACTTTGCCTATTCATGAGATCTTGCATGATCTCATGTTAAGAATGTGGGAAACACCTCTTACCACCTCTCCTCATTCCCGTAGGCAGGATACCATGTATCGAGTGCCTCCTTGTCCTGGATTTCAGAAAACTCAGTTGCCATACCACTCCATAGTCGTGGAGTCAGCTATGAGAAGGATCAAGAGTGCAAAGAGACATGCATCTAATCCTCCAGGACGTGAATGTAGGACTCTTGATGCCTTTGGGTGTCGAACCTTCCAGGCCTCTATGCTTTCTGCCAGGATTAGTTCCTACATCTTATACATGGGAATGTTCTTTAAGGAGGTTACAGGAGATCTAGAGCTTATGAGCCCTCTCCTTCCTGATGATAAGAGGCAGGATTATCTTACACTTGTCAAACATGCCCAGGATGTTTCCAAGTTTGTTAATCATGCAGCTTTTGACTGCTTTGAGTGCATAAGCAGAACCTCTGCCATTGCCATAGATGCTCGTAGGATTGCCTGGCTCCAGGCATCTGACTTAGAACTCTGAGTACAGGACAAACTGGGGAATATCCCTTGCACAGGCGAAAATCTCTTTGGCAAAAATTGCCAAGAGAAAGCTAATGAGCTGGATGCTGATAACACCACTTTGGATAGACTATCCAAGGCTACAACTGATTCTGCAAGGAGAAAATCCTACAAGAAACCATTCTTCTCTAAAAAGAAGAGCTTTTACCCCTCCTATACCCAGCAGGTGCATTCTGCAGGTCAGTCTGCCCGAAAGGGACAGCAGCCCCCAAAGCAAGGGAAAACAAAGACTGCTAAGCCTCAACCGGCCCAGCAGACTCAGCCTCCACAGGGGCTTTGACTCCCATCTAGAGAACATGGCTTTCCTGGCCCTGAACGGGCCAGAGCCTTCCACCATCCCAGGAAGGTTGTGTCATTTTGCCCCCAGATGGGGGCAGATAACAGCAGAAGAATGGACTCTCCATTGTAAGAGAGGGGTACAAGCTTCATTTCTTCAACATGCCCCCTCTTACAGTGGTAAGACAGTTCAATTCTCAGACTTCACTCAACACTCAGTTGGGTCAAGAGGTCAGTTTACTTCTTGCCTATGGGGCAATAGAAGACGTACCCATTTCCCAACAGGGTACAGGGTTTTACTCCCCCTATTTTCTTATTCCAAAGAAAACAGGGGGACACAGACCCATTTTAGACCTCAGAGAATTGAACAAATTCCTGTTCAAGAGAAATTCAAGATGATTTCTCTGGGAACTCTGCTTCCATACCTTCAGAGTCAGGATTGGTTTTGTTCTCTAGATCTCAAAGATGCGTACACTCATGTTCTCATCCATCCAACTCACCTAAGATTCCTTCGTTTTCTTTTTCAAGGAAAGCACTACCAATACAGGGTGCTTCCTTTTGGACTGGCCTCAGCACCAAGGGTGTTTACGAAATTCATGGCTGTGGTAGCAGCATTTCTTCGCACTCTAGGAATATTTGTCTTCCCCTACTTAAACAACTGGCTCATTCGAGCTCCATCAGAGTCAGAGGCCAGAATTTCTCTATCTTGCACAATGCGTATCCTTCAGTATTTGGGCCTGGTCATAAACATCCCAAAATCCAGCCTAACTCCCACTCAGTCTCTAGCGTTTATAGGAGCTTTGCTGGATACCAGAAAAGCAAGGGCCTATCTTCCACAGGCCCGCTGCCTTCGCATTGTGCAGTTAGCCTCCCAGGCAGTGTTAAAAACTCATCTCACTGCTCGGGAAATGTTACAACTACTAGGCCACATGGCATCTACCGTGCATGTGGTTCCCTATGCTCGCCTCCATATGAGAGCAGCCCAATGGACTCTATCCACTTAGTGGACTCAGGCATCAGGCTGCCTATCAGACAAAATAGCAAACACAAGTCGCCTTATGTTGTCTCTACAATGGTGACAGCCAACCCAAAACCTGTTGGTGGGGTCCCTTTCCAACAACCCCTACCCCAGGTCACTAACAACAGACGCCTCACAGGTGGGTTGGGGAGCTCATCTGCAAGATCTCTCTACCCAAGGCACTTGGACTCCACAGGAGACCCACTTATATATCAATCTCCTAGAACTCAGAGCAATCTTCCTTGCTCTTCGAGTGTTCCACACCCAGCTGAGCTACAAGACAGTCCTAATTCAGACAGACAATCAAGTAGCTATGTTCTATCTGAACAAGCAGGGAGGAACAGGCTCTCTGTCACTTTGCAACAAAGCTTTGCGACTATGGGCCCTCGCCAGAGAGCATCAGATTCATCTCCTTGTGGTGTATCTGCCAGGCATTCAAAACTCTTGGGCAGACAGACTCAGTTGAGTTCTGCTTCCACACGAATGGTCTCTCCATGCAGACCAGATAGCAAAAACTTTTCAAATTTGGGGAACTCCAGACACAGACATCTTTGCAAGTCCGTTGAATGCCAAACTTCCCCGGTCCTGTTCCAGAATTCCGGCTCAGGGTTCTCAGGCCAGGGATGCTTTCCTCCTCCACTGGGGTCAGGATTTCCTATATGCCTTTCCACCCATTCCCCTAATTCCCAAAACCCTATTCAAGCTTCAGAGAGACAAAGGCCACATGATTCTCATAGCTCCACATTGGCCACGGCAGGTGTGGTACCCTCTGCTCTTACATCTCTCTCAAGCTCCATCTTTGGAGTTAGGATCTGCTCCAGATCTCCTGTTTCAGGAGGACAGGATGTTGTGGCATCCCAATCCCCACTCTCTGCATCTCAGGGCCTGGTTGCTGAGAGCCTAGACCTTCATGGTCTTAACCTTTCTCAACAAGTAAAGGATGTCCTTTGTGCTTCCAGGAAACCTTCCACAAGACGCTCTTATGCTTTCAAGTGGAAAAGGTTTTCCATATGGTGTTCGCAAAAGGGTCTTCACCCCCTTGCGATACCTCTGGAATCATTACTGGAGTATCTCCTTCATTTATCTAATGCAGGACTTAAGACTAACTCTGTAATAGTCCATTTAAGTGCTATTTCAGCTTCTTTAAAGCCTTTAAATGGGCAGCCTATTTCCTCTCATCCTCTCATAGCGAGATTTATGAGGGGCCTTCTTCTAACTAAGCCTCCCATTAGGCCACCTCCAGTGGCATGGGACCTGAATCTGGTTCTTGGGTAGCTCATGAAGCCGCCTTTTGAACCTTTAGCTACTACCTCCTTGAAATTCCTTTCTTGGAAAGTTATCTTTCTCACTGCAATCACATCAGCACGTCGCATCAGTGAATTGCAAGCATTAGTTGCTGATCCTCCTTACACGAGGTTCCATCATGATAAGGTAGTCCTTAGGACTCATCCACATTTTATGCCAAAGGTGGTCTCACCTTTTCATTTAAACCAGGCGGTTTACCTGCCTGTGTTTTTTCCAAGGCCTCATGCTTCAAATGCAGAAAGGAAGCTTCATACTTTGGATTGTAAAAGAGCACTTGCCTTTTACTTGCAAAGGACACAGCAACATAGAAAGTCCTCCCAACTCTTTGTTGCTTTCGATTCTTCTCATTTGGGACTTCCAGTCTCCAAGAGAACATTGTCCAACTGGATTGCATAGTGTATTTCTTTTACCTATCAGAGTAAGAACCTTTCTCTGGAAGGCCATGTCACAGCTCACAATGTGAGAGCCATGGCAGCCTCAATGTTTCATCTACACTCTGTGTCTATTGACGACATCTGTCGAGCAGCTACTTGGGCTTCGGTTCATACCTTCACAGTCCATTACTGCTTAGACAAGGACTCCCGCCGGGATGCCTTGTTTGATCAGGTTGTTCTACAACACCTGTTCCATACTTAATCAACTCCTACCACCTTTCCCGGTAGGATGCCAGAGATCCATGGGGGGAAGTGGAGCCCTTTCACAGGGGCACACAACCTCTGGGGTCTCTCCCTGGCATCTGTAGCTAGGGAGTCCCCATATGGGAAGACTACATTCCTGCTTGTTCCTGGAGATAGCATAGTTACTCACCTTTAACAGGTGATCTCCGGGAACAGCAGGAATTTAGTCTTCACAACCCACCCACCTCCCCTAGGAGTTGTATCTCTCTTTTCTTTTCTTTCCCTCTCTCTCTCTCAGCTTTAAAACTCAACTGGAGAGAGGCAGTTGGGAAAGGCGGGAAGGCAGCACACAGGTGCTGTGGGATGCTCCCAAAAGCTTTCTAATTGGATGCTGGGGAGCGTTTCCGCGCAGGCTGCGTCGGTACCGACTATACCCATATGTGAAGACTAAATTTCTGCTGTTCCCGGAGATCACCTGTTACAGGTGAGTAACTATATTTACTCAATGAAGAAAATGTGAAGAAGAATGCTACGCTGAGTAAATGTTAAAAGGCAAGAATAAATTTACAAAGGCACAATATCAGACATCACAAGGCAGACCAAGGCAACACCTCTGTGGGGGAACACTTTTCAGGACCGTCACCACTGCATCAATGACCTTATAGCTGGAATAATATGAGGAAACTTTAAAATAATCCAGGAATGTAAGACGTTTGAAATTTTGAAAGATTTGGGTTTCCTATCACATTCTAACTCATAAAATTCTATTGCTTTGTCACTTTCTGATTACCCGTCCATCTCTCCCTCTATTTCTACTCTCCTCACCCCCTCACCTTTCCTATCACTGGGATGTTTTCATGATTTACTTACAGTATATATTCTTGCACTATCATCTTTTGCTCATACTGTTCTGACTTGAAGAAGGAAGTTTTATCCTCCAAAATCTAGTCGTAGATGTTTTTAAGTCAGTCCAATAAAAAGGTATCATATCACCCTTACATATGGGCTGGAATCTGAATATATGTCCAAGCTGATTCAATATTATGTATCCTCTTGGCTTTTAAGTTCTCTTGATGCCTTCAGGCTAGCTTTACCATCGAGCAAGCAGTATTGATTGATGAAATAGATTGTGGGCACTGTTTCATGTTACCTTTAAAATGATTCACATGCTAGCTAACCATGTGCATTTTAGGAAGGCCTTAAGAGCATTGCTATTTCAAGAACTTTAATTGATATTGTACCCTTCCGTTAACTATTGGCATGGGAATTCCAGCTTATCTAAACGGTTAGCTGATCCGCTGTAAGAATGTATAAGATTCTTGCTGTTCTTTGAATGCTTATGCTGCAGGGGGATTTATACTTCAACTGTTTTAATGCACTGTGTGGTGTAGAAGGTCCCTCTGATCCCTTAGAGAGAGGTAAAACGGAAGAGTTGGCTTCAGTAGCTGACAGAAAACAAAAGCACATGGCTCATGGTTTCCAGGGAAACCACAAGCAGAGTGAGTCACAGGAAAGGAAAACACGCCCCTGCTGCAGTTTAGCTCCACAGTCACGAGTTGAGGCAGAACACCTGCTGGGAGGAGGGGTCAGGTTAAACCCTAGAAGGCAGAGATATAAAGAATGCTCATTAGAGAGAAAGTTAGAACAGCCAGGAGAACCAGGTGGAGAACAGCCACGAGAACAGCCAAGAGACCAGCTACAGAAATGGAGAGAAAGACCAAAGCCAGAACAGGAGTTAAGCTCAGGAGCAGAAGAACTGCTTGGGACTGAGGACCCAGAGGAGCTGATGGTAATAGAAGATTCTCTGAGGTTTAATTCAGAGAGGGAAATCAGCAAGAGGAACAAGTGGAGAACCAGTGCCAAGAAGCCAGGTAGAAACAGCCCAGGTTTGGTGCCGTGTCTGAAAGGCAGCCAAAGGGAAAGATTACCAAGAAGGCTGACTTGGGAGCACTCACAAACTCCAAGGTTTGGATCTTTAGCTGACCCTGAAGTGCAGAGAGAATCTCCTGTAAGAAAGCCAAAAGGTAGGCTAAGTGATTGGTTCAAAGACAAAACTGTTTTTAAGAAGTGGTCTTGTGTTAGCCCAGAAGGGTGGGGCTCTCCTCATAGTAAATACTGGGGCAATTCTCAACCGTATCTAGCAGAAGGCTGCAGGGAAAAGTCTCGGGCTGAGGAACTGGGTGTGTGCTTGGAAACACCGTGTAGCCAGTTTCAAACATTCCCAGCTGATAACCAAGCAATGGAGACAGAATCAGCTGTAGAATACATGCCAGTGGAAGAAATGGACTGTACATTATCTGTTTCTGATAATATAATACCTGTGTGCTAATACTAAGCTGTTCAGAGAGCTGCAGGAGGCAGCTGGAAGAAAAGCACTATAGGTTTGAGCAGAGAAATGCTTGTTTAAGTTGGATTACTGTGAAACGTATGTGATGCTGAAATAAGAAGCTATTTTTGTTCAATTCTTATATTGTTTCCTGCCAGAAGATGTATGGCAATTTGTTCTTCATTTCCTGTATGTAAAGCCGCCCGGAGGGGAATTAAAATCCTGTTTATTTGCCTGAAACCATTCGTGCTCAACTACTCTCTTTTATTTGGATAGTAAATACTACAACTCCCAGGAGGCAGTGCTTTCCCCAAGCTCTGTTCTACTATCTAAAGAAGGGATCAGGCCGCTTAACTCTGCATGCCCAAGCTGTGGGGTACTAGCGTGTTACAACTGTCTGTACTTCCTATAGAATTTAGTAAAGCTTGTGAATGCTGCCAGCTAGCTTTGTTCACAGCCAAACTTATTTTTTGGGCTTTCCTGGGAAGGAGGGAGGAAGGGAAGTAAATCCCATCTGCCAACACCCTTCTCCCTCAGGTGGAAACACCATGCCCCAAACATTCAGGGACCAACATAGCTTGCTAGAGGGCGGACTCCTTCCAAGTTGGCTCCAGACCCAGAGTGCCCACAAGAGGGCACTACAGTAATATCTTACATCTTAATGTTGGATGTTTATGTAGGATTTTATATATCGCCTTTCATAAACAAACCAAAGTGGTTTACAGCATCTTAGAAACCGGCTATAATATATGTAAACTGTCCACACTATGCTGGAGGAACTATGGCAGAGCTATAGTTAATGACTCACATCTAGTGGCGGTGTCCCATTATTAAGCCTTTCTGGGAATTAAAAAGATTACTACTGATATTGTGTATTTTGCCACCTATGAAGAGCCAGGGTAAAACACTACTACTATTAATAATCATTTATAAAGTGCTACAAAGTATACAGAGTTCTGTACATACATATAAAGACGGTCCCTGTTCACCAGAGCTTACAATCTAATTAAGACAGATAAGACAAAATATAAGAATAAGGGCAGAATAGGGAAAGGTAAGGAGACACAAGGAAAATAAGTGATCAGAATGCAAAAGCAGCTTCAAAGAGGTGGATTTGAAAAGGGCCAGAGGTGAGGCCCGACATACAGATTCAGGTAGTTTGTTCCAGGCATAAGGTGAAAGAATCAAAGTCTGGAGTTGGCAGTGGAAGAAAAAAGCAAAGAGAGAAGCAAGTCAGAGGAAGAGTGGAGTTCACGAGGAGGGGTGTAGGGAGAGAGGAGAGAGGAAAGGTAGTGAGGGGCAGAAGAATGAATGCATTTAAAGGTCAGAAGGAGAAGTTTGAACTGGATATGGAAACGGAAGGGAAGCCAGTGAACGTATTTGAGAAGAGGGGTTATAGGAGTAAATCATGGCTGGTGAAAGATTAGTCGCACAGCAGAGTTCTGAACAGATTGAAGGGGAGAGAGGTGACTCAGAGGGGGACCAGCACGAAGGAGGTTGTCGATACGGGAAGTAATTAGAGTGTGGACAAGAGTTTTAGTAGTGTGTTCAGAAAGAAAGGGGTGAATTTTGCTAATGTTATAGAGAAAGAAACGACAGGTTTTAGCAATCTGTTGAATATGTGAGGAGGAGGAGAAAGAAAAGGAGGAGTCAAAGATGACACTAAGGTTATGGGCTGAGGAAAACTGGAAGCAGAAGAGTGTTATCTATAGAGAAAGAGGAAGGAGGAAGGGGGGAAGGTTTAGGGGAAAATAAGAAGTTTGGTTTTGGCCACGTTTCATTTCAAATGATGGTGAGACATCCAGACAGGCAGGCCTAGAGTGACATAGAAATATCAGGTGTAGAATGATAGATCAGAGAATTGTCAGCATAAAAATGAAACTGAAATCCATGGGAGGAGATGAGAGCACCAAGGTTTAG
Source organism: Ichthyophis bannanicus (assembly GCA_033557465.1). Taxonomy (NCBI): domain Eukaryota; kingdom Metazoa; phylum Chordata; class Amphibia; order Gymnophiona; family Ichthyophiidae; genus Ichthyophis; species Ichthyophis bannanicus. The sequence goes on from CM066034.1 coordinate 585,173,704, forward strand.
AGAGAGAAAAGGAGAGGGCCTAGAAAAGACTCTTGGGGTACACCAACTGAGAGAGGGATAGCAGTAGAAGAGGAACCACCAGAACAAACACTGAAAGAGTGCTGGGAAAGATAAGACGATAACCAGGACGGGACAGAGCTCCTAAAACCAAGTGAGGACAATGTATCAAGAAGAAGATGGTGATCAACAGTGTCAAAAGCAACAGAAAGGTCAAGAAGGTTGAGGACAGAGAAAAGGCCCTTGAAATTAGCCAGAAATAAGTTACTGGAGACTTTGGCAAGTGCCGTCTCAGTAGAATGTAAGGGATGAAAGACAGATTGAAATGGATCCAGCAGGGCTTGAGAGGAAAGAATTTCAAGGCAATGGCGGAAGACTGCATGCTTAAGAAGTTTAGAAATGAAGGAAAGAAGGGAGATAGGTCGATAATTAGAAGGACAACTAGGGTCAAGTGAAGGATTCTTGAGGAGAGGTATGACCACAGCATGCTTGAAGGCTGCAGGAACAGTAGCAGTGGAGAGGGAGGGAGGAAATGGAGTTAAGGAGACGGGTGGGGATAGGCTCAGAGCAAGTAGTAAGTTTAGAGGAGAAAAGAAGATGAGAGGTTTCCTCATCTGAGATTTTAGAAAAGAATGAAAGGGTAACAGATTGAAGGGAAATGTTGGTATTGAAAAGGGGGAAGAGAGTATGAAGCTGAACAAGTGGAGAATTGTAATCTTGTGGATTTTGTCAAGGAAATAGTCAGCAAGAGTTTGGGCAGAACGAGAAGGAGGGGTACGAGGGGGAGGCACCTTGAAGAGAGAGTTAAGAGTTGAGAAGAGATGGCGGGGGTTAGTAAAAAGAGAGCTAGTCAGATGGACACAGTAGTTTTGCTTGGCAAGTGCTACAGCTGATTGGAAGGAGGTAAGCATGAATTTGAAGTGAAGGAAGTCAGAAAGGGAGCGAGATTTTATTTATTTATTTATTTATATTCTCTTATATACCGCGCTATTCTGCATCAGTGCGGTTTACATTGAACAAACTGAAATTACATTGAACAGGGCATTATAACTTGGAGATAACTATTTTACAGGGAACATGGGTTATGGAGGGTTAAGTGGCTTGCCCAAGACCACAAGGAGCACCTGTGGGACTAGAAACCCCATCCTTCCGGCCCAAGGTTGCTGTCCTCTAGTGGGATTTGAACCCCCGACCTTCCGGCCTGAAGTACCTTGCCCCAACCACTAGGCCACTCCTCCACTCCAAATGTGCTCAGCTGAGCAGGCACAGGAGCGTAGATAGCAGGTAGTTGAGGACAACTGGGGTTGAAGTATAGTGTGTCTCACAGGATGTGGGATGTGTGGAGCAAGAGTATCCAAAGCACAGGAGAAGGCAGTATTATTGGAAACTACAGCCTCATTAACAGATTTAGAAGATAAGGTGGAAGAAAGAGGTGATAAGACAATAGTGGAGAGGGCCAATGGATCAATGGCATGAAGATTCCTAAAAAGGTAGGAGGAGACTGGGCAAGATTGAGGTGGGGAATAATGAAGGATGAAGCTTAATAGGTGATGATCAGATAAGGGAAGAAATGAGGTACGGAACTGGAGGATAAGAAGAAATTAGGTCTTACCTGCTGATTGTCTTTCCTTGAGTATTCTCCGGGCCAGTCCAGGAACAGTAGGGTAGTCAACCTCCTTCAGCAGCTGAGGACTGAACTCTTCAAAGACTTGCTGCTAGCCTACCCAGCTCCCCCTGGTGCTAGAGAGCCAGTCAACCTATGTCAAAGCAGCTCCATAACAAGACTACCAACCATACCCAACTGCAATATAAGGAATGAGAAACAAACTATAGGTAAACCCATAAACAACCAGGAACTGCACTAACCTCTACCTGCAGTTAAGGTTTTTTTTTTTTTTTTTTAAATATCTTTCAACAAACGACCCCCAAGTAAGTGCCTACGCTCTTCCCACCGAGACCCTGAAGGGAGCCCCCTAGCCAGAAGTACTCCGGAAGAGCTGGCACCCATTCGAGGCCAAACAGCGACACTGACTGCACCTTACACTGTCTGCACCTTACTGAGCAGAGCGCTTATTACATGAAGGAATACGGAAAGCTACCCAAAGGACCGCTATATCCTGGGTGGGTCCTGGACTGGCCCGGAGAATACTCAAGGAAAGACAATTAGCAGGTAAGACCTAATTTCTTCTTCCTTTTCGTCTCTCCGGGCCAGTCCAGGAACAGTAGGGCAGTACCAAAGCAGTACCTACTCTCAGAAGGGTCCAAGTAGCCCCGTCAACATGGCAGACGCCCCAACCTTTGCATCTCCCGCTGCCTGAACATCCAATCGATAATGTTTCGTGAACGTATGCAAGGACGACCAAGTCGCCGCCCGAGAAATATCTACAGGCAGAATCAAAGCCAACTCCGCCCAGGAAGCCGCCTGCACTCGCGTAGAATGGGCCCTAAGTCCCTCCGGCGGAAGAATTTACCACTGGCCACATAAGACGCTGCGATAGCCTGCTTTACCCATCGCACAATGGAGGCCTTGGATGCCGCCTCTCCCTTACGCGGACCGCCAAACAGCACAAACAGCCTATCCGACTTCCGAAAGGATTTTGTCTTCCGCAGGTATCTGTGCAGCACTCTACCTAGATCCAAACTCCGCAGCGAAGCTCTAGCATCCGCAGATGCCTCAGTCCGAACAGTAGGCAGCGAAATTGCTTGATTGACATGAAAGGCCGACATTACCTTTGGCGAAAAAGATGGCACCGGCCGCAATACCACCTTCTCCTCCGAAAACTGAATATAGGGCTCCCGACATGAAAGCGCTTGAAGGTCTGCAATTCTCCTAGCTGAACACAATGCTACTAAGAAGGCGGTTTTCCAAGAGAGCTCCTTCAGTGAGACCAACTTCCCAGGCTCAAAAGGACTCCGGAGTCAATGCCTCCAGAACTAGATTTAGATCCCAGGACAGCACCACCGGCCTCACCGGAGGCCTTATATTCTTAACCGCATGCAGAAAACACAAGACATCCTGATGAAGGGATACACTACAGCCCCGTACCTTGCCCTGATAACAAGCTAGAGCTGCCAACTGGACCTTGAGAGTGCTAGCTGCCAAACCCTTGTCCATCCCGCACTGTAGAAATGCTAACACGTCTGATACTGCCGCTGACAAAGGCTGCACCTCGCGACTTGCACACCAACCTTCAAATACTCGCCAGATGCGGGAATAAGCCAATGACGTGGACCTCCGCTTTGCCTGAAGCATTATGGAGACCACCGCCTCAGAATAACCTCTACGCCTCAGCCTCTCCCTCTCAAGAGCCAAGCCGTAAGCAAGAAGCTGTCCACCTGAGGCATGAGAATGGGCCCCTGAGCAGGAGATTGACCCGATTTGGAAGCCTCCAAGGCCTGTCCACCAACAAACGCACGAGATCCGCATACCAAGCTCGCCTTGGCCAATCTGGTGCTATGAGAATCATTGTCCCTTTGTGATATGCTATCCTGCGAAGAACCCATCCGATCATGGGCCATGGAGGAAACACATAGAGAAGGCCTTTAGTCGGCCCCAGCTGCACCAGACCGTCTAACCCAGGGGTCTCAAACTCAAATTGCTTTGAGGGCCAAATGAGGACTTGTAGAGTAACCCGGGGGCCGCACAAGACGCAGGCCTCATTTGCATAAGGGCATCATTTGCATAAGGGCATCATTTGCATAAATATTTGCATAATGTTACCATACACTAACTTTTAGTAAACATGCCTCTTAATGAGTGTATGGATAAAGAAAGACTAAAAGATTTCTACATTACTATAAACCAGTGCCAACCGCCAGGCACATTAGGAACTACTAGAAACACTGCTCATTTAGAACCCATAGCAAACCTGCCGTGTCCTAACAGCACTACCAGGACTCACAAAGCACCATACCCTAACTATCAAAAGGCAACACTGCAAATATTAAATCAACACATTTCAGAGAATAACAATACATGACCTACTCGGGAAAGAGAACAAGTGGCAATGTCAAATAGGAATTACATAAACAGAATACCTCAGCTCAGTTACACATGCAGAACATACACCATCACCAAACAAGGAATCACAATTTAGAAACAGGAAGACAATTAAACTGGGAACCCCAAAAGCCAAACTTAGAATGTACAACACTGTAGAAATAAAACTATACATTGATTTCCTCTTGTATTAAATAAAGTGCAGACGTTAAAGATGCACATTTCCAAGAGCTGACATATTTCAGTTAATAAATTCAAAATAAAGAGATATTTTTCTACCTTTTGTGCATTTTTTTTTCAGTTGCAATTGTTCCAGTCACTTTCTTCTGGTTTCTTTGTGTCTTCTGCTAACTCTCCATCGTCTGCTGTCCATTTGTCCTTTCTTCTTTCCTATTTTTTTCCCATTCTCTCTACATCTGCTTTAACATACTAATCATTCTCCTTTTGCTCTTTCCTCATTCCTATTTCATCCACTCAAATTTTACCCCTCCATCCTCAATCCCCACTTACTCTCCCAATACCCGGCCAATTGTAGATTTTTCTTCCCTCCCACACAAAATATATTTCCCCTCTCCCAGCCCCATCCCATTCTAATCGTCCCCCAACATCAACTCCCTTCTAGCTCCTGCCCCACCCAGCATCCGCTCCCTTCTAGTCCCCGCATCATCAGCCCATTTCCAGTCCTAGCTCCCTCCCCTCACAGCCCATTTCCTTTCCAAGCCCCCTTCCACTCAGCCCATTACCATTCCAAGACCCTGTCCCCATCAGTTATTTGCAGTTCAAGCCCCCCCTTCTACTCAGCCCATTTCCAGTCCTAGCAACCCCCCCAGTCCATTACCAGTTCTAGCCCCCCCATAGCCCATTACCAGTCCTAAGCCCCCCAACAGCCCACTTCCAGTCCTAACCCTCCCATCACCCCATTTTCATTCTTAGCCCCCCCATAACCCCATTTTCAGTCTTAGCCCCCCCCAATCAGACCACCTCCAGTCCTAACCCCATCTGCCCATTTCCAGTCCTCGCCCCCCCATAGCCCATTACCATTCCTAAGCCCCCCAACTTGCCACTTCCAGTCCTAACCCTCCCATCACCCCATTTTCATTCTTAGCCCCCCATAACCGCATTTTCAGTCTTAGCCCCCCCAAATCAGACCTCCTCCAGTCCTAACCCCATCTGTCCATTTCCAGTTCTAGCCCCCCCATAGCCCATTACCATTCCTAAGCCCCCCAACAGCCCACTTCCAGTCCTAACCCTCCCATCACCCCATTTTCATTCTTAGCCCCCCCATCACCCCATTTTTAGTCTTAGCCCCCCCCCAATCAGACCACCTCCAGTCCTAACCCCATCTGCCCATTTCCAGTCCTAACCCCCCCCCCAATCAGGCCAAGTAAATAAACTAACAACAAAACCCTGTCTGCTGCTGCTGCTGCCGCCGCCGCCGCCGTGGTAGCAGCACAATCAGCTGTTCGCGGTCCCTTCTCCTATGCCCGGAAGAGCCCCGAGTCTGCTCCTTTAGCGGTGAGCTTTTCAAGCCGCGAAGAGAGTATTTTCCTCTCGCGCGGCTTGACAAGCCGCGCGAGAGGGAAATATTCTCTTTGCATCTTGAAAAGCCCGCCGCTAAAGGAGCAGACTCGGGGCTCTTCCGGGCTGAGGAGAAGGGACCGCGAACAGCTGATTGTGCTGCTCCCACGGCGGCAGCAGCAGCAGAAGACAGGGTTTGTGTTTTTTTTTTTTCCTCCGTCGCGGGCCGCACAAAGTTCGGTTGCGGGCCGCATGCGGCCCGCGGGCCGCGTGTTTGAGACCCCGGGTCTAACCCCTCCGACATGCATTCTCTGCCTCTGCTGAAAAAACAAGATGCCTTGGCTTTGCCGAAAGTTGTCATAAGGTCCATCACCGGCTGACCCCAGCGTTGCACAATCTCGTGAAACACAGCGATGTTTAATTCCCACTCGCCTGGATCCAACACATGTCAGCTGAAAAAATTGGCTTGCACATTGTCCTTTCCCACTGCATGAGCCACTGATAAGGCTAAGAGATGGGTTTCCGCCCATCCCAGCAACTGTTGGCTCTCCTGCAACAAGACTGCACTGCCCGTGCCTCCTTGCCGATTGATATAAGACACCGTCACCGCGTTGTCAGAGAAAACTCGCACCACCTTGCTCTCCAGTAGTGACTGGAACTCCCGCAACGCCAGCCGCACCGCCCTCATCTCGAGCTGATTGATGGAGCACGCGGACATCTCCATGGGCCAGCGACCCTGCGCTATGTGTGACATACAATGAGCTCCCCAGCCGGAGAGACTGGCATCCGTGGTAAGCAACACCCACTCCCGCATCTCTAGCGGCATCCCTGCCCGAAGATGCGTGGGATTGAGCCACCACTGAAGACTGTCGCTGACCTCCACCGGGCAAACCAACCTTCGACTTAGCGGATGCTCCTGAGGAGACCAACGGGATAGTAAGGATTGTTGGAGAGGCTGCATGTGGGCTCTGGCCCACGGCACCAAGTCTAAGGACGCTGCCATGGAACCCAGAAGCTGCAAGTATCTCCAGGCCGTCGGAGCTTTGATGCGCAAGAAGGCTGACACTTGACTTAAGTTCTTCTGCACCCTGACCTCTGGAAGAAATACTGCTCCTACTGCTGTGTCGAACAGTGCCCCTAAGTAGACCAAACGCTGCACTGGTTCCAACTGACTCTTGGCCTGATTTACCACCCAACCTAGGCTCTTGAGAAACTCTACTACACGAAAGGTCACCTCCACCGACTCCGCTACCGAGCGAGCCCGAATTAGCCAATCGTCCAAATAGGGATGCACTAAAATGCCCTCTCGACGTAGCGCTGCTGCCACCACCACCACCTTCGTGAAGGTGCGAGGTGCCGTCACCATTCCAAACGGCAATGCCCGGAACTGGAAGTGCCCCATGGGTACCGCAAAACGCAAGAACTTTTGATGCTCTGGCCTGATGGGGATGTGCAAATATGCTTCGGTTAAATCTATAGACGTCAACACTTCTCCTGGCCTGATGGACCTTATTACAGACTGCAGAGTTTCCATTCGAAATTGAGGCACCCGCAAACAGCGATTCACATGCTTGAGATCTAGAATTGGCCGAAAAGAGCCTTCCTTCTTGGGAACCACGAAATAATCGAGTATCGACCTAACCCGCACTGTTCTGACAGAAACAGGATGACCGCTTGAAGCCGCAGCAACCGTTGAAGCGTGCCGTTTATCGCGTTTGCCTTTACTGACGAACTGCATGGAGACACCATGAAGGTCCCAGCCAGTGGTTGTGTGAACTCCAAATAATAACCCTTTTGAATGATCTCCAGCACCCACCGGTCCGTCGTTATCTTGGTCCAAACGGAGTGAAACTGTTGTAAACACCCTCCTTTGGGAACCTCCGTCTGGACCACCCTCGCTTCATTGTGGCCTCTTAGAGGAGTTTGATTGGGGACTCCCATACCCCCTTCCGAAACCTCCTCGCTCCCAGAAAGGACTGACCCCTTGCCACAAACCTGCCTCTCTGATAAGGAGTAAAACGACTTCCCCTGAATTTCCGAAAGTCCCTGCCTTGACCTCTTTGCGAAGACCCTGGCTTTGGACCCTTTGGACGGTCCTCCGGCAGCCGGCCACCCTTAGAGTCTCCCAAATCCTTCACAATCTTTTCCAACGCCTCACCAAAGAGCAGCTTGCCCTTATACGGAAGCTTGATAAGTCGAGCCTTAGAGGATGCGTCTGCCGCCCAATTCCTCAGCCAGAGAAATCTGCGAGCGGCTATCAATGAGGCCATTGATTTAGCTGACATTCTGACTAAATCATAAAAGGTGTCTGCGAGATATGCTGATGCCGACTCTAACTTCGCCCCTTCCGGAGCCGCCGACCCTTCCGACTCCGGAGAGGCCTCAGCCTGAAGCCATCCAATAGACGCCCTGGACACATAGGCTCCATAGATAGAAGCCTGTAGCACCAGCGCACAGGTATCAAAAGCTTGCTTGAGCAGCACCTCCAGCTTTCTATCCTGCAGATCTTTAAGAGCTGCTCCACCTTCTACCGGGATAGTGATCTTTTTTGTTACTGCCGAAACCAAGGCATCCACCTTTGGCATCCGCAGCAATTCTCTCTCATCCTGAGGGATCGGATACAGACGTCCTAACGCCCAACCCCCCCTCAAGGAGGCTTCTGGGCACTCCCATTCCGATTCCACCATCTGCTTAATTACTCTGTGGACTGGGAAACACCTCTGCTCTGCCCGAAAACCTTGCAGCAGCGGATCCTCCAGGGCTTCCGCTGGAACTGTCGGCAAGGCCAGACTGAGAGCTGCAAGAGCATGAGAAATCAGAGCCCCTAGTTCTTCCTTCCGAAAAACTCTGAAAACATTAGGATCTTCTCCTGCTCCCCGTTCCCCCTCTTCTAACACTTCTGGCCATAGGTCTACCTCATGCTCAGAAGGGAGCTCTCCCTCCTCCGGTTCTTGAGATCCCAGGTTCTGTGGGCTACCCATTTTGGGTTCCCCCATGGTGAGACACTGCCTAGAGGACCCTTCGCCTGGGTCCACTTCAGCACTGCTTGTCTGAGCCCCCTCAGTGAGGCTAAGCACATCCTCTTTGGTCTGCCCCTGCTGCAGCTTCAAGCAATATGCTTTATGGTGCAAGAATAAAATCCGGCGAAAATAAAGACTGCAATGGTCCTGGAGCCTCTAATATTGGAGCACAGTCCACCACTAACGGTGGAGCCGTCTCTTTAGATTTAATTTTCTTTTTTACCGGCTTTTCTTGAAGCGCGGGAGAAACGGACGTGCCACCTAAAATGGCCGCCGTTCCTGCCTTCTCTGAAGAAAGTTGCAGTTTTAAGGCAGAATCTTGAGCCGCCGACTTGTCCTCCATCTCACAAAATAAACGTTGTAACTGACTTCCCCGATGTATACAGAAGCGGCAGAAACCGTGCTCTGACAAGCCCCGACGGCTCCCGCAGTGCGCGCACACTGCCGGTCCCGGCAGCATGCGCTCTTACTCACCACTGCTCCCCCTGGCTCCCCGACGGTTGCGGCCCTCGAAAAAAAACCACCACCAAATAACCAGCTTACCTCACCTGTTCCATGCTATGCCTTGTTTCACCCGACAGATACCTCTGCTAGCGGCAGGGTAAGCAGGAGCTCCAGAGATCGAGGGCTGGACTCTGGGGCTCCCAGACCGTACCTTGACTCTCCTGCACGGATCCAGCCAGCGAGGCAGGCTCTGCCTCTGCTGCCTTTGTTAATCTCTATCTGGCAGCTGGCCCCGTGTTTGCTCTCTCTCTTTTTTTTTTTTTTTAAACTTCCAAATTATACTCTCCAATTATAATTGCTACCCTTGCTTCAACCCTGCTAGGGTTAGAGAAGGAATCCCCTGCTAGTGCAGATCCTGTTCGCTTCTCCTAAGAGCCAGTCAGGAACACATCCTTCACGCTGCTGAGGACTGAAAGACTGGCTCTCTAGCACCAGAGCAAGTCTTTGAAGAGTTCAGTCCTCAGCTGCTGAAGGAGGTTGACTACCCTACTGTTCCTGGACTGGCTCGGAGAGATGAAAAGGAAACAGTTAGAGAAGAAAACTAGGTCTAGGCAATGACTGCATTGATGAGTGGGAGCAGAAGAGCAATGTTGGAGGTTGAATGAGGAGGTAAGGGAAATGAGTTTAGAGGTATAGGGGTCAGAAGAGTTATCAACAAGTTTAATATGAAGAAAAAGAAATTAATTACATATTTCTAGCAGTTGCCAGATGCACAACAGCAAACCTTTTGAAAAATAAAAAGCTAGTACTAGAAAACAAACTGGCTATCACAATCTTAAGATACATTAGCAGTGGAAAGAAATGAAGGCTGAGGCAGCAGGACATTAGTTCTCACAAAAGAGTGTCATCAATGGGAGATATAAAACATTCTTAAAGCTTCAAGAGCCTTTCAGAACTGTATATTATGCATGTGCAGGACTTTCTCTATTTGTGTTGTCACCGGGGCTAAGTTTCCTGTATAGCAGTGATATTTGCTAACAGTCCTCAACGACTATAAAGAGGCTGGATTTTCAGGATACTCCTATTGAATATACATGAGATAAATGTGCATGCATGCTACCTCCATTGTATGCAAATCTCCCTCATGCATATTCATTACAAAAAATGTTAAAGAGCAGGGGTGAGAGGACTGAGTCCTGGGGGACCCCACAAGACAGGGTCCTAGATGAAGACAAGGAGGGATCAGTAGATACCCAAAGTGATTTGTCTCCGAGGAAGGATGTAAACCAGTTATGGACCTGTCCGGTGATACCAATTTTAGAAAGAAGAGTTAGAAGTATACAGTGATCAACCAAGTCAAATGCAGCAGAGAGATCTAAAGAAATAGCCAATGTGGTGTCCCCTTTATCTCAGGAGGTGTGAATGTCATTAAGCAGGAAAGTAAGCAGTGTTTCTGTCTAAAATACAGATGAAAACCAGATTGTGGTAAGATGGAGTCAGGGTGTTAATTGCTGGGATCAGAGGGCAGACCTTTTTCCAAATGACAGGGACTACCCCTGTGGAAAGAGTGGAGTTAATACATAAAAAGGGGTCAGATTCAGGGAAGGCTCTGGAAGCAAACCCAAGGGAATGGGGTCCAAGGAGCATGTGATCTTGTGGGATGATGAAATTCTCTTATTCAAAGCCTGCAAGGATACCTCAGTAAAGTTTGCCTATCCATGGCAGGAGATAGATGTCATAGGATGTGATCAAGGAAACCCCTTCTCCTACATACAGTGCCCCCCCTTCTCCCAATTCCCCATCAGGTCCCTAGCCACCCCTTTAAGTGCTCCTTCTCCCTCATTTCCCTATCAGGTCTCTCCTCTGCATCACGAATCACCAACTTGCTCCTCCTCCATCAGATGTCCTTCCTCACACCACTGCACTCCATCTAAGGAAAGGACTTAGGCAGAAAGTCCCAGTAGAGAACTGCTTGATGTCAGAGATGAACTCTCAAGTACATAACTCAATGTAGGCTACTTTCTCCTTCAGAATGCTCCATGGATCTCAGCAGGCAAGCAGGCTCATCGGCAACCCTCTACTTCTGATTTCCCCTTCTTCTGACCTCAATCTGAGCCAACCACTTCTGTCTGCTCCTGCTGTACTGTGTCTGCTTCTTCTCTATTCTCCCCATAACATCTGCCTGCTCTTTATCCTCTACAACAGAACATCAGCCCCTATACTCAGATAATTGATTTTATAGAATTATGTGCATGCTCATTAAATTATGCACAAAATGATGAGCACACCTAATTGCAAAATTCATCAGCGTGCACTGTGAATAGAAGCTAACACACCCTCTACATGGTACAAAGTTAAACACTACATCTTTCTGCAGTTTTAAATGCATAATTATTATTTATTTGCTGATTTTAACAGATTGAAAATGATAAAAAGTGAACATGGTATATGAAAAAGTTTGGGCACCCTTCCAGATGATTCACTACTACTTTTTGATAAAAGTTATTAAGGCCCAAAGAGTTGACTGACTCGTTAGACCTTCAATTAGCAGGTGAAGGCCTCCAGAGTTAAACAAATTCTCTGACTCTTCCTATCGCTCAGCTTGTGATTGCTGTTTTGTCTACTTACAACAACTATCGGCTTCTGTAAGTAGCACTCTGAGCATTTGAAAATGAAGAAAATTTACTCTTAGAAAGTAGAGAAGGCTATTAAAAACTCTCTAAATTCTTTCAGCGAGCAGTTTTAACTATTAGGATTATTTAAAAAAAAGGAAGTTACAAGGAACTGCTGAAATGAAGGCAAGATCTGGAAGACTAAGAAAACTCTACTACTAATAATCATTTATAAAGCACTACAAGGCATACACAGCGCTGTACAAACAGATAGAGATGGTCCCTGCTCATTAGAGCTTGGAATCTAATTAAGACAGACAAGATTAAGGATAAGGATAAGGGGAAAAAGATGGTCAAGATCCAAAAGCATCTTCAAAGAGGTGAGCCTTTAACATGGAGTTGAAAAGGGACAGAGATGAAGCCTGATATACAGAAGTTTGTTCCTGGCATATGGAGCGGCAAGATGAAAGGACCAAAGTCTGGAGTTGGCAGTGGAAGAAAAGGGCAACGAGAAAAGCAAGCCAGAAGAGCGGAGTTCATGAGGAATGGTGTCGGGAGAAGGAAGAGAGGAAAGATAGAAAGGAGCAGAAGAGTGAATGCACTTACAGGTCAAAAGGAGAAGAATTGGATATGGAAATGGAAGGGAAGCTAATGAAGTGATTTGAGAAGAGGAGTTATATGAGAATATCAAGGCTGGTGAAAAATTAGTTGTGCAGCAGAGTTCTGAACAGATTGAAGGGGAGAAAGACAGTTAAGAGGGAGACTAGCAAGAGGGAGGTTCCAACAGTCGAGACAGGAAGTAGAGAGCGGACAAGAGTTTTAGTAGTGTGTTCAGAAAGGAAGGGGTGAATTTTGCTAATGTTCCAGAGAAACAAATGACAGGTTTTAGCAATCCGTTCAACACGTGGAGAAGGAAAGGGAGGCGTCAAAGATGACACCAAGATTGAGGGCTGAGGAAACAGGAAGTAGAAGAGTGTTATCCACAGAGATAGAGAAAGGAGGAAGGGGAGGAAGGTTTAGGGGAAAAAAATAAGAAGTTTGGTTTTGGCCATGTTTAATTTCAAATGGCGGTGAGTGCTACAAGGAATACGGAGCACTGTACATACACATATAAAGATGGTCCCTGCTCATCAGAGCTTACAATCTAATTAAGACAGACAAGACAAACGATAAAAAATATGGGCAGAATAGGGAAGGGTAAGGAGACACAAGGAAAATAAGAGATCAGGATGCAAAAGCAGCCTCAAAGAGATGAGCCTTTAGCATGGATTTGAAAAGGGGCAGAGATGAGGTTTGACATACAGATTCAGGTAGTTTTTTCCAGGCATAAGGAGCAGCAAGGTGAAGTCTGCAGTTGGCAGTGGAAGAAAAGGGCAAAGAGAGAAGCATGCCAGGAGAAGAGTGGAGTTCACGATGAGGGGTGTAGGGAGAGAGGAAAGGTAGTGAGGGGCAGACGCATGAATACATTTAAAGGTCAGAAGGAGAAGTTTGAACTGGATACGGAAATGGAAGGGAAGCCAGTGAAGTTATATGAGAAGAGGGGTTATATGAGTATATCATGGTTGCTGAAAGATTAGTCGCGCAGCAGAGTCCTGAATAGACTGAAGGGGAGAGAAGTGACTCAGAGGGGGACCAGTATGAAGGAGGTTGCAATAGTCGAGACGGGAAGTAATTAGAGAGTGGACAAGAGTTCTAGTAGTATGTTTAAAAAGGAAGGGGTGAATTTTGCTAATGTTATAGAGAAAGAAACGACAGGTTTTAGCGATCTGTTGAATATATGAGGAGAAGGAAAGGGAAGAGTCAAAGATGACACCACGGTTGAGGGCTGAGGAAACAGGAAGTAGAAGAGTGTTATCCAAAGAGATACAGGAAGGGGGAGGAAGGCTTTAGGGGGAAAAATAAGAAGTTCAGTTTTGGCCATGTTTAATTTCAAACAGCGATGAGGACAAATACAGTGACGTAATTCAAAATGGCATGGGACAGACACAGTAGATCCCTTTATAGCGACAGGATAAAATCAAAATGGACATAACTCTCTCTTATATCTCAACAAATAGGGATGACCTATACGGAGCGGTGGGTACACCCCTAAAAAAAGGCATGGGGAGGGGTGACCTGCACGGAGCGGCAGGTGCACCTATTCTTACCGCCTTGCTGGACAGACTAGATGGACCATACTGGTCTTTATCTGCCGTCATATACTATGTTACTATGTTACATCTAGGTGGCGATGTCAGACAAGCAAGCAGAGATGTGAGATTGGAGTGTCAAAGAGATCTCAGGTGTAGAAAGACAGATTTGATAATCCTCAGCATGAAAATGATATTGAAATCCATGAGAGATGACAGCACCAAGGGTGTAGAGTGAGAAAAGAAGAGGGTTGAGAGCAGATCCCTGGGGTTTAACAACTGAGAGTGGGATAGCAGCAGAGGAGGAACCACCAGAACAAACAGTGAAAGAATGATGGGAGAACCAGGACAGGGTAGAGTCCCTAAAACCAAGACAATATGTCAAGGAGAAGCTGGTAGAACTGATAGAACTGCCCGAAAACTGGTCAGATTTGCAAAACAGAACCCATAAATCACTACAAACAACCTGCTGAAAAGTTTAGCTGAAACCAGAGTAGTCCATAGGACAGCACAGCTTAAAACAACAAAGTTTTTATGGGAGAACCGTCAGAAGGAATCCTCTTCTATGATTGCATCTCAAAAGTCATAATCTAAAGTATGCAAATGAAAACATTGATAAGTGTGACGCAGCGCCAGGCGCGGAGGCCATGGAGACCGATACTGACCCCCTGGTAGAGTCCAGTATTGCAGGGAAAAGAAGAAATTCCCACTCTCAGCATAGCCTTCAGGCAGCCAATCAGCTCACCTCAGAGGAGGAGAGAAGCGGAGCTATGGATTGGGCACGCCCTAGGAGGAGGCGGGCATCCCAGAGTAAGGGATCCTTCTTAAACAGAGAGAGGGAACACACAGAAGAGAGGAGCAGAAGGACTAGAACGAATGGAGGAACAGGACTAAGCCAGAGGCTGTCACGAAGGAATGAAGGAGTAAGCACTGCTAGTGGATTGAGGAGAGAGTTTGCTTTAAATCCACAGGAGAGAAAGCAAGAGGTATTGGGAAGGCAGGAAGTTCCACAGACTGCAGAACCCTTTGACCTGGCTACAGAAGCTGTGCCCAGCTGCAACAGAAGGGAAGCTAATCCAACACGAGGAGAAAAGCACACGTTGTTGAAAAGCAGTTTTTATCCCTGGAGAGAAAAGCATGCTGGCAAGACAGTTCCTGAGCAGTCTCATTTGAAGGTACCTGCTATTTTTAATCCTTCTGATAAGTGTTATATGCCAGGAAGAGAGACTCCTGTTTATAGTGGAGAGGATAGTTTCAGGGGATATAAAGGAAGTTTGTTTTACCCTGGAAACTCTCCATGCAAGCCAAGTTTTACTCAGCCAGTAATACCTGTTCTTAACAAACAAGCTGAGGAAAGAAATACAGCCCAGCTGTTTACAAAGAGACCAGGTTATCCTGATGTAGAAAGTCTTACTTTCGAAGCCTTCCTTAGAAATAGAGCTGCTGCAAACGAACGTGAGATTCCACCATTCATTAACAGAGAGAAGTGGGGGAAGGGAATCTCTACCTCGGGCATAGACTGTCTGAATAGGGAAAGCCGTGTTTGCTCACCAGATGCAGATAATCAGCTGTTTAAACAAGGAGAAGCTTTACCGTTGAGTCCTGCTAGGAAACAAGCAGAACAACTCTTAAGTGACCTTAGACAACTCTTGAATGAAAGAGTCATTTCACAACAAGCTATTCTTCAAGCAGTGAATAATCCTGAAGGCAAGAGTATTCCCCAAGCCCAAGTCCCCATGATTGACATCAATCAACCGATGGATTGCTCTGTAGGATTAATAGAGAGAACCGACGAGACAAAAGCTTGAATGATTATACCTGACTTTTATTCTGGTTATGCTAATCCAGAATTGCTAAAAAGTACCTGACAAGAAGTATTGTTTAGTGCAATTGAAAGGAAAGCATATCCTAACATTGAATGTATGCTGGACTGTGATATAATTGCTAAAGAGAGCAAATACACTTCTTACCTGAGCACCTGTATATATTGCATGAAGAAAACACATGAAGCAATGTGTTTTTCCATATGAGAAGTTTTGTTGAAGCACAATACTGTAAGCCTCTGTTTGCATGATTCCTGATTTACTGATCTTTTCTGTTCCTGTCTCTTTCACGGAGCGGGGAAATAAAAATCCTTGAAGACAAATAAATTTTCTTGTCACCGCATATTCATTTGGCCCCCACAACTACACAAGGCCTATCCCTCCTTAGCTCACAAGGTTGGGGAGTGGGTGAAGGTTTGACATAAGTCTGAAACCTTTTGGATCAAAAAAAGGAATGAGTCTTCTACCACCACACAAGACATATTTGTTAAAAAAATAAATAAATAAATAAAGATAACACAGTTTAACGCTATTTAGAGGCAGCGCAGCTTAGGGCGGCTGAGGAAGGGCACCCTAATGAGAACAAGGAATAGTCACTTCAGAACAAGAGGAATTGATGCCATTGTGATATAAAATTGTGAACCACTGAGGGGAAAGTATCCCAAAAAGATTGTGCCAATCCTTTTGTAAATTTCACATTACATAATTGAACAAATGGAAAATTAAACTTCGGGGACTTCTGGGACAGAAACCTTACTTGAGAATGACTCCTCTGAAGTATGATGGGGCTTTCCCTCCAGGCATGGTAGATAAGGTTTTCCAGCAATGGGGCTGTGGTATTTTGGGTAGTTTGTTGAGGAGGATGAGATATTAAGCTTCTACAAAACCCCTTTCCGACAGAGGATCATTAGATGTACCAGTATTGTCAAGTAAGGCAATTTTTAAAAACCAAAGCGAGGATTGTACTCAGTAGTGAGCCCCATCCATTTGAGGCAATATTGAGTTCTCCATCTATGCGGAATGACATAACTAATCTCTATACAGTATTAGATGATGGGAGTGGAGGGAAAATTATTTTCCAAGAACAATGGGAGGAGGATTTGGGGGTGATATGAGAAGAGAGAGTGGGATCCAATTATTATGAATCCTGCAAAACGTTTTATAGCAGTAAATTTAATTGAGAATAATTATAAGATGTTTTACAGATAGTATTACATGCAAGCAAGGTTGTTTAAAAATATGGGGTGGATTCTGGTAAATGTTAGAGAAACTGTGGTCAAGAGGGAACTTTAGCCCATATTTGGTAGGCATGTGTTAATTCAGCCCTTTTGGGAAGGGGTTTTTGCATTTTCTAGGCTGAATAATGAATAAAACGTTGCTTCCTCCCTCATAAGCCCTTATGGATTTTTGTTCAGTGGGGATGTTGATATCTATGGAATCAAGATTCCTCTATTTTGGATTGCTTGCTGCGAGATTACTGTAAGCACAGACATGGATTCATTATGCTTTGGCAGCACAGGAAATACTACTGTGTGGGTGAAAGGAAGAATCAATTCAACTAAATTTATTTTATTTAACAGTTTTTCTATACCGCCTTTTCATTCAATCAAGGCGGTTTACAATAAACTTCAACTTATACAAAGAACTTGCGTAACATTAACTTATATATAAAACTTGCAAAATGTCAACTTATACAAAGAACTTGTAATTATCAACAGTAACATTATAACTTCAACAACCTGAGTGTTGTAACATTGTCTAACTAAACTATATACATCTTAATGAGAGTAATGGGGTGTTTGTATGGTGTGTGTGTGTCATGTCTTAGATCGGTTTGTGTAGTGATTAGGGTAATTGGTGGCCTTCATTGAATTGTTCAATGAATAGGGTGGCTTTTAGTAGTTTCCCAAATTCAAATATCAACATATTCTAGAAACGAATGCCCAACAGTCAGTCAAGACACTGAAGCTGAAAGGAGGTGGTTTATTTCAAGGCAAGGCAACAATCTGGATCAAAGATGAAGTACTTACAGGAAAACAAGACTACAATTTTGGAATGGTCTTCAGAGTCCCCAGATTTATCACTGGAAATCCGTGGGGAGATCTCAAACAAGCAGTACATGCAAAGAGACCTAAGAATATTTCTGAGCTGTAACAGTTCTGCAAGAAAGACTAGGGAGGAATTCTAAAAGCAAGAATAGAAAGACTCTTAGTTGGCTTTGAAAGTTGTTATTTCTGCCAAAGGAGGTGTTACAAAGTACTGATTGCAAGGGTGCCCAAAATTTTACATTTGACAGTCACTGTTTCCTTATTCTCAATCTGTCAAAAAACTGCAAATAAATGCTAACTATTAACTAAAAACTGCATAACTATGTCATATTAAAATCGTGTCATGCAGAGAACGTGCTAGCTTCTGTTCGCTTAAGGATTTCTCTGCAACATACATTTTGTCCAGGGGTGCCGAAAACCTTGCATACAACTGTAGCATTTTTTCCAGCATTCCACTTAATTGGATAGAATAAAAATTCTCTATGATCCTTTAAGTTTCTTTAAACTTAAAGGGCCCTTTTACTATAGTGTGGTAAAAATGAGCAGTTATCACACATTAGTGACAAAAATGAATGTAAGGTAACTGCTGGGATGTGAGCAGCATCTTCCCATACAGTTAACAGAGACAATGTTCTTGCCACACATTAATTGCATTTCACATAACACAAATGCACTTAATGGCAGATATTCACCAAGGCGGCATTAAGTGATCTGTGTTTTTTGGCACTGTAGCAGTGAACAGATAGTAAGCTACCATGCATTAACTGCAAGGTGCAGTCCATGTCCATTTCCCTCCATTCACCTTCCCCTTCCATGCTATGCACTTAATACATGAATTGGCAGGTGCTGTCAAGCCACTGCATTAACCATTAACAGGCCTGAGCCAATTCATGCTATAAGTGCTTAAAGGAGCTCTTATGTTTAAATCTCTTTATTAATATTACAGGAACACCCAGTGATGCAATCACCAGCCTTGGTAACATACTCAAACTCAATGTAAACTTTTAACACGGGACAAATACACAATAGCGGAGGTACAACAACATCCTTCATATATAGGGTCATTCGTCCATCCCCGCTATTCAGGCCCCGTTCTGACCCTAACTTCCCTGTTCGTTGTACGGGGAAGACAGACAGGGGCAGGAAAGGGGCAGATCGGGGATGGCGTTAGAGCGAGCAGTGGGTGGTTATCGGCCCCGGACGTACAGGGCGATTCCAATGTCAGCCCCGTCCGGGGCTGGCGGCCTGAACGGGGAACCTATGCCACCTCTGTGGTGGAATAAGTTCCCCGAGTCGGCAGAGATTGGCAGGCCTGGGGCTGGAAAGCAGCGGGAGGGGGCAGAGGATATTCTCCACAGCCCGATCCTGGCCCTGGGAGGCCAGATCGGGGGTTTGGCTGCAGGAAATTTTTAATGTCTTTTCTATACCGCGCTCTTTAGAATCAGTGCAGTTTGCAGTAGTTTGCAGTCTGGCAGCTGGGGATCACAGCTTTTAAATGGAGCCACGGTGCCATGGCAACTGGACGCCATGGCACTGCGGCTCCATTCAAAGGCCTCACTGAGCTATCTGGGCAAGGCCTGTACGTGCAGGCTGACCTGAATCGGGGTCCCGGCCTGCATGTACAGGCCTGGACGCAAATTCTGATTTTGCAGGGCTACACGTGCCCCACGGGATCAGAATCCCAGCTAACTCTGTGCGTCCGATTCCGACCAGGCAAACAGAGGGCCAGGACGTCCATGTCAGAATCAGGCTCATAGAATATGGCCAGACCCATCTCCTTTATCCAGGGACTACAGTTGAGCCAAATGTACAGCCAGCGATCCACATGTTCAACCAAAGGAGGAAGACATTTTTCACTTTTTTGTTTTACACCTCTACCCTTCCCTCCCCCTCCTGTGAAAGCCATCATAACATCCACCGTGCCCACCTGCAGTCCTAAATCCTGCGTCCAAGCCCCAGCAAGCTCCTCATCCTGTATGCTGGGACCCGCTTCCACCAGAACTCACAGTAACAATTTATGACGGCAGATAAAGACCAGCATGGTCCATCTAGTCTGCCCAGCAAAATGGCAAGAATAGGTGCGTCCGCTGCTCTGTGCAGGTTACCCTTCCCCATACCATTGTTTAGGGGTGTACCCACCGCTCCGTGCAGATCACCTCTACTTGTTGAGATATCAGAGACAGTTAAGTTTAATTTGATTTTATCCTGTTTCTATAAAGGGATCCACTGTGTCTGTCCCATGCCATTTTGAATTCTGTCACTGTGTTTGCCCCCACCACTTCCATCGGGTATTTCAAGCATCTACCACCCTTTCAGTGAAAAAGTATTTCCTGCCATTGCCTTTCAGTTTATTCCCTTGCAGCTTCATGTTATGCCCTCTAGTATTACAGCTTCCCCGTCTTTGAAAAAGGTTTGTTTATTCATTAATACTCTAAGTATTTAAAGGTCTGAATTATATCTCCCCTGTCCCTCCTCTCCTCCAGAGTGTATATATTTAGGTCTTGGAGAATCTTTTCATATGTCTTCTGGCGCAGGCTCCAAATAATTTTGGTCGCCTTCCTCTGAACCGTTTCCAGTCTTTTTATATCCTTTGTGCGATATGGTCTCCAAAACCGAACACAATATTCCAATTAAGGCCTCACCAGCGACTTGCACAGTGGCATTAATACCTCCTCCTTTCTGCTGGTAATTCCTCTCTGTATGCAACCCAGCATCCTTCAGGCTTTGGCCACCACTTTCTCACACTGTTTTGCCACTTTGAGATCCTCAGAAACAATCACTCCGAGGTCCTTCTCCTGGTCCATGCATACCAACCTATTGCCCCCTATCTCATACAATTCCCTTGGATTTCTGCATCCCAAGTGCATGACACTGCACTTCTTCACATTAAATCTTAATTGCCAAGCATTAGACCATTCTTCCAGCTTTTGCAGATCTTTCGTCATGTTATCCACTCCTTCAGGGGAGTCCACTCTGTTGCAAATTTTCGGGTCATCTGCAAAAAGACAGGCTTTTCCATTCAGTCCTTCAGCAATATCACTCACAAATACATTGAACAGTATCGGCCCCGGGACCAATCCCGGGGGCATGCCACTAATCATTTTCCTTTCAACCAAGTGATTCTATTTACCATCACCTTCTGTCATATGTCAGTCAACCAATTTCTGATCCACTTCATCATCTTGGGACCTATCCTGGGGTTGGTCAGTTTATTGATAAACTTCCTATAAGGAACAGTATCAAAGGCTTTGCTGAAATCTAGGTAGATCACATCCATTGCATGCCCTTGATCTAGCTCTTTGGTCACCTAGTCAAAGAAATCAGATTTGTTTGGTATGATCATCCTTTGGTAAAACCATGTTGCCTTGGATCATGCAACCTATTGGTTTCGAGAAAGTCCACTATTCTCTCTTTCAGGAGCACCTCCATTACTTTTCCTGCCACCAAGGTAAGGCTTACTGGCCTGTAGTTTGCCACTTCTTCCCTTTTACCACTTTTGTGAAGAGGTACCACAGTGGCCCTTTTCCAGTCCTGCAGAACTTCTCCTGTCTCCAAGGATCTATTAAAAACATCCTTTAAAGGCCCTGCAAAAATCTCTCACTCTTTCAGTATCCTGGGATGTATCCCATCCTGGTCCC
The DNA here is from genome assembly GCA_033557465.1 of Ichthyophis bannanicus. Taxonomy (NCBI): domain Eukaryota; kingdom Metazoa; phylum Chordata; class Amphibia; order Gymnophiona; family Ichthyophiidae; genus Ichthyophis; species Ichthyophis bannanicus. Next base: position 585,194,933 of record CM066034.1, read on the forward strand.
ATGGCTTTAACATAAGAACATAAGATATGCCATACTGGGTCAGACCAAGGTCCATCAAGCCCAGTATCCCGTTTCCAACAGTGGCCAATCTAGGTCATAAGTACCTAGCAGTTTCCCCAAAAGACACAGGTTCCACAATGCTTGTACTGGGTCAAGCATTGATATCCTGGGTCCCTTCTTAAAAATGGTTTATGGATCTTTCCTCCAGGAACTTGTCCAAACCTTTTTTAAACCCAGCTACACTAACAGCCTTTACTACATCCTCCGGTAACAAATTCCAGAGTTTGATTAATAAAAGAAAATATTTTTTCACTCAACGTGTAGTCTTAAATAGTTTACCCTGTAGCTTCATTGCATGTCCCCTAGTCTTTCTATATTCTGATAATGTAAACAATCGATCTATGTTTACCCGTTCCACTCCGTTCATTAATTTATAGACTTCTATCATATCTCCCCTCAGCCGTCTCTTTTCCAGGTTAAAGAGCCCTAACCTTTTTAGCCTTTCTTCGTAGGAGTATCCTTCCATCCCCTTTACCATTTTGGTGGCTCTTCTCTGAACCTTTTCTAATAACGCTATACCCTTTTTAAGATACGGCAACCAGAATTCACACAATATTCAAGGTGCGGTCTCACCATGGAACGATATAGAGGCATTATAATATCTTTTGTTTTATTTTCCATTCCTTTCCTTATGATACCTAGCATTCTATTTGCTCTCTTGGCCGCCACTGCACATTGGGCCGAGGGTTTTAACATGTTATCCACAATGACGCCTAAAACCTTTTCCTGGATGGTGGTTCCTAATGTGGAACCTTGCATCTTGTAACCATAGTTTGGGTTGTTCTTCCCTAGATGCATAACTTTGCACTTGTCCACATTAAATTTCATCTGCCATTTTGATGCCCAGTCTTCCAGTTTATCAAGATCCTCTTGCAATTTTCCACAATCCTCTTGGGTTTTAAGAACTTTAAATAGTTCTACATCATCTGCAAATTTGATAACCTCACTCGTTATTCCTTTTTCCAGGTCATTTATGAATATGTCAAAAAGCAGCGGACCCAGCAAAGATCCCTGGGGTACACCACTATTCACCTTTCTCCATTGGGAAAATTGGCCATTTAGCCCTACCCTCTGCTTTCTATCTTTTAACCAGTTCCTGATCCACAATAGTACACTGCCTCCTATCCCATGACTCTATAGTTTTGCCAAACGTCTCTGATGAGGGACCTTGTCAAAGGCTTTCTGAAAGTCCAGATACACTATATCAACTGACTCAACCTTTGTCCACCTGTTTATTCACACCTTCAAAAAACCATAACAGATTAGTAAGACAAGATCTTCCTTGTCTAAAGCCATGTTGGCTGTCTCCCATTAGGCCATGACTATATACATGCTGAGCAATTTTGTTCTTTATGATGGTTTCTATCATTTTTCCCGGTACTGACGTCAGGCTCACCGGTCTGTAGTTTTCCGGATCACCCCTGGAACCTTTTTAAAAATTGGAGTTACATTGGCGATCCTCCAATCTTCAGGTATTACAGATGATTTTAATGAAAATTCACAGATTATAGCAGGTATGCAATCTCATATTTCAGTTCTTTGAACACCCTTGGATGTATACCATCCGGCCCAGGTGCTTTGCTACTCTTCAGTTTATCTAATAGTTGTAATACATCTTCCCGATGTATTGACATTTCCTTCAATTCTTCCGCACCTTTAAATACCACTTCAATCATGGGTAACATCCCTACATCTTCCTCAGTAAAGACCGAAGCAAAGAATTCATTCAGTCTCTCCGCTATCGCCTTGTCGCCTCTTAGTGCCCCTTTACCCCCTCTATCATCTAATGGACCAACTGACTCACTCACAGGTTTTTTGCTACGAATGTTTTTGCTTCCGCAGCAAGCTTCTTCTCAAATTCTCCCTCTGCCTACCTTATCAATGCCTTGCATTTGGCTTGCCAGTGCTTGTGCTGTTTCCAGTTTTCGTCATTTGGCTCTTTTTTTCCATTTCCTGAAAGATGCTTTTTTTGCATCCAACAGCCTCTCTGACCTCACCTTTAAACCATGCTGGCAGTTTTTTGGACGTCCTTCCACTTTTCTTAAAGCGTGGAATACAGCTGGTCTTGGCTTCCAAGATAGTAGTTTTCAACAACACCCAAGCTTGATGTAAGTCTTTAACCTTTGCAACTGCTCCTTTTAGTTTTTTCTTAACTATTTTCCTCATTTTATCATAGTCTCCCTTTCGAAAGTTAAAAGATAGTACTGTGGATTTCCTTACTATCCCTCCTCCACTAATTAAATCTTTGTCCACTTTCAGTTTTGCAAGCTGTTCAAACACATCATCTGTGAATGGTGAAGTATCTACTCTACTTCCATTTGTATTTTTGGAAATCACAGATGGTCCTTCTCCAGGATTTTCTTTAGTAAAAATAAGTATTAGTTTATCATTTTTGCTTTTTCAATGTCACTTTCCATGAATCCGTTCTCAGAATTTTTGAGTTGCAATTTCACCTCTGATCGTCCTCTTCTCCTGAATATACCTGAAAAAGGTTTTATCACCACACTTTAGATCTTTAGCCATCTTTTCTTTTGTCTTTGGATTTTGCTATCCTTCTTTCTCTTTCTGTCTCTTTTAGCTTTATCCTGTATTCTGTTTGTGAATTTCTGAATTTTGGGAAAGCTGTTTTTTTTGCCTTTATTTATGCAACCACTTCTTTAGAAAACCATAATAGATTTCCTTTTCCTCTTGTTTTTATTTACTTTCCCTACATATGTATCTGTTGCCCATTTCATTGCCTCCTTTAGTTTAGCCCATTGCAATTCCACTTCCCGTACATCCTCCCACTCTGCCAGCTCCTTCTTCAGACACTTGCCCATCTTCCTGAAGTCAGCGTTTTTGAAATCTAGGATTTTGAGTTTGCTGTGAAGAGACTCTGCCTTGGCTTTTATCTCAGACCACACCATGTGCAAGTGAGTGACCCTAATCTGACTCTCCCCACCCAGGAAGAGTTCCTCCAGTCTGGAGCATGTACTCCCCAACAGGGACTCATGAGGCAAGCTGCTGACATAGCTCCAGACCTAAAAGTATCAAAATACATCTGATATGGTCCGCCCATACTGTTCACACATTAATGCAAACGCCATCGGGACACCAGACTCAGAGGCCACATGCTCCAGGTTTATGATCCCTGCTCGCTCCCACTGCAGAAAACCTGCTCCCACAAGTCCAAGGGGGAACCGGTTTCGCAGTGGTCTCCGCTGCCTTGTAAGCCTTCCAGGCAGTCTATGCCTCACCAAATTTGGCGATGGAGGGAAGGAGGGCCCCGGAGCCAGAGAAACCGCGTCATTTCTAGCCCACCATGTCACATGACCTCCAAAGGAGTTCTTAAATTTTATTTGCCAATATAGGGATAATGTTTAAAAGATTTTAAAATATATTTTTAATCTGCAATAAACAGTCAAATCAATATTTAAACACTGTGGGATTTGTTTAAAAAACATACGCTGCAGCATTTAGATAAACCATGTATATTCAGCGTCACTATCTGGATAAGCGGCAGTGCTGAATATGCATGGACAGCACTCGACGCAGCTGCTATATTGTATTACAGCAATATTAAGCCACTGTGGTGGGTAATGCTATAAGGAGCAACTGGATTAATACATGAATTTACATGTGTTAATCATGCCTATTCTATTAACACAAATCCACCCAGATTTGACTTTATAGAATAGCAGGGTAAGTAGCTGCCAGCGAGCATAAACAAAGCCACAGTCACTTGCATAATCTCTAGAGCGGGTATGAATGACCACATCTCTCTAATGCGCATTCAGTTGCATTCTATAAAAATGGTCAGTGGTCTTCATCATAAACCATACAAGAGCAAAGATCTCAATATGTATACTTGGAAAGAAAGGCAGGAAAGGGAACATAGGAATAAAAACATTTAAATACCTTCACAGTAGAAATGTACAACAATTGAAAGGAAGATCTGGAACTGGGGGGTGGGGTCAAAAGAGTCACCCCTTTACTGAAAGGGTGGTGGATGAGTGGAACAGCCTCCCAGTCAGGATGGTGGAAATGAGGACACTATCTGAATTCAAGAAAGCATGGGAGAAGCACAGAGTCTCTGAGGGAGAGGAAGGGATTAACAGGTTAGGGTTCTTCAGTCTGGAGAAAAGAGGAATGAGAGGAATTAGGATAGAGGTTTATATGATCATAAGTGCTATAGAATGGTTAGAAACTTGTTGCTGAAACTTTCAAACAAACACCACAAACACAAGTGACCATGCCATGAAACTAATGATGTGCAGACTGAAAAATAAATTGTAGGAAGCCTTTTTTCACACAACACAGAATTAAGCTGTCAAATCTGTTGCTGGAGGATTTGGTCAAGGCAATTAACATAGCAAGGCTGAAAAGAGGATTGGACCAATTCCTGGAGGAAAAGTCTATACAAATTAATTGGCCAGGTAGCTTGGAAGAGCTATTGCTTAGCCCTAGAAATGAGTTATGAGAAATGGATCTATTTTTCGGGATATGCTGGCTACTTGTGGTCTGGATTAGCCACTGCCAGAGAATGGTTGCTCAGTGGAACTGGTCTGACACAGCATGGCTTTTCTTATGTTCTTATGACCTGCTTCCATCCCCCTACCCCACGATCAAATCAATGGGCCTCTGTGCCAGAAAAATCAATACCCCTCCACACACACCCAACTAATATGATAGTAGGGGTTCATCAGCACCACCATCCATAACATTACACACAATGGTGGGGCTTGACAACCTCAACAATGTGTACTACAGCGCAGAAAAAAAACAATTTGAGAATCGCAAGTATAATCATCATTATTACAAGTTATGATAACATCCTTGTTGAACTGAAACTGCAAGAAACAGATTAAACAATTCCACATTTTATGGGACACAGTAAGTACAAAGCAGAACAATAAGACTTATTCAGAATCAGTGTTTAAAATCTTAAGTGAACCCTTTGTTTTATTAGCACAATTAACTGACTAATTAGGATGAAGTGCTTAAATAATTGAATAACAAGTAAACCACCCTGCAGAGTAAAGTCTATGGGCCCAATATTGATCTGAGATGTCTATGCGCTGCTACGGTACATAGCCACCCCCGCCGATCTTTAACCCCAGATATTAAATGCCGTGATCGCATGTGGCCCTGGCATTAAGAACATAAGATATGCCATACTGGGTCAGACCAAGGTCCATCAAGTCCAATATCCTGTTTTCAACAGTGGCCAATCTAGGTCATAAGTACCTAGCAGTTTCCCCAAAAGACACAGGTTCCTCAATGCTTGTATTGGGGCAAGCAGTGGATATCCCAGGTCCCCTTTAATAATGGTTTATGGACCTTTCCTCCAAGAATTTGTCCAAACCTTTTTTAAACCCAGCTACACTAACAGCTTTTACTACATCCTCCGATAACAAATTCCAGAGTTTGATTACACGTTGAGTGAAAAAATATTTTCTCTTATTAGTCTTAAATAGGTTATCTTGTAGCTTCATTGCATATCCCCTAGTCTTTCTATATTCTGATGACGTAAACAATTGATCTACTTTTACCCGTTCCACTCCATTTATTAATTTATAGACCTCTATCATATCTCCCCTCAGCCGTCTCTTTTCCAGGTTAAAGAGCCCTAACCTTTTTAGCCTCTGGGGTCGCCGCACAGCCTCCGCAGCTGCAGAAGCTAGCCATGTAGCAGTGATATTGAGCTGCTGCCCGGTTAGCTCCTATGGGTAAAACTAGGCCAGCTTTTGCTATGCCTAGCTTTACCTATATGTCACTAACCGGATAGTAGTGCAATATCGCCACTACCCAGTTAGCGAATGTCATCACCCACGACACACCCCAATGCTAAGCAGTTAGCATTGGGGCATGTAGCAGCGTTGGTTGGGGATATCCCATTCAGCGGCATTTACACGGTTTACAGGTTTGTAAACCGTGTAAATGCCTTTAGATATCAGGCCCTATATGACTGATTTTGAGCATCCTGTCTTATATAAAGGTCCAAAAGGTTCCAAATTTGGCGATTCGGCATAAACATTAACAGGACCACATTCTGCCATGATGAAAAGAAATTTCAGATGACCTATGAAAAAGAATAGTTGATGCTCATCTGTCTGGATAGGGTTACAAGATCCTTTTTAAATATTTTGGGTTTCATTAATCCATTGCTGCACAGCACTGAAATTGGAAAAGTTGACAACTATATTGACTCTACCCAGGAACAGTTGTCCTGTCAAAATGATTGAAGAGCAAACTAACGGATCATCCTTAAGGCCACAAAAAACGAGAAGTGAGGTTCATGACCATCTTGGTATGCGCAAAACTAACCCGTTTGGAGAAACTGCCCTGAAAGAAAGCTAGACTAGCCTTTCTCATTGCACTTGATGTGAGGGTTCATACATTGACCATGAGGGAAATAAACAGGCCGCCTAACTTGTGCAGAAAGCACGCATAGACAACACACATTTACACCCGATCTGTGACATACAGAAATTTTCTTCTTATTTTGCATGCATATATATTACAACATACTGTACATGCGTAAGTCCATAGCTCACCCCAACCCTGTCCCCTGAAACACCACTGCCCAGACTGGATAAACTTTTGCATATGCAGGGTATATGCACATAGGTTTACGAGGAAATGTGCAGGACAGCTTTAGAAAAAGCCATTTCTGTGTCCAAAATGCTGTTTTATCCATGGAAATGCCTTTTAAAATTACCTGACTAGTATGTGGGGAAAAAACAATCACATTATTTACGGCTCATATGCTAAAGATTCATGTGCATGTCCTGTTTTTTTCATTTACATTTGCGAGGATACAACTTTTAGCTCATACATGCTAATTTTTCACACCAATTTATTTTGCAAAAAGCACAGCATGTTATTTTTAGCCCATGCTGAACAAACTCAGTGTGTATAGACCCCGTGATACTTTGTAGGTAACTATGCTTTGCATTCAATATTTGTTTCAATGAGTTTTGTTTTGCTTATTTTCTTGATATACCTCCTCTGGGGCTTTTTAGGGTCCAAAGAAGTGGTTTACAAATCAAATAACAATAAAATTAAAAAGAACGGCGGTATTAGAATAGATGTAGGAGTGAGGGGCATTGCAATAAATCATAAATTTTCTGTCATCATATTTCTATGTTTCATAAATGGAAGTACAGCGTAAAGATCCTAGGATAGACGGTGTGTCCAAGAGGGCGACTGAGTAGGACGCGTTTGTGTTGCTGCTCCAGAGATCGGCTTTTTTCCATTTGCCTTGGCTGATTTCTCTCTCTCTTAATGCCAAAATGCAAAGCCAAACTGAAGAGCACCCAACCCCAAAGTCGGCGGCTCTTGCATCGGGGCAGCAAATCGTGAACAGCTTATTGGTACCTAAGTCCAATTCAGGCAAACCCATTGTTGGGGCAAGGAAGAGCCTCAACTTGGGGAACGAAGTTTTGCTTAGCCCGCTTGGTCTAGTCATGACTCCGGGTCCGGACAAGGTGACAGCTGTACAGGCAGGCAATGGAGCCATAGCGGTGGCTCAGGAGATGTAGCCTGGCGAGGGTTCCCGCGCTGTGAAGCCCGGGCATTTCAACGGTGGGAGGAAGTTTTCCTCCCCCTCCGCCGAGATGGACCAGAAGCATGTTGCTGGTGTGGGTTCAGTATTTGGAGGGATTTCCTTGGTACAGTCATCTGTTCAGCCTTTTCCTCTTCTGACCCCACCCCAGGAAGTAATTCTGGATTCCATTTGGCTGGCTTTGGAAACTGTGCATAAGGTATGGGCTGGCTCAGCTCAGAATGCCTCAATGATTATTGCAAAAATTAACACTTTGGAGCATAGGCTGGCCAAACAGCAGGAGGAACTGATGGTTCTTCAATCTTCATACAAACAATTAGAGAAGAAGCAGGGAAGTCTTGCTTAGGAAAGATTCTTGTTTCAGCAGAAGATTGAGAACTTGGGGAATTACAATAGAAATTTCCATCTTCGTGTTTTGAATTTCCTCCAGTTGCCACTGACGGACCCTAGAGATCTTTTCTCTAGGTTTCTGAAGGAGGCATTTAATTATCCTGAGTTGGGTTTTCCTCTACTCCAGCAAATCTTTTATTTGCCTTCTAGTTCTATCAAACAGGAAAAGGACACTTCCCTAGTGGATGTCTCATCTGATAGTTTGGATCTGGCTAATTTGACTGATTACTTAGAGAAGGTGGAACTTAGGTCTACCCTTTTGGCAATGTTTGTTTTCCTGCAAGATAAATAACCTTTGCTCCATCTGTTCCTCAAGAAAAGGGACGTTGTGTTTCGGGGTGGCAAAATACAGATTTTACCAGATGTCTCTAAATGGACGCAGGAGAGAAGGAAAAGGTTTTTGATTTACCACTCTGGAGTTATTGCATTGGGAGTGAAGTTTCAGCTGAGATTTCCTTGCGGAAATAACACGAATGAACCAAAATACTCACAACAGTGCCTTCTCCACTTAAGCACCGGAATGCACTCCCGAATGACCTCAGGAAAATACATGAATTAACAAAATTCTGCAAAGACCTCAAGACATTACTATTCAAAGAACACTTCAATGACTATATGGTTTAGTCCCATGCAACAGCAAAAGTTATGGACACCTACACCACAGTCATAAACGTACCACATTCCCACCCATCCCCACAACATTACACAACCCCGGTTTTACATAATCTCTGATTTGTAAATATGTTATAAATCATAGACTATACTTACCAATTGTAATTATACCATTCAACGTTATTAAGATTTTAAAGTTTCTATGTAAACCAGTTAAGTTTTTGTTCCATGTAAACCACTTTGATTCCCAGATAAGGTGGTTTAAATAAAAATAAAATAAAAGGTGTAGTATCCTACCAGAACAAAGTTAATCATTTTTTGAGCCTTCTGAACTTCTCTTTTTCTTGGACGCTAAACAAATACAAAGCTAGCCTGGAGTGGACATTTTAATATTAGGACTTGGTCTCCACTCTAATTTGTTATGTTTTCTATGTTCTGCCTAGCTTTCCATAGATTTTGGATTCTTGTTCGTTCCTTCTCACTGTGGTCTAATTGTATCCTGATTAGAGACTAGTGTGGTTTGTAAAAATTTATTGTATTCTATCTGTATTCTCTTCTCAGGTACGGTTTCTTTTTCAAAGAATTTTCTTTGATGTATATTTGAAATCTAATAAATAAAAAATAAAAGATCTTAGGATAGGAAACATAGTGAGAGAGAAGATTTGTTCTTGTCCTGCCACCACATTTCCAGATACTAGGTCTACTTATTGATCTCCAAATGCCTCTGAGAGGTATGTCTAAAGAGCTGATGTGAATGGGGTCCTATTTAGTTCTCTCTCAGCTCTGAGGGTAAATTATTCCACTGGGAAGGGTCAAAGTAAGAGAATGCTGTATATCTTGTTACTTCAAGACAAAATGTTGGGGGGGAGAGGGACGCGAGTTGGTTTACATACTGGTGACACGCTGCTCGTGGGGAGTGATGGAATTAAAAGAATGAAGAGAAACTGGAAATCCAGCATGTGGCACACTTTACTGCATTATAGAGAAAGTCTTGAAACGCATCCTAGTGGTAATTGGCAACTAGTGCAGATTTTTAATGCTGAGGTAATGTGACTGGATTGTTTAGCTTCAATGATAAGCCTGGCATCTGCATTTTGGAGGAGTTGTAGTGATGGAAGGAGGTTTGGGAGACCATTATAAAGTGAACTGCAGTAGTCTAAATGGCTAGCATTAGAGCACAGGCAAGATTTTTTAGATTATGTTGATCAAAGAGTGGCCTAACTATATGAATCTGTCACAATGCAGGAAAAAGGTTTAATGATAGAAGCAATATGTGCCCCTCTAATGTCAATAGGGAATCAATTTTGAATACCAAGACACTGATAAATTTGCTTAATAGAAGGGGGCATTACCAATGATAGGAGATAAGTTGGGAAGGGGGTAGCAATGAGTGATCCATACTGGTTTGCATTTAGAGGAGCTAAGTTTCATACCATGACTGGCAAGCCATTGGAATATTGCGAGAGAGGAAGAATTTAGATGGGCGAGTTTTGGATTATTGTAGTCTGTAAAGAAGGCACCTTCTAAGGCCCCTGTAAGGTGCATTATAAGGTGCCTTGTAAGATGCCTTATAAGGTGCCTGGTAAGGTGCCTCATAAGATGCCTCATAAGGCTCCTTAGGCTAAGCGCCGTATTAGGCACCCCTGGGCTATGGAACCATAGGTTAAGGTGGCCTAACAAGGTTACGGTGCCCTAGGTTAGTGTGCCCTAAGGGCTGCAAGGTGCCGCAGGATGACATGCATGACCTGTGAGGAACAGAGACAGATGTAGCCCTAACAATAGAAAGAGCACTGAGGAAAGGCAATGAACAGGTGAGTGAAGGAGGGACAGCTGGGAGCCGCTGGACCCGCCATATCTGCGGGCATCTCATGTGGCTGCCAGTACTGATGACAAACATGGTGGGGGCAACTGTACCACCGCACAGGGTGTTGGCAATGTAAAGTACTGGAAAGACAGTTGGTGGCAGACGATGGGAATACGTGTCCCCCAGTGGATAGTTACAATGATGGGTGGACAGAGGAGAGGTGGTGCCATGAAGATCAGGCACAGGCGAGGCAAGCACGATGAGGCGCAATGCAGGTATTATATTTTATTCATATAATTAGTTCATTGTTATTTTATATATATTTGTTACTTGTTCTATGTAAACAGTGGAAACACTCTATTTTAAATGTTCTATGTAAACCGTCTTGATTTGTAGAAAGACGGTATATAAAATCTGTTAAATAAATAAATAAATGCAGGAAAGGGTAGCAGTGCAGGACATGGAGTGGCAGCCTGCACAGGCAGATAAGGCTCTACACAGCTGACAGACGCAGATAGACGGACCGAGGGAATGTTGGCAATTGTGGCGAGGGTATTATGGGCTGGCAGCACAGATCTGCAAAAATATGACTGTTAAAGGCATGCACACTATTTGAGTAAGACAGGCATGAGAGGAGGGAACAATGAGGAATTGAACCCATGAACACTGCTGAGAATGGCATTGTACTAACCAGTAGGCTATACCTCCATGGTGTATCTCACAGCAATGGCTGGGTCCAGAAGGACTGCAGGTCACCACACAAACTGTCTGCTCTGAGTGCCAGGATACGGTAACCCCACCAGTACCCATGATGCAATGCACATGCTGAATAGCTGTCTACAGCTGATCACCAAATGGGGTCTGCACCTCTCCGGTATCTCAGCTTGGAAAGACGAACTGACAGCGCGTGATACTGGCACAGTGTAGCTACAGACCATGCCATTGTGCAGGTTCTGTGTTTACCCTGAGGGATAGGATGGGTGCCCAGCACTAGGTCTGCAGTACATGTGATGCTAGAGATAGGGCCTGCTGTACATCCCCATCACCACCAGTGTGTGACAGGTGTTCCTTGCAGTGCAGCCAAAGGTAATTCAGTGTCCATCTGTATCCTGCAGTCACATGTGGCCCTCTGGGACCAGACACCACCCAGATTAGTGTGTACCCTGTGTTAGGGTCTGGCTGACATGGGCACCTGTTATCAGGGCAGAGGGGTTTCTAGACCTGCATGAGAGGTTTGTGTAGCAGTGCCTTTATAAGTTCAAAGTGGTATACGCTACATACCCCAAAGGGCCCACATCACCCTTTTTGGAGGTAAGGGACAGGTGCCCCAGCCCCGGTGAAACAACCTCCATCCTGCTAGTATGAGACAGCCCTCCAGGGTTGGTGGGCCAGAGCCATACCTGTGACTGGGGCAGTGGCAGACCAGCAGCAATGTTAAGTCTGGAAAACTCCAACTGCCTCACACCACTGTCTGCCAGTCACCAGCAGGCACAGTCAGACTGCACCTTATAGGTGTTCCAACCATGCACAGTCTAACTTCAGACAGTCCACTAGCCAGTCCATAGTGCATGCTCACAGGGAAACTACATGCACCAAGCAGGCATCTCAGTGATTGGGGCCCCAGCACTGGGAACACAAAAGTATCACTGGAGGCAGATAGTGTAGAGCGCTATGTGGGAACCTAGACATGCCATGGTCACTGCTCGGTTAGAGTGAGTGTCCTCCCAGCATGACATGCTGTGGCCACCCTGTCCATGCAGGCGGTGGTTGGGCACTACAGTGTCCCAGCCATTGCCCCACACCCTATGAAGATGCATCCTGGCCAATCTGCCCTGTCCGGGCCGGGCCATACCCACAACACCTTGCTCCTCATTATGCACATATTCAGGCTAACGCTGGTAACAGTGGGCCATTTTGGGCCCAGAGAGGGGTGAGCAGCCACAGAACAATGTACAGACACACACACACACTCCTATTGCAGCACTGTGCAAAGATAGGGGTGGTTGGCAACCCTGCCCGCCACACTGGTTCTGATCACAACGCAGACATTGCTAAACTGTGCAGGAGGTAGTAGTAGTGCTCTGGTGATAACTACAGCTCAATGCTGGGAGCCAACAGCCTGACTCTCCATGCATCTTTGGATGGTGGAGCTGTGTGAGTGGGTGTTTGTACCCCTTTTCGCTGCTGCTTTGGGCTTTGCACATGTTGCTGTTGTATCTGCATTGTAGGGTAAAATATAGGGGCATGCTCTGCAGGAACCACAGCTGGGACTTGAACCTGTGACCCTCTGCTTCTGGACACACTGGCTGGGTGTACTGCACCACACTGTTGCCACAGATGCATGGTAGTCCCTGGGGCTACTTGTACTTTTCCTCAGCCAGACCTTTTATGTTGCACTGCACACCACGTACTGGTACAGGGCATGGCCTAGGTCCACTGCAGGCAGGTGCCACTGCCCCCTCCAGCACGGGCACACACACCCCTGCCATGCTGACATGACCATATGCTGTTGGTGCTGGTAGTACGCAGTCCCAGGCCATCCGTGTGGGTAGGTGGTTGCCTAGGGAGCGGGGTCTGGGGCAGGGGGCATACATGAGCATCCTCACATCCCCCCCATCACCGCCTACCAATAGAATGTCCCTTCTGCTTGGGGAGGGTTGGCTGTGGGGATGTTAGGTCAGTGCCCTGGCAACTGTTAGCTCGGGTGGACCAGGTAGATGTAGGTGGACTGTGTTTGGCCTTTGCCAGCTGCTGTCATGCTGATTTCCGGTTTCTATGTTCCTATGTGCCACCTAGGCACCTGCCTAGTCCACCCTGTGCTCCAGCTGCCCCCGCTACATGTCCTGCCTGCAGCCCTCTATGCACCATCAGGACGAGAACAGCACACTGCCACATAATTACATGCAACAAACAGTACAAAGACATGGGCAGTATTTAAAACTCACAACTTTTTATTGGTCCTTATATAATGCAGGGGGGCCAAACCCCATTTGCACCATCACCACAGTGGCCTTTCATACTTGGGCACTATGCTGTTGCTGAAAATGGAGCACTACTATCACATTTCTTGGGCTCTCTGCCTATGCTGTACATTGCTGACACGGAAATGGTTTCTCTCTCCTGCAAATGTGCATGTAACGGCAGGTTTTCATTCGTGGTAGGATTCAGCCCTTCAGTTCAGCGCGTTAGTGTGCAGGGAGCCTCTCCCCGCCCATTGACCCCTTCTCTCCACCCTCTCTGCACCCTCTGCGGTGTTTACTGCGGCCGGGAATGTTAACGCGGGTTAACGTTACCTAACAATCGTTAATGTTACCTAACGCGCGGTCTGTAACGTTACCGCAGTTTAGTAAACATACCCCTAAGTCTGTCTTGAGGACTCTGCTTTAGGCTGTAATTTTAGAACATGCTGCCTAAGTGTAAAGCACACGTATGTGCCTATTTTAAACCTATTTTATAAAGATACATAGAGATCTGTGTGTCTTTATAACAAAAACTAGGGCAAAAGTGGCAGAAATTGTGCCGAGACTGGAGCAGCCAACATTTACACCTGCTCAGGAGCAGGTGTAAAAGTTAACATGTAAAGTACAAGCATACAATCATATAAACAACACTGTAAATCACAACTCTACCCCAGAGAATGTCACCCAAACGTATAAGCCTTCCTGGCACCGTGCATACCTTTACACACGCTCCCCTGGGTTTATAAGAGGCCCTTTAAGCATCTAAAAAGGCCTTTGTGTGCAAAAACTCCTTTATAAAATTACCCCCTTAATGCACAAATACACGGGAGGCAGGCTTCTTTCAATGGAAGGGAGGCTCTGGAATTAGGGATCATAGGATGGAGGATGTAAAGGGTATGGCTTGGGAATAATCTATGAAAACATTTCTTCACAAAAAGGGTTGTGGATGCATGGAACAGTCTCCCGGTGGAGGTAGTAGAGACAAGGATAGTATTTGAATTCTAGAAAATATGAGACAACCACAGACAAACATAGAAACATGTCAGTAGAAAAAGACCATAGGGCCTATCTAGTCTGCCCTTCCATATCAGCTACTATAGTCCCTTTTATCCTTTAGAGATCCTCTGTGTTTGTCACAAGCTTTCTTGAATTCAGATACTGTCCTCATCTCTACTACCTCCACTGGGAGACTATTCCACACATCTATCACTCTTTCCATAAAGAAATATTTCCGCATATTACTCCTATCCCCTCCCCTTTCACCCTCATCTTATGTCCCCTCATTGCAGAGCTTACTTTCAATTGAAAGAGGCTCTCCCCCTATACATTTATGCCATGGAGGTATTTAAATGTCTCTATCATATCTCCTCTATCCCACCTTTCCTCTAGCATATACATATTGAGTTCCTTAAGTCTGTCCCCATATGTTTTATAACAAAAGACCACTGACCATTTTAGAAGCCACCTTCTGCACCAACTCCATCCTGTTTATATCTTTTTGAAGGTGTGGTCTCCAGAATTGCACACAGTACTCCAAATGAGGTGGCACCAGAGACTTATACAGAGTCACTACCACCTTCTTTTTTCGGCTGGCCATTCTTCTCCCTATCCACCCAAGCATCCTTCTGGCTTTTGCCATCACCTTTTCAGCTACTTTAAGATCATCAGAAACAATCACGCCCAGGTCCTGCTCTTCTTTTGTGGACAGAAGTAATTCACCCCCTACACTGTACAAAGGATTGCTGAGGGAGAGGGAGAGATTATACAGCTCAGCAGTTGGTATGAGGGGGCAAACTAGATAGGACACACAGCCTTTATTTGTTGCCCTTTTCTATCGAGACAATGTTCAAAGGCAAATATGCAGGCCCGAGTGGCTGATGAATGCATAAATGGCTTTATGCATTTTCAAAAAATATATGGGTAACAACGGGCTATTTAAATCACTAAATGGCCTGATACTATTTGTGGGCCAGGTATGGGGCAGAGTGAAGGCTGGCTAAATATACCCAGATAGGATAGGTGCTGAATATCACTGCTAACAAATTATGTTGAAATTAGACCTATTGAATAGCAGTTAAATTAAATAGATAATTCTACTATAGTGATCGCAGTATCCATATACCGAGCAACGCCCTGATATGGATAGCAGCACTGAATATGTGTAACTTAGGATGGTCGCCGTGCTGGCTGAAAATCCAGCCCTTTGTTTTTACGTCTGTAAAGCTACTACAACATTTAAATTGACAGCAAGTAGGAGGGGCTTGTGGGAGGGGCAGGAAATGAAGGTTTCATCAGGTCTGTTTTTAATAACTAACTGGGACTGATAAAACTGAAGTTCCTGACAATGAATAAGGTGGACTTAGAAAATGCTGCACGGCAGGCCTCAACATTTCCTATTTTCTCTCTGCTCCTCCAGTATGATTCCTCACTGGGTGTTTTTCAGTTCATTCAAGTTTCCCATTTTGCTTTTAAGAAGCAAAGTGGTGAAATATTGTTGCTTCTTACTCTCTTCCACATCCCATGCCCTGCTAAAAAATTCACATTTCCCCGTATTTCAGATCAACTCTGCTGTTTCAAACCTGCACTCTGAGGTTTAGCAATATAGAAATAGTTCCTAATAGTCAGTAATACAGGACTAGCCATTCTTTGATGCTGTTTGTTCCCTTGCCAATGGCTCTCTGATTCCTTCCAAGTTTTGCTCCTCGATTTGGATTTATAGAAGAAGGAATCCACAGAGAGTCAAGAGGCAGATGATTTGATCCAGAAAAAGAGAAGGAAATGAACAAAAGCCTCATCCAGCCATGGAGGGAACAGGTCAGGCTATCCTATCTTCTTTAAACTGGAGGTGAACATAAGATGCTAAACTTCTCCCTGTGGATACCATCAAGTTAACAATTCCCGCATCTATCAGTGAATTGGTCCAATAAAGCTCTTTAACAACAAACCCACCTTTCAGTCATTACAGGAGTAGGAGAGGAAGGCATGTCCCAATACAGTTGGAGGGGCAAAAAAAAGTAAAGAAAACAACCCCTCCCCCCACCCTAAAAAAAAAAGTGAAAACAAAAACTGTTTAGAATGGAAACGGTGCACAGAAAAATTTACTATTTGTTCCACAGTCAAAAACACAATACTTGGCTATATAGTTTTTAAGGCATAGAGTAGCAAAAACTATAACTAAAATAACCAATCCACCAAAATGACGTTCAGACTCCTTTATCTTTGAGGTGCCACAGCAACTCAATATTATCTTACACCACCAGTGCAATGCTCCTGGCTTGGAGAACTGTGTCTATGCTTAAAAGATTCAAAGCAAGAATGCTCCTAGCAAATGAAATTATATATCAGTGACAGCCAAGGGGAAAAAAGTCTCCTTTGAAATAATGCAGAGAGCTCAAACAAAGAGCCTTTGTCCCTGTGCTATCTTATTTCAGAAATCCCCTGTTTCCTTCTATAAGCTGGGGAGGCCTTCTTCAGGATAGAAACACCTTGCCAGAGAACAGATAATGACACAGACCTTACATGAACAAAGTATGCAAAAACATGCCTGCTCCCAAAATACTGAGATCTGCTCTTAACTTGTTCAGCCAGGAGGATGCTCATTTCCATTGGACGATGAATGATAAGGTACAGTCTGCAACAGTATCACACACAAGTCTCTTATCCCCTTTTTTACCATTTAACATTGACATACTCTGCTAATAAACAGAACAAGATGGAGATTGAAAGGCTGTGGGGTCACAGTGAGAAGCAGTGGTGCTTCCGATTGTGAGACTGAAACGAGATGCCTTTTACCACAGCTTACACAGATCTGTTCCCTAGCAACCTTTAAATGCAAGCAAAAGCTAAGGAGAAATGGCAGGTACTGTACTCGGAGCCTGAGAGCCAGGTCCTCTTTCCTCTTTGTACACAAATCAATTTATGCTACTCTAACGTTTAATGTCAGACGACATAGCACAGATCTTCTACTGTGGCAAGGTATCTACCTCCTACCTGAAGCTTCATTTTCCAGCAGGAATGCATTGGTACACGTAACACAGAGCTTTCCCTTGTCGCATGGCTCCTAGACAGAAGAACTGCACCGCAGATCCAGGAAATAGGACTAGCCTAAGCTTGCTTGAGCCTCGTGCACTAGTTTGTTGACAGGAGAGGAAACACTTCCTGCAGCTGACACCAGTGAGAGGGGAAGGTGCTGAATTATTCATGAGTTCACTGACTGCTCTTTGTCATCTGGCCTCCTTCTCTCCCAAGAGAAACTCACAGATCAGCTGATGAGAGGAGAGAATGCTCCCAGGCTCCTCTGTCTCCAGGCACGATTCTCCCCCTCTGCACACAAAGCAGCATTTACAGGGACTCTCACTAGCCTAGTGTTCTTTGGCCTAAAGCTGTACATTTTTTAAGATGATCAATTATGTGCCTGAGATTGTAGACCCAAAAATAACTTCAATCCACTAAACTGCAGCATTGGATTGGGACCTATTCCATGTAAAGGGAGAAAAAGGATCTCAGAATGGAACCAAAATCAAAACTTGGGTGACAGATGTACATTACTGGGTCTATAACCTGTTCATCAGGGATCCTACAAAAAACTCTCATACTACATCAAACCAAATTTTGAAAAAATCTCATATATTTCTTAAATATATCTTGAAGCAATTATTGAGGAAATGTTAAACTCCTTTCAAACACTTCCATCCCCTAAGCATACTGCATAAATGGCTGAAACAATATGTATCAGGTCTCAGATCACAACTCAATGTGCTTAAGAGTACTTAAAGTCAACTCATCTGTGTAGAGGTCTGCAGTTGTTCAATACTGCCCCTCTTAAATATGTCTTGAAGCGATTATTGAGGTGATGTTAAACTTCTTTCAAACACAACGTCTCATCAGATGCCTTCATTGGTGTTTTGTAGATAGCTTCATCAGGGGGTCAGAAAAATATGCAGATAGCATACTAGAATACAATGTAGCCTAGTACTAGGCATCCCGATGAAGGCGTCCGATGAGGTGTTGTATTCAAAAGAAGTTTAACATATCCTCAATAACTGCTTCAAGATATATTTAAGAAATGTAGTATGGGAGTTTTTTTAGGATCCCCGATGAACGTGGTATAGACCCAGGGTTGTACATCTGTCACCCAAGGTTTGGTTTTGGTTCCGTTCCGAGATCCTTTTTCTCCCTTTACATGTAAACGGTCCCAATCCAATACTGCAGTTTAGTGGATTGAAGTTCTTGTTTGGTCTATTATATGTCTTCATTCCGATATTGGCATTTAATCTGAGTTTAAGTGAGAATGTAGGGACACACATTTATACATCCAGGAAAGACAGTTTTCAATCTATAATGCCATCTAATTATCAGATTACACACATGGTGTAGAAAGAGCAATATAAATATCTATTCCAATATATTAGCTGGGGATATCTAATTATAAAGCTATTTCTCTAAAATCGCCCACACGGACATCCACATTAGATTTTTTTTTTAACTGCATCTCCCCTATCTATATCCTTATTCTCCCTCCCATGACCCATTCACGTCTAGCATATCTTCTTCAACCACTCTTCTCAAATCCAGCATCTCTCCCCATTTATATTCCCATTCTCGCTCCCAAAGTTCCACCTTATCCTGCATATCCTCTCCAAACCCCTTCCAGCCCCCCCAAGTCTAGCATCTCTCCCATGTGTTCTTTTTCCCCCCTCCAATGACCCCATCATATCTCCTCCAACCTCTCCTCATCTGTATCCCTATTCCCCTCTTCCCACTGTTCCAGCCTGTGTGTGTTAAAAGCAGGTTGTGTGTGTGGCTGTTGCAATTATAGGCCTAGGGTGCTGCAGTGGGCAGGAAAGGGAGATGGGGGTGGGGGTAACAATTACAGGGGAGAGCCACCCTGAGTTTGGCAATGGTCGGTACTTACATTGGCCAATTTTCTGTCATTTAAACACACAGCCAGGTTGGCCAAATACTGGATGATTGGCAACACTAGCTACTGTATTTTAGACCTAGATCCACTTTTTAAAGCCAAAATCGTCCCAGCCTAATGCAAGCTCTAGGGTTCAGAGGAAAACAAACAATCATCATGAGATAGGAGGATCTGGCTGGTTACCTCTCCCTTCCATAGATACTCAGTTCTCAGTCCTGAAACTCTGGATTTAGCCATAAAGATGCAGCAAACAGAGGCTGTATTTGCCATTTTACTGTGGTCCAGGCTTCTTCCTGGAAGCATCTCTTTCACTTCCTGTTGCTTTTGATCTGTGGTCTGATCTGTTATTTTCAAGGCCCAAGAAGGTATGGCTAGCTGTAATAATATGCTAACCTTCCCACTCTCAGAGCTCCATCCCAGGATTGCTCTTTCTTTTGGGCAGAGCTTTATTAATAAGCTCTTGCTTCAGCTCCTTGGAATTGTCTTTCCTGTTCCAGCTATCAAAGACTTTCTGGCCACTGGCCTGTTTTTCTTGTGGAGCATAAATACTCCATCACAAACTGCAATTTCAGGCATCTAACTGCCATGCAAACTTTTGAAAATATAGTTCACAATGTACATCAAAGGGTTCTGTTTAATCTGTATTTATATTTTAGAAAGTTTATATTATAAGGCAAGAAGCATTGTTTAAAGTATCAAATAACTGGACTGACCAGAGATCCCAGGGTTTATATGATGGGGATCATTCTATCTCCGTGCATCAAAACACACCTCAGGTATACTGCGAGACATGAGAGCAATGCTTGAGTGGTTAAGTTGCTGAAAAGTGTCGTCATGTCCAGGTAAAATATTACTTGCAGTGGCTGCATGCTGCTGTAATATGATTACATTTATTGATTCTCTTTAAAGTTTGTGGTGTCATAATGATATGACATATTTATGACATCACAAATATCCCAAACAGCCAATCACACAGCAGCTTTAATTCATCAGCATCCAGGTTTACATTATATGATGATGGGCTGGGGGGGGAGAGGGTGTCTGAGGGAGCTTTCTGACTGACAATCAACCAAATCACTTGCCATGCCTATGTTGTGGTAGGCTATGGCCTAGCATGGTCCAGTACTATGAAAGGCCTGTAAGTTAGGCCTGGATTCCAACCCCCATTATAACTAGAAAAGAACCAAAAATCTGTGGAAAATGAGAAAACTGTTTTAAATTGCTTAATAAGACGTTTTCATGAATTCATAAGTCTTCTATTATTCTCTTGTGTGTGAAAGAACAGAAATGTTTAAGAATATGCATTCCTGGAGCCAAGGTTAGCCTTGAAGTAGAATTAAGAACTATACCATCGTTTAAGCAATCCTAAGGGAGGGGGCCGGTTGCTAGGCCCCGGAGGGATTTCTAATTGGACAGGTAGGTGCAGGAGGTGTTGGAACCAATGAGAAGTTTGCATGTATCAAATGTATTAAGCTAGAACCAATAGAAAGTTTTCATGTATCAAACTGAAAAAGAGGTATAAATGGTTATGTCTCTATGGAGAACTTCGCTCAGTTCCTTCTAAAGCTTTGACTGACTGGGCCTGTGCACATTAAACTGGCTTGGACCCTGTCAATTGACTCCTGGATTTATTCATTGACTGCACTTTGCTACAACATATTCTTGGTGCGTTGGGCCGGGAAGTGCGAGTGGTAAATGGTATTCAAGTGAATAGTCCACGTAATTCACCTTGAGGTTTGGTCCGGTTGGAGCCATGTCTGTCTGACCGCAGGGGAACTTCTCAGGCGCGCCGATCACTTTGTATCGGAGAGGGTTCTGCCTGCCTCGGCAGGCCATCGGGTCCAGCTGGCTAACACTTCCGACCCGGGGGAGTCCAGGGTCCAACCCACGAACTGGTTTGGTATCAGGAACTGGATCCGGTGAGTAGATATTTTCTTGTTTTGTGGTAGGCGAAGGCCTATGCTCCATGCTAATTGAACTAAACAGACAGGCCTAACTAGCTTGACCTGTAAATGAAGCCTGTGGAGAGGCCCAAAGGAATTGCACATCCCTCAACATGCTGCTATTGTAGAATTAGAACTCAGTAAAGTATTGAATTAGCTTAGACAAGTAGAATTGAAACCTGGAAAAATACAGAAAAATATGTTTAAAAGTCACTGATAAGAAAAGTACAGCTGTAAGGGATTTAATTAAAACTGCTGACAGAAAGGTTACAGAGCCCTGCTTCCCTGCACGTATTAACTAGCCCAATGGCCTTGAAGTAGGAAAGTAACAAGTTGGTGAACTGACCATTGTAATTGGGACTAGAAGGGGGGTAAGCAGGTGCTGAGCCCACTCCAAATACATAATTGGATAATCATATCAGTACCGGGACCAATAGAAGAGGTACGGGAGGTTACCGGGACCAATGAAATGTTTTTCTATACCTAGAATGGAGCAAAAATCTATAAAAGTTGTTGTATTGCCAGAGAACATCGCTCAGCCATTTTGAATTTGATTCTGCTTGAGTCTTGTGCACAAATAAATGATTTGGACCTTCTGAACTGACTCCTGGTATTATTGGTTTGTCTGCGCTCTGCTGCTACATATTCTTGGTGCGTTGGACCGGGAAGGTGTGGTAATAGAGGGTATACAGGGCAATATACCACGACTTTCCGCCTCTACAGGTTTGGTCCTGCCGGGATCGTGCCCTCCCGACGTGGGCTAGCTCCCAGGCGCCACCGGTCCCTTGCATCGGAGGGAACTGGCCAGGCCTCGGAGGGTGCCGGACCCGGTTGGAGCCAACATCTCGAACCCGAGTGAGGGGAGTCCGAGGTCCAACTCATGCGCTTGCTTGGGAACTTTGAGGACCGGATCCGGTGAGTAGAGTTTTGATTTTAGCATGTGTCTAGACAGATAAGAAAGAGCAGTACTGCCACTTGAATCTTGCATGGCCACTTGAATCTTGCATGAATTTGGAACTTAGCACTTGGTAAGAGAGCTTGATCAACTCTCAAAGACGGGCCGACTACCCCTGCGTAAGTAAAGTAGGGTGAAACCCCCGTCTTCTAGCATTTGGAACTTGCATGAGACTAGTCAGAATAGATAGAAATGAATGCATTCTTGGAATACGTTGCTAGCATGTGTGTGTCGTTTGTCTATGTGTCTTTGCTTAATGTAAGATTATATTCAGTTGGGTAATTTATGACAATTTACCGCTTGACTCACTGAAAAATCAAGACCATGTCTCACTCAGTCAGAGCTTTTCCTACAGTAAGTGTGAGGCTGACAAGGGGTGTGTCTGTGCAGAGGTGCCTTTTTAACCCTATGAAGGCATATTTTCAACGTTCTGCTGGGCTTAATTAGAGCTTATTTTAGGGCAATTATTCACTGTGTTTTAATGGTGATGTTCCTTCTACTATGGTCAGGTATTATATACCATTCGATAGGAATATTTAGTCAGAATTTTAGTTTTGAAGGTCGAATTAACCTCATCGGAGCTCCGTAAACTGTTTTTAGTTATATTCTCTGCTTTGTCTGTATTTTTTACATCAACTGCTCCTGTCATATTATTGTTACCTTTCAGAAATGATAGAGAAACTAAGCAAACTGTTTTTGGGTTTATTTCCTTTGACTTATAAACCTACAAAGTAATTATTAGATCACGACTTGACACTGATTTAAATGATTCTTGCTAGCATGTCTCTGTGTGTCTGTGAAACTGTGATCATTTCGTTTCCAGTGAGCGAAGGGGTGTGGCTCACACAGCTTGCTAGGGGAAAAAAAAAAATGAGACAGCCGTTCCCGATTGAGCAGTCTCTTGCTTGTTTAAAATAAAGGAAGTATATCTGTTGTTTCAAAAACTAATGGACACAGACAAGAGAGAGAGAAAATAAAGTGTTTTTCCTTTGACCCTCAAAAATAGAGGTTAAGAACCTTGGGGGACGGTGCAGCCTTCTGGGTTGGAAGTGTACCAGATTGCAACCTGAGAATGAATGGTATAAATTCTGAGTGAATAAGAAAATTGTGTTAGGATTTTATCTTTGAAATCTGTACTAGTGACTAATGACGACCTTTACAATTCAAGATAAATTCATTTGTTTTTCTGTATTTGAATTTTGTGTGTCCGTGTCCAGAGGAAAAGGGGTACTTTGTTTTTTAAAATTCCAAGACGTTATTTCCTGATTTACTGTGGCAAGCACCTGATAGAAGACATATTTATTGTTTAAAAAAAATAAAAAAAAAAAAAGAGGGTGTATATGCATTTTAGATATCCACCACAGCCATGGAAAAGTATCCGTTTCATGTCTCTTGAATATCTACTTTCTGAACTGTAAGATTTAATAAAAATAAAATAATATTTTCTTTTGCAGATGCAGACTACAGCTGGCAGTTAGTTTGCTAAGTAATTTCATTCTAGTCATACGTAACAGATAGCTATAGTTCTCTCTATAAGATATTTTAAGAACTGTATCTAAATTGTATGTCTGTGCTTAATCTATGTTTACGGTAATAAGGTTTTTTAATAAGTGTCTTTTCAAGTATGATCAAGAATTTCAGTAAGGGATTTACTGAAGACTATGGTAATCAAATGTCTCTGTCCCAATTAGGAATGTTATGTGAAAGGGAGTGGCTTCTGCTAGTTGCTCCATATTTCCTTAGTTCACCATATTTTGCCCCAGAATCTCTAGATATCCTGTCCCGTCAGTTTCTCTCTCTGTAAGTAGCTCCGTTCAGAGTGCTTAAGGGGGGGGGGAGGGGGGATACCTCCCTGCAAATGTCACAAGTCACCTCCGCAGCAGGAGAAGAGAAGCCCCGGCACAAGTAGGGATTTATTTGCTAGTTCAGCCTGATTGCTGTATGCCTTCAAATGTATAACTACCAGTAAGAGAGAGGGTCACGTAATCCTAATCCCATTGCACTAGGTCCAGCTTTGCAGACCCAATCCAAATAGCGCAGGCAGCCTTCACTATATACCCCATGCAATCCAGCAGCCCAGGAGAATTTGCATTTTTGTCAGTCAGTCCCAGAGAGATATAAAACAGAAATGAAACTGGATAGATTTGCGGGCATGATAGTTACTGGAAGAGTTGAACAGAAAGTATGTGAATTGTTGAATGTGAAAGAGAAAGTAAATGTAAAGATGGAGAAGAGAACAGATCTTCTTGCTGATGCTTTAGTTGAATGATGTGGAGGAGGTTATCCTGATCGAAGGAGCAGAGGAAGTAAAAACTGGGTGCGAGTCAGTGCGCCCATTGCAGAGGAAGACATTGGAGAAGTGAATGCCCGCATCTTATCTCCACCCCAGGGGAGAGGAGGGAGTACTTGATTTAAAAAAAAAAAAAAGCCAGCCGGAGAAGGCTACAGCATGAATGAAGACTAGGCCAGACCAGACTCTTAAGTTTCCCTGGGTCCCCAGGAGCCTATGGTCAGTCTGAAAATAGGGGACCAATATATGGACTTTATGGGGGGTACAGGAGCAGAATACTAAAGCCAGTAGCCCCTGTGTTTTTCTCGATGCATCACCATTATCAGAGCTACTGGGGCTAAGGCCACAAAGCTTTTTTTTTTGCAGAACTGCATGAGTGAACAAGGGGGACAGAAAATAATGCACCAGTTCCTGTATAAGCCTGAGTGCTTCAGGCACAGATATCCTTTGCTGGAGAGAGAGAAATGCAAATGACTGTGAACCCAGAGCCTGCTGGATTGATGGTGCTGACTGTTCCCCGAGAAGAGAAGTAGCGGTTCTATAACACACCTCCAGTTAAGACAACAAGTTCCTGTATACCTGCCAACCCTATAGCCCTACCTGGAGTATGGGCAGAAGATAATGCACCTGGCCTAGCGAAGAACATAACCCCTGTCATCGTCATCCTCAAGCCAGAAGCGGAACCAGTGCATGTGAAGCAGTATCCTCTTCCCTGACCAGCCATTGCAGGAATCCACTGCCATTTAATGAAACTGCTGAAGTATGGACCTTTCAAAGGAATGTTAGTCACCTTGGAACACTCCCCTTCTTCCTGTTAAGAAGCCTGGGACAGGTGATTACCGCCCAGTGCAGGATCTAAGAAAGAATGCATGATGCAGCTGGAACTATACATCCAGTTGTGCCAAATCCTTACACACTCTTAGGACTGATCTCTGCTGAAGCTACACACATTTCACCATTCTGGATTTAAAATATGTTTTTCTTTTTCTGCATACGCTTAGCCCAAGACCCCACTACAGGAAGGCGGGGCCAACTCACCTAGACAAGATTACCTCAAGGATTCAAGAACTTGCCTCACTCAGCAAAAGATTTGACAAGTTATCCAGTAATTCCAGGAGAAAGAATTCTACTTCAATATGTGGACAACTTGCTTATAACCACCAACTCAGAAAGTGAATGTCTACAAGCCACCAGTGAACTCTTGCACCTTTTTAATGAGGCTGGATACAAAGTCTCAAGAGCTAAGGTGCAATTATGCCAAACAAGTTAAATACCTAGGATTCCAATTGTCCAGCGGAATTCGACGCCTGGGACCCTTACCAGAACGCAAAGCAGCTGTATGCAGTATTCCTACTCCAACCACCAGGAGGCAAGTGAGAGCCTTCTTGGGTGCCACAAAGTATGTTGTATATGGATCCCCAATTTTGCACTGCTAGCAAAACCATTGTATCAAGCTATCAAAGGAATGGAAAAGTCTCCATTGGAATGGGGACTTGAACAGGATGCAGCCTTTTGATCTTTGAAAAAAACACTCTGATGTTGTCACCAATTCTGGGTCTACCAGATGTCCAGAAAACCTTTCAGTCTCTATGTTCATGAGTCACAAGGAAATGTTCTAGGAGTGTTGACTCAATCTCTTGGACCTTATTTGAGAAGCTGTTACAGCTACAGCCTTCCTAGTGAGCAAAACTAACAAGATCACTTTGAGACAGAATCTTCAAGTTACTGTACCACACTCTGTTCTAACCAATATGAAACACAAAGGAAACTATTAGCTAACAAATCTACGAATGTTGAAGTATCAGAGGATGTTGCGTGAAAACCCCAGATACAACTGAAGGGTCAGTCAAGCTTTCAATCCTGCTATGTTGTTATCAGTTGGTCTTGATCCCCTGATCATGACTGTTTAGAAACCATGGACACTGTATTCTCAAGCCGCCAGGATTTGACTGATGTCCCTCTGGAGAAACCTGAACAGACTTTCTTTGTGGCTGAAGGCAGTTTCATCATCAATGGACATTGTTGTGCTAGATATGCAGTGGAGACCCCTGATTTGGTAGTTGAGTCCTCAGCCCTGGCCCCAGAAAATTGATCACAGAAACCTGAAACTGATAGCCCTCACTAGAGCACTAACAATAGGAAAAGGGCTCTGTCTAAATGTGTACCCAGATTCCAAGTATGCCCTTACAACCTTGCATGCACATGGGACCCCGTACAAATAATGAGGGTGGATAACCTTAGGAAGCAAGTCCATTAAGTATGGCTCCAAGATATTGACAATATCTGATGCATACTATCTACAGCTTTCAAAACTTTAGGAAAAGTAGAATGTATGAATAGAACCTTGAAATCTCAGTTGTCCAAACTTTGCCAAGAGGTTTACCTGAAGTGGCCCCAGGTTCTTCCTATAGCCCTTCTTAGGATATACTTAGCCCCTGCTAAGTCTTTAGGAGTTTCCCCTTTTTGAGATTCTGAGAATCTGTAGCCTATTTATAGGGAATAAAATGAGATGTGAGACAGATAGGATCTGAAATTATTAGGCATGAACTATTAGTTTTAAGTTCTGTTTTGCAGAGTCTTCATACCTGGGTACAAAATCGATCACCCATCAATTTGCCTGAACCCCTGCATCCTTTCAAGCCTGGAGTCTCGGTGTGGATCAAAGAGTGGAGAAGGATACCGTTAGCCCTGCATTGGAAGGGACCCTATGTTGCCATCCTGTCAACTCCAACTGCAGTAAAAGTTGGATCCATTATAGTCGAGTAAAGCCAGCAACTGCTTTTGAACCTGATCACTGGACTACTGTACAGCATCCTGAGACTCCATTGCGCCTCACCCTATGACAACAACCACGGACCTAAGACTTATTGGTCCCTCAGAAACTGCACTATTTCAAGACTATCTGTTTATCTGAAGGTAAGCCTCGCATCTGGAGAAAGCTGCAATCATCAGAAATAGACTGTGTTGTGTTACGAAATTGAGTCTTCTAAGAAACTGTGTTCAAATACTCTGATCTCCTCAAGGCAATAATAGCCTGAGAGACTGTACTATGATATTTTAAGAACCTGAGACATCCCAGAGGACAGTGATACTTTGGGATCTACAGCCCTACTCCTGCCACAAAGCTGGTAGGTCTACGTACGGCAGAAGCTTGAGGATCTACAATCAACTCTACATTTGTTATCTATTGTGGATGCCAACAGTTCCACCAATTCTCCAGAGACTATGCCCATTATGAATTCTTATTATTGCTTTATTTTGGCAGCAGCCTTGGAGTGCTTTGAAATGACTTTTGCTTTACCTCCCTGTGCAGCCTGTATAAGTAACACACGAACTGGGCTAAAGGTTCTTCATGCCTCCCAGAACTTGTTTCTTGAACTTGCCGAAGCAGTAGCATCTAGTCTCCACATTTATGACTGTTTGTTCTCAAGAACTGAATTATTCCATCCCCTATGATCAGACTGATTTACATAATACTACTAGTGAGTGGGTATTGGCCCACCCCATTGTTGACAGTTTGTGTTTTGTTCGCACCGGACCACAATTTGCTATGAAGATTGGACAGCTGGACTGTCTAAATCAGAAGTTTTACAACAGCACAACAAAGACGACATCTTGGTGGTCCGGCATAAATGCTCCTGAACCTTCTAATTCCTTTAGTTCTTTTCCCACTCTTGCCAAACTATGGACTCTGACTATCTGCTTGTTGCTCCCTTGTTTCTTGCCATTTTGCTTGCGGATGCTAACTTCAGTTATTAATAACACTATAGAACGTAAGGCAGCTACAAAGCTACCAGCTATGTGAAACTACTACCCTATACCACAGTGTGATATCTTTACCTAGTATTATGTGATTTGATTCTCACCCTTTCTCACTTGCGGGTGAGAATAATCAAAGGGGGGAATGTGGTAGGCGAAGGCCTATGCTCCATGCTAATTGAACTAAACAGACAGGCCTAACTAGCTTGACCTGTAAATGAAGCCTGTGGAGAGGCCCAAAGGAATTGCACATCCCCCAACATGCTGCTATTGTAGAATTAGAACTCAGTAAAGTATTGAATTAGCTTAGACAAGTAGAATTGAAACCTGGAAAAATACAGAAAAATATGTTTAAAAGTCACTGATAAGAAAAGTACAGCTGTAAGGGATTTAATTAAAACTGCTGACAGAAAGGTTACAGAGCCCTGCTTCCCTGCACGTATTAACTAGCCCAATGGCCTTGAAGTAGGAAAGTAACAAGTTGGTGAACTGACCATTGTAATTGGGACTAGAAGGGGGGTAAAGCAGGTGCTGAGCCCACTCCAAATACATAATTGGATAATCATATCAGTACCGGGACCAATAGAAGAGGTACGGGAGGTATGGGAGGTTACCGGGACCAATGAAATGTTTTTCTATACCTAGAATGGAGCAAAAATCTATAAAAGTTGTTGTATTGCCAGAGAACATCGCTCAGCCATTTTGAATTTGATTCTGCTTGAGTCTTGTGCACAAATAAATGATTTGGACCTTCTGAACTGACTCCTGATATTATTGGTTTGTCTGCGCTCTGCTGCTACAGTTTAAAAGTCAGTGCAGCCTGGGGAAACAGTCTTGCATGAGTATGCGCAGGACTACTTTGGTATATTTGGTATAGACTAACTGGGAAAAATCTTGCATAAGTATGGACGAGACAAGGGAGCCTGATCACCTCCCATAAGGGCGGTCCTAGTAAGCTCCGCGTAAGAGAAAGCGGCAGCTGAAGCCATCGATCCTTCTTGTTTGGAATAGTCAGTTAGTCAGAAAACCTCGGCACTTAAAAATGATTTTTGTTGAAATATGATTGCTTGTGTGAGTGAGAGGCCTTGAAATACAGACCGAGCGAAAGTGGACTCCTAAGTAGCACAGTTCCTGGCCAGGCGACTGCGCCCAGGTCGCGAAAAGGAGGAAGCGTTTGATGTATTGTCTGTCTTTACTGTGTATCTGATTTTTGTTATCTGTTAAAACTGCAAGTTTCCCTTCTGGTATAAATGTGAGATTATTCTGTTGGGTAATTTGTAGAACAGTTTACCGATTAAGAAATAGCATTAAGCAGAAAAGAAGACAGAAGGAAATAAACTCAGTTGTCACTTTTTCAGTAAAGAAGCTGTCTCTCATGCATTCCAGTTGTTTTTCCTTTCGCACAGCATGAAACTGGCTAGCGGAGTGAGAAGGGGCGTGTCTGGAGAATGGAATGTATAGTAGCTGTTAACCCTGTGAAGGCTTAATTTCAGCGTTCTATAGCTGAGTTAATTTGTGCTTATTTCAGGAAAATTGTACCTATTTTATTCAATGTGTTTTAATAGTGATGTTCCTTCTGCTATGGTCATGTATTATTTATCATTTAATAAGAATGTTTAGTCAGAATTTTGAATCCCGATAGTTTTGGGCTCAGCCTGGAAAGGGTTAAGTTCTTATTAACCCCTTTCGAGCTCCTCAGCTGTTCTCGTTAATATCTCAAGCCCTGCTTTGTGGTACGGATCAAGTGAGGAGGATTTTGTAAAGCTAGTATTACATGTTACGGCATGTTACCTTAAAATAAATACTTTATTCCGATCAGATAGGCAGATTTTATGGTCCAAACAGAAATGATAGAGAAATTAAGAAAACTGCTTTTGTTTTTTTCCTTTGTCATACGAAGTAGAGGTTAAGAACATGAGACAGGACTATGAAGCCTCCCGAGCCAGTAGCACCAGATCGTGACTTGAAAGTGATTTAAATCCTGAGTGAATAAGGAGTTTATCGTGCTTGAATTCTAGTTCCTGATATACTGCGGCAAGCACCTCATAGAAGACATACTTATTGTTAATAAAAATAAAATAGGAAGGAAAAAGTGTATATGTATTCTAGACATCCACCCACTTTATGAAAAAGTATTTGGAATGTCTTTTGAATATCTGCTTCCTA
Source organism: Ichthyophis bannanicus (assembly GCA_033557465.1). Taxonomy (NCBI): domain Eukaryota; kingdom Metazoa; phylum Chordata; class Amphibia; order Gymnophiona; family Ichthyophiidae; genus Ichthyophis; species Ichthyophis bannanicus. The sequence goes on from CM066034.1 coordinate 585,225,338, forward strand.
AAAACTGTAAGATTTAAAGTAATTTCTTTTGCAAAGACATGCTGATTACGGCTGGCAGTTAGTTTTCATGCCAAGTAATTTTATTCCAGTCATACGTAACAGATATGTGGCCGTCATGTTAGGAGCTATAGTTCTCTCTGTTGGGATTGTTGTTATCACATGTTGCAAAATAAGTTTTATATTTTAAGGACTTTATCTAGATTGTTCCTATTTAGAATGAGCACACACATCTATTATGCTTAGTCCACAGGGAAATGCAGCCCCGCCCCCTCTGTCTGTAGACAAGCACATGTGGGGGAAGGGGCCGATTTTGTTGAAATGTATGCCTAGGAATTTAGCAAGGGCTCTGCTGGAAACTACAGACTTTAAAAAGTCTCCCTCCCTATTAGAAATGCTCTGTGAAAGGGGGGTGGCCAGTGTTAGCTACTTCATGGCCCCGTAGTTTCCCGTGTTTATCAGATTATACAGCGAATGTTCCCTGATCAGTTCCCTACAAAGACTCCGGGTTGAATGTTTGTGGATCTTTTTAAAAAACAAAAAACTGCCAGTTTATTATCTTTATAGGCCCGTCCCCTCAGCTCTGCCACCACCCCGGGCAGAGCCTGGGGCAGGGGGGGGGGGGATACCTCCCTGCAAATGTCACCAGCCACCTCCGCAGCAGAAGGACGTACACTCCCTCTTGACCAAAAGCCCCGGCACAGTTTAAAGTACTCAGAGTAGGCCACAGTCCATGCCTTCAGAAGTACAACTACCAGTAAAAGAGATGGTCATATTATACCATTACGCCAGGACCAGGGCCTACCCACCCCCGATGCTGAAGGCCAGGCCGACCAGCCTTGTTTATGTTTTTTTTTCCACCACTGATTTACTGAACTGAAAGAAGCATTATGCCTCCTACACTGAGAAACCATAGGATTTGATTGAACTAATGAACAGTATTATGCAGACCCAATCCAAATAGCGCAGGCAGCCCTCACTATATACCCCATGCAATCCAGCAGCCCAGGAGAATTAGCATTTTTGTCAGTCAGTCCCAGAGAGATATAAAACAGAAATTGCAGAAACTGGATGGATTTGCGGGCATGAATACAGCATAGTTAATGGAAGTTGTTCAGAAAAGTTTGTGAATTGTGGAAATAAATGTGACAGAGAAAGTGAATGTAAGATAAGGAAGAGAACAGATCTTCTTGCTGATACTTTAGTTGAATGATGTGGAGGAGGTTTTTCTAATCGAAGGAGCAGAGGAAGTGAAAGGGGTCGTGAAAATGATCGGCCCCCACTGGGTGCGAGTCAGTGCGCCCATTGCAGAGAAGAAGGACATTAGAGAAGTGAATACCCGTATCTTGACTCCACCCCCAGGAGGGGAGGAGGGAGTACTTGATTGCAGAGTCATAGAAAGAATAAACCGAGCACAGTGTTCCAGCAAGAGAGGGAAGCAGCTATAGAGTGAGTGGCAGCCGAAGAGGGCTACAGCATGGATGAAGACTAGGCCAGACCGGGCTCCAAGTTTCCCTGGGTCCCCAGGAGCCTATGGTCAGTCTGAAAATAGGGGACCAATATATGGACTTTATGGGGGATACAGGAGCAGAATACTAAAGCCAGTAGCCCCTTTGTTTTCTCGATGCATCACCATTGTCACAGCTACTGGGGCTAAGGCCACAAAGCCTCTCCTGCAGAACCGCATGTGTGAACTAGGGGGACAGAAAATAATGCACCAGTTCCTGTATATGCCTGAGTGCCCTATTCCACTTTTGGGCCGAGATCTGCTTGCAAAGCTCCAGGCACAGATATCCTTTGCTGAAGGGGGAGAAATGCAAATGACTGTGAACCCAAAGCCTGCTGGATTGATGGTGCTGACTGTTCCCCGAGAAGAGGAGTGGCGGTTCTATAACACACCTCCAGTCAAGTCAACAAGTTCCTGTATACCCGCCAACCTTATAGCCCCACCTGAAGTATGGGCAGAAGATAACCCACCTGGCCTAGCGAAGAACATAGCCCCTGTCATTGTCACCCTCAAGCCAGGAGCGGAACCAGTGCATGTGAAGCAGTATCTTTTTCCCCGACCAGCTAATGAAACTATTGAAGTATGGACTTCTGGAACACACCCCTTCTCCCAGTTAAGAAGCCTGGGACAGTGCAGGATCTAAGAAGAGTGAATGATGCAGCTGAAACTATACCCCCAGTGGTACCAAAATCCTTATATTCTCTTGGGACTGACCCCCGCTGAGGCTACTTATTTTACCGTCCTGAACCTGGAAGATGCCTTTTTCTGCATACGCTTAGCCCCCACCAGTCAACTTTTGTTCGCTTTTGAATGGCAAGATCCCACAACAGGAAGGTGGGGCCAGCTCACCTGGACTCGATTACCCCAAGGATTCAAGAATTCACCTACTCTCTTCAGTGTTACCCTGAATCAGGAACTTTCAAGCTACTATGTGAACCCAGGAGAAAGGGTTCTTCTCCAGTATGTGGACAATTTGCTCATAACCACCAACTCAGAAAGTGAATGCCTACAGGCCACCAGTGAACTCTTGCACCTTTTTAATGAGGCTGGATACAAAGTCTCAAGAGCCAAGGCGCAATTATGTCAAACAAGTTAAATACCTAGGATTCCCGTTGTCCAATGGAATTCGACACCTGGGACCCTTACCAGAATGCAAAGAAGCTGTATGCAGTATTCCTATTCCAACCACCAGGAGGCGAGAGCCTTCTTGGGTGCCACAGGGTACTGTTGTATATGGATCCCCAATTTTGCGCTGCTAGCAAAACCATTGTATCAAGCTACCAAAGGAATGGAAAAGTCTCCATTGGAATGGGGACTTGAACAGGAATGCAGCCTTTTGATCTTTGAAAACCGCTCTGATGTTATCACCAGCCCTGGGTCTACCAGATGTCCAGAAAACCTTTCAGTCTCTATGTTCATTAGTCACAAGGAAATGTTCTAGGAGTGTTGACTCAATCTCTTGGACCTTGGCAACGGCCAGTAGCGTATTTGTCAAAATAATTAGATGTAGTTGCAAAAGGCTGGCCCCTTGTTTGAGAGCTGTTGCAAGCTACAGCCCTCCTAGTGAGCAAAGCTGACAAGCTCACTTTGAGACAGAATCTTCAAGTTACTGTACCACACTCTGTTCTAACCATTATGAAACACAAAGGAAACTTCTAGCTAATTCACGAATGTTGAGGCATCAGAGTATGCTGTGTGAAAACCCCCAGATACAATTGAAGGTCAGTCAAGCTTTGAATCCTGCTACGTTGTTACCAGTTGGTCTTGACCCCCCTGATCATGACTGTTTAGAAACCATGGACACTGTATTCTCAAGACGCCTGGGTTTGACTGATGTTCCTTTGGAGAACCTTGGACGGACTTTCTTTGTAGATGGAAGTAGTCTTGTCATCATTAATGGACATTGTTGTGCTGGATATGCAGTAGTGACCCTTGATCTGGTAGTTGAGTCCTCAGCCCTGGCCCCAGGAACTTCAGCACAGAAAGCTGAACTGATAGCCCTCACTAGAGCACTAACAATAGGAAAATGGGCTCTGTCTAAATGTGTACCCAGATTCCAAGTATGCCCTTACAACCTTGCATGCACATGGGGCCCTGTACATAGAATGAGGGTGGATAACCTTAGGAAGCAAGTCCATTAAGTATGGCCCCAAGATATTGATATTATCAGATGCATACTGCCTACAGATTTCAGAATTTAGGAAAAGTAGAATGTATGAATAGAACCTTGAAATCTCAGTTGTCCAAACTTTGCCAAGAGGTTTACCTGAAGTGGCCCCAGGTTCTTCCTATAGCCCTTCTTAGGATATACTTAGCCCCTGCTAAGTCTTTAGGAGTTTCCCCTTTTTGAGATTCTGTATGGGCAACCCCCGCCTATTGTATAGGGAATAAAAGGAGATATGAGACAGATAGGATCTGAAATTACTAGACAAGAACTATTGGTTTTAAGTTCTGTTTTGCAGAGTCTTCATACGTGGATACGAGATCAGCTACCCATCAACTTGACTGAACCGCTGCATCCTCTCAAGCCTGGAGTCTCGGTGTGGATCAAAGAGTGGAGAAAGACACCGTTGGCACTGCATTGGAAAGGACCTTAGGTTGTCATCATATTAACCCCAACAGCGGTTAAGGTTGCAGAACTCGAACCCAGGATTCATCACAGCGGAGTAAAGCCAGCAGCCGCTTCTGAACTTGGTCACTGGACTTCCATAAATGATCCTGAAACTCTATTGCGGCTCACCCTGCGACGACAACCACCATCTTGAGAGACTGTGTTATTTTGAGAAATCGTGATCTTCTAAAGAGACTGTGTTATATTGAGAGACTATGCTAGAGTCTGAGACATCCTAAAAGACTTTGATACTTTGGAATCTGCAGCCCTACTCCTGCCACAAAGCTGGTAGGTTTACGTACGGCGGAAGCCTGAGGATCTACAATCAACTCTACATCTGTCACGTTGTGGAAGCCGACAGTTCCACCAATTTTCCAGAGACTATACTCATCATGAATCCTTATTATTGCTTCATTCTGGCAACAGTTTTGGGGTGCTCTGAAATGACTTTTGCTCTACCTCCCTGTGCAGCCTGCATAACTACTACTCGAACTGGGATAAAAGTAACTCAAACTTTACTTTATCACTCTTACTATACCTGCACTGGTGTAGTCAGTCGATGTGTGTATAATGGGACAGAATTGAGTATCTGCACAAAAGGAAATACAAGGACTTGCTTTAACCCCTGCCAAAATTCTTCCTATCATGTTTTGGAACTGCGATGGAACAATGAGGATGGAGCCCTTCTGAATGCTACCCGTCAACTCTCGGATCCTACACGACCTGTTTTTCTGGACTTTGATGCATGTGATGCTATTAATAGAAATGGTTATTATCATTGTGGGTCATGGGAGCAAGCCTATTGCTATGATGATCAATACATATGTCATTCGTTTCTCCTATGTCTTCTGCCCCTCTGCTTATTATGGATAATACCTATCAGGCTTTACCCCCAAAAGGAAGCCCCACTATACACTGAGCATGCTTTGTGATTTAATTCTCACCCTTTCTCACTTGCAGGTGAGAATAATCAAAGGGGGGAATGTGGTAGGCTATGGCCTAGCATGGTCCAGTACTATGAAAGGCCTGTAAGTTAGGCCTGGATTCCAACCCCCATTATAGCTAGAAAAGAACCAAAAATATGTGGAAAATGAGAAAACTGTTTTAAATTGCTTAATAAGAAGTTTTCATGAATTCATAAGTCTTCTATTATTCTCTTGTGTGTGAAAGAACAGAAATGTTTCAGAATATGCATTCCTGGAGCCAAGGTTAGCCTTGAAGTAGAATTAAGAACTATACCATTGTTTAAGCAATCCTAAGGGAGGGGGCCAGTTGCTAGGCCCCGGAGGGATTTCTAATTGGACAGGTGCAGGAGGTGTTGGAACCAATAAGAAGTTTGCATGTATCAAATGTATTAATCTAGAACCAATAGAAAGTTTTCATGTATCAAACTGAAAAAGAGGTATAAATGGTTATGTCTCTATGGAGAACTTCGCTCAGTTCCTTCTAAAGCTTTGATTGACTGGGCCTGTGCACATTAAACTGGTTTGGACCCTGTCAATTGACTCCTGGATTTATTCATTGACTGCACTTTGCTACAACAATGTAACTTAGAAGAACAGAATCCAATCTGATTTATATAATTGATTTTTTTTTTTGTTTGAATGCTTTATTTATAGACCACCACAAAATTATACAATATACAGGAAAACCGGACTCTCTAGGGGGGGTGGAACTCTTATCCCCCTCCAGAGAGTTACAACAAAGATATAAGAACAGGTGGATTATAACCCATTAAACCCTCCCCCCCTCCCTCCCGCCCCCCTCCTCTACCCCCCACCCCCACCCATAGCAACACTCCTCCAGCAGACAAAAGAGAACTACTAGCATGAGGTCAACCTGCATCCACCCCCATCCCCCTACAAGACCTCCATCAACTACCTACATGTAACACTTCATTCCGGCATCGAGCCCCCAGGCTTTGAATGTAAGGTTCCCAGACACGCATAAAGGCCATCCATCTTTTGACACTACCCCGTGCACTCCATCTCTCCGTCAACATGAATTGGTGAAAATAGTTCCGCCACTCCCCGAAGGTAGGTGCTTCCCTTTCCCGCCATAGGCGAAGAATAGGCCCCTTCCCCACCAGACAGGCTTTGCGCACCAGCAGCTGTTCCCCAGCTCGCGAGAGACCGGGGGAGTCCAACCAATCTAACACTACCAGGGAGGCAGACCACCGCAATCTCTGCTGCAAGAGGATCCCCATAAATCTTGAGATCCTAGCCCAGTAGGGCCGGATAAACCTGCATTCCCACCACATATGCAATAGAGTGGCCATGGCCTCAGAACATCGAGGGCAACGGCCGTCCGTTGTAATGCGGCTCCGAAACGCCCGCCGCGGGGATATATGGGCTCTAGTGATACATTTAAACTGTACTTTTCTCCATCGCGCCCCAGAAGTAAGTTTTACTATCCGTTTTAGAGCCATGCGAACCGTCCCTGGGAGTACCTGCCCATGTAACTCCGCCGCCCAAGCCTCTTCCACCGGTCCGTAATCTGGAAACACCCCGTTACGATCCAGGCGGCTCTTTAAGATCGAGATCGAAGGCGGGCAATCCCCCTCTATCCCAAAAAATTCCATGATCTGTGCCGATCGTTCTAAGCTGAGCGCTTCCTTCGGCAAAGAGGACACATAGTGAGATACCTGAATGTACGCAAAACAATGTCGAGAGGAGAGATCGTATTCCCCGCTCAGAGTTAAAAAAGATTTACAGGAACCGGTGGGGCCCACTAAGTGCCCCAGCTTCTGAATGCCTCTGTCACTCCAGTCCCGGAAAATCGCCGTTTCAGAGCCCGGGGTAAATTGTACGTTCCCTTGTAATGGTAGCCAGCTAGAAGCGGACCACGAAGTGTTCCAAAGTTTATTGAGGTGTCTCCAGGTTCGTCGGGCCGAGCTAATCAATGCACTCTGCACTATCCGGTTAGGCAAATCGCGGTCCGCCCCATGTAAGACTCCCAACAAAGTATGGGGGGCCACCAACCCCTCTTCCATCGCTCTTGGCGTATACACCTCGGTCCCTCCCAGCCAGTCTCCAATGTGTCTGGCTTGACAAGCTAGAGCATATACCTTTAGATTGGGCAATCCCAGTCCCCCCTCCCTACAGGTCCCCAGCATCCGATTCCAAGGTATACGGGCCCTTCCCCCCTTCCACAAGAATGCCCTTATGAGGGCTTCTACCCGGCGCAAATCACGGCTCAACAGCCATACCGGCAGCGTCTGCAGCCAGTACAGGATCCTCGGAAGTATCACCATCTGGACGGCTGCTACCCGTCCCATCAGAGAAAGCGGGAGATGACCCCAGTCTTTCAACTGGATATGCAATCCCTTAAGGATGCGGTCCAGGTTGCGCCCATATAGGGTGTTAACTTGCCGGGGCAACACTATACCTAAATATTTAAACTCCGTATCGGCCCATTTTAGGGGAAACCCCTCCCACCCCCTTCTCAGCCGACCCGAGATATCCAAAGCCTCAGATTTATCTTTGTTGATGCGCAACCCCGCAATTCGTCCAAAGCGTGTAATTTCCAGTAATAAACACGGCAACGATCGATCAGGGGCAAGCAAATGCACCAGCAGGTCATCAGCAAAGGCCGCAATCTTGAACTCTGTCGTCCCAATCCGGATTCCTTTTATCTCCCGAGAAGCCTCTATAAGCCGTATCAAGGGGTCAAGAGAGAGGACAAACAGTAAAGGTGAAAGTGGGCAGCCCTGCCGGGTGCCTCTTTCCAGGGGAAAGGTGTCGGAGAGCACCCCATTACAAAGAACCCTGGCCGTCGGCTGCGCATATAGGCTATCCACCATGCGACAAAAATAGCCGCCCAGACCATATTGTGGAAGTAGACACTGCAAGTACCGCCAGTCAACCCTATCAAAGGCCTTTTCGGCATCGAAACTAACTAATAGAGAAGACAACTGATGGTTCTGCACCCATTCCAAGGAAGTCAGCAGCTTGCGCATATTTCGGACTGTATAACGCCCCTTGACAAAGCCCACCTGGGATTCATGTACCAGGTCACCCAGCACCTCGGCTAGGCGCACTGCAAGGATCTTCGCCAATAATTTGAGATCAAAATTGAGCAACGAGATAGGCCGATATGACGAGGCCTGAACTGGATCTTTACCCGGTTTGGGAATGAGTGTGATATGGGCTTGATTCTGTCCCCACCGAAACCCTCCCTGCTCCGCACGGCGTCCAAACACCTCAACCAATACTGGACTGACAGACTCCTGAAGAATCTTATAAAACTTTGCACCTAGGCCATCTGGTCCTGGTGCCTTGTAACAACTGGCACTTGAGATAACCGAGCAGATCTCCTGACCGGTAATCGGCTGCTCCAAGAGTGCTCTCTGAGTCTCAGACAATTGGGGCAAATTCGACTTGCTTAGAAAGTCTTGCAGCTCCGCATCCGGAGCAGGCTCCGCCGTATAGAGGGATTGGAAAAACACACGGAATACTCGAGCAATCTCGGTGCTCTCCCGATGAAGCGTCCCCCCCCCATCCCGAAGCGCCGCAACCAATGAGGAGCCTCTATGGCCCTTAAGGCATCTGGCTAACATCTTCCCTGGTTTATCTCCATGGCAATGCAACCGGTAGCGATAATAGAGGGCCGACTTCTTGGCCCGCTGGTGTAAAAGTTCGTTAAGATCCGCCTGGGCTTCCCAGAACCTCTTTTTATTTCCCCCCGTCGGGTTGCGCGCAGACAGTCGTCGCAGACCAGACACCTGACGTTCCAAACGTATGATACGCTCCGCGAGCAGCCGACGCTTCCGAGCCATGTAACCAATGATCTCGCCCCGAAATACCACCTTGGCCGTTTCCCAGACTAATTCAAGGTCTTCTTTATGGGAGCCATGATCACTCTCGAACTCCCGCCATCGCTGAAGGAGGAAGCTTCGGAATCGAGCATCATGATATAGTTCCAGCGGGAAGCGCCATAGTTGTGGTCGCACCTGCCTCGTCCCCCAACTTAACTCCATCCAGACCCACGCATGATCGGAGATCTCGGTGGGACCGATCTGAATATCGCCCGCCTGGGCGAATAAGCCCCCGGATAACAACAAATAATCAAGACGCGCACTGGAGCTGTGGGCCCGAGATTGGTGAGTATAGTCACGCTCTAGTGGGTGGACCAGCCTCCATGGATCCACTAAGCCCAGCCTTTTACAAAAACGTTGCAACATCCGAGCTGTGGGGACACGCTCCCTCGCCTCCTCACCCCGAGATGTGTCCAAGTCCACATCAAGGACTCCGTTAAAATCTCCGCCGAGAAGCAGGGGGCATTCCGGCAAGCTCTCCACCCGCGAGGCCAAAGCACTATAGAAACTTGGATCGAGCACGTTAGGTCCATACAGATTCCCTAAGATCACGGGTTTACCCTCTAAGTTTCCATACACCAATATGAATCTCCCCTCGTCATCTCCTGCAGCAGAGATCATCTCAAAACGAATACGTTTATGGATTAGAATAGCTACGCCCCCTTTTTTACCCCGAGCAGGTGAACCCACACTTGTCCCACCCAGTCTCTACGCAGTTTACTGTGCTCTTCAGCCGTCTGGTGCGTCTCTTGCATAAATGCTATGTCACACCGTTGTCTATTTAATGCCTGCAGTATTTTATAACGTTTGATGGGATTCCCCAACCCACAGACATTCCATGTGATAATCTTCAGAGGCACGGGGCAGTGTCACGATGTGTCAATAAGCCAAATCCTACCTGCCCAGAAGGGGCCCCCCCAGCCTGGAGCCCCCTCCCTCTAGTAGTTGATTGTCTGCTAATCTGCTAATAAAAAAATAACGGAGTGTGTGCTACCCCACCCACAAAGCCCCCTCCCCTCCCTACCCTCCCTCCCCCTTTTACCCCTCCCATCCTCCCCTCTACATGCCCCCTATGTCCCTCCATGGACCGTGCTGACTTCCTTTGGCAGTCGGGTCCGCACCTCTTCCCAGATCACCTCAGATCTTAACACCGGGCCCATTGTGTCAATGCTAGGGCCACCTCTATCCCTCATCATGACCCCAGGACTGTGCCACCCTCCCCGATCAGCCTGAACACTGAGTGCCTCCCCCCACCATCAGGAACCCAGTAAGAAACCCATACAGTCTAAACAATCCCCCCTTCCACCCATAGCAGACACAAACAATCTTCGTTACCCCTCCTAGGATGGAAAGTAAAAGGAATCTATTCTTGATACAATAATCAACAATGTAACTGCTATGACCCAAGGAAGGATATACAAAGAAGCAATAGTAGACAGGTAGCAAAATGTATCAAATAAACATTCTCACTACTAAACACACAGCACGCTAAGATTAACTAAGCACACACAGCCCTCTAGGATCCCCAAACCTCCCTCTTTGATTGCAGGCCAGGCTTTTCCCGTTGGTAGGGTCAGGCTCCGGAGCACGGGAAGGGCCCTGTATTCTGCACAGGCCCTTCCTATGGTGGTAACCTAAGTCCAGGGTCCAGGCCTACTTCAGGCTTACATCAATCGGCTCCGTTCTCCCCCACGCTCACTGGGCAGCTTCCATGGTAGCCGGCAGACCATCCAGAAAAGACTGGGCCTCACTTGGAGTCAGCAAGAATCGGGTCCGGCCTTGAGACTCCACCCGTAGACGAGCTGGGTAGAGCAGAGAGAAACGCACTCCCTGGTTGATCAGGTGGGTACAGACAGGGGAGAAGGCACGGCGTTGCTGACTCACCAGAGCAGAATAGTCCTGAAAGACAAGTAGCCGGTCTGGATCCCCAGGTTGTTGCTTGCGGGTTCGGGCAGCCCTTAACACCTCCTCCTTCTGGCGAAAATCCAGGAACCTTGCAATGACCGCACGCGGCTTTGATGCTTGATCGCGCTTCTGGCCCAGCCGGTGGACCCGCTCCAAACGAATGGGGCCCTCTCCTCTGCCGCTCATAAGTTTGTCAATCCAAGCGCCGACAAAACCCATCAGGGCTCCATCTGACACGTTTTCTGCGATGCCGACGAAGCGGAGATTCTTCCGATGACCCCGGTTCTCGAGGTCGTCAAGTTTTTCACCCTGTTGCTTCACCGTTTTTTCGAGTGCTTCAAGCTGGGCACGCATAGAGAGTTGCGTGTCCTCGGCAGCCGAGATTCTGGTTTCTGCCTGCTCCATGTGCCCTGAGAAGTCTGCAAAGCGCTGGCTGACATTTTGCAGCGTCTCCGCTAAGTCCTGAAAGCGGGCGTCCAGGGCTAGTACCACCGCGGCACTGACTTCGGCTACCAGGCTCTGATTGTCCCCGGGCTTAGGGCTGCGAGGAGACCCCTCCGCCATCTTGCTCTCTGGGGCACGCGGTTTCTCCCGACGAAGTGCTTTTGTGGCCATCGTTGGCACCTGGATTTTCCGCCTCTGTGTGCCCGGTGGTTCAGGGAGTATCAGTCAAGGAGAATCGCGATGATCCGCCACGTTTATAGAAGAAATGTTGCAGGTTTGTGGGGTAGATATCCCGGAGCCGATCGACCCCTGTCAGGTCAGCTCATTGCCAAAACCGGAAGTCATATAATTGATTTTTTATAATTTATGTACATTATATTTTTGTTCATTAAAACAAAATGTTCAGTTTATATAAAAATAGATTAATTATATATTTTTAATGGTCCAAACAGGTTGCACACACAGTTACAAAAGTCTATTCTGATGGGTCTGTGAAACATTTTCACCCAAAATGTGTGGATAGATATTTGACAATGCAATTCACCGTGTTTTACTACTACTACTACTAAACATTTCTATAGTGCTACAGGATGTATGCAGTGCTGCAGAGACATGTAAAAGGCAGTCCCTACTCATCAGAGCTTACAATCTAGTCATTTCCTCCCTACATAGCAGCAGCCACTTAATTTTGAGCTGATCAGAATAGAACTGGTTAAAGGAAATTAGATGAAGAATGTACGAGGGTGGGGGGGGGGGGGTGTTGGGAATCAGATAGTGAAGCAAAGAAGAATTTTTAACTGAAAGACCAGCATCCTAAAAATTAACTGAAAGAAATTCAGGAGCGTTGTATATATATATTATAAAGCTCCATAATTTAGTTCTAGGAAATCTCAAGGACCTTCTATAAATTATAAAGTTATGTAATTTAGTTAAGAGAATTTCAAGAACCTTAACACACCAGAAAGTTCTACAACTCAATTCTATGGAACTCTGTAAGAACTAGAAACACAGTACAGAACTCTAGAATTCAGCTGGAAGACATCACTGGAGCTGGACCTGCTTCTATCTTTTGGGAACTTGACAGATACCTGTGACCTGGATTGGCCAATGTTGAAACAGGATATCGTGATATCAGGTTTGATGGAATTTGGTCTGATCCAGTATGGCATAGCTTATGTTCTTCCTTTTCATGGCTACAGCAAGGGATTCTGAGATTCAGTCTATGGAAATGCCATAGGAGTGGATTCACAGGAAGAGTACACATTAAAAAATGAAAGCAAACAGAATTTTTGACCAACAAGTAAATTAAATTTGAAAAATGGCTCCAAATGTCGAAGATAATATTTATCTTTTGTGAAATAAGTGAATTACTCTGGAATTAAAGAATAAAAGTAAACTATTAATTTAGGTCATTTGTCATCCTGCCCTGCAGGCAGCACATTTTCCACTAGTTCACCAAATATATGAAAAAAGGAGTAATTTCATAACCGGGCACCTATGTAAATATCAAAAAACACACCTCTTTTATAAAGGAAAATACTCATTAAATCATCTAGCTTACCTGAGCATTCTATTTGTATGTATGTATGCTCATAATACTCAAAAATGCTGTGAGATTTCTCATTTTGACTCACAGCATATTTGTCGTCTTAAAATTTTTTTTAACATACGAATATTTATAAAAGAGCTTACATAAAAATAAGAATTCTCCGGTAAGTTAGATGATTTAATGACTTTCGTATTTTCGAGTACTTCCACATTTGTGTTTTTGTGTATTTTATAAAGGCAACATACAGTAGATGCCTACATGCTTTTATAAAATAGTCTCCTACAATGAGCCCCATTAGCCTACAAAGTCTCACATGCAAATTAATACCTGATCCAGTGTAAATGCTGTGTGCCCTCTATGTGTGTACACACATAGTATATATAACATGTGTGTACATCTAGCTAAACTACGTCCCCAGGAATACCTATGTACATATTGCATAAATGCAGGCCCAATCTTATGTTGCACCTACTTTTTACAAATATATACCTCTGTCCAATTCTATAAGAACCTGCTCTGTGTATAAAAGTGTCTCTGTTAGATCAGGAATTTCCAAAGCTTGATTCCAGGAGCTACTGGGGTCATCCGAGGGCTGCAAGAGTGCCCTTTCCTGGAGCAGGCATCAAGCCTACCCCAGAAGTGTAAGCAGAAACATCCAGGCAGGAGGAGAGGAAACAAAAGGGAAGGGAGGAACGTACTGAGGTCAGTGAGGAGGGAAGAGGCTGCAGGACAGCACGGAGGTCAGTGAAAGCATGCATCTGTTAACTGTTCACCATACTAAGAGCTTAAGTTCATAATAGTGGGAATAGCTAAATAAGAGGCATTTTCCAAAACTTTAATACACAAATGTATCTTCAGAAATATCAAAAATTAAGCAAACACTGTATCCAAATGATTCTTGTTTCTTTTAACTGATCGCTGGATTACATTTAAAAATTCCCAGTACAGTTAATTTAAAGAATTATTGTAACCATTAAAAGATTAATATATGCTGTTTCAAAATAATAGATTCGTATCAGCTACTTACGTACTTTGCACTTACAAATGAACTTCCTCTTTTACAGTACACAGCCAGCAAAAAGCAGAAGCAATTTCCAGTCAATCTGAGATATTCTTATCTGACTTAGGAAGCCAACATCAGATCTATCTCCATTCTTTAGTTATATCTAAGGTCTTCAGTGTACAGTACACAGTGCTGTACAATCACTGAGCAATGGTGATGCACTAAAATTACACTGTTCGAAGAAAGAGCCAGTCCCCACTTCAAAATTATCAGCATAGTATTGACTCTGAACGGGGGATTGGCCCCTTCACTGAGTGAAATAAATAAAAATATATAAAGTGCCTGGAGCTATCAAAGCTTCCAGCACTTAGTATTTAGCTGAGCCAGGAGGCGGTAAGACCCTTCCTCCTTCCAATCCAGCTTGGGGGATACCAGTGAGAGATGGAGTAGGGGCTGGCAGCCCCTCCAATTACATTTTGACAGTATGGAAAAATGGGAGGAATGTTAGTGGGCCGGCAGTCCCGCTCCCCCTTGGGAATTTCTCAAATTCAGCCTGGGGATTTGGGGGTGCTGGAAGCTTGGCAGCTTCTCCCAGTATTGCTTACTTTCAACTAGAGGAGGCGGGGGGGGGGGGGTGGCAACTTTCCGTATATGTTTATTTCAGTGTTAGAGGATGGCGATATGACAGGCAGCCAGATTTCGGGCTGCTTAGGCAGTGCTCGGATTTGACCACCAAAGTAAGGCACCTAGTACTGAAATCAGTGTTGGGTACCTAATTTCCTCTCCTCAAACTATCCCACTTCTTGGCCATGCCCTGTTTGGAATGCCAATAGAAGTGAGAGTGATGCAGGTCATCAACTAGCTTGAAAAGGTTTTCATGGCTACTGTGGCTCCAAATTTGTTTTGATCAAATGGAGAGAGTCCTGATTTAGAGATTTCTGTTATGTTATTTTACAGTGCCTTGCAAAAGTCTTCACACCCTTATACAATGTTCACATTCTGCTGTCTAAATAATACAGTTCAAAATGCATCAAAGTAGGAGTTTGTTTCACTTTCTACACAACATAGTCTACATTTTCAATGTGAAATTACAGAAATATTCAAAATTTAATTAAGAATCAGAAACCAAAACGTTTTGATTGCGTATATTGTATAGTCACGGAAACAAATTCCTGCTTCAATGCATTTGAACTCTATTTTTTAGACAGCAAAATGTCAGAAATGTAGAAGGGTGTGAAGACTTTTGGAAGGCACAGTAGATGTCTTTGTTTAGACACAGATTAAACTGATTTTAATTTTTTCAGGATGATGGTTAGTTAGCTTTTCATAACATGTAAGAGGTTGATTTGGTTGGAGGAGAATCAGAGCTTGTAGAAGTGATTGTGTGGCAGGGTTGCTATGGCTGAGGGAGCGTGGCTGAAAAAGGCCCAGAATTAGAAGTGAAATTTGGGTATTGAGGACTCTGTAGGTAGCTGGATTTCTCAAGGAATACTCAAAAGGAGGACAAATCTCAAATTTGGGTTTTCTTAGTAAATGCCAAGCCTGTAAAAAATAAGATACTGCTTTTCACAGATCCTGTAAAGGAATACAAGGCAAATCCATTTTGCATTACTAAAACACGATTGGGGGAACCATAATAATGTAGCAGTGTTTACACTCTGTGTACTAGGTTTTGATTTTTTTCACTGTGCAAGAGAGGTAAAAGTTGTTGGAGGGGTTTTCTTGATTTATAGAAATTAATTATGTGTTATGCAATGTCCATTGTGTTCAATACCTCATGTTGACGATGTTTTTGGTGACAGTAGAGGCAGTAGACCCTGTGAACCTATTTAATAATCTAGTGGGCTCTTCACAACTGTAATGTTGTTTTCAAAATATTTATTAGATACAATTGTAGAGTCTTCATTGGTAAGCTCTAATTTAATAGTTACAATTTTAATATCCATGCTGATATGAAATTAAGAGGGAGCGCCACTTTTTATGCACTACTCGGAGTAGTCAACAGATCACATTACTGACTTAATTAGGCTGTGAAGGAAGTAATATCAACATTAGAGAGCTATATGTCTCCCTCACATATGGTGTGACCACTTTCTTATTAAAATGTTCTATTGCTGTCTCAGAAGATCAAAGTAAGGGAAGGCAAGTTTATAAGGAACTAAATGATAAAAGGAATCCAACTCCATTGGTCTCATTAGAAACATTAGGCCATTTCCAAGCAACCTATGATGGTAGTAATGCGAAAGTTTCAGTAGACAACTGGGGTTGATGAGTCAAGTACAAGGGGAGGTAGTTTTGTGTGGTGGCTGCAGTTTCCAGGATGGTAGGGAAGTCGCAAGGGATAGTTTTTGAGAATAGGGGCAGATTTCAGGATGGTGGGACAATTGCAGAGGAGTAGTTTTTTGGGATGGTGGCAGTTGCAGGTTTTGTTTTGGTTTTTTACTTATCTTTATTAAATTTAAAGAAAATTTAAAAAACCACAGTCAATGTAATAACATCCAGTTTCAGGTCAATAGCATGATCCAGTTACAGAATGCAAACCTGACTACTATGAGTGCGATCCACAGTAATTCGATGTGAACATATTTAAAGAGAACCCTAGTCCCACCCTCAAGCTTAGCACCTACACGATATTTATGCACTGGAGCCCATAACTGAATAAAGTTGCCACACTGGCCCTGTGTCAATATTGCCTCCTAACAGTAAATAAGGCACATTGAGTTCTGCTAGACGTGTTCATTTAATAAAGTGAAACCTTTCTACTTTCCAAGAATACACTATAGTGTCAATAGCTATTAATGTATTGAACGGCCTCCTCTTTCTTTTGATATTGTCCTGGAAAGGTGAAGGCATCTTTATATTACCACAGAGTATGTCAGTGGTGCCTGAATCTGGAAGATACTCTTATCTTCGCCCACATCTTTTGCCAAAAGATCTGTACATGTACGTATACCAATATCAGATTTACATGACCAGCACAGGTCAGAGAAAGTCTTACTGATACCTATAGGAAATAAGAGGGGCCCAAATCCTCCAGTGTGCTAAATAGAAAGCATTAGAGTGGCGGATTTCAAAAAGTGTTATATTGCTACAGAAGAGAGACCACTGCCTCTGGACATCAGGGTTCTGAGCTCTCTCCCCTATATTTTCTGGAGGCCAGCAGGGCTGGGGAAGGGAGTAGGTTCTCCATTTTGTAGAAGGCTGCCACACTTGCACATATCTAACTCCTCCAGATCTCTGAAGGATCCCTTACAAGGCCCTATGCAGTGTTGCAGCTGAATCCATTTAAAAGCAATGTGAAAAGGGAAGGTTGTAGTTGTTTTGCAGTTGCATGAATGATATTAAGTACAGGCCCACAGAACATCCCCAGCAGTTCATATGGCCTTTCTGCATACAAGAATGCCAAAATAAATGCAGATTATTCACCTGAAATACCAAGTTACACCGACTTGATTCCAATCTATGCTGTAGTGGTGGATTTCAAACCCACGCTAGCATCAGTTACTCCTAAAAACAAACGCTTCCAATGTGGCATGGCAAGTTCATATTGCTTTTGGAAGAAAGCCTGTCAAATATTTTAAAAAATCCTCATATCAAGTATTTCAGACCAACAGTTTTTACTATGTCCTTGAGTTTCCTTGTCATCTGCTCTAAGGCTCATCCCTCTTAATTCACACGCAATCAAGTAGCAATGTGTTTGATATTACCAAAACAAGGAGAAACTAGATCTCTGTGTCTCAAATTCAGGACCAGATTTCCTTTAACCACCTGGGTAGCTGCATGTTGAAGTTCAAGCGGGGCAGCCACTGTACGTTCCAGCATTTTCTAGCTGGGGATGTTTTGTATATGCTCACAGGTGACTCAGCACATACCTCAGAGTAAAAATGGTCTGTGATACATAAAGTTGGGGAAGTTGAACCCCTTCATTTCCTTGGCAAGCCGAAATTTATGCAAGGCTATCCATAGAGGTTTATTAAACCACAGAAATTTCTATAGTGCTCTGTCCAGTTCCTTATGAAAATGAGGGGAGAACACCAGAGGTATCACGCTCATCCTATATAGCACTATAGGAGTAATAGGCATCTTCATGGTCTCTATATGACCCCACAAAAAAGCTGTATGAGAGCAATTCAAGAACAACAAAAGAAACAATATACTCTCAATCAATGCACGACTCAGATAAAATCTTAGTGTCAATGAAAAACTGAATCCATACTCTATCAAGGCACAAAATGACCTCAGGATGGTAATACCCTACATATAGTGAGAATCTCACTATAGGGAATAGCTGACGCTCACATCATAGGTCATGGCCTCTTCAAACTAACATTCTCAACTAGAATATCCAAACAATCTCACAACACACCAATCATAACCCGGAACAAAACAATTAGCACATCACTAATACACTCCACAAACAAATCATTCACAAAAAGAGTCAGCATCGAATAATAACTGCACAAGGCAGCACAGGAATAGGCGACAAGTCTCCTACAATAACTAGAGAATACAGTCAATAAATACAAAGTAACACGTGCCCAAACTGAGCTACAGTTACTTATCTTCTCAAAAGTGCTTCTCAACATCAACTCTCAGGTCCATAGCCGCCTCGCCACACCATAGCACATCATGGCAGACAAAGAACACCTTCAAAATTTCAAGGAGCGGGGAAATTTGCAGATATCTAAAGCCTTATATAACTAAACAACAGAACCCTACAAAAGCTTTCGTTTCGCCGTATTAGGGCTTCTTCAGGGGTACAAATTAACACCCTAAAAAACTCCGCTATACATCGCCTCACCCCCGCCATCAAAAAAACGGCGTGTGACGTGTCTCTTATAACACCATAATAACCAATCAGACAACAGCCCACCCATCACGTCACTCCCTACACATCCTACCAAAACACATTCAAAGCCTAACACATAAAAAGGAGTAAAGAAAGCAGAGCTCCACAGATACACACCACAAAAATATCAAATCACTTCAAAATACGGAAAAGCATGACAGTCCCAATAGGGATAGTCACAAAAACAATGTCCAATCTATTTTGTCATTCAAACCATGCGGATGCAAGTTATTCAAAGAGTAAATCCACCTCTGCTCCTTCTGCAACAATAACTTGTTACGATCCCCCCGTCAAATATTTAAAGGGACATGTTCTAACACTGTGCAGCATAAATCCTCAAACCAGTGCTGGAAATCAATACAATGTTGAATTAAAGGCGTGTCAATAGGGTCCTTATGAAGACTATATTTATGTTCAGCAAGACGTGTCCTCAAAGGACGGGTAGTCTTCCCAATATAAAGCTTCGAGCATGAACACCAAAGTCCGTAGACAACATGCGTAGTAGAACAAGTAGTCTTACTTCGCAGAGCCCGAACTTTATTCTGATAAGCTGCACAGATTGAAGTAGTCATAATTCCACAGAAGGAACAACGTTGACAAGCAGAATGGCCCATTGATGAAACTGAAACATCTATCCTTCGTGGCACCGCTGCACAAAGGCGATCTCGCAGATTAAAACCGTGGCTATAAGCAAGCCGCAAAACACATCCCGAAGGTTTAGGATGCTCAGCTATCAAAGCCCACCTCCGACGTAGCACCGCTGCTATACAATTCGAAAGACTAGAATGTTGCAGCACACATGTAATTGTTGACAAAAATGACTGCCTGGATTCTTTTGAAGCAGGCTGTAGTAGCCATTCGCGATGATTGTACCGTGCTCTCTGATATGCCTTACGCAAAACCCCAGGAGGATACCCCCGATCTTCAAACTTGCGCATCATAAGTCGAGCTTGAACCTTACATTCCGACAGAGTAGAACAGACACGCCGACAGCGTAAAAACTGTGAGTAAGGTAAACTGCATCTCAAATGCTGCGGGTGAAAGCTGCTAAAATGCAACAAGGTGTTCCTGTCAGTAGATTTAGAATAAATGGTGGTAAAAAAAACCATTCTGGCATTTAGAAACTCGAACATCCAAAAAATGAATCTCCTGAATATGTATGTTGATATCAAAGGAAATACAAGTACTGTAATTATTCAAATACTGGAAAAACTCATTGATAAGCTCTCTTGAACCATGCCACAAAAGAAAAATATCACTGATATACCTATACCATTTAATAATATGTACCGCATATCGAGAAGAGTAGACAAATTGATCTTCAAAAAAGCTTTTAGTTGTTTTTGGAGGGGGTGTTAGGAGATATTATGCCAATGTCTCCTCATTTTCGCGGCTTCTTTTCCTGAGTATTGTAGATTTCTTCCATTGACATATTATCTCTATTTGTTTCTTCTTTTTCCCTTATTCTATTTATGATGTCCATATGCCTCCATTCTACAGATATATGTGCATGCATTTGCGTTTTTTTTGCAATATGTTGAAAAATAATGCTATTGTACACTGTCCCGATGACAGATCTTTGTCAGAATTAGAACGCTGCAATTTAGGGAGCACGTTAAACATAAAAAATATTTATTCTAAAGTATCTTGAATTGTTTTTATGTTAGTTAAGATGCAGCTGATTTATGCGGTTTATCAGCCTTGAAATTAAAACAACCAAAGGAGATTTCTGAAATTAACTACTTTAAAATTGATGTGTGTACACTTTGGACTTTTAGTCTCCTTATGCAAACACTGCAGCCATTTGTCTTCAGAAAATAATCCTCTAACTCTTTTGCAGGAAGAAATCAGTTTTAATAAAATGTTGGATTTTCCATCATTCAGAAGAGTTCTTCCGAGCATAGCACTTTCAGCTGATCCCTCTAATCCGTCAATGGACACTTCAGGCAGATGTTCTAGGCTGGGTCAGCAGAGATTTAGGATGTCATGAACCAGGGAATAGAAAGCCTATTTTATCATAGGTTTTCTCCCATTCCGTGCCAGGCCCAAGGCATTCCCAGCTTTCACTAGCCGCCAACAATTTACAGAATGATCTTCTGTTAAAATACTTCTCCTGCAATAGGTATACAGCACCATATTCAAACATTTTATACCACTATGATAAGGTTAGGGCTCTTTAACCTGGAAAAGAGACGGCTGAGGGGAGATATGATAGAAGTCTATAAATTAATGAACGGAATGGAACGGGTAAACGTAGATCGATTGTTTACGTTATCAGAATATAGAAAGACTAGGGGACATGCAATAAAGCTACAGGGTAAACTATTTAAGACTAATAAAAGAAAATATTTTTTCACTCAATGTGTAATCAAACTCTGGAATTTGTTACCGGAGGATGTAGTAAAGGCTGTTAGTGTAGCTGGGTTTAAAAAAGGTTTGGACAAGTTCATGGAGGAAAGGTCCATAAACCATTATTAAGAAGTGACCGAAGATATCAATGCTTGACCCAGTACAAGCATTGTGGAACTTGTGTCTCTTGGGGAAACTGCTAGGTACATATGACCTAGATTGGCCACTGTTGGAAACAGAATACTGGGCTTGATGGACCTTGGTCTGACCCAGTATGGCATATCTTATGATCTTATGATCTTAGGGGAAAGGGCTGCAATATTACAAATAGCTCAATTATCAGGTTTTAGAAATTGGTTATGGTTTAAAGTGTTTTTAAACACTGATCCATTCACCTGCAAAAAGCATTAGACAGTGCTGTGTCATTATTTCTGCCACTGAATGTATCTGGTTAAGATTCAGAGAACTGTGGCTGGAATCCCCAGCGATGTTGGGGCTACTTCACAGCACCAGTGGAGTGCCAGGCTCCATGTTTTCTGTACAATCAGATATGAAGGACTTCTTACCTGCTCTTCTCTCTCCTTCTCCTTGGTCTTGCTCCTTGTGAGCCTGCAGGCACGGATATCCCGAGCCGGAACAATAGAGGTTTGATACAATGGCAGGTTCATCACCTTCTCCTCTTGGTTCTTCTCACTTAAAGCCAGGGTTCCTCGGAGATCCCATTCTGTACCATTGCCAGCTATAGGAGAACAAAAGGTAAATCAAATCCATCATTATTACTTTTGATTTTACATAGACATAGTACATCTTATATAGCATTTCTAGACAGTCACAGTCAATTAGGCAAAGAGTATTACTTCAGAAAGCTAGTGCAAGGTAACTAAAAGCACTGTGAGGCCAGACTGTGTTGGTCATGGCTTGAGCCCTGGCTTCAAGCAATTTATGCCTCATTGTCCTCTCTGCTGTTTTTCCATTGGCACTAGAGGAAAGACGACGATGATGCCTATATGGAGCTTTTGCTGTATCGAACTTGCTTTCTGAAAAAAAAAACATTTTTAACCAAAAGTGCAATTTGTTATTGAATAGCACTCAGCTACAGAGGGATAACGTACAAAGGGCTGTCAAACCACAACATTATTCAAAAGAATTTCAGTATGAAGTACCCTTTAATTAACGATGAGCCCATAATGCATCTGTATGTTAGAAATTAAGGGCCTAGGGGATGCCAAAGAGTATGCTTGGGGCTCTAGATAGTTTTTTGTGGGTGAGCTACTCAATAGAAACATGAGAAGAACAAGCCAAAATTCAAAATTCTTCTGAATATTTATCCCAAGAGACACCCGCCATGGGCACTAGTAAAAATAGGCAGATAGCATCAACTTTTGCAATGTCACGGTGCTAGAAAGCTCCAAAGAAGACACTCCATGACCATAAAAAAATGGCTGCTGGCAAGGAAACGGAACTTTCTCCCTCCTATGATCATGGAGGAGGTTCAGTCCCTAGCTACGTTAATCAGAGAGACTCATGAAAGTGAAATGGAATTGATTCCTCAAACAGCAGGGATGGACTAATTCTCTCAGAGTTAAGAAAAGCCATGCACAGCATTTCTCAGTCTGTTGCAGAGCTTAGGAGTCAACTCCCTGAGAAGATGGGTTGCTATGTGTGTTTGATTTATCCAGCTGTATATGGAGAACCCCCAATACAAGCAAGCTACTGGGCTTTGTCAACAAGCAGGATGAATCAGCTATGAAAGCGAAGAATCCCACAACTAAAGGTTGCTCTATTTTGATTATTTTTTTAGGAGCATCCAGAGAAGAGAACGGTTGCGGTCAATGTTCCCTCTAATTTTCTGTAGGCTGTGTGCGCATAAAATATCAGCTGTGCAGCTTTTGAAGGAAGGTTAAATTTTTGTGCGCCACATAATGACACTCTGAGTTATATACTTTAAAATTTGACTACACGTCAGAATACAGTACGTACACCACATTGATTTTAATCAAATTAAATGAAAATAGACAATTACTAAATGAAGCGGGAAATTTCTAGTAATTACAATCATAACTTTTAAATTTTAAGACGTCTGTGTTGTTTTCTATCAGAATCAGAGCCATAATTTCTGTGCGCTCTGTTGTAAAGTATGTGCGCTCGCTCGGTGAGGTGTGTGCGCGCGCACACAGCTTAGAGGGAACAGTGGTTGCGGTAAGTGACTATTGACTGAAAAGCCCTGGTAGAACGGCTTGACCAAACACACTGTCCCTTTGCAGCACATCATCTAGGCAGCGATGACATGTGAAAGTGTGGATGGATGAACATATTACAGCCCTACATGTTTCTTGTATTAGAAATGCACACAAATGTGCAACTGAGGGTGCCATGGTTCTGGCCTGACGTGCCTTCACTGGACCATTTAGAAGTAAACCTGTACTGTAAAACATTAAAGTGAAAACTGCAGCTACACGGCTCTTATGAAATCTGCTTCACTAGATGCCATATAGAAAGCAGCGACTTGGTCCTCACTTCGTAACTTCACAATACTGCTTGAAACAGTCTGCAAACCAGAAACAGCACATTCAGTCAAGCTACGCTGGCCAACTGTAATATTGGCAGCTCTTCCATCTTTATTTACAATTAGGCTGGCTCCAGCACAATGAACATTTCATAGACAAAATGGGTCACCCTGGGCTTGGGAGTCACCCACTTGGGCGCCTGACTCAACCCTGATTGTCAATGGAAAAAGCAATGTTGCTCACCTGTAAGAAGATGTTTTCTGTAGACAGCAGGACTGATAAAGCACACAGTCTCTCTCAACTACATAAGAGTTGCATTCCTTCTCGTGCTATAGAACTTACCGATGGAACTGAGAAGATCTCAGTGCATAGGAAGGGCCCTACATGCCCGAAACATTTCACTTAGTTCTCAGCTGTGGGAGAGTTGTTCTGTCCCAGTACCATTGGATGACTTCACCCACTTGTACGTCTGACTCAGTGTTCCTTATCAATTGAAAAGAGCAACGCATATGGGCTTTTACTACATGTTAGGTCAAGCAAGTCGATAAAAGCTCGTTTCCACAGATAAGGCACGGCTGTGAAAATTACCTCCATATCAACTTATTTAACGTTGTACTTTATCCGTAAGAGAAAAGTTGATTCCCTAGCTGTTTCTCTCCATTACTGTGCATTTTTCATATCCCGACTGGCAAATTTTCAGGCGTGACTAAATCTTTCTAGTGTATGCTGTCCAGTAGTTGTTTCAAAATTATTTCTCTGCATTGAAAGTAAAATGGTAGCTCTGGGGAGAATTAATAAGATTCCGAATTCCAAATGTAACATTTTGAATCAGGCTACTGGCCTCATAATTAGGGCTCTGCTTTACGTGATCAGTGGGTCTTGGTATACTGTTAAAGTAGCAACTGCAGTCCACCTTTCCTCTTGTTGGCAGAAAGTGATGGCAGGGGGTGGTTGGAATGGAAGGAATCAGGCAACAGCACTTCTTAACTTATGCCTCCTCCTTTTCTGCTGGCTTTCTCTCTGAAACTGGACCAACGGAGGACACATAGTTTCACATGACTCACCAATACTGCACCATTCTTGTTTCAGAAAGAATCCAGCAGAGAAGGTGGCGGCGGCAGCAGCAGCAGGACGGACATGCTACTTGTTGAATCCCTTTGCCAGCCAGAAGGGACAGGGAGCAAGAGGGAGATCAAGACTTGCCATCAGCTGCAGTGGCTATGATCTGCTCCCATCTTCTCTAAAAACACCAAAACTTCCACAGCACACTGGCTGAGAATCTCTATTCTATGCTATCGTGCCTATATATATTTTTTTTTCTTCACCATTCCTTGATCGAACATCGGGGGAAGAAGCAACAGCAGAAAGTCACTCCTGCTCCCACCTCCAAGGCCCAATCGGGAGCCCAGCTGACTTTTAAAAGTCATCACACTACAGGCGGGCCCACGCCTAAGGGCCTCGCCAGAGGGCCCTTAGGTGTGGAACATAAGCGTGAGAAGAAAACACTACCTAAACAAAAGGTACATTTAGTACTAGTAGCTATTTAAATATATTATAACAGTTGTAAGGTAACAATGTAACATTTCTTGTAACATGATTGCTTCTCAATTGAGGGAATTTTACCAACTTCACACTTGCTGATATATGTCTCGTCACATGTAACTCTGTCACATTAATATGTAACTTCCCATCTGTCTGTAACTTTGTAACAGTACTAGTTATAGCGTTTGTTACCACGATAACTAGTTTAAAGCACCAGTTACCGCATTGGTAGATTGCACAGTGAACCAGCCTGCTCAGAATTCTGAATCCTGATAACCTCTCCTCTTATGCATCTAGTATACACACCTAGTATCCCACTAGGTGTTTTCTTTTCTCTTATAGTGCTACCTAATCCCTAATACAATGCCAGACCTGCTTACTTTATTCTTACTTCTATTCTGCATAGCTCATCCCACACTATTTGTAGACACCCTCTCCCAACAACAGAGCCTGATACCCACCATACGTAACTATGGCCAGAGATGGCAAGGAGTCCCACTCTTTGATATGAAAACACACCATATAACCTGCTACAAGGACCTTATCCATATTGTATGCCAGCCTCCAGAAAAAAGCCGGTGGATGGAAGCCCCCACATGAAAAATCCTTAGTCTGTATGCCTGTACATACACAGTCCATCTGAAACAAATGGCCAGTAATCATAGACTGTGTTGAATCCTATCTTTATCTTTATTAAAACACTTGATAGACCGCCCAGGCCAGAGCATCAGGGCGGTGTACAATCATAAAAATGACAGCCACTGGAAAAGAAGGAAGAAAGGAACGCCAAAAATAACAGGACAGAAAGAGAGACAGTAAAAAACAGAGAGAGGACAACAAGAGCGCAAGAAGGGCAAAAGGGAAATGAGGGGAGGAGGGCGGAAGAACAGGGAAAATTTAAGGGGGATGGGTGGCACGACTAGGGGGATAAAACACCATCAGTAGGGGGGAGAGCACAGGAAAATTAAGGGGGATGGGAGGCGTAACTAGAGGGAAGAGCACCATCAGTAGGGAGGGGGAGAACGAAAGCCTGACAGAAAAGGTATGTCTTAAGAAGGGCCTTGAAACGAATGTAGGACAGTTCGGTGCAGAGTGGGAGGGGAAGAGAATTCCAAAGAGCAGAGTGACGAGTGGATTCGAGGCGGGCCTGTGTAGGTGAGGGAAGGAAGAGACGATTGCCATGGGATGAACGAAGGAGGAGGGGAGAGGGCTGAAGATGAATGATATTGGCTAAGTACTGGGGGGTATCAGAGTGGAGAGCCTTGTGAGCAAGGATAAGTAGTTTGAACATAAACCGGAATTTGATTGGGAGCCAGTGTAAGGAAAACAGACACGGTGATATATGGGAACGAAAAGGGGACGAGGTGACAAGACGGGCAGCAGCATTCTGAACAAGTTGGAGACGACGGAGTTGGTAAGATGGAAGGCCGGCATAGATAACATTACAATAGTCGAGACGAGAGATAACCAAAGACAGGATAAGAGTGACAACACAGGATAAGGGAAGAAAGGAACGGACGGCCTTAATACGGCGTAAGTGAAAAAAGGAAGAGCGAACAACGGAAGAGATATGTTCATGAAAAGAGAGGGACGGGTCTAGGGTAACACCCAGGTAACGAAGGGTAGGGGCAGAAGGGATGGAGTGGGAGCCCATGACAGGTAGTACCGTTGGGGGTGGGAGACTATAAGTTAGACATGCTTTTCATAACCAAATCATGGTCAACTGACATGGATACGGTCATCACAAACCAACTAAAGCTCCCCTAACTATGACCTCTAACTGCCCACGATCTAATAAAAGAGTTGGAGGAGTCCTTATCATAGCTAAATGCAACCTCCAACTCCAATGCCATACCATACACAATTCTAACACCCTGTACGCCATTATGATCTCGAATAAGCACCTTGCAACCACCTTGTTCTACTGAGCCCACTCCATATGTGCTGATGACTTCTCCATTGTCCTCGTCATGGCATGCAATCACTCAACTAAGAATAAGCCACTCTGGCTACTAGGAGACTTCTTCAATCTCCCTGCTCTTTTAATGAAACATTCCTCTGACGTTTTAGATGTATGTCTACACTAGGCTATAAGCAACAAATACAGGCTCCTACCCACACTAAAGGAAATACCTTGGACCTCATCTTCTCTCCTACACCTGCTCTTCCTGCCAGCTACCTGCACCAACCACAAATCATACCAGTACCATGTTCGGGACCACAAAGCTATTTTTTTCCCATATCCCCCTATCCTCAATTGACCCAGTGGCTTCCTCGAATTCTACTGTGCCTCCTCTTCCCATTTTCGACCTTTCATCAAAGAAGCATTCCTTGAGGAAACACTACCCAACCTTAAAACTGACACCTCTGACATACTTGAACTGGTACATACTTGGAATTCCACCCTAAGCAAGGCTGCACACCTACCACACCACACGAGAGCCTCTAAGTAGAACCAAACTGCGATCTAGTACACAGCTGACTTAAGAGATTCCCTACTGCATCTCAGGAAATTGGAGCGAAAATGGCATCACTCAAAGTTTTCACTAGACCATACCATTTACATAAAGACCTTACAAGAACATCGCAATGAAGTCAATTTGAGAAGAAAGGAATATCACATCAACATCCTTATGCGTTCTATCAACAGACCCCGTGAGCTTTTCAGCATTACTCAGTCCCTTATAAAAGACAAGACAAAGCAATACAATGAAAACACATCACATCCGCAGAACTTCACTAATTACTTTGAGAACAAAGCCAATGAGATCCCCCAGCAAGCTGCAATTACTCCACCAGTTGATCCTCCTTTAGTAGCCATTCATCCAAGTGATGACTCCAACATCCCTGTGTTAAGTGCCTCCGTTCCTCCTAGCGATGACCACCAACCTTGTGTTAGGGGCCTCTATTCCTCCTAGTGATGACTCCACCAGCCCTGTGTTAAGGGCCTTCCATCCTTATTCAGAAGAACAAATAGAGGACATAATAACACTACCACCTCTTCAGCAGATCCATGTCCCTCCTATTGGATTAAATCAGCATGCTCTGAACTAAGTGCTTACATCCACCGTTTTATACAACTCTCCTTTTCCAAAGGCCTGTTTCCAGCCCTATAAAAACTGCAACATTCAGACCCCTACTTAAGAGTTCCAAATTGGATCCTGTCAACGTAAATTCCTACAGACTCATATCGAGCCTGCCCTTCTTGGCTAAGATAACTGAGAAGATAGTACAGCAGCAAATCCAAGACCACACTGATGTCCATTCTCCACTAGACAACAACCAACATGGATTTTGTCTACAGCACGGGGTTGAAACGCTGCTTGTTACCCTGATAAACAATGTAGTCATGGGCATGAACAAATCCAAACAAGGCTTTATCCTACTCTTTTTAGACATTGCATCTGCCTTCAATACAGTTTCTCACAACCTCCTCCTTACCCGGCTACAGTTGAAAGGCATTCAAAACTAAGCCTTATACTGGTACAGATCATACTTATCAGACCGACAACATATGGTACGCATAGGTATGCAAACCTCATCCAGTTATGCTCAGACTCAGGGCGTATCGCAAGCTCTTCCTTATACGCATTACTTTTTAATATTTATATCCAGCCTGTTTGCTCCATTATCAAATCATACGACATGCTTTACCACATCTATGCTGACGATGTGCTGCTTTATACTCCCTTCTCCACTGTCAATCCAAATTACTATGGAATCATAGACTGCTTTAATGCAGTATCTGACTGGCTGAAAATACATAACCTAAGAGTGAATTGCAAGAAATCTGAAGTTCTCTTCATCACTAAGGACCCATCATTCACACCTCCTCCCACTTTACAAGTAAAGGATGCTGAGCTGACTACTAAGCAAGAGGTACGCTACCTGGGGATCACCTTAGATTAACATCTAACAATGGAGCCGCTCATAAATAACATCACTAGAGCAATATACCTAAAGTTACTGATACTTCATCAACTGCGTCCCTTGCTTGAAGCTGCTGACTTCCACACTGTATTCCAAGTGCTGATCACGCCTCATTTTGATTATGCAAATATCATTTTTCATGGCCTGCCAGACTGCGCAATTTATCCCCTGCAAATGGCTATGAACATAGCAGCACGAACCCTGGTTGGAGCCTCGAGATGAATATACAACCCCTATCTTGAGACAACTCCATTGACTCCACATTGCAAGCCATCTCAAGTACAAAGCTCTCATAATGACCTTCAAAATACTACACAATCTCTGCTATTGCCCTTGAAGAGTTCTTACAATGGACACCGGACAATAGAGTCAGAAGGTCTACCATGGCAAACACTCTCTCAGTACCATCCATAATAAGAAAAAGTTCCCGGTTTGCGAATAGCCGAGCATTCAAACTATATGCACCACCTCTCTGGAACTCCCTCCCTCCCCATCCATGCCATCTCTGACCTGGCTACATTCTGGAAAGTTCTAAAGACACAACTTTTTCAATTATATTATGAGCAAGTAACATAGACCGCCTGACTAGTTCCCTCTTAGATTCTTAAGCTGCCTTGAGCCAAACCCCACAGCCAGATCCAACTACTTATTCTAATAAGCAC
Organism: Ichthyophis bannanicus; assembly: GCA_033557465.1. Classification (NCBI taxonomy): domain Eukaryota; kingdom Metazoa; phylum Chordata; class Amphibia; order Gymnophiona; family Ichthyophiidae; genus Ichthyophis; species Ichthyophis bannanicus. The sequence continues at coordinate 585,255,009 of CM066034.1, forward strand.
AAAGTATATAGTTCTTCCAACACTCACAATGTATATAGTTCACCCAATTATGACCATGCCTAACCTACCAATTGTTATCTTATTAACTGCTGATGTTTGCTGTTTTGTTCTCTAAACTTGCTTTATGTAATTACTGATTTTGTTCTTTGTAAATCGCACTGATTTCTAAATAGTGCAGTATATAAAACCAAATAAATAAATAAATATATTTTCAACCTTAATTTAGAGGGAAGAGTAGAATCAAGTCTCAATGTTCATTCAATATACTACAGCCTCTTTCCTGAGATACTAAAGTTCACTCATTCCCCGGGCTTGAGAATATTATCTCCACAGTTTGGATGGGAGGTTATAGTTTAGCTTGGAGTGAAGTTCAAAGTTCACATATTTTGTGCTAATGCCCTGAGCCATCCAGTTGTCAAGGTGAAAGGATCTGTATCTACATGCCAGTCCAGAAAGCCATCTTGTTCAAGAGGTGAAATATTGCTGCATAGTTAACTTCCATTTGTCAGACCGAAGGTGCCAACAAACAAGATTTTGGAAGTTTCTCTTCCTATCAGAGAGTTCTGAGTGTGGCTGTTCAGAGCTAGCCAGAATGAGCTTTAGGAGCCCAGGCTAAGCAGCCCTCTTGGCGGGACGGAGCACAATCCACCAAGATATCAGGAAGATCCCCTGTATGCAATTTCCTCTGCACAGAATCAGATAGAGCAGGAAGTTCTTGTGCTAGCTGACAAGTATTAACAACCTTATGAAAAAACAGGATATAAAGCTGTAAATTAATTAAACATGAGTTCAGTCTGATACTGCCCTTCCTTCAGGGATGCAAGTACTAGTTTTCTAACCATCTCAACTAATGGATGCTCTTGAGTTGATGACAATTCTTGGCGACCCTGTGGATAGCTGTGACTATCACAATGATCTAAATTCCAGTAAATACAAGATATGCCTATATGACAGTGAATAGAGCATCTGTATCATCTGACCCCCAAAGCCAATTCTATGGGGAGCTCCATGGATGGGCCTACTCCAAGCTGAAGTATAACCTCCCATCCAAGCCGTGGAGATAATATTCTCAAGCCCAGGGAATGAGTGAAGACCATCCTAGTCAAAGGCTTCCCTTCTGGCTAGCTTGGGCAAATATGTAACCCGGACATATCATAGACAGCATACATAAAAAGGAAAAAAATGAGTCTGACAAAATAAATGTACATTTTAAAAAAGCAAGCTGTATCTTACACAATGTTTCACATGTACAGAGCAAGCAGTAACTCACTTTATTACTGAAGTTGCACTGCCAACTTGTTACTTTCAAATATTCAATAATGCAGGTATTCGCCTTTAATTTCACATCCAGCCACAGAAGCACTTGGGTGGGATGAGAGAGAAGAAAAACAAGGAAGTGAGAATCAGAAATAGAATGTGAAAAACTCAAATAACAGTTGTCCACATAATATTAGGATTAGGGGGCACTCCAGTTAAGCTATGGAATGTGTTGCCAGTCAATGGGGTCAAGAGTAATAGCACAACAGGGCTTAAGAAAAGGCTTAGACAAGTTTCTGGAGGACAGGTCTATTAGTAATTAGGTAGATGAGGAGTCCATCTACTCTTCTGGGAGTGAGCAATAGGGAAAGCATCCTTAGATCTGTTGTTATTTCTAAGTAACGTGGCCTGACAACTATTGATGCTGGTCTCAGTGAATCCATTGGTCTGACCCAGCATGGCACTCTGTGTGTTTTTTCAAATATGCAGTGTTATTAAAATCATTGCAGATATACACAAAACAAAGCAGCACTCAGCAAACACAAAAAGTCACACAAAACATTACTATTAACTTTATATCTAATCTGTCTCCGTGCAACTGCTGAAGTTTGTAAAACAAAATAAATGCAATCAGCAGCCCCCTCCTCCCCAGCAGAAAGAGTTTACCATCACATCATTGCTATATTCAGAAAGGAAGCCTAGTTATGTGCATATTTGTTCAGTTGATCATGATCTGCAAATATAAATTTTTTTCATTTGAGCCTGTCATTGCTATATTTAAAAAAAATCCTCTTTTTCTTTTCATCAATAAAGCGATGACTTTATTTGTGCATAGTTTTTAAAGACTTACTACAAAGGGAAAAGACCTCAGTGAGTCCCTTAAGTCCATTGCCGGATCAATGAATTTTTCAAGGAAGGGCACCAATCCTCATTGAGTTAAAAAGAATCCCTTGGCTTTTTTTTTTATTACAAAATTTAAAAAGCAACTTATTATTTAACAAAACCCTCATTCCCTACGATCTTGAAAACACTGACTCAAAAAAGTTTGAAAAAGAACTTATCTGTATTATTTTGGTATTCAAGTATGATGGTGCAACCTTCAGTTTCACTCCATGTTGGACGATACTAGTGATGGAATTAAAGTCTTAAAGCCACAGTTTTGCTATTAGCTGATCATCATCTGGCCATACCCCTGAAGCAGCTGTAAGGTGAAATGGGGTCATGTCGAGTGAATAACTGGATGTGGATTTAAGACACTATTCGGGGTTTATTTGCAACAATGCAGTATTTTGCTCACTATGAATGTATGTGAGTCACTGCAATCTGCTGATATATACAGATAGGGATTTTTTCAAGGCAGTATTTTTTTGATGGGTGTTGGTATTGAGATATTGTTAGTTTATTGACGATTTAGTTTTGCGCATACCATGACAGGCATGAACCTCATTCCTAAACCAGGATATGCGGGGCATGATCTCAGTCTCTCAAATTTACTGCTAACACTCATTATAGAAGGAGGCGCTCTCTGCATTGTGCCAAAGACAGTCTCTTTCTAGAGTTCATAAGATGTAGCATGAATGGGTAATTTGTCAAAGTATGCTTGGAGATTCCTCTTAATCAAGCCTGGGGCATCCAACATGATGCAAAAAATCTCGGTACGTTTCTGACACATTTTTTTATTTCTGGTTGCATTTCTTGGTAATCGAGGATCTTCTCCCTCTCATCACTATTCACAGAATAGTCGCTCGGGACTGACACCTATGACCAATGCTGTTCTGGTGTTTTTCTTCTTTATCACTTTGTCTGGCTTCCTTGAATCCAACTTTTTTATTGGTCGGAATGGAAAGCACAGTTACTTACCTGTAACAGGTGATCTCTGGGAACAGCAGGAATAAGTCTTCACATATGGGTACGTCGGTACCGACGGAGCCTGCGCGGGAACGCTCCCCAGCTTCCCAAAAAGGAAAGCTTTTGGGAGCATCCCACAGCGCCTGCGCGCTGCCTTCCCGCCTCTCCTAACCAACTCTCCTCAGTTCGAGTTTAAAGCTGAGACAATAGAGAGAGAGAGGAAAGGAAAGATAGAAAAGAGATACAACTCCTAGGGGAGGTGGGTGGGTATTGAAGACTTATTCCTGCTGTTCCCAGAGATCACCTGTTACAGGTAAGTAACTGTGCTATCTCCAGGAACAAGCAGGAATGAGTCTTCACATATGGGGACTACCTAGCTGAGATGCCTGGGAGATCCCCAAGGATATGAGACCCTGAAAGGGGTCTGCGTCCTCCTATGGATCTCAGGCATCCATCCAGGGAAGGAGGGCAGGAGTTGTTTAAGAATGGAACAGGTGTCTGAGGACAGCCTGACCAAACAAGGCATCCCGGCGGGAATCCTTGTCCAAGCAGTAATGGGCTGTGAAGGTATGAACAGAGGCCCAGGTGGCTGCTCGACAGATCTGGTCGATGGACACAGAATTTAGATGAGCCATAGAGGTGGCCATGGCCCTCACATTATGAGCTGTGACATGGCTCTCCAGAGAAAGGTTCGTACTCTGGTAGGCGAAAGAAATACACTGAGCAATCCAATTGGACAGTGTTCTCTTAGAGACTGGAAGTCTGAAATGAGAAGGATCAAAAGCAACAAAAAGCTGGGAAGACTTTCTATGTTGCTGTGTCCTATGTAAGTAAAAAGCAAGAGCTCTTTTACAATCCAGAGTATGAAGATTCATCTCTGCAGTGGATGCATGAGGAGCTGGAAAAAAGATAGGTAAATATACTTCTTGATTAAGATGAAAAGGTGAGACCACTTTAGGCATAAAGTGTGGATTTGTCCTAAGGACTACCTTGTCATGATGGAACCTTGTATAAGGTGGATTAGCCACTAAGGCCTGCAGTTCACTGATGCGGTGAGCAGAAGTGACTGCAATGAGGAAAATAACCTTCCAGGAAAGAAATTTCAAGGAGGTAGTGGCTAAGGGTTCAAAAGGTGGCTTCATAAGCTGACCAAGAACCAAATTTAAGTCCCATGCCACCGGAGGAGGCCTAATGGGAGGTTTAGTTAAAGTTAGGCCTCTCATGAATCTTGAAATAAGAGGATGAGAGGAGATAGGTTGTCCATTGATGGGCTTAAGGGATGCTGCAATAGCACTCAAATGGACTCTTACTGAATTTGTCTTAAGTCCTGCATTGGAGAGATGCAGGAGATAGTCTAACAAAGAAGTCAAAGGTAGTGCCAGAGGGTGAAGACCCTTTTCAGCACACCAAATGGAAAATCTTTTCCACTTAAAAGCATAGGAACGCCTGGTGGAAGGTTTCCTGGAAGCATGGAGGATATCCTTCACCTGCTGAGAAAGATTCAAGTCTTGAAGGTCTAGGCCTTCAGTAACCAAGCTCTGAGGTGAAGGGACTTGGGGTTTGGGTGCCACAAAGTCCCTTCCTCCTGGGACAGAAGTTCTGGAGCAGCTCCCAAGTCCAGGGAGGGGGCTTGGGAGAGATGCAGAAGTAGAGGGTACCACACTTGGCGTGGCCAGCGTGGAGCTATAAGGATCATAGATCCATGATCCCTCTGGAGTTTGGATAGAGTCTTGGGAATCAAGGGAATGGGTGGAAAGGCATACAGGAAGCCCTGACCCCAATGAAGGAGGAAGGCATCTTTGGCCTGAACTCCCTGACACGGAATTCTGGAACAGAACCGGGGAAGTTTGGCATTCCACGGACTTGCAAAGAGGTCTATGTCCGGGGTTCCCCATTCTTGGAAGATTCTGAGTACCTGATCCATATGCAGGGACCATTCGTGTGGAAGCAGAACTCGACTGAGTCTGTCTGCCCAAGAATTTTGGATTCCTGGGAGGTATACTGCCAGGAGATGGATTTGATGCTCTCTGGCGAAGGCCCATAATCTTAGAGCTTCGTTGCAAAGCGACAGAGAGCCAGTTCCTCCTTGCTTGTTTATGTAAAACATGGCTACTTGATTGTCCATATGAATAAGGACTGTCTTGTAGCTGAGGAGGGTATGAAAGACCTTGAGAGCTAGAAACACTGCTCGAAGTTCCAAGCGGTTGATATGAAGAGAGGTCTCCTGTGGGGACCAAGTGCCTTGGGTGGAGAGGTCTTGTAGATGAGCTCCCCAACCTGTTTGGGAGGCATCTGTTGTGAGGGTTGCTTGGGGCAACAACTGTTGGAAGGGGGACCCCAGCAACAGATTTTGAGTGGACATCCACCATTGGAGAGACCAAAAGAGATGTTTGGAGGTTGCTATTTGGTCTGAGAGAGCTCCTGAAGCTTGAGTCCACTGGGTGGACAAAGTCCATTGAGCTGCTCTCATGTGTAGGCGAGCATAGGGTACCACATGTACTGTGGAAGCCATGTGGCCTAGCAGTTGTAGCATCTCCCTGGCAGTTAAGTGGCTCTTTGACTGAATCTGGGAGGCTAGCTGCACTAGACGTTGGCAACGGGCCTGAGGAAGGTAGGCCCTTGCAGTGGTGGTATCCAACCAGGCCCCTATGAATTCCAGGCACTGAGTAGGGATGAGCTGGGACTTTGGGAGGTTTACCACCAGTCCCAGATACTGCAGAATGCGCCTTGTGCGGTCCAGGGAAATCTGGGCTTCTGACTGAGATGGAGCTCGGATGAGCCAGTCGTCCAGGTATGGGAAGACAAATATTCCCAGAGTGCGTAGAAATGCAGCAACTATTGCCATGCATTTGGTGAACACTCTCGGAGCAGAGGCCAGACCAAAAGGAAGCACTCTGTATTGGTAATGTTTTCCCTGGAAAAGAAAACGGAGGAATTTTCTGTGAGATGGATGGATGAGGACATGTGTGTACGCATCCTTGAGATCTAGAGAACAAAGCCAATCCTGACTTTGAAGGTATGGAAGGAGAGTGCCCAGAGAAAGCATCTTGAACTTCTCCTTGCATAGGAATTTGTTCAATTCTCTGAGATCTAAGATGGGTCTGTATCCCCCTGTCTTCTTTGGAATGAGAAAATAGGGGGAATAGAACCCTGACCCTTGATGAAGAAGAGGAACCTCTTCTATTGCCCCTTGGGCAAGAAGGGTAGTCACCTCCTGACCCAGAAGGTCGAGAAGGGGCGTGGGAGAATTGAAGTGTCTCACCATGGTGTGGGGAGGAAGGTCTGAGAAATGACGTTTGTAGCCCTCTCTGATGATGGAGAGGGTCCACTGCTCTGATGTGATTTGCTCCCATCTGGGAGCAAAATGAGCTAACCTCCCTGGAATGGTGAGAGGTTCTGGCTGTTGTAGAGCCAGAAAGGCTAAGTTCTCTAGCATCAAGTCAAAAACCCTGAGGAGGTTGGAACTGCTGAGTTGCAGCAGCCCCTGTAGACTTTGGTCTGGCCTGCTTAGGTTGCTGACGCTTAGTGGCAAAGCGACCTGTAGAAGATTGTTGGCCAGAAGTGGAAGGAAATCTGCCCTTTTTGTAAAAAGACTTTTTAAAGATCTTTTTCTTGGCAGGGAAGGAGGATGACTTTGAAAGTCTATCCAGAGCAGAGTTCTCTGCATCCATCTGAGTGGCTTTAATTTGCCACTCTTTGCCAAATAAATTTTCACCTGTGCAGGGTAGATTTCCTAAGCCATCTTGAACCCAGGGTTCTAGATCAGAAGCCTGGAGCCAAGCAATTCTGCGGGCAGCTATGGCAATGCCTGAGGCTCTGCTGGCACCTTCAAAGGAGTCAAAAGCTGCCCTGTTGGAGAACTTTGAAATGTCCTGAGTATGCTGAAGCCAAAGGCTGAATTCATCCCTTTTATCCTCTGGAAGAAAGGGGAGGAAGTTGTGCAAATTTTGTGCAACTTCTTTCAGAAACATACCCATATAAAGGCTATATGAGTTGATTCTGGCAATAAGCATACTGGCCTGGAAGATCTTCCTACCAAAAGCATCCATGGTCCTGCATTCTCTTCCTGGAGGAGCAGAAGAGTGTCTCTTTGTACTCTTTATCCTCTTCATAGCTGACTGCACCACAATGGAATGGTGAGGAAGCTTAGTTTTCTGGAACCCAGGACAAGGAGGGACACGATACATAGTGTCCAACCTGCGAGAATGAGGAGAGAGAGTGAGAGGAGTCTCCCATAAATCAATCATGTGTTCATGAAGAATCTCATGAATTGGTAAGGTGACTGCCTCTTTAGGAGCCTTAGAGTATCCTAAAATATCTAATTTGTTTGCTCTAGGCTCGGATTCAGAGGTTACTGAAATAGAGAGTCCTTTAGCTACTTCTCTTATGAAGTCTTGAAAGGACAAGTCCTCTGGAGGAGACATTCTTCTTTTTGGAGAAGAAGGCTCCTCAGGAAGGGCTATGGATACTTCAGGAGACTCATCTGATGTATCAGAATCATCAGAGGAATCGAAGTATCGCCTGTCAGGGTGCTCTTCTAACGCTCGATACACGTATCGAGCGGTATCGACATCGGGCGTTTTCGGAACCGGATCGGTACCGAGAAACAGCCCTGGACAAGGAACTGCTGTCCTAGTCAATGTCGATGCGGACGGAACCGGTATCGGCGCTGGTGCCGGTACCGGAGCCGATACTGACAACGGAACTCGTTGCGGTACTGCCGGCGTCGCAGCTTGAATGAAGGCTGAAATAGCCTGCTGCATGGACAGAACATTCTGATCCATCGACGCCATGAATGCCTGGAGATCGGTACCGGGAGATTGTGCCGGTACCCCAGAGCATTCTAACAGGTGATCGGTCGAGGCCATGCCATCGATGTCAACCTGTAACCCCATAGGAGGAGCTTTGGAAGCCGGAGCTTCCCGCCGGGGTTGTTTGGCTGGTGCAGGATCCTCGAGGGCAAGCCCGGAGGCATCTCGATGCTTAGAGGGAGATCTACCCTTCGAGGACCTGCTAGGTTTATGTTTGGTTACCTGAGATCCTTCAGGAGAAGAAGACCTGGAAGATGTTGATGCTACTGCCGGTGCCTCAGTGGGAAACAGCACATGGAGTTAGCTGCTCGGTTCTGTAACCCCCGTTTAGACATTAGGGAGCAGGACGGACAATCCGGAATGGACTGTTCAGGACCCAAACATTTAAGACACCATTCATGGGTATCTGTAACAGAAATAGTACCGCTACACTTAGTGCATTTTTTGAACCCGGAGGTTGGTTTTTCCATGAGGGAAATTTTCTTGTGGGCCCTGAGGCCTTAAGAAGAAAAATACATCAAGTGAGGAAAAATATCGATTTTTTTTTTTTTAAAGAAAGAAAGGACCGGCGGTACCGGTCCGGAGTCGGGGAAGGCAGACACGCGACCAAAGAAATAAAATAAAATAAAGAACTTCTTCAGCGGTGACAGGGCTCGACCTGCTGGCTCCACGGCAAAGAAGAACTGAGGAGAGTTGGTTAGGAAAGGCGGGAAGGCAGCGCGCAGGTGCTGTGGGATGCTCCCAAAAGCTTTCCTTTTTGGGAAGCTGGGGAACGTTCCCGCGCAGGCTCCGTTGGTACCGACGTACCCATATGTGAAGACTCATTCCTGCTTGTTCCTGGAGATGTACTGTATCACAGCTTATCATAACTTCTTCACTTCACTTCTTATAATTGATCTATATAGAAAATGCCTTTATCGATCCTATTCTTCCAGACAACAGGTCCTCTACCAGTTTTTATCTTGGATTTGTCCCAGCCTTATGGACCTCTTCCTAAAATCTCTCTTGGCTAACTAAAGACATCTGATCCTAAGCTCTTTTCAACTCGACTGTTCACTAAAGATAATTTCCTCGTCTAAAAACAATACATTGGTTTACTGCATCAACTACTTTCTTGCAAAAACCTTCATAAAGGAACTTCTTCTGATGCAGAGATGGCTTCTAAACAACAACTGGACATAAAAGATCAGTTTTAAATTTGGTAAATTGAGTCCCCTGTGGAAGCCAGTATTAACAACATTCTCATTCTGACCCTAGTTTTTTCAGAGTAGGGAGTAGGGGCATCAAAGTAATTGGGGATGGAGCCCCAAATCCTCCTAAGAAATGCAATCTTCTAAGAATGTTCTTGTTTTCACCGGTCGTCAGGATTTCAATGTAGCTCCCGGTGGTCATCTGTGGAAACTAACTTACAGGAAAGTACAAATTCCCCCTTTAACCTTGCTGCAAAAGGCAAAGAAATAAAGGCCCCTAAATTCAGCCGTTTCCATGCCAAGGAGTTAGCACACACCTGCCCTACCAGATTATCTGATTTGTGCTTTGTCACTTTTAAACACTGAGGTCTAATAATGCAAGTGAAAGTCACAGACAGCAAATCTGCTTTTCAGTTCTGCTTTCTTGCAAGGACTTTACCCATCAGGTTTCCTGTAAGCTATTTGTTTTGTATTATTTGCAATTATTATTATTATTATTATAGAAGTAATTTTCTTCCCCAGAACAGATATGCATGACCGTTACCAAGCAAAATCTATTTGTTTCTCAAAGCTGTCTCATCTACTTCACTTCGTTTCTAAAGCCCTTGGCTTTGCCATGCATTTCAATGCATGAATTATCAGTTCAGTGGGATATAGTACATTCCGCCAATGATACTGACTTTATTCAGCTGGAAGCCGCACAAGATTGTTCTCTTAACAGCAATTCTGTACTAGATACAAACTTTAATAAAATTTATCATTACACAAGAGACTATAATAGAAAGATACAAAAAGGAATGGATCTCCATTTCAGATCTTGCTTTACCAAATTCAACTTCAAAGCGACTTACATTCAGGTATGGCAGGGATTTCTCTGGCCCTGGAGGGCTTAGAATCTAAGGGGTCAATCTTTAGCAAGAACAGTCAGCATTTTTTTTTTAAAGCCAGTCACCGCAACTAAAATAAATCTGAATATTCAGGGACGTTGTCCAGATGGTGGCCAGTGCTGAATATTCAGATTCATCGGCACTATCTGGATAGCAGCAAGTTTCAACCTACTAACCAGAAAGCTAACTGGATAAAGTTAGGACAGGTTATATCTATAGATATCATATAAGTAGGGCAGGTTGATTCAGTCTGTCACCAAAGACTATGTCTCTGAACATTCTGAGCTGCAAGCAGAGAAGAGGTCCCCAACAGAAAAAGTTGTGGGTGGGGTGCACGCGTGCAGACACATACACACACACACATTTGCATTCTGGGTTTCGGTAGCGATGGCCTCGTGGCCTCTGAAGCAGTACATGGCATCATGGAAAGAGGATTCATGCTAGCCTAGATGGGCCTGAAGGAGGAGGCAGCATTCTGTTGGCCAAGGTGGAATGCAAGATGGAGGAGCCAGTTGTGGCTGCCAGGTGAGAATGTCAGAGGCCAGAAGCGGGAAACTACTGGGGTTGAGGGGAAGGTAGAGAAAGAGTCGGTGTGTAATTGGTAGGGAGAGGGGACAGAGAGGATGAATAGGGAGAGAACGTGGTGAGTTTCTGTTTGTGTTTCTGCTGGGCCTTGGGCTTGTGTTAGGGCTGGGCAAGGGCAAATGTTGAACAAAGAGGGTCAGGATGGAGAGAGGTGACTCAGCAGTGGCAAGGGGAAGGAAGAGGCTTCTCCAGTGAATTGCACCAGGTATCAGCTAATGACTATATCATAGAAGTACTTTTAGAAGGCATTTATATATGCCAAACAGCATTTTACACAGCTATTTATAACATTTCCAGAGGTATACATGCATTAAATTATGTACTACCAAACACAGAGTGTGTATATTTACATGATATACACCTAGGCATTCCTGGGGAGGAAGTTGTACTTATCCACTCATCTCATAAAATACATGCACAAGCACCTGAACCTACGTGGAAAAGTTATGCCTGCCTTGCAGCAGATATAACTGTGTGTAGGAACTTTTAGAGAGGCTGCTTTTAAAAGGCCCATAGATGTATATGTTGCCGTTATAAAACAGATGCAACCAGGGCCAGTGCTAGCATCAGACAAACTAGGCAGTCGTCAAGAGCATTGGCCTTCTGGGGGCACCCACTGCCGCTACTGCCAAACCTCTCTGGGGCCAGCAGATGAGGCAATGCCAAAGAACCACAACGCAGCCCATACCAAAGACTCCGATGCTGTGCTGCGGTTCTGTGCTGCTATTATCGGCCGCTTCGTCCCCCTCTGATACAGACTTCTGGTTTTTGCATAAACCAGAAGCCTGCGTCAGAGGGAGACAGAAGCAGCCAATAGCAGGAGCCAGGAACTGCGATGCAGCGCTGAAGCGTTGTGTCACTGTTGCTTTGCCATTTTTGCTGGCTCTGGAGAGGGGTGGCAGTGGCAGCAATGGGAGATGGGGCAATAGGATGGAGTGCCTCTAATCCTTGCACGAGCCCTGGGTGCAACGTCTATGCCTGTGTGTCCTCCTGACCTAGATATGCATTCTGTAATAACATTACTCTCAGTCAGTATCTATAAATCATGAATATGTAAGGACACCATATTAAAAAGTGAAGACCCACCTTTTCACAGAACATTTCAAGACTTTATAAGTTAACTAATTGCAAGGTTTATAACAAATGTTAAGAAATTGCCAACTCCTCAGGGATATGTACGAGTCCATTCACTTATGCAAATAGTTATTATGCGAATGTAAACACTGTTAACTGTTACTGTAAATAGTTCCAAAAGTTCTATGTAAACAAAGTTATGTATGTTCCCTGTAAACCGCTTTGAGAATTTGAAAGGCGGTATATAAAAAATGTTAAATAAATAAATTTAAGTACATTAAATAAACATATCAATTAAAACAATAAAATACTTATTACTAAAAAATAATCTCAGTAGTCCCAAATCCTCTCTTAGTTTCAAATTACATTACCTCATTAAAAATCAATTCCTAAAAATGCAAACTTCCCTCTTCACCATTCTCACAGGGAGAAAGGTGCATAAATATAAACACACACACTACTCTCCCACAATCTACGTATCAATTTCAATAAAACAGAAATTCTATACATAACCCGCAACCAGAGCTTTTCTCCACCAAAATTTACACAAATGATGTTGCTATAGATGTAAAACAAGATAAAAAAAACATTCTCAGCCAGTCACAATCCATGTCCTCATATATAAAAGCGATAACCAAGACAATTTACTTTAAACTAAAAATAATTCAACCATTAAGACATCTTCTGGATAATAGCGACTTCTGCTCGGTCCTACAGGCTCTCATTACACCTCATATCTATTATTGTAACAGCATCATAAGATATGCCATGCTGGGTCAGACCAAGGTCCATCAAGTCCAGTATCCTGTTTCCAACAGTGGCCAATCTAAGTCATACATACCTAGCAGTTTCCCCAAAAGACACAGGTTCCACAATGCTTGTATTGGGTCAAGCATTGATATCCAGGGTCCCTTTTTAATAATGGTTTATGGACCTTTCCTCCAGGAACTTGTCCAAACCTTTTTTAAACCCAGCTACACTAACAGTCTTTACTACATCCTCCGGTAACAAATTCCAGAGTTTGATTAAACGTTGAGTGAAAAAATATTTTCTCTTATTTGTCTTAAATAGTTTACCTGTAGCTTCAACGCATGTCCCCTAGTCTTTCTATATTCTGATAACGTAAACAATCGATCTACGCTTACCCGTTCCACGCCATTCATTAATTTATAGACTTCTATCATATCTCCCCTCAGCCGTCTCTTTTCCAGCTTGAAGAGCCCTAACCTCTGTAGCCTCTCCTCACAGGAGTAGCCTTCCATCCCCTTTTCCATTTTGGTGGCTCTTCTCTGTACCTTTTCTAATAATGCTATATCCTTTTAAAGATACGGCGACCAGAATTGCACACAATATTGAAGGTGCGGTCGCATCACGGAACGATACAGAGGCATGGCCTACCCCCAAAAAACTACATATCAACTCCAAATGGCACAGAATCTTGCTGCTGGTATAATTCACAATGCTCATCGATACAACCACATCATGCCACGATGCCATACCCTCCACTGGTTACCCATAGCACGTATCAAATACAAATGTCTACTGATAACTTTCAAACTATATAATAAGATTGCCCCCTCATGCCTTTCCTCCCTTATTACACTTAGTGACCCCATTAGATCCAGACGAACTTGCACCCAGAATACCCTCTCAATTCCAGCCCATTTTCGTAACACAAACACTACAAGTTCAAGAGCATTAACCTATGACTAATAAAAGATCTGCAGACTTTCCGAAAAGAGCTTAAATGTTCCTCTTCATTCAACACTTTAACCTCAACCCTTCTATCACACTCCCTCAAACACCTTGAATCCCCCCTACACCTCTCCGTTGTATACTGGACAAATACACTTAAGGGTCTCTGTTTTCCCTCCAGAACCTCCTTTCACTTGATATTTCTCACAGCTTAAAAGGTAATTTCCAAATCATACTGCTAGACCAGTCCAGACAAACGGGTTGTGTCCCCCTGCCAGCAGATCTTGGAGACAGAGAATTCTTTCAGAGCTCTGATAGGCTGGAGCCTGGTGAAGTAGGTCTACCCTCTAGGGGTCTCCCTCAGTATTTTCTGTCTCCAGCAGATCTGGTTGCCTTTTTGTTTTGTTCCCTCTACAGAAATTATTTAAAACCGGTGAAATTGTCACTGTGGTGTTTGCAATTGAAGCTAAGGTGTTTTAAGCTGAGCTCCTGTCTCTCTCAGTCAGTTGAGCTCGCTTACAGAAGAAATTCCCAGCATCTTGCCACGAGGGCTGATTAGCTGGAGGTGGGGCTGTCTAAAATCAAAGTCGGGGTTGGACTGATTTTGGAGTGCTGTGTGTATCAGACACCGTTTTTCTGCCTCAGCCCTTGGCTTCCCTGCACCTACAAAACTGTAAGTTACAGCTTTTCTTCTTATCTCGGCTCCTGTACCTCCGCAGCAACGAAAACGGTTTTTCTTTTATTTTCCTTTCTTTATGTTGGCTGGACGGTTCTCCTCTCTTCTCTCCCCAATTTTTGACCTTGTGCACTGGTTTTTGGAACGGATTCGTCGTATTTTAAGTTATTGTGAGGATTTAGTTTCCCGGCGGCCATTTTGAATCGCCGCGGAGCTCCGTTTTTGGCGGGAAGCAGTGCTTTTCCTTTTCTGCCTTTGCGGTTTTCAACTGGCAGTTGCTGGGTTCCTACAGCTCGTTTTGCTAAACGGATCCTGCCCTGGGACTCCCCTAGTGCTCGGCGTTCCTTCAGGATAAAAAAAAAACCCACCTTGTGCAGCCACGATGCCTTCTTCAGTTCAGAGTTGCATCGGGTGTAATAAGAAGCAACAGGAGCTTCGCAACCAGCTGTGCTCAACCTGTTTTGATCACCCGGGGAGTCTTTGTCTGCTCTGTCAAGTCAGGGGGCGGCAGGTTCTGGTTTGCCCGTTTTAGAAGGGTCTTTGCCATATTCCTCCGTGGTGGAGTCACAGGGGGCTCCACTTTTGACTCCTCATGTTCCTTCAGTCCCTTCACCACCGGGTTTGCCGTCTGAAGATCAACTTTTGGCGCTATTCCGCCAAGCTTGGACAATCTGGCGTGCTGAGTCCTCCTTGGCAGCAGCGGAGCGCTTGTCAGCGGCACCGGATGCCTTGCCTACAACTGTGGGCCGTAAGCGGTCCAAGAGTTCCGTGGGCATCAAGGGGGGTCGTCCCCCTAAAGGATTACAGTTCCTCTTGGAGGAGGACGTGAACCCTGAAGACGATAAGTCCTCTGCGGACGGGACTGGCGAGTCCTCTGATCGGGAGAATGGAGAGTATTCCCAGTCTGACTCTTCTATTCCAACGGCAGAGGATTCACAGGATATCTGGCTGTTTCGTAAGGAGGAGTTGCCGGCCTTAATTTTACAAGTCTCAGAAGCACTTCGCCTTTCAAGTCCTCCTGATCTACAGTCGTCTCAATCTCAGTCTCAGGCAGATCCCATTTTACAGGGCATTCGTAAATCCTCCTAGTCATTCCCGTTTCCACCAGAGTTGCAGCAAATGGTGTCCCGGGAATGGGATTCTCCAGACGTTCCGTTACGCAATGCTCGCCGCCTAGGACAATTGTATGTATGGTCCCCAGGGGAGCTGGAGCAATGGCTAGCTTATCCAAAGGTGGATGCCTTAGTTACGGGTGTTACTAAGCACACCACAATTCCGGTGGAAGGAGGGGCAGCACTCAAGATCGAAAGTTGGAGAACCTGTTGAAGACGGCCTTCTCTTCCTCTTCTCTTGCCCTCCAGGCAACAGTGTGCGGGGGTTTGACGGCCCACGCCTGGTTACGCTGGATTCAGAGTTTGCCGGAAGATTTGTCTCTCGGTCGCCTGGAGTCAGCTACGGCGTTCTTGGCCGACGCCTTCTATGATTTGCTGTATCTTTCCGCTCGATCTGTGGCTGCAGTTACGGTACCAGACGATGGCTGTGGCTTCGCCAATGGGCGGCGGATGTTGTTTCCAAGGCCAGGCTCTCCAAGTTGCCCTTTAAGGGACGACTTCTCTTCGGTGAGGAGCTGGAGAAGCTAGTAAAGGATCTTGGGGAGGTTAAGCCTCAACAATTGCCTGAAGATAGGCCGAAGGCGTCTTCTCGCCGGTCATCTCGGACGCAGACCTTTCGGCATTTTTCCAGAAATAGGTACTCCAGGAGGTTTCGTTCTTTCAAGCCCTCCTTGCCTGCAGCGCCGTCCACTCGCTATGGACAGAGAGCACCGTCCTTTCGTGGTGCCCGCAAGGACTCAGATGCCTACTCCAGCACCGGAAAGTTCTCCGGTTCCGCGCACTCTTCCCGCTGACAGGACGGGCAGCCCACTTGAGTCCGTGCCACCGGTGGGTCGGCGGTTGGCATGGTTTTCTCAGGAGTGGGCACACATCACATCCGATCGGTGGGTTCTCAACAGCGTTTCTCGGGGCTACTCGCTCGAATGCCGCCAGTCTATCCCCGAGGCCTTCCTGGTCTCCCCAGCAGGGTCTCCCGAGAAACGGCTGATCATTCGAGCCACCCTTCAGCGTCTTCTTCGTTTAAACGCCATTTGTCAGGTGCCCTCCCTCAAAAGAGGGTTGGGTCAGTACTCCATTTATTTCGTGGTGCCCAAGAAAGATGGTTCCTTTCGCCCCATCCTAGACCTCAAAGGAGTAAACCGCAATCTTCGGGTTCCTCATTTTCGGATGGAAAAACTGCGTTCGGTAATCCAAGCGGTGCGAAAGGGCGAGTTTCTGGCATCGCAGAGAGGCTCGCATCCTGGAGATTAATGCATGGCTGCGTGGATGGTGTCTTCGAGAGCGTTTTGGTTTCCTAGACCATGGGATGCTGTTCCAAGGGTTGCAGAGCAGAGATGGCATCCATCTGTCCAAGAAAGGTCAACGCATCTTTGGTAGTAGACTGGCTAATCTACTGAAGAGGGCTTTAAACTAGATTCGTTGGGGATGGGTGAAGAAAGCCCCCAGGTAAGTGAAAGCCCCCAGGTAAGTGATACATTAAATACCTTTATGGAAATGGGTAACAGGGGTAACATATGGAAAGCAGTGTGTATTAATGCCCGTAGCATGGGAAATAAGATCTCTGAAGTTGAAGCTTTGGTGGGAGTGGCTGACTTAGATTTAGTGGCAGTTACAGAAACATGGTTCACAGAAAACCATGACTGGGATGTAACTATACCTGGCTATACTTTATTCAGAAAGGACAGGGTAGGAAGAAGGGGAGGAGGAGTAGCACTATATGTAAAAACTACTATTAAAGCTTTGGAATTACAGAGCTTAAAAGGGAGAGAGGAGGCATTGTGGGTTAAACTAGAAAGAGGGAAAGAGAAATCTATTTGCATTGGTGTGATATACAGACCTTCCTCACAAGAGGAAGAGGTGGACAGAGAGTTAATTGAAGACATACGCAGCATTGCTAGGAAAGGGGAAGTGCTACTGCTAGGAGATTTCAATATGCCAGATGTTGATTGGCACATTCCTGCTGCAGTATCATCTAGGAGTAAGGAGATCCTGGATTCTCTACAGGGAGAACTATTCAGGCAATTGGTAACAGACCCCACACGTGAAGGGGCCATACTGGACTTGGTGCTTACCAATGGTGAAAGTGTTTCTGATGTTGTAGTGGGAGATCATTTTGCATCCAGTGATCACCAGATGGTGTGGTTCAGTATTAGGACTAGGGCTGTTAGAATCCATTCCAAGGTGAAGATCTTAGACTTTAGGAAGACTAACTTTGCGAAGATGGGCCAATACCTCAGGGAGTCATTAGTGGGATGGGAACAGCTGGGGGATGTAGAACAACAGTGGACAAAACTGAAAGGGGGTATTTTAAAGGCAACCAACCTTTTTGTTAAAATGGTAAATAAAGGCAAAAGGAACAGGAGACCGCTATGGTTTTCAAAGGAAGTAGCTGAAAAAGTGAAGAAATACAAGAGATCACAGAGAGAGGAAGACAGGCATCTGTATTTGGAAAAACTTAGAGAAGCTAGCAAAGTAGTTAAGAAGGCAAAGATTCAAAAGGAGGAGGAAATAGCCAATGCAATAAAATGGGGGGATAAGACATTTTTCAGATATATTAGAGAGAAGAGGAAGGGCAAAAGTGGTATTGTCAGACTCAAGGGTACAGGGGGGGAATATGTAGAAGCTGATAAGGATAAAGCGGAATTGCTTAACAAATATTTTTGTTCTGTGTTCACAGATGAAGAACCAGGAGCAGGACCTCAGAAAACACCCACAAATAAGAACAGAAGCGAGGGACATCTTGAACAATTTTCAGAAGACTGTGTTCGTGAGAAACTAGCTCAACTTAAAGTAGACAAAGCGATGGGACCGGATGGGATACACCCTAGAATACTGAGGGAACTTGGGGACGTTCTAGCAACTCCACTGACTGACCTTTTCAATGCCTCGTTGGAGTCGGGAGTGGTGCCAAAGGACTGGAGAGAGGCTCATGTGGTGCCTTTACACAAAAGCGGAAGTAAGGATGTGGCTGAAAACTACAGGCCGGTTAGTTTAACTTCAGTGGTGAGTAAATTAATGGAAACGCTGTTGAAAGAGAAAATAGTGAGGTTTCTGGATTCCAGCGGATTACAGGATCCGAGGCAGCATGGATTCACCAGAGGCAGGTCTTGTCAGACAAATCTGATTGATTTCTTTGACTGGGTGACCAGGGAGTTGGACCGAGGGAGAGCTCTAGATGTGGTGTATTTAGATTTCAGTAAAGCCTTTGACACTGTTCCTCACAGGCGACTTATAAACAAACTGAGCACCCTAGGGATGGACCCTAAAGTTACTGCTTGGGTTAGAAATTGGTTGGGTGGGAGGCGACAAAGAGTACAATTAAATGGAGCTCACTCTGAGGAGAAGGATGTTACCAGTGGTGTGCCCCAGGGATCTGTCCTTGGTCCGATTCTTTTTAACATCTTTGTTAGTGATATAGCGGAAGGGCTGTCGGGTAAGTTTTGCCTCTTTGCGGATGATACCAAAATCTGCAATAAAGTAGACACCCAGGAAGATGTAGATAACATGAGGAGGGATCTGGCTAAGCTTGAAGAATGGTCTAGAATTTGGCAACTGGGATTTAATGTTAAAAAATGTAAGGTCATGCATTTGGGCTACAGCAATCCAAGGGAGCAATACAGTATAGGAGGTGAAGTACTTTTGTCCACTAAAGAAGAGCGGGACCTAGGCGTAGTTGTGTCCGATGATCTTAAAGTAGCTAAACAGGTAGAAAAGGCGACGGCAAAAGCTAGAAGGATGCTTGGGTGCATACGGAGAGGAATGGCTAGCAGAAAAAAAGGAGGTGATAATGCCTCTGTATAAGTCTTTGGTGCGACCTCATTTGGAGTATGGTGTGCAATTCTGGAGACCGCACCTTCAAAAGGATGTGAACAGGATGGAGTCGGTGCAGAGGGTTGCTACTAAGATGATTAGTGGTCTTCATTATAAAGCATATGAGGACAGACTTAAGGATCTTAATATGTACACCTTAGAGGAAAGGCGGGATAGAGGTGATATGATTGAGATGTTTAAATACCTCCGTGGCATAAATGTTCAGGGAGAGAGCCTCTTTCAATTGAAAGCAAGTTCTGCGACGAGGGGACATGGGATGAGGGTGAAGGGAGATAGATTCAGGAGTGATAGGCGGAAATATTTCTTTACGGAAAGAGTAGTGGATCCGTGGAATAGTCTCCCAGTGGAGGTGGTAGAGATGAGGACAGTAACTGAATTCAAAAAAGCATGGGACCAACACAGAGGATCTCTAAAGGTAAAAAGTGGACTGTTGTAGTTGTTATGGAAGGACAGACTAGATGGGCCTTGTGGTCTTTTTCTGTCATCATGTTTCTATGTTTCTAGATTTCACAGAGGCGTATTTTCATATTCCCATCCGGTTGGAACATCAGCGTTTTCTGAGGTTCGCCGTGCTCGGGGAGCATTTTCAGTTCTGAGCATTGCCTTTCGGGCTAGCCTCAGCTCCCCGAACCTTTTCCAAGATAATGGTGGTGGAGACAGCTGCCTTGCGCGAGCAGGGAATCCGAGTTCACCCCTATTTGGATGATTGGCTGATTCGGGCCGATTCGTTGCGGGAAGCTCTCGTGACTATCGCGCGGATAGTACACTTCTTGGAAAACCTAGGGTGGGTAAATCAATCGCACCAAAAGCTGCCTCCAGCCCTCTCAGGTGATCGACTTTCTGGGGGCTCGCTTCGACACTCGCCGCGGGCGGGTATTCCTGACGCAGGAGTGGTTCCAAAAGCTCCTCGACTCCACTCCAGCGGTTTCTGCGTCAAGAGGCACCGTGGTCTTGGGACTACCTTCAACTCTTGGGATCCATGGCAGCTACCATCGATCTAGTGCCATGGGCCAGGGCACATATGCGCAGTTTGCAGAAGGCGCTTCTGTCTCAATGGTTGCCGGTGTCGGAGGATTATCAAGTTCGGCTACCTCTTCTTCCGGCGGTCAAATACGGCCTCCGTTGGTGGCTCCAACCGCACAATCTCTTACGGGGAGTTCCCTTGAAAACTCTGCGCTGGATTCTAGTAACGACAGATGCCATTCTCTCCGGTTGGGGGGGCACACTGCGACTCGCACACAGCGCACGGCACTTGGACAACACGGGAGGCTCGATGGTCCATCAATCGTCTCGAAACGAGAGCTGTGTGCTTGGCCTTTCTGAAGTTTCAGTCTCTCCTGCAGCATCGATCGGTTCGAGTGCTGTCCAACAACGCTACGACGGTGGCGTTATCTCAACCTCCAAGGGGGCACGAAATGTCCGGGTGTATCAAAGGAGATGAGCCTTCTCCTTCCGTGGGAGGAGAGGCATCTTCAGGCACTTTCAGCCCAACATATCGCAGGGATGAGCAATGTCAAGGCAGACTTCCTCAGCAGGCATACGTTGGATCCCAGGAATGGGCTCTAGCCTCCGACCCGTTCCAGACGATTGTTCGCAGATGGGGTCGGCCAGACATGGATCTACTGGCTACGGCGGAGAATGCCAAAGCGCCAATCTTCTTCAGCTGCTGGAGAGTCAGCGGAACGCACGGGATAAATGCTCTCACAGCCATGGCCGACGCACCTGCTACTGTATATTTTCCTCCATGGTCCATGATAGGCAAAGTTCTCCAGCACGTCAGGGAGCATCAAGGACCGGTGCTTGTGGTAGCTCTGAATTGGCCTTGAAGACCGTGGTATGCCGACCTCGTCCTTCTAGCTCGGGAGCCCCCTCTGTGCCTGGGCTACTTCCCGGGTCCAATCATCATGGACGACCCGTCTCCTTACTCACTTACAGCTTGGCTCTTGAACGCCGCAGATTAGCTCATAAGGGCTATTCGCCTAGTGTGGTAGCAACAATGCTCAAGGCTCGGCGGTCGTCAACGTCCTTGGCTTACTCGCGTGTGTGGAGTCTCTTTGACTCTTGGTGTTCACAGCGCAGGGTCTCTCCCTGGCGTTGCGGGATCCCAGACGTGCTGTCCTTTTTGCAAGCCGGCCTGGATAAAGGTCTGGCATTCGGGACTCTACGGGTACAAGTCGTAGCCCTAGCTTGTTTTCAGGGTCCGGTCTCTGGACGTTCTATCGCATCCCATTTGGATGTATCACGTTTTCTTAAAGGAGCTAAGACCTTGCAGCCACCGATACATCCCGTGGTGGCTTCTTGGGATCTTGCCTTAGTACTCCGGGCTCTTGTTGCTTCTCCCTTTGAGCCTCTGAAAGTCTGTTCCCTTAGAGATCTGACTCTGAAGACGGTGTTCTTAGTAGCCATCACCTCGGCACGGCAAATTTCAGAACTTCAGGCTCTGTCTTGTCGCGATCCCTACCTCTCCTTTTCTGCGGAGGGCGTGTCTCTTCGGACGGTTCCGTCCTTTTTGCCAAAGGTTCTGACGCCATTTCATGCCAATCAGCCTCTTTTTTTGCCTTCTTTTGTGAAGTCGGAATGTTCAGGACGTTATAGAGAGTTTCGAGCTGTGGACCTGAAAAGAATCCTTTGCCGATATCTGAAGGTCACGAACCCCTTTCGTACGACAGATCGTCTCTTCATTCTTTTTGCGGGGCCTTGTCGAGTGGGCGCAGCCTCGAAGTCCACTATAGCTAGATGGTTACGAAGGGCTATTGAGGCAGCGTATATCCTCCGAGGAAAACCAGTGCCTGCTGGGCTCCGGGCTCATTCCACACGGGCTCAGGCGGCGTCTTGGGCCGCACGTTCTCAAGTAGCTCCTCTCGACATTTGCCGAGCAGCGACTTGGTCGTCGTCGTCTACTTTTGTCCGGCACTATCGACTGGACGTCCAAGCTCGGCAGGAGGTTCATTTTGGAGCTGCAGTACTCTCGGCGGCTTTGGGCCCACCCTGAGGGTCGGTAGCTTGGGTACTGCCCGTTTGTCTGGACTGGTCTAGCAGTATGATTTGGAAGGAGAAATTTCACTTACCGTTAATTTCCTTTCCTCGAATACTGCTAGACCAGTCCAGGACCCACCCTGTTGTCGCTTGCAGTGCTTTTGGTGCAGTGGAGCCGCCGATCTATCCTGGATCATTTTCAGACAGTCTGAAAAAAAAAAAACGGAAAGAAGAGGGAATAAGAGAAATGAAATGACTTTTCAAGATTCTGGGAATGCCTTCGGCACCTTTGTACATAGTTTACTCAGGGACCACTTGGGCCTGGATTGGTTGTTATGTTACCTTCGGTTAAACTTGGTTCCGCTTTTCAGACCATACTGAGGGAGACCCCTAGAGGGTAGACCTACTTCACCAGGCTCCAGCCTATCAGAGCTCTGAAAGAATTCTCCGTCTCCAAGATCTGCTGGCAGGGGGACACAACGCGTTTGTCTGGACTGGTCTAGCAGTATTCCAGGAAAGGAAATTAACGGTAAGTGAAATTTCTCCTTACTTTTTCGCCTCCCCCCTAGACCTTTCCCTTTAAGATTTTCCATCTCCCTTTGTCCTGCTCCCTTCCCCACCCTATACTGTAAATAGCTCTGCCTCAGTGTCCGCTATACTGCTGTATATGTGAGCAGCTGATTTGTAAATAGTTCCTTGTAATATAGTTAGATATGTTCTCTGTATATGAGTTTTATTAAATGTAAATCGCCCCTGATCGCTGGAAGAGGCGGTATATTAAAAAAAAAAAAAAGTTTGTTTAAATAAATAAATAGCCAAGTCCTCCCCATATAAAACTCTCCTAGTCCCAAAAAAATCTTCATAAGTAACCCATCTCACCAAACCTTGTTATTCATTTCAACTTAAAATTATTCATGAATGGAGCAGTAGCCTAATAGTTAGAGTAGTGGCCTGTGACCAAAGAGATCAGGGTTCGAATCCCATTGGCCCTCCTTGGGGCCTTGGGCATCTCACTTAACCCTCCATTGCCTCCACTACAAACTTAGAAGCCAGTCTACTAAGCCCCATGCTAGTAGCACAGGTTCAGGCTGCAGTGATAGTGCAGGGCACTGTGCTAGATGCAGGCGAGCAAGGGTGGTCATCCCCGCTGAATTTAGCACAGCTCGCTGTGGTAGTACCACCATGGGTAACAACTATCGCTACCCACTGTGCTGGTGGTAGCTGCTTCCTGCCAAGCGTTCAAGGCTGCACTACTTGAATAGCATGCTTTAGTAAACCAGCCTCTTAAATTCCAAGCCCTCCAGAGAAATACCTACTCTGCCTGATTGTAATCACCTTGAACTACTATTGAATAGGTATGAGCTAAGTACTAAATAAAATAGTAGATTGCCTCTGACTGCAAAGCAACACTAGAACCCTTAGTTAGGCTCAAGGCATCTCTACATAATTTCTTAAAAGTCCACTATCAACTATTTATTTTGAATTTTATCAATTCTGTTTCCCTTGTTTGTGCACTAACAAAAATATTGTCCCACTATTCAGCTGTAGCCTCTCCACGCCAATGAATTTCTCATAGTACTTTCACAACTTATCTTGTGATGTTGTGGGATATGTTAGTTCCAAGAATATCCTACAGAACATTCTATAATTCTTATTTTAAGCTTTTTTTTCCACAGGTAATACATAAGAGGCTGCTTATGTCAAAGTAAACAAAGGCACACATTTTATGGTTATTTTATAAAGAATTCATACATAAAGGGGTAATGTTTACTAAACCGTGGTAACGTAGCAGTGGCTACGTTAATGCGCGCTAACGTTACCAGATGAAATGTTAGCGCGCGTTAATGTCTCCGGCAGCGTTAAGTCCCGCAGAGGGTAGAGAGAGGGCGGAGAGAAGGGGGTCAATGGGCAGGAAGTGGGCGGGAAGAGGCTCCTGCTACACTAACGCGGTGAACTAAAGGGCTGAACATTACATCGAGTGAAAACCTGTCGTTAGATGCACATTTGCAGGAGAGCGAAACCATTTCAGTGTCAGCAATGTACAGCATAGGCAGGGAGCCGAAAAAAAGTGATAGTAGTGCTACATGTGCAGCAACAGCATAGTGCCCAGGTATGCTTTGAGTTTATCTATATGATTAAAATGGAGTTCACCGCCTGGCGAACTGATGGTAGTCTTTTTGAATAAAGATCTCCTGATATTCGTAATTAGAATACGTCTGTTCGGCTCTTATAAAGAATCAAGTTTGAGCCGTGAATACTGATCGTAAGAACGGGTATGGTGCTTATGCCATAAATATTTTAGAAAGTGTTTAGCACGCCTGAATCCCCTGAGGAAGTGAAAACGAAACACGGCCTGTGTCAGGCTCTCAGGTTGTTGAATTATTGAATAAAAGTATCCTTCCAATTTTAAACCACGCATTACTGACTGGGTGTTGGGATGAAATAAGACATTTGTGGCAAAACACTAAACTTCTCTCGTTATTAGTGAGAAAAGATGAAGAGGCAGAGGTGGGCTGTACACTGATTTGGAAAAGCAACAATTAAAATTTAAAAAAATGCTATCAGTAGAATAGTTAGGTGCCATCAAGCCAATGCTGACTCCTGGTGACCCAGCAGCCCCTGGGTTTTCTTTATGACTGGAAGTAGATTGCCAGGCTTTTTCTTCCAAGGCAATAGAGGGTAAAATAAATTGCCCAATGTCACAAGGGGTGCCAGTGGGAATGAACCCTGGTCTCTTGGGTATAAGGCTGTTGCTCTAACCAATAGGCTACTCCTCTACTTCATACTGATTGCATAGCACAGTAGAATTATCTGCCCAAGGTCCTAATTCTGCAGGAAATTAAAGGCATGATCGTTTGGACAAGACTTTTAATAGAAGAATATTAGCCAACTTTGGATTTTTTTTAGGGGTGTGTTTTCAGGGTTTTTATTCTCTTTTCATATTTGACCATACTATCCAACTGAACAGATTGGCTCACTTAGGTATTACTGGAATTGCACTAAAATGGTTCCAGTCCTACATTTCTAACCGTTCCCAATATGTCAAAATTAACCAAGAATCATCTTCCATCTTTCAGCAAGAACAAGGAATACCCCAAGGTTCAGCCCTCTCTGCCCTCCTGTTTAATTTATATCTACAACTGATATGTGACATATTCATCAAATATAAAATTAATTTTCACAGATAATATAATGGTTTATGCTCCAGTTGACATAAAACCCCCACAATTTAACAACATCACTGACTGCATATATGAAGCTGAATTATGGCTCAACAAAAACACCTTACAAATCAACTAAAAAAAAAACAACAGAAATCTTATTCACCACAAGAAATCAAAACTTCATAACCACCCACTTTCAAATTACACAATATCAATTTGCCAGTCAAACATGAAGTATAATATCTAGGTAACATTAGTGAGAAAGCTCTCAATATGACATCTCAGATCAAACTTTCTGCTAGAACACTACAAATTAAAAACTATTCAACACCTCAGACCAATTCTAGACCCCCATGATTTTCGAACGATAGTTCAGGCACTAGTAAATCCTTATCTGGACTACTACAATGGTATTCTACAAGGTCTCCCAAAGAAGTCTATTCACACACTCCAACTTGCCCATAATGTTTCTGCTAGGATAATAACCAAGGCTAACCTAACTGAACATATCAGTCCTATCCTATACAACCTCCACTGGCTCCCAGTAGCCTCCAGAATAAAGTACAAGCAAATAAAGCATAGTTACTCACCTGTAACAGGTCATCTCCAGGAACAGCAGGAATTTAGTTTTCACATATGGGTATCGTCGGTACCAACGGAGCCTGCGCGGGAATGCTCCCCAGCGTCCAATTAGAAAGCTTTTGGGAGCATCCCACAGCGCCTGGCGTGCTGTCTTCCCGCCTTTCCCAACTGCCTCTCTCCAGTTGAGTTTAAAGCTGAGACAAAGAGAGGGAGAGAGGGAAAGAGAAAGAGAAAGAGACAGATAGAAAGATAGAAAGATACAACTCCTAGGGGAGGTGGGTGGGTTGTGAAGACTAAATTCCTGCTGTTCCGGAGATCACCTGTTACAGGTGAGTAACTATGCTATCTCCAGGAACAAGCAGGAATGTAGTCTTCACATAGATGGCATAAATGACTGCTTCTTGGAGCAGCTGGTTCATGAACCGACCAGAGGGGAAGCCATATTAGACCTAGTCCTTAGTGGAACACCAGATCTAGTGCAAGAGATAAGGGTGTTGGGGCCACTTGGCAAAAGTGATCATAGCATGATCACCTTTGATTTAATTAGTGGAGGAGGGATAGTAAGGAAATCTACAGTACTACCTTTTAACTTTCGAAAGGGAGACTATGATAAAATGAGGAAAATAGTTAAGAAAAAACTAAAAGGAGCAGTTGCAAAGATTAAAGACTTACATCAAGCTTGGGTGTTGTTGAAAACTACTATCTTGGAAGCCCAGACCAGCTGTATTCCACGCTTTAAGAAAAGTGGAAGGTAGTCCAAGAAACTGCCAGCATGGTTTAAAGGTGAGGTCAGAGAGGCTGTTGTTGCCAAAAAAGCATCTTTCAGGAAATAGAAAAAAGAGCCAAACGACGAAACCTGGAAACAGCACAAGCACTGGCAGGTCAAATGCAAGGCATTGATAATTCAGGCAAAGGGAGAATTTAAGAAGAAGCTTGCTGTGGAAGCAAAAACGCGAAATAAAGATTTTTTCAAGTACATTCGTAGCAAAAAACCTGTGAGAGAGTCAGTTGGTCCATTAGATGATAGAGGAGTTAAAGGGGCACTAAGAGGCGACAAGGCGATAGCGGAGAGACTGAATGAATTCTTTGCTTCAGTCTTTACTGAGGAAGATGTAGGGATGTTACCCAAGACTGAAGTGGTATTTAAAGGTGAGGAAGAATTGAAGGAAATATCGATACATCGGGAAGATGTATTACAACTATTAGATAAACTGAAGAGTAGCAAATCACCTGGGCCGGATGGTATACATCCAAGGGTGTTGAAAGAACTGAAATATAAGATTGCAGACCTGCTATTAGTAATCTGTGAACTATCATTAAAATCATCTCTAATACCTGAAGATTGGAGGATTGCCAATGTAACACCGATTTTTAAAAAGGGTTGCAGGGGTGATCCGGGAAACTACAGACCGGTGAGCCTCACGTCAGTACCGGGAAAAAATGGTAGAAACCATCATAAAGAATAAAATTACTCAGTATGTAGATAGTCATGGCCTAATGGCAGACAGCCAACATGGCTTTAGACAAGGAAGATCTTGTTTAAAAAAACATAACAGATTAGTAAAAGTGTGAATAAACAGGTGGACAAAGGTGAGTCGGTTGATATACTGTATCTGGACTTTCAGAAAGCCTTTGACAAGATCCCTCATCAGAGACTTTTGGCAAAACTAAAGAGTCATGGGATAGGAGGCAGTGTACTATTGTGGATCAGGAACTGGTTAAAAGATAGAAAGCAGAGGGCTGGGCTAAATGGCCAATTTTCCCCAATGGAGAAAGGTGAATAGTGGTGTACCTCAGGGATCTGTGCTGGGTCCGCTGCTTTTTGACATATTCATAAATGACCTGGAAAGTGGAATAACGAGTGAGGTTATCAAATTTGCAGATGACACAAAACTATTTAAAGTTGTTAAAACCCAAGAGGATTGTGGAAAATTGCAAGAGGATCTTGATAAATTGGAAGACTGGGCATCAAAATGGCATATGAAATTTAATGTGGACAAGTGCAAAGTTATGCACCTAGGGAAGAACAACCCAAACTATGGTTACACAATGCAAGGTTCCACATTAGGAACCACCACCCAGGAAAAAGATTTAGGCGTCATTGTGGATAACACATTAAAACCCTCGGCCCAGTGTGCAGCGGCAGCCATGGTGAGACTGCATTTTGAATATTGTGTGCAATTCTGGTCGCCATATCTTAAAAAGGATATAGCGTTATTAGAAAAGGTTCAGAGAAGAGCCACCAAAATGGTAAAGGGGATGGAAGGATACTCCTATGAAGAAAGGCTAAAAAGGTTAGGGCTCTTTAACCTGGAAAAGAGACGGCTGAGGGGAGATATGATAGAAGTCTATAAATTAATGAACGGAGTGGAACGGGTAAACGTAGATCGATTGTTTACGTTATCAGAATATAGAAAGACTAGGGGACATGCAATGACGCTACAGGGTAAACTATTTAAGACTAATAAAAGAAAATATTTTTTCACTCAACGTGTAATCAAACTCTGGAATTTGTTACCGGAGGATGTAGTAAAGGCTGTTAGTGTAGCTGGGTTTAAAAAAGGTCTGGACAAGTTCCTGGAGAATGGTCCATAAACCATTATTAAGAAGGGGCCGAGGATATCAATGCTTGACCCAGTACAAGCATTGCGGAACCTGTGTCTTTTGGGGAAACTGCTAGGTACATATGACCTAGATTGGCCACTGTTAGAAACAGGATTCTGGGCTTGATGGACCTTGGTCTGACCCAGAATGGCATATCTTATGTTCTTATGGGGACTCCCTAGCTTTAGATGCCAGGAAGAGAACCCCAGAAGTTGTGTGTCCCTGTGAAAGGGCTCCACTTCCCCCCCCCCCCCCCATGGATCTCTGGCATCCTACCAGGGATGGTGGGTAGGAGTTAATTAGGTATGGAACAGGTGTTGGAGAACAGTCTGACCAAACAAGGCATCCCGGTGGGAGTCCTTGTCCAAGCAGTAATGGGCTGTGAAGGTATGATCCGAGGCCCAAATGGCTGCTCGACAGATGTCGTCGATAGACACAGAGTGCAGATGAGCCATTGAAGCTGCCATGGCTCTCACATTGTGAGCTGTGACATGGCCCTCCAGAGGAAGATTCTTACTCTGATAGGCAAACGAAATACTCTGTGCAATCCAGTTGGACAGTGTTCTCTTGGAGACTGGAAGTCCCAAATGAGAAGGATCAAAAGCAACAAAGAGTTGAGAGGACTTTCTATGTTGCTGTGTTCTTTGTAAGTAAAAGGCTAAAGCTCTTTTACAGTCCAAAGTATGAAGGTTCCTTTCTGCATTTGATGCATGAGGCCTTGGAAAAAACATAGGCAGGTAGACCGCTTGGTTTAGATGAAAAGGCGAGACCACCTTTGGCATAAAGTGTGTATGAGTCCTAAGGACTACCTTGTCATGATGGAACCTTGTACAAGGAGGATCAGCCACTAGAGCCTGCAACTCACTGATGCGACGTGCTGATGTGACTGCAATGAGAAAGATAACTTTCCAGTAAAGGAATTTCAACGAGGTAGTAGCTAAGGGTTCGAAAGGTGGCTTCATAAGCTGGCCAAGAACCAGGTTTAAGTCCCATGCCACCGGTGGTGGCCTAATGGGAGGCTTAGTTAGAAGGTCTCTCATAAATCTTGCTATAAGAGGATGGGAGGAAATAGGTTGTCCATTTAAAGGCTTGAAAGAAGCTGCAATAGCACTCAAATGAACTCTTACTGAGTTAGTCTTAAGTCCTACATTGGATAAATGAAGAAGATACTCCAGTAATGATTCCAGAGGTATCACAAGGGGGCTAAGACCCTTCTACGAGCACCATATGGTAACCCTTTTCCACTTGAAAGCATAAGAGCGTCTTGTGGAAGGCTTCCTGGAAGCATAAAGGATATCCTTTACTTGCTGAGAAAGGTTAAGATCATGAAGACCTAGGCCTTCAGCAACCCAGCCCTGAGATGCAGAGACTGGGGACTGGGATGCCATAACATTCCGTCCTCCTGAGACAGGAGATCTGGAGCAGACCCTAACTCCAGAGACGGAACTTGAGAGAGATGTAGAAGCCGTGGCCAATGTGGAGCTATGAGAATCATACAGCCTCTGTCTCTCTGAAGCTTGAACAGAGTTTTGGGAATTAGGGGAATGGGTGGAAAGGCATAAAGGAAGTCTTGACCCCAATGAAGGAGGAAAGCATCCCTGGCCTGAGAGCCCTGAGCCGGAATTCTGGAACAGAACCGGGGAAGTTTGGCATTCAACGGACTTGCAAAGAGGTCTATGTCCGGGGTTCCCCAAATTTGAAAAATCTTGGCCACCTGGTCTGCATGTAGAGACCATTCGTGTGGAAGCAGAACTCGAATGAGTCTGTCTGCCCAAGAGTTTTGGATGCCTGGAAGATACACTGCCAGGAGATGAATCTGATGCTCTCTGGCGAGGGCCCATAGTCGCAAAGCTTCATTGCAAAGCGACAGAGAGCCTGTTCCTCCCTGCTTGTTCATGTAGAACATAGCTACTTGATTGTCCGTATGAATGAGGACTGTCTTGTAGCTTAGCAGGGTGTGGAACACTCAAAGAGCAAGGAAGATTGCCCTGAGCTCTAAGAGATTGATATGTAGATGAGTCTCCTGTGGAGTCCAAGTGCCTTGGGTGGAGAGGTCTTGCAGATGAGCTCCCCAACCCACTGGTGAAGCATCTGTTGTGAGAGTTGCCTGGGGTAAAGGTTGTTGAAATCGGGACCCCACCAACAGGTTTTGAGTGGACTGCCACCATTGGAGGGACAAAATAAGGTGATTTGTGTTTGCTATTTTGTCTGACAGGCACCCTGATGCCTGGGTCCATTGAGTGGATAAAGTCCACTGGGCTGCTCTCATATGGAGGCGAGCATAAGGAACCACATATGCATAGTAGATGCCATGTGGCCTAGTAGTTGTAACATTTCTCGAGCAGTGAGGTGAGGCTTTAGCATGGCTTGAGAAGCTAACTGCACAATGTGAAGGCAACGGGTCTGAGGAAGATAGGCCCTTGCCTTTGTGGTATCCAGCATAGCTCCTATAAATTCCAGGGACTGAGTAGGAGTTAGGTTGGATTTTGGGATGTTTATGATAAGGCCCAAATATTGAAGGATACACATTGTGCAAGACAGAGAAATCCTGGCTTCTGGCTCTGATGGGGCTCGAATGAGCCAGTCGTCTAAGTAAGGGAAGACGAATATTCCTAGAGTGTGAAGAAAGGCTGCCACCACAGCCATGCATTTTGTAAACACCCTTGGTGCTGAGGCCAGGCCGAAAGGAAGAACTCTGTACTGGTAGTGCTTCCCCTGAAATAGAACCGAAGGAATCTTCGGTGGGTTGGATGGATAAGAACATGGGTGTATGCATCCTTGAGATCTAGAGAACAAAGCCAATCCTGACTCTGAAGGTATGGCAGAAGAGTTCCTAGAGAAACCATCTTGAATTTCTCTTTGAACAGGAATTTGTTCAACTCTCTGAGGTCTACAATAGGTCTGTGTCCTCCTGTTTTCTTTGGGATAAGGAAATAGGGGGAGTAAAACCCTGTACCCTGTTGGGGAATGGGTACCTCTTCTATTGCCCCTTGGGCAAGAAGTATAGTGACCTCTTGACTTAACTGGTTGTTGAGAGAGGTCTGAGAACTGAACTATCTTACCATTGTAGGAGGCGGCATGCGAAGGAAGTGAAGCTTGTACCGCTCTTTTACAATGGAAAGAGTCCAATCTTCTGCTGTTATCTGCCCCCATCTGGGGGCAAAATGACACAACCTTCCTGGAATGGTGGAAGGCTCTGGTCCGCTGAGGAGGGCCAGGAAGGCTAAGTTCTCTAGATGGAAGTCAAAGGCCTTGTGGAGGCTGAGACTGCTGAGACGGTTGAGGCTTAGCAGTCTTTGCTTCCCTTTGTTTAGGTGGTTGCTGACCTTTTCGGGCAGACTGACCTGCAGAACATTCTTGGTGGGAATAAGAGGGGTAAAACCTCATCTTTTTGGAGAAGAATGTTTTTTTGAAAGATTTCTTCCTTGCAGGATCAGCTGTAGCTTTGGATAATCTATCCAAGGTGGAGTTATCAGCATCCAGTTCATTGGCTTTCTCTTGCCAATTTTTGCCAAAAGATTCTCACCTGTACAAGGGATATTGCCCAGTTTGTCCTGTACCCAGAGCTCCCAGTCAGATGCCTGGAGCCAGGCAATCCTACGTGCACCTAAGGCAATGGCAGAGGTTCTGCTTATGCACTCAAAACAGTCAAAAGCTGCACGATTGACAAACTTAGAAACATCCTGGGCATGTTTAATCAGTGTGAGAAAATCCTGCCTCTTATCATCAGGAAGGAGAGGGCTTAAAATCTCCAAATCTCCTGTGACTTCTTTAAGGAACATTCCCATATATAAAATATAGGAATTGATCCTGGCAGAAAGCATGGAAGCCTGGAAAGTACGACAGCCAAAGGCATCCAAAGTTCTACACTCACGTCCTGGAGGATTAGAGGCATGCCTCTTTGCACTCCTGATCCTTCTCATAGCTGATTCCACTACAATGGAGTGGTGAGGAAGCCGAGTCTTCTGGAAGCCAGGACAAGGAGGGACTCGATACATGGTATCCAGTCTACGAGAGTGAGGAGAGGTGGTAAGAGGTGTTTCCCACATTCTTAACATGAGATCATGTAAGATCTCATGAATAGGCAAAGTAGCTGCCTCTTTAGGAGCCTTGGGATATTGTATAAGCTCCAACTCCTTTGCTCTGGGCTCTGCTTCAGGAGCCACTGTAATGGAAAGACTTTGAGCCACCTCTCTGATGAAATCCTGAAAGGATATATCTTCTGGAGGAGACATCCTATGTTTAGGAGAGGAAGGCTCCTCCGGGAGAAGTACTCCGGTACCGACCGAGCTGTCAGAATCCTCAGACTCCTCCGAGGAGTCAAAGTACCTTCTATCCGGATGCTCTTGTAGAGCACGGTACCCGTACCGACCGAAGTCGGTGTCGGGGGGAATCGGTACCGGTTTATCGGTACCGGAAAGCATAGCATGACTCGGTGCCGGCAATGCAGACACCGATGTTGATGCTGCCGGTACCGGCTGAACTGTCTGAAGCGGTTCCGAGGGTACCGATGCCGCAAGGAGAGCCGCCAGACTGCGTTCAATAGCCAGGAATCTCTGGTCTATCGACGCTGCCGATGCCTGGGTATCGATACCGGAGAAAGCGGCCGGTACCCTAGAGCATGGCACCAGTAGTTCTGCCGAGGTTGAGGCCTTGAGAACATCCTGGAGCCCCGATAATGCTTTGGAAGCCGAAGCCTCCCGCCAGGGCAATTTTGCCGGTGCAGAACCCTCAAGGGCAACGCCAGAGGCATCTCGATGCTTGGAAGGAGATCTACCCTTTGAGGACTGGCCAGACTTATGTTTAGTTACCTGAGATCCATGGGAGGAAGACGAAGCCCTGGAAGACGTCGATGCCACAGAGGCTGCATCGGAGGGAAAAAGGGTTCTGAGCTTAGCAGCTCGGTTTTGCCGACCTCTTTTAGACATCATTCCACAGGCCATACACTCCGAAATGGAGTGGTCAGGACCTAAACATTTAAGGCACCACTCGTGGGTGTCGGTGACGGAGATGGTACCGCCACACTTGGTGCACTTCTTGAAAGCCGAAGCGGGTTTTTCCATAGTAAAGGAAATTTTAGGCCTAATGCTCAAAATGGCGCGTGCACCTGAAGAGAAAGATTTGGAAAAAAAAATTATTATATATATATTTTTTTTTTTAAAAGAAAGGAAGAAAGGACCGGCGGTACCGGTCGCGTCGAGGGAAGGCAGACGCGACCACAAAAAAGAAGGAGAATAGGAAAATTTTCTGCAGTGACAGGAACGACAACCTGCTGGCTCCGCGGAAAACGAAGAACTGGAGAGAGACAGTTGGTAAAGGCGGGAAGGCAGCACGCAGGCGCTGTGGGATGCTCCCAAAAGCTTTCTAATTGGAGGCTGGGGAGCGTTCCCGCGCAGGCTCCGTCGGTACCGACGATACCCATATGTGAAGACTACATTCCTGCTTGTTCCTGGAGATTCACTGCTTTCAAATTGCACAACGACATCTCCCCCTCCTATCTATCCATCATAACATAATCACAAAAGGACAACAGACACAGGAGAAAAAAATGCACAAAACCTACTGGAAATACCATCCTCAATACACAAACTAAACAGTTTACAAGTAATAGAGCATTCAGATTTACAGCCCCCACACTCTGGAACGTTCTACCCGGCCAAATCAGAGCAATGAAAGACCTCCTAACATTCCGCAAGGAATTAAAATCCCTTCTATTCTCAGAATATTATAAATACACCCTCCACCAATACATCTAATCTCCCTCCTACCACCCAAATATCTTAAACCTCCCATATTCTCCAATTGTATCTTATTGTAAATAGCTAAGAGATCCATATATCACTATGCCTATGTATAAGTGTACATTGGTATATACAGGGTGGCCCAAAACAAGTGAGAACATCTCATAGCATATAAGTTATTTAAAATTTCAAAAAGACAGATGTAAACGATTGACAAATTAAAAAAAAAATGGCGACTGGAAATTGTCGAAATAAAGACGTTATATAGCTAAAAAAGGTAAATAAGTAAACTATTTAAGCTTTTAATTTACGAGATGTTCTCACTTTTTTTGGACCACCCTGTATATAGTTCTTGTTTCAACTAAGTTCCTAGTTCCAATTATGTAATGGTTAAATATGTTCCATGCATCTTCAATTATAGTTCCATGTAAATTTCCCCTGATCTGTGGAAGAGGCGGTATAAAGAAACCCATTCAAATAAATAAATAAATATTTGTACTGAGCTATTTTTAGTTTAACTTATTTTGAGTCAGATAGGAAAAGACGAGAAATCAAATCTAAATATAGGTCTGGAAGATTACAGGAAAGATCTCCAGCTTTTTATTATATTTGAGTTTGCATTTGTAAAATGATAGCTGTATAACTTCCTAGTTTTTATATTGTGCTTTTTCCTGTTCCTTTTGGACCCTAGTGATTATCCAGGGTTTAGCAAGACTATAAACTAATTTCCAGAGTTCTTCAGGTGGCTGTTTATGCTTAAGGACTATGTATACTATGTTATGGCCTACCCTATCTATGTGTGCTAGCACCAAGATCCCTCATTGTCACCCATGTGAACCTCTGCAGCCACTTCTTGTGTTAGTTAAGCCCTGGGCCTCTCTCCATGGACTTTATAACTCACCTTCTGTCTTCAAACATTGTGCAAGAATTCTGATAAACACTAAGGGCCTGATTCTATCCCAGAAGTAGATCCCCTCTTTGCGTCCAATCTGAACCGGACGCACAGAGGGGATTGAGTTTCTGATCCCGTGGGGCACTTCAAGCCCCATGGGATCAGAATCACGAACAGTCCTGCACGTGCAGGTCGGGACTGCGATTCTGTCCGGCCTGCACGTGCAGGACTGCACCCGGCTAACTCAGTCAGGGCATTTAAATGGAGCTGTGGCGCTATGTTGCCATGGCACTGCGGCTCCATTTAAAAGCCGCAATGCTGGCCGCCGACTAAAACTGCACATTCCCCACAGCCCAACCTCCAGCCTCTGAAGGCCAGGGTCGGGCTGCGGGGCATGTCCTCTGGCGTCCCCCTCCCCCCCAGCCCTTTCCACGCCCCAAATTAAAAAAAAAGAAGTCCAGGGGAGTTATTCCACCTCGGAGGTGGAATAAACTTCCCTTGCCATTTCACCAGCCCCGGACGTACAGGGCCAACATTAGAATTGGCCCTGTATGTCCAAGGCCAACGAATGCCCACTGCCCACCCACTCTCCACCACCCTGGCGAGGAAGTTAGTTGGGGGCTGAAGCCAGTACGAATAGCAGGGATGGACATCCTGTTCAGAATTCCATCCCTGCTATTCGTGGTTCAGAATGACCCCCTAATTGGTTTTCCCACATGCTGCATTTTATTTTATTTTTTTTATTTATTTATTTATTTACTTCTCTTATATACCACGCTATTAAAATCAGTGCGGTTTACAACTGAACAAAAAACATACTGCAATGTCACACGACAATTGAGTTTTTACATTGAACAAGGACGAGATAACCTGGAGGTAACAGGGGTAACTAATTACAGAGTAATTATTCATGGAGTATGGTGAGAAATTATACATATAATATAGCTTGGTTTCAACATATTTATAAGAGGTTTAATCAATAAGATGTGTGATCAGTACCAATAATAAATAAGAGAGGGGATATGGTGGTAGAGCTAGTCATTTTCTTTATGGTGTTGGATTTTGGGTGGGGTGGAGTAGGGTGTAGGATGTGAGGATGGGTGGATGTTTCTGGGATTGGATTCTGGGTAATGGATGAGGAAAAGGTGTTTGAGGGCTTTTCTAAATGACAATAGGTCTGGGGTGGAACGGAGCTCAGTAGGGCGGGCATTCCAGGTCATGGGTGCAAATAGGGAGAAGGCTCTATTGGCGGTAGCCTTTTTGCACTTAGTTAGAATGTTGGGGATCTCTAGAGTGTTTGCTTGATTAGATCTCCTGATCCTGTTGAACGGCCGGCTTTGAATGAGTTTGCTGATGGGTGAGGTGATCTGGTTCCTTAGGGCTTTGAATGTTAGTACTAGGGACTTATACTGGATTCTAGCCTGAAGTGGAAGCCAGTGGAGATCCATCATGACTGGGGTTATATGTTCAGCTCTTGATGTACCTGCAAGTACCCTTGCTGCAGCATTCATTGCAAGGTGAAGAGGTCCTAGTGTTGACTGAGGGAGGCCATGAAGGATAATATTTGCAAAGTCTAGATGTGGGAGCACCAAGGCTTGGAAGATAGTTTGGTAGTCATTAAAGTCCAATAGGGGGCGCAGGTGACGTAGTATCCGGACCTTGTGGTAAATTGCTTTCGTGATGTTCTTCACATGTGTAAACATGTCGAGTCGTTGGTCGAGCGTGATGCCGAGATAGCGGATAGTTGATTTTGCTATCAACTCAATATTGTTTACTTTTAATGTGGGGGGTGGGGAGAACATCTGGTTCTTGGTGAGGAATAAGACATCTGTTTTACTATGGTTGATCCTTAAATTTTGTGTTGTAAGCCATTGTGATACAGCTTCGAAGCAGCTTGATATAGGTGAAAAGTCAGGTTGATCAATCAGGAATGGTGAGTAGATTAGGACGTCGTCTGCGTAGACTAGGCACTGGATGTTGAAGGAGCGGATTAGGGTACAAATTGGTTGCATATATATGTTGAACATTAATGCAGATAGGGATGAACCCTGAGGTACACCTTGATTGAGAGGGAATGGGTCAGAAGTCATGGGACCTGTTCTGACTTGTTGCCATCTGTTAGATAGATAGGACTTGCACCATGCTATAGCTGAGCCTTGTATTCCTTTCTCCACAAGACGGAGTATCAGAGTTTCATGGTTGACTGAATCAAAGGCTGCAGCAATATCCATAAAAATGAGGACAAATCCCTGGCGGATGTTATCAAGTCCTGTAACTAGATCATTGAAGAGAGTTGTGAGGATGGTGTCGACACCATGAGCTTCTCTGAAGCCATGTTGAGATGGATCCAGTGGAGCTACATCGTCAATATGTTGTTGGATTTGTCGTTGAACTACCTTTTCAATGATTTTGGTGAGTAGGGGGATGCTTGATATTGGGCGAAAGGATTCAACTTTGGAGGAATCAAGTTTGTTGTTTTTTAATAATGGGCGGATTGAAGTAAATTTCAGGCTTTGTGGGAAAGATCCTATGGAGAGGGATTGGTTCGTGATTCTGCTTATAGCGGGACTAAGTTCTTGGCGTAATTCTTTGATCCAACTAGCTGGACATGGGTCACTAGGGGCAGTGGTAAGATTAATGGATTTTATTCCTATTGCTGACATAACATCCTCTCCGAAACTGATAGTCATATTTGTTAAGGGGATTGCATGCAAACATGGGAATCCAACCTCTACTGTGTCTGATCATGGTTCCCATTTATTGCCAGATTCTAGAAAGGCTTTTGTAAGAATTTGGGTGTCCCTCTCCAGTTCTCCTCTGAATACCATCCTTAGAATAATGGCTTAAAAGAATTAAATCAAGTTCTGGAGGAATTTGTTTGTGTGTGAAGATTCACCCAATGTACTAGTGGACCTACTCAACAACTATGTGAACAAATCCATGTGTAGTTTTCCATTCTTTCCCATGTATGGCCAACATCCTGCCCATCTTCCTATTCAAGCCCCAAAAGCTCCTGCAGCCAATAACTTTGTTCAGCAACTCCAAGACATCTGAAGCAGGTGAACCATAGCTTTGAGAGGGTCAAAGCACAACAAATTAAGTTTGCCAAACAGACCCCACGGGCTAGAACTTTAGTTCCATGTGGGTTATAAAATTTTATTATCCACTAATATACATCTGAAGCTCCACTAAATTGGGTATTAGATTCATCTGGCCATATACCATCACAGAAAGATCAAACCAGTAAGAGTGCACCTTCAACTTTTGAACTCCCTTAAGCTACCCTCCTATCTTCCAAGTGTCCCTACTGAAACCCTTCATGTCTGATTACTATACCTGATTATGCATCTGTGTACCTATATGTAAAAGTAGAAGCAGAGGGGAGGAGATTGCCTATAACCACCAGAACACTGGAACAGGTAAAAGTGAAGTAAGCAATTAAGCAGCTTCAAGGCACTTGACGAATGTGATGTTCCTTGGCAGGTGTGTGCAGAAAAGAGTGGAGGGAAAGTGGGCAGATTTCATGCATAATGTGATGCAAAGACGGCTACCCTGAGGAGGCACATTATTTCCATTGCAAGCCACAGGAAAAGAAAGAGGAAGTAGGAGAATGTGACGGTGAGAAGAGAGGAAAGGAGTTATTAAGGGATTTGTATGGGAAGGGGAGCAGTTTAATGACTTGCTGCAAGAGAAGACTGAATTCATACTGAAGCAGACTTGATGATTATATTTTGAGAAGGGGAATAATCCCAAAGGGCTGTTGGCTTACATGTTGAGAGGGCAGAGAGTGAGAATGATGATTAGGGGAGCTCAAAGGCAGGGACAAATGTTTACGTCCCTGAAGGGTATTGTTAATGTGCTCAGGGAATATTTTTATGGAGTTATAAACTCTCAGGGGAACCCATAAGGTAGAGTTTTGGAGAGGACTTTTTTAAAAGCTCTCACTACCTAAAATATCTCTGGAGGAGAAGGAAAGGTTGAACTGTTCAGTTTCACAGGTGAATGTGAAGTAAGAAATTAAGCAGCTTCAACCAGGGAAAGCTTGTGGGATGGATGGATATGGGACTGCATTTTATACGACTTTCAGTGGTCAAGTGACCCCTGTATTGGTCAGAGTATTCCAGCAGATATTTGATAGTTTTCTACACTGCCTTATCAAGCAATTAAAGTGGTTTACAAAGAACGCAAATAAACAATAACTAACATAGTTACAAGGTAACCATCTGCAACTTATTTACATTTGATAACATATTTACATAGAGGCTTTGAAACCTTATACAAATTTAAGAGTAAGAAATCAGCAAACGATTGAGAAGGTTGATCATGGATATATGTCTAGTGTCGAGTCCAAAGATTGGATATAGGCCGACTCCCACTGTCTTGTGTTTGAGATGTGTAATAAATACTATGATATGCTAGGAGGGGAGACCTGTGGAGGATTGTGCAGGATATCACCAGATATTGTTGTTAAACTCAGACGTCAAACATTTTGCTAAGGACTTAGTAATGTGGCTTGATGGAATAATCCCCACCTGGATGCCCAGAGAGTAGGTTGGATTCTAACTGAGCATTCATCCAATAATATACTTAGAACCTTAGGAATTATTCAGGCAGTAAGACTGGAGTGGACTAAAGCTGCCCTAAATTATACTGGGTGCCGAAAATGTATTTGATAAACACCACAAGGCCCATCTAGTCTGTTCTTCCATATCAACAACTACAACAGTCCCTTTCTTTCCTTTAGAGATCCTCTGTGTTTATCCCATGCTTTTTTAATTCAGATACTGTCCTCATCTCTACCACCTCCACTAGGAGACTATTCCACGGATCCACCACTCTCTCCATAAAGAAATATTTCCGCATATCACTCCTGAATCTACCCCCTTTAACCCTCATCCCATGTCCCCTCATAGCAGAACTTGCTTTCAATCGAAAGAGGCTCTCCCCCTGTGCATTTATGCCACGGGGGGGGGGGGGGTATTTAAATGTCTCAATCATATCACCTCTATCCCGCCTTTCCTCTAAGGTGTACATATTAAGATCCTTAAGTCTGTCCTCATATGCTTTATAATGAAGGCCACTAACCATTTTAGTAGCCACCCTCTGTACTGAGTCCATCCTGTTTATATCCTTTTGAAGGTGTGGTCTCCAGAATTGCACACAATACTCCAAATGTAGTTGTACCAAAGACTTATACAGAGGCACTATCACCTCCTTTTTTCTGCTAGCCATTCCTCTCCAAGCATCCTTCTAGCTTTTGCTATCACCTTTTCTACCTGTTTATCTACTTTAAGATCATCAGACACAACCACGCCTAGGTCCCGCTCTTCTTTAGTGGACAAAAGTACTTCACCACCTATACTAGATTGCTCCCTTGGATTGCTGCAGCCCAAATGCATGACCTTGCATTTTTTAACATTAAAGCCCAGCTGCCTGATTCTAAACCATTCTTCAAGCTTAGCAAGATCCCTCCTCATGTTATCTACACCTTCCTGGGTGTCTACTCTATTGCAGATTTTGGTATCATCTGGAAAGAGGCTAACCTTACCCGACAGCCCTTCCGCTATATCACTAACAAAGATGTTAAAAAGAATCGGACCAAGGACAGATCCCTGGGGCACACCACTGGTAACTTCCTTCTCCTTAGAGTGAGCTCCATTTACCAGTCTCTAAAATGCTTGTATGGAAATGCTAGAAGTCTAAAAAATAAGATGGGAGAGTTAGAATATATAGCACTAAATGAGAGGTTACATATGATTGTTATCTCAGAGACACAGTCGAAGGAGAACAACCAGTGGAAAACTGCGATACCTGGGTACAAACTATATTGCAACGATAGAACTGATCAAATTGGTGGAGGGGTTGCGCTCTGATCTCTATGGATTGAAATTCCATGTAAAAAGGGGAAGGCGATGGCAGTGGAGAGTGTACTATCGACCTCCTGAATGAACAAATGGTTGATGAAATGCTCAAAGAAATCAGGGAAGCTAACAAAATTTACAGCACAGTAATAATAATGAATGATTTCAAT
This sequence comes from Ichthyophis bannanicus, assembly GCA_033557465.1. Classification (NCBI taxonomy): domain Eukaryota; kingdom Metazoa; phylum Chordata; class Amphibia; order Gymnophiona; family Ichthyophiidae; genus Ichthyophis; species Ichthyophis bannanicus. Next base: position 585,295,965 of record CM066034.1, read on the forward strand.
TACCCCGGTATTGATTGGGTCAGTATCACGGCAGGACATGCTAGAGAGATAAAGTTTCTAGATGAAATAAATGACTGCTTCTTGGAGCAGCTGGTTCATGAACCGACCAGAGGGGAAGCCATTTTGTTACTAGTCCTTAGTGGAACACCAGATCTGGTGCAAGAGATAAGAGTGTTGGGGCCACTTGGCAATATTGATCATAGCATGATCGCGTTTGATTTAATTAATGGAGGAAGGATGGTAAGGAAATCCACAGTACTACCTTTTCACTTTCGAGAGGGAGACTATGATAAAATGAGGAAAATGGCTAACAAAAAAAAAAACCTAAAAAGGAGCAGATGCAAAGGTTAAAGACTTACATCAAGCTTGGGTGGTGTTTAAAAATACTATCTTGGAAGCCCAGATCAGCTGCATTCCATGCTTTAAGAAAAGTGGAAGGAAGTCCAAAAAACTGCCAGCATGGTTTAAAGGTGAGGTCAGAGAGGCTGTTGGATGCCAGAAAAGCATCTTTCAGGAAATGGAAAAAAAGAGCCAAATGACGAAAACTTGAAACAGCACAAGCACTGGCAAGTTGGATGCAAGGCATTGATAAGGCAGGCAAAGAGAGAATTTGAGAAGAAGCTTGCTGTGGAAGCAAAAACGCATAATAAAGACTTTTTCAAGTACATTCTTAGCAAAAAAACCTGTGAGAGAGTCAGTTAGACCATTAGATGATAGAGGAGTAAAAGGGGCACTAAGAGGGGACAAAGAACATAAGAACATAAGATATGCCATACTGGGTCAGACCAAGGTCCATCAAGCCCAGTATTCTGTTTCCAACAATGGCCAATCTAGGTCATACGTACCTAGCAGTTTCCCCAAGGGACACAGGTTCCACAATGCTTGTATTGGTTCAAGCATTGATATCCTGGGTCCCTTCTTAATAATGGTTTATGGACCTTTCCTCCAGGAACTTGTCCAAACCTTTTTTAAACCCAGCTACACTAACAGCCTTTACTACATCCTCCGGTAACAAATTCCAGAGTTTGATTACACGTTGAGTGAAAAAATATTTTCTTTTATTAGTCTTAAATAGTTTACCCTGTAGCTTCATTGCATGTCCCCTAGTCTTTCTATATTCTGATAAGGTAAACAATCGATCTACGTTTACCCGTTCCACTCCGTTCATTAATTTATAGACTTCTATCATATCTCCCCTCAGCCGTCTCTTTTCCAGGTTAAAGAGCCCCAACCTTTTTAGCCTTTCTTCATAGGAGTAGCCTTCCATCCCCTTTACCATTTTGGTGGCTCTTCTCTGAACCTTTTCTAAAATTGCTATATCCTTTTTAAGATATGGCGACCAGAATTGCACACAATATTCAAGGTGCGGTCTCACCATGGAACGATATAGAGGCATTATAATATCTTTTGTTTTATTTTCCATTCCTCTCCTTATCATACCTAGCATTCTATTTGCTCTCTTGGCCGCCGCTGCACACTGGGCCGAGGGTTTTAACATGGTATCCACAAGGACGCCTAAATCTTTTTCTTGGGTGGTGGTTCCTAATGTGGAACCTTGCATCGTGTAACCATAGTTTGGGTTGTTCTTCCCTAGGTGCATAACCTTGCACTTCTCCACATTAAATTTCATCTGCCATTTTGATGCCCAGTCTTCCAATTTATCAAGATCCTCTTGCAATTTTCCACAATCCTCCTGGGTTTTAACAACTTTAAATAGTTTTGTGTCATCAGCAAATTTGATAACCTCACTCGTTATTCCACTTTCCAGGTCATTTATGAATATGTCAAAAAGCAGCGGACCCAGCACAGATCCCTGGGGTACACCACTATTCACCTTTCTCCATTGGGAAAATTGGCCATTTAGCCCTACCCTCTGCTTTCTATCTTTTAACCAGTTCCTGATCCACAGTAGTACACTGCCTCCTATCCCATGACTCTTTAGTTTTGCCAAAAGTCTCTCATGAGGGACCTTGTCAAAGGCTTTCTGAAAGTCCAGATACACAATATCAACCGACTCACCTTTGTCCACCTGTTTATTCACTCCTTCAAAAAAACATAACAGATTAGTAAGACAAGATCTTCCTTGTCTAAAGCCATGTTGGCTGTCTCCCATTAGGTCATGACTATCTATATGCTGAGTAATTTTATTCTTTATGAAGGTTTCTGCCATTTTTCCCGGTACTGATGTCAGGCTCACCGGTCTGTAGTTTCCCGGATCACCCCTCGAACCCTTTTTAAAAATTGGTGTTACATTGGCGATCCTCCAATCCTCAGGTATTAGAGATGATTTTAATGATAGTTCACAGATTACTGATAGCAGGTCTGCAATCTCAAATTTCAGTTCTTTCAACACCCTTGGATGTATACCATCCGGCCCAGGTGATTTGCTACTCTTCAGTAGCAAATCACAAGGACATAGCGGAGAGACTGAATGAAGTCTTTGCTTCAGTCTTTACGGAGGAAGATGTAGGGATGTTACCCATGACTGAAGTGGTATTTAAAGGTGACACTGTGGAAGAATTGAAAGAAATATCGATACACCGGGAAGATGTATTACAACTATTTGATAAACTGAAGAGTAGCAAATCACTTGGACCAGATGGTATATATCCAAGGGTGTTGAAAGAACTGAAATATGAGATTGCAGACTTGCTATTAGTAATCTGTGAAGAATTAATTAGTCCTTACCTGCTAATTAGTGTTCCTGAAGGAACGACAGTCCAGTCCCTTAACTTCTAACTTCTGGGTTGCGTAACCCTTCCAGCAGCTTGGAGGCTGAGTCAAACCCTTTTGGAGGTTGGTTAGGTATAAATACCTCTGGCACCACCCCTAATCCCCAGTAATCTATTGAAAAAGCAGACTTAACGTACTAAACCATTAACTGTAGAACAAACTGACAATTAACACCCTTTTCTTTTTTTTTCTTTTTTCTTTTTATTTTTTGTTAACTATGTAGGAACAGAAACGTGCGGGGACCAGGAGAAGTAGGACAGGGAGGGAAGGTTTAACCAGAGGTTGCCGCAGCCTTCCCGCCCCCCGGCCCACCTGCCCCATGCAATGAAGGCCTCCTTCCGCCTCTGCCCCGGAATCGTTCCGCTATAATCACCGTAGCCCGGGTGGGATCAGGGACTGGACTGTCGTTCCTTCAGGAACACTAATTAGCAGGTAAGGACTAATTAATTCTTCCTTATCGTCACTCCAGTCCAGTCCCTTAACTTCTGGGAAGTAACAGAGCAGTTCAAACTTGGGTGGGGTTCGCTATGCCGGAACGAATGACCGCGTCCCCAAAGCCAGCATCTGCCGACCTCTGCACATTCAGCCTGTAGTGCTTGGTAAAGGTATGCAGCGAGGACCAAGTTGCCGCCCTGCAAATATCAATTGGAGGCACCAGGCTGGACTCAGCCCAGGAAGCCGCCTGCGCCCGTGTGGAGTGGGCCCGCAGACCTGCCGGGGGCTGTTTCCCCTTCAGGATATAGGCGGAAGAAATGGCTTCTCTGATCCATCTAGAGATGGATGCCTTGGCCGCGGCCTCCCCTTTGTGGGGACCCCCAAACTGGATGAACAAACGTTCCGACCTTCTAAAGGGGGCCGAGCGCGAGAGGTAGCGCTTCAGCGCTCTGCGCACATCTAGGAGACGTAGATATTCATCCTTCTCTCCCCGCCTGGCAGCTGGGAACGCAGGCAGCGAAACCGGCTGGTTCAGATGGAAAGGCGATATCACCTTGGGGAGGAAGGAAGGGACTGTTCGTAAAACCACCTTGTCCTTGAAGAAGGAGAGAAAGGGGGGCTGGGAGGACACAGCCTGGAGCTCGGAAACGCGTCTTGCTGAGCAGATGGCTACCAAGAAGACCGTCTTCAACGTCAAATCTTTAAGTGAGGCTTCCATTATTGGTTCGAAAGGTTCTTTGGTCAAGGCATTTAACACCAAGCTAAGGTCCCAGAGAGGGATTATCGATCTTTTCTGGGGGCGCAGACGACTAACCGCTCTCAGGAACCTGGTCACGTCCGGGTGGACCCCTAAGGACTTCCCACGGACTTTGCCTCTATAGCAAGAGATGGCTGCCAGCTGGACCCGTAGGGAGCTGGGAGCAAGACCCTTCTCAAAACCCACTTGCAAGAACTCTAGAATCTCTGGGATGGAGGCTGAAAAGGGTTTCTTCTGGCGTTCCGTACACCAGCCTTCGAAAATGCGCCACACCCTCACATAGGAAAGACAAGTGGAGCGCTTTTGCTCGCTCAACAAGGTTGCAATCACTGAACCCGAGTATCCCCGCTTCCGAAGCCGCGCCCTTTCAATAGCCAGGCCGTAAGCGAGAATCGATCCACGTGAGGCATCAGCAGAGGTCCCTGTCTGAGAAGGTCCTTCTTGCAGGGAAGACGGTACAGTTGATCGACCGCTAATCTCACTAGGTCCGCATACCAAGGGCGGCAAGGCCAATCTGGAGCAAAGAAGATGACCAAGCCTTGGTGGGATTCGACCCTTTGAAGCACCCTCCCGATCAAGGCCCAAGGAGGGAACACGTATAGAAGGCCCCCGGAGGGCCACCTCTGAGCCAGGGCATCCAGGCCTTCGGACTTTCTTTCCTTTCTTCTGCTGAAAAATTGATTTGTTTTGGCCGACGAGTAGCGGGCCATGAGATCCATGATTGGAGGGCCCCAGAGGGAGACAATCTGGTAGAAGACTCCGTGATCCAGCTCCCATTCTCCCTGGTCGACCTTGAATCTGCTGAGGTAATCCGCTGTGACGTTTTCTGTGCCGGCCACGTGTTGAGCTGAGAGGGCTAACAACCGGGTCTCGGCCCACTGGAAGAGACTGGCCGCCTCCTTCTCTAGGGCGGGGCTGCTCGTCCCCCCCTGCCAGTTGATGTAGGCCACCGTGGTGACATTGTCCGAGAGGACGCGGATTGCGTTCTTCCTCACTAGAGGCTCAAACGTCTTGAGCGTCAGGGCAACTGCTCGTAGCTCCAGCCTCTTGATGGACCACTGCGACTCCACCGGAGACCAAAGGCCCTGAGCAAACTGCCCCTGGCAATGAGCTCCCCAGCCCGACAGGCTGGTGTCCGTTGTAAGCAGAATCCACTGCGGAGTTTCGAGAGGCGCCCCGCATTCTAGGTTCTTCGGACACCTCCACCACCGGAGAGCTTCCCTGGTTCGGGGTGCGCAGGGTAGTGGAGTGGACAAGGAATGATTCTGAGGAGACCAACGACGTAACAAGGAGCATTGAAGAGGCCGCATGTGGGCCCTGGCCCAAGGAACTACCTCTATTGTCGCAGCCATAGTACCCAATAATTGGAGGTAAAGCCACGCTGAGGGGTTTCGTCTTCCCAGGAACTGTGATACGAGAGTCCTTAGATCCTTTGCCCGTTTTCGGGGTAGGAACACCCTTCCCCTTCTGGTGTCGAATCTTGCCCCGAGATACTCAAGTTCCTGAGTGGGTGTCAACTTGCTTTTTGACCGATTGATTATCCACCCTAACTCCTCCATGACCTCTACTACTCTGGCTGTAGCCGAGCGACTTTCCTCCTCTGATTTCGCCCTGATCAGCCAATCGTCGAGGTATGGGTGTACCAGGATTCCTTCCCTTCGTAGGAAGGCGGCCACTACCACCATTACTTTGGTAAAGGCCCTGGGAGCCGTAGCTAAACCGAAGGGCAGCGCCTGAAATTGGAAATGACCTCTTGGCACTGCGAACCTCAGGAACTGTTGATGAGACCTTCGGACTGGAATGTGCAAGTATGCTTCCATCAGGTCGAGAGCTGTGAGAAACTCCCCGGCCCTTACGGCCGAAATGACTGACTTCAGGGTTTCCATCCGGAAATGGGGTACCTTTAGACACCGATTGACCTGTTTTAGGTCCAGGATAGGACGAAAGGAGCCTTCCTTTTTTGGGACGACAAAATAAATGGAGTACCGACCGGAGCCGCATTGGTCTGGTGGGACCGGGGTCACAGCCCCGAGTGCTAACAGTCTTGACAGGGAGGCTTCTATAGCTTTCCTTTTTGTTGGAGAGCCGCAGGGGGATTGAATAAAGGCTGGGAGAATCTGTTTTCCAAATTAGAGGGCATAACCTTCTCTGATCACTTCCAGAACCCACTGATCGGACGTGATCCAGGTCCAGGCGGGGAGAAATAGCCTTAGGCGGCCCCCCAAGGGTAAATCGCCCGCCCGGACCCCTTCTATCTCATTGCGATTTTCTAGGTCCCGAGAATGAGGTAGGGGCTCCAAAACCTCTTCCTGCTCCTCGAAACCCCTTAAAGCCTGACCCCCTGGCCGGAAGGCGACCCTTAGGAAAGGAACCTCCGAGAGTCTCTTGGCTGACTGCGGGAGGGCGCTGGAAGGCGAGGCTGCTTCGGTCTGTCCTCTGGAAGTCTGCCTCCCTTGGATTCGCCCAGGTCCTTTACTAGCTTATCTAGGTCCTCACCGAATAACAACTTCCCCTTAAAAGGAAGGCGACCCAGGCGCGCCTTTGAAGAAGAGTCGGCTGCCCAATTGCGTAGCCATAAACAGCGCCTAGCCGCGACTACGGATGCCATGTTCTTAGCTAGGCTCCTGATGAGATCGTACTGACTATCTGCTAGGTAAGCTGCTCCCGACTCCAACTTAGCTGCCACTGGCTGTACGTCTCCTGCGGTACCCTCCGACAGCTGAAGCTGTTGGGACCACCTCAGGCAAGCCCGAGCCACCCAGGCCCCCGAGACCGAAGCCTGAAAGGCGAGGGCACTAACATCAAAGGCCTGCTTTAGTAATGTGTCCAATTTTCTGTCTTGAGCGTCCCGGAGAGCCGCGCTACCTTCTACCGGGATAGTCGTTTTCTTAGTAACTGCAGATACTGCCGCATCCACCTTGGGCGACTTCAGCAATTCCCTGTCCGAATCTGGTACTGGATAAAGGCGTGTCATAGATCGCACCCCCCCTCAGGGAGGATTCAGGTTGGTCCCACTCTTCCTGAATCATCTGGCGGACGACCCTGTGTATAGGGAATACCCGTTGAGACCTTCTGACTGCTTGTATCAGGGGATCCTCCAGCGCTTCATCATCTGCTGGTGTGTCTGAAGCCACCTTTAGGACCTTGAGAGACTCATTGATTAGCCCCGGGAGCTCCTCCCGGCGAAAGACCCGCACTATGCGGGATTGTTCCTCTTCCGGAATCTCTCCTTCCTCGAGTTCCTCCTCTTCATCTCCTATCTCCTTATCGGAAAGCTCCTCTTCCTGAATGTCGTGATGGGGGGGGATAACGGTTCTTCACTCGCTAGTCACGCGCGTTTAGAAGCTTGACCCCCTGGAATGCCGGAATCCTGGGGAATGGACTTCCCTGGGTTAACCCCCAGGTCTTCCTTCCCTGAGCTCTGACCTCCTGCCCCTAGCCCCTGCTTGCGCATGCAGTATGCTTTGTGCAGCAGGAGGGCGAATTCTGGTGAAAAGAGATCAGAAGGCCCCTCTTCCCCAAGGGCAGGGGAGAGAGAGGGCAGAGATGGAGTGGGAAAATCAGAGGTTGACGGTGGAGGGATGCAGGACTCTCTTTCGACTTCCAGATGCTCAACTGGACCCTCATTAGTTTGAGAAGCAGACAATTGAATGCCGTGCTCCACTGAGGCAGCTTCTGCAGCACACGCCCTGCAGATCCCTGCCTCAGAGGCTGTGCCCCTGCGGGTGCCACAAGACGGGCACCGAGGCTTGGACATTGCTCCCACCAAGTCACAAATAAATTAAAAAAGGCCAAAATTAGCCACAAAAGGAAGATAATGAGAAAAAAAACTCTAACTAGGTCCTGTGTTGAAGGACCCGACTATCATCGGGCCCAAACTTCCTCCCCCCACACTCTCCGACGAAATAAAATGAAATAGAAAGCAAGAAACAAACAAATTCAATTAAGATAAAAATGCCCTAATGTCAATTTATCTAAATAGGAGGGGAAAACCCCTGTACTTGCGTTTTCCCGGCTTCCACGATTAGCGCTGAGGTCCGGAGATTAAGAACTGCCTCTGGGATACTACACGTGGCTGGGCCTCAGCCACGTGGAGTGTAGGCCGGGACCCGGCGGCTCTGCTTGCACCGCCGTCCCGCGACTGCCTAGGAGGAGCGATCCCGCAGCCGACTGCAACCTCCAGCCGCTCCCGAGCTGTTTCGCTAAGCCGGGAGCGCGGAGGGAGGGCGCGTTGCAGCCTCAAGCGCTCAGCTGCCTGAGGGCTTCGGCGCAAGGCGGAAGAGTCCGGAGCTGAAGGCCAGAGGGCCGGAGGGACTGTAGGGCTCCCGCGATCCACCCCCTGCCGCCGGCAAACCTGTTTGGTGAGAGAGTCTCTTCCTAATTACCCCAGTCATCAGCAAAAGGAGCCTTGCGAGCAGAGAGCTTAAGCTCGAACTCCGGAGGGTAGAGAGGAGGGGGGGGGGAGGGGAGGAGAAGCAAGAGGTTTAAAGGGGCACAAACTACAACTGAAGAATTAAAGAAAATCAACAGCAAATCTATTATAAGTAAAATAATTATAAATAAAATAATAAATCTCAAATCAGGAGACTAAAGGGAGACTCCAGTAAGCCCTTGGCTTACGGGACCCTCCAGCTGCTTGGAGGCTGAGAATACTGGGGATTAGGGGTGGTGCCAGAGGTATTTATACCTAACCAACCTCAAAAGGGTTTGACTCAGCCTCCAAGCTGCTGGAAGGGTTACGCAACCCAGAAGTTAGAGGTTAAGGGACTGGACTGGAGTGACGATAAGGAACTATCATTAAAATCATCTGTAATACCTGAAGATTGGAGGATCACCAATGTAACGCCAATTTTTAAAAAGGGTTCCAGGGGTGATCCGGGAAACTACAGATCGGTGAGCCTGACGTCAGTACCGGGAAAAATGGTAGAAACCATCACAAAGAACAAAATTACTCAACATGTAGATAGTCATGGCTTAATGGGAGACAGCCAACATGGTTTTAGACAAGGAAGATCTTGTCTTACTAATCCGTTATGTTTTTTTGATGGTGTGAATAAACAGGTAGACAAAGGTGAGTCGGTTGATATAGTGTATCTGGACTTTCAGAAAGCCTTTGACAAGGTCCCTCATCAGAGACGTTTGGCAAGACTACAAAAGTCATGGGACAGGAGGCAGTGTACTATTGTGGATCAGGAACTGGTTAAAAGATAGAAAGCAGAGGGTAGGGCTAAATGGCCAATTTTCCCAATAGAAAAAGGTGAATAGTGGAGTAACCCAGGGATCTGTGCTGGGTCCGCTGCTTTTTGACATTTTCAAAAATGACCTGGAAAAGGGAATAACGAGTGGGGTTTCAAATCTGCAGATGACACAAAACTATTTAAAGTTGTTAAAACCCATGAGGATTGTAGAAAATTGCAAGAGGATCTTGATAAATTGGAAGACTGGGCATCCAAATGGCAGATTAAATTCAATGTGGACAACTGCAAAGTTAGGCACCTAGGAAAGAACAACTGCAACTATGGTTACATGATGCAAGGTTCCACATTGGGAACCACCATCCAGGAAAAAGACTTAGGCGTCATTGTGGATACCATGTTAAAACCCTCCGCCCAGTGTGCAGCGGTGGCCAAGAGAGCAAATAGAATGCCAGGTATCATAAAAAAAAGGAATGGAAAATAAAACAAAGGATATTATAATGCCTCTGTATCGTTCTATGGTGCGACCGCACCTTGACTATTGTGTGAATTCTGGTCGCCGTATCTTAAAAAGGATATAGCGTTATTAGAAAGGGTACAGAGAAGAGCCACCAAAATGGTAAAGGGGATGGAAGGATACTCCTATGAAGAGAGGCTAAAAAGGTTAGGGCTCTTCAACCTGGAAAAGAGACGGCTGAGGGGAGATATGATAGAGGTCTATAAATTAATGAATGGAATGGGTTAACGTAGATTGATTGTTTATGTCATCAGAATATAAAAAGATTAGGGGACATGCAATAAAGCTACAGGGTAACCTATTTAAGACTAAAAGAGAAAATATTTTTTCACTCAACGTGTAATCAAACTCTGGTTACCGGAGGATATAGTAAAAGCTGTTAGTGTAGCTGGGTTTAAAAATGGTTTGGACAAGTTCCTGGAGGAAAGGTCCATAAACCATTATTAAAAGGGACCCAGGATATCATTGTTTGATCCAATACTAGCACTGAGGAACCTGTGTCTTTTGGGGAGACTGCTAGGTACTTATGACCCAGATTGGCCACTGTTGAAAACAGGATACTGGGCTTGATGGACTTTGGTCTGACCCAGTATGGCATATCTTATGTTCTTATTGTCCGAAAATACTGCTGCCTGAATCATCGCCGGCTCTGTAAAGTCTGACCATATAACACCTATCTTACACCAGCTGCACTGGCTCCCATTTACCTCGCGGATTAGATTCAAAATGGCTCTGACCATCTTCAAAATCAGACAAAACCTCTCAGGAGTCACGCTCCAGGAGTTAATCAGCACCCAACCCAATAACAGACCACAAAGACAATGGAACATTGACAACATCCAAACACCCAGCATTTTCACCAAAGCCAACAACTGAGCCTTATCGTTAGCAGCACCTGCCATTTGGAACTCCCTTCTGGAAGCACTAAGAATCACTGCGGACTTAAAAGACGTCAGGAAAAAGCTGAAAACATTCCTCTTTATGGAACACTTCAGCAAGTTCACACTGCAATCCACTCCCCAAAACACCCAAACAGCCTGAACACCGATCGCTAACATACTGATCAATCAATGCAATAGTTTTAAAATGTAAATAAGTTATGCTTTTGAGCATGTCCCACATGACACCCCTACCTACCCCATGAGTTCTATGTAAAATTGTTGAGTTCTACTGTAAACCGCATTGATTTTAGAAAACTTGTTAAATAAAATAAATAATGTGGACAAGTGCAAGGTTATGCACCTGGGGAAGAATAACGCAGACTACAGTTACATTTATTTTATTTATTTACATTCTCTTATATACCGCGCTATTCTGCATCAGTGCGGTTTACATTGAACAAACTGAAATCACATCGAACAGGGCATTATAACTTGGAGATAACTATTTTACAGGGAACATGGGCTATGGAGGGTTAAGTGGCTTGCCCAAGACCACAAGGAGCATCTGTGGGACTAGAAAGCCCAGTCTTTCCGGCCCAAGGTTGCTGTCCTCTAGTGGGATTTGAAACCCCGACCTTCCGGCCTGAAGTACCTTGCCCCAACCTACATGATGCAAGGTTCCACATTAGAAATCATCACCCAGGAAAAGGATCTAGGCGTCACTGTGGAAGATACGTTGAAATCCTCTGCTCAGTGTGCAGCGGCAGCCAAGAAAGCAAATAGAATGCTAGGAATCATAAGGAAAGGAGTGGAGAATAAACTCAAGGATAATATAATGCCTCTGTATTGCTCCATGGTGCAACCACCTTTTGAATAATGTGGTCACCATATCTAAAAAAAAGGACACAGAGAAGAGCAATCAAAATGATACAGGGGATGAAGATATCCTTAACGGGGAAAGGCTTAAAAGGTTAGGGCCAGGGCTAGGGCTTTTCAGCTTAGAAAAGAGAGGGCCGAGGGGAGATATGATAGAGGTCTATAAAATAATGAGTGACGTAGAACAGGTTAGATTGGTTGTTTACTCCTTCAAAAAGTAGAAAGACTAAGGGACACGAATTGAAACTACAATATAGCACATTTACGACTAATTGGAGAAGATATTTTTTCACTAAATGCAGAATTAAACTCTAGAAATTTGTTGTTGGAAGATGTAATAAAAGCAGGAAGAAAAGTTCATAAACCATTACTAAAGTGGACTGGGAAAATCCACTACTTACCCCTTGGTTAAGCAGCATGGAATTTATCTTTTCTGAACCTGGCAGGTACTTGTGATCTAGATTGGCCACTTTTGGAAACAGAATACTAGACTTTTGGCCTGACCTAGTATGGCATCTCTTATGTTTATATCAGGAGGGAGGGCAATTGAAGGCACCGCAGGTGTCTTGTATTTTTAAATTGACCTGCAGTAGCATTAAATATTTTGGAGCGAGTGTGTCTAGAGGACTTGGCGGAACTATATTTTCCCTAAATTATGGACAGATTGTGCAAAGTTTCAAAGATGAGGTGTACAAATGGGGAAGATTCTAATGAGTTGGATGGGGAAAGCCAATGCATTGAGTATGAACTGGCTTCCTCTATTGTTATATCTGTTATGATCTCTATTTATATTTCTAAAAAAATTTCTTTCAAGTGCTGGACTCAATTGTGTCTAGATTTATATTTGGGAGGTGGGGTGGGAGGAGAAGCCCTACAGTTAGTTTGATGCAATTAAAGCAGTTAAAGCAGTGAAAGGAAGGAGGAGTTTTCAACTTTCTGGGCTTCTAAAGTTATTTGCAACTTTATTTGGAATTCTGTTGCAATGGCATACATCATCATTACCAAGTCAGCATGGATTGAACGGGAGAGCTTGGACCTAGAATCTAAGGATAGGTAGTGTCCTGAGGGGAGGGGAGTGAAAAGGAGGGACATGCACTATGAGATGAAAGTTGTGAGGGCTAAGTGGAAAAGTCAGCTCATTTAAAGGGTCAAGCTCAGAGGCTATCCCTGATAACAAAACCTATATTGGCATGCCTGGATAAACAACAGTTCTGGCCAAGAGTTGTGCAACAGATGGTATGAGAATTAACTCTGAGGACCTTTTCAGTTATTTAAGGAGGGCATAGGGAGGAATTCCTGATTGAATTTTGGTGTAGAATTATTTTGGGGCCCTTGTGCTGGGTATGGCGCTAACTGTGGGCATCTAGGCTATGACATCTATCAATGCCATGATAAAACTTCCTCCCCCCCCCCCCCATGCACTTGAAATCAATACCAGGGCAGCTGAAAGATTCAGAGGCCCTTTGAGGTTTCAGTATTGAAGAATCACCATGCAGGGCATAGGTTTCGAGGATCAGCTACATGATTCTAAATAAACATATATGCTGATACTGAGACTCTCTTTAATTGCCTTTTTCAGCTCCTCCTTGAAGACTGACATTGCCAAGGTTAAAGAGAGATCAATAGGAGACACCATGTCCTCTTGAGCCACTTAAAAGTATACTATTGACCTGGTCCAGGTCATCTGAGGCTGTTGTACCTCTTCAGATACAAAGAGTGGTCCTCCCTCCTCCCTCTGGGGGCACTTAAACAGTATGACAGTAGCCAGTACCCTGGACCTCTAGACATCATACTCCAATGAGGGCTGAAGTCAATGCTTCTTGGTCTCTACTCAGTGCACAATACTGATTTTCTTGGGTGTCAAAGACTACAAAGATGCATATCGATTGATATCTGATCCCAATAATTTTTTTTAATGCTTGATGTTGGAGACTAATGACTCCTGATTCTGATGCATCCCCAGTTTCTAGTATAGTTCCTGAACCCTTCAAGACTCATTCCTCCATTGCTGAAGATTCTGTATCGGGCTTAGAAACAACAAATTCCTCAGAGTCATTTTGAAACATAAATGCCACAAGAGAGTCTGCATGCACTAGTTATAAATTGTTGTTGTTAAGTGCCGTTGAATTAATGTCGACTCATGGTGACCCTGTGGATCGTTGTCCTAAACTGTGTTTGGTCTTCAGTCAGGTGGTTAATTGTTGATAGAATGGCATCCATAGCTGTTGTTACTGCATTGATTCGTCGCATTGCCAGTCTTCCTCTTCTGAGCTTAGCTTCAACCTTGCTAAGAATGATGTTGCTCTATTGCTCTCTCTCTTTTATATGTCATGTCCAAAATATGAAAGTTAAAATCTTAGATTTGATCTCCTCTAGTACTGACTGATTTGTTCTTTGGGCAATCCATAGTATAAACAGTATACTTCACCAGCACCAGAATTCAAAGGCATCAATTGTTTTCCTTTCTTTCTTCTTCACTATCCAACTTTCATATCCCTATGAGGTTACTGAAAATATCATGGCTTGGACAAGTTGAATCTTTGTACACAGACATACATCTCTGCACTTGAAAATCTTGTCTAGGTCCTTCATAGCCATTCTGCTAAGAGCAATGTGTCATCAGATTTCTTGACTGCTTGAAGTTTCTTTATTATTATTGATCCAAGCAGGTTAAAAGGTGTCTACTATTTCTATTTCTTCTCCATCAAGGATGAAATGATTAATTTTGCCAGTGGTAAGGATCTTTGTCTTCTTCATGTGTCGTCAGCATAGCAAAGGTTGTTGATTAGTTTAGCACTATCTTCACACAGTTCTGCTTCTCTGATAATTTGTTCTACATATAAATTAATTAAACAGGTACAGGCAAAGTATGCACCGTACCTTGTCATACACCTTTGCTGATTTTAAACCATTCTGTTTCTCCTTGTTCTGTTCAAACTCCTATTTCTTGTACATGAGATCTATCTTTCTTCCTTAGACCTCTATAATCTCCTCTCCTCTCTTATACCTTTGGATCTCCCATGGTCAGAGCATAATTGTCTTTTTCACTCTTCCTGTCTTTTTGTATAATCCCTCTCTACCTGCGGCCACCTCTTCCTCTTGTACATCCACCGCTTCGCTGTCTCATGCTCTCTCCTCCCACTCCCTTAAACTAGTCCTCTTTGGATCTCATTTTTCCAGAGGGATTTTTTCTACCCTTCCCGTTGATACTCAAGTGGACCTCTGGCACTCAAAACTTACTGATGCCCTAGATCAGATTGCCCCCCTTCTTTCCTGTCATGAGTCATCAAATCTGCTCACCATTATTGCCTCTGCACTAACACTGCCAAACAGTCCTTTTATGATCATCTTATCTCCTCTGCCCCTAAACTCTTCCTGCCAACTCTCCTCTCTTTCAAATACCAGGATCTCTTCCCTTCCTTCTTCTTCAACCCCCCTCCCCTTAGCCCCACTACCTTTGCACACTATTTTCAAGCTAAGGTTCAGAATCTTCGCTCCACCTTTGACAATGGCCCACTGCCTCTGTCTCCACTTTCTTCCTCCCCCTCCTCCCCTCCCACTCCTCCAATGCTCATCCTCATACTTGGTCCACCTTCATGCAATCGCTTCTGTTGAACTTCATAAGGTTTTATCCTTATCCTACAAGATTATTTGTCCCTCTGACCCCATTCCTTCAACCTGGCTCGTGGAACCCTCCCTGACTCTACTGTCCCTGATTCTTTCTATTTTTAACAGCTTGTCTTCTGGCACTTTTCCCTCCACCTGGAAACACGTCTTAATCAGACCCTTATTGAAGAACCTCTCTCTCTTGATTCTTCTGTTCCTGCTCACTTTCGACCTGTCTTCACCCTTCCTTCCTTTCAAAGATTCTTGAGAAACTGTTTTTTGCCCAGCTTTCCTCTCATCTCGATGCCACTCATGATCTATGCCCTCATCAGTCCGGCTTTCGCACGGGTCACAGTACAGAAACTATTCTTCTTTCCTTTCCGAATGAAGTCCACCAAGCTCACGATTGTGCTGACCTATCTTCCGCTTTCGGCCTCTTTGATCACGCTACTCCTCTTGCTCATTTACACGATCTTGGCATCCATGGCACTGTTCACTGCTGGTTTCATTCTTTTGTTTGTCACAGGTCTTTCTCTGTTCATGGTGGCTCCTCTCCCTCCCACCCCTCCCTCTATTTCACTCTCCTGTGCTATCACCCAGGGCTTGGTTCTGGCCCCCCTTCTGTTCAACATTTTCTTAATTCCCCTCACGGGAATTCAGCCTATGTGAATTTAGCCTACTATTCTGTGGACAATATTATCCTTTTGCACCACATGGATCCTTCAGCCCCTGATTGATTTGCTTCCCTTGAACACGTCTCTCCAATATTGCCACCTGCTTCTCTGAAAACTTTCTTCACCTCATTCCTTCCAAAAGTGCCTCCATCTGGTTCTCTTTTGCTGTCTCACCTCCTTCACTAGCTCCTGCATTTCCCTCTGGTCCAATCCCTGTAGTTGATATCTTCTGCTACCTTGGGGTAATTTTTGACGACTCCCTCACCTTCCAGACGCATCTCTCTTCTCTTATTCATCGTGCTTTTTTCTCTCTTTGCCGCATCCATGCCATCTGTTCTTTCTTGTCCCCCTCATCTCTCACCATCCTTCTTCTGACACTAGTGATGGCCAATTTAGATTACTGTAACATCACTCTTCTCGATCGTCCTCAATACTTGATCCATCATCTGCAACTCGTTCAGAATACCACAGCTCAAGTCATCACACATGCCACCTTCTTCGATCACGTCATCCCCTCCTGATTCACCTTTACTGGCTCCCCCTCAAATATCACTCTCAATATAGGCTTCTGATTCTTGTCCACACGGCTCTTCTCACTGGTACTCACACATCTCTCTGATGTCCTCCACCTTCAAGCATCCCCTCCCTGAGTTCTTCATACACTACATGCCAACCATCTTCATTTGCCCTCTACCTCACATGCTCAGCTAGAATCCACTCGTTCCTCATTTCTGTACTTTCTCAGACCTGCCCTTTGGAATTCCTTACCTGCTGACCTCCGCCTCAAACCTTCCTACCCAAACTTCAAAACTAAGCTCAAAACATACCTATTCTGCACTGCTTTTGACCTCCCACAACCTGACTCCTAGTCCCTCCTCCTACTCTGCTGTCTTCTCTGCTATTAGTATGAATGTATAACTTTCCTGTCTTATAATGGTGTTCCTTTCTCCTTTTCAATTTTGTCATTTTTTTTAAACTGTACACCACCATGCTGTTTTGAAAGTGCTGTATATCAAGCAAAAAATAAACATATCAGGTATTCTGGTTCCCCTGCTTTTTAATGTGGCCCAGAGTTTTTCATGATTTACACAATCAAAGGCCTCGCTGTAGTTAGTTAAAACACATAGATATTCTTTTGTTTTGTAAGGATTCATCTCACATCTACGATGATGTCTCTTGTTCCTCATCCTTTCCTGAACCATTTGTACTTCAGTATTTCTAGTTCCAGATATGGTTGTAGTCTCCACTGAATGATCTTGAATAGACTCATGCTGGCATTTGGGATCAGAATGACTGTCGGCTAAAATTTCCACACTCAGTCGGATCACCTTTTTTCAGTATTGTTATGAACACAGATCTTTTCCAGTCAGTTGTCCATGATGTTGTCTTACAATGCTTACAAGGCTCTGCCAGGAAATCTGGAACAGCTGCATCTGATTTCTGTAATACTTCAATGGGAATGCCATCAATACCCAGTGCTTTGTTCTTTGATAATGCTGCTTCGACGACTTCTTTCATCACTAATGGCTCCTGAATGTAAGGTACAGATCAAAATGGCTGTTGATCCACGATCTTTATGGTATAAAGACTCTGTGTCTTCTTTCCACCTTTCCTTGATCTTCTCATCATTATTTAACATGGATCCCTGAGCATCTTGTAGCATTTCAATTTGAGGCTGGAATTTTCTCTTTAACTCTCGTAGCTTTAGGAAAGTCAATCCTGTTCTTCATCTGATAGTTTCTGATTCTATTTCCTTGCATGAATCATTATAGCACTTCTCTTTGTCTTGTATTGCTATACACTGGAAATGTCTGTTAAGTTCCGTGATTACCTCACTTTCTCTTCTGGCTTTAGCTTTTCCATGTTTCAGAGCAAGTTTCAGAGTTTCGTTGGTCATCTATTTTGGCTGTCTTTGCTTTTTCACCTTTTGCAGAGACTTTTCACTTTCTTTGAGCACAACTTTCTTGACATCATCCCATAACTCTTCTGGTGCTTTCTCATTTGTATTCAAAGTGGTGAATTGATTTTGCAGGCAGTTTTTAAATTTCAGTGGTATATTTTCAAAATCATATTTTGCTACATTCATGAGTGACTTGCTCTTTTTCAGCTTTAGCTTGCATACCAGTTGCTGGTGATCTGTACCACAGTCAGCTCCTGGTTTTCCTTTGTTGATGTTATTGAGATTTTCCATCAGCAGACTTCCACAGATGAAGTCACTTTGATTTTTGTACAATCCAATGGACAAAGTATATATATTGTCATGCAGCAGGGGCTAATGAAAGCAAAAATGCAGGAGAAGAAGCTGTTTTTCATGAGGAAAAAGATGTGCACAAGATGCAATATCCGCACAGAACAGCTAGAGGGAGCAGGCGTGCACTCACAGAGCCTGAGTGGACACACTTAGCTAATCGAGAGCACCTGACAGTCAGCCCGGAAAGCTCAAACACAGGAGAGCTTTATAAACAAAAGAGTGGAGACTGGAGAAGGCAGAGCAGTGCTTGCAGGTGTGGAGCTGGAGGTAAAGCTGAAGGTTTACGAGAGAGAAGCACCACAAGCAAGGACCAAGCAGAAAGAAGCACTTGGGAAACTAGTGCTGGGCAAAGGAACAATCACCTTTGGGGGCAAAGCAGAGTGAAAGAAAGAAGCTTGCTTGTACCAGAGGAACCTGGGGCCAAACCGAAAGGTAACAGAAGCTTTCGGAAAGGAGAATGGCACAGGGATTGTGTTCCTGAAGAACTGCTGGAAGGAGGAAATCCCAGTTCTATATGCTGCTGGAAGCCAAGGTATGCTGACTCTGTTTCTATGAAGAAAACCTTACCTTACAAAAAGCCTTTTGAAAGTAATGCTAAACCTGTGAGAAAGGAAAGCAAAGCTACCTCTCATAAGCCAAGTAGCCAACGCCCGAAGGTAGGCCATGCTCATTGGCAAACACTAGAGGAACTCTTTAAACATCCAGAGAACAGGACTAGGGCCTGGCCAGAAATTATAGCCAGTGAAACCACTGATACAGACAGAGATAATTCTGAGCTGATGCAAGAGGAACTTGTAGAGCCAAGCCTTTTGTCTCAGGAAGAGATGGACTGTTCTTTGTGTATTTCAGGCAGTGCAGAGTCACTGTTAAACCTGTGAATGATATATGTTATCTTCAGAATGTTATTCATTTGCTAAATGGAAGAAGAGTGCTGAAACATTTGCTTTACTCTGGAAAGCTTAACTAAGCATTGTTACAACTGTGAAGCATAACAGTTTTTCCGTTAACCTGAGTTGATTTCATTCCTGAAGTTAAGGACTTTTTCTTTAGGTTGTAACCCAGCTGAATCTTATGCGTAAAGGGAAATAAATGCCTTGTTAACCCTCTACTCTGCATTCACAATTTTTCTTAGTTAGGAGCTGAACTGCTAAGACCAGGTTACACCTGGCTCTTAAAAGACCCTCCTCTCATAATAAAATAATTTTTGTGTCCCACCTGCCCTTACGACCACTGGCCACCAGGGCGGTGCACGACAATATATATACATACAGTCGCTGCTTGGGTTGCTGGAAGAAGGCATTAGAGATGACTAGATTGTTGGCATTAAGAATTCTATCAATCTTTCTCCAGTTTCGTTTCTGTGGCCAAACCCATATTTTCCAATTACTTTATCTTCTTTATCCCCATCCTTTGCATTCCAGTTGCCCATGTCTACCAGTATATCCTGTTTACATATGCTGTTGATTTCATCTTGCACTTGTTCATAGAACTGATCTACTTCTTCCTCTTCTGCAGCTGCTGTTGGTGTATATACCTGAATAATAGTTATGTTGATGGGCATTCCTAACAGATGAATAGAAATTAAGCATTCACTGATTGCACTGTATTTCATTAAAATTCTTGCAAATTTCTTTTTTAATGTAACACCATTTCTTGTGTTATGGTCTTGCAACACTGCTTGCAATTTTTAAACCCACTAGTCTTTCCTTATCGTCCCTCCAGTTCAGTCCCTCACCTCTGAGTAATGCACTTCCTCCTGCAGCATGGAGACTGGGCAAGTCAAACTTGTGACATCACTGTACATATCCTGCTGGCACCCCCACCAGCTTCCAGTGTGCTCAGTCTCCAAGCAGCAGGAGGTAGTGAGCCTAGGTGCTGGGCTCACTAGAGGAGAAGATAAGGAGTTTTAGACAGGTTGGATAGGGCATTTAGATTTTCTTTTCCCCTATAATATTATTTCCTTTGATTGTAGATTAAAGTTCTTAAAAAAAATAAGAAGACAAGGTCTGTAAGGGGATCGTGGGTAATCAGGAAGCTGCTTTCTCCCTCCTGTTTTCTTCTGTTTATCTTTAGCTTGCCCTTCCCTCCTTGTTTGCACGGAGGGGAGTTGTTCAACAGATTATTAATTTTCTGACCGGCTCAGTTGTTCTGCTCTGCTGATTCCTGTCTAAAGCTTGCATCGGGGTTTCTCTCTGCTACTGCAGCCAGCTGACAGGATTTCTCAGCAGTGATGTTTTCAGTTTGTTTCTGGTGATTTTAAAGATACAGAGAGGATCTGAAGGGCTCCAATGTTAAGGTGAGTGCTCCGATTATTTTTATTGCTGTCAGGAGAGTGTTTGGAGCCTGTTACAGCATGAGACACACTTTTTGATGGCTTGCAGTGCTGCGGGCCGTTTTTCCAACTTTTCTTTTTTTCACGGAGCTGTTTTTTCCTTCCAAACTGCTGTAATTGCTTAAATGATTTAGTCTTTGGTTAAATTTAAATTAATTTTGAATGAATTTGATTGTTTTTGATGTGTTTGTTTGCTTTAGATGGTTCTGAAGAGATTCCTTAATTTTTTTCTATCAGTGCTTTGAGCTCTTAAAGGGCTAGTACATTTAAAAAAATTAAAAAAAAAACTAAAGAAAAGGATCAGTTACAGTATTTTGGTGCCTTTTTTAGGACTCTACGAGTTGTTATTATTTTTACTACCCGGTCTCTGGATTCTTGTAGTACTGATGTCTTCGCATCCGCAGTGTCTGGTTTGTGGTGCTCGTAAAAGCTCGGTCTCAGACACGGGGGGTGTGCCGTGGCTGCGCATCTGAAGCACTAACTATGGAGCAGGATACGTCTAAGGAGGGGTCTCCTTTGGTGGCGCAGGCTACTGACGCCTCAGCGGAAGGTGAGGCTTTGCTAGAGGGCTCTTCCGCTTCTCTTTCTACAAGTTTGGCTTTGCCCGGTAGTTCATCCATCCCAATGGTGGCTGGGACAGCGCTTGGAGGTTTCTCCCCAGATTTTGTGCAGCTGATACATCAGGCCTTCTGTTTGCGGCAAAGGGGGGCGGTGGTGGATGCCTCACTGCTTGGGGCCGCAGGGGGCAAAGCAACTATAGAAAGGTTGGGAATTAGTGACGGTAGACCGGTTAAGAGGGCTCGGTTGGTGGAAGACCAGCTTCCTGGTTTGGACTGGCCAGCAGGTGAAGACATTGAAATGGATCCAGAAGCCGGGATAGAGGAGCTAGAGGAAGGTGAGATTCAGGAACCTGAGGATCAGGCAAGGATTATCAGGGTCTTTCGGAGAGAGGAGCTGACAGCGCTCATTACGGAGGTCCTTCAGACTCTCAACCTTTCATCGGTGGTACCGGCGGAGGATGGGGGTTTAGAGGACCCTCTCATTCAGGCGGTGTGGAAATCTCAGGCTGTTTTTCCAGTACACCGTGTGGTTAAGCAGATGATTCAGGATGAATGGGATGCGCCACAGGCAGGATTGCGTGGTGTCAGGTCCATGAATCGGCTCTATCCCTTGGCGGATCAAGAACGAGAAGTGTTTCATTCTCTACGTACAGATGCAGCTGTGTCGGCGGTCACGAAGAAAACTACCATTCCAGTTGAAGGCAGTGCGGCTTTGAAGGACGCACAGGATCGAAGGTGGATGCATTGTTGAAGCAAACTTTTGAGGTTAATGCTTTCTCTCTTCAGGCGTCTATTTGTGGAATCCCCAATCTCGTGAGAGTAGTCCTTCAACTCAGTCCGCCGCACTTCATTAATCCAAACGGGATAGATAACCATGCATGGACCTCAAGTTATTGGCTGAAGAGGGTTATCTATCCCGTTTGGATTAATGAAGTGCGACGGACTGAGTTGAAGGACTACTCTCACGAGATTGGGGATTACGCGCTTGATCTGGTCACGCTGCCCATGTGGGATTGGAAGACTGTGGATACTCCTCTTGGCATCTGTTCAGCTAAGTAATTTTTTCCTCGCATATTTGTTTGTGGCGGGGAATTGCAGCTTTGGTACTTAGACTGGACATTGTTTTGGACAGCAACATGTGTTGTGTGGTCCGGTTAGCGGTCACTTTTAAATTGAGAAAAAAAGGAGGGCTCACTTCGAGGGAGGGATTGTTTCCTCTCATGGTCAGCGATCCGACAAAAAGTCTTAATTGATATCAGTTTGGCCCTTTAGGGGTGTGTTTTGGACATTTGGTCAGTTACAGTGGAAGGATTTTTGGAGGATAAGCCGAAGCAAGGACAGCCTCAGATACTGATGAGAGGTCAACCTCGAGATTTCAGGCATTTTCATACCTCCCAATTGGGAGGCTTTCAGAGAGGAAGATTTTCCTCTCGTGCGCAAAGCTTTCGGGGATTCCGGGGAGCAGGCAGAGGTTTTGCTAGTTCCGCTTCCTCGGGATTTAGGAAAGCACAATGAAGCGAAGGAGTCCAGGCAGGAATTCCGGCGATAGGGGGTCGTCTTCAGAAGTTTTTTCCTGCCTGGGTCCAGATAACATCCGATCAGTGGCTGTTGGAGGTGATTCGCAAAGGTTATTCTCTCGAATTTGCCCGTCCCGTACTCGACTCATTTGTCATGTCGCCTTGCAGGGGTTCAGAAAAGACAACAGCGGTACGGCAGACCATCTGTTACAACTGGGAGCAGTGGTTCCAGTGCCACAAGAGCATTACAGGATCGGTTGATACTCTATTTATTTTGTGGTGCCAAAGAAGGACGGAGTCTTCCGACCAATTCTGGATCTCAAGGGGGTAAATCGATGTCTGCGAGTCCCTCTTTTCAGAATGGAAGCTTTACGTTTCATTATTGTAGCGGTAGCGGTTCAGCAAGGGGAGTTTCTCACATCTCTCGATCTCACCGAGGCGTATCTTCACATTCCAATCAGGCCCGATCAAAGGTTTCTAAGATTTGCACTACTGCGGGGGCATTTCCAGTTTCAGGCGTTGCCCTTCGGTCTAGCGACGGCTCTGCATACCTTCACCAAGGTTATGGTGGTGGTGGCAGTGGCCCTTTGAAAGGAGGGAATATTGATTCATCCCTATCTCGATGATTAGTTGATTCAAGCAAAGTCCAGGGTCAAGTGTGCGGGTGACGGGCAGAGTGGTGGAGCTCTTACAGGGTCTCGGTTGGGTAGTCAATGCTGCCAAGAGTAGTTTGGTTCCTTCACAAGTTCTGGAATATTTGGGAGTTCACTTCGACACTTGAGTGGGAGTAGTGTTTCTGCCAGATTCCCGAGCTTAGGGCCTTTGGCTATTGATTCGCGTTTTTTGAGCAGTCCTGCACCTTTGGCCTGGCACTATCTACGCGTTTTAGGAACGATGGCGGTGACTCTGGAAGTGGTGCCATGGACCAGAGCTCACATGCGTCCCTTACAGAGGTTGCTGCTCTGTTGCTGGTCCAACCAGAGTGATTCTCTGTCCAAGCACCTTCCTTGTCCAGGGCGAGTCAGGACGTCCCTGCGGTGGTGGTTTCTTCCGCAGAATCTTGCAGCGGGCATGCCTCTTGAACAGCCACAGTGGATCCTGGTCCTAACGGATGCCAGTCTAGCCGGCTGGAGGGCTCATTGCGGAAAGCTCTTCACGCAGGGCTGTTGGACCGAGCAAGAAATCAATTGGTCAATCAATTGACTGGAGTTGCGAGCTGCAGCTCTAGCGCTTCGGGCCTTCGAGTCCACCTTACGGGGTTGAGCAGTTCGGGTGCTTTCGGACAATGCCGCAATGGTGGTATACCTCGTCAAGGGGGCACGAGATGCGCGGCTCTGGAGCTAGAGGCAGAGAGCTTGTTCAATTGGGTAGAGTCTCGGCTTCAGGCTTTGTTGGTGGCACACATTGCGGGAAAGGACAATGTGATGGCGGACTTTCTCAGCCGGGTTCATGTAGATCTGGGGGAATGGGAGCTTCATCCAGATGTGTTTGCGCAGATAGTTCACAAATGGCATGCTCCTGTGATGGATCTCATGGCGACCATTCTGTCAGCAAAGGTGAGTCGGTTTTACAGCAGAAGACGAGAAAGAATGTCAGAAGGACTAGATGCCCAGATACAACAATGGCCCACGCACGGTCTCCTATACATGTTCCCTCCTTGGGCTCTCATAGGTCGAGTGGTTCAGCGCACCGAAGCTCATTGGGGAAGAGTAATTTTAGTGGCTCCAGATTGGCCGCGTTGACCGTGGTATGCCGATCTGGTGCGTCTTCTCGATGGGAAACCGTGGCAGTTGCCGACAAGGGAGGACCTTCTGCTACTAGGTCCTCTGCAAATGCCTCAGGTGGACTGGTTCTCGCTTACGGCTTGGCCCTTGAAAGGGCTAGGTTAAAAAAGAAAGGTTATTCTAGTGTGGTGATTGTTACCTTACTTTTGGCGAGAAAAAGATCGACGTCCTTAGCTTATGTGCGGGTTTGGCATATTTTTGAGGACTGGTGTGAACAATGGCAGGTCCGCCCTGCCGAAGTTTCAGTTCCGATAGTGTTGAGCTTCTTGCAGGATGGTTTTGATAAGGGGTTGGTGGCCAGTTCATTGAGGATTCAGCTGGCAGCTATTTCTTGTTATCGAGGAAAGGTTCAAGGGGTCGCCTTGGGTGCTCATGCCGATGTGGTTCATTTCTTGAGAGCGGTGTCCTGTCTATGTCCTTTGCGCAAGTTGGTTTCTCCTCCTTGGGATCTCAACCTGGTCTTAGAAGCCTTGTCTAAGGAGCCTTTGCATCAGGCTTCATTGAAAGATTTGACTTTAAAGACAGTGTTTTTGGTAGCCATTTGCTCTGAACGGCGGATCTCGACGTTGCAGGCGTTGTCTTGTCAAGAACCATTTCTGGTTTTCAAGGGAAAAGGTGGTTTTGCATCCTGTTCTGTCTTTCCTGCCAAAGGTAGTGTCACCATTTCATGTCAATCAGTCTGTCTCCTTGCCAGTGTTAGGCGTTTCGGAGAAGAATGAGTCGGATCGTCGTTTGCATCGGTTAGATATAAAGAGGTCTCTTCGTCAATACTTGAAGGTTTCACAGTCTTTCCGCAAGTCAGAGCGTTTGTTCGTTCTCTTTGGAGGTCCTCGTAAGGGTGAAGCGGCATCCAAAGCTTCGATTGCGAGATGGGTCCGTGAGGCAATAGCATCGGCTTATATCTTGCAAGGCCGTCAGGTGCCTGTAGGGCTGCGGGCTCATTCTACTAGAGCGCAGGCTACTTCCTGGGCTGAACATAGCTTAGTTCCTCCGGTTGAGATTTGCAAAGCAGCCACCTGATCTTCTTTGCATACTTTCTGTAAACATTATCATCTAGATGTTCAAGCGTCGGGAGATGCCTGCTTCAGGTCTGCGGTGTGCAGTCCGGGTGGACAGGTCCCTCCCAGTAATTTACTGCTCTTTTACATCCCAGAGGTGAGGGACTGAACTGGAGGGATGATAAGGAAAGAGAAATTAGACTTACCTGCTAATTGTTGCTCCTTGAAGAACTCCAGTTCAGTACCGATTCCCGCCCTGGGAGCTGGTTGTCACTTTTAGCACAGTCATTTTTAGGGTCTGCTGAATCGTCAGTAGAATTTCAGCAAATTTCTTTCTGTACTCGAGTACTGTATCTTCTGTATTCTCTCTCTCCATCTCTTTTCTATTCTTTTCTTTCAAGCGGGAGAGGGACAGTTGCCCTTTTATTTAATGGGGAGTTAGTTCAGTTCAACAGTTAAGTTTTAATGATTAATACTATAGCTACTTATTTATTGCTCCTTTGACTCTGCTTTGTCATTAGGTCACTGGAAGCTGGTGGGGGCGCCAGCAGGATATGTACAGTGATGTCACAAGATTGACTTGCCCATTCTCCATGCTGCAGGAAGAAGTGCATTACTCAGAGGTGAAGGACTGAACTGGAGTTCCTCAAGGACCAACAATTAGCAGGTAAATCTAATTTCTCTTTTTGAAACATGTTGCTGAAAAATACAGTCACAATGAAATTAAATGACCCAATTTTCAAAAATCGAAGGCCCAGCTGGAATGATAAGCACCAAAAAGGATGACAAAGGCAAATATGGAGAAAAGAATGAAACTGCCAAAAAACCCTAAGAGAATGGAGGCCCACATACATACACATATCACAGATATGCAACAAAAGGCAGAAGAATTCACCTGAGTAACTTCAATAAGAACCAAGTCCGCTTGGCTCTACTGAAAAACAAGAACCAAAAGGCTCCGCACAATAGCGCAGAATGGGAAGTACAGCGCATTCATGGTAATGTTCTTAAAGCTTCTATAAACGGACCAAAGCTATTGAAGTTTTTCCCCATGCTGGGCTCCATCAGATAATGTCACTCTTCTGAGGACTTACAATTATGCTTATCCCTATAGAATGACAATTTTTTTAAAAAAGAGCTCCAGGGCGATTCAGAAAACTATAAACCAATAAGCCAATAAGTTTCACAAACTGAGAGTTCTACAGCCCATACGCTGCATCATTGACCACTCGGACTTTAGAACAGTAGCACAGGCACTCATCATTCCTCACCTGGATTACTGTAACGCTATCCTGCAAGGTCTACCGAAAAAAACACTAAACATCCTACAAATGGCGCAAAATGTAGCAGCCAGAATTATCATGAATAAGAGTTTGTCAGACCACATCACTCCAGTTCTTATAGAGCTCCACTGGCTCCCCATACCTGCAAGGATAATCTACAAAATGCTGGTATCTACATTTAAAATTATCCACAAAACATCTCCTTCCTGTCTCGATAACCTTATCACCACTCAGCCTGCCAACAGATGCCGACGAACTGCTAACCTGAACACACTCTGCGTACCCAGCAGCATAAGGTCAGTGAAAGAACGGACCAGCAACCGGGCATTCACCTACTCAGCACCCATACTCTGGAATCAGATGCCACACGAGCTACGTCAGATCAAGGACTTACAGGTCTTCAGAAAAGAGCTTAAAACACACCTATTCCAAATACACTACGGCATCACATAGACGGTTCCAACTATCCCCCCCATGCTGCCCACCTACCTCAAAAGCCTAAGCCTCATATGAACCTAATGCTCATTTGATGTCCACTTCCATGATGATCAAATTGTCGATATGTATATAATTTTTCATCTATTATGTCTTTATATATTGCGACTCTGTTGTATATTTACACTGGTGTTCAAACTGTAATTTATGCCAATGATATGTATAACTGTAATTGTGCCGTTGTTAATCACCCCCCTTATCTTGTCCCCTCTCCCGTGTCTTGTACAATAATTTGTAATTCATACTGGTGTTTAAACAGTAATTTATTTGCCAATCAATTGTATAACTGTAATCTTCTCGTTGTTTATCCTCCCCTTGTCTATTCCCTTCTCCCTGTGTTGCACAACCATTGACCGCTTCTGATCGCTGGAAGGAGCGGTGTATAAATGTATGACAAATAAATAAATAAATAAATAAAGCCCATTGTCACTGCCTGGCAAATCTACCATTTTTCTGAAAAACAAGATTACTGGCCATATGGATAGATATGGCTTAATGGAACATTGCTCATATGGAGTTAAACAAAGAAAAATCTTGCATTAATGCCTTAAATAAAATTTAAATATATCAATAACAAATATGTAGATAAGGATGAGTCAATCAAAATAAAATGTCTGGCCTTTCAGAAGTCATTTGATAACATCTCTCCTCAGACGATTAAAAATCACGGAATAGGAGGCAATGGCCTACCGTGGATTTGTAACTGATTAAGACAGAAAATTAAATAAAGCTAAATGGTCAGTTTTCTTAATGAAGAAAGATAAATAAATAATGAAGTACCTCAGGAATCTGTACTGCAAAACAGGGCTATTTAACATCTTTATAAATGATGCAGAAAAAAGAGCAATAACAGAGGTGATCAAATTTGCAGATAACACAAAATTATTCCAAGTTGTTAAATAAGAGATTGTGAAGAATTGTGGAAGGATCTTGTGAGACTGACAAACTGGGCCTCTAAATGGCAGAGAAATTTAATAAGGACTAGAATAAAAGTAATGAATATAGGTAAAAACAGTCAAAGTATACAAGGCCAGACTCCATATTAAGAGCCACTACTTGGAAAAAATATGTTGAGGCCTTTGAGGAGAATATATTGAAATTCTCAAGTTAGTGTGCATTTGTGGTGAAAAAGGAAACAGAATGTTAGTGATTATTTGGAGACAATAGAGGATAAATGGAGACTATCATAATGGCTCTGTATCAGTCGTGATGTGGCTGCAGCTTGAGTATTATGCAAAGTTCCGGTTGCCTCAAATCAAAAGAGATATATTGGAACTAGAAAAGGCATACAGAAGGGAAACCAAGATAAAGGCATGAAATGGCTCAGGAGGTTAGGACTTTTCAGCCTAGAGACGAGACGAGGGGCAATATTACAGGAGGTCTATATAAACCATTAGTGGGTTGGAACCCTTTCAAGACTTGAGCTGCTCACAAAACTAAGAAAGAGTAGATCTTTACAAAAATTAGGTAAACTATTTTTTCATTCAATGCACAATCAGTGAAATTTGCTGTCAGAAGGTGTGGTTAAGGTAGCTGGGTTTAAGTTTAGACAAGTTAACTGAAGATAAGTTCCATAAGCCATTACTATCTGACAGACGTAGGAAAGCCTCCACCCATGACATTAAACAACAAGGGATGGATCTACTCATTGGGCTCTAATTGGATAGCTGTAACCTGGACTGGATACTATGGAAGATAAGGATACTGGGCTTGATGGGAGTTTTAATCTAACCAAGCATGGCATTTCTTATGCTTTGCCAAAGACAATGCTCTTCAGTGCATATATAGTATTGATATCGTGAAAATTGTAGTAGTGCACAGGATTTTAATATGCATACAATAGGCATATGTGTGGGAATGATATTTTTCATATAAAAAAATCAGTATTCTGTGCAGAAATATCATTGTATTATGTCAGCAAGTCCAGCACTTTGGACTACTAACTTAACACAATATTTAAGCACAGAATCTTGTTGATGTTTAAGCACAAAATAGCATTCTCTCGTTCCTGTGATGACATACCCAACAAACATTTTTGGTTACAAATCGGTATTACCTACTTGTTGGAACCTTTTTTTGAGTTGATATTATTGGGTTTCCACTTTTTTGGGTGTATATTTTGTATTGCTACAGTTAACCCTTTTGGTTAATATGGCGTCTGACACATTAAAAATAAACATCATACGTTGTTTCAAAAGACTAATGAATCCTTTAAAAGCAGAATTTTCTATGGAATCCACTGATCTCCATGGTGTCTAACGGTCCTGTTGAGCCTGAAGCGGGGTTTGAAGTGTTACCCGAAACATATCACGTCCTTTACAGGACCTTTCCTACATATACCGTGTGGAATTCCAGTCAAGTTCTTCAAGCTAAGTAGCTGTTTTAACTTATAATTTTGCTTATTAAAAGGGTGGCTGCAGCGGGTGGGAGTAATTTGTCTCTCGTTCCTGTGACGGCGTACCCGACAAAAAAACTTTTGGTTAAGGATCAGTATTGTCTACTTGTTGGAACCTTTTTTGAGATGGTATTATTGGGTTTTCACTTTTTTTGGGCGTATATTTTATATTGCAAAATAGTATTCCAGCAATATGCATAACACGGTTTGTTCCAGCACACCTCCTCCTCCGCCTCTTATCCCCTGCCATTCTTTTTAACCTTCCCCTTCAAAGCCAGAAAGAAAAAGCAGGTACTTCTTGCTTACAGTAAAGAGGAGAAACAAATATGAAATCCTTACTAATGCTGACTGCAGAACGCTGCTCGCTTTTTATTCCTCCTCAGATCTGGCATTAAAGTCCCAGTGTTAAAGATCCTTGCACTCAGTCTTCAGGTCGTGCACTTCTTTGCATCTGGATTTAATAGCTAATACCTTTCTTACCACAGCATTTAAATGAGCTGTATGCAGATGCCGGCACAAGTGCTTCTGTAGAGTTCACATATGCGCAAAACACCTTTTTCTATTGGGTGGTGACAGCAACACAAAAATTGTGCGCAGAAGCTGTGCTAAAATCTGCACAGAGCTTCCTGCACTTTCATGCATCAGGCTCTGGATGTTGTCTGCAAATTTATCTGCAACAGAAACAAGTTGAACTTGTTCTAGCTGTTTCTGAGCTCCGAGAGAGATACTCCAACCTGTCACTGTCAGATGGCATCGCCCACTTGTGTGGCTGTTTCTTCCTGCTAGTGGAGGGGGAAAGTAT
The DNA here is from genome assembly GCA_033557465.1 of Ichthyophis bannanicus. NCBI lineage: Eukaryota > Metazoa > Chordata > Amphibia > Gymnophiona > Ichthyophiidae > Ichthyophis > Ichthyophis bannanicus. The sequence goes on from CM066034.1 coordinate 585,326,056, forward strand.
TTTCCTGTGCATTTCTTGTCCTGCTGAAGTGCTTCCTCAAGGGAGGTGTGTTCCACTGCACAGCTGAAGAATTTCTGCCAAGTCAAATAATCTGAAATTTTCATAGTCTCTGGAATGTTTAGAATTAGTATTGTAAAAGAAAAGTCTGATAAAATCCTTTACTGCTATGGATGAATTGTGATATTAAAGATAAAATCTGTTGCTTCATTAAAGCTATCTGCAACTGGAGACTAGTTTATGTGAATACGAGGGCCACTGTGCCAAATCACTGAGGCGCTAATGCTTAAGGCCTTCAAACCCACCACATTATGGGTCAAGCTTTCTAACTCCGAAATGGAAAATGATATGCAGTCAGCGAGTTGGTTAATGCCTGGCCACTATCAAAAATACGAATCAGAGTTCTGTTGGATCTTGGTTTCACTCAGCATGACTTTTATGTTCTTATGAATTCAATCCATCGAAAGGGTATGTGAGCGCTTAATGCAAATAGGGGAAATCTTTCTGAGATTTGGTACCGTAAAGTGGCAAACATTTAAAATTTCCAAGTAGGTAGACACCAGTGTAGATGAAAATTAAATCATTTTCTGCTGGGAATTTTGCATTAAGTGCCAATACAGTTGATCATGAGTGCCACCATCATTTACTTGGCACTAGAAGGAAGCAATTAAGCAGACTTGAAATTACAGCGATCATGCTAAAAGGCTAAATGTTCTGTTCAGGGCACCCTTCACTAATCTCTCCAGCTTCCGTGAAATTGCCTAAAGGTAGTAATTTTGAATTCTTTTCTCCTATTGATAACAAGCCTCTTATCTTTGTAAAATAAGTGCAAGTGGGTAATTTCCTTGAAATGCGCTTCAATGGAGACGTGAGAGCTGTTTTGATTTACTTTCTTTGACAGCTAAATGTCTCAATATTCACAAATTGGTGTTTGCTTTCTGAGTAATATATCCATCCTGTGCTACTCTTAGAAAGCTATCATTCTGCAGAAACAGATGCAAACCAAGGAGAAATAAAAATACTTCTCATACAGAAGAGAAGACATATGGTAGATTAACATGAGCCTGGGGGAGCATTCAAAGTTAAAGGGAGGATGAACTGGAGACAGCTTTGTGGCTACTTTTAGGATTAATAAGAAGAGAAAAAAAAAACTTTGTTATATTGATATACGAAAGGATTAATTTCTTCTGCAGATAGAAAGCAGGTGACCTGTAGGGCCAATATAACCTAAAGCAGGACATTCTTAATCTAGGCTTTGCTATCTAAGAGCAGCCATTGAAATCCCTCGTATACTTCCTCTCCCCCAGTTAGGGAGGGTCCTGTAGGGAATGATTTACTATTCCTTCTCGTTTCTCTGGGCCAGTCCAGGGAACGATAGGGTTGTCAATCCCCTTCAGCAGCTGAGGACTGTAAACCAAAGTTTTGCTAACAGACTAAGCCACTCCCCCTTGCTGCACTGCTCCAGTCTTACAGTCCTCAGCAGCTGAACAGGACGTAGGTTCCGTGCCTCTCCCTACTAAAGGAGCAGATAGTTCTGTGAATGGGGATAATTTGTTAGCAGATTGGCTCTGGCTGAGATATGCTTATGCTATATTTCCCTAGCAAACCTTCTCTGATCTAACTAAATGTAGCCGGAAGAGCTGGTGCGGCTGATATAAGCAGCGTAAGGGGCAGAGCCTGCCTCAAGTTAGCTGGGCGCTGTAGCTTTAAAGGAGGTTGGCCTGGGAGCCCCAGAGTCCACCTGTCCTTGCCTTGAGTCATGTTCTCCGGCAGCCGCTAGCTGCGGGGAAGCGGAGACACGACAAGGAGCACTACACTCAGGTACGTGACTTTCCGTAATGCAACAGATTCGTTTACCGGCTTAGTTGTTTGCTGACGGGGTTAACTGGTGGGACATAGTCTCGGAGTCGGCGTGTTCGCGGTTGGACGGCTGCCAGCGGTTCGTGGTTCCTGTCAGCGGCGGTTTCTTTTTGCGGCTAGCGGTTCCAGTTTTCGCGTTATTTAGCTCTTTCCACGTGTTTTCGCTAATCAGTATGGAAGGCAAGCCTGGGCTTAAAGAGGGGGAGAAACCTCAGGTTGCCTCAGAAAAGGCGGGAACGGTGGCCATGTTGGGGGAGCCGGCCGTTTCTCCCGCGAGTCAAAGTAAGCATGTTAAAAGAAAATCTAAATCGCATAAAGATTCTCCGGCGCCTGTAAACACTGCACCAGCCTTTCCTGAAGCTCAGGAAGAGGTTTCTTCTTTATTTTCGCCAGACTTTATTTTGGCGTTACATAAGGCCTATTTATTGAAAGCATCACAGGTACTTAGTCCCTCCCTGGCTGCTTCTAGTGAGGACAGGTTAAAGCCTGAGGTGGCTATAATGGATCCGGGGGAGGGTCCTTCCCAGAAGGTGGCCTTACTTGGAGCTGGATTAGACAGCGCGGAGCCGCAGATCTCGATGCCTCAGGCACTAGAGGATGGTGAGATCATCTCGGAGGCAGGCGTCGACTCCTGGCCTATAGAGCTAGAGGAGGGTGAACTAACACCGGGCGAGGACCCTAATGTCTTTAGGTTTTTCCGTAAAGAAGAGCTGGGAGCTCTTATTACGCAGTCCTTAGCCACTCTGAATATTGTTATGCCCTCGGTGCCACAGGAGCCGTTAGAGGATCCATTATTGCAGGGGTTTAAAACAGAGCAGCGCTGTTTTCCGGTTCACCGCGTGATTAAGCACATGGTGGAGTCGGAGTGGGAGTTCCCAGAGGCTACGCTTAGGGGTGCTCGCGCTCTGGGTCGTCTGTACCCGATTCCAATGGAGGAGAGAGAATTATTAAAAATGCCTAAGGTGGATGCCTTAGTATCAGCGGTAACGAAAAAGACCACAATACCCGTAGAAGGGGGAGCAGCGCTTAAGGACCTGCAGGATCGTGAGCTTGAGGTGCTCCTGAAACAGGCTTTTGATTCTAGTGCGCTAGCTTTGCAGACATCCATTTGCGGGGCATATGTTTCCAGAGCTTCGATCCGTTGGCTCCAAGGGGACTCTGCTGCGGAGTCGGCGGAAGGCTCGTCTGTGGAGGGAGCTAAGTTGGAGTCGGCCGCAGCTTACCTCACGGACGCCTTCTATGACTTGGTTAGAATCTCCGTAAAATCCATGGCTTCGGTGATTGCGGCCAGACATTTTCTTTAGCTAAGGAACTGGGCAACTGATGCTTCTTCCAAGTCCCGGCTCAGCAAGCTCCCCTACAAAGGCAAGCTGCTTTTTGGGGAAGCCTTGGAAAAGATAGTTAAAGATCTTGGGGACTCCAAAGGGGGTCGTTTACCAGAAGACCGTCCTAAGGCGACTAGGGCGAACATAGTGACTCGGGGGCAAGGTCGAGATTCTCGCCGGTTCAGAGGGGCACACTTTGCTCCCTATCCTAAGCCTCGCTTCGGCCCTCGCAATCAATCCTTTCGAGGTGCTAGGGGCTTTGGCAGAGGTTATTTCAATGCTCAGCAGGGTCCTGCAAAGAAGCCTCAATGAAGGTCGGCTGGTCCAGGTGGAGAGACCTGTAGGAGGTCGATTACAGGGGTTTCTCTCTGCCTGGACCGCGATTACGTCCGACCAGTGGGTGCTAGAAATCATTCGAGAGGGGTATGCGTTGGAGTTTGCGCACCCATTACGGGAAGCCTTCATCGTGTCTTCCGCAGGAACGGAACAGAAAAAACAGGCTGTCAACGATAAGCTTCGAAGGTTATTACAACTGCAAGCAGTGGTGCCGGTACCCCAAGACCAGTGCGGACTAGGTCGATACTCGATTTATTTCATAGTGCCCAAGAAAGAGGGTTCTTTTCGGCCCGTGCTCTATCTCAAGCAGGTAAATCGCTCCTTGAAGATAACTCATTTTCGGATGGAGACGCTCAAATCCATTATTCGAGCAGTGAGGCAGGGGGAATTCCTCTCGTCTATACATCTCATGGAAGCTTATCTTCACATTCCAATCAGAGCAGATCATCAGCGTTTTTTTGAGGTTTGCGGTGCCCATGGGCCATTTTCATTCGAGCCTTGCCATTCGGCTTAGCGACAGCTCCTCGGACGTTCACAAAGGTTATGGTGGTAGTAGCTGCGTCGCTACGCAAGGAAGGTATTCGAGTGCACCCTTATCTAAACGATTGGTTGATCAGAGCAGGCTGTCTTCCGGACGTGGTAGCAGAGACTGCTCGAGTGGTGCAAGTCCTGGAGCAACTCGGTTGGGTAGTCAACCTTTCAAAGAATCAGCTGAACCCGGGACATCGGCTTACTTACCTGGGAGCATTGTTCGACACAAAAGTGGGGTCGGTGTACCTGCCCGAAAACAGGGTGCTGAAGATCATGCATCAAGTACAGGCTTTCTTGCAGCAGCCGGCTCCTTCGGCATGGCGGTACCTGCAGCTCTTGGGGTCCATGGCGGCGGCTCTGGAGCTGGTTCCGTGGGCCAGGGCGCATATGAAGCCTCTGCAGCAATCCTTGCTGTCCAGGTGGTCTCCTCAGCTTCAGCCTCTCTCTCAAAGGTTGGTTTGTCCAGAAATGGTGCGACTCAGTCTACATTGGTGGTTGGACGCCAATCATCTACGAGCAGGGGTTCCGTTGGAAGATCCAAGTTGGGTGTTGCTCACCACAGACGCCAGCTTATCGGGCTGGGGAGCTCACTGTCAGGCTCGAGTGACGCAGGGACTATGGTCGATCAATCGGTTGCAGCTCAGAGCGGTACGCTCGCGCTTCAGCACTTCCAGTCATTGATCGAGGGAAGAGCGGTCCGAGTTTTCTCGGACAATGCGACAACGGTCTCATATATCAATCGGCAGGGCAGGACAGGCAGTGCGGCCTTGCTAGAGGAGAGTCAACAACTGCTGAACTGGGCGAAAAGTCATCTCCTAGCCTTGTCAGCGGCTCATGTGGCGGGGAAAGACAATGTGCAGGCGGATTTTCTCAGTCGACATCTTTTAGATCCCGGAGAATGGGAACTAAATGCAGCGGTATTTCATGCCATTACCCAGCGCTGGGGGCCTCTGGCAATGGATCTGATGGCTACTCTGTCCAATGCCAAGGCGTCTCGTTTCTACAGCAGACGCAGGGAACGCATGTCGGAGGGTCTCGATGCTCTCGTTCAGGCCTGGCCGGCAGATTTCCTGCTGTATGTGTTCCCTCCGTGGCCTCTGATCGGTCGGGTAGTCCAACGCATTGCGAACCACTTAGGCAGAGTGATTCTCGTCACACCGGATTGGCCCAGGAGGCTGTGGTATGTGGATCTGATTCGACTTTTGGTGGATTCTCCATGGCGCCTACCGGCTCGTTGCAACCTTTTGAATCAAGGTCCGATATTAATGCCGCAGGTGGATCACTTCTTGCTTATGGCTTGGCTCTTGAAAGGGAACGGCTGAGACGCAAAGGGTACTCGGCTCCAGTGATAGCCACCATGTTGGGTTCGCGAAGAAGGTCTACTTCGTTGGCCTATGTCCGAATATGGTGCGTGTTCGAGACTTGGTGTTCGCAACGTAGTATTCGTCCATTATCGGCGGCGGTCTCGCACATCTTGTCTTTCCTGCAGAGTGGTCTGGATAAGGGATTAGCGCTGAACACTCTCAAAGTTCATTTAGCGGCCTTAGCCTGCTATAGAGGTGCAATGCACGGTCGTCGGTATACAACGTTTTTTCCGGGCGGCTGGAATTCTCAAGCCTCCATTACGCCAGGTAGTTCCAGCTTGGGATTTGAACATCGTTCTAGAGGCTCTAACGCAACCTCCGTTTACATCGACGTTGTCTGGGGGGTTGATGGAATTGTCCTGGAAAACGGCATTTCTGGTCGCCTTATGTTCAGCGAGAAGAATTTCTGACTTCCAAACGCTTTCGTGTAGAGAGCCTTACCTGCAGTTTTTGGCAGAGAAGGTGGTCCTGCATTGGGTGCCCTCTTTTCTTCCTAAAGTAGTTTCGGCTTTTCATATAAATCATTCAGTGTCATTGCCAGTGTTTTCGAACCTCACGGGCTCTCCGATGGATGGTGCACTCAAAAGTTTGGATCTCGGCAGAGTGTTGAAGAGATACCTCAAAGCCACTAAGATTTTCCGTAGATCAGATAGATTGTTCGTTCTTTTCGGAGGGCCGCGTAAGGGGATGGCGGCATCGAAAGCGACCATTTCCAGATGGATAAAGCAGGCCATAATATCGGCGTATGAGGCCAAGGGAAGGTCGCCTCCAGAGGGTCTCAAAGCCCATTCTACACGGGGTCAGGCGGCATCCTGGGCAGAATATGCCGCAGTTCCTCCGGTAGATATTTGTAGAGCCGCCACCTGGTCTTCGTTGCATACTTTTACGAAACACTACAGATTAGATGTTCACGCCAGGGAGGATGCGAGCACTGGAGCTGCTGCTATAGTCGCAGGGCTAGCCGGTCCCTCCCAACTTTAGATACTGCTTTGGTACTGCCCTATCGTTCCCTGGACTGGCCCGGAGAAACGAGAAGGAAGGAGAAATTAGACCTTACCTGCTAATTGTCTTTCCTTGAGTTTTCTCCGGGCCAGTCCAGGGCCCACCCAGGTTTTTTTTATCTAGAGTCAGCTAAGTCTTTTGTTTGTTTGGGTAAAGCACACTACATGTACCGGAGTCCTACATGACTTTTAAGAGCGGGGCGTCTGGTTGGCGTGGATTTTGGGGCTCCCTTCAGTTGGCCGCGGAGGTTGGATTTAAAAAAAAAAAACATTGCGGTCCGTTGCTTAGTTTTATCAGTGAGGTTTTTACCTTGGGAAATGTGCATAGTTCTCAGTGTTTGGGTTCTTTATTTTTCTAGTTTAACAGTTCAGTTATTAGCTGCTTTGGCAATAGGAGACTGGAGCAGTGCAGCAAGGGGGAGTGGCTTAGTCTGTTAGCAAAACTTTGGTTTACAGTCCTCAGCTGCTGAAGGGGATTGACAACCCTATCGTTCCCTGGACTGGCTCGGAGAAAACTCAAGGAAAGACAATTAGCAAGTAAGGTCTAATTTCTCCTTCTCTCAATCTGTTTCTATAGGGAAAAGAAAGCTTAAGAAATCAAGCCATTAACACACCGCAGCAGAATGCCAGCAAATGTCAGCAGCTCCTTTCCACCTGCCACACACACCCTATACCAAACATGTTGTCAGTAACATACCAGTGACCCCTGCTAGCTGTGGCCGAGGTGCCTGCCTTTTAGCTTCACATATCACCATGGCTTGGGGTCTTCACCAGCTCTTCTCTCTCATTCTCCTGCACCCTGTCCTGACCAGATTATCTCTCTCCCCACCTCACAAGGATCCCTGCTTCAGCAAGCCAACTGGCTAGATCAACCTCCCTTTCTCACTGCCGTCTGTTACTGCTATCACCGCCAAAGGGACAAAAACTCTTCTGCATCTGCACACATGGTCCTCATTAGGTTTCAGACACATGGTGCAGGACGCCCGGTGCAAGTCTCATGAGACTTGAGATTGTGAGTCTTGCAACACAGTTTCATACCACATGGCTTCAATCTAATGAGGGCCGCAGGTGAAGAAGAGATATCTATTCAGTGGCAGCAACAGAAGCCACCAATTCAGGCTTCATAAACAAATAGAGGACACAAAATCACAGATGCCATGGTGCAACTAGGATTTGTCAAGCTCTGTCTAAATGGATTAATGGTGGGGGGAAGGGAAGAGTCATCCTGGTACTTATATTCATTTAATGTGATTCATAAATCATTGTTCCAAAAGCCACTTTGCAAGATGGATACAAAACACAAAGTATTGTCATTAATTAAAATGAATGCATCTTTTTTTTTATCTTTGCATTTATGGGGTATGTTTACTAAACCGTCTTAATGTTACCGGCGTTAGTTGCAGTCTTACTATGACGAATGCCATATAAAGGTAGAGGGTGTTCCGGTCTTAAGGTAGCATTTCGGGTTATCGCGTGATAGAGGGAGCCGTGGCACGTTAACACGCGTTAGCCTTAATTAGGCGCACTGACCTGCAATCACAGCAACAGAGGTGTAGCACACTGGTTAATACATTGACTGCTGATACAGTGGTCATGAGTTTGATCCCTCAGTGGGCTCAGTTAAAAGACTGTCTGATGCAATCCCTTTTCCTGCATGTAACAGTCAGAAACATCCCAACAATTTGCACTGCCAGCCAAAAAAGCCTCACCCCAGTGCCGCAACCTAAGGCACATTTTAGGGCACACCATAAACACATCATAAAGCACCACGTCATCCAAGGCAGGTCATAATGTGCCCCAGAGGGCGGGCAGGAAAGGTTGGCACCCTCCAAGGCAGCATATAAGGCGCCCCATAAGCTGGCCAAACCTAAGGTGCTGCGAAAGATGCCCCAGGGATGCCAAGGTGACACAGGAGATGGTGCCCAGGGGCACAAAGGTGCCCGAAAGTCACAAGCATGAAATGTATGGCTCAAACACAGATGTAACCATAACACTGCACAGAGCACAAAGGAAAGGAAATAAACAAGTGATGGAAGGAAGTAAATGACAGAGCTCATGGACCAGCCAAATCTGTGTGCAGCCCATTTGGCAGCAGGTAAAGTGGACAAACATATTGGGGGCAGCTGTACCGATGTACAGGGTGATGGTAATGTACAGTGCAACAATGACAGTGTGTGGCAGAGGATGGGGATACGTGTCCACCAGAGGAGGTAGAGATGGCAGGATAAGTGCAATGACAGGAGGACAGAGGACAGCAGTGCCATGCAGAGCAGACACAGGAGAGGCAAGCATGAAGAGCCGCAATGCAGAAAAGTGTGCCAGTGCAGGACATGGGGTAGCAGCCTGCACATTAGGGCAGGACGCCCCACAGCCGGCACACACACATAGACGGACAGAAGGATGGATGTCAACAGTGATGAGGGTATAATGTGGCGGCAGCACAGATCTGCACAGATATGACTGTTACACAAATGAAACGTAGCGAGGGACATCTTGAACAATTTTCAGAAGACTGTGTTCGTGAGAAACTAGCTCAACTTAAAGTAGACAAAGCGATGGGACCGGATGGGATACACCCTAGAATACTGAGGGAATTTGGGGACGTTCTAGCAACTCCACTGACTGACCTTTTCAATGCCTCGGAGTCGGGAGTGGTGCCAAAGGACTGGAGAGAGACTCATGTGGTGCCTTTACACAAAAGCGGAAGTAAGGATGTGGTTGAAAACTACAGGCCGGTTAGTTTAACTTCGGTGGTGAGTAAATTATTGGAAACGCTGCTGAAAGAGAAAATAGTGAGGTTTCTGGAGTCCAGCGGATTACAGGATCCGAGGCAGCATGGATTCACCAGAGGCAGGTCTTGTCAGACAAATCTGATTGATTTCTTTGACTGGGTGACCAGGGAGTTGGACCGAGGGAGAGCTCTAGATGTGGTGTATTTAGATTTCAGTAAAGCCTTTGACACTGTTCCTCACAGGCGACTTATAAACAAACTGAGCACCCTAGGGATGGACCCTAAAGTTACTGCTTGGGTTAGAAATTGGTTGGGTGGGAGGCGACAAAGAGTACAAGTAAATGGAGCTCACTCTGAGGAGAAGGATGTTACCAGTGGTGTGCCCCAGGGATCTGTCCTTGGTCCGATTCTTTTTAACATCTTTGTTAGTGATATAGCGGAAGGGCTGTCGGGTAAGGTTTGCCTCTTTGTGGATGATACCAAAATCTGCAATAGAGTAGACACCCAGGAAGGTGTAGATAACATGAGGAGGGATCTAGCTAAGCTTGAAGAATGGTCTAGAATTTGGCAGCTGGGATTTAATGTTAAAAAATGTAAGGTCATGCATTTGGGCTGCAGCAATCCAAGGGAGCAATACAGTATAGGAGGTGAAGTACTTTTGTCCACTAAAGAAGAGCGGGACCTAGGCGTGGTTGTGTCTGATGATCTTAAAGTAGCTAAACAGGTAGAAAAGGCGACGGCAAAAGCTAGAAGGATGCTTGGGTGCATACGGAGAGGAATGGCTAGCAGAAAAAAGGAGGTGATAATGCCTCTGTATAAGTCTTTGGTGCGACCTCATTTGGAGTATAGTGTGCAATTCTGGAGACCACACCTTCAAAAGGATGTGAACAGGATGGAGTCGGTGCAGAGGGTTGCTACTAAAATGATTAATGGGCTTCATTATAAAGCATATGAGGACAGACTTAAGGATCTTAATATGTACACCTTAGAGGAAAGGCGGGATAGAGGTGATATGATTGAGATGTTTAAATACCTCCGTGGCATAAATGTTCAGGGAGAGAGCCTCTTTCAATTGAAAGCAAGTTCTGCTACGAGGGGATATGGGATGAGGGTGAAGGGAAATAGATTCAGGAGTGATATGCGGAAATATTTCTTTACAGAAAGAGTAGTGGATCCATGGAAGAGTCTCCCAGTGGAGGTGGTAGAGATGAGGACAGTAACTGAATTCAAAAAAGCATGGGACCAACACAGAGGATCTCTAAAGGTAAAAAGTGGACTGTTGTAGTTGTTGTTATGGAAGGACAGACTAGATAGAAACATGACAGAAAAAGACCACATGGCCTATGTTTCTATGTAGTTGTGTAGGACAGCCATAAAAAAAGGGGAACAGAGAGGAATCGAACCCATGACCTTTGCTACTGAAGTCATTGCATTAACCATTGTGCTACATCACTGTGGGAGTTATCATACCAATGGCTGACTACAGAAAGAGTGCACGTCACCATAAAACTGTCTGCTGTGGCTACCAGAATAGGATAGAACAGTACCCATAATGCAATTCACATGCAGAACAGCAGTCTACATCTGCTCACCAGATGGTGTATGCACCTCTACAGCATGTCAGCTTGGTAGGGGGGAATGACCGTGCGTGTTACTGGCACAGAGTACCCACAGGCCATGCCAATGTGCGTGTTCTGTGCTCACCCTGAGGGTGAGGTGGAGTGGCCAGCACCAGGTCCGCAGTACCCAGGTTGGTTGAGGTGGGCTGTGCTGCAGGTCTCCATCAGTGCCGGTGTGTGACAGGTATTTGTTGCAGACACCTTTAGGAGGTCTCTGTGTCCATTTGTAATTGCCAATCATGTCTGGCCCTTGTGATGCACATAACATAGTGCATATCCACTGTGCTTGCTATGGTCACCTGTTTAGGGAGCAGGGGTGTGTCAGGGCTCACATGGCGACAATGTACTTAGCAAACCGCCCTCTCTGGGTCAGGGTGGGGGGACATGATCTGCCCCCAACAGACCCACACTCTCACCCTTTGCAAGGGGGGCAGTGGAAGTACATGAGGACAGGCTGTGGGACCAACAACCCCAGTCCTGGTGGTGAACGGACAGCTGCTGAGGATCTGCACTTGGGACAGGGCCACTGGCAGATAGGTAGTGGGCCCAGTCAGCTCAGCTGCCCCCCACTATGATCTGACATTCACCAGCAGAGGGCAGTCACTGTGCACCTGCTGTACCCTGCAAAGGTGGTGCGGCCATACAGGTGCTAACTGCAGAGAGTCTGCTATCTAGTACATATTCCTGGAGGAATTGTGTGCACCCAAAACTGGGATGTCAGCACACACACCACGCAGGTATGTCAGTGATTGAGCCCCAGAAAAGAGAACCCATAAATATCACTTGAGAGAAATACTGTATAGCACTATGGGGGAACCTAGCCATGCCGTGGTCATTTCTCAGTCAGGGTGAGAGCGACCTCCCGGCATGACATGCTGTGGCCACCCTGTCCATGCAGGTGGTGGTCGGGCATTACAATGTCCCAGCCATTGCCCTATACCCTGTGCAAATGCATCCTGCCCATGCCACCCTGTCCGGGCCATACCCACAGTACCTTGCTCCTCATTATGCACATTGGCAGGCTAACTCTGGAAACAGTGCAATCAATGTGGGCTCAGTAAGGTGTAGGCAGCCACAACAATCTGGATAGACAGACACACACACACACACACTCCCATACCTATGCCAGCATTGTGCAAATATAGAGGTTTGTGGCAGCCCTGGCCGCCACACCAGTCCTGGGTACCGTGCGGGCACTGCTATGGTACTCAATACTGTTAGGGTCACTCCCCGGGGTGGTAAATGCTGTCAGAATCAATAACTAAAACACACTCCACAGATATCAGAAAGGTTGCTATGATGATTCTCTATCAACAAATTGTGTTTAACTTAGGATTTGTTAGCTGACATTAATCATAGCAACCTTTTGATATATGTGGAACATGTTCCCAAGTTTCCGACGCAATTGCGAAGGTATGCAGGTGCCAGTATTGGGAGATGCTGCTCCACGCAGGGCCCAACAGCCTGATTGTCCATGAGGCTTTGGATAGTAGAGCCTGTGGGTGTGAGTGTTTATGCCCCTGTTGGCCGCTGCTCTAGGGCAGAGGTTCCCAACTCCGGTCCTGGTGGGCCAAACACTGTTCAGGTTTTCGTGCTGTCCCTAATGAATATGCATGAGATACATTTGCATACAATGGGGGCAGCGCATGCAAATACAGCACAGGTATATTTATTAGGGACAGCATGAAACCTGAATGGTGTTTGGCCCTCCAGGACTGTATTTGGGGAAACTCTGCTCTAGGGATTGCACATGTTTATGGTGTCTGTGCTCTATAGGGTAAGATATAGGCGTTTCAGGCATGTTTATTTTATCTGCCATAAAGGTTCCGTCTTTATTACCACGGTTTAGTACTGGGTAAAATATGGGGACAGGGTTGGCAGGAGCCACAGCTGGGACTTGAACTTGTGACTTTCTGCTCCTCAACACACTGGCTGTGTGTACTGCACCACACTGTTGCCATAGGGACAGATCATTCCCTGGGGATACCATGACTGTTCGTCAGACAGACCCTGTCTGCTGCAGTGCATGGCACCCATCTAAACGGGGCTTGGCCGTGGTCTGCTGTGGGCAGATGCCACTGCCCCTTCCGCCACCAGCACCCCTCCGCCACCATGATGCGATACCATGCCATTATGCCGGTGGTGCACAGTCCCAGGCCATCCAGTGTGCCGGTAGGCAGTTGCCTATGGTGTGGGTTCTTGGGTAGGGGTGCCTAGATGGACATGCGCGCTTTCTCCCCGGCACCGCCAGCCAATGTTATGTGCCCTTGGGGGTACCTGCTGGGTAATATTCCCTATGACACTGTGGGACACACACTCGTGCCCATGTTGGACCCTCGTCAGTTGCTGTCTTGCTGCTTTACAGTTTCAGCATTCCTATGTGCCACCTAGGCATCTGCCTAGTCCGCACTGTGCCCCAACTGGACCACAGCATGTGCCACCTGCAGCACCCTGTATCCCATTTACAGCATCAGTACAGTTGCCCTTTCCTATGTGCCCACTCTGCTGTTGCTTCACATGTGCACGCCATAACAAACCTGCCCAATCTAAACGACAGAAACCCTGATCAGTGCTATTTCAATGTGGGATCATTCACTTTGTAGGGGGACAGAGCATAGACCCTTCCAAAGATGATATCTTAATTTTTACGCTTTGTCAGTAGTGTTGCTTTATGTTTATCATTAATATCACTATTGGCCAGCTTGGTTATTGGGATTTTAAATTTGGTTCTGGTCATTTTATATGTTTATTTGCCTTTTTGGTTCCTGCACATGTATCACTACTATCACTTTTATGGGTTTCCCTACCTTTGCTGCACATTGCTGACTTAAATGGTTTCTCTTTCCTGCAAATGTGCCTAACGCGAGGGTTTCACTGGCATTAGTTTTCAGACCCGGATTTCACAGCATTAATGTGCCTGGAGCCTCTCCCCGCCCACTCGCCGCCCATTGACCCCTTCTCTCCGCCCTCTGGGAAGCCTTACTCCACCCTTCAGACCCGGATTTCACAGCGTTAGTGTGCCTTAACGCCGCCACCGCCACGTTATCGCACGATAAGTGATGTTATCGCGTGGTAATACCACCACTGCGACGTTAAGACAGTTTGGTAAACATACCCCTAAGGTACTCATGTCAAACCAGTTTTATGGGTACCACCTCCAAAAAAAGTGTTATGAGGATGCAATGGAGTTGGTCTGTTCTGAAGTTAAAGAAGCAGTCCTGATAGGAGGGAATTTCAACATGATCTCAGACTCTTGGCATTCGCTCCCAGTTCTTAAGGTCCACCAGTGGGTCAGGTTTTCAGGATATCCCTCATGAATACGAATGAAAGATTTGTATATCTACTATCTCCATTTTTATGCAAATTTTTCTCATGCATATTCATGAAGAATATCCTGTAAACCAGACCTATTTGTGGCTCTCATGGACCACAGCCTTAGATCATCAGCTTATAGATCAAACCCAAATGTGCTTGCCATATACAAGCAAGAAGATTGTTATCTTTTAAGAACCTAGCTAAAGATGAAGTAGGGCTGATGGATATAAGTTATGCTGTGGAGATTTAGACATACTTTAGCACAGGACCAGGGCTGGTGCCTTTGTTGGTTCAAAGTCTTGGCATGTGTCATTGCAATAGTTTTTTGTCTTGTCTTAATGCATGTTGGAAATCTACAAAGTAACATAGTAAATGACGGCAGATAAAGACCAGTATGGTCCATCTAGTCTGCCCAGTAAGATGGCAGGAGTAGGTGCACCTGCCACTCTGTGCAGGCCACCCCTCCCCATGTCTTTGTTTAGGGGTGAACCCACTGCACCATATAGGACACCCCTATTTGTTGAGAAATTAGATGGTTCAGTTTATTTTGATTTTATCCTGTTGCTGTAAAGGGATCCAGTGTGTCTGTCCCATGCCATTTTGAATTCTGTCACTGTGTATGCCCCCACCACTTCCATCAGGAGGGCATTCCAAGCATCCACCATCCTTTCAGTGAAAATGTATTTCCTGACATTGCGTTTCAATTTACCACCTTGCAGCTTTATGTTATGCCCTCTGTTTTTACAGCTTCCCCATCTTTGGAAGAGGTTTGTTTGTTCATTCATTATTTTTCTTTAAGTAGTTAAAGGTCTGAATAATATCTCCCCTATCCCTCTCCTCTCCTCCAGAGTGTACATATTTAGGTCTTCAAGTCTCTTCTCATAAGACTTCTGACGCAGGCTCCAAATCATTTTGGTCGCCTTCCTCTGAACAGTTTCCAGTCTTTTTACATCCTTTGCAAGATATGTTCTCCAAAATTGAACACAGTATTCCAAGTGAGGCCTCACCAGTGAATTATACATTGGCATTAGTACCTCTTCCTTTCTGCTGGTAATTCCTCTTTGTATGCAGCCCAACATCCTCCTGGATTTTGCCACCGCCTTGTCGCACTGTTTTGCCACCTTGAGATCTACAGAAATAATCACATAATCATTCTCCTGATCCGTGCACACCAACCTCTCGCCCCCTATCGCGTGCATTTCCCTTGGATTTGTGCTACCCAAGTGCATGACACTGCACTTCTTTGCATTAAATCTTAATTGCCAAGCATTAGACCATTCTTCCAGCTTTTGTAGATCTTTCCTCATGTTAACCACTCCCTCCCTCGGGGGAGTCCACTCTGTTGTAAATTTTCTGCAAAAAGAGAGGCTTTTCCATTCAGTCTTTCAGCAATATCACTCACAAATACATTGAACAGTGCCGGGCCCAGGACCGAACCCTGGGGCACCCCGCTAATCATCTTCTTTTCATCCAAGTGAGCTCCATTTACCATCACCTTCTGTTGTCTGTCAGTCAACCAATTTCTGATCCAGTTTACCATCTTGGGACCCATCCCCAAACTACTGAGTTTATTGATAAGCCTCCTATGAGGCTTTGCTGAAATCCAGGTAGATCAAAGGCTTTGCTGAAATCCAGGTAGATGACATCTATCGCATGCCCCTGATCTAGTTCTCTGGTCACCCAGTCAAAGAACTCAATCAGATTTGTTTGGCAAGATTGTCCTTCGGTAAAACCATGTTTCCTCGGATCTTGCAACCTGTTGGTTTTGAGAAAGTCCACTATTCGCTCTTTCAGGAGCGCCTCCATTACTTTTCCCGCCACTAAGGTAAGGCTCACAGGCCTGTAGTTTGTCACTTCTTCCCTGTCACCACTTTTGTGTAGAGGTACCACATCAGCCATTCTCCAGTCCTGAGGAACTTCTCCTGTTTCCAAGGATCTGTTGAAAACATCCTTTAACGGACCTGCAATAACCTCTCTGTGCTCTTTCAGTATCCTGGGATGTATCCCATTCAGTCCCATGGCGTTGTCCACTTTCAGTTTTGCTAGTTGTTCTAACACATTCTGCGAATGGTGTGGTATCTACTTCATTCCCATTTTTATATTTGTGAGTCACAGGTGGCCCTTCTCCAGGGTTTTCTTTAATAAAAACAGAACAGAAGTATTTGCTTAGCAATTTTGCTTTTTCAATGTCACTTTCCACGAGTCCGTTCCCAGCACTTTTGAATCCTGCAATTCCACCTCTGGTCTTCTTCCTTTCCCGAATATACCTGAAGAAAGTTTTGTCACCACACTTCACATCTTTAGCCATCTTTTTCTCTGCCTTTGATTTTGCTTTCCTTATTTCTCTTTTTGTCTCCGAGTTTGATCCTGTATTCATTTCTGTGTTCCTCTGTTTGCAAGCTTTTGAATTTTGCGAAAGCTGTGGTTTTTGCCTTTATTTGAGCAGCCACTTCTTTGGAAAACCAAATAGGTTTCCTTCTCCTCTTGTTTTAATTTACTTTTCTTACATATTTATCTGTTGCCCCTTTTATTGCCACCTTTAGTTTAGCCCATTGCAATTCCACTTCCCTTATCCCCTTCCACCCTGCCAACTCCTCCTTTAGGTACTTGGCCATTTTACTGAAGTCAGTGTTTTTGAAGTTTAGGACTTTGAGCTTGCTTGGCTTTTATCTCAAACCACACCGTGTGATTATCACTGCTGCTCACAGGGGCACCCACCCAGACATTCGACACACTATCACCGTTGGTGAGCACTAAATCCAGCGTTGAGCTTTCCTTGGTTGGTTCCATCACCATTTTTCTAAGTAACGCATCTTGGAAAGCATCCACAATTTTTTTGCTTCTTTCCAGATTTTTGATTACGTCTTTGTTTCTCGGCGACTTTCAGAGTTTCTTCAGTTATCCATTTTGGCCATTTTTTTGCTTTTTCATCTTTTGCAGAGACTTCTTACTTTCTTTGAGAACAACTTTCTTGATGCCATCCCATAACTCTTTTGGTACTCTATCATTTGTATCCAAAGCTGCAAATCGATTTTGCAGGTAATCTTTATTATTATTTGGCATTTATAAAGTGCTACCAAGCATCGCAGCGCTGTACAGACACAAAAGAAGACTGTAAGCTCTTTGAGCAGGGACTATCTAGAAGACAAACATACAGGACAAAATAATATGATAGGGATAAAGGGTTTAAATTCTGCTGGCATAGTTTCTAGATCATATTTTGCTTGCTTTCTTCTGCAGGATCTGTTATCCTGTTATCATTAGAATTTTACGTAGGTAGATTTTGGTACTCACCTAGATACATGTTTGATAGGCCAAACAGAAATAAATGCAATTGATTTAAATGTAGAAAGTCTGTCTAAATGTTTCAGAAAATCTGACAATGATGAACAGACACGGATTGCAAACAAAATGAATGTACTAGAACATATTCTGAAATTATATTTGTCAAATTGGGTATATCCACTCCTCTCCTCTAGTGTATCCTAAAGCAGGACCATACCAAGGGCTGTGCGAGTGGTGCAGCTGCACAGGGAGCAAGTACAGAAGGGGCACTAATATCATCACTGGGCTTTCAGGAAGCCTGCTAAGAGTTCATGCATGTGGCTGGGAAGGCATGCTGGCACCAGATTCATCACAGGGTGCATTTCTAGCTTGGCCCTGTCCTAAAGTGCTTCAAAGCTTGAATCTGTATAGGCCGTCTAGACAGAAAAATTTAGTTCTGAACATGTAAGTCCCATCACTTACCTATGTAATGCTGATTTTACAAAACTGAATGTCCAAAAGGGAGCAAGCAAGTTGTGGAGGAACCTGTTAGAACCAAACTAAATTCCAGTAGTGCAACTAGGACGCCCTTGGCAGGTTGCATTCAAACATCCAACACTGCAGCACATACTGTAGTGAAACCGACAGACGACGTGTAGTAGATAGGAGTTGTGTATGCTGGTTCAGTGGTTCCACTGGAACTTGAGATCCTACCAACGCCTTCTCATTTTCAGGAAACCAAATAGTACCACAGCGCCTATATAACCCAACATTTGTAAGTAAGCCTTGGGTGTGATAGTCCGAAATTTGAATGTTACAGACATGAAACATTGGAATCTGCTATCTGTCCAATGGCAGAAAAGCTTTTGTTTCTACAGTATCCAGAATTGCACCTATAAATGACATCTTGTTTGTAGGGTGTAAGGTTGATGCTTTAAAGCTGTGCCACATTATTTACCCTCAGGAGGCCTTCCTCACATAAGGGGCCCATGACTTCCCTCCACCCTTTTAAGTCATACCACATCATGATGATGCAATTTGCTCCAACAAGTTCCCTGAAGCTACTTAAATCCAAGAACTCCCATTCTGCATTGCCCTTTGATAGATCTCTAGCGAGAGCTCCTGGGTGTGCTGCTACTTCTGTTGCTGGTCTTCCTTAGCCTACAGCCATGCCACTCTATCCTCTCTCATCTGATCTTAGAAGCTAAGCAGTCAGGCCTTGGATGAATAACCGTCTAGGAATACCAGCTGCTGAAGGCTTACCATACCTGATTCATTGGCATTATCGTGGCTTGTCTGACCATGTTTCTGACCTTCATTCCTGTATTTCTCCAGCCTTCTACAATTTGATGACCAGTGACTAACACTAAACTCTGACGTGAACACCCTGAGATTTGCACTTTGAGTCCTGGGAACTTCTGAGTACTGGAGGGCTCAATCCAAAGGGAAAAGAAGGTTGCTATAGGTGAACACACACAACCTAGACCAAAGGCCCCCTGGTGATCTCTGCTGAGTTGTCATCCAGACATGACAAGCTGATGATGAATCCTAGCTCTAGTAAGCAAATTGTTTCATCCCTAAGGGTTAGAGTTAGGTTTCTGAAGAAACTGCAAGAAGCCAGTTTTAGACGTATGAAAATTTTAGGTGGTGTCAATTTGTGCAGATATGTAGTCACCAACATCAGACACTTAGTGAAGACTCTGGGGGCTAATGAGAGTCTGAAAAGAAGGCCCTTTAGTGACAGCGAACCATATAATAACCAACCAGAGGTATTTTCTGCAACATGGATCAGAATGAGTAAGTGAACATCTTTGAGATCCACTATGCATAGTCAGTCTTCCTTCTTCAAACAGAAGACAATGGAGGGAAGAGAGTGTTCCTTGCAGAGGTAAAAAGGTTGAGATTACAGATGTAAAGATATAAGCCCTCTCTCTTCTTGCGGGATCAATGAGTACTTGGAGTAGAAGCCCTGCTTTCTTTCCTGTTGTGGAACCTGGTCTTTTGTATTGGACTGTAGGAAAATAATGACTTCTTCTTAAAGCAAGCAGGCAGGCAGGCAGGTGAGATCATGGTAGAGAGATTGATCTCGTCACAGTATTATTATAATGAAAATCCAGGAATCCGTGGCAGAGGTGTGAGAGGTGCATGCCTGCTATTAAACAAGCTCATGTCTGTGCAGACTTACTGTAGGTGGGCCATTTGTTCCTGCCAAAGAGCAGGTGATCAACTACTTTGTGGTAATTTTGTAATGGCACATAAGTGCATTCACAGCCTCAAGGTCCTGTTGCTAATTACCCTTAATGGGGGTACGTTTATAAAGCTTTTTTCACATCTATAGCCTGTTTCACATGCAGAAAAGTTTTTTGATAAAATTGCATTACCGCATACAGGCTTAAGGCGAACATACACTGAAAGTGTGTGCCTACTTTTATGCAGTCTACGTATAGGTGTTCCTCGGGGCATTGTCTGGGTAGAACAGAGGCAAAATTGTGATGTACATGTGCATTTTATAAAATACATGTTTATATGCAGAGTACATACCCAAATTTACACCTTCATCACAGCATACAAAAATTTGTGTATCAACATTTGTGTGCTGTTGGAGCTGAATCTGTGAGTCTTTTACAAAGGCCCATATGTTGCTTTATAAAATACTCCAAAATTAAACAAGGTGTAGATAACCGTTGTTTGAAACAAAGCACTGTGTCAGAAGCTATATGGCTAAATCAGGCCTTGACAAATTTTCTTGGAATCTAGGTGCTGGACACCAAAACCTACGTCACGGTGCCTGCCCCTGGCTCCCAAGAAGGCGTATGGCAGTTACGTTTTGGGTCCGATTTACTAAGACTGTTTTCAGATTTTCTTTGCAAAAATCCTTAAGTCAGGCTCTTAACGGGCCACCGCACAGTGCCAAAAGAAGATAGTGCACCACTCCTCCTCCATCTCTCCCCATAACTCTGTTTCTATTCCAAGACTCTCTCCCCTTGCACTCACCCCCTGCCCTTCATCCCATCTTCTTTATTAAATCAAATCTGATGCCCCTTTAAATTTCTTTAACTTCTGTGCTGCTTTTTTTTTTTTTTTTTAAATGGCTCACGCATTGCAGCACTTCTGCATACAGGGATCCAATTTCTCACGGGTAGAAGTGCTGCAAAATGCTGTGATCATGACTGAGACAGGAACTGTCTGCTTGCTTCTTCCACTGCCCAACATGATGGCTAATACGTCAGTTCCACTTACTAAGACACAGCATGACCTGGAATATTGCAAAGATCATGTTACTAGCTGTGGAAGCCTAAGAGAACATTTAACTTTAGCAAATATTTGGCTCTCTTACCCCAATGAAAACTGCATCAGACTATGGTACTGACTAAGCATTCTACAGCAGCTGGACTACCAGACCTGCAGAAGAGCCTTCCAGGGCAGGTCCTGGACTGATCTAAGTAGAATTCAAGGAAAGAAAATTTATAGGTATGTAAAATTTCTCCTTCCTTATCCTGCTAGATCAGTCCAAATGTGTGGTATGTATTCAACCAGTTAGGTTAAAGGATGCTGCTGCTCAGGACACACTGTCCTGCCAAAGGTGTCATCTGTACTAACCCACACAAGCAACCTGTAATGCTTCACAAGATGTGCTCAGTGTAGACCAACAGCCACCTTACAGATGTCCTCTGGAGACAAGATGGACTCCACCCAGGAGGAGGCCTGAGTCCTAGTGGAGTGAGCTCTGACTCCCTCTGGCACATGCTGACCAGCCAGAATGAACCTTGACCCAATAGCCTCTTTAATCCAGTGGGCACAGAGGACCTGGCTCCAACCATTCCTTTCCTCAGAGGAATACTTCAACTAGCAGAAAGAAGTAGCAATTGCCAGTTAACATCCTCCATACATCCCTTAGAGGTAGCGAGGGGTCCTTCTGAAGATGCACCTCCGAGAAGGAAAGCAGAACGACAATCTGCTTAAGATGAAAGAAAGACAGCACCTTTGGGAGTAAGGATGGTACAGTCCACAAGTAGACAGAAGCCTTTCAGATGACCAAGAAAGGTTCACTGCAGGGAAAGATCTGCAGCTAAGACATCTGCCTGGTGGATGTTATAGCCCCCAGGAAATTTGCCTTAAGAGTCAGATCCTGGGAGAAAAGCCTTATGAATGGGCTTAAGGGAGACCTTTACAATGCCTTCAAAACCAGAGAGACTCCACTGAGGCAAAACTGGGCGCACAGACAGACAGAACTGCCTTCACTCCCCTGAGGAAGCGAGAGATGGGGGGGGGGGGGGGGGGATGCCCCCATGGAATCCCTTGGCTGTAATCCAAAGATGATAATCACTCAGTCCAGCACTTTCAACAGCATCCTAACCATCAAATAGCAGTTGTGTTTCCACTATCTCAACATCTCCTTGATCTCCTGGGAAGAGGAAGAGTCTGGTTGAACAAGTAGAAGGAGACCAGAAGTTTAGCAAGTGCCTCTTTAGCAGCTGCACTTGTTCCCTGTTCCAAAGGAATCGGCTCCCAGGATGATGCCATGGACCAGAGGATCTGGGAAGCAGTCCCAGGTTGGTGGAGCTGACTGAGCACAAAATGCCCCGAGTTGGTTTTGAAACTTAAAGGGACCTATCCTTCATGAGGAACTCCAGGTACTCCAAATTCTGCTTTCAGGATAGCTTATCACCAATGCCAGTCTTTCCAGCTAGTAAATCACTAGGCCTATGTTGTCTCTGGACTTCTCCAGAGAGAATGGTCAAATCAACCTGATGTCCAGTCACGGGTGACCCCAGATTTCCTACTTGCATAGAAACGCCACTACCATCACCACTAGTATCTTGGAAAAAGGCATGGGGAGCTGTGGCTTGGATAAAGGTAGGCACAGAACTGGAAATGGCAGCGAATAATACAGAAGCGTAGAAAAACTTTGATGTTGCTCCCAAATGGGAAAGTGAAAAAAAAGAGGTCTCAGCAAGACTTAGGGAGGTGAGGAACACCACCTGCCTGACTGATGCAATGACAGACAAGATGGCCATCATACAGAAATGAGGGACTCTGAGCTTGACAATGACAGCCTTTAGGTCCATGCTATGCCAGAAAGAACCTTCTTTCCTGGTCACCACTGTGTACAGAGAATATGATCCTGGCCCTGCTGCGGAGGGCATGGAAAAAATGGCCTGCAATTGCAGGTGGTGTTGAGGAGTTACCTTGAACATCAAGCACATGTATGGAGCTGCAGGGGAACTCTATAAAGGTGTCCTTAAAGGCACTGCCGCCATTCAAATATTTTGCATCATAATTCCCAAGCTGGCCTGAACCAGTGACCTTAGGGATAAAGGGAGGCGTCTCACAGGAAGCGCTAATGCATCCCCAACTTTGACTGAGGACCCACTGGCTGATGTGGTATGGGTTCCTTCAGAAAGCAATATCTAGTACTATATCCAATTGGCTGCACCTTGGGAGAAACTGCCAGAATGCACTGAGGGGGGATTACTGACTTCCAGTGGAGTCATGGTGGAGACGTGAGCACACTGAAAGCTCCAAAAGGACTGCCCATTCTTAGACTGGGTCCCACAGGACAAGGCCCTATCTCATCTCTTCGTAATTCAAGGGTGTATCCCTAGGCCTATATGGGTGATCCTCCACAAGGACATCACCATTTCATCTGGCCCACACTGAAGAGCAACCAGTACAAAAGAGGAGTTTGCTAGGAGGCAGCATCCACAGCTAGGAGGCAGCATCTACTGACCAAGCACAGAGTCAGAGCTGTCATCTGGCTACTACCACCTCCACCATGGACTTGGAAGAGAGATCAAGTCTGAGAGGGCACTAGCCACCTAGATGGTCTGCTTCCAACCTCATAGCTTCTGGGCTGTCAGGCAGCAGCTGGATTCATCAGAGGGATTGACATCAGGCCTACACAGGGTTGCCCAAGAGCCTAAAGGTAAACCACAAATACCAAAGAGCCAAAAATTCTTGAGATGCAAAAAAATTCAAATATCAAAAAAAAAAAAAGAGAGCACACTCTTACACAGCACTAAAAGGATCACCTCCACCACAATTAACTTTCTATTTGTGTATTTTTAAAAAACATTTTGGGTAGAGTTTCAGTCATCCAGCTGCAATCAGCTATTAATAACCCTACAAATATTCCAGAATTTGGAGTCATTTCTTGCACTGAAGCAGCTTTAATGCTCTCAACTCATTAAGAGTTCACGAGCATGAGTTCACAACGCTGGATACGTAGCTTCTTCCACTTCCTGAGCTGTATAAGCACAGGAAGATGGCATTGTTGAAACTGAGGCGCAATAAGAAAGACTGATATGGGGACGCAGTATGAAAGTTTGATGCGCTAAAGTTTGAGTACTAATGTGAATTCCTTTGAGTGGTTTTCATGGACGAGTTAAAGAATTTTCCCTTACGCAGTCAGGAACAGACCAATGAAACTCGAATTAGAATTGTCTTGAATGGGCAGTGTGTGAACAATGAGAATAGACTAGCAGCCCTGGAGTTTGAGTTGAGAGTGTTTGTGTCAAGCAGTAATTCAACTGCATACCAGCAACCCGTGAAGTGGGACTCTCCATGCATTGGGAACCACTGCTGGAATTTGAGATAAGTCCACTATGGATTTTTTGACTGTATGGGACTAGAAGTGGTGCCTTGGAAGGAACAAAAACAGTTTGTTGTTTTTTAAATTAAAATTCAAAAAGGGTCTATTAATTACACAGGTACACTACCAAAAAACTGCCTCCAGTTTTGCAACTGATTCCTATAGATTTTGGGGTGCTGAATCCAGGAAAAATAGCCAAAATGTTCCATCACGTCACGTGTTCTTGCAAAATTAGATTTCTTACCCATATAAGGAATGTTCACATAATTTCTTTTTAGCCGACTGCAGTTTATTTTCTTGGCCCAAAATAGAGGTTGTAATGGTTAACTAACTAGAAACACTCCCTCATGATATTTTAGAGTGTTTTGTATTCATTTTATACATTAACAGGACAATTGGGAGGCGGGGGGCTAAATCCAGTACTCGCGCTGGCGCATGTTCTTTCCTGTTCGCCTCGCCTCGTTCGCTCGCTCAAACACGGTGGTTGCGACATGAACGTTCCTGTCAAATTTCAGTTTCTTGCAAGTTCATTATTACCTTTTGTTTGCTCAGTCGTAATCCAGCTTTATTCCGAAGTGGTTCACTACAGTTGTAGGTTGCAGTGCTGTGTATTTGTGATGGCTCACAGAGCCAGAGGTTGCGTCAACTCTCCGGACAGTTTTTGTTTTATTTGTGGGGAATATACCGTGAAAAAGCGGCAGAGGAACATTTCTGCATTTATTAAAAAAGTATATTTCGCCTATTTCGGTTTGAAGTTAGGCGATCAAGACAAACCGTGGGCTCCTCACAAAGTGTGCAAGACATGTGAGGAAGATCTACGCTTATGGATGAAAGGTAAAAAACAAGCATTTCGTTTCGGAATACCTATGATGTGGCGTGAACAAAGAGACCACAGCAGTGACTGCTATTTTTGCTCTTGCATTGTGAAGGGATACAACTTAAAAAATAAGAACGTAATAAGTTACTCCAACCTTCCCTCAGCAATTAGGCCTATGCCTCATAGCAACGAAGTACCTGTGCCTGAACCACCAAAATCTTTGGATCATATTTGTGTGGACGGTTCTGATCATGATGAGACTCATCAGATGGCTTTTCCCGATGAGTCCAGTACTTCCGAGTTTGAAACTGAACCAGATCCGAAACCTGAACTTTTCTCTCAAGCTGAATTGAATGATTTAGTCCGGGATTTAGGACTCCCAAAAGATGCTGCCCAACTGCTAGGTTCTCGGCTTAAAACAGAAAAATCTATTGTCACCAGGAACAACTTTTTATTGGTACCGCAACCGCGAGACACAATTTTTGAAGTATTTCAGCAAAGAGGAAGATTTGGTATTTTTCAACGATATATACGGAGTGATGGAAAAGTTTAAACTCAAGTATGATCCTGCTGAATGGCGGCTGTTCATTGATTCGTCAAAAGACAGCATAAAAGGTGTTCTTCTTCATAATGGCAACACATTCGCTTCAGTTCCTATTGCTCACTCTGTTATTCTCCAAGAAAAATATGAGAATTTGGCCCTGATTCTTCAGAAGATTCGTTATGATGAGCATAAGTGGATGATTTGTGGAGACTTTAAAATTCTATCCATGCTATTAGGGCAGCAATCCGGTTTCACCAAATATCCCTGCTTCCTTTGCTTGTGGGATAGCCGGGCCCGCGACCTACACTGGGGGAAAAAAGACTGGCCAATTCGGGAGTATTTGAGACCCGGTGAGAAAAATGTTCTTCATGAGAGCTTGGTACCTCGTGATAAAATTCTATTACCACCTCTCC
Source organism: Ichthyophis bannanicus (assembly GCA_033557465.1). Lineage (NCBI taxonomy): Eukaryota > Metazoa > Chordata > Amphibia > Gymnophiona > Ichthyophiidae > Ichthyophis > Ichthyophis bannanicus. The sequence goes on from CM066034.1 coordinate 585,351,765, forward strand.
ACATTAAGTTGGGTCTCATTAAGCAATTCATCAAGTCCCTTCCAAAAGATGGTGAGTGCTTTCGGTACCTTTGCTCAAAGTTCCCCCGACTTTCTGAAGCAAAGCTAAAGGAAGGAGTGTTTGTTGGCCCTGATATAAGGAAACTCATTTCAGATGGAGCATTCGCTGAAACGATGTCTGAGAAGGAAAAAGAAGCCTGGGATTCCTTCAAGGATGTTGTTCTCAAATTCTTGGGGAACAGGCGGGATGAGAACTATAAGGATATTGTTGCCAGGATTCTCAATGCCTTCAAAGAACAAGGCTGTAACATGAGCCTGAAAGTCCATTTCTTGCACTCCCATGTGAACTACTTTCCCGAAAACTTGGGGGCGTACAGTGAAGAACAAGGTGAAAGGTTTCACCAGGACATCAAGGACGCAGAGAGAAGGTACCAAGGAAGATGGAACACCACTATGATGGCTGATTTCTGCTGGTTGCTGCTGCGGGAAACCCCAGATGAAAAATACGCCAAGCAGCGCACCAAGAGAAGCATTCGGGGGAAGAAGAAACGGGCCTACCAGGAGATTGATTGACCCAAGAATGACTTTAAAATCTAAACTGTGTTGACAAATATCGTGTTTTTACTAAACTTTGAAATAAAAATTTGCTAGTTATTACCTCAGTGTCGGATCTCATTTATTAGAATTTTATTTTCACACCATCGGGTGTTTGTCTTCATGTATTGCAATGGTGCGGTTTGCGTTTTCTATTCTTACATACATACCTGTACAACATTTTTTGCACATTTCTTTGCTTTGCTTTGTGTCTAACCTCGCTCTTATATGCTCAATGTTTGTGCACATGTATGTGGCTGTTTTAAGTGCAGACAATTTTGCTACCATCACAGTGTGTTTTGTTGACATTACTCTATTCTTATGTGCTGCCTTGTTACAATTTTCTTTATTCTTATTTGAATAACTACTAAACAATTAGTATAAAGAATTCATCAAAGAAACTTTTATCTCGATCGCACTCAATCTGAAACGTTCACCTCAAACTGCTAACCCAATGTAGCAAAAAATCTGTACGTGATGGAGCAAATTGGTTACCAGATTTGGATTCAGCGCACCAAAAAACGTAAAAATCAATCGAAACATTAGAGGCAGTTTAAAAAAAAATTTTTTTAGTGTACCTGTGTTATTAAATATGCATTAAAGCTGCTTCAGCAGCTTGATGATAGAGGGTCTCCACAAACAGAAAATTGATTGTAGTAAAAATGCTTCTATTAGTGATATATCAGAGTCTACGGCAGCAGCTGCAAAGGCCTTGACCCTTCAAATTTGAGACACCTCAAATGTGGTGCCTCTCTCCACAGGGAAGATCATGAACTTCGTTATAGCCATGACCAGGGCTTCCACTCCAGGGAGCCAAACAGACTGATCCCACTTGCTCAGGAGTAGCAGGTACAGCAGTGACAGGATTTTAGGGCCCTTAGGGCCCAACTTGGGGATTTTCTACCTAAAATCCTACATGCTGCATAGCAACAGGTAAAGGTATATAAGCACAGCAGGACGCCAGATACCCATCAGGAGAAAGGGGAGGCCTACCTGCTAACTTCGTCCAAGAGCAGGCTTTACTGCATGCAGAGCCGCCATAGGTCCTGTTTATGCCCTTTCAGGAAATTATCTGTAAAATGCATGATCATGGAGATCCTAGCCTTCCACCAGGGGAACCACCCTGCCCTCCTCAGACTTATCTTCTGACGACAAGGATTTTTTCTTGAATCCCTCAACTAACCGCAATAAGGGATAAGGCCAGGCTCCCAAAGGAATGAACAAGCAAAAAGCAAAGCAGGGGCTTGACCCTCCTTACTACCAATGACAGATAAAAGGCAAAGATAAAAAAAGAATGCAGATCTAGAACAGCAAGAGGGAAGGCAGGGCCTGGGGCCTTCTTACCAGCCTCCCTCAGGGGCTCTGTGAAGTCCTTCTTCTCCTTGACAGCACACAAGTGCAGAAGCCCATGTGAAACATCACTGAACCCAGGCTGGCTATTGGCTCCAGGAGACAGCAGTATATCCCAACTCTGAGCAATGTTGAGCCTACAGGTCACAGTCATATAGCCACCAGCACAGTGGTGAGGGCCAGGGGAGATTGGACTCATACAGCAATATAGACAGGCCTAATACCTTGCCACCTGCTGTAGGCTGACAAATAATGGCTTCTCTCAGTGCTGCATCAATGGATATATCAAGTGATGACATCACCAAAAGTTATTGAAGTCTGCTTCCATCTACTGGCAAGGGAGTATAACCCCACACGTTTGGACTGGTCAAGCAGAATAAGGAATGGCATCCTTTTGGACTTCTCACAGAGGCATTCTCTAATAAAATTACCTTTAATGTGAACAGTTTGAAAATTGTCCTATATGACACACACATATTTAGGTGGGTGATGGCATCTAAAAACAAAATAAACTTAGCGTTCAAGTAAAATTTAAAGAGCAAGATTTTCCAATCCAAAATAGAGCAAGACCAGAAATATAGCATAGAGATATTTTCTCCATTGGAAGCGATACAACTGCTGACATAGAAACTCAAATTTTAGCCATATCCACCTCACTAATCTATTGCACATTGAAGTTAATCACCAAATCCTCGATTTCTACTAGACCAGAGGTATCAAACTCTTATTACACTGGAGAGGTGTCTTACCCACTCCCCAGATTCCCTCAATAGATCCTCTGGCGTCTCCATTTCACCTTTCTTCCAATCAGCACTCACATGCCTCCCAGAATGTCCAGGAATTCATGGAGCAGAAAGAGCATCAACAGGTGGATCAAAGGAATCCTAAAAATCTGCTTTTGAAAGGCTTTTCAATATACAAACTTATTAAACTGAAAATTAAAGACAATGTTAGACCAGTAAATCAAAAAGAACAAGTCTCATTTTCTAAGCTGAAAATGAATTTCAAATCCAGGCTCTATCCTTGGGACATACAGCTCTTTATATATTTGCCAGGGTGGGACTGACAAGACATGATCTGCAAATAGAGACATTTCAGTTCATTATCCAATTCAATACCCTTGATCTCCCTACAAAATGAGATAAGGAGAAGTACTACAATGACGCATGCAAGGAAATAGAATCAGAAACTATTAGAGGAGAAACAAGATTGTCTTCCCTAAAACTACGAGACTTAAAAAGAAGCTCAGATGACAAGACTGACTTTCATACTTTGAACACATCATGTGGAGAGAGATCATTAGAGAAAGATATCATGCTTGGCAAGATTGAAGGTCATCATAAAAGAGGAAGATCAGCAATGAGATGATCGATACAACAGCAGCAGCTATGGATGCCACTCTATCAACAATGAACTGCCTGACTGAAGATCGAACATGGTTTAGGACAGTTATCCAGAGGGTGGCCATGAGTCGATACAGACTCGACGGCACTTAACAACAAACCCTTAATCTCCCTATTAATGCAGATTCTGGCTGTGAGAGATTCAATCACCAGCACAAAAAGCAGAGGTGATAGCAGGCATCCCCCTCGTGCCCCTAAAACAAGGGCTCAGAATAGTCCTCAGTCATTCTGACCCTTGCTTTAGGAGCTCAGTAAAGGAACTCTATCCAGCTCATACATTCTGGTCCAAACCCAATACTACTAAGCACTGCTTTCAAGAATGTCCACTCCAGCATTCCAACTACTAGTACAGCTATTAGAGTCTGTTGGGAACATGCCCGGGCTAACAAGTTCATTAATTATCCAACATTATCCCTTGCCAGTTGGCCTAGTATAAATCCTGACTGAGACTCATGGATCAAAGCCAATGAAAACATGATCTCACGGCCAGAATCTTTGTCAAGATTTTCACATCCAAATTTAATAGAAAGATGGGGCAATAAGAACCACACTGTTGGGGATCTTTCCCTTGTTTGTGATTGGCCATAATGCCTGCTTCAGACAGAGGTTGGGAGCTCACCTTCCCTGATCAATGAGTTAAAAATATTCAGAGGCAGAGTCAGCAATGGGAGAAACATTTCTAAAATTTTGACACGAGACCATCCAGCCCTGCAGACTTTATAGCTATTGCAACCTTCCATTTGCTAATTTTCAATTATAGTTAAGTCAAACTGGATGGAAGTAAGATGAGGCAGCAAGACCTCAGAAAAATACGCTGCTAGCTCGTCATCAGATCCTCTCAACTTGGATGAATAGAAAGTTCTGGTAATGGTAGATAAAGCCAAATCAAAATTTCATCCCTGTCCTCTACTACTATTCCTAGTTGTTTTTTTAGGCTTAGAATTTGATGCCTCACTCTCAACTGCTTCAGTTGGTGTGCCAATGTGCTAGCTTGGTTTCCCTCTTCAAAGTATAGTTGCTTAGCTTTAATAAGCTCAAAATGGATTTTGTCTACCCATATAGCCTGTATCTGGCTATAAAGTGCTGCTAACTCATTCCACTTTGGAGCAGAAGGTCACTTCTTAACTTCATTCTCCAGCCTTCTAGAGCTAGCTGCTGGGCCTTAGCTGCCCTCTGCCTCTTCTGATGACAAGTGCATTGTTGTAGTTTGCCCCCATACCACTGCCTTAAATGCATCTCAGCTTATACTAAGATGAGCATTCTCCCTAATAATGTGATCAAAATAGCCTGTTCTACTTCTCCAACAATTTCTTTATCTAGTAAGCCATCATTAAGCCTCCAGAATTTCAACCCTGGCTTTACCTGCCCCTGCTTCCATTCTATCCATACTATTGAGAGATTAGACCAGTCTTCAATCCCATCCCTTAAAAGGGCTCATAGTGCAGTCCAGCACAATATAATCTATTCTAGAGCAAGAGTGATGAGTAAAGGAAAAAAAAAAAAAAGAACCACCTATAGTTGCAGGATGCAAGTGTCACCACACAAAAAAAATCAATCCAGGCAAATATAATTGGAAGAATTGAAAGAAATATCGTTAAACTGGGAAAATGTATTACAACGTTTTGATAAACTAAAGAATAGCAAATCACCTGGACCAGATGGTATACATCTGAAGGCATTGAAAGAACTGAAATATGAGATTGCAGACCTACTATTAGTAATCTGTGAACTATTATTAAAATCATCTGTAGTACCTGAAGACTGGAGAATGGCCAATGTAATGCCAATTTTTGAAAGGGTTTCAGGGGTGATCTGGGAAACTACAGAACGGTAAGCCTGATGTCAGTACCAGGCAAAATGGTAGAAAACATTATAAAGAAACAATTTGCTGAACATGTAGATAGTCATGGTTTAATGGGAGAAAGTCAACATGGATTTAGCCAAGGAAAAAGTATTGTCTTACTAATCTGTTATATTTTTTGAAGGTGTGAATAAACAGGTAGACAAAGGTGAGTCAGTTGATATACTGTATCTAGATTTTTAGAAAAGCTTTGACAAGGTCCCTCACGAGAGACACTTGGCAAAATTAAAAAGTCATGGGAGAGGAGACAGTATACTATTTGGATCAGGAAGTGGTTAGAAGACAGAAAGCAGAGAGCAGGGCTAAATGGCCAATTTTCTCAGTGGATAAAGGTGAATAGTGGAGTACCCCAGGGATCTGTGCTGGGTCCACTGCTTTTTAACATTTTCATAAATGACCTGGAAATGGGAATAACGAGCAAGGTGATCAAATTTGCAGATGACACAAAATTATTCAAAGCTGTTAAAACACAAGAGTATTGTGAAAAATTGCGAGAGGATCTTAATAAATTGGAAGACTGGGCATCCAAATGGCAGATGAAATTTAATGTGGACAAATGCAAAGTGAAGCACTTAGGGAAGAACAACCCACCCGATGCAAGTTTCCACCTTAGGAACCACCACCCAGGAAAAGGATTTAGGCATCATCATGGATAATACATTGAAACCCTCTGTCCAGTATGCAGTGGCGGCCAAAAAAGCAAATAAAATGCTAGAAGTCATAAGGAGAGGAATGGAGAATAAAACAAAAGATATTATAATACCTTTGTATCGTTCTATGGTGCAATCGCACCTTAAATATTGTGTGCAATTCTGTTTGCCATATCTTAAAAAGGATATTACAAAATTAGAAAAGATACAGAGGAGCCACCAAAATGGTAAAGGGGATTGGGCTCTTCAAGTTGGAAAATAGACAGCTGGGGGGGGGGGGGCGGGAATATGATAGAGGTCTATAAATTAAGGAATGGAGTGCAACGGGTAAACATGCGTTGGTTGTTTACTCCTTCAAAAAGTAGAAAGACTAAGGGACACTCAATGAAGCTACAATGTAGCCCATTTAAGACTAAATAATATTAAAAAAATAAAAATAAAAAAGGGACTAAATAAAAGAAAATTGATTACTCGTTGAGTGAAAAAATACCTCTGTAATTTGTTACTGGAGGATTTAGTAGAAGCTGTTAGTGTAGCTGGATTTTAAAAGGGAATTTATCTGTAAAAATGTGATTGATGTTATATATACACACACCCTGTTAGCATGGTTCCATGTAATGTTTGTTTTCTGAGTTACATGTAAACCGCTTTGATTCTGGAAAGGCGGTATATATATCGGTTCACATAAATAAATAAAACAAACATATGGACTCATTCTTGGAGAAAAGGTCCATTAAATAGTAATTAGATCTTACCTGCTAATTGCTGTTCCTGAAGGAACGACAGTCCAGTCCCTTCACTTCTGGGTTGCGTAACCCTTCCAGCAGCTTGGAGGCTGAGCCCATCTTTTTGGGGGATGGAGCGGTATAAATACCACTGGGACCACCCACCCACTCCAGTATTCGATTGAAAAAGCAGAACTAACAAACTCTTACTGGAAACTTAACTATAAAAAACTCAAACCTATGTAACAGGCATATATATTGAAAAATCTTTTTTTTTTTTTTTTTTTAATGGAAAACCAAGGAGAGGAGGCCTGGGAATAGCCTGAGGAGATGTCTGCTTCTACCCGAGCCGGCTTCCTCCCGGACTTCTTCCTGCCGTACCGGAGCTACGGCCCCAACGATGCCTTGCCCTGAACCCGAGGTGTGAAACGGTTGCCGGAACGGGTGGGATCAGGGACTGGACTGTCGTTCCTTCAGGAACAGCAATTAGCAGGTAAGATTTAATTACTATTTCCTTATCGTCACTCCAGTCCAGTCCCTTCACTTCTGGGAAGTACCAGAGCAGTTCACCCCTGGGAGGGTTCCGGCATACCGGACTGAAGAACCGCTAGCCCGAACCGGGCGTCCGCTGCACTCTGCACGTCCAACCTATAGTGCTTGGAGAAGGTATGCAGCGATGACCAAGTCGCTGCCCTACAGATGTCCAGCGGAGGTACCAGGGAAAATTCCGCCCAAGAGGCCGCCTGAGCCCTAGTGGAGTGGGCCCGCAGCCCCACCGGAACCTGCTTCCCCTTCAGGATGTAAGCGGAGGCAATCGCCTCTCTGATCCACCTGGAGATGGAAGCCTTGGCCGCCGACTCCCCTTTGTGCGGCCCTCCAAACTGGATGAATAGATGGTTGGACTTTCGGAATGGCGCTGTGCGCGAGAGGTAACGTTTCAAGATTCTCTGGACGTCTAGTAGACGCAGCCTGTCGTCTTTACCTATCTGCCCCTTAGACGCTAAGACTGGCAGGGTAACTGTCTGGTTCACATGAAAAGGAGAGATAACCTTGGGTAAAAAGGATGGTACTGTACGCAGAACCACCTTGTCCTTGAGAAAGGCCAGGAAGGGGGGCTGGGACGAGAGCGCCTGCAATTCTGAGACCCTTCTGGCTGAGCAAATGGCGACCAGGAAAACTGTCTTTAGAGTTAAATCCTTTAAGGAGGCTCTCTTCACTGGCTCGAAGGGTTCCCCGACCAAGGCACTTAGCACTAAGTTGAGGTCCCAAGGAGGGATGACCGATCTCCGTTGCGGACGTAGCCGACTAACCGCTCGTAGGAACCTGGCAACGTCCGGGTGCGCCCCTAAGGGTCTGCCCCGGACCTTTCCTCTATAGCAAGAGATAGCTGCCAACTGAACCCGCAAGGAGCTATGCGCCAGACCCTTTTCGAAGCCTGCTTGCAAGAAGTCCAGAATCTCCGGAACCGAGGCCGAAAGCGGTTTCCGACGATGCTCCGCGCACCAAGCTTCGAAGATGCGCCAAACTCTTACATAAGAAAGACAGGTCGAGCGCTTTTTGGCCTTCAGTAGAGTCGAGATTACCGCTCCTGAGTAGCCTCGTTTTAGCAGCTGCGCCCTCTCAATAGCCAGGGCGTAAGCGAGAACCGATCCACGTGAGGCATCCGGACCGGACCCTGCCTCAGCAGGTCCCTTTTGAAAGGGAGCCGCCAAGGACGGTCGGCGAGCAGCCTGATCAGATCGGCATACCATGGGCGGCGAGGCCAATCCGGAGCTATGAGAATTACCAAGCCATGGTGAGACTCTACCCCCGTTGGAGAACTTTCCCGATCATAGCCCAAGGGGGGAATACATAGAGAAGACCCTCCGAAGGCCACTTTTGAGACAGGGCATCTAAGCCTTCGGACATCCTTTCCTTCCTTCGGCTGAAGAATCTGTCCACCTTGGCTGTAGAGAACCGTGCCATGAGGTCCATGACTGGGCAGCCCCAAAGGGCTACTATCTGGTTGAAGGTCTCTTGTTCCAGCTCCCATTCCCCGTGGTCTATCTTGCACCTGCTGAGGAAGTCGGCCGTGACGTTGTCCTCTCCCGCCACATGCTGCGCTGACAGAGCTAGAAGCCGGGACTCCGCCCACTGGAAAAGAGAGTCCGCCTCCTTCTCTAAGGCGCGACTGCTGGTGCCTCCCTGGTGGCTGATGTAGGCCACCGCGGTGACATTGTCGGAGAGAACTCGAATAGCCTTTCCCTGCACTAATATCCTGAATGCCTTGAGAGCCAGAGTGACAGCCCGCAATTCCAGTCTGTTGATGGGCCACTGTGATTCCAACTGTGACCAGAGACCCTGGACGAACTGGTCCTCGCAGTGCGCTCCCCAGCCTGTCAGGCTGGCATCCGTCGTTAACAACAACCACTGATGGGGATCAAGGGGCATTCCGCGGTCCAGGTTCTTCGGGCACCTCCACCATTGGAGGGACTGCTTGGTCCGTGGAGCGCAAGGTAACTGCATCGAGAGGGGCTGATGCTGGGGAGACCAACGACGCAATAGCGCCCGCTGCAGCGGTCGCATGTGGGCCCTGGCCCATGGCACCACCTCTATTGATGCCGCCATAGTTCCCAGAACTTGGGAGATAATGCCAGGCTGAGGGATTTCTTCTGGCCAGGAACTGCGTGATTAGAACCCTTAGATCTCTTGACCTTGACCGTGACAGGAACACCCTGCCCCTGAGGGTGTCGAATCTTGCTCCGAGATACTCGAGTTCCTGAGAGGGAGTCAACCTGCTCTTTGTCCGGTTGATGACCCACCCCAACTCCTCTAAGACCTGAATCACTCTGGCCGTTGCCGAGTGGCTTTCCGGAGCTGACTTTGCGCGGATTAGCCAGTCGTCCAACTAGGGGTGTACTAATATGCCTTCCTTCCTTAGGAAGGCCGCCACTATGACCATTACCTTGGTGAACGTCCTGGGAGCCGTGGCAAGGCCAAAGGGCAGGGCCTGGAACTGAAAGTGGCCTCTTGGTACCGCGAATCTCAGGAATTGTTGATGGGACTTCCTGACCGGGATGTGCAAGTAGGCCTCCATCAAGTCGAGGGGATCCTCTCACGGCCGCTATGACTGAACGTAGGGTCTCCATCCGAAAGTGAGGTACCCTGAGGCAGCGGTTGACTTGTTTTAGATCTAGGATTGGCCGAAAGGAGTCCTCCCTTTTCGGGACCACAAAGTAAATCGAGTACCGACCGGATCCGTATAGGTCTGGGGGTACTGGAATTACCGCCCCTAAGTCTATTAGACGGGCAAGAGTAGACTCGATCGCTGCCCTTTTTGCTGGAGCTCCACAGGGCGACTGAACAAAAGCCGGTGGGATTTGCTTTGCGAATTCTAGCGCGTAACCTTCTCTGATCACCTCTAGAACCCATTGATCGGACGTGACCCGGGTCCAGGCGGGGAGAAACAGCCTCAGGCGGCCGCCTACCGGCCGTCCTTCCCCCTGGACCCCCGACACCTCATTGTTGCTTCCTAGGGCCCGAGAAGGAGGAGGAAGCTCCAAACCCCCGACCTGCCCCTCGAAAACCTCTGAAACCTTGTCCCTTAGAGGGAAATCGGCCCCTGGAAAAGGGGTTTGATCTGGTGGTCCGAAATCTCCGCGTCTCCCTAGGCTGAGTGCGCACAGGGGCTTGGGAGCGGCCTAGTCTCGGTCTATCTTCCGGAAGCCTACCTCCTTTAGACTCACCTAGATCCTTGACCAGCTTCTCCAGATCCTCCCCGAATAAAAGTTTCCCTTTAAAAGGGAGTCGACTTAGCCGCGCCTTCGAGGACGCATCAGCTGCCCAATTACGTAGCCACAGATAACGCCTAGCTGCCACCACCGAGGCCATGTTCTTGGCTAGGCTTCTGATGAGGTCATACTGACTATCCGCCAAGTAGGCTGCGCCGGATTCCACTTTGGCGGAGTTTGCCTGGATCTCGGCCGAAGAGTCCTCTGACTGAAGCTGCTGAGCCCATCTTAGGCAGGCTCGAGCTACCCAGGCTCCTGACACGGAGGCCTGTAATGCAAGGGCACTTACATCAAAGGCTTGTTTCAGGAGTGTATCCAGCTTCCTGTCCTGTGCGTCTTTTAAGGCTGAACAGCCCTCAACTGGGATAGTCGTCTTCTTAGTGACTGCAGATACCGCTGCATCCACCCTGGGCGATTTTAGCAGTTCCTTATCTGACTCTGGGAGAGGGTATAGGCGGGACATGGTTCGGACTCCTCTTAGACTGGATTCCGGTTGGTCCCATTCTTCCTGGATCATCTGGCATACTACTCTGTGGACCGGAAAGACCTTCTGGGATTTCCTAATGGCCTGTATTAAGGGGTCCTCCAATGCCTCCTCCTGCGATGGTACATCTGAGGCCACATTGAGTACTTTTAAGGATTCATTAATTAGCGCCGGAAGCTCCTCTCGCCTAAAGACCCTAACTATCCGAGATTGATCTTCTTCCGGGATCTCTCCTTCTTCCAGCTCCTCCTCATCCTTGTCCAAATCCTTCACCGAACCATCCTCCTCCGGAGTCCCCTGGGAAAAAGACGGTAGGAGGTCTTCCCCGTCCAGCCGCTGACGCTTAGAAGGGATGCTGGATTCTGGGTTGATCGCCCCTAGGAGTCTGGATGATCTCTCTTCCCCTGGTGTGGTCACCTCAACTGCCCCTAGGCCCTGCTTGCGCAGGCAGTAGGCCTTATGGAGTAACAGGATGAAGTCAGGGGAGAAAAATTCTCCGTCCCCTCCTGCACTCGAGGGAGGGGGAGGAGGAAGCAGAGGAGGCGTGGGTAGCTCAGAGGGGGTAGAGACCGAACCCTGGGACACCCCTTCCCCTACTAGAGGGTCAGATGATCCCTGGGAAGGCTGCAATATCTCCTGTTCCACTGATGTAGCCACTGCGGCACAGCTCCTGCAGATTCCTGTCTCTGCGGAGGTGCCCCTGCGTGTCCCACATGAAGGACAGCGTGGCTTGGATGCCATGGGGAAAGATTGGGGCTTAACTTAGTAGGCCCTTACCACCAGAGCCCAATTTCCCTTAGGGCTCAAATCCTAACAAAACCCCTAGGAGATCTAAAGGGATTACCTTAACTAAAACCAATTGGGCTGCCAAAAAGATAATGGCGATTAAAAAATAAACGTTAAATAAATCGAATAGAAATCGAGCATGAAACCAACCAAAATACATCGAAAATAATAAAATTAATAAAAATAAATTAGATACAATTAGTGGCTAGCTCTCGTTTGTCCCCTAAGGGAGGTACTTGCAGTTTGCAGATTGCCGATCCTGGACCCGATACTGAGAATCCCACCCGAGGGCTCTACACGTGGTAGGCCTCACCACGTGGAGCCTGCTCGGGGAAAAAGGACTCTGGCGTCTGCCTGCAATCCTCCGCTGCGACCGGTGCTGAGCCCTTACAGAATCACGAGTGCGATCGCCGTCTGATCGCACCGTGAGAAAACCGGGGTACCTCGCGGTTCTTCTCCACGGTCAGACGCGTCGGGCCGGGCTGGAAGACTCCCCTCCGGTTGTCGTTGCAGCCTCTAGCACTCAGCCACCTTCAGGGCTTCGGCGCGAGGCTGTTTTTCCCCCACGACGGCAGAGCAAGGAGTGAAGGAAGCCGGGTAGAGCAGAGCACCTCCTCGCTGCTACAACCCGAGGCTTTGCTCTGCGAGCCGCGTCGGAGCGTGAGGAGGGGGGGGGGGGAGGGAGAAAACAATTCTTAAAGGAGCAGAGCCCCTAAAATCGCCAAAGAAATAAAGGAAATAAAGGAAATTACTGAAAGGTAAAATTAAACACAAATTAAGTTAAAAATTAAGGAAACTAAGCAAATTAAATGTAGGACTCCAGTAAGCCCCAGGCTTACGGAACCCTCCAGCTGCTTGGAGGCTGAGAATACTGGAGTGGGTGGGTGGTCCCAGTGGTATTTATACCGCTCCATCCCCCAAAAAGATGGGCTCAGCCTCCAAGCTGCTGGAAGGGTTACGCAACCCAGAAGTGAAGGGACTGGACTGGAGTGACGATAAGGAACCATTATTAAAGAGGAACCAGGAAATCCACTGCTTATCCCAGAATAAGCACTGTGGAATATGTGTATCTTTTTGGGAAGCTGACAGATAGTTGTGACCTGGATTGGCCACTGCTGGAAACAGGAGACTGGACTTGATGGAGCTTGGTCTGGGCCGGTATGGCATTTCTTATGCGCTTATGCTTTAATGAACTTTTTAAAAAAGAGCTATGGTACAAGCTTGGAAAGGAGGTATCCATCCCCACAGTGAAGACAATATTGAAGTCCCCTCCTATCATACATTGCCCCTCTCCCAACTCCAACATTTTGCTTTCCAGATTCTAGGAGAAAACGCCTTGGTTTACGTTGGGCATATATTCACAAAAACTATATTGAACTGTAGTGAGTGGATAGAATTCTACAATGCAAGAAATCTTCCCCAGATCCTTAATTTGTTCCAGAATATTTGGATGACAGTCTCTAGCAAATAGAATGTCCCCTCCCCTCTTTTATTTTTTCAAATTGGTTAGAGGCAAAAATACCTAGGGGGAAATCTCAGGGAGCACATTAAGTGTTCATACTTTTTCAATAAGTGGGTCTCCTCTGCCTGCCTGAACAATTCAATCCTTTTGCATTGCTTAAGGGTACCTTCAGACTACCTGTGGTCATAAGAATACCAAAGAGTAATCATAAGTTGCACTCCCGGGCACTCCAGAGCACTGACACTATATAATAACTTTAAAAGCAATATGCTCATTACAATTCTGGATTCTCTAAGAAAACGTACCCTTATAAACACCCTCACCCCATATCAAAATATAAATCCTGCCCTCCTCAACCAACCCCAACACTTCCATAGCCTGCTATATCCTTTCCCCACAGGCTTGCCAAAAAGAAAGCAACCCCCTCGGCACTTACAGCCTCTCACATTCTCCACTCACACACACCCGCTTAGTACACCTAGCATACATGACTTGGACTGTCCTGAAAACAAGAAAAATCTACAAAATGTCTAGCTCACAAGAGAAAAAAAAAAAAAAGGACTCATTCCTCCAAAGGTAGCATCCAGTTGCTCAGTAGGCCTTTTATGCTCAGAGAAATATTGCGCAGGTCAACTGATGGCGTGCCCTTCCTGTTGCTGCCCTGCAGACTGCCTGTGAAATCTCTCCCCTTCCTGCTCAATATTCTTTACCGTCACCGGTTGTCTTCTTAGATTTTGGTAGCTCCAAATCTCCCAGTCCAAATTCCTCAAAAGGCACTTCTAGCCTCCTTTGTGTGGACATGGAAAGATCTACCATGGGAAGAAAACCTTAATGCAAAAGATGGAATCAACGATAACCATTAAGCTAAGAGGAGAGAAAATTTGGTATGTCCTAAAAAAAATCTCAATACTTGCATGAAGTAGCTGGAGAAAGGTCTTGAAAATTTCAGTCTAAGAGCCCCATTTTAAAATATCCATATTCCTTGCTCTCAGGGCTACTCTTTTTCTCAATGGACTTTGGCCTGTGTCCTCCCAGCACCTGAGGAATCCTCTTGATTCTCACCGGAGCCAGATCTTGGTTCCCTGACTCTCTAGAGAGGAATGTTTGGCATATTTTGTGAACCTCTGCTACACAATCATTGTCCTCTGGTGACTTAGGAATCAGCCCTGTCCACAAACTAGTTCTCTGTTAATATCCCTAAATAACTGCCACACTTCCAGTTCAGCAAATGTGGTCTGCGACAACTCATCAGCACTAAGCTCCTCCTTAGTGTCCTTCTTGCTTTGTGTCACATTGGCATATGCCATAGCTGCCATATTAGTCACTTTATGGCAGACTCTGATGCTCCCAGCGTAAAAAAAAATCTCTCGCTGAACAGAGGATCCTCTTCTTCAAAGTCATTACGGTGAACACTCAGAGCCTCTAACTACAAGTGCCTGATAATAGTAGTCTCAACAGCAAAACTTCAGGAGGTCTGGCTATGGATTTACTGAGTGGGTCTATGGAGTTAACAGCTTCAACAGCCATTCAGCCTGGTGACATCAATCCACTATCATCTCCAGTCCTTTTCACTATTTATTTATGTTCTTTGATTGAGGTATTGAGAGCCATGATATGCAGGCAATATCCAGTTGCATGTCTCAGTTGATGAAGATTAAACTACAACAATCTCTGCTACTACTGATCATTTGTATAGTGCTACAAGGTATATGCAGCACTGTACAGAGACTTGTAAGGGACAATCTAGTCAAGACAGGCATCACATCAGCTGGGGGACTAGAATATGTCTAGGGGAATGGCAAGAAAACACATAGCTGGAGAGCAGGAGACTAAGCAGATCAGGATTCAAAAGCAGCCTCAAAGAGGTGAGGTTTTTAGCCGGGATTTGAAAAAAAGAGGCAGATGATGCCTGATGTACTGATTCAGATAGTCTGTTCCAGGCAAAAGGAGGAACAAGGTAGAGAGAGCAAAGTCTGGAACTGGCAGTGGAAGAGAAGGGCACAGATAGAAGCAATCTGCCATAGGAGAGGAGCTCCCAAGGAGGGGTACCGAGCCAGCTAATTCTTGTACATTAAAAGTAAATCCGGCTAAGTCTGAGCTTCTCTGAATGTCTAGAAAGAAGTGTTCTCAGTTTACCTTCAGAAACGAGCATAAAACTAAAACCAAAAGAAGACTTTCAGAGCTTAGGTTTGCATCTAGATTTTACTTTTCTTAACGCCTCAAGAGGGTATTTTTATAAAGTTGTGCGCATTTTATGCCTATGAGTACTTGACTTTATAAAATACTAGCATAACCGACAGAGAATACATCTTAAGTTAAGGCGCAATGACTTACACCAGCCCTAGAGCTGCTATAAATGACTGAGCTTACTTTTTGCAAGCACGCACATAAGTTATAGTATTCTATAGTCAATGCGCATACTTGTTCACACTGCCCACCCTCCACCTACATAAGCTCCACCCCCTGCGCACAGCCACAGAGAAAGCACATGAGCAAACAATGCATGTACCTTTACACTAGTCAGTATTGTATAAGAGGCTACTTATGCATGTAAATGACAAAAATACCGACATTTATGCACATCCTTAGTATCTAAAACTAGGCAGCTCCTTATAAAAAACTGACCTCCCCCAAGTGTCTTCAGTAGTAAGGGCTTCATTTATGCATTTGCACCAAATGAGACCATTTCTTGTCTTGTCTTATTTGTTGAGGGCTGATCTGGCCACCATTACGGCTCTCCATTGTAGTTCATTATACCACAAAGTGCCTTAAAACAGCTTCAGTTTCCCAGCAAACAATGGCAAGGACTTCACTGGGGCTAGGCGTGGAGATTAAACCACCCGCATTCTGGGGGAATTGCACAGGGTGAAGATGCCAATAGCAGTGACATCACTTCAGAAATCACAGAAGAGTGTCTATAGTTGGCTCATAGTTATTCAACAATGATAGTGAGGAGGGAACAGACTTTGAAGGGTTCAATGATGACATTGATTGAACTGCAATTGGCCTAGTCTAATTTAGTCTCATTTAGTTTCGGCATATCAGAAATAAAGGGGTTATTAACAAGTTAAAAACGATTATGAATTTATTTTCGTGTTGAGTTGCTAATTACGTATATAAGATGTATATGTGTATAATGTGCAGGGGCGCCTTATTGCAAAAAAGCGTTTAAAGTACGTGTTATATGCATAAAAATATGGTAATTGTCTTCTACATTATGTAATATTGTTCCACTACACATTCATTTGCAAAAAAAATTATCTTTCAGAAAAAAAACGGAGCGTCTTGGCTTTTCCTATTACTTATTTATTATTAATATTTAGCTCACACATTTTCAGTGGTCGTTCAAGGCGAGTTACATTCAGGTACACAGGTATTTCCCTGTCCGCAAAGGGCTTACAATCTGTTTGTAATTGAGGCAATAGAGGGTTAACTGATTTGCTCCAGGCCACAAGGAGTGTCAGTAGGATTCAAACCCTGGTCTCCAGGCTGTTGCTTGAACCACTAGACTAATAGTATTTACCTACAGGTATTTCTATAATTTTCTAAGACAGACTCTCCAAATTTACTGAGACGTCTTGCAATTTTGAAAAAGTAGCAGTCCCTATTCAGAGATCCATTTTTCTCTTCTTCCTTTCTCGGTGTCTGTTTTCAAGTACTAATTTCTTCATCGATGGAGAACTTCTCTCCAATTTCCTTTAATTAATTTTTGTTTTGGAGATAGTTTTTGTTAATTATTTTTCTTATTTTTGTGATGTGTATATTTTGGCCTAGAATTGCTAGTCCTCCCTTGGATCCAAACAGAGCAAGAAAGTTGGAGCAAGATATGACATTTGACCGTTTTTTGAAAGACAGCCTCTTTGCTCTTAGCATTTCCATCACCTCCTTAGAGAACCAGATTGATCTCGTATTCTCTTTCCCTTTGTCAATCTGCCCTTTTAATGTTCTTTTCCATTGCTGACCAAAGTTCTTCCATAGCATTCAGCTCTCGAACAGAAGCCAAAAGTAAAACAGCAAACAATACCTCAACTCCGCTGTTGATCAGACACATCATCTCTGACGTGTCTTGTGATGTCACAGGTGTGAATGTGCCAGAGAGGTCAGCAAGGAATGCCAGGCTGACCAAGAAATAGCACTTCTGCACCAGTGATATTGAGCCAGGGGAAACTCGACAGCTCAAAGCAGACAAAGTCCTGTGTGCTGAAAATATATCCAAATGCCACAGACTATAAGCCTAATAGAAAGAGCTGATTCAGTTGTTTGAGGGAAGAGATCTGTCTGACAAGCCTCTGATAAGTAGAAGATAAAGACCGCTGTTAGAATGTGCCTGGTAGAGGCACATTAAAGAGGGGAATGAAAACGCTTAACTGTTTCTGGGAAAGAGCACACATTACAGCAGAGTTTCTCTAACCGTGAAAGTGATCTTGCTAGCGAGTCCCGTGAGATAAAGAATAGAGAAGCCTCAAAAGGGGTGGATTCAGGAATGTCAAGAAATAATTTTTTACAGAAAGATTGGTTGATGTTTGGAATGCCCTCTCAAAAGAGTAGGGCAAGAAAAAACGGTAACAGAGGATCACTAGTGACAACAGGACGGTAATGAAGCAGTGGAGTAATTTACACAGAGTAGTAATTACAACCAAAAACATTTGCTTGAGAACTGGATTTAACCCATGTCTTTCTCAGAGTTGAAGGCGAGTTATACTTGGGTACCATAGCTTATTTTTCTGTCCCCAGAGGACTTACAATCTAAGTTTGTACCTGAACCACTGAGAGTTAAGTGGCTTGCCCAAGATTACGAGGAGCTGCAGTGGGATTCAAACTTGGTTTCCCAGGTCCTTAGCCTAACGTTTAGAGAAATAGGCTATTCCTCCACTCCACTGGACTTCAAAACACAAAAACACTGGGGTAATCTGCACACAGTGATTGTTACAGTTCTAAAGAGCATTGGTACAAAAGCATCAGGCTTCTAAAAAGCTAGAGAGGCCTATCTGGAGGGACTACGATTAAAACCCAAACTTCCATGAGCCTGAGAGAGGATGAATGTTTTCACAACAGCCTCATTAACCCCAGTGGTTGTGGGAACATTACAAAACTTGATAACAAGACATGTAAGCGCCCGAGTATTAGTTTAAGTATTGGTCTTCTAAGAAGAGCTGAAGATGGCAAGGCCTAAAATGACCTATTAGCTACAGAAGTCATCACTGTAACAGATTTTGAGCATGCTTGGCAAAGATATTTATAGGAAGCCTGTCAGGTACTGTACTTCTAACCTGGATTGACCACAGTTAGAACCAGGATACTGGGCTTGATGGACCTTTGGTCTGACCCAACATGGCAAATCTTATGTTTTTAGATATGAAGAGTACTGATAGGAAAATGACTTTGAGGACGAGTGTAAGGGGAAGTTAGTGTTGGGTTCCATGTGGAAATTTAGTTTCCCATCTTCACAGAATGGACGAGTCTCAACTAGGCAGACTGGACAGGCCATTTTGGTCTTCTCCTTTATTATTTACAATGTTATATGTTAATGTCCTAACCCAACTATGAAAACCAAAGTACAAGGCAATGCAGAGCGTATTATTATATATGACGGGCTCAAAAAGACGCCTTTATGGGGAAAATGTTACTGTTGACAGGATGCAAATTTCATTGCACCATATAAGAAAAGATGTTTCATTTTTTTTCCAATGAATTTACAAATTTAGTACTAATGATTCCAAACTAACCCCACTTTAGGCCTGGAGAATGAACACAAAGGGTGTTATACAGGGCCGATTCTAATGTCGGCCCTGGACATCCAGGGCCAGAGAAATGGCCAGGGAAGTTATTCCACCTCGGAGGTGTATTCTCTGTCAGTTATGCTAGTATTTTATAAAGTCCTCCGAGGTGGAATAACTTCCCTGGCCATTTATGTTTTTCAACCTCGGGATACGGGAGGGGCTGGGGGGCCAGGGCTTATTGCCCGCAGTCTGACCCTGGCCTTAGGAGGCCAGATCAGGGGTCAGGCTGCAGGGAATTAACCTTTATCTGTGGCGGCCAGCATTGCGGCTTTTAAATGGAGCCGTGGTGCCATGGCAACATGACACCATGGCTCCATTTAAAAGCCTGACTGCGCTATCCGGGCAGTGCCTATATGTGCAGGCCAGGACTGAATCGCAGTCCCGGCCTGCATGTACAGGCCTGTTCACAATTCTGATCCCGCGGGGCTAGATGTGCCCCACAGGATCAGAATCGCGATCCCCTTTGCATATCCAGTTCAGACCGGACATACAAAGTGGATGTACGTGCAGGACAGAATCAGGCCCAAAGTGGTTTGGGGCCTAGCAGAGCCCATGTAGTAAAACCAAACAGTGGTAAGAAAACGCTGCAGGGGTCTACCCTTTCCTGCACATTAGAACTGACAATGGCTTTTAAGCTCTGCCGAGCCTTCTAATTGCTCCACAACATCTCTACAATCTGAAACTCCAGAAGTTCCTCCAGTTTCACAAACAAACCACCCATGACAGCAGGACATATGGCATTGCTGGAGGATGCAAAGAATCACAGTGGGATAACCTGAGAGTGAGCATTCAAAACCAAATGGATGTGCCACAGTTTTAGAGCCATAATAATGTTGACAGCTATACATGTCTGTAGCATAGGTCAGCTGTGATCCCTTAACAGAATTACCAGACTGTCATATCAGGAGTATGAGGCCTAATCAGCAAATAGCCAACTTGCACCCTTCACCTCAGAAAAGAAGGAATGAGTGGGCCACCGCAGACTAAGGAGAATGACAACTAAAGGACAGTTTGGAAGGCAACAGGCCATGTATGCACAACATTACAGGAGACAGCAAGCAAACACACCAAAAGCACACCCGGGGAATCTATCTATCTATACATTACAGCACCAAACCAGCATAGGGAACATTTTATAAAGCTTTTTCCAGGTGTAGAGTTGCTTTTACATGCAAAAACAGACTCATGGGTTTACACACCTAAAAACTGCCAGACAGTGTACTTAGTCATTCCCAGGGCACGGCAGGGGCAGAGTTGCAATGTACATGAATATTTTATGAAATCTGATGTACAGAGTAAATACACATATTTACTCCTCCTTTGGAACAGGTGTAAATTTGTACACTACTGGGGATAACTGAATGTGCCTGCTGTGCATTTGTAAAATAGAAGCCCTATTATAAAATGAAGCCCTGTAAGTCCCCAAAGAGCTAATATTAGTGTAATCATTTCCTTTACCACACAGACTAGAATTATTTTTCTTTTCAGCCTCCTCAGTGGTATGGTAGATATATTTCCTTCTCTCCAGAGGGCTCACAATCTAAGTTTCTACTTGAGGCACTAAAGGGTGAAGTGACTAACCTAAGGCATCTTGCTGACTCACTGAATGGCAGCTGTATTCTGCCGAGCAAAAGGGCAAAACACATCACCCGTTGAGCAATGATGTAACCAAAGAACAAGGCACCAGAATTCCCAAGGCATGTCACGCATGAAGCATCTCAGATACTCGCAATATGACACTGAACAGCATATTTATATAAGCTGTTCTCCTTCCAAGCTTTACAGGGTATGTAATAGCATTGTATAGCGCATAAAACAGTGAACTGATGTGACAGCAGTGGGCTGAGAAACAGTGGTTCTAGGGTTCAAATCTTGCTTCTCCAGTGCCACTCACTGTGACCATGGACAACTCATTTTACGCTCTACCGTCTCAAGTACAAACTACAGGCCTGACTTGCTGGCACAAAGTTTGTATTAATACATGTTTCATTAGCAAATAAGCCCCCCTGACAATAATGGGCCATGTATTAATGCATGTTAGTAAAACTAGCCCTTAAGATTGTATGTACTCTTTGGAAGGGAAATACCTGCTGTACTTGACTGTCTCATCTGAGCACAGGTCTGGAGATGAAGAATTAAATCCCAAATCTTCTGTTTCTAAAGGTGGCCTTTTAGTCAAATCTTGCAATAATATTTAGCAAATAGTTCATAAAAAAAATTCCCCCTTCCATCTAAAAAGGTAGGAAATACACAGAAAGGGGGCAATTTTAAAAAAATGCATTAAAAATATTGACTTTTTTGTATTAAACAATGCTTTTCCTAGATGCTTGCTGGGACTCTGCGTGTCTTGTCTTTTAAGAATAAAGGTTAGATCGCTTGTAATGCAACAGACACTTAAAATGCTGCTGGCAAAGCAACAAAAATAGGAAAGACTATTTTATGCTTTTGTTAGCTTAAAGGGTGTGTGCATATTAATCAAATAGAAAAAAGCAACACTGGTTTCTCTCTGTGCCAGAATACTACAATTATATACCTCTGCAATTTCCAGCATTGATCTCTTTTCCCCTGTTCATATCCAGATCATGGTCAACCGTGCAAGAGAAAAAGGATCAGGCCAGGTGGATGCATTAGAGGCATACAGAATTATGGGGAGGATCTGAAAGGAGGGGAAAGGAAAGGCACGGGGAATGAGATATGAAGGGCTGGGAACAAGACCAAAGGCATGAGTGCAATATCTTCCCCTACAAAATCCAGATCCTCTTTTTCCATCCCTTGTCTCTTCTCCCCCCAGTCCTGCCCCACCCCTGATCTTGAAACTGTTCACGGATCCTGGATTCTCTCCCTTGCAACCACATCATCTTCATTAGGAAAAATCAAGGTTTATTTCATTTAATACTAATTTTCTAGATGGAGCACAATACAACGCAAAGATCAGTTAAAGAACAGACAAAATAGAACTTAAAAACAAGATCTCATAATATCCAAACAGCTGACCGACAATACGTTTAGCCAAAAGCTAGCCCGAAAAAAAAATGTTTTAGGATTTTAAAGCAGCCTCAAAAGGTGGGGGGTTTTCGGCACGATGTACTGGGGGGAAAGCTACCACCTTAACTGAGAGCAGGTGCGAAGAAATCAGGCCTCTGTGCTAAAACATTTCCCTGCAGGCTGTGTGCCTCAGCTCTCTGCCCTGGTTGGATTCTGCTTGCTGGGACAGAAGTTGCAGAGATATCTTTAATTAATGAATCAAGTAACCGCTCAAACCTTTATCAGCCTGCTTGCTCTGCTCCGATCTTTCCACTTCGTTTACATGTTTTACTTCCGACCCAAAGGTGATCTTCCCATGAAATCAGATTCCTTTAGAGCTCAGGGATAGTGGCTTTTACTTCCGCAATGCTGCCTGCTAAGCCCGCCCCTCAGCTGCAGCGCTCACCCGCAGCCTCGGAAGGGAGGAGGGCTGTCAGTCAGCGCGAGCTCCTCTTGGTCAGCCCGGGAAGGCGGCGGCGATACAGCATTTTGCTGCAAATGCCAGGATCGAGCAACAGGATGATGTGAAACGTAAGAGGTGAACATACGTTACACCAATTAAATATTTAAACTTTGCAGGATAGAGTCATGGCTGGGCCCCGGAGTTCATTCAAGGTGTCCGCGACCTAGGCAGACCTTAAGTTTTACACTCTCTGGCTGTTAAAATCTAAAATCTTTGAATGCCCTGCTTTTTTGCCGCCTTATTTGCCTAATAGTTGGGTCAGTTTTGGAAGCACATACCGAGGAAGGGCTTCCATTCAAATTCTGTTATGCCCCTTTCCTATTCTCAGCTCTGTGTCAGGCCCTAGCCCCAACTTCAGACCCCTTTTCCCATCTAACTTCTTGTTGTTAAATACTGTCAAGTCGGTGACTCATGGCGACCCTCTGGATAGTTGTCCTAAACTGTGTTCGGTCTTCAGTCAGGCGGCTCAGTGGCACCCATAGCTGCTGTTATTGTATCGATCCATCTCATTGCTGGCCTTCCTCTTTTGCATTGGCCTTCTACCTTGCCAAGCATGATGTGTCCAAAGAATGAAAGTCAGTCTTGTCATCTGAGCTTCTAAAGAAAGCTTAGATTTGATTTCCTCTAGTACTGACTGGTTACTTCTTCGGATAGCCCATGGTATACACAGTATTCGTTGCCAGTACCATAATTAAATTCTAATCTAATAACCCCCACTCTAACTCATAAATCACCTAACCACTAGAGTGTGTGTATAGTAACTAAATCCTATATATCGAACTTATTTTGTCGGAGGTTTTTGCCATGAGAGGTCTCCCCCCTCCTGAAGCGTAACTTCCCTTTTAATCAAAACCGCGGTAAGGATTCTGCTAATACTTAATCGTGAAATGATGCACACTATTCAGTGCTACACCACAATATAAAAGTCTCAATATAGCTCAATAAATATAGCTTAAATACTCATCTGATTAATGTGTTATCTGGTTCATTCAAGGGGATCTATATAAAATCTCCCTCACGATCTTCACAGTCAATATCGCCGCTGGTTCGCCTGAGGGAATTTATATAAAATCTCCCTCACAATCTTTGCAGTCAATATCGCTGAACACAGTACTGCGTATAGGGCCAAGTCATTCCATTCTGGTCCTATTTCAACGCTTAATGCCACTGCAGAAGTTCCAAATTTGTCTATTAAGAATGCCAAAAAGAGTTCCTTGCTCCTTTGAAAAACGCCTTCAGTGATTCAGTCAAACTTGATATTGACTGCGAAGATTGTGAGGGAGATTTTATATAAATTCCCTCAAGCGAACCAGCGGCGATATTGACTGTGAAGATCGTGAGGGAGATTTTATATAGATCCCCTTGAATGAACCAGATAACACATTAATCAGATGAGTATTTAAGCTATATTTATTGAGCTATATTGAGACTTTTATATTGTGGTGTAGCACTGAATAGTGTGCATAATTTCACGATTAAGTATTAGCGGAATCTTTACCGCGGTTTTGATTAAAAGGAAAGTTACGCTTAAGGAGGGGGAGACCTCTCATGGCAAAAACTTCCGACAAAATAAGATCGATATATAGGATTTAGTTACTATACATACACTCTAGTGTTTAGTACCATAATTAAAGGCATCAATTTTCTTCCTGTCTATCTTTTTCACTGTCCAACTTTCGCATTCATATGACATTATTGAAAATACCAAGGCTTGAACAAGTTGAATTTTGTATGGAGAGAGACATCTCTGCTCTTGAAAATCTTGTCTTGGTCCTTCTTAGCCATTCTGCTAAGATCAATGCTTTGTGGGATTTCTTGACTGTTTGTCCTTTCTTTATTGATTGTTGATCCAAGTAGGTTAAAGTTGTCCACTATTTCAATTTCTTCTCCATCAACGATGAACTTACTGATTTTTCCAGTTGTCAGGATCTTTCTCTTCTTTACATTAAGGTGCCGGCCCATTTTAAGACTATATTCCTTGATCTTGAAAAGCTAATGTTTCAGATCCTCTTCACTTTCAGCCAGTAATGTGGTATCATCTGCATAGCGAAGGTTGTTGATGAGTCTTCCACCAACCTTCACACCTCGGTTGTCTTTATAGAGTCCTGCTTCTCTGATGATTTGTTCTGCATATAAATTAAACAGGTAGGGGAAACATATGCAGCCTTGTCATACACCTTTGCTGATTTTAAACCTTTCCATTTCTCCTTGTTCTGTATGAACTGTTGCTTCTTGATCAATGTAAAGGTTGTGTAAGCGAGCGATCAGGTGTTCTGTTATACCCATGCTTCTTAATGTGGTCCAGAGTTTCTCATGGTTTACACAGTCAAAAGCCTTGCTATACTTGATAAATCACATATAGATATCCTTTTGGTATTCTTTTGTGTTTCAAGGATCCATCTCACATCCACAATGATGTCTCTCATTCCTCGCCCTTTCCTGAACCCTGCTTGCACTTCAGGCAGTTCTTGTTCCAGGTATGGTTGCAGTCAGGGGCGGCCCAAGGGGGTGCGGGGCCATGAGCAGAGACTCGTTGCAGGGCCTCTTTTGCATAAGGGGCCTCATTTGCATAAATATTTGCATAATGTTACCATACACTAACTTTTAGTAAACATGCCTCTTAATGAGTGTATGGACAAAGAAAGACTAAAAGATTTCTACATTACTATAATCCAGTGCCAACTGCCAGGCACATTAGAAGCTACTACAAACACTTTAAACCCATAGCAAACCCGCCGTATCATAACAGCACTACCAGGACTCACAAAGCACCATACTCTACCTATCAAAAGGCAACACTGCAAATATTAAACCAATACATTTCAGAGAATAACAATACATGATCTACCAGGGAAAGAGAACAAGTGGCAATGTCAAATAGGAATTACATAAACAGAATACCTCAGCTCGGTTACACATGCAGAACATAGACCATCACCAAACAAGGGGAAGCCAGAAGGGAAGCCATATTAGACCTAGTCCTTAGTGGACACCAGATCTAGTGCAAGAGATAAGGGTGTTGGGGCCACTTGGCAATAGTGATCATAGCATGATCACCTTTGATTTAATTAGTGGAGGAGGGATAGTAAGGAAATCCACAGTACTACCTTTTAACTTTCGAAAGGGAGACTATGATAAAATGAGGAAAATAGTTAAGAAAAAACTAAAAGGAGCAGTTGCAAAGGTTAAAGACTTACATCAAGCTTGGGTGTTGTTGAAAAATACTACCTTGGAAGCCCAGACCAGCTGTATTCCATGCTTTAAGAAAAGTGGAAGGAAGTCCAAAAAACTGCCAGCATGGTTTAAAGGTGAGGTCAGAGAGGCTGTTGTTGCCAAAAAAGAATCTTTCAGGAAATGGAAAAAAGAGCCAAACAATGAAACCTGGAAACAGCACAAGCACTGGCAAGTCAAATGCAAGGCATTGATAAAACAGGCAAAGGGAGAATTTGAGAAGAAGCTTGCTGCGGAAGCAAAAACGCGAAATAAAGATTTTTTTCAAGTACATTCATAGCAAAAAACCTGTGAGAGAGTCAGTTGGTTCATTAGATGACAGAGGAGTTAAAGGGGCACTAAGAGGCGACAAGGCGATAGCGGAGAGACTGAATGAATTTTTTGCTTTGGTCTTTACTGAGGAAGATGTAGGGATGTTACCCATGACTGAAGTGGTACTTAAAGGTGCAGAAGAATTGAAGGAAATATCGATACATCGGGAAGATATATTACAACTATTAGATAAACTGAAGAGTAGCAAATCACCTGGGCCGGATGGTATACATCCAAGGGTGTTGAAAGAACTGAAATATGAGATTGCAGACCTGCTATTAGTAATCTGTGGCCTATCATTAAAATCATCTCTAATACCTGAAGATTGGAGGATCGCCAATGTAACACCAATTTTTTAAAAGGGTTCCAGGGGTGATCTGGGAAACTACAGACCGGTGAGCCTCACGTCAGTACCGGGAAAAATGGTAGAAACCATCATAAAGAATAGAATTACTCAGCATGTATATAGTCATGGCCTAATGGGAGACAGCCAACATGGCTTTAGACAAGGAAGATCTTGTCTTACTAATCTGTTATGTTTTTTTGAAAGTGTGAATAAACAGGTGGACAAAGGTGAGTCAGTTGATATAGTGTATCTGGACTTTCAGAAAGCCTTTGACAAGGTCCCTCATCAGAGACTTTTGGCAAAACTAAAGAGTCATGGGATAGGAGGCAGTGTACTGCTGTGGATCAGGAACTGGTTAAAAGATAGAAAGCAGAGGGTTGGGCTAAATGGCCAATTTTCCCAATAGAGAAAGGTGAATAGTGGTGTACCCCAGGGATCTGTGCTGGGTCCGCTGCTTTTTGACATATTCATAAATGACCTGGAAAGTGGAATAATGAGTGAGGTTATCAAATTTGCAGATGACACAAAACTATTTAAAGTTGTTAAAACCCAAGAGGATTGTGGAAAATTGCAAGAGGATATTGATAAATTGGAAGACTGGGCATCAAAATGGCAGATGAAATTTAATGTGGACAAGTGCAAAGTTATGCACCTAGGGAAGAACAACCCAAACTATGGTTACACAATGCAAGGTTCCATGTTAGGAACCACCGCCCAGGAAAAAGATTTAGGCGTCATTGTGGATAACATGTTAAAACCCTCGGCCTAGTGTGCAGCGGCAGCCAAGAGAGCAAATAGAATGCTAGGTATCATAAGGAAAGGAATGGAAAATAAAACAAAAGATATTATAATGCCTCTATATCATTCCATGGTGAGACCGCACCTTGAATATTGTGTGCAATTCTGGTCGCCGTATCTTAAAAAGGATATAGAGTTATTAGAAAAGGTTCAGAGAAGATCCATCAAAATGGTAAAGGGGATGGAAGAATACTCCTATGAAGAAAGGCTAAAAAGGTTAGGGCTCTTTAACCTGGAAAAGAAACGGCTGAGGGGATATATGATAGAAGTCTATAAATTAATGAACGGAGTGGAACGGGTAAACGTAGATCGATTGTTTACGTTATCAGAATATAGAAAGACTAGGGGACATGCAATGAAGCTACAGAGTAAACTATTTAAGACTAATAAAAGAAAATATTTTTTCACTCAACATGTAATCAAACTCTGGAATTTGTTACCGGAGGATGTAGTAAAGGCTGTTAGTGTAGCTGGGTTTAAAAAAGGCTTGGACAAGTTCCTGGAGGAAAGGTCCATAAACCATTATTAAGAAGGGACCCAGGATATCAATGCTTGACCCAGTACAAGCATTGCAGAACCTGTGTCTTTTGGGGAAACTGCTAGGTACATATGACCTAGATTGGCCACTGTTGGAAACAGGATACTGGGCTTGCTGGACCTTGGTCTGACCCAGTATGGCATATCTTATGTTCTTAAGGAATCACAATTTAGAAACAGGAAGACAATAATTAAACTGGGAACCCAAAAAGCCAAACTTGGAATGTACAACAACACTGTAGAAATAAAACTATAAATTAATTTCCTCTTGTACTAAACAAAGCGCAGACGTTAATGATGCACATTTCCCAGAGCTGACATATTCCAATTAATAAATTCAAAATAAAGAGAGATTTTTCTACCTTTTGTGCATTTCTTTTTCAGTTGCAATTGCTCCAGCCACTTTCTTCTGGTTTCTTCATGTCTTCTTCTAACTCTCCATCGTCTGCTGTCCATTTGTCCTTTCTTCTCTCTTCTAGTTTTTTTTCCATTCTCTCTCTACATCTGCTTTAACATAATAATCTTTCTCCTTTTGCTCTTTCCTCATTCCTATTTCATCCACTCAAATTTTACCCCTCCATCCTCAATCCCCACTTACTCTCCCAATACCCAGCAAATTGTAGATTTTTCTTCCCTCCCACACAAAATATTTTTCCCCTTTCCATTTCACTCTCCCAGCCCCATCCCATTCTAATCCTCCCCCAACATTAGCTCCCTTCAAGTTCCAGCCCCACCGAACATCCACTCCCTTCTAGTCCCCGCATCAGCCCATTTCCAGTCCTAGCCCCCTCATCAACCCATTTCCAATCCTATCCTACCCCCCACCATCAGCCCATTGCCAGTCCTAGCTCCCCCATCCATTTCCAGTCCTATCTGAGTTCCTCCATCAGCTCATTGCCAATCCCAGCCCCCAATCAGCCCATTTCTAGTCCTTTCCTAGCCCCACCATCAGCCCATGTCAAATCCTAGCTCCCCTCCATTCAGCCCATCTCCAATCCAAGCCCCCCATGAGCCTACTTCCAGTTCTAGCCCCTCCATGAGTCCATTTCAATCCAAGCCCCCACCACAGCCCATTTCCAATCTTGGCACCCCCCAACAGCCCATTTCCAGTCCTATCCTAGCCCCTTCATCAGCCCATTTCCTGTCCTAGCTCTCCCCCACCATTCAGCCCATTTCCAGTCCTAGCTCCCTCCTCTCACAGCCCATTTCCATTCGAAGCACCCTCCCCATCAGCTATTTGCAGTTCAAGTCCTCCCTTCCACTCAGCCCATTTCCAGTCCTAGCAATCCCCCCATCCCATTACCAGTCCTAGCCCCCCATAGCCCATTACCAGTCCTAAGCCCCCCATCACCCCATTTTTAGTCTTAGCCCCCCTATAGCCCATTACCAGTCCTAACCTCCCCATCAGCCCACCTCCAGTCCTAACCCCCGCATAGCCCATCACCCTATTTCCAGTCCTAGCCCCCCCATAGTCCATTACCAGTCCTAACCCCCATCACCCTATTTCCAGTCCTAGCCCCCCATAGCCCATTTCCATTCCAAGTTCCCATCCCCATCAGTTGTTTGCAGTTCGTCTCCCCTTCCACTCAGCCCATTTCCAGTACTAGCAACCCCCCAGCCCATTACCAGTCCTAGCCTCCCCATAGCCCATTACCAGTCCTAACCCCTCCATCAGCCCACCTCCAGTCCTAACCCCCCATCAGCCCATTACCAGTCTTAGCCCCTCCCCATAGCCCATTACCAGTCCTAACCCCCATCACCCTATTTCCAGTCCTAGCCCCCCCATAGCCCATTACCATTCCTTACCCCCATCACCCTATTTCCAATCCTAGCCCCCCATAGCCCATTACCAGTCCTAACCCCCCATCACCCTATTTCCAGTCCTAGCCCCCCCATAGCCCATTTCCATTCCAAGCCCCCGTCCCCATCAGCTATTTGCAGTTCAAGTCCCCCCTTCCACTCAGCCCATTTCCAATACTAGCAACCCCACAGCCCATTACCAGTCCTAAGCCCACCGTCACCCCATTTTCAGTCTTAGCCCTCCCCATAGCCCATTACCAGTCCTAACCCCCCATCAGCCCACCTCCTGTCCTAACCCCCCATCACCCTATTTCCAGTCCTAGCCCCCCATAGCCCATTACCAGTCCTAACCCCCCCTCCCCCCCATCAGCCCAGGGAAACCTTAAAAGAAAAAAGAAACTTGCTGATGCCACTGCCGCCGTGGCAGCAGCAGAATGAAGTGTCTCTTGCAGTCAAGTGTCTCCCACGGGCCCCCCCCCCCGACTGCCCAGCAGAGCCTGCCTCAATCACTCTCCTCGGCGTGGCTTTCAGAGCCACAAAGGGAAAGTGTCTCTCTCGCAGCTCTGTTAAGCCTGCCAGGGATGATGGGAAATTTCCCATCAGCCCCAGCAACTTAACAGAGCCGCGAGAAAACTCTCCCTTCACGCATCTGAAAGCTGCACCAAGGAGAGTGATTGAGGCGTGCTCTGCCGGGCAGCTGGGGGGGCCCCGCGGGAGACACTTGACTGCAGGAAGCACTTCATTTTGCCACGGCGGCAGCAGCAGCAAGTTTCTTTTTTCTTTTAAAGTTGCTGATGAGCAGAATGCTGTTTGTGCGGGGCCCCCTGAAACGTGGGGCCCTGTGCAAACAACATTCTTGCTCAATGGATGGGTCAGCCCTGGTTGCAGTCTCTGCTGAATAATCTTGAGTAGAATCTTGCTGGCATGTGGGATCAGAGCGATCATGTGATAATTTCCACAGTCAATTGGATGACCTTTCTTTAGCATTGGTATAAACACAGATCTTTTCCAATCAGTTGGCCATGATGTTATCTTCCAAATTTCCTGGCAGAGTTATAGAGTTATTTCTACAGATGTAGTATGTTAACAGCTGCATTCAATTGCTGTAATACTTAAATGGGAATGCCATCAATTCCTGGTGCTTTGTCCTTTGATAAGGCTTTCAATGCTGCTCCGACTTTTTCTTTCATCACTAATAGTTCCTGATCATAAGATGCAGGCTGAAACGGCTGTTGGTCCACTTGATCTTTATGGTATAATGACTCTGTATATTCTATTCACCTTTACTTGATCTTCTCAGCATCATTTAACATGGATCCTTGAACATCTTGTAACATTCCAATTCGAGGCTGGAATTTTTTCTTTCGTAGCTTTAGGAAAGCTGATCATGTTTTTCCTCTAATAGTTTCTTATTCTATTTCCTTGCATGTGTCATTATAGTACTTCTCCTTGTGTTGTCTTTCTGCACATTGGAAATCTCTGTTGAGTTCTGTGATTGCCTCTCTTTCTCCTCTGGCTTTCGCGTCTGCGTTTCTGGACAATTTTCAGAGTTTCTTCGGTCATCCATTTTGGCCATTTTTGCTTTTTCACCTTTTGTAGAGATTTCTCACTTTCTTCCAACACAACCTTCTTGATGTCTTCCCATAACTCTTCTGGAGCTCTGTCATTTGTATCTAAAGTAGCAAATCAAGGTCATATTTTGCTATATTCATGAGTGGCTTGCTCTTTTTCAACTTTAGCTTGAATTTGCATACTAATAGTTGGTGATATGTACCACAGTCAACTCCAGGTTTTATCTTTATTGATGTTATAGAGTTATTTCCACAGATGTAGTCAATTTGATATTTGTACAATCCATTGGGTGAAGTTCATGTCTACAGTTGCCATGTGTTGCTGGAAGAAGGTGTTTGAGATGAATAGATCATTGGTCTTGCAGATTTCTATCAGTCTTTCTCCAGTTTCATTTCTGTTGCCAAGTCCATATTTTCCAACCACTCTGCCTTCTTCTTTGTTGCCAGCTTTTGTGTTTCAGTCACCCATGACTATCAGGATATCCTGTTTGCATGTTCTATCATTTTCAGCTTGTACCTGTTCATAGAACTCATCAACTTCATCCTCTTCTGCAGCTGTTGTTGGGGCATATACTTGAATTATGTATTGATAGGCATTCCTCGTAAACAAATAGAAATTAAGTGTTCACTGATTGCATTATATTTCATTACAGTTTGATAGAAACATAGAAACATGATGACAGAAAAAGACCACAAGGCCTATCTAGTCTGTCCTTCCATAACAACAACTACAACAGTCCACTTTTTACCTTTAGAGATCCTCTGTGTTGGTCCCATGCTTTTTTGATAGAAACAGTTCTTGCAAGTTTCTTCTTAATTATTAATGCAACACCATTTCTTCTTTGTCTTTCTTTTCCAGCATAGTAGACCATGTGATCATCAGATGCAAAGTGCCCGATGCCAACCCATTTCAGTTTGCTGACACCCAACAGACTGAGTTGTTCACGTTTCATTTCATTCTTGACCACCTCCAACTTTCCTTGGTACATGTTTCAAATGTTCCATGTCCCAATATGTAAGACATCTTTGCAGCTTCAGACTCTCATTTCATGCACAGCTACATCAGCAGTCAGATGGCCCAAAGACTTGATCCAACCACATCATAAATGCTGGCTTTACTCTGAAAAGTCTTCAGCTCTTCCCCAGTAATCAACTGAGTTCCTTCCAACCTGGGGGGTCTCATCTTCCAGCATTATAGTGCAATTTGTTTTGTCGTGACTATCCATTGGGTTTTCGTGGCAAGATACGGAAGTAGATTGCCAAGCCTTTCTTCCATGCAGGTAATTCTAGTATTGTTGCCGTTTTGTCACAGAAATGTGATCCTCCACTGCCAACACCGTCCCATTCTGCTACTGCCTAGATGGGTGGTTTGTCTTGGTCTGGTACCTCAGCTGAGACCTATCCATCTTGGGAGACCTTTCCAGTAGTTAAACTACCGATAGCTTAGTCCTCAGCATTACTGATGTACGCAAGTCCTCACAGCACGACACGCTGCATACCAAGTGAGGGCTCATCTAACTAGCGCCTTTAAATTGCCAGCAGAACAATGGGAGATTACCTTTTTGCTCCCCTCAATCTCCCTGTTTTCTTTCGGCTCTGGTCACTGTCTCCCCAGCATCAGACCACTTTTCCTGCTCTATTTGCAGCATGAGACCATGACACAAATTCAACTCTGACATGCACTCACTTATCACACACTCTGCAACTTACATATAAATTGAGCACCCTAGGGATTGGACCCTAAAGTGAATGGGTTAGAAATTGTTTGAGTGGGTGGCACAAAGGGTACAGGTAAATGGAGTTCACTCTGAGGAGAAGGATGTTACCAGTGGTTCTTGGTCAGATTCTTTTAAACATCTTTGTTAGTGATATTGTGGAAGGGTTGTCAGGGAAGGTTTGTCTCTTTGTGGGTGATACCAAAATCTGCAATGGTATAGACACTCCAGGAAGGAGTAGATAACATGAGGCGGGATCTAGCTAAGCTTGAAGAATGGCTGTCAGCTGGGATTTAATGCTAAGTAGGGTCATACATTTGGACTGCAAAACTCCATTCCGAAAAGGGTCTCCATTGCAAGCAGGGTAATACTGTGTGGCTGTTGAATACAAGCTGTCTGCCTGAGACCTCTTAAAGACTGGCCTACAAGCAACACGTCTCAATATCTGTTCACTAAAGCGTCACTTATTTCCCTTGCAAGCGGTGTGAGGGAGCAGAAAAAAGAGAAATAAGCTGACAGGAAGGGAGGGGGGACATTCTCAAAAGTTTGCCTTGGGACCCATAAAGGGTTGAAGTAGCCATGGTGCGTGCCTTCAAATAATGATACGATAGCGAAGAGATCCTGTCTGGCAGCCGCCACTAGTTGGATACAGGATCAGGTGCCCAGGTCATTCCCGTCAGGTGGATGACAATGGTTCTGGGATGCTCCATCTCCCCTTGGCATGCTAAGAGGAGCAGAATGAGCTGAGGCTATTATCACATTCCACCTCTTTCCAACCAACATATTCATATGCCTGAAGGAGTGTGAGGCCATGGTAGCTGCCATTAGGTCTCATCTTCACCCTTTTGCTGTCTCATGACACAAACGAATGGCCAGCAATCGACACCATCCCTCCTCGTGGCACAAATCCAGGGCCAGCCCAACCACTAGGCAAACTAGGCAGTCGTCTAGGGCAGCAACTTCCAGAAGGCAGCAAAAGCAGGGCATTCAAAGCTAAATAATAGATTTGACAGCGAGAAGAGGAATAAAGCTTGAGGTTCGCCTAGGGCACCAATAGTTTTAACCAGCTCTAGGGCCAGCCCTGCACAAGTCCTGCAGAAAACAGAATGGAATTGATTATTAATTATCTGTGTGTACATAGGTGTTATAAGTTGCTATTCACCATGTATGTATTTACTGTATGGCAGTAAGTGGGAATCTTCTCCCTGCATGGAGGCAGGGGTGGCTCAAGACAATTTCCCGCCTAAGGCGACAAATGAGATGGCGTGCCCCCCCCCCCCCCCCCAGCATCCATAATGGAGGGGCCTCCTCAGAGCTCTAGTCAGAGAACAGGGGGTCCCCTCATGCAGGACACTGGTTAGGTGGTTGTCCCAAGAATAGAGAAAGCAATATATTTCTAACCTATATATATATATTTTTTAAACTTTGCAGTGATGTTTACTGTATATTCACAAAACATGTAGCAATTTAATTATGTAGCCCGAGAATCTAATACAAAAAAACACATAGACTCCTAACACTGTACACTGGATCAGCATGTTATTTACTGTAAACATATAGTGTACTCTGTAAAAGACAAAGGAGATGCAAGGTGATAACACACCAAGGAGCAAAAATAAAAAGCGAGAACCACAATGAAGTTTATAACACCAAAATAAAATTATAACAATTGTGCTGTCATTCTTGCTTTTTCACTTTGAATATATAGTCTTCATCCAAAGAAACCCTTCTACCAACAATAGGTGCAGAGCTGATTAAGACATTTCAATCAGAACTCAAAATACCAAAAATAATTTCTAATTCTGGTGTCAGCTCAGTAACAGCAAAATAAACCCTCACCAGTAAGCTCAAAACAAGGTACTAGATCGTTTTATGGACACCTCACTGCGTTCCCTACCTGGTCATCTCTTAAGCTAAGTGCTGCTTCTTTAAATTGAAAGAAATACATTTTAATGGCTTTGCCTATTAAAAGTATATTAAACACTGCACTTCCAGTTCTGCAACACACATGCCCCAGCAACGAAAGCATAATGTTGTTTCTTCCAACTCATCATATGAAAATATATAAATATTCAAATTGTGGTATCATCTCAGGAATATCACAAACTCATGTTTCACTATACACTTAAATCTAGATTTACTGAAGCGTGCAATTAGGAGCATGTTTACTAAGGCATCTGCATGCATGTGGGCTGTGTCACTAGCAACGGGATCAGCACTAACTTCAGAGGCATGTGTTTTTGACCCCTGCAGTTAGCGCAGGCCCAGGACACAGCACAGCACAAGCTGGCACATGGATGCATTTAACACCACTCACTGGTAAGGGCTACAAGTACGATTAGTGCAGGCCACTCATGCCCATACTCGTCACGAAGCGCCATTCTGCCTCTCTCCCAGTTCCTGCTCCAACGAGTGCTACCGGGGCAGCCTGGGATTTTTGACATGCTACCTTTTAGCATGGTACTTAAACCGCACACTAAACCTTGTGCTACCAGATAATGTGGTTAGTGAACATGCTCCTTAATGTGTTAAGACGTCTCATTGTATAAAATGGGACTTGTGTGATATTGGGGCAGCATCTTTTAGTAAATTTGGCTCTTTGCGAAGTAACAAAAAATCCTGCAAAAGACTCAAAACCTATAAAGCAAATACCATACCAAATCAACATTACTGTAACTCCAAGGATTCAAACTGCAAGAACATCCCTATCTATGAAAAGGAAAACTGGAAATATACCAGAACCTAGAACAGCTGTGTGCCTCCTATAGGGATAATGTAACAAACAGGAATGCTAGAGATCTTATTCAGAATCCTTCACCTCAGTCACACAGATAAAACATGGACAGACCCTCAGCAAATACAGAATAAAGCACCACAAACTACAGATATGCAGCCAAAAACGGAAATGCAAACTCCAAAAACTAGAGTGAGAAGAACAATACTGGAAAACGAGAAATACAAATGCATTTCCTACTGTACTTTACAACAGGAAAACAGAAGAGATGCAAAATTTCCCATATTGACATAATCCAACACAAAAGAACCTGAAAATTGTTTTCTAATTTTCTACCTTAGTTGTCTGGACATGTTATTTTTCTGACTGAGCTGGTTCCAGTCGCTCTCTTCCACTTACTTTAGTCAAGACTGATTCAACTCCTTATGGAGCCCTGGGCAAACGAGAGAATGGATCCCTTCCCCCATTTGCAGCCCCAACCCCCATTTACGGGCTTCCCCCAGCAGCAGAACAGTCTGCTCGTGGGAGCTTGGATCCCCACAGGCAGAAGAGAAGGGCATGGTTGCAATCGCAGCACAGATACAAGCTGTGTGCCCACAGCGATCCCATCTCCTGTGGGTATACAGAAGGCATCTTTGCTTTGATCATGCCTATCTCCTTCTCTTCTGCCTATGGAAGAGGGGATCCATGTGGGCAGACATCTTGCATTTGGGTCATGATTGTGTCCATGCCCTTCTCTTCTGCCCTTGGGGATCCGATCTCCCGCAGGCAGCAGAGAAGAGGACATTGTAGCCCAGATGCAAGCTATCTGTGTGATCAGGGCGGCTCTTACACATGGATGGAAAGGAAACTGGGCCCCCACTGTGCAGGGGCCCAGGGCACCTGCCCCTTTTGCCCATAGGTAAAAGCAGCTCTTCCGTCTGCACGTCAGGTGCCTTCTCTGACCCTTTTCAAATCCAGGCTGAAACTCATCTCTTCGCTGCCGCTTTCGGATCTTGACTCACCTGATCTCCTTGTGTTTCCCTTGTGTTGTCTGTCTTGACTAGATTGTAAGCTCTGATGAGCAGGGACTGTCTCTTACATGTCTGTGCAGTGCTGCTTATGTCTTGTAGTTCTATACAAATGCTCTGTAGTAGTAGTAACTTCTTTAGTCTGTCTTCTCAGCATCTGCTTTCCACTTCTTATGTCTCCTTCTGTCTTCTTTTCTTTCTTCTCTACATGTCCTTGACACTGCTTTCTTTTGAATCTTTTTCCCTCATTTCTTCCTCCTCCATCTCTCTATCCCTTCATATTTAGATTTTACCTCTCATTCTCCTTTTTTCTTGCCCCCCAGCCCCATATCCTCCTTTTTACTTCTCACCTTTCTAACAGCTTCTTCTCCCATAAACACCTATCTCTTTCCTCAACCTCCTAGACTCCTGTCTCTCTCTTTCCTCAACCTCCTAGACTCCTGTCTCTCTCTTTCCTCAACCTCCTACACTCTTGTCTTTCTCTTTCCTCAACCTCCTACACTCCTGTCTCTCTCTTTCCTCAACCTCCTACACTCCTGTCTCTCTCTTTCCTCAACCTCCTAGACTCCTGTCTCTCTCTTTCCTCAACCTCCTACACTCCTGTCTCTCTCTTTCCTCAACCTCCTACACGCCTGTCTCTCTCTTTCCTCAACCTCCTACACTCCTGTCTTTCTCCCTGACCTGTCCATTCTTCTCTTACCCCCTACCAATGTTCCCTCTAATTTTCTGTAGGCTGTGTGCGCATAAAATATCAGTCGTGTGCAGCTTTTGAAGGAAGGTTAAATTTTTGTGCGCCACATAACGACACTCGGAGTTATATACTTTAAAATTTGACTACACGTCAGAATACAGTATGTACACCACATTGATTTTAATCAAATTAAATGAAAATAGACGATTACTAAATGAAGCGGGAAATTTCTAGTAATTACAATCATAACTTTGAAATTTTAAGACGTCTGTGTTGTTTTCTATCGGAATCAGAGCCGTAATTTTTGTGCGCTCTGTTGTAAAGTATGTGCGCTCGCTCGGCGAGGTGTGTGCGCGCGCACACGCGCACAGCTTAGAGGGAACAGTGCCCCCTACCCAGCCTCTCACCCCTTCTTCACCCCTTGAATTTTCACCTCTCACCCCTTCAAGTGCCCATTCCATCTCTCCATAATACCCTCTTCCTTCACCCCTCTTTCCTTGCCTTCTCCACCTCGTCCTCCCCTCCTTTCTTCTCTGCATTTCTGATCTTTCCTACTCATCTCTGTTCCCCACCCTTTTCACAGCTCTTCTTTCCCTTCCTCATCATTCCTAGCCTTTTGCCATTTCCATCTCATTCCTCCACCTTCTCTCCCTCCTTTGTTTCCTCACCCCATCTCCATCCCCCTCTCCCTCTCACCTTCCCTCCCACCTTTAGAACACACATGCTCTCTCCTTGCTGTTCCTCTTATAAGCCACTCTCCCAATATCCTCTAAACCTCTTGCAGCCTTCAGGAATCGCTAAAAAAGGCTCAAGCCAGTAGCTATAGCAAGTTGCACAGACAGCTTTTTCTCTCTTTCCCCCTCCCTCCCGGTCCAGCACTTTCCTCCCTCCCCAAATCTCTCGCCGCTGCTATGGTATTGATCAGTATACAAAGTGGGGCCAAGCCTCTCTCCCAGTATCCCCCAAACCTCTTGCACCCTTCCGCAATCATTACCCCCCCCCCCCCAAAAACAAAAACTCAGCTCTGAGCATTGTGCTGAAGCGCTGGGGCAAGGCTCTGCTGTTCCCACTTCCTCAGCAGCAGGAAGTGTTTTGTCAGAGGGGGCGGGACCAGCAGAGCCTTGCCCCAGTGCTTCAGCACGATGCTCAGAGCTGAGTTTTGGGGGGGGGGGGGGTGTTTTCCCATCATGATTTCTCAGCCTGCCACTGCCGCTGCTTCTAACTGGGTCAGAGCCTGAAGCATCTCTTCCCCCCCCCCCTGCTATTTCAGACCCAGGAAAAGCAGCGGCAGATGGTCTTTGTCTCTTCTAACCAGGTCCTCAGCAGCAGGAGGTGTTTGTCAGAGTGGGCGGGACCAGCAGAGCCTTGCCCCAGTGCTTCAGCACGATGCTCAGAGCTGAGTTTTGGTGGGGGGTGTTGTTTTCCTGTCATGATTTCTCAGCCTGCCGCCGCCACGGCCGCTGCTTCTAACCGGGTCTGAGGCTGCAGCATCTCTCCGCCCCCCCCCCCCCCAGCTATTTCAGACCCATGAAAAGCAGCGGCAGATGGTCTTTGTAAAAGATTTTATTTTTTTAAGAAAAGGCTGAGCGAGGCGGCGGTCACTGGTGTGTTTTGGGGGCATTTCTGCCGCTCCCAAAACTTTGCCGTCTGAGGCAGTCGCCTCACTCTGCCTATGGTAGAGCCGCCCCTGCATGGAGGTGACTACTTCTGTCCTTAAGGAATGCATGTCAAATGAGGATGGGTCATATTGCAGTGAATTGAAATCTTGTCATTGGGTTCTACATTTATACACTAAAAAGTGTTCGCCTCTTTGTGGCTTGTGAGCCATATATGCTTAGGTGTTTTGCATCAGAAATGTAGGAAGCACTTCTAGTTGTTGCAGCACCACTTCTGTGCTCTTTCCCAACTGGTCTATCTTAGATCTGTGACTATGCAAGTGGACTTTATTGCCTATTAATTCTATGTCCTAAACAATAGTCCATTGTCCTGCCCACCCTTCTTTGATGCAGCTACTAGTTCACAAATCCTTAGGACCACAAAGAATGTCAAGGAGAATGCTGTTCTAAATTAGGCATATCTTGAAGGCATCTTCACCTACCCTGTCCATGGCATGCCATAGCTCCGTTAATATCTGGTATGAGATGGGGAGCCTTTGATCAGGGGTGGGCGAGTGCCTGCCTCTCTGGCCCAACCCATCATGACCCACTTAACCATGAAACTGCTGTGGGGTCCCCTTGTCCCTCTTCTTTGGAGAAGAAGGCCAGTGCTGCTAGGTTGGGTGACTTTCTATCTTGCTGTCCCCAATTCCTTGGCGCATGTGATGTAGTCTACTATTAATTGCTCCGGTATTGGGCATTGGGGCCACCCTCTGTCACTAGTGTAACTCATAACTTGCTGGTACCCTCATGTATATGATCTCCAAGTGCTGGGGGCAATGGACATTGGAAGCATTTCCCATTCTGCTGGTTTCAGAATTGCCATGAATGATCTGGGAATGTTGCTCCTATGAGATCTGCCTTGGGAGCCAGCTTCCTGAAATGGGCCCACTTGGAGGAGAGAGCATCAAAAATTGTCTTTTGCACATAGAACATGTTTTACCTGCACTATAATATTAAGCAGGAAGAAATGCAGCACAAATTCCCTGAACAGGTTGGCTACGATTTCACTGACCAGAACACCAACCTGTACTGCAGCCATGCATTCTATATAAACAGGATCAATGCAATAGGAAACAGCTTGAGAAAATTGATGTTCGTATTGATTTCAGTTGTGGTTCAACTATCTGGCCATTGAGCGGCACACCAGCTTTCTGAAACTATACTCTAAAGCCCTTTCCATCTGAAGCATCTGAATATAATTCTAGGTCATTGCTGGACACTAACAGCCCCTACCAAACCAATCACCCACTGTAAGCCCTTAGGAATGTTTATCACACCTGCAAGGCCTGATGTATGGGTTGTGCTATCCTGATTGATAAGGGATATAAACCAGTCTTTCTAAGCTGACACTAAGAATTTTATTATATATGCCTATATTTTATTAATACACTAGCTTAGCCACCATTTTGAGACATTTTTGCAATCATGGTCTGTCTGTTTCTTATTCCCCTAACATGCCTGTTTCCTTTTCTCCTGGCCGGCCTAAAAAGCAGAAGACATTCCTTTGTTCCTCAAAGATTGACTCTGATAAGGACACAGCTGTATGCTATGAAGCAGTTAGCAACTCACAGTGGGGAAACTAGTCAAGGACAGACAGACTGTCTCTCTTAGCACAGATCCCCCTTACTGTAAAAGCAAGTTAGAAGTAATTGCAGTTATGTTCAGGATGTCACCCCCAGTTCTCACCTCCTTATCTTGTGTTTGGGCCTCAGAACATAAGTCCAAAACCTTAGTTCTCATGCATGTTCCTGAAGGGTTTATTGGGACCCTTTGGCCAAAGTGATACTTTCATCCCTCCTTTCTCATACCCCTCTGTATTCCACAATCTCCAGGAACAAGCAGGAATGTAGTCCTCACATATGGGTATCGTTGGTACCGACGGAGCCTGCACAGGAACGCTCTCCAGGATCCAATAGGAATGCTTTTGGGAGCATCCCTCAGCACATGCGCGCTGCCTTCCCGCTTTCCAACTGTCCCTCTTCAGTTCTTCATTTTCCACAGAGCCGACAGGACCTATTCCCTGTCACCGCAGAAAATTCCATCTTTAAATTTATTTCTTGCGGTTGCGTTTGCCTACCGGTACCGCCGGTTCTTTTCTTTTCTTAAAAAAACAAACAAACTTTGTTTCTTTCAGAAACTTTTTTCTTTGGTGCTAGGTGCCATTTTGGGCATTAGGCCCCAATTTCCTAAATCATGGAAAAGCCAACTAGTGATTTTAAAAGATGTACTAAGTGTGGCGGTACCATTTCCGTCTCTGACACCCATGATTGGTGTCTAAAATGTTTAGGACCTGATCATTTTCCAACTGAATGTCAATCCTGCATGGGGATGACCAAAAGAGGAAGACAGAACTGGGCCGCAAAGCTCGATACCCTCTTTTCTTCAGATGCCAGATATATTGCATCGACATCATCAAGGGCCTCTTCTTCCTCCCATGGATCTCAGATAACTAAACATAAAAGCCGGTCCTCAAAGGGTAGCTCTCCTGCTAAGCATCAAGAGGCCATTGGCATTGCCCTTGAGGGAACCACACTGGCAAAACAGCCCCGGCGGGAGGCTTCGGCTTCCAAATCATCGATGGGGCTTCAGGATGTTCTCGAGGCCTCAACCTCGCAAGAACTACCTGTGCCATGCTCAGGGGTTCTGGCCGTCCTCACCGGTACCAACACCCAGGTATCGGCAGCGTCGATAGACCAGAGGTTCCTCACTATCGAGTGCAGTATCGCAGCTCTTCTTTCGGCTGCGGTACCGGTGGTCCCAAGGGCACCGATGCCGGTAAAGACACCGGTACCGACACTGGCGATGCCAGTACAGACGGTACCGGCCCCGGTTGGAACTCTTCCCATACCATCTCTGGCTGGAGTGGACAAAGCGTTACCGGGTCACCTCAGTACCGACTTCGATCGATCCCGGGATCGTGCTTTGCAAGAGCATTGGGGTCAGGAATACTTAGATTCCTCTGATTCCGAAGACTCTGACAATTCTGCTGTCACTAGAGGGTTTCTCCTAGAAGATCCCTCTTCTCCCCAACGCAGAATGTCACCTCCAGAGGACATGTCATTTCAGGATTCCATCCGTGATATTGCCAAGGGTCTTTCAATCACAGTAGCTCCTGAAGAGGAACCCAGAGCAAAGGAATTGGAAATCCTCCAATATCCTAAAGCTCCTAAGGAGGCTGCTACTCTGCCTATCCATGAAATTCTGCATAGCTTGATGCTCAGAATGTGGGAGACACCTTTGACCACTTCTCCTCACTCTAGGAGACTTGATACTATGTATCGAGTTCCACCATGTCCTGGATTTCAGAAAACCCAGCTGCCACACCATTCAATGGTAGTGGAATCAGCCATGCATAGGATGAAAAGTGCAAAGAGGCATGCATCCAATCCTCCAGGTCGTGAATGCAAGACTCTGGATGCTTTTGGACGCAGAACTTTTCAAGCTTCCATGCTTTCAGCTAGGATCAGTTCATACTGAAGAAAACCCCGTGATCTGGCCACAATACCACGGCTCTTTCGGTCTCTGGTCTTCAGGCAGTGAGAAACAGGAAGAGAGTAATACAGAACACAATCACACACACAAGTGCTACTTTCTTTGAGCTCAGAGGGAAGACAATAAATGGTCTATAGACATGCATAGTTCCACGCTTATTGAATTCAAATTCTTCCTCCTGAAATGCTCCTTTTATTAAAGAAAAAGGGGAAGTAACAGTCATTTATTATAAACGTGAAATAACACAAGGTGTCGCCAAAGTTCTTTTTACAAAGTAAGATCTGATTACAGTGTATTAGATGAAATTCACTTGATTATGACAAAATTATTTATAATTGCAAAGTTGCAAAAATTATGTTGTGTCAGCAGGACCTATAGTTGACTGTACAATGAACTATGGTTGCACAGTTCATAGCCTATGTTTACTCTTTATGCTTGCGTTAACAATGTTCCAGACTATTTTAAAGACGGTTACCCAGAACGCATGATCATGACATCCTATTCTATTTAAGAGGAAGTAGGTGAAAAGCCAGACTTCTAAACACATTCTGAAATTCATCCATCTTCAATTACATATTAGGGATTCTGGTATCACTTTTTCTGTCCATTTCTACACATATATCCTATATATGGGGATGTTCCTTAAGGAAGTCACAGGAGACTTGGAACTTATGAGCCCATTTCTCCCAGATGATAAGAGACAAGATTTTCTTGCTCTACTTAAGCATGCTCAAGATGTCTCCAAGTTTGTCAATCGTGCAGCCTTTGATTGCTTTGAATGCATCAGCAGAACTTCTACTATTGCCATTGGCGCACGACGGATTGCCTGGCTACAGGCATCAGACTTGGAGACTTGGGTACAGGACAAGTTAGGCAACATTCCTTGCACGGGGGAGAATCTCTTCGGCAAGAACTGGCAGGAGAAGGCTAACGAGTTAGATGCTGACAACTCTACCTTAGATAGATTGTCAAAGTCTACAGCCACCCCAGCCAAAAGGAAACCTTATAAAAAACCCTCTTTTAGCAAAAAGAGGAAGTTTTATCCTTCCTATACCCAGCAGAGTCAGACTTCAGGTCAAGTTGCCCAAAAGGGACAGACTAGACAGCAAAAGAAACAAAAAGGCCCAAAAGCCCAACCAGCTCTCCGGGTTCAGCCCCCTCAAGGGCTTTGACTCCTTCCTAGAGAGCTTTGCCTTCCTGCCTCTGAGGGGTCCCCAACCCCCC
Organism: Ichthyophis bannanicus; assembly: GCA_033557465.1. Lineage (NCBI taxonomy): Eukaryota > Metazoa > Chordata > Amphibia > Gymnophiona > Ichthyophiidae > Ichthyophis > Ichthyophis bannanicus. Next base: position 585,395,235 of record CM066034.1, read on the forward strand.
AATATTCCGGGCAGGTTATGCCACTTTGTCAACAGATGGCATCAGATAACAACAGAAGATTGGACTTTGTTCATTGTAGGAGAGGGGTACAAACTTCATTTTCACAGCATACCCCCTCCTACAATTCTAAAGCAATTCAATTCACAAACCTCTGCAGACAATCTGCTAGATCGCGAGGTCTCTATACTTCTTGCCCAAGGGGCAATAGAAGAAGTACCCATTTTCAACAAGGGACAGGGTTCTACTCCCCTTATTTTCTTATTCCAAAGAAACAGGGGGACACAGACCCATTCTAGACCTCAGAGAATTGAACAAATATCTGTTTCAAGAGAAATTCAAAATGATTTCTCTAGGAACTCTTCTGCCATACCTTCAAAGCCAGGACTGGCTTTGCTCTCTAGATTTAAAGGATGCATACACTCACATTCTCATCCATCCAGATCACAGGAAATTTTTACGTTTCATTTTCAGGAGAAGGCATTTCCAGTACAGGGTTCTTCCTTTTGGTCTGGCTTCAGCACCAAGGGTGTTCACGAAATGCATGGCAGCAGTAGCCGCATTTCTACGAACCCTGGGGATTTTTGTCTTCCCTTACTTAGACAACTGGATCATTCGAGCCTCCACAGTTGCAGAGGCCAGCACTGCACTGTCCCGTACAATGCAAATCCTCTAATACTTGGGATTGGAAAAAACTTCCCGAAGTCTCAACTAGTTCCTTCCCAATGCCTAGAATTCATAGGAGCCTGTCTGGATACCAGGCAGGCAAGGGCATTCCTTCCACAAGCCCGCTGTCTTCACATTATGCAGCTAGCTTCCCAAGCAGCAGGCAAATCCTCCCTCACAGCTCGGGAACTACTGCAGTTACTGGGACACATGGTATCCTCAGTTCATGTAGTCCCATATGCTCGCCTTCACATGCGAGCAGCTCAGTGAACCCTCTCCACACAGTGGACACAGGCCACAGGTCATTTGTCGGACAAAATAACAGTCTCTCAACGATTAATTTTGTCTCTCCAATGGTGGCAATCACTAGAAAATCTGACAGTGGGGTCTCCTTTCCATCAACCCCTCTTTCAGGCCACCCTAACAACATATGCATCACAGGTGGGTTGGGGAGCACACCTGAATCATCTCTCTACCCAGAGCACCTGGACTCCACAGGAGGTAGGCTTACACATAAACCTCCTGGAATTAAGAGCAATTTATTTAGCTCTTCGAGTGTTCCACGCCCAGCTCAGCTACAAGACAGTCCTAGTCCAGACGAACAATCAGGTAGCCATGTTCTATGTGAACAAGCAGGGTGGAACGGACTCTCTGTCGTTATGCAACGAAGCTTTACGACTATGGGCCCTCGCCAGAGAGCATCAAATTCACCTTCTAGTGGTATATCTTCCAGGCATTCAAAACCTTTGGGCAGACAAACTCAGTCGAGTATTGCTACCTCACGAGTGGTCACTCCACCTAGATCAGGTGGCGAAGATATTTCAACTCTGGGGCACTCCAGATATAGACCTCTTTGCAAGTCCACTAAATGCCAAACTTTCCCGGTTCTGTTCCAGGATTCCGGCACACAACTGTCAGGCAAGGGATGCCTTCCTCCTTCACTGGGATCAGGACTTCCTTTATGCCTTCCCACCCATTCCCCTCATCCCCAAAACACTCTTCAAGCTTCAGAGAGGCAGGGGTTGCATGATCCTCGTAGCACCACGATGGCCACGCCAATCGTGGTATTCCCTGCTTCTGCATCTCTCTCAAGCAGCACCTCTGGAGTTAGGGAATGCTCCAGATCTCCTTTCCCAGGAGAACGGGACGCTATGGCACCCGAATCCCCAGTCCCTGCACCTCACGGCCTGGTTGCAGAAGGCTTAGACCTCCAGGATTTCAACCTGTTCCAGCAGGTAAAAGATATCCTTCAGGCTTCTAGGAAACTTTCCACAAGAAGATCTTATGCCTTCAAGTGGAAACGTTTTACTATATGGTGCTCCAAGAGGGGATTAAACCCCCTGGTCATACCCCTAGAATCAATACTAGACTATCTCCTTCACTTATCGAATTCTGGGTTAAAGACCAATTCGGTAAGAGTCCATCTTAGTGCAATTGCAGCTTCTTATAAGCCTCTAAATGGACAACCAATTTCCTCTCATCCACTCCTATCAAGATTTATGAGAGGCCTTTTATTAACTAAACCTCCCATCAAGCCACCACCCGGTAGAATGGGATCTAAATCTAGTTCTTGGGCAGCTCATGAAGCCGCCTTTTGAACCTTTGGCCACTACAGCCCTTAAGTTTTTGACTTGGAAGGTCATCTTCCTAATTGCAATCACCTCTGCCCATCGCATTAGTGAATTGCAAGCTTTAGTGGCTGATTCTCCTTATACTAGATTTCATCATGATAAGGTTGTTCTTTGAACTTACCCACACTTTATGCCAAAGGTGGTTTCGCCTTTTCATTTAAACCAATCAATTTATCTTCCTGTATTTTTTCCGAGGCCTCACGCCTCTAATGCAGAAAGAAATCTTCATACTTTAGATTGTAAAAGGGCCTTAGCCTTTTACATACAAAGAACACAGCAACATAGAAAGTCCTCGCAACGTTTTGTAGCTTTTGACCCTAGTCATTTGGGACTTCCAGTCTCCAAAAGAACTTTATCTAAATGGATTGCGCAATGCATATCCTTTGCTTATGAGAGTAAGGGTCTTCCTCTTCATGACCATATCACAGCTCATAATGTGAGAGCCATGGCAGCCTCTATGGCTAATCTCCACTCTGTGTCTATCGATGACATTTGTCGAGCAGCCACATGGGCTTCGGTACACACCTTCACAGCCCACTACTGCCTAGATAAAGCCTCCCGTCAGGATGCCTTCTTTGGCCAAGCTGTTCTTCAAAATCTCTTTCAAACTTAAACCAACTCCTACCCACCAACCCTGGTGGGATGCCAGAGATCCATAGGAGGAAGTATTCTCACCTTCGACGGTGGCACCTTCCTGGGGCTATCTCCCTGGCATCTTCAGCTAGGGAGTCCCCGTATGTGAGGACTACATTCCTGCTTGTTCCTGGAGATAGTGTAGTTACTCACCTGTAACAGGTGATCTCCGGAAACAGCAGGAATTTAGTCCTCACAACCCACCCACCTCTCCTAGGAGTTGTCTGTCTCTCTCTCTTTGTCTCTTTTCTCTCTCCCTCTATCCTTTCACCCAGCTACAAACTTAACTGAAGAGGGACAGTTGGAAAGGCGGGTAGGAAGTGCGCATGTGCTGAGGGATGCTCCCAAAAGCATTCCTATTGGATGCTGGGGAGCGTTCCCACACAGGCTCCGTCGATACCGACTATACCCATATGTGAGGACTAAATTCCTGCTGTTCCCGGAGATCACCTGTTACAAGTGAGTAACTACGCTTTCTTATCTCACTTCTCTTCAACATGCCTTTTGTTCCTAAAGGAAACAGCTTGTAAAATAATTTGCTTTGTCCATGGGAAATGTTCTAAGATGCATTATAGTCCATCTACTTTCCTTGTATTAGAAAAGGTATAAAAAGTCTGTACTTTGCTAATGACGGGGTCACTGGTGGTTCCATTACTTGTGACCCTTTGCTGCAGCAAAGAATAAATTTGCTTTTGCCTTGCAGATGGGTGTTTTCTGTCTATTTTCCCTGCTGAAGTTCGGACCCAAGTGAGAGAAAGGTTCAGGGTGGCTCTTACAACAATTTGGCACCCCAGGTGAGACTAAGCTCCAGCCTACCTTTCTTCAGCCTCGGATCAGGACAACGGCAGTGCGCACCAAAAGGTAAATACGTTACCTTCTGGTCCTTGTTCTTGATCCCAGGCTTTAGACGGGCGGTGGGTTGGTGTTGGTATTAATATTAAAGTTTAAATTCACATACCAGTCTGTATTTCAAAGGCTAACTAGTCAACACTAAATAGATTTTTTGAGAGGCAAGACTCTCAGTGACTGAAAAGTGTTTGATGTTTAAAGTAGTTGCTTTTGACAGGTAATAGGGTGACAAAAGTGTGTACTAGAATTACAGGGACTTCATTGAATTGAAAGAGTATTCAAAAAATGGTAATACTGAATTTAGGGATCCCACTCCCTTAAAATGTATCTTAATCAATTGGGACTAATTAGGAGGGATGGCCGCCCTCTCTAAAAGGGCCTTAACCAAATAGTGCCAAATTGCATGGCCCTTGTATACAGGCGCTGAGTCTCCTGAGTGAAGGTGGCCTTGGCAGGGATCTTTTGACCCTCAGATTCTTTTCAGTTTAAGACGCATCTTAACAGAGCAGAAAATTCAGCAACTAGATTATTACTTTTTGTTTGAAAACACTATAAATCTTTCCGTAAGTACACAGATAAGCCTGAAAAGAAGAAACTAACTGCCCCTCCTCCATATGAGGATCACTCCTTTCATCCATTAACACCTGAAAGTCTCATTGTTAGAGGACACAGAGTAACAGTCCCCCGCCCCCCTCCTGAGTTAGCTCCCGAACATCAGGCAGCTGGGCAGGGAGCAGTAGTGAGAGACACAAATACAGACACAGCTCACTCTAGTCAAATGAGCACAGAGGGTTCAGAGGCAACTGACTCAGACCTGAAGGGGACTGCAAGTGCCTTGAGCAGAACATCACCTGGAGACTCCAGAACTAAGTCAAAAATTAAATCTGAATCACAAAGGGAATTAAGGTCTAAAACAAAGAAATCTCAGGACCATCCGCCCCTTTCTCAGTACTCTGAGGATGAAGCCAAGGTGAACCTTGGGCTTCCTTTAAGAGTTGTCCCCCTGCGGACAGGAGACACAATGATGGACCAAAAAAATCTGTGTTCCATTCTCCACTGCAGATGTCCTGAATTCGAAAAACACCACTCCTAAATGGAGGGGTGACCCAGAAACAGTAATAAAAACCTTTGAGACCATCTTTTTAACCCTTGATGAAGACTGGCGAGACAGCCAAGTCTTACCACATACCCTCCTTAGAGAAGGTGAGAGACTGGTGGTTCTAGCCCAGGCTAGAGCTGCAGTTGCTAAACTTCAAGATGGTCTCTCCACTGACACTAAAATATCCCCTGATGTTGTAGAAACTGACCCAGGATGGGACTGTAATTCTGATACTGGCTGCAATGAATTGGATCTCCTCAGATGCTCAATATTGGCTGGCCTGCGAAAAGCAGGGAAAAAGTCCACTAATGGAGAGAAGGTGTAAGAAGTCCAACAGGGGACAAATGACCACCCCTCAGACTCCTTCCAAAGATTGCAAGAGGCAGTCAGAATTTGGGGAGGATTAGACCTTGAGGAGACTGCTCAATCGGCTCTTTTAGGGGCCTCTTTAAGGAACAGTGTGCACCTGACATTAGGAGGTCCTGCTCAACAAAGACAACTTTGAGGGACTGACCCTAGATTCTCTTTTATCCATCACTGCCATGGCTTTCAATAACCAAGAGACACAAGATAAGAAAGAAACCCAGAAAGAAGAAAAAGCAGTAAGGATGTTAGCCACAGCCCTAACTCAAACCCTACTACTACTGTTTAACACTTATATAGCGCCACGCACGCAACGCTGTACAGACATACATACTGTGATCCTCCCCCCTTGCTGATACCCATAGGCATGTAGGGTTTAAGGAGGTTAAGTTCCTTCCTGAACCAAGGTTTCACTATTTCCTGAAGCAGTGCTTGTAGGGAAATGTAGTTTCTTTAAAAGTTCAATGAAGGGTAGTGTGACTCAAGTGTTTCAAGAAAAAGGATTTATTTCCCCTCCCGGGGTGGATTTCACAAGGACTAAAGGTAACACAAATATCTTGCACTTTGGCAGAAAAAGGACAAAATAAGATATCCAACTTAAATAGCTTCAGTCAGCGTTAAACATTTTTCTTCCAGCAGATTAAACACCACAGTACTGTTTCCTACAGCTCTGTTCCCTTCTCACAGTAAGTCTGTATTTTCTTCACAGCACAATTTTAACATAGAGATATTATCTCCTCAGCCAGTGAAATCGTACAGTCCATTTCTTCCGTAGGAGTATTTACACAGGATGGCTCTGTTTCCATAAATTCTACCTCTGGGGTAGGAATTGTTTGCCACGCTCCCTCCGGAGCCGTGCCCTTTTCTCCAACCCTAGGCTTTATGGTAAACTCGGGGTTTAAGTACTGTTTGAAACAAGCACTCCCATTATAGTCCCTTCCACCATAGTCCCAACCTTCCAGGTCACTAAACTCACAACTATTATTATGATTCCAGCCCTTAGGCTTACCTTGGAACCTGACTGTGGAAGGTTTTCTCCATGGCTTACAGATAGCTGTTGGTTCCCAACCTGACTTGTGCAAAACAGAGTTCAACTGCCTTCCTGGCTTTTCCTTCTGTTTATAATCCAGAGAGTATTTCAGCTGCCTTGGTCTGCTCCTGCTGTATCTTTGACTCAGAGCCTCTGACCTTTCCTCAGCTAGAGACCCAGTCCACCTCCTTACTGGAAACTGGCTTTCCTTCCTCCAAGGGGACTCTGCTCGTCTCTCCTCTTGTTCACTCTCTCTTTCACTCTGGCTTTCCTCCTCTCTCTCTTCTCTCTCCTCTCTCTCCTCTCTACCTACTGGGACCTCTTTATGAGTCAGCTTTCTCAGGTAGGGCCTGACTCCGCCTCCTAGCAGGTGTTCTGAATTACTTTGTAACTCTCTGTTAAACTGGTAGCAGGGGCGTGTTTCTTTCTCTCGGGCTTGGTTTCCCTGACAACCAGTAGCCATGTGCTTTTGTTTATATTGCAGCCCTGCACTTTTTACCTGGTTTTTGGGAGTTTCCACAGGGCTAGAAGGACTCACTATGTCACAATACATACAAGAGACAGTCCCTGCTCGTCAGAGCTTACAATCTAGTTACAACAATACAGAGCATTATTCAATCAGTGCAAAGTACAATATGGTTGTTACACACTAAAAGCATTTTGATAGTGTGTTCGGTCAGTTCAGTCATGAGGTGAGGGTTAGGTTAAGATGACGAATAGAAGACATGATCTGAATGCGATAGTGAAGAGGTGGGTCTTCAACCTGGATTTGAAGAGGGCCAGAGAGGGTGCTTGGCGTATAGACATAGGTAAACTGTTCCAGGCGTGGGGTGCAGCGAGCTGAAAGGAGCAAAGTCGGGAGTTAGCGGTGTGAGTGAAAGGCCTAGAAAGAAGTAGTTTGTTAGCGGAGCGAAGTTGCCGAGTGGGGATGTAAGGAGAGAGAAGAGATGAGAGGTAATGAGGGGCTGTAGAGTGAATACATTTATAGGTCAGCAGGAGGAGTTTGAATTGGATGCGGGCTTGGATGGGGAGCCAATGAAGCGACTTGAGAAGGGGAGTGATGTGGGCATGGCGAGACAGGTGGAAGATTAGTCGAGCAGCATTAATTTTGTACGGATTGAAGGGGGAAGAGATGGCTCACAGGGAGACCAGCAAAGAGTATGTTGCAATAGTCCAGGTGAGAGGAGATTAAGGAGTGGACAAGCGTTTTGGTAGTGTGTTCAGACAGGAAGGGGCGGATTTTGCTGAAAAGCCCAAAAATAAATCCCAAACCAGAGCCCACTAAATATCCAAAAATACTGACTCCGAAGCAGTCCCACCGTGAAAAATTATTAATTCTTTTTGTCGGATTGCATCTAGGAAGGGAAAGATGAACAACTTAATCCCACCAACTGACACCATCCATTTTATTCAAAAGAGTTCCTTCTTGTGAATCTAAAAACTTATCTCATGTTGTAGAAGCAGCGTACTCATGCTTGACACTTGCCACCCACCCACTACCTGGACCTTGAGGGTTCCTAGGAGGAGGTGGCCTTTGGTGCCCTTCAGGGGGAGGTACTACGATGAGACCCCAGGGATTCTGGGTGATGTAGTCCTGAGCCTCCTGAAGGGGTTGAGATTGTAGTTGTGTGCTCAAGTAGTTAAAGGCAGGCAAAGAAATTTCTTTTTATGAGGTTTATTTCCCGCTTTGCAGTTCAGTGCAAACAGACGCTAAGAAGTTTTATAGCACAAAAACAAGAGTGAGAAAACCAAAATATACAGGGTTTGCAATGCTGGGCTAAGTGTCCATTAACTTCTGGATTCACATTCAAATTGTCATGTGACTCTTTCATGAAGAGAAACTAAAAAGTCTGGTACAACAGCAAAGCTTCTTATATCCAGAAAAATGCTTTAACTTATTCAACTTTCATAAGTTTTCTCAGCATGATAACAGGTAAGGTAACTTCTGTTATATTTCTTTCATATAACTTTTAAAGCACTTTAATTAATGTCCTTTTCAATGATACAGGTTGAGCAATCCATTGCTATCTCTTGCTCTGTGGAAGGCAGGGACACATCTAAGGGCATCTCCTCTTCACAGCTGTTTGCATGCTGTGCTGAATTAGAAGGAGAAACTGCCTTTCTTTCTAAGAATTCCCTGAACTCTGTTAGAAGTAATTCAGCCTGCGTTTTCCCTTTGCTACGCTGAAGTCTTTCTCCTGCTTCAGGTAAACATTTGCTTAAGATGTCTATCTCATGGTAATTAGCAAGGCTGCTTTTGTCAGCACAACAGTTCGGCGTGCTAATAAAACCCTTCCCCCACTTATCTTTAAAAGTAAGTGCTGGGTTTTCCTTTAAAACTTCAACCGGCTCTGGAGAGTTTCTGAACAGGCTTTTAAAAGTAGAAACGTCAGGTTTATCTTGGCTCACGTATCTCCAATAAGGCTCAGCAGTTTTCTTTCTATTAGCTTCTAGGCTGTAGGCTTCAGCTGGCTTATTAGAATATCTTGTGCTGCTTGAATGCTTTTCAGGCTGCACCAAACTGCCACAGTTTTGTCTGACTTTGTTCTGGCTTTTAAAGTTATCCTTCCAGCTTTCTTGCTTCCCAGTATTATAGCTGCTAGCTGCTTCAACCCCGCTTCGTACCTTGTGCTGAGAGTGTCTCCAGGAGAAATCTTTATCCCTCTGGTTTCTGCTCCAAGGTCCTGCTTGGTTCTCTGGAATCATGGGCTATATCTTCAGGTCTCTCAGTGCTTTTGAGCCCTTCTTCCCATAGAAGTCTCTCACTGCCCCTGAGTCTCCCAAGTACTTGCTTCGTGACTCCAGACTGCTCCTCCGTGGAACACAGCTGCCTTGTTGCTCTCCTTGCCTTTGCTGTTTCTCTCTCTCCTTCTCCAACTCTTCCTGTCTCTCCACTAACTGTTTCTGTGTCTGATTGCTTAACAAGCTCCCCGTGTGTTGCACTGCCCGCCTCCTGCTTGGGTATGCCCAATCAGGGACTTGACCTATCTCCTCCCCTAAGGTGAGGTGTGGTTCCTGATCAGCTACATGTTTTTTCCTTTCTGAAGAGAAAATCCTGCTTTCCCTTGCAGTACCAGTTTTCTCCACCAGATCTCCGTCTATCTCCATTTCTTCTTGAGAGGCTTCTACGTCACACACTACAGCAATTTCCAAGTCCAATGAAGCACGATGTGCACGTTTTGGGAAATGTATCTCCCTGTATCAAGTGCTTGAATGGTAATCGTGATTCATGGTGTCCTTCCTTCCACGGCTTGCCCAACACCCCGTACTATGCTTACTGCCATTTCCCCAATTTGAGGGCTCTTTAACTCAGGTGAAAAACATAAAATAAAATTAAAGCCCAGTGCCCCTCCTCCTTATGAGGACTCTTTAGTTTCCTTGCCAAGTTAAAATAGCGTGATAACCCTGAAACTACTTCTTTGACAGCTACCAATGAGCCAGAGCCTGATTTTAACTCCTTAACTGCACATAATGAAAAAGCACTAGAGGAGCAGTTTAGCTCGGGGGGGGGGGGGAGGGGAGAAGCCCTTCCCGTTTTGCAAATTCCAAAACAGGGAGCTGTAAATTCTCTCCACTGACTGCGGTCAAAAGCTGAGGTTTAAAAACTCTTCTTCCTGGCCCACTGCCAGAAGCTGTTTTTCTATACAAATGAGGAAAATGTCCTGTGCATGCAAGGTTTAAATGCAATTTGCCCAAGGGCATTTTCTTCAAATACTAAAGGTGTTTTCATTTGCAAGGAATAAGAACTGTTCATGATTAATTAATCATGCCTTTTCTTCTTTGTCCATAGGTTCCTGGGAAGAAATTTCTTTGTTTAAAAACTAACCAACATTGCTTTATCTTAGGTCATTTAAAAAGACAGTACTCTTAAGATGGAGTGCAACTGTGGGACAGATCGAGAGATTCACGTTACATTGATAAGGATTCAGTCTAATTCATTTGATGTTTGTGAAGATATGTACTAATTTATGTTTGAATTCCCTTGTCATTTCCTAAAGCTGCTGGAAAGTAGACCTCCAGGTGTGATTTGACTTTATTTGTATGTAAGAAAGTATAATTTCTATTTTTAATGGTTCTCTTTAAGAGATCTTAATTTAACATTTTATCCTTGCTCCGTCTGAATTATTAGACACTAAACTCATACAGATTTACTTTACATTATTAAGCTCAGTGCTGAAAAAAAAGAGGTTTCCTTTCATGATTGTGGATTGATGAACAGAACAGCAATACCATATGATTAGTCCTGTTTGGGTTGTTTCACTGTTAGGTTTTAAGGTAATTTCACCTGTTTTGTGTATATGAATTATACGTTCTGGTTAAAATAAAATGCACTTTGGTTTAAAAAAAAACATTGCTGATCTCAGTTTTGGAGGAACAATGAAGAAAAACAGAAATATGTTCTAACACTATGAGATACTAATTTTATCTAGTTTATACATTGATATGAGTTCCCAGAAAAATATGAGAATACCGCTTCTTTTTCTAGCTTATTTGTAAATTTAAAAACACTAACTTAAGTTGCTTGGACAAAACCCAAAATCTTGTTTGTCAGCAATGATCCAGGAGAGGTTTGGGAAAGCACACAGGCAGAGAGAGGAAAAGGAAAAGCTATAGTCATTTAAGAATTTCATGTTATGTTTAATAACATTTTTTTTTTTAGAGGGTTGCTATTTTAGCTTAAAGAACAATGTTAAGCTTTAATAATTGTTTGATGTGTTAGAAGCGCTTTATAAAATAAAGATACATTAGTATGTTATAAACACAAGGACCTATGCATGTAGTTTGGTAGAATGATGTGAGGAAAAAAAGTGTTGAGAGGAGTGCAATGGAATATTCATGTTGGAAAAGAGATCTCAGATTGGAAGAAAAATGGTGAAGGTAAATTCAGATGTGAAATGATGTATCCATCTAAGGAATAAAAAAAATACATGACAATGAACACTACTCTGCAATCCTAATATTTGATTATGCCGTCTCCATTAACTCCAATTCCAGAAGTCATCTAGCCCAAACTCATGCTCAATAATTGGAAATAGACACTTGGAGATAGGCTGGATGCACTTTGCATCCTGATGGGCTTTGGAAAAAACCCACACTGGCCATGTGATGCTTCCAGATGCTTATATCCCCTTTTTGCCTCTACGTATCCTGGCCCGATACATAAGGCAAAAAAGGAAAGATACCTATACAAATTTTCACAAGATAGGTAAGATCCTAAATTTTCAGCTATTGCAGAAGTGTGTGCATCTTCTCTGCAACTTCTCGGATTTGTAAACAGTGCCCCCCCCCCCCTCCAGGTTTTTAGCTAACAAGTTGTTTAGGATTGGCTGCTGTGTGCAAGCAGCAATCCTAGGGGCGAGCTTAGAGGGCTTCCTGGAGTAAAACCATGGGCTTTTGTTCTTTTTGAACGGTTATAGATTAATTTTACTTACTTAAACACTGTAAAAAAAAGTTTAAATATGTGTTAGTTATTGTTGATCAATTAACTGAATGGGTAGAAGCATTTCGAACCACTAACAAAAAAGCACAGCAAGTTGCCAAGGTGTTACTAAAAGAGATTGTACCCGGGTTCGGACCTCCGCGAGTAATAGACTTGGACCAGGGACTTGAATTTACTTCAAAGATTATTCAGAGTTTGTCAGAATCTTTAGGGTTTACTTGGAAGCTTCATACTCCCTAGCACCTCCAGAGTTCAGGACAGGTTTAAAGAATGAATCAGACTTTAAAACAGCAACTGCTGAAACTCTGTAAAGAAACTAAATTGCCCTGGCTAGAAGTTTTGCTTTTGGCTTTGTTTAACATTAGAATCGTCCCAAGGGGTAGACTGAAAGTTTCTCCATTTGAACTGTTATATGGAAGACCTACTTTGTATGCACCCAAACCACTGCCTTCTTTTGTAATGCAAGATTCACATTTGACCTCTTATATTTCCTAGCAGCAGAGGCAAATCTCTTCCCGCCACAGGTATGCTCAGCAGTTCCAGTCCCTTTCACTGGATGTCTCAGCTCATTCCTTTTAACCCGGAGACTGGATCCTGGTAAAGACATACCACCAGCACATGCTACAACCCCCTTTTTCAGTATGGGATCATTCCACGTTCTTCTGACAACACCGACTGCAGTGAAGGTGGCTGCTAAAGGATCCTGGATCCATTACCCAAGCTGTATACATTCTCCATCTACAGATCAGGCTTCAAGACCAGGATGAGAAGTAGCTGACACCAGAGCAGCCAAGGCTCTAGCAGCTGGAGAGGGAGAAGAGAAGGCTCCTGAAGAAAAGTGGCTATCGGCCTGAAGTTAAAGCTGAAAAGGATACACAAATGAATGTTTGGCAGACCTGCTGATATAGAATCCTCTTCCCTAACTGGCGAACCAGGAAACTTAGTCGACTGGATTTATTGTCATATGTTTAATTTCTGTTATCATTGTAATCTTGTTATTATTTATTTGGGTTTCTGCTCTTTCTATTGTGTATTAGTGAGACTACCCCTGCCTTCCTTGAGTATAACTGGAAAAACTGTAGTTGTCAGGCAGAGAGAAATTATACTGAATGCCCTTCCAATTTGGCAACAATGACATTTCTTTCCCCTTCCAGCTCTTGTGAATATACTGAAATATTGGTAACTTTGCAGATACAAAGGAATGATTACACAGGTACACTAAAAAAACTTTTTTTTAAACTGCCTCTAATGTTTTGATTGATTTTTACGTTTTTTGGTGCGCTGAATCCAAATCTGGTAACCAATTTGCTCCATCACGTACAGATTTTTTGCTACATTGGGTTAGCAGTTTGAGGTGAACGTTTCAGATTGAGTGCGATCGAGATAAAAGTTTCTTGGATGAATTCTTTATACTAATTGTTTAGTAGTTATTCAAATAAGAATAAAGAAAATTGTAACAAGGCAGCACATAAGAATAGAGTAATGTCAACAAAACACACTGTGATGGTAGCAAAATTGTCTGCACTTAAAACAGCCACATACATGTGCACAAACATTGAGCATATAAGAGCGAGGTTAGACACAAAGCAAAGCAAAGAAATGTGCAAAAAATGTTGTACAGGTATGTATGTAAGAATAGAAAACGCAAACCGCACCATTGCAATACATGAAGACAAACACCCGATGGTGTGAAAATAAAATTCTAATAAATGAGATCCGACACTGTGGTAATAACTAGCAAATTTTTATTTCAAAGTTTAGTAAAAACACGATATTTGTCAACACAGTTTAGATTTTAAAGTCATTCTTGGGTCAATCAATCTCCTGGTGGGCCTGTTTCTTCTTCTTCCCCCGAATGCTTCTCTTGGTGCGCTGCTTGGTGTATTTTTCATCTGGGGTTTCCCGCAGCAGCAACCAGCAGAAATCAGCCATCATAGTGGTGTTCCATCTTCCTTGGTACCTTCTCTCTGCGTCCTTGATGTCCTGGTGAAACCTTTCACCTTGTTCTTCACTGTACGCCCCCAAGTTTTCGGGAAAGTAGTTCACATGGGAGTGCAAGAAATGGACTTTCAGGCTCATGTTACATACAGCCTTGTTCTTTGAAGGCATTGCGCATCCTGGCAACAATATCCTTATAGTTCTCATCCCGCCTGTTCCCCAAGAATTTGAGAACAACGTCCTTGAAGGAATCCCAGGCTTCTTTTTCCTTCTCAGACATCGTTTCAGCGAATGCTCCATCTGAAATGAGTTTCCTTATATCAGGGCCAACAAACACTCCTTCCTTTAGCTTTGCTTCAGAAAGTCGGGGGAACTTTGAGCAAAGGTACCGAAAGCACTCACTATCTTTTGGAAGGGACTTGATGAATTGCTTAATGAGACCCAACTTAATGTGGAGAGGCGGTAATAGAATTTTATCACGAGGTACCAAGCTCTCATGAAGAACATTTTTCTCACCGGGTCTCAAATACTCCCGAATTGGCCAGTCTTTTTTCCCCCAGTGTAGGTCGCGGGCCCGGCTATCCCACAAGCAAAGGAAGCAGGGATATTTGGTGAAACCGGATTGCTGCCCTAATAGCATGGATAGAATTTTAAAGTCTCCACAAATCATCCACTTATGCTCATCATAATGAATCTTCTGAAGAATCAGGGCCAAATTCTCGTATTTTTCTTGGAGAATAACAGAGTGAGCAATAGGAACTGAAGCGAATGTGTTGCCATTATGAAGAAGAACACATTTTATGCTGTCTTTTGACGAATCAATGAACAGCCGCCATTCAGCAGGATCATACTTGAGTTTAAACTTTTCCATCACTCCGTATATATCGTTGCAAAATACCAAATCTTCCTCTTTGCTGAAATACTTCAAAAATTGTGTCTCGCGGTTGCGGTACCAATAAAAAGTTGTTCCTGGTGACAATAGATTTTTCTGTTTAAGCCGAGAACCTAGCAGTTGGGCAGCATCTTTTGGGAGTCCTAAATCCCGGACTAAATCATTCAATTCAGCTTGAGAGAAAAGTTCAGGTTTCGGATCTGGTTCAGTTTCAAACTCGGAAGTACTAGACTCATCGGGAAAAGCCATCTGATGAGTCTCATCATGATCAGAACCGTCCACACAAATATGATCCAAAGATTTTGGTGGTTCAGGCACAGGTACTTCGTTGTTGCTATGAGGCATAGGCCTAATTACTGAGGGAAGGTTGGGGTAACTTATTACGTTCTTATTTTTTAAGTTGTATCCCTTCACAATGCAAGAGCAAAAATAGCAGTCACTGCTGTGGTCTCTTTGTTCACGCCACATCATAGGTATTCCGAAACGAAATGCTTGTTTTTTACCTTTCATCCATAAGCGTAGATCTTCCTCACATGTCTTGCACACTTTGTGAGGAGCCCACGGTTTGTCTTGATCGCCTAACTTCAAACCGAAATAGGCGAAATATACTTTTTTAATAAATGCAGAAATGTTCCTCTGCCGCTTTTTCACGGTATATTCCCCACAAATAAAACAAAAACTGTCCGGAGAGTTGACGCAACCTCTGGCTCTGTGAGCCATCACAAATACACAGCACTGCAAACTACAACTGTAGTGAACCACTTCGGAATAAAGCTGGATTACGACTGAGCAAACAAAAGGTAATAATGAACTTGCAAGAAACTGAAATTTGACAGGAACGTTCATGTCGCAACCACCGTGTTTGAGCGAGCGAACAAGGCGAGGCGAACAGGAAAGAACATGCGCCAGCGCGAGTACTGGATTTAGCCCCCCGCCTCCCAATTGTCCTGTTAATGTATAAAATGAATACAAAACACTCTAAAATATCATGAGGGAGTGTTTCTAGTTAGTTAACCATTACAACCTCTATTTTGGGCCAAGAAAATAAACTGCAGTCGGCTAAAAAGAAATTATGTGAACATTCCTTATATGGGTAAGAAATCTAATTTTGCAAGAAAACGTGACGTGATGGAACATTTTGGCTATTTTTCCTGGATTCAGCACCCCAAAATCTATAGGAATCAGTTGCAAAACTGGAGGCAGTTTTTTGGTAGTGTACCTGTGTTTATCTTTCTGATTTATATGACACTCATTTAGTTAAACCACTTCCTTCACCAGGAGTAGATGTCCTGGGTGAGGAAGAACATTTTCGACACTAGGAAGACAATTTACATGTGAGATTGTTAAAGGGAGCAGCGAAAGCTACTACAGGAAATTGTTATGTGTGTGCCCATGTCCCATCTCACCAGAATGGGGGAGTCCCTCTGACTGGGATGGAAGCAGACTTACTCTCTTATGACCTACTTAGTTTCACACCTCCACTACCTTTTCATACAGGCTCTACCTTTCTGTCCTTAACAAACCTTGGTCATGGAACCCTATGCTTCCACAGAGAAGGGACTGGTCAAAAATTAGGAATAAGTGTCTGTGAATATGACTACATATACACCCTTACTAACTCTTCCCTGACTATTTCCTCACCTAATCTAACTGAGATAGGGCCATTGTCTATGTTTTATAGGGCAGGTAATCCCTGGTATTACAGTTACCTCTTCCTTACCAGACTGCAGGGTAGAAACAGACGTGACTCTGCTGTCTTGAATAAAATCTCAAGTGTTTATGATGGGGATTCAGTAAGCAGAGCTATAATTCCCAATATAGGAGTGTTTCTGAATCATGGTGAAATCTGAGCCCTAGTCTCTGTTCTTTCTACCTTCGTGAATGAGACAGCAGGGTCTCTGACAAATATCCCAGATGAGATGAGCCAGCTCCATAGCCTTGCTGTCCAGAATAGATGGGCCCTAGATTATTTGTTAGCATCTCAGGAAGGAGTTTGCTCTTTAATAGGTACTGAGTGTTGTTTCAGATCAGACCCTGAACCTAACTGCCCATATTAAGATTAAATCTCTTCAACCTCTTCTGACAGACATTATTAGAGATAAGACAGGTTTAGGTAATATATTTGACTGATTTAACATTTGAGGATGGTTGAAACAACTTTTAGTTTCTATTTTTCTTTTTGCTGTGCTATTATTAGGGCTCTGCTGCTGTTTTAAGTGCATCCCAAATTTTGCAGCTATGATGAAGGCCTCTATTCCTAAACCTCCCCTCCAGCAGATATTTTTTTCTTGCCAATTATACAGTTTCAGAGATTGAGGCCTCTTTGTAGAAAGAAATGCAACTCACATCTGGTCACCTGCACTCCCATCCCTGAGAACCTCCCCCAGCCTAAGAAGAGGCAATGAAAAACCCAGGGATATGGAGCACTGCAGGCCCAACATCCTCATTTCCCCTTCTGGCCCCCCACTTTTGTGAACACTGGCCTGGGAGCAGGCAGTGTTCAGAGAAGGGAGTGATTTGGGATATAAACAGGTCCTTCTAAGCCGCCACTAAGAATTTTATTATATTTGCTTATATTTTATTAATATACTAGCTTATCCACTATTTTGAGACATTTTTGCAATCATGGCCTGTCTGTTTCTTATTCCCCTAACATGTCTGTTTCCTTTTCTCCTGGCTGGTCTAAAAAGCAGAAGAAATTACTTTATTCCTCAAAGCTTGACTCTAATAATGACACAACTGGATGCTGTGAAGCAGTTAGCAACTCACAGTGGGAAACTAGTCAAGGACAGACAGACTGTCTCTCTTAGCACAGATCCCCCTTACTGTAAAAGCAAGTTAGAAGTAATTGCAATTCTCCCAGGACAAGCAGGATGAGTCAGCCACACGTGGTGATGTCATCCGATGGCACCATAGATGGAAGCACTCTCAGTAGCTCAGAAGGCGTTAGCCTTCTGAGCATGGGCTAGCAGCCCCACCCCTAGGACTGCCCCTAACTAGCCAGATTTTTGTCTTCCGCCTTGCCAGCAAGACGTCTCTCTCTCACTCTCCATTTCTACCGAAAAGAATACAAGAAAAATACTTCAAGATCCTAGAAGAATACAGAAGAAATACTTAAAAAAGAAAAAAAAAAATCGAAAGTACCTACCATGCCGAAACCGGGGTTTAAAAAGTGCCCTAAGTGCTCCAGGAAGATGAGTAACTCAGATACACATCAATCCTGCCTCCGATGCCTAGGTAAGGAGCACCCTGTTGAAGACTGCCCTCTTTGTGCCCGCATGTCTCCCCGGGCCAGAAAATCCCATCACCATGCCCTTATGGAGTTCCTTGGGCTTCCACTCGGATCATCCATGCCTGCACAGCAGCAGCCTGAAACTCCCTTGCCTGCTGCTCCCCTGCTCTCTTCCGAAGTGGCTGCTTCGCTCCTGAAGTCTCCGGATGCTGCTCCGGCCAGAGATGCGCCTGTTCAGACCTCCGTCTCCCGCCATGACAAACGGTCCCAGGGCCCACGTGTGAGCCCTTCCCTGCTGCAGGAGCCGCCACTGATTCCAGGACCGCCTCCACTTCCGGGGCCGCCGATGCACGTCCGGCTTCACATCACATGACGGGGGCCTCGTCCCGGCGCAGCAGGCTGAGCCCCTCATGCCGACACAGCACGTCTTCGGGCAGACATCAGTCTCGGGGCAGACATCAGAGCCGGACCTCTCGGAGCCGAAGCCAGAACTGGAGCAGGGGAAAGCACCGCAGAGCACGCAATCATCGCAGCACTTCTGGCCGCCGGGACTCCCTTTATAGCGCCGACCGGCATCGGAGCCACAGCAGGAAACGCCAGAAGCAGGAACACCGGCGCAGACAGAGCAGTTCAGGCACCTATGACTGCCACAGGGACCGCTCCAACGATGCAGCCCATCGCCATCGGAAGCGATCGTGGCGGGGCAGCACCCCCTCCTATAGCAGCAGCCATTATTCCTTCCAAGAAGATGATGCTGATCTGCCCTCTTCTCCTCTCTCCACCCCTGGATCAGATGATGAGCAGCGAGGGTGCACAGAAGTGGCCACTCTGCCCCCGCAAGTAGCGCCTCCCCCTGCCAACCCATCAGAGACCCTCAAGCTCCTGTCCAACATGCTGCAGCAGTGGGCCTCGACCCTCTCCACTGTTTCTGCAAGTCAACTCCATGAACCTCTACCCTCCAAGTCCTCCACCCCTGCTCCACAACCTCCCACTCCCATTCAACCTGCAGAGGATGGAATGGATGAGCACTCAAAAACAGAGAACCCACCACAATCCGGGGATTCCCTCACCAAGGCCGTCACGGAAAATCCCTCGGCCCTCACAAACACCCAGGAGGACCTGACCTACCCGAAGTTCCTGCGTAAGATCACTTCAGCCCTGTCCATCACCGCTGTCAACACTATGGACCAACGCACCGAAGTGCAGAGTGCCCTCAAGTTCATGGATGCTCCCAAGACTTTAACCTCTCTGTCCATTCACCAACTCCTCCGGGACAACCTCATCAAAATGTGGCTGACCCTGGCTTCTAACCAAGCCTGTCCGCGCAGGCTGGACACGAAATACGCAGTCCAACCCCTGCCAGGGTTTGAGAAACAGCAACTTCCCCACCAATCCATCATGGTGGAGTCCGCTTTCAAGCGATCAAAATCCTCTCAAAATACTGCCAACGCACTTCTGGGTAAGGACCACAAACTCCTTGACGACGTAGGGAAGCGAGTCTTCAAGTGCGCCATGCTGAGTGTCCGAGTGGCGGCCCACCAATTTCAACATGCCCTGTATCAAGACCTCCTCCTAACCAACCTTAAGGTGGCCATCTCCCAGCTAGCGGAACCCCAGCCCTCCCTTACAGCAACCCTAGCTGAACTCGAGGACTGCACCAAACACCAAGGCCGCGCTGCCTACAACACCTTTGAGACAGCCACCAGAACTGCAGGGACAGCCATCTCAGCCCACAGGCTGGCCTGACTACGAGCCTCCGGCTTGCGCGACGTTACCCATGACAAGATCGCTGACACGTCCTGCACTGGAGACTCTCTCTTCGGGGATAAAGTTAATACGATATGAGAGAACACTGCACCACTCTACAGACTCTCGCCAAAGAAGGGTTGGAGCACTCTCACCACTACCATAAGGGAAATACACAGAAAGCAGTGTCAAAACGCTACAACACGTACCGTAAGTGGCAACAACCACAGTACAAGCAACAACCCTACCAACCTCCTTATCGTCAGAGGCTGCGTCAACGTGAAAGCACTCAAAAGAAGAACCAGCCCACCCCGGCAAAAAACAACCCTAGTTTTTGACTCGCCGCCCAAACCTCATCTCCCCACGGGGGGGGGGGAGGGGGGCCGCATATCTGCATTCCTGCGTTCCTGGGAGAGCATCACAACGGACCGATTGGGTTCTCAACATCAAACAAGGCTACTGCATCAAATTTTCTACAGTGCTGACTCAACGTTCACTGCCTGCGAGCAACATTCCACCAGACCACCTTCTCCCCATGACTACGGAGGTAATATCCCTCCTGTCATTCAGAGCTATAGAGCCTGTCCCTCCCAGCGAAATCAACACAGGATTCTATTCCAGGTACTTCCTTGTCCCCAAGAAATCAGGGGGTGTCAGACCCATACTCGACCTCCGGCAACTCAACAAATTCATCATAAAAGAGAAATTCAGGATGCACTCGCTGAACTCCATCCTACCCCTCATCCAGCCCAAAGAGTGGCTGGCCTCGCTGGACCTCCAGGATGCATACACGCATATTCCCATCCACAAACAACACAGGAAGTTCTTGCGTTTTCAAATTCTGGGGAAACACTACCAGTACAGGCTCCTCCCCTTTGGACTTTCACCCGCTCCACGAGTCTTCACCAAATGTGTGGCAGTGGCAGCGGAGCACCTTCGCAGACACGGTATCTGTGTCTTCCCCTACCTGGACGATTGGCTAATTTCCGCAACCTCCCCAAAGGGGCTGCATGTAGCGGTCAAGGAAGCCATTTCTCTCCTCTCATCCTTGGGCTTCCTGGTGAACCACTCGAAGTCCCACCTCACCCCCGTCCAGAGATTGGAATTCATAGGAGCATTGATAGACACAACCTTGGCCAAGGCATTCCTCCCACAGAACAGACAGACGGCCATTATCACCCTTACCCTCCACATCCTCAATTCCACGCACTCGACGGCGAGGACCGTCCTACGCCTCCTGGGTCACATGGCGGTGGCCACCCACGTTCTTCCCCTTGCGAGGCTGCGCATGAGGCTCCTGCAGTGGCACCTTCGTTCCCGTTGGTGCCAACACTCCCAACCGCTGTCCGCCAAGATCCCCATCGACTCATCAGTGGCCAGAGCACTCCGCTGGTGGACTCACTCAACGAATCTCTCGCAAGGCAGGCACCTCCAGCTGCCAGCCCACCAAATCACCATCACAACTGATGCGTCCCCAGTGGGGTGGGGAGCTCACTGTCTAGGAATCTGCACCCAAGGGCACTGGTCAATCACAAAGAGGGCTCTCCACATCAACGTCCTCAAGCTCAGAGCTGCCCGCTATGCGCTTCTGGCCTTCCAAGAGCAAGTAGTGGGCAAGACAGTCCGGATACAAACCAACAACCAGGTGGCCATGTTTTATATCAACAAGCAAGGGGGGACTGGCTCTCGCCCTCTGTGCAGGAAGGCGCTCCGAATCTGGCACCTGGCACTCTCGCACCACTGCACCCTCCAGGCATCCTACCTTCCGGGAATAAAAACCGAACTAGCTGATCACCTCAGCAGACAACTGAATCCCCACGAATGGGCACTCCACGAAGAAGTGAAGTGTCATCGTCCCTCTTCTCCAGATGGGGCCGACCGCTAATCGACCTCTTTGTAACCGAGGAGAACACGAAGTGCCCCCTATTCTGCTCCAAGAGACCCGCACGCAACAGGGCAGCAGCGGATGCCTTCGATGTAGCCTGGGGGCAGTGGCCTCTGACCTATGCCTTCCTGCCCACCCCACTCATATCACAGACCATCCAGTGCCTAATCAGAGACAAAGCACTAGCCATCCTGGTAGTTCCTCACTGGCCCAGGCAGGCCTGGCCCTGGAACCCCCAGTACACCTTCCCCTGAGACCGGACCTTGTCTCCCAGGACAACAGCGCGACTCTCCACCCCAACCTGCAGATGCTATCACTAACGTCGTGGAAGCTGAAAGGATGAGTCTTGCATCCCTTGACCTTTCAGCTGAGGTCCAACAAGTCATCCTGGCAGCACGACGCCCTTCTACCAGGAAATCATACAACCTTAAATGGCGGCGTTTCAGCGCTTGGTGCGAGTCACATCGTCTGAACCCCTTCTCGTGCCCAGTCCCCCAACTCCTCCAATTCCTTGCCTCGCTCTCGGCATGTGGACTCAAGACCCAGACCATCAAGGTCCATCTGTCCACCAAAGTGGCTTTCCACGACTGCCCTGGAGAAGCCTCAATAGCAACGATGCCACTGGTAGTTCGCTTCATGAAGGGCCTGAACAACCTCCATCCCACCGTCCAGGCACCTGTCCCGGCATGGTACCTGAATGTGGTTCTCAATCAGCTCACTGGAGAGCCCTTCGAACCACTGCAGTCAGCAGAACTCAAGTTTGCCTCCTGGAAAACACTCTTCCTCATAGCCATCACTTCTGCCAGGCGCATCAGCGAACTACATGCCCTGGTAGCCTACCCACCGTATACCACAATTCACCATGACCGCGCCTGCCTGCGGACACACCCTAAGTTCGTCTCCAAGGTGGCA
This sequence comes from Ichthyophis bannanicus, assembly GCA_033557465.1. Lineage (NCBI taxonomy): Eukaryota > Metazoa > Chordata > Amphibia > Gymnophiona > Ichthyophiidae > Ichthyophis > Ichthyophis bannanicus. Next base: position 585,417,548 of record CM066034.1, read on the forward strand.
AGTGCCTTCCACATCAACCAGACCATCGAGTTACCCTGTTTCCAACCGGAGTCCCACTCCAACCAAGAACAGGAAAGGCTCCACACTCTGGACTGCATCAGAGCCCTACGCTACTACCTCCAAAAGACTTCCTCTATCAGGAAAGGGTCACAGCTTTTTGTCTCTTATGACTCCAACAAGCCTGGTCGCCCAATATCCAAACGGACTCTCTCCATCTGGATCTCCTCATGTATCGCCTTCTGTCTATCACAAGCAGGTTCCCAATCCACGCCAAGGGTCAAAGCACATCACCTGCGGGCGTTGGCCACCACAATTGCCAACCTACGCTCCATTCTGGTACCCAACATCTGCAGGGCTGCCACATGGACTTCCATACAGACCTTTCAGAAACACTACTGCCTAGATAAGGCAGGTCAAGGCAGCTCCACCTTTGGACAGGCGGTGTTATCCTCCGCTGTGTTAGCCACTCCTGCCCTTTCGGGCACCTGACCTGGTTACAGACCTTTGTGACTCTTTTTGTGATGTCTGGCCTATGCCGTACGGCCGTTATGCCACACCGTACTGTACTGTTGCCACCTTGCTCCATACTGGGGCTGTATGCACTGTACTGTTAGTGCTTGCTCCTGCTTGAGCGTATTGGTTTACGCTCTGGCTTCTTGTTTACATGATGTTGTTTACACAGTTTTGCTGTGGCTTGTTTTCAGAAGTCACAAATTGTTGCACAAATCGCTTGGCTTTTTCTTTGCATAAATATGCCTGTTTGTTTTGCACAAATCCTGTTTGCACAATTATGACTGTTGCGGCACATTAAATCTTCTGTTTGCATCTACTTGATCTGGTTCTGTGTTGATCTGTTGATCTGCTTCTGTTCCCCCCCCTCCCCCGCAGCACATATAGCTTGGGAGGCACCACTTGTGGCTGACTCATCCTGCTTGTCCTGGGAGAAAACTGAGTTACTTACCTGTAACATGAGTCCTCCAGGGACAGCCACACCTTCCCACCCGCCTCCCCTTGGGTGGGGGGCCACTCCACAGTTGTTACCGCCTCCTAGCGCTTGACCATTTTTCAGCTGGGGAAATTCTGGCTAGCTAGGGGTGGTCCTAGGGGTGGGGCTGCTAGCCCATTCTCAGAAGGCTAACGCCTTCTGAGCTACTGAGAGTACTTCCGTCTATGGCGCCGTCGTATGACATCACCACTTGTGGCTGACTTATCCTGCTGTCCCTGGAGAACTCATGTTACAGGTAAGTAACTCAGTTTTATGTTCAGGATATCACCCCCAGTTCTCACCTCCTTATCTTGTGTTTGGGCTTCAGAACTCAAGTCCAAAACCTTAGTTCTCAGGCATATTCCTGAAGGGATTATTGGGACTCTTTGGCCAAAGTAATACTTTCATCCCTCCTTTCTTACACCCTTCGGTATTCCACATTATCTCACTTCTCTTCAACATGCCTTTTGTTCCTAAAGGAACAGCCTGTAAAATAATTTGCTTTGTCCATGGGAAAAGTTGTAATATGCATTCTCACAACACTGATGAAATGGGAGGGCCTCCAAATGCTGGCGGTAGCAGCTAATAAACTTCACAAGAACACTTGTCCCGTTATGATTACTCAACAGGCAAAAATCCAATTGCCTATCAGAGAGTTAATGCTGACTAATGTTATTTTATTTGATATAATCATCTGGGCTACATGAAATTTGAGTTTGGATAGTTTATCTTGAGGCAACCTAGAGACCACTTCCACTGAGTCATGCTTGATTCCCAGAAAGGTAATGCATGTCCCTGGTCCTATTGCTTTGTCTTGTGCCAAGGGTATCCGAAAGTGTTCTGCAATTGCCTTGAAATGATTTATTATTTATTTATTTAGCAGGGTTTATACATCACTTTTCATGGGTCAAAGGGATGTATATAGAACAAAAAAACAGTAGTTACATAGAACAATTAACTATGTACAATAATATAGCCATTTAGCTATATACAATGAGTAGCTTAGAGGAACTGTTTAATGTATGTACAGGGGGGTGGGGTGTTCCGTGTGGTAGGGTATTGTGAGGTCAGGATGTGATATGTATACATCAAGTAGGTTTGGTGGGGGATTGTTAGGGGGATGTGTGGAGTCAGTGATTTGGTGGGGTAGGGTTAAGTTGGGCTAAAATGTTCAGTGAATAACTGAGTCTTTAGGTGCGGAGGTCAGTGATGTTTCTGGTAGTGTGTTCCATATGGATGGTGTGTAAAACTCACTTCCATACGCTTGTTGGTTATGCTTTACTTTGGTTTGGGGGATGGTAAGTTTGTTCCTTGTGGATGATCTTCTGGCTCTGTTAGGCTGTGGGGTTTTGAATAGGATGTGGGATAGCTGGTGGAGTGGCAGTGGATGGCTTTGTGTGTCAGAAGGATGGTTTTGTATTTGATCCAGCTGGGGAGTGGAAGGTTAGGGAGGTAAGAGGGGTGAATGAGAATCTTTTGTAATAAATAGAACTTCGATCTTCTTGTAGTTGATTGCTAGATTGTTGTTTGATAGCCAGCAGGAAACATTGGCGAAGCATTCTTGGTAATTTGTGTATGAGGGTTGTTTCGTGTTAAATGGTCCATAGTGCATGATGTCGTTGGCATATATGTGGAAGTTTATGTTGTGAAATTTGATGCTCAAGCAGAGAAGTTGCAGGTAGATGTTAAAGAGTAATGCCGACAATGTGGATCCTTGGGGTACGCCTTGTGTCTGGTGGTAGGGAGTGAATATATTTGTTCCCAGCTTTATCTGTTGGTTAGGTAGGACTGGAACCATTGGTGAACTGTGTTTTAGATTCCAGTGGTCTGAAGACATTGAAGGAGGATTTTGTGACTGACAGTGTCAAATGTGGCTGAGATACCTAGGAAAATTAGGAGGAATCCTTGGGTGGAATCTTGAATGCCCTTTGAGTATTGATGAGGGAGATCATCAGTGTTTCTACTTCATGTAGGAGGTAGGAGACGGAAACCGTGTTACTGGGTGTCAAGGAGAGTGTTTCTGTCAATATGGTCTTGAAGTTGTTGCTGGGCAGCCTTCTTGATGATTTTTGCTATGAAGGGGAGGCTGGTGATTGGTCGATCGGTAGGATGCTAGGTCTGCAGGGTCGAGATCTGGATTATTTAGAGTGGGACGTGTGGAGGAGAGTTTAAGGCATTCCAGCATTTGTCCTTGCTGGAGCACAGATTGTGTGATTTTTGTGAGCATAGGGCTGAATTCTCTTTTTTTTTTTTGCTGCTTTGATCCAACTGACTGAGCATGGATCAAGAGGAGAAGTGGTTGTGTTGAGTGATGAGATGATGTTGTTGATGTTTTCTCTGCTGACCGTTTCAAAAGAGAACATGTGATGGTGTCGGGGGTTTGGGTAGGGGAGTGGGAGTGGGTTGGAGTGGAGTTGCTTGTAGTGGGAGGCTAGTTGTGGTGTGATGTTGTGATCTGAGTTGGAGCTGCTGGGTGGTCTTGTAAGTCGAATAATAATGTCAAAGAGTTCTCTTGGTCTGTTGAGAGTTATTGATCTGTTTGGTGTGGTATTCATGCTTGTCATTATTGATTGCAGAGCAGTGGTTGTCTAGTAGTTTCAGGTAATTAGTTTGGTCTTCAATGAGGACTGTTTTACGCCATTTGCATTCAAGTCTTCGTAGCTATTTTTTTAGTTTTTGGAGGTTTGGGGTGTACCATGGAGTCTTAGGAAGTTTTTTGGTTGATCTTGGTGGGTTTGTTGCCACGGTGGAGGTGTTTCCAATGATGAGGTTCCAGTTATTTATGAATGTGTTGGGGTCATTTGGTCCTGCATCCATTTGTGGGAGTATGTTTTCGAGGAAGATGTCCTTTTTGAAATGTTTGAAGCATCTTTTTGTATTTTGATGGGTGGATTGGGATGTTGGGTGGTCGAGAGGAAGAGTGAAGCCAACTAGTATGTAGTTGGACAAAGGTACTGGATAGATCTGTATTGAATGAGGGCCTGTGTATATTGTGTGGTCGTTTGTGAAGATTAGTATTGCCTTTGTCATGTGTGGGGGATAATGTGATCTGTGAGAGGTCCATGGCCGCTATAGCATTCGGAAAGAGGTGGCTCTTTTTGGTTGGACTGAGGGGAGATTGAAGTCTCCTAGGAGGTCCTTGTTAAATTTGGTATTTGTAAGTACTTTCTCCAGTATGTTTGATAGATCAGTTGTTGAAGTGGTTGGCATTTTGTAGGTGAAATAGATTGTCAATTGTTTGTTTGTTATGGTGAGGGAAGCTGTTTCATCTGTGCTTTCGGTTGAGTGGTACCTGAAGTGGAGTTGTGGCTTGGCTATGATCATGATTCCTCCACCTCTTCAGTGAGCTCACGGGCAGTGGAAGAGTGTGAATTCTTCTGGTAGATATGATAGAATAGGGGTTGGCATGCTTTAGAACTGCTGGGGCCTACAAAGAAGAAATCATCCACATAGTGGATGATATTCTGGTTTGTTGCTGCCTTTGCAGTAAACTAGTGCATGAATGAACTGAAGGTGCACACATGAGACCAAGCAGCCCATGGGCATGCATTTGTCAAAATAGAATAACTTATCAAAACTGAAGCCCAGTAAAGGGAATTTATCTGGGTGCACCGGGAGTAACCAGAAGACATACTCTATGTCTGCTTTGGCCATTAGGGCATTTGAGCTGCAATTCTGGACCAAGTTTACTGCTTGGTTGAAAGATGCATATTGGACTATGTATGCCTTCTGGGTAGGATAACTTGGGTATTAGCCTGTATTTCCCAGCTTCTTTCTTGGGTATGACTTCTAGGGAGGACAGAATCATTTGCCAGAAAGGAGGTGTTTGGAAGGGGCCCACTATTCTGCCTCCAATTGTGGGAGGATGCAGATTTCTGCTTCCAGATTTCCCTCACTATTTCAGAGATCCTCAAGATGAAAGAGGAGTTTTTACATTGGGACTGCATTGTTCTGATGTAAAGCAATCCTGAAACCTTAAGAGAAATCATTCCAAAGGATTTGCGCTACTTGCTTCTTTGAGTATGTGGATAACCATGGGGCCATGTGTGCTAATATTAGGGGAGTGGGCTTTATGAGTGATGGATTCTTCATGCAGACTGCTGGGGCACTCTATTTGACACCTTTCTGTGATATCGGATTGCAGGGTGGTTGATGGAACATTTTGAGAAGGCATAATGGTATTTCTAATACTGCATGCTGACCTGTTATCAATGAGCTGGCTTACTTGAAAGGGCTTGGGATGGGCCTTGTTAGTCATTGACTGCAGTCATAAATCAACACGTGTGGTGCCCCATGATATGAATCAGGTCTCTCATCATATTCCTAAACTCTTCATCTCATTTAAGCCAAATCCTGTCCCCATAATCCTACCATGCTACTAAAATTTTATTCATATATGCCAGCATGGGACTGATCTGCTTAGGACCTGACTGTATCACCACATTGGTGAAGTGTAGGAAAACCATTATCCAATTTGTTACTGTTCTAGGGACCCTTTTATCTCTCTTTTGCTGCTGGCTCTTCTTATCTTTATCTTTATCGAGTATTTGATATACCTCTCAAGTGGAGCATCAGAGCGGTGTACATAAAATAAAACAGCTACATGAGAGAAAAGGAAAAGAATGCCATTATTGACAGGAAAGTACAAGAAATTAGTAGATAGCAGAAAAGGAAAGATAGGAAGAGGACAGTACAAAGTAAGACAAGGGGCAGGGATCGGGAGGGAAACTAGAATGCAGTAAACGAGAGATCAAAAGCTTTGTGAAAGAGGTGAGTCGAGAGCAGGGATTTGAACTTTACAAAAGATGGTTCTGAATGGAAGGGCACAGGTAAGGTGTTCCAAAGAGCAGGACCCAGGAAAAAGAAAGCGGAGTGGCAGGTAAGTTCAAGGTGGGCACGGGAGGGAGAAGGAAGAACCAAATGGTTGGAATCGATAGACCCGAGGAGATGAGGCAGGGTATGATATTGTAGAAAGTCTGCAAGGTATTGGGGAGTGGCAGTGTGGAGTGCTCGATGAATGAGGATTTTGTAATCGGTGCGGTATTTGAGCGGCAACCATTGTAGTTGTATAAGCAGGGTATGGGGGTTGGGGGGGGGGGGGGTAATGTGGTCTCAATGGATGGAGTGTGTGAGAATTCGAGCTGTTCTGAAGAAGTTGGAGGTGTTGAAGCTGAAAAAGGGGAAGGCCAGCCAGGGCAACATTGTAGTAATCCAAACGAAAAGTAACTAAGGGCGGTGTGAGGGTTGAAAGTGAAGGTAAGGAAAGAAAGGGGTGTACTTCACAAATCTGCCGAAGGGAGGCAAAGGAATGGTGGACAATGGTGGAGATGTGCTCATGAAAGTAGAGGGAGCAGTCCAGGGTTACACCAAGATAGCAAATTGAATTGGTGAGGGGAATGGTAAGATTGGTGAAGGAAAGGGCCAGGGTTGGGGGAGTAGACCTGAAAGTGAACCAGATTTAGCAGTATTGAGGTGGAGGAAGTTTGATGACAGCCAGGAGGATACTTGGGATAGACAGGAGTTTATTGGGCCGAGGTCGAGTGTAGTGGGGTTAGTGTGGTGAAATAGAATAATAGAATCTTTTAGGCTTTATTCCGTTCATATGTAAATAGCCAATTTGTTGTATTCATTGTAAATAATTTCCCCGGTTATCCAAGTTTTTTGTTCCTTGTTCTATGTAAAAAACAGATAACATGTACCTTATCTGATGTTTTCTTGTTCTATGTAAACCGCGCTGATTATAAATAGAGCGGTATATAAAAGATGTTAAATAAATAAATAAAAATAAATAAATATCGTTAGCATAAAAGTAAGCAGATAAGCCAGATTGCTGGATGAAGAGCTCAAGGGGAGCCAGAAAGATGTTAAGCAAAAGAGGGGCTAGGACCGAACCCTGAGGAACACCACAGGAGAGAGGGGTGGATGGGGAGGTCGTGGAGCTGACTTGGACAGAGAAGGAGCGTGCAGAGAGAAAAGACTGAAACCAGGAGAGAAGAGTGCCCCTAATTCCAAAGTCATGAAACCTAGAAAGAAGAGTTGGATGATCAACCAAATCAAAGGCTGCGGAAAGATCCAAAGAAACTGCCAAAGTGATATCGCCATGCTCATGGGTGGTGTGAAGCTCATTTAGGAAGGAGAGAAGAATAGTTTCTGTGCTGTGTCCTGGCCTAAAACCGGACTGGCGGGGGTGTAGGATGTGGGTGGAGTCGTGTAAGAACAGCTCTGAAAAAATGAGTTTCTCTAGTACTTTAGAGAGGAAAGGAAGGTTGGAGATGGGGCGCCAGTGAGCCAGAACAGTGGGGTTAAGGGTGGGTTTCTTAAGAAGGGGTTGGACCAGAGCCCACTTCCATAGGGAAGGAAAAGTGCCGGAGGAGAGACTAGAGTTAAACAAGCAAAGAATATATGGAAGAAGAGCCCGAGAGGACTCGGTGAGCCAGTGGGAGGGGATGGGATCTAGGGAACAGGTGGTTTTGTGAGAGGATGACAGGGCCTTAGATAACTCAGATGGAGAAAGGGGGCAGAAAGTGGACCATGTGTGGGAAAGGGAAGAGGAAGAAGAGGGGGAAACGGGAGGAGGGTGAAATAAGCGGCAGGGGGAGGGACACGTGGAAAATTGGCTGCACAATGAAGAGATTTTATCAGAGAAATAGGAGGCAAAGAGAGTGGGGACTGGGGTCAGAGAGTGGCGAGCCGAGGAGGGGGGCCATTGACTCTAGAGAGAGACAGTGGAGAATGCGATAGAGCTGTTGGGTAGAGTTTGAGGATGAAGAGATTAATTTGGAGGAGTAAGCCTTTTTAGTATCATGGACCAGAATTTTATATTGGTGGTGACGATGGCGAAAGAAACACAGGGAATTGGGGGATGGATGCTTGCGCCATTGGTGTTCCACACGTCTAAGATGTGAGTGATGGAGAAGAAAGGCAGAATTGTACTAGGGGTGCCGATTGGGTGGGTGCGACGTGAGGGAAGGGCAGAGTGGGGCAACTTGATCTAAGGCGGAAATCAGGGAGGTGTGCCAGGACTGGGCTTGGGCATCAATAGGAAGAGATGGAAACTCCAGGGGAAACAGTGTCACCAGAGGGAAACTGCTAGAGGGAATCAGGGGTAATACATCACCGAATCCGTGGTGGGCAATGGTCCATTTCCCTCTTTTTCTTCCTGCTTTTAGCAGCTGGACTATATGAATTTTCTTTTGCTTATCTTTTTTTTGTAGCTCTTGGGACCATTTCCCATAACCAGGATAAGGAAGTGAGAGTAGATGCCCTCTTTCTGTTTCTCCCCCCACTGCCCTCTGTGCTACTGCCCTCATTAGAAGATCCGAAGATGAGCTCAAATCGCTACTACTAGTAATGTATGAAAGCTGCATTTGCTCTTAAACAACTCTCTCTTGTCTTTTTTTTTTTTTACTATACCTTGATCTGATGCTTGCGCCTGTCTGACTGCTGTTGCAGTCTGAACTGAACACTCACATGCTGTGTCGATCACAGAGGCCTCTTGAGGGCGGGCTACTTTTGCCTCATTTGCTCTGGTAGCGCTGGGCATGCCGGTTGTCTCATTGATGCCTCCATGCTGAGGAGCAGTGGGCACGGCAAGTGTGCAACCTTTCCTTGTGAAGCTGACTCTGGACCTATGACAGGCCCTGTCCAGTAGATTGAGGGGGTAGTGCAGAGTGCTATATGATTGTCTGGCTGGCCCAGGGGAAATAGCTTCATGGGTTTGATCACATTGCAAGGGAAACCAAAATGCTGAGCATCTGGGTAAGGATAAGGATAAGGATAAGCAAAGGGTACTGGGAGACTGTGCTCCTTGGGATTACAAGGCTAGGCCATGGCTTATGTATTCTGATCATAGATGGAAGGATAAAAAGTAAAGTTTGTAAGTTCATGATGTAGGATGCAGTGGTCTCTGTAGTATTTGTGGAGCTCACAGTGTGTCTGGCATGCTGATGAAAGCACTCAATGATCCCAGTTTGGTTGTCATTCGCCCAGTAACTGATTGGATGTTCTCACATTTGGCGTAGTGTCAAGGTGTGCCCTCTGTTTGTTAGGGGGCATTGCTGCTGTGTCACTTGCTAAGTGGTCTGTCACTTCGTGGTGTCACACGGGGTTGAGTTGTGTGGCGCTTTGCTGTAAATCCCAAGAGGCTAATGAAGCAGTGGCCTTTTTCTTGTCTTGTTCTTTTTCTACTTTAGTGCTTTCCTTTCTTTTCCTGATCTTTTTCCTTTTGTGCTGATGTTGGTCGTGGTGTTAAGCTCCTTTTCCTCTGTTGTTGTGTTGCCTCTGTATCGCTCCATGGTGCAGCTACATCTCAAATATTGTGTGCAATTCTGGTCATTGTATCTTAAAAAGGATATAGCATAAGTGGAAAAGGTACAGAGAAGAGCGATAAAAATGATATAGGGGATAGAAGTACTCCTACGAAGAAAAGCTTAATAGGTTAGTAGTAGTAGTAATGTAATGTAAATAATTGTGTTCTTTTAATCTGATGTTTCTCCTAATGTACCTACAGTTTTCATTATTCTCCAGTTCCATGTAAACCTTTATGCAGTTGAGTTAATTGTAAACCGCTATAACTCATAGATATAGCGGTATAAAAAAAAGTTGCTAAATAAATAAGCCATTATTAAAGTGGACTGGGGAAATCCACTGTTTACTGCTGGAATAAGCAGCATGGAATCTGTCTACCTTTTGGGAACTTGACAGTACTTGTAACCTGCATTGGCCACTGTTGGAAACAGGATCAGGGGCTTGATGGACCTTTGCTCTGACCCGGTATGACATATCTTATGTTCTTATGCTTTTGTTGCAGAAGAGGTTGGTTTTAGAGCTGCTAGTTGATGGGGTTTGTATGGTGGATCGGGCATAGAGATTTCCATTGTCGCCATGTTCTCTGCTTCCTGCTGCTAATAAGCCCCGGTTAGGTCTGCTTGGCTGGACTCCCCTTGGCTGGACATTCTTGCTGATCCTTGGACCTTTTTTCTTTGTCAGTCCTGTTGGAAAGGTGACACTGGCCGCCTCTGCTCCTATCCCAAGATGGTCATGATGGAGCTTAAATGCCTGCTGTCCAGGCTGCCAATTCCAAAAAACTGTCCTAAGCACTGTGTAAATAACTATCCAAATTGAGAGCTGAAAATCACCGCAAGCTGATAGCACCAGGTAGGTAGTGCTAAATCTGGATATTCAGCACTAGTCACTGAATGTCTGGAATATCTGGGGGAGGGGGAAGGGGGATTACCTGATGCATCCTGTGGCCTTGGTGTTTTTCCTCCAGTTTTGATTTTTTGCCCCGAGTGCTGCAGGATTGCCTTGGAGGTTATTTTTTGGCATGTTCAGGACACCCCATGGAAGCCCAAGCCCAGTGCCATTTTTGGTGCCTCTGCTGCTCTCTCCCCATTTATTTCCTGTCGGCAGGCTCCACAATGGTTCTTTATCAGACCGCTTGATTTACCACTCCTTCGGGAACCATCAGAGCACTGTACAATAGTATCAAGATCAAAAAGGTGACCGGAGGCCAGAAATTAGAAAAAGGAACTACAAATTTTGGACAGGAAAGCGTGCATTCATACTAGAGTGAAGGAAGAAAGAGGAGGAGAAATTTGCTTAGACAAAAAAAAAAAAGGTTATGGGAGGCCAGGAGGGGTAAAGTCAAAGGCAGCACTAAAGAGGTGAGTTTATATGTTTGTTTGGCCCCTGCTCAGGGACTGCTGCAAACCTATGGATCACTGAAGGGCCTCTGAGGTCACAGGCCCCCTTCTTTCAATTGGCTAGTTCTCTGGCAGTACCCCTTTTTGGGGGTAGGAAGCCCATACTTCCTCTATGGGAGTTCCAGGGCCTTGACATGTTCAGCCTCATAGTGTAGAGTTGGGACTTTCCAATGTTGAATTGATAGCATCTCAGGAGAATGCCAAGGTGGAGAGCTTTTTCAGCTTTAGGAAGGATCCACAGATGGTGGGCTTGGATGCTCTGCTTCAGGAATGGCCCCAGAAGGCAATGCTATATGTCTTCCCTCTGTGGTATTTGATGAGCCATCTTCTGCACAGAATTCAGGCTGATCTGGACCGTGTAGACCATGGTATGCGGATCTCTTGAACCTGTTTGTGGGCCCCCCTTGTTGCCTTAAATAAAGGGCCTCCTGCAGTAAGGGCCCCTGGTAGTGAGGAATTGATCACTTCTTGCTTATGGCCTGGCCCTTGAGAGGTATAGGCTGTCGAAGAAGGGCTACTCTAGAGCAATAGTCAATGTCCTGCTTAATCCCTTCAGGTCCTCTTTGTACTTACTCATGTGAGAGTTTAGAAGATTTTCGAGAGATGGTGTTCTTGGTTCCTGGAGGCCATGAAGGTGGACAGGCTTCACTTTGAACTTTCAAGGTTCAAGTGGCGGTCCTGGCATGCTGCAGGTCACATTCAAGGAATGTTGTTAGCAGTACACCCCAATATCTCCCACTTCCTCAAGAGAGTGAAGCAGATTTGTCTGCCAGTGCATCCAGTTGTTCTTGCCAGTGCTTCTAGTTGTTCTTGGTGGAGTCTATCTCTGAAGTTGAAGGCACTGAAAGGGCCCCCATTTGAGGCTATTTGTAGGGCCATGCTCAAGGATTTCATCCTTATAGTGGTTTTCCTAGTGGCTAGCATTCACCAGGTGAATATCAGAAGTGCAGGCCTTCTCCTACAGAGAGCCTTTCTTGGCTCAACGGCTTCTGTCTTCTTGTGGACTATACCATCCTTTCTCCCAAAGAAGGATCCTTATTGTGTCAGGTAGACATGCGGAGGGTGTTGATCAGATACCTGTAAATTATTAATCCCTTCCACTGGTCGGATCATCTTTTTGTCTTTTTCCGCCCTTCCATACCAACTACTAAGCTTTACAGTTCCTTTTTTTCCCTTAATGATCTTCTGTGTTTGTCCCATGCTTTCTTGAATTCAGATACAGTCTTTGTCTCTACTACCTTCATTGGGTGATTATTCCATACATCTACCACGCTTTCCATAAATAAATATTTCCACAAATTATTCCTGAGTCTATATCCCCTTTCATCTTCATCCTATGCTCCCTTGTTGCAGAGCTTTCTTTTAATTGAAAGAGACTCTCCTCCATTGTATTTATGCCGTGGAGGTATTTAAACATCTCTATCATATATACCCTCTCCTGCCTTTCTTCCAAAATATTTATAGTGAGATCTTTAGGTCTGTCCCCATATGCCTTATTATGAAGTCCACTGACCATTTTTGTAGCCATCCTCTGCACAGACACCATCCTGTTTATATTCTTTTGAAGGTGTGTCTCCAGAACTGTACACAATACTACAGATGAGGTCTCACCAAAGACTGATACAAAGGCACTATCATCTCCTTTTTGATGATGGTCATTCCTCTCTCTATGCACCCAAGCATCCTTCTGGTTTTCACCATCATCTTATCTACCTTTTAAATAACAAAGATCATCAGAAGCAATCACCTCCAGGTCCCATTCTTTCATGAACAGAAGTACTTCACTCCCTAAACTGAACCCTTCCCTTGGATTTTTGAAGCCCAAATACATGACTCTACATTTTTTAGTGTTATCTCTCAGCTGTCAAATTCTCTTCCATTCTTCAAGCTTTTCTAGATCTCTCCTCATGTTATTTACACCTTCCTGGGTGCTGTGGTGAACAGCGCCTTCCTGAGCCTATGGAAACGGATGAAAATCCTGAGGTTCAGCAGGATTTATGCCTATTTGAGAAACCAAGGAAGAAAGAAAGACTCTATTCCACAGAGCTGAGCATGGAGACCAGCCCAGGGGAGGAGTCCTGCAGTCCTGATTGGGCACACCCTGCCCTTGGAAGGGGCGTGTCCAGGAGAGAACGTGGTTTTAAACCAGAGCATGGCTTTGCTAGTCAGATGGGGAATGAGAATGGGATTAAGATAGAGAAGAGAAAGAAGGAGAGGAGGAAGAATGATTGGAAGTCCAGAAGACAGTATGCTGATACTTGGGAACCTGGCATTGGAAGGAGACCTGCAAAGTTCTATTCAGAGGCAGTGAGTAGAAGTCCCAAGGAGAGAGGACCTAGCCCTGAATTAGACAACCGTTGGAAGGCACAGCCCTGGGAAAGGAAGCCTTCAAGGCAGGCACAAGAAAGAAAACAATCATTCTGTGAAGTACCGTTTGAGCCAGAGAGCAACAAACACTCTAACAGCTGGAGAACGTTGGAGCCATCTGAAGTCAGAACGGCATGGCAACAAGTAAGTGAATTGCCACAAAGTTTCCAGGCTGAACGTAAAGCTACCTCTCCTGTGTGTGAAACATTAGCAAAAGAGACTAGCAGTTACTCTGATACAATTAAGCTAAGAGAGGAGAAAATAAACAGCCTTAAGCCAGAGGGAAGTTGTATAGCTGATAGCAATTCCCTACCTCCCAAACAGCAGGCTGAATTGCTCCTACAGAGTTTTAAGCAGTTTTTAGAGTTGCAAGCTAGAAGACAGCCAGTGTTACCAGAAGCCAGTAATTCCATACAGCTTGAAGAGTTAACACAAGATAATACAGACTTACCAGATTGTGAGAGCATGGATTGCACGGTCTGCTGTGTAGAGATGCCAAGCTGAAGGAAACTGCTTTTTACCGTATGTGAGTTGAATGCTACGGAGCTGTTGTATTGCCTTGCTGAGAAAGCTCTAATTATGTGCACCTGATTTTCCCCAGCCCTGTGAAGGTAACAGTGGCTGAAAGAGGCTGCAGTGAAACTAACTGACCTCTTGGGGCAAAATGAGTAATTTGCTGAGAAGTGAAAAGAAGCAGTTATACTTTAAGTTGCCTTTATCCTAAGTTTTCCTGTTAGCATTTGAAGCACCTATTTTGTTTGCATTTATTTGCCATGTGATGGAACAATATCCTTTACTATAATAAATATTCTGGAAACCCCATAACTACAACTCATTATTTCGGAGCGAGAGGAGCAGGAACTACAATACCCAGCATTCCCTGGATACAGGTTACTCTCCTTCCTCATGAAGCATCAGACCGCCGCTCCTGTCTTTAGCCCCAAGGCCGGGCAGGAGTGCCGCAGTGCCTACTCTATTGCAGATTTTGGTATCATCCACAAAGAGGCAAATCTTACCTGATAGCCCTTCTACAATATTACTTACAAAAATCTTAAAAAGAATCAGATTGAGGGGGGCCGGTGATATCACATCCAAGATGGCTGCCTAACCTGAGAGCTCCCATATGGACAGCATAACCCAGTAATTGTGCAAGTTTTCAAGTGACTCTCACAGTTATTATACAGACCAATCCTTCTCTTAAATAGAGATGACGGCAGTGGCGAAAAAAGCAGCGATAGATCTCAAGGCATATGCGTTCAAGAGCAGTGTACAGCCTGGAGGAGGTTAACACAAGATGGTGTCATTGGAAATCGAAGGTGTGCCCGCCCTTGAAAGCCACACACTAGAGCATGGTGGTAGGAATGCAGGGGAGCTGATGCAGTTGAAAAAGAAATGCGACAATGATTTGCAGAGCTGAAGGGCGATATGCAGGCACTAAAAAATGATGTGCAGACAAGGATGGACGATATACGGTTGGATTTGATTGATTTGGGCCAATGGGTGGAGGAGAATGAGGCACACCTGGATGACTATAAGGAGGCCCTGGAAGGAGTTGGTCGTAGCACGTCTGCAAATGCAGCAATACAGGAGGAGATGTTGTTGAAGTTAGAAGACCTAAAGAACTGCTCTCGTAGGTGCAAGATAATTATTTGGGGGCTTCCCAAATCTCCGGAGGTTGTAGACTAAGTTGGTTTGGCGGAACGCATATGCAGAGCAGTAATATAGGCTACACAGATTGATGCTGAACTGCTGTTCTTCAATGTAGAGCGGGCCCATAGGGCACTTGGGCCGCAAAGAGAAGGGAAGTCGAGGAATGTGCTAGTCTGTATACATGAATATGCTACAAGTGATACAATAATGCAGGTGGCACCTTGGAAAGATAATGCAACTATGAACTTTTTGCGGACTTGTCTACCATTAAAATGCTTAAATGGCTAGACTTTTGGGTTATCACTCAGCGCTTATGAGAAGAAAATGTGCGTTATAAGTGGACTTTTCCTTTTGGTTTCCAGTTTTCAATTGCGGGCTGGTTAGTCCATGCTCGAAAAACAGAGTAGGCCCTTAAGAGTATGAGTGCAGCAGGTTGGACAATTTGCCCACGGAGCAGTCGGAGACCATAGGCCCAAAGTGGGTGGAGTTGCCAAAGCCTAAATGGGAGAGGTCTTGTCAAGGAGGGAAACACTTGTGTCGGCAAGGAGAGCACATGGAACGAGGAAAGAGTGCAGCGACTTGAACTCTAAAGGCTGTGTTGCTGGATGTACTTAATGGTTGGGGATTTGGTTTGCTGTCTATGTGGTCAGTAATGGGGAAGGTAATGGGGGATGCCTGAGAGAGATTTTTGATGTTGTAATGGGGGGGTTGGATGGTAGAAGGAGTAGATGCGGGTTACAGTGTGGATGGAATTGGGGGAGCGCTTTGGATGAATGCAGCACCTCAGGTTGGGTCTGAAGAGGCTTTGGTGTGGAGGGTGGGAAAAAGGGGTTAGGGAGAGGGGGTTATTTGAAAAGGTACGAAGGGAAAGAAGGGTAGTGGGAGGATATGGTTTTTGGGATATATGGTAGTGGGGGAGATATCAATCTGGCTGCTAACCCCAAGGTAGACACTTCCAAAGGGGTAGGTTCTGCACACACACCCAATCATCAAGGGTTGAGAGCATGTGCGAGAATGTTTGATCTGGTGGATGTATGGAGGGAACACAGTGGTGCACAACTCATATACTCGGATTGATTATTTGTAGGTGAGTAAAGATCTTGTGGCGGACGTTTGACTGTGTGTCATAGAGGATCGTACATGGTTTGACCATGCCCCACTGTGGATGGGACTCTCATTTAGGCCTTCTAAGGGGGGGGGGAGGGTTGGCACCTCAATGATTTGTTATTGGAGGACCCTGAGGACTGTAAACGGGTGATGAATGTGATAAGTCGTGTACCCCAGGGGTGGTCTGGGACTGTCTTAAGGCGGTGGTGAGGTGGCATTTGATTGCACTGGGGACTCACAAAAAAAGGGAGAGAGAAAGAAATGATTGGACTGCATCAAGATATTTCCAGGGAAGTATACCTGCTTAGACAGGGAAGGGAGCCCACAGTCCAACAAGTGCTTCGAGGCTTTGAGGAGGTGTCTACATGATCTTCAATAAGCTGATGTTCAGCGGGCACTGGATTTGCTGGGCAAGAGCATTTTAAGTATGGCAATAAGGCGGGTAGGCTATTAGCGTTCCGGCTTATGAAGGCACAAAATAAAAACATGATCTGGAAAATAAAGGATATTGTAATGCAGGACGGAATACAAAAGTTGTTTATGGAATTCTGCCAAGAGCAGTACAACCGGGAGATGAAGGCTAGTGGGAAGCAGATCCAAGATTATCTGGGGGTATGTGTGTTGCTGGGCCTGTAAGAGGAGGAGGAGACCCTCCTGTGGAGACCTGTCTCTGCCTCTGAGATACTTTTGGTGATCAAACAACTAACCTGACTAAAAGCTCCTGGTCTAGTTGGCTATACTAACCTTTTCTATAAAACCTTTCGAGAACAGATTGTGGATCTGCTTGTTAGGGTATTCCTCCAGGAGATGATTATGCCCCCCCCCTTCACGAGAGTGGCAGCCATGCCTATTTTGGCCAAGGAGGGGAAGGATCCTAGTTTGTGTGGATCATACTACCCTATATATTTATTAGGGATTGACCAAAACCTTTTTGCTAAAGTACTGGATAACTGGTTATAGCCGTTGATGCCGAAGATGATACATATTAACCAGTTGGGATTCATTCTGGGCTGACAGTGCTCGGATAATGTTCGTAAGATTCTTAATTTGGCTGGGGTAGTGAAGCGGCGGGGGCAATTTGCCCTATTATTAACAGTAGACATGGAAAAAGCATTTGATAGGGTCTACTGGCCCTTCCTTTTCCAGGTCCTTGAGAAAATGAGGTTAGGGGCAATTTCCAGCAGTGGATTCAAGTGCTCTATACATAGCCTCTGGCCAGACTGAAAATTAACAAAGGCTATACATCCCCCTTTGATTTACAGAGAGGCACGCAACAGGGGTGTCCTTTATCCCCTCTGTTGTTTGCTTTGGCTGTGGAGCCATTGATGTAGAAGATTTGAGCTTGGGAGGATATAGTGGGAATCCAGGCCTAAAAATTCTCAAGCCTATAAATTGTCTATATATGTGGATGATCTCCTCTTTTCCCTGACAGATCTGGTAAAATCTCTGCCTGGGGTGGTGGAATAGCTGGAGAATTTTGGAAGAGTATCAGGCTTTAAAATGAATGCTTCTAAGTCAGAGATTTTGGATCTTTCTACAACATCTCAGGATAAGAAGTTCACTGAAGAGCAGTTTCCCTTCCGCTAAGCCAAATCACATATTTGATATCTGGGGATTAATATAGCAGTGGATCCTAATAGACTTTTTCAGCTCAACTATGACCCTCTATGGAGGGAGATTTGCTTGGACCTTGTGATAAGGAAGCTTATCATAGCTCAGGAAGGAGCTATAGTAAAGGTGAAGTGACTCTGAACAAGCAACCTGTCAGTTCTGGTAGAAATAAGAAAACAGAATTTTTCCATAAAAGACTACCAGTCCCAGAATGCACCAGGTTTCCAACAGCCATTAGAGGAGCTGAAGTGGGGAAACGTGTGTTCAATCAAGAGGGCTATGAGGTAATCCCCAAGCACTCATCTCAAAGGGCAGGGCCTGATTCAGCACAGCTGCGCTGTGCTAGGGTGGAGCACTCATCTAAGCAGAATAAAGGTAGAGTTTATTCTACAGAGAATCATCCTCGTCTTCATGATCTTGGACAGCTTCATCATCGGGAGGATCATCAGAAGCAAAAGCCAGAGCGGACGGACAGAGAGGGCAAGAAACCCTTTGGAAGAAAGAAGAGAAAAGCATTTGGGAGGTCTAAAGGAGTCCAGAGCAGTACGTATACTGGGAGACATTCAAAAGGCCAGCATACACCATTGGACTGGGGAAAACCAGAGGAGTGGTGCTGCAGAGCTAGGAATCTCCAGACGGTACCTGTGAGGGAGACGGCTGCACTTGGAAGGGACCCTAGGACCCGTGCCAGAAGGTATGTGAAGAGAGATCCAGTGTCCAGGGATCTGGATTGGAAGGCTGGACATAAGAACTGGACTACATACTGGCCAGGCTATTTAGAGAGGAACTCTAACAGCAATGGAAGCTCAGGTATGAACACTGATCTATGCCCTAGCTATACCCTTGAAAGACAGCAGGGAAACAAGTATTCTCCTGAGAGTGTTCCATTGAGAAATTCCTCTGTGCCAATCCATGATATTGAACCCATGATTGTTGAAGAAGGGGGAGCGGTTATAGATACAGGCTGTGAATACATGGATTGCTCTCTGTCTAAACTCCTTTGGTAATTTACTGTTACAAAGTACAACAACCATCACAAAGAAATACAAACTTGTTCTTTAATCTACTCAGAAAAGCTCCTGAGTAGGATTTGAGCCACGCAGTAGAAAGCAAGCCAGCTAAGGGGTTTCAGCTGGGTAACTGCTAGCAATTGAGCCTTACCTAATTGCTTGTGAGCTCTGAGGAAATCACTTCTGTGTCTATGTGTGAAGATATAAGAAGTTAACCTGAAAAGAACAGTTTTTCCCTACTTTGTGGGTTTTGTTTGTTGATTAAAGCACTGCTAAGAAAATATTAGCTAGAGCCTACAGAAAAGACCAGTTTGTTACCAACCAGGTCTTTATTCTTTCGCTTTGATTGCCTGACAAGTTCAGCTGTTGTTTTCCTGATTTTGTTTTTCTAAGTTTAACACTGAAAGCAAGTATCCTGTTATATGTGCTACCAAGCATATCTGTGTTGGGAGAAATAACCCCATAAATAAATATCTTATTGGCTTTACACTCAAGCACAACTAATTATTGTGAGCGGCTGTGTCTGGTGTGAATGGACTGCATTTCCCACAATCCCTTGCAAATCATATTGATATATGCCTTTGCCAAGACTGTGAACATTCTCACCCAGGCACCCGTCTGACAACCTGCAGTAGTGGAAAAAATTGAACCTGTCATGGTTTGGCAGGATTAACAGTTTAAAGATTATGGTGTTGCCTAAATTTTTGTATTTGTTCACTGTCCTTCCGGTGGGGATTCCGGAGAGGTCATTCAGGTGATGGCAGCAGGCCCTCTTTAGTTTTATTTGGGACTATAAAAGACCCAGGTTGGCTCGGAGAGTTTTGTATGGGGCACGGGTGGAGGGGGGGGGGAATAGCGGTCCTGGACTCAGAACTTACTATAATGTGGCTCAACTGTGTGCAACGGTTGAATGGCAAGAGTGTGAGTGAAAGGAGTGGGTGCAGTTGGAGCTAGTGGATGTGGGTGATTGCCCCCTGTGTTACTTGATATGGCATGGGAAGATGTCCTCTGAGAAGCTGGCAGCCATTAATGCCTGGATGGGATTCACTTGTAGAATTTGGGAGCACCATCGGTAGTAACATTTTGGGTCCCATAGGGTATTTCGTCTCACGCTACTTCATTATAACCCATGGTTTCTCCCAAGGTTAAAGGATAAGATCTATGTGAGGTGGGAAAAGGCAGAACACTGGGGCAAATGAGTGGTGAAAGGGGCCTCTCCTCCTTTGATGAGTTAAAACAGGAGTTTGGGCTGGAGGACTGCGATCATTTTCAGTATTTCCAGGTCTGCCATTATCTCAGGCGGAGTGGGCAGGCCGGGTGGGAGGAGGAACCGGGTCTATTGGAGAAAGCCTTTACAATGGGGTCTGTGAAGGTATGTTTATCTAGGTTGTATAAAGTGTTGCGAGGAAGCTGGTCTGGGAAGCCACCACATCATGCTAGATAGGAGGAAGACCTGGGGGAGGAGTGAGAGGAGCAAGAGTGTGGTCACCCTTGATACAGTGACTCTACAAGGGCTTCAAGTGGTATATTTAATAGAAAATAATTATAAATTATGTTATTGATGGTACTATATGCTGGAGGGAGGGGGAGAAACCTTTATACATATGTGGAGGGATTGCCCGAATATCAAACCCTTCTGGAAGCAGGTGTTTGGTCTCCTTTATAAAGTGTTCCCCACAGCAGCTTTAGCGCTTCTGAGTAAGAATGTGAAGACCTTTGATCTTGGGAACTGAGCTGGTCTTGTTGTTTATCGCAGCTAGACTAGCTCTGGCTGAATATTGGAAAAAGGTGGAGCCCCCCCCCCCCCCCCGTTAGGGTTGGTGGTGGTGAAATAAAATGCATTTACGGGATAGCTAAGCTCACAGCTATGCACCAGAGGAGGCTGCCTAAATTTCAGGAACTGTGGAATCCTTTTGAGAAGTGGTGGGGATACCAGGATAATGTGCATCTCTAATGCAGGTGTTGGGATGGGTGGGGGGTTGAGGTTGTTAGAGTTGGGATATATTACCCCAGACCAAGCTTGGAATGCTCCATTGTTTCATTTGAGGGATCTATATTGTTATTGGTTGAATGTTCACTTTTCCTAATGAGGAGGGGGTGGGAGTGGGTGGTGAGGGGGATGCCGTAGTACATATGTAGTGGCAAGCTTCAATGTGGATGACATTCTGCTATATTGGATTGGTTTTGCCATTGGTGTTTCAATAAAATATAAATGGAAAAAATAAAGGATCAGATCAAGGACAGATCCCTGCTGCACACCATTGGTAACATCCTTCTCCCAGAGTGAGCTCCATTTACTTCTACCTTTTGTTACTTCCCACTCAACCAATTTCTAACCCAGTCAGTTACTTTAGGGTCCATCCCTAGGGCATTCAATATATCTATAAGTCATCTGTGCAGAAGAGTGTCAAAGGCTTTACTGAAATCTAAGTACACCACATCTAGGGCTCTCCCTCGATCCAACTCTCTAGTCACCCAGTCAAAGAAATCAGATTTGTCTGACAAGAACTGCCTTTAGTAAACCTATGTAACCCTGGATCCTGCAATCCATTGGACTCCAGAAACCTCACTATCCTCTGTTTCAGCAGCATTTCCATTAATTAACTCACCACAGAGGTCAGACTAACCAGCCTGTAGTTTCCAACCTCATCCTGCTTTTGTGTAAAGGGACCATATGCACCCTTCTCCAGTCCTCTGGGACCACTCCTGACTCTAAAGAAGCACTGAAAAGGTCAGACAGTGGAGCCACTAGAATTTCCCTAAGTTCCTTCAGTACTCTCAGATATATCCCATCTATCCACATCAATTTGTCTATTTTAGCTGGCTCCTTGCAAACACACTCTTTGAAAATCAACCAAGGTCCACCTGTTCTTATTTGTCAGTGTTTTCAGAAGTACTGCTACTGGCCCTTCATCTGTGAACATAGAACAAAAATATTTGTAAAGCAATTGCACTTTATCTTCATCAGCTTCTACATATTCTTCCTCCTCATCCTTCGGTCTGACAATACCACTTTTGAATTTATTCCTCTCACAAACATATCTGAAAAATGTTTTCTCCCCCCATTGCATTGGCTATTTTTCTACTATTTGTATCTTTGCTTTCCTGACTACCTTCATAGCTTCTCTTAGCTTTTCCAAATATTGATGCTTATCGTCCTCTTTCTGCAATTTCTTGTATTTTATGAAGGCTACCCTCTTTTTCTTCAACTTTTCAGCTACTTTTTTCAAGAACCATAGTGGCCTCCTTTTCCTTTAACATTTACTTTCCTAACAAAAAGGTTTGTTGCCCTTAAAATATCCCATTTCAGTTTCACCCACTGCTTTTCCTCATCCCTCAGTAATTCCCATCCTGCTAATGTCTCCTTGAGGTATTGTCCCATCTTGGCAAAGTTAGTTTTCCTAGTGCTCCATTCCCTCTTTCCAGTTTAACCCACAGTACCTCCTCCTTTTCTCATGAGTCCTGCTATTCTGTAGCTTTAATATTATTTTTTACATATAGTGCCACACCTCCCTTTCTTCTCACCCTATAAATTATAGCCTGGTATAATTACATCCCAGTCATGGTTGTTTGTAAACCATATTTCAGTAACTGCCACTAAATCCAAGTCAGCCTCTTCCATTAAAGCCTCAACATCCAGAATCTTATTTCCCACACTACTGAGATTAATACACATCACTTTCCATATGTTGCCTTTTTTAAAGTCAATGTATACAGAAATATTTAATGTTTACTAACTTGGGGGCTTTCTTCACCCATCCCCAACAAATTTAGTTTAAGGTCCTGTTTAGTAGGTTAGCCAGTCTGCTGCAGAAGACACTTTGATCCTTCTTGGATAGCTGGACATGGTCTCTGCTCCTTTCCTGGATTTTTTCCAGGCTAGCTATCCTTTCCCCTTTTCTGCCTCTAATATGCAGCATCTGGTTGCCTAAACTATATTCTCTCCGTTTGGCTTCCCAACGTTTCACAGCACGGTTCACCTGTTCAAATTAGATCTGATAACTTTCCACACTTTTGACTGTGAAAAAATTCTCAGCCCTCAAGCCTGTGTGCTCAGTCCTGCAGTTTCCTCCTTTTAGTCACCCCAGTTTTTGCCTGCTGAGCAACAAAAGATCTGATATACTTGACTCAATTTTTCAAAACAGGAAACAATGGGCCCGATATTCATTTGTGACGGCTCTGCACCTCTATGGCACATAGCCGCTGCCACCGAACTTAACCCCGGATATTCAAAGCTGGGCTCATATGCGGCCTCGGCATTGAACATACTGGGTCGCCACAAAGCCAAAGATACCACAGAAGCTAACTGGTCAGTAGAGATATTGCGCTGCTGCCTGGCTAGCTCCCACGGGTAAAGGTAGGCCAGCTGCTGCCCCCGGTTAGCGATTGGTGCCGCCTCCGCTCTGGCCCAGAACGCCCCCAACATGCCCCGGCATTAGTTGTGGAAATTCACCAGCACTAACTGTGTTAGTGCCGCTGAATAGTCCTCTAAGTGGCATTTACACAGTTTACAGGTCTGTAAACCATATAAATGCCTTTGAATATCAGGCCCAATGTTTTTCTGAAGCAATAAAAGATTTGTATTGCTTTGAAAATGGGAGCTTTTATGCCTTTGTATGCTGAGCCATTTTTTGCAGGGTAGGGAACTCAAAGCAGATCTAATAAAGGAGTTAACTACCATTTGAGCATTTATTAGGCCACTTTGGCTTTAGGAAAGCATTAACTAGTATTTAGCTCACGCCTTTCCAAGAATTAATGCATTTGTAGAACACCCTGAATGTCTCCCTTGGGTGTAAATTGAAATATATGGCTCAATGGGAGCTCAATTTTAGGGCAGGTCCTTGAAAAAAAGGCGTGGGAAGCTCTTGCCAATAATGTAGCCCAAGTTGCTATTTCTGCTAAGATTGTGAAAAATGGAAACAAAGTGCTTTTTAGGTGGTATATGACTGCAGTTTGACTGAGTACAATTTACTTCTCTGTACCAAACTTAGGTTGAAGAGGATGTGGGTGGGTGGGCATGATGCTGTTATTAAAGTGTACTGGCAGTAATGTACAGTTGTGGTCAATATTACTGGCACCCTTGCATTTTAGGTATGTTGTGTACAATATCTTGAGAAATAATTGGAAATATTCCAACTGTATGCCATGATAATATTTAATAGCATGTTCAAAGGTATACAACAAAAAAAGATATCTGTGCAACTTAGACGTAGTAATGTCTTAGAAAAAAATTGAAATATGACCTGGACAGGATTAATGGCACCTTCACTAATATTTGGTTGCACAAACCTTGGCAGTGATGACAGTCTCCAAATGTTTCTCATAGTCATCCATATGTTTGTGCATCTGTCTGCTAGTAGTTTCTCTCACTCTTCAACTGCAATTTATCCCAGCTTGTGAATGTTTCCAGGATTGCTTTTACCAATGGCAGATTTCAGCTCTTTCCAAATGTTTTCGATTGGATTGCGATCAGGACTCATTGCTGGCCAGTTTAAAACATTCCTTATGTTGCTTTTTAACCATTCTTTTGTACTTTTAGATGTATGTTTAGGTCATTGTTCTGCTGAAAGACCCATGACCTTCGACCCAGACCTAACTTTCTGACACTAGGTAGCACATTTCACGCCAAAATACCTTAGTAGTTCTCTGACTTCATGATTCTTTTAATATGTTCCTAGCCTCCAGTTCCTGAGGCAGCAAAACAGCCCCACAACATATTTAACTGTAGGAAGGGTGTTTTATTTCCTTATAAGCTTCATTTCTTTGCCTGTATTGCCAAAGAGTTCAAGTTTGGTTTAATCTATCCACAGAACATTTTCCCAGAAGGATTGTGGTCTCTCAAGGTAGATTTGGGCAAAGGTCAGGCTTGCCTTTTTATGTCTGTCTTTGAGCAGTGGGGTCCTCCTTGGCCTTTGCCCATGAAGTTCTTCTTTGTTTAGTGCATGGCATATGGTATGGGTTGAAACCACCACTCCAGATTACTCCAGGTCCATCCTTAATGTTTGTGGATGTTGTACGTGGTGTTTTTCCAACAATTTGCACTAACCTTCAAAGAATTCTTAGATTAATTTTCCTCTTCTCACCACGTCCTGGGAGGTTCTTGAGAGTTCCATGAGCAGAAAACTTCTTAATAACATTGTTAACTGTAGACACAGGAATTCCAAGGTCTTTGGAGATGGTCTTGTACCCCTTTGAAGTTTGATAATAATGGTCTCAGGCAGCTCTCGTCTTCACCATTGTGAAAATGTGAGTGAATGTGACCATTTTAAACATCAGAGCCATCATTCATTGGTTGATTCAAGTCATGCGAGTACCGACAATTGATCACAGGTGCGCCTAATTTTACTGCAATGGGAATGTAGTTCTTTTGTTCAAACTGATTTGAATTGTTTATAAGGGTACCAATAATCATGTTCTTGCAATGTCCCAGTTTTTATACAATTTCCTACAATTTCCTTTTTAATTGGTCTTGTTTTATTTAATTCTTTTATATGTCAAATTGCCAATGTTCCCTGTAAAATAGTTATCTCCAAGTTATAATGCCCTGTTCAATGTAATTTCAGTTTGTTCAATGTAAACCTCCTTGATATCATGAAAGGTGGTATATAAGAAATGTTAAATAAATAAATATGTGTGCATATATGGTCCAAAGCCATTTGACTGACCACCTTTTGTTATAGGAGATATTGGACAATAAGGAGTTGAATTGCAAGGGTGCCAATAATATTGACACCTGTACCTCAGGGCTCTATCTTGGGACCCCTTCTCTTCTCCCCCTATACTTATTCCCTTGTGCTCAGATCTCATTCTATGATTTTCAGTACCATCTTTATGCTCATGATTCTCAGATTTAAATCTCTGCACCAGAAATCTCCTCAAGAATCCAGGCCCAAATCTCCTTCTGCTTGTCTGTTGCTGCCTGGATGCTCTGCTGCCAGGACATGGCCAAGATAGCATGGTGAAGATAGAACTTCTTATCTTTCCCTCTAAATCTATCTCCCCCTTCCTTCCTTCTCTATTTCTGTGGATAACACTGTCATGCTTCCTGTTGCCTTGGCTTGCAACCTTGAGGTCATCTTTGACTATTCTCTCTGTTTCTCTGCATGTGGAGCTCAATTCAGATAGGGGCATGTCTAGATGGTCCCAAGCAAGATGGGCCCATTTGGACCCGATTCTGGACCACGGGAACAAAATGTTCCCAAAGTAACCAGAATCAGGCCCGATGATGGCCCAGTGTGCCCCTGCCATGTCCTCGGCCCCCCTTTTCCCTGCTGCCCAACCCAAAGCTGGCCTGCCATGGCCTGGATTGGGCAGCCAGGACCCCCCTGCATCTGGCCCCAGCAGGTGATCCCTGTGCCCGATCGGTGGGTTTTTGCTGCTTAGTCCACCTTTGAGGGGAATAAGCAGCACGTCCCCATGAGCCCGACAGGACCTACAGGGCCGTGACCTGAATCGGCCCTATATGTCCTGCCGGGCTGGCCTGCCCCTGCTCCACCCCAATCCCGCCCGCCCCCTCCAGCTCTCCTTGTCCTGATGCACAGAACGTACAGGGAGAGCCAGAGGGGGAATCGGGCCCCAATGGCTTGCGGGGCTGCACGTCCCGCTGGGACATGCAGCCCCGCAACCGGCGTCCCAGAATTGGGCCCATAGTCAATACATGGCTAAAACCTGCTGTTTCTTTCTTTCTCACGAAGAAAAGAACTCACTCCATCACTACCATGTGTATTTCATGTTAAACCACTTGACATTCATTTACAAAAAGCAAACCAGGTCTCAGCACACAAGGGCACACGGTGAGTAAGCGGCCAGAGATTAATCTGAGCCACCTGCACCAACCAAAAGCCCAGTAACATCAGTGACCCAGTAAGAGGCGGTTAGCAATGCCCATGCTAAGCTCATAAATATGAAAATCAAACACTTAGCTTAAAGAGCAGGTCAGGGCAATGAAACAGACGCCAGCCACCTTCCCCGACGTTACCACAAAAGAGCCCTCAAACGTTTCGCGGGACCAACCCGCTGCTTCAGGGGATTCTAAAAAAATAATAAACACACAAAGCAAGTTAAACACAATTTTAATCCACTAGAAAAACACACACCTAAAAAGTACTACAAAAATTAAAAACCACATCTCCAGTCACTTACCCGCCAGCTACCCTTAAACAATGCTGTGCAGAAAAACGCCGCCCATGCGTAGTGTAACCCATTACCTCATTTTAAAAGGATACCCCATTACGTCAGAACCAAAAGAACCAATGTGGGCTCCCCCTAGACGTCACAAACACACCGCCCAATCTATACGGAGATTCAGACCCCCAGGGGCCACAGTATCGAGCCGATAGATCCATCTCTGTTCACACAACAAAAGAGTCTGTTCCCTACTTTTCCCATCGCGCCCAGATACAACCTGCTCCAGACAAAAACAAACCATGTCTGCAACAGAATGATGAAACTCTAAAAAATGGGGCACAAGCGGTGCCGTTTGCACACCACAGCGAAGTCTGCTCTTATGTTCTAAAATCCTCTTGCGAAACGGCCTGCAAGTACTACCGATGTACAAAAGCTGACAAGGGCAACGAATCCCGTACACAACAAAAGAAGAATCGCAATTCCACTTCTTGCGGCTCGATACTGTGGCCCCTGGGGGTCTGAATCTCCGTATAGATTGGGCGGTGTTTGTGACGTCTAGGGGGAGCCCACATTGGTTCTTTTGGTTCTGACGTAATGGGGTATCCTTTTAAAATGAGGTAATGGGTTACACTATGCATGGGCGGCGTTTTTCTGCACAGCATTGTTTAAGGGTAGCTGGCGGGTAAGTGACTGGAGATGTGGTTTTTAATTTTTGTAGTACTTTTTAGGTGTGTGTTTTTCTAGTGGATTAAAATTGTGTTTAACTTGCTTTGTGTGTTTATTATTTTTTTAGAATCCCCTGAAGCAGCGGGTTGGTCCCGCGAAACGTTTGAGAGCTCTTTTGTGGTAACGTCGGGGAAGGTGGCTGGCGTCTGTTTCATTGCCCTACCCTGCTCTTTAAGCTTAGTGTTTGATTTTCATATTTATGAGCTTAGCATGGGCATTGCTAACCGCCTCTTACTGGGTCACTGATGTTACTGGGCTTTTGGTTGGTGCAGGTGGCTCAGATTAATCTCTGGCCACTTACTCACCGTGTGCCCTTGTGTGCTGAGACCCGGTTTGCTTTTTGTAAATGAATGTCAAGTGGTTTAACATGAAATACACATGGTAGTGATGGAGTGAGTTCTTTTCTTCGTGATATTCTCCACTCTGATAAAGTTGACCATTGTTGTTTGGGTTTCTTTCTTTCTAGCACCAACAAAAATGTTCCCTTACTTTCTGAATGCACTACCAGGACCCTTATCCACTCTCTAGTCACCTCCAGTTTAGATTACTGTAGCCTGCTTCTTGCTGGTCTTTCACAGAATCATCTCTCCCCTTCAATCCATTCAAAACTCAGCTACACAGCTGACCTTCTGCCAGTGTTGCTATGCTCACGTAATCTTTCTTTTCAAGTCACTTCGTTAGTTCCCTACCCATTTCCACATACAGTTCAAACTTCTCCTACTGATGTACAAGAGCATTCACTCTGCAGCTCCTCATTACCTCTCCTCTATCTTATCTCTCCCTACACCCCTCCTCAGGAACTTCACTCCAGCACCGTATCTAGTGCTGTGTGAGTGGTGCGGCCACAGAGGGCTCAAAGAAATAGGGGCACATTTGTGGCTGCCGGCCTCAGCTCACTTCCCCCATGCTGCCTGCCCTTGCACAACTGCCACTTTTTGTGTTTCCTTGGCAGCAGCGGTGCGGACATCCAATTCTAAAAAAATTCCCACAGGTCTTTCCGACTCCACGCTTGTATGCAGGTCTGATCCCTCCCTGCTCTGACGTGTGCTCGCATCAGAGGAGGGAATGATCAGACCAGCCATTCAAGCATGGAGCTGCATGGGTGGAGGGGCAAGGGCAGGCAACGCGGGGAGCCGGCTGGACATAAAGGCATGGGGTAAGGCAAGATGCTGGGCATGGGGCAAATAGCAAATATGTGATGGGGAGGAGGGGGGCACCAGATATGCAAGGTGCACAGGGTGCATTTATGTCTTGGTACAGCCCTGCTTCACTCATCAGGCAGATCCCTTTTATCTGTGCCCTTTTGTTCTACTGCCAACTCCAGACTCCATTCATTACATCTTATTCTCATGTTTAACTCTGTTTTAATCATTTCCCTCAAGAACTACCCTAGTCCCCTCTTTGTTCTGATTGTCTTTCTTTAATAGATTGTAAGCTTTGTGGAGCACGGACTGTCTCCTGTGTGTATGTGGACACTGCTGCATTTGCCTTGTAGCGCTATACAAAAAATAAGAAGTAATAGTAGTAGTGCAATTCTGGTAACCCCATCTCAAAAACTAGACAAGACTGGTGTTAAGACATGCAAGGGCCCAGGGTAGGCTCGCCTGTTTCACTCTGAGGCATACTTGGGGTCCCCTGTGGCTTGGGAACCCAGGGAATTTATCCTGTTTGCCATCTCCATTGCCAGCCCTGGAACTAGCAAGATATAGAGAAGAAGGACAGCCATAATGATAAGGAAAGGATGGAACAGCTCCCTTATAAAGATCGCTAAACGAGAGGGTCACGTGATGCGAGCACCATAGTGGTCGCATTCTGAGCGA
The DNA here is from genome assembly GCA_033557465.1 of Ichthyophis bannanicus. Classification (NCBI taxonomy): domain Eukaryota; kingdom Metazoa; phylum Chordata; class Amphibia; order Gymnophiona; family Ichthyophiidae; genus Ichthyophis; species Ichthyophis bannanicus. The sequence continues at coordinate 585,446,655 of CM066034.1, forward strand.
GCTCCGCTCCCCCCTTAGCCCAACCGGGAAAAAATCGGCTGTTTAATACCCAGAGACGAAGGGCAGATTGAGCCTTGTGAAGACACCCATTGACGGCAAGCAGAAACCTGCAGTTAACGGAGCTAGCCATGGCCTCAGCAGTCAAGGCGACCCGGAGAGATAAAGACCGCATGGCGGGTGCCGGTAAGATGGCCGATGTAGCGGGGGCACCGGCTTCTCCCAAATCGGCAGCATCCCTTGACGAAATGTCGGCCGCGGTGGCGGCAGTTCTCGCGCCCCAGTTTGCGGCGCTTCATGAAAAGATGGACGGACTGCAGACATCAGTGGACTCTCTGGGCAGCCGGCTGCGGGAAGTCGAGGAGCGTTTAGGGCAGGCCGAAGATGGTGCCACAGCCCTAGCCCATGAGGTGGAGGGCCTCAAAACACAACTTGGGCATCAGGCGGCGAAACTCGACGATTTAGAAAATCGTTCACGCCGGAATAACCTCCGGTTCATGGGTATTCCTGAGGTAGTGACGGACAAGGATCTCCGGGGTTACCTTGAAGCCTTTGTTACCGACCTCCTGAGTCCAGCTGAGACCGCAGAGCCCATATGCATTGAGCGAGCCCACCGAGTAGGGAAGCCCCAGGCCCAAGATCGCCGCCCGCGGATTGTGCTAGTGAAATTTCTCCGCTTTCCGCTTAAGGAGAGGATACTACGGGCTGCAAGGCAGAAGGGCGACGTTACCTATAACAATGTGAAGATCCGTGTCGCACAGGACTACTCGGTGGCCCTCAGTCAGCAGCGGAGGGACTATGCGCCCTGGTGTGAAAAGCTGATCGCCGTGGGGATTCGTTTCTCTGTGCAGTACCCAGCCCGTCTCCATGTCTTCTACAACACATCCCATCGAGTGTTTGAATCTGCTGCAGAAGCTGGGCCTTACGTGGAGCAAGTTTTCTCGCGGACACGAGAGACCTCGGCGACGCCGTAATGGACATGGGACTTTGGCCTTGTCTATTTTTGCCTACATACCTACAGCTGGACTCCTTTTGCGGTAGGGTGGGGGGTGCGGGTGGGGGTGGGGGGGAGACCCGATGGACCGAGGGTACGGATTGGTACCAGATAATGCTGGCCCCCCTCGAAAAATTTTTAATGCTCTGGCATCGCGGATATCTGCGAGGTGGACCGCAGGGCTTAGTGCACAAGATGGAAACTGCGGGGATTGCCGCGGAAGAGAACGCTGTAGCCACCGCGGCCCCCCCTCGGTGGCTCCCCCGTTCCTGTTTTTGCTTTTCCCTCGAATACTTGTTTAGTACTTTATATATATGCAGTTTAGGGGTTTTAATGAGGGATACCTCTGCTGGGAGCTTTGGGGCTCAAGGGCCTGCTGCCTTCCGCAGGGGGCCTTTGATAGCTCTGATCTCACCGGCAAACTAATAGATCTGTCTCCCTAACTGTCCCGGAGGGGGGGGCTTCCATGGTTAGGTCCCTCTGTTCCTGAGGATCATAGGGGAGGTCAACTTTGTTTAGGTAGTATATCACTGGAGTTAGGGGGTAGCAGGCGCATGATAGCATGGAAGGGGGGGTAGAGGGTAGAATTTGATGCCATAACTTGGGGTGGGGGGGGAGGGGGTTGAGCTCAGGGTGACCTTAGCAATCTCTCCCAAGGCGGGGAGGGGAGGGTGGTATAAGTCAGTGGACTTAGGGGGGTTGGGGACTCAGACGAAGGGGGGTAAGGGGGAGGGGGGGGAGAGGGAGGGGTAGAGGCAGGGGAGAGGGGGCTGGGAGGGCAGCGGGGGTGGGGTCCTCGCACTCCGAACACTAGGCATGGACAGGGCAATCATTTTTATGACCAAAAAGATGGGAGGCTCCAGGCTGGGAGGGTCTCCCTCACTACGCTTTGCTGGCAACTGGGTCATATTCATACGGTGATCCTCTGAGAATTATAACCTGGAATGTCTGTGGTTTAGGTAGCCCGATCAAGCGATATAAAGTGTTGAAGGCGCTGGCCAGACACCGCTGTGACCTTGCAATACTCCAGGAAACCCACCAAACAGCGGAAGAGCATGCTAAATTGGGCCGGGATTGGGTGGGCCAAGTATGGGGTGCGCCTGCACAAGGGAAGAAGGGAGGGGTGGTCATATTAATCCATAAGAGGGTGCGTTTCTCGTTGAATCGACAAGTGGCTGACCCGGCTGGCCGATATTTGCTCCTGTGGGGGGTACTGGAAGACCGTGAGATAATACTTGGAAATGTCTATGGTCCCAATATGGTAGATCGTGAATTTTATGATCGTCTTGCGGCTAAGGTGGAACAGTTGCCTGATGTACCCCTACTCATGGGGGGTGATCTCAACGGGGTGCTTGACGTTAGCTTGGACACTTCCAGCGGAAGGGGGACGAGGGATAGAATTCTTAGCTCTCAAGTGTTGCAACGATTTCGGAGGCGCTTAGTTTTGATTGACCCGTGGAGAGTCTTGCATCCATCTGAGAAAGACTTCACTCATGTTTCAAGGGCACATGGGACTAGTGCGAGAATAGATTATGTTTTGCTTTCCACAACTGCTTTCGCACAGGTGGAGGAGACACAGATAGGTCCTCTGGAGATATCCGACCATGCCATGGTTTGGGCAGAGTTGCGATGGGGGGGAGGATCTGGTACAGCTCGAATTTGGAGATTCCCCATTGAGTTATATAAAGATGATCAATTCCGGCAATTTCTGGGCCACCGCTGGCGAGAGTTTGAGTTACATCATCAGGCCCACAGGGAGGACCCCGAGTTGGTCTGGGAAACTGCCAAGGTGGTATTGAGAGGTGATATTATTGGCTTTGCTGCTCGGAGACGCCGATTACTGGCGGAGCAGATTCTTAGGTTGGAGCGACAGGTTTCCCATGCGCGGGCGCTCAGTGGTCGATCCTCTACAGCGTCGAATAGAAAACGGCTGTAGGAGCTTCAGGTCGCCCTGAATGAATTACTTCATCAGCGCGCCAAGAAATCTTTACTATATTATAAATATCGACTACATTGTTTCGGGGACAAACCAGGGAAGCTCCTCGGCCGTTGTCTGCGAGGTCTGCGAGGGGGGAAGGGGGTGGCGGCTCTTCGAGATGAGCATGGGAAACTCCATCAGAATCGAGAGGCGATTAGTGCACTCTTTAAGGAATTTTTTCAAAAACTTTATACGGCCAAAGAGCACGACCCCTCTATTAGGGAGGCCTTCCTGCAGGGGCTGCAGCTGCCGAGGGTGACAGAGGCACAGAGGGTTCAGCTGGGACGCCCAATTACCTTGGAGGAGGTTCACTCCGTGATCGCTCATGCCAGTTGTTATAAGGCCCCAGGCCCCGATGGCTACGGGGCTGAATTTTATAAAATACTGTCCGAAGGGGTGGGACCCTTGTTGGTGGAGACATACCAGCAGCGGATAGACGGGAGGGGGGGCAGGAGGTGGGGAGATAACCAAGCCTATATCACTTTGATCCCCAAGCCAGCTAAAGACCCATTACAGGCAGCCTCCTACAGACCGATCTCTTTGTTAAATTTTGACGCTAAGTTGTTGGCGAAAATTTTGGCTGAGCGGCTAGCAGGAATACTAGGCGATATAGTGCATGAGTCTCAGGTGGGCTTTGTGCGCGGTCGGTATGCCGTTCGTAACATACGCCGAATCTTGACATCTTTGGAGTGGGTGCATAGCCAACAGCTGCCGACGCTTTTGATAAGCTTTGACGCGGAAAAGGCATTTGATAGGGTGAATTGGACCTACCTGGACCATTTGCTACCACTGTACGGTCTGGGACAGGCATTCTGTGCTATGGTGAAGAGTTTATATGATACCCCGACGGCTCGGGTGTTATGCAACGGGGTTCTATCAGCCCCCTTCTCTCTCCATCGAGGTACTCGGCAGGGTTGCCCACTGTCCCCCTTATTGTTTGTTCTGTCGTTGGATCCTCTAATCCGCAGCATAGAATCGGACCCGCAGATCCGTGGGATTGAGGTGGGTAAGCAGGGATTTAAGGTGTCGGCCTTTGCCGATGATCTGCTTGTGCATTTACAGGAGCCGCGAGCGTCGCTGCCGCGACTGATGGCTGAATTTCGGAGGTTTGGCAGTTTTGCGGGTCTTCGGATAAATGTAGATAAATCAGAGGCTTTGGATGTGTTGGGGGGGTTGCGAGACGGATGGGGGAGGCCTTTCCTTTGAAATGGGCTGAACATGGGTTTAAATATCTCGGTATTATTTTAACGAGACGGCCACAGGATCTATACTGCACAAACTTCGAGAGGGTCTTGACTGGGATACGGCGTCAATTGCGTGCTTTGACCCCGTTGCCATTGGCACTGCTGGGGAGAATTGCTGCAGTTAAAATGGTGATTTTACCGCGTATACTGTATTGGCTCCAGACTTTGCCGGTCTGGTTGCTTCGCAGGGATCGGCTTAAACTGGAAAGAGAAATTCAGAGATTTCTGTGGAAAGGGGCCCGAGCGCGGGTCCCGATCTCTCGTATGGTAGGAGGGTGGCGTAGGGGTGGTCTAGGGCTCCCGGATTTAAGACTTTATGCCTTGGCCTGCCAGATGCGACACGTGGGAGATTACCTAGGGGCAACTGACGTTTATACACCTCGAGATCTCGAGAGGGCACTAATGTCTCCCTTCTCCCTGGTGGGGGTATTACATGTGGAGAGTAAATATCTGCCAGCGAGACTCACGCGGAATACGTTGCTAACTGCGGTGCGGCGTACATGGAAGCAGCTGAACAGTTTCTGGCAACGTAATTGGCAGGTTTCCAGCTGGTTACCTATACAAGGTAATGTACAGTTTCAGCCTGGTTCGGATACGCGCACGTTTCAGTACTGGCATCAGCAGAGTCTCCGTTACTTGGGCCATGTGGTAGACCTTATGGGTAAGTGCAAGCCGTTCCTGGAATTATGTGAGGAGAATCAATTACCCCGTACCCATTACTTTGCGTATCTTCAACTGTCTCATTATGTGGCTACATTACCTCGAGAAGAACTGGGGGAAGACCGGTCAAAGCAGATTATTGAGTTCCTAGACCTGGGGGGGGGATGCTCCCCTGACGATAGCTGGGCTGCGGATTAAGTTGGAGTGCTTTGGGGCGGTGCCGGACTATGGGAAGGCGGAGGCAGCCTGGGGGGGAGAATTGGGACGGGTACTCCCACCAGGCACGATCTGCGAGGCGGTGGGGCGGATAGTAGAAACTGGCGGTGGGAGCGCGGTGGAGGGAAATCCAATATAAGGCTTTAACTCGGGTATATATCTCTCCGAGACGAGCGTTACGGAGTCATATTACACAGGACGGGTCTTGCCCTAGGTGTCATATGCCATTGGCCTCTTTAACTCACATGTGGTGGCAGTGCAGGCGCATCCTCCCGTATTGGTCCCATATCCACCGCTATCTTATGAGATTATTACAACAGCGGTTTCCCTGGACTGGAGGTTTAGTTATCCTAGATCAACTACCCCTGACTTTACCTACCGGGAGGTGGGAGCGCCTATTGGTACGTAAAGCATGTTTGGTGGGGAAGGGTCCGATTTTACGCAGCTGGAGAGATTGTAACCCACCCACGTTTGCGGAGTGGCGTAATAATTTCCACCAGTTGATGCTGGCAGAACGTTGGAGGGCCAGGGGTTCTGTGAAACGGTGGTCTACCTTTCTGCTGATCTGGGAACCTTATATCCAGACTCTGGGCCCTCGTTGCCGGAGTGACATCGTGAATGTGGGACCCTAAGGCCTGGCCTACTGGGTGGGGGAGACGACCTGGTACTTGTTGAGAGGGGTGCGGCTGCGGTGCTGCGGAGTTCGGGGTGCGAGGACGGGGAGGGGGGGTGGGGGGGGGAAGGGGAAGGGGGGGGGGGTTGTTCTGAATACTGGGGGGGGGGGGGGAAAAAGGGGGAAAAAATGTTTAACCATATATGCCTTGTATCTTTCTTTGTCTGAATTTACGATGGCGACAAAACTGTTTATTGTCTTGGCCCCGGCGGAGATAAGACACCACTCCTCGGTGGCTCCCTGTTACATTCTATTGTATGTTTTGTTTGCTATTGGTTAATAAATAAAACTTTCAAAAAAAAAAAAGATCGCTAAACAGGTTAGGGCTTTTCAGTTTGGAGAAGAGATGGCCGAAAGGAGATATGATAGAGGTCTATGGAATCATGAAGGAGATGGAAAGGATAAATAGGGAACGATTGTTTACCTTTTGAAATGATATTAAACCAGGGGATGCTCAATGAAATGAATAGGAAGCACACTTAAAATAAATTTGGGAAGCTGTTTTTCATTTCATTTTATTCATACAATTAAACTGTGAAATTTGTTGACAGAAGATGTGCTCAAGGCATCATGCCTAGGTTTAAAAAGAGTTTAGGTAAAGTTCCTGGAGGTAAAATTTATGAGCTATTATTAGCCATGTAGTCTTTTGGGAAAGCCATTGTTCATCTTGAGGTGTGAGCAATAATGACAGGATTTGCTTAACATAATAAATGATGACAGATAAAGGCCAGCAAGGTCCTCTAGTCTACCTCGTAAAATGCCCAGGGTTATAACTGCAATTCCATATAGGTTACCCCCCTCTCTGCCTTTTTTATATTTTTATCACTTTATTAATTTTGTATGTAGAGACTATTTGAATGTTACTCTGAGAGCAGCAGCACCATCCAGTGCCCCTACAAAATACTGCAAAAGATTACAGAGAAAGTTCTGACCTTTTCCAGAACAAGGGGGGGTTCTTGTAGCCAGTCAATTCATACTGGAATGTAATTCCTCTGAGAGGGAAAATCCCACTTCATAAAAAAAAACATTCCCAAAGACAGAGCTCTGTCCCATGTAGGAGTAAAGCCTCTGATTTTAAGGGGCAGATTCCGCACAGGTGACTTATAAACAAATTGAGTACCCTAGGGATGGACTCTAAAGTGACTGGCTTGGTTAGAAATTGGTTGAGTGGAAGGCAACAAAGGGTACAGGTAAATGGAGCTCACTCTGAGGAGAAGGATGTTACCAGTGGTGTGCCCCAGGGATCTGTCCTTGGTCCAATTCTTTTTAACATCTTTGTTAGTGATATTGCAAAAGGGCTGTCGGGTAGGGTTTGCTTCTTTGCAGATGATACCAAAATCTGCAATAAAGTAGACACCCAGGAAGGAATAGATAACATGAGAAGGGATCTAGCTAAGTTTGAAGAATGGTCAAGAATTTGACAGCTGAGATTTAATGCTAAAAATTGCCAGGTCATGCCATGGTTTAACAACACACTAAAACAAATGAAAAGAGAACTAAGAAAACTGGAAACTAAATGGCGAAAATCCAAGTTGACAATACACAAGGAAATATACAATAACCATCTCACAAAATATAAGGAAACATTAGACACTACTAAGAAAAACTACTATGCAGCAACCCTATCAAAATCATATAACAGACCTAGAGAGCTATTCTCCATCGTCAGAAATCTAACCAATAACGCTCAAACTTCCAGCAATGAAATCACAGACATATCACCACAAACCCTAGCTATCTACTACCAAAACAAATCAAAGAAACCATCAATACCCGTAGATACCTTTAACATTTCTCACCAATCCGCAGATGATTGGTCAGATTTTTACCCTGTTACAAAAATGACATTAAAAATTATCATCTCCGGACTCAACACTACAACTTCCCATTTAGATCCATGCCCTGTTTCCTGGATAAAAAACACACTGCCAACACTCCTATCCTACATTCTCACAATAGTTAACCTCTCATTAACCCAAGGTTACCTTCCACCCTCGCTTAAACATGCTCAAATACGCCCAATCCTAAAGAATTGCAATCTAGACAAAACATCCCCGGTATCTTACAGACCCATTTCGAGCATACCATTCTTGGCCAAAATAATTGAAAAAGTAGTACAATTACAAACACAGGAATATATAGATGCATCTTACCCACTTGATGAACAACAATATGGATTCCGGCCACGCCACGGAGTAGAAACACTTCTAGCAGTTTTATTTGATACTCTCCTAAGAGGTATTGACAACCATAAACAAGCATTCATCCTCCTGTTTATTGACATATCAGCAGCTTTTGATAGTGTACATCACACAATATTACTTAACAACCTAAGGCAGTTAGGCATAAACTCCACAGTACATAAATGGTTCACCTCCTATCTAAATAACAGAACGCAAAATATAAGAATAGGTAATCAAACCTCCACTACATATAAGCAAGAATTAGGTTTACCACAAGGCTCAGCATTATCAGCCCTACTTTTCAATATCTACATAAAACCGGTCTGCAACATATTTAAGAAATTTGGAGTACAATATCACCTCTATGCGGATGATATTATGTTGTACATTCCATTTACGATCCCTAACCTACCACTACAACGAAATCACAATTTGGCTAAAAACTCAAAATCTCCACATAAACCATGCCAAAACAGAAGTCCTAATTGTAACAAAAAATCAATCATATATCCCTCCAACCCACATAACACTACAAGACCAAGAAATTAAAATAAAAAACGAAATAAGATATCTAGGCGTAATCATAGATTCACACCTTACAATGGAAACCCACATTAAAAATACTATAAAGAAAATCTATTTTAAACTCAAAATACTCAAACAACTACGCCCGCTAGTATTTATAGAGGATTTTATTAATATAATACAGGCTACCATAACCCCTCACTTTGATTTCGCCAACCTAATACTAATGGGCATTTCAAAACAAAACATTAAAAGGATTCAACTAGCTCAAAATGCAACAGCTAGAATTATACTAAAAATAAACTCACTCCAACACATAACACCAATTCTAGCATCCCTTCACTGGTTACCTATTCAAAGCAGGATAATTTACAAAATAATAATAACATCATTCAAAGCCTTACATGACATGGCCCCGACTACTCTATGTAGTCTAATATGCAAAGAACTTTCTAAGCCTACCCACAGAAAAGGACAATCAAATAAACTAAAGATTCCAAAAGACTTCATAAAAGCACATAAATTAACAAATAATAGAGCCTTTTCTCACATAGCTCCAACCATTTGGAATTCCCTACCAGAGGATCTACGATCACTAACAGAGATCGTGGAATTCCGCAAAAAATTGAAAACATATCTATTCACTAAACACTATAATACAATGGAAACCCTAGAACCCATATTAGACAAAGGCTAAATAGCCACCTGTTCACATCAAGTACAAACCTAACTCTATCCGGATAACACTTATAGCTTAAACGAAATGACGATCCAAGCTCTTATGCCCAAATACCTCCACATGTATATAGTTGCATATGTTATGTTCTTTTTTACGCTGTTCGACACTACAATACGTTAGTTAACTTGATACTCACGGTTCTAGCTTAAATATACTGTTTGTTTATTAAACTGTGTTTGTTTAATTTATGATGTTCTATGTAAAAGTTATGACGTTCTATGTAAAACAAACTGCGCTTTGTTAATTGTTGTTAATTGTACACCGCAACTGAACTTTGGAAGATGCGGTATATAAATGTTAAATAAATAAATAAATAAATAAATAAATAAAAAATAGTGTAGGAGGCAAAGTACTTCTGCCTTGAAAAAAGGTGTGATTGTTTCTGATGATCTTAAAGTGGCTAAACAGGTAGAAAAGGTGATGGTGAAAACCAGAAGGCTGCTTGGGTACATAGGGAGAAGAATGGCCAGCAGAAAAAAGGAGATGATTGTTCTTATGTGTAAGTCTCTGGAGTGACCTCATTTGGAGTATTGTGTGCACTTCTGGTGACCACACTTTTAAAAAGATACAAACAGGTTGGAGTCCATCCAGAGGATGGCCACTAAAATGGTTAGTAGTCTTCATTATAAAGCATATGGGGACAGATGTAAAGATCTTAATATTTATATATTAGAAGAAAGGGGAGATAGAGGAGATATGATAGAGATGCTTAAATATCTCCATGGCATAAATGCACAGGGGGAGAGCCTCTTTTGATTGAAAGCAAGCTCTGCTATAAGGGGACATAGGATGAGGGTGAAAGGGGATAGACTCAGGAATAATATGCAGAAATATGTCTTTACAGAAAGAGTGGTAGATGCATGGGATAGTCTCCATGAAGGTAGTACAGTATCTGAATTCAAGAAAATATGGGACAAATACAGAAGATCTCTAAAGGTAAAAAGGGGACAAATGTAGTTGATATGGAAGGGCAGACTAGATAGGCCATATAGTCTTTTTCTGTCATCATGTTTCTATGTTTCTAGGTGCCCTTGAGTACCCAGACATAGCACCAGAGGGGGAACAATAGATATTTGCACCCAGCCACTCATATTATCCAAAGTCTGCTGCAGGATTAGATCAGCTGCATAGGAAAAGACAGCAGAGAGCTGATGCCTGTGCAAACCCTGTCAGCACCCCACTTTTTCACAAGGAGATCTGCTCAGCCCGTGAGAGAGGTTTTAAGAGCTCTACCACTAACCAAACCTTCCATATTATCAGAGCCAGGGAGCCTTGCAGAGCAGTTCTGGGGATCTACTACTGCTGCTACTACTATTTATCATTTATATAGCACTACTGCATCTACAGAATCCACCAGATCTCAGGATCCCAAGCAACCATCCCACACATGTGACACCAGATCCAGGACAACATCAGAGAACTATCTGCCTCAGATACAGATGAAGGTACCATGGGACAAAGTATTGGAAGAGATGAGAGGAATTTCCACTCAGGAAAACCAGACCAAATACTAAAAGTGCGTAAGTGGCCAATGAATAGCATTAAATAGCTGGGGTGCAAGAGTAATAAAGAAAGAAGTAACTACTCAGATTACGAGAGAGTAAATAAAAAGAGTTTGGTAAAACTTCCTAAACTGAGAGGAAAGAAAATAATCTCCTTGTGATCATTTTTGACTGAGGAGGAGGAGTTAACTGTTTGTAACATAGTTCTTGCTCATTGTTCCTGCCAATTGTTACTGTTATTTTTCATTGATCCTAAAGTTTAAGTAGACTCTTGGTTCAGAACACAATTTCTTGCCTAGACTCAATTATTTGAGAAGGGAGGGTTGTCAGAGTATCAAGTGCCAAGGGTCTTCTGGCTAATGCCAGTCCCCACGAAGAGAACTCTGATACTTAATATCCATGTGCTCCAGAGTAAAGACTAAGAAAAAAAGCTTATAGGACAGGCGTGCTCTCTTGTTTGCCAAGCAGTTTGTGAGGTAGCTGCAAGGACCACACAAAAAAGGGTTACATACGTATATATAGCATAAATTCCATGCCTCCACAATGTCCAATTTCCAAAATCACAGGCATTAATTATAAACCAAAAACAACAAGGGATCCCTTTACAGTGCCTCAACATCCTTAACTCACTCCCTCCGCCTCCCTCTCTTCCCCCTCCCTACCATCCTTGTAGATAAATGGACTCCTAAACCCACAAACTCCACAGAACCTCCAGCCACAAAGAGAGATTAAAATCCACTTATAAACAGATGCCTAAATACAAATTTAGAAATATAGATGTTCACAACCCAACAATTCCTCCCTATGCCTCCTCCCACAGAACTCTTCTATTTCTTGATTTTTACCCACATCTAATGCAATCAAGCGAACAAGTGAGGTAACTCACAGTCCCCACGGTTTCCTTTCCTGTTCCAAGGCCACAGCCAGTATTTATCCCATATTTTCTCAACAATATATGGTTTCTTCCTCCTCAGGGCTATTAACTTGCTCATACAAAAATAATTGCTTAATCTCACACAAAATCCCTCTGTATCAGGTAAACACGAATCTTTCCAGTGCACAGCTATTTACTACAAGCCACTACAATACAGTATTTAAGAAATCCCAAGTATAATGATCTCTGTCATCAGGATAATCAGGCAGTAGAAAAATCCTGGGATTCTTTTGAGTTTAAACACTGTAATCTCTTCCATTATACCCATACCTCTCAAGTTTTGGGCAGCTCCATCATATATGCATAAAGGTGCTATTCTGTTCACACATGCCAACATTGACTCCCCAACTATTTATATATTTTCTAAAGTTTCACTGGGGTATAATGCCATCTATATAATCATTTTAACCCACTGTCTACTGAAACCTGCCTTAGATTCTGGAAGATTGTATTCCAACTTTCCTCACCCACAGTGATTCCCAAATTCTCCTCACAAATATAGGACCCATATAAAATGGCACATCTGAATGATCTGAGAGCAGCCTATAAAGTTTAAATAATCTACTTCTCCCCAACCCCAAACATATGGCTTCAAACATTGTCTACCCCTGAGTTAAGTCTACTTTCCTCCTCTTGCTCTGATAAAATATCTAACTTGAAAGTACTCAAATCTATCCATTCCTGGAAGTTCAGATTGCTCCCTCAAGGACTCAAAATTTAAAAATTGTATTTGGTCCACAAACTGTCGCATCTTATATAAATCAAAGCATACCTCCCGGGGGAAAGTCTGGATTCCCTCTAAGAGGTAGAATATTTCCCTGTTATTAAGACGTTTGGCTCTGTAATACTTCCACACCTACAAAGTACATTGAGAGAAAAGGCTATCCTCTTGGCATCCCCTATTTATCCTCTTGCTAAACCACATTCTGAAGTCTAATCTTGGTTCCCCAGCCAATGCCTTCTCTATTAATATTTAATGTTTGACTGATTTCCTATGCTAGTCATAAGCTACCTGTAGGGATTACTAGTAGCACAAAAAAATAAGTTAGTTAGGCTCTCAGTTATGTCCAGGGGAAATTGGCTACTGATACCCAGCCCAAAGTTCTGTGAGTTATTCTGGCAATGAGCCACAAAAGAAGTTTGGTTTGTAGATATATATATTTGATTTATTATGGACAGCCAGGTAGAAAAATATACAAACATATATAGCTAAAGATATATAATTAGAAACATGAGGTAGAAATTTGTTACAACATAGAATTACAATTGGACAAAGTAATAAATCACTAATTAGTAACCAGACGTCACTGATTCGCTCTGCACTGAGAAAAGTTATGGAATAAGTTTTAGTTAACCCTTGCCCATCCGGAGGAGGGGAGAGATAAGTCAGTACCTTAGCTTCGTCTCTCACTCGGGGCTGAAGTCCGGAGACTCGGGAGCAGCACGTCCAAGGAGACAGCTAAGCTAGGTAACGCAGGCTACAGCCCTTTTGGAGGCGAACCGCGGTAGAACACAGCACAGAAGGTAACTGTGGAAGTCTTATCTCAGTCCTTTGGAGAATGGCCTTGCCCACATGTAGTGTGGCTGTCTTGCAGAAAGATCAGATAGCAGAAAACAGGTAAGCAGGGCACAAACAGTGAAAAACCTGTGTAAGTTCTGCGTAGATTGTATTTTTCTTTGTGATGATTCTCCGTCATAGATCCGGTGATTGGTTGGCACAAGCCAGTCCGAGGTGTTCTCAGCGAATCAGGAGGTAGATGACAGGCATCTTCTTGCAGACAAAGGATCCATAGTAAGATGTCCTGCTGAGAAAACAGTATGTAGTTTTCTGGACATAGGTACAAGTGTCCAAGGCCAGTAGAACCAGCTATAGATAAGCACCGGAGAAGCAGATGTTCTTGCATGTGGGCAGTGAATTGGCCAGGAACAATGGCTTCTGTATGCACACACAGAAACGCTGGCAAGCTGTTGCTTGGAAGTCAAGTCTGTAGCTGAACACAGCAAAAGTGTAGTGAGGAATCCATCTTGTCTGATCAGCTTGGTTCAGGCCTGAGCTGATGAGCAGGCTGGAGAATTGCAGATGCAGAATTGCAGGGATACCAGCCCTACATACCCATACCTGGTCTGCTGCATAATATAAAGTCTGGTACTGCTAATCTCCCCACACCCCTGTCTCTCGGGCAGAAGAGAATTCTCCATGCTATTCTGGGAGATCTACTCCTCCTTATGATAAATGACCTGTAAGGCATCCTCTGGTATCTCTATAAGTAGCAATTGAAATAGGAACAGGAATCTAAGTAGGATAGTCATTTTGATGCTAGCTACTCGTTCCATCCAAGACAGGTTGAGCCTAGTCCACTGCTCTAGTTCTCTATCCAATTTCTTTAGTAACGGGTTATAGGTTTGCTCTACCCATCTAAAAGGAAAGTTGCTCTTTAATCTCTCTTCAAACTGCTTATCTAGAAATATATTCAGAATTTCTGACTTTTGCATGTTCACTTTAAAACCAGCCTCCCATATTCCTGTAATATCCATATCACAATAGGAAGGGGGCTATACAGTCTATTGATCATTAATAAGTTATCATTAGGAAATAGGGAGATCCTATAATCATTCCTTCCCCCTCCCCCCACTTTAATGCCCCTCCTATCTGCACTCATTCTCGCCCATGCTACCAGTGGTTCCACAGATAGCACAAATAACAATGGCAACAGAGGGCAATCCTAATGGGTCCTTCTCCATAGCTCAAAAAAACTCTGATTAGCCCCCATTGACTTTCACACAGGCTTTGGAAGAAGAGTAAAGCATCTTCATCCATTTCACAAATATAGCACCAAATCCTGGTTTCTCCATCACTTTGAACATAAAGATCCAATTGACTTGATTGAATGCATTTTTGGTATCTATCGCTAGCTGGACTTCCACATCAAATTTAGAACATTTCTTATATTATCACCAGTATGCCATCCCAGCAAAAAGCCAGACTGATCCTTGTGGACTAGTTGTAATATCACCTTCTGTAAAGAAATATTTCTTTAGATTACGCCTGAGTGTATCTTTTTTAACCTTCATCCTATATCCCCTTGTTCCAGAGCTTCCTTATACAGTTAAACCTCGGTTTTCGTATGCCCTGGTTTTCGTATGCCCTAGTTTTCGTATGATTCGGTTTTCGTTGACTTTTTTCGTCAAGATTTTGTCCCAGTTTTCGGACATTGCCTCGGTTTTCCTACAGTTGAAAATGGAGCACCATCTTGTGGCCAGAAGTGGGATTTTCTTTATTTTGATTCTCTTGCTGATTGACTGTCTTCCATATGCCAACAAGAATCTTCAATAAAGGTAAAAGTGATGTTAAATGTTCATTTATCCATTTCATTAGTCATTTATATTTATTTCTCATTGTTTTTTGTATGTAAAAATATAGTTATTATCTATAAAATGTATTTTTTGTTAATATTTTTGGGTGTCTGGAACAGATTAATTGGATTTACATTATTTCTTATGGGAAATATTGCTTCAGTTTTCATACATTCAGTTTTAGTCAGACTTTTTCGAATGGATTAATCATGAAAACCGAGGTTCCACTGTAATTGAAAGAGGCCTGCCTTCTGTGCAGGGACGTGCGAGTAGTGTAGCTGCACAGGACGCAGACACAGAAGGGGGCACTGATATCATCACTGGGCTTCCAGAAAGCTCAAAAAAGTTACTGAATGTGGCTGGGCGGAAGGGGGCCCGAAATTCATTAGTCACACAGGGTGCATTTCTGGCTTGGTATGGTCCTGTATTTATCGGAGGTATTTAAATGTCTTAATTAAATATCTCCCCTTTCGCCTTTCTTCTAAAGTATACATAGTAACATAGTAAATAACGGCAGATAAAGACCAGAATGGTCCATCTAGTCTGTCCAGTAAGATGGCCAGAGTAAGATGGCAGGAGTAGGTGTCACTCTGTGCAGGTCACCCCTCCCCATGTCTTTGTTTAGGGGTGAACCCACCGCTCCATGTAGGATGGTTCAGTTTATTTTGATTTTATTCTGTTGCTATAAATGGATCCATTGTGTCTGCCCCATGCCATTTTGAATTCTGTCACTGTATTTGCCCCCACCACCTCCATCGGGAGGGCATTCCAAGCATCCACCACCCTGTCAGTGAAAAAGTATTTCCTGACATTGCCTTTCAATTTTCCACCTTGCAGCTTCATGTTATGCCCTCTCGTTTTAGAGCTTCCCAGTCTTTGGAAGAGGTTTGTTTGTTCATTATTTCTCTTTAAGTATCTAAAGGTCTGAATCATAACTCCCCTATCCCACCTCTCCTCCAAAGTGTACATATTTAGGTCTTCAAGACTCTTCTCATAAGGCTTCTGACACAGGCTCCAAATCATTTTGTCGCCTTCCTCTGAACAGTTTCCAGTCTTTTTACATCCTTTGCAAGATACGGTCTCCAAAACTGAACACAGTATTCCAAGTAAGGCCTCACCAGTGACTTATACAGTGGCATTAGAACCTCTTCCTTTGCAGCCCAACATCCTCCTGGCTTTTACCACCGCCTTGTCGCACTGTTTCGCCACCTTGAGATCTACAGAAATAATCACACCAAGGTCTTTCTCCTGATTCGTGCACACCAACCTCTCGCCCCTATCACATACATTTCCCTTGGGTTTCTGCTACCCAAGTGCAAGACTCTTCACTTTTTTGCATTAAATCTTAATTGCCAAGCATTAGACCATTCTTCCAGCTTTTGTAGATCTTTTCTCATGTTAAGCACTCCCTCGGGGGAGTCCACTCTGTTGCAAATTTTCTTGTTATCTGCAAAAAGAGAGACCTTCCATTCAGTCTTTCAGCAATATCACTCACGAATATATTAAACAGTGTGGGGCCCAGGACCGAACCCTGGGGCACCCCATTAATCACCTTCCTTTCCTCCGAGTGAGCTGCATTTACCATCACCTTCTGTCATCTATCAGTCAACCAATTTCTGATCCAGTTTACCACCTTGGGATCCATCCCCAAACTACTGAGTTTATTGATAAGCCTCCTATGAGGGACAGTATCAAAGGCTTTGCTGAAATCCAGGTAGATGACATCCATCACATGCCCATGATCTAGTTCTCTGGTCACCCAGTCAAAGAACTCAATCAGATTTGTTTGGCAAGATCGTCCTTCGGTAAAACCATGTTGCCTCGGATCTTGCAACCTGTTGGTTTTGAGAAAGTTCACTATTCGCTCCTTCAGAAGCACCTCCATTACCTTTCGCAGCACCGAGGTAAGGCTCACGGGCCTGTAGTTTGACACTTCTTCCCTGTCACCACTGTTGTGTAGAGGTACAAAATCAGCCATTCTCCAGTCCTGAGGAACTTCTCCTGTTTCCAAGGAACTGTTGAAAACATCCCTTAACGGCCCTGCAAGAACCTCTCTGAGCTCTTTCAGTATCCTGGGATGTATCCCATCCGGTCCCATGGCCTTGTCCACTTTCCGTTTCGCAAGTTATTCTAACACCTCATCTTCTGTGAATGGTGTGGTATCTACTTCATTCCCATTTTTATATTTGGGAGTCACAGTTGGTCCTTCTCCAGGATTTTCTTTAGTAAAAATAGAGCAGAAGTATTTGTTTAGCAATTCCGCTTTTTCAATGTCCCTTTCCACAAGTCCGTTCCCAGCACTTCTGAATCCTGCGATTCCACCTCTGATCTTCTTCCTTTCCCGAATATACCTGAAGAAAGTTTTGTCGCCACACTTACCATCTTTAGCTATCTTTTCCTCTGCCTTTGATTTTGCTATCCTTATTTCTCTTTTTGTCGCTTTGAGTTTGATCCTGTATTCATTTCTGTGTTTTTATGTTTGCAAGCTTTTGAATTTTGCGAAAGCTGTGTTTTGTGCCTTTGAGCAGCCACTTCTTTGGAAAACCAAATAGGTTTTCTTCTCCTTTTGTTTTTATTTAGTTTTCTTACATATTTATCTGTTGCCCCTTTTATTGCCACCTTTAGTTTAGCCCATTGAAATTCCACTTCCCTTATCTCCTTCCACCCTGTCAACTCCTCCTTTAGGTACATGGCCATTTTATTGAAGTCAGTGTTTTTGAAATTTAGGACTTTGAGTTTGCTATAGTTGGACTGCACCTTGGTTTTTATCTCAAACCACACTGTGTGATGATCTCTGCTGCTCACAGGTGCACCCACCCAGACATTTGACACGCTATCACCGTTGGTGAGCACTAAATCCAGCGTTGATCTTTCCCTTGTTGGTTCCATCACCATTTGTCTAAGTAATGCATCTCAGAGAGCATCCACAATTTTTTTGCTTCTTTCCAGATTTGCAGAAGATGTAATCCAGTCCACATCGGGTAGATTAAAGTCACCCAATATGATTGCTTCCCCCTTTGCGGCTATTTTGACAATGTCTATAATCAATTATCTATCTCTTCGATTTGAGTTGGAGGTCTGTAGACTACAGCAGTATGGATGACAGTGCCATCTCCTCTTTCCAACACAATCCAGAGCGCTTCTTTTTTTCCCCATGCCCCCTGCATTTCAGTAGCTTTAATATTGCTTTTGACATACAAGGCTACTACTCCTCCTCTTCCATTTTCTCAGGTATGGTTATATCCCAATCATGCGATTCATTAAACTACGTTTCTGTAATGGCCACAATGTCCAAGTCCATTTCCACCATTAGGGCTTCCAGGTCTGGAACTTTATTGGATAAGCTTTGAGCATTTGTGCTCATTGCTTTCCAGCATTTAACTGTCTTGCATGTGTTTTGCATTGATTTTGTTCTGTCCACTTCTTCCCACTTGTTTTTGATGTGTGGTTTAAAAGTGTGTCTGTTTCTGATGTTGTTCTGCTTTTGCAGGGAGTGACGTCCAGTGACGTCCGTCACCCCCTTTTTCTAGTTTAAATGCATATCCACATACTGCCTGAATTTTTCACTTAGGATTCTTTTCCCTGTGACAGAGAGATGTAGTCCATCAGCACAGTATAGTCTCTTGTTGGTCCTTCTGTTTCCCCAGTCGCCTATAAATCTGAATCCTTCCTCTTTGCACAAGGTTTAGAGCCATGTGTTAAAGCTGTTTATGCGATGTAGCCTTTCTGCCCCCTTACCAAGAACAGGTAGATCTTCTGAGAATGCTACAGTGTTAACAATGGGCTTTCGTTTCTCCCCCAGAGTTTGAAAGTCCCTTTGAACTGTAGTGGCACTGTTTCTAGCCAGGTCATTTGTACCCAAGTGGATGATAACATCAATTTTGGAGTGCTCACTTTCAGCGCTAAGTACATCAACAATTTGGTTTGTATTCTTGCTAGATGAAGAGCCTGGGAGGCATTTGACTAACTTCCGTCCTTTGAACTGTGTTTCCAAGTTGGTGCCTCTGATGATGGAATCACCAAGTAGTAGTAGTTTTCTGTTCCTTGAGTCTTTCTTCATATTTGCTGCTTTATCAGGAGATTGGGCATTGACTATCTCATTTAAGTGCCCTTCAGCTTCCCTGGCTTGGGCATCCTCATTAACCAAAGCAGAGAAGGCATTATGCAGTGATATCTCTTGATGTACAGGGTGTTTCTGCATTACAGGACATAGTCTACCAGAGCCCACTGTGATCCATTTGTTCCTGGGATGTTTGAGTCTCTATGGGAGCGGTGGGGGACTTTGTTTGGTTTGTATCCTAGAAGAGGTGCGTTTCATTGCAGCTACTTCTTCCCTTAATAGAGTCAATTCATTATATATGGCTGCCAACTTGAGGCATATACTCCACTTCTCACAAGCACCCACTCCGCTCTGTTTAACTCCCCCAACCCCCACAAACTCCTTCTATACTAAATAAACAAATGTGACAGAATTAATAACACACTACCCATTAATATGTCACGACTTAATCAGCCAAGCTCTTATACTATGTTCTATGTCAATTGTATACAGTTACCATGTATTGATCTATGTCAATATGTATATAGTTACCCTGTATTTGCTCCAAGTTTTATTCCCTGTTACAATGTAAGCGCAAAACAGTTTTGACTAAATTGAGCAACCTTGTTGAATGTAAACCGCGCTGATAACAAATAGCGCGGTATATAAAAGATGTTAAACAAAAAAAATAAATAAATATAGGGCAAGCTCTTAGGTTCCAGATAATTCGTCTCAGAATGAAGGCACCACAATTATTGCACTGAATACAAGACATGTGTGGGCGAATTAAGAGGATAGATGTCAATGTATATGACCGCTATATAAGCAATGCAGCCCTGGGGTGAGTGGGGCGAGGGGTAGGGTGGGCGGGAACCTAACTGTCCTTGGCCAGCGGGCCTTACCTGAACCAAGGGCACCTTTAGATTTCTGATTGGAGGGCTACACAAGGAATGTAAGCAGGCAGATTATTCCCAGAAGTGAATGTAAAACCAGCAGTTAACTTAGCTACACAACCACCAGGATAGGTAAACCCAACAGCAGTTAAATATTACATATCAGCTACACAACCAACAGGATAGGTAAGAAAATAGGCAAGAGATACCAAGCTGCAAGCTTATTAAAAGATACAAAGCTAAAAGCTTATCTGTTTGTAGGAGAAGCTGTGGAGCCCAGGTTCAACCAGGTGTCTGCAGGAGGTCCACTATTCAAGAGCCCCTCCCTGGCAGCAAGCTGGCAGACAAATTCAAACAATGGAAGCTGAATTAGCCAACTGAGTTCTTAATGTTTCTCTGTCTTTTGTGAAAAGGTCCCTGTACTTGGCACCCTTAGATTTCTGATTGGAGGGCTACACAGGGAATGTAAGCAGACAGATTATTCCCAGAAGTGAATGTAAAACCAGCAGTTAACTTAGCTACACAACCACCAGGATAGGTAAACCCAACAGCAGTTAAATATTATATATCAGCTACATAACCAACAGGATAGGTAAGAAAATAGGTAAGAGATACCAAGCTGCAAGCTTATTAAAAGATACAAAGCTGTAAGCTTATCTGCTTGTAGGAGAAGCTGTGGAGCCCAGGTTCAACCAGGTGTCTGCAGGACGTCCACTACATACTGAGATCTTTAAATCTGTCCCTATATGCTTTATGATGGACCACTGACCATTTTAGTAGCTGCCCTTTGCTTCTCCTCTATCTTATTTATATCTTTTGAAGGTGCGGTTTCCAGAATTGCACACAGTATTCAAAATGAGACTTAGACAGAGGCAAACATCTTTATGGCATTTGCTATCACCTGTTCTATCTGTTTGGCCACCTTAAGATCACTTCTCATATTGTCTATCCTTCCAGGATGTTCACTCTGTTGTAAATCTTCATGTCATCCTCAAAAAGGCATAGTTTTCCTTCTAACCATCAGCAGTATAGCTCACAAAGATATTGAACAGAATTGGCCACAGTACAGATCCTTGAGGAACTCCACTATTCACCTTTCTTTTCTCCGAGTGAATTCCATTTGGAAGTTGAAATCCAGATCTTCCAGGGTAGCATTCTCTGAAATGCTTCCCATGCCACGCGCAAGACCCAAAAGGCAGGCAGAGCTCAGGAGTCTCAATGCATGGATGAGACGATGGTGCAAGGAAGAAGGTTTTGGATTTGTTAGGAACTGGGGAACATTCTGGGGAAAGGAGGGGCTTTTCCGAAGGGATGAGCTCCACCTTAAATGGGATGGAACCAGACTGCTGGCATTAACCTTTAAAAAGGAGATAGAGCAGCTTTTAAACTAGATAATAGGGGAACGCCGACAGTTGCCCAAGAGGGCATGATTCAGAACAATGTATCCTTGAAGGGTACTAGCAAAAGACTGAAGTTAGGGCATATCGACAGAGAGGTTACAATAAAGACCAAAGTAACCCAAATGCCCTTAAGTACAGAGCAGACAGAGCTTAAAGATTCCAAATTACCCCTGCCTACTGATAACCAGATTAATACGAATAAAATACAGCCTCTAAAATGCTTGTATGCAAATGCTAGAAGTCTAAAAAATAAGATGGAAGAGTTAGACTATATAGCACTAAATGAGAGGCTAGATATGATTGGTATCTCAGAGACATGGTGGAAGGACGACAACCAGTGAAACACCGTGATACTTGGGTAAAAACTATATTGTAATGATAGAGCAGATCAAATTGGTGGAGGGGTTGCACTCTGTGTTACAGAGGACATTGAGTCATAAAGGATTAAAGTTTTGCAGCAAACAAAATTCACTGTAGAATATCTATGGATTGAAATTCCATGTAAAAAGGGGAAGGGGAAGATGATGGCAGAGGGGGTGTACTATCGACCGCCTGGCCAGAATGAACAAATGGATGATGAAATGCTCAAAGAATTCAGCGCAGCTAACAAAAGATATAGCACAGTAATAATAATGGGTGATTTCAATTACCCCGGTATTGACTTGGGTCAGTGTCACAGCAGGACATGCTAGGGAGATAAAGTTTCTAGATGAAATAAATGACTGCTTTTTGGAGCAGCTTGTTCATGAACCAACCAGAGGGGAAGCCATTTTGGACCTAGTCCTTAGTGGAAGAGATAAGGGTGTTGGGGCCTCTTGGAGGAAGGATGGTAAGGAAATCCACAGTACTACCTTTTAACTTTCAAAAGGGAGACTATGATAAAATGAGGAAAACATTTAAGAAAAAGCTAAAAGGAGCAGTTCCAAAGGTTAAAGATTTACATCAAGTATGGGTGTTGTTTAAAAATACTATATTGGAAGCCCAGACCAGCTGTATTCCACGCTTTAAGAAAAGTGGAAGGAAGTCCAAAAAACTGCCAGCATGATTTAAAGGCGTTGTTGCCAAAAGATCATCTTTCAGGAAATGGAAAAAGGAGCCAAATGACAAAAACTGGAAACAACATAAGCACTGGCAAGTTAGATGCAAGCCATTGATAAGGCAGGGAAAGAGAGAATTTGAGAAGTTTGCTGTGGAACAAAAATACGTAATAAAGACTTTTTCAAGTACATTCATAGCAAAAAACCTGTGAGAGTCAGTTGGACCATTAGGTGATAGAGGGGTAAAAGAGGCACTAAGAGGGGACAAGGTCATAGCAGAGAGAATGAATGAATTCTTTGCTTTGGTTTTTACTAAGGAAGAGGTACGGATGTTATCCATGGCTGAAATGATATTTAAAGGTGATGCCGCAGAATAATTGAAAGAAATATTGATACACCGGGAAGATGTATTACAACTATTTGATAAACTGAAGAGTAGCAAATCACCTGGACCAGATGGTATACTTCCAAGGGTGTTGAAAGAACTGAAATATGAGATTGCATAACCTACTATTAGTTATATGTGAACTATCATTAAAATCATCTGTAATACCTGAAGATTGGAGGATGGCCAATTTTTAAAAAGGTTTCCAGGGGTGATCCGGGAAACTACAGGCCGGTGAGCCTGACATCAGTACCGAGAAAAATGGTAGAAACCATTATAAAGAACAAAATTACTGATCATGTAGATAGTCATGGCTTAATGGGAGACAGCCAATATGGCTTTAGCCAAGGAAGATCTTGTCTTACTAATCTGTTATGTTTTTTGAAGGTGTGAATAAACAGGTACATAAGAACATAAGAACATAAGATATGCCATACTGGGTCAGACCAAGGTCCATCAAGCCCAGTATTCTGTTTCCAACAGTGGCCAATCTAGGTCATACGTACCTAGCAGTTTCCCCAAGGGACACAGGTTCCACAATGCTTGTATTGGTTCAAGCATTGATATCCTGGGTCCCTTCTTAATAATGGTTTATGGACCTTTCCTCCAGGAACTTGTCCAAACCTTTTTTAAACCCAGCTACACTAACAGCCTTTACTACATCCTCCGGTAACAAATTCCAGAGTTTGATTACACGTTGAGTGAAAAAATATTTTCTTTTATTAGTCTTAAATAGTTTACCCTGTAGCTTCATTGCATGTCCCCTAGTCTTTCTATATTCTGATAAGGTAAACAATCGATCTACGTTTACCCGTTCCACTCCGTTCATTAATTTATAGACTTCTATCATATCTCCCCTCAGCCGTCTCTTTTCCAGGTTAAAGAGCCCCAACCTTTTTAGCCTTTCTTCATAGGAGTAGCCTTCCATCCCCTTTACCATTTTGGTGGCTCTTCTCTGAACCTTTTCTAAAATTGCTATATCCTTTTTAAGATACGGCGACCAGAATTGCACACAATATTCAAGGTGCGGTCTCACCATGGAACGATATAGAGGCATTATAATATCTTTTGTTTTATTTTCCATTCCTTTCCTTATCATACCTAGCATTCTATTTGCTCTCTTGGCTGCCGCTGCACACTGGGCCGAGGGTTTTAACATGGTATCCACAAGGACGCCTAAATCTTTTTCTTGGGTGGTTGTTCCTAATGTGGAACCTTGCATCGTGTAACCATAGTTTGGGTTGTTCTTCCCTAGGTGCATAACCTTGCACTTCTCCACATTAAATTTCATCTGCCATCTTGATGCCCAGTCTTCCAATTTATCAAGATCCTCTTGCAATTTTCCACAATCCTCTTGGGTTTTAACAACTTTAAATAGTTTTGTGTCATCAGCAAATTTGATAACCTCACTCGTTATTCCACTTTCCAGGTCATTTATGAATATGTCAAAAAGCAGTGGACCCAGCACAGATCCCTGGGGTACACCACTATTCACCTTTCTCCATTGGGAAAATTGGCCATTTAGCCCTACCCTCTGCTTTCTATCTTTTAACCAGTTCCTGATCCACAGTAGTACACTGCCTCCTATCCCATGACTCTTTAGTTTTGCCAAAAGTCTCTCATGAGGGACCTTGTCAAAGGCTTTCTGAAAGTCCAGATACACAATATCAACCGACTCACCTTTGTCCACCTGTTTATTCACTCCTTCAAAAAAACATAACAGATTAGTAAGACAAGATCTTCCTTGTCTAAAGCCATGTTGGCTGTCTCCCATTAGGTCATGACTATCTATATGCTGAGTAATTTTATTCTTTATGATGGTTTCTACCATTTTTCCCGGTACTGATGTCAGGCTCACCGGTCTGTAGTTTCCCGGATCACCCCTCGAACCCTTTTTAAAAATTGGTGTTACATTGACGATCCTCCAATCCTCAGGTATTAGAGATGATTTTAATGATAGTTCACAGATTACTGATAGCAGGTCTGCAATCTCAAATTTCAGTTCTTTCAACACCCTTGGATGTATACCATCCGGCCCAGGTGATTTGCTACTCTTCAGTTTATCTAATAGTTGTAAGACATCTTCCCGATGTATCGATATTTCCTTCAATTCTTCCACACCTTTAAATACCACTTCAGTCGTGGGTAACATCCCTACATCTTCCTCAGTAAAGACCGAAGCAAAGAATTCATTCAGTCTCTCCGCTATCGCCTTGTCGCCTCTTAGTGCTCCTTTAACCCCTTTATCATCTAATGGACCAACTGACTCTCTCACGGGTTTTTTTCTACGAATGTACTTGAAAAGGTCTTTATTTCGCGTTTTTGCTTCCGCAGCAAGCTTCTTCTCAAATTCTCTCTTTGCCTGCCTTATCAATGCCTTGCATTTGACTTGCCAGTGCTTGTGCTGTTTCCAGGTTTCATCATTTGGCTCTTTTTTCCATTTCTTGAAAGATGCTTTTTTGGCAACAACAGCCTCTCTGACCTCAGCTTTAAACCATGCTGGCAATTTTTTGGACTTCCTTCCACTTTTCTTAAAGCGTGGAATACAGTAGCTGGTCTGGGCTTCCAAGATAGTATTTTTCAACAACACCCAAGCTTGATGTACGTCTTTAACCTTTGCAACTGCTCCTTTTAGTTTTTTCTTAACTGTTTTCCTCATTCTATCATAGTCTCCCTTTCGAAAGTTAAAGGGTAGTACTGTGGATTTCCTTACTATCCCTCCTCCACTAATTAAATCAAAGGCGATCATGCTATGATCACTATTGCCAAGTGGCCCCAACACCCTTATCTCTTGCACTACATCTGGTGTTCCACTAAGGACTAGGTCTAATATTGCTTCCCCTCTGGTCGGTTCATGAACCAGCTGCTCCAAGAAGCAGTCATTTATTTCATCTAGGAACTTTATCTCCCTAGCATGTCCTGTTATGACACTGACCCAGTCGATGCCGGGGTAATTGAAATCACCCATTATTATTACTGCACTGTAACTTTTGCTAGCTTCCTTGATTTCTTTGAGCATTTCATCATCCATTTGTTCATTCTGGCCAGGCGGACGATAGTACACCCCCACTGCCATCGCCTTCCCCTTTTTACATGGAATTTCAATCCATAGAGATTCTACAGCAAATTTTGTTTCTTGCAAAACTTTAATCCTTTCTGACTCAATGCCCTCTCTAACATAGAGCGCAACCCCTCCACCAATTTGATCAGCTCTATCATTTCGATATAGTTTGTACCCAGGTATCACAGTGTCCCACTGGTTGTCCTCCTTCCACCATGTCTCTGATATTGCAATCATATCTAACCTCTCGTTTAGTGCTATATATTCTAACTCTCCCATCTTGTTTTGTAGACTTCTAGCATTTGCATACAAGCATTTTAGAGACTGTATTTTATTCATATTAATTTGGCTATTGGTAGACATGGGTAATTTGGGATCTTTAAGTTCTGTCTGCTCCATACTCGAGGGTATTTGGGCTACTTTACTCTTTTTTGGAACCTCTCTGCTTTTTGTAGTATCCTTCAAGGATACATTCTTCCGAACCATGCGCTCTTGGGCGACTGTCGGCTTTCCCCTATTATCTAGTTTAAAAGCTGCTCTATCTCCTTTTTAAAGGTTAATGCCAGCAGCCTGGTTCCATCCCGGTTAAGGTGAAGCCCATCCCTTCGGAAGAGCCCCTCCTTTCCCCAGAATGTTCCCCAGTTCCTAACAAATCCGAACCCCTCATCTCTGCACCATTGTCTCATCCACGCATTGAGACTCCGGAGCTCTGCCTGCCTATTGGGTCCTGCGCGTGGAACGGGAAGCATTTCGGAGAACGCTACCCTGGAAGTTCTGGATTTCAACTTCCTACCTAAAAGCCTAAATTTAGCTTCCAGAACCTCCCTACCACATTTTCCTATGTCATTGGTACCAACATGTACCAAGACAGCAGACTCCTCCCCAGCACTATCTAAGACCTTATCTAGGTGGCGTGTGAGGTCCGCTACCTTCGCACCAGGCAGGCATGTTACCAGGCGATCCTCACGTCCACCAGCCACCCAGCTATCTACATGCCTAATGATCGAATCACCAACTATAACTGCTGTCCTAACCCTTCCCGCATGGGCACTTGGCCCTGGAGAAACCTCCTCGGTGCGAGAGGGGTTTACATCACCTGGAGGACAGGTCCTAGTTACAGGATCACTTCCTGCCACACCAGGGTGATGCTCTCCTGTCACGTGACCTCTCTCCTCCATGGCAACAGGGATGCTGCCAGACTGGAGGTGGGACTTCAGGACTATATCCCTGTAGGTCTCGTCTATGTACCTCTCTGTCTGTCTTATGTTTTCCAAGTCTGCTACTCTAGCCTCTAGAGAACGGACTCGTTCCCTGAGAGCAGAGAGCTCCTTGCACCTAGTGCACACGTAAGACCTCTCACCAGCTGGGAGAAAATCATACATGTGACACTCAATGCAAAAGACTGGAAAGCCCACATCCCGCTGCTGGACTGCTGTCTGCATCTTAGTTTTAAGTTTGTGTTTAGATCTTTAAGTTCTATATGTACTAAAGGGTGCAATGGATATTTATACCACTAAAACTGTACCTAAGAAGTTTAATATACCTTGTTCACCTGAAGCTTAATTAATCTCAGGTCCTTGGTGTATGACTGATTTGGGTAATGAGCTTCACCTGAGAGCACCTCCTGTCTTTTAAGTTGTGCAAGTACCTATAAAGCTGTGATTTTCCCAGGGGAGGGTGGGTGTGGGGAGGGAGGGAGGGATATAACACTTATTAAAAA
The DNA here is from genome assembly GCA_033557465.1 of Ichthyophis bannanicus. NCBI lineage: Eukaryota > Metazoa > Chordata > Amphibia > Gymnophiona > Ichthyophiidae > Ichthyophis > Ichthyophis bannanicus. Next base: position 585,474,189 of record CM066034.1, read on the forward strand.
AGGGCTGCTACACAGTACCTTGTCCTGTGCTGCTGAGGAAAACTATATTCTGATTTGATTTAAATTATAGCTCTTTGCTGCTACTAGGCTCTAACCTATTATGAAATTTAAACTACAAGCTCTCTGCTGGATTCTAAATTTAACCAGAAAGCTCTCTTCTGTGTTTTAATTTGAAACTAAAAGTACTTTGCTGATGCTAGGCCCTGAGTGACTATGAAATTTAAACTACAGCTGTCTACTGGGTATGAAAGGTAACCAGAAAGTTCTCTTCTGTGTTTTTAAATTGAATCTTAAACTGTTGCTACTAGGCCCTGACTGATTTAACAAAACAAATAGTGGGTTCACAGATTAATTAGCTTTAAAAGAAAAAAAATTCCTTTCAGAAAAATTCCCAGAAGTATATACTCACAATTTCAGATTTCTCTCCAGAAGTAACAGCCCCCCTTTCCAGTCCTTCAAGACAGGGTCACAGAGCTCTGGTTGAGCTATTTATGCTTGTGCTGATGATGTAAGCAGTGACCTACTTCCTGGGTAATTAACAGTCCTTGCTTGGATAGAAGGAGTCTTTCAAAATGGCCTTTTGAACTGCCAGCTGGTGTTAACACCTATTGAAAAAGCTTCACAGGTTGCTTGCCCACTAGGTAGAAGGCCTCTTTGTAAAGGTCTCTAGAAGACTTTATATGCTGCTCAAGGAGAATTGACCTTGTTTTGCCTCTTGTGCTAAGCTATATTCTGATTTGATTTAAATTATAGCTCTTTGCTGCTACTAGGCTCTAACCTATTATGAAATTTAAACTACAAGCTCTCTGCTGGATTCTAAATTTAACCAGAAAGCTCTCTTCTGTGTTTTAATTTGAAAACTAAAAGTACTTTGCTGATGCTAGGCCCTGAGTGACTATGAAATTTAAACTACAGCTGTCTACTGGGTATGAAAGGTAACCAGAAAGTTCTCTCTTCTGTGTTTTTAAATTGAATCTTAAACTGTTGCTACTAGGCCCTGACTGATTTAACAAAACAAATAGTGGGTTCACAGATTAATTAGCTTTAAAAGAAAAAAAAAATTCCTTTCAGAAAAATTCCCAGAAGTATATACTCACAATTTCAGATTTCTCTCCAGAAGTAACAGCCCCCCTTTCCAGTGAGTCGGTTGATATAGTATATCTGGATTTTCAGAAAGCCTTTGACAAGTTCCCTCATGAGAGACTCTTGGTGAAATTAAAAAATCATGGGATAGAAGGGAGTGTACTATTGTGGATCAGGAACTAGTTAAAAGACAGAAAGCAGAGGGTAGGGCTAAATAGCCAATTTTCACAATGGAGAAAGGTGAATAGCGGAGTACCCCAAGGATCTGCGCTGGGTCTGCTGTTTTTTAACATATACATAAATGACCTGGAAATGGGAATAACGAGTGAGGTAATCAAATTTACAGATGACACAAAATTATTCAAAGTTGTTAAAATTCATGACGATTGTGAAAAATTGCAAGAGTACCTTGATAAACTGGAAGACTGGGCATCCAAATGGCAGATGAAATTTAATGTGGACAACTGCAAAGTTATGCACCTAGGAAAGAACAACTCAAGATATGATTACATGATGCAAGGTTCCACATTAGAAGCCACCACCCAGGAAAAAGATTTAGGCGTTATCGTGGATAACATGTTAAAACCCTCCGCCCAGTGTTTAGCAGCGGCCAAGAAAGCAAATAGAATGCTAGGAATGATATGAAAAGGAATGGAGAATAAAACAAAGGATATTATAATGCCTCTGTATCGTTCCATGGTGCGACCGCACCTTGACTATTCTGTGCAATTCTGGTCGCCGTATCTTAAAAAGGATATAGCGTTATTAGAAAAGTACAGAGAAGAGCCACCAAAATGGTAAAGGGGCTGGAAGGATACACCTATGAAGATGGGCTCAAAAGGTTAGGGCTCTTCAACCTGGAAAAGAGACAGCTGAGGAGAGATATGATAGAAGTCTATAAATTAATGAATGGAGTGGAACGCTTAAACGTAGATCGATTGTTTACGCCATCAAAATATAGAGAGACTAGGGGACATGCAATGAAGTTACAGTGTAAGTTACTATTTAAGACTAATAAGAGAAAATATTTTTTCACTCAATGTGTAATCAATCTCTGGAATTTGTTACCGGAGGATGTAATAAAAGCCATTTGTGTTGTCAGGTTTAAAAAAGGGTTGGACAAGTTCTTGGTGGAAAGGTCCATAAACCATTATTAAAGGGGACCCAGAAAATCCAGTGCTTGCCCCAATACAAGCATTGTGGAACCTGTGTCTTTTGGGGAGGCTATTAGGTACTTGTGACCTAGATGAGCCCCTGTTGGAAAAAGGATACTGGGCTTGATGGACTTTGGTCTGACCCAGTATGGCATATCTTATGCTCTTATATTCATTTACCACCACCATTCGATGTCTGCCAGTTAATCAGTTTCTAATCCAGTTCACCACCTTGAATCCTATCTTCAGGCTGTTCAGTTTATTGATGAGTCTGTTATGAGGAACAGTATTAAAGGCTTTGCTGAAATCCAAGCAGACCACATCCAGTGCATATGCTTGTGCAGGATGCTGAGCTTGATAGACCATTAGTCTGACTCAGTATGGCACATTTTATTTTCTTTTGTTTCCTCACCCGTGTCAGGTAGATGGTATTGTAACCCCCACTAATATATCTTTTCCTTTCATACACAAATACTCTGTTATGTAGCTTGTATTAGGAAGAGTTTTATTCTACTCGGTACTACTATGCCTTCCTTAACAAAAACTGCTCTCACATTACCAGTTTGATCTTCTCTGTCATTTTTTAAAAAAATAATTTTTATTGATGCAATAAGCAAACAGATATTTGATAAAAATTAAAATCCATAGAAATTCATTAAGGCCATAAAATATCTTTCATATTCTAAATAGCAAAGCCATCCAAAAGACAATTTTCTACCTTAAGGAGAAACTCCCACCCATCAGCCACTCCTCCATCTCACTGTTGATGCTTAGCATTTGCTTTTCGCTCCCTTCACAGGAGATGGCTCCCTACCATCCTTGTCCATTTAGTCTAGGAATGTTTTCATGTCTTTTAAACTCAGACAGCTTTTCTCTACCCAGGGCCACACATTTCTCTATCATACCAGTGCACCAAGTTTTCCACCTAACCAGCACTGGAGGAAGATGTTCTTTTTTCAATTTGCTGCTTTCTCACAATGAGATGTGACCAACATTTGGCATAACAATTTAGTACTTCCTTCTCTGGCATCTCTTCTATATATCCAAGAAGACAATGCTTGGGCCCCCATTCCACTTTTACACCCAGGATATCTTTAAACAGCTCTTGCAACTGACCCCAACAATCCTGGATTCTCAGGTAGCCCAATCATATATGCCTTCCCTGTCATTTCAATAGATTTTGTGCCCCAGTATCACAGTGTCCTGTTTGTTTTCCTCTTTCACTAGGTCTTTGAGATGTCTATTTTATCAATATCTTCAGTTTATGCCATACATTTTAACTTCCAGTCTTATTTATTAGGCTTTTTGTATTTGTACAGAGTTATCAAAATTGGTGTTTTTTGCTCATTTTAACCTCTTATTTATTGTTAACAGCTGATTCAGGTAATTTATATTTGTCTGATCTTCTACTGAATCCTTCAAGGCTGCTTCAGCATTAATCATGTATCCCTATCAGGACAGTCTAACTTTCTTGATTTAACAGTATTCTTAGATAATACCGCACGCCAAAACATGTACTCTTGTGGCTAAGAAATGACAGAATGATAAAATTTGGCTACTGTTTCCAATGAATGAAAGATGGCCTGGATCAGAGGAAACAAGAACTGGATGTTGCTAAGGAACGATGGAAAGGCTAGACTGGGCTTTTGTTGCCAAGGAATGATGTGGAGACAAGCTCGGCCTGCTGTTCCATCTTAGCAGCCTAGGATATGCCCTCAAGTGGCAACCTGTCTGGGTGATCGACTACAGAGGGGGATGGCAAATGGTGTTCCCTTCAAAGAAACTAAGGATACTAGTGGAATACCAGAAGGATCTGCTTATATACTATTCCATTCAATATCTCCATGAACGATCGGGTCAATTTTCAAAAGGCAGGGCCAGCTCAATGGGTTATAGCACCCTGAGCAATCTTTTTCTTTTGCATTCCACCCCCCCCCCCCCCACCTCACCTGGGCCGATCTTGCAGTGCAAGCTGTGCAAACAAGGGTCAGTTTTCAGCCCACTGGCTTGTTAAATGCCAGCATCACGTTTAACTTAATCTGTATATTCTATGCCACTATCCAAAAAGGCAAGAGTGCTGAATATAGAGAGAGTGCTGGTATCACGATTGTATTGTTTTGGCAAGCCTGCTATTAGGCAGGCCTAAAATAAACACATAACTTATCTGAATAGTGACTGAATAGTGCTTCTATCTGGATAATTTTCTGATCTGTCCTTTGCTCCTCCCCTAACATGCCCCACAAATACATGGATAATATTTGGCCATCCTGCAACTTAAACAACCCGATATTATCTGTATAGTTTTTGAAAATACATGGTTAGGCTAATTATGCATTTGCCAGAAAATGCATAATTGCCTTTGAATATCAGTCTGATAAGGCATAATTATTCATTCATATGGAATATTCACAAACTCACCAATAAAACTCTCCCAACAACAGATGCAGAAGTAGGGTGCTCACTTACAACTCAGCATACAAAAAATTCTATTCAAATTCTGGTCTCACATCAGTAACAACACCACTAACTCCCCTCCACTGCCAGATACTATGGAGGTTGTTAGAAACACTTTTACCTTTACTTGTAGCCAATTTCCCTATGGCCAATATGACCAATGAGACTCAGAGAGAAATATTTGTGAAGCAGATTGTGCAATATGTTGTCTAGACAGTGGGTACCTTCACAGCATCATGCCTAACAGCATTAAGTGAGGTACGCCCCTTGCTCGGGCTACCTTACTTTTATCCTTTTTCTTTGAACATTCCCCTTTCCTCTTGCTTAACCTGCTTATCCATTTATAGGGGTTTTCTGGCCTTCCTTAGACCTGCTAGCTCTGCCCACTCCTCGGGGGGGGGGAAGGGAAAGAGCAGCCTAGGTGTTAGAAAGAGGAAGTATGAAAAGTTCTTACAATGCAATTTTTAACTTCTTCCAGCTCTTTAATTTTACACACACACACACACACACACATATATATATATATATATATATATATATATACTTTGCTAGTAGTCTGACTATATATGAAACCTAGTAAATAAAAAAAACCCTAAAATGATTCATGTAAAATGTTTATATGCTGTTTATGCATATCACAAATTCAACCCGAGATCAATAGCCACTGATAACTTCTATTACTGACACAAACTTTAGCACAAGACTGAAAATAGAAGTTAAAGCAGATTAGAACAGAGCTTTACTGTGAATATTTACTACAAAATCTTAGAAAAGCTTATTTAAAACCAGGCACTAATAAAAAATGTAGCTTCATTATCTAAGAATGATTTAGTTACTAAGTGAGCTATTATTGGGGGGTTTTCTTTTTTTTTTTTTACTGGCAGCAGATAGAACACATTAAAGAAATCCTAACTTCATTTTTCTATGAGTTACAGTAGCTTCCAATTAAAACAAAACAAAACCCGTTTTAAGTTAGAGAAAGCTGGACAAACATTAAGGGGTATGTTTACTAAACTGCGGTAACATTACATAACGCGCGTTATGTAATGTTAACGATTGTTAAGTAACGTTAACGCTCGTTATGAGATGTTAATGATCGTTAACATCTCATAACGCGTGTTAACGTTACTTAACGATCGTAGACGTTCCGCGGTGCGGTAAAACACCGCAGAAGGTGGAGAGAGGGCGGAGAGAAGGGGTAAATGTGCGGATTGTGGGCAGGGAGAGGCTCCATTCACACTAACGCGCTGATCTGAAGAGCTGAATCCTAACGCGATTGAAAACCTGCCGTTAGATGCACATTTGCAGGGGAGAGAAACCATTTAAGTGTCAGCAATGTACAGCATAGGCAGGGAAACCTACAAAAAGTGATAAGTGTGATACATGTGCACAGAACAAAAGGGCACATAAACATTGAAAATGACCTCAACAAACTGGAAAAAAAACATAACCAAGCTGGCCAATAGTGATATTAATGGGAAATATCAACCCCCCCCCCCCGAGAAAGCTCCAAAACTAAAGATATTAATCGTGGAAGGGTCTATGCTCCATCCCCATACAAGGTGAATGAGCCCACAGTGAAATAGCGCTGATCAGGGCTTTCCCTTGTTATTGGACAGGTGTCCTATGGCGTGCACATGTCCCGCAACAGCAGGGTGGGCATGTCAGAACGGGCAACTGGACAGATGCCGGAAAAGGGGATACAGAGGGCCACAGGCGGCACATGCTGTGGTGCAGCTGGGCCACAGTGCGGACTAGGGCGATGCCTAGGTGGCCCATACGAATGCTGAAACAGCAGAGCAGCCAGACAGCAACTGCTGAAGGCCCAACATGGGCACGACTGTGTTTCCCACAGTGTCACAGGGGATAGTACCCAGCAGCTACCCCCAAGGGCACGGAACATTGGCAGGTGGTGCTGGGGGGAAGCGTGGACACCTATGCAGGCACCCCTAACCCAGAACCCGCACCATAGGCAGCCGCCTACCCGCACACTGGATGGCCTGAGACTGCGCTCCACCAGCACCACCAGCAGAAGGGCATGTCCGCATGGTGGCAGAGGGATACTGGTGGTGGATGATGCAGTGGCAGCTGCCCAGAGCAGACCGTGGCCTAGCCCTGTGTAGGTGGGTGCCATGCACTGCAACAGACAGGCCCTGTCTGACGAACAGTCATGGTATCACTAGGGAATGCACTGACTCTGTGGCAACACAGTGGTGCAGTGCACAAAACCAGTGTATTCAGAAGCAGAAGGTCATAGGTTCAAGTCCCAGCTGTGGTTCCTGCCAACCCAGTCCCCATATTTTACCCACCTACTAAAACGTGCTAATACAGACAGAACCTTTATTGCAGATGACGTAAACATGCCCAAAACACCTACATTTTACCCTACAAAGCACAGACACCATAAACATGCGCAGTACCTAGAGCAGAGTCTCCCAAATGCAGTCCTGGAGGGCCAAACACCATCCAGGTTCCATGCTGCCTCTAATAAAGATGCCTGTGCTGAATTTCTATGCGCCGCCCCCATGGTATGCAGATGTATCTCATGCATATTCATGAGGGACAGCATGAAAACCCGAACAGTGTTTGGCCCACCAGGACTGGAGTTGGGAACCTCTGCCCTAAAGCAGCTGCCAACAGGGGCAGACACACCCGCACCCACAGGCTCCATTATCCAATGCCTCCTGGAGCGGCAGGATGTTGGGCCCTGCGTGCATCTCCCAATACTAGCACTTGCATACCTTTGCAATGCCACCCTAAACCTGGGAATACGGTAAACATCTATCAAACGGTTGCTATGATTACTGGCAGATAGCAATTCCAAAGTTAAGCACAATTTGCTGATTGAGCTGCATCATAGCAACCTTTCTGATGTCTGTGGAGTGTGCTACAGGTCTTGTGTCTGACAGTGTTTACCACCCTGGGGAGTGACCCCAACATTATTGCGTACCATAGCCATGCCTGCACTGTGCCCAGGACTGGTGCGGTGGCCAGGGCTGCCAAACACCTCTATAGTTGCACAATGCTGGCATAGGTGTGGGGAGCGTGTGTCTGTCTATCCAGTTTGTGGTGGCTGCAAACACCCTCCACAGCCCACACTGCTAGCACTGTTGCCAGTATTGGCCTGCCAATGTGCATAATGAGGAGCAAGGTACCGTGGGAATAGCCAGGATAGGATGGCCTGGCCTGGATCCATCTGTACATAGCACAGGGCAATGGCTCGGACATTGTAGTGGCCGGCCACCACCTGCACGGACAGGATGGCCACAGCATGTCCTGCTGGGAGGTCACTCTCACCCTGACTGAGCAGTGACCACGGCATGGCTAGGTTCCCCCATAGTGCTATATAGTATTTCTCTCATATGATATTTATGGGTCCCTTTTGGGGCCCAATCGCTGACTTATCTGCTTGGTGTGTATGCTGACATCCCAGTTCTGGGTACACGCATCTCCTCCAGGACCATGCACTATGGACTAGCTAGCAGACTGTCTGCAGCTAGTATGTGTCTTGCTGGAACACCTTGCAGGGTGCAGCGGCTGGAGGCTTGCTGCTGGAGAATGTCAGATAGTGGTGGGGGACAACTGAGCATTTCCAGGCCTACTGTCTGTCTGCTATTGCTTTATGGATGTGTACAGCTCTGCATTGCCTGCCCTGTAGGGTGTCTGTTCCCCAGCAGGCCTGGGGTTGATGGTCCCCTCTACTGCTACCATTGCAGGGAGGTAGAATGTGGATCTATTGGTGGGTGATCCTGTTTCGCACCCTCAGCCCCAGAGGGTGGGTTGTGTGGTGGTACATAATCTGCCTATGGGTCCAAACACCCCCCCCTTCACCTACATCATGTGACCATGGCACCAACACAGGATATGCACTATTCTGGGTGCATCATAGCCCATATGGGCTAGACATGACTGAGAAATACAGAAGGACACAGATGTATCCTAGGTGTGTCTGCAGGAACTACCTATCACACACTGATGGGGACCTGCAACATGGTGTATTTCAGCCATGAAAGGTGCTGTGGACCTGGTGATGGGCGCCCCACCTCACCCTCAGGGTGAGCACAGTACCTGCACAATGTGACGGTCTGTGGCTACTCTGTGCCAGTACCACACACGGTCCGTTCCCCCTACCAGGCCGAGGTGCTGTGGGGGTGCATACCCCATCTTGTGCCCATCTGTCGACTGCTGATTTGCATGTGCAGTGCATCATGGGTACGGGTGGGTTAACCCTATCCTGGTAACCACAGCAGACAGTATGTGTGGTGATGTGTAGTCCTTCTGCAGCCAGCCAGGGGTTTGCTAGCAACTGTAGCCCACTGGTTACTTCACTACCTGTGAAGCCAGAGGTCATGGGTTCAAACCCATGATGGGGTTATTTGATAGGGCTGTCTGAGGCATTGTCTATTTTTAATGTACATTAGTGCTGCCAGCAAAAACACCCTCAGAGTACTGTAACCTTAAGGTGCCTCATAAGGCGCCCTATCAAGCGCCTTATAAGGTGTCCTATAGGGGACATTATAGGGTGCCTTGGCAGACAGTGCACTTTATAATGTGCCCTATGGAGTGCGTTATGGGGTGCCTTATGCAGCACCTTAGGTTACGCCACCGTGAGGGTGTGTTTGCTGGCAGCACTAATTAAAATAAAAGTAAAATGCCTCAACAATCACTACGTAAAGGGTGATGCCTCAGCCAGCCTTATGCATAGGCACACTGGGGAATCAAACCCATGACCCCTGTACCATCAGTCAGTGTAGTAACCATTGTGCTACAGCTCTGTTTCTGTGTTTGCATGTCTGCGTGTCTTCTTTAGATTAACGCGCGGTAACGTGCCACGGCGCCCTCTAATGCTCGTTAATTTATGGCGCCTTGTAACGCGCGTTATCGGTAACGATGTACCGCTCATGTCCTTATTTGGGTATTTCTGCCTCTACCGCGGATCCTAAAGCGAATGGCATTACCGCAGTTTAGTAAACATACCCCTAAGTACTCACATATGCAAATCTGCATTTATTAACTTTCATTCTTCTATATTTTGTTCTACCGTATAATTTCAAACTATTCCTATGCACTATTTGGCTTTGTCAGCTTGCGTTGCAGAGATGGGGTGAGTTAGAGGAAGGAGGGGGGGGGGAAGCTTTTCTTCAGAAATGGGGGTGGGGATGTCTAGCCTTGCAAAGCAAGTATTCTTGTTTGCCTTTAAAGCTTGCATATTTCAGGGGATGTTAAGATTAGTATGGTAAAGGTTGTCAGTTGTAAAAGATATATGTTAAAGGTTGAAAGAGAAAGACTAGGGAAGTGGTCAAAAAACCTCAGTCTCACAACCTCCTTTATCAGTTGCACAGGAGCTACGTGCTCCTTGACCTGCTGAACTGAAGGAGGAAGGAAAGGAGGGGGGGGGGAAGGGGGACTGCTGAAAGAGAAGGGAAGACAGTTGGTCAAGGACTGATAAGCAATATCAGTTTATACTCGTACAAGCTTTTCTTATGCATGATTATTCCTTTGTAAAAATAACAAAAGAACAGTTTAATTTTTCCATCAATTCCCTCCTGTTTTTTTTTAAACACCTTTGTTGTTTTTTACATTTCTACCTGAAATTCCAATTTCCCTAACATAGTTTCATACTCTGGTCCTAGGTTTTCTCCATTGGTTTCTCCCCAAGACTCTAAGATCATCATTTCATTCTCAGAGGGCCCCATAGTCATTTTCTTGGTGATGGCTGCCTCAATTAGTCGCTGCACTAATCCCCTGACACATGGGATTATGCAGCATCCTATTGCAGTTAAGACTCCTAGGACTATGGAAAAGGATGTTAGGATAGATAATACCACTATAATACCATTATAAAAATATAATTTATCCAGTCCACGTTTTTGTTTATTGTGAACCACCAAAATAAAGCTGATTCAAACCCTGCCACTATCTGGTTCCGGGCCTTGAATTCATCAGGTACTTCCCGAGGCACCCCTATCGGATCTATATATATATTTGATCATCAAAGGAGGTCCCATAAACGTCCGTCCTTCCTCTCTTCCCTTTTCTTTCTAAATGTCAGGGTGAAGGGAATAGCTAATTGCACAATTGCACACATACCTGACCATCGCTGAGGTAGTACTGATCTCAACATCTTCCCTCCACAGTACCACCAGACATCCACTCTAGCCACCTGCATCCTGGAGTAGTTTCCTTGGCCATCTCCAGCCTGTGTAATGTTCAATGTCATAGTACATGAGGACAGCACTCCCACAGCCTTGGTGAAATTCGCCCCCTGCCCGGTGAGACAGGCAGTGTGATTTCCTCCTGCTGCAAAAAATCTTGGTGGAATGCCTATGTCCTTTTCTTTCAGTACTGGAAACATCCTTGCCAAGAAACTACAGCTCTCCTGGCCCCAGGCCGTCTCACTCTGGAATAGGGCTAGCATACAGTACATCCCGTCTGGGTCTGATCTCCAGTTGAGTTGAAATGGTACTACCTGTGCAAGAAGTCTCCCTGAGGCACATGCATAACAATTGCTTTTGTTAAAACTTTTCACAGTATATTTGACCCACTCCATCCAGGCATTTAGTTCTTGGTATCCTGTTTCCACCTCAAAGGTCCGCTGTAAATCCTTAACTTATATTATCTTTATTACCTTGGGGTCATTGGGAGGCTTCCACTGTTCTATCTTGGGAGTGCTAGGAAGTGGGGGAGGCGGTTTCCATACTACTATCCTAAACCTTCCTTGGGGGTCCGTTCCTGAGATCCAGGCCCCCAAGCCATAGGTTCTATGCACTTCAGTGTCTGCTCTCAGGACTGTGAGTGTTATGGGGTTGCATTGCAAGTGCTGACAGTGACTACTTACGGGATCTTTACAGAACACTATTTGTGTCTTAAGGGGCTGTCCCTTCCCACCTGTTGGGGTCCACCCCCGTCCTCCCGTGGTCCACCATACATTTGACCACCCGGAGCAGGGAGATGCCATACTTAATCACCTTTTCCCCTCTGGACATATATATTTTATTTCATGACTTAATTCCCTTTGTCTCTTTAAGTTCCCACAGGGGAATACTTGGCAAGCATCCAGTCGTATGACCTGGGGTATATTTCCCTCTGTAATATTAACCCATATTTTTACTGGGTACCCCCCTCCCTCCTCTCCATTGGTCATCCTCCTGTAAATCTCTTTCTATGACCAGGAGGGTTTCTTCTGGGGGGCCCTAAATTTCACAGAGACTTCTGGAAAATTTATCAGGGCTATTAATATTACCAGGAAATATTTCCTCTGTGCCCTCACTGGCTTCCTTCTGGCTCTTCCTTTTCCTCCCACACAATAATGATTTCTTAAAGATACAAATTATAATAATTCCTAATATACAGCCTGTTACTAAGATTCCTAGGTCAATGACAGTTATCTCCTCCCCCAATGACATAGTATTACGTTCAAGAGCATATAAAGAAATACATCACAGTTATGCTTATCATGCACAATTTGGCTAAAAGCAATATCTCTAAAACAGTCCACTCTTCTTCAATCATGTCTCACGCTGTGAAATGATCTGGACACAATTCACCGTTTCACTGACTCCTTAAGTCCCAGGAACCATCTCCTTCCACTGGATGGAAAGTTATTGTCTTTTTAGTCTTATAATAAGGGGGTCCTCAGTTGGCTGTACCCTCCAGGCTTCTGGGGTCTGGGTTGGAGCTGGAGTTGCGACAGGCCCCTTGACTCGGGTTTGGTGGTCCAACCCCACTCAGCTGTTTGTACTGCTGTTTCTGTGGCGAGCAGGACTTGGTATGGCCCCTCCCAGTCAGGCTGTAACTTCGTTTCTTTCTATGACTTAATCAGCACCCACTCCCCGGGCCGAATCGAATGGGCAGCAAAGTCAAGGGGTGCAGTCTGGGCAAGAAGCCCTCATTTCCTGAGGATAGACAAGTAACAGGACAGTGCCAGCACATATTTTCAGATAAATATATCATTGGTCTCAATTACAGGGATCTCCCCCTGCCCCCCAAAATAAGGGAGCCCGAACAGCATTTCGTATGGAGACAGCCCCAAATCTTTCCTGGGTGCTGTTCTAATACGAAGCAATGCAAGGGGCAGACATTTAGTCCAGGGTAATTTGGTCTCCAACATCAGCTTGGCCAGCTGCTTTTTCAAGGTCTGATTCATACGCTCCATCCTTCCCGAGGAGGGAGGGTACCATGGGGTATGTAAATCCCAGGTTGTACCCAATTGCTTTATTACCCCCTGTAACACCTGGGAGGTGAAGTGACTCCCCCTATCGGAATCTACCCTTTCTATAATTCCATATCGGGGGATCACTTGTTCTAGTAACATCTTAGACACTCCCCCGGCTGTTGCCGTAGCCATAGGATATGCCTCAACCCATCCGGTCAAGTGGTCCACTATGACTAGGACATACTTGAGTCTCTCGACTCTAGGGAGTTCTGTGAAATCAATTTGTATACTCTGAAAAGGTCTCAGGCCAGGCTTTCACCCTCCCGGGATTTGATTTTTCAGGACCTTCTTATTGATCTTTTTACATAGCATACACCGCTCACGCACCTGTTTAGCCACAATATAGATCCCCACACATCCATACTTTCGTAGGATTAAGTTACACATCACTTGTACTCCCCAGTGGCTTCCCTGGTGCAAAATACTCATGATCTCTCTCGCAATCTGCTTACTTATTACCTCCCTCCCATCTGGCAATATCCACCTCCCTTCCTCGGTTTTTATAGCCCCTAGTTCCCCTAAGTCTTGCTCTTCCTTCTCAGAGAACTTTGGGATGGGCACTGTGGGAGGGACTGATGGGGTCAGTACATGTATTGTGATGGGATCTGGACTTAAAGCAGCTTCCTTTGCTGCCTCATCTGCTAGCATGTTTCCCCGTGCTTCAGCAGTGGCAGCTTGCTGATGTCCTTGCACGTGCACTGCTGCCACTTCCTCTGGTAGCATTACATTTTCTAAGACTTGTCTTACTAACTCTTCATGAATTAGTTCCTTCCCTCTGCTATTTATTAAACCTCGTTCCTGCCAGATTTTCCCAAATGTTTGTACCACTCCAAAGGCATACCTGGAATCTGTGTACACAGTACCTGCTTTCTGAGCTAGTAAGAGGAGTGCCTGATTAAGGGCATAGAGTTCACAGGTTTGCGCTGACCACTTATTGGGTAACCTTCCTGATTCCAAAAGGGTTCCCACAATTTCACTAACCACTGCATACCCATCAATGAACAATCGCTCCCCTGCATGAAGGGGAATATCACTCAGGTCTGGACGTACCTTTGTCTGGTACTTTATCACATCCAAACAGTCATGCTCAGGTTCCACAGCCTCCCCTTCTCCTTTCCAGAGAAAGGAGGCTGGGTTCAGACACTGTTCTGTAGTTAGTATGAGATCATCCTTTTCCATGAGCATTGCCTCATATTTTAGGATTCGGGAATCAGTGAGCCACCTCCCAGCCCGTTGACTCAGAATGGTTCTCACCTGATGTGGAGTACTCACTACCAGGGATCCCCCAAAAGTCAATTTTCTACTCTCATCCACCAGTAGAGCTGTTGCAGCTACTGCTTGGACACATTCTGGCCATCCCCGGGATACTGGGTCTAGGATTTTGGACAAGTATGCTACTGGTTCTCTTTTTCCCACCCACTTTTGGGTGAGGACTCCTAATGCAGTCCCTTTATCCACAGTGACAAAGAGATAAAACGGTTTGGTTAATGAGGGTAAGGCCAAAACTGGGGCTTCTACCAGACTCTGTTTCAACTGCCTGATCAGTTCCTCTTACTCCCCCTTCCAGATCAATCTATCTATTAGGTTCTTTTTCTAATAGTTTCAAGTATAGGCCCTTGGTCTTCTGTGCATAGGAATCTATCCACAGTCGGCAATATCCGGTCAGTCCTAAGAACTTTCTAAGCTCCTTCTTAGTCATTGGTAAGGCTAATTCTGTTATACCTTTTACCCGTTTGGGGTTCAATTTTCTCTTTCCCTCACTGATTAAGTGGCCCAGGTATTGAACCTCCCTCTGAACATACTACAGCTTATTTTTGGACACCCTTAACCCTTATTTCACCAGGAAGTTTAATAGGTCATTAGTGGCTGCTGACACTATCTTTTCTTTAGTTCCAGAGATCAAAAGATCATCCACATACTGGAGAAGCTTCACCTCCTTAGGTATCACAAAGGCCTCTAGGACCTGTTGCAGTACCTGGGCGAATATATTTGGGGATTCCGTGTACCCCTGAGGGAGTACTGTCCACCTGTACTGCTGTTTTCTGCCTGTGTCTGGGTCTTCCCACTCGAAAGTAAACAAATCTCTGCTTTCGACGGAGAGGGGGCATGTCCAAAAAGCATCCTTCAAATCCACCAACACTGAACCATTTATGTTCATGTGGAATTTTGCTCAGCAAGGTGTAGGGATTGGGAACCACAGGATGCCGGTCCTGGACAATCTGATTCAGGCTCCTTAAATCATGCACCAGCTGGTATGTTCTGTCTGGCTTTCTTATGGGCAGGATGGGAGTGTTGTAGGGAGACATGCAGGGCTCTAGTAACCCATCTCTTACTAGGCCCTTTATTACTGGGGTCAGTCTCTTCCGTCCTTCTGACGGGATTGGGTACTGCCTTTGCCTCACTACTTCTCCTTCCTTTTTCAATGTTATTTTCAATGGGGATATCTGTAGCCCCCCTCTATTTCCCTCCCGCACCCATACTTGTGGGTCAATTTCCTTTTCACTTTCCTCGGTCAGGATTCCTATAACGGGCATTATTTGGTGGTCGACTATCTCCACTCTCAATCCTAATTTCACTATGAGGTCCCTCCCTAGAAGGTTGCTACCAATTCCAGGTATAAACAACAGGTCCCCTTGGACCTGCTCCTGGTCACATTCTATGGTCATTTTCTCGAAGACGGAGACAGCAAAGTACTCCCCCTTCACTCCCAAAACCACCAACTGATCTTTAGTCAGGGTTGCTCCCCGTGGTTTAAAATTTAACGAAGATCTCGCCACCCCCGTATCTATAAGGAATGTCACTTCCTCCCTCCAAGGTCCTACCTTCAAATTTATCAAGGGCTCCCGGTAGGATCGCGATTTAGAAGACCCCTGACCTCCCTATTCTTCTCCATAAGCCATCATAGCTGCTTCTTCCTCATCTCTCAATCTAGGACATTCCCTTTTAAAATGTCCTTGTTCTTCACAGTGGATACATCCAGCCCAAGGACCCTCCCATTGGGGACCCTTCTCCCTTCCGACACCTCTGCCTCTACCCATACCTCTTCCTGACCCTCTTCCCCTCTGCCCGCCTCTTATATTCTTTCCTTGGTCCAGTCCACCCTTCTTTAACACCTCCTGGACCGTGGTTACCATAAGTTGGGTCTTCTGTTTTTGCTTCTCATCTTCTCTTTTTACAAATGCCTTCTGGGCCTCCCTTATTAGGTCTTCTAATGACCTCGTCTCCCAGTGCTCTAACTTCTCTAATTTCTTCCTTATATCTGGCCAAGATTTGGTCACAAAATTTACTCTGAGTAAGGTCTGGCCCATAGGGTCATCAGGGTTTAGGCCTGCATATTTTTGCATGCGATCCCTCAGTCTCTCCAGGAAAACTGAGGGGGTTTCCTCCTTTTCCTGGAGGGTCTCAAAGGCTTTTGTGAGATTTTGGGATAGCGGGACTGCCTCCCTTATACCCTTGATTATTAGATTTCGGAGGTCCCTCATATTGCGTCTATGGTCATCTCTCAGATTATTCCACGCAGGGTCCCGAAGAGGATATTTTTGTTCAGAGGAAGGAATGTCCTCAGTGGTTCCTGCCCCAGGGTTCTCCCAGTCCCAAATTCTCATGGCTGCTCCCCGTATCATTCCTCACTCCTCACTAGTGAAGAGACTACTCAATAGTGACATTAACTCCCCCCAAGTATAAATGTTAGGACCCAAGAACTGGTCCATCTGCTCTGCTAAAGCTAGGGGATCTTCAATCAGGGACTTCATTTCTTTCTTAAAATCCCTAACTTCCAGACTGGTCAGGGGAGAATTTACATAACCCACATTGTTCTGACCCATTGGCACCTCCCATAAGGGGTACATGGGTGGTTTTTCTGGTATACTTTCAGACAAATCCACTAACCATCCCTCTTTGCCTTCTTCATTCTTTTTTATCTCGGTCTTTCTGCTGCTAAGGCGGGAACAGGTCCTGGTCCCTAGTGGCTTCCCTCCCTCCTCTCTGGATGGGTTTTTCCTTTCAGTTTTCACCTGAACTTCCTTAGTTTCCTTCCTTTCCTCTTCAAGATCTTCAGAACCGGACCCAGGGTCCGAGTCCATTCAGATACTCTCCTCGTCCTTCAGCCTGGAACCCAG
The DNA here is from genome assembly GCA_033557465.1 of Ichthyophis bannanicus. Lineage (NCBI taxonomy): Eukaryota > Metazoa > Chordata > Amphibia > Gymnophiona > Ichthyophiidae > Ichthyophis > Ichthyophis bannanicus. The sequence goes on from CM066034.1 coordinate 585,491,213, forward strand.
CCCATCTGCTCTGGTGGGGAGTGAGGAATCACCCTGTTCCTCCTTTTCCCTTGCTTCTTGCCTTCCGTGCTCACCTTGGGGTAAGTCCGGCAGAGCTAGAGAACCAGAGAGATTGTGGACTGGAGGGGCAGTGGGATAAGGAGGGGGTAAGTATTCTAATGGGTCCCATAACTTACCCCGATTCTCATTTTTTCCCTAACTTCTCCTAGGCTTAGTTCTCAAGGGGAACATCTGCTCTGAACCCTCCCCACACCAACACTCTTCATACTGGACTTCCTCATTCCCCACCCCTGGTTTACTTTTTACATATATATTTAAAGCTTGACAGATCCAGTCCTCCTCTGCCCCATACTTGGGCCAAAATATAGCAGGAGGGCGGATACTCTCTTGGGTCCAGATCAAACAACAATATACAATCATCTTTTGCCTATCCTTATCCCTGGTTAGCTTATTCTCTTTCCAATATTTCAACATCCTTCCCAGGGCACTATTTGAGGGGATATCAGCTAGCTTAATTTTCCTAGCTCCCTCTCCTTGCCCCTTTTTAAAACTTAGGCTTCCCCCCATTCTATCTATTTATTATCCCACTGAGACTTATTGCACTTGCTCTGCCTCTTCACTTCATCCGTCTCCGGCTGTCCCCCTCGCAGGAGTACAGAACCATGGATCAGGATGCCACACTCACTTCGTATGCAATTGTACGCCTCACTCACACACAAGCAGTCTCAGTACCCAATAGAATGGCCCAACCACCAAGGTAATTACAGAAAGTCCCATTTTTTCTTACCTTGGTCCGTGCACAGAATTTTCTTGGTTGCTTCTGCAGTCCTTTTAATTAATCACTTTTCACACTCTGGTTCACAACACCTCTGTTCTTTGTTTAGCTCCGGGATCATTACCAAACAGCAGGGGAATCTCTCAGCAGGGAGGGAAGCGAGACTGTTGAATTCAACAGGACGCATCTTCCTGTCCCGTCCCTTCCCTTCCCAGCAGGAGTCCCCCCTCCTGTGGTGGGATCCCGGACGAGCCCACAAGCTGTTAGAAATACAGTCATCCCTCGTTTATCGCGGTTAATCAGTTCCAGACTTTACCGCGATAAAAAAACCATAATAACCATGTATAAATTATGTAGGCACTATGCAACGATTTAGTCTGTTAGGCATGCTTTAATTTTCACAGTGAAATGAAATATGGCTTAGGGTCCTAATGACCATGCTATTCAACTGGTGGTATAAACATCCCTCAAGGTACTTCTTTTTGACTCACTCCTGCTTCTTTATTATTTATTACATATTAAGATATCACCCCCTATACTCAGTTTTATAATTTTGCTTCTCATCCCTTTGTTTCTCTTTTTTGTATGAAGGGGTTATTATAAATACAAATATATTAAACATATATATTAAAGTGTCATTAGTATATAGTTTTAATTGCCACTTTTTATGTCTGTTTTGTTTTTACACATGATTTTGGTTATATTTTTTAATCTACATGTTTATTACATAAACACACTTTTCAATATGTGCAGTTTTATGTTTTGATCAGATGTCATTCTCTTTTGAACACTCCTATATTGCTGTTTCATGATTTTATTGTTATATATGTTTTTTTATCTGCTTACAATTAATTTGCAATTTGATTTGCAATTTGCATATCTTATTTATTCTTTTGTTTACAGTTTTAATAATTTATTTATTTATGTTTTTTATGTATGCCTTTTTATGTCATTATGATGTTTTTATAGTTTATAGTGTGCCACACCCCTGAAGAAGTACCTATATGAAACACGGCCTGTGTTGGGTTTTGGCTACCTCTATCAAATAAGGATCAATGAAGGTTGTGAGTTTCATTCTCTGCCCACGTCTTTGGACTGGTTTATCCCACTGTTTGTGCAGCAGTGTGCAGTTTGTTTCTTGGTGGACCTATATCTACAGCATGTTTTCTCCTTGGAAGGATGTTCACAGCGTTGGGGAGGATGCGTTGGATAAATTGATATCCCAAGATTCATTGGTGCATCATAATGAAGACAACACTGAATAGATATATATACAATGGGATGATGTAGTACGGCTGACACAAAAATTGGTAAAAGAGGAGTTACATGCAGCTTACCTCCTCGAGTGCTGCAAATCTAAAATTATTCCTAGAGGCTTAAGGATGAATAAGGCTCCTGGATTATATCAAAGTGAACAAGGGTTTGTGAATTGTTGGAACGCAATATTGAATAAGTGTTCATTAGATCTAATGATCTTGTTAATTACCACAGCAAATAAGAAATTGGAATTGTTTAAAGTAGAATTGGATGAAAAATTAAGAGAGTTAAAGAAGTGCGATAGTGATTTTGATAGAGTACATGTAGATTTTAACAAAAATATGGTACAGTTTAGGAAGGAAATAAAAAATAAAAAAATGGAGAAATTTAAAAGGGATTAAGAAGATTATAGAGTTGGTTATGTATATCACTGGTGTAGGAAAGTGGAAAATGATAGACTTTGGGTTAAGAGAAGATCTACGTTTTTCGATCGTAAAGACAGTTTACCAGATGACCCCTACAAATCACTTAATAGGGAATCCTCTTTAGCAAAAAAGAAAGAGAAGTAGGAGTGAATCAATTGAAAACAATGATGCCTCCGCATCACTGTTTTCTTCTTGCAAGGAGAAACCCAATTATCCAAAAGAAAAAGGGAAAAAGAAATTTTTTTTCAATATGGACCGTCTGTGGAAGGGAGGCGGGAGAAGTACATCATGTTCACGACCACCACCAGTCACCAATCTAGACCGAGAACAAGAGTCAGATCAAGACAGGATGTACAACGACAACAATCCACACCGAGGACGTGGTCGTGGTCGGGGACGAGGGAGAGGCAAGTGGGGACGGACTGATCATACGAGAGGAGATATTGAATCCTGATAATGTAATCAACATTTCAAATTACACTTTTACATCCGATGAGATTTCTGTGTTAAATAAAGGGTTATCATTTGTCCCCATTAAAAAATATGACCCCTTTGAAGTCCAAGTGGATTTGTATAAATTTTTTAGAAAGATTCGTATTCATCATTTTTTTAATAATCAGGCAGTTCCCATAGAAGATAGGTCTATTATTAGTAGGACATCAAAGTGGGTGCCTCCTCTACAAACGGATCCCCTTATTGAGGCCTTTGAAAAGGTGGTAGTACAGCAGGTTGAAAAGGTAGTTGAAAATACACGTTTGCCTTTTCAAAATTTGACACAAAAGGAGAAATTGGCTATTAAATCCTTGCAGAAGAATAATGAAATTATTATCAAACCTGCTGATAAAGGTGGCGCAGTTGTTGTAATGGATAAACATAAATATATAGGAGAGGTCAACAGACAGCTTAATGATAAAAGCTTTTATCTTTGTTTGGATGGTGATCCTACAGAAAGTTTAAAACGCAGTATTGATAATTTAGTTATAACTGCGTATGAGATAGGATACATCACAAAGAAGGAGAAGGAGTTTCTAATTGTTGATAAACCAATCATGCCTACAGTTTACAGAATTCCAAAAATACATAAATCCTTGAGCAACCCACCTGGTTGGCCCATTGTGTCCGCTATAGGATCATTATTGGAACCCATTTCTCAGTTGCTGGATGTTTTTTTAAGGCCATACGTTACAAAGATGTGGTCTTATGTTCGAGATTCGTCTCATGCAATAGAAATTCTTTCCATATTTAATGATTTGGACCCTGACATCATTCTTGTCATATTAGACGTTGAATCACTTTACACAAATGTACCACAACTTAAAGCACTTTATTGTAAATAGCTTACCAGCTCGGTAACTGTTAAAATGTAAATAGTTTCCCCCAGTTCAAATCCATGTTATGTCTCCTGTTATATGTAAACTTACACATTGGAACATGGAACGTACGAAGCATGAACCAAGGGAAGTTGGAGGTGGTCAAGAATGAAATGGAACGTGTACAACTTGATCTGTTGGGTGTCAGCGAACTGAAATGGACTGGCATCGGGCACTTTGCATCAGATGATCACATGGTCTACTATGCTGGAAATGAAGGACAAAGAAGAAATGGTGTTGCATTTATAATAAAGAAGAAACTTGCAAGAACTGTAATGAAATACAATGCAGTCAGCGAACGCTTAATCTCTATTCGTCTACGAGGAATGCCTATCAACATAACTATAATTCAAGTATATGCCCCAAAAACAGCTGCAGAAGAGAATGAAATTGAAGAGTTCTATGAACAAGTACAAGCTGAAATTGACAGAACATGCAAACAGGATATCCTGATAGTCATGGGTGATTGGAACGCAAAGGTTGGCAACAAAGAAGAAGACAAAGTAGTTGGAAAATATGGACTTGGTAACAGAAATGAAGCTGGAGAAAGACTGATAGAATTCTGCAAGACCAACGATCTATTCATCTCGAACACCTTCTTCCAGCAACACAAGCGGCGACTGTACACATGGACGTCACCCAATGGATTGTATAAAAATCAAATTGACTACATCTGTGGAAGTCAACGATGGAAAAGCTCTATAACATCAACAAAGACAAAACCTGGAGCTGACTGTGGTACAGATCATCAACTACTAGTATGCAAACTCAAGCTAAAGCTGAAAAAGAGCAAACCACTCATGAATGCAGCAAAATATGACCTTGAGAATATACCACTGGAATTTAAAGACTGCCTGCAAAATCGATTTGCTGCTTTAGATACAAATGATAGAGTTCCAGAAGAGTTATGGAATGACATCAAGAAGGTTGTGTTGGAAGAAAGCGAGAAGTCTCTACAAAAGGTAAAAAAGAAAAAACGGCCAAAATGGATGACGGAAGAAACTCTGAAAATTGCCCAGAAACGCAGAGAAGCTAAAGCCAGAGGAGAAAGAAAGACAATCACAGAACTCAACAGAGATTTCCAACGTGCAGCAAGACAGGACAAGGAAAAGTACTACAATGACGCATGCAAGGAAATAGAAGCAGAAACTATTAGAGGAAGAACAAGACCAGCTTTCCTAAAGCTACGAGAGTTAAAGAAAAAGTTCCAGCCTCGAATTGGAATGTTACAAGATGCTCAAGGTTCTATGTTGAATGATGTTGAGAAGATCAAGAAAAGATGGAAGGAATATACAGAGTTTTTATATGATAAAGATCAAGTGGACCAACAGCCGTCTCAACCTGTACCTTATGATCTGGAACCATTGGTGATGAAAGAAGAAGTTGAAGCAGCATTGAAAGCCTTATCGAAGAACAAAGCACCAGGCATTGATTGCATTCCCATAGAAATATTACAGCAATCTGATGCAGCTGTTACCATACTTACAAGGCTCTGCCAAGAAATATGGAAGACAGCATCATGGCCAACTGACTGGAAAAGATCTGTGTTTATACCAATACTAAAGAAAGGTGATCCAACTGACTGTGGAAATTATCGCACAATCGCTCTGATCCCACATGCCAGCAAGATTCTACTGAAGATTATTCAAAAGAGACTACAATCATACCTGGAACAAGAACTACCTGAAGTGCAAGCAGGGTTCAGAAAAGGGCGAGGAACGAGAGACATCATTGCGGATGTGAGATGGATCCTTGAAAAGACTAAAGAATACCAAAAGGATATCTATTTGTGCTTTATCGACTATAGCAAAGCTTTTGACTGTGTAAACCATGAGAAACTCTGGGCCACATTAAGAAGCATGGGTATACCAGAACACCTGATCGTTCTCTTGCACAATCTGTACATTGATCAAGAAGCAACAGTTCGAACAGAACAAGGAGAAACAGAATGGTTTAAAATAAGGAAAGGTGTAAGACAAGGCTGCATACTTTCCCCCTACCTGTTTAATTTATATGCAGAACAAATCATCAGAGAAGCAGGATTGTATGAAGACAACAGAGGTGTGAAGATTGGTGGAAGACTCATCAACAACCTTCGCTATGCTGATGATACCACATTACTGGCGGAAAGTGAAGATGATCTGAAAGATTTGCTTCTCACAATCAAAGAACATAGTCTCAAAATGGGCCTGCACCTTAATGTAAAGAACACAAAGATCATGACAACTGGCATAATCAACAGGTTCATCGTCGAAGAAATTGAAATCGTGAATAACTTTAACCTACTTGGATCAACTATCAATAAAGAAGCAACAAGCAGTCAAGAAATCAGACGACGCATTGCTCTTGGCAGAATGGCTATGAAAGACCTAGATAAGATTCTCAAGAGCAGAGATGTCTCTCTCCATACAAAGATTCGACTTGTTCAAGCCATGGTATTTTCAATAACATCATATGGATGTGAAAGCTGGACAGTGAAAAAGATAGACAGGAAGAAAATTGATGCCTTTGAATTATGGTGCTGGCGGCGAATACTGTGTATACCATGGACTGCCCGAAGAACAAACCAGTCTGTACTAGAGGAGATCAAACCTAAGCTTTCTTTAGAAGCTCAGATGACAAGACTTCGACTTTCATACTTTGGACACATCATGCGGAGAGAGAGATCATTAGAGAAAGACATCATGCTTGGCAAGATAGAAGGTCAACGCAAAAGAGGAAGGCCAGCAATGAGATGGATCGATACAATAACAGCAGCTACGGGTACCAGTCTGTCAACAATAAGCCGCCTGACTGAAGACCGAACACAATTTAGGATAGCTATCCAGAGGGTTGCCATGAGTCGACTCCGACTCGACGGCACTTAACAACAACATATGTAAACTTAGAACAGATTTGACTGTCCGAGTATTATATTGTTTAATGTAAACCGCACTGATAACAAAGAGCGTGGTATGTAAGAGCTGTTAAATAAATAAATAAAATATTATTGAATTATATCTTCTCACTAGGCAGGAACATAAGCGCATCCCCACTTCATTTCTCCTAACATTAGCCGAGATAGCATTATGTAAAACATTTTTTTTTTAATCAACAGATTAAGGGTGTCGCCATGGGGTTGTCTATGGCCCCTGACATTGCTAATTTATACATGTTTCAGTTTGAGGAGAATTTTTTAATAGATTATCCCTTTAGAAATAGGGTCAAATTATGGATAAGATATATTGATGATATCCTTGTGATATGGGATGGTCCTATGAATGAACTGTCAGAGTTTGATACATGGATCAATGATCTAGATGAGAATTTACAGTTCCAAATTACTTATGATCCAGTACAGATCCCTTATTTAGACCTGATGATAAGGAAAGAGGGTAATAAATTTATTACTAAGCTATATAGAAAACCCACTGATAGGAATCAGTTATTACATTATACTAGTTTTCATAACCCTGCGTTAAGAAATAACCTACCGGTGGGACAATTTTTGAGAGCAAAGAGTATGTACAACTGAAGCTGATTTTGAACAACAGGCTACAGATTTGAAAGAAAGGTTTAAAGTACATCAATATCCTAATCAATATATTGAAAAAGCATATGTAAGAGCCCGAGATGCCTCCCGTGATACATTATTAAAACCATATAATAAAAAAGTTCAAACTAAGATGGTGTGTCCCCTCCTATATTCTTTGCAGTCCCACAATATCACAAGAATCCTTAAGAAAGAATGGCATTTGATACAAGCCATTCCCGGGGTTCAGGACATTTCCATTATGGTGGCTCATAAACGGAATGTGAACCTCCATAATCTTTTAGTGCCTTCAGTGTTTACGGAAAGGAAAATGTTGTCTAAATATAAGGGACAATACCAGTGCGGTCATTGTTCTGTCTGCACAAATGTATTGCCAGTATGCAATGTTTTCACTCATCCGGTTACACAAAAAAAAATTTTTATTGAAGATTTTTCTAACTGTGATACATCACATGTTATTTACATCATCTTATGCCCATGTAACATGTATGTTGGTAAGACAATACGCAATATACGGACACGTATCGTGGAACATAAGAGTTGTATAAGAAGGAAATTGGTAGATAAACTGTTGGTTCAACATTGGTTGGACATGGCACATAAGATATCAGATTTAAAATTTTGTGTTATCAAAAAAGTTAAACTTACTTGGAGAGGTGGAGATATTGATAAAACCATTTTACTTTTAGAACAACGATACATTTTTTTCTCTTAATACAATGACTCCATATGGTTTAAATTTGGAAAGAGATTTTTCAGTTTTTTTATGATTCTCTTTGAAGTATTTATTTTTAAGTGAGCATTTTTATTTTATGTTTTATTTTATGTTTTAAACTTGCGGTTTTATTGGTTTTAAATGGTGGGTTTTCTGGGTGTTTGCAATTAGTCCCATACACTGGTTGTTCTGGTTTGCACGGGTTTAGTGATTCAGGTATATGGCTTATATATGTTTTTTTTTATCCTTATAAGACATTTTTTTATCCTTATAGACATTTGTTGAATTCACAATTTTTACAGCAATACCATTTAGGATTATGTTTGATCAATATATTTAATGGTTTTTACAGTAGCAGATTGAAAACTGGTTCTCATTTTTAAAATTTTTTTAACATACATTTATTTATTTATTTTTTATTGTTGCCGTGCTTTTACAGTACCATAAATTGACACCTTGTGTGTAACATACAGGTATATAATGACACACATGTATTTTTTTCTTAAATGTTTTTTTAAATCACGGCTTCATTTTGCAGACATTTTAAAAGTTTTCATCCATATAATTTATACATGGTTATTATGTTTTTTTTATGTCGGCACTATGCAACGATTTAGTCTGTCATATGGCCACTATAGTATATATATTCTTTGTATTATTGTGTTGCCTGAGAGATATTCCACAGTGTTCAAATAGTGCATTTTCTCCCGCGGCATCTATTTAGCCTTTGGAGGTTTGGGGAGCTTGAGAGAGAGAACTTTTGTCTTCTCCCGCGGTTCCAATGATGTTTATGTAGTGAATTGTCCCTCTAGCCGTCGGAGTTTCTGATGGATTGAAAGAGAGAACTGTTATCCCTTCCTGCAGTTTGAGTACGCATTTAAAGCACGCATGCGTTGGCGTTTTTTACAATCTGCAAAGATCCTTCGGCGCGGCACAGACGGACCGTGCGTTTGGAGTACACATTGTCAGGTTTACTCTTTTTACCTTTCATTGTTTCAATATTAGGGTCTGCCCTTCATACAGACCATAATGTTGCTTTTTCACTTTGTTCTTGGATTACAGATTATTACACGTTGATACAGCATTTCTCTCTGGATAATTTAAAACCTATATCAGTTGTTTTTACATATATGCAGTAAGTACACTATATGAATTTTAAAAGCATTTCATTCATACAACAATTTTGATTGGTTTTAATTTCATCCCTGTTGGACTTCACACATATGGTTGTTTTAATCCACCCACAATTAGATTTTAGTAAGACTGACCTTTTTAGTGTAACCCTGCTGTGTCTGAGTTCACCTTCACCTCTAGATATGATGGTGGTAGTCGTGGCCAAGAAGTGACGTAAACCCAGACAACAAGGCACAAAATAAACTAATCTCGTTCACTGCTCCAAGCAAAATGAAGGAAATAAACTAAAAGGATTTCTTGAGCTCAAGTTCCAAGTGATAAGTATAATAATTTTATTTGTTATTATAGATGGTTATACCTAATAACAGATTTAATTTACATTGCATTCAGAATCTTTTTCTCTCTTTTTTACTATTATTTATTGTACTATAGAACATTTCACTATTAAATGCAATAAACAAAAGTCAAGTATGAGATTCGTCGATCAGAGGTTAACATCTCTGGAACAACATATCAGATAAGTAGTAGTATTTACTTTCTTCGTTCCTTAATATTTTCTAAATAACAATTTACTTGTTTGGTTTCTTTTCTTTTTAACCTGAACGTTCATATAACTTTTATCTTTACAGAAAACTTCGTACAGAAGTTCTATCAGCTTCTATTCACAGGTATGTATCTATTTTCCTTCTTCTCACAAAACAGAGTCTCTATGAGCACTTAACTCTCCGTAGTTGCAGTAGTTGTTGGTATCTGTAGCTGTAGAACTTTCTTGATAGATTTGATGACTTTGGTATTCCTTTCGTTGGAGCTCTTGTTGATGTAAACGCCGGTGTTGCTCAGCTGATGGTAGTTCCCGAACACCCACCTACTACCTAAGCTTTAAATAAACCAAAAATAGAAAACCCTATCTATCTTACAAACCAGCGAACAATCACTGTAAAACTATTCAGTACAGATTTAAAATTCCCTAACTGACTAAATAAAAACAAAGTATAATTAATGTCCCTAAATAATGAAGCCTATTCTTTACTGTTTTCCCTAGCTACTAACAGAGCTTCATTTAAGAATTCACTTCCCAAGACAATGCACTCATTCATCAATCTCATTATATGGCTTCAGGCATATTTCTCATCATCAATGACGTCAGTCACTTACTGTGCAAGTATCCTTTCACTTTAAGGTTTCAGGCACAACATACTATAGGCTACTTAATAGCAAAGCACTCCTCAAATGACACTTCCACTTCCTCTCAGTCTCTTCCTTTTAGAGAGCTCTCATGGAATCTTCAACCGATGTCACTTGCTTCACTACCTGGCAATACTTCTCAATCAGTACTGTCCAGTGCCACACAAAATCAGTGTTATCATTTACTTAGCCTGATTTTCATATAGTCCTAACAGCAATTACACTCTCAAAAACAATTTCTCACATATTGGTACCTTTTTACTGGCAAAAATAGTACATCTTTTCAGACACAGCACAACATACTTCTGCTCTCTTTCACTGTTCAAGCTCTTCTCCAACTATATTTTTCCTGTTGTCAAGGTTACGGTGACTCTTCTGACATCACCTATTTGCAGTCCAGCTGTTGTCAAGGTTACGGTGACTCTTCTAACATCACCTATTTGCATTCTAGAGCCGCTAACCAATCATAGGCATGCTTTAGGAATAAATACAGTAATGGTCAAAAAGGTATCACAGAGCAAAAAATTGTCAAAACAGGAGATACAACTCTGTACAGGAAACGTGAAAGTATCTTTGTGTCACACTCAAAACTTAATGCATTCAGTAGAGAATTCAGCCGACAACTTCAAGCATTATAGGAAAGCAACAAATAGGTCTCAGACTTAACGGGCAAAAACATACTCCAGGCAGTGAATAACTGTCAGAGTGTAGCCCTTCTTGCATCAATGACCTTGAATATTATGTTGCTGTGAAAACAGACGTCCACCAACTCCTTTAGCAAAAACAGTGAACTGCTTAACTTGATATATTCAATCGAGCTTATATAAGAGAGTGGGTGGCAGAACTTAGCTTATAGAGTATTGCTTGAAATGCTGCTTTGCCATCATCTCATCCCCGCTTCAGCCCCAATGCTCTCAATCGCGCTGTTTTGCGTTTCACCTGAGCAGGTTTCTTCAGGGGGTGACTGGCAGAGGATGGCTAGAACACTACAAAGTAGAGTACAGAAATGCATTAGTTTATGAACTGCACATACTTTCATTACTGTGCTAAAAGAAGGCATCCAGTATAAGGAGGAAGATAAAACACACAGCTTACGGCAGATTGCAAAATACCCGAACATTACCAACTGCTTCCAGACGCCGCGCATGCGGACTGAAGATTTATAGGACAGACTGATTGGTCAATTAAAGGGCCAATGGGAAGTTACAAACATACTTCCCATTCAACCCGCACATTAAGGCCAAAAGGAGATACCGAGCCCACCCGATGTATCCAGCGTTGTTCATACCAAGACAGGGCACCGTCTCTAGTTTTACCCTGAGGTACCCCGCCATAGCAAAAAAATATCGTCGATATATCGACGCCATAAGCAGATGTTCTGTTGAAACGGAGATGTGTCAATCCATTGCTGTTCAAAACGTCGCATATACAAGTTAGCAACCGATGGGGCGCAAGTGGCACCCATAGCCACTCCTCCCGTTTGATGATACAAAACCCCATCAAAAACAAAAAAATTTTTAAACAATGCTAGAGCAGCCAGATCTGATAGAAAACCAGCACAGCAACATAATATTCAAGGTCATTGATGCAAGAAGGGCTACACTGACAGTTATTCACTGCCTGGAGTATGTTTTTGCCCGTTAAGTCTGAGACCTATTTGTTGTTTTCCTATAATGCTTGAAGTTGTCGGCTGAATTCTCTACTGAATGCATTAAGTTTTGAGTGTGACACAAAGATACTTTCACGTTTCCTGTACAGAGTTGTATGCTTTAGGAATATGCAAATGAGGCATTAAAACATGTTCTGAATTCTGCAAAAATCAGTTTTCTTTTCAACTGTATGTTCCCATTAAAGTGAATGGCAAAACCTTAGCTTGGAGGTTTTACACATTAAAGACTTTCCAAAATAGTTCAAAATCTATAATCTTATTCAGCTTATCTAACTTAAATACTCTATTATTTCCAAATTTAAATTCATACATTTAACCCTTAGGTTACATTAGGATGTTTGTCATGAGAATTATATAGTGGGTTTGAATGGTCAAAAGAAATGCTTGCACTTTGTAGTGGTGTGATCTGTTACTGTGGTAATTTTATTCTTGTTGTCCAAATAAGTATTTTTTAAATCTGACAAGGTGATTTTCTACAAGGTTATTTGTTTGATTTTTAAGTTAGGCATGCTTTAATTTTCACAGTGAAATGAAATATGGCTTAGGGTCCTAATGACCACGCTATTCAACTGGTGATATAAACATCCCTCAAGGTACTCCTTTTTGATTCACTCCTGCTTCTTTATTATTTATTCCATATTAAGATATCACCCCCTATACTCGGTTTTATTTATTTATTTTATTTATTTGGTATAAATTTGTATACCGCTACTTCCAGCGATCAGCAGCGGTGTACTTGTGAAACAAGGGTGGATGTACAGTACAATATAAGTATACAAATCTGATTTCAGGGAGGAGCACACATCAACAAAATATGGTACAGGTTATACATTTGATCAGTGGGGTGGGATATTAGATTTGTAGATGAGCAAGGGGGGTAGAATATATACATATATACATTTTATTAGATCACAGGTAAGCCTTTTAAAGAGACATAAATGCCTGAATATTTACATAAATAGACTTCTGTATCCAGGATGGAAAGCCATTAGGATATGTGGTGAATCTGCCTAGGCGATGCCGTAATGAGTCTGGAAAAGGTGGGTCTTAAGCTTTTTCCTGAAGTCCTTTAGGTCTTTGATCAGACGTATCTCATGAGGCAGCTGGTTCCAGAGCATGGGTGCTGTATACGTGTAAGCTCTGTTGCTCGTCAGTTCTTTGACTGCTCTTATGCTACTTGGTACGCAGAGGGTGTTAAGGTTAGTGGTCCGTCTGCTTCTGTTGAGGGGCTGTGTGGTGATAAGGTTAGAGAGGAAAGAAGGGGATACTTTGTGGATAATTTTAAATGTTGTTACTAGCACTTTGTATTTTATTCGTGCAGTGATGGGGAGCCAGTGAAGCTCAATCAGGACTGGTGTGATGTGATCTATCAGGTTCTTGTTCATAATAATCCTGGCTGATACGTTTTGTGCCATTTGTAGGATGTTTAAGGTTTTCTTCGGTAGACCTTGCAAGATGGCGTTACAGTAGTCACGGTGGGGAATGATGAGAGCCTGTGCTACTGTTCTGAAGTCTGAGTGGTCAATGACGCTGCGTAGAGGTTGTAGAACTCTCAGCTTGTGAAATATTGCTCAGTTGGTTATCCGGAGGTGTTTGTCCATTTTTAAGTTATCATCAATCAATACACCTATATATTTGATCTCATTTTTAGAGTGATAGGTGTTGTTGTTCAGGGTGATAGTTGCAGGAGGATAGAAGCCCTGTTTTCCTGATATGAACATTACTTCAGTTTTTTTGTGGTTTACAGACATGTTGTTGTGTTGGAGCCAATTTTGCATTTCGTGTAGGCATTCTTCTAATTGGTTGTAATTAGGGTTGTTTACATCGAGTTGTGTATACATCATAATATCATCCGCATATAAGTGGTAGCTGATATTGTGTTTCTGGAAGATCATACATACTGGCTGAATGTACACGTTGAATAGCAGGAAGGAGATAGCTGAGCCTTGGGGTATTCCTTGGGTTTGGGGGAAAGGCTTTGCTTGTTCGTTATTGTAGCGTACCTGCTGCATTCTATTTGTTAAGTACGACTTGAACCACTTTAATGGGGTTCCTGCTATACCTATGGACGCAAGTCTGCTCAAGAGTGTTTCATGATGTACTGTGTCAAAAGCTGCTGATATGTCTATGAATATAAGTATGAACATCTTGTTTTTGTTTTCCAGGCCCTTGATGAGGTTGTCTAGAAGCGCTATGAGCAGGGTTTCTACTCCATGGTGCTGCCGGAAACCGTATTGATGAACGTCAAGGATTTTGTTTTCGTCTAGGTGGTCCTGCAGTTGCTGTTGGGCTACTTTTTCGATAATCTTTGCAAGGAAGAATATGCTTGATATCGGACGGTAGGAGGTTGGGTCTTCTTTGTTGAGAGTTTTATTTTTTAATATAGGCCTAATGAGGGACCTTTTAAGTTGTGCTGGCATGATACCTTGTTGCACAGATTGGTTTACTATATGCGCTATATGATGAGCAATTTCTTGTTTAGTAGATTTGGTCCATTCTGCTGGACATGGATCTAAAAGAGAGGTTGTTGTATTTAGGTTTGAGATGGTATTTATGATTAGTTTATCATCTATTGTCTGGAAAGTAGACCATTCTTCTTTCAATTTAGAGCTTGAGTTCTTGTAGTTTTGCTGACTGGGGCATGTTGTGTTCAGATCCTGAGGCTGGAGTGTCGGGATAGGGGGATTAAGTTTGGTTGCATAATGATCAGCCAAATCTTGGGCCTTTATTTTGCCATTGCAGTCATGATCATGCGAGGTTTTTGTGAGCGACTTGACTAATTCGAACAGCTCTCTGGGTCTATTAATGGCCTTGTTGAGTATGTTGGTGTGGTACGCTTTTTTGGCATGGTTGACCTCATTTTTGTATTTAGCTAGGAGCGCCAGGTATTCCATCTTGTGCGCATCATTCTTGGTTCGTCTCCATTTTCTCTCCAATTTTCTTAATTCCTTCTTCATTTTGTGCAGTGGTGGTGTGTACCAAGGTTCCTTTCTTGTTTTAGTTGCTCCAGTTGAGGACTTCCATTTTGGCTCCGAGGTGGCTTCTATTGCAGAGGTCCATTGTTGTATTAGGTCTTCGATGTCTGTGTTGTCTGAGGTTATGCGCTCCTCCAGAGAGTTTATTAGAGTTTCCTTGTTGAATTTCTGGAACTTTCTTCAAAGTTGTGCAGCTGAGCCAGATTCTTGTTTGTCTGCTGTGGTGCATAGATATAGGGTGAGCTCAATTTGGTGATGGTCGGACCATGGTACTTGAGTTACTCGAGTTTTGGGTTGCTTCCCTTCCATTTGCTGTGGCTTCTTGGGTAGGAATACCATGTCCAGGGTGTTCCCTTTGTTATGGGTCGCCTCTTGTATTAATTGCTTATACCCGAGCTGGTCCATGGCTTCTAGGAAGGAGCTTGCCTGCATGGGTGGGACTGAGGTAAAATTGAAGTCTCCCAGAATTATCTGGTATTTCTTAATTGCAGTGGTAGAGATAGTTTCCAATGTGTCTGCGAGAGTTTCGTGGTGCGGTGTTGGAGGTCTATATAATAGGCATATAGACATGGTCTTGTTCTCAACTCTGAGAATATCGATTCCTTGAGTAGCAACTTTTGATGTGTTTGTCAGACCATGTGAGGCCTTAGCAAGGATTAGGACTCCTCCTCCCCTTTTGTGTGTGCATGGACAGTTGAATATCTCATAGCCCGGTTTGTTTATTTGGTTCATTATAGCTGTGTTGGTGTCGGAGAGCCAGGTTTCAGTGATGCAAAGGAGGTCAGGTTTTTCATCGGTGATGATGTTGTGTATGATGTGGGTCTTGTTCCTTATAGACCTTGCGTTTATTAGAATGCATGAGAATAGTGCTTGTGATGGCGTGTTAGGTTGCAGGAATGTATTATGTTTTTCTTTGTTCTTAGCCTTATGTGGTTTCGGTTGTTTTGAGGTGTTCGTGGTGTGGGCCAAGTTGAGAGGCCTCAGGGTAGGTTGGGGTGTAGCTTTTCTGTGGGCAATATTGATATGTCCGTGCGGTATGAGTGTAGGCATAGTGAGTGGGGGATAGTGAAATACTGGGCACCATATGTAAGTTGTGTAGTAGAGCAGGATTTGGTTGCAGAGAGCATCAGATAAAGATAAGGCAAACGTTAGGTAACAATATAATATAAGTACATACTTAAACAGAGACATTGTATGGCTGATTCTGAGGGATATCTTGTTAGCGAAATTGGGTGGGGTTCTTAGCTACAAAGTTGCGCCGAGCTTGTCGGTGCTACAGTTACTTGTCTAAGATACAAAGTTGCTACAAAATTACTTGTCTAGGATACGGATTTTCCTTGTCTACTGTTGCAGAATCGGACGCTTTGACAATATTCAGGGTTCAGCTTTCTGAGAGTTGTGTAGGAATAGTGTTACCTTCTTATCTCCTTGCCAGATGCTATCCCGGGTTAGCGAGCTCGACCAACTGGGGGAGCTCTAGCTGTGTTCGCCTGGTGTTCTGACGTGGCACCAGCTAGACTATGTGATTGCCTTGGTGTGTGGATTCAATCTTCTGCTCTTCTGTGGTAGGCGCCTTTCTCGCTGTTCTTTCGGTTAGAGGGCTTCTGCCTAAGGGCCACACCAAAGGGCCCTCTGGCGAGGCCCTCAGGCGCGGGCCCACCCAACGGCGCTCTTCTTTTTATCCCCGGAGCTGCCTGCCCCGATTGGGCAGAGCAGCTCTGACGGCAGCGGTGGAGGGGCAGCTGAACGTTGGAGCTGGCTTCCGCCTGCTCTATCCCCCGACTGGGGAGCCTCGTGCTGATGGAGCGCCCGACGGCGCTCTTCTTTTTATCCCCGGAGCTGCCTGCCCCGATTGGGCAGAGCAGCTCTGACGGCAGCGGTGGAGGGGCAGCTGAATGTTGGAGCTGGCTTCCGCCTGCTCTATCCCCCGACTGGGGATCTTCGTGCTGATGGAGCACCCGACGGCGCTCTTCTTTTTATCCCTGAAGCTGCCTGCCCCGATTGGTCAGAGCAGCTCTGACGGCAGTGGTGGAGGGGCAGCTGAACGTTGGAGCTGGCTTCCGCCTGCTCTATCCCCTGACTGGGGAGCCTCGTGCTAGTCCCCTTCCAGTCCCAGCCTTTTTCTATCCCATCCCTCTAGCCCCAGTCCATATACCATTGACGATGTTTAATGAGTTCTTCAGTAAATAGAGAGTTAAAACAAATTTGGAATACAGAAATTCAAGGACAGATTATATGTTGAAAATGACATACACAAATATGAGGGAAACACATTAAATATGAGAGGAATCTGGGCAGGGGTGGCCCAAGGTGGGTGCCGAGCCATGTGCAGAGATTAATTACTGGGCCTCATTTGCATAAGGAGCCTCATTTGCATACATATTTGCATAATGTTAACATGCGCTTTTAGTAAACATGCCTCTTAATGAGTGTCTGAATAAAGAAAGACTAACAGATTTCAACATTACTATATTGCAGTGACAACCACCAGGCCCATTAGGAAGTACTACAAACACTGATCATTTAGAACCCATAGCAAATCCATCGTATCATAACAGCACTATCAGGACTCAGAAAGCACCAAACCCTACCTATCAAAAGGCAACACTGCAGATATTAAAACCAGTACATCTCAGAGAATACCAATACATCTCACTGGGGGAAAGAGAACAAGTGGGACTGTCAAATAGAAACAATATGAACAAAATACCTCAACTTGCTTACACATGCAGAACATAGACTGTCACCACACAAATAACAAGGGATCACAATTTAGAAATAGGAAGATGATAATTAAACTGGGAACCCCAAAAGCCAAACATGAAATGTACAACACTGCAGAAATAAAACTATAAATTAATTTCTACTTGCACTAAACAAAAACGCGAAGATGTTAGCAATACACACTTCCCAGACCTGACATATTCCAGTTAACAAATTCAAAAGAAAAAGTATCTTTCTACCTTCTGTTTGGGATTTTATTTTTCAGCTGCAATTGCTCCAGTCACTTTCTTCTGGTTTCTTCGTGTCTTCTGCGAGCTATCCATTTGTCCTTTCTTCTCTTTTAGATTTTTTCCATTCTCTCTGTATATCTGCTTTAACAAACTGATCTTTCCCCTTTTGCTCTTTCCCCCTTTACTTTCCTTATTCCTTTATCATCCACTCAAATTTCACCCTTCCATTCTCAATCCCCACTTACTCTCCCAATACCCAGCCCATCGTAGACTTTTCTTCCCTCCCACACAAAATATCTTTTCCCCTCTCCATTCTTATTCCCCATCCCCAACCCTTTCTAGTCCTCCCCCAAAATCAGCGAATGCTGGAAAAGGTTAAAGCTCTCCCGGCATTCGCGGCTTCACAGATACAGCCGCCAGCGTGAGGGAAAAGACTCCTCACGCTGGTGGCTGTGCAGAGGGAGCCGGGGCCTTGCGCGGGCTTCCCCGGCTCCCTCTGCAGCTGTCCACATTGTGCAATAATGGAGTTCGCGCGGGGCCCTGTGCGAACAACATTATTGCACAATGGACGGGCCAACCCTGGATCTGGGAGTAATCATATCTTACTCTATACCCCTCCTCGGGAACTCTGGCAAATCCCTTTTATTTATGCCTTTCTCTGCCACAGCCAACTCCAAATGTTCATTGCACCTTGCTGCTCCATATGTCTGGAACAAACTACCTGAGTCAGTATGTCAGGCTCCTTCTTTAGCCCTATTTAAATCCAGGCTAAAAATCCATCTCTTCAAGGCTGCTTTTGGATCCTGATGCTCCTCACTCTCTTGTTTACTATTTATGTGTATCTTACCATACTCTAGTTCCGAGATTTGTAATGTTTTTTTGTCTTGATTAGACTGTAAGCTCTGATGAGCAGACTGTTGCTTACATCTATATATATATATATACAGCGCTGCATACGCCTTGTAGTGCTGTACAGATGATAAGTAGTAATAGTAATATCTGACTTTAAGGTTGCCAGAGAACGCAACAAAACATCTGTCTATGGGGTATGTTTACTAAGCAGTGGTAGCGACTTCTAGCGACTTCCATGTGATATCGGAGTCGCGGCCCTATTGAAGTCAATAAGGCCGCAGCTCTGATATCGCATGGAAGCCGCTACTGCTGTTTAGTAATCAAAATCCTATATCATATCATACTTAGACAGGAGCTGAAATTAGACAAATGGGTGCCAGATGGAAGCTGATTGCATTTATAAACCCCTAAGAAACAAATCCCTCACTTGGTTTGCAGCTTGTCGTGCTGTGAGGGCTTGTGTGCATCAGTGATGCTGAGAGCTATCAGTAGCTTAGCTACTGGCAGGGTCTCCCAAGATAGATAGGTCTCAGCTGAGATGCCAGACTAAGACTAACCAACCATTTGGGTAGCAGCAGAATGGGACGGGGTTGTAAGCGGAAGATCATATTTCTGTGACAAATGCAACAACACTGGAATTAACTGCATGGAAGAAAGGCTTGGCAAATCTACTTCTGTATCTTGCCTCAAAAACCCAGTGGATAGACATAAAACAAATTGTGCTATAGTGCTGGAAGATGAGACCCCCAGGTTGGAAGGCACTCAAATGGCTACTGGGGATGAGCTGAAGACTTTTCAGAGTAAAGCCAGTATTTATTATATGGCTGGATCTGCTGATGTAGTTGCACATGAAAAGAAAGTCAGAAGTTGCAAAGATATCTTACATAATGGGACAAGGAACTTACGAAGCATGAACCAAGGGAAGTTGGAGGTGGTCAAGAATGAAATGGAAAGTGTACAACTCGATCTGTTGGGTGTCAGTGAATTTCAGCTTGAACTTATTCATATAACTCTTCAATTTCATCCTCTTCTGCAGCTGTTGTTGGGGCATAGTAACATAGTATATGATGGCAGATAAAGACCAGTATGGTCCATCTAGTCTGCCCAGCAAGGCGGCAAGAGTAGGTGCACCTGCCGCTCCGTGCAGGTCACCCCTCCCCATGCCTTTGTTTAGGAGCTTACCCACCACTCTGTGTAGGTCACCCCTATTTGTTGAAATATGAGATAGTTACTGTATATTTAATTTGATATTATCCTATTGCTATAAAGGTATCCACTGTGTCTGTCCCATGCCATTTTGAATTCTGTCTCTGTGACTGTGTTTGCCACCACCTATCGGGAGGGCACTCCAAGCATCCACCACCCTTTCATTGAAAAGTATTTCCTGACATTGCCTTTCAGTTTACCCCCTTGCAGCTTCATCTTATGCCCTCTAGTTTTACAGCTTCCCCGTTTTTAGAAGAGGTTTGTTTGTTCATTAATACTCTTTAAGTATTTAAAGGTCTGAATCATATCTCCCCTGTCCTTCCTTGAATTATACTTGAATTACAGTTATGTTGATAGGCATTCCTCGTAGATGAATAGAGATAAAGTGTTCACTGACTACATTGTATTTCATTACAGTTCTTGCAAGTTTCTTCTTTATTATAAATGCAACACGATTTCTTCTTGTCTTTCATTTCCAGCATAGTAGACCATGTGATCATCTGATGCAAAGTGCCCGATGCCAGTCCATTTCAGTTCGCTGACACCCAACAGATCAAGTTGTACATGCTTCGTACATTCCATGTTCCAATATGTAAGACATCTTTACAGCTTCTCTCATTTCATGCGCAGCTACATCAGTAGTCAGACGTCCTGAGGGCTTTGATCCAACCACATCATAAATGCTGGCTTTACTCTGAAAAGTCTTCAGCTCCTCCCCAGTAGCTAGTTGAGTGCCTTCCGACCTGGGATCTCATCTTCAAGCACTATAGCACAATTTGTTTTGTTGTAACTATCCATTGGGGTTTCATGGCAAGATACAGAAGTAGATTGCCGGGCCTTTCCTCCACGCAGTTTAAGTTTAGTGTTGTTTCCGTTGTCACAGAAATGTGATCCTCTGCTGTCAACACTGTCCCATTCTGTTGCTGCCCAGATAGGTGGTTTGTCTTGATCTGGCACCTCAGCTGAGACCTGTCCATCTTGGGAGACCCTGCCAGAAGTTAAACTATCAATAGCTTAGCCCTCAGCATCATTGATGCACACAAGCCCTCACAGCTGTGTAATTAAACCCTGGAATTCATTACCAGAGGATGTAGTAAAGGCTATTAGTGTAGCTTGGTTTAAAAGGTTTGGACAAGCTTCTGGAGGAATGTCCATAAACCATTATTAAATTATTAATGCCGTCATTTACTATGCTACTACGTGATATTTTATCTTAGGTTTTTTTTAGTAAAAATTTGTTATTGGGATTTTAATGAGCAAAGTTAAAGGAATGCAAAACAATACAAAGTAAGGAAAGCAGGAGGATATGATAGCACATGTATTAGCATGACAATGGTAAGAATTCACTAGGTACAAGGTACAAATGTATTTAATATACTGCACAATCAAAATTATCAAAGCAGTTTACAATAAAAATATTCATTACAAAACACACAGATGCATAAGGTAAAAAGGATTAATTAGGGTTAAAACGGAGTTCAACCTTAAACACTAGAAATAAAAGAAGGAAAAAAAATTAAGACTGAAATAGTGACTCACCCCAAGTTCCATTGTACAATCCCAAGCTGCACATCAACAATGTATAGATACAGGCTGAGATCAAGGTTTCATAACTCTGATTGCTGATCCAAATTAAAAAGCATGCAAACTAAACAAAAAAGCCTACTCTCTGTTTTAAAAAAAGGCCAACAATGCTGTCACTCAAGCCATTGGAGGGAAAGCTGTTTTAAAAGCATGCCCACTGCCCGATTGCAGCTCTTTCAAATGCTGTGGTCCCAAATGCGATTAGGAAAGTCTTCTTGGAAGTTTTTGGCTATGCTTTAGTGCAGTGCTGAATGTTTTAAATTGTTTTTGATAGTCCTTTGAAGTTCGTTTAAGGTTGTGCAGTAGGGCGTTACCCTTCAGCATTGGGAGGTTTGTATGGCTCCCGTGGTTGGGTTTCATGTGAGTCCCTTGTTTTGTTTAATGTATTTTCCTCCTTCTAGCATTCTTGTAGTAGTTGTTCTTTTGTATTTCCTCTAATAAATTAATGTCTTGTAGCATACAGCTCTTTGATGTAGTGCTTTTTAGCCCTGTTATCAATGGTGTGTTACAATGTTACCAACAACGATACTTTTTGGTTTCCCTGCTGTCAGTGGCTTTATGCACTTTTACTTTGGATGGAGAGGATATGGGGGTCATTCCAATCCTCGTCTGGATGGACAAACCCGTTAAATGCATGGATCGCACTGGCAGGAACAGAGTTCCCTACATGTATAGCCACTTGTGTGTAGAGGTCTGTTCGTAGGCGGGAGGGGGTGGGCCAGGGGAGAAGCAAGGGCGGGCAGTGGGCAGCGACTGACCCTGGACATACAGGGCCAATTCAGAGATCGGCCCTATATGTCCGGGGTCTGCAATATAGACAGGGGACCTATTCCACCTCGGAGGTGGAATAGGTCCTCCTGGATGGCAGCAAAGGACCTGGAGGAGAAAGTGAGAAGACGCAGGGGGTTCCCTGCAGCCCAATCCTGGTCTTGGAAGGCCTGATTGGGGGTCGGGCTGTGGGGAATATGGAGTTTGCTGCCACTGCTGGGAATTGTGGCTTGTGAATGGAGCTGGAGAATCGGGGTCCGGCCTTCACATACCGGCCGGTAGTTCAGATTCTGATCCCGCGGGCATGTCTAGCCCCCGCAGGATCAGAATCAGGTGCTACCACTGCACACCCTGATTTTGACAGGCCATACAAGTGGAGAACGGGCAGATTGGAATTGGCCTCCACTTGTTTTTGGTGCTTTAGGAACTTTTGGGGTCCTTATTAGTTTCCTAGCATGAAGCCATATACACTCACACACGTGTGTGTGTATATGTATATTCTTTTTGTTGTGATCCCCCAGTTTTTGATGATACTATGGCTGAGGTGCAAGTTATATTGACCTTTTTGTATCCAGAAGTGGTTTTCCCTTGGAATGAAAGTCTTGGGATTGATTCCAGTAAGTTGTGTTATTCTTTTTTTTCACTATAAACATTTTTTATTTATTCATTTTTTCAAAGTTTTTTGTGGTGGGGCAATGAAAAGTTTTCACCTTTCTTTTAGGCGGGTGGTAGCAGTCTTTGTGCTGCCCCCAGGAGATGGCGAAGTGTTGGTTTTTATATATTCTTTGGTGTCATATTGATTCTCATTATTGTTACATGATTCTGTTTTTCATTTGTGTTTTTATTTTCACTCATGTTGTAGGTTGTACCTTGTACCTCTGCGGATTTTTTTGAGATATGCCCCTGAAGCAGGCAGTTAGCCAAAACATGTTGGGCTGCTTTTAATGTTTATGTTTGGACAATTTTACGCATATTTATTTATCTTTGTATTTATGTTTTATCCTTTTATGGTTTTTATGTGAATGTATAAAATCGTATTTACTTTCTACCCTTTGTTTGCTTTTCATCACCACTTTGTGTTTTTTGATTTTATTAGTATGGTGTATAGCACCTTGATTTTTCTGATGATACATAGGAACCACAAGAAGGTTCTGCTGCAATAATTGAAAACATCTTGCAGGAGAATATAGAATCAGGAGGCTAGTCTGGAAAGCTAGCAAACCCATATAAAAAATAATGATGCATTAATAGCAGGATTTTGAAAACAATCCTAGCTTTAACCAGGAGCCAGTGATGTTCCTGTAATAAGAGAGTTGATTGATCTAATCCACTCTCCCCTGGCAGTCATTTCAAAGCAACATTTTGCAAAAGTTGCAAATTGCCAAATATACATGCAGAGAGACCATGAAGTAAAGCCTTACAATATCCTAAATATTCTAATACAACAGCTTGTGTAAGAAATTGCAGGGGTCCATTTATGAAATACTGCGACTAAAACAAATTAAATGAAGCATATCAAAAGCATTTCTTTACCAGGTATTCAAATGTCTCCGAACAGGCATCCCCGACTGGCTAATGTGCAGAGTTCCTTTCATTTTCTTTGCTGCTGCTGTTTCATACTTCAGCATGGCAAATGGCAAATTCCACCCAAAGGATACATATGGAGAGGAGTATTCTTTCCATGGTAATTTCCAAATGATAAGTGAGTAGCCCCCCCCCCCCACCACCTGAAAGATTATATATTTTAGAAATAATGATCCAGACATTTTGCCATAAAGTTTGAGAAATGAAAATATGTATGGTCCACAGTCTCAGGCTCAGAGGATCAAAGCTAAAACAACTGAGAATTAGAGGATTTTAATGCTTCAAAAAATAGAAAGGTAACTTGCAGGGAGCAGCATGCAAGGACAACAGGGGTGTAACCAGATAGAGCAGCACGGCAGCACTTAACATACATTAATGGACATTATTGCGTGTAAACCTTTAATAAATATTCCCTTAGATGTTTTATCTTGTTGCATGTGTGGAATTGCAGTCATACTTTTTAAAAACTTGACAGGGGTCCATATGACTTGATGAGCTAAAAAACCATGTCACAGCAGCAGATACCAACAATATCTTACAACAAATTATCAATATATTTCCTGTTTAGCATTGGAAAGGGAGGCAGTGAGTTCCTGTTCTTAGACCTTTGCATGTAGGTTCTCATCCACATCAAAGGAGTTTGTAAAAGCCTGCAGCAAGGTGTCCATCAGCAAAAACAATTTTGAACATACTGATCAGTTAATTGATGTATGTCAATCAGTTATGATCTAATACAATGGGCGAATTGCATTCATTTAAAACATTGTGAGAAGGGAACTGATATGGAGTCTTTGGTTCCTGAAATGTCATAGGACGTTCACGATGCATTATGGGGCAAATTATAAAGCATTCTGCATGGGGAGATATGTTTAACATGCAGAACATGACTATTCTGAAATGGCATGGGGGCATACACATGTAAAAAGTAAGCACTCTCTTTAGAAGTTTGAGCAGAGCAGGGGTGGAGCTGGGATGCACAAGCCTAGAGTAAACACACATTTGCAACTGCTTCAAAGTAGGTGTAAATTTATTCAACAGCATTTGTGCATTCGGAGGACAATTTTGGGAGCCTATTTGATAAAAGGCACATAGGTTTCTTTCATAAAAGAAGCACTTTTTTTGAAGACAGTTTAGGCATCTGTTTTGCCATTACCCCCCAGTGCACCCTACAATTTATGTTACATGGACAATATATTATGCTGCTGCTGTGCGCCATCAAGTCAATGCAGACTTCTGGTGACCCATTCCTGGGCAACATATATGGGCCAAGAAAAGAGTACTCCAAACTCATGCAATTTCCCTTAACCACAACCAGGCCTGGCTGAATATGAATACCCGATAATGTTTCAAAAAAAATCTGGGATAGTAAACTACAGCTTTGTGTTTGGGAAAATTTGGTTTATGTAGTGCCATTCTCGATGCTCTAGGATACTAACGAATTTTGGGGGGAGATCTCTGTAGAACTGCAGAAGAAAAAGAAATATAGGAAGCATATTTTATGTGCATCAAATCTTAGGTGCAATGGGCATGTGTAGGATCTCCAATCTAGCCTGTCAGGGCAGGAATGGGGGGAGGGGGGCTACTTGGAACAAAGATTCTGGACAATGGCCAACACTTCAAGCTTGCTTGCTGTTATTGTGGATCCAAGATCCACGTGGAAGCAAATAATTATTTGAGATTACATAGCAACCATCGAGAAGGGAAGGAACTAGGTTGACCATTAACACAGTGTACATTTAAAGGCACAATTTCTTGCTTGGAACAATTGACCTTGTACCACAAGAAACGCCTATTGCATGAAGGAATGGAGATTTCAGATTTTGTTATGTGTAACGATTGATTACCCACAGACACAGACAATTTAAAAGTGTGTACATCAATGTTTATATCTTTTTTTATATCTTGATTCTGACAAATAGCAACAGCTAGAGGCTGCAAACAGAATTAAAATTAAAAGGGACAATGTCCTGTACCTTTAGCTAAAGGGGCTTGTTTACAAAGCCGTGGTAGTGGTTCGCAATCGTTATTGGAGCCGCGGCTCCGATAACGATTGTGAACTGCTACCGCGGCTTTGTAAACAAGCCCCAAAGTGAAAGATTAATGCCTGGGACATTATGATATGCCTGCCCAAGATTAAATTGAAATAATAACTAAATGTGTGCTATTGACCAGTAGCCTGGTCCTGGGATTATGTATTTTAATGCCAGTCGAGGGACAGGTTCCATGTGCAAGATGCCTGCAAGCTAAATTCCTCATGAAATAAGTGAAGGAGCTCAGAGAAGGCGTGGTGAGGCTGAGAAACATCCGAGACAGCGAGAAGTACATTGAATAAAATGCTTCTTGAAGCATCCAAGCTCTTCAACAGAGCTAAAGATGGAACAGTTGTGGTCAACATTATTAGCACCCTTGCAGTTCCACCCCTTAATGTCCAATGTCTTCTTAAAAAAAAAGTGGCCAGTGAAATGGCTTTGAACTATATATGCACACATATCTGACACATAAAAGAATCAAATAAAACAAGACTAATTAAAAAAGGGAATAGTAGGAAATAGTATAAAAACTGGGACATTGCCATGGCATGATTATTCACTAACAAAGGTCAGACCTACAATAAGAGCTATCAAAAACAAAATTCTTTAATGTCTGAATGTTTGTTGTGTGAGGGATCACCCTTCTGAAAAACAAACTTTTCCTTCCAATCTTTTTAAAGGGTGAAAACCACCATCGAATATGTGCTCCAATACCTCTGTGAATACTAAACACAAAAATTGTTATAACAGAATAGTAAAATCAAAACTTGTGGCTTAGCTTATAACTTAGCTTAGCATCGCCAATCAGATGTGAGCTTTGTGAAAGGAAGTCCCACAATCGAAGACCCAACATAGCACTGCGTTTCGAGCTCCTACAGATGACACAAAACTTTGCAGATAACACAAAACTATTTAAAGTTGTTAAAACCCATGAGGATTGTGGAAAATTGCAAGAGGATCTTGATAAATTGGAAGACTGAGCATCCAAATGGCAGATGAAATTTAATGTGGACAAGTGCAAAGTTATACACCTAGGCAGGGCCGGCCCGTCCATTGAGCAAGAATGTTTTTTGCACAGGGCCCCGCGTTTCGGGGGGCCCCGCGCAAAGAACATTCTGCTTTTTTTTTCTTAATTAAATTTAAAAAAAAAAAAAGCTGGCCGGGCATGGAGTGTCCCGCGGGGCTCCCTCTGCCCGGCGGAACTCTCCCAGCGCGGCTGAGCCCCTCTGCGCCGGCTTGCAGATATGCAAAGGGAGAGTGTCTCCCTCGCGTCTCTGTTAAGCCCGCAGGGGCTGATGGGAAGCAGGGGCTGATGGGAAATTTCCCATCTGCCCCTGCGGGCTTAACAGAGACACGAGGGAGACACTCTCCCTTCGCGTATCTGCAAGCCGGCGCAGAGGGGCTCAGCCGCATCGGGAGAGTTCAGCCGGGCAGAGGTGGCCCCGCGGGACACTCCATGCTGCTGCGGCGGCGGCAGCGGCCAACTTTTTTTCTTTTTTTAAATTGCCATGAGCCGATAGGGGGGGTAGGATTGGCAATGGGCTGGGGGGGGGGTTAAGACTGGCAATGGGCTAGGGGGGGGTTAAGACTGGCAAGGGGCTGGGGGGGTAGGACTGGCAATGGGCTATGGGGGGGCTAGGACAGGAAATGGGCTGATGGGGAGGGGTTAGGACTTGCGGTGGGCTGATGTGGTTAGGACTGGTAATGGGCTGTGGGCTGATGGAAGGGGTTTAGGACTGGCAATGGGCTATGGGGGGCTGACTGGAAATGGGCTGATGGGGGGTTAGGACTGGAAGTGGGCTGATGGGGGGTTAGGACTGGTAATGGGTTATAGGGGGGGCTTAAACTGAAAATGGGGTGATGGGGGTTAGGACTGGAAGTTGACGGGGGGCTAGGACTGGTAATGGGTTGGGGGTTGCTAGGACTGGAAATGGGCTGAGTGGAAGGGGAGGCTTGAACTGCAAATAGCTGATGGGGAGGGGGCTTGGAATGGAAATGGGCTGTGAGGGAAGGGAGCTAGGACTGAAAATGGGCTGATGGACCAGCGAGGATAGGACTGGAAATGGGCTGTTGGGGGGAGCTAAGATTGGAAATGGGCTGTGGTGGGGGCTTGAATTGAAATGGACTCATGGAGGGGCTAGAACTGGAAGTAGGCTCATGGGGGGGCTTGGACTGGAATTGGGCTGAGTGGAGGGGAGCTATGATTTGACATGGGCTGATGGTGGGGCTAGGAAATGACTAGAAATGGGCTGATGGGGGGCTAGGATTGGAAATGAGCTGATGAAGGGACTCAGACTGGAAATGGATGGGGGAGCTAGGACTGGAAATGGGCTGATGGGGGGCTAGGACTGGAAATGGGCTGATGCAGGGACTAGAAGGGAATGGATGCTTGGTGAGACTGGAACTAGAAGGGAGCTGATGTTGGGGGAGGATTAGAATGGGATGGGGCTGGGAGAGTAAAATGGAGAGGGGAAATATATTTTGTGTAGGAGGGATGAAAAATCTACAATTGGCCGGGTATTGGGAGAGTAAGTGAGGATTGAGGATGGAGGGGTAAAATTTGTGTGGATGAAATAGGAATGAGGAAAGAGCAAAAGGAGAAAGATTAGTATGTTAAAGCAGATGTAGAGAGAGAGAATGGAAAAAAACTAGAAGAGAGAAGAAAGGACAAATGGACAGCAGATGATGGAGAGATAGCAGAAAACATGAAGAAACCAGAAGAAAGTGGCTGGACCAATTGCAACTGAAAAAAAATGCACAAAAGGTAGAAAGATATCTCTTTATTTTGAATTTATTAACTGGAATATGTCAGCTCTGGGAAATGTGCATCATTAACGTCTGCGCTTTGTTTGGTACAAGAGGAAATTAATTTATAGTTTTATTTCTACAGTGTTGTTGTACATTCCAAGTTTGGCTTTTGGGGTTCCCAGTTTAATTATTGCCTTCCTGTTTCTAAATTGTGATTCCTTGTTTGGTGATGGTCTATGTTCTGCATGTGTAACTGAGCTGAGGTATTCTGTTTATGTAATTCCTATTTGACGTTGCCCAGTATTTCTCTGAAATGTATTGGTTTAATATTTGCAGTGTTGCCTTTTGATAGGTAGGGTCTGGTGCTTTGTGAGTCCTGGTAGTGCTGTCAGGATACGGCGGGTTTGCTATGGGTTCTAAATGGGCAGCGTTTGTAGTAGTTCCTAATGTGCCTGGCGGTTGGCACTGGATTATAGTAATGTAGAAATCTTTTAGTCTTTCTTTATCCATACACTCATTAAGAGACATGTTTACTAAAAGTTAGTGTATGGTAACATTATGCAAATATTTATGCAAATAAGGTCACTTATGCAAATGAGGCCCCGCACCGAGTCTCCGCACATGGCCCCGCACCCCCCTTGGGCCGCCCCTGCACCTAGGAAAGAACAACCCAAACTATGGTTACATTATGCAAGGTTCCACATTAGAAACCACCATCCAGGAAAAAGATTTAGGCGTCATTGTGGATAACATGCTAAAACCCTCCGCCCAGTGTGCAGCGGCGGCCAAGAGAGCAAATAGAATGCTAGGCATCATAAGGAAAGGAATGGAGAATAAAACAAAGGATATTACATTGCCTCACTTGGAATACTGTATTCAGTTTTGGAGACCATATCTTACAAAGGATATAAAAAGACTGGAAACTGTTTTCAGAGGAAGGTGACCAAAATGATTTGGAGCCTGTGTCAGAAGCCTTATGAGAAGAGACTTGAAGACCTAAATATGGGACAGAAGAGATATGATTCAGACCTTTAAATACTTAAAGAGAAATAATGAACAAACAAACCTCTTCCAAAGACGGGGAAACTGTAAAACTAGAGGGCATAACATGAAGCTGCAAGGGGGTAAATTGAAAGGCAATGTCAGGAAATAATTTTCACTGAAAGGGTAGTGGATGCTTGGAGTGCCCTCCCGATGGAAGTGGTGGGGGCAAATACAGTGACAGAATTCAAAATGGCATGGGACAGACACAGTGGATCCCTTTACAGCAACAGGATAAAATCAAAATAAATTTAACTAACTACTTTCTCAACATACAAGGGTGTCCTACATGGAGAGGTGGGTTCACCCCTAAAACAAAGACATGGGGAGGCTTCACCCCTGAAACAAAGACATGGGGAGGGATGGCCTGCACGGAGCGGCAGGTGCACCTACTCTTGCCATCTTACTGGGCAGTCTAGATGGACTATACTGGTCTTTATCTGCCGTCATTTACTATGTTACTATGTTCCATGGTGCGACTGCACCTTGAATATTGTGTGCAATTCTGGTTGCCGTATCTTAAAAAGGATATAGCGTTATTAGAAAGGTACAGAGAAGAGCCACCAAAATGGTAAAGGGGATGGAAGGATACACCTATGAAGAGAAGCTAAAAAGGTTAGGGCTCTTCAACCTGGAAAAGAGACGGCTGAGGGGAGATATGATAGAGGTCTATAAATTAATGAATAAAGTGGAATAGGTAAATGTAGATTGATTGTTTACGTCATCAGAATATAGAAAGACTAGGGGACATGCAATGAAGCTACAGGATAACCTATTTAAGACTAATAAGAGAAAATATTTTTTCACTCAATGTATAATCAAACTCTGGAATTTGTTACCAGAGGATGTAGTAAAAGCTGTTAGTGTAGCTGGGTTTAAAAAAGGTTTGGACAAGTTCCTGGAGGAAAGGTTCATAAACCATTATTCAAAGGGACCCAGGATATCACTGCTTGACCCAATACAAGCATTGTGGAACCTGTGTCTTTGGGGAAACTGCTAGGTACTTATGACCTAGATTGGCCACTGTTGGAAACAGGATACTGGGCTTGATGGACCTTGTTCTGACCCAGTATGGCATATCTTATGTTCTTATACAAAGATTTACGAGCCCTGCTTCAGATGCTTGTGATCGAGGGCATGCTGCTCACTTTACTTCCAGCTTACAAACTGGTATGCAAGCTTAAAGGTATGAGCTCTTAAAAAGATACAGGCCCAACGGCAGGTGATGTCAGCAACCCAGCTCCCACAGATTGTTTAGATGATATAAAAGGTCTTAAAGGAGACTACACTAGTCAAGCTCAAGGTTGAGACCCCTGGGAGCCACAGTTTCTAGTCTAAAAAGCCACGGTTGTTCCAATTGTTGTAATCAGGACTCTTGATCTCCCCATGTGGATCAGAGGGAACAAAATGAATTATCCACCACTTGAAATCGAGGAAAGTATGTTTCATTTGCAGACAATGAGGGACAATAGATGCAGACAGTTTTAGTATTGATGCTGGACATGTGCTCACTCAGACGAGATTTCAAAGGTCTAATATATTTAAGATCACATGGACAGATCAGTAAATATACAGTGAACGATGATGAACAGGTAGGGTGCCACCGAGTGTAATATTGTTTTACCCGTGGAGCTTTCCCTCCAACTCTCACCTGTAATGACAGTGGCACAAAACTTGCATTGGGAACATTAAAAATGTCCAGGGGTTGAGTAGCTCATGCTTGCACAATCTTTTGGTGCCACCATATGTACCACAAAGTCTCTAATGTTACATCCCCTGCTATAGGCTATAGTAAAGTCACCTTGAAAACATGTAAGGAGAGCCAAAATATGCCAATGTCTGCAAAGTAACTTAGTAACCTGAAAAACATTTGCCATGTAGGGGAGAACTTCAACTATTTTGTCATCACTGCTGTGCTATTGTTTGATTGATAGAAATATTACTCTGAAATAACCAGTCCCGATGGGTATATTTTGCTCGCTTAAATGCTTTGTTGATAACTGCCATAGGATAGCCTTGCTCCAACAATCTTGGACAATTTACATGCATGTATCTTGAAGTCCTGTAAAATAGAGCAAATCCTTCTTAAATGCAAGAATTTGCCCATAGGCAAGCCTCTCTTAAGAGGGCCAGGATAATAACAATGGTAACGAAGTAAATTATTACGCTGGACAGCCTTTCAAAATAAAGTGGTACATAGTTTTTCATGGCATTTGTATATCAGCACATCAAGAAATTCTATCTGATTGTCATGGTATTTAGCAGTAAATTGTATATTGGGTTTGATGGTATTAACACAATTTAAAAAGCTCCAAGCTGGCTACCGAACCATTCCACAGGAAAAATATGTCATCAAGAAAGTGCACCCATAATAAAATATGAGCAAAGAAAGAAGTGTAAATGAAAGATGATTCAAAATCAGCCAAATAAATGGTTGCAACTGAAGGAGCAACTGTGGCTCCCATTACTATTCCGAAAATTTGGAGACAGAACCAAGTGTCATATAAAAAATAGTTGTGAGTCAACACCAATTCAAGCAACTGTAGAAGAAAAGATTTTGAGATCCTTGGAGGAAGTTTGACAGGATATCCCGCAATGACAGAGAAAGGCTCAGATTGATTGATGTTGGTATACAATGTGGCTACATCCATTGTAATCAAAATAACTGACTCACAATTCACTGAACATGATTCCAAAAGACTTATAAAGTGTGAAGTATAATGTACATATGATTTAACTTGAGCTGCTGTCTTTTGAAGAAAGCAGTCATAAAATTTAGATAGTAGTTCAAAGATGGAATCTCTGCACGAGATAATAGGATGTCCCAGAGGGCAAACCAGGGATTTATGAATTTTAGGAACAGTGTATATGAAAGGATAACGCTTATTCAAAAAGGCATATTCTTTCTTGGTTAACCAACCTGCCCGTTAATGCTCCCAATAACAATTCGGCAATTTCACTCTGAAGAGCAGGAGTGGGATCATGTGATACAAGGGTGTAATATTTGGTATCATTAAGCTACATCATAAGATAATGGGAATATGTCAAAGTGTCCTGTACCACTATAGCACCCCCCTTGTCTGCATTACGAATTGTTATGCCAGACCTGGAATTCAATTCTTTTAGCGCTTTATATTCTTGGGATGTAAGATTAGAAAAACGCTTAACTGGTAAGTATTCTAGCTTGTCGAGATCCACTAGAATTAAACACTGGTAAGTAGAGATGATAGAGTCAGGGGTGCTAGGAGAAACCCATTTAGATGGATTCCGAACAACCCTCTATTGCCTTGGAAGAAAAGGCCTAGCAATCTACTTCTGGCGATGCATTGCCAAGAAAACTCAGAGGCAGCTGGGTCACCAGGAATCAGCACTGACTTGACGGCACTAATAAAAAAAGAAAAGGAACAGTAGGCACAAAGGAAAGTCCAAGATTAAGAACCCTTTCTGGTATATCAGTCAAGGGATTTTTGTCAAGTTAATGACTGCTGTCTGGTGCATGATCTGGTCATAGGCCCTCTCTGTCCCTTGGTTTAGTACTGTTGATAGGGTCTGCGACCTCAAAATCGTCCTCACTGAAAATCCTGAAAGCAAGAAGCCAAAAAATCATTGATTTTACATGACTGATAACGAGATCTGCACTCAGTGACACACTATCTGTTCATCATCTTTTGTTATATATTTACTTATCTGTCCATGTGATCTTAAATATATTGGCAGAACCATTAGACCTTTGAAATGTGGTTTGAGTGAGCACACGTCAGCATCAATATTAAAACTCTGTCTGCACCTATTGTCCCTTATTGCAAATGAAACATACTTTCCTTGATTTCAAGTTGTGGATAAATGACTCACGGGGGAGATCGTGAGTCCCGATTACGAGATATGGAACAATTGTGGATTTTTAGACTAGGAAAGATGGCTGCCAGGGGTCTCAGCCTTGAGCTTAACTGGTGGAGTCTCCTTTAAGACCTTTTATATCATGTAAGTAATATGTGGGAGCTGGGTTGCGGACGTTGGGCCGGTATCTTTTTAAGAGCTCACACCTTTAAGCTTGCATACCAGTTTGTAAGTTGGAAGTTAAGTGAGCAGCATGCCCTCAATCAAGCATCTGAAGCAGAGCTCATAAATCTTTGGAGGAGCTCGAAAGCACTGCTGTATTGAATCTTCGATTGCGGACATTTTGATTTTACTATACTGTTATAACAATTGTTGTATTTATCACTCGCAGAGGTATTGGAGCACATAAAAGATTAAAAGGAAAGGTTTGTTTTTCGGAAGGGTGATCCCTTGCACAACAAATGTTCAGACAGTAAAGAATTTTGTTTTGGATAGCTTTTAATGTAGGTCTGACAATTTGTTAGTGGATATTTTTGGTGGTTTTTGACTTGTGGCTTACCGATTATTATAATTCTTTGAGGACATATTAGCACCCTTATAAACAATTCAAAATCAATTTGAACTGAAGAACCACATTCCCATTGCAGTAAAATTAGATGCACCTGTGATCAATTATCAGTACTCACATGACTTGAATCAACCAACCAACGAATGATGACTCTAATGTTTAAAATGGCCACATTCACTCTGTTCCATTTTCACAATAGTGAAGACAAGAGAGCTGTCTGAGACTGTCAGAAAAGCCATTATCACCAAACATCAAACTTCAAAGGGATAAAGACCATCTCCAAAGATCTTGGGATTCCTGTGTTTACAGTTCACAATGTTAGTAAGAGGTTTTCAGCTCATAATTTTCCTCATCCACAACCTCCCAGACGTGGATGAGGAAAATTAATCCAAGAGGTCTTTGAAGGTTAGTGCAAACTGTTGGAAAAACACCATGTACAACATCCAAAGAGCTTAAGGCTGACTTGGAGCAATCTAGAGTGGTGGATTCAACCCACACCATACACCGTGCACTAAACAAACAAGGACTTCATGGGCGAAGG
This sequence comes from Ichthyophis bannanicus, assembly GCA_033557465.1. Classification (NCBI taxonomy): domain Eukaryota; kingdom Metazoa; phylum Chordata; class Amphibia; order Gymnophiona; family Ichthyophiidae; genus Ichthyophis; species Ichthyophis bannanicus. The sequence goes on from CM066034.1 coordinate 585,525,963, forward strand.
CCAAGGAGGACCCCATTGCTCAAAGACAAACATAAAAAGGCATGCCTGATCTTTGACCAAATCCACCTTGAGAAACCACAATCCTTCTGGAAAAATGTTCTGTGGACAGATGAACCCAAAACTGAGCTCTTGGCAATACAGACCAGTGATACATTTACAGATAAAGAAATGAAGCTTATAAGAAAAAAAATACCCTTCTTATGGTTAAATATGATAGAGGTTCCTCTGGGTCAAAGGTCATGGGTCCTCCAGCAGGACTATGACCCAAAACATACACTCGAAAGTACACAGGAATGGTTAAAAAGGAACACATAGACTGTTTTAAATTGGCCAGCAATAAGTCATGATCTCGATCCAATCAAGACCCTTTGGAAGTCAGCCATTGATAAAAGGAATCCTGGAAACATTCATGAGCTGGAACAAATTGCAGATGAATAGTGGGAGAAACTACCAGCAGACAGATGTACAAAACTTATAGATGGCTACAAAGAAATGTTTGGAGGTTGTCATCACTGCCAAGAATTGTGCAACCAAATATTAGTGAAGGGTGCTATTAATCCTGTCCAAGTCACACTTTGTTTTTTTTTCTCAGAAATTACTAAATCTATGTTGCACAGACATCTCTTTTCTTGTTGTATATCTTTGAACATACTATTACATTATTATGATGACATACAGCTGGAATATTTCCAATTATTTCTGAAGATATTGTGCACGGCATACCTAATTGCAGCCCCGGAAGTGGAGGAGGTGAAAACATCCCAGGAAAAGGAAGAACCAGAGCTCAAGCACCCCAAAGTTACAGAATCAGTGACTACAAGGAAGCAAAAGGAAGTAGTGGTCGATGACTCTCCTCTGAAGGGTACTGAGGTGTCCATCTGCTGACCAGACTTGATGTCCAGGGAGGTGTGCTATCTGCCAGGTGCCAAAATCTGAGATGTTATGGAGAGTTTGCAGAGACTCATCAAGCCTACTGACTATTACCGATGTTACTCATCCATGTTGGCACAAATGATACTGCTAGGTATCCCTCAAGAGTGTATCAAGGAAGGAGTGGCCTAGTGGTTGGGACAAGTTGCCTCAGGCCAGAGGGCTGGGGGTTCAAATCCTGTTAGAGTGATTGGGGTTTTTAGTCCCACAGGCACTCCCTTGTGGCTTTGGGCAAGCCACTTCACCCTCCATTGCCTCAGGTACAACATGTAGCTTGTGAGCCCTTTGGGGACAAGGGAAATATATACCGTACCTGAATGTACACTACTTTGACCCAGTGAAAAGTGGTATATAAGCATTGCTATATAAAATCAAGAGTGACTTCATGGCCCTCAGACAGAGGGTGACACAGGTGATGTTCTGTTCAATACTCTCTGTTGAGGGTAAAGGCTGAGGCAGAGAAGCTTGGATATGAATGTGTGGATGGTGTCATTGAGAGCGTTTTGGTTTCCTTAATCGTTGGATGATTTTCCAAGGATTGCAGAGCAGAGATGGCATCCACCTATCCAAGAAGGGTCAAAGTCTCTTCCGCAGCAGAATGGCTAACCTACTAAAGAGAGCTTTAAACTAGATTTGTTGGGGATGGGTGAAGGCCCCCCTCAGGTAAGTTAAATATTAAATACATCTATAGAAATGGGTAAAAGGGGCCACATCTGGAAAGTGGTGTGCATACATGCCCGCAGTATGGGAAATAAGATCCCAGATGTTGAGGCTTTAATGGAAGAGGCTGACTTGGATTTCATGGGTGTTAGGGGGACAGTTCACAGATAACCATGACTGGGATGTAATTATACTGGGCTGTGCTTTATTCAGGAAGGACAGGGGAGGAGGAGTGGCACTATATGTAAAGAAAAATATTAAAGCTACAGAATTACAGTGCTTAAAAGGGAGTGAGGAGGCACTGTGGTTAAACTAGAAAGAGGGAACAGGAAATCCATTTGCATTGGTGTGATATACAGACCTCCCTCACAGGCAGATGTGAACAGAGATTTTTTTTTTTTTTTTTTAATTAAAAGACTTCCAAAGAATACAAAGATACAAGAGCCACAAAAATCTTCAAAAAGAATGCAACAGTATCAACACAACATCAGGTCACATTAGTAACCTACAATATGTCTTCATTTTTACACGTTTATAATAACCGGGACCCCCACCCCCCCCAACCTCCCCTCCCCCCCCCAAAGTCACCCCAATCCCAGGGCCCCCCACCCCCACCTCCCAACCCCCCCAACTATGGCTTGCTAATGCTAGGGCTCGGGACAGAGGTGAGCTAAGAGACACACATAGGGAGCAAATCTCCGGAGAGACCGGCATATCACCCCCAATTATCCAAAACAATCACGCGCCATAGCGAGAAACGAAGGGCGCCCACACCGATTCAAAGCGAACTAAACGCATCCTGCTAACCGCTACTCCCCGTTCCATGGAGTATGTATCCCACATGCGTTCCAGCCAGACCTGGAATGAGGGGGCCAAAGCATGCTTCCAGGCCGCCGCCAGGGATAGTCGGGCCGCATTCAAGCCGTGCCGGAGTAAGGCAAGTTGCAAAGCCCGGGCCCCCGGCACGGATGCCCCAAAAAGAAAAATCCCCGGATCCCAAGGGATACTCAATCCTAGAAGCATCTGCATCCGGAATTGTAGACCTCTCCAAAAAGAACGAATGCGGGGACACGCCCACCAAATATGTCCCAGGGTACCCCGTTGCCCACAGTTACGCCAGCATAGGTCCCCAGCCCCGGGATACATACGAGCAATCCGCGCCGGAGTCATATACCAACGGTACAGCAATTTATAATTCGTTTCTCGGGCATTAGTCGCTATTGAGCTTTTCCACAGGCGCGCTTCCACAGTCTCCCACTGCTGATCAGTATAAGAAAGACTCAAGTCAGAGTTCCAAAGCACCCTATGACGGGTGGGGCACGCCTGGGCCCCCTGCAAATGGGCATATAATGTCGCCACAAGACCCCTTGTAGTAGTGCACCCCTCACAGTAGCGCTCCAGTTCCGTCAGGTCCCGAGCAACCTGGGGCCGAACAGACCTAGAATTGACCCAGTGTGTCACTTGCATATAACGATAGAGATGCCCAGCCGGGAGATCAAATTCATCCTGCATTGCACGAAAGGGTTGTAGCCGACCATCAGCAAAAAATTGGCCAACCCGGCTGAGGCCAAGGTGCCCCCATTGCCGAAAAACTACATCACTCAAACCCGGTGGGAAAGAAGCGTTATCAACTATAGGGGCTAAAGGGGAGAGATCCACGTCATGGGGTCGAAAGTGCTGGTCCCAGCAACGGAGGGTATGAAAAATGTAGGGATTACTGGTGCACTTGCCGCGGCGAAGTTGTGGCCCTAGCCACAGCCAGTCCCCTAACCCCGCTCCCCCCGCCAAACTCATTTCCATCTGCACCCATCGCTTAGTGCTATCAGCAATCATCCATTTCACCCCCGCCCGACACTGCGCCGCCGCATAATACCAATGTAAATTGGGCATTCCCATACCGCTGGAACGCGTGCGGGCAAAAAGAACTTGCCGCGCTAGGCGCGGGCGACGATAATGCCACACAAACTTCATAAGCAACTGTTGCCAGGTCGCCAATGTAGCTCGCGGGATGGGGAGCGGGAGAACCTGAAAGAAATAAAGAAAGCGGGGGACAATCACCATCTTGACTACGGCTATACGCCCAAACCAGGAGAGGAGCAGGCCGTTCCAAACCTCTAAGTCCCGCCGGACCTGACGAAGCAAGGGATCATAGTTAGCTTTGAAAAGATCCGTCCGCTCCACGGTTAGGTTCACCCCTAAGTATCGCAGGGCTCCTGACACCCAGCGAAGAGGATAAGCCTCCTGAAGTTCCGCACAGACCGCCCTAGGGACCCCAACATTCAAGATCTCCGATTTAGTATAATTGATTTTGAAGCCGGAGACACGAGAAAAATTTGCGAACAGCTGCATCGCGATTGGGAGAGAAGCAGACAGATTCACCAAGGATAGGATGATATCATCCGCAAAGAGCGCGATCCGATATTCCGCAGGACCAATGCGGACCCCTCGCAGACCTGGATGATCTCGAAAGCTCTGAGCCAGAGGTTCCATCGCTAAAGCAAAGAGCAGCGGCGATAGAGGGCAGCCCTGTCGTGTGCCTCTCTCCAAAAAGAAGTGTCTCGAGTGTCCCCCATTAATCCAAACGCACGCCTGAGGCTGCTGGTAAAGGCTGCGAACCCAACCAATATAATTAGGGCCAAAGCCCATTATCTCCAGAACACACCATAAATATCCCCAATCCACCCGGTCGAAAGCTTTTTCGGCGTCAATTCCCACTAGCAACGCTGGTTGTGGATCCCGTTGCGCCACATGAATAATCTGCAACATACGCCGAATGTTGTCGGCGGCCTGGCGACCCGGCACAAAGCCAACCTGGTCTGGGTGAACTAAGCCTGGAAGAGCCCGATTCAGACGCGCGGCCAGCACAGAAGCAAAGATTTTAACGTCAACGTTTAACAAGGAGATAGGGCGGTACGATGCCGCATCGTGCAAGGGTTTGCCAGGTTTGGGTATCATCACAATCAATGCCTCACGTTGGGACGGGGAAAGGGAAGCCGCCCCCAAGACCTCATTAAACAAACAGGTCAAGGATGGCGCCAGTTGTGCTCGGAACTTCTTATAGTATTCTGCCGGAAAACCATCACTACCCGGCGCGCTGCCAGTTTTCAGATGCCGGATTGCATTTTCCACTTCGTCAATCGTAAATTCCGAGTCCAACTGAGCCCGGTCAGAGTCAGAAAGACGCGGTAGAGCGGTCCTCTGAAGATAATCCTGCACTTGATCCCTACCAGAGGGCTCTGCTTTGTAAAGCCGCTCCAAATAATCGGCAAAAAGATCACGGATCTCCCGAGAGATGACCCTTGTCTTTCCCCCAGCGTCGCGTAGTTCGCGGACCACTCTCGAGGACTGCTGTTGACGCAGGCGCAAAGCCAAAAGGGGGCCAGTTTTGTTCCCATGTTCATAAAAAGTTTGCCTTAATTTCCGGCGCTTATTGTCTAATTCTCTCTGCATTCACGCATCTAAATCCGCTCGAACCGTCCGCCACTGACGTAGGACCTGCCTCGACCCGGTTCGGGCGTGCTCCAAGCCCAGGCGAGCAGATTCCCTCACCAAATGATCACGATCACGTGTCCACTTTTTGCGCGTGCGGGTTGCCTCAGCCATAAGTTGACCGCGAGCTGTGGCCTTATAAGCATCCCATACCGTGGGAAGTGGAACATCCCCAGTATCATTAAACTCAAAGAATTCCTTAATAAAGTGGGCATGATCTTGCACTGCACCCTGCCGCCGCAGGAACCTTGCATCTAAACGCCAAAGACGGCGATTCTCACTATACATGCCGTCCGGGAGGGTAAGCCAGCACGGGGCATGGTCTGACCAGGTCAGCGCTCCAAGTCCAGCCTGCACTCTCCCGTCCATCAGGCACTGATCTAACAGAAAATAATCAATGCGAGTATGGACCTGATGGACCGGGGAGTAGTAAGTATAACCCCTCTCTCCCGCATGGGTGTCTCTCCATATATCCCGTAGACCCAAGTCGACCATCAAGCGTTGAAGGGCTCTTGTCGATCCCCCCATTCCCCCCCCGGCGCGACCCGTAGAATCCAAATGGGGCACTAGATGCGTGTTGCAATCCCCACCCAAAACAATGGGGCCTTTTGCAAAATCCGCCAGTAGGGCTTTCAATCGTATAAAAAAGGGCCCCTGACCCGTGTTTGGTGCATAAACATTAGCCAAAGTTAGCAAGTGTCCGTCTAGGCGAACATTCAGGAAAAGCCACCTCCCCAGGGTATCTCGTTTTATCTCTTCAATCTGCAAGGAGAGGCTCTGGTGAAAGAGTAGGGCCACTCCCCGCTTCTTCCGGCCCTGCGTGTCGGAGGCCACCCGCACCTCAGTGTATGGGGATCGCTTTAGCCAGCCCTGTTTGGAATTCTGAAGATGGGTCTCCTGCAGATAAACAATGTCCCCTTGCAAAGTGCGCAATTCTGAAAACAGCAGGGACCGCTTCCGCGGGGAGTTAAGACCCTTAACATTCAAAGAGATAAAGCGCACCATTAAGAAATACAACCTAACCCCACACATCCGCTAGCCTCCCAGAAAGTCCCAATGGGGGCTCCCCCCAGCAGACCCAGAAAATTAGTTAATCGGGCCCGCCTAGTCCACCCTCCAAGAACAAAAGCCATAGACCCTCCTCCCCAGCCCAAATAGACCCCCCAGCGCCATGTTGGGAAACCCCCCACTCGTCACCCCCCCCTTCCCGTCAATACCACCTGCCTGTCTAGGTTAATACAGGACACGGTAAATTGACCACAAACCCCGTACCCCCCAAAACCCCTCAAAGTGAAAACTCAACCTAAACATAGAAAAACATTCCCCCCACTATTCCCCCACCCATCCCAGATCCTCAATCCCATCATATCCCCCCACCAGAACAATAACATCAGTAAAACATTTGCAGATCAACCGCCGCCCCCCATGGAGAATGGAGTGGGGACCCCAGGCTAATCCTTGCCACCAGTCATCCAAAAATCAGGGGACCCACTGGTTGAGGCTCCCTAAAAAAAGAAAAAATAAGAGGAGCTCTTCACATCCACAAGTGTGTCAAGTGGACTTGCCCACCCGGGTCCACTCGGCATGCTGGGGCTTAGGGGGCGGCGGATGAGGCTGGGCATTATCATCAACTAAGCCCGCTTGGCGAAGAGCTCGCCAAGCTTCAGAGTAGTCCTTTGCAGAAATCTTTTTGTTGCCCAAAAGGAAGTTCATTCTAAATGGGAAGGACCAAGAATAGCGAATCCCCTTGCTGTTCAGGACCGCCAAGACTGGCTTCATCTCTCTCCGGCGAGCCAAAGTGAACGTCGAGAGGTCCTGGTAAATGGACACTGTCGCGTCCTGGAAGCGGACCGTCTTCTTCTCCCGGCCTCGTCATATAAGAAGCTCAGCATCAGAATAGCGTAGGAATCTCGCAATGACATCTCGTGGTTGGCTGTTAGGGGGTTTTCCCAAAGCGCGATGAACCCGTTCAATTTCCATTCCAGAAGCGTGCGTAGCCAGCTCCTCCGCCGGAAGCAACTCCGCTGTCAGCAGCTTAAGCACAGTCGGCAAGTCTTCTCCGCCCCCCACCGCCTCTGGAATTCCACGAAAACGCACATTGTTGCGGCGGGAGCGGTTTTCAATGTCATCAAGTTTATATGTCAGCTCCATGGCCTGCGCACGCTGCCTGTCGAGAGCACATTGTAAGTCCATCAGAGTCCCATCCTGATCAACCACTTTGGTCTCCACGTCCTCTACTCGGGCTCCCAGTTCCTTAACGTCGGTCCGGAGTTCTGCGACATCTTTCATCAAATCTTCTCGTAGTGCGCGGAACTCGTTGGCTAATTCTGCAAAGCCCCTATGGAGTTCTTGTTTGATTTGAGCTGAGGAAAGTTGCTTATGAGGGGTTCAGTTCCTCTTCACGTACAGTCTCATCGTCGGAACCCGTTGGAGGAGATTGGCCGCGCGGGCTGCTTGAGGCTCCGGGCTTACTCTGCAGCCGCTGGGAGGAGCGCATCCCCTCCCGAGTTTCAGAATTTTTGGTTTTAGCAGCCATCACACCGAGTCACCAAGTTCACACAGTGTTAGGAGAGATGGTGCCAATGCCAGCAAGAGTGAGGGCACCAGAAAGAGGACGGTGCTCGAGGTCACACCAGCCTGTAGAGTAGCCACCACTACACAGTGTCAGGAGATGCGGAAAGGCAACGTCAGCAAAGCAACAAGCACTGGTGAAACAGTGGGACAGGGAGTCTTAAGCTGCCTCCGGCCCCCCTGGAGAAACAGCCTGGCACAGGTGATAGTCAGAGAGCAGTGCGGGGCGGTACCAGCAAGAGCCTGTAGCTGTAGATTGTAAAGCTTCAAGGAGAGGCCTGGGGTCAAAGAGGTCGCGTGTGCAGGCCTGCAGGGCACCCAGAATCCAATCGGGAGGGCGGAGGCCTCAGCGGGACACTGGGCTGCCGAGGAAAAATGGACCCGGTCACCAGCTCCAATCACAGTTCAAGGGGTGTGCAGGGGAAGAGGCAGCAGTCAAACTTACCCCCCTCAAGATGGCTCGTGTTGGTGGGGAAGGGTGATAAGCGCCGGTAGTTGCCGCGGCAGTTGCCGCGTGGATTTCACATGGTCCCGATCAGTCTCCCCTTCAGTTCTTCAGCGCTACAGCCAAGCGCCACACGCTTGAGAGTGCGTGCCTCCTCCCGTTATTCGGACCGCTGCTCGAGCCGCAGGCAATAGTAAAGGTTCAGCCCGTAGGCCCTGCGGGAGCCCGCCAGGCGATTTTCGTCAGTGCCGGATACCGCGGCTAGCGGCAGAGTCAGTCGGAGGAGAGTCTGGCGGCAGGAAGCAGCTTCTGGCAGGCCATGCTGTAACGGTGAACTCCTCGGCTCCCCAGCCTCCAGAGGTCCTGCAGAATCACTGGGTCAAGCTCCGAGGGGGATCGCTGGCTCACGCTGATCCAGGGCAGGTACGGGGGGGGGGGGATAAAATGCAGCTGTTATCGTATGATTGCAAAAATTAGGGGTTGAGGGGACGGAGCTCTAGTAACGTGCGGCCATCTTGCAGTGGGCTCACGAGCGCCCCCGTGAACAGAGATTTAATAGAAGACATACTCTGTATTGCCATAAAAGGAGAAGTGTTACAGATAGGTGATCTCAATATGTTGGATGTCGATTGGTGGAGTCATCCTGAAGTAAGGAGGATCCTGGATTCTCTACAGGAAGAACTATTCTGGCAACTGGTAACAGAACCCACAAGTGAAGTGGCCATACTGGACCTAGTGCTTACCAATGGGGAAAGCATTTCTGATATTACAGAGGGAGATCATCTTGCATCCTGTGATCACCAGATGGTGTGGTTCAGTATTAGGACTAGGACTGATAGAGGCCATTCAAAAGCAAGGGTCTCAGATTTTAGGAAAACTATCTTTGCCAAGATGGGACAATACCTCAATGAGCCGTTAGCAGCTGGAGGATGTAGAAAAGCAATAAGCAAAACCAAAAGGGGATTTTTTAAAAAAAAATTGTATTTATGAAATTATACAACTTTTTGCAAGAATAATTCAAACTCTTGAACAGAAACAGAGCAACACACAAGTAAATTACAAAAGAAATTATTACCCAGCAAAGCACAAAACTGTGCACTCATTGCTTGCTCACCCAATACCACAATAAAGAGGGGGGGGGGAGATGAAGAAACATATCCTACAAAGACAGTGCAAAGAAAAAGAACAGCCAGGTGAGCGACCAGCATTTACTTTCACAAACCATCTGTAGGAATATCAATTGCAGCCTCAAGACGCCAGGCATTCATGAAGGCCAGCAGCTGGGAGGGCTCATATAAAATACAGGAAACAGCACAATATTTCACCAAGCATTTGGGATGTTTTAAGAAAATGAGCACTTCCAGCTGTTGGACTCCTGGACATAGGAGAAGAAATTTTCTGCTTGTCCTTTGAAATATCTGGATAGATACAGACCAATAAAAACATTCTCAACATCCATTATCAGTCCAACAAAAGTGCAAAAGTCACAATCAATGTAGAAGGCACTTCAAGCTCCTCCTGAGAACTTTCCAACAGCTCTGAAATATTTAAGCTGTCAGATTGCTGAGTCCCCACAACCACACTAGTAGAGGTCTTCTTACTCGGTGGGAGATAATACACCCTCATATCCCATGCAGACACAGACTTGACCAATGGAAAGTTTATTAGCCTTAGATTACAAGCTTGAGGTAAGTTTTCCAACTTTTCAATCTGAGCATTAATCACTGTAGAATTCTTCATACACACTTCTGAATGACTTTCCAACACAGTTAATCTTGTTTGCATCACAGCACAATGAGTCTGTACTGCTGAAATCCTATTAGCATTCTATCCAATTGTGCCAGAATCTAAAATTAGTTTAGTTGATAAAGCAGAGAACTGGGAAACCAACGTCTCACTTAAGGACACAATCGCCGTCCATATGGATTCCAAAGTAAAGATCACAAGGCGAGCTAATGAAAATGAGACTAAACCAGTACCAGCAATGAATCCTCCTTCAATCCGATCACTGATAGTCTCACTGCTGCTCACAACAGCTACTCCTGCTGCCGAATCTCTTGCCGGGGATGCTGAGGATGCCACACCCTGTAGTATGTCTGGGGTATGCAGGGCTACCGCACTACCCACTCCCAGGACTGGCCCTCCCAACCAAAGGGATCCTCTCCTTGAAAGAGGGGAATCTTGCTGCAGGCCTAAAATGGGAGACTGTTGGGTGCAGGAAACTTTTGGTATTCTCTGTGCTTTGGGGGAGAAAGCAGACACCCTGAAACAGATGCTGAGTTCTCTGGTTCCAGCAAATCTGTAGCCAGGTTCACGTCCCCCATATTTGCCGGACACCACGGGGGCTGCGAAAAGAAACAATCTAATGGTCCAGAGACCACAGGTAATGGCAAGGAGGTAACTGGGTACAGTGAGGGCTTCACACCTCCTTTTATCTTCCGTTTTTTCCACATGGTGAAACACAGTCACCACATTAGTGCCTGATTGTCGCCATCTTCAAGAGGATATTTTAAGAGCAATAAACCTCTTTATTAGAAAGGTAAATAAATGTAACAGGAAAAGGGGGCCACTATGGTTCTCAAAAGAAGTAGTAGAAAAAGTGAAGAAAAAGAGGGTGGCCTTCATAAAATACAACAGATCACAGAAAGAGGAAGAGCAAGCATCAATATTTGGAAAATATTGAGAAGCTAGGAACATAGTAAGGAAAGCAAAGATACAAAAAGAAGAAGAAATAGCCTATACAATAAAATGAGGGAGGGGGGAGATATTTTTCAGATATGTTAGCAAGAGTAGGAAGTACAAAAACAGTACTGTCAGACTCAAAGGTGAAGGGGAGGAATATGTAGAGGCTGATGAGGATAAAGCGGAATTGCTTAACAAATATTTTAGTCATGTATTCACAGATGAAGGAAGACCAAGAAACAAAAGAAGGAGGCCTTCTGCAGAAAAAAACAACAGGAATACAGCGGAGGGCAAATACCACGGCCAACCAACGATTTCACCAAATATCGTTGGTTGACCATGGTATTTGCCCTCCGCTGTATTCCTGTTGTTCACAGATGAAGAAACCAAAGAAACAGATACCAAGACTGGCAGTAATTTCAGGTTTGAAAAACCCCTTTTATTGTTCCCTACACGTTTTAATTATTATTTGGTTTTATCAATTCTATTGTATTCATTTTTTTATTTAATTATGATTGTGCTTTCTCAAGGTTTGCTCCCTCAATATATATCCCTCTGAAGAAGGCCGGGAGGCCGAAACATGTAGGGGACAATAAAAGGGGGTTTTCAAACCTGAAACTACTGCCAGTCTTGGTATCTGTTTCTTTGTTTCCTCATATCCTACAGATACTTTTTTTGCTTTTTCTGTTTTTTTTTTCACAGATAAAGAGCCAGGAGCAGGACCTCAGAAAACACCTACAAGTGAAGGGGTTCTTGAATGGTTTTCAGAAGAATGCATTTGTGAGGAACTATCTAAATTAAAAGTAGAAAAAACAATGTGGTCAGATGGGATACATCCCAGAGTATTGAAGGAACTTGGGGGAAGTTCTAGCAGCTCCACTGTATGACTTTTTCAATACTTCTTCAAAATCGGGAGTGGCCCCAGAGGGCTAGAGAAAGGTGCATGTGGTCCCTTTACACAAAAGCAGAAGTAAGGATGAGGTTGAGAACTACAGGCCAGTTAATCCGACCTCTGTGGTGAGTAAATTATTGGAAACGCTGTTAAAACAGAGGATAGCGAGGTTTCTGAAGTCCAGTGGATTGCAGTATTCAAGGCAGCATGGGTTTACTAGAGGCGGGTCTTGTCAGACAAATCTGATTGATTTCTTTGACTGGGTGACCAGAGTTGGATTGAGGATGAGCCCTAGATGTGGTGTTCTTAGATTTTAGTAAAGCCTTTGACACATTCTGCACAGGCGACTTATAAATAAATAAATTGAGCACCCAAGGGATGGACCCTAAAGTGACTGACTGTGTTAGAAATTAGTTGAGTGGGAGGTGACAAAGGCTACAGGTAAATGGAGCTCATTTAGAGAAGGATGTTACCAGTGGTGTGCCACAGGGATCTGTCCTTGGTCAGATTCTTTTTAACATTTTTGCAATAGAATAGACACTGAGGAAGGAGTAGAAAACATGAGGAGGGGGGGTCTAGCTAAGCTTGAAGAATGGTCGAGAATTTGGCTGCTGAGATATAACGCTTAAAAAATGTGGGGTCATGCATTTGGACTGCAAAAATCCAAGGGAGCAGTACAGTATAGGGGGTGAAGTTCTTCTGTCCACAAAAGAGGAGTGGGACCTGGGTGTGATTGCTTCTGATGATCTTAAAGTGGCTAAACAGGTAAAAAAGGTGATGGCGAAAGCAAGAAGGCTGCTTGGGTGCATAGGGAGAGGAATGACCAGCAGGAAAAAGGAGGTGATAGTGCCTCTGTATAAGTCTTTGGTAAGTCATTTGGAATATTCTGTGCAATTCTGGAGACCGCACATTCAAAAGGATATAAACGGGATGGAATCGGTGCAGAGGAGGGCTACCAAAATTGTCAGTGGTCTTCGTTATAAGCCATACAGGAACAGATTTAAAGATCTCAATATGTATACTTCAGAGGAAAGGTGGGAGAGAGAAGATATGATAGAAATGTTTAAATACCTCCATGGCATAAATGCACATGAGGAGAGCAGGACATTGAAAACAATCTCTGCTGTGAGGGGACATAAGATGAAGGTGAGAGTGGATAGACTCAGGAGTAATATGTGGAAATATTTCATTACAGAAAGAGTAGTAGATGCATGGAATAGTCTCCCAGTGGAGGTATTAGAGATGAGGACAATATCTGAATTCAAGAAAGCATGGGACAAACACAGAAGATCTCTAAAGGAAAAAACGGACTATAGTAGTTGATATGGAAGGGCAGACTACATAGGCCATATGGTCTTTTTCTGCTGTCATGTTTCTAACTCAGTTTAACATAATGAACAGTTGTTTCCATCCTGGCCCGTCTTTTGCCAGTGTGAGGCCCCTGGCACCTGGCGGCCTGCAGGGGCCCCGGATGGGCCGGATCCCACATGATGAGCCCAGCTGCTCATGTCATGGACTCCTCACTAAAGTCACTCGTGACATCATTTCATTACAAATCATTGAAATCAACTTTAATCAATTACTGACAAACTGACCAACAAAGCCGACAATCATATGTCCACATCACAATTCACAAACAGCCTGTCAAACACTTAACAATCAAATTGGAAATTTACAGTTTCAAGCATTCTAACTTTGCAATGCATTAATGCACATTCGACATGCTGACTGCTGACAGTTAGCTAAGTATCAACATGTCAAAGTTTGAACATATGTTAATGCAAATTCACGGATAATGCACTCAGAGTCAACTTCTCTCAGAAGATCCTGCTCGATACTCAACAAGCTAAGCATGTTCAGACGTTCATGCGACATCGTTGATCTGAAATGATTCTTAATCAGCTTCAAGCTTGCTGAATGACCGCTCACCTGAGCAGTTCGTCACCATGAGGCAGAGGAAAATATGCAGCGCTATCTCTGTGTTCGCAAACATGCTACGGAGGCCATTATCAACGATGAAGCGATGCAACTGAATTTTGATCTTGCTGCAGATTATAGCATTATCTGGCTTGTCATTCTCATCTTCCTCTAGGTCGTTTGACTCCGACGCCTGCAATATTTCCTTGTCCAACTTTGTTTGCAGAGCTGCCTTAAATTGTACTAACACTTCCGCAAGTTCAGGCTGCAGATCGGAGGCATAGCGATTAACTAATTTGCTTGCACCTTCTCGAATTTCTGCATCAGAAAGTGATGAAATTTTACACAAGAAAGCAAATCGGTCAGCCAATTCAGCATATGCTTCCTTGCACTTTGACAGTGCAGCAGCAAGGCTGTCGATGATAATGATGAATGTGTCAGTACGGAATTTATCACTTGGTTGCAACTGAATCTCAGTGTCTACGCCAGATTCGTTGTATCTGCGATTTCGTCTGCGTACTCACTTGCTGAGATCAGCCCGATAGTTTTCACAGTGTAACAGGTCTTTGCCGTGTGCTTCAAAGTGGTCGAACTGTTCACGAAGGCTTTGGATGTACATCTGCAGTGAGTCATAAATGCAACAACAGAATTCAAGTTTTGATCAGCTGACGCTGTTCACTTGGAATCTTGCGAGAACCTTCTGCCAGAAAGCAGCCATTATGCCCATCTCAAGGCACTGCATTCGATCGTGCAATCCTCTGGCTTCTTGACATGTCTCTGCCTTGTGTTCGCCCACTTTGTCATCTATAATGTCCTCCAGAGCTTCGACAATCTCATCATAGTCCCTCACCAGAGCATTTGCCGCATCGAATCGTGCTGACCACTGTGTGTCGAACAGTCTCTTTAGTGTTAACTGGCCTGCAGTCTGTTCCAGCTTGTCCTTGAGGATGGCCAAGCGTGCTGTCAAACCAGCAAAAAACATGTACAGCCGTTGGACAAAGTCAAAGAACGATACGGCATCGGCACAACAGGCTGCTGCGCACTGACCAACGAGGTTCAAGGAATGGCCTGCACAGGGTATGTAGGTGGCATGAGGATTTACCTGCCATATAAGAGCCTGCATACCTCTGTATTTGCTGCTCATGTTGCTGGCGTTATCATACGACTGTCCTCGACAATCGTCAATGTTGATCCCCCAGCTGTGCAGAAACTGAAGCAAGCTATCTGCAAGCTGTTCACCTTTGTGACCTTGCTGAGGTAGAAATGTAAGGAACTGCTCAACAGGGCCAGATGGCAACACGTAACGAATAATCACTGTCAGCTGATCCTGGTGTGTTATATCAGGTGTCGAATCAACTGAGATTGAGAAGTACTTGGCAGACTGAACTTCGGCCTTAATCCGATCGACAACTGACTGGCCAATCAGCTGAATTAGTTGATTGCAGATGTTGGCAGACAGGTATGAAGTGTGTCCTTTTCCATTGTTAGCATGCATCTGCAGGTGTTGCGCCATGAAGGGATCAAATTTTGATATAAGTTCAAGGATTCCCAAATAATTGCCATTATGGGCAGAGCCAACGATCTGGTTGTCACATCTAAAGGCCAGGCCACGTTCAGATAAAAAGGAAATAGTTTCAAACAACCACTCGAGAACAGCACGCCAATACTCATGTTGTTTGTCATGTTGCTTTACTAGTGCCTGATCAACACATTTTGCTGTGTCACTTCGCGTTAGCAGTTTAATCACGGATGCTTAATGAGTAGAACTGACCTCGTGCTCCATGATTTGTTGCTTCTTATGCTTACAGTTGCAAAAACCTTTTGTGCTGAAGGTTACAACTTCTGGTGACATTAGCTTGCATGGAAAGCAAAATAGACGAAGCTTAGATGGTGAATAGCAAAGCCAGTCACGATCGATAGGTTCCTTCAACAGTGGATGAGTTGTTTTGAACAGGTCATAAGAACATAAGACATGCCATACTGGGTCAGACCGAGGTCCATCAAGCCCAGTATCCTGTTTCCAACAGTGGCCAATCTAGGTCATATGTACCTAGCAATATCCCCAAAAAACACAGGTTCCACAAAGCTTGTACTGGGTCAAGCATTGATATCCTGGGTCCCTTTTTAATAGTGGTTTATGGACCTTTCCTCCAGGAACTTGTCCAAACCTTTTTTAAACCCAGCTATACTAACAGCCCTTACTACATCCTCCAGTAACAGATTCCAGAGTTTGATTACACGTTGAGTGAAAAAATATTTTCTCTTATTTGTCTTAAATAGTTTACCCTGTAGCTTCATTACATGTCCCCTAGTCTTTCTATATTCTGATAGCGTAAACAATTGATCCACGTTTATCCGTTCCACTCCATTCATTAATTTATAGACCTCTATCATATCTCCCCTCAGCCGTCTCTTTTCCAGGTTAAAGAGCCCTAACCTTTTTAGCCTCTCTTCATAGGAGTAGCCTTCCATCCCCTTCACCAATTTGGTGGCTCTTCTCTGTACTTTTTCTAATAACGCTATGTCCTTTTTAAGATACGGTGACCAGAATTGCACACAATATTCAAGGTGCGGTCGTACCATGGAGCGATACAGAGGCATTATAATATCCTTTGTTTTATTCTCCATCCCTTTCCTTATGATTCTATTCTATTTGCTTTCTTGGCCGCTGCTGCACACTGGGCGGAGGGTTTTAACATGTTATCCACGATGACTCCTAAATCTTTTTCCTGGGTGGTGGTTTCTAATGTGGAGCCTTGCATCGTGTAACTCTAGTGTGGGTTGTTCTTTCCTAGGTGCATAACTTTGCACTTGTCCACATTAAATTTCATCTGCCATTTGGATGCCCAGTCTTCCAATTTATCCAGATCCTCCTGCAGTTTTCCACAATCCTCTTGGGTTTTTAACAACTTTAAACAGTTTTGTGTCATCTGCAAATTTGATAACCTCACTAGTTATTCCCTTTTCCAGGCCATTTATTAATATGTCAAAAAGTAGCGGACCCAGTACAGATCCCTGGGGTACTCTACTATTCACCTTTTTCCATTGGGAATATTGGCCATTTAGCCCTACCCTCTGCTTTCTATCTTTTAACCAGTTCCCGATCCACAATAGTACACTGCCTCCTATCCCATGACTTCCCAGCTTCGCCAAAAGTCTCTGATGGGGGACCCTGTCAAAAGCCCTCTGAAAGTCCAGATACACCACATCAACCGACTCACCCTTGTCTACCTGTTTATGCACACCTTCAAAAAAACATAGCAGATTAGTAAGACAAGATCTTCCTTGTCTAAAGCCATGTTGGCTGTCTCCCATTAGGCCATGACTATCTACATGCTGTGTAATTTTGTTCTTTATGATGGTTTCTACCATTTTCCCTGGTACTGACGTCAGGCTCACCGGTCTGTAATTTCCAGGGTCACCCCTGGAACCCTTTTTAAAAATTGGTGTTACGTTGGCGACCCTCCAATCTTCAGGTATTACAGATGATTTTAATGAAAGTTCACAGATTACCAATAGCAGGTCTGCAATCTCATATTTCAGTTCTTTCAGCACTCTGGGATGTATACCATCCGGTCCAGGTGCTTTGCTACTATTCAGTTTATCAAATAGTTGTAATATATCTTCCCGGTGTAGCGATATTTCTCTCAATTCCTCTGCAGTATCACCTTTAAATACCACTTCAGTCTTGGGTAACATCCCTACATCTTCCTCAGTAAAGACCGAAGCAAAGAATTCATTCAGTCTCTCTGCTATAGCCTTGTCTCCTCTTACTGCCCCTTTTTACCCCTCTATCATCTAATGGTCCAATTGACTCTCTCACAGGCCTTTTGCTACGAATGTACTTGAAAAAGTCTTTATTTCGTGTTTTTGCTTCCGTAGCAAGTTTCTTCTCAAATTCCCGCTTTGCCTGTCTTATCAATGCTTTGCATTTAACTTGCCAGTGTTTGTGCTGTTTCCAGTTTTCATCATTTGGCTCTTTTTTCCATTTCCTGAAGGTTGCTTTTTTGGCAGCAACAGCCTCTCTGACCTCACCTTTAAACCATGCTGGCAGTTTTTTGGACTTTCTTCCACTTTTCTTAATGCGTGGAATACAGCTGGTCTGGGCTTCGAGGATAGTATTTTTAAATAACACCCAAGCTTGCTGTAAGTCTTTAACCTTTGGAACTGCTCCTTTTAGTTTTTTCCTAACTATATTCCTCATTTTATCATAGTCTCCTTTTTGAAAGTTAAAAGGTAGTACTGTGGATTCCTTTACTATCTGTCCTCCACTAATTAAATCAAACATGATCATACTATGATCACTATTGCCAAGTGGTCCCAACACTCTTATTTCTTGCACCAGATCTGGCGTTCCACTAAGGACTAGGTCCAGTATGGCTTCCCCTCTGGTCGGTTCATGAACCAGCTGTTCCAAGAAGCAGTCATTTATTTCATCTAGAAACTTTATCTCTTTAGCTTGTCCTGCTGTGACACTGACCCAGTCGATACCGGGGTAATTGAAATCACCCATTATTACTACTCTGTTGTGACTTTTGTTAGCTTCCTTGATTTCTTTGAGCCTTTCATCATCCATTTGTTCATTATGGCCAGGCGGTCGATAGTATACTCCCACTGCCATCACCTTCCCCTTCATAAATGGAATTTCAATCCATAGAGATTCTACAGCAAATTTTGTTCCCTGCAAAACTTTAATCCTTTCTGACTCAATGCTCTCTCTAACATAGAGCGCAACCCCTCCACCAATTTGATCAGCTCTATCATTACTGGTTATCCTCCTTCCACCATGTCTCTGAGAGTGCAATCATATCTAACCTCTCATTTAATGCTATATATTCTAATTCTCCCATCCCATTCTCTTCTAGCATTGGCATACAAGCATTTTAGAGACTGTATTTTATTAATATTAATCTGGCTATTGGTAGGCATGGGTAATTTGGAATCTTTATGCTCTGTCTGCTCCTTACTCAAGGGCATTTGGGCTACTATACTCCCTTTTGGAACCTCACTGCTTTTGGTAGTATACTTCAAGGATACCTTCGTCCGAACCATGCGCTCCTGGGTGACTGTCGGCTTTCCCCTATTTTCTAGTTTAAAAGCTTCTCTATCTCTTTTTTAAAGGTTAATGCCAGCAGTCTGGTCCCATCCTGATTAAGGTGAAGCCCATCCCTTCGGAAGAGCCCCCCCTTTCCCCAGAATGTTCCCCAGTTCCTAACAAATCCAAAACCCTCATCCTTGCACCATCGTCTCATCCATGCATTGAGACTCCGGAGCTCTGCCTGTCTTTTGGGTCCTGCACGTGGAACAGGAAGCATTTCGGAGAATGCTATCCTGGAAGTTCTGGATTTCAACTTCCTACCTAAAAGCTTAAATTTAGCCTCCAGAACGTCCCTACCACATTTTCCTATGTCATTGGTACCAACATGTACCAAGACAGCAGACTCCTCCCCAGCACTATCTATGATCCTATCTAGGCGGTGCGTGAGGTCTGCTGAGATCCAGGATGGGTCGAAGGCCACCGGTTCTTTTGGGTACCAGGAAATACCTGGAGTAGAAACCGTAACCTTGGAAGTGAGGAGGCACAGGCTCCACTGCCCTGTCCACTAACAGACCTTGAAGTTCTTGAATGAGAAGGTCTGTGTGCAGGGGAGGCCTCAGGGGCTTCCCTGGGAAGTAAGGCGGAGGCAGTTGTGAAAATGCAGAGCATAGCCCTTTTGGACTATGTCCAACACCCAACTGTCGTTGGTAATGAGGGGCCACTAGTGGGCAAAGAGAACAAGGCGACTGCCTGTGCAGGGGTGGGAGAGCAGGGACGGAGTGGCTATGCTCATGAGGTCATGAGAGCATTTCCTTGGTTTTCCATCAGCTGCATAGACAGTTCTGGTTGGAGTGAAATCAGAGTCCCAGTGGGCACATTGTGCACTACCTGCAGTCGCCCAGTACTCGCGCATGTCATTGACAATCTCGACGGGCCATTCGCCGAGGTCTGTAGAGTAGCAGATAGCAGATAGACACCGAACTGGAACATCATCATGTTCTAGAAACTCGGTAATGTCCGTTGCAGCATCTTCTGCCTGCTGGAATGGCGGACAGTCCACTTCCACTTTCTCTACAGTTTTAACTGCTGTCTCATTTACGCTAGTAGTCGCAGTCATTGAAGCTTCGACATCTACTCCTACCTCAGCCTCCTGAGCTGGAGCGGTCATGCAGGGCTGAGTTGTCTGCCCAAAGTACGTCATAATTGACCATGAAGAAATTAGATCTTACCTGCTAATTGTCTTTCCTTGAGCTGTCTCCGGGCCAGTCCAGGGAATGTTAGGGTTGTCAATCCTCCTTAGCAGCTGAGGACTGATGACTTCAAGCTTTCTTGAGAGGTGAAGCCACTCCCCCTGAGGTCACTAGCCAGTCTTCCCTTGACAAAGCAGATAACTATGAAAGAACTTATAAACAAACACAACGTTAACCTGTCAAAACTGAAAATGCTCCATAGTCCCTTGGAAAATATAAGCGCATTAAAAACAATGCATAACTAACTTTTTTTTTTTTTTCATCTTATAGATTGATATAGTATTGTCTTTCTCTGAAAAAGATCATGGAAGCCCCAACGTACTCCACTAATCCGAACTTGTATTTCTTAAAGGGTGGGACCCTGGACTGGCCCGGAGACAGCTCAAGGAAAGACAATTAGCAGGTAAGATCTAATTTCTTCTTCCTTATCGCTTCTCCGGGCCAGTCCAGGGAATGTTAGGGCAGTACCCAAGCAGTACCTAAATTCGGAAGGGACCCACTAGCCCTGCAATAAGAGCTGCCGTCCCTACTTTCGCATCTTCCCTAGCTTGAACGTCCAAACGATAATGCTTTGTAAACGTATGCAATGATGACCACGTTGCTGCCTTACAGATATCCACTGGCGGAACAAAAGCAAATTCAGCCCATGAAGCCGCTTGAGCTCGAGTGGAATGAGCCCTCACACCCTCTGGGGGTGCTTTCCCTTTGGCTTGATAAGCTGCTACAATAGCTGAGCGCACCCAACGAGCAATTGTTGACTTTGAAGCTGCCTGACCCTTATTGGGCCCTGCATGCTGGACAAACAACCTATCTGTCTTCCGCACCGATCTGGAAAGCTTAAGGTATGTTTTCAAAACACGACCAAGATCCAACCTTCTGAGCGCTCGGTCTACCGGAGAATCTGATAAATCTGAAAACACAGGTAATGCGACCGACTGATTAACATGAAAAACCGACAACACTTTAGGCAAAAAAGAAGGCACCGTCCGCAGTAATATTCGTTCCGGAAGAAATTGCAGATAAGGTTCCTGACAAGACAAAGCCTGTAAATCTGAAATTCTTCTTGCTGAACATAAAGCCACGAGAAACGCAGTTTTCCATGAACACTCACGTAAAGATCGTGAGGATACCGATGCCAACGAGGACGTAGAAAATGCTTCCAAAACAACATTCAAATCCCACGCAGGAACCACTTGACGACGCGGTGGATGAAGAAGCCTAGCCGCCTGGAAAAAACGGTGTACATCTGGATGCATTGAAAGACGACGGTTCTGCACCAAACCTCTAAAACAGGTAAGCGCTGCTAAATGCACCTTAAGAGTATTGAGTGCCAAACCTTTCTCTAATCCCTCTTGGAGAAATAAAAGCAATTGAGGTAAAGTAGCTAGAGTCGGAAGAAAATTACGTTGGTTACACCAATGCTCAAAGAGCTTCCATACACGCACATATGCGAGAGAGGTTCCCGGCCTTCTAGACCAAAGCAAGGTAGCTACTACGGAAGCCGCATAACCTTTACGCTTTAACCGATCCCTCTCAAGAGTCAAGCCGTAAGCAAGAAGCGATCCACTTGTGGCATGAGAACTGGGCCCTGATTTAACAGATTGATCCGATCCGGAAGGCGCCAAGGAGGAGCTACCAGAAGTCGAATCAGATCGGCATACCAAGGACGCCGTGGCCAATCCGGTGCAATCAGAATCACCGATCCTCGATGTCCCGCTATTCGTTGAATAACCCGACTCAACATCGGCCAAGGAGGGAACACATACAACAGGGTGTCCAATGGCCAAGGTTGTACTAGAGCAGGGGTGTCCAAACTTTTTTGGAAGAGTGCCAGTTTTGATGAAGTGAACATGTGCGAGGGCCGACCATTTTGCCCGACATTCTGATGAACCATTAAAATTAAATGCAAATGAACTATTTTATGCAAAAGTTTATTGAAAACGGCATACTTTTCATTTTGTGACTTGGATGACAAATCTAAACAGGTGTTAAATCACTCTGCCTTTAATCTCAAAAAAACAGGAAGCTGAAATATGTCAGAAACATTAGAAAGTACATTACACAAAGTATGAAGGTTGTCTGTCAACTTTTAAGTTCAAAAAATGTGAACAGGAACATAACACCAAGTATACATGTGTTCAAATATATTTAGGTCTGATTTAGACCAACTGACATTAACTGAGATTTTACAATGCATTCCTCTCAATTGAAAAAAAAACTTGCCTGCACTAATGTGAAGGGTGAAACTGAGATCTGGACTGCAGCACATAGACTAGGTCTGGTTCAAAGGCCGTGGTTTTGATGCGCAAAATGTCACGCAGGTGAGAGTCACTTAGTCTTGTCCTCACACGGTTCTTGTTAAAGTTCATAACAGAGAATGTCTTCTCACACAAATATGTTGAGCCAAACAAGCTCAACATTTTCTTAGCCAATGTTCGAATCTCTTGAAACCGGCTCTTATCCAGTTGGCGGTAAAAGTTCACAAGAGAGAGCTGTTGGTGACGACTGCGTAACTCGCTGTCACAATGCAGCTCAATGAGCTCGAGCTGCAGCTGATCTG
Source organism: Ichthyophis bannanicus (assembly GCA_033557465.1). Classification (NCBI taxonomy): domain Eukaryota; kingdom Metazoa; phylum Chordata; class Amphibia; order Gymnophiona; family Ichthyophiidae; genus Ichthyophis; species Ichthyophis bannanicus. The sequence continues at coordinate 585,548,397 of CM066034.1, forward strand.
GAGCATTGTCGGGGTCAACAGAGAATGGAGAGGAGAAAATGCTGATCTCCTTTTCAATAGCTGCAAAATCTTGAAAGCGCCGTTTTAAACTCCCCAGCCAGAGATGCGATGTCCGCTGCATACCTGCTCGTTTGTGCACTGATATCATCCTGTGGAAAACTGTTCATTATTTCCTGCAACGCTGAAAAGTGAACAGTATTGGGCTGCGTTTGTGACAAATGCCTTAGGAAAAGTTGCAGCTTTGTTCCAAAGGCTTTGAGGTGTGAATAAAGCTGGTTCACCGCTGCATCTTTGCCCTGAAGACTCGTGTTCAGTACATTCAGATGCTTTGTTATGTCGACTAGAAACCCCAAATCAGCCAGCCAAATAGGATCAGATAGTTCTCGCATCGGTTGTCCCTTTGTTTCCAAGAATTCTCCAATTTCCTTTCTGAGAGAGTAGAAACGCTGCAGTGCAGACCCCCGACTGAGCCATCTTACATCATTATGATATAAAACATCTTCATATTCAGCCTGGATATCCAGTAAAAACTGTTTAAACTGGCGGTGGCACAGGGCTTTAGAGCGGATGCAATTAATGGTCTTTAGCACCGGTTTCATAACATGATCATATTTGAGATGTTTAGCACAGAGAACTTGTTGATGAATGATACAATGAAGTTTGATAGCGTTGCCTCCTTCTTCAATCACCTTGTTACAGATTAGGGTTGATAATCCACTTCGTTCACCAGTCATGGCAGGTGCCCCATCAGTAATAATCCCAGTAACCTTGTTCCAAGGCAGTTTCATGTCATCTATGGCAGAACTAACAGAGACAAATAAATCTTTTCCTCTTGTTTGGTCCTTAAGGCTCTGGAGGTCAAGCAGCTCCTCAGTCACATTCATTTCATGGTCCACCCCTCTCAGAAAAATCAGCAACTGAGCTGTGTCAGAGAGGTCCGTGCTTTCATCACAGGCTATTGAAAAGAAGTCAAAATCAACTCCTTTTGACGTTAAGTGTCTCTTAATATCTGATGAAATTTCTTCAATTCTCCTTGCTACAGTGTTACGAGCCAGGCAAATGTTGGCAAACTCTTGCTTCTTCTCGGGACAGATATTCTGCACCATTTTCATAACACATTCTTTGATAAACTCACCCTCAGCAAAAGATTTGCAATTTTTAGCAATTAACGCTGCCACCTCATAGCTAGCCTTTGTGGCATTTTCATTTGATTCACGGGCTCTTGTAAAAAATCGCTGTTGTGACATTAAAACAGCTTCAAGTTGCTTCAACTTTTCACTGCGAGATCTCGGAGGTCGCGAGATTTGGGCTTTGTTTCTCCTTGCACTGTCTGATGACGTCAAGCGATCCTGAGCACCAATCCATTATAGCCCAAATTGATAAATGGTAGCCCCAGTAGTAATTCCCTGCGCACCACCTGGGATCCCTCGGCCCACGTTCCGGACCCCACAGATGAGCTGCCCAATATATAACTTACGGCCCTCCACTAGTGATTCTGCGAACGCCACTGAGGACTCCAGGGATCTGTTGAGCGGGAATTGACGTCATCAGCCGGCACACAGAGAAGGAAAGCCCAAATCTCACGAGATCTCGGACGTCGCGAGATTTGGGCTCTCCTTCCTGCGCCAGCTGATGATGTCAAGTGCCGCAGCTAGAGATCGCTGGAGTCCTCAGTAGCTTTCAGGGAATCACTACCGGGGGCCGTAAGTTATATATTTGGGTAGCTCACCTGTGGGGCCGTTTCAGTCTGGAACGCGGGCCGCAATTGGCCCGCGGGCCGGACTTTGGACATGCCTGTACTAGAGCATCCAATCCTTCTGACATGTGCTCTTTGCGTCTGCTGAAAAAACAGTTTGCCTTTGCATTGCCGAACGTCGCCATAAGATCCATCACTGGCTGACCCCAACGTACTACCAGTTCGTGATACACTGCAATGTTCAACTCCCATTCTCCGGGATCGAGTATATTGCGACTGAGAAAATCTGCTTGCACATTTTTCTCGCCTGCCACATGCGCAGCTGACAACGCTAAGAGATGAACCTCGGCCCAAGCCATCAACTCCTGAGATTCGGCGAGAAGAGAAAGACTCTTGGTTCTGCCCTGCCGATTGATATATGCAACTGTCACTGCATTGTCGGAGAATAATCTGACCGCAGTTCCTTCGATTAAGGTCTCGAAGTGCTGAAGGGCAAGCCGAGCCGCGCGCAGCTCCAATCTGTTGATCGACCACGAGCTTTCTTCCGGAGACCAAGATCCCTGTACGATCTGCGACTGACAATGAGCTCCCCAGCCTGCGAGACTGGCATCCGTCGTAACTAATACCCATGCTGGCTCCTGTAAAGGAACCCCTGCTCTCAGATGGACCGGGTTTAACCACCATTGAAGACTTTGCCTCACTGACTCCGGACAAACGAGCTGCTGAGAGAGAGAGTGAATTTGCGGAGACCATTGGGAAAGCAACACCTGTTGTAAGGGTCGCATGTGAGCTCTGGCCCACGGAACCAGGTCCAAAGTCGACGCCATGGAGCCCAAGAGTTGCAAGTATGTCCACGCCGACGGAGCCGAAATCCTTAAAAACGCCTGCACTTGCTGCAAAATCTTTTCTACTCTGACCGCAGGTAAGAAAACCTTGCCGATTACCGTGTTGAAAAATGCTCCGAGATGAGTCAGTTGTCTTACGGGTTGCAAATGACTCTTCGCCTGATTTATGATCCAACCTAATCGCTCCAGAAGATGAACAACTCGAGCCGTTGCTGATATTGCGTCCACAAGAGAATCAGCTCTGATTAGCCAATCGTCGAGATACGGATGAACTCGAATGCCCTCCTTTCTCAACGCCGCTGCTACCACCACCATGAGTTTGGTGAAGGTCCGCGGAGCCATGGCGAGGCCGAATGGTAACGCCCGAAACTGAAAATGACCCATAGGAAGGGCAAAGCGTAAAAACTGATGATGAGCTAGCCTGATGGGAATATGAAGATATGCCTCCGTGAGATCTATGGATGAGAGAAACTCTCCTGGCCACACTGCTCGTATTACAGTGCGTAAGGTTTCCATGCGAAAATGCGGCACCCGCAAAGATCGGTTGACGCCCCTTAGATCCAGTACTGGACGAAAAGAACCTCCTGTTTTGGGCACCACAAAATAAATCGAGTATCGACCTTGACCGTATTGGTCTCGTGGTACAGGAACTATCGCCCGGAGCTGTAAGAGACGAGCAAGCGTGTCTGATATGGCCTGAGACTTCAGACCTGACGCACAAGGGGACATTACAAACGCGGGCGATAAAGGGCAAGCAAAATCTAGTGCATAGCCCTTTTGAATTATCTCCAAAACCCATTTGTCTGCGGTGATGGTGGTCCAAGCTGAAAGATAATCCTGCAGACGACCGCCCACAGGAACTAACGCCTGGACCTGCACACCTTCATTGTGGTTTCTTAGCGGAGGACTGGGAGGCACCGAAGTAAGTCCTGTTAAAACCTCTAGCTCCTCGAAAGGACTGACCTCTAACTCCTGTACGGCTTCTAGAATGGGGAGTAAAACGCGCCCCTCGAAATCTACGTGAGTCTCGACTATAGCCTCGGAGACTACCCGCTCCTCTCATAGTCCTTGGCCTATCCTCTGGCAACCGCCCTCCTTTAGAATCACCAAGATCCTTAACAATCTTATCTAGCGCTTCCCCAAAAAGTAATCTTCCTTTATAGGGCAATTTACTAAGCCGCAACTTAGAAGAAACATCCGCTGACCAATTACGCAACCATAAAAAACGTCTAGCCGCTACCAATGACGCCATAGTCTTAGCAGCTATACGTAGTAAGTCATAAAAAGCATCTGCCATATAAGCCGCGGCTGATTCCAACTTTGGACCTTCAGAAGCATGTGTAGATGCCGCATCCGCGGACGCATCTCCCTGCAGCCATCGAATGGATGCTCTAGAAACATATGCTCCACAAGTAGCTGCTTGTAAAGCTAACGAGCTGGCATCAAACGCCTGCTTGAGAAGAATTTCCAATTTACGATCTTGGAGATCCTTAAGCGCTGCTGCTCCTTCCACCGGGATGGTAGTTTTCTTGGTAACTGCTGATATAATAGCATCCACTTTCAGTATGCGCAAAAATTCCTTCTCCTCTTGCGGCATAGGATAAAGACGAGCTAAAGCTCTGCTCCCACGGAGCGTAGCCTCTGGACATACCCATTCAGATTCAATCATCTGTCTTATAACTCTATGCATTGGAAAACAGCGATGTTCTGCTCTAAAACCCTGCAATAATGGATCTTCCAAAGGCTCCTGAGTAAGCGAAGCAAGCAATAAATGTAAAGCAGATAAAGATTGAGAAATTAGCGCAGCCAATTCCTCCTTGCGAAACACCCTAAATATATTAGGGTCGTCTCCGGGTGCAATCTCACCCTCCTCCAGCTCTTCTGGGGCCAAATCCACACCTGTTTCAGAAATAAATTCTGAATCTCTCTGACCCAATAGACCTGAGAACTGTGGAGAAAACGGATCCAAAGGCTCTCTAGAAAACCCCAGTTGGTGAGAAGTACCTTCTGCAGGATCCTCTGGTACTGAAATACCCATCTGAAGCGCCCCAGCGCTTTGAAAGGTTTCCACAGGAGTAGGGCTTTGAAGGCTTTCCCCTGAAGCAGGCTGAGCAGCTTTAAGTAAAAATGCTCTGTGCATCGCCAAAATAAATTCTGGCGAAAAAAACGAGCACACTTCAGACTGAGGCTCAGAAATTAAAGGAACAGGTTTTTCCTTATGAGAAACGCTCTTGGCAGCCTTAGACTTCCTTTTAGCAGGCCGGTTCTGCTCCGGTTTAGAAATGGCAGTTGCGTTTAAAATGGCCGTTTTCCCCGCTCGCTCCGCGGATAACAACGGTCTGTCTGCCTCCGATGGACTTTTCTCTGCCATGACTATCTTTAACAACCAAGTTACCACCCCAGCTTGTACTGCCGCGGTCCCGAGAAACTAAACCGCCAAAACGCGATCCGGAAACAAAACGAAAGGAAAAAAATGCACTTTACAGCTAGGAATAAAAAGCTTACCCGGAAGTTATGCCAAGCTGTGTTCTTGTTCCGCTGCTAGCAGAACTGCAGAGGTGCGTTTCAATATCACAAAAAAAAAAAAACAGAGTAAAAATCAGAGGTATTACTGGGGCCCCCAGGATCACTCTGGTGAGAGAGAATTATGCGGTTTTACAAGGCAGGCTCTACCTTATACCGCCAAAACAATTCCACTAAGTCTCTCTGTCACTGCTGATCGTGAGCAAAATAAAACTCCTCAGGACTTAGGAAACTATCAGCTCTGCTAGAGCCAACTTGCACTGTTAAATAAATAAAATTAGAGGGAGAAAAATATAATCGATCCTCCTTAGCTGCTGAGGACTGAAAGACTGGCTAGTGACCTCAGGGGGAGTGGTTTCACCTCTCAAGAAAGCTTGACGTCATCAGTCCTCAGCTGCTAAGGAGGATTGACAACCCTAACATTCCCTGGACTGGCCCGGAGAAGCAATAAGGAAGTTCCAGTTATAGCGGCAGCATCCCGCTGCACCTGTTCATGGCATTTTTGCCAACCGGACTTATACTTGCGGTCTATGTCGCACTCCCTTGAAGTCATGCCATTATATTGACTGTAGTTTTGTTATATAATCTGTAATATAAAATATATAAGCAAGTTAATATTATGGTAACCAGTAAAACTAACCACACAGACACGGTTAAATTAAACCAGCAAAACTTAGTAATAGCAGACGACCGTGACAAAATTTGTGTTTACATTACATTTACATTACAAAGAATAGCAAACATATATATTATATTATATAACATATCAGACCTTCAGACTTCTTTGTAGTTTAATACTATTTAATATTATTTAAATTAAATGTTACGCTGTCAGGTGAGGTGTCAGCATATTTCAGTGTTTACAAGTTAAACCGGAAGTAGATTATGATAGCCTGGTTCCCAGTCTACAGTCTACTGTTCAGGAACACTGAACAAGCTGAACGAAGGACCAAAACATTTAAAAATAACTTTAAAAAAGCTTTACGAGTGTAAAATAAAAATGTAAAAAAATAAATTGAAACTAGAATAAGTAAAGAAATAACATAATAAAAAAATTAAACTTTAAATGTCTTAAACATAAAAAGGACTAATAAAACTAAAACAAGCAGCTGCTGGAGCGCGCGGGGCCCCTGGCACAGTGCCATAGTGCCAACCCATAAAGACGGGTCAGTTTCCATCCTACAAAGGGAGGCTTATCCCGGCCTCAAGTAATACCATGAAAATAGGGTAGTCAAGAACTTTTGCAGCTTTAATCAAATGACAAAATATTAGATTGTTACTGAATGAGCACTTCTTATGCATAAAGTCAGATTGATCTGGATGCATTATCTACTGTAATACCAGATTCAGGTTATTCACTAATATTTAGATTGTAAATCCCTCTGGGGTCAGGAAAATACCTATGGATCTGAATGTAACTGGCCTTGAACTAATACTGGAAAGGAGTAAGCTAAATATTAATCAATAAATATTTTTGCATAAATCATGTAATCTACATTTATTAGAGAAATAGGATGGTAGTTTTGAACCAGAGAAGGATGCCGGCCTGGTTTGCCAATCAGAATTACCATGGCTCAACAAAAGAACCTGCCAAACTATAAGAATCTATAATGAAAATGGTGGCACAGTTTTGAAGAATTTCGCAAAGTAATAGGGCGCGGGCAGGGTCCCGGCGCCCGCGCGTAACTGGGTGTTCGGCCCGGCGTGGGACCCTGCACGCGTCATGGGAAGGAGGGGTGAAGGTGCATCAGCGTGGGGATGCTGCGCGCGTACTTTGAAATGATTGGCTCCGCTTGATGGATGGGTGCGAGTGGAGCCAATCGGATGTAAGGTTGCCATGTGCTCCGGCATTCACGGTCGTTGCCGGAGCACATGCGGTGGAGGCTGGAGGGTGATCAGCCCACCCGCCCACCCATTATGGCAATGGTGGGGGGGGGGCAAGGAATTGGGGTGTCGCAGCAGGGGGGAGGGGGGGGGGAAGGGAGCGGGATCCCGGAGGTTTCCAGGTTCCGGAGCCTTAGGCGACTTGGGATGGGGCAGGGTGCCCTCAACCCGGACAATCCCTGGAAGACTTTTGCTATTAATATGGCGAAGTCGGATAGGGATGGAAAGGAACTTTGCCGGTGGTGTGACCATAGCTGGAGCAGAGGCATGGTCGCCTTGCTAATTGCATGGCTGGTGACACATCGCTCCGCTGGGGGTTTGTTGGATCATTCTTCCTGTTTAATGTTCAGTATGTTGTTTTGGAAATAAAGCTGCGACCAGTTGTTACCAAGAATGGCTGTCGATGGATTTTGTGGGAAAGGAGGAAAGAGGGGGTTGGACTGGGAGGGGGGCTCTAAGAGGGAAAGGGGGAGCGCCGGGTCCGTCTACCCGGTTACCATTGGTGACAGATGTTTTATGCAGCTGTAAGGAACTGATGTAATTGCTTAATTTTTGCTCAGTGGTGGGAACCCTTCGGGAAGCTCTCTCGCTATCAGTAACAGTCAGACCTTTCAAACATGCTAAAAAGCAAACATTACATCTGGGTGTCATGGGACTCTGTGGTAATTTCTACAGTACCCTAGTAAAATTAACATCTTGAGTCAGTATTGTGATGTCTCTCACCTTAATATGTTTGATTCTATTTCTGTTTTTCTTTGCAAATACTGAACAAACATGTCCTGCACCGTTATATGAATATTTGGCTGGCTACATGAAGAATGACATCCTGGCTTGCAAATACACTAGGGGGATGCATAAATATTTTATCTTCAGTACATTAATTAACACGTCTTGTACTTGATGGATCAGCTGGGTCTCAAGTTGTTTTATTTCTGCTGCAATATAGGTTAATTCTGTATTGCACTGCTCATTAATCATAGTGAATATGTGATGATTTTTCTTCTTAAAAGTGGCTATAAGAGTATCCCATTCTATAGAAAATAATTTAACTCAGGTATTATTAAATCTGAAATATTCAGATACTATCAAATGAATAATATGTTTAAATTTATCATCAGTCAGCAACTGATTATTGTATCTCCAAGCTCGGGAACTTTAAAAAGGAGACCATGCCAGATATATGGAAGTACCACTAGGGTCAGAAACAAGTACTGTATACACTCCAATTCTGCTAAAGCAACTTTATGAAGTAATGTACTCTAGAAAAGAAAATAATAAGTTCTACAAAATGACAAATGGGGGTGACAGAGAAACATGAGCTCCTCAGTTATAAGGTTTCCAGTTGTCTAGCAGGCCCACCTGAGTATACTACAAGTTATTTATCCATGACTTCTAGAAGCTAGTTAAAATCACCTGCCATTATTATTAGGATGTTATCTAGTACTAATATTAATTTAATGTCCTAAAAGAGAAGAGAAAATTGTTTGTGGAAACATAAATATTAAGAATAACTACCTTAATATTAGAAATCATGGGGATGGCAAAAAGCCATCTTCCTTCATTACCAGATACTTGATTTAGGATTTGTACAGTTGCAGGTTCATTGGCAAAAACAGCAACATCATTTTCCTTGTGGACCACTGGGTGAACAAAGACATACTTTAACCCATCCCACTTTCAGGCTTTTGAATTCCTGAAAGGATATATGAGTATCCTGTAGAAGACATAAATCCACCAAAGCTGTCTTTAAAAATGATAGTATCTTCTTCCTTTAACTAGTGTGGTTTGGGCCATTAGCTTTAAGGGAAAACACAGTTACTCACTTGTAACAGGTGTGCTCCAGGGACAGCAGGAATCATTCCTCACATATGGGTGATGTTGACACTGACGGAGCCCCCGCAGAAGCATCTCTCCAGTTTTCAAAGAAAGCCTTTGGGAGATGCTACCACGCATGCGTGGTCCCCTTCCCGCCTAAGGGTGCCATCTTACTCAATCAGATGACTAGCTAGAGTCGACAAAAGAAGATGGCAAAAATTGTACAGCAACTCCAAGGGGAGGAGGGAGGGTTGTGAGGACTGATTCCTGCTTGTCCCTGGAGAATACCTGTTACAGGTGAGTAACTACGCTTTCTCCAGGAACAAGCAAGAAGTCAGTCCTCACAAAAATGGACTCCCTAGCTACAGGCTACCAAAAACCTATAGAAAAACATGGCCCAGTCGTGAGCAGCTGCAAGTGAGTCTGAGGAAAGACTCTAAGGACCCCCAGTGTCCAGAGAGAACTATTGCTCCAGTAGCCTGTACAAGAAGGGTCAGAGGGTAGGAGTTGTCTAAATTCTGAACAGATTATGGAGTATGGCCTGGCCGAAGGCACTGTCCTGTCACGACTCCCTCTCCAGGCAGTAGTGAGCTGCAAAGGTGTGAACCGAGCATCAGGTGGCAGCCCAGCAGATGTCTGCCATAGGGACAGACCGTAGGCTTGAAACCGAGGTCGCCATAGCCCTGACATTGTGTGCTGTGACCTGGTGCTCCAACGAGAGCCAAGCCTGATAGTGATTGAAGGCAATACAGTCTGCCACCCAGGTGGGTAGGATCCTCTTGGTAACAGCCTGCCGCAGTCGACTGGGGTCGTAGGAAATGAAAAGCTGCGAGGCTTTGTGGTGGTCCTGGGTACATTCAGGTACAAGGACAGGGCCCTCTTACAACCCAGAGTATGGAGAAAGGCTACTGCCCTGTGGCATGGGGCCATGGAAAGAAGGTGGGGAGCACCACCTCCTGGTTGAGGTGGAAGGTGGATATCACCTTCAGAAGGAATTTAGTGTGGGTGCGAACAGGGCCATACCAAGCCATAATTGCGCCACCCCTGCCAGTTGCCTACCCCGCCCATCCCCTCCTGCATTGTCCTGCTGCGGCCATCACTTTTTTGTTTTCTCTGAGGTGGCGTCAGCAGCAGTGAGGCAGACCCACGTTTGTAGGCAGGTCGGGTCCCTCCTTTCCTTCTCTGATATAGGCCACATTAGAAGAGGGAGGGACCAGGTCAGTCATTCAAACACGGGTCTTTGCAACTCAGCGTTTGCATGGCTGGCCTGGTCCTTCCCTCCTCTGACGTGACCAACATCAGAGAAGGGAAGGAGGAACACAACCTGCCTACAAACGCAGGTCTGCCTCACTGCTACTGCTGCTGCTTCTGCTGCCACCTCCAAGAAAACAAAAAAGTGGTGGTGGTGGCAGAGCAACATGAGGGTTGGGCCAGGGCCGGCAGCCCAACATGCACCCATAATCCTTTTGCGCCCTGTGCGGCTGCACCGCTCGCACAGGGCTAGGTATGGTTCTGGGTGTGAAGCACGACCCTATTCTTATAGGACCTGGTGTAAGGTGGCTCGGTCACCACGGCCTGAAACTTGCTGACTCTTCAGGGCAGAGGTGAGCATCACCAGAAAGGTGACCTTCCAGGAGAGAATGCAAATAGCACATAGAGATTCAAAAAGGCAGCTTGGGAAGACTTCCGGTGATGCGGTGAGAGTGAGCAGTCGCGTCCTGTTCGTGCTCTGACTGCCCCCTGCCTAAACCGGCATTGTAGAGCCGTTTCAAGGGCCGGGAAACTGCCGAAAGAGATCACCGCAGACCTCGGACGTCCTGCCGCATCCACTGAGGTGAGCTGTGCGAGCTCCGGAGATGGCAGCCGCAGCTAGAGCGGGGAAGAAGGAGCGTGACCGTGGGCCCGCCGCCGGCAAAATGGCAGACGGAGTAGCGGCGCCAAGTTCCCCGGTCTCCCTGGCCCGGGTGGAAGAAATTTCGGCGGCGGTGGTGGAGGCCTTGGCAGCGCAATTTACAGCGCTTCGTGAGAAATTGGACACTGTGCACAGCTCCGTGGAGGCTTTGGGAAGCCATCTACAAGAAGCAGAGGAGCGTGTGGGGCATGCTGAAGATAACATAACAGCACTGACTCACGAGGTGGAAGGCCTGCAAACCCGGCTGCATCTTCAGGAGATAAAGATCGATGACTTAGAGCAGCGATGGCGAACCTATGGCACGCGTGCCAGCTGTGGCACGCGAAGGCCTTGCAGCTGGCACGCGGGAAGGTCCGCATTTAAAAGGTCCCAAATTTTAAAAAAAAATAAAACCAAACAAACCGGCTGCTTCTGCCGCGGCAGCCTCAAGAGCTCTGCCGCGGCAGCCTCAAGAGCTCTGCCGCGGGGCCCCCCCCCTGCCCGGCAGAGCCTCCCTGCATCATCTACCTTCAAGTCGCAAACCGCGGGCTTCTTTCAGAGCCGCGAGAGTTTCCTTTCTCGCGGCTCTCCCGCGAGAAAGGAAACTCTCGCGGCTCTGAAAGAAGCCCGCGTTTTGCGACTTGAAGGTAGATGATGCAGGGAGGCTCTGCCGGGCGGGGGGGCCCCCGCGGCAGAGCTCTGGAGGCTGCCGCGGCAGAGCTCTGGAGGCTGCCGCGGCAGAAGCTGCCGCGGTGTGTGGGTTTTTTTTTAATTTGGGATGATAGGGGGGAAGGGGGTTTAGGACTGGTAATGGGCTATGGTGGGGAGGCTAAGACTGGAAATGGGCTGATGGGGGGGGGGGTAGGACTGGTAATTGGCCATGGGGGGCTAAGACTGGAAAGGGGCTGATGGGGGGGGGTTAGGACTGGTAATTGGCCATGGGGGGGGGGGCTAAGACTGGAAAGGGGCTGATGGGGGGGTTAGGGCTGGTAATTGGCCGGGGGGGGGGTTAGGACTGGTAATTGGCCTGGGGGGGGGCTAAGACTGGAAAGGGGCTGATGGGGGGGGGGGTTAGGACTGGTAATTGGCCAGGGGGGGGGTAGGACTGGTAATTGGCCATGGGGGGGGCTAAGACTGGAAATGGGCTGATGGGGGGGGGGGGTTAGGGCTGGTAATTGGCCAGGGGGGGGGGGTTAGGACTGGTAATTGGCCGGGGGGGGGTAGGACGGGTAAATGGCCGGGGTTAGGGCAAATAATGGGCCAAGGGGGGTTCAAAGGCGGGAAGTGGGCTGGTGATGGTGATGGTGATTGGGGGGGGTAGGACTAGTAATGGGCTATGGGGGGGGGCTAAGACTGGAAATGGGCTGATGGGGGGGTTAGGACTGGTAATGGGCTGATGGGGGGGTTAGGACTGGTAATGGGCTATGGGGGGGCTAAGACTGGAAATGGGCTGAGTGGAAGGAGGGCTTGAACTGCAAATAGCTGATGGGATTGGGGCTTGGAATGGAAATGGGTTGTGAGGGGGAGGGAGCTAGGACTGGAAATGGGTGAGGGGGGGCTAGGACAGGAAATGGGCTGATGGAGGGGCTAGAATAGGACTGGAAATTGGCTGTTGGGGGGGTGCTAAGATTGGAAATGGGCTGTGGTGGGGGTTTGGATTGAAATGGACTCATGAAGGGGCTAGAACTGGAAGTAGGCTCATGGGGGGCTTGGATTGGAAATGGGCTGAGTGGAGGGGAGCTAGGATTTGACATGGGCTGATGGTGGGGCTAGGAAAGGACTAGAAATGGGCTCATGGGGGGCTGGGTTTGGAAATGAGCTGATGGAGGGACTCGGATGGGACTGCAAATAGATGGGGGAGCTAGGACTGGAAATGGGCTTATGGGGGGTTAGGACTGGAAGTGGGTTGATGAGGGGGGGCTAGGACTGGTATTGGGTTGGGAGGTTGCTAGGACTGGAAATGGGTTGGGGGGCTGCTAGGACTGGAAATGGGCTGATGCAGGGACTAGAAGGGAATGGATGCTGGGTGAGGCTGGAACTAGAAGGGAGCTGGTGTTGGGGGAGGATTAGAATGGGATGGGGCTGGGAGAGTAAAATGGAGAGGGGAAAATATTTTGTGTGGGAGGGATAAAAAATCTACAATTGGCCGGGTATTGGGAGAATAAGTGGGGATTGAGGATGGAGGGGTAAATTTTGAGTAGATGAAATAGGAATGAGGAAAGAGCAAAAGGAGAAAGATTAGTATGTTAAAGCAGATGTAGAGAGAGAATGGAAAAAAAAAACCCAAGAAGACAGAAGAAAGGACAAATGGACAGCAGATGGAGAGTTAGGAGAAGACACGAAGAAACCAGAAGAAAGTGGCTGGAGCAATTGCAACTGAAAAAAAATGCACAAAAGGTAGAAAAATATCTCTTTATTTTGAATTTATTAACTGGAATATGTCAGCTCTGGGAAATGTGCATCATTAATTTTTGCGCTTTGTTTAGTACAAGAGGAAATTAATTTATAGTTTTATTTCTACAGTGTTGTTGTATATTCCAAGTTTGGCTTTTGGGGTTCCCAGTTTAATTATTGTCTTCCTGTTTTTAAATTGTGATTCCTTGTTTGGTGATGGTCTGTTCTGCATGTGTAACTGAGCTGAGGTATTCTGTTTATATAATTCCTATTTGACATTGCCACTTGTTCTTTCCCCAGTAGGTCATGTATTGTTGTTCTCTGAAATGTATTGGTTTAATATTTGCAGTGTTGCCTTTTGATAGTTAGGGTATGGTGCTTTGTGAGTCCTGGTAGTACTGTTAGGATACGGCGGGTTTGCTATGGGTTCTAAATGGGCAGCGTTTGTAGTAGTTCCTAATGTGCCTGGCGGTTGGTACTGGATTATAGTAATGTAGAAACCTTTTAGTCTTTCTTTATCCATATACTCATTAAGAGGCATGTTTACTAAAAGTTAGTGTATGGTAACATTATGCAAATATTTATGCAAATGAGGCACCTTATGCAAATGAGGCTTTAATGGACGTGCTGGCACTTTGAGGAAATTCTTTGGTTTTGTGCGGCAGTTTGGGCACTCGGGCTCAAAAAGGTTAGCCATCACTGACTTAGAGAATCGATCCCGTCGGAACAACCTACGGGTGATGGGCATACCTGAAGCCGTGCTGGATAAGGACATTAAAAACTATTTGGAGACACTATTGTTGCCGCTGTTGGAGGAGATTGAAGATGGCGGGAATCTGCTGATCGAGCAGGCACACCAAGTGGGCAGCAAGACAGCGAGAGATCAAAGGCCGCGGGTGGTACTCGTTAAATTCTTGCGGTTCCCACAGAAGGAGGCCATCCTGAGAGCTGCTCGTCAGAAGGGAACTCTGGTACATGACAATGTACGGATTCGGATTGCTCAGGACTACTCCATGGCGTTGAGTCAACGGCGCCAAGCGTACGCACCTTTATGCCAAAAACTGATAGACAAGAAGATTAAATTCTCTGTCCAGTACCCAGCTCGCTTGCACTTATTTCACGCAGGCTTGCACAAGGCTTTCGAATCAGCGGGCGAAGCCACTGCCTATGTGGACAGTCTCACTCAAGGAGAGGGAGCTGGTTGAGTGGTTTCTGGCTGCTAGTATGCGGTGTCAAGTTGGTGTTGATTGCCTGTCTGTTCCTTTACATGTGCTGTACAGATGGGGTTGATGGTTCTATGTATGTCTTCTGGGGTGTTGCAACTGTTTATGAGGGCCTCAGATGATAAATGCTATTGTTAAACAGACTGGCCTCTCTGAATATCTGTGTGGCAGGGTTGTTGATCCTGCATAGGGGCCCCGGGAAGGGTGGATGGATGGGGAGGCACTCCTCTTAGCTTAGGGGAGGGGGTGCTGGATCTCCCCCTCGCAGGTCGGGGGCTGTAGTAGTAGGGGAGGTGGGTCCTCTTAGGTCTTGGGCGGGACGGGGGGGGGGGCGGTGGGTCGCATTACTCGGGACTCTCATAGATTTGGGTTAGAGAGGATTAGATGGCGGGAGAATGGGCAGAGAAGATGGGGGGGAGGGGCTGGGGGGGAGGGAGTGGGGGTTGGTGGAAGGGGGGTTGATCGCACTCTAAAGATCCTAGATTGGTTGATAGGTAGAGATGTGCTTGTGAGTGGGAGGGGGTTCCAGGCTGGGAGAGCCCTGTCCCTGAAATTCTGGGCTGCCGTGAGATTGGGCCTTGACAGTGCCCCGCTGCTTTGAAAATAGTCACATGGAATGTTTGCGGCTTGGGAAACCCTATCAAGAGATATAAGGTTCTGCAGGCATTAGCCAGAGAGAAATGTGACATTGCGCTTTTGCAGGAGATCCACCAGACGGCTGAAGAGCATAACAAGCTGCGTCGGGATTGGGTTGGGCAGGTGTGGGGCTCCCCTGCCAAGGGGAAAAGAGGGGGGGGGGGGGGTGGCCATTTTGATTCATAAACGGATGCGCTGTGTAGTTGATACTGAAGTCCAAGATGCAAATGGGTGCTTTCTGCTCCTACAGGGAACTTTAGAGGGGAAGCCGGTTATCTTGGGGAATTTGTATGGTCCGAATTCTTTAGATCCGCACTTCTATACGGGTCTGGCTTCCAAAGTGGAACAATTACCGGAGATCCTCTTGATCCTTGGGGGTGACTTTAACGGGGTCTTGGATGTTGACCTTGATACGTCCAGGGGTGGGGAGGCACGTGAACTGATACCGACAACACGTGTGTTACAGCACTTTAAGACGCGCTTGGAGCTCGTGGACCCGTGGAGGCTGTTACACCCCTTAGAGAAGGACTTTACTCATCAGTCACGTTCACATGGCTCCAGTTCACGTATTGACTACCTGCTGCTTTTGAGCGGGGTGTTTGCATGTGTGGGAGAGGCACAGCTTGGGCCCCTGGAAATTTCAGACCATGCGCTGTCTTGGGTGGAGTTGCGATGGGGCGGGGGATCGGAGAAGTCGCGGATCTGGCGTTTTCCGCCGGAACTTTATAAGGACACTCAGTTCCACAAGTTTTTAGAAAAGAGATGGCAGGAGTTCAAGGAAGATCACCGATGCCATCAGGGAGACCCAGAGTTGGTCTGGGAGATGGCTAAAGTAGTCTTGCGTGGTGATATTATTGGGTTTGCAGCGCGCAAACGCCGAATGATTGCGGAACGGATTATTAGGCTGGAGAAGCAAGTGACTAAACTGCGGAGGCAACTCACTTGGGCCCCGACTGAGAGGATTAAGAAAGAGCTGTGGGAAGCCCGTGTGGATCTGAATGAGTTGTTACATCAGCGAGCCAAGAAGTCCATCTTATATTATCGGTATCGTTTACATTGTTATGGTGATAAACTGGGGAGGTTGCTGGCTCGCTGTTTGAGGGGCCAGAGAGGTTCGAATACTGTGGCAGCATTGCGGGATGATAAAGGGATATAGCACAGAGAAAGCATGGACATTGTTCGAGTGTTTCGTGCATTTTTTCAAAAGCTATATTCGGCGGAGAGTGGCTCCCCTGCAGGGATGCAGGAGTGCCTCCAGAGTTTGGATTTGCCCAAACTTACTGAAGAGCAGAGGATCCAGTTGGGGCAATCGGTAACCTTAGAGGAGGTTGGTTCTGCTATTACCAAAGCTAGCTGTTTCAAAACCCTGGGGCCAGATGGCCTGGGGGCAGAGTTTTATAAATTACTCAATATGTATGTGAGTCCTGCCTTGGTAGCGGTCTTTGAGAGGCGAGTGGAGCAGGGGGGTTTTCGATGGGGTAATAATCACGCCCACATTACCGTGATTCCAAAACCGGGCAGAGATCCAGTATTGCCAACTTCATATCGCCCTATTTCGTTATTGAATTTCGATGTAAAACATTTTGCAAAGATTCTGGCTGATCGGCTCGCGGGACATTTGGGTCACCTGATACATGAATCACAAGTTGGCTTTGTTAAAGGGCGGTACACAGTGCGGAATATGCGTAAAATTCTAACTTCATTGGAATGGGTCCATGACCAGCAGTTGCAGTCATTGCTTGTTAGCTTTGATGCGGAAAAAGCCTTCGATCGAGTCGACTGGTGCTATTTAAAAGGTCTGTTGCCTTGGTACGGCCTGGGAGCCCCCTTTTGTAAAATGATAGAAAGCCTGTATACTGAGCTGACTGCCGGAATACTATGTAACGGGGTGCTGTCGGAGGCATTCCCGCTGGAGAGGGGCACGAGGCAGGGCTGTCCTCTTTCTCCCCTGTTTGCCCTGTCTCTGGATCCGCTGATTCGGGCAGTGGAGAATTCTCGAGAGATCCAAGGGGTGAAGATTGGCTCTCAAACCTTTAAATTGTCGGCTTTCGCAGACGACCTTTTAGTTCATCTACTATCTCCTGCAGAATCCCTGCCTTGCTTGTTACAGGAATTTACGCAGTTTGGCCTTTTTGCGGGATTGCGTATTAATGAGGATAAATCGGAGGCTCTTGATGTGTTCGGGAGGTTGCAGCAGGGTTGGGTGAGGGTTTTTCCCTTAAAGTGGGCAACCAATAATTTTATCTACCTGGGCATTTGGTTGACTAGTCAACCGCGGGAGCTTTATAAGTGCAATTTAGAATGGATGTTGAAGCGGTTGCAGTTGCAGTTGAAGGCGTGGGGCAGAAGAAAGGCCGATCATCTACAAGGAACTACACAATTTGTTAATATTGAAGGCAGCAACAATGGTGGCAAGTACTCTATAGTAATTACAGCCTTCAGAGCCTTTGTAGGGATGTCTATATAGAATGTTTTGCAATAAAATGTACTGAATTCTTTTGAATCATCAAAGATTAATCTCGCATTGTTTAGGACGACATGCAACCTAGCAGGATAGAACATTCCAGAATGAGCTCCAAAAGCTTTCAGGTGCTGGAACAGATGCAGCGGTTGCTTGTGTTTGGACACTATAGCATTGGAGACATCCACCACAGGAAATAGATGGTGACCTTACCATACGAGGAGAGCCTTGGTAAGGATCTTAAGCATCTGCAGGTATTGAGGATTCTGAAAATGAAAGGACATTGGAACATAGACATAGTTGCTTGCTTGTATGTGATGCATCTTTTCCATTTCAAAGGGTATGTTCAAATGCAAATCAAGGAGGGTAGAATAAACTTTTGTGTAACGTGAATTAAATCTTCTATTTCCAAAGCCCCCAGTACAATAATAAGCTGAACATTACTGTATCTGCTATGATTATTGGTTTCCTCGAGTTCACAATGGAGAGCAATATCTTTGTGGTCCTTTTCCACACTCAGGGATTCTTCTTCCAGATTGAATAAAGTAATATAGTTGCTATGTTAGTCTTTTATGGTTCATAAAAATAACACAATAAAAGAATATACAGGTGATGCCTTTTTTTAAAATCTGCACTAACAATACAATGTTTGATTAGCTTTTGTTCCTCAGTTCAGAACAGTATGAGTAAAAGATGACAATAAGGGAAAGAAGGGAATTGGATTTAGCTCATGACTTTTGCAGAAGTTCAGGGTGAGTAACATTTAGGTACAGTAATGTCCCTTGGAGGGCTTACAGTCTAAGTTTCTACCTGACACAGTGGAGGGTTAAGTGACTTGCTCAAGGTCACAGGAGCAGTAGTAGGATTCAAACTCTGGCTTCCCTAGTTCTTAGCCTGCTACTCTAACCACTGGGCTACTCCTTCACTCCAATACCTGCAAGTATGTGAATCCCAAAAACATTCCAGCGATAGTCTCATGGGAAAAAGGTGCGTGGGGGGGGGGGGGGGAGAGGAAACAGTTTGAGAGATAGATGGGTGCTCAGAAGGTGACAAAGCAGTAAAGATATATGGTTTATAATGTGATAGAAAACCTAGATCTTTGTTGAGTGCCTTCTTGTTAGTCTCAAAGGGCCCGCTATTTAAAGGGATTAATGTGGTTAGCAGACCTGCTCACTGCCTTGGCTGGGATATTCAGCGTCACTAACAGCATTGGGGTGTTCTGGGGGTGGCACCCGGTGACAACTGAGCAGCAGTGATATTGAGCGCTACCCGGTTATCGAGAAGTGGTGAAAGTCAGGCACGGTAAAGGCTGGCCTAACTTTCGTTGCAGAAGCTAGTTGGATAGTGGCTGAATATTGCCGCTCCCTGGTTAGCTTCCTCAGGATCCAGTTGACCTGGATATTCAATGCCGGTGGCCGGATATGGCCCTAACACTGAATATTCTGGTCTACAGTTCAGCAATGGTGGCTAGCCACTTTAGCAGCGCTAACCACTGCACCAAATATCAGGCCCAAAGTGTTTTATTTTAACTTTAAAAGTCTTACATTCCTGAATTGTTTTAAAGTTTAAAATTTGACCTGACTCCCCAGCTTCACATCCTTCTTCATATTTTCTTCACAAAGTAATATATATCACATTAGAGAAGAAGCTTGAGTAGGATCCCCTAGTGCTGAATGTCTTTCCCATGTGGGTAACTGCGGGGTCCTGAGATATGGGCTGGTACAATTTATTTCTCTCACCACTCAGTCTGTTCCCCTCCCTTCAGCAATGCACTTAGAGGCCACAGGTACAAAACAGTATTCTCTCCCCCCCCCTCACATACTTGCTCCTCTTCTGACTTTTAACAGGGCTCCCAACAGTGGTCCCTGGTGACAAGTGAGGAGCAGGAGCAATATCCAGTTGCTCCAGTCCCATCAGAATTCAAAATGGTAACAGACTCCTGGTGGTAGTCTCGCTGTACTACTGCTAGGGTTCAAGCAGCCCACTACTAGATGCCAGGGAGTGTTGGTACGAGCAGGGGGTGGAGTCCTGGGAATGGGGACTGTTTGGTTTAGGTGTTAGGGGGCGGATCAGTATTCCGTTTCCGGGGTAAGGGGTGATGGGGATGCAACTACTGTGCGGTAGGTGCATCAGGCTGCTTCATTTACTGCTACATAAGCAGGGCGCGGGCAGGGTCCCGGCACCCGAGCGTAACCGGGTGCCCGGCTAGGCGCAGGACCCTGCAAGCGTGGGGGGGGGGGATCATCGGAGGCGCGCGCTGAAGAAAGCGTGGGCATCATTTAAACTGATTGGCTCCGCGGGTGCACGTGGCGAGCGGAGCCAATCAGGGGGGCCGGTCGGGCATGTGCTCCGGCTTCGGTTGCGAGACTGGAGCACATGCGGTAGGCTGTCGGCGCGGCGTGTTTGTGCTGCTTCTCTCCTCTGCCCGATACCGGCGTCTGGCCTAGTGGGGGATTCGGGGCAGATCGGTGCCTTCGCGGGTGTTTCCGGTGCGGCGGAAAGCCGACTGTGCGGCCAGGCAAGTTTTCGGTCTTGGGAGGGCTGTTGGGGGAGCAGCCTTACGCTGGGGATTGCTTCCCTGGGGGGGGGGGGTGGTCATTAGTGGGCCATAGGGTGATTAAAAAAAAAATAATAATAATTTAAACCTCGTTGCCTGCCCTTTTTGAGGATGGCAGGGGGGGGTCGTGGGGCAAAGAGAGTGCTGGCAGCCAAGCAGGGGGGGACATTGAGGGGGCGGGGGGCGGCCCGAAGGCTGCGGGCTGGGACTAGGGTTGGGGTGGGGGGGAGGGGGGCTGGTAGGCAGAGTAGAGGCCTGAATTCGGTCCGGGGGGTTGGGGGGTCTCCTTCGGTGGCTCGGGGTTCGGGTAGAGGCCGCGTGGCTCTTGGCCAGCATGGCGGGAACAGGTCTGTGGCTGGTGGGGCTGCAGTGGCCTCGCCGGCCACCCCCCGGGGTAGAGCCACAGTGCGGAGGGTGCAGGCAGCTGGTGGGCTAGCGGCAGGCGATGGTGGGGTGGGGGGGACGGAGTGGGGGGTGGGGCTGTCTCCGGGAGCCACTTGGAAGTGCGTTGCTGGGGGTAGTGGGCTCGGAGGGTGGGGGGGTCACGGGGGGCTGGTGATCCCGCCTGCGAGTGTTTTGCCGCCAGGCACGCCGACGCTTTGGGAGCAGTGGGCGGCTGGGGGGCAAGGGTCTTCGAGGGCCGAATGGTTGGGGGCCTGGCAGCCGTGGTCTCCTGGTTTCTCGCCTCTCTGCCCCCCTTTTTTCTCTCCACAGGTTCCCTGGCTGTCCACGCCACGAGCAGTGCCGACGGTGGGTGATTCACGTGGTCCTTCGAATATGGAGCCAGCGGCTAGTGCGCTCAGCGTGGCGTCAGATGTGGACGGCGCAGCGCAGGGGACTGGGACGCAGCTGCGGATGGAGGATCCCCTGGTACGACAGCCCGCTCCCGCACCCGGTTGTTCGGTGGGAGGTGCTTCGGGTGAGTTGACGGAGTCAGGTGGAGTGTTGCAGGGTGCGTGGGAGTCGCGAGCAGCGCGGTCCGAAAAGGGGGGGATGTAGAGGAAACATGTGTGCCGCCGGAGGCGTGGTACGGACTCGTCATCCTCTTCGTCGTCATCGGATTCGGGGTCATCAAGCGCTGGCGAAGGAAGGGTTGCGGCTCAGGGGGGCGGTGCGTCGGTCTCGGTGGGCTCAGGTGCAGCCTCGGTAGCCTCCCTTTTGGAGCTATGGGAAGGGGTGCCCAGGAAGTTGCGGCGTAAGATCACGCGGAGGCAGTATATTGACATTTTCTGCTTGCTCGAAGGTAGGAAGCGCTCGGGCAATAGTAAGAAGAAGAGGAAAGAGGAGGAAAAGGCTGGGCGGCTTCACCGGCTTTCGCGCAATGTGGTCAATTGGGTCAGGGCCTTTTTGCGACTGGCGAGCGTCTGGGGGCATCGGTGGCTGGATCAATATGGTAGTTTATTGGCTTATGCGGACTCGATTTTGGAAGCTTCGCAAGTGCACGAAGGTTGGTCGTGGCTTAATTACGACGAAAGGTTTTGTGACAAGATGGAGGAGAACAGGCTGTTGAGCTGGGGGACGCAGGATATTAGCCTTTGGTTAACACAGATGTCGGTAAAGGGGGGTGGTGGGGGAAGAGGGGGCAAGGCGGGGATCGTGGCGGCGGGCAGGGTGAACCGTTCCTTTTGGGGGGAGCCCCCCTCGGGGCAGGCAAGGACTGCTGTTGGGGGGGCCGGAGATGTTTGCTGGAGGTTCAACAGATCCACGTGCCCTTTCCCAGACTGCAAGTTCCGGCATGCGTGTTCCGTCTGTGGGGGACCCCATGCAGCGTCCAAATGTGTTAAAAAAGGGGGCCCCGCCCTCCCTGGGTCAGGGCCTAAGTAGGGAGGCAGATTTGCGGGTGGCACCCTCTCTGATTCGGGTCCCGGTTTTGCGCAGGTGGCTCCGAGGGTACCCCAAGGTGCATGACAGATTATGTTTGGAAAGGGGGTTTCAATTCGGCTTCTTTATTCCTGTGCGGGGCCGGGCGGTGGGCGCAATAACTCGGAATTCCCCCAGTGTGCGGCGCTGGCTGGGGGTGGCACGGCAGAAGTTGTCTGCCGAGTTGCAACTTGGCCGGATTGCGGGGCTGTTCAGTTGCCCGCCTTTTCCGGACTTTGTCGTGTCCCCGTTAGGTGTGGTGCCCAAGAAGGAACCGGGGAAGTTTCGGCTCAAACATAATTTGTCGGCTCCGATGGGCGCCTCTGTGAATGAGCTTATCCCACGGGAGTTCTGTTCGGTGCGCTATGCCTCCTTCGACAGGGCGGCCGAGCTGGTTGCTAGGTCGGGTCCTGGGGCGTTGATGGCCAAGGTTGATTTGGAATCGGCATTTCGCTTGTTGCCCATACACCCTTCGTCGTTTAAGTTTTTGGGTTTCCAATTTGAGGGGGCGTACTATTATGATAAATGCATGCCGATGGGCTGTTCAGTGTCGTGCGCCTACTTTGAAAGGTTTAGCACCTTCTTGCATTGGAAATTGGTACAGGAAGTTGGTTGTGCTGGGGTGGTTCATTATCTTGATGATTTTCTGTTTGTTGGTGGGGCCGAATCTGCGCAGTGTAGTGCTCTCTTGCACGGTTTTATTGGTTTAGCGGGCGAACTGGGGGTGCCTTTGGCGGAGGGTAAGACGGTGGGCCCCGTGACGACGATAGTTTTCTTGGGCGTCGAGTTGGATTCGCTACAAATGGTGGCTCGGCTCCCCTGGGAGAAGGTAGTGAAACTGCAGGTTCTAGTGGCCATTTTGGCTTCACGGAAAGTAACTTTGAAAGAAATGCAGGTGCTTCTGGGTTCCCTCAACTTCGCATGTAAAGTCATTCCCATGGGGCGGGTGTTTCGTCGGCGGCTGGCGGCGGCGACGGCGAGAGTGCGCAAGCCGCATCACCGTATTCGAGTGACGCGGGGAATGCGTGACGATTTGCGTGTTTGGGATGTCTTTTTGCGGGAATTCAATGGGTTGACGGTTCTGCGGGGAGCGGCGGTTACCACCGAGGAGTTGCAGTTGTACACTGATGCCGCCGGGGGGTAGGCCTGGGCATCTATTTTAATGGGGCGTGGTGTGCTGACAGGTGGCCGCGAGAGTGGGTTGAGAACGGTTTGGTTAGCAATATTACTTTCTTGGAGCTCTTTCCGATCTTGGTGGTGCTAGAGTTGTGGCCGGATAGGTTAGCCGACCGCGGGGTGTTGTGGTGGTGTGACAACGAGGCAGTGGTGCATGTGGTTAATCGTTTTTCACCGCGGTGCGGGGCAGTGGCATCGTTGATGCGCCAGGTCGTTCTCGCGTGTTTGCGCTTAAACGTACACTTGAGGGCACGGCACATTCCAGGGCGTACTAACAATCTAGCTGATGCTCTTTCCCGTTTGCAGTTGGATCGGTTTCGGAAGTTGGCACCGGAAGCCAACCCGGACGGGCTGGCGGTCCCTTGGCAGCTGTGGAGCGATGGCCTGCTGCGATGAGGTGTCTTCTGCAGAGCTCGGTAGCTGAGAGGACCTGGGAAGCATATCGGAGCGGTTGCGAGAGAGTGCAAGAATTTTTACAAGTGAATGGGTGGATGGGGGGGGGGGGGGTGGTCCCGGATCAGTTGCGGGGGGGGTATGTCAGCTGGGCCAAGGAGCGGAGGGTTTCGAGATCGTCTGTGCGTTGCCATCTGGCAGGTTTCTGGTTTTTCGCCAGGGCGACGGGGTGGGAGGTGTCAGGTCGGGGTTTTTTGGCTCGACGGTTACTTCAGGGCTGGGAGCGTTCTCAGCCGGGTCCACGTGATCGTCATCGACCGATTACGCATGACCTACTGGTGCGGCTGTGCGAGGTGATACCGGCGGTCGCCTGGTCGCCGTATGAGCGCGTGCTCTTTCGGGCAGCGTTCTGTCTGGCGTTTTTTGGTGCCTTTCGCATCGGGGAGTTGGTGGCTGAATCGGCAACGGCGGGTTTCGGTAATTGTTTGCTCCGGCAGCACGTGTGGATGGTGCATCCGCGAATGCGGGTGTTGCTGGCTTTGTCTAAGACGGACCAGCGGGGTAAAGGGCTTTGGGTGGTTCTCCGGGCTACGGGGGGGCTTACCTGCCCGGTTGCCAACATGCAGGGCTACTTGGCTCTGCGACCGGAGGGTAGTGGGGTGCTTTTTACTCATCATGATGGTAGGGCGTTGAGGCGGTTTCAGTTCACTGCGGTGTTACGACTCACGCTGACTCGGTTGGGCGAGGATCCTCGTCTTTTTTCGGCCCATTCGTTTTGGATCGGTGCGGCTACAAGCGCGGCGGCAGCGGGTTTCTCGGGTTTACAGATACAAAGTATTGGCAGATGGCAGTTGACAGCGTTCGAGGGGTACGTCCGTCTCTGACGTGGCCATTCCTGGGGGGGGGGGTGGGGGTTGCTAATGTGGTTGTGTTTTCTTTTCCAGATGGGGAGCCGCGACGGCTGGTCTGCTGGATTTTGGGCCACTCATTCGTTTACTGGGCTGGCCAGCGAGCGGCGGAGCGCCCTTTTGGGCTGAATCTCGGTCTAGCAGTGGAGGAGGTGGCGATTTCATGGCTGGGCGAGCGGGGACTGCGGTGGGAGCAGCTGCTGCCTTTGCTCCGTCACCATGGACGTGTCAGGAAGCATCCAGCGTTTCTAATTCTGCATATGGGGGGCAACGATTTGGCTACGTGGTCGTGCAAGCAGTTGATCAGGGCTGCTAAGAGGGATTTTGAGGTGGTACGTCGCCTGTTTCCGGGCGCAGCGTTGATCTGGTCGGACATTATCCCGTGGCCAGCGTGCTGGGATCAGCGACGCTGGTCGCGTGGGCTGACCAAGATTAACCGGCAGATTGGGAGGTGGGTGAGTGATCATGGCGGGTTCCAGGTGCAGCACCCCTGGGCGGAGGTGTCCTGCGGGGGGCTCTTCAGGGGGGGATGGCGTCCATTTATCGCCTGTGGGAACGGATCTGCTCCTGAATGATTGGCAGGAGAGGTTGGAGTGTCTGGTAGGGTCCCGGGCTCACTGGTCGCAGCTTCCAGCAGGGGGGGGGGCGGCACAGGTGGTGATGGTGCCTGTGCCGGTGGCGGGATCCCGGAGGTTTCTGGGGTCCGGAGCCTTATGCCACTTGGGGTGGGGGCGGGGTGCCCTTGCCCGGATAACCCCTGGAAGACTTTTGCTAATAATATGGCGAAGTTGGATAGGGGTGGGGTGAGCTCGGCCGTTGGTGGGTCCGCGGCCGCAGCGGAGGCGGGGCCGCTTTGCTAATAGCATGGCTGGCGGCACATCGCTCCGCTGGGTTGGTATAGTTCTGTATTCTTGGCATTAATGTTAATGCGTTTCTGTTGGAAATAAAGCTGCGACCAGTTTGTTACCATGAAAAAATGTTGTCTGTGGTCTTTTACCAAAGGGGGTGTGGATGGGGTATGGGGGGGAGGGGTGGGGCTGGGGGATGGAGTTTAGGAAGCGCCAGGTCCGGCTACCCGGTTACTCTTGATGCTCTAGTACATATGCAGCCAAGCTAACTGCACAAGTGAGAGTATATGCTAAAGTCCTATGCGTTCATTTCTCTGTGTGGTACACAACCACTCTGCCCAGTTCCCGCCACTAACAGGACATGCAGTTAACACACTGTCAGGCCATGCTTCTGCACGAACGGTGCACGCTAACTGCTGAGTGCACTTTAGTAAAAGGATTCCATAGATCTTTTAAATTCAACTGTTTTAATTCATATTTGGATAAAGAATCCATTGTATGTGGGATAGATGAAACTATTATTCAAAAGTCTTTAAGCTGATTAGGATCAAAATAGAGATATATTGCTTGTCCATCATTCAGGGTTGACATTTGCAAGAATATAATAAAAATTCCCCTTTCAAATAAACGTTTTTATTTATAAAACCGATTAACATCAAGCCTGGATAGATCTTTATATCGTCTGGAAAACTCAACAATTTGTCCTTGATTTAGCAAAGCTTTTTTCCTGTTCTTTAAAGGAAAAAAGTTTAGTAAATCAAGTTCTCTATGACCTTCATATAGAACATTTTTCTTTATGTAATGCAGACATACAGTATCATCCAGTCATGCACATATTCAAACACAAATTTTACCGGCAAGTTTCTCTTTGAAGTTAAATTTTCACACTTAGGACCCAATGTATTAAAGAGATTTTCCTCATGGAAAAATGCTTTTTACATGAGGTAATGCTACAAACATTAGGCTCTGGGTACACATGTTAAAAGGTCAGTGATGCATGGAACCCAGAAGATATGCACCACTATGAAAGGTGGTGATTTCATGAAAGGTCTAACTTAGCCATGTGTGCGGCCTCATGCAGGAAAAGGTGGCATGCTCTTGACGTTCCTTTCAAATGTACATGTAATCTATTTTATAATGATGACACACATATACTGTAAATTGGGACTTTTACCTGTTGGCGTTTCCATCTGTGCTAAATCATATGTAACCCCTGACTAACTTGTCTTTTGAGAGTTGGAAGAATGCGCACTATTGGAGATATTCTCCCCAGGACAAAGTTTGCTTTTCCGATGCAGGCTTCCTTCTTTCCTGCAAACATATTTACATAATAGATCTCATGCACGTGTAAGTGTCGCTATATACACATCTCTCTTCATTTCACAGAGCTGCAGCATGTATGTGGATAGAGACATAAGACCTCAATGTTAAATTGCTCTTTCAGACATGTCGACTAAACTGCACTAATGGGTAGCATGGGTTTCAGCATGCGTCAAGTGTGCCATGGGAATCTTTACCATGTGCCAAGAACGAGGCCATGCTGAAAAGTCCACGTTACTCGAATAGCGTGGTTTGAGGTAGAGACTGGGAGATTCAGCACATGCTCACTGGTACTATTGCACTTAGGCGGGTGCACTGACTGCTGCCTCAATGGGTGGTGTTACGTGCAGCCACGTTGATTGCACCAAACAGCATAGGGCAGGGATGGTGCGAAACACACTCTAGCTTCATGGGGTCATGTCAGGCACCCCTCTGTTTTTTAGCATGGGTCCAGTGCCACTCCATGTTTGTATTTTGGGCGGAACAAGCAGTAAGCACCCATGTTTAATAAACATGCCCCTTTGTGTGTGCAGGTTTATAAAAGAGCATGTGCATGTTTGACACATGCTATTTTATTTAATGGCTCAGCAAGCACTGGTTTTTTTTATAAAATATTTTCCTACTGTGGTGAGGAGAGCACTGCTGAACATAGAGATACACAGGGAAATGAGTCCTATCACTTTAATTCAGAAAGTATCAAGGGTTTCCCTAGTAACCAGGAGTCTCTGACTCAGAACCTAGTCATCCCTAAGCCCCGCCCACAGCAGCACGTCAGGGAGAAGCTTGACCCTAATCACATGTGCTGGGAGCAAGGTGTGGCTCAGGAAGAAGGAAAGTTTAAAAAGCTGACTTTCAGAAACACAGAGAAAGAGACGGAGACAGAGACGGAGAAGGAGGAAGTGAAGCAGCAGGAACAAGGAACGCAAAGAGGGAAGCGAGAGCAAGTGAGAGAGTGCTTGCTGAGCATGAAAGACAGTGTGAAGGAAACACTGGAAGCCGAAGAGAGAGAACTGATGAGAGATTGCCAAGCACAGCTGAGAGAGCAAGGAAAGAGAGGCTGGTGCAAGCCAACGAAGTGGCTGCAAACGGAAGACAGCATGACTGGCTTGCAGGGCAGAGAGAGATTCTGAATACCTCTGAAACCAGGCAAGTGTGTCCTTCTCAGTTCTTAACCAGTAAAGGTTTGGGAGAATTAGCTTTAGAGTTAAAAGCTGATTCCAGCAACAAGCCAAACCCCAGGATAAAGAGAGACTGTTTATCTAAGTATCAAGTAGCTCATATAGCAGACGAGCTAGTGCAGAAACAAGCCCTGCTTAAGAAATTGAGTGAACTGATTAAGAAAGAGAATAGCAAGCTCTCCCCTCAGATGTCTTTGGATGTGTGTGAGAATGATAGCGTTGAAGATATGGAGATAACAGATATGGAAGACAGTTCCTTTGAAATGCAATGTGCTGTATGTCAAGCCTCTGACGTAGAAGAGAGCTGAGCCAGAAAGCCATTGAATGTATGCCTGCTTAGGAAGCAGCTTGAATTGTGAAGACGTCACAACCGAAGAAAACAGCTGAGTGCTAAACTCAACTTATAAGGTTGAAAGCTGATACTAATGTTCAAGGGACATTTAAAGAGTTGTTTTGCTGCAAGAGTTTTGTTCCTGTAAAGAAGTGAAACATTTAAGAATTTAAAAGTTTTGGAATAAGTGACATTTTGATTTACAAGCAAAGTTGTGCCTGTTTCTTTACATTTTTGAAATACAAGCAAAGTTGTTCCTATTTCTTTTGAAGCTGTAGCGTGGGATTAAAAATCCTTTATTTGATTTTTCCACTTGTGTCCTGTGTATGAAGGAACCCTGATTACATTAAATAAATTTTCTCTGTCTTATGCCTAACCCTCGGATCACAACTCCTTTGCTTTAAGATAGGACTACAATTCCCAGCAGCCCTCCTGGCAGCCATTTTGAGGGAAACTTATTTTAAAGCCAAAAAGGCGACCTCACCTGGTATCAGGTATCTACCTGGCCAGGCGGGGGCGACACTACTGTTGTCTGACCTGACTTAGTACTAGGTTTGGAGCTCAGCCTACATTAATAAATTATACCCTTCATCCTTCATTAGGAAATTAGCTGGCAACTTAGAATCTTGTTCAGTAACTAGAAAATAAGAGAGCTCTGGTGATAGATGGAAGAGTCTTTATGCAATTCTGACTACTTTATAAGAAATTAAAAATAATTTCTTTAAAATTAGCTTCCTCACTGTGACCCATAAAAAACTTGTTTCTCCCTTCACAGACCAATCCTCAAACTCTCCCCCCCCCCCCATCTTACTAACGCAATAGCACCCTTCCTCTCTCTAACCTATTTAAATGTATTACCTATTTAAATGTATTACAAATAATATCCCATAAGTCTCAGGAAGCTAGCCTTTACAAAACTTGATACTTCTCTCTTCCTTTCTGAGGTATAGTTTCAACACCTTAACCTGGTAGGATATCATGTGTAATTTGGCCGCCTACAGTCCTGAAGCTTTATGTAATGGTTATTTTACCAGTTAACAGTCCATGGGGTCCCCTAATGAAAGAACGATTTACTCCAGAAAAGCTAGAATGAAATTTATGCTTGCTCTCCTTATATAGCCAGAAATAATCCGGAAAAGCCCCAAAACAGAAAAACAAGAAACTAAAACAGATGGTGGCTTCACTAAACCACATCCCAATTCAACTTTGCCAACTAAATTTAACCATCCAAATATTTCACACACAATAAAAATAAAAGAAATAACAAATCCCCCCCCCCAAAAAAATAAGAATCTTTGAAATCTGTAACTTCTCCTTTTCCAAAATAAAAATGTTGAACCATTTCTAAGCAAAGAGACTGCAGTTTAACTAACTTGCAAATATTCAGCCAAATCCCATGACAACCTATGTCACTCTTCAACACCATAGAGGAACATAAAAATATATTTCAGACAAAACAGTGAACCTTCCCTTCAGGACAGCTAACAGCCAGGAAGACACTTAAGTCAGCAGAACCACCAGTAGGCCTGATTCTTCAGCTGTGTCCAGAATATAAGAACCCACCATAATCCCAACAAATGACTGGCAACAACTCAGGTTTACCACTGAAGTCCTCCAGCCACCAAACAACACTGGCTTCAAACATCTTGCTACCAAAAAAATAAAAAAACAGCAAATCTTTGGTAGCAGAGATGCCTGAAGTTTGGGCCAAACAAATCTCGGACACTTAAGGGAAGAGAGAAGGATTCTTGTCTCCCACCAAAGTGGCATTGTCTAGGAAGGCTCAACAGAACAAAGTTGTTTCAGAGCCCATCAAAAGGTTCCTCTCAGGTGGCCACTCAGGAAAATTGATCACTGGGGAGGGGGAGGTCTGGCCATATTCAGACTTACTCCCCTGTGCCCTTGAGCCATTTCTGCCTAACCATCTGCTCTTGCATGCACTTCCCTCACTGGAGCTCCTACTCTACTGCTTCTCTACAACTAGTACCCTCCTTGTGTTTGAGCGTTGGGGCTAAAGGGCTTAGCTTCCAGCTTATGAAGAAAATAAAAATAAAAATGCTGCTAATTGCTGCCTCAGCCACTACACAAAAAAGAAGCTTAGCATAGCTACCCCACCCGAGTCGTCGCTGTGTCCTAATACCATCTTGATTCTCCCTCTCTCCAGATCTAATTTAGAAAAGAAGCATGTGTTGGTGGGGAGTGGGAACACATTGTCTCATCATACCTCTGAGGTTCTGGCATCTGGATGCTATTCTGCCAATGTGATCCAAGGACAGCAGCTGCTCCTGGTGACTTCAGGACCTTTCTTCAGCTGTGGGGCACAGCTGCAGCCAATGCTCCTCCTCTGTGTGGCACAGCAGCAAGGCACCATTGAAGGTACCAGGAGAAAAATTGAAGTACCTCAGTGACCAGGTGCTTGAGATTTTTGAATCTTTACATTTGTGTTTGGCCAATGAAAATATTCAAAACTTTGTATATTTATAAATATGCAGGTTGACCTTTTAGAAAACTGTTCACCTCTATCTCGTTAAAGGTACACAGAACTTCCAAAACAGTGCCTAATTTTAGCCACACTGTGGAAAGGCAATCAAGGGCAGGAAGAGGGAAGAGTAAAGAATCACTATACGCAGGCTCAGATTTGGGCAAGGCAATATAGGGTCATCAAATTTTGAAGGCATCTGATTCTGGCTGCTTTTGGGCAGAAACACTCTCTCCCTATTGCTTTTGGTCCTGCATATGGGTGCCAATATCTTAAATCCAGCCCTGACTATACATAGATTTGATTTTCCATCTTTACATGTTCTTTTGCAGGCATTTTTTGCTATATAGTTTCCCTTTGAAAATTAGCTATGAAGTCCATGGGTAAAAAAAGTATCAATGGACTCAGCAGCTCCAAGAGTTAATGAAAACTGACACCTAAATTGTGATTTTTTTTGTTTGAAAGGATGCTTCTGTCAAACTGCCTATTGGTAGTTCTATTAAAATATTAGTGTGCTTATAATACAAAATAATCCATCCATCTCATTTTTTCAGTATGAGTGAACAGCCGTAAACTAGACGTCCCCCTGGCTAGCACTGGAATCCTTCCTTTTTCCCTGCAGCCCTTCCTGTAGTTCCATATCATCAGAGCAGCTTATAGAAGTTCCAAAAACATGGAATTAAAAATACAAATTGTGTAAAATGGTGTCAGCACCTGGCGATTACATTTCAACAAAGCTGAGTGTGGAGTTTTACAGAACAGTCCTTTTGCAATGGAAATATCACCTTCCATTTCTGGAGAGTCCTTAATTGGTGAAGCAATATTACTAAACTTCTCAAAATATGAACTACCAATAGGCAGTTTGACAGAAGCATCCTTTCAAACAAAAAAAATCACAATTTAGGTGTCAGTTTTCATTAACTCTTGGAGCTGCTGAGTCCATTGATACTTTTGGAAGTTCTGTGTACGTTTAACGAGATAGAGGTGAACAGTTTTCTAAAAGGTCAACCTGCATATTTATAAATATACAAAGTTTTGAATATTTTCATTGGCCAAACACAAATGTAAAGATTCAAAAATCTCAAGCACCTGGTCACTGAGGTACTTCAATTTTTCTCCCCGAATCTTATCTCTATAGCATGCCAGAGCGGCCACCTGCACCCGCAATGACGAGGCCGCCAAGCCCTTCTCGAACCCCCTTTGCAAAAAGGCCAAGACCTGAGCCACCGACGCCCGCAACGGTTCCACTTTCGCCTCTGCACACCAGGCCTCTGCACACTCTCCAGACCCGCACATAAGCCAATGACATGGAGCGTTTCCTCGACCTGAGCAAAGTAGCCACGACCGAAGCCGAATAACCCCTAGCTCTTAACCTGGCCCTCTCAAGAGCCAGGCCGTAAGTGAGAACCGACCCACCTGAGGCATTCGCAACGGGCCCTGAGTCAGCAGATCGTCCCGCAGCGGCAGCCGCCACGGCGTGTCCACTACCAGTCTCACCAGATCCGCATACCAGGGATGCCGTGGCCAGTCTGGAGCTATCAAGAGCACCGTGCCCCTGTGCCGTTGTATGCGCTGCACCACTCTGCCGAACACCACCCAAGGTGGAAAAACGTAAAGGAGTTGGTCCTCTGGCCAGCCCTGAATGAGAGCATCTAGTCCCTCTGACATGCGCTCCCGTCTCCTGCTGTAAAACGCTCTACCCTGGCGGACCGGAAAGTTGCCATGAGATCCATCACCGGGAGCCCCCAATGTTGCACTAACAGCTCGAACACCTCCTGGTGGAGAACCCACTCCCCCGGATCCACCTTTACACGACTCAAGAAATCTGCCTCCACATTGTCCACTCCGGCGACATGAGACGCCGACAGCGCCCGCAAATGCTGCTCCGCCCACTCAAACAACAGCCGGGCCTCTTCCTCCATGGCCAAACTGCCGGTTCCACCCTGACGATTGATGTAGGCAATGGCCGAGGCATTATCGGACAACACCCGAACCGCCCCGTCGCGCAGCTGTCCCTGAAACGCCCGCAGCGCCAGACGAACCACCCTCAACTCCAGTCGGTTTATCGACCAGGCCTTTTCCTCCTCGGACCACTGACCCTGGGCAAAACTACTCCGCACGTGAGCCCCCCGGCCTGACAAACTGGTGTCCGTCGTCAAGGAGACCCAAGCCGGTGCCTCCAATGGCATGCCCTTGCTCAATACCTCAGCTCTGGTCCACCAGCGGAGCTCCTGCCTTGTTTCCGCCAGCCACGGCAGCCAGCGCGACAGGGGATCGCGCAGAAAAAACCATCTTCGGAGGAACGCCCTCCGCATGTGAGCCCTGGCCCACGGGACCAGCTCTATTGTCGCTGCCATTGTTCCCAGGACTTGCATGTAGTGCCATGCTACGGGGACTGCCCTGCGCAATAACTGACGAACCAGTGACCGAAGTTGTTGCTGCCTGTGCAGCGGAAGATACACCCTTCCTGCCTGAGTGTCGAATAGGGCCCCCAAATATTCCAGTCTTTGAGTCGGAAGCAAACTGCTTTTGGTCATATTGATCACCCAACCGAGACCCTGCAGGAGTTCCACCACTCGCGCTGTAGCCTTCCTGCTCTCGTCCCGGGACTTTGCACGGATCAACCAGTCATCTAGATATGGATGTACCAGCATGCCCTCTCTCCGCAGGGCGGCCGCGACGACCACCATCACTTTGGTAAACGTCCTTGGTGCCGTAGCCAGCCTGAAGGGCAATGCTCGGAACTGAAAGTGCCCCATAGGTACCACAAACCTGAGGAATCGGTGATGTTCCTGCCTTATCGGGATACGCAAGTATGCTTCCGAGAGGTCCAGAGACGTCAGGAACTCGCCCTTTTGTACCGCCACTATCACCGACCAGAGGGTCTCCATCCGAAAATGCTGCACGCACAGACAGCGATTCACGCCCTTGAGGTCTAAGATCGGCCGAAAAGTCCCCTCTTTCTTTGGGACTATGAAATATATGGAGTATCGACCGCAGCCGCGTTGCTCCTGGGGCACCGGTTCTATTGCTCTGAGCTCCATCAATTTTAAAACCGTCTCCCGAACCGCGGCTGCCTTGACTTGCGATTTGCAGGGGGACTGAACAAAAGATTCTCTGACCGGTCTTTGGAACTCCAACGCATACCCCTCTCGAATGAGCTCCAACACCCACCAGTCGGACGTTATGTCGGCCCAGGCAGAGTAAAACTCCGTTAGACGACCCCCGATAGGAACGATCGCCGCCCGGGCCTGCCTGATCTCATTGCGACTTTTGGAAATTTGAGGACGAGGCAGTGGCCCCAAAACCCCTACCTGCCCCCCGAAAACCGCGAAAGCCCTGGTTTCGAACTGGGAATCTACCTCTGCTAGCCTGACTAAATCGTGGAAAACGAAAGCACCGAAACTCCCGTTGCTGAGGCCCCTTGCTCGCGGCCGCCAGACGGCCCTGCTTCGGACGATCCTCCGGGAGCCTGCCCCCCTTGGACTCACCCAGATCCTTCACTAGCTTATCCAAATCCTCGCCAAAAAGCAATTTCCCCTTAAAAGGAAGCTTGCTTAACCACACTTTAGACGCAGCGTCCGCTGACCAGTTGCGCAGCCAAAGATAACGACGAGCCGCCACCACCGAAGCCATGCTTTTTGACAAACCGCGGATAAGGTCGTAATGGGCATCCCCCAAATACGCCATCCCCAATTCCAGCCACGCCACTTCCCCTGAACTCTCAGCATTAGGATTGGCTGGCAGCCTCTGAGACCAGCACAGGCAGGCTCTGGCTACCCATGCCCCACAAATAGCCGCCTGCATCCCTACGGCATTGATGTCAAACACCTGTTTCAGCAAGGCATCCAGCTTAAGGTCCTGCGCATCCTTAAGCGCAGTCGCCCCTTCCACTGGAATGGTGGTCTTTTTAGTGACCGCCGAGACGGCCGCGTCCACTTTCGGAGGCTTGAAGATTTCGCGATCCTGGTCTACCACAGGGTAGAGCCTCCCCATAACTCTAGCACCCTTAAGGGCGGCCTCTGGAAGGTCCCATTCTTCCTGAATCATTTCACGAATCACTCTATGCACCGGAAAGGCCCTCTGGGTCTTCCGAAACACCTGAAGCAAGGGATCCTCCAGCGTATCATCCTCTGCTGGCCCCGACAACGGCATGTTTAACGCCTTGAGCGTCTCGTCTATGAGAGCGTGCAACTCGTCCCTCTGAAACACATGCACCACCCTAGCCTGATCCTCCTTGTCTGCAATCTCACCTTCCTCCAACTCATCGTCCACGTCCAGATCCAGCTCTCCCTCCTCCAACAGCCCCCCTTCCGAGCCCAACGACCGCTCGCTGCAGTCCCCCTTGACTCTCTTAGCTGGACTCCCCGGCACGCCCAACACCTCTGAAGAAGCCTGTCGTTTCACGCCACGGAGCTCATCTGAATTGGCCACCCCTAGCAACAAACCTTGGCCACTGAAGGCCTGCTGGAGCAAGGTCACAAATTCTCAAAAAAAAAAATGGTTGCCAATCCCCCTGGACCGGCCGCAGGCACTCCTGGGATGTCCGGGGCCGAGGAGGGCCAGCCACGGGCTCTCCTAACTCCAAGCCCAGCACCCCAGCCTCCGGACTCACTGCTGCGCCCCTGGAGGTCTCCGCTCTACCCTCCAGCTCGCGCTCCATTGCTGAGGCCCCTTGCGCACACCTCTTACAAAGACCTGTCTCCCCGGAAATGCTGCGCCTAGTTCCGCAAATTAAACAACGCGGTCTGGGCGGCATGCCCCAAGGCCCCTGGTAGCCAGCCGGAGCGCACTACCAGCGCCACGGAGTCACCCTTTTTTTTTTCTCTTAAAATCCAATGGCTTACCTCACCTGAGACCGGAAAGACCCATGCAGCATGAAAAGAAGCGAGTTTTCACTCACCCCGCTACTCTGTGAGGCGCGCTGCTCCCGCTGTTATTCTCCGGCCCTGCCAACATGAGGCAGGGCCGCACTGTTCCAACTCGCTTGTGCGAGCTTCCTCCCCCCACCGCGCTCTGCTGGGCTCTACAGCACCTCAGAGACATGGGAGGACGGGTCGGTCGACGCGAGCAGGAAGCGCTGACCAGGTCTGCTGATCACCGGCTTCAACTGCAGGGCTCCGGCAATGCGTTCAGGCGCGTGACTCACCAGGCGCTCTTCTCGGCCGCCGCCGGCACTAAGCCCGTGCCGCGTTTGAGGCCTGATCCACTCCGCTTCCGACGGACTTGCTAACAGCATCGGAAGCAGGAGAGAACACAGCACTAACTGGCTGCACGTGCCCCGGCCTCTCCGGGCCACTTCACCGCACTGCCAGGAGGACCTCCAGTGGCGCTGACTGATAGACCCAACCCCCACAGAAGGAGGTAAGGCACCTCAAAGAAAGCTAATGGAGGGGCAAACTAATTACTGGCAAAGAAGAAAGAAATAAAGAAATAAAAGAGCTAGGACAGGGAGCAAGCGGAAGCCAAGGGACCTCCTGTGACTAAAACTCCTTAGCCTACCCCAAACAAACTCCCCCTGTCAGCTACCCCTTTAATCCCCAATTAAAGGAGACTAAAGTAAATGGAAGGAAAATAACCCTTCTAGCCCCTCTTTCTTAATTGCTCCTCTGCTGTGCCTGGATCATCAGGCACACCAATCCTCCAGCTGCTTGGAGACTAAGAGAACTGGTGTCAGGAGGCGGATCCGCTGAGGATATACCAGTGACATCACAAGAAGAAATGATTTTTTCTTAGTCTCCAAGCTGCTGGAAGATGGTGACAACCCAGTGGTCCGGGACTATGCCTGGAGGGAGGATAAGGAATAAGGGATTTAGACAAGTAATTTCCTTGCTGGTAAATGTTCATATGGCAGCTAGCATTTCTAGGTTTTCTCCCCTTTTTTGGAACGAAGTTGGAATGCAGAGGAATGGTTATATCAGACTGTGCACGCCAAGTCTATTCTTTAGCTACAGATTTGATGTGAAGATTCTCAGCACATGCCCTCTCAGTGGTGGTCTGAAACAAGTTATAGGAAGGGAGAAGGGCATACTAAGCAGGTTCGTGCTTGGACAGATGACGTGCCTTGTGGGATGGGTTCACTCTCTTGACAGTCACCATAATGGGTGAAAAATAATGGGGAATATCAGGAGCAAGGCATGGTGGTCTAGCTATTCATTATTTGAGATAACCACTAAAGAGTCTCTACCATGGAAATATATGGCTGCCTTTAGGTCTCAACAGTTGATGCGACAGTACGATTTTCAGGGAAAACTGCAAGAGTCATGCTTGTCCTGTGCTATTGGGTCGACTGATATTTATTTTACAACCACAGATCTTAAGCAAACATAGAAACACTTTAAATGACAAAAGAGAAAAACCTACATGTTCTATCTAGTCTTCTCAGTAAAGCAGACTAGAGTGGCACCTGCCATTCTGTGGAGGTTACCCCCCATCTATGCCTTTGTTTAGAGTCATACCCGGCAGGATAGCCCCCTCTATTTGTTGACATGTAAAAGTTAGTTAAGTTTGCTTTGATTCCATATAGTAATATAGTCAATGACAGCAGATAAAGACCAATGTGGTCCATCTAGTCTGCCCAGTAAGGAGGCTAGAATGGTACCCGCCACTCCATGCAGCTGATAATGTGCCTGGATGCCAGAACAAGTGGTATTAGCATCAGCCCTAGGGGCTGAACCCAAAAGATGACAAAAAGGCCATGGGAATGACAGATGATTTACTTGTAAGATGGGATGAATACCAGGAACCCTAAGCTATCTTGTTTCCCTGGAAATCATACTACAGAGATGTTTATTTAAAGGCAAGGTGGGATACCCGATTTCATGGCTCCAGCACCACATGGACTGAAACAGGACTGTCGAAAGCCTGTGGAACAACTGGAGGCTGCTGTTCGGATGGAATCTCTGTAATAGCCTGGCTCAGTCATTGGTGCCTTATGAATGTAAATGGAGTCTTGCTGCACTAGTAGGAAATATGAAAATGCAAGAGAGAATTTCCCTATTTGCCACCCACATAGCAAACATCCAACATAGTCGGAAATAGTCTAGAGACAAGAACACCTGTCAACTATTGTTACTTATAACAGAAGTGAATTGAATGTAGTAGGGCATGCTGGCCTAGTGCAGGCTCCATGGGGCACTTACCTGACCATGAGTGGATGGTGGTTTAGCCCAGTATTAGTTGTTTGGCTTGGTGAAGGGTCACAGATTCTGCAGGGAGCTCCTGTTGACTAGGTACCTAATCCTTATCATGCAGTTATTCACCCATTCTTGATCGTTGAGGCACTGGCTTGGAGGCAACATTTACAACTGCATGGTTTTTCATTCCTCCCATCTACTTCCTACTGATTGCTTACCCTAGGATCACTCATGAAAACTGCCTCATGGTAGAAAAATATAGATTTTCTGCTGACCTGCCCTTTATGATGGTGGGCAAATGTGGGCATCCCCTATGCATAAGTGACTGCACTGATCAAAAATAGAATGAGAGGCAAGGAGCATTAAAGGGGGTCATTCCCATTGTGCACATTCTTATTACAATCAAAGGTGTCACCAACAAACACTTTTGCATGACCGACAGAAAGAGTATGGCAGGCTGTGATACCTGCAGAGGCTTAACTTGGTTTGTGTGACGGGCATGCTCAAAAAGGAAAATCCTTTTCAGTCCCCTGGCTGGATGAGAAAGATGGATACTAAGGGCCCATTTAGCATTCCAGAAAAATACAGTCATTGCCTTTAGTTCATCTTTTTGTTTTGTTTTTTCCTTTACTGCTATGGCATAATGGGTGAAAAGCTTCAGACCACATTACTATGTTCTGAAACACAACTTATTTTTCAACTGAGAACCTCTGAAATGAGGGTTTGATGACTGGCAATCCTGTCTGGTTTATACCTAGAGAAAGAACAGACCGATAACCTGCTGTGGGCATTGTCCTCTAGTTTGGGCTGCAGATAAACCCTCACTACTTGGGAAGTCCGGATATGGGCTCTTCTTAAGAGTGGTGCTGTTTAAGTTGCAGCATAGAACATGGGACACACTTGTGCTTTGAGTGATGCGCTGAAGAGGCTTGACTCAGGATTTTCCTTCACTGTACCCAGGTCTTCCAGGGTAAGTCTCTCTAAAAATTACTCATGTATTTCATGGGTTGCCAAATGTGGCTTGCAGCATCGAAGGAATGAGGCACTGTGAATCCATGGAATGGATACTAAGCCCCCTTTGAGG
Organism: Ichthyophis bannanicus; assembly: GCA_033557465.1. Classification (NCBI taxonomy): domain Eukaryota; kingdom Metazoa; phylum Chordata; class Amphibia; order Gymnophiona; family Ichthyophiidae; genus Ichthyophis; species Ichthyophis bannanicus. The sequence goes on from CM066034.1 coordinate 585,587,035, forward strand.
TCTTAGGCTGTCATTGTTTTAGGAAGATGCCCCTAGTTGTGCTTCCATTTCTGGACAGATACTGCAAAAACATAGCTGAAGGAAAGTGGGAAAGATTTCTCTTCTGTTCAGCTGCAGAACAGAGTCAGGAGTGGGAACCATATACTTCTCGTTGTGCTACCATTACCAGAGAGAAACTGCTCTGAGTCTGTGACTGAAGACGCAGATCGAGAAATCCTCTCTGTCGGTGGTCCCAGGACTGTGGATCATATGCTCTTTTTACTGTGTTACTGCTGCCAGAAAAAAGCTGCTCTAGATGCATGGCTGTCTGTACTGGATGGAAAAGCTGAGGGAAGATGCAGTGGCTACAGGGCTGTTGAATCGATCCTGAAGGTTGCTAAGGTATCTCATACAGATGAGGAGAGAGCATCTTATATTATTAGTGAAAAGAATGAGAAAAGAAATAAGAAAATGTGGAGAGCTGTGTTTGCACATATCTGTGGATGAAGGAAATTGAGGCAGAGGAGCAACGGCAATGCAGGAGGAACACACACACGTGCCAAAAATATTTTCTAGACTCCTGGGCTCTGGGAGAGGAGGACCTTGGTTCTGTCAGGTTCTGACCCATATGTATGGCTGGATTATATCCTGCTTGTCTAAGGAGAAGGTAAATTCTACAGCGAAGGGAAATCCTATTCTACTTGAGAATGGTGGAATTGAACTGCAGGAGGTTAGGGGGAGTGTTAATAGTGGAGAGGACAGGGAAGAGAGATGTTGAGCTAGAGAAGCAACTACAGTAGTAGCAAAGTGGTACAGCTGAGCAGGGAGAAGAGTGCTGGGGACGGGAGGATGTGATGTGGAGAGAGTATAATGGAGAGGCAGGGATGGCCCTGCTTGAATTCAGTACCAAAAACTAAAATTTAAAAATTCCACACCTTTGAGTAAATTTTGTGTATGGTAATTTAGATAATTCTACAGTGATTATAACATGTTAGTTTAATAATATGCAAATTTTCAGTTATTGTGCATAGAATATTTTATTTTTTTCTGCAGAAATCCTCCAGGATTGGCAGTCAGAGACAATATGTTAAAAGGAAACTCACACCCCAAAATAAAAAGCAAACAAAAAGGAAGGTATTTTCATTAACTTACATTAATCAGGCTTTACATCTTCGCCACTGAAATAAAATTGAAAACATACAACAGCAGCACCAGAATCATAAAATGGAATATTTATTGTAATTATATCAGATAACTGCACTTAACATATTAGCATAACAAACAGATTTCTGAAGTTCGGAAAAATAAAAAAATAATAATCTAGGATTACAAAAAAGTTTAGTGTGTGTGGGGAGGAGGGAAGAAGGAGCCGAGGTGTTCAATGACAAATAAAGGGGAGTTTTCCACTTACAAAGCCTTCTCTGCCATATAAAGATTAAGATCTTCAGAAATAGATCCTGCCTATGTGATTATCATGATGCATTTCCTTCCAAGGCTGGACAGGCTTGTACATGTTATGCCGATTGGGTGGAAGGGCGGTGAAGGCCAGCGCATTCATGTTACACTGAACATAGAAACAAAATCTCGCTTTTAGCGGAGGGAAAATATTTTAGTGAAATAACTTAAAGAGTCTATAAGAAATGAAAGACAAAAACAAAAAATAGAGACAATAGGCCACTGGAGACATACCAGAACATTCCCCCCCCCTCATTCCGACACCCTGACATCAGCTTACACAGGAAGTTAAATTTGGTAAAGTGCATCTTAAGAAGATTTGTCTGATGGAGCCTTTCCACTAAATATAAAACAAGAAACACAAGACGTGCAATAACAAAAGTTAGATCATCATTGTGTAAAACAGTTTTGTTTTTCTTTCCTTTAACTACCCGTTGAACATCTGTTTTTGCAAAAGAAAGATGCCAACTACAGCAGTGCTCTTATTATTAATCAGCAACCTGTAACACTGTGGGGTTACACTTCTTGGCAAATCTTTAGTTTGGAGCAGGCAAAATACATGTAATCTGACAAATCCTTATATCCTGGCGACAGGGGGTCCTCTGGCGGATCAGAAGTACTTAGATTTTCGGAAGCTTTGGTGCGCTCACAACAGGATTGGCTTCTTGGAGGTACCTCCTCCCCACAGTCTTGTAGTCATACGTACAGTTGTGGGTTTCTGCATAGCGGTGGCTTGCACAGAAGTTGTTTCCACACCTCAATGGGCAAGAGATGTAAGAAAGCCTGGTCAGTTTGCCCCTTTGTACCTCTAAAACTCAATCTTTTACAAGAATGTATCATTGTATATACATCATTGAATTACATACAGGTGGTCCCTACCTTGCTTCATTTGAAGTTCACAGCAGGACACCTTCAACCCAACTCTGGGCCATTGCTTTCTCTCTATCCCTTCCAGGAAAGTGGTTGAATCAACAAGTTTGAATCTAGTGAGCAGTACTGATGCATTGTGGTTTTCCCTTTTCCTATAGCTAGCTTAAGTAATAGGAGTTGATAAAAGCATGCCTTTTTGCATGTGCCAATTCAAGCATTACCCCAACCTCCCATGTGAACATTATATCCTATACTTTTCTCTCTGACAATCCCCTATTGGTTGAAAGGAATCATTTAGAAGTAACAGTCAGATGAATACATTCTTAAAGAGTCTCTTGAATGTTACCACCTCGAATAGTAAAAAGCGTAGTTATTCACCTGTAGGTGTTTTCCTTGAACAGCACAAATAAGTCCTCACGTATGGGTGATGTCACCAATGGAGCACCAACACAGAACACAATCCAGCGTCCAAAGGAAGCCTTTGGGAGGTATGCCATGCAGGCACACCTGCCTTTCCCGCCCGCCACAGTGCCATATTCTCCAGTATGATCACATAGCAGGAGTAAAAAGGCAACTCCTTGGGGAGGGTTTTGAGGACTTATTCCTAATATTCACGGAGAACACCTGCTACAGGTGAGTAACTACGCTTTCTCTGTGAACAAGCAGAAAATAAGTCCTCACGAATGGGACTCTCAAGCTCCAGGCTACCAGAACCCAAGGAGAAAGACTAGCCCAACCAGGCATCAAGAACTGGAGAAGCCAGGAAGACCAAAGAGGTAGTCCCCGCCGAGGAACTCATCTGATGCAGTATCCACAGTCAACACTGTCCAAGGGAATTTTGAACGGGTAGCCTGGAAGGATAGAAGAACCAGTGGACAGGAGTTGATCCTCAAGACCCAAAGAGATGCCGGAACATGGCCTGGCCACAATGCTGTCCCATTGCGAATCCCTATCCAGAGAGTAATGGGCTGCAAAGGTATGGACTGAAGTCTATGTCACAACCCTACAGAGCTCTTCTGCGGAGACAGCGTAGTTACTCACCTGTAACAGGTGTTCTCCAGGAGCAGCAGGAATCAGTCCTCACATATGGGTGACGTCGGCGCCGACGGAGTCCTCGCGGAGCAATTTTCCCCAGCTTTCAAAGAAAGCCTTTGGGAATTGCAGCGCGCATGCGCGGTCCTCTTCCCGCCCAAGGGTGCCATCTTGTTCAGTCAGATGACATAGCTAAAAGACAGCAAAAATTAGCAAAAACGAAATCATATAACTGCAACTCCAAGGGGAGGAGGGAGGGTTGTGAGGATTGATTCCTGCTGCTCCTGGAGGACACCTGTTACAGGTGAGTAACTACGCTTTCTCCAGGACCAAGCAGGAAGTCAGTCCTCACATATGGGACTACCAAGCTTAAGGCTACCGGAGACCCTAAGCACAAAAATGAGCTCCCTCAAGGGCAGTAGCATAGAAGGAAGGAATCTTCTCTGAGTATGTCTCCAACCGGTAGCCCAACAACCGGGACGGAGGGTAGGAGTTGCCTATACCTCAAAGAGGTTACGGAGGACTGCCTGTCCGAAAGCACTGTCCCTGCGGGACTCCCTCTCCAGGCAGTAATGGGCTGCAAAAGTCTGGCTTGAAGACCAAGTAGCGGCCCGGCAGATGTCTGCCAATGGAACAGAGCGGAGGTAAGCTACCGACGTAGCCTTCGCCCGAACACGATGAGCTGTGACTCTACCGTCCAGCACGAGGCCGGCTGCCTCGTAAGCCCAAGCGATACAGTCCGCAATCTAGATGGACAGAGTACGCTTGGAGACAGGGAGCCCCAACTTGTTGGGGTCATAAGACATGAAGAGCTGAACAGCCTTTCGGTGCTCCCGTGTACGGTCAAGGCAGAAGGTCAACGCCCTTCTACAGTCCAGGGTATGCAGGACCATTTCAGCTCGGCTGGAGTGTGGCCTGGGAAAGTAGGTCAGAAGTACCACCTCGTGGTTGATGTGAAAAGGGGAAACCACTTTGGGAAGAAATTTAGGGTGAGTCCGTAGGACTACCCGGTTCTTGTAGAACCTAGTGTAAGGAGGATCAGAAACCAGGGCCTGCAGCTCACTAACGCGTCTAGCAGAAGTGAGGGCTACCAAGAACAAGGTTTTCCATGAAAGAAAACGTAGCGGACAGGTAGCCATAGGCTCAAAGGGCGGACAGGTAATCCGCTGCAAAACCACATTAAGATCCCAGTCTGGGGCTGGCGGGCGCAAAGGTGGCTTAAGGAGAAGGAGGCCTCTGAGAAACCGAGCCACCAGAGGGTGGCTGGAAAGAGGTCTACCATCCACCGGCATGTGATGCGCAGAAAGAGCACTGAGGTGGACCTTGACCGAGTTGGACTTAAGTCCAAGGTTAGAGAGAGAGAGCAAGTATTGCAAGACCACTGATGCTGAACAGGAGAAAGGATCCTGAGACTGCTGAGTACACCAGATGGAGAACCGACGCCACTTGAGAGCGTAGGCCCTTCGGGTGGAGGGCCTCCTGGAGGCCAAGACGACCTCCTCCACATCTGGAGGTAGCTGCAGAGGAGCAAGGACTACCCTTTCAGCAGCCAGGCCATCAGATGAAGGGACCGGAGATTGGGGTGTAGGAGAGTCCCCTGATCCTGCGACAGGAGGTCGGGCTGAAATCCCAGTGGAAGAGGAGTGTCTACCGCTAACTGCATCAGAAGCGGGAACCAAGGTTGTCTCGGCCACCGGGGAGCCACTAGGATCATCGATGCTTTGTCTCTGAGAACCTTGAAGAGCGTCCGAGACACCAGTGGCATGGGAGGAAAGGCATACAAGAGGCCGGTGGACCATGGAATCAGAAAAGCATCCGCCGCTACCCGGAGAGGATGCGGCTGTCGAGAGCAGAATCTGGGCAGCTGCCGGTTCAGAGGACTGGCAAACAGATCCATGGTGGGGAGGCCCCACTTGAGAAAGATCCGCTGAACCACCAGCGGATCCAACCTCCACTCGTGTGGCTGGAGAATCCTGCTGAGCTTGTCGGCCAGGTAATTTTCTTGACCTGGGAGATAGACAGCCCTGAGGAAGATGCCCTGGCGGACTGCCCAAGAGCATAGCCGTTGCGCCTCCTGACAGAGGAGGAAGGAGCCTGTTCCGCCTTGTTTGTTTACGTAGAACATGGCAACCTGGTTGTCCGTCTGTATCAGCAGCGACTGGTGGGACACCAGGTGAGAGAAGGCTTTGAGCGCTAGTCGGATGGCTCTGAGCTCCAGGAAGTTTATCTGTTGAGCAGACTCCCAAGGAGTCCAGAGTCCTTGAGTACATGACTCTTGGCAATGTGCTCCCCAACCCAGGAGGGAAGCATCGGTCGTTAGGACCTGAGAATGCGAAGGGGACTGAAAAGCCACTCCTAGCACTAGGTTGGGTAGATGAAGCCACCATCGCAGAGAGGAGACCAGCTGGTCGGAGATCTGCACAGAGTCCGCTAGGCTCCCCGTGGCCTGATGCCATTGATTGCGAAGGCACCACTGAGCAGGACGCATGTTCAGTCGGGCATTGGGGGTCACATGGACCGTGGAAGCCATATGGCCGAGCAGTCGCAGAAAGTGCCTGGCTGAGACCAGTGCATTGCTGTGAAAGTGGCCGGCGAGATCCATGAGCCGCTTGGCCCTGTCCAGAGGGAGGAAGGCCCGCGCCTGAAGTGTGTCCAACCTGGCGCCGATGAACTCGAGATTTTGAGAGGGGAGCAAAGTGGACTTTGCGAAGTTTATGACAGTAGAAGTTTATGGAGTAGAGCCACAGTGCGCTGAGTGGCTTGAGCGGCCTCTGGTGAAGATGGGGCCCTGATGAGCCAGTCGTCCAGGTATGGGAACACAAACAGACCTTGAAGTCTCAGATAAGCCGCCACCACTGCGAAGCATTTGGTAAACACCCTGGGTGCGGAGGATAGGCCAAAGGGCAGCACTCTGTACTGGTAATGATTTCCTCCCACAACAAATCTGAGATATTGTCTGTGGTCCGGATGAATGAGGATATGAGTATACGCATCTTTCAGATCCAAGGAGCATAGCCAGTCTCCCTGCTGGAGGTAGGGCAGCAGGATTCCAAGGGTAAGCATCTTGAACTTTTCCTTTGCAAGGAACTTGTTGAGGTTTCGCAAGTCCAGGATGGGTCTGAGGCCCCCTGTTCTTTTTGGAATCAGGAAGTACCTGGAGTAAAAGCCTTGGCCCCTCAGGTGGTGGGGCACCGGTTCCACGGCTCGTTCTTGAACAAGACTTGCCAACTCCTGAAGGAGTAAGACCCTGTGCAAAGGTAGTCTGGGAGGCTCCCCTGGAAAGTAGGAGGGAGGTACCTGGTGAAAGTGAAGAAGATAGCCCTTTTGAACTATGTGAAGTACCCAGGTATCTGTGGTGATGTTGGACCACCTTTGGGCAAAGTGGACCAGCCGGCCTCCTGTGCTGAGAGAAACCAGCTGAGGGGGAGAGGCTATGCTGAGGAAGTCAAAAACCCCCACCCTGCTGAGCAGGGGCCGGTGGTGCAGGCTTGGGGGCTTGCTGCCTACGGGGCCCATTACCCCGTCCCTTGGCCTGCTTTCCCTGTGGGGGAGCTGCTGAGGCCTGATATTGAGGGTAGTATTTATAGGCAGCACCTTTCCTCGGGTAAAAGGGCTTTTTCCCCGAGGCCTTCTTCTTTTGAGAAGGGGCAGAGGTCTTCCTTGAGAGACGAGTTCTGGTGAGAGTCTCCGTCTCGATTTGTGCAGCCTTCTCATCCATGGGCTTGCCAAAGAGGTTATCACCTCGGCAGGGGACATCGACCAACTTGTCCTGTACCCAGGGCTCGAGGTCGGACGTCTGAAGCCAAGCCTGGCGGCGTCCACCGATGCCGGCCGCAGCTACTCGAGCTGAAGCTTCAAAACCATCATAGGCTGCCCGAGAAATAAACTTGGAGCACTCCCGAATACCAGTAGACAAGGTTTGGAACCTCTGCAAAGGTTCGTCGGAGAGACCAGCAGAGAACCCGGCTATTTCCTTAGCCAGGTCTCGGAGATACATGCCCATGTAGAGCTGGTAAGTCTGGACTCGACAAGCAAGCATAGAGCCCTGGAAGCACTTCCTACCGAGGGCATCCAGGCTTCGGGCTTCCCTACCAGGGGGCACCGAGGAGTGCATTTTTTGACTCTTAAGTCTATGCATGGCCGATTCCACCACCATGGAATGGTGCGGTAGTTGTGCCTTTTGGAAGCCGGGGCTCTTGCGGACTCGATAAATGGAATCGACCCGCTTGCTTAATACCGGCGACGCCACCGGGCTCTCCCACATGCGGAAGAGAAGTCGTTCCAGCATCGGAGAAACCGGTACAATAAAGGCCTCCTTCGGGGGAGAGTCATATTGGAGGGCATCGAGTTCTTCGACTCGAGGCTCCTCCTCGGGATCCGCGGGGAAGGCCAAGGCCTTGGCCATATCCCTCACGAAGTCCGAGAACCGGGTATCCTCCGGGGGGGACCGTCTCCGAGGTTCGGACTCGGGGGAGTCCGAAGGGACACACCGAGTCCGAAAGGAACCAGGTGACTCTTCGTCCTCAGATTCCCAGGCCGACTCCTCGGAGGAGGAGTCGGGCGGCTCCGGTCGGGCGGGCAGCGATGCTATCCGCTCCGACGTCGAGGGAGTCGGCGTCGATGACCTCGGTCCCGAACGGGAGGCCGAAGGAGACCTCGACCGAGGATCGACTCGAGCCCTCATGGACTCGAGGATCGGCTCGGTCTCCGGGGTCGATTTGGAGGTCGACGTCCCGGCGGTCAGGGCAGAAACACCGGCGAGACCAGCGATCAATACCCGCTGCTGGTCCAGGAAGGCAGTCAGACTGCTCTCCAAGGCCGTCAACCTGAGTCCGAGCTCAGGAGACCCAGCAGCCCCCGACTCGGGCCCCGACGGCGTCGGGTCCTTCGGAGGCGAGTCAACGAGGACAACAGTACTCACGTGAGCGGGCAAATCCACCTCGAGTCGAGGATGTTTTGACGGCCTCTCCATCTCCGAGGACCCGGGACGGGAATCGGGGCTATGCGACCTGGCCCTCGAGGAACCAGGAGCGTCCACCGATCCCGCCCTCGCGGGTTTCTTCTTCCGATGATGTTCCCGGGTAGGAGACCCCCTTTCAGAGGAACTTCAACGATGCTCCGGACCAGAGTCCCGAGACGTCGAAGCCTCTGATGAGGTCCGAGCCCGGCCGGAGTCAGAGAAGATACGCTCCTGCTGATGCTGCAGACTCCTCAATGCTTTTGAGGACATTTTGCCGCATGGCACACAGATCATGGAGTCATGATCTGGGCCGAGGCAGCGGAGGCAGAAGTCATGAGTGTCTGTAAGAGACATGAGTTTCTTACAGAGATCATACTTTTTAAAGCCGCTGGCAGCCATTGGGGGAAAAAGGGCCCCTGCGAGGTCGAATGACCGGGCTGCCAGGGAAAAAGGAAAAAAGAAAAAGGCGCGAAATCTGTCACGAAGGACAAAAAAATGAAAAATACGGGACGGACTCGCAACCGGCGTCGCGAGTCCGGGCGGGAAAAGAACCGGCGTCGAACCGAAGAAAAAAGAGAAAAATAGAGAAAAAAATCAACTTTTCTGCGGGGATTCACAGACGACGTCTGTAGGGCTCCGCGGAAAAAAGAAGACTGAGCAAGATGGCACCCTTGGGCGGGAAGAGGACCGCGCATGCGCGCTGCAATTCCCAAAGGCTTTCTTTGAAAGCTGGGGAAAATTGCTCCGCGAGGGCTCCGTCGGCGCCGACGTCACCCATATGTGAGGACTGACTTCCTGCTTGGTCCTGGAGAAAGAAGGGCGGTTGGCGTCCAATGTAGCCATCACACAGACATTGTGAGCCGTGACATGACCCTCAAGGCACAGACCAGCCAAGGAATATGCATGGGCGATGCAATCAGAGTCAGAGGGATAGCGTAAGCTTTGAAACAGCAACCCCTAGCCTATTGGGGTCAAAGAAGATGAACAACTGAGAGGAATGAGATTGCGTCTTCATGTGCTCCAAACAGAAGGCGAGCATGTGCAACACTGTCTCACCATGGTTGGTATGAAGCCAGGGGAAAAATGTTGGAAGGACAATGGACTGGTTGAGGTGGAAAGCAGAGATCGCCTTTGATAGGAAACGCAGGTGTGTGTGGAACACCACCCAGTTCTGATGGAACCAGGTGTATGGAGAATGTGCGTCCAGAGCCTGAAGAGCTCTTACTCACTGGGCCGACATGACGGCCACCAGGAAAAGGACCTTCCAAGTCAAGAACTTCAGCGGACATGCATTCAGCAACTCAAAGGGAGCCCGCATGAGCTGGCTGAGGACCATGTTCAGGTCCCATGCAACCATAGGGGGCTTAAATGGAGGCTTCGAAAGAAGCAAGCCACTCATGAACTGGTGTACCAGAGATTGAGCAGAGACGAGCTTCCCATCGCAGACACGATGGAATGCTCCAATCAAGCTGATATGAACATGCACCAAGTTGGACTTTAGCTCAGAAATGGAGAGGTTCAAGGGGTACTCTAACAGCCGGTCCATGGTTCAGACAAAGGGGTCCAACACACAACCAGCGCATCAGACGGTAAACCACGTTGACTCCTTGCGATATGCTAGTAGGATCTCTGTGATACGGAGCTTGCCCTCCCCGAGGGTAAGGGCTACTTGTTCAGCAACCATGCTGTGAATGCTAGAGAGCGGATGTTGGGATGCAAGAGGGAGTCATCCTCTTGCGAGATGAGGTCTGGGTCAGAGCCCAGATGAAGAGGTTCCTTCTGTAAGAGCTGTAGCAGTAACAGGAACCATGATTGTCAAGACTAATAAGGAACAATAAGACTCATGGATCCTCTCTCGGACTGGAGCTTCACGAGCATCTTTGGGTTGAGCGGAATTGGGAGGGGGTAAGCATGGGGCAGGCCTCTCCCCCAGTGGATCAGAAAAATGTCCAGAGCCAGGCGATCGCTGGCCGGCCTCTGGAAGTAGAACTGTGCTACTTGGGCATTCTATGCCATAGCAAAGAGGTCCACATTGGGGGTGCTCCATTCCCGAAAGATGTGGTCCACCACTGCCCTCTTGAGGGACCATTCATGTGGCTGAAGAACCCGGCTGAGTCGATCCACTAGGCTGTTGCTCTTGCCAAGCAAATACATCGCCTGGAGATCCATGCCATGGAGCAGGGTAAACTTCCAGGGGCGATCTGCCTCCCAGAATAGGAGGTAGGAGCCCAAGCACCCCTACTTGTTCACACAGAACATGGAGACTTGGTTGTCCATCTGGATCAGGACCACCTGATTCACCAGAAGTGCCTGAAAGGCACGGAGAGCATTTGTGATGGCCCAGAGCTTAAGGAAGTTGATCTGATGGCGACTCTCGCTTTCGGACCAGAGGCCCTGAGTGAGGAGAATGTCTGGGTGCATACCCCAGCCAAGCTTGAAGCGCATCCATTATGAGCAGCCTCCAAGCTTGGCACTGCAGGGCACTGCTGCTTGGAACTGGAGGCTCCAACGCAAATTTGCGGTCACGAGCCACCACAACAGGGACTGAGTGAGAGGCGCAGTGATCACTACCCTGTCCCACAGGCGGCCTGAGGCTTGCTGCCATTGTGTTTGCAAGGTCCAATGAGTCTACCGCATGCAGAGGTGAGCCTGAGGAATGACATGTACTGTGGCTGCCATGTGACCGAGGACTCTCAACACCCCACGGGCTGTGGTGTGATGCTGCAACGTGCCTACAACCTTGATGAGACACTGCAGGCAATCTGCTGGCAGGAAAGCTCTCACTTGAATGGAGAAGGACCCTGATGAACTCCAGTTGTTGTTCCGACTAGAGATGAGACTTTGGGTAATTGACCACAAAGCCTTTGAGCACCTGACTGGTATGCTGGCCAGCATGGGACCATTTACGAGCCAGTTGTTGAGGTACTGGAAGACAAAGACCCCTAGGTCTGGTGGAAAGCAGCTACTGTCACTGGGGACTTTGTGGAGACCCTGGGGGCTGCAGTCAACTTGAAGGGTAGTACCTGGTACTGGAAGTGTTGGATGGCTAGCATGAACCGAAGGTACTGCCTGTGATGCGGGTAGATCAGAATATGCACGTACACATCCGTCAGATCCAATGGGCAAAGCCAGTCATCTCGTAGGAGCACTGTCCCCAATGTGACCATTTTGAACTTTTCACGCAGAAAGAACTGGTTGGGGGTTTTGCAGATCTAAAATGGGACAGAACCCTCCTTTTTTGAGGGGACCAGGAAGTACCTGAAGTAAAAGCCCTGCCCAATCTGGGCCGGAGGCACTGGCTTGATGGCTATGTCGGCCAGCAGGACCACAACCTCAGTCTGCAGGAGGCTCCGGTGCGTGGGGTCCATGGGGTACTCTCCAGAATTGTAAGGAGGCGGCAGCTAGGTGAAAAGCAACAGATAGCTCTGGACGATCTGTAGCACCCAGGCGTCAGAGGTGAGCAGAGGCCTTCAGTGGGCAAAGTAGATGAGCCATCCCCCTCCCTCACCTGTGGGGGATCTTGGACAGCAACTGACTGGCTTTGCTCCTGAAGACCCCATCAAAAAACCACACCCGGCTTGGGTGGGGGGGGGGGGGGCCGGGCTGTGCCTTCGGGGTCTTCTTCCTCCACTAAGAATGGAAAGCCTGGGCCTTAGGCTGCACTTGCAGCTGGGATGGAAAGTAATTCTGCATGCACAGGAAGAAAGCCTTCTTGGTTGGTGCTTTCTTCCACGCGGGATCTGCAGTCTTTCTGGAGAGTCTGGTGAAGGTCACCTGCTCCTATTCCAGCTCTTTGGCCTTTTCCTCTAGAGGCTTCTGAAGAGGTTTTCACCCCGACAGGGGATGTTGGTGATCTTGTCCTGGACCCACTGCTCCAGGATGGAAGACTGCAACCAAGCTATCCATCCGCCGCCCTACCAGCAGATTCGAAGGCATCATAAGCGCCTCGGACCATAAATTTCGAGCAATCTTTGCCATGAGCTATAAGACCTCGAAAGGATTCACAGTGGTCCTTGGAGACAAGGGAAGTGAAGTCCTTGATGGCCACCAGACATTTGGTAGGACAGGATCCATGGTATCAGCATGGAACCCTGAAAGCACCTCCTCCTGAAAGAGTCCAGGGTTCATGCCTCTCCATATAGGCAGCACTGAAGAGTGTGTCTTGGCAAACTTCAAGGCAGACTCAACCACAATGGAATTGTGGGGGAATTGAGGCTTTTTGAACCCCGGAGCCTTTTGGACCCAGTAAGAAATTGAGCTGGTGACTGACAGCCAGGAGCATAAGTGGCACTTCCCACAGTTGCAGAAGCAGCCTCTACAGGACATGGTGGATGGGAACTGTCACTGCCTTAAGAGGGGCCAATGGGTATTAGAGGAGTTCCAGTTCCTCTACCCTTGGTTCTTCTTCTGATTCCAGAGAAAAGGGGAAGGCCTTGGCCAGGTCCCAAACAAATCCTGGAAGGACATGTCTTCCAGTGGCAACTTCTGCCGATCCGGAGGGGGCAACGGGTCGGACGGAAAATCCTGGGCCCAAAGATCCAACACCATCAATTCCACCTCAGTTTCCCATTCCAATTCGGAATCCGAGAGGAAGTCAAAGTAATGCTGAGTCTCTTCTGAGCACTGAAAGTGTGACTCAGGAGGGGGCAGACATTGATGGCCCCCTTGTGCTCGGCCTGCCGAGGGCGATGCCCGGGGGCCTTGGACTCCGATATACTGGAAATGTCTTTGGCCACTGGTGTTGATACCAGTCTCCCACTCGATGTCCCAGCCGCGGTGGGTAGGGCAAAGGCTTCCAGGATTGGCTGGAAGGAGTGCGATGATTATGCACTCTGCACCGTGAAGCCTGTATTCCACAGGGCTTCCACTACCACCAGGTGAGCTTCTAAGGCTCGTAGGCATTCCTCCAGAACTACCACCAAGGATGTCAATGCCACGACCATTGCTGGTGAACTCTTGGATGGGAATTCCATGATGACAGGAACATCGGGAGACATTCGGCAGTCCTCATGGGCACTGGGAATAGGCTCCGCCGTTCGGGTCGGGTCCTCCCACTGGGAAAGCTTGGTCACCGTTCTCGGTCCTCGCTGTCCATCTCATGTTTAGAGAGACTGCGATGGCACTGCACCCGGATTTCTCCTTGGGCTCCCCTTTCGATGTAGACTGGGTCTCTGTAGAGGGACGCCCCTCTCTGCTCAAACCCTTCTACTCAGATTTAGACCTCTGCTCTTTTCCCTTGGTCACCTCAGGTGTGGATGAGGGGGCTGGGGCTGAGGATACTACTAAATCAGATGAACCAAAGAGGGACAATGACTCCTTTTTCCGACCCTTCAGCACTTGATGCATCATCTGCAAGCAGAGTTTACAGGACGCCGGCTGGTGGTCGGGTCCAAGGCATTGCAAGCACCAATTATGGCGGTCAGTGGCAGAAATAGCCTTGTCACATTGGTGCATTTTTTAAAGCTGCTAACAGGCTTAGACATGCCGAAAAATACCGCCTTGGCAAAATTAAACTGAAAAACAGCTGTGGGCAGGAAAAAGCCCCCGAAGGGGAAAAAAGACACTAAAAAGGCGCAAAAACTATAGATAAAAGCACCCGGAGGGTGAAAAAAAAAAGCTAACCGATGACGGATGGGTGAAAAAGTGAGCAAAAGCTGAGCTACAAGAGCAAGAAATTCAAACTTTTTTCTGGACTGCAGGAATATGTCCTAAGGCTCACGGAAAAATGAAAACAGGAGAATATGGTGCCGTGATGGGTGGGGAAGGCAGGTGCGCATGGACGACATACCTCCCCCAAAGGCTTTCTTTGGAAGCTGGAGAGCAATCTGTGTGTGGCTCCATCGATGATGTCACCCATACATGAGGACTTATTTCCTGCTTGTTTACGGAGAAATTAAAATGTTTTTTGAGGGTATGCAGCACTTAGAAAGCCTGGATCAATGCTAAGGTTTTAGGCACCCTAAAGGCCCTTCTGCTTTGTGCTCAACTCCTTTCATTTATCTTTCAGGCCCACAGGTGCCCCCCTTGAAATTTTGAGAATTAAAGTCAACAAATCATGAGCATCCTAACACCACTCCACTTAGAATGACCCTATAAATCGCATAATTCTACAATCAATTCAAAAGACTACCCACAAAAATATGTAGACCATAACTTCAATAATTCAAATAAATCATTAAATATTCATATACAATTTTAAGGACTATCAGGCAAATCAGAGACCTCAGCTAGTCAATCTATTAATTGAAAAAAGGCACTTTCAGTGGTTAATAAGCATCATATGGTCCAAAAACCTACTACTAGCAGCATTTCATTTTCAGTCCAACATTTTTTTAAAATTCTAATTGTTTTAATATTAAAGGGCCGGAAATTCTGCGCCGGCAGCTAACTGCCAGTGCTGACTATTAAACCCAGATAATTCAATGCTGGTGTCATATCCGACCCTGGCATTGAATATCCAGGGTTGCAGAATAGACTGCTCGCTAACAAGTAGCAGCGATATTGAGCCATTGCCCAGTTAGCGATACATGGCAAAAGTTAGGCCAGTGTTTCCTGTGCCTGGCTTTTGCTGCGTATCACTAACCGGGCAGCAGCTCAATATTGCCACCATTTGGTGAGCGAGTGGTGCTACCTCTGCTCCTGACATGCCCTGATGCTAAGCGGTTAGCACAGGGGCGTACAGAGCTGGCAGCCGTGGATATTCAGAGGCACTAACTGTATTAATGCAGCTGAATATCCCATTCACCGCGATTTATGTGGTTAGCAGCTCTGCTAACCACATTAATCGCTTTAACTATAGGGTCCAAAGTTTCAGATCAAATAGCCATCACTTATCAGTAAGTTATTGTAGGCGAATTCTTCCTCCTTCTCTAAGGGGCATGTTTACTAACGTGTACTGTCTGGGTAGCGTGAGGTTAGCATGTGGTATTGGTGCTGTCCTAAAAACTATCATGGAGCCCCGTTCTAAAAATTATAGGCTACCTAGACAGCACGCATTTGGGTGGTGACTGAGTAGAAGGGGGTGTTCCTGCTACAGCACCGCTAGTGTGGGTATTGGAAGCCCATGCTACCAGTGTTCAGTGCAGGTAGCAAGGCCACTTCAGTGCAGCAGGTTTTACCACGGCGATCTGCGGTAATTAGAGATAGCTTGAAACCCCACACTAGTAACATGCCCCAAACCCATCTTATTAGCACAGGGCTTAGTAAACATGCCCCTAAAGTATCTTAACAAAATTCAGTCCATTCAAACAGCAAACTTGATATCAAGCACAATATGTCAATATCCCATGTTAGCATTAGGTACAGAATCTTGGTGTGCTGGATGAACTTTACGAATCGGATGGATTGAGTTTTCTTAAGAAACTTTAGAAGAGGACGACGATTTCTCCTCCAGTGGCTTACAAATAACTGGTGATTATTTGATAAGAAACTTCAAGCAGCAACCTTTGGGATCATATGATGCTTATTAACCACCGAAAGTGCCTTCTTTCAATTAGAAGACTGACCAGCTAAGGTCTCAGTGGTTTGCCTGATAGTTCTTAAAATGTATATGACTATTTAATGATATATTTGAACTACTCAGGTTGTTATAGTCTGCTTATTTTTGTGGGTAGTCTTGAATTGGCTGTAGAATTGTGACTAACTCAAGTTGGAGCTATTTGGTGTTTCTGTAAGTAAACCGTATAACTGGACATCAGATTTTTTAAAATAATAAATTCTGTTTTGTATATTTACACATAAATGAGGACAATTTCCAAAAGCCATTTCTTTTAAAATTGCTCACCTCCCTGTGGGTAATGTACATGCTGACAGTTTGAGTCTGTGT
The DNA here is from genome assembly GCA_033557465.1 of Ichthyophis bannanicus. Taxonomy (NCBI): domain Eukaryota; kingdom Metazoa; phylum Chordata; class Amphibia; order Gymnophiona; family Ichthyophiidae; genus Ichthyophis; species Ichthyophis bannanicus. The sequence continues at coordinate 585,603,156 of CM066034.1, forward strand.
GGCTGTCAGGCCCTACTGCTTTGCACCGACTGAAGAGGTTTACTGTCACTCTAGGTGACTAACCTAGCCTGCTTAATGGTTATGCCAGCTCTGAATAAAGCACTACATAATCCCAAAAGGGAAACAAAATCTTCATATATATTTTCTCCATGATTCAAGACTTTATAGACACAGACAGAATGTGTTCCCTACTATGCAGCGCTACACAGAATATGATGACAGGTAGGGACAATAAAACCCACCTCATTTGCTTAAGTTTCATTCCTGGTATGACAGAAACTGCAGTTGATCTTTGCACCTAGAGATCCGCTATGTTAATCCCAAGCTTTCTTGAATTCCCTCACCATTTTATCTCCGCCACAGCTATTCCATGCATCAAACACACTTGCTGAGCAAGAACACAGCCTTTCCCTCTACCCTTAAGTCCTATTCTGTGAATTTGTGTCCTTAACCCAGGGTATTAGCAGAGTGGAGAATTTCACACTCCTGGGGTCTCACCTATATTGTTTTGTTTGAAGCTGCCAAGGTTTGGCAGTTTTGTTTGGTATGGCTGTCAGCCCATGGGGCATTTCCAATCAGCAGGATTTTTAGTACATCCCAATGGACTGTTTTTTTGGTGGGGTTCGAGGTTGACATGGATGGGCACTAAGAGTGCAGAAGTTGAGATGGTTTCCATTTCTGCCCTCATTTGCAAGTGTTGCTGCTGCTAAATGGGTAGGCCTGACTCCAGTGGAGGAGTCACGGCCCATCCATGACTACACCCCCGTTATCCACAATGAATGTACATGATTTGCATATAACAGCAGTGCACATGCCTCATGCTATTCACTGTGGACATCATGAAAACCAGACTGGATGTGCTCTGAAGACTCGGTTGAGAACCACCATTCGAGAACATTCTTTCAACTACCGATTATGCAGGCATTAGAAACACTTTCCACATTTGTAACCTCCAGATCCTTCACTTGTGGGTTCCATTAGCACTTACTAGAGAAGAAACTTCAAAAGTAGTTCAAGATCTTTCTACTCCAATTGCAGATAGGAGGTTCCAAACAAATCTAGCAGATTAAAAATCTTCCACTAGTAATATTTCTGTTACTACAGCTTTGTGCATGTTTCAATTAGGTCCCTATTCAGCTTTTCCACTAGTGCTGGAGATCTGCAGGATTACTCTAGTACAGGAGATCTCAACCCAGTCCTTGGGACACACCTAGGCAGTCATGTTTTCAGGACAGCCACAATGAATATGCATGAGAGAGATTTGCAATTAATGGAGGCAATGCATGCCAAGCTCTCTCATGCATATTCATTGTGGTTATCCTGAAAACCTGACTGGCTAGATTTGGCCCGGGGACTGGGTTGAGAATCCCTGCTCTAGTATTAATGGACGTGCCATCTACCCTTTCCAAGGTGCTGCTCCTTTCCCTATACTCCTTCTGTATCAGTTGCTTTGATGTTTTATTTAGTTTTTTAAATAAAGTGTTACTTCTCCTCCTTTTCCACCTTCCTTATCCTTTCTGAATATCTTATACTTCATCAGTATGGCTGATCGCAGTTACGGTGCTCACTGAATCATGTTTATGATACCAAAAATATCTAGATCTCCAAATGCCATTCTCCCATTGCAACTAGCCGCAGTGCCATGTTCTTAGCTGCTCTTTCATTCCCTTCTATTGCAGAGAAAATAATTTACCAGGGCATATGTTCAAGGTTGTATGTCAGTTTTACACTCAAGGAACATTTCAAGCTCACATCCCAGTCTTGCTGGAAATTAAGAAGCCTATGCAAGTTCCATTTAAAAAGCATGCGATGAAGAGGATGGGGTTATGGCAAGATCTAACCCTATCCTCTCCAGCTGCTATGTTTATGTTTGACTTGCTCCCATCCCAGTTTTCTTTGTTCACACCTAGAATGCAGCAGCCTCCTCGTTTTCAGATGATTCTAGTCTTTCATGCAAAACTGACACATGCAGTAAAAACAGTAGCAGCAACAGCTCCACTGAAGTATTACGGCTTACATGTGACCCTCTTATTCATATTAACCACTTTCCGTAGTGCCTTCTCTTAAACATAAAAAAAGAACCACTTGCACTCTGTCTCTTCTTAACTCCACTACAGAATTTCTCTCCCCATTTTCAGATAACTTGATGAAATGACTCCTGTCGACGTCTCTATTTTGTTCTTTCTGTTCTTAATCCTTGTACTCCCTTAGTTCAAAATAAGTTATTCCAGTTTATGGAATTAATACTATAGTGGACACTAATCAGGCCCCTATCACAGACTAATTCAGTTCTTTTCTTCCCTCCTTCCAATGCCACACTTCCCTGCCTTGCCCCTAGAAACCTCCATTCATAGCCTTTCTTACTAGGCTGCCTGCGGTCTCCTCTTCTCCCCCTCCCCTGTTCACCTCTGGAAGTGGCTGAGAACCAGGGAAGCTACAGTTTAAATCCTATTTTCTCATATGATGTTCCTTGTAACCTTATGCAAGCCATTTTTCAGCCTCCATTGCCTCATATACAAGCTTGGATTATAAGCCTTTTGAGGCAAGGACCTACCAACTGTACCTTAATTTTCAACTTGCCCCGAACTCAAATTTGAAAAGCTGGGCAATTCAATCCAAATGTATTTGTTTATTTGTATTTAGCAGTTCAAGGTGAAATATATTCAGGTGCGGTAGATATTCCCCTATCCCCAGAGGATTTACAATCTAAGTTTGTACCTGAGGCAATGGCACTTTAAGGCTACAAGGAGCAACAGAAGGATCTGAACTCTGGTTTCCCTGGTTCCCAGCTGCTGCTCTAACTACTAGGTTACCGCTCCATTCCAAACATTCACATGATCCACCTGCCACACAGAACCCAGGGAAATAAGGGCCACTATGCAATCTATGAGGGCAGACTGAATTGGTCCTTGCATTCACTCACAAGCTGCGGCCATACTCTACGTCAGCCTCTGCACCTTCCCTGGACTGCTTTGGCCTCCGCCCCATGTGTATTGCTCCAAAGAGAGATCAGAGCCAAGCAGTGAAGAAAGATGGGCATGGAAAGGGAATGGGGCCCTACAGAGGGGAAGAGGAAAACAGAACACGCCTTCTGCTAAGTTTGAAGAATGTTGGCATTTTAGGGGCAAGTTATACTGCTGATTAAAGGTTCTAGCAGTCACTTGCTTCCCTTGATTAAAATTGCTAGTTGCAGTAGTATTTTCTGCTAGGTCACTGACCTGGAAGCTTTGGAATATGGAGTTAGGGAAAAAGGACTCTTCCCCCCCCCCCCATCTTTTTTATTTTAAATTATCACCTGGCAACCACCAAGGCTCCTACATTGCTAAGGAGCTTCCTATTCTTATGCAAGAGACTTGGCAAGTGTGCAGGCCCCCTCTTGGCTGTGGGCCCTGTACACTTGCCTCATTTGGTTTTGCATTAACTCGCCACTGCTTCTGTCCGGCATGCCCTACAAAAGTGCAGTATATTTGGGGATTGTTGAAAACCAAAGGCATGCGGAAAGTAACCTGCACTGCAACACAGGTGCAGCTTTAGCAACCCAACTGGGCAGGCTGGATGGACCACGTGGGTCTTTATCCACTGTCATTCACTATGTTACTGTGTTAATTCTCTACCTTTTCAGTTCTCTCCCTCTTCATATCCTTACCTCTGCCTTGTCTAGGCGCTAACCTTCATTTGCTCTGATCTAGTGGATTCATGCACTGTATGACTTTACATTGTGCCCCTATAGGTTTTATATATACCTACCATATCCATAGTGGATCACAATATATATACATAATCACAAAGGTACAATAGACAAAAGAGAGCATCATTTATAAGCCACCCACAGTTTTATTTTTAGAGGTATTAGGGGATATGAGGATGGTTTCGCTTGTATAGCAGGAAGCCATTGTTGGCCAGTTTCATCCCATTACACAAACTGAAAACAGCATGACAAAACTAAGCGTGCAGTGCTGTGGCCAAGGCTGTACCCTGGATTACGGGACACATTATACTTCTTGTAAAAGCAAAATATGCATATGTGTGCCTTTTATAAAACTACCTCATGCCTTCTCTGAGGCAGGCGTAATTATGTGCATGTATGTGCTATGAAATACATGCCATGATGTACTGATTCTAAACCATGCTTTGTGGTTAACAGTTATTTTCTATGGAAAGCAGGATAAAGAGTAGCTACTCACCTGTAAAAGGTGCTCTCCAGGGTCAGCAGGAATCAGTCCTCACATATGGGTGACGTCGGTGACGAAGAAGCCCGCACAGAGCATGTCCCCTGCTTTCAAAGAAAGCTTTGGAAATGCTATCATGCATGTGTGGTCCCTTTCCCGCCCAGTGATATAACCAGGACGGCAGTAAAAACTAAAACAAGGTAGGGAGGCAACTCCCAGGGGAGGAGGGTGGGTTGTGAGAACTGATTCCTGCTGTCCCTGGAGAAAGCGTAGTTACTCACTTGTAACTGGTGTTCTCCAGGGATAGCAGGAATCAGTCCTCACATATGGGTGAAGTCGGCACCAACGGAGCATTTCCCCAGATTTCAAAGAAAGCCTCTGGGAATGCCACCATGCATGCATGGTCTCCTTCCCACCCAAGGGTGCCATCTTACTCTGTCAGGTGCCACAGCTAGAGCCCCTCCAAGAAGATGGCAAAAATGAAGAGCAACTCCAAGGGGAGGAGGGAGAGTTGTGAGGACTCATTCCTGCTGTCCCTGGAGAACACCTGTTACAAGTGAGTAACTACGCTTTCTCCAGGAACAAGCAGGAAGTCAGTCCTCACATATGGGACTCCCAAGCTACAGGCTACCGAGGATCTGTAGGAAAAAGAAAATACCAAGACGGAGCCATGAGCAGTCGCCAGTGAATCCAAAGGCAGCCCGAGGACCCCGAGTCCATGGATAGCCATGCTCCCAGTAGCCGAAACAAGAAGGGTCGGAGGGTAGAGGTTGCTTAAACCCCAAACAGATTACGGAGTATTGCCTGGCCAAAGGCACTGTCCCGGCAGGACTCCCTCTCCAGGCAGTAGTGCACCATGAAGGTGTAAGCGGAGGACCAGGTGGCGGCCCTGCAGATGTCCGCTAGCGGCACCGAGCGCAGGTTAGCGATCAATATCGCCATTGCTCGGACATTGTGCGCCATGACTCGGCGGTCCAGTGGAAGCACGGTCTGAGCCTGGGCAAAAGTGATGCAGTCTGCCACTCAGATGGACAGGGTCTGCTTAGTGACCGCCAGCCACAGGCGGTTGGGGTCATAGGAGATGAAGAGCTGCCAGGATCTGCGGTGGTCCCAAGTCCGCTGCAGGTAGAAAGAAAGAACCTTCTTACAGTCCAGCGTATGGAAAGTTACTAACACCCGGTTGGCATGGGGCTTCGGGAAGAAGGTGGGCAACACTATTTCCTGGTTGAGATGGAAGTCCGAGATAACTTTCGCAAGGAACTTGGGGTGAGTACGCAGAACTACCCTGTTCTCATAGAACCTTGTGTACAGTGCTTCGGCCATCAGAGCCTGGAGCTCGCTGACTCTCCGGGCAGAGGTAAGGGCAACTAGGAAGGCCACTTTCCATGACAGCTGCCACAGTGAGCAGGTAGCCATGGGCTCAAGAGACAACCTGGTCAGTTGCACGAGGACCACTTTGAGGTCCCATTCCACTGGAGAAGCAGGTTGCTCCGAGAATGGTTTACCCTTGATGGGATGGTGTTCGCTGAGATGGCACTCAGGCGAACCTTAACCGAGTTAGACTCCAGTCCAGCCTGTGAAAGGTGGAGTAGATACTGCAGGACCAAGTGGGTAGGGCATGAAAGCACAGTTACTTACCTGTAACAGGTGATCTCTGGGAACAGCAGGAATTAGTCCTCACATATGGGTACGTCGGTACCGACGGAGCCCGTGCGGGAAAGCTCCCCAGCTTCTTAGAATAGAAGCTTTTGGGACCTCCCACTGCACATGCGCACTGCCTTCCCGCCTTCCTGAACAGCTCTCCTCAGTTTCGAGTTTATAGCTGAGTCAACAGAGAGAGGACAGGAAGATAGATAGATAAAAGATACAACTCCTAGGGGAGGTGGGTGGGTTGTGAGGACTAATTCCTGCTGTTCCCAGAGATCACCTGTTACAGGTAAGTAACTGTGCTATCTCCAGGAACAAGCAGGAATAAGTCCTCACATATGGGGACTCCCTAGCTTAGATGCATGGGATCCCCTGTAAAGGTTCGCCATCTTCGTATGGATCTCAGGCATCCATTCTGGGAAGGTGGGCAGGAGTTGTTTAGGAATGGAACAGGTGCTTGAGGACAGCCTGGCCAAACAAGGCATCCCGGCGGGAGTCCTTGTCCAAACAGTAATGGGCTGTGAAGGTATGAACCGAGGCCCAGGTAGCGGCTCGACAGATCTGATCTATGGAAACAGAGTGCAGATGAGCCATAGAAGTTGCCATGGCCCTCACATTGTGAGCAGTGACATGGCCTTCCAGAGAAATGTTTTTGCTCTGGTAAGCAAAAGAAATACACTGAGCAATCCAATTGGAAAGTGTACGCTTGGAGACTGGAAGTCCCAAATGGGAAGGATCAAAGGCCACAAAAAGTTGAGAAGACTTTCGATGTGGCTGAGTCCTATTAAGGTAAAAAGCGAGAGCTCTTTTACAATCCAGAGTATGAAGGTTCCTCTCTGCATTGGATGCATGAGGAGCTGGAAAAAAGACAGGTAGATATACCTCTTGATTAAGATGAAAAGGCGAGACCACTTTAGGCATAAAGTGGGGATTCGTCCTAAGGACCACCTTATCATGATGAAATCTGGTGTAAGGTGGATTAGCCACTAAAGCCTGCAGCTCACTGATGCGGCGAGCCGAAGTGACTGCAATGAGGAAGATGACCTTCCAGGAAAGAAATTTCAAGGAGGTGGAAAACATTGGCTCAAAAGGTGGCTTCATAAGTTGACCGAGCACTAGATTCAAATCCCATGCGACCGGGGGTGGTCTGATGGGAGGTTTAGTGAGAGTCAGGCCTCTCATGAATCTTGCAACAAGAGGATGAGAGGAGATAGGTTGTCCATTTATATGTTGCAAGGATGCTGCAATAGCACTTAAATGGACTCTTACCGAATTCGTCTTGAGGCCTGCATTGGATAGATGCAGGAGATAATCAAGAAGAGAATTCAAAGGAAGTGCCAGAGGGTCAAGACCCTGCTGAGCACACCAAATGGAAAAACGTTTCCATTTGAAAGCATAGGAACGCCTGGTAGAGGGTTTCCTAGAGGCAGAAAGGATATCTTTCACTGGTTGGGAAAGATGAAAGTCTTGAAGGCTTAAGCCTTCAGTAACCAAGCACTGAGGTGAAGGGATTTGGGGTTTGGGTGCCACAAAGTCCCCTCCTCCTGAGACAGGAGGTCTGGCGCAGCTCCCAGATCCAAGTAGGATCTCTGGGAGAGCTGTAGAAGTAGAGGGAACCACACTTGGCGTGGCCAGCGTGGAGCTATGAGGATCATAGTTCCATGATCCCTCTGGAGTTTGAACAGAGTCTTGGGAATCAAAGGAATGGGTGGAAAGGCATATAGGAATGCCTGACTCCAATTCAGGAGAAAGGCGTCCGTAGCCTGAGCTCCCTGACACGGAGTTCTGGAACAGAACCGGGGAAGTTTGGCATTCCACGGACTTGCAAAGAGGTCTATGTCCGGGGTCCCCCATTCCTGAAAGATTCGGTTTATTTGGTCCAAATGTAGGGACCATTCGTGTGGCAGCAGAACTCGACTGAGCCTGTCTGCCCGAGAGTTTTGAACTCCTGGGAGATACACTGCTAGCAGGTGAATCTGATGCTCTCTGGCGAAGGCCCATAGTCTTAGAGCTTCGTTGCAAAGCGACAGAGAGCCCGTCCCTCCTTGTTTGTTTATGTAAAACATGGCCACCTGATTGTCCGTCTGAACTAGGACAGTGAGGTTGGCTAGGAGGGAGTGGAAGACCTTGAGGGCAAGGTAAATTGCTCGCAGTTCCAGAAGATTGATATGAAGGGTGGTCTCCTGTAGAGACCAAGTGCCCTGAGTGGAGAGAGTTTGCAGATGGGCTCCCCACCCTGTTTGGGAGGCATCTGTTGTGAGGGTTGCTTGGGGTAGCAATGGTTGAAATGGAGCCCCCAACAACAGATTTTTGGTGGAAGTCCACCAGTGGAGGGACCAAAACAGACGATCGGAGGTTTGTATTTGGTCTGAGAGCGCTCCTGACGCCTGAGTCCACTGGGTGGCCAGGGTCCATTGAGCTGCTCTCATATGAAGACGAGCATAGGGCACCACATGCACTGTGGAGGCCATATGACCCAGTAGGCGTAGCATTTCCCTGGCTGTCAAGTGAGTGCTGGACTGAGCTTGGGAGGCCAAACTCAGGAGGCGCTGGCCTCGAACATGTGGAAGGTAGGCCCTTGCAGTGATGGTGTCCAACTGGGCCCCTATGAATTCTAGAGATTGAGTAGGGATGAGTTGGGACTTGGGAAGGTTTACTACCAGTCCCAGATACTGCAAAAGGCTCCTTGTGTGGTCCAGGGAAATCTGGGCCTGTGACTGAGTTGGAGCTCGGATGAGCCAGTCGTCCAGATATGGGAAGACAAAGATTCCCATGCCTCTTAGAAATGCGGCTACGACTGCCATGCATTTTGTGAATACTCTTGGAGCAGAGGCTAGACCGAAGGGGAGTACTCTGTATTGGAAATGTTTTCCCTGAAACAGAAAGCGAAGATACTTTCTGTGGGATGGATGGATGAGTATATGTGTATACGCATCCTGTAGGTCTAGAGAACAAAGCCAGTCCTGACCCTGGAGGTAAGGAAGGAGAATGCCGAGAGACAGCATTTTGAATTTCTCCTTGAAGAGAAATTTGTTCAATTCTCTCAGATCTAGGATTGGTCTGAATCCCCCTGTCTTCTTTGGAATGAGAAAATAAGGGGAGTAGAAACCGGACCCTTGTTGAGGAAGAGGAACCTCTTCTATGGCCCCTTGGGCAAGAAGAGAGGAAACCTCTTGACCCAACAGGGTTAGGAGAGATGGGGGAGAATTGAATGGTCTCACCATATGATGGGGAGGAAGGCTGGAGAAATGAAGTTTGTAACCCTCTCGAATGATAGAGAGGGTCCATTGTTCTGTTGTGATTTGTTCCCATCTGGGAGCAAAGTGAACCAACCTTCCGGGTATGGTGAGAGGTTCTGGTTGTGTTAGAACCAGAAGTGGCAAGTTCCCTAGGAGCAAGTCAAAACCCCTGAGGGGTTGGAGCCTGCTGAGCTACAGTAGCTGCTGCAGGCTTAGCTCGTGCTTGCTTGGATTGCTGACGCTTAGCAGTATAGCGAGGTTGAGAAGACTGCTGGCCAGTATTTGAAGCAACTCTGGCCTTCTTATAGTAAGGCCTTTTAAAAGACTTTTTCTTAGTAGGAATTGAAGTGGACTTTGAAAGTCTTTCCAAGGTGGCATTTTCAGCATCCATCTGGGTGGCTTTGATTTGCCACTCTTCCCCAAATAAGTTCTCACCTGTACAGGGCAGATTCCGTAAGCCATCTAGAACCCAAGGTTCCAGATCAGAGGCCTGGAGCCAAGCAAGACGTCGGGCTGCAATAGCAATGCCCGAAGCCCTACTGGCTCCCTCAAAGGAATCATATGCTGCCCTATTAGAGAACTTAGAAACCTCTAAGAGTTGTTTCACTAGGGAAAGGAATCCCTGCTTTTTATCCTCAGGGATAAAGGGGGCAAAAAGCCGCACCTTTTTGGCAAGTTCCTCCAGGAACATGCCCATATAGAGACTGTAGGAATTAATCCTGGCTATAAGCATACTAGCCTGGAAAATTTTCCTACCAAAAGAGTCCAAAGTCTTACATTCCCGTCCTGGAGGGGTGGAAGAGTGCCTTTTGGTACTCCTAATCTTCTTCATTGCAGACTTCACCACAATAGAGTGGTGGGGCAATTGAGTCTTTTGGAAACCAGGAGAAGGAGGGACCCTATACATGGTGTCCAACCTACGGGAATAAGGAGACAAAGTCAAAGGATTTTCCCAGAAATCCATCAGTTGTTCTTGAAGGATTTCATGGATAGGCAGGGTAACTGCCTCCTTAGGGGCCTTTGAGTATCCCAAAATATCCAGTTTTTTGGATCTGGGTTCCTTTTCAGAGGATGTGGTAATAGAAAGGGCTGTAGCCATATCTAAAACAAAGTCCTGGAAGGACAAATCCTCTGGAGGGGACATTCTCCTTTTAGGAGAAGAGGGCTCCTCAGGTAAGTTGAGTGAAAACTCAGCAGAATCATCAGAGGAGTGAAAATCCTCAGAGGAATCGGTGCTTTCCTCTAACGCACGATACGCGTACCGATCGGTATCGATATCGGGCGTATCGGGTATGGAACCGGTATGGAGCGAAAGCCCATACGGTACCGACTTGCGTTTAGAGGTGGACGGCCTCGATACCGGCATGGCGGACGATACCGGTATCGGGCCCGGAACCGCTGAAAGCGGAACCGATGGCGTTGCAGCTTTAATGAAAGCCATGACGGCCTGCTGCATGGACTGTACAGTATCGCCCATGGACGCCATAGCTGCCTGGATGTCGGTACCGGAGTGACCCGGTACCCCAGAGCAGGCTAACAGGTGATCTGTCGAGGCCGTAGCATCGATATCAACCTGAGACCCCTGAATTGGCGTTTTTGGAAGTTGGACTTCCCGCCGGGGTTGTTTGGCTGGGGCAGGGTCCTCAAGTTCTAAGCTAAGAGCCTCTCGATGCTTTGAAGGAGATTTGCTCTTTGAGGACTTGCCCACAGAAGGTTTGGTTACCTGAGATCCATCCGGAGAAGAAGACCTGGATGACTGTGATGCTGTATTCTCTGAAGCAAACAGCACATGGAATTTGTTGGCCCGGTTCTGCAGCCCACGTTTAGACATGTGGGAGCAAGATGGGCAGTCCGGTATGGAATGGTCAGGCCCCAAACATTTCAGACACCATTCATGGGTGTCTGTGACTGAAATAACAGCATTACATTTGGTACACTTCTTAAATCCAGGGGCTGGCTTCTCCATGAGGAGAAATTGAGTAGGCCGAGAGGCCTCTCTGAAGTGACCAAAAAGCTAAAAAATAAGAAAAAAGAATTATAATTTTTTAAAGAAAGAAAGAAAAGACCGGCGATACCGGTATCGGTATGGGGAAGGCAGGTACGCGGTCTAAAGAAACAAATAAAATAACAATTTCTTCAGCGGTGACAGGAACACGACCTGCTGGCTCCGCGGAAAAAGAGAAACTGAGGAGAGCTGTTCAGGAAGGCGGGAAGGCAGTGCGCATGTGCAGTGGGAGGTCCCAAAAGCTTCTATTCTAAGAAGCTGGGGAGCTTTCCCGCACGGGCTCCGTCGGTACCGACGTACCCATATGTGAGGACTTATTCCTGCTTGTTCCTGGAGATAACGGGTTCGCTTGGAGCTCCGAGCACCACACCGAGAACCGGCGCCACTTGAAGGCATACGTCTGCCTGGTCGAGTCCTTTTGTGAAGCTAAAAGAATGTCCTCAATCTCCATGGGGAGATGGAGGGGCACTTGGGTGACCCACTCAGTTGCCAGGCCATGAGGGATAGAGACCTCAAATTGGGGTGAAGGAGCTGACCCCCTTCCTGCATCAGCAGCCCCGGCGAGTTCCCGAGAAGAGCCGGGAGCTCCGTCAAGAGACGAAGTAGCAGAGGGAGCCATGGTTGCCTGGACCACCTCGGGACCACAAGGATCACCAAAGCACTGTCCCGCTGGACCTTGAGGAGGGTCTGAGCTATGAGCAGCGCTGGGGGGAAGTCATAAAGCAGGCCAGTTGCCCATGAAAGGAGAAAGGCGTCGGGAGCCACTCTGCCTGGGTGCGGGATGGAGCTGCAGAACCGGGGGAACAGCGTGTTCGCAGGGCTGGCAAAGAGGTCCAGGTCTGGAGTCCCCCAGTGCTGGAAGAACCACTGTGCTATCCGGGGACACAGGCATGACTCGTGCGGCTGGAGGAGTCTGCTTAGCTGGTCCGCCAAAGCGTTGTCCTGGCTCGGGAGATAGGTGGCTCAGAGGGACATGCCCCGGCTCACCGCAAAGGAGCCCAGGGCCACCGCCTCCAGGCAGAGGCTGTCAGAGCCAGTACCCCCCTGTTTGTTCAATTCTGGTCGCCATATCTTAAAAAGGATATAGCGTTATTAGAAAAGGTACAGAGAAGAGCCACCAAAATGCTAAAGGGGATGGAAGGCTACTCCTATGAAGAGAGGCTAAAAAGGTTAGGGCTCTTCAACCTGGAAAAGAGATGGCTGAGGGGAGATATGATAAAGGTCTATAAATTAATGAATGGAGTGGAACAGGTAAACGTAGATCGATTGTTTACATTATCAGAATATAGAAAGACTAGGGGACATGCAATGAAGCTACAGGGTAAATTATTATTTAAGACAAATAAGAGAAAATATTTTTTCACTCAACGTGTAATCAAACTCTGGACTTTGTTACCGGAGGATGTAGTAAAAGCTGTTAGTGTAGCTGGGTTTAAAAAAGATTTGGACAAGTTCCTGGAGGAAAAAGCCATTATTAAAAAGGGACCCAGGATATCAATGTTTGACCCAATACAAGCATTGTGGAACCTGTATCTTTTGGGGAAACTGCTAGGTACGTATGACCTAGATTGGCCACTGTTGGAAACAGGATACTGGGCTTGATGGACCTTGGTCTGACCCAGTATGGCATATCTTATGTTCTTATGTAGAACATCGTGACCTGGTTGTCTGTCTGGACAAGCACCACTCGGTGCTGGAGGCAGTGCCTGAAAGCCCTGAGTGCAAGGAAGACTGATCAGAGCTCCAGCAGACTGATCTGCCGCAGAGTCTCCTCGAGGGACCTAATCCCCTGTGTGTGCAGTTCCTCGCAGTGGGTTCCCCAGCTTACCAGGGAGGCATCCATCGTCAAGACCACCTGGTGTGTCGGGGCCTGGAAAGGCATGCCTCGAAGCAGGTTCCAGGCATCCCGCCACCAGCCCAAGGATTCCACCAAGCAGGGTGTAACCAAGACGTGGTCTCGGAGTCAGCCGATTGCTTGGGTCCACTGTGTGTGGAGACACCACTGTGCCGTTTGCTTGTTGAGGTGGGCATTTGGTACGACATAAACCGTGGAGGCCATGTGGCCGAGAAGGCGAAGCATTGATCAAGCCAAGACTGTACTGTGGCGTTGCATGTCAGAGGCCAGGGACACGAGATGGTCTTCTCTGTCCTGGGGAAGGAAGGCCATGGCCCACAGAGTGTCCAAGCGATTCCCAATGAACTTGGGGGATTGTACCAGAGTGAGGTGGGATTTTGGGTAATTTACCATGAATCCCAGGTGCTCCAGTAGGCGAATGGTGTGGTCCATGGTCTGTCGAGCCTCGGAGGCTGTACCCCCTTGTGATGAGCCAGTCGTCTAGATAGGAGTAGACAAAGGTGCCCTGCAGCCAGAGGTGGGCCGCTGCCATGGCCAGACATTTTGTGAAGACTTTCAGGGCAGATGCGAGGCCAAAGGGAAGCACCCTGTACTGGTAGTGGTTCTCCTGAACCATGAAGTGAAGGCACTTTCTGTGCTTGGGATGGATGAGGATATGACTGTAAGCATCCCTTCGGTCCAAGGACCATAGCCAGTTGCCCTGCTGGAGTTAGGGCAGCAGTATGCCAAGGGAGAGCATCTTGAAGTTCTTCCGCACCAGGATCCTGTTGAGGTTCCTCACGTCAAGGATGGGCCAGAGGCCTCCTGTTCTTTTTGGGGCAAGGAAGTACCAGGAGTAAAACCCCTATCCCTTGATGTGTGGTGGGACTGGTTCCACTGCCCCGTCCTTGATGAGGCCTGCGAGCTGCTGAGAAAGGGGGAGCCGCCTTGGCCTATCAGGGCAGTATGGAGGGGGAGAGCTGATCCAGATGGAGGAGACAGCCCTCATCGCACGACTTGGCGAACCCAGGCATTGGTGGTGATGGTTTCCTACTGAAGTGGATCAGAAGCCTTCCGACCGGCAGCTGGCCCACCAGTGGACGAGAGGCTATGCTGGTGGTGTCAAACTCCAATGCCGGCTGGGCTGGTGCTGGGGGTTGGGTCTTAGGACCTTTCAGCTTGTGAGGGCCTTGGGCCCCGCCTTTGCCCTGGCTGCCCTGAGCCAGGGTCGATGCCGGTGGATAGGGCGGGTAGCCTCTATACAAGAGCCCCTTCCTGTGGAAGAAAGGCTTCTTGCCCTGCTGTTTCTTCTTGGGGAAGGAGAAGGGTTTTCGGGAGAGGCGAGTACAGGTCATGTGCTCCATCTCAATCTCCGCTGCATTGTTCTCCATGGGCTTGCCAAATAGCTGCTCCCCGAGGCAAGGGACATTCAGCAGTTTCTCCTGGACCCATTGCTCCAGGTCTGAGGATTGTAGCAAGGCCTGCTGGCGGGCCCCGATGCCAGCAGCTGCCATCCAGGCAGAAGACTTGAAGCCGTCGTACACTGCTCAGGAGAGGTACTTGGAACACTCTCCAACCGACTTTGAGAGGGACTGGAAACGCCAGAGGTGGTCTCCGTTGAGGCCTGCTGCAAAGCCGCCAAGCTCCTTAGTGAGGTCGTGGAGGAACATTCCAATATACAATTGGTAGATCTGAATGTGGCACGCCAGCATGGAGCCCTGATAAGCCTTGCACCCGAGGGTGTCGAGGGTATGAGACTCTCTGCCTGGTGGGACCGAAGAATGAGTCTTTGGTCTCTTTGGCCTCCACATGGCTGATTCGACCACCATAGAGGTGTGGGAAAGCTGGGCTTTCCGAAATCCCGGTCCCCGCGGGACTCTATACATTACTTTCAAGTGTCTGCTGACGATAGGGATGGAGGCCAGTGTCTCCCACATGCGGAAGAGGAGCCAGTTCAGGATGGAGTGAACCGGGACCATGAGGGTTTCCTTTGGAGGAGCTTCATATTGAAGAATATCAAGCTCCTTCACATGGGGCTCTTCCTCCGACTTGGTGGCAAGCGCCAGGGCCCGTGCCATATTCCATACGAACTCCAAGAAGGAGGTGTTCTCGGGAGAGGACCGTCACTTCTGGGTCAATGGGGAGGGATCTGCGGGGAGATCCCGGTGGACCCGGGTTTCGGGAGAGGTTTCCCCATCGGATTCCCAGTCCGACTAGTCCATGCAGGAATTGAGGTCGAGCGGTTCGAGAGGGGTCAGTGACCCATGCTGGGCCTCTGAGGCTGAAGCCTGCCCAGAGCCGGAGGCGCTTGCCCAAGAGGATCTCATGCCCAAGGACTGGAACAGAGATAGACCCTCACTGAGGACCTTTATGAGGTCTCTGGGGCTCTCGGGGGTCACTGTGGCGGCCCGGGGAGTCCTCGAAGTCGAGATCCCTGTGGTCTCAGGGCACATGCCAGAAGGATCTGGCACCAGTGCCTGCTGAGCAGTGAGGAGCGCAGAAGCACTGCATTCCTAGGCTGCCATTCGGGAGTGGGGCCCTGCGACGCCGATGCTGGGGTGACCAGGTTGGGTGTTGAGGAGGAGAGAGGGGGTCTTCGCCGGGACGACCTTTGGGAAACTGGGCGTCATCACCGGAGGCCTCCGTATCTATTCGAGGTACCTTTCTGGGCTGCTCCCTCTCCAACTCTTGGGTCTGCCACGGGGAGCTGAGAGACCGGGCGCATGACACTTGTCTGGCACCCTCGATAGAGTCCTCGCGACCTTCATCTTCTTCTTCCGCTCATGTTTGGGCGACCCCTGGTTGGAGTGCTGCTGGGCCCGTGGAGGAACCTTGGGAGACTCCAGGCATTGCGGGGCCATAGAGTGGGAGGCTACCAGGGAAACAGGGGCTGCCTTGCGGAAGAGATCATCCAGCTTCTGCTTATGACTCTGGATGGCCTTGGAGGACAACTTCTTGCAGAGGGAGCATAGCTCTGGGTCATGGTCAGCTCCCAGGCACCTGAGACAACAGTTGTTAGTGTCTGTGAGTGATATGTTTTTAGAGCATCTATCACATTTTTGGAAACCTAAGGCCATTGGGGCAAAGGGACTCCTGAGAGGTCGAAGATCCTTGACACGGCCAGCAGTTAAAAAGGGTGCAAAGCACGGGAAGAAGAAAAAAAGGGGAAAAAAGAATCCCGAGACCTAGAGCCGAAGCAGTGGTGCTCGAGATGGCAGGAAGAGGACTGGGGAAGGCCAGAAAGAACAAACAGAATAAGAATTGAAAAACTTTTTCCTGGGATGAGATGCACGTCCGAAGGGCTCTGCTGAAAAAGGAAGACTGAGTAAGATGGCACCCATGGGCAGGAAGGGGACCACGCATGCATGGTGACATTCCCAGAGGCTTTCTGGAGAACACCTGTTACAGGTCACTAACTACGTTTTCTCCGGGAACAAGCAGGAAGTCAATCCTCACATATGGGACTCCCTAGCTCCAGGCTGCCGAGGACCAAACTACGACAACACCAGTGGTGACCAATCGGTTAGCCATGAATTGCAGAAGGTGAGTCCCCACTGAGAGACTATGCACGACCCTCATGTCCAGCGACACTATCACTCCAGTAGCCTGAACACAGGAGTTGTCTACACCACGAGAATATTACAGAGTACTGCCTCGCCAAAGGTACTGTCCCTGTGGGAATCGCTCTCCAGGCAGTAGTGAGCTGCGAACGTATGAACTGAAGACCATATGGCGGCCTTACAGATCTCCGTCACCAGCACAGAGCGGAGCTTTGGCCACCAACGTGGTCATCGCCCTCACACGATGTGCTGTGATCCGGTGCTCAAGGGAGAGGACAGCTCACTCATAGGTGAGGGCAATACAATATGCCACCCAAGTGGACAGAGTTTGCTTAGTCATGGGGAGCCCCAGTCTACTGGGGGTCATATGATACAAAAACCTGAGGAGCTTTGCGATGGACCTGAGTCCGCTGTAAGTAGAAGGACAAGGCCTGTTTACAATCTAGCGTATGAAGCACTAATTCCTCCCTGAGGTGTGAGACCACGGGAAGAAAGTGGGGAGGACCACCTCTTGCTTGAGGTGAAAAGGAGATGCCACCTTTGGGAGGAATTTGGGGTGTGTGCGGAGTACTATCCTGTTCTTGTAGCTCTGCCACCAAAAGCCTGGAGTTCGCTCACTCTATGAGCGGACGTAAGGGTCAACAGAAAAGCCACTTTCCAAGACAGGTACCAAAGGTGACAAGTGGCCATGGGCTTGAACGGTGGTTTGGTGAGCTGAGAGAGCACCACCACATTGAGGTCCCATTCTGCCTCTGGCGGGTGGAGAGGGGGCTTGGATAACAGGAGGCCCCGGAGGAACCTGAAAACCAGGGGCTGACTTGAGAGGGGTTTGCCTTCTATAGGATGGTGGTACATGGCTATGGCGCTCAGGTGCACCCTTCTCAGAGTTTGATTTTAGTCCGCTGTGTGATAGGTGTAGGAGATACTGAAGAATGAACTGCACCTAGCAGGAGAAGGGATTCTCCTTCTGCTCCACACACCAGACAGAGAACCTTCTCCACTTAAAGGCATACGCCCTTCTGGTGGAGGGTTTTCAGGAGGCTAGTAGGACCTCCACGACTTCCTCAGAAAGACTGAAAGGGGTCAACGCTACCCTTTCAGCAGCCACGCTGTTAGTGTTAGCTATCCCAGATTGGGGTGCAAGAGGGAGCCCTCCTCCTGAGACAGGAGGTCCAGGGCCCGGCCCAGTGGTACTGGGAGTGCCACCAACAGAGAAAGCAGCAGGGGGAACCACGGTTGCCTGGGCCACCTGGGGGTGATCAGTATCATTGATGCCCTCTCGCTCTGGACCTTAAAGAGGGTCTTGGCGACTGGGGGGGGGAGGTTCGGTGGAAATGCATAGAGTAGGCCTTCTGACCATGGGATCAGGAAGGCATCTGTCGCCAGGTGCGGCTGATGCAAGCAAAAGTGCGGTAACTTTGCATTGTCCGGGGAGGCGAAGAGGTCTATGACAGGCCTGCCCCAGCGGTCAAAGAGCTGCTTCGCTACCCTGGGGTTCAAATGTCACTCGTGTGAGCAAAGGACTCTGCTCAGCCTGTCTGCTAAGCAGTTGTCCTGGCCTGGGAGGTAGAGTGCTTGTAGGAGCATTCCATTGCATACTGGCGAAGGAGAGGAGGGCTACCACCTTCTGACAGAGGGCGTACGAGACCGTACCTCCTTGCTTGTTGTCGTAAAGCAAGACAACCTGGTTGTCTGTCTGCATCAGCACAGGTCAGTGCTGCAGGTGGTAGAGGAAGGCTTGCAGGGCCAGAAAGATTGCCTGAGTTCCAGGAGGTTATTCTGCAAGAGTGACTCTTGGGACCAGCTGTCTTATGTGCGGTGTTCCCTGCAATGTGCCCCCTATCCCGGGAGGGAGGCGTCAGGGTCCTCTGCAACGCAGGTGCTGGATTGGAATTCCCGCCTGTAGGTGGCTCAGATTTTGCCACCAGGTGATAAGACTCAACCAAGTGGCATGTGATACTGACCCTCTCTTGTAGCCTGCTCGTGTCTTCAGTTCACTGTGAGCGGAGGCAACATTGGGCGGTCCACATGTGTAAGAGGGCTTATGGGATGACATGGACTGTGGAGGCCATGTGGCCCAACAGGCGAGGAGGCGGCAAGCCGGTACCAGCCGGCAGTGTTGTACCTCCCTTGCCAGTTGGATGAGGCAGTCTGCGCTTTCCCTTGGGAGGATGACCTTGACCTGCAATGTGTCTAACTGAGCCCCTATGAACTCCAGATTTTGGACTGGAGAGAGGTGGGTCATGGGGTAGTTGATGACGAACCCCAGATGCTGCAGCAAGAGGGTTGTTCGCTCTGCGGCCTGACTGACCTCTGAGGCCAAAACCCCTCTGATTAGTCAGTCGTCCAGGTAGGGGAATACAAAGGCCCCTTGTAGGCGCAGGTAGGTGACCACCACTGTCAAGCATTCGGTAAAGACCCTTGGCGAGGAGGACAGGCCGAAGGGCAGCACTCTGTACTGGCAGTGCCCTCCTCCCATGATGAACCGTAGGTACTGCCTGTGGGAGGGATGGATTAAGGATGTGTGTATAAGCATCCTTTAGAAACAAGGAGCACAGCCAATCTCCTTGGTGGAGGCATGGCAGAAGTGTTCCAAGTGAGAGCATCTTGAACTTCTCCCTCACCAGAAACTTGTTGAAGTCTCTCAGGACAAGTATGGGCCTGAGGCCCCCAGTTCTTTTTGGGACAAGGAAGTACCTTGAGTAGAAGCCTTTCCCCCATAGGTGTTTGGGTACATGCTCTCCTGCCTTCTCCCTGAGCAGACCTGTAAGCGCTGAGAGCAGAAGAGTCTGATGAAGGAGAGGTTGCAAAGGCTGTCCTGGGAAGAACTTGGGTGGTAACTGCTGTAAGCGGAGGAGATATCCCTCCTTATCACCTGCAGCACCCACTGGCCCATCTGTGGGCGAAGAATGCCAGGCGGCCCCCTGTGGGCTGGTGAAAGTCTCCCGGGGTAGGGGGGACCCTACCCTGGGAGTCAAAAGCTCCCTCCTGGCTCAGCCGGAGCTGGGGCCTGGGGCTTCTGAACCTTGGGCTTCTGCGCCCCCTGCCCTTGTCTCTTGGGGTGAGAACCCTGTTGCTGGCCCGAGAAGGGTTGGTAGCTGTGGCCCTGCTGGACGTGCCCCTTTTTCCCTTGGAACAGGGGCCTTTTCCCAGAGGGTTTCTTGCAGGGAAAGGAAGAGGTCTTTTTCGAGAGCCTCTGTTGGGTCACCACTTTGGCCTCTATCTCCGTCGCCTTGTCAGCCATGGGTTTGCCAAATAGGTTCTCCCCAGTGCAGAGGACGTCAAGCAGTTTGTCCTGGCCCACTGTTCGAGATCTGAGGAATGGAGCCAGATTTGGCACTGAGCCCTGATGCCTGCTGCTGTTACTCAAGCTGCTGACTCAAATCCATTGTAGGCTGCTCGGGAGAGGAACTTTGAACAGTCCTTGATCCAGGAGGTTAGGGCTTGGAACCGCTGGAGAGGTTCCTCGACCAGTCCCATTGAGAACCCTAACAGCTCCTGGATTAAGGCCTTCAAGTACATCCCTATGTGCAACTCATAGGCTTGGATTAGACACCCCAGCATCGAGCCCTGGTAGCACTTGCGCCCAAGGGCGTTGAGGGCTAACACCCCTTCCAGGGGAGACAGAAGAGTAATTCTTCTGGCTCTTGAGTTTCTGCATGGTTGAATCAACAACCATGGAGTTATGTGGGAGTTGGGGCTTGTGGAACCCTGGCCCCTTCCGGACACGGTATATGGCATTGAGGCATCAGCTGACCACTGGTACCAACACTGGGGTCTACCACATTCGCAATATAGCCACTCGAGGATTGGCTGCACCAGCATTGTGAGAATTTCCTTGGGTGAAGACTTG
This sequence comes from Ichthyophis bannanicus, assembly GCA_033557465.1. Lineage (NCBI taxonomy): Eukaryota > Metazoa > Chordata > Amphibia > Gymnophiona > Ichthyophiidae > Ichthyophis > Ichthyophis bannanicus. Next base: position 585,623,463 of record CM066034.1, read on the forward strand.
AACTGGAGGATCTTCAGTTCCTCAGTCCTCCTCCGCTTCAGTTTGCACAGAGAGGGCTCGGGCCATATCCCTGAAAAAGTCATGTAAGGCCATGTCCTCTGGAGAATGGTACTGGGGCACCGGGGGAGACGGGTCAGAGGGGACATCTCGATGCCATCTGGTTTCCGGGGAGACCTTGTCATCTGTTTCCAACTTGGAGTCAAGGAGAGACGACGAGTCTGAGGTCTTGTAGCTTCGCGCATCGAGGCCTGGCCCGAAAAACTGGGGACCTCCCGAGTATCTAGAGTCCAAGTCTCGGAAACCCGTTGGGGAGGACCAGATGCCCGATGAACAGGACTGGGACCTTGACCGAGGCAAACAAATTACCCGAAGCTGGTGGTGCTCGGAGCTCAGGTCGATGACTGGGGACTTCCCCGCAGTCAGGGGCCCAGTCGTCGGGGCAGATGATGCAGACTAACCTGACATCATTACCTGCTGCATGGCCAGGATAGCAGGGATGTTCTGCTCCATGGCTGCCATTCTGGTCTCCAAGCCAGAAGGCTCTGCAGCCTTTGGTGCAGGCACCGAGGATTTCTTGCGAGTGCATCCTCGACTAGCACTACGGCCTCGAGGAACCTCGCACAGTCTCCTCTGGCCAAGGAATCCTTCTTGAGGACCTTAGTGGGATGCTTTTCTTCTTTTGCTCGGGGTCAGAGGCCTTTCCGGAGGAGCCACCTCCGCAGGACTCCAAGGACACTTGGGCTTCATGAGAAGTGCTGGGCTTGGACCTTGGCATCAGGGAGGCCAGTGCCGTCGGACTGTGGGAACAGCTTCTCCTGCAATTCTGACCTCTTTTTATTAGTTTTAGATGTCATGGCCTGGCACAGGTCACAAGAGGTGCTATCATGGTTCAGCCCCAGGCAGCGTAAGCAGCAGTCATGGGTGTCGGTAACAGACATAGTTTGACTGCAGCAATCATTTTTTGAATCCACTGGGAGACATGGTGAGGGACACCCAACCGGGATCGATGACCACCGGGCAATAAATGGCACAAATGACAGTTGAGGCAAGCCTCTATGAAAAAAATGGGGAAAGAGCCGAGACAGCGCCTGGCCCAGGTGGGCTCGAGGCAGGAAGAGGAACCGGTACGCAAACTGGGAACAGCTAATTTTTTAAGGATTTAGCAAGGATTTTTTCCTGGGGAAACAGGAAAGACGTCTGTTGGGCTCCATGGAAAAAACGAGATTGAGCAAGATGGCAACCCTTGGGTGGGAAGTAGACCACGCATGCATGGTAGCATTCCCAAAGGCTTTCTTTGAAAGCTGTGGAAATGCTTTGCGTGGGCTCCGTCGGCGCAGATGTCACCCATATGTGAGGGCTGACTTCCTGCTTGTTCCTGAAGAACAGTCCTTAAAAATGGGCGGAATCATCCAATTGGGCCAAGCACAGGAAAGTTCCTCTTAACACTATTATGCTAGAGATTTTTGACTCAGACCATGCATGTGTAGTGCTTCCTGCATAGCATAATCACACAGGATGACCTCAGTTTCATATTGGTACCTCTACTTCAGGAAGCACATAAAAGACTGGCTCTTCACCCAAGCCTTTAATGGCTAAGGTGACAAACTTTCCAAAGATGAGGCAGTTGATATAGTGTATGCTGATTTTCAGAAAGCCTTTGACAAAGTTCCTCATGAGGGACTCTTGGCAAAATTAAAAACTCATGGTATAGGAAGCAGTGTACTATTGTGGATCAGGGACTGGTTAAAAGACAGAAAGCAGAGGGCCAATTTTCCCAATGGTGAAAGGTGAATAGTGGAGTACCCCAGGGATCTGTGCTTGTTCAGCTGCTTTTTAACATATTTATAAATGACCTGAAAATGGGACTAATGAGTGAGGCAATCAGATTTGCAGATGACACAAAATTATTCAAAGCTGTTAAAACCCAGGAGGACTGTGAAAACCTGCAAGAGGACCTTGATAAATTGGAAGACTGGACATTCAAATGGCAAATAAAATTTAATGTGGACAAGTGCAAAGTTATGCACCTAGGAAAGAACAACCCAAACTACGGTTACATGATGCCGGTTCCACATTAGGAACCATCACCCAGGAAAAAGATAGGAGTTATCGTGGATAACATGTTGAAACCTTCCGACCAGTGTGCAGCAGCAGCCAAGAAAGCAAATAGAATGCTAGGAATCATAAGGAAAGAAATGAAGAATAAAACAAGATATTATAATGCCTCTGTATTATTCCACGGTGCGACCACACCTTGAATATTGTGTGCAATTCTGGCCGCTGGATCTTAAAAAGGATATAGCGGAATTAGAAAAGGTACAGAGAAGAGCTGCCAAAATGATAAAGGGGATGAAAGGATACCTCTATGAGGAGAGGCTTAAAAGGTTAGGTCTCTTCAACCTGGAAAAGAGACAGCTGAGGGGAGATACGATAGAGGTCTATAAATTAATGAATGGAGTGGAACGTAGATCGATTGTTTATGCCATCAAAAAGTAGAAAGACTAGGGGACATGCAATGAAGCTACAATGTAACTAAAACTAATAAGAGAAAATATTTTTTCACTCAACGCGTAATCAAACTCCGAAATTTGTTACCGGAGGATGTAGTAAAAGCTGTTAGTATAGCTGGGTAGTCTTTTTCTGTCGTAATGTTTCTCTGTTTCTATCAGAGGCTCTCTAAAGGAAAAAAGGAGACTGTTGTAATGGTTGATATAGAAGGGAGACTAGATAGGCCATATGGTCTTTTTCTTTCATCACGTTTCTATGTTCCTAAAAAAGGTTTGGACAAGTTCCTAGAGTAAAGGTCCAAAACCATTATTAAAGAGGACCCGGGAAATCCACTGCTTGACCCAGTACAAGCACTGTGGAACCTGTGTCTTTTTGGGAACCTGCTAGGCACTTGTGACCTGGATTGGACACTGTTGGAAACAGGATACTGGGCTTGATGAACCTTGGTCTGACTTAGTATGGCATATCTTATGCTCTTATTCACTCATACTGCTTTAGACTAGCATACTGCACACCCTAAAACTGTGACGAGATCCACATACCTTATTCAATTGTATAGGTTAATTCAATCTGATTACTCATTTGTGTTTACCTCTGCCCATCTTGGCTGTACCTAACCCCTCTTCTGCCTACTGGGATGTTTTATGGTATGATGCCAACACTGCAAGTATCCTATTTATGTTGCATGAATGTTCTACCTTATTGCCTTCCAGAGATCAGGGGCGGTTTACACAGAACATATATATTATTGCCTATGTCAAAGTTTCTCATTTTTCTAATTGTCTATCATGCTGATGGTCATTTTGCAATTGTAAGTGTCTGTTGTACACCACCTTGGGTGAATCCCTTCATAAAGGTAGCTAACAAATCCTAATTAATAAATTAAAATAGAGACACATGCTTATTGGCTCCATGTAAAATGGAGGTGACTGTACGTGATGGTACAGTGTCCACATGTTGTATATACACAATCATCCAAATCAAAAGCTATTTAAGTTTCTAGAAATTAGGGAAAGATTCCCACTTTGGGTTCTGTTGGATGATGCCACCCATTTGAGAGAGCTTGTTCTCAGAAAAACATTGATTTTACATGCCATTCGCATCCCTGCTCTACTTATTCTCTGCCCCTGGGATTTCTCGGCATCTGCTTTTACTTGTGTATATATTGGGCAATTCTATAAGAACCTACTTGAGTGAGTAAAATACTGTTGGATATGCTCAATTTCCTTATAAAATTACCCCCATAAGGTCATTATCTGCATAAGTCATAAAAGGACATTTCAGGCACAAATCATTTTTAAAAAGTATGTGCACAACAAGCATGCCAGTAATGGACAAACTGTTTTTGCTTTGAAGAAGGTAACATTGCATGTACATATTTAGCCATTTAACAACTCGATATCCTAACAGAATCTCTCCAAGTACCTTGTATTTGAAAATTGGATTTTGAATGTGCATACTTTTGCCATTACATATACAACTGAAAATTTAGCCCTACATTATTTACAATTTGAAGTTCTACCATATCTGATAGTTTCAGGCTATATGACAACATTTAATCTTTAGTAAAGAACATGGTGTCCTGCAAGTTTATGTACGCATGTGGACTGGACGTAAGCAAGGAGACAGAAATGCATTCTTTGACATCTAGTAATATATACTAAAAATAAACAGTATTCTTGGGAGGAGTTTGGAGAAGGGGCTATGAACCCTCAGTAAAATGTTTGTGCACACTAGCACAAACTACCTTTGCTTTACGTCCTGCTCCTGCTCACTGTTTTGGAGCCACCTGTTTTTCACGTATAGAAATGGAGGTGCACACAAGCCCTATAAAAATAATTTATTTTTTAAATTATGTTAGTATTACCTAAACTTTGTAAATGAAAAGCCTACCTGCATTCAAAACTGGTTGCCAATCCAGTTTTCTTGCCACAAAGAAAGCAGTGCTTTGAGGTTTTCTTTTTCACTTGAATGGGAGTTTTCATAGGAGGGAGAATAAGTGTGCCTTCCCCTGTCACAAGTGAAGAGCAAAGCCAATGAGTCACAATTTTGACATTTCTTTTTAACTAATACAGCTTGAAAAGTAATTTTAAGCATTTCCTTAGAGAAACTTCATTATTCCCAAACTGATCACACAGAAAAACGGAAAAAAATCTCCTCAGAACAGCATATCAGCATAACTAAACATTTTCATAAAAAAAGACAGTCAAAAATATTAAAATCAAAACTGGATGAGAACTGAGAAGAGCAAAATGAAAAGGAAAAATAGAGCATAGAAATACATTAAGAAAAAAGTGAAAAACAGCAAAAAGAACCTGAAAAAATGCACATACAGATTAAATCCAGGTTATAACACAAATAAGCACTCTGGCACCTGGGGAATGCTTATCCTTGTAAATAAATTATATAGAGACAGAGTATAAATTATAAATTTAGGTGCTTGTTTTCCAGCTAATTAGATGTTCTTTAGCCTCGATGCATCAAGCCATGCATTAGAACGCTGCATAAAGCTTCAATGCACAGTGTTCTAATACATGTGCTAAAAAGTTTAATGGTATACAAATTACCACAGCGTTAAAAAATGTACATGGACAGAAAAACCCCCCAGCAGGTTTTTCTGTAATTTGCAGCAGTCTGCTGCATCTCCAGTAAAATGTCTCCCTTCCTGTTAGTGTGTGAGTGGGGAACAGCTTACACACTGACTGGAAGAGGGACAATTAAAAAAATGCTGGACTGATTTCCAACCCCCCTTCCCACAATGATCACATGCAAAATTTCCATGGGGCACAGGACCTCCTCCCTCATGGGCACCCAGAACCAGGGAGGCTCTCAACCAAAGAACCTCAAATACGGCTTAAACCATTCCCCCCCCCCCAAATCAATAACCAGGGATGCATCTGACGTCATCTCTCTCTTCACATCACCATCTTCCAAAATGGCAATGCCTGACCACTAGTGATACATCAAGATGCACCGCTAGGGTCAAGCACTGCCATTTTGAAAGATGGCTGTGCCAAAGATGGAAGCGAGTGGGCATCACTCCTACTTCTTGACTTTTGAGGTTAGTCGGGGTGGTTCAGGGAGGTCCATTTGGATCACCAGAGGGTTTTTTTGGCAGGGTTGGGGGAAGGGATGCCACTTGGGCCACCACGGTTTTTATGTAGGGGTCAGGGGCCACCAGAATTCTTAGGTCATCTGAGATGAAGTGCCACCTGGAGTAAAGATTTAGTTCTACAAGAATAGTAAAACACTGACCTAAATTTTGGAACTTTTTTTTTTGCACATTGAGTGCAATCTGGTGTCCAGCGTTGTGCATGCTACCATGATTTTACTGCTGATTTTCCTGTACTAAAAATTCTTATTGCATCAGAAGTAAAATTAGCATGGGAAAATCTTAAGTAAACCACTTACTGCATCAAGGCCACCAAAGGTAATTTTTGCCCCACAAATATTATTGCTGGGAACCCTTTCCAGTTTATGTCCATTTAGAAGCCATCACTACAGAAAAGGCCACACAACTGAGTGGAGGACACAGGACAAGCCAGAGGAGGAATTACAGAGTACTAGGGGGAGCAAAATGGTATTTTACCAATGTTTTATCTATTTTTTTATTTTTTATGTTTATTTTGGGCATGTTTTATGGGTGATTATTTGTTTACATCTAAAATCAAAAGCTCTGCATGAGGAACCCTGGAAGGCAGAGCAAAAGGCAAGACTGGAGACTTGAAGAAGATGGTCTCTCTGCACGGGCCAAAAAAGTGCCAATGCTGACTACTGGTGAGTATATGTAGATATAGCTACTCCAAGTCCCCAGTCTCGCCTTCTGCACTGCCCTCCATGGCCCTAGTCTCCCTTACCACCTCCCTCTGTATCCTTGCCATTGCTTGCAATCTGGTCGCTCCTTTCTTCACACGCTCCTCCCTCCCCCCCCCTTCAAAGAAGCTGCATTACTAATTAAGTGTTTGAAATGCATGATGTTCCAGAGGTAGAGAGCTGCACGGCTCAAACAACTAACCCATGAAATGTGCAGCCATGAGGAAAAGGAAAGGAGCCAGCACCATGATAAAAGGAGTAGTGGTGTTTGACCTAGTTAGATGTTATTGGGCCAGAGGAGGGGGTCTACTGGTAGAGAATATGAACTAGGAATTTAGGTGTAAGAAGGGAAGAGTGGAGTCTTGGAAACGGGCAAGGGAGAGTGTGGATGGAATGAGCTGAAGTCAGAGAACAGCAAGGTGTATAGGAGAGGGGGAAAACAGAAGTTAGTTAATGGGAGAGGAGAAAATGCCACTTTTGAGGGAGAGGACAAGGGGGAATAGTGAGGAAAAAGAAGAGATCCAGTCAGAAAAGGAAAAAGGAAACAGTGAAGGATAGGGGACAGACCAGAGATTACCCTGTTCTGGCCAAATCCAGGGCCTTTTCTTAATCCTCATCCTTTTTGAGCTATATCTGTTGTTTTTGACACTTGATTACCACCTTCTCCTTGATGGCTTCTTCTCACTTGGAGTTCAGGCCTCTGTTTTGTCTTGGCTTTCTTCTTATCTCACCCACTGCACCTTTTAGTGTATTCTCTGATGGATACACCTTGCTGTTATCCTGATTTCAGTTGATGTGCCTCAGGGTCAGTCAGGACCTCTTCTCCTCTCTCTTTATACTCATTCCCTTGCTGCCCTGATCTCCTCCCATGGTTTTCCTTATCATCTTTATGCTGATGTCTCAGGTTTACCTCTCTCCGCCAGACATCTCTCCAGGAATCCAAGCCCAAATCTCAGCCTACTTATCCGACATTTCTGCTTAGATGTCCCACTGCCATCTGAAACTGAAGATAGCCAAGATGGAACTTATGTTTCTCTCTAAACACACCTTTTCACTTCTTCCCCCTTCTCCGTTTCTGTGGATAACATTGACATCCTCCCCATCTTCTCAGCTTTGAACCTGAGGTCATTTTTGACTCCTCTCTATCTCTGCACATACCCAACAGATACCTAAAACCTATTGTTTCCTTCTCTATAAAATCAGCAAATTCATCCCTTCTATTCTGAACACATTACCAAGACCCTTCCAATTCTCTTGCCGCCTCCTGTTTACACTATTGTAAATTACTCTACACTGGTCTCCCATTGAATCATCTCCCTCCTCTTCAATCCATTAAAAATCAGCTGAACAGTTAATCTTCCACCAGTGTCGCTACGTTCACATAAACCCTTCTCAAGTCACTTCACTGGCCACTATTTATCTTTCTCCATTGATAAAACTGACCATTTACTACTACTCTAGGTTTCCTAACTTTTAACCAGATCCCAGTCTATAACAGGACACTGCCTATTATCCCATGTCTTTTAAATTTCCTCTAGTCTCTCATGAGGAACCTTGTCAAAGGCTTTCCGAGAATCCAAATACACTACTGTCCATCAGCTAACCTTTGTCCGTTTATTCACCTTTTCCAAAAAAATGTAGCAGGTTGGTGAGGCAAGACTTCCCTTTTCTAAATCTATGTTGGCTTTGTCCCATTAAAGTAGGACTATATATGGGAGTCATTTTAGAAGCCCTATGCGGGATTTGCACATCTGAAAACACCATTTCAGACATGGCAATCAGTCATGTCCCAAGAGCCATTTTAGGAAGCCCCGAATTTACATGTGTCTGGTGTGTGCACGGGGGCATAGTGGCGTCATGTCTGTGATGGTCCAAAAGAGATACACATGGGTCCAATTTTAGAATGGTGCTGTAAGACTCAACCCACTAGCAGACATGTCAAAGTCTATACCTGCTTCTAGGAATGAACAGCCATCTGAAAAGTGCTTGTTATGAGTAAACTGACTGCACCCCTGGCAACGAACTGTTTTCATACTGACATTTCTATGTAAATAGCTATCACCCTCTGCTCTTGCGCTTTGCATTATCCACACTTGCCTGCTGCACCATTTAATAGCAATCTTGCTCCTACACCTTGTGCTAATCCAATGCTTTGCTTCCCTTTCCTCAGTGTGCCCTTGTTTACTGTAAACAAAACAAACACACAAACAAACCTAACAACTGTACAGCCGGGCTTTTTTCTTAGTTGCATATCCCAGTTTGCAAGATGGAAGGCTGGGACATGTATGTGTCAAGAGTCATAAGTGTGCGTTCTGAAATACTGTAGCAATGCAGACACAACTATGGTTCTAGACCCAGTCCTGTCCATATCTGACAAATGCAAGTTTCTAAAATCAGTCGAAGATCTGAACGCATCTGACCCATTACCACTGGTCAACAAATTTTTACAAAAGTCATGTTACTGAAATAAAAATAGTCATTTCTTATCAATTTTTATATGCTGAACACGAATGTGACAGTGAAATTGCAAAGTTGGCTCTAGTTTTTTTGTAATCTACAAGAATTAATTTTTACATCACGAAATGCATGTCAATAGTAAATATAATAGGCCTTCGGTTAATACCTGTAAAAAAACAAGTCATAGACTACTTCTTAGATTTTTTTCGCCTGTCTCTTCTACAGCTGTTCGGGAGCTTCTCTGGGGAGTGTCCAGCAGTAGTCAGCCAGCATTGTAGTGGACCATTTTCCCTAGTATCTTTGCTCCATCGTTGCGATATCCTGGTGAAAATGTTCGCCCTGTTCATCACTAACCATACCACAGTTGTCAGGAAAGAAATCAAGATGGGAATCAAGGAAATGAATCTTTAGAGACATATTGCAGCCAAATTTCTGATACTGCATCAGCATGTCTTCTACTAGTTCCTTGTAGTTTTCTGCCCTAACATTTCCGAGAAAGTTTGTTGACACTAGGCGAAAAGAATTCCATGCTTGTTTCCCATCACCCTTCAGCAAGTTGTTGAACCGGTCATCTTTGAAGAGCTCTCAAATCTGAGGACCCACAAAAACTCCCTCTTTAATCTTTGCTTCACTGAGTTGAGGGAATTTTTCATGCAGGTATCGGAAAGCTGGAGAAGTGCGGTCCATGGCTTTTACAAAGTTTTTTATCAAACCTAGTTTGATGTGAAGGGGTGGTAGCAGGATTTTGTGAGCCTCAACCAGAGCTGGGTGCTGGATATTCTTCTCTCCAACTGTTACATTTTGTCTGCGATTCCATTCCTTCCGCAAGTAGTGCCAATCCCTTGCTCGGCTATCCCACTCACAAAAGAAACATATGTATTTTATATATCCCTGCTGCAGTCCCATTAAAAGGGCAACTACCTTCAAGTCACCACAGAGGTGCCAGCTGTACTTGTTATAGTTAATGGAAGTCAGTACATGCTTTAAGTTATCCTATGTCTCTTTCATGTGGATGGCATGCGCTACTGGAATAGATGGAAGACGGTTTCCATTGTTCAAAAGCACAGCCTTCAGACTCAGTTTCTAAGGGTCTATAAATAGTCTCCAGTCTTGTGAGTCATGAGTGATTTTTAAGGCATTCATGAGGCGTTCAATATCGTAACAGAATACCAGATTCCTTTCCGACTGCGTATAGTACACTGCTGACGTCAGATGGCTTCAGTAGCTGTCTGGCAGTAGTATTGCATTGCATCAGAAAATGATGCAATCAACTCTGGATGATCTGTGCATGTTGGTATTATGCAATGTGATGCAATATTACATCATTCAAGGCTTATTTGGGATGTTGTTGATGTCCTACTGGATAAATTTACACGGTGAAACGTCAAAAATGAACTACATGCAATATCTTCAAAACGAGAGCCAATAAAAATTTTTTAATGTTATATTTGTGTTCAGCTCACCAAGATACTACAGATTAGGGCCTTTTAAAGTCAGTAACGATTTCAATGTTGACCAGTGTTATTCTGCACATTCCTGTTTTTTTTTCTCTTGTCGGAGACAATTATCTTTTAAGGTGGAGATGGGTTGATTTGAGAGAGCACATGCCCATCTTTTCTGTTGCCACTCCCAGAGAATTTCAGACATTTTGACTTGGACATCCCAGACTGCATCTAAACAGAGCCTTTCTAAAATATGCCTTCAGATGTTCAGTAATTTTGTTCTTTATAATGGTTTCTACATTTTGCCTGGCACTGATGCCAGGCTCACCAGTCTATAGTTTCCTGGCTCACCCCTGGAACCCTTTTAAAAAAAACTGGGGTTACATTGGCCTTTCTGCAGATTTTAGACTATTTTAATGATAATTACTAATAGTAGGTCTGCATTTTCATTTTTGAGTTCTTTCAACACCCAGGTAATTTGCTATTCTTTAGTTTGCAAATTGCCCTATTACATCTTTCCTGGTTTACAGAGATTTGTTTGAATTCCTCAGATTCGATACTTTTAAATATAATTTCTGACATGAATATATCTCCGATATCTTCTTCAGTAAAGCCAAAGCGAAAAATTCATTTAGTCTCTCTGCTATGGCTTTGCCCTCCCTTAGTGCCCCCTTTACTCCTCTATCGTCTAATGGTCCAAATGACTTTCTCAGGCTTTGCTTCAAATAAATTTTAAAAAGTTTTTATTATGAGTTTTTGCTATCATGTTAAGCTTCTTTTTAAATTCTCTCTTTGCCTATCTTATCAATGCTTTGAATCGAGCTTGCCAGTGCTTATGCTGTTTCCTATTTTCTTCACTCGGATCCTTTTTTCAATTTCTGAAAGATCTGTTTTTGGCTATAACAGCCTCCCTCACCTCACTTTAAATCATGTTAGCAGTTGTTTGGCTTTCCTTTCACCTTTTTTTTAAAGCGTGGGATACATCTAGTTTGGGATTTCAAGATAGTATTTTTAAATATTGTCCAGGCCTGATATAAACGCTTACTAAAGGGCACTGTGGTATTGTGCCTAACATGCCAACAACATGCAAATCTATGGCAGGTTAGGGCAACACCACGGGGGCATGAAAAGCAAGTTCCTGGCAGGTAATATGGTGCAAGCAGTCCTGCCACAGCATGACTATAGCATGTATGCCCTTCTCTCCACCTATGGAGATGGCGGTACGTGTACCTGCGCTACTTGCTGGCCATGCAGGTAGCATGGGTGCACTTACTGCATGTTGCTCACCCGGACTACTCTCCGCTCCTAATCTTTCCACTTGCAACTAGGGTTGCAAACTGGCTTCAGATTAGCCTGACATGTCTGATCCAGTTCTGGATTTACTCCATGCTTGCAGGGACTCGTAGTCTTGTCTGTCTTATAGAGTGCAATAAAGATATCAGAACTACAAATCTTTACATGCAATGGGGTAAACCCAGGACTGGATCTACTATACTACTGAACATCTGAATAGCGCTACCAGGCATATGCAGCGCTGCACAGACACATGTAAAAGACGATCCCTGCTCATCAGAGCTTACAGGATCAAAGCAGTCAGATTAATCTAGAGCCAGTTGGCAACCCTAACACACCATGGGCAGTTAGCACCAAAATATGGCGGTGCTAACTGTCATGGCTCAGCACTACCTGTTAACACATATCCAACGTGCACTTTTAGCGCATGCCAGACCTGCGCCGACAGCTGGCACCTTTTAGTAAAAAAACACCTTTCAGGTGCTCCTTTTAGTTTTTTAGCCATTTTCCTCATTTTATCATAGTCTCCCTTTTGAAAGGTAAATATTAGTGCAGTAATTTTCCTTGCTGCTCTCTCTCCATTTATTAAATCAAATCTTATCATGTTATTATCACTATTGCGAAGTGGTTCCAACACCATCACCTCTTCCACTAAAGATTGAGTCCAAAATAGCTCCACCTTGTGTCAGTTCCTGAACCAGCTGCTCCATAAAGCTGTCATTTATTTCATCTAGAAACTTTATCTCCTTAGTATGTCCTGATGTGACAGTCAGCCAGTCAATACCTGGTTAATTAAAAATCACTCATTATTACTGGGTTGTTAATTTTGTTAGCTTCTCTAAGGTGACATTTTACATACCAGATAATTTCCTTTTCTTGAGTCCTGCTAGACCAGTCCAGATTAATGGGGTGTGTCCCCCTACCAGTAGAGGTGGAGACAGAGAAAATCTACCAGAGATTTCTTATGACCTCATCCTGCCATTGATAAGGCAGGCAAAGCGGGAATTTGAGAAGAAACTTGCTACGGAAGCAAAAACACGAAATAAAGACTTTTTCAAGTACATTCGTAGCAAAAGGCCTGTGAGAGAGTCAATTGGACCATTAGATGATAGAGGGGTAAAAGGTGCAATAAGAGGAGACAAGGCTATAGCAGAGAGACTGAATGAATTCTTTGCTTCGGTCTTTACTGAGGAAGATGTAGGGGTGTTACCCAAGACTGAAGTGGTATTTAAAGGTGATACTGCAGAGGAATTGAGAGAAATATCGCTACACCGGGAAGATATATTACAACTATTTGATAAACTGAATAGTAGCAAATCACCTGGACCGGATGGTATACATCCCAGAGTGTTGAAAGAACTGAAATATGAGATTGCAGACCTGTTATTGGTAATCTGTGAACTTTCATTAAAATCATCTGTAATACCTGAAGATTGGAGGGTCGCCAACGTAACACCAATTTTTAAAAAGGGTTCCAGGGGTGACCCGGGAAATTACAGACCGGTGAGCCTGACGTCAGTACCAGGGAAAATGGTAGAAGCCATCATAAAGAACAAAATTACACAGCATGTAGATAGTCATGGCCTAATGGGAGACAGCCAACATGGCTTTAGACAAGGAAGATCTTGTCTTACTAATCTGATCTGTTTTTTTGAAGGTGTGCATAAACAGGTAGACAAAGGTGAGTCGGTTGATATAGTGTATCTGGACTTTCAGAAAGCTTTTGACAAGGTCCCCCATCAGAGACTTTTGGCGAAGCTAAAAAGTCATGGGATAGGAGGCAGTGTACTATTGTGGATCGGGAACTGGTTAAAAGATAGAAAGCAGAGGGTAGGGCTAAATGGCCAATATTCCCAATGGAAAAAGGTGAATAGTGGAGTACCCCAGGGATCTGTACTGGGTCCGCTACTTTTTGACATATTCATAAATGACCTGGAAAAGGGAATAACTAGTGAGGTAATCAAATTTGCAGATGACACAAAACTGTTTAAAGTTGTTAAAACCCAAGAGGATTGTGGAAAACTGCAGGAGGATCTGGATAAATTGGAAGACTGGGCATCCAAATGGCAGATGAAATTTAATGTGGACAAGTGCAAAGTTATGCACCTAGGAAAGAACAACCCACACTATAGTTACAAGATGCAAGGCTCCACATTAGAAACCACCACCCAGGAAAAAGATTTAGGAGTCATCGTGGATAACATGTTAAAACCCTCCGCCCAGTGTGCAGCGGCGGCCAAGAAAGCAAATAGAATGCTAGGTATCATAAGGAAAGGGATGGAGAATAAAACAAAGGATATTATAATGCCTCTGTATCGCTCCATGGTACGACCGCACCTTGAATATTGTGTGCAATTCTGGTCACCGTATCTTAAAAAGGACATAGAGTTATTAGAAAAAGTACAGAGAAGAGCCACCAAATTGGTGAAGGGGATGGAAGGCTACTCCTATGAAGAGAGGCTAAAAAGGTTAGGGCTCTTTAACCTAGAAAAGAGGCGGCTGAGGGGAGATATGATAGAGGTGTATAAATTAATGAATGGAGTGGAACGGATAAACGTGGATAAATTGTTTACGCTATCAGAATATAGAAGGACTAGGGGGCATGTAATGAAGCTACAGGGTAAACTATTTAAGACAAATAGGAGAAAATATTTCTTCTCTCAACGTGTAATCAAACTCTGGAATCTGTTACCGGAGGATGTAGTAAGGGCTGTTAGTATAGCTGGGTTTAAAAAAGGTTTGGACAAGTTCCTGGAGGAAAGGTCCATAAACCACTATTAAAAAGGGACCCAGGATATCAATGCTTGGCCTAGTACAAGCACTGCAGAACCTGTGTCTTTTGGGGAAACTGCTAGGTACATATGACCTAGATTGGCCACTGTTGGAAACAGGATACTGGGCTTGATGGACCTCGGTCTGACCCAGTATGGCATTTCTTATGTTCTTATGTTCTTAACCACAGATGTAGCTAGGGGTACACTTTGTACCCAAGCAGATGGTGAAGAAACCCTGACCGCACACAACCCAGTGAGGGTACCAAGATTACTAAACAAGGAATCAAAATCATGCACAGGAACATCCTCAGACAGAAGGCCTTCTAAGAGAGTAAGGGCCTGCAGGGCCAACTGCAGAGAAAAAAACACAGTAGAATATACCAAGACACAGGGGCAGGTCCTGAACTGGTCTAGCAGGATTCAAAGAAAGGACATTATGGAAGGTGACAGTTTACTTACTGGATATCGTCCTGCTAGGCCGTCCAGACAAGAGGGATGTATCAAAGATACGACTCCACTGGACGGGAAGAAGACACAGACCCTATCAAGAGCTCTGAGCCAAAAGCCGTGTCCGACAGAGTGTGGACATCGAAGCAGCAGAGCTCAACAAAAGTGGAAGATGATGCCCACATTACCATCTGACAATTGTCTGGAAAGGCGACTGCGCTACACTCTGCCCAAAGGATGCTTGAATCCGTGAGGAGTGCAGATGCAAACTCTCCAGAACCAGCCAGTTCTGCAACAGAGACACTGAGGCAATGGCTTTCTTGATCCAGCGCTCCAAGGCCCAATATCTGGGCCTGCAAAAAGCCCAAATAAACAGTCTGATCTGCAAAAGGAGTCAGTGATCATGAGATATTGAAGCAGCACTCTCCTGACCTCCACCAAGTGAAGATCCTCATACTTTCCTTGGTACTGTTCCTTAGAACAGGAGGGCAAGAAGGAAGGAATGGCCGAAGGCACATGGCCTCCTCCGAAAGTAATAAGCAAGGAACCCATCATGACAATGCCAGCAACTTGGAGATACCTCTCGCCGAGCTGAATGCGACCAAGAAGACTGTCTTAAGGGACAGATCTTTAAGAGTGGCCCACATCAGTGGATCAAAGAGCTCTGACAAAAAGGTCTGAAGAACTAAGCAGAGATCCCAAGTGGGAATGACTGAACAGAGGGGACGATGTAGGTGTCATACACCCTGAAGGATACAAGACACATCTGGTTATGTGGCTACAGACCACTCCGCCAATGGATGCTCAAACAGGCACCAGACACACAGATAGGCAAGGCTGGTAGAATCTCTCCTTACTTTCAGGACTGTGGAAACCATGGCAGGAGAATAGCCTTACATTTCAGACATCATCTCACAAGAGCCAAGCCATAAGCACTAAGGAAGCTGGGTCATCCAGAAGGACCGGTCCCTGCCACAACAGATCCTCGAGCTATAGGAAGATAGAGGAGGCTCCCACAGGAGCTACATTCAATTCTCAGCCATGGTCTCAAGTGCAAATCTGGTTCCACCAGGACAACCCAGTCCAGATGTGGCTCTAAGGGTTGAATCACACGCCTCACAAGTGGCTGCAGAGGGAACACATAAAGCAACCCTGATTGTTCAGGGCTGAACCAGGGCATCGATACCATTGGAGCTTGCTTCCATGCGGTAACTGAATAATCTGCGCACTTTGGCTTTGGGCCGGGTCACCATTAAACACATCTTGGGAAGATCTGCAAGGTCCAGAATCTGTTGAAATGCCAAATACCTTAACTCCCACTCCCCGGAATCAGGAGTGTGGCGACTGAGAAGTCTCTTCCACATCATCGATGCACACAATGTGTTGCGCCATGTGAGCTAGGAAGTTCTATACCTCCCAGGAAAACAAAAGGATCATCTCCAGGGCTACTCTGGCACTCTTAATGGTTGTTATATGCCACTACCGTGGCATTGTCCAAGAACACCCAGATCGCCCTGCCCCAGACTAAGGACCAAATGTGTGGCAAGGTCTAGCAAATGGCCCTTTCCTTGACCTGGTTGCTGGGCCATGCTGCCTCCCAGCTGTTCCAATAGCCCTGAGCTATTTGGCCCTTGCAATGGGCTCCCTTGCCATTCAGGCTTATATCCATCAACAGGAGGAGCCACAAATATAAATGTGAACACAGATTTCCTCACCCCTCAGTTCTGCAGTGGCCACCACCAAGACCTTTGAGAAAGTCCTCAGAGCGGTGGAAGACCCATGAAGAGAATGGCAACCTACAGATGAAAGCAGAGAATAGCAACCTGGAGAAGGAAGTGCTGATCCTTGCAGATAGGAATGAGGAAATAGGCCGCTGCCTGATCCAAGGACGTGCATAGACTTCTTGCACTGCACTGTCTGGATCACAGAACTAAGGTCTCCATATGGAAGTGTCATGCTTGCAGATGGGCACTGACCCCCACAAGGACAATTGAAGGGTACTGGAAGGTTGGAAGGACCCGTCCTCCTTTGCATCACAATAGAGATGTAGTACTGGCCCTTGCCTGTACCCTCCCCCCCCCCACAGAGGGGACTAGTATAACTGTCTGTAGACTGAACAATCTTTCTAAAATAGATCGAACAACAACCCCCTGGATCACAGAGTCACATGGGACGCTGACTAAGGTGTCCGGGATAGGTTCTCTGTATTTCAGAACATAGCCATATCATATGGTGTCTAACACCCAGCGAACCTCAGAAACCTGGGCTCATTCCTGGCAGAAGAGATACCACCTGCTGCCCACTGGAGGTACCCCAAAATGAGCCCCAGCTGTTATTGCACTGGATTGGAGGAAGAACTTCTGTAGATGGCAGCCCTCGGGTTCTGCACGTCCCATAGAGGACTGAGTCTGGGATCAAAAACCTGAAGAAGCAGAAAAGTGGGCTTTCCAGGGTAATACTGCTGGAAATCCCAGGAACTGCAAGGATCCAGGAAATGGGAAAGAGGATAACGAGTGGAGGCTGAGGAAGAGGATGCTCTGTCTGTTGCCCAGGCCACTGGGCCCTATCTTCTGGGAGGCAGTGAGGTTTGGACTCACCTAAATCCTTAAATGGAAATTACACTAACCTGGTAATTGTAGTTCCTGGAGGGTCCAGTTTAGTCCTCCAACATCGGGTAGTGCCCCTCCTCCTGCAGCCTGGAGACTGGACCAATCAAGTCTTCTGTAGTATATATGCAGACGGAGCTCCCAGAAGCCCCCAGTGTACTAGTAACAAAGCATACTTAACGAAGCAACACATTAGATTAATATACAAAATGACATAATGAAAATGACATAATTAAAGAACAATTTGTTTCCCCCCCACAAAAATATCCAACTTTCTCCCCAAACGAGGAAGTCAGAACACTGTATTGCGCTGGAACCAACGCCCCAGAAATCAAAATACAGCTCCGTATCAGAAATCTCAGGAGCTGACTGAACACCTGAGAAAGGAAGAGCCGTAGCCAAAAACGCGGCTGCAAAAAAGGTTCGAACGGCAAGAGGAACCGTCTTATGATCCACCGTTCGGAAAGCGCGCCGCATTTTTATAACAGATAGTCGGGAGGGAAGGAGGACTAAACTGGACCCTCCAGGAACTACAATTACCAGGTTAGTGTAATTTCCATTTCCTGTTCGGTAATCCAGTTTAGTCCTCCAACATCGGGATGTAACAGAGCAGTTAAGACCGGGCGGGACCTTGCCATTCGGCGCGCAGAACCGCCGAACAAAAGAGGAATCCCGAGCCGCTGACACATCGAAACGATAGTGTGTACTGAAAGCATGCAGAGACGACCAGGTGGCCGCCTTACAGATATCTGCTGGCGGAACTAGGCTATACTCCGCCCAAGCGGTCGCCTGAGCCCTAGTGGAATGATCCAGTAGCCCCTCCGGAACAGACCGCTGCTGCAACAGATACGCAGACGCGAACGCTTCCTTGAGCCATCTTGCAACGGAGGCCTTAGCCGCCGCTTCCCCTTTACGTGCACCACCGAAGAGCACGAATAGCCGGTCAGTCTTCCGAAAAGATTCGGCAGCCGTCAAATAACGACGAAGTGCACGACCCACATCGAGACGGTGAAGACTTTTGTCCGCCGACCCGACAGAGTGGGAAGAAAGAACTGGAAGAAACACTGCCTGATTCACATGAATAGGGGAAACCACCTTCGGCCAAAAGGAAGGGACCGGGGAAAAAGACAAAAAAGGTTCTCGGCAGGACAACGCATGTAGATCTGAAATACGCCGTGCCGAACAGATGGCTACAAGAAAAACCGTCTTCAGCGTAAAATCTTTCAGAAACGCCCTACTCAGGGGTTCAAAAGGTTCACGAACCAGGGCCCGCATCACTAGATTCAAGTTCCCCGGAGGAACGAAAATCCTGCGGGAGGGCCGCAAATGAAAAACAGTCGTAAGAAAACGACGTACGTCCGGATAAGAACCGCGGAGACGGCCTAAAACTTTGCCTCGATAACAAGAGATAGCCGCCAACTGGACTTTCAGGGAACTAGCCGCAAGGCCCTTATCAAAGGCAACCTGAAGAAACGTAAAACGACGGAAACGGAAACCGTCGCCGCCCGGACTCCACGCCGGGAGCACCAGTCTTCAAAGATCCCCCAAATCCGAACGTAAGTAAGAGAAGTGGACGTTTTCCCCGCCCGCAGTAGGGAAGAAATCCCCGCGGGGGGAGTAACCCTTCTTTTTCAGCCGAGCCCTCTCCATGGCCAAACCGTAAGCGAGAATCGACCCACTTGGGGCATCCGCAAGGGTCCCTGAAAAAGAAGATTCGGCAGCGTGGATAGGAGCCAAGGAATGCCGTCGCTCAGCCGGACCAGATCGGCATACCAGGGCCACCCAGGCCAGTCCGGGGCCACCAGTAACACTCGACCCCGATGGCCCTCGATGCGCTGAACGACCCGGCCAATCAGAACCCACGGAGGAAAGACATAAAGAAGGCCGGACGTTGGCCACGGCTGAATGAGAGCGTCGAGCCCCTCGGACATGCGCTCCCTTTGCCTGCTGAAGAAGCGTCCTGTCTCGGCCGATTGAAATGTCACCATGAGATCCATGAAGGGCGGCCCCCCCCCCCGACGAACTATTTGCGCGTAAACTTGCGGGTTTAGCTCCCACTCTCCGGGGTCCACCCGCACTCTGCAGAGAAAATCGGCCTGAACATTGTCTGCGCCTGCAATAGGCGCTGCCGAGATGGCCGGAAGACGAGACTGCACCCAATTGACCAAGGCCATCGCTTCTGATTCCAGGGCCATGCTGCCGGTGCCCCCTTGGCGATTGATGTAAGCTACGGTGGTCGCAATGTCCGAGAGGACTCGCACCGGCCGGTCGAGAACTAGGGCTTTGAGGCCAAGAGGGCTAGCCGCACCGCCCGCAATTCGAGGCGGTTGATCGACCAAGAAGTCTCCAGGGGAGACCATTCCCCTTGAGCGAAGCGGGTCTCGCAGTGAGCCCCCCAGCCGGTTAGGCTGGCATCCGTTGTGAACGGAACCCAAAGTGGAGGCTCCAGGGAATCCCCCGCGCCAGGTTCTCGGAGGAGAGCCACCACCGGAGTGATCGGCAAACCGCCCTTGGGCAAGTCAATCTCCTGTTCAACGAATCGAATTGGTTGGACCAACGGCGCAGCAGAGCACTCTGCAGCGGGCGCATGTGGAAGCGCGCCCAGGGCACCACCTCCAAGGTTGCTGCCATCGTACTGAGGAGCTGCAGCTATCACCATGCAGACGGAGCGGGCATCCCCCTGAAGAGTCGGACAAGAGACCGAATGCGGCGCTCCGGCAGGCACACCAAGCCCTGTGCTGTGTCGAGGCTCACTCCCAGATACTCGAGATCCTGAGTCGGGCACAGACAACTCTTGCATTCTTTCACCACCCAGCCGAGGGACCGCAGCAGAGCCACCACCCTGCTCGTGACGTGCACACACTCCCGACTGGACTTTGCCCGAATCCACCAGTCGTCGAGATACGGATGGACCAGGATGCCCTCTTTGCCCAAGGCCGCCGCGACCACTACCATCACGTTTGTGAAGGTGCGGGGGGCCGTGGCGAGACCAAACGGCATGGCCGGAAATTGGAAGTGGCCCCACGGAAGAGCGAAGTGGAGAAACCGTTGATGAGACGGCCGGATGGGAATGTGTAATGTGGTCTGCAGCGGCTGTGGAAGATCCCGCAGCAGGGGCTCTGAGGAGGGGGGAGATAAGGTGCTGAGGGACCCAGCTAGCAACGCAGTGGGTATGGGGAAAGCCTCCGGGATGCAGCGTGCAGGTGTAACACAAGCAAGCTATTAATGTACCCTTCGGCTGATTACATTTCACATATAATACAGTCAGAGAAAAAAGCATTGTAGAGACTTAAACCACCTTTCCTCTTCTTGTGTGGGGTTTCATTTATTTATTTATTATTATTATTTTTTTTTTTTTGCATTTAAAACAAAAAGCAAGGAAGGCTCAGGGAAACCCAAGACTGTTTAAGAAAAGGATTTTGAAACTCCACGTGCCTCCACAGCATGATTAAGTGTGTGGAAACTGCTGTTTAGAGCTGTTTCCTCTAAAAAGAAACACTGAAGAGAAAAACAAAACAGCCGCTGGCACCGAAAAACTGTCAGGTATTCGCAGAACTGAGAAGGGAACTGTCAGTCATTCACTGTGCTGGCATAGAGAAACTTTCAAGGTCAGGGTAAGGCAATTACAGTGACTGAAAGTAGGGAAATTAGAGTGGGATCCCTCCGCAGCCATTCAGACCTCCATGGTAGGGGCTGAAAGGTGTTTCTGGGGAGGGATGTAGAAGCTCAATCCAGCCATAGGAAAATTACAGTGAGCATGCTTAATTAGGCCGAGCCCAAAACAGTCAGGATCCAAAACACTGACTTAAAACCTCAACCAAATGGTATATTGAATAAGACAGGTACAATAATCAGTAGGACGTACAAAGTAACCCGGCTGCAGTTTGTGGACTAAAAAGTCAAAGTAGGCACTTCCAAACTCAGGGGCAGCCGGTCCGGATACAGCTGAAAGCATCCCAGAGCAGCTGAGGCAAGGAAGAAAAAAACAAAAACAGAGTACTCACAGTTTTCTTACAGAAAATGATACCTGAACTTCCTGGAGGTATCCAAACTCTCGTGGTAAAGACTCAGTGCAGCGTAAAGCCAATGGAGAGCTCCCCCGAAGCCAAGCTCCGGAGTTCCCAAGTTCCTCAGGGGAAGCAAGATGCTGGGGGAAGAGCAGAGCTGATGCCTGAGGCCCCTGTGTTTCTTCTGACAGCCTATGCAGCGTAAACCTGAATAAGGCACAGGGAGAACTAAAAAGAAATAACTGCGTCCCGCAGGAACAGGCATTTAACAATATTCCCCATAATAGGTAATGCCTCAGCCAGCCTTCTTTGTTGGGCACAGTGGGGAATGGAACCCATGAGCCCTGCACCCTTCGTCAGTGACTCAGCATTGTACTGTGGCTCTGAATTGCATACTGTTCTCTATCCATGCCCTCTGTACTTTTTATCCATTATGTTTATACATAGGCAGAGAAAAAAGTAACCTCTGCACAACTCACAGCTAGCAAGTGTTGTGGAAAAAAACTGAAACAACAATATAGCTTTTAGAAGCCAGCAGAGAAGTAATCTGGCTTCCCGCCAAAAACCGAGGCTCATTAGCTATTCAAAATGGCCACCAGCATAAATAAAACACCAAAAGAGTGAATTAAACCCCCCAAAAGCTAAGGAATTAACTTAAAAAGTCAAAGAAGAAGGTGGGAGGGTTGCAGGCATGAGAGAAATGCCTAAAATCGCTGAAAAATCAAGAAAAATCAATCGAGTTACCACAGAGCTGCAAACAGCAGTGGGAGAAGACATTCCAGGTCTGAAGAAACTGCAGCACAGCTCTTGCAGATGCCAGAGTCAGTCATTGTACCTCTGCGGGACCCACAAATCACACATTGAGGTTTGGCAGCCATGCTAAGGCAACCTGCTTCCAGGGGGAAAGAAGGAAACAGGAACAGGGAAGCCCACAGCAAAGGGACTAACCGTATTCAAATCAGTACAGCTTTAAATTTAAAACGGTTTTTTTTTTAAATTTACAGAAAACAAAATACTCCCCAGAATCCTAGGGGTGCCCTGAGCAAAATCGCCAGCAAAAGAAACCCGTGCACAAGTGTTAAAAAGTGCCCTTAAAAAGCACACTTTAGAAATCCAAAATGGCCGCCGCATTTTTTCACCCACAATAAAAAAAGGCGCGAAAATACAAAGGTAACCAAATAATATGGAAAAGAAAGAAAACGACCCTCTAATACAGGGCAAGCGAAAAAAAATCAGGAAAAAGTGCAATTCGGAAGCCAGGGGAGCCGACAGAGCCTCTGACAATGCAAAAAACAACAGAGCTGAAAAGTTAAAGCAAGGAAAATTCCTACCAGCTCAGGGAACAGCAAGGAACTCAGCCAACGTCTCCAAGTGACAGGCAATGCTGTAGCAGGTATGGCTCTTCCCAGAACAGTCTTGGGGAGAGCTCAACCCAGGTTTCAGATATTCCCAGGCAGGAAGGCAGGAGCCCAATGCAGGTCTGGCTTCCCCCAGGATGTCCCCTGTGGCAATGCTCCTTTTTTTTTTTTTTTTTTTTAAAGATACAGCTACCTAGCAAAGAAATGGTAAATAAAGGACCCAAAATAAAACCCCAAAAGAACTAATTAACTAGTGTTGCTCCTTCAAGTGTCACTTAGTGTGCCCAGAAAGGGCACAGAAGTCTGCAAGCTGCAAGGAGACTGGACACACTGGGGGCTTCTGGGAGCTCCGTCTGCATATATACTACAGAAGACTTGATTGGTCCAGTCTCCAGGCTGCAGGAGGAGGGGCACTACCCGATGTTGGAGGACTAAACTGGATTACCGAACAGGAACCAGCTTCCCCAAAACCTCCCCAAAGGCTTTCCTTAAAGAAGCAGTGTCCAGTGGTGACACCACAGTCAGTGTTGTGCCACAGTCATACGGGCAATATTTTTAGCTGCCAAGCAGACTAAGTCAGACAAGGCATTAAGCAGAAAGCTGCTGCTAATTCAGACAAGGCCTGAAGAACATTCTTCTCTACTTTCACACCACTGCTTCCTGCAGCAAAGATGAGAAGGCCAGGGCAACTGTGTCTCCCTGTTGGGGGGGGGGGACCCCGAAGGGCGTAGCACAAGCCTCATGCCAGATGCAGAACTGGAACTCACCGACAGAACTTCCGCTTTCCTCATAGCAGGTAGAATTTCGTAGGAGGCAGCATACATCCACACCACTACTGTGTATCTCAAGCATTGCTAACAGCCTGGCTTGACAGACTCAAGATGCACTAACAAGGTGCATTGCAATGCATGCTCTGGCCACATGGGTACTACTACCATGTGCTATGGCTGCTTGCGAAGATAAGGCATGCATGCAACCAACATACTTAGCATGTGCTAAGGCTGAAGTGGCCCAAAGGCACGCGTTAACTGTGCTTTTACTGTGGGACGCATTGACTGCACTTTAATTGTAGTGTGCGTTAAATGCTCTTTTACTGCAATGCGTGTTACAGGTGTTAGAGTAGGAATGTGGAGCTGAACCAATTTTCCCTCTTCCTATGGCTACCAAAAAGACCGGAGTCTAGTGAAGTCTCCCACGTCACGCTCAAGTGAGAGAGTCACCCTCAAGGTGATCGTTCGCAAGCGTTTAATCCGTCTTTTCCTCTCAATGTTCAGATTTTTTTGCAGAGAGGAGAAAATCGATCCACCATCTGCTGGAGACAAAGAAATACTGAGGAGACTTCTGGTGGCTGAAGTGAATAGAGGCATAGAAGTGACATCACTGAAATCTGGGCTTTTCATTGGTTCTTTGTCTCCACCAATCTGCTGGTAGGGGAACACAACCCACTTGTCTGGACTGGTCTAGCAGGACGATATGGAACAATCATTTACAGAAGCAAGCTCAGTTCACAAGGAGATTTTACAATCCCGTTTAAGATTTTTTTTTTTTAACTTTTTTAGCTTCTGGGTATTTTCAACAACAATGAGAATCTGTGATTCCCGATGGTTTTGTGTGAGTGTTGATCTGAGTCTCAATTTCACAATCTTAAATTTGAAAAAGATTGTTTACATGTACACTTTATGATACACAGTTATCAAATATTTGTATGCAGCATATTCATACAAATTTCATAAACTGCTGGACACAACCTA
The DNA here is from genome assembly GCA_033557465.1 of Ichthyophis bannanicus. Lineage (NCBI taxonomy): Eukaryota > Metazoa > Chordata > Amphibia > Gymnophiona > Ichthyophiidae > Ichthyophis > Ichthyophis bannanicus. The sequence continues at coordinate 585,647,919 of CM066034.1, forward strand.
TACTGGCAAAACGTAATTTGAACATATATAATAAACAATTTTTACAGGCCACTTCATATGTGGCTCAAGAGACTGTAGTCTTTTCAAAATCAGAATCAATTCCAGTGTCACTTTTGCCTTTACATACATATTTAAAATGTAACTGAAGTGTAGTGTGAGCTATCAAAAGGACTGTGTACATGACAGTTGATTAAGCTAGATGGAGGCTAGGGGAGAGTGGACCCCTGGACATCACCCCACTGCCTGCCACTCAGTCCATTCCTGATTCCAAACCATGCACTTCTGGGTGACTGTTGGCTTTCCCAGAAATTTCTACGTTTAAAAAACTGTTCTCTTTCCCCTTTTTAAAAGTTAGTGCCAGCAGCCTAGTCCCACCCTGGTTACAGTGGAGCCCATCACTCTGGAAAAGCCCCCTCTTCCCTAGAATGCTGCCCAGTTCCAAACAAATCTAAAGCCCTGTTTCCTGCACCATCGTCTCATCCATGCACTGAGACCCCAGAGCTCTGCCTGCTTCTTAGCTCCTGTACATGGAACAGGGAACATTTGAGAATGCTACCCTGGAGGTCCTGGTTTTCTATTTCTACCTAAAAACCTAAATTTGGCTTCCAGAGTCTCCCTTCCACACCTTCCTATGTCATAGGTGCCACACATGAACCAAGATAGCTGGCTCTTCCCCAATAATATGCAGAATCCTATCTAGGTGACAGAGTAGTTACTCACCTGTAACAGGTGTTCTCCAGGAGCAGCAGGAATCAGTCCTCACATATGGGTGACATCGGCGCCGACGGAGCCCCCGTACGGAGCATTTCCCCAGCTTTCAAAGAAAGCCTTTGGGAATGCAGCGTGCCTGCGCGGTCCCCTTCCCACCCAAGTGTGCCATCTTGCTCAGTCTGATGACATAACTAAAAGACAGCAAAAAAACAAAATAAAGTATATGACTGCAACTCCAGGGGAGGAGGGAGGGTCGTGAGGACTGATTCCTGCTGCTCCTGGAGAACACCTGTTACAGGTGAGTAACTACTCTTTCTCCAGGACCAAGCAGGAAGTCAAAAAGCTGAAAAAATGGCTCCCTCTTAAGAGCCTCACCATCCGTGATAAGAATATCCTCTGAGAATGCCCTACACAAGGGCCGGTAGGAGTTGCCTAAACCTCAAAGAGATTACGGAGTACCGCCTGTCCGAAAGCACTGTCCCTTCGGGACTCTTTCTCGAGGCAGTAGTGGGCTGCAAAAGTCTGGCTTGAAGACCAAGTAGCGGCCCGACAGATGTCTGCCAATGGAACAGAGCGGAGATGAGCTACTGACGCGGCTTTCGCCCTGACACAGTGGGCCGTGACTCGACCCTGCAAGGAGAGGCCGGCTGCCTTGTACGCCCAGGCGATACAATCTGCTACCCAAGTGGACAAGGTACGCTTGGAGACAGGCAACCCCAGTTTATTAGGGTCAAAGGAGACGAAGAGCTGAGTAGCCCTTCGGTGCCCCCGCATACGTTCCATGTAAAAGGACAATGCCCTCTTACAGTACAGGGTATGCAAGACTGTTTCAGCCCAGCTGGTATGCGGCCTGGGAAAGAATGTCGGAAGAACCACCTCCTGGTTGAGGTGGAAGGAGGAGACAACTTTTGGAAGGAACTTCGATGGGTCCGTAGGACCACCCTGTTCCTATAGAACCGTGTGTACGGTCTATCAGAAACCAGAGCTTGTAGTTCACTCACACGTCTGGCCGAGGTAAGAGCTACCAGGAAGAGCGCCTTCCAAGAAAGGAAGCGTAAATAGCAAGTAGCCATCGGCTCAAACGGTGGGCGAGTAAGTTGCTGCAAGACCATGTTCAAATCCCACTCAGTGGCTGGTGGACGAATCAGAGGCTTGAGCAGAAGCAGGCCTCTGAGGAAGCGGGACACCAAGGGGTGAACCGACAGAGACTGACCCCCCACCGGTGAGTGGTGTGCTGATAGAGCACTGAGGTGGACCCGAACAAAGTTGGACTTAAGGCCTAGATCTGACAGGTGAAGTAGATATTGTAGCACTACTGGCACCAGGCAGGAGAAAGGATCTTCATTGTGCTGAGCACACCATATTGAGAACCTACGCCACTTGAGGGCATAGGACTTTCTGGTGGACTGCCTCCTAGAGGCCAAGACCACCTCCTCAACTTCCCTAGGTAGAAGTAAGGGAGCTAGCACTATCCTTTCAGCAGCCAGGCCATCATATTGAGGAATCTGAGATTGGGGTGCAGAAGGGAACCCTGATCCTGAGACAGGAGATTGGGTTGAAATCCCAGAGGGAATGGAGTTTCCACCGCCAACTGCAGAAGAAGTGGAAACCATGGTTGCCTTGGCCATCTGGGGGCTACCAGAATCACCGAGGCCTTGTCCCGTAGAATCTTGAACAGAGTTCGGGCCACCAGGGGCGTGGGAGGAAACACATACAGGAGGCCCGTAGACCAAGAGATCAGAAACGCATCTGCTGCCATTCTCAGGGGATGTGGCTGTCTGGAGCAAAACCTGGGCAGCTGATGGTTCAGTGGACTTGCAAAGAGATCGACTGATGGAAGTCCCCATCGTAGAAAGATCTGCTGGACCACCAGTGGATTCAACTGCCATTCGTGAGGCTGGAGAATCCTGCTTAATTTGTCTGCTAAGAAGTTCTCCTGACCAGGTAGATAAACTGCTTTGAGAAACATGCCATGTTTGACTGCAAAGGAGCAAAGGGCCTGCACCTCCTGACATAGGAGTCTGGACCCTGTGCCCCCTTGCTTGTTCATATAGAACATTGCTACCTGATTGTCCATCTGAACTAAGACAGACTGGTGAGAGAGGGCATGAGAAAAAGTCTGTTGAGCCAAGCGGATTGCTTGCAGCTCCAAAAGATTGATCTGCTGTGTGGCCTCCCGAGGAGACCAGAGGCCTTGAGTGCACATGCCCTGGCAATGTGCACCGCAGCCCTTTAAGGAAGCATCGGTCGTCAGCACCCTTGTGTGTGCTGGGGCCTGAAAAGGTACCCCCCTGAGAAGGTCTGGGAGATGTAGCCACCACTGCACGGAGTCCAAAAGTGGTTTGGACACCTTTACTCTGTCTCGGAGGTCGCCTGTGGCCTGCGCCCACTGAGCTCTGAGCCACCACTAAGCAGCCCGCATGTGCAGACGGGCATTCGGAGTCAAATGTACCGTGGATGCCACGTGGCCCAGGAGCCACAGGAAGTGCCTGGCGGAGACCTGAGAATTGCTTTGGAACTGGTTGGCCAAGTCCATCAATCTGTGGGCCCTGTCCTCGGGCAAGTAAGCTCTTGCCTGCAGGGTGTCAAATCTTGCCCCTATAAACTCTAGGTTCTGTGAGGGGAGCAAAGTGGACTTGCGTAATTTATGACAAAGCCCAGGTGCTCAAGAAGAGAGACAGTGCGAAGAGTGGCTTGTCTGGCCTCCTGGAGAGACTGGCCCCTGATGAGCCAGTCGTCCAGGTATGGGAAGACGAAAATTCCCCGATTCCTGAGATAGGCTGCCAACACCACCAGGCATTTGGTGAAAACTCTGGGGGCGGAAGTTAGGCCAAAGGGAAGTACTCTGTACTGGAAATGGTTTCCTCCCACCACAAATCTGAGATATTGTCTGTGGTCTGGATGGATGAGGATGTGAGTATAAGCATCCTTTAGATCTAAGGAGCATAGCCAATCTCCCTGCTGGAGGTAGGGCAGCAGTATCCCAAGGGTAAGCATCTTGAACTTTTCCCTCTCCAGAAACTTGTTTGTTTTGCAAGTCTAGGATAGGCCGGAGGCCTCCTGTCCTTTTCGGTACCAGGAAGTACCTGGAGTAGAAGCCTTGCCCTTCCAGGTGGTGGGGCACTGGTTCCACCGTCTGTTCCTTTAGAAGACTTGCCAACTCCTGAAGGAGGAGGTTTCTGTGCAGAGGGGGTCTTGGAGGCTCCCCTGGAAAGTAGGAGGGGGGTATCTGGTGAAAGTGGAGCAAGTAGCCCTTTTGGACTATGCTGAGTACCCAGGTATCCCCTGTAATGGATGGCCACTTATAGGCGTACAGGGTCAGCCGACCTCCTGTGCTGAGTGGAGCCAGCTGTGGAGAAGAGGCTATGCTGTGGGAGTCAAAACCCCGCTCCCAACTGTGCAGGAGCCAGAGCTGGCGGCTTGGAGGTCTTCTGCCTACGGGGCCCATGCCCCTGCCCCTTGGCCTGCTGGCCCTGTTGGGGAACTGGAGAGGCCTGGTATTGAGGGTAGGATTTGTAGGCAGCACCCTTCCTCGGGAAAAAGGGCTTCTTTCCCGAGCCCTTCTTTTTCTGAGAAGGGGCAGAGGTCTTCCTGGACAGCCTTGTCCTGGTGAGAGTCTGTGTCTTGATTTCCGCAGCCTTCTCAGTCATGGTCTTACCGAAAAGGCTTTCACCTCGGCAGGGGACATCGACCAACTTGTCCTGTACCCATGGCTCCAGGTCTGATGACTGTAGCCAGGCCTGACGGCGTGCACCGATGCCGGCCGCGGCTACCCGGGCCGAAGCCTCAAAGCCATCAAAGGCTGCTCGAGAGATAACATAAGATATGCCATACTGGTTCAGACCAAGGCCCATCAAGCCCAGTATCCTGTTTCCAACAGTGGCCAATCTAGGTCATATGTACCTAGCAGTTTCCCCAAAAGACACAGGTTCCGCAATGCTTGTACTGGGTCAAGCATTGATATCCTGGGTCCCTTCTTAATAATGGTTTATGGACCTTTCCTCCAGGAACTTGTCCAAACCTTTTTTAAACCCAGCTACACTAACAGCCTTTACTACATCCTCCGGTAACAAATTCCAGAGTTTGATTACACGTTGAGTGAAAAAATATTTTCTTTTATTAGTCTTAAATAGTTTACCCTGTAACTTCATTGTATGTCCCCTAGTCTTTCTATATTCTGATAACGAAAGACTAGAGGACATACATAAACTTCGAGCACTCTCAAATCCCTGTTGACAAAGCCTTGAACCTCTGCAAAGGTTCCTCAGAGAGGCCAGCTGAGAACCCGGCAATCTCCTTTACCAGGTCTCGTAGGTACATGCCCATGTACAGCTGGTAGGTCTGGACACGGCAAGATAGCATAAAGCCCTGCAAGCACTTTCTACCGAGGGCATCCAGGTTCCGGGCCTCCCGGCCGGGGGGGCACCAAGGAGTGCATCTTCTGACTCTTCAGACGGTGCATGGCCGATTCCACAACCATGGAGTGGTGCGGTAGCTGTGCCTTTTGGAACCCAGGGCTCTTACGGACTCGATAAATGGAATTATTTGCTAAGAACCGGCGTCGAGGCCGGTGCCTCCCACATACGGAAGAGCAGCCATTCCAGCATCAGAGGAACCGGTACAGTAAAGGCTTCCTTCGGAGGAAAATCATTCTGGAGGGCATCGAGCTCTTCGGCTCGAGGCTCCTCCTCAGCATCCGCAGGGAAGACCAAGGCTTTGGCCATGTCCCTCACGAAGTCCGAGAACCGGGTATCCTCCGGGGGGGACCGTCTCCGAGGCTCGGACTCTGGTGAGTCCGAAGGGACGTACCGGGTCCGGAAGGTGTCCGGGGACTCCTAGTCCTCCGTCTCCCACTCCAACTCCTCCGAGGAGGAATTGAGCGGCTCCAGCCGTGTGGGCCTCGGTGCCACCCGCCCCGACGCCGAGGGTATCGGCATCGACGACCTCGGCCCCGCACGGGAGGTTGAGGGGGACCTTGACCGAGGATCGACTCGAGACTTCATTGACTCAAGGATCGGCTCGGTCTCCAGGGTTGACTTAGACATTGAGGTCCCGGTGGTTGGGGCAGATGCACCGGTCAGACCGGCGATCAGCACCCGCTGCTGCTCTCCAAGGCTGTCAACCTGAGTCCAAGCTCAGGAGACTCAGCAACCCCTGACTCGGGCCCCGACGGCATCGGGCCCGACGTCGGCTCCCCCGGAGGAGAGTCCACGAGGACAACTGCACTTACATGACTCGGGGACTCCGGCTCCACACGAGGTAGCTTGGAAGGTCTCTCCGACTCCGAGAGCCTGGGGCAGCGGTCAGGGCTACGTGACCTGGCCCTCGAGGAACCAGGAGCCTCCACCGACGCCGCCCTCGCGAGCTTTTTCTTCCTTCTGTGCTCCCGGGTGGGAGACTCCCTTTCAGACGAACCCTGACGGCGCTCGGGGTCGGACTCCTGAGATGTCGAGGCCTCTGACGAAGTTCGGGCCTGGCCGGACACGGAGTCAGAGAAAATTCTCTCACGTTGATGCTGACAGCTCTGAAGTGCCTTCGACGACATTTTGCCGCATGGGCCACAGGCCAGCAGGTCATGGTCGGGCCTGAGGCATCGGAGGCAGCAGTCATGTGTGTCAGTGAAAGACATAGGTTTCTTTCACCGATCACACTTTTGGAACCCGCTGGCAGCCGTCGGGAGAAAAAGGGCCCCTGAAAGGTCAAAAGACCGGGCTGCCAGTGAAAACACAAAAAGAGCGCTAACGCTAGTCACAAAGGACAAAAACCAAAACTAAAAACTCTGGACTCGATACCGGTGTACCGAGCCCAGACGGGAAGGGGAACCGGCGTCGAACCGGATAAGACAACGCGAAAATCGCAGAAACCCCCCCCCCCACCAACTTTTCCCGGGTGACACGAACTCACGTCCGTCGGGCTACGCGGAAAAAGAAAGACTGAGCAAGATGGCACCCTTGGGCGGGAAGGGGACCGTGCAGGCGCGCTGCATGCCCAAAGGATTTCTTTGAAAGCTGGGGAAATGCTCTGCACGGGGGCTCCATCGGCGCCGACGTCACCCATATGTGAGGACTGACTTCCTGCTTGGTCCTGGAAAAACATGAGATCTGCTATCTTCACGCCAAGCAGGCAAGTAAACAAATGATCCTCATGCCCACTAGCCAACCAGCAATCTAGATCACCAGCTAAAATGGACATCCTAACCCTTCCCTCCTGGAAGCCCCTTGAGACATCTTCTGTGTGAGAGGATACTGTATCCCCTAAAGAGTTATGGGATAGGAGGCCATATCCTTTTGTGGATTGCAAACTGGTTAAAAGACAAAAAATAGAGTAGACCTGAATGATCAATTATCCACATGGAAAAGGATCATTCATGAAGTGCCCAAGGGTCTGTATTGGGATCTGTACTATAACACATTCATAAATGATCTGAAGATAGAGAGTAGTTACTCACCTGTAACAGGTGTTCTCCAGGAGCAGCAGGAATCAGTCCTCACATATGGGTGACGTCGGCGCCGACGGAGCCCCGTGCGGAGCATTTCCCCAGCTTTCAAAGAAAGCCTTTGGGAATTGCAGCGTGCATGCGCGGTCCCCTTCCCGCCCAAGGGTGCCATCTTGCTCAGTCTGATGACATAGCTAAAAGACAGCAAAAAAAAAGTAGCAAAAATAAATCATATGACTGCAACTCCAAGGGGAGGAGGGAGGGTTGTGAGGACTGATTCCTGCTGCTCCTGGAGAACACCTGTTACAGGTGAGTAACTACTCTTTCTCCAGGACCAAGCAGGAAGTCAGTCCTCACATATGGGACTCCCCAGCTTAAGGCTACAGGAGACCTCAAGCCGAAAAAATGAGCTCCCTCTAGCTCGTCAGTACGTAAGGAAGGAATCTTCTCTGATAATGCCCCCGACCGGTAGCCCAACACCAGGGCCGGAGGGTAGGAGTTGCCTAAACCCCAAAGAGATTATGGAGTACTGCCTGTCCGAAAGCACTGTCCCTGCGGGACTCCCTCTCAAGGCAGTAATGGGCCGCAAAAGTCTGGCTTGAAGACCAAGTAGCGGCCCGGCAGATGTCTGCCAACGGAACAGAGCGGAGATGAGCCACTGACGCAGCCTTCGCCCTGACACGATGAGCCGTGACTCGACCCTCCAACGAGAGGCCAGCTGCCCCATAAGCCCAGGCGATACAGTCAGCGATCCATATGGACAAAGTACGCTTGGAGACAGGTAACCCCAACTTATTGGGGTCAAAAGAAACGAAGAGCTGAACAGCCCTCCGATGCTCCCACGTACGGTCAAGGTAGAAGGATAATGCCCTCCTACAGTCCAGGGTATGCAGGACCATCTCAGCCCGGTTGGCATGCGGCCTGGGAAAGAAGGTCGGAAGAACCACCTCCTGATTGAGGTGAAAAGTGGAGACAACATTAGGGAGAAACTTAGGGTGAGTCCGTAAGACTACCCTATTCCTGTAGAACCTAGTGTAAGGGGGATCAGACACTAGTGCCTGAAGTTCACTCACTCGCCTAGCAGAGGTAAGAGCTACCAGAAACAAGGTTTTCCAGGATAGAAAACGGAGAGGGCAGGTAGCCATAGGTTCAAACAGCAGACAGGTAATCCGCTGTAAGACCACATTCAGATCCCACTCAGGGGCTGGTGGACGTAAAGGAGGCTTAAGCAGGAGGAGGCCTCTGAGAAAACGAGCCACCAAAGGGTGGTTGGAAAGAGGCCTCCCGTCCACCGGCAAGTGGTGCGCTGCCGCTCTGATTACCACAGAAGGGCGGTCTATCAAGCGAAATAAACATAAACATAAGCACTGAGGTGAACCCTGACAGAGTTGGACTTAAGGCCCAGATTGGAGAGGTAAAGCAAATATTGCAATACTACCGCTATCAAGCACGAGAAAGGATTCTCACTGTGCTGAGCACACCATGTGGAGAATCTACGCCATTTAAGAGCGTAGGATTTTCTGGTGGATTGCCGTTGAGAGGCTAAGACTACGTCTTCCACCTCTCTAGGCAGTAGTAGGGGAGCCAGGACTACCCTTTCAGCAGCCAGGCCATCAGATGAAGGGACTGAAGGTTGGGGTGCAAAAGAGATCCCTGTTCCTGAGACAGGGGATCGTGTTGAATCCCCAGAGGCATAGGAGTGCCCATCGCCAGTTGCAGCAGAAGTGGGAACCACGGTTGCCTCGGCCACTTGGGGGCTATCAGAATCATGGAGGCCCCGTCCTTGAGGACTTTGAACAGTGTTCGGGACACTAGTGGCGTGGGAGGAAACGCATACAGTAGGCCTTTGGACCACGGAATCAGAAACGCATCCGCTGCTACTCTGAGAGGATGCGGTTGTCTGGAACAGAATCTCGGGAGTTGCCGGTTCAGAGGACTGGCAAAAAGATCCATGGTGGGAAGGCCCCACCTGAGAAAGATCTGCTGAACCACCAACGGATTCAATCTCCATTCGTGTGGTTGCAGAATCCTGCTCAGTCTGTCCGCCAGGTAATTTTCTTGACCTGGGAGGTAGACTGCCTTGAGGAGGATTCCGTGACTGACAGCCCAGGAGCACAGTCGTTGTGCCTCCTGACAGAGAAGGAAGGAGCCTGTGCCTCCTTGCTTGTTCACGTAGAACATGGCAACTTGATTGTCCGTCTGGACCAGTACAGACTGGTGAGACGTGAGGTGGGAGAAGGCCCTCAGAGTTAGGCGTATCGTCCGTAGCTCCAGGAAGTTTATCTGTTGAGCGGCCTCCCAAGGGGTCCAGAGACCCTGAGTACATGTCCCTTGGCAATGTGCTCCCCAACCTTGAAGAGAAGCATCTGTCGTCAGCACTTGAGAAGGTGGAGGGGATTGAAAAACCACTCCAAACAGCAGATTCGGAAGATGAAGCCACCATTGCAGAGAGGAGACAAGCAGGGTGGAAATTCTCACTGAGTCTGCAAGACTCCCTGTGGCCTGATGCCACTGAGTGCGAAGGCTCCACTGAACAGGCCGCATATGCAGGCGGGCATTGGGGGTTACATGAACCGTGGAAGCCATATGGCCGAGAAGTCTCAGAAACTGCCTGGCGGAGACCAGGGAACTGCTGTGAAACTGCCTGGCTAGATCCATTAATCTGTGGGCTCTGTCCACTGGCAGAAAAGCCTTCGCCTGAAGAGTGTCCAGCCTTGCTCCTATGAATTCCAAGTCCTGGGACGGGAGCAAAGTGGACGTTGCGAAATTTATGACAAAACCCAAGTGCTGAAGCAGAGCCACAGTGCGAAGAGTGGCTTGACTGGCCTCCTGGGAAGACTGGCCCCTTATGAGCCAGTCGTCCAGGTATGGAAACACAAAAAGACCTTGAAGCCTCAGGTAGGCCGCCGCCACCACCGCCAGGCACTTGGTGAATACCCTGGGAGCGGAGGTTAGGCCAAAGGGTAGTACTCTGTACTGGTAGTGGTTTCCTCCCACAACAAATCTGAGATATTGTCTGTGGTCTGGATGGATAAGAATGTGAGTATAAGCATCCTTTAGATCCAAGGAGCATAGCCAATCTCCCTGCTGGAGGTAGGGCAGCAGGATTCCAAGGGTAAGCATCTTGAACTTTTCCCTCTCCAGGAACTTGTTGAGGTTGCGCAAGTCTAGGATGGGTCTGAGGCCTCCTGTTCTTTTTGGTACCAGAAAGTACCTGGAATAAAAGCTGTGACCTCTCAGGTGGTGGGGCACCGGTTCCACAGCCTGTTCCTTTAGCAGACTTGCTAACTCCTGAAGGAGTTGGTCCCTGTGCAGAGGGAGTCTTGGAGGCTCCCCTGGAAAATAGGAGGGAGGTACCTGGTGAAAATGGAGAAGATAGCCCTTTTGGACTATATGGAGCACCCAGGTATCTCATGTGACGGCTGACCACCAGTGGGCAAAGTGGGCCAGCCGGCCTCCTGTGCTGATATGAGCCAGCTGAGGAGAAGAGGCTATGCCTTCTGAGTCAAAAACCCCCACCCTGCTGAGCAGGGGCCGGTGTTGGTGGCTTGGGGGACTTCTGCCTACGGGGCCCATGACCCTGCCCCTTGGCCTGCTGACCCTGTTGGGGAGCTGCAGAGGCCTGATAATGAGGGTATTGTTTATAGGCAGATGACTTCCTCGGGTAAAAGGTCTTTTTTCCTGAGCCCTCTTTTTCTGAGAAGGGGCAGAGGTTTTCCTGGATAGCCTAGTCTGGGTCAGAGTCTCGGTCTCGAGTTCTGCAGCCTTTTCAGCCATGGGCTTGCCAAAGAGGTTTTCACCTCGGCAGGGGACATCGACCAACTTGTCCTGCACCCATGGCTCGAGGTCGGATGACTGTAGCCAAGCCTGTCGGCGGGCTCCGATGTCGGCCCCGGCTACTCGGGCCGAAGCCTCGAAGCCATCGTAGGCTGCTCGAGAGATAAACTTCGAGCACTCTCGAATCCCAGTGGACAAGGCCTGGAACCTCTGCAAAGGTTCCTCGGAGAGACCAGCAGAGAACCCGGCAATCTCCTTTGCCAGGTCTCGAAGGTACATGCAAATGTAGAGCTGGTATGTCTGGACACGGCAAGCAAGCACAGAGCCCTGGAAGCACTTCTTACCGAGGGCATCCAGGTTCCGGGCCTCCCGGCCGGGAGGCACCAAGGAGTGCATCTTCTGACTTTTCAGTCGATGCATGGCCGATTCCACAACCATGGAGTGGTGCGTTAATTGTGCCTTTTGGAACTCAGGGCTCTTGCGGACTCGATATATGGAATCGACCCGCTTGCTTAACACCGGCGTCGAGGCTGGGGTCTCCCACATGCGGAAGAGCAGCCGCTCCAGCATCGGAGGAACCGGTACAGTAAAGGCCTCCTTCGGGGGAGAGTCATACTGGAGGGCCTTGAGCTCCTCGGCTTGAGGCTCCTCCTCGGGATCCGTGGGGAATGCCAATGCCTTGGCCATATCCCGCACAAAGTCTGAGAACCGGGTATCCTCCGGTGGGGATCGTCTCTGAGGTTCGGACTCCGGTGAATCCGATGGGACACACCGAGTCCGATAGGTATCGGGTGACTCTTCGTCCTCCGTTTCCCAGCCCGACTCCTCGGAGGAGGAATCGAGCGGCTCCGGTCGGGCAGGCACCGACGCCCTCCGCCCTGATGCCGAGGGAACCGGCGTCGATGACCTCAGTCCCGAACGGGAGGCCGAGGGAGACCGTGGCCGAGGATCGACTCGAGCCTGCATGGACTCGAGGATCAGCTCGGCCTCCGGGGTCGACTTGGACGTCAATGTCCCGGTGGTCGGGGCAGATGCACAGGTGAGACCGGCGATCAATGCCCGCTGCTGTTCCATGAAGGCAGCGAAGCTGCTCTCCAAGGCCGTCAACCTGAGTCCGAGCTCAGGAGACCCAGCAGCCCCTGACTCGGGCCCCGACGGCGTTGGGCCCGATGTTGGCTCCCCTGGAGGAGAGTCCATGAGGACTACAGCACTCACGTGTCCAGGAGACTCCATCTCGAGACGAGGTTGCTTGCCAGGCCTCTCCGACTCCGAAGACCTGGGACGGCGATCGTGGCTATGCGACCTGGCCCTCGAGGAACCAGGAGTGTCCACCGACGACGCCCTCGCGGGTTTCTTCTTCCTGCGCTGCTCCCGCGAAGGAGACCTCCGCTCAGAGGAACCCCGACGCTGCTCGGGGCCGGAGTCCCGAGACGTCGAGGCCTCTGACGAGGTCCATGCCCGACCGGACGCGGAGTCAGAGAAGATTCTATCCTTCTGGTGCTGCCGACTCCTCAACGCCTTCGAGGACATTTTACCACACGGACCACAGATCATCGGGTCATGATCGGGTCCGAGGCAGCGGAGGCAGCAGTCATGTGTGTCGGTAAGAGACATAAGTTTCTTACACCGATCACACTTTTTAAACCTGCTGGCAGCCATCGGGGGAAAAAGGCCCCCTGCAAGGTCAAAAGACAGGGCTGCCAGTGAAAAAAGAAAAATGGCGCGAACGCTAGTCACTAAGAACAAAAACCAAAAAATAGAGAGTGGGCTCAATACCGGCGTATTGGGCCCAGGCGGGTAAAGGATCCGGCGTCGAACCGAAGAACAACAAAATTAGGGAAAATCAACTTTTTCCTCGGGGAAAAACGAATTACGTCCGTCGGGCTCCGCGGAAAAACGAAGACTGAGCAAGATGGCACCCTTGGGCGGGAAGGGGACCGCGCATGCGCGCTGCAATTCCCAAAGGCTTTCTTTGAAAGCTGGGGAAATGCTCCGCACGGGGCTCCGTCAGCGCCGATGTCACCCATATGTGAGGACTGACTTCCTGCTTGGTCCTGGAGAACAGTGATGAGTGAACAAATTTGCAGATGGCACAAAATTATTCAAAGTCGTTAAAATGACAAAAGGATTGTGCGGATCTGCAGAAGGACCTTGTGAGGTTAGAAGACTGAGCATCTAATAGCAAATGAAATTGAATGTGGACAAGTGAAAAATGAAGTACATAGGGAAAAATAATCCCAACTGCAGGTACAAAATGCTGGGTTCTTAGATAGGAAGTTACCACTCAAGAAAATGATATTGAAGTCATTGTGGGCAATGTGCTGAAATTTTCAGCCCAATGTGTTATAGCTGCTAAAAAAGCAAATAAAATGATGGTGGTTATCCAAAAAGGGGCAGAGAACAAACATGTGCAAATTATTATACCTCTGTGTAGGTCCCTAGTATGTCTACATTGTGAGTGCTGTGTGCAGCTCTTGTTGCCCCATCTCAAATAGGATATATTGCAACTAGAAAAGGTTCAGAGAATGGTGGCAAAAATGATAAAGGGGATAGAACACCTCCAGGTTAGGCCATTTCAGCTTGGGGGAAAGATGATTATAAGGGTATATGATAAAGTTTAGAAAATGATGAGTAGTATGGAACAGTTAATAGGGAACAGTTCTTTAGCCTGTCAAACACACAAAAACAAAAAGACACTCCATGAAACTAATGACAGCAGACTGAAAGCAAATCATAGGAATTTTTTTTTTTTTACACAGGGCATAATTAAGTTATGGAATCTGTTGCTAGGGGATGTGGTCAAGGTGACCAACACAGGGGATTCACAAGAGGATTGGGCAAGTTCCTGGAGGAAAAGTCCATTAGCTAGGTAGACTGGGGAGAACCATTGTTCTTCCCTGGAAATGAACTATGAGAATAGATCTACTTCTTAGGATCTGTTGGGTACTTGCAAAATAGATTGGCCATTGTTGGAGCCAGGATGCAGGGTTCTATGGACCTTGGTCTAACCCAGAATGGCTTATTTTATGTTCTTACGTTAAAACTCTGAAACGGTTGACAGCTAGTGAAGCTCTAAAAGGAGTAAGGAGACCCTAACTCAGTATACGTTTTGCTGCCATACTCTGTATGACCTGTAATTTCTGGAGCAAACATTCAGATAACCCCATATAGATGGTGTTGCACTAGTATAAATGACCAAGAATCACAGCCTACACCACACCACCACCCTAAGATTTTGCTATCTCAGGAAGGGGTACAGTTGTCTCATAAGCTTCAGCCTACTATGTCCTTTCTTTATTGCTCCCAGTTATGCAAAACTGCTTCCATGCAGGCTAGCAGCAAAAGAGAGCATTCAGCGGGCCCAGGAATAAAGAAATCTGCAACAGGTCCAGATCTGGCATGTGTGCTTTGGTAGGTCCTATAGCAGTCCCACAAAAATGTGCCTTTCAGCCAGCTCAAAGATCATCTTTATCTTTATTCAAAAACTTAATATACTGCTCAAACCGAAACTATAGAGCAGTTTACAAATTAGTAATAGCAGGGAGGTATTGCTAAGAAGAGGAAATAGAACACTATTAATTCAGATAGGACAGAGATAGCAAGTTAAAGGAGGAACAGCAATGAGGGAGGAAGGACGAGGACTGGACATCAGCGTAGGGCGGGAGATAAGGGGATGGGTGAAGGGGGGAGGTCAAAGGCTGAGCAGAAAAGGTGGGTTTTTAATTTGGCTTTGAAGGTATTGAAGGAAGATTCCAGACGGAAGCAAATTACAGAGATGGGGGCCAAGAAAAAAAAGAAAGTGGAGGAGCGAGTGGATTCTAGGTGGGCTTGGGATGGGGTGGAAGAAATAAATGATTAGAGTGGATGGATCTGAGGAGCCGGTGTGGAGAGTGAAGAAGGAGCAAATCAGAGAGGAAGAGTGGGGTGCCGGTATGAATTGATCTGTGAACGAAAATGAGGATTTTATACTGAATTCTGAATCAGATAGGGAGCCAGTGCAAGCAAATGAGAAGGGGTGTGATGTGATCTGAATGGGAGGCATGGGTCAGGATGCATGCGGCTGTATTCTGGACGAGCTGGGGTCTGCGCAGTTGGGTTTGGGGGAGGCCGGCCAGGGAAGCGTTGCAGTAATTCAGACGTGACATGACGAGGGACAGGAGCAACGTGGTCAGAGAGGAGAAAGAAAGGAAAGGACGGACTGCATGAAGTTGCCTCAAGGTATAGAAGGAATGCTGGATTACAGATGAGATGTGTTCTTTGAAGGAAAGTGATGAGTCGAGGGTGATACCAAGGACGGGATGATAGGAATGGGGGAGGAAGACAGATGGGGGACAAGAGTGGGGGGGCTGGGTTGCCGGTGGAAAATCAGATGGCCAGAGTTTTGGAGAGATTAATGTGCAAGATGTTTGTGGACAACCAGGAGGCCACGCAGGACAGGCAAGCATTGAGGGGGCCAATATCTGGAGCTGTGGAATCTGTGTAGTGGAGAAGGATGATGTTGTCCGCATAGTAATATGTGGAGATACCATATTGTTGAACTAGAAGGGGAAGGGGGGCCAGGAAGATATTGAACAGGAGTGGGGCCAAGACAGAACCCTGTGGGACACCACACTGGAGGGGGGATTGGGGGGAGGAAGTGGACCCAGAGAGAACCGAGAAGGACCTATTGGAAAGAAAGGAACAAAACCAGAGAAGAACCGTGTCAGAGAGCCCGACGCTGTGGAAACGTGTGAGGAGGGTACTGTGATCGACTAAGTCAAAAGCGGCAGACAGGTCAAGTGATACAGCAATGGAAATGGATCCTCTGTCGTGGGCAGCATGCAACTCATTAAGGAAAGAAAGAAGGATGGATTTGGTACTGTGGCTGGGACGAAAACCGGATTGATGGGGTGGAGAGCTAAAGAAGCTTCGAGATGGGAAGAGAGTTGAGCAAAAACCAGTTTTTCCAGGAGTTTTGAAAGAAACGGGAGATTGGAGATGGGGTGCCAATTTGCAGGTATGGAGGGGTCTAGGGAGTCTTTCTTTAGAATGGAACGGATCAAAGCATGTTTCCATAGTGAGGGGAAAGTATCAGATAGGAGGAGGCTTAAGTTAAAGATAGAGAGGATCTGAGGGGAAAGGGCTAGAGAAGGTTCTGGGAGCCAATAAGAGGGAATAGGATCAGAGGAACAGGTGGTCTTGCAGATTGTGGAAAGGGCTTTGGTCAATTCTGCGAGGGTAATGGGCTGAAATGAGGACCAAAGTTGGGAAAGAGGGGGAGCTGTGGAGGTAGAGAGGGAAAGAGGGGGAGCTGTGGAGGTAGAGAGGAAAAGAGGGGGGGGTCTACAGGTGGAGGGGAAAGAGGGGGGGCAGGAGGGGAAGAGGAGACAAATGGTGTGCACTTTAGAAATGAAATGCAAGGCCAGGAGAGTTGGATCAGGGATACAGGAGGAAGGGGGGGGGGGGAGGCGGCGAGGGAATGGGAGGCGGAGAGAGAGCTAAGGACTGAACAGAGCTGACGTGAAGAGTTAGCAGAGGTGGAGATGAGTTTGGAAAAATAATCCTGTTTGGCAGAATGAAGGAGGAGACGGTAGTGACAGTGGCAGTAACGAAAATGGTCTAGAGAGTCAGGGGATGGATGCTTGGCCAGCGGTGCTCTGCCCGACAGAGATATGAACGGTGAAGGAAGAGGCCAGGGTGGTACCAGGGGAGACAACGTCTGTGACGGAAAGAGGGACTAGGCTGGAGGGGAGCAATCTTATCAAGGGCAGATAAAAGCAACGTGTTACAACACTGGGCCTGGAGATTGACAGGCAGAGAATGGTAATCCATAGGGAAGAGGGTATCTGAAGAGGGGAACTGGAGGAGGGTGTTGGAAGTAATGCGGCAAGCCTGGGGGGAGGACGTGGGAAATGGATTCTGAGGTAATGAGGAAGAAATGGAAGGGAAAGGAAGGGAAAAGAACAGGCAGAAATGGTTGGACCAGGGGAAAGGCAGGGCTGAGAGGGAGGAGGGGGCAAAAGGTTAGGCCCGTTGGGAGATTACAAGATCTAACGTATGACTGGCCGAGTGTGTAGGAAACTGAATGTGTTGTTGAGAGAGAGATCAGAGAGGAGCGAGAGAAAGGTAGAATCACAGAGGGTGGTGGGGGAGTCAGGATGGACATTGAAGTCCCCCAGAATCAGGATATGTTGGTATAGGAGGGAAGCCTCAGATAAGGTTGACAAGAGGGAATCCCACAGATGAGGCAGCAAAGAAGGGAAAGCGTAGATAAGCAGTAGGTGAAGAGGAGGGGACAGCCCAAGACGGAGAAAGAGAGATTCTGGATAATAAAGAGCTATGGACGATAGCTCCTGAACAGGGAGAGAGGATCGGTAAATTACTGCAACCCCCCCGCCATTCCTACCCCGATGAGAGGTAGACAGTGTGGAGTAGCCAGGCAGGAGGCAATGATTAATCAAAGGCTCCTCACTGTCCTTTAGCCAAGTTTCAGTCAGAAAGAGGAAATCGAGGGAGTGCTGCGACACAAGGTCATGGATAAGAACAGATTTTGCACTGAGTGAGCGACAGTTCACGAGTGTCAATTACAAAAAACAGAAGCTTTGAAGGGGAAGAAGGAGATGGAGAGGAGGGAAGACAAGGGACAAGATTGGATGTAATCCTTGAGAGAGGGCCCGGGGGGGGGGGGGGGCAGAAGCTGGGAAAATGGGAGTGGGTCTCCAGCCCCAGTGCACGGGGATAGTAGACATAGCTGAAGAGAGAGAGAGAAGCTGAATGAAGCGCAGCAAGACCAAAGCTGGGGAGAAAGACTTACCCAGGCACTGGAAGTGATGGCAAAAAGTGTCATCATAACCTGGGCAGAATGACTGATATCTCAGCTATTGGTGTCTGAAAAGAGGGAGACAGACTCATGGCTAGAGAAAAGGGGCTCAAGTGGTCAGCTGTGGCAAGCAGAGCCATATTATGACACTTTTCAAATGTGTCAGGGTTGCCAAATATTTTCACTTTTGCAGAACAGCGTCTTGCTTTAATGTCTGGAGGCCAGAAGAATTATTTTATTTTATTTATTTAAAAATATTTCTATCCTGCTCAATCGCAACGTTCTAAGTGGGTTATAATAAACAAATTAGCAAATCCCAGGATACTCTATTTATAATCCATGCTTCCATCACACTTGCTCTGTTAACTTCTTAAGCTAATATGTATCAGATTACTCTACTAGTATGAGAATTGAACAATAAAAGTTTCCAATCGTTTCAAAACATTCTTTTTGCATTAAAAGATGTTACAATGTAGTATATCTGGGTCTCAGACTTATCAGAGCTCATGGTATAGACTTTTTTCCACCAGACGCTCTAGTTTGCATCAATGACCCACCAAGAAGGTACCTTCTTGGTGGGTCATTGATGCAAACTAGAGCGTCTGGTGGAAAAAAGTCTATACCATGAGCTCTGATAAGTCTGAGACCCAGATATACTACATTGTAACATCTTTTAATGCAAAAAGAATGTTTTGAAACGATTGGAAACTTTTATTGTTCAATTCTCATACTAGTAGAGTAATCTGATACATATTAGCTTAACGGTGGCATTACTCTATAAGATAATCTGACCACTTTTTGACTGTTAACTTCTTAGGCCATTTATAATACTTTAAAAGACACCAATAACTGAGTTCCACTTCTCCATTACACAAAAAATATGTATTTGATATTGTACATACAGCTCGCAATTCACAAACCTGGACTAAAAAACACAAATTAAGACTTTCTTCCATATGGTATTAAAAAACAAAACAAAACCAAAAAGCCCTATGAAAATCAAAGAAGTGTATATGTGTCTTCTGACTTCATTGCACCTCTAACCCTCTTCAAATCCAGGTTGAAAGCTCACCTCTTCGCTGCTGCTTTTGGATCTTAATTCACCTGATCTCCTTTTCCTTCCCTGTTTTACCGCTGCTTACGCCTTCCGTGTTTTGTCCTGACTAGATTGTAAGTTCTGACGAGCAGGGATTGTCTCTTACATGTCTGTAGAGTGCTAAAAACTGTAACCAACAACATCTAGGGAGGAGGGTGGGATATGAAGACTGATTCCTGCTGTTCCCGGAAATCACCTATTACAGGTAAGTAACTATGCTATCTCCAGGAACAAGCAGGAATGCAGTCTTCACAGATGGGACTCACTAGCTCCCAGGTACCAGACTGAGTATGTCCATGAGGCGGAAGAATAGAGCCAAGTAGGTAAGGATACAAGGTGGCCTCAGTGGATATGAGAGCAGTAGCCAAGAGCATGGACGAGAGAGTCAGGTGCCAAAAGTAGAATTGGTAGGAGTTGTGGTTAAGTCCCAAAGAGATGCTGAATCACAGCCTGGCCAAAGACAACATCCCAATAGGAGTCCCTGTCCAAGCAGTAGAAACAGCAAAGGTGTGAGCAGAGGACCAGATGGCTGCTCAGCAGATCTCAAGTACAGAGACAGAAGAGAGGTTGGCGACCAATGTCGCCATGGCCCTCACATTGTGAGCTGCAATGTGACCCTCAAGAGAGAGATCAGCTTGATCATAAGCAAGGGAGACGCAATTTGCAATACAGTTGGATAGGGTGCTCTTTGCCACCAGAAGACCTAAGTGGCTGGGGTCAAAAGAAACAAATAATTGAGAGGATTTTCTAAAATCCTTAGTCCTGTGTAAGTAGAATGCAAGAGTGCGCTTGCAGTCCAGAGTATGCAATGTGGCCTCAGCTCTGGAGGCATGTGGTCAGAGAAAAAAGACCAGTAGCATCACTGACTGACTGAGATGAAAGGTGGAGACAGCTTTTGGAAGGAAGTGTGGATGGGTCTGAAGGACCACCTTGTCATGGTGGAATCAAGTATAAGGAGGATCTGCTTGTAGCCCATTGATGCGGCGAGCTGAGGTGAGGGAAATAAGGAAGATGACTTTCCATGAGAGGAATTTTAGAGGCATGGTAGCCAGAGGCTCAAATGGGGCTTTGATAAGTTGCGCTAGGACCACATCAAGGTTCCAAGCCACTGATGGTGGTTTGATTGGTGGCTTGGAAAGCAGAAGACCCTGCATGAATCGCTGCACCAGGGGGTGTGAAAAAATAGAAAGTTTATCTTGAGGCCTGTGATAGGCTGCAATAGCACTTAGTTGAACTCTGACAGAGTTAACCTTAAGCCCTGTGAAGGACAAGTGGAGAAGATATTGTAGAAGGAACTCCAGCGGACAATCAGATGGATTCATCTGCATCTGGGTGCACCAAAGGGTGAATGTTTGCCATTTAAAGGCATAAGACCACCTGTAGAAGGCTTGTGGGAGGCAAGCAGATTGTCCTTGACCAATTGCGGATGATCCAGGTCTTCAAAAGGTCATGCTTTCAGGAGCCACAGCATGAGACAGAGAGCTCGTGGATTGGGATGGAGAAATCCCTGATCCTGGGAGAGGAGGTCAGAGGCATGAACCAAACTGAGTAGAGCCTGTGCTAGACGAAGTAGCAGAGGAAACCATGGCTGGCAAGGCCAGTAAGGGCCACCAAGATCAGAGAGCCACTGTCGGCCTGCAGCTTGAACAGAGTCTTGGGAATTAGAGGGGTTTATTTATTTATTTATTTTATTACAATTTCTTATATACCGCACTATTCGGTATCAGCGCGGTTTACATTATAACACAATGACCATAACAACAAGCTGTTTGGTTTTACATAGAACAGGAGTTGGTGGAAATGCGCAAAGCAAGCCCTGTCCCCATGGAGGAGAAAAACATCGGTTGCCTGACTGAAGGGAGAAAGGACTCTGGAGCAAAAGAGCAGTAGACACGTATTCTCCTGAGTGGCAAACAGATCTATTGAGGGTCCCCCACATCTGGAAAAGCCAAGAGACAGTCTGCTGATTGAGAGTCCACTCGTGTGGATGGAGAATGTGACTGAGTCTGTCTGCTAGGACATTGAGAAGACCCAGGAGGTACACCGCTTGAAGGTGGATGTGGTGTGCGATTGCAAAGAACCAGAGGCGAAGGGCTTCCTGACACAGGGGATAGGAACTGGCTCCTCCCTGCTTGCTCAGATAGAACATGGCTACCTGGTTGTCTGTCTGGAGTAAGACATATTTGCCCGATAGTTGGGGTTGAAAAACCTGAAGGGCATTCGTGAGAGCACAAAACTCTAGGGAGACTGAGCTGCATCTGGGATTCGTGATCTGTCCACTGCCCTTGCATGGTGAGGTTGTTCAGATGTGCTTCCCAAACTAGTTTGGAAGCATCCGTGGTTAGGGTGCACTGGGCTGGAGGTATCCGAAAAGATGACCCTCCTAGAAGATTTTGGGGGGAACACCACCAATGAAGAGAGTTGACTAGAGAAGGTGTCACATAAATTTTGTCTGAGAGCTGTCCCATCGCTTGAGAGAATTGGGACGAAAGCATCCATTGGGCTTGCCTCATGTGAAGTCAGGCATATGTGATGTACTGTGGAAGCCATGTGTCCCAGAAGACATAGCATGTCTTGAGCCGTCACGAAGCTTTGGCCTTGTATTGCCAGCTCTATGAGGCATCTAGAATGATCCTTGGGAAGGAACGCTCATCCCTGACATGTCTAGAAGTGCTCCGATGAATAACAGCTGTTGTGCTGGAACCAAATGTGACTTTGGAAAGTTTAGAATGAATCCTCGTCTCTGGAGCACTGTGATAGTGTGATGAAGAGATAGTTTTACCTCTTACGGGGATTCTCTCCTTATCAACCAGTCATCTAAGTAAGGAAAGATTGAGATTCCCAGTGTGTGCAAGTATGCAGCGATGACTGACATGCACTTGTGAAGACTCTGGGAGCAGAGGCTAGGCCGAAGGGTAGCACTCGATACTGGTAGTAGAGCTGGTGAACCCTGAAGTGCATATATTTTCTGTGGTGAGGATGGATCAGCAAATGTGTGTAAGCATCCTTGAGATCTCTGAGATCTAGGATGGGCCTGTACCCTCCCATTTTCTTTGGGATTTGAAAGTAAGGAGAGTAGAAGCCCCTGCCTTCTTGAGTGTGAGGGGCTATCGATAGCACCCTGAGTGCACAGGGTGGCCACCTCTGAGGATAGGAGATTTGCCTGTGAGGGATTTGCAGGGTAAGCCTTTGGAGAAGTGGTTGGGGGTAAGCTCTGGAAGTGAAGCAGATAACCCCATCTGACTATGTTGAGAGTCCAATTCTCTGATGTGATGAGAGGCCACCCGTGGACATAGGCTCAAAGGTGGCCTGATATGTGTAGGGGCTGGAGACCCTATGCTCTCTAGGAAGGAGTTAAAAATCAGGTGCCTGCTGTTGTGTAGCAGCTGGTTGGGTTTAAGAGTCCTGGCCTTCTTAAGCTGACCCTGAGGTCTCTGCTGTTGTTACTGAGGCTGATAACCATTAGATGGTTGGTAAGAAGGACATCATCTCTTCTTTCTAACATAAAAAGACTTCTTAGATTTGGTTTTCTTCTTAGGGGGGTCTGAAGACTTTGTGGAGAGGCACTTGAGGGTAAGATCATCTGCCTCAACTTCACCCACTTTCTCTTTCCAACCTTTATCAAAAAGGTTTTCACAAGAGCAAGGAATGTTGGCTAACTTATTTTTAATCCATTGATCCAGATCTGATGCTTGAAGCCAGACTATCCTACAAGCACCTATGCAGACTGCAGCTGCTCTGCTGATAGACTCAAAGGTATCAAAGGCAGCCCTGGTAAGGAATTTTGAGGTATTTTGTGCTTGCTTGACTATTGTCAAGTATGAGTCACGTTTTTCATCTGGAAGGATAGGAGCAAAGTTTCCTAGATCCCTGGAGACATCTTTTAAGGTACATGCCCATGTAAATGGTATAGGATGTAATCCTAGAAGCAAGCATACAAGCTTGGAAGCATCAGCGTCCAAAGGCTTCGAGAGCCCTGGCATCCTTGCCAGGAGGTACCGATGAATGAGTCTTTGAACACTTAATGCGTCTCATGGCCGATTCCACCACCATGGAAGTTGGTGTGGAAGTTGAGGCTTTTCAAACCCTGGGCATGGAGGAACTCAATACATGGTATCTAGACATTTACTTATAGGTGCAACAGTTAGCGGAGCCTCCCATATACGTAGTATTAGATACCTTAGGATTCGATGCACCGGTAACTTTGCTGCCTGCTTGGGGGTCGAGGGGTATTGGAAAATTTTCAATGTCTCAGCCCTTGGCTCAATTTCTGATGAAGCAGTGATTTGAAGACCCGCCGCCATATCTCTGATGAAGTCCTGAAAGGACATGTCTTCTGGTAGGGAGCGACGCCGTGTATGAGGCGGAGAAGTATCGGAGGGGATATCCCTCGTAACCCTTGAGTCCTCTGATGTATCCTTGGAATCAGAAGAAGATTCTGACTCTGAAAGGAAATCGAAGTATCGACAGTCATGAGCCGATGTCGATGCTTGATGTCAATGTTGGTGCTCAGAGTGTACCGCACTGGAACCGGAAACCGGTTGGGTACTGACGATGCCTACCAGTTCCAGAGGAGAAATCAGAGGAAGGGGTCCCAACAATACCGATTCCAATGGCGGAATCCATCTCAAACAGTGGAATTGGAGGGAGTGCTCCCAATGTGACCAGTTCTAGAGCTGGCATCAGACCCACAGGTACCGGCACCGAAGCGGATGGTAGTGCCTGGGTCATTGGGACTGTCGATACCTGTGGTATTGCAATGGCCAAGAGCTTCTCTAAGGTCCTTTCAATAGCCAAGAAGTGCTGATCGATGGATGCCACAGATGCTTGGGTTGATTGTAATGCGGGGCTGAGAGGCACTGTCCCAGAGCATGGTACCAGTAGCTCTCCGAAGCTCGATACCTCAGGAATGTCCTGGGGTCCCTGAGTGGCTTTGGAGGGTTGGTCCTCCCACTGGGGCTGCTTGGCAGGCCTGTCAGCATTCGATGCACACTTCGATGCATCTCTTGGACAATAAAACTTACCTCAATACTCTGTGTTCGATGCAGAGGATGATTTTATGTTTGGACATTTTGGAGACCTTAGACACAGCAGAGGAAGCCATCAATGATGCAGACAGGGGCAGCTCAAGGCAATTTGCTGCCTGAGGCAAAGAATGAGATGGCACCCCCCCCCTCTTTTTCAGAAATCCAATCAGATACTGAACCAAACCAAAAAGCCGATTAGATTATATGGAGGAAATGCAAGATGTCTGCACACAGGGCGTATCGAGCTGCAATCGCGCCCTATGTGACTTGCAGCTCGGGTGCACGCCCCCCCCCCCTCTCCCCATACCTCCGTCCAGAACTGCCTGCTCTTTCCCTGCTGCTGCCGCCCTCTTTTTTTTTCATGGCGGTCAGGCAGCAGGGAAAGAGCAGGCAGCGCTGGACGGAGGTATGGGGAGGAGGAGGGGAGGCATGCACCCGATCTGAAAGGCACCGGCACTTTAAGCAGATCTGTCCCTCCATGCTCTGACATCGCGTCGGAGGAGGGAGGGACCAGACCTGCTTAAAGTGCTGCAAAAAGGCTTGGGGTGCATTTTGACTGCCTGCTATTGTCCTGCTAGCGGCGGCAGGGCAACAGCAGACAGCCGAAATGTACCCCCCAAGCCTTTGTGCCCTGTCCGGCTGCACTGCTTGCACAGAGCTAGGTACGGTCCTGTTTGCACACCAAGGAACTAAAAGACAGCAAGAACCAACAGCACAGTTTATAAAACTAAATTATAACTCTTTTTTATTTTGTTATAAACTGCGTTATGGTTCTCGCTTTTTCTTTTTCAACATATATTTTGCATCCACAGTAGGTGCAGAGCAGAACCAGGACATTTACCCACATAACTCAATATTTAAAAAAAAAAATCTGATTCTGATCATCTCACTAACAGCAACAACAACCACTATTCTCCAGTACCAGACATATTATGAACTAATAAAGCACAGTTACTTACCTGTAACAGGTGATCTCTGGGAACAGCAGGAATAAGTCTTCACATATGGGTACGTCGGTACCGACGGAGCCTGCGTGGGAACGCTCCCCAGCGTCCAGAAAGAAAGCTTTTGGGAGTATCCCACACGCATGCGCGCTGCCTTCCCACCTAAACACTTCCCTCTCATCAGTTGCGTTTGTAGCTGAGACCGAAGGAGGGAAGTAGACAAATTAGAAAGAGAGAGAGAGAGAACTCCTCCTAGGGGAGGTGGGTGGGTTGTGAAGACTTATTCCTGCTGTTCCCAGAGATCACCTGTTACAGGTAAGTAACTGTGCTATCTCCAGGAACAAGCAGGAATGAGTCTTCACATATGGGGACTCCCAAGCTGAGATGCCTGGGAGAGGCCTAGCATGTGACAAAAACTAATGGATGGGCCATGCTTCCCCCCAAGGACCTCAGGCATCCAAGGGATGGAGGGCAGGAGTTGAGCTAACAGTGTAAAAGGGTGTGCTGTGGAACAGCTAGACTAAACAAGGAATCGGGGAAGGTGTCCTTGTGTAGAAATAACAGTAAGGAAAAAGGAAGTCCCAATTCTTGAAAAAAGATGTTATCCAAGGATTGCAAAAAAACTACACATATGGGGAAGTTAATATGGGTCTGTTGTAAAGAACCATCACATTGTCCTCATATGGAATTCCCTTACCGTGAGGAGTAAAGGAAATAAAGTTTTGCAATGTAGACAGAAATAAGAAATATTAATGTCTAGAGATAACCCCAGGGAAAAACTGGGAGATTTTTTTAAGAAGTTGGGACCTTGGAGAGAAGTTTAAACTTCTCTATAGTCCAAAGTGTAAAACATTTCTGTCCCTAGAGCAGGATGGTGCCTTGGGAAAGAAAATACAAATCTGACTGGTCTGGAAGAAAAGGTCAAGATACCTTTATAGAAAAAGGGGATGGGTTCGTAGAACCCCTTCATCCAGACGAGAAAATTGTATTGGGCTGTTTAGCCCCCAGTTTCTGAAGATCAGTAATGTGTGTTGCGTAAGTGATAGCACTTAGGCTAACAACTTTACCTAGAGAGCTTCAGATATAAGGTAACCTGATTCTGATAGAAAAAAAGGTTATGGTAAAGAAAAGGAGTTTCCTAACTTTACCAGATAAATTGGATGTCCATTCAAGAAATTTATGGTATGCTGACAGCATTGATATGGACAGAAACAATATTTCAGGGTCAGATTGTATGCTTGTGTAACAACAAGAAGGGTTAAGACCTTATTGGAGATAGTTAGTGAGGATCACTTATTAGTCAAGGTATAAGAAACATATGCAAGGTTACATGGAAACCAGTAAGATGCTTCTTACCCGTGACAAGAGGTCTAGGTCGTAAAACGACTAGTCCTCAGATAATCAGGTCTTGAGACGTACCCGAAGGAGTGCAGAGGAGATCCTTAATCCTAAGATAGAGGATTCCTTTTATCACTTCAGAATAGAAGCTGCCGATATCGGTGATCGAAGAACGGTCTGCGGCAACTCTGTTGGTGAGAGATGCGCCAGACTGCGTTCCATGGCGAGGAGTTTTTTATCCAACACCATAGCTGATGCCAAGGTATTGGTACCGGTCGACGCGGTCCGAACCATCGAGCATGGCACAGGTGCTTCCACAGAGGTAAAAACCTCGGGAGCAACCTGAAATCCTGATAATGCTTTGGAGCCCGAAGACTCCCGCCAGGATTGAGCCATAGTGTCCTCGAGGGCAAGGCCAGAGCCATCTCGATACTTAGAAAGAGTTCTACCTCTCGAGGACTGGCTAGTCTTAACAGACTGTTGTTTGGTTACCTGACCGTGGAAGGAAGAAGAGATTCTGCCTGGTGACATCATGGTTGATGTAGATCCGGTACCGCGTTGTGCTTGGTTCTGAAGACCTCTTCTGGTTAAACTCCTACAAGAAAAACACCCTTTAGGACAATGGTCAGGACCCAAACAAGTTAGACACCAAAAATGAGTGTCTAGTAACTAACTTAGTTGTACCGCCACAGTTTAGACATTTCTTAAGAATAGTGGCCGGCTTTTCCATAATGGAAAGGATAGAGGCCTAGTGGCCAGAAAAAAGTCAGTCAGTAAATAAGAAAAAATTTCTCAGAGAAAGGAAGAATTTTTTTTTAAGAAAAGAAAGAAAAGCACCGACGGTACCGGTGGGCATCGAGGGAAGACAGGCTCGACCACAAAAAATAAGAATAAAAAAGATGAATTTTCTGCGGTGACAAGGACACGCCCGGTCGGCTCCGCGGAAAAACGAAAACTGATGAGAGGGAAGTGTTTAGGCGTGAAGGCAGCGCGCATGCATGTGGGATTTATTTATTTATTTATTTATATATATATTTATATACCGCATCTTCCAAAGTTCAGTTGCGGTTTACAATGAACAACAATTAACAAAAGCTTTCTTTCTGGACGCTGGGGAGCGTTCCCGCGCAGGCTCCGTCAGTACCGACGTACCCATATGTGAAGACTCATTCCTGCTTGTTCCTGGAGATAAAACCCTACAACAAAGAGCGAACCTACCATACTATACCATACCAGCACAATTTCCAAAAATCACATAAGGAGCCCATCCAAAAAAAGCATCACTGTAAATACTACAGTGGGCCCTGGAACATCCATACACCTATTTGAAAAGCTGAACAAGTCAAATTACTACAGTATAGTATAGTATAGTATACAAACTCCATGTTAACAGAACACCTGACCTCAGTCACACACGCACAACATCGACCCTCACCAAGTACAGAATAAGTAACCACAATCTAAAGTAAAAATAAAAGTATGTAGACAAAATTTAAACTGAAACCCAAAGAAGCCAGAGTCCACATGCAGTGCAACATCAGATAACAGATAAATAAGAGATGCAGTTCCCCAATACTGTGTAAAATATAAAAATAGCACAAAGTCCAATCACTAAAATTAAATAAAATTATTTTTCTACCTTTGTTGTCTGACCATTTTATTTTCTGATCATGCTGGTCCCGATCTGAGGCTTCTGCTTTCCTGTCTTCTCTTAGCTCTCTTTCTGTGGTCTATGGTCCATCTGCCATTTCTTATCTCTTCTTTTGTTTTCTTCACTTCCATCCATCAGCCCATTTCCAGTTCCAGTAACCCTCCCCAGTATCAGCCCCCTTTCCAGTCCTCCCCTCCCAGTACCTTCCAATGTCAACCGCCTTGCATTCCCACGACTGCCACTGGTGTCCATTCCCTTCCAGTCCCGATCCTTCCCCACTGTCCAGCCCCTTCTAGTCCAAATATCATCCCAGGTATCAGCTCAGGTCCACTCTCAGTGCCACCCCCGAGTCAGCTCCCTTCCAGCCATCCTACCCTCTGTCCATCTCCCTTCCAGTGCCATTCGCATGTCAGCTCCCTTCCAGCCTCCTTCCCATTACCCAGCCACCAACCACTCCCATCCCCAAGTGTCAGCTCCCTTCCAGTACATCCCAGGTGTCGGCTCCTTTCCAGCCCCCTCCTTCCCATGTGTCAGCTCCCTTCCTGCCCCTCCTTCCCCTGGCAGACCCTCTCAGTATCCGCTCCCTTCCAGTCCTATTCTACCATCCCCCCGCATCAGCCCATTTGTAGCCCTAGCCCCTAGTTTTCTTCCAGGGCCAGCAGCACTCTCCTCCCCTCCCCTATTAGCCCATTTCCTGTCCCAGCCCATTTCCAGTCCTATCCCGTTTATCAGCCCACTCCAGTCTTAGCCCCTCAATCAGCCCATTACCAGTCGTAACCCTCCAATAAGTCCATTTTCAGTCTTAGCACCATAATCAGCCCATTTCCTGTCCTAGTCTCTCCCCCCATAGCCCAATACGTCCTAACTACCCCATCAGCACATTTCCAGTTCTAAACCCCCATCAGTCCATTTCCAGTCCTAGCCCTCCCCCGATAGCCCATTACCAGTCTTAGTCCCCTCCCGATCAGCCCATTTCCAGTCCTAACCCCCCATCAGCCCATTTCCAGTTCTAACCCTCCCGATAGCCCGTTTCCAGTCCTAACTCCCCCCATCAGCCCATTTCCAGTTCTAACCCCCCCGATAGCCCACATTACCAGTCCTAGCCCCCCTCCCCATCAGCCTATTTCCAGTTCTAACGCCCCCATAGCCCATTACGTCCTAGCCCCCCTCCTGATCAGCCCATTTCCTGTCCTAACCCCCCAATAGCCCATTATCGGTCCTAGCCCCCCTCCTGATCAGCCAATTTCCAGTTCTAAACCCCCATCAGTCCATTTCCAGTCCTAACCCCACCATCGGCCCATTTCCAGTTCTAACCCCCCCCATAGCCCATTACCAGTCCTAACCCCCCATCGGCCCATTTCCAGTTCTAACCCCCCCATCAGCACAGTTCCAGTCCTAGCCCTCCCCCAACCCAGGGAAATTGAAAAAAATAATAAAAACCTCTGGCGTAAGAAGCAGCAGCTGCTGCTGCTCCAGTGGTGGCAGCGGCAGAATGAGGAGCCCCGCGGCCGTCTGCCCCCCCCTCCGCGCTGGCTCCGCTTTGCAGAGCCACGACGAAGGGAGAGTGTTTCCCTTTCGTGCAGCTCTGTTAAAGCTGAGCCCACAGTGCTGATGGGAAACAGGATTTCCTGTTTCCTATCAGCACGTGGACTCAGCTTTAACAGAGCCGCGGTTAAGGGAAACACTCTCCCTTCGCCATGGCTCTGCAAAGCGGAGCCAGCGCAGAGAGGAAACCGGCAGGCTCTCCGGGGGGGGGGGGGGGGGGGGCGGCCGCGGGGCTCCTCGGCAGCTGCTTCTTATGCCGGAGGGTTTTTTAAATGTTAATTTTTATTTTGAAGGCCGAGTGAGGCGGTCTTTTTGGGGGCAATTTTGGGGGCCGCGGGGCTCCTCATTCTGCCGCTGCCACCACTGGAGCAGCAGCAGCTGCTGCTTCTTACGCCAGAGGTTTTTATTATTTTTTTCAATTTCCCTGGGTTGGGGGAGGGCTAGGACTGGAACTGTGCTGATGGGGGGGGGGGGGGGGTTATAAATGGAACAGGGTTCACCAGCTCTGCCTCATTATAGAGCTGCCCCTGGATGCAGAGGCTACTGAAATCGAATCTGGGGCGAACAGTGAGTCATACTTTCTGGTCCTGTTCTGTAGGCCTTGTTTGGTCATTTGCTTGCAAAAAGGACAGTTGGCTGGCTTATGGTCCAGGCCCAAAATTTAAGACACCAATCATGGGAATCAGTGACTGACATACTGTAATGACAGAGTACTCGTAACAATTTTAGAAGCCACTGATATGTTTGTCCATGACAAACCAAAAAAAGTAGGCCCGAGGCCTAAAACGGCGGTGGAACTGTCTGCAGAAGAAAGATAATAAAATTAAAGAAAAGAAAGAAAGAAAGAAAGAGAGCCAGTATCCGGGGAGGGTACAGGCGTCGACAGGAAGGCAGAGCACAAAAATAAAACAAAAAATAAAGTTTTCGGCAATGACAGGAAGGGCTTCCTGCTGGCTCCATGGAAAATGAAGAACTGAAGAGAGCTGTAAGGAAGGCGGGAAGGTAGCTGTGCAGGTGCAGTGGAGTGCTCCTGATAGCTTTCCTATTGGATGCTGGGGAGCGTTTCCACGCAGGCTCCATCAGTACTGACAATTACCTTCTGTGAAGACTGCATTCCTGCTTGTTCCTGGAGATAAGGAGTTCCTGCTGTAATGAGCGGCTGTGTAGAGGGGGGGTAGTCCAGCTGTCATTGCTTTTGGCATTAATAATATAATTTCTGTATTACAATTTCTGCATTGGGTGTGCAATGCATGCCTAGCCATGCATGGCTGCATAAGGTAATGCAGTGAAACCGTCAATTATGTTTATATTTATTAAAACTTGATATACCGCCCTTCAAGGAAACAGCAGAGAAGTTAACAAAAAAAGAAAATAGTTAAAAAGGCAGAAAAGAACTCCATAAAAACATAGGATAGAATAGCACAGCCATACTAGGTAAGGAGGAGGGAGAGAGGTGGGCATGGAACAGATATCATCAGCAGGGGGCCCGGCAGATCATGTAATGGGGATATCATAGGCAGCTTGAAACAAAAACCTTTTTAATTGAGATTTAAAGGCGTTGTATGAAAGTACTAGTATGAGGACAGAGGGGAGAGTATTCCAAAGGTGTGGGACGAGGAAGAAGGCGGCAGAGTGTAGGGTGGATTCGTACCTGGCTTGGGAGGTGGAGGGGAGGTGCAAGTGGCAGGAGTGAAGTGCACAGAGGGAGCGGTGTGGAGCATGGAGAAGGAGGCGAGGTAAGAGGGAATTTCTGTATGAAGAATTTCGTGTAAGTATCCTAAAGCGGATGCGATACTGTATGAGTGGGATCGGCTCCATGGTGCCAAGAACACTAGGACACACTACTCCTTGCCTCTGGCAGCAAAGAAGTGGAGCAAGGTCCAGCCAATGGCATCTTGGTCACTAGGGGAAAGTGTAGTTACTCACCTGTAACAGGTGTTCTTCAGGGACAGAAGGAATCAGTCCTCACATATGGGTGACAATGGCATTGACGGAGCCCTCGCGGAAGCATCTCCCCAGCTTTCAAAGAAAGCCTTTGGGAGATGCCACCAAGCATGCATGGTGCCCTTCTCACCCAAGGGTGCCATCTTGCTCAGTCAGATGACATAGCAAAAAGAAAATGGTAAAAAGCAACTCTCAGGGGAGGAGGGAGGGTTGTGAGGACTGATTCCTGCTGTCCCCGGAGAACACCTGTTACAGGTGAGTAACTACACTTTCCCCTAGTGACCGAAAGCCTGTAGTGAAAAACAAGGTCACCCTCAAGGGGAGCCGTGAGCAGCAGCAATTGAGTCCCTAGATACAGACTGTAGTAGGAGCCGTGTGTCCGATGGAAACCAATGCTCTGGTAGCCTGAACACAGAAGGGTGGAAGGTAGGAGTTGCCTAGACCCCAAAAAGACTACGGAGCACGTTCTGGCCGAAGGCACTGTCCCATTGGGACTCCCTCTCCAGGCAGTAGTGAGCTGCGACTGTATGGACTGAAGACCAGGTGGTGGCTCGGCAGATGTCCACCATCGGGATGGAGTGCAGGTTTGCCACAGAGGCTGCCATGGCCCTGATGTTGTGTGCTGTGACCCGGCCATCCAGTGTGAGCCCAGTCCGCTCATAGGCGAGGGCGATGCAGTCTACCACACAGGTAGACAGTGTTCGCTTCGTCACTGCTTCCCCCAGCTGACTGGGGTCGTAGGAAACAAAAAGCTGAGCAGCTTTGCGGTGGCCCAGCGTATGTTGAATACAGGGCCCTCTTACAGTCCAAGGTGTGAAGGACGGTCTCTCCTCTCAAGCCCTCCTGGAATGAGAAATGCATCTGCCGCCACCTGGACCAGGTGGGGCTGCTGGAAACAGAAGCAGAGCAACTGGTAGTTGTCCGGGCGGGCGAAGAGGTCCACCCATGGAGTCCCCCAGAGCTGGAAAAGCTGGGTGGCTAGTCTGGGTTCCAGCTGCCATTCGTGTGGCTGGAGGACCCTACTCAGCTTGTCCATCAGGGTGTTGTCCTGGCCTGCTAGATACACAGCCCGCAGGAGTATTCCCTGACAAAATGCATAAGAAAAGAGTGTCATCGCTTTGTGGCAGAAAGTTTGAGACCCCGTGCCCCCCCCCCCCACTTGTTCACATAGAACATAGCCACCTGACTGTCCATTTGGATCAGCACTGACTGGTGCCTCAGCCGGTGGCAAAATGTTCGGAGGGCTCCAGGCGGTTGATCTGCTGGCTGCCCTCAGCTTGTGACCAGCTGCCCTGGGTGCGAAGTTCTTTGCAGTGGGCATCCTAGTAGGGAGCGGTCTATTGTGATGACCCTTAGAAGGTTTGGGGTTTGGAAGAACATCCATGCTTGAAGGTGTTGCGGATTTTGCCACCAAGATAGAGACTGTACCAACTGGTGGGTCATTGAGACTCTGTCTTGGAGACAGCTCGTGGCCTGTGTCCACTGGTCTCGAAGGCACCACTGAATGACCCTCATGTGCAGACGGGTGTCTAGGGTGACACAGACCATGGTAGCTATGTGCCTGAGTAGGTGCAGCAGAAGCCGAGCTGACACTGAGGGACAGTGTTGTATGTCTGTGGCTAATGCCCTGAGACAGTCTGTCCAGTCCAGGGGGGAGGAAGGCCTTTGCCTGAATGGTGTCCAGCTTTGCTGCTATGAACTCCAGTCATTGTGTTGGGAGGAGATGGGACTTGGGATGGTTTATCATGAACCCCAGATGTTGCAGGACGTGGACAGTGCGTGCCGTGGCTTGTTGCACCTCTGTGAGCGTGCCTCCTTTTATGAGCCAGTCGTCCAGGTAGGGGAACACGAATACCCCCTGGAGACAGAGGGCCACTACTGCCAGACATTTAGTGAAGACTCTGGGGGGGCAGACGCCAGGCTGAAGGGTAGTACACCCTGTACTGGTAGTGGCCACCCCCCTCCACCATAAAGCACAGGTACTGCCTATGGCTGGGGTGAATGAGGATATGGGTATAGGCATCTTTCAGATCCAAAGAGGATAGACAATCTCTCCCTGCTGGAGGTAAGGCAGCAATGTTTCAAGGAAGAGCATCTTGAACTTTTCCCTCACCAGGAACTTGTTCAGGTTCCGCAGGTCCAGGATGGGCTTTAGGCCCCTTGTCCTTTTTGCCAAAGGTGTGGACTGAGGACCAGGTGGCAGCCCGGCAGATGTCTGTCATAGGGACAGAACGCAAGCTTGCAACCGAGATCGTCATAGCACTGACGTTGTGTGCCATGACCTGGCTCTCCAATGAAAGCCCAGTCTGATTGTGGGTGAAGACGATGCAGTCCACCACCCAGATGGACAGTGTCCGCTTGGTAACAGCCTACCCCAAGCGACTGGGGTCGTATGAAACGAAAAGCTGCAAGGCTTTGCAGTGGCCCTGGGTACACTGCAGGTAGAAGGACATGGTCCTCTTACAAACCAGAGTGCAGAGAAAGCATAGTTATTCACCTGTAACAAGTGATCTCTGGGAACCACAGGAATTGAGTCTTCACATATGGGTATTGCTGGTACCGATGCAGCCTGTGTGGGAACGCTTCCCAGCATCCAATAGGAAAGCTTTTGGAAGCATCCCACTGCACCTGCATCACTGCCTTCCTGCCTTTCCAACTCTCTCTGTTCAGTTGAGTTTATAGCTGAGACAAAGGACAGAAGGAGAGATAAAGAGAGAGAGAGAGAGAAATACAACTCCTAGGGGAGGTGGGCGGGTTGTGAAGACTCAATTCCTGCTGTTCCCAGAGATCACCTGTTACAGGCGAGTAACTACGCTATCTCCAGGAACAAGCAGGAATGTAGTCTTCACATATGGGGACTCCCCAGCTGAAAGATGCCAGGGAGATGATCCCAGAAAGCTGTGAAACCCAGGTTGAGATGGGTCATGCTTCCTCCCATGAATTTCTGGCAACGAACCCCGGGACGGCGGGTAGTTGTTGTTCTAAGTCTGAAAGAGATGCTGGAGAACAGCCTGGCCAAACGAGGCATCCCAACAGGAGTCCTTGTCTAAGCAGTAGTGGGCTGCAAAGGTGTGTATGGAAGCCCAAGTGGCTGCTCTACAGATGTCATTAATGGACAATGAGCGAAAGTTAGCCATAGAGGCTGCCATTGCTCTCACATTGTGAGCTGTGACATGCCCTTTGAGAGAAAGTCCCTTGCTCTCATAGGCAAAGGATATGCAATTTGCAATCCATTTAGACAAAGTTCACTTGGAAACTGGGTAATCCAAGATGGCTGGGGTCAAAGGCAACAAAAAGCTGAGAAGCCTTTCTATGTTGCTTAGGTCTCTGAAGGTAAAAAGCTTTTTACAATCCAGAGTATGAAGATTCCGTTCTACATTAGAGGCGTGAGGCCTAGGGAAGAATACAGGAAGGTAAACCGACTGGTTTAAATGAAAAGGTGAAACCACTTTTGACATAAAGTGAGGGTAAGTCCTAAGAACTACTTTATCATGGTGGAACCTTGTATAAGCAGGATCAGCCACTAAAGCTTGTAGCTCACTGATGCGTCTTGCAGAAGTGAGGGCAATTAGGAAGATTACCTTCCAGGAAAGAAACTTCAGAGATGTAGTGGCTAAGGTTCGAAGGGCGGTTTCATAAGCTGCCCAAGGACAAGATTCAAATTCCATGCCACGGGTGGTGGCTTAACAGGAGGTTTAGTTAAGAGTAGACCTCTCATAAACAGCGTTACTAGCGGTTGAGAGGAGACAGGTTGTCCATCCAAGGGCTTGTGGAAAGCCGCAATGGCACTAAGATGGAGCCTTTCTGAATTGGTCTTAAGACCAGAGGATGATAAATGGAGGAGATACTCCAGTAACGCCTCCACTGGCACTGAAAAGGGATTAAGTTCCTTTTTTGAACATCAGATAGAGAACCTTTTCCACTTAAAGGCATAGGCCAGCCTTGTGAAGGTTTTCTTGAAGCTAAAAAGATATCCTTAACCTGTTGAGAAAGGTTGATATCCTGGAATTCTTGGCTCTCAGCAGCCACCAGGTGTAGAGACTGAGGATTTGGGTGTAATAGCATCCCGTTCTCCTGTGAAAGAAGATCTGGAGCACATCCCAACTCCAGAGGCTTGGCTTGAGAGAGACGTGGAAGCAGTGGATATCACGTCTGTCGTGGCCAGCGTGGGGCTATGAGTATCATATGGCCCCTGTCTCTCTGAAGCTTGAACAGAGTCTTGGGAATGAGGGGAATGGGTGGGAAGGCATAGAGGAAGTCCTGACCCCAGTGGAGGTGGAAGGCATCCCTTGCCTGACAGTTCTGAGCTGGAATTCTGGAACAGAACCGGGGAAGTTTGGCATTCTGAGGACTTGCAAAAATGTCTATATCTGGAGTTCCCCAGATCTGAAAAAAATCGAGCGATTTGCTCTGGATGAAGAGACCACTTGTGTGGTAGCAGTACTCGACTGAGTCTGTCTGCTAAGAGATTTTGTGTGCCTGGAAGATACACCGCTAGTAGGTGGATTTGAAGATCTCTGGCGAAGGCCCAGAGGCGTAGAGCTTCGTTGCACAGCGCCTGAGAACCTGTTCCACCCTGCTTGTTCACATAGAACATGGCTACTTGATTGTCGGTCTGGACAAGAACCGTCTTGTAGCTCAGGCGGTCCTGAAATACCTGAAGAGCATAGAAGATGGCTCTGCGTTCCAGGAAGTTTATGTGAAGACAAGCCTCCTGCTCGGTCCAGAGACCTTGAGTGGAGAGATTGTCCAAGTGAGCCCCCCAACCTAACTTGGACGCATCTGTCGTCAAGGTGGCTTGGTGTAGTGGCTGCTGAAAAGGAGATCCTAGAGAAGGTTTTTCAGAGATTGCCACCACTGTAGGGACAAAATGAGGCGTGTAGAGTTTCTGATTTTGTCCCCTAGGCGACCCGACGCCTGTGTCCACTGAGAAGCTAGGGTCCATTGGGCTGCTCGCATGTGTAGGCGAGCATAGGGAACCACATGGACAGTGGATGCCAAATGCCGCAGTAGCTGAAGCATTTCTCGAGCAGTTAGAAACGTTTTCATAGCTGCTTGCAAGGCCAGCTGGAGTATTCGAAGACAACGTGGTTGTGGCAGGAAAGCCTTTGACTGCCTTGTATCTAGAAGAGCCCCTATGAACTCTAGAGACTGAGAAGGGGTGAGATGAGATTTTGGGAGGTTTATGACCAGTCCCAAGTACTGCAGGATTTGCATTGTACAGGAGAGAGTGGAGCTGGCTTCTGGAGCTGTTGATGTTCAGATGAGCCAGTCGTCTAAGTAAGGGCAGACGAATATCCTCAGAATTCTCAGGAATGCTGCTACTACTGCCATGCATTTTGTGAAGACTCTTGGGGCGGAAGCCAGTCCAAAGGGTAGAACCCTGCACTGGTAATGTCTTCCTTGAAAGAGGAATCAAAGCAACCTCCTGTGATCTGTATGGATGAGAATATGTGTATATGCATCCTTTAGATCTACAGAACATAGCCAATCCTGACTCTGAATGTAAGGAATTGTTCCGAGGGAGATCATCTTGACTTTTTCTCAGAACAGATACTTGTTCAACTCTCTCAAGTCCAGTATGGGTCTGTATCCCCCTGTCTTCTTTGGAATGAGGAAGTAGGGGGAGTAGAAACCCATGCCCTGTTGGGATATGGGTACCTCTTCTATTGCTCCTTGAGCAAGTAGCGAGGTAACCTCTTGACACAAGAGAGTGGTGAAGGGGCCCTGAGAATTGAACTGTAATGTGATGGTGGGAGGGGACATACTGTGAAAATGGAGTTTGTACCCCTCTGTTACAATAGAGAGAGTCCAGTGCTCTGATGTTATCTGTTGCCATCTTTCGGCGAAATGACAGAGTCTGCCTGGGATGGTGAGAGGCTCTGGACCCTTCAGGGGCAGGATGACTAAGTTCTCTAGGAAGGGAGTCAAAGTCCTTGAGGAGGCTGTGTCTGCTGAGCTGGTTGAGCTCTAGGGACTTGGGCCTTCCTTTGCTGTCTGGGTTGCTGCTGCCCTTTTTGGGGAGCATGAACTGGGCAGTGGACAGCCTGGGTTTAAGATGGACAGAATTTCTTTTTCTTGTTGAAAAAGGGTTGCTTAACTGTCTTTTTCTTAGCTGGGTTGGCTGTGCTCCTTGATAATCTGTTCAAGGTGGTATTTTCGGACTCAAGCTGATTAGCTTTGTCCTGCCATTCCTTGCCAAAGAGGTTTTCTCCTGTGCAAGGAATGTTCCCCAGCTTGTCTTGTACCCATTGTTCTAAATCAGATGCTTGTAACCAGGCAATGCGACGTGCACTGATGGAGATAGCAGAGGTTCTGCTAATGCACTCAAAGCAATCAAAGGTTGCACGGTTCATGAATTTAGAAACATTCTGGGCATGCTTGACCAGAGTGAAAAAGTCAGCCCTCTTGTCATCGGGAAGAAGTGGAGCCATGAGTTCCAAATCTCTTGTAACCTCCCGAAGAAACATACCCATATAAAGTATGTAAGAGCTTATTCTAGCTACTGAAAGCATCGACGCCCAAAGGCATCGAGCGTACTCGATTCACGAC
Organism: Ichthyophis bannanicus; assembly: GCA_033557465.1. Taxonomy (NCBI): domain Eukaryota; kingdom Metazoa; phylum Chordata; class Amphibia; order Gymnophiona; family Ichthyophiidae; genus Ichthyophis; species Ichthyophis bannanicus. Next base: position 585,685,739 of record CM066034.1, read on the forward strand.
CTGGAGGATTGGATGAATGCATCTTAGCACTCTTGATCCTACGCACTGCCGATACCACTACCATGGAATAGTGTGGTAATTGTGTTTTTTGGAAACCGGGACATTGTGGTACCCGGAACATTGTATCGAGTCTCCAAGAATGTGGAGACACCGTTAAAGGTGTTTCCCACATCCTAAGCATGAGATCATGCAAAATTCAGTGAATGGGAAGGGTAGCAGCCTCCTTAGGAGCTGCCAGATACTGAAGAATTTCCAACTCTTCAGCTCTCGGTTCCTTCTCAGGGGTCACGGTTATCGAGAGTTCCCTTGCTACATCACATATGAAATCCTGAAAGGACATGTCCTCCGGGGGAAACATCCGATGCTGTGGTGAAGGAGAGGGATTCTCCGGAAGAACCACCCCGGTACCGACAGAGTCATCGGAATCGGAGGATTCGAAGTATTGTCGGGCCGGATGCTCTCATATTGCTTGTCGACGGTATCGATCAAAGTTGGCATTGGACTGCCTCAATACCGGACCCTCGATACCGGAGACCAATTCCAGGACTGGCATGGGAGGAAGCATGGAGAGAGGCGCATCGGTCGATGCAGGTACATTCAGTACCGATATCGGTACGGACAACTGCGTCGATTGCAGCTGTTTTGGTGGTACCAAGGCTGCTAATAAAGTCGCAAGACTGTGCTCAATGGCCAGGATACGTTGATTCATGGAGCCTGCTAATGCCTGGATGTCAGTACCGGGGGAGCAGGCCACGACACCAGAGCATGGCACCAAGAGTTCTCTGGAGGTGGAAGCTTCGGGAACATCCTGGAACCCCGTTAATGCCTTTGAGTCCGGGGCCTCCCGCTGGGATTGTTTGGCTGGTGTGTTTTCCTTGAGGGCAACGCTAGTAGAGTGGAGGAGTGGCCTAGTGGTTGGGGCAAGGTACTTCAGGCCGGAAGGTCGGGGGTTCAAATCCCACTAGAGGACAGCAACCTTGGGCCCGAAGGACTGGGGTTTCTAGTCCCACAGGTGCTCCTTGTGGTCTTGGGCAAGCCACTTAACCCTCCATAGCCCATGTTCCCTGTAAAATAGTTATCTCCAAGTTATAATGCCCTGTTCAATGTAATTTCAGTTTGTTCAATGTAAACCGCACTGATGCAGAATAGCGCGGTATATAAGAGAATGTAAATAAATAAATAAATAGTAGCATCTTGATGCTTAGAAGGAGATCTACCCTTTGAGGACCAGCCGGTCTTGGAAGACCTGGGTTTGGTTACCTGAGATCCATGGGAGGAAGATGAAACCCTGGACGATGTCGATGCAACAGATACTGCATCTGAGGCAAAGAGGGTGCCGAGTTTTTCAGCTCTGTTCTGCAGGCCCCTCTTGGTCATCTTTCTACAAAGGAGACACTCCGATGGTAAATGGTCAGGACCTAAACATTTGAGACACCAATCATGGGTGTCGGTAACAGAAATGGTACCGCTACATTTTGAACATTTTTTGAAACCACTAGATGGTTTCTCCATTTTGGAAGAAAAGAGGGCCTAGTGCCCAAAATGGCACCTGGCACCAAGAGGGGACAGACCCTCCAAAAAAGAAGTTATTCTTTCTTTTTGTTTTTTTTTAAGGAAAAGAAGTAAGAAAATAAAGAAAACACCAGTGATACCGGTATAGGCATCGACGGTGAAGGCAGACACTACCACAAAAAGAAGATTTTCTGCGGTGATAGGGTTTGCTGCCTGTCGGCTCCGCAGAAAACGAAAAACTGAAGAGGGAGAGTTGGAAAGGTGGGAAGGCAGTGGCGCAGGCACAGTGGAATGCTCCCAAAAGCTTTTCTATTGGACGCTGGGGAGCGTTCCCGCACAGGCTCCGTCGGTACCAACGATACCCATATGTGAAGACTACATTCCTCCTTGTTCCTGGAGATTGGCTACTGCCTTGTCGGCGTGGGGCAATGGGAAGAAGGTGGGGAGCACCATCTCGTGATTGAGGTGGAATGTGGATACCACCTTCTGAAGGAATTTAGAGTAGGTGCGAAGCACGACCCTGTTCTTGTAGAATCTAGGGTAGGGCGGCTTGGCCATCAAGGCCTGATGCTCACTGACTCTGTGGGCAGAGGTGAGCGCCACCAGGAAAATGAACTTCCATGAGAGGTTAAGCATATGGCAGATAGCCATAGGCTCAAATGGTAGCTTGGTGAGCTGCGTCAAGACCACGTTGAGATCCCATTCCGCCATGGGTGAGCAGATGGGAGGCTTAGAGAGCAGAGGGTACCACATGAACCGAGTAATGAGGGGCTGAGCAGAGAGGGGTTTACCCTCCATAGAATGATGATGCGCCGAGAGTGCACTCAGGTGCACCCTGACAATTGGACTTGAGTCCAGCTTGCGAGAGGTGAAGCAAGTACTGCAGCACCATGTGCACATGGCAAGAGAATGGATCAACCCGCTGCTCTGCGCACCACAGTGAGAATCTGCGCCTCTTGAAGGCGTAGATCCATCTTGTGGAGATCTTATGAGAGGCCAGGAAGACTTCCTCCACCTTCCTTGGGAGGTTGAAGGGGTCTAAGGCTACCCATTCAGCAGCCATGCTGTTAATGTCAGGGACTCCAGGTTGGGGTGGAGAAGGGAGCCCTCCTCCTGAGTAAGTAGCCCCGGGGCATTCCTCCAGATGGACCAGGAGCCCCATCGAGAGATGGAGCAACAAGGGGAATCAAGGTTGCCTGGGCCACTGTGGGGCTACCAGGATCATGGAAGCCTTGTCCCGCAGGACCATGAAGAGGGTCTGGGAGATTAGTGGCGTGGGAGGGAAGGTATACAGGAAGCCCTCCGACCATGAGATGAGGAAGGCATCTGTGGCTGGCAACAACAGGGACGGGTGCGGCTGGCAACAGGTGCGGCAAAGAGGTCCAGACTTGGGGTGCCCTAGAGTTGGAAGAGCAGCTGTGCCACCCTGGGGTCTAGTCGCCATTCGTGTGGCTGGAGGATCCTGCTCAGTCTGTCTGCTAGGGCATTGTCCTGGCCTGGAAGATACACCGCCCTGAGGAGCTTTCCTTGACCGATTGCATACGAGCAGAGGGCTACTGCATCCTGGCAGTGGCGGTAAAACCCTGTGCCCCCTTGTTTGTTCAGGTAGAACATCGTGACCTGGTTGTCTGTTTGGACCAGCACCAACTGGTGCTGCAGGTGGTGCTGAAAGGCCCTGATCACCAGAAAAATGGTCCTGAGCTCCAATATGTTGATCTGCTGCTGGCTCTCCGCTAGGGACCAGTTGCCCTGCATGCAGAGTTCCTCGCAATGGGTATCCCAGCCCAGTAAGGAGGTGTCCGTAATAAGGACTCTCTGGGGATTTAGGGACTGGAAGGGCATGCACTCCTGCAGGTGCTGTGTGGCCTGCCACCAGTTGAGTGACTCCGCTAGCTTGTGGGACACTAAGACTTTGTCCCAGAGCCTGCCTGTGGCTTGTGTTCACTGGGAGTGGAGGCACCACTGGACTGCTCGTATGTGAAGGCAGGGGTTGGGAACCACATAGACTGTAAATGCCATGTGGCCCAGCAGGCGGAGCATGGAGCACACCAACACTGCGTGGTGGTGTTGCACCTCAGTAGCTAGGGCCATGAGGCAACCTGCCCCGTCCAAGGGGAGAAAGACCTTGGCCTGAAGAGTGTCCAGTTGAGCCCCTATGAACTCCAAGCTCTGTGTCGGAGTGAGGTGGAGTGGCTTATCACAAACTCCAGGTACTGTAGGATACTTAGTGTGCGGGCCGTGGCATGTTGCACCTCGGTGGCCATCTCTCCCTTTATGAGCTAGTCATCCAGATATGGGAAGACGAAGGCCCCTTGGAGATGGAGGTAGGTGGCCACCACTGCTAGGCATTTGGTGAAAACTCTTGGTGCGGAGGCTAGACCGAAGGGTAGTACTCTGTACTGGTAGTGGTTGCCCCCGACCATGAACCTTAGGTACTTCCTGTGGCTGGGATGAATGAGGATGTGTGTATAAGCATCCTTTAGGTCTAAAGACTATAGCCAATCTCCCTACTAGAGGTATGCATCAATATTCTAAGGGAAAGCATCTTGAACTTCTCCCACACCAGGAACTTGTTCAGGTTTTGCAAGTCTAGGATAGGCCTCAGGCCCCCTGTTCTTTTTGGGATTAGAAAGTACTGGGAGTAGAATCCCTTGCTCTTGAGGTGATGGGATACTGGTTCCATGGCTCTGTCCGTGATGAGGTCTGTGAGTTCCTGTAATAGCAGGGCCTGGTGCAGGCGAGTCAGAGAGGGCTCTCTTGGAAAGAAAGGAGGCGGCATTTGGTCCAGGTGAAGGAGACAGCCTTCTGTGACTACTCGGAGTGCCCAGGTATCGGTGGTGATAGCAGGCCACCGATGGGCAAAATGTACTAGATGCTCTCCTGTTGGTAGTTGCTTCTCCGAAGGTGGAGAGGCTATGCTCTGGGAGTCAAAAACCTATCCCCGGCTGGGCAGTAGCTTGGGGTCTGGGGCTTGGAGCCCTTAAGGCTTGCGAGGGCCATGGCCTGCTCCCTTGATCTGGTGACCCTGCTGTGGGGTCTGGGGAACCCGCTAGTGGGGGTAGCCTCGGTAAGGCTGGCCCTTTCTCTGGAATGGGGGCCTCTTCCCCGGTGGTTTCTTCTTAGGGAGAGTGGAGGTCTTCTTGGAGAGCAGAGTCCTCGTGAGGTACTCGGTCTCTATCTCTGCTGCCTTCTCCTCCATTGGCTTGCCGAACAGGTTTTCACCAAGGCAGAGGACATTGAGGAGGTTCTCCTAGATCTAATGCTCGAGGTCAGACGCCTGGAGCCAGGCCTGGTGTCGAGCGCCGATACCTGCGGCAGCTACCCTTGTGTTTGACTCAAAGCTGTCGTAGGCAGCTTGAGACATATACTTCAAGCACTCCCCAAAACACTTAGTGAGGGTTTGGAACTGCTGGAGGTGATCCCATCCAAGGCCCACCAAAAACCCTGAGAGTTCCTTAGTCAGGTCCTGAAGAAACAAGCCGATATAGGCTTGTTTCAGCAGGCCAGCATGGAGCCCTGATAGCATTTGCGGCCAAGGGCGTTAAGGGTGCGGCCTACCTGAGGGCAAAGAGGAGTGTGTCTTCTGGTGGCGCATAGTTGCGGCCAAGGGCGTTAAGGGTGCGGCCTACCTGAGGGCACAGAGGAGTGTGTCTTCTGGCGGCGCATAGTTGACTCCACCACCATGGAGGTCTGTGGCAGTTGCGACTTACGGAAACCGGGGTCCCACTGAACATGGTACATGGTGTCCAGGTATCAGCTAACTATGGGTACCGACACCAGTGTCTCCCACATATGAAGAAGGAGCTGCCTGAGGATGGCGGGGACAGGAATTGTCAGGGCCTCCTTGGGTGGTGCCTTGTATTGTAGGATTTTGAGTCCCTCCATACGAGGGTCTTCCTCTGACTTAGTGTTGAAGGAAAAGCCTTCGACATGTCCTGGACAAACTCAAGGAACAATGTTGTCCTCGGGTAGGGACAGACACCGCAACATCGGGGAAGACGGGTCTGATGGGAGGTCAAGGTGCTTCTGCATCTCCAGGGATGCCTCGTTCTCACAGTCAGTTAGTGGAGGACTCAGTGGCCGACTGGGCCTGTGGTGCAGGACCCAGGTCAGGGGGCTGGTGGCCCACGAGCACTCACCAGGGAGGATCTCGTTCCCAAGGAGCGGGAACGAGATAGAGACCCTCGCTGAGGATCGACTCGAGGCTTCAGGCTCGTGAGGATCGGCTCGGCGATCGGGGGAGTCCTCAATGATGAGGTCCCTGCGGTCTCAGCAGACTCACCGGCTGTGCTGGGCATTGGCACCTGCTACATGGCGAGGAAGGCGGTGAGACTATGCTCCAGCGCCATCATCCTGGTTTCCCACTTTGGAGGTGCAACTTTCGACATGGACACCGTGGTCACCTGGTCCGGCGTCTATGAGAAGAGGAAGTCCTCAATGAGATAGGTCTCGGGGGTCCGGAACCTGTCACCGGAAGCTTCCGCCTTTGTTGGGGAACTTTGGCTGGCCGCTCCCGCTCAGTCTCCTCGAGTTCCCTCTGCAAGCTGTGGGACCTCAGACACAGGACTTACCCGGTGTGTGTCTGAGTCCCGGGATGAGATCCTCAAGGTTTTCTTCTTCTTTTTGTGTTCTCGCGCCGGGGAACCCTTGTCAGAGAGTCCGCAGTCGCAGTCGGGCACCGCAAGGACATTAAGTGATTCTGAGGACCCATGCAGGGCCTTGGATTGTGAGGCTGCTGGAGATACCGGGGTAGAGTCTGACTTGTGGAAGATATCATCCTGCTTCTGCTGACAATGCAGGATGGCCTTCACGGACATCTTTTTACAGGGCGAGCCAGACCTCGCGGTCGGCCCCTAGACACCGGAGGCAGCAAAAGTGTATATCAGTAAGAGACATGTTTTTAGCACACCGATCATACTTTATGAACCTGCTGGCCACTGGGAGAAAAAATATCCCGGCGAGGTCGAAGACCCTCAGAGCGACCAGCGGATGGAAAAAGGCGTGAATCTCACCGGGGAAAAAAACTAGTACGGTTTCGGGATGTGATGCCGGGGCAAACACGCTCAGAGGCAGGAAAGAGATCGGTGACGACCAGATAGGGAAAAAGCTTTTTCACACAATTTAATCAACTTTTTCCGGGGAAAAAGACAGATGTCTGTTGGGCTCTGTGGAAAAAAGGAGACTGAGTAAGATGGCATCCTTGGGCGTGAAGGGGACCACACATGCATGATGGCATCTGCCAAAGGCTTTCTTGGAAAGCTGGGGAGATGCTTCCGTGAAGGCTCTGTTAGCGATGACATCACCCTTATGTAAGGACCGACTTCCTGCTTGTTCCTGGAGAATAGAAACATTTCTTGGGAAGAGCTTTCCTCTTGGATGGATCAGCTGTCTTCCTGGAAAGGCGTTTCAGGATAAGACCGTCTGTCTCAATCTATCCTGCTTTATCCCTCCAATGCTTGCCTAAATGGTTTTCTCCAGTACATGGAATATTGGCCAGTTTATCTTGGACCCATTGCTCGAGATCTGATGCCTGTAACCAGGCCGTTCTATGAGCCCCAATGCAGACTGCTGAAGCTCTGAAGGTTGACTCAAAGGCATCGAAAGAGGACCTGGTCATAAACTTAGAAGTATTTTGCCTTCCTTGATGAGTGTCTGGAAAGCACTCCGCTTATCCTCAGGCAGCATGGTGATGAAAGTCTCCAGATACCTGGCGACATCCGTCAGAAACATACCCATGTACAGCTTGTAAGAGTTTATTCTGGAAGCCAACATGCATGCATGGAAGCATCGACAACCAAAGGCATAGAGTGTTCTCAAATCTTTGCCAGGTGGCATGGATGAATGGTTCTTACAACTATTTATGTGGTGCATTGCCTATTCCACCACCATGGAATGGTGGGAGAGCTGAGGTTTTTGGAAGCCTGGGCAGTCTAGTACTCAGTACATAGTATTGAGCCTCTTGCTGACAGCTGGAACCATGAGCGGGACTTCCCACATGTGGAGCATAAGCTCCTGTAAGATCTGATGCACTGGCAATGTAGCTGCCTCCTTGGTCATGGGAGGATATTGGAGTATCTCCAGTTCCTTCATCCTTGGTTCCTTTTCAGAGGCAAGAAGTCTTGGAAGGACATATCCTCTGGTGGGGACTGACACAATTCCTTATGTGGCAAAGGGCCCAAAGGGATGGCTGGTAATTCCTGGGAATTGAGTGATTCCTCATCAGATTCTGAAGAACTGGAAACAGAGACTGGCAAGAAGTCAAAGTATCGGCGGTCCCGAGTTCAACCTCAATGTTTCATAGATGTTGGAAGTATCAGAACGGAGAGCTACATCAAGTTGAATCAGTTGGATACCAGGGGACTCAGTTGGTTCCAACAGCGGTAGTGCCCTAGGGGTCTCCGTCGATGCCGGTTCAAGGGCCGTCATTGGGGCCGATACACCTGGCTGAAGGCTCAGTGCCGAAGCCTGCACACCTGGAGCTCTCCAAGTTATTGGTATCAAGGCTGCCAGGAGTGCGGCCAAACTCCTTTCGAGAGTCAGCATGCACTGGTCCAGGGAGATGGCCGATGTCTGGGTGGAATCTCCTATGGGGCTCTGAACCACTGTCCCTGAACATGGAACGGTAGCTCTCTGGTTCCTTGGGAGCGTCCTGGAGCCCTTACTGTGCTTTGGAGGACAGATCCTCCCGCAAGGGCTGTTTGGCTGGCCGGTCTACATTGGAAGCACCCCTAGGGAAATCACGATGCTTATACTGGGACTTTTCTATGATCTTGGCATCAGTCTTCGATGCTGATGACTTTGAAGTGGCCAGAGACTTGGACTTACTTTTATGTTTGGACTTTGAAGAAAGCTGAGACCCATGAGAGGAAGACGATGACCTCAAAGAAGTGGAAGCCATTGATATTGAGTCTGAGGCGAACAACGATCTGTACTGTCTGGCTGGGTTCTTTAGGCATCTCTTTGTCATTTGCTAGCACAAAGGACAAGAATTGGGATGATGTTCAGACCCCATATATTTGAGACACCAATCATGTTTATCAGTGATTGTATTTTAGTATTATTCAGTCCAAAATTCAAAAGCACTTATCAATAATAGTGGTTCTGCTATACAGATAAGTGCCCTATCCGTGAATTTTCACTGGATAAGTGGTATTAAATATTCTTATAGACCACTGTGGAGGAGCAGATGAAGGACAGAGCATTGGTATTCCGCCTAATTCTATAGATACATGGATAGCAACTGGTATCACAGACTCTTTTTTTTTTTTTAGTGCCATCAAGTCAGTGTTGACTCATAGCGACCCAGCTACCTCTGGGTTTTCTTGGCAATGTATCACTGGACGTAGATTGCCAGCCTTTTCTTCTGAGGCAAGGGAGGGTAAAGTGACTTGCCCAACGTCACAAGGAGTGCCAGTGGGAATTGAACCCTTGATCTTCTGGGTACTAGGCAGTTGCTCTAACCACTAGGCTACTCCTCCATACATGGATAGCAACTGGTATCACAGACTAACCATGTTGTTTACGTTAGGACAGCAAAAAGGATGTTCTAACAAACGGCATAGCTACACAGATAGCATCTGAGTGTCACTGACTATTCATAGAGTGCTGGTGGTGATTACTGATCTCCAAGTATATTTAACACCGCTAGCTCTCTGGACTGCAGCACTGAATATACATAAAATATTTAAATGTTGCAGCCATTGTTTAAAAAATGCTGACTGCTGCATTTGAATATTGATTGGACTCCATAATATAAAAATGGTCCATTACTTAAACTTTTGCAATTTACTTTGTAGTGAATTGACATTTAGAATTACAAAAATCTTCATGCCTCTTTCCTCCCTATTCCACCAAAGTTCTTCTAGTCTAACCCTTTCTTGTTCCTCTAATATCTATGCCCCTCTTCCTTTCCCCATAAGGTCTCTTACCCTGGTCTCCTTCTGTCATGGTGTCTGTCACTTTTTAATTCTGCTTTCTGGGATTACCCCACACCCTTCCTTCCACCTCCTTGTCTCCTCAACTAACATCTCTCTCTCCTGAGTGCTGTGCTTCCACTAGACAGGCACACAATCACCAGGCCAGTTTCTCTGGGGGTGCCTTAGGAAAGTTAAGCCTGTTGCTATTAGGGAATCCCAAAAAATTTGATAAAATGTACTTCTGACTAACTAGGCCAGCAGCACCTTAAGTAATAGCCCACCCCTAAAAATGGTAGTCTTGGGATGCTACCAAATTTGATTTCTGAATAAAGTAAGGCATTGTGACTCCATAAAAGAAATCAGGTGGGAAGAATGAAAGAGAAAAACTGTGCATAATAAATCCAGGTGCGGCAGAAGGGCTTTTCTTTTGGAGGGGGGCGGGGGCAAGCACTGCCCCGAGCTCCACCTTGTGGGCAGAGACCCTTCCTGTCCTGATATCCCACGGGCAGACAGGAAGGGTCTTTGCTGCAACTGCAGCTTTCCGTCTTCTGCCCATGGGGGATGGGATCAGAGCAGACAGTCTGCTGCCTGCCGGCCGCGATCATGGCAATGATCCTTCCTGTCTGCCGTGGGAGGATCCCAGGGCAGACAGGAAGGGTCTTTGCTATGATCGTGGCTGGCAAGTGGCAGGCTTCCTGTGGGGATCCCATCCCCCACGGGCAAAAACAGAAGAGAAGCCGTGATCGTGGCAAAGATCCTTCCTGTCTGTACATGGGAGATCAGATCACTGTGGACAGATAAGAAGGGTCTTTTCCATAATCGTGGCTTCTCTTCCTTTTCTCCCTGTGGGGACTGGGATCCCCACGGGCAGCATACTGCCTGCCGGCCATGATTTTTGGGCCCATGTGGCCCACCCCTTTTCAACACCTATGGATAAATCCATGGAGACTGTTGAACAGAAAAGTCTTAACAGTACAGGGGTGTAGGTCTTGGCAACAAAGAAATAAAAAAATGCATACTTGTTCATTTACATGGCATTAGACTACTTTAAGGTTGTGTGACAAAAAGTTAATCCACAATAATAGAAAGCAAAAGCTGTAAAGCAAGCCATCTCTTCGTTATGGCAATCATTCCCACCTAATGATCAGACATTTCTGTCTTATGAAACGGACTGCTCTATTGCTTACCTATTCGTCTCCCTGGGACTCCAATACTTCCATTTACTCCATGTCCATAAGAAGACTACAGTAAAGAAAAAATAGAGATGTAATATCTAGCAGGTTGACTTATAGCAGGCAACTTAAAAGATACATTTAATTGTTAAATACCAACTTATTGCCCAAACAGAACAGCCCAGTTTTCATAGAGTTGTAGACAAGCTGGGGTGAGAGGCATGTCATGTCACAGTAGTACTCTACTTCACAAACAAAAATCTTTTATTCACTTATTGCATCAGGCTGCCTGGAGGTGCTTTTCTGACTACAAAGCTAAGTCTGAACATATCATAGTGGATTTTCAGTGATATCTAGCCACCTAAGGGAAACGTCTCCCTCTTAGTGACTAACTGGCAGCTCACAAAAAGTGGGCAATCTGGACGACAAAGTCAGGTAAGGAGCCAAAAATCAGGCATCCCAACCCTACGTCCTGCAATAAGAACATAAGAACTGCCATACTGGGTCAGACCAAAGGTCCATCAAGTCCAGTGTCCTATTTTCAACAGCGGCCAATCCAGGTCACAAGTACCTGGCATATCCCAAAAGTAGCCAGTTTCATGCTACTTATCACCAAGAATAAGCAGCAGTTTTTTCTCGGTCTACCTTAACAACTGGTTTATGGACTTTTCCTCCAGGTATTTGTTCAAATCTTTTTTAGACCCATCTACAAGACCTGCTTTTACTACATCCTCTGCCAATGAGTTCCAAAGCTTAATTAAATGTTGAGATAAAAATATTTGTGCCTATTTGTTTTAAATATACTGCTCTGTAACTTCATGCATATCTCCTAGTCCTTGTACTTTTTGAAAGCGTAAACAGTCGATTCTCATTTATCCATTCCACAGGCCTAACTATAGGTGGCCTGATTTTGATGGCAGAAATACAGACAAATTTCCTGCTGCCTAAAAAAAGCAAACAAAATCAAGCCTCATATGCTGAGCATTCAGCCGCAGCTGAAAATCGATCCCCTAATCTTTCAAAGAAAGGGACAAAATAATGAGCTGGGCAGCTTACAAGCATTGGTCTCACTTAAAACAGATGCAGAACTATCTAGGAGCAGGACACAGAAAAAGAAAGATGATAAAAAGATGAAAACCATTACCTCAAGGGAAAGGTAGGTTTAAAAAAAATAAAAAGATGAGAGACAAAAAGAAACCTACCTGAAGGCAAAAATGTGGAGCTTTGAAAGGAGGTCAGATGTTAGATAGAATGAAACGCCCGTGCATCAACAGAAAAGCCTATGCAGCATTTCCCAAAAGCTCTGAAAGTATTGCACAGAACATACAGCATGACCCACTTGTGTGACAACGGTATTCTGAAAGCATATATACTTACAATATAAAACTCAGAAGTCTCTCTTGGGGGCATAACCTTGCTGAAACCTTCTTCCTGGAGGTGTTGCAGAGGGGTAGACAGTGCTATAGCAGAGGCCTGCTGTCGGCTGGTCCCAAAAGAATTCTGTAAATTCTCCCTGCTCGTACTTCGTACCAGCGAAGCTAAAAATCCCAGGTTATTTACAGAGCCCATAGGTTCTTTGGATGCCTTGTTGGCCATTTCTGTGATGTCCCTAGCTTCTATTTTAGAAATGATATCTGGTCTCTTACCAGGTGAGTCCACTTTAACACCACGAAGCCTAGTAGTCCTAGAAAAAGAAGAATCTGCAGTGCTGCGCACCTCCAGCGAGCGTAGCATGTTCTGGGAGGTGGCTGGTCTCAGACTTCTTAGCTCTAGGCATTTGGGCTGTCTCGTAGGTTTCAAAGGACTATGTGCTACTTGTGGAGGACCACGCAGAAAAGACAACACTTTGTTCCTGGATGGGCTCAGTTCCTGAGAATTGTAGATTCCAGTCTCCATGGATTCCGAGCTCAGTGCCTTTGCATTGATTCTCTGCTGCCAATTCTCTGTTGGAGATAATGAATCGCCATCTTTTAGTGCAAGGTCTGGGTTAACCCTTCCTGCTCCACACAGTTCAGCAGGGCCTGCTTCTGCCAAAAAGGAAAACATTTCGGCTGTAGTGGGTGCAGATTCCTTTTCTGCAGTGTGCAGCTCTCTACTTAGAAAATCCAAATGCATGAATGGATCTACCTCGGTCATCGAGTTCACCTGTTCAGAAGACTCCCATGTTTTAGGAAGATGTGCTACAGGAGGAAGAATACTATTCTTAGGAAGTGGGCCACTTTCTAGTTCCACCCTAGATATTTTAGGTGGCAATTTAATAGTGCTGAATGGTGGGGATAAAGTAGGGCTTTCACAGGGATCCTGTTCAGGGATGTAATCACCAGGGAGAGTAGGCATTATTCTGCCAGGAGTGGCCAAAGTAGTCAAGGCTGAAAGTGCATTTTGGGAAGACTCAGAGGGATTTGGGTTGCTGAGAGGAGGTAGGCATGTTTGTCCAATGTGAGGGAGTACTTTGAGAAGCCTATGCCGCACGGCTGCCATAGATCCGCTGGCAGGCCGCGCAGCCAGTGGAGGTCTCGGTTTCACTTTAGCCGTTTTCTTGGGCTGTTTAAAACAAAAATATCACAATATGATTTGCTTACATTTAGAAATAGTATTTTATGTTACCCCCCTCCCCATCTTTTTATGAAATAATATTCTAAACATGCATATTTCCCTTTTATTGCCCATCTTAACCACCTTCCCTAGAAAGCTGCCGAGGCTGTACTCAGGCTTTCACCGTACCCGCCTCTAAGCACTTCTGGGAGGTATGAAGTAGGGCAGGCGAAATACCCCTGGCAGCATTTGAAGCATGGGACTCATTTGTAAATCCCACTTTTTCCAAATAAATAAATCACACACACATGCTACTGTAAGAAATATAAATCCCCATTTCCTTTTTTTCATATATTTTCCGGGGCTCTCCTGACAGCTCTGTATTAGTTGCCAGCTGAGAAACTGGAGTGCAAAACCTAACCATTTGAATAGTCTTTTCTGCTCCTCAGGTCAGGCATTGCTGAAAGAACAGTTCTAGCCCTTAGCGGGTGAAAAGGCAAAGCTTGCACTTAACAAGACCCTGAGAAGTCAGCCAAGGAGCAAAGTCTTGTCTCTACAAAATGCTTTCTCAAGCAGAGGAAGCTGTGAGGACTTGGCTGGGTGTGCATGGCCACAAAAAGAGTATGGTTTGTGCTTGTTTTAAACAAATTTGTCCCAGGGCTTTTTTTTTGCATTTGTTTCACCCGTTTGTTCTAGAACTGTAGTAATTGGCAGTATGCACATTATATTCAAAGGTATATATGCATGTACAAGTGATTTGCACATTTTCAATTTTTAGGTGCCCAAACAAGCCAAATGTGCACTCACGAAAATGTAATGCACACCCCTAATTAGCTTATACAGTATTGGAGCACATTTCTTTAGCTTGTTTTTTTTTTTTTTTAAATAGGCTACACAGGTACACAGGGATAAATATACCAACAAACATGACAACATGCTGGAAAATACACATGTATTTGAAAATTAAATGTATTTGTGTATATTCCATCACTGAACATCTGTGGATAAAACAGGGTCGCCTAGTGAAACTTGACACTTATATTTATATATTTATCTGCTCAGCTGGAGACAATTTTCAGCTCTGTGGATCCATTCAGATAACCCTTTAGTAACCCAGCCAGATCCTTCTAAAAATGTCCTCTATATAAATGGGAATACAGGAAAAACAAGATATATAAACCTTTTATAGTGCTTAGCTTCTTTCTTTCATACAGAAATTTGTACATGGAATACTAACCAACAGTTTTCTCTGACTTACCTGAGATTTCAAATACCTTTATTTCCAATAGAAAAACAGGAGAGTAAGTAAGGATTCTAAGTGGTGGGGGGATATAAAATGCACATGAAAAGTGCAGCTCTATCCGTAGCAGAAATGTGAATGAAATTAGATAAATGGTTCAAAAGTTATTAGAGGGAGGCTACATTTGCCAGGGTGGGATTGATATACAATGATACACAGATATGATAATCTTATCATCATATCTCTGTATCACTGTATGTCACCGTGACCCTGGTAAATATATCCTTCCCTAATAACTTTTGAACCATTCATTTAATTCATTCACATTTCTGACATAGATGTCAGTGCTCCCTATAGCCATCAACTCACACATTTCATGAATCCTCAACACCTGCAGACCTTCAAGTGTTTTATTTTGTTTAGCCCAAAGTCCTATAGAGAGACTGAGTTAATCTTATAAACTCAATCTTCCTGTAGGACTCTAGGTTCAAAAATAAAACAATAGAAGGTTTTGCAGGCATTGGGGATATATGAAAAGTGTAGGTTGACAGCCATAGGGAACACGGACATCTGTGGCAGAAACGTGAATGACTTAGATAAATGGTTCAAAAGTTATTATTAGGTGGGGAAAGGGGAACTAAGCTATAAGTGGAAAATCGTAGACCATGTATAGTGCTGAAAAAGTTTGCCAACCTCTAGGATTGTCTGCATTTTAGCACAATTTATACTCAAAACATAATTAGATCCTAATCTAAACCCTATAAGAGAGAATGATAAACCCACTGAATAAATAGCTCAACACTGAAGAGAAAACTGCACATCTTCTCTCCTCCTCCAACTCACTTCCACCATCCACTAAGTTCTCTCTTTCCTACTGTTGTTTCTTTCATCTTTCATAGCCTCAGCCTATCGCTTTCCATTGCACCTGTTTCTGCAGCCTTCAAATATGCTGTGATTTCACCCCTCCTCAAGAAGTCTTCACTAGACCTTACTTCCTCTTCCAATTATTGGCCCATCTCCCTCCTCCCTTTTACATCCAAAGGTGCGGTTCACCACTGCAGTCTTGACTTCCTTTCCTCTCAAGCCATTCTGGATTCACTGCAATCTGGCTTTTGACCTCTACATTTTACAGAAATGGCCCTTACTAAAGTCTCCAGTGACCTGTCCCTGGCCAAACCCAAGGTCTTTATTCAATCCTCATCCTTCTTGACACTGTTGATCACCACCTACTCAATACCCTGTTCTCACTTGAATTTAGGGAATCTGTTCTGTCTTCATTTTCTTATCTCTCCCATCACACTTTTAGTGTATATTCTGGTAGAATTTCCTCCACAGCTAGTTCACTTTCAGTTGGTGTACCTCAGGGCTCTGTCTCGGGACCTCTCTTTTTCTCTCTCTGTACTCATTCCCTTGGTGCTCTGATCTCCTCCCATGGTTTTCAGTGGCATCTTTATGTTGATGGCTCTGAATTTACCACTCTGCACCTGAAATCTCTCCAAGAAATCTAGACCCATATCTCAATCTGCTCACCTGACATTGCTGCCTGGATTTCCCATTGCTATATGAAACTAAACATGGCCAAAATGGAGCTTCTTATCTTTCCCCTTAAACCTACCTCCCCACTTCCTCCTTTGTGGATAATACTATCTTCCTTACTGTTTCCTCAGCTCACAACCTTGAGGACATCTTTGACTCTGCTCTCTCTCGCTGCACATATCCAACAGATAGAAACGACAGGCTTTAGCTTTTTCTATATCATCAGCAAAATGTGTCCCTTCCTTTCAGAACACATTACCAAGACCCTTATCCACTTTCTAGTCACCTCTCATTTAGACTATTGCAACCTGCTCCCCACTGGTCTCCCCGTGCATCATCTCTCTCCCTTTCAATCCATTCAAAACCCAGCTGCAAAGCTATCTTCCACCAGGGTCATTATGCTCATGTAACCCCTTCTTCTCAAGACACTTCATGGCTCTCTATCCATTTCCGCATACAATTCAAACTTCTCCTATTGACCTACAAAGTACATTCATTCTGCAGCTCCTCATTACCTCTCCTTGGGAACTCTGCTCATCAGGCAAATTGCTTTTATCTGTGTCCTTCTCTTCCACTGCCAACTCCAGACTCCATTCGTTCCACCTTGATGCACCGTATGCCTGGAATAGACTACCTGAGTCAGTACATAAGGCTCCATCTCTGGTCCTATTCAAATCCATGCTAAAAAACCTTTGGTTCTTGACCCAATATTCTCCAGGTTACCACCTATGTGTGTTGTAACTATTTCCACTTGTATTACCCTAGTTCCCTGTTTGTAGTTTGTCCATTTTGAATAGACTAAGTTCTACTGAGCAGGGATCATCTCTTATTTGTATGTGTACAATGTTATAAATGATAAGTAGTAGTAGCATATATTTTGTGTATTTATTCAAATACACTAAAAGCAAAGAGGCAGACAATCACAAATCAGGCATAAAAAACCTCCACAATTTTTTCACCCCAATATCCTTATTGATTAGTCCTCAAGTGCTCATATAATGCATAAAAGAGTGGAGGAGTTAAAGCACTGGCTTGGGAACCAAGAGACAAGGGTTCGATTCCCACTAGCACTCCTTGTGGCCTTGGGCAAGTCACTTAACCCTCCATTGCTTCAGAAAAATCCAAACTATCAATGTCCCTATTTAATGTACATTACCAAGCTTAAGTTACAATGTAAACTGCTTTGATTGAAATGATAAAACAGTATAAAAAACCTGCAAAATAAATAACATTAAAGTTTTATGGGTCTGTTTACTAAAGTGTGTTAGGTTTTTGCAGCTAGCATGAAAAAAAAAAGCAGATAATGCACAGCTTGAGCAGCTAACACTGTGCTATATATGGGGGTGGGGGGGGGGGGTGCACAGCTTTTCAGCAGCAAATAATGCACCGAATTTGCAGAGCACAAGGTGGAACAGCAGCCTGGATGCAGCTAATGCCATCCACTGAGGTAGCATTAGTAGCACCTGTGATGTCTGCAAATCCACTGGTTACCGCGCATTGCAGACATGCCCACTCTGCCCTTATCCCTCCCAATAATGCAGATAATACCTGTTGTGCAGATAACGCATGCAAAATTCAGATAATGCAGCAATTTTCTGCACGGTTAATGCAGCCAGGTAGCGTGTGCTATCTGCCACATACACAGCTAACACAATTTAGTAAAACAGACCCTTTATTATTCTTCATTCCACATTGTGACCATGTGCTAATAATGAAAGTCACCTTCTTTCAGTAAAAATACTTTTCTTAAACAGTCACTGCAGGCAAACCAGATTTCATGATCTCCAATGAAATGTATGGGTTTTAGAACCTCAAGGACCTCTGCAAAACGGTGTCACAGATAATGGCCACTATTTATCTACAAAGGCAGCTTTAGAGCAGAATTCTTGAAATGCCCAAGGGGGCTATAATACTGCATGCATAAAAACATACAGCAATATGCAATTCAACATGTACAAGCTTTAAATAGCGCAATGCTGCAACTAAAATATACCAGTTTCAGCACAACAGCAGTCTAAGCTATTAAAAATGGAAAATTAACTCTTTTTAAAAAAAGAATACCAAAACACTCACAAATTCTAAATTATCCACTATGGGGTTGATTCCGATCCCCAAATAGCAGGGTTGCACGTCCATATTCTGTGCCAGCTGCTCCCTGCACATGCAGAGCTATTATACGGGGAGCGCTGGATGAGAGCAGGAGGGGACAGTGCTGCGGCGAAACGAGGGCAGGACGGGGGCATGGCCATTAACCTGGATGTGGAGAGGCCATTCTGGTCAGGGTCTGTATGTCCCCTGCAGCTGCACTGGACGCCTGCCTTATTCCACCCTGAAGGTGGAATAAGTGCTGGGCACAGGGAAGATCGGACCCTGCAGCCTCAGCAACGACACTGTGCCGCCATGGGAGATGTCCCGCTGCCCTATCAAGGCTCTGGCTGCTCCCACCGAGGGTCGGGCAGCAGGGAAAAGGGGTTTCTGTGCTGTCGGGCATTGGGCGCTCCAGCTGGACATGCCAGTGCCATGACGACAGGACGCCATGGCACAGGCATATCAGCCGGAGCACTGAGCTGTGAGGATGGGCAGCCTGCTGTATGGCATCCCACTCTGAATGCTGTGCATGCCGGCCCCATTCATTTGCCCTGATTTCGCAACCACAGGAACGTATAGCTCCCACAGTTGCAGAATTGGGTGCACACTGGCCCTGTACATTTTCTGGACGTCCAGACGGCCCGGATGTGCCCAGGTTAGAATCGGCCTTCATGCTAATAACCATTCATCTCTACCACACATCCCACGAATCATTTTAAGGTAGCTCTCTCAAATCCTCATTGAGATTGTGATAACTCTCCACTCAGAATTCTCTCTCTCTCTCTCTTAAAATGAATTTCCAACGAAGCAGTTGCTATTCCACCCAATTAATTCAGTGGAGATCACATTCAATATATGGGTTTATCATTTCCATCTTATGATTAGCTTTTAATATAAGGAATAATAATGCCATTTAATGGCAACATTTAAACCATTTGGATATACTGTTTTAAGTGTTTGAGAATCCATTTTTATTCTAATCATTACAACACTGAACTCCGATGTCCTTCCTCCCTAGTGAAGTAGAGGTACATAATCAATGGCAAAACATCAAAACATGTCAAATGGATATTTCTTCTCTATACAATGTGGTTAAAAAAAAGGAGTATCTTGACTTTTCAACTTTAAACAGCTTTGATGTTCTGCCGTTCCCAAAGTCCTATTGGTCTTGTCTACATAAAGTTTCTGGTGTAGGCATTTAATTGCATATACCACACAAGTGGAAGAACATGTGGTAAAATGCTTTAATTTATGTTTTACTATCTTGAGGATTACTACATTCTTTCAGCTGAACAGCAGTTTTACAAGTGAGGCAACATTCACATTTATGTTGCCAATTAAATAGGAACCATCTAATGAACTCTATACAGTAGTGTTATGTGTGATCAATTCAGAGGGACACATTCTTTTTAAGACTCTGATTCAGAGTACAGGATGCTTTGATAGTTTTAGACAAATTACTCCTGCTGGAATTCTGCACAAAATAATTTTACAATTTGCATTTATTTGAGATAATTTAAAATATAATACAGAAAAAAATAAGTATCATTCAAAAATAATATACGTAGATAGCTTGACAAGCAAAGCAGGCCGAAAGTTTGCATAATTCAGACCTCTTGACACAGAAATTTGAATTTTGTTTGCAGAATTCCAGCAGGAGTAGGCTCAACATGCTGACAGAGTCACAGAGGTTGCTACTTTGAAGAGCTCAGAAGACTGCCGTCACACTGAACATGGTATGTATTTGAGTCGGAGCGCTGCATTATTTAAAGTTTTTGCATGTTAAATTGCTGATTGCAAAGGTTTTTTTGTGTGCATGTAATACTGTATTGCAGCCCTGTCAGACACTTTGAAAAGTTTCACCATACAGGCTGCTTCAAGGCAGAACAGTGGCCGCTCCTGGTGACATGCTCCTGGAGGTACTTTGAGGTTCATCTGAGGATTATGACACCTGATTCACAAAAATGATTTGGAGTCTGCACCAGAAGATATATGAGAAAAGACTTGAAGACTTAAATATGTATATCCTAGAGGTGAGGAGGGGCGGGGGGATGTGATACAGACCTTTAAATGCTTAAGGGATATCAATGAACAATTAAACCTTTTTCAAAGAAGGGGAAGCTGTAAAACTAGAGGGCATACGATGAAGCTGCAAGGCGGTAAACTAAAAAGCAACATCAGGAAATACGTTTTCACTGAAAGGGTGGTGGATGCATGGAATGCCCTCCAGACAGAGGTGGTGGGGGCAAATACAGTGACATAATTCAAAACAGCATGGGACAGACCCAGTAGATCCCTTTATAGCAAGAGGATAAAATCAAAACAAAATATCTTTTAATAGAGGGAAGTTACCTGCACAGAGCTACAGTTACACTCTAGCTACCTTACTGGGCAGTCATATACTATGTTACTAGGTTACCTGCAGAGATTTGTTTTACTGGAAGAAAGGTTATAATTATTAGCACACAGTCACAGTGCGGAATGAAAAACGAAAGACTTTAATGTTATATATTACATGAGCACCTGGGCATTAATCAGTAGAGACAGTGGAGTGACAAAAACTGAGTGAAGGTTTTTATGACCTAGGATATGAAGTTTTTTGATCACCTGAAGTAAACTGGCGTCACAGAGTTCCTCTCAGCTTACATGGAAATAGAAATAACTAAAGTTTTAATTTACTTCTTTGTACAGCAATCATTTCTTCATTAGGATTTAGAGGCTTGTTTTGTGTTGACCTACTTATTCAACACAAACATTTAACAATATGTATCCTTGAGTGGAAAGTGTGTGAACCCTTCATTCAAAAACCTGTGGCGCCTCCTTGAGGATCAGAAACTTTGACTAAAGGTTTCCTTTAATTGTCTATCAACTGCAAACATCAACCTGCAGTAGCTGCAAAGAGTCTTTGGGGGCATGTCCAGCATTTGGGAGTAGGAGGGGGAGGCAGCCATGGTTGTCGCTTAACAGTGCGGCTGCTAACTTGAATGCAATTAACTCCATTTTTGGAAGTATAGTTAATTGTTCTGTATTATCTGGCAAGTTAGTTAACACGTTTTAACACCCATGCAACATAAAAACATAAGAAAAGCCATGCCGAGTCAGACCAAGGACCATCAAAGCCCAGCCAGCCCTCAGACAGAGGCTATTCCAGGCCACAAGTACTCTGGCAGATCCCAAAACATAGATCCAATTTCTCATAACTTATTTCAGGGGATAAGCAATGGCTTCCTCAAGTCTACCAACACATAATTTTGTATGGACTTTTCCTCCAGGAAATTGTCAAAGACTCTTTTGAATCCTACTGTGCTAGTTGCTTTGAATATCTCTTCCAGCAATAGATCCCACAGCTTAATTATGTGCTCCCTGAGAAAAAAAATGTTTTTCTACAATTTGCTTTCATTCTGCTGATTATTAGTCTCATGAAGCGTGTTCCTGTTTTAGTGTCTAAAGGTTAAAACTGTTCCCTATTTAACTATTCCACTCCACTCATTATTACATAAACTTCTATCATATCACCTCTCTGTCATCTTTTCCAAGCAGAAGAGTCCTAACTTGTTCAGCTTGGCTTCATAAGGCAGATGTTCAATTCCCTTTATTTTTATTGCCCTTTTCTGAAGCTTTTCTAGTTCTGCTATATCCTTTTTGAGATTGGACGACCAGAATGCCACACATTATTCAAAGTGTGGTTGCACCAGGGGCCTATTCAGAAGCATAATGATATTCTCAGTTTTGTTCTTCCAATAATTCCTATCATTCTATTTGCTTTTTTTGCAGTCACAACACTCTGGACTTAAAATGTAAACGCACTGTGCACTATGACTTCAAGACCTTTTACTTGGGCAGTCACTGCTAACTCACTGCCCAGCATTTTGTACCTGTAGTGGGGATTACCATTTCCTACGAGCATCACTTTGCACTTGTCTGCATAAATTTAAATCTATTATATAGATGCTCAGACTCCTAGCCTCAGAAGATCCTCATAGTCCATAATGGCTTTGAATACATTTTCTAACATCTGCAAATATGATCCTCATCCATTGCTCCTTTCTCCACATCATTTATGATATGTTAAATGGCACGGGTCATTCAGCTACACTCAGTTTTTCTGTCTTTTAGCCAGTTTTCAGTACATAATAGAGCACTGCCTTCTATTCAAAGAGAAGTCTCTCTCGAGGGGCTTTGCCAATTTTAATTTTTTTTAAGATATAAACAAACATGGATAAAGGTATTGATATAGGGTATTTGGATTTTCAGAAGGCATTTGACAAAGCACACTCCTGCCCTTAATATGTATTTCCACATTAGGTATTTAACATGGCAGTTAATGTATACTATTAATGCAATATATTAAACGTTTTCTGAGCTCTGCATCGAACATCTAATGCATTATAGAAAACAGGTCCTTTAATGACATCTTGTGTTAGTGCTCAGCATCATATTTATTTTAACATATGAGTTTCTGCAACAGATTTAGCTTCCTGTTTTATGCTACATTTCAATTTCTAAACTGCTATGTGTAAGTAGTCTCACCAGCTGAAGTACCCAGTTTATTTTGGAGTTTTCCTGTTAAAGCACACGGCTAATACTGCTAGCAGAAATAGTTCGCCGGCTGTACTATAGCTATCCTTAGCTGGGCCCTCTTACATTATATGGATGATATGCTCAGGCTTGGGAGAATGCAGTTAACTATGGTTGACACAATTTGAAAACTAATTACTTACCATTTTATTTCGTCTTTCCCTCCCCCCCCCTCTATATTTTTCATAACGGTCTCTGCTGCTTGCTGTTCCCCAGAAGACATACCTGGGTGGCTCAGGGGAACCTTGCTAGCCAGAGGGTGTGAGAAGTACATCTTCCATGACACAACTTCAGCATTACTCAATGGCAGGGCCTGCTGCAAAAGCAACAATTTTCTTCTCTCCCTCCCCAGGCCTGAGCACAACAATACTTCAGATTTTAAGAGGAAGGAGAAAATGGTGATGAGAACATACTACTAGAAATCTAGTCAATACTGTGAATAAACTTTGCACATTTGTACAAGAAATACATCCACGTTCTCCAATTAGACATTGAAAGATTAAGTGTTTGTTTAGGAGGTATCCAATAATCTACCTGAACATATAGTTCCGCTTCTGTATATATAAACAAATTTAACATTTAATATTCCAATTTCTTTGACAGCATAAGCATGCACTCAGGAGGTAGGTTGCCAAAAGCAAATAGCATTACCCCAGGTATTCTCATACATTCTCTCCCCCAGTTAGAAATGTACTCTGATAACCTATTATGGCCACATGAGCAGAATATACATCAATCCAGTTGTACTGTACATGGCATTATGGTCTTTGGATAGCCACTAAGTGTGATTATAAAAAATAGGATTTATGTTATCAACATACTGTAAACCTTGGCCAGAAAGGAAAACAGAAGCTCGAGCTCGGGGTCTCTTGTCAGGTGGAAAAAGAGGCATCTGATATAAATAAGGTATAATTTTAGATTCCAATCTACTTGTCACCTTTTTGCTGAGGTTCATGTTCTCCATCTTATTCTTCAGCAATCTCATTTTGTTCATAGTGATTGAATTCTCAATAATCTGCTGGCCAGATGGAGATGCCTCAGTCTCTTCATCATCTTCTGCATACAGGTTATAAACAGAGCCTCCACTACAAAATAAAAATAAAATTTCAAAGTGCCTAACTCATTTCAGAAGAAAAAGAGTTCTTTCAACAAATGGAAGGCCACAAACTTTAAGGCTGTTGTTCAGCATCATTTGCAAAAGATTCTATCAGTATGTGTGAATTTAATCTCTTTTACATGACCCCTTCTTTTCATTTGTTTATCAGGAAGCCATCAAATGAGGCCTCTTTATCATATCAAACTCCCTTCTCATTAAGAAGCTATAAAGCATAGTCTTTAACATGCTCCCCGTTTGTCAGGGAATTCTCCCGTCTAATCAAGGAACTGTGAGGACTTCCCTTGCATGTGAGAAAAGGGAGTACTGTAGTTCCCAACAGAGCTACAGTACAGTCATTAGTGCTAGGATACATTAATCACTGTCATCGGCTCTTCTTCCTCAAAGGCATCATACTGGATATCCCTGAAACTAGTATCCTCATCTTGCCCATATCCCAAAACTGCCACCCACACACAAAGATACTTATCTGTCATAAGTGTTCTCTGAAGATAGTAGCTCACAGTCATACAAAAAGGTCACATGAGTATGTATGGTGCAAATCAAATGTTACCATCAAACTCTGTTGCAGGATATCATGGAGGCTGCTGGGCCTGGTGGTTAGATCAATGGACCAAGAACAAGGGATGCCAAAATTCAAATCTGACTTCTGCTAAGACTCTTTGTGATCTTGGGAAAATCACTATCTCCCATTGCCTTTGATAGGTACCTGCTTGTATTACAAGAGCTTTTGGGCAGGAAGTTTCTATACCTTAATACTTGCCACCACTGGACAGTCCCTTGTATAAAAATGTCCCTATGATAAAACTGAATTAAAGTATTACTATTATATTATATTATGTAATATGGTAGCATCACAGCTTCTTTCCATTCCCATTTTAGCCAAGTTTATAGAGGGAAGAAAAAAAAACACCAGAAAGGAGGAGGTACTAATGTCACTGTACAAGTCACTGCTGAGGCATCATTTGGAATATTGTGTTCTATTTGGAGACCATATTCAACAAATGATATAAAAAAACTGGAATTGGTTCAGAGGAAGGTGACCAAAATGATTTGCAGCCTGCCCCAGAAGACCTATGAAAAGAGACTCCAAGACCAAAATAAGTATACTGTAGAGGAGAGGAGGGACAGGGGAGATATGATACAGTCCTTTAAATACTTAAGGAGTATTAAAGAAAAAACAAATCTTTTTCAAAGACTAGGAAGCTGAAATACTAGAGGGCATAACATGAAGCTGCAAGGGGGTAAACTGAAAGGCAACATCAGGAAATACTTTTTCACTGAAAGGATGGTGGATGCTTGGAATGCACTCTCGATGGAAGTGGAGGGGGCAAATACAATGACAGAATTCAAAATGGCATGGGACAGACACAGTGGATCCCTTCATAGAAAGAGGATAAAATCAAATTAAACTTAACTATTGCTGATATCTCAACAAGTAGAGGTAACCTGCATGGAGTGGTGGGTACACCGCTAACAAAGGCATGGGGAGGGGTGACCTGCACCAAGTGGCAAGCACACCTACTCTTGCCACCTTGCTGGGCAGACAAGATGGACCATTCTGGTCTTTATCTGCCATCATATACTATGTTACTATGTAAATATGAGCGATTGGTGAACTGCTTTCCTCAGAGAATGCCCATTACAAACAAGCACTTGGCTTTCTCTGATGACATGTTCACTAGTGACACAAGTGGTATGACCTAGTTAAGGGTTGTTTTCGACACAAGATGAGGAGAACAACAAATCATCAATGAAGGAAACACACTTTTGGTTGGGGAGGCCCCCATTTGTGGTCCTTTTCCTTTTTGATTTTTATCATTTATTTTTCTAAAAATAATAGACAATGGAGAAGATGATAAAATCATAAAAATGAGTCCTAAGAAGGCCAGGTTGAAGCCCTCCCCCTTTTAAGGCAGCCATGGAATGACCTGTCCAAATTTATTACCCCAACAGAAAATGAGATATAAATGTGTGAACTGTACCTCACATCACAGCCTTATGAATTGCCTCAGGGAAGGCTGGCCCCATCCCCACATTATCCAGGGCACTGGCTGGCCTAGTGATGGGAATGATGAAGGGTCTTGAAATCCCTCAACATCTTCAATCCTGCCCAGGCATAACAAAGAAATGCAGTCTACTACTAGACTAGAAATGATGCACTTTGTCAATGAACTGACACCCGTATTAAGGTCAACAAAAGGAAAAGATGGATGTGTTTATTAAGGGCTTCTGCCTACTCCAGACAGCGATTAGGTTGATTGACGGAATAAGGTGCAAGTGTGACATAATCTTAGCAAGGAACTTAGAATATGTGCAAATCATTACCTAATATAATGAAATCTAGTGTAAGATCACTAGGGCCTCGAGCTCACGGATTCTGTGGGCTGAAGTGATTACCATTAAAAACCAATCTTTCAAGTCAATACTTGAATGAGTTTATTAAAGTTCATAGAATCAAGGAGGGCTTTCTTCACTTAACTCCAAAACACATTGTTGCTTCACAGCACAGAGGAAGGCTTGATGGGAGACAATTTAAACAAGTCCCACATAAATCTAACAAATGGATGTTGTATAGAAAAGAGATTTCCTTCTGCATCGTGATAAGCACATATTGCACATTAAGGTGAGCCCTCACAGAGTTAGTTTTGAGATCAGACTTAGCTGTAGAAGATATTCAAGCAGCTTTTGTGTGTGAATGAGGAAGGTATCTAAAAGCCTTGCCATCAAACTAGAGGGAAACCTCCTCTATTTGAGACCATATGCCTACCCAATGAAAGCAGAGATCTTAGGGACAGCCAAGGAGTAAGCTGCATAAAGAACCATTTATGACTCAAATACTACTGGCAAAACTTTACAAAACAGGCTGCAAATAGATGCCTACTTGACCTCCCAAATAGGTGATATATTATAAAATTATTTTTTAAGCGACTAAGTTTAGGTGGGAAACCCCCAGCCACAAATGGCACTAAATTTAGCTGGTCAAATTTTGAACATCTATCTTTTAGGGAATTTTAGTTGAAAACTTATCTTTAGGAACATTTTCAGCTGAACATAACCAGCTAACTGTCTAAAATTGGCTGGATATTTTATCTGCTCAGCAGGATTTTGAAAAAACTTACTCCACTAAAAATAAGCTACAAGCAGCAGAATCAAGCACAATGTGGGTGACCATTCCAGAAAGCTGCAAATGGAACATTTACCAGCTAAAGGTAGAAAGAGCTAAAATATAATTTTGTTCATGTGCAGCCAAACACTTTGAGAGCTCCTTGGCCATATCAAAACTGACAAGAAAAAGATTCTGAACTCTAGGAGGAAGTGGAAGGAGATCAATTATCCTGCTGTCCAAAAAGAACATCAGCTACAGGTAAAAAATTATTTCCTCAATGGGCAAGCAGGGTGAATCTCAACTCCTTAAGTCAACTCAAAGAGCTGTGTGTTTACAGGAAAGGAGTTGAACAAAATTTTATGTTAATTTTTAAATGATTTCTTAGTACTGACTGACCAAATCTACTATCGTGGGTTGCAAGTCAGTATTTAAACTGTATTAGAGATAAATGTATGGAATGAACTCCATGTAGCAATGCTAAACTTCCTCAATGAAGGTACAGCCAAGGTAAACTACAGACTTTGCCATTGCTCTTGTATTATGCACTTTTACATGATCGTCTAGAGAGGCCTATTCTAACATAATACCCCTAGCTGTCTCTTAAACCGGTCCACCACACCCTTTCCAATCCTCCCTCCTGCTCTGATCGGAACAGTAGTGGAAGTGAGACCTTCTGCTGTCTGGGGCCTGACTTGTGCTTTTAACTATGCAGGACATCCATAGTTATATACAATATTGGAGCTAATGGTGGCAGAGGACAAGGACACATTTCAACAAAGCTGAGATATTATCTGCAGAACCTGTGAGAAAGAGGAATTTCTCCCAATCTCGGCTCTCTCTGCTATTTGAGTGTGTTCCTGAACCCTATTCCAGTTGCTGCACCCTTCCCAGTGCCTGCAAATGTCATCAGGGGTTGACAATGTTGTAAATCATTGAGGCTTTTTTTGAAGGAGGGTGGTTTATAAATTATATTGTATTGTGATAAAGGTGATACAGTCCATGGTCCATAAGAACATAAGATATGCCATAATGGGTCAGACCAAAGGTCCATAAAGCCCAGTGTCCTGTTTCCAGCAATGGTCAGTCCAGATCACAAGTACCTTTCAGGCTCCCAAAAGTTATACAGAAAGCCAAGAATAAGTTTGGAAGAAATACAGGATGCATACACAAAATTACTCTGTTGTGGCAATATTTTATTGTAAGGTGGGTAAGTCACTAATACTTGAAGTTCATTGACTCTTCTAGAAAAAGGGGACATGTTTACCAAATACTAACGTACATTAAGTGCCACTGTAGCCCATATATTTATATAGGTGCAACGGCAATTAGTGCACATTAATGTTCGTTAACCTTTAGTAAACATTCCCCAAAGCAACTGCTGACTTTAAAGTATCTTCCAAGTATTCTGTATGCTGTTAGTATGTAGGGGAGGTTTTTTTTAGAAAATCTGTGGAGAAGGGTAGATATTTAATTGATGCAGAATCTCAAAGGCTTGGGGAGGGGGTTCGAATCATTCATACTTTTAATGTGGGGAATGGGTGTTTCTGAAATGAGAAGGTTTAATAATGGGTGGGTTCCAAGTTACTCCTAGGGCTTTGTTCATTGGTAGAAGTTCCACGCTCAATAATCCCTTTATTGGACAAATGTCATGGGTTAAGGGTGACTTAGTTTAATGCTAGATCTGTGCAAAATAAAATCACAAGTGATTCATGATTTGATTGAGGCTAATTATAACCTTGTTTTATTCCCCACTGGCTACAAATGGAAAAAAGGGGAGGCTTAGTTGTCATAAGTAGGTCTTATCTTTTATTGAATTTTGAGAAATAAATGTTTCATAATAAATTGGAATGTGCTTTAAAAGAATTAAAAGGCAACTCATATCTTTCATACCTGGTTGCTCATCATGTATCATCCGTGACTTGTGTGAATTGATTGCAAAGCAAAGCATGGGATATCAACAATTTGTACTGCTAGGGGATTTTAGCCTTCACTTGAAAGATTAATTTGATGCAAAAGCACCAAATATCGGCCCATAGAGGGGTTAAGTTTTGAGTTGGTACATAGTGAGGTCTTATTGTCTGCTGTTGCACCTCTGCACATCTCCACTTCAAAAACGGCAGGCCAGAACATTTATGTGGTGACATATACACATGCACATCCTGAAATACCAGCATTGGCACCTTTGTCAATCTGCACTGAATTTGTTTTTAAGCCAGATTCAGTCTGGTAACTTTAGTGCCAGGAAGAAGGGATTTATTCACTTGTTTGTGCATCATATGGCAAACCTCTTTTATTTGGAAACATAAGAAGTTCTAATTTATTTTTTTTAATAGAGCAGTATCTGAGAAACACTAAACAGCAAAAAGACAATTTTCTTTCAACATCCATGCTGTGAGGGCTAAGGAGTGGATGTTCAGATGAAGTAAGTTGCTTTCCTTTAGCCACACTGGTTATCTTATATATAACTGAAGTAAGAGAAAACCAACACACTTGTCTAGGCAAAAACAGAATTATGAGGATCATGGGTCCTGGTCCATTCAATTTCACTAGTGTTTTGGCTGTGAAAGTAGATAATAGGTTTAGAGCAGGCCTCTCCCCAGCAAATAGAGAAGGCACCAAAAGCTAGTCTGTCTGGAGTTTCTAGTAGAAGGCTTTAACTTTGTTGAATTAGTAGCTCACAAATTTCTCTCTATAGCTCTTCATTGGAGAATTACATTATTTGTAACTTGTTCTCAAGACCACTTGTGAAATTCTAGGACTCAGCTTAGCCTGTTTGCAATTAGATTTCCCTTTCCTGCTAAGTGGTCTATAGAAAGGATCCATAAGTTGTGCATTTCCAGACTGTGATGATTTGCAAATTCAGAGGAAGAGAACCAGTTCCCACTCTTTGTTCAGAGCATGGTCATCTAACTGTCGATTTGTATTAAGACATCTGTTAGATACTGGAAAACTATTGCATTACCAGTGATCAGACATGCTTTGTTGAAGAAGATAATTTGATTTCTCAGCTTCCAAGTTGACCAAGAACCTTGTCTTCAAAGACTTGGGTGTGAGCATCCCCAAAACACTAGCAACTCTGTCTCAGCCATAGGTACTACTAAGTGAAGGGCACCACACCACAATCCCATCACATACAGTTACAACCCACATTGGAGGTATGCAGTGCAGAAGAGAGATGCACACCACAGGTAGAATTTGGAGAAGGGGCATGAGGGAGCTATCTCTCCCCTCCCCCTGCTCCTTCTGCCCTCCACCTTCATAATCCAGACAGGTACCTCTAATGTGTCCCATGGCTACTTCTCTTGAGCGACACCAGTACTTGTAACCTAGCCCTGAAATGTTCATCCTACTATTAGCAACTACACCCTCTCTCCTTGTATTCCTTATGTTAAGGAGAATTCAGGAGATCTGATTGGGAGTACAAGACTTCAAGTTAGTAGCCTTTGCTGATGACCTCCTAGTTTATGGTTTAAAACCTTCTATACCATCTTTCAAGGATAGAGTGGTTTACATAAAATCAAATGAAATTAAAATGAAAGAAAGGAATGCCATCAAAATAGATAGGTGAATGTATGCTTTTCTAACTGATGCCCATCATTTATTACAATCAATCATCTGCCTCAGTTTCTGGGGCTACTTTGAGCCCTATTGCTAGGATTCCTCTACCTCAGCCAATGGCTGCTTCAGACCAATCGGGAGGGTCTGAGTATCTGACTAAGGATATTGCCAGTGTGCTCTCTCTTTCTGTGGCAGTATCCTCAGAGGTCTCTTCGGATCTAGATGTTTGGAATTTCTTGTTTCTAATTTAGCTTCCCAGGCTTCACCTGCGGTTGCCCCCAATTCTGTTTCATTGGTTGATATTTGGAAAATGTTATCTCAAACTAATTCATATCTTAAAGTTGTTATTGAGCAAATTACCTCTTTTTCTACAGAGGCAGTTACTAAGTTCGATCTGCAAAATAAACAAATATACCAGATGAGTTCAACACTTGGGAAAATGGAATCTCAACTATCAAATCTTCAATCTGTAGTGGCGCAAGTATTAAGGATAGTTTATTCTTGCAAAGGCAGATTGAACTTTTGGAAAATGTTATGAGGAATAAAAATTTAAGCTTTCTTAATTTTATCAAAACACATTACTTTTCTCCTACTATATTGCTTAGGAAGTATTTTGAAGGAATCTTGAATATGACCAATGCAGATAAGTTATATTCTGAATGTTTCTTATTTGCCTGACACATTGACTCTTGATGCTGCTTCTGAAGCCCCACAGAATTCTACTCAATTTTTGGAAATGCCTCTTGATGAGATTTCAGTTAGGGCTACTTTGGTAGCATCATTTATATCAGAGTCTGACAAGGTTCTTATCATGAAATCTTATTTTTTGGAAGAAACAGGAAGAGATTACAGTGGTTGGTTCCTTTTCTGGCTTGAAGCTAACTTGACTAAGACAGAAGCTTTACCTCTGGGTAGTGACTTGACAGATCAATGGTATGGTGGATTTCCTTTAAAAGGGACTAAGGTTCTTTCAGATAACTAGCATCATTTTAGTTAAGTATACAGGGGCAGCCCAAGGGTGATACGGGACCATGGAGCCCGTTCCTCCCTGCTTGTTCATGAAGACCATAGCTACCTGGTTGTCCATCTGGTCTAACACATATTTGCCTGATAGTTAGGGCTGAAAAACCCGAAGGGCATTTGTGAAAGCACGAAGTTCCAGGAGACTGATCTGCATCTGGGATTTGTGGTCTTTCCACTGCCCTTGTGTGGTGAAGTTGTTCAGATGCGCTCCCCAACAGAGTTTGGAAGCATCTGTGGTTAGGGTGCACTGGGCTGGAAGTATCTGAAAAGGTGACCCTATTAGATTGGGGGGGGGGGGGTGGACACCACCACTGAAGGGAGTCAACTAGAGGAGAAGCTACACGAATCTTGTCTGAGAGCTGGCCAATCGCTTGAGACCTTTGGGACAAAAAAGTGTCCATTGAACTTGTCTCATCTGGAGACGGGCATATGTAACAACGTGTACTGTTGAAGCCATGGGTCTGGAAGGCATAGCATGTCTCGAGCCATCATGAAGCTTTGGCCCTGTATTGTGAGGTCAGCTCGATGAGGCATGTAGAACAATCCTTGGGAAGGAAAGCTCAGCCCTGACTTGTGTCTAGAAGTGCTCCGATGAATTCCAGCTGTTGCGCTGGAACAAGGTGTGACTTTAGAACCTTTAGAACGAGTCCTAGACTTTGGAGCACAGTGATAGGTAAAACTGTCTCTTTATCACACTGTTCTGGGGAGTCTCCCTTTATCAACCAGTCATCTAAGCAGGGGAAGATGGAGATCCCCAGTGTGCGCAAGTAGGCAGTGATGACTGACATGCACTTTGTGAAGACTCTGGGAGCAGAAGTAAGGCCGAAAGGTAGCACTCGATACTGGTAGCACTTGATACTGTGATGAGGGTGGATCAGCAAATGTGGGTAAACATCTTTGAGATTTAGAGAACACAGCCAGTCATCCTTCTGGAGATAGGGCAGAAGGGTACCAAGGGAAATCATTTTGAACTTTTCCCAAATGAGAAACTTGTTGAGATCTCTCAGATTTAGGATGGGCCTATATCCTCCCATTTTCTTTGGGATAAGTAAGAAAATGTGGAGATAAATAAGAAAGTAGGGAGAGTAGACGTCCGTGTGTTCTTGGGTGGGAGGGACTCTTTTGATAGTCCTCTGAGACAACAGGATGGTCGCCTCTGAGGCTAGAAGACTTACCTGCAGAGGACTGGCAGGGTAAGTCCTTGAAGAGGTGGTTGGGGATAAGCTGTGGAAGTGAAGCAGATAACCCCTTGTGACTGTGTTGAGAATCCATTTCTCTAATGTGATGAGTTGCCACCTGTAGGTGTAGGCACAAAGGTGGCCTGAAATGGGCAGGGGCTGGGGACACAGCAGAGGTTGAATGGCTATGCTTTCTAGGAAAGAGTCAAAAAACAGGTGCTTGCTGTTGTGCAGCATCTGGTTGGGGTTTAGGAGTCTTGGCCTTTTTAGGTTGGCAAGGACTTTGAGGTCTCTGCTGCTGTTGCTGAGACTGATAAGTAGTAGATGGTTGGTAAGAAGGATATTATCCCTTCTCTCTAGCACAGAAAGGCTTCTTAGAAGTGGTCTTCTTTCTAAAAGGGTTTGAAGTCTTTATAGAGAGGTGCCTGAGGGTAATATCATATGCTTCAAGTTCCCCTGCCCCCATAGTCAAATATGAGTCACGTTTATCATCAGGGAGGATAGGAGCAAAGTTCCCTAGATCCATGGAGACATCTTAAAGGTACATGCCCATATAAAGGGTATAGGATGTAATCCTAGAAGCAAGCATACAAGTTTGGAAGCAACGGCGTCCAAAGGCATTGAGAGCCATGGCATCCTTGCCAGGAGGCACAGACGAATGAGTCTTAGAACACTTAATATATAGTAACATAGTCACATTGTATATGATGGCAGATAAAGACCATCATGGTCCATCTAGTCTGCCAAGCAAGATGGCAAGAGTAGGTGCACCTGCCGCTCCATGCAGGTCACCCCTCCCCATGTCTTTGTTTAGGGGTGTACCCATCGCACCGTGCAGGTCAGCCCTATTTGTTGAGATAGCAGAGGCAGTTAAGGTTATTTTGATTTTATTCTGTTGCTAAAAAAGAGATCCACTGTGTCTGTCCCATGCCATTTTGAATTCTGTCACTGTATTTGCCCTCACCACTTCCATCGAAAGGGCATTCCAAGCATCCACAACCCTTCAGTGAAAAAGTATTTCCTGATGTTGCCTTTCAGTTTACTCCCTTGCAGCTTCCCTGTCTTTGAAAAAGGTTTGTTTGTTCATTAATACTCTTAAGTATTTAAAGGTCTGTATCATATCTCCTCTGTCCCTCCTCTCCTCTAGAATATACATATTTAGGTCTTCAAGTCTTTTCTCATATGTCTTCGGATGCAGCCACCAAATCATTTTGTTTGCCTTCCTCTGAACCGTTTCCAGTCTTTTTATATCCTTTGTGATCTCCAAAACTGAATACAATGTTCCAAGTGAGGCCTCACCAGTGACTTGTATAGTGGCATTAGTACCTCCTCCTTTCTGCAACCCAGCATCCTTGCCACCTTGAGATCCTCAGAAACAATCACTACGAGGTCCTTCTTCTGGTCCGTGCACACCAACTTCTCTCCCCCTATTGTATACAATTTCCTTGGATTTCTGCATCCCAAGTGTATGACACTGCACTTCATATTAACTGCCAAGCATTAGACTATTCTTCCAGCTTTTGTAGAGCTTTCCTCATGTTATCCACTCACTCAGGGGCATCAACTCTGTTGCAAATTTTCATGCCATCTGCAAAAAGACAAACTTCAATTTAGTCCTTCAGCAATATCACTCACAAATTCATTGAACAGTACTGGTCCCAGGACCGATCCCAGGACCCTGCCCCAGGACTGGTCCCAGGACCCTGGGGCACGCCACTAATCACCTTCCTTTCATCAGAGTGCATTCCATTTACTATCACTTTCTGTCATCTTTCAGTCAACCAATTTCTGATCCAGTTCACCAGCTTGGGACCCATCTCCAGGCTGTTCAGTTTATTGATAAGCCTCCTATGAGGAACAGTATCAAAGGCTTTGCTAAAATCTAGGTAGATCACATCTGAAAATGTTTTTCACTCAATGAGTAATCAAACTCTGGAATTCATTACAGGAGGATCTGGTAAAAGCTGTTAGTGTAGCTGGGTTTAAAAAAGGTTTGAACAGGTTCCTGGAGGAAAAATCCATAACCATTATTAAAGAGGATAAGGGAAATCCACTGCTTACCCAGGGATAAGCATTGTGGAATCTGTGTACCTTTTTGGGGACCTGACAGGTACTTGTGACCTGGATTGGCCACTGTTGGAAACAGGATACTGGGCTTGATGGACCTTGGTCTGACCCAGTTCGGCATTTCTTATGTTCTTATCACATGACCATGATCTAGTTCTCTGGTCACCCAGTCAAAAAAACCTCAGATTTGTTCGGCATGATCGTCCTTTGGTAAAACAAAGTAGCCTCGGATCATGCAACCTACTGGTTTCAAGAAAGCCCACTATTCTCTCTTTCCAGAGCGCCTCCATTACCTTTCCTGCCACCGAGGTAAGGCTTACTGGCCTGTAGTTTGTCATTTCTTCCCTATTACCACTTTTGTGAAGAGATACCACATCAGCCCTTCTCAAGTCCTGTGGAACTTCTCCTGTCTCCAAGGATCTATTAAAAGCATCCTTTAAAGGCACTGCGAGAACATTTCTGAGCTCTTTCAGTATCCTGGGATGTATCCCATCCGGTCCCATGGCCTTGTTCACTTTCAGTTTTGCAAGCTCTTCAAACACATCATCTTCTGTGAATAGTGTGGTATCTATACCATTCCCATTTGTATATTTGTCAATCACAGGTGGTCCTTCTCCAGGATTTTCTTTAGCAAAAACAGAAGTATTTGTTTAGCATTTTCACTTTTTCAATGTTGCTTTCCATGAATTCGTCTTCAGCACTTTTGAGTCTTGCAATTCTAACTCTGATCTTCCTCTTTTCCTGAATATACCCGAAAAAGTTTTGTCATCATGCTTTAGATCTTTAGCCATCATTTCTTCTGCCTTTGATTTTGCTACCCTTATTTTTCTTTTTGTCTCTTTTATCTTTATCCTTTTCTGTGTTCCTCTGTTTGTGAACTTCTGAATTTTATGAAAGCTGTGTTTTTTGCCTTTATTTGTGCAGCCACTTCTTTGGAGAATAATAGGTTTCCTTTTCCTCTTGTTTTTATTTACTTTCCCTACATATCTATCTGTTGCTCCTTTTATTGATTTCTTTAGTTTAGCCCACTGCAGTTCCACTTCCCTTAACTCCTCCGACCCTGCCAACTCCTCTTTCAGGCACTTGGCCATGTTACTGAAGTTAGCATTTTTGAAGTCAAGGACTTTGAGCTTGCTGTGATTGGACTCTGCCTTGGCTATTATCTCAAACCACACCGTGTGAGGATTGCTGCTGCTGCTCACATGGGCACCCACCCAGACATTCAACATGCTATTTCCATTGGCAAGTACTAAAATCCAGCATCAAACTTTCCCTGGTCGGTTCCATCACCATTTGTCTAAGCAATGCATCTTGGAGGGCATGCACAATTATTTTACTTCTTTCCAGATTTGCAGAAAAAATACTCCAGTCCACATTGGGTAGATTAAAGTGACCCAATATGATCACGTCCCCCTTCATGGCTACCTTTGCAATATCAATAATCAAGTCTCTCTATCTCTCCTAAATAAATTATAGCCAGCTATGGCTATATCCCATTCATGTGACTCGTTAAACCATGTTTCTATAATGGCCATAATGTCCAAGCCCATTTTCACCATTAGGGCTTCCAGGTCAGAACTTTATTGGCTAGACTTTGAGCATTTCTGCTCATTGCTTTCCAGCATTTATTGACTGGCTTGCCTGTATTTTGCATGGATTTTGTTCTACACACCTCTTCCCGCTTGCCATTGATGTGTGGGTTAATAGTGAGGCTGTCTCCAATGTTATTATGTTTTTGCTAGCAGTGACATTCTGAACTTGTTCTTCTCCATCCATAATCCCATTTTCCTAGTTTAAATGCCTCAATTTTTCACTTAGGATCCTTTTTCCTGCGACAGAGAGATGTAGTCCATCAACACAATATAGCCTTTTGTTGTTCCATCTATTTCCACAATCGCCTATATATCTAAATCCTTCTTGTTTGCACCAGGTTTGGAGCCATGTATTAAAATTGACTATGTGATGCAGCCTTTATGCCCTTTAATGCGTCTCATTGCCGATTCCACTACCATAGAATGGTGTGGAAGTTTAATTTTTTTCAAATCCTGGGCATGGAGGTACTCGATACATGGTATCTAAATGTTGCTGCCTCCTTGTGAGTTCAGGGGTATTGGAGAATCTCCAATTCTTCAGCCCTCTGTTCCGTTTCAGATGAAGCAGTGATGTGAAGGCCTGCCGCCATATCTCAGATGAAGTCCTGAAAGGGACATGTACTCTGGTGGGGAATGACGCCATGTATGAGGGGGGGAAGCAAGAGGTGGAATTGGCGGACGTGGTCCTGATGCAACCAGTTCAAGAACTGGCATCAGACCCACAGGTATGGGAACTGAAGCCAACAGTGGTATTGGAGTTACTGGTATTGGAGTTCCTGTCGACGCCGGTACCCTCCCGGATACCTGCTCTATTCTTTCTTTAGAGTTGTATTTTATTATCTTTTTTCTTCAAGCGGTTCCACTGCCCTTTTAGGTAATGCAGCGGCCAATAGCTTCCAAAAGGTCCTTTCAATAGCCAAAAAGTGCTGATCGATGGATGTTACCGATGCCTGGGTTGATTGCAATATGAGGCCAATAGCACAGGCCCAGAGCACGGTACCAGTAGCTCTACAGAGGTCGATGCCTTGGGAACGTCCTGCTGCCCCTGAGTGGCTCTGGAGGGTTGGTCCTCCCGTAGGGGCTGCTTGGACAATGAGACTTACTTCGATACTTGGTATTGGACTTCGATGCCAATAAAGATTTTGACTTATGTTTGGACTTTTGGAGACCCTAGACCAAGTAGAGGAAGTCAAGCCTCTCGACAATGCTGAGGCTACTGAAATTGAATCCGGGGCAGTGATTCACACTGCTTGTCCCTGTTCTGTAGGCATCGTTTGGTCATTTGCTTGCACAGTGGTCTGGCCTATTGTCCGGGCCCAAACATTTAAGACACCAATCACGGAATCAGTGACTGGCATAATGCCGGAACACTTGGAACATTTTTTAAAGCCACTGACATGACAAACAAAAATTATATAGGCCTGAGGCCTAAAAGGGCAGTGGAACCGCTTGAAGAAAAAAGATAATAAAATACAACTCTAAAGAAAGAATAGAGCAGGTATCCGGGAGGGTACCGGCGTCGACAGGAAGGCAGAGCACAGTAATAAAACCAAAAAATATGCAATTTTTTCAGAAGTGACAGGAAAGGCTTCCTGCTGGTTCTGTGGAAAACGAAGAACTGAACAGAGCTGTGAGGAAGGCAGCTGTGCAGGCGCAATGGAGTACTCCCAAAAGTTCTCCTATTTGGATGCTGGGGAGCATTCCCGTGCGGGCTCCGTCAGTACCAATGATACCCATCCGTGAAGACTGCATTCCTGCTTGATCCTGGATATCAG
This sequence comes from Ichthyophis bannanicus, assembly GCA_033557465.1. Taxonomy (NCBI): domain Eukaryota; kingdom Metazoa; phylum Chordata; class Amphibia; order Gymnophiona; family Ichthyophiidae; genus Ichthyophis; species Ichthyophis bannanicus. The sequence goes on from CM066034.1 coordinate 585,723,732, forward strand.
ATTGTATTGCATCTCCCACTATGCCCAGGGAGGCTTGATACTGGAAAGCCATGTTAAAGCTCTGTGTTAAATTTATAGCAGTGGACTTTCTAAAGTCTTTCATCCACCTCTGTGTAAAATTTATTCATCTTTGGACATAGGACCTGGGGGAAAATGCTGGCATGGAGACTGACCAATAAAGTTAGCAATCCAATATGGTCTTTGGCAGAAACGTAGGAAGATCAGAGATATGATGCTATGTGGTTGCAGCCTAATTTAAAAGATACATTTGATTCAATTTATTGTGGATTATTGTGTCTGAGCTCCAACAGTATGTATACTGGAATGATTCTTATTCAGCCTTTGGTCATGTGGGCAGTAGAGTTCTCCAAGGATGTCTTCTCTCTTTATCTTTGTTTAATATATATTTAGCTCTACTGGCAGAGGAGGCTCTGAAATTTGGGATGGAGGTACTTTTTTTTTTGAGTGCTGCCATTTTTGATGATGATGTTTAGTTGCTTGTATATGTGCCTAGTGACCATGGAGCAATTGGTAATAAGATAAGGTGATATTTTACTTACCAGTTAAATGTCCTTTCCTTGAGTCCTGCTAGACCAGTCCAGACAACTGGGTTGTGCTCCCCTACTAGCAGATTGGTGGAGACAAAGCAAGCACAGATTTCAATGGCATCACTCCTATGCCTCTATTCGCCTCAGCCACCAGTGGCCCCTCAGTATTTGTCCCAAAGCATATGGGAGAAAATGGCAAGCCTCACACAACCTTCAAAGTGGACAACAATGAGCAATGAAACAGTACAGAACTATGTACAGGAAAGCATATCAGTAGAGGATGAATCTGCAGAGCAAGTATATATTATAGCGACCCAAGGGTACCGCAACAGGGGCAGGCCCTGGACTGGTCTAACAGGACGCAAAGAAAGGACATTATCTGGCAAGTAAAATGTTATCTTCCATATCGTCCTGCTAAACCAATCCAGATAAGAGGGATGTACCAAACCTACAACTCCACTGGCTGAGAAGAAAACACAGCAGCTCACAAAACCCTTGAGCCAATGGCTGTGTCTGCTGCGCATGGACATCCAAGCGGTAATGCTTGACAAAAGTGGAAAGAGGCCCATGTCGCTGCCTGACAAATATCTGCAGGAGCTACCGAGTTCCAATCCGCCCACGAGCATGCTTGTGCTCAGGTAGAATGGGCATGCAAATCCTACGGAACTGGCCGATTCCACAACAGGTACGCCGAGGCAATGGCTTCCTTATTCCAGCGCTCCAAAGTCGACTTAGCCAAGCATCACCCTTGCGTGGGCCAGCAAGCAGCACAAAAATATGGTTGGACTTAGAAAAGGAATTTGTAACCTCCAAATACCGGAGAAGCACCCTCCAAACATCCACAAGGCGAAGATCCCGTTTCTTCTCCCAGCACTGCTCCTTCGAGAAGGAGGGCAGACAAACCACCTGGTTGATGTGAAAGGGACAAAGCACCTTGGGCAAGAAGGAAATCACAGTCCAAAAAGAAATGACCTCCTATGAAAAAGACAGATAAGGATTTTGGCAAGATAGAGACTGCAGCTCATAAATCCACCTTGTGGAACAAATTGCAACCAAGATGACCATCTTGGACATCAAATCCTTTAAAGCAGTGTGATTCAACAGCTCAAAGGGCACTGCCATCGGGGCTCTGAGCACCAGACCCAGATCGGGATCACAGACTGGAGGGGAGGACGCAGGTGCCGAACCCCCTGGAGAAAGCATGAGATGTCCAGATGCAAGGCCAGAGACTTACCAGCCACCAGACCTCGTAAACAGGCCAGAGCTGCTGCATGAACTTTCTGGGAGCTAAGGGAGAGGCCCTTCTCCAGGCCATCCTATAGAAAGGCCAGCAGAGATGGCATCTTTGGGCTCTGAGCAAAGTGGAGACCACCACCTGAGAGTAATCCCTATGCACTAACCGTCTCCTTTCAAGGGCCAAACCATAAGTGAGAAGGGAAACAAGTCCTCGAGGATGATCAGTCCCTGCTGCAATAGGCCCTAAGTGGAGACGCCAGCAGGAACCGCATTAGATCTTCAAACCCTGCTCTCCTCTGCCAATCTGGCACCACCAGAACAATTCTGCCTAGGTGGCACTCTATACATTGAATCACATGCCCCACAAGGGCCACAGAGGAAACACATACAGCAGACGCTAGCTTGGCCAAGGTAGGGTCAAGGCATGGACATCCTCAGATCCTGTCTCCATGTGATGACTGTAGAAGCGGGAAGTTTTGGCACTGGAGCGGGTCGCCATCAGATCCATTTTGGGGCAACCACAGCAGCACAGAATCAACTGAAACACCTCCTGACTCAACTCCCACTCTTCAGGATCCAGAAAGTGCCAACTGAGGAGGTCCACTTCCACACTGCCCACCCTGGCAGTGTGCTGAGCAGACTAGGCTAGGAAGTTCTTCTACAACCCAGGCAAACAGGAGAGCCATCTCCAGAGCTACCCTGGCACTCCTTGTGCCGCCTTGCCAATTGACAGTATCATGAAGATATAATGTGATTCATGCACAGAACAAAATTATTAGAAAAATACTAACATAATAAATAATACAATTATTTTCCATCAAGCAACATTGCAGAGGTCGTTGATGCAATTAGGGCATAAGTTCAGTAAATTGAGTAAAAGTCTGAATATAATTGCCCGGATAAGTCTGAGACCTGTTGCTTATTTATTATGTTAGTATTTTTCTAATAATTTTGTTCTGTGCATGAATCACATTATATCTTCATGATACTGTCAGAGTGGAACAAAAATTAATTGACAGAACTATTTGCTCTGAAAAAGTGACCATCTTTAGTTTTGCCTTGCCAATTGAAACAAACTACTGCCGTGGCGTTGTCCAAAAACACTCAAACCGTCTGGCCCTCAAACAGGGGCTGGAAACACAAAAGAACCAACTTAATGGTCCTTACCTCGAGGCGACTGATGGACCACACCACTTCCCTGTGGTTCCAATGGCCCTGGGCTGTACAGGTGTGGCAATGGGCTTCCCAGCCCAAGAAACTGGCATCCGTTGTCAGGAGGATCCAGGAGAAATCATCCAGTGGCATACCCTTCCTTAGATGGTCAGGCTGCTGCCACTACTGTAGGCTTGACTTCACCATCAATGGGAGCGAGAGTCTGCACGTGAACTGCTCAGAGACCATTGAGCCAGCAAGGTCTGCACTCACGGCTTCATCCCTATGGTCTCTGCCATTAATCCGAGCAGCTGAAGATAATCCCAGACTCTAGGAGCCTGCTGTGCACAAAACAGCATCAGGCAATCCAACAGTCTTTTGACTTTTTCCTCTGGCAGGAAAACGTTGCCCACTTCAGTGTTGAAATGTGCTCCCAGAAACTCCAGGGACTGGGAAGCTGGCTCTTTCCCCATTTGGTCACCTATCCGAGACGCTACTGAAAGGGAATGGCCCCGATGAGCCAGGTGTCCAGATATGAATGGACACAGATCCCTTGGCACCACAGCCGTCACCTTGGGGCAGTGAATAGCTTGAAGGGGAAGTTGGTGAACTGACAGTGAGAGCCAAGCACAGCAATTTGCAGATACTTCTGCTGATCCACCCAGATCGGGATATGAAAGTATGCTTGGCCAGATCCAGAGAAGCCAAGAACTCCCTTCAGTGCACTACATGAATTACGGAGCGCAAGGTTTCCATCCGGAAGCCCAGGATGCACGAGTGCTGGTTGACATCACTGAGGTACAGAATGGGCCAGAAGGAACAGTCGTTTTCTGGCACCACAAAATACAGTAGATTATCTACCCTTACCACACTTGTCTGGGGGAATGGGCACTATGGCCCTTAGGAGCACCAACTTTGCAAGGTGGACTTCGTCACGGCACTTTTGATTGCAGACCCACAAAGGAAAATGACGAATGCGTCCAGAATTGGCTCCTTGCATTCCAGGACACAGCCTAAATGAATGGTGTTTAGCACCCGACGATCCTTGGTGACCCAGGCCCATTCCTGAAAAAAAGAAAAGAAAAAAAAGGCAAAGCCTGCTTTCAACTGGAGGAACGGGCCCCTAAACCTTCACTGTGCAGTCCAGGAGGGTCCTTCTCCTTAGGAGACTGAGTCCCAGGGCCCACGGACCCCAAAAAAGGACTGAGAGTGAGCTCAAAGTGCAGAAGCAGAGGAGAAGAAAGGCTTTCCAGACTGGTAACAACTAAAGTCTCGAGATCCCCAGGAATCTTGCCAGCATGCCCATGATGGATGGGCAAAGGCTGACAAGAAATGAGCTCCTGCCCGCTTCACAGGCCCCTTGGACCTGTCTTCCGGAAGGTGGCAAGATTTTGTCAAACCCAGGTCTTTCACCAGGTTCCACAAATCAGCTCCAAACAGAAGCCTCCCCTTAAAAAATCAGTTGGGCCAGCCAGGCTTTGAAGGAGGAGTCAGCTCCCAGTGCCGGAGCCAGATCCACCTCTGTGACACAGTTGACAGGGCACTATCCCTGGCCGCCAAAAGTACCAGGTCATACATGGCATCCCAAAGGAAGGCTGTAGCCGACTTAGAAAAAGGGGTAGTATAATCTGGCGGAAGAGACTGAATCCACCAAAGCAGGCTTCGAGAAGTCAGGCTCACACATACTGTGACAACTGAAAGATAGACGTTGCTATGGTGAACTGACTCCTCAACAAGGCATCCACCTTTCAGTCTAGAGCAGTGGTTCTCAACCTTTTTTGTACCGTGACCCCTTTTATCATTGGTCAACTTGTGGTGACCCCCAATGATAAAATCAAATGCGTCTCTCTTCCTTTATCGTTAACGCATTGTCGCTGTAATCATTTGTTGAATTATTAATATATTATAGGCCTTTGCAATATTTTTTATTTATAAAATTTACTTCTTTAAACCACAATAACAAGTAACAATATTTTATTTCAAAATTATGATGATTTTGCAGTCAAATCACTAATATGAAATAAAATTATTTTTCTACCTTTGTTGTCTGACCAATTTATTCTCTGATCATGCTGGTCCCGATCTGAGGCTTCTGCTTTCCTGTCTTCTCTTAGCTCTCTTTCTGTCGTCTATGGTCCATCTGCCATTTCTTATCTCTTCTTTTGTTTTCTTCACTTCTTTCCATCAGCCTATTTCCAGTCCCAGTAACCCTCCCCAGTATCAGCCCCTTTCCAGTCCTCACTCTCAGTACCTTCCAATGTCAACTTGCATTCCCATGACTGCCATTGGTGTCCATTCCCTTCCAGTCCCCCTCCTTCCCCACTGACCAGTCCCTTCTAGTACAAATACCATGGCAGCCCCTCTCAGATCCACTCCCTTCCAGTTCCATTCTCCCATCCCCTCATATCAGCCCATTTGTAGCCTTAGCCCCCAGTTTTCTTACAGGGCTAGCAGCTCTGTCCTCCCCTCCCCACAATCAGCCCATTCCCAGTCAAAGCCCCCCAATCAGCTCGCTTCCAGTGCAAGTCCCCCCTCAACCCCATTACCAGTGCTAGCCTCCCCTAATCAGACCAATACCAGTCCTACTCCCCCATCAGCTCATTACCAGTCCTAGCCTCCCCTAATCAACTCATTTCCAATGCTAGTCCCTCCTCAACCCCATTACCAGTGCTAGTCTCCTAATCAGCCCATTACCAGTCCTGCCCCCCATCAGCCCATTTCCAGTCCTAACCTCCCCGATCAGCTCATTTCCAATGCTAGCCCCCCATCAGTCCATTACCAGTCCTACCCCCCTATCAGCACATTATCAGTCCCAACCCCCCCTTGATCAGTCCATTCCCAGTCCTAACCTTCCCTAATCAACCCATTACCAGTCCTAGCCCCCCCCATCTGCCCATTATAATCCTAACCCGCACTGTCTATCCTCTCTGTCCAGCATTTATCCCCCTCTGTCCAGTATGTCCCCCTGTCTCTTCCCTTTGTCCATGTCAGCCCCCCTCCTTCCCTCCATGTCAGCCCCCCCCTCTGTCCATGTCAGCCCCCCTCCCTCCCTCCCTTCCTCCATCCATCCGTCAGCCACCTCTCCCTCCCTCCTTCCATGTCAGCCCCCTGTCCATGTCAGCCACCCTCCCTCCTTCCATGTCAGTCCCCCCTCCTTCCATGTCAGCCCCCTCTGTCCATGTCAGCCCCTTTCCCTCCCTCTCTCCCTCCCTCCATCCCTGCATGTCAGTCCCCCTCCCTCCATCCATCTCTCCCTCCCTGTCAGCCCCCCCCCTCCGTCCATGTCAGCCCTCCTCCCTCCTCCCTCCATGTCAGCCCCCCTCTGTCCATATCAGCCCTCCTCTCTCCCTCCATGTCAGCCGCCTCTGTCCATGTCAGCCCCTTTCCCTCCCTCCCTCCCTCCATGTCAGCCCCTCTCCCTCCCTCCCTCCATCCATCCCTCCTTGTCAGCCCCCACTCTGTCCATGTCAGCCCCCTTCCCTCCCTCCATCCCTCCCTCCCTCATGCCAGCCCCATCGCAGGATCCCTGCCCCTCCTCCCCTCTTCCTGTCTGCCTGCTACTGCCCTGTTCTTCTGCAGCCGCGGCTCCCTGTCTCTTAGGGAACCGCGGCTATGCCTGTGAAGCCGGTGCGGAGCCTGTCTGTCTCTCAACAGGCTCCGTGCAGCATGCCATTGTCCCGCCTCCAAAGGAAGTGGTAAACAACTTCCTTTGGAGGCGGGACAATGCTGCACGAAGCCCATTGAGAGACAGAAAGGCTCCGCAACAGCTTCACAGGCACAGCCGCGGTTCCCTAAGAGACAGGGAGCCGCGGCTGCAGAAGATTGGAGTCTGTGAGTTTGCCATTTCCGAGAAGCGGACTCGGCAGCGGCAGCAACTTGTGTGCTTTTTTTTTTTTTTTTTTTAACAGCAGAGTGAGGCGACCCCCGTGGAATCCTGCGGCAACCCCCATGGGGGTCGCGACCCACAGGTTGAGAACCGCTGGTCTAGAGGATCATTTAAGGCCCATCCGCCTTCCACAAGGATGGTGGTCCACTGTGTAACCACCATGAAGTGCTCATTCACCTTAGGACTATCAAACCACACTATGCACTCCTCCAGGAGAGCGTACATCTTCTTACACACCCTTAACTCCCAAGGCGGGGAGCAGGGAGAATCCCACTCCGACCGCTCATATCCTTTCTCACCTCTGGGAACGGGAAGACAGCAGTGGATTTCTGCACCCCTTGCAGAAGCGAGTGCACCTTCGACTCCTGCTCTGTCCCTGGAGCATCTGCCAAGTTCCAGGCGGATGAAACCCTGGCAATCAACACTGCCAGTTCTTCCTTCTGGAATATGCACATCACTTTGGCCTCACTATAGTCTTCTGAAGGTGAGAGCACTACCTTGTCCACATCAGAGTCCAGCATGAAGACATCTGAATCCAAGTCACAGTCCAAATCTCGCACTGGTCCGAGATGACCCCCATCTACAAGGGACACCCTTTGTCGGGGACACTTAGCCAAAGGCAGTCGAACAAGGCTTGCACTCTCAGTCTGCCCCCCATGAAACTGGGTCTTGTGGCACCCAGAGGCCACAGGATCTGAATTTTATGACAGAAGGACCAGGCCTGCTGTAAAAAGGAAACAAGTACCAGGGAGGACGATACGGAGTCCGGAAGCTCACCTCTAAGAAAAGGCTCCCCAACATAGGGGGCATTGCTGCTGCAGATACACTTGAGGAGCGGCTCACGGCCCGGTCGCCAGACCCTCCAGCCGGCTGGATATCCTTATCCTCAGCACCATCTGCCACTTCCTGCCTTTAGGCAGGCAAGGCTATATTACTTATACCAGTCGACTGAGAGAGGGGGAGAAGACCCTCTAGGGACAACTCTGAAGCCGTAATGCAAGAAGAGCAGAATCCAGAAGCCAGAGATGAGGCATTATGCTTGCCATAGGCCAAACATTTCCTAGAAGAAGACAGAGTTAAGGCAAGCAGTACAACAGCATGCACGAAGGTCATGGTGGCCTAAAGGGCGTGTGCTAAGGTGAAATTAGACTTACCTGCTAATTGTTGTTCCTTTAGGACCTCCAGTCTAGTCCTGAACCTTAGAAGTTGTGTACGTACTCCCGCAGCTTGGAGACTGAGCATGTCAGAGTTTTGATGACACTAGTATAAGTGATCCAGGGACCGTCTCCTTACTTCAGTACCCTATTGACAAAGCAGACTCACCAGAGCAATAATTAAGTAAATATTGTCGTACCCCCTTTGCCTAGGCCAGAGGCTTAGGGCAAACAGGGCTGCCTTATTTGTCCTTAAATAAAGAGTCACTGATTTTCTCCACCAGGGAATTCTGGGAGTTGTAGTTCTTACTTAAAGACAAAGTAGTATGACCACTCGGGTTTGTTCAGGCAAAACAAGAAAATTTATTTTGGGTTCCCCTTTCGCATCAAATTCAAACACAAGGCAAAATAGGATTATTCTCCAAAGATAACAGGAACAAAATTGCATCGGGAACCTCAGAACTGAAAACACCTTTTCACATCACAGCTGTTCCCAGCTAATTCTTCAGCTTGTTAATTCACAGCTACCTCTTGTCATTCCAACCAGGTAAATTCATTCCATTTATATCCAATGTAGCTTTAGTTAATAAACTCAGGGTTCAGTGAATGTTCTTTAGTTTAACAGAAGGTCTTAGCTTTCTCCTAGCTAAGTACAATATTGCTCTTCAAAGACTACCTGTCTCAGTCCTTTTCTTAGCAATAATTAAACTTCCCTTCTACATAGAGAACAATCCATTGGTGCTTCATTACACCCAGAATCTTCCTCACAAGGATCAATCTGCATGTCCTCTTGCACCATACATTGCTTATCTTCCCCTGGGTTTTCAACCACACGTTCAAACTTACTGTTTTGTAGAAACTTCTGGAGTTGCTCTAAAAGCTGCTCTCCTGGATAAGAACTGGTTGTACCTTGAGAGTAGGCTTTTCTGTCTTGGAACAGTTTCTTTAATACTTTAATTGTATTCAGGTCTATCTCTCTGCTCGAGGCTGGGTTCTGGTTATCTCGGTCTATAACTGCTTGCACCCACCTTCTCTCAGCTTGGGTTCCTGGAACAGGGTTTTGCACACTCTGCTCTGCAGTCTGGCTCAGCTCATTAGCAACGTCCCCAGCTATCCATCTGCTGGACTCTGAAGCAGGCGTACCTTTCACCTTAGAACTGCTTCTTTGGTTGCTAAAACCTTTTTCCCACGTGGAGTAAAGCTTTCCACGTCTGCCTTCTCTTGGCTTCCTTGAACCAGGCTTCACTGCTCCTGAACCCTCTGGCTTCACAGCTGCTGGACTCTCAGCTGCTCTTTCTCCTTCTCCCCCTGCTGCTCTCACTGGGGCCGGCTTAAAAAGCTGCTTGCCTGCTACCACTCCCTGCTCCCTGCACATGTGCCTGTGATTAGAGCTCAAACCTACACCTAGGTTAGGGCTTGGGCGTGGCTCAGCCTCAGCTAGTATGTGTTTCTTTAGTTTATCTGAAGCTTGAACCCTGTGGAAACCTTGCCTGTCTCTTGTCTTAAAGGCGTATTCCCTATTTTCCTCTGTTTCCATCTGTTCAACACCACTCTCATCGTCACAATATAAACATTTAATCTTCAACCTTTTTCCAAATAAATATAGAACCGCTTTTCTTTGCAGCAATAGGCCAACCAAGAAACTAACCTAAGAGGATAACTCCCCCTTTCTGTCCTGTTTCATGTACATACTGTTTTATTTTTATATTTTCTGTTTTTTTTCCTGTGCTCTTACCTTAAACCAGAGGAAAGTGCCTCCCCTGTTCTCCATGTCCTAACTGAAGCACCGAGCCCCGCAACTCCGTCGCGGACCGTCAATACTAGTTCCTGTGCTTCAGGGTGTCGCCAGCAGACAAGAACAGGGAGGGATGCGGGACTAGACTGGAGGTCCTAAAGGAACAACAATTAGCAGGTAAGTCTAATTTCACCTTCCTTAGCGTCACTCCAGTCTAGTCCCGAACCTTAGAAGATGTAACAGAGCAGTAACACCATAACGGGAGGGTCCTGCTAGACCAGCCTGAAGCACTGTTGCTCCAAAACAAGAATCCCCCTCCGCCTGAACATCAATCCAGTAATGCTTTACAAATGTATGCAACAACGACCACGTCGCCGCTTTACAGATTTCAACTGCCGGCACCAAACTATACTCCGCCCAGGAAGCTGCCTGTGCCCTTGTCGAATGTGCTTTCGATCCTTTTGGGACCATTCTCCCCTTCAACAGACAGGCCGAAACTATTGCTTCCTTAATCCACCTAGCAATAAACGACTTTGAGGCCTGCTCACCCCGCTTACTCTGTCAGTCCTTCGGAACGAAGCTGTTCTCTGCAAATACTGTCTTAAGGCTCTGCCCACATCCAACCTATGTAGCTGAACCCCCTTCCTGTCTTTCTTTGCCTTCTCAAACACCGGCAACGACACCACCTGATTCACATGAAAAGCCGACACTACCTTCGGCAAAAAAGAAGGTACCGTCCTGAACACCACCTTGTTGAGTGGAGGAGTGGCCTAGTGGTTGTGGCAAGGTACTTCGGGCCGGAAGGTCGGGGGTTCAAATCCCACTAGAGGACAGCAACCTTGGGCCGGAAGGACTGGGGTTTCTAGTCCCACAGGTGCTCCTTGTGGTCTTGGGCAAGCCACTTAACCCTCCATAGCCCATGTTCCCTGTAAAATAGTTCTCTGTGTGCTGTGCTTTCCTGTCTAATCAATGTGTTTATACCTCAAAAATTTCCTGTCATGATTTGACAATTTCCAATCTGTAATCAAAACCGCTGCTGATCGCTGGAAGTAGCGGTATACAAATGTATACTAAATAAATAAATAAATAAATAAATAAATAAAAATCAAAGACCAAAAAAGGCTCTCTACACGACAAAGCTTGCAACTCCGAGATCCTCCTAGCCGAAGAGATAGCTACCAAAAACACCATCTTAAGGGTAAGGTCCTTCAATGTCGCCTTAGCTAAGGGCTCAAACGGTTCCCGAATCAGCGCCTCCAGCACTAAATTGAGATCCCAGACCGGAACAGATACTCTGCGCGGAGGTCTCAACAGAGAGGCCACCCTCAAAAATCTCTTCACCTCCGGATGCGGGCCCAGAGATTTCCCTTTCACCTTACCCTGAAAGCAAGCTAGCGCCGCCAACTGTACCTTAAGAGAGGCCGCCGCCAGGCCTCTGTCAAAACCATCCTGCAAAAACGACAACACTTGCGGGACCGAGGCAGCTAATGCCTTAATCCTCCTGTCTCCACACCAAGACTCAAATATCCCCCAAACCCGGATGTATGCCAACGAAGTGGATTGCCGCCGAGACCGTAACAACGTTGCAATCACCGCCACCGAGTACCCCTTGGCTCTTAACCTTCCCCTTTCAAGAGCCAAGCCGTAAGCGAGAACCGATCCACCTGCGGCATTGTTAACGGGCCATGAGATAGCAGGTTCCTCCTTATTGGTAGCCTCCATGGAGGCTCCACTAGAAAGCGCATTAAGTCGGCATATCACGGCCTCCTCGGCCAGACTGGAGCTACCAGAACTACGAGCCCTCTGTGCTGCTCTATCCGCTGCAGGACTCGCCCTATCGGAACCCACGGCAGGAATACGTATAGAAGATGCTCCTCCGGCCACCATTGTATCAGCGCATCCAGCCCTTCCGACATCCTTTCTCTTCGCCTGCTGAAAAATCTGTCCACCTTTGCTGAAGCACACGTCGCCATGAGGTCCATCCTCGGGAGCCCCCAGCGCTGTACTAGCAAATTGAACACTTCCTGATTGAGTACCCACTCTCCTGGGTCCACCTTTACCCGACTCAAAAAATCGGCTGTCACATTGTCCACTCCTGCTACGTGCGCTGCCGATAACGCTTCCAGATGCGCCTTGGCCCACCATAGTAACGCTTCCGCTTCCTCCTCTAGAGCCACACTGCCTGTTCCGCTCTGCCGATTGATGTAAGCCACCGCCGTGGCGTTGTCCGAAAACACTCAGACTGTACTTCCCCCCAGCCACCGCTGAAGGGCTCTGAGAGCTAGCGTGACCGCTCGTAACTCTAACCTGTTGATTGACCAAGTCCGCTCCTGTTCTGTCCACTGGCCCTGCGCATACTCCCCTTCGAAATGCGCCCCCCCAGCCGAACAGGCTCACATCCGTCGTCAACGCCCTCCAAACTGGACACTCGAGCAGCATTCCTTTTTCCAGACACCCTGGGCTCAACCACCACTGCAGAGACTGCCTCGCCTCCGGCGGGCAGACCAGTCTCTTGGACCACTGATCGGACTGATGCGACCACCTCCTGAGCAGTGACCTCTGTAACGGCCTCATGTGAGCGCTGGCCCACAGCACCATTTCTAGCGTGGCTGCCATTGTTCCCAATATTTGCAAGTATTGCCACGCCGAGGGAGCCTGCCTGCTCAGGAAGGCTTGGACTAAGCGCCTTAACTTGTCTATTCTGACCTGTGGCAGGTACACTCTGCCCTTGCTCATGTCGAACTGAGCCCCCAGATATTCGAGCTCCTGCAACACCTGCAACTTGCTCTTCACTAGGTTTACCACCCATCCCAGCAATTGCAGAAACTGCAGCACCCGCCTGGTCGCTGCCACACTCTCGTCTTCCGACTTTGCCCGGATCAGCCAGTCGTCCAGATAAGGGTGCACCAACACTCCTTCCTTTCGTAAAGCGGCCGCCACCACTACCATTACCTTGGTGAATGTCCTCGGTGCGGTCGCTAATCCAAACGGCATGGCTTGGAACTGAAAATGCCCCATGGGCACCAAGAACCAAAGAAACCTTTGATGCTCTGCCCTGATCGGAATATGCAGATACGCCTCCGAAAGATCCAGAGCCGTGAGGAACTCTCCCTGCTGAACCGCCATTATTACTGACCGTAACATCTCCATGCGAAAGTGCGACACCCTGAGACATCTGTTTACCCTTTTTAGGTCCAGGATAGGCCTCAAGGCGCTCTCCTTCTTTGACACTACGAAATATATGGAGTACTGACTGCAGCCGCATTGGTCCTCCGGTACAGGCACTACCGCTTTTAGCACTAGCAGCCTCGCCAAGGTTTCCTGCACCTCTGCCAGTTTTGCCCGTGTTCTGCAGGTAGACTGAACAAACGCCTCTCTCACTGGACACTGAAACTCGAGCGCATAACCTCTTTGCACGATTTCCAACACCCACTGATCCGAGGTAATCTGGGCCCAAGCTGGAAAAAACTCCCTCAAACAACCTCCCACAGGAACCATTCCAGCCTGGACCCCTCCTCGCATCATTGCAACTTCTTAACATTTGGGGAGGAGGAGGCCCCAAAACCCATGCCTGCTCCTCTAAAACCTCGAAACCCGAGGCTCTGTACTGAAAACGTCCTCTCTGAAACTGACCAAACCGCCGCAACTCTCTCTGCTGACTCCTGGAAGGCAACACCGGCCACTCCTGCTTCTGCTTATCCTCCGGCAACCTGCCCCCTTTGGAGTCCCCTAAATCTTTTACTAACTTCTCCATATCTTCCCCAAAGAGAAGTTTACCTCTAAAGGGGAGTTTTCCTAGCCGCGCTTTAGATGCCGCATCTGCCGCCCAATTACGAAGCCACAGGGAGCTCCTAGAGGCAACCACCGATGCCATACTCTTTGCCACTCCCCTTCTAAGATCATACTGGCTATCTGCTAAATATGTGGCTCCCCACTCTAACCGAGCCGCTTCCTCCACCGCCTCCTCAACCTGCAGCCCCTTCAACCTCTGGGCCCATCTCAAGCATGCCCTTGCCACCCAAGCCCCACAAATCTAAGCTTGCATGGAAAGAGCATTAACCTAAAACACCTGCCTCAACAGCGTGTCTAACCTTCTATCCTGTGTATCCTTCAGAGCCGCACTTCCCTCTACCGGAATGGCAGTTTTCTTAGCGACTGACGAAACGGCTGCATCCACTCGGAGACTTACATAGATCCTTATCCGCCTCCTGCAAGGGATACAGACGGTTCAACACCCTGGAACCCTTGAGGCCGGCCTCCGGCGTATCCCACTCTTCTTGTATCATCTCTTTAAAAACTCTATGAATCGGAAAAACTCTGAGACTTTCTGACCGCTTGCAGCAATGGATCCTCCAACGAAGCATCCACCCCCTGCTCCGCGGTCGGCATATTCAATGCCTTCATAGTCTCTGCAATGAGCGCAGTCGGCGACAAAGAGTACAAGTAAATGGAGCTCACTCTGAGGAGAAGGATGTTACCAGTGGTGTGCCCCAGGGATCTGTCCTTGATCCGTTTCTTTTTAACATCTTTGTTAGTGATATAGCGGAAGGGCTGTCGGGTAATGTTTGCCTCTTTGCGGATGGTACCAAAATCTGCAATAGAGTAGACACCCAGAAAGGGGTAGATAAGATGAGGAGGGATCTAGCTAAGCTTGAAGAATGGTCTAGAATTTGGCAGCTGGGATTTAATGTTAAAAAATGTAAGGTCATGCATTTGGGCGGCAGCAATCCGAGGGAGCAATACAGTATAGGAGGTGAAGTACTTTTGTCCACTAAAGAAGAGCGGGACCTAGGCGTGGTTGTGTCTGATGATATTAAAGTAGCTAAACAGGTAGAAAAGGCGACGGCAAAAGCTAGAAGGATGCTTGGGTGCATACGGAGAGGAATGGCTAGCAGAAAAAAGGAGGTGATAATGCCTCTGTATAAGTCTTTGGTGCGACCTCATTTGGAGTATAGTGTGCAATTCTGGAGACCGCACCTTCAAAAGGATGTGAACAGGATGGAGACGGTGCAGAGGGTGGCTACTAAAATGATTAGTGGGCTTCATTATAAAGTATATGAGGACAGACTTAAGGATCTTAATATGTACACCTTAGAGGAAAGGCGGGATAGAGGTGATATGATTGAGATGTTTAAATACCTCCGTGGCATAAATGTTCAGGGAGAGAGCCTCTTTCAATTGAAAGCAAGTTCTGCTACGACGGAACATGGGATGAGGGTGAAGGGAGATAGATTCAGGAGTGATATGCGGAAATATTTCTTTACGGAAAGAGTAGTGGATCCATGGAATAGTCTCCCAGTGGAGGTGGTAGAGATGAGGACAGTAACTGAATTCAAAAAAGCATGGGACCAACACAGAGGATCTCTAAAGGTAAAAAGTGGACTGTTGTAGTTGTTGATATGGAAGGACAGACTAGATAGGCCATGTGGTCTTTTTCTGTCATCATGTTTCTATGCTTCTATGTTTCTAGTCAGCTCCTCTCTCCAAAACACCCTGACAATTCTAGCCTGGTCCTCCGGCTCGGCCCACTCGCATTCCTCCAATTCCGTGTCAACGTCCGAATCATTCAGAACCCCGGACTGCTCCTCCAGTGCTAAGTCCAGATCCACGCACTCGTCTGACAGCCTGGCCCTTTTAACTGGTACTGCATCCGTCCCCTTGTCCCGTGGCGTCCCTTGTCTCCTTACCCCCGCAGAACTCTCATCCTCTAGACTAGCCACTTTACTCACAGCACCGCCAAGGGTCTGCTGTAGCAGTACCAAAAACTGCTGAGAAAAGATGGCCCCAAAACCTCCCTGTGTGGAGGCCTGGGGCAAAGAGACCTCTGGTGCCGCCGACAGACCTGGCACCGGCTCCTGGGACAACACCGGAGGGTGCAGGGAGTCCCCCGCCCCCACCCCCTCTGTAGCATTCACTGCCTCACTCTGCTCCTCCATGCCTGAAAGTGAAGCCCCGAGTACACAGCCTCTGCACACACCCCTGCCTCAGATACGGTCCCTCTCCGGACCCCACACAAGAGGCAGCGAGGCTTAGAAGGCATCAAAAGCACTCCGCTTGGCCCTCCACTTAAACTTGAGCCACTACTGCCCGTTTAACCTTTATTCTTCTCTTTTTCTTTTTTTTTTTTTACCAGAAACTATCCCAGAAATTGTCAGCAATCACTCGCTCACTCTGTACCTTCAAATTGCAGTCCTCCACCACGTTCCACTCTGCCCCAAACTGGAGAATGGAGAACTGCACTGCTCCCGTGCAAAAAAAACCCCATGCGTTTAAAATGGCCACCGGGACACACCAGCTCCTGCCCGATACTGCCTCAGCCTCTAGCCATTCACATCGTTTACCTTCGGGCTGCCTCCTTCGACCTGGTTAGCAAACCTGGTGAACAGGATATATCTGCTGAATATCTGTGGTTGCCACCAGTAGATACCCCAATACTAACCAGCCAGCACTGGGATATTCTGGGGGTGGAGTTGAGGTAGCACCTGGGGATAACCAGTAAGTGGTGATATTGACTGGTTTAAATGGAAAGGAGAACATAAGATATGCCATACTGGGTCTGACCAAGGTCTTTGGATCTTTCCTCCAGGAACTTGTCCAAACCTTTTTTAAACCCAGCTACACTACACTTTTACTACATCCTTCGGTAGCAAATTCCAGAGTTTGACTACACGTTGAGTGAAAAAATATTTTCTCTTATTAGTCTTAAATAGGTTACCCTGTAGCTTCATTGCATGCCCCGTGTCTTTGAATATTTTTGATGGCATAAACAATTGACCTACGTTCCACTCCGTTCATTAAGTTATAGACCTCTATCATATCTCCCCTCAGCCGTCTCTTTTCCAGGTTGAAGAGCCCTAACCTTTTTAGCCTCGCTTCACAGGGAAATCCTTCCATCCCGTTTACCATTTTGGTGGCTCTTCTCTGTACCGTTTCTAATAATGCTATATCCTTTTTAAGATACAGCAACCAGAACAACACACAATATTCAAGATGCGCTCGCACCATGCAACGACACAGAGGCATTATAATATCCTTTGTTTTATTTTCCATTCCTTTCCTTATGATACCTATCATTCTATTTGCTCTCTTGGCCACCGCTGCACATTAGGCGGAGGGTTTTAACAAGTTATCCACGATGACGCCTAAATCTTTTTCCTGGGAGGTGGTTCCTAAGGTGAACCATTGCATTGTGTAACCATAGTTTGGGTTTTTCTTTCCTAGGTGCATAACTTTGCACTTGTCCACAATAAATTTAATCTGTCATTTGGATGCTCAGTATTCCAATTTATCAAGATCCTCTTGCAATTTTCCACGATCCTCATGGGTTTTAAGAACTTTAAATAGTTTTGTGTCATTTGCAAATTTGATAACCTTACACATTATTCCCATTTCCAGGTCATTTATGAATATGTTAAAAAGCAGCGGACCCAGCACAGATCCCTGGGGTACTCCACTATTCACCTTTCTCCATTAGGAAAATTGGCCATTTAGCCCTACCTTCTGCTTTCTATCTTTTAACCAGTTCCTGATCCACAATAGTACACTGCCTCCTATTCTATGATTTTTTAATTTTGCCAAAAGTCTCTCATGAGGGACCTTGCCAAAGGCTTTCTGAAAGTCCAGATACAACTATATCAACTGATTCACCTTTGTCTACCTGTTTATTCACACCTTCAAAAAAACACAACAGATTAGTAAGACAAGACCTTCCTTGGCTTAAGTCTCATGTTGGCTGTCTTCCATTAAACCATGACTAACTACATGTTCAGCAATTTTGTTCTTTATGATGATTTCTACTATTTTTCCCGGTACTGATGTCAGGCTCACCGGTCTATAGTTTCCCGGTTCACCCCTGGAACCCTTTTTAAAAATTGGCATTACATTGGCCATCTTCCAATATTCAGGTATTACAGATCATTTTAATGATAGTTCACAGATTATTAATAGTAGGTCTGGAATCTCACATTTCAGTACTTTCAACAAACTTGGATGTATACCATCCAGTCCAGGTGATTTGCTACTCTTCAGTTTATCAAATAGTTGTAATACATTTTCCCGGTGTTTCGCTATTTCTTTCAATTCTTCCGCAGCATCTTCCTCAGTAAAGACAGAAGCAAAGAATTCATTCAGTCTCTCTGCTATGGCCTTGTCCCCTCTCAGTGCCCCCCTTTACCCCTCTATCATCTAATGGTCCAACTGACTCTCTCATAGGTTTTTTGCTACCAATGTAATTGAAAAAGTTTTTATTATGCGTTTTTGCTTCAACAGCAAGCTTCTCAAATTCTCTCTTTGCTTTTCTTATCAGTACCTTGCATCTAACTTGCCAGTGCTTGTGTTGTTTCCAGTTTTTGTCATTTGGCTTCTTTTCAACAACAGCCTCTCTGACCTCACCTTTAAACCATGCCAGCAGTTGTTTGGACTTCCTTCCACTTTTCTTAAAGTGTGGAATACAGCTGGTCTGTGCTTCCAAGCTAGTATTTTTAAACAACATCCAAGCTTGATGTAAATCTTTAACATTTGAAACTGCTCCTTTTATTTTTTTCTTAACTATTTTCCTCATTTTATCATAGTCTCCCTTTTGAAAGTTAAAAGGTAGTACTGTGGATTTCCTTACCCTCCCTCCTCCATTTATTAAATCAAACATGATCATGCTATGATCACTATTGCCAAGTGGCCCCAACACCCTTATCTCTTGCACCAGATCTTGTATTCCACTAAGAACTAGGTCCAAAATAGCTTCCCCTCTGGTCAGTTCATGAACCAGTTTTCCAAGAAGCAGCCATTTATTTCATCTAGAAACTTTATCTCCCTAGCATGTCCTGCTGTGACACTGACCCAGTCGATACCGGGATAATTGAAATCACCCATTACACAGGTACACTAAAAAAATTTTTTTTTAAACTGCCTCTAATGTTTCGATTGATTTTTACGTTTTTTGGTGCGCTGAATCCAAATCTGGTAACCAATTTGCTCCATCACGTACAGATTTTTTGCTACATTGGGTTAGCAGTTTGAGGTGAACGTTTCAGATTGAGTGCGATCGAGATAAAAGTTTCTTGGATGAATTCTTTATACTAATTGTTTAGTAGTTATTCAAATGAGAATAAAGAAAATTGTAACAAGGCAGCACATAAGAATAATGTCAACAAAACACACTGTGATTGTAGCAAAATTGTCTGCACTTAAAATAGCCACATACATGTGCACAAATATTGAGCATATAAGAGCGAGGTTAGACACAAAGCAAAGCAAAGAAATGTGCAAAAAATGTTGTACAGGTATGTATGTAAGAATAGAAAACGCAAACCGCACCATTGCAATACATGAAGACAAACACCCGATGATGTGAAAATAAAATTCTAATAAATGAGATCCGACACTGTGGTAATAACTAGCAAATTTTTATTTCAAAGTTTAGTAAAAACACGATATTTGTCAACACAGTTTAGATTTTAAAGTCATTCTTGGGTCAATCAATCTCCTGGTGGGCCCATTTCTTCTTCCCCCGAATGCTTCTCTTGGTGCGTATTTTTCATCTGGGGTTTCCCGCAGCAGCAACCAGCAGAAATCAGCCATCATAGTGGTGTTCCATCTTCCTTGGTACCTTCTCTCTGCGTCCTTGATGTCCTGGTGAAACCTTTCACCTTGTTCTTCACTGTACACCCCCAGGTTTTCGGGAAAGTAGTTCACATGGGAGTGCAAGAAATGGACTTTCAGGCTCAAGTTACAGCCTTGTTCTTTGAAGGCATTGAGCATCCTGGCAACAATATCCTTATAGTTCTCATCCCGCCTGTTCCCCAAGAATTTGAGAACAACATCCTTGAAGGAATCCCAGGCTTCTTTTTCCTTCTCAGACATTGTTTCAGCGAATGCTCCATCTGAAATGAGTTTCCTTATATCAGGGCCAACAAACACTCCTTCCTTTAGCTTTGCTTCAGAAAGTCGGGGGAACTTTGAGCAAAGGTACCGAAAGCACTCACCATCTTTTGGAAGGGACTTGATGAATTGCTTAATGAGACTCAACTTAATGTGGAGAGGTGGTAATAGAATTTTATCACGAGGTACCAAGCTCTCATGAAGAACATTTTTCTCACCGGGTCTCAAATACTCCCGAATTGGCCAGTCTTTTTTCCCCCAGTGTAGGTCGCGGGCCCGGCTATCCCACAAGCAAAGGAAGCAGGGATATTTGGTGAAACCGGATTGCTGCCCTAATAGCATGGATAGAATTTTAAAGTCTCCACAAATCATCCACTTATGCTCATCATAACGAATCTTCTGAAGAATCAGGGCCAAATTCTCGTATTTTTCTTGGAGAATAACAGAGTGAGCAATAGGAACTGAAGCGAATGTGTTGCCATTATGAAGAAGAACACCTTTTATGCTGTCTTTTGACGAATCAATGAACAGCCGCCATTCAGCAGGATCATACTTGACTTTAAACTTTTCCATCACTCCGTATATATCGTTGCAAAATACCAAATCTTCCTCTTTGCTGAAATACTTCAAAAATTGTGTCTCGCAGTTGCGGTACCAATAAAAAGTTGTTCCTGGTGACAATAGATTTTTCTGTTTAAGCCGAGAACCTAGCAGTTGGGCAGCATCTTTTGGGAGTCCTAAATCCCGGACTAAATCATTCAATTCAGCTTGAGAGAAAAGTTCAGGTTTCGGATCTGGTTCAATTTCAAACACGGAAGTACTGGACTCATCGGGAAAAGCCATCTGATGAGTCTCATCATGATCAGAACCGTCCACACAAATATGATCCAAAGATTTTGGTGGTTCAGGCACAGGTACTTCGTTGCTATGAGGCATAGGCCTAATTGCTGAGGGAAGGTTGGGGTAACTTATTACGTTCTTATTTTTTAAGTTGTATCCCTTCACAATGCAAGAGCAAAAATAGCAGTCACTGCTGTGGTCTCTTTGTTCACGCCACATCATAGGTATTCCGAAACGAAATGCTTGTTTTTTACCTTTCATCCATAAGCGTAGATCTTCCTCACATGTCTTGCACACTTTGTGAGGAGCCCACGGTTTGTCTTGATCGCCTAACTTCAAACCGAAATAGGCGAAATATACTTTTTTAATAAATGCAGAAATGTTCCTCTGCCGCTTTTTCACGGTATATTCCCCACAAATAAAACAAAAACTGTCCGGAGAGTTGACGCAACCTCTGGCTCTGTGAGCCATCACAAATACACAGCACTGCAAACTACAACTGTAGTGAACCACTTCGGAATAAAGCTGGATTACGACTGAGCAAACAAAAGGTAATAATGAACTTGCAAGAAACTGAAATTTGACAGGAACGTTCATGTCGCAACCACCGTGTTTGAGCGAGCGAACGAGGCGAGGCGAGGTGAACAGGAAAGAACATGCGCCAGCGCGAGTACTGGATTTAGCCCCCCGCCTCCCAATTGTCCTGTTAATGTATAAAATGAATACAAAACACTCTAAAATATCATGAGGGAGTGCTTCTAGTTAGTTAACCATTACAACCTCTATTTTGGGCCAAGAAAATAAACTGCAGTCGGCTAAAAAGAAATTATGTGAACATTCCTTATATGGGTAAGAAATCTAATTTTGCAAGAGAACGTGACGTGATGGAACATTTTGGCTATTTTTCCTGGATTCAGCACCCCAAAATCTATAGGAATCAGTTGCAAAACTGGAGGCAGTTTTTTGGTAGTGTACCTGTGTTATTATTACTATGTTGTAACATTTGTTAGCTTTCCTGATTTCTTTGAAGATTTCATCATCGATTTATTCATTCTGGCCAGGCGGTCGGTAGTACTCCCACTGCCATCGCCTTCCCCTTTTTACATAGAATTTAGATCCATAGAGATTCTACAGTGTATTTTGTTTCCTGCAAAACTTTAATCCTGTGTGACTCAATGACCTCTCTCTTACATAGAGTGCAACCCCTCCACCAATTTGATCTATTCTATCATTGCGATATAATTTGTACCCAGGTATCACAGTGTCCCACTGGTTGTCCTCCTTCCATGTTTCTGAGATACAAATCATATCTAACCTCTCATTTAGTGCTATATATTCTAACTCTTCCATCTTATTTTTTAGACTTCTAGCATTTGCATACAAGCATTTTAAAGACTGCATTTTATTCATATTAATCTGGCTATTGGTAGGCATGGGTAATTTGGAATCTTTAAGCTCTGTCTGCTCCACACTCAAGGGCATTTGGGCTACTTTACTCTTTTTTGGAACCTCTCTGCTTTTGGTAGTATCCTTCAAGGATACATTGTTCCGAACCATGTGCTCTTGGGCGACTGTCGGCTTTCCCCTATTATTTAGCTTAAAAGCTGTTCTCTCTCTTTTTAAAGATTAATGCCAGCAGCCTGGTTCCATCCCGGTTAAGGTGAAGCCCATCCCTTCGGAAGAGCCCATCCTTTCCCCAGAATATTCCCCAGTTCCTAACAAATCCCAAACCCTCATCCTTGCACTATCGTCTCATCCACGCATTGAGACTCCGGAGCTCTGCCTGCCTTTTGGGTCCTGTGCGTGGAACGGGAAGCATTTTGGAGAAAGCTACCCTGGAAGTTCTGGATTTCAACTTCCTACCTAAAAGCCTAAATTTAGCCTCCAGAACCTCCCTACCACCTTTTCCTATGTCATTGGTACCAACATGTACCAAGACAGCAGACTCCTCCCCAGCACTATCTAAGACGCATGGAATCACTGGAACACTAAAGTTAACATTTTTTTTTATTTATATTTTCCAGCAAATACAAACCAAAGAGAAAACCAAATTACAGTAAATAAAATATACAATCCTTCTCTGGAACACAAAATAATCAAAGGCTGAATACAGCCCACCCCACCTTGTCCCTCCCATCATCATGCGATCATCAGGGGCCATATGAAAGAAACATAAAACATCTGCAAGCCTTCCAGGCCTGCAGGGGGCTATAGAAGGGCAAGTGTACTCCACTACAGAGAAAATAAGAAGGTGGTTTGTCTGATGACCCCCTTCACTTAAGAAAGAGGAAGATGTAAAAGAAACTGCCACACCGTGGTATTTGCACCTATGAGTAGCATAGGCACAAGTGTACCACCATAGGCCTCAACCAAGATCTGTATGTTTCCAGTTAGAAACAGCGAATACAGGGCCATTCCCAATATGGAACTAATTCAGACAGACAATCCCTTTATAAGGACAAGCTGTCAATTACTTATTGAAAAACAACCCCAAATCAGGAGAGAGTGGCCCTGAATCCCAATGCCACCCTAATACAGTTCCATATTAAAAAAACAATAAGATTGAATGTTAGGACAGTCCTACACCACCTGTCTCAAAGTGCTGACATCTCCTTGCTGAAACCGACCCTTAATCTCAACTGCATATTGAACGCATGCCTACGGCCCCCTCCACCCATCGTACACCTTGCTGTGGCGAACGCCATAGTATTAGGCCAAAGAATTAGGAAGACACATCCCCCCTTCCTCGTAATAAGACCCTATCCTCCAAAGAACAAATCTAGGCGGTTAATTCTCCATAAACATTGAACTAGAGTTCTATCACTTTGACACTGTACTTTCCTTGTAAGGAATACTGGTAGTATTCCTATTACATAATTCACTTTAGGAGTGATAAGACATATCTATATCTTCAAGACGACCCCACCAAGAAACAGACCGATGACCACATTACTGTATATAACTAGAGTTCGTTTAGTCAAATAGGTTAAATAAGATCACAGCATAAACATAGCTATGAGACGCATGGATAGTAGATTCACTAATTCTAGAACTAAGTCCCTTGGAAGCTAGGAAGAGACAGCACATGGATTTTAAAACCATGGGGGATAGAGCTTTCCATGCTAATATGGCCACCCCATTACTCTTATGATGGGCAGCTGAAAACCCTTAGAATAGGGCTTAGATCTCTAACTACGACAACTCCCTTACATTCAAATGTGTCTCCCGCAGCAATAAGATGCCAACACTTTCTTTCCATAAAAAAAGCATGTTGACAATATAGCTCCGAATTTACAATCATATGTTGCAGAAACAGATCAATATGTAGCATTTAGTTTTACACTGTAGAACAATTTCTTAAGTGCCTTTAAAGTATGGCTGTATCTATAGCCCAAAGAGAGGAAAAAAAGGCCCTATTTGATCAAACGCAATAACACACCTAATTCTACTAAAACATTTCCCCAAACCACCCAAACCCAGGGGGGGCTATATAACACACAAAACTTAACGGGTGAGTCCGCTAGGACAAAACAGACACGGAGGGCTCATTGACCCAACACTTCCACATTTCTGCAACACTCAAAATAACGCATCTTGTCCACCTCCTCCACTAAGAATAAAGACAATGTCCTTCAAAAGACATTGATGAGCAGGGACTGTCTCTTACATGTTTCTGTACAGCGCTGCGTACGACTGGTAGCGCTTTATAAATGCTCAGTAGTAGTAGTAGTAATGCTTAGATGTCATTTCTGCGTGACTAGGTCTCCTTCACACGATCTAAGACCAGTTAAATGCCCATGATAGCAAGCGCCCAAACTGTAGCAAGTAAGAGATGCAATATAACCTTCACCGCATCACCGCCGATTCTTTATCCTCCCGAAATGCGCACAGATCTCCGGGATCATCAAAAGTTTTGGTCTGGTTGTGCAGCGTGACTTTCACGTGGGCAGGATATAGCAGTCCAAAACGGGCCTTCAGTTGAACCAAGCGTGGACACACCACCAAAAGACTCCTTCTCCGATCCATCATCGCCTTTGCGAAGTCCGGGAAGAACAGGCGTTTATGCCCTTGATATTCCAAGGCTGAAAGTGTTCTGGCTGCTCCCATTATTTGCAATACTTGTTGAAAACATAGAACTTTCAAGATAATTGGGCATGGATGCTTGCCCGTGACCACGGACTGAGTAGGCACTCTCTGAGCGCACTCGATCTCAAACGGCATATTGAAATGCAACCTTAATACACCTGGAATCATGGCCTACAAAAATGATATATCATGACCTTATGCTCCCTCAGGAACTCCTAGGATTCTTATGTTGTTCCGCTGAGAGCAATTATCACTGTCTTCCACCTCTCTTTGCAGTGAACGTATTAACTTGGCCTGCTCTTCAACGGCCTCGAGCCTCTCCCCATGTGACGCCACCACCTTCTCTACCTTCTCCAAACGAGCCGTATTTGACTCCAAAGAGGATCTCAAAGCGTTGATATCTTCCTTCATTGTACATAGCGATTCTCCATTAGCTTTGATCAACTCTTTGACCGCCCAAATCTCAGCCAAGATCTCCTGCGAAGTCTCAGGACCATCTCGGGTGACCACCATTTTGTGAGGTGAGAGAGGTTCCATCTTGGATCTCTTTATGCTAGCATTTTGAGATACTTGTAAATCCAGTCGCGTCTGTTTGGAGCCCGATATAGCTGGGGTCGAATGGTATCCAAGTAGGTAGGAACTATTTGATTAAATATTGCAGAAATCAGGATTCTTGTCTATTGCCCTCCGGGGCACCGCTCTTACACGTCCATCTTGACCAGACATCAGGCTCCGCCCCCCAAAGTTAACATTTTTTTAGATAAAACACTATTAGCTCGCAATAATACCATATGGTCCTGGCTCCTTCAAGTTTGCATTTCAATATGATATAACTTTCCATTCGTTCAACTAATAATTTTTTCTTCAAAATTTAGTATGTTTTCCCTATGTATTTTAACACCCTGTCTCTGCATTCTTCCCCTCTGGCCAAAATAGAATGTTAATACATCAAGGCTTGCTTTGGGCTCTAGGTTCAAATGAGCACCTTACAAGTCCTGGCTTTTGTAGACACTGCAGGCTCGAATTTGGTGGTGTTTAGGAACATGTGATTCAGTGTTATGTTTAGAATTATATACACTTTTCAACATTGGCTTTTTTCTGTTTCCAAGATACAAAAGCGTCTATATTAATTTTCTAACAAATTACACTAGGACAAAATATTTTACAATTCTTTTAGTTTTAGAATCAGGTTGTCTTTTCATAGTTTTTTCATGGTTTTTCATTGTGCCTTTGGTGCCATGACGAGCCCCTTTAAAACACCTGGTGAAGTTTTGTTCAATTTCTTAGTTCTTTCAAGCACTGACACTTGTTGTGATGAGACATACCATATGCTTTCTCTTTAGAGCCTGTTCCATTTGCCTGCATATCTCTTATAGTGTGCTATGTTTGCAATCATAACTTTGATGTTTATATAATGGAGAATATTCCTGTTTATTTTTAGTGAGATCTTTAGCAAAATGATTTTTGGCTCTGCACATGTTTGTATTTTCTTTTTTTTTTTTTTTTTTTTATTTTATTTATAAATATGAAAAGATTACAAAAGGAAAATCTCAATACTTCAACAACATTAAAGATAATATCATTAAAGAAAAAAGGAAAAACAAAATAAGCCCACATTAAGGAGAGCTACATTCATAAAGGTATTATAACAATAATAACCGACAGGTCCTGGCCATAAATTCATAAGCTCAATATACATTGTCAGGAGAAAAAAAAAAAAAAGTAAACTATTTATCCTCAAGAAAACTCTGTAATTGCTCCACCTCGGAGAACACATAATAATTACTCTGAAATACCACCTAACATTTACATGGAAACTTAAGGTAAAATGAGGCTCCCAGGGCCAACACCCGCGGACGCAACTGCAAAAAAGCTTTGCGTCGTGCTTGTGTGGCCCTGGAAACGTCAGGAAAAATTTGAATGGGTTGTCCACAGAATTTCGAAGATTTTTGCTTAAAATAGGATCGCAAAACTCTCTCTTTGTCAGCCTGTAAAACAAAAGTTACTAACAATGTATCCCTTGAGGATATTTCATCCATAGAAGATTCCAAAAAATCTGAAATATCTAATGTAGAGGAAACTATACTGTGGATCTCCCCCTTGCTCTACACCTCTTACCACCCTCCCTTTAGGAACATAATATACTTGAGAGAGCAAAATATCACTCCCATCTTCAAATAACAAAACATCCTTAAGGTATTTCTGAAATAAAATTAATGGAGACAAATAATGAGTTTTGGGAAAATTTAACAAGCGCAAGTTTTTAGAACGAAGTGAATTTTCCAATAGTTCATCCTGTCGGTGTAGAGCACATGTTTGTATTTTCAAGTGGATAGACAGTAAGTTCCTGTTACTATTTCACATACAGATTGCATTTTGTTTTTTGTGTTCACAACTGCTTATAGTTTCATGGGTGATCACTTTGACTGTTAAACGGGAACACTTGACACAGGGCTCTTTGGGGACCCGAAACATGCATGTCGTGAAGCTTCAAACCCAATGTTTACTTATGGAGGCCGAACATTGCCTGTTCATAAGGTAAGTGTTGGACACACTATTTCTCATGTGGTTTTGGATGATTTACTCAATGAATAAAAAGGGTTCTCCCGACATTGAGGGGAGAGTTGCCATCTCTCCTGCTCGTGTCGGTTGATCCCGAAAAAAACTATAGTTGCGGCAAGCAGGAGTTATATTTGGTTATTGGCAGCACCCAATGGTGTATTTATCAATGACTTTCACATCACATCTTCTTTACATTGTAGTCATTTGACATTTGGAGGTTAGTTTACATTGACTATAGTTTCATGGTAGCAGATGCCATCTTCATGAGTATAGATGCCTTTTAATGATATTCCCACTAATCATTTTATTTCTAATCCCCTGGTACTTTTATCTTACCATTATTGTATTTATTATTTATGGTTTAAAACTTTTACTTATAGTCATGTGCCTTTTTACTTGCTTTATTTAGTGATTAATTTTAATATATTAGTATTTAGATATTTAGTTATACTTTTGTTTACGAGGTAATATATACACTGGGTCCCTCATATATGTTTTTAGTGTTTATATTGTTTACTAAATATGTTTATTTGTTTGTGTTGGAGGTTTTTAACCACATAAACCCTGACAAAGGCAAAGGTTGCCGAAACACTGCTAGTGTTGCGGTGTTAAAGTCTGTTCCATGTTAAGAGGGTGTGCTGGTCTCCTTGTTCCTTTGTGCTCCTTCTTGGCTTTTACAAGGGAACATGCCTTCCTTTGGACTCTCCATGTTTCTGTGACCTTATCCACTGATGAGGTGACCGCATTTGGGGTCACGACCCCTAGTTTGGGAACCATTGCCTGAAGCTCACTCACCCTGCATGCTGAAGTGACTCACCAGAAACAATACCTTCCAGTCAAGAACTTCAGAGGACAGGAATTAAGCGGCTCAAAGGGAGCTTTCATGAGCTGCGCAAGAAGAACACTGAGGTCGAAGACACTGTGGAAGGCCTATAGGGAGGCTTTGAGAGAAGCAACCCCCGCATAAAGCGCACAACTAAAGGCTGTACCGAGATGGACTTGCCTTCCACACCTCAATGGTACGCTCCAATCGCACTGAGATGGATTCTGACAGATCGGAAAGGTGCAGAAAATATTCAAGCACTTTTTGTGTGGAATAGACAAAGGGATCTGGCCCTCACACCAGAAGCAAACCTCTTCCATTGGCAGGAATAAGAGTAAGACTTTCTCGTAAAGGCCCTCCTGGAGGCCGAAAGGACTTTGGTTACACCGCCTGTCAGGTTGAGCTGAGACAACATTAGCCTCTTAATCTCCATGCCGTGAGGGCCAAGGACCGGATGTTGGGGATGCAACATCATCCCGCCCTCCTGTGATATCAGATCTGGTGCATGGCCAAGCCATAGTGGCTCCAGACTGGAGAGTTGCATCAGAAGGGAAGACCAAGTTTGTCTGGGCCAGTAGACGTTGATGAGAATCATTGTGCCGCCGTATGTTTTGAGCTTCAGAAGGATCTTTAAAGTGAGAGGTATTGGAAGATAAGCATACAGAAGACCCTCCCCCTAGTGCAGGAGGAAACTATCAGACACCAATCTATTGTGTGATCTTACTCTGTAGTAGAACTGATCCACATGGACATTCTGTGGGGTGGCAAACAGATTTAATCAAGGGGATGCTCCATTCTTGAAAGATGGGAGTTGCCACTTCCTTGTCCAGTGACCACTCATGTGGCTGGAGAATTAGACTCAGCCTGTCTGCTAGAGTGATTTGCTCGTCCGACAGGTATGTGGCTTTCAATTCCATCCTGTGCATGATGACGAACTTCCACAACTTGACCGCTTCCCAACACACGAGGTACGAACCTGTTCCTCCCTGCTTGTTGATATAGAACATGGTTTCCTGATTGTTGGTCTGAACCAGAAAAATTTGGTTGGCCAGTCGATCTTGGAAAAACTTCAGGTCATTTGCCACTGCTCTTAGTTCCAAGAAGTTGATCTGATGGAGATCTTCTTGGATACCTGGGTGTGTAACCCATCGAGATGAGCTCTCCACCCCAGCTTGGATGCATCCACCATTAGAACTCTTTGGGATGAGGCAATTTGGAAAGGGAGACCTCTGAGCAGATTGTGGTGGATTGCCCAGGAGTACAATGACTGAACAAGAGGGGCAGTAACATACAGATGATCCCCAAGTCAGCCCGTGGCTGTGGTCCACTGAGTCCTCAGAATCACCGAGTCCTCAGAGTTCACTGAGCCTGCCTCATATGTAGTCGAACCAAGGATGTGACATGTACTGTGGAGGCCATGTGGCCCAGTATGGCCAACATCTTGCAAGTTTTTACCTGCTGACTCAATTAAATCTCACACACCAGTGCTGTCAGCCTATGCTGTAGAAAGGTTCTCACCTAAGTCATGTGGAGCAGGGCTCCAATGAATTCCAACTGCTAAGTGGGTTGAAGGTGGGACTTTGGGTAATTAATAATGAGCCCTAATAGTTCCAACACCCGAATGATCAATCGTATTGATGCTTAATCCCTTTTGGGAAGAGGTATTCTTGATCAGCCAATCGTCCAGATAATGGAAGACAAAAACTCCCAGCGACCGGGAAGTAAGCAGCTGCTACCATGAGGCGCTTTGTGAAGGTATGAGGTGCTGAGGCCAGGCAAAATGGCAACCCCAGGACAAACCATAGATACTTCCTATGAAAGGGATGTATCAGTATGTAGGTATACGCATCCTTCAGATCCAGGGAGCATAGCCAATCTCCTTTTTGAAGATAAGGGAGCAGAGTGCCTAGAGAAATCATTCTGAACTTTTCTCTTACCAAGTACATGTTCAGATCTCTTAGGTTTAGGATGGAATGGTATCCTCCCCTTTTCTTGAGGATCAGGAAGTACCTGATCCTAAGACCCCTGACCTCTGCCCTGGTGGCACGAGCTCGATCATGAAATCTGACAAGATGGCGGTGATTTCTCTCTGAAGCAGTTCCCAATGCAAAGGGTTCAGATGATGCAGCCTCAGGGGAGGGGGGGGGGGAACAATTTGATGGCAGTTCCAATAAATGAAGTTTGTAACCACTTTGGATGACCTGTAGGACCCCCGTCTGAAGTTATGAGGGGCCACCTTGGTGCAAAAAGAGTGAGCCTTCCTTTAACCGGCCATGCTCTGAAGGAACCAGTCAAACACCCCCCCTCCCCCCAGGTTTTGGCTGAGAAGCTGGTTGAGCCTTCTGAGGCTTCATTCTATGCTGCTGTTAGCAGGCAGCCTGTTTGAGCTGGGAGGTCTAGGGCCCAGGAGAGTACCTACGACTGTGAGGGTAGTAGGTCTTTTTATGACTCCCACCCTGGTACATCCTACGGTAGGAGGCCGGCTCAGATGTGTGCCTGAAGAGTAGTCCGCATCACATACTGCTTCCTAATATAGCTGGTCTTCTCTTCGACCTGTTTTCCAAAGAGATTCTCTTCCCAGTATGGACATCTGCCAGCTTGTTTTGCACGGATTGTTCTAGGAATGAGGATATGAGCCAGGCGAGTCTCTGTGCACCAATACCTATGGCAGCATTTCTTGATGCCATTTTGAAGATGTCATAGGTGGCTCGCATCATGAACTTAGAACAATCCTTGTCATGGGGCACCAGGGCATGATACTGCTCTAACTTCTTTGGAGGCAGAAATTGGGCTAGGTCAGCCAGGTCACACATGAAGCTCTTCAAGAACATGCCCATGTACAGATGGTAAGAGGCCACGTGGGTGACCAGCATGGAACTCGAGAAACATCTTCTCCCTAAAGAATTCAATGTCCTAGCCTCCCATGCTAGGGGCACCAAGGAGCCAGTCTTGGAACTATTGATATTTAGGGCAGATTCGACCACCAAGGAATGGTTCGGAAGCTGAGGCTTCTCGAATTCAGGAGCTTTCTGAACTCTGTAAATAGAATCAAGCCTTCTACTAACCAGAGGTACAAGGGGGTTCTCCCACATTCTCATCTGTACTCTCTGCAAGATGTGGTGCATGGGCACTGTCACCTTAGGGGTCAAGAAGTACTGTAATATCTCCAATTCTTCTGCCCTGGGCTCATCCTCAGTCTCACAAACTCTTGGAAGGTCATGTTCTCAGGAGGGGACTTACACTACTCATGAGGTGGAGAAGGGGCCAATGGAAGCTGAGGGGACCTGCCCTCTGACAAGTCTTCTGATTTCACATCGGTTACCCAGCCTTCTGAGTCAGACTCAGACAGGAAGTCAAAATACTTCTGAGTCTCTGCCTGGATCTCTTGAGGGGATTGGAAGCTCCTTCAGGAATGGTTGCATGGCTGCCAATGTTGAGGCTCTGGCATGCTGCACCACCAGCAGCATCGCGATGCGTTCCTCGAGTGTTTGCAAAAGGTGCTTCTCCATGGTTGCTGATTCCGAAGGCTGTGGGGCCTGAGGAACTTTGACTGATGTACCTGGTAACTGTACAGGGGGTATGGGCAGTTGGGTCTTGTCTCCTCTGATGTTCTGGAGTATGAAGTCTAATCGCTTCAGGGCACCTTCACAAGATTTTGGTCGGGAGAGCAGAGTGGTCGCTCTCTGCAGCACGAGGCACCGCAACAAACCAGTTTAACAGTAAGTTTGCCAAGCTGCCTCTGTGGGGCCGGTATGGGTTGCGTCACAGCACGCAGGGGGTGGGGGTGGGTGGGAGGGGAGTGCCGGCAGCACGCGGGGGGAGGGGGTGGGAGACACGCACCCCGGGTGACAGGGGACATAGAAACACCACTGGCTCTGGAGTAAGTTGAGGAAATACTTCTTTATGGAAAGAGTGGTAGATATATGGAATAGTTTCCCAGTGGAGATGGTAGAGATGAGGGACTGTATATGAATTCAAGAAAGCATGGGAAAAACACAGATGATTTCTAAGTGAAAAAAAGAGACTCTAAAGCTTAGTAGTTGGTATGGAAGGGTGGACTAGATAGGTCGCATGGTATTTATCTGTCATCATTTTTCTGTTTTTATAAAATCTATTTATTTGTACTTTGCTCACGCCTTTCCATTCAAGTCAAGTTAGATTCAGGTAAATAGGTATTCCCTGTCCCCAGAGGGCTTAAAATCTAAGTTTGTACCTGAAGCAATGGAGGGTTCAGTGACTTACCCAAAATACTTGCAGAGTCATTCTGAACCACGAATAGCAGGGATGGATGTCCCAATGGGAAGTCCATCCCATCTATTTGTGATGGCTGCAGGCCCTGACTAACTTCCCCACTAGTTATGTGGGGAAGTTAGTTGGGGACAGGGAAGAGGCGGCCCTGGGGTGAAGAGTAGGCAAGCAGTGGGCAGTTGCCAGCCCTGGACGCACAGGGCCGATTCTAATGTTGGCCTTGTACATCCAGGACCGGCAAAATGGCCGGGGAAGTTATTCCATCCCCTGGGTGGAATAATTTCCCTGGACGTCATTTGTTGTCATCATCGGGGCGCAGATGGGGCTGGGGGGGCCAGAGTTAATTCCCTGCAACCCGACCCTGGCCTTAGGAGGCCGGATCGGAGGTGGGGCTGCGGGGAATTAACTCTTTTTGCAGGTGGCCGGCATTGCGGCTTTTAAATGGAGCCGTGATGCCATGGCTCCATTTAAATGTCCTGACTGAGTTAGACGGGCAGGACATGTACGTGCAGGTCGGGACTGAATCGCAGTCCCGGCCTGCACATATATGCCTGTTCGTGATTCTGATCCCATGGGGCTAGACGTGTCTCACGGGATCAGAAGCGCGATCTCCTTTGTACGTCCGGCTCAGCCCAGATGTACAAAGGAGATCTACGTCTGGGACAGAATCGGGCTCTTACTGAACGTGCATACAATTCAATTTGAGCTACCAACGAGAAGACAAACAATTGGAAAAAAAATAGCTTCATAGCCTGCAATAAATACCATATGCAGAGACCTCAGGTGTTCAAGATGTACATTCTAGAAGAAAAAAGGCGAGAGTAGCGATCTGACACATTTATTGAACCCCTTTGAAGTACCAGAAGGAAGTATCTTCCAAAGAAAGAAAAGTTCAAGAACAAAGGGACATCAGATGAAGCCTAAGGAAAGGAGGGAGGGTAAAAAGAATGCGAGAAAATACTTTCACTAAAAGGGTATGCTGAATGCCTGGAATAGACTAGTAGTAGAATTCAAGAACCCATGTGACAGATACAAAGACTTTAGCCAATAGAGAGATGGAAGACAAACTTATTAAGACCTATGAAAGCATAACAGATAGGCACTAATGGCGGTCTGGTTGGATAAATTATCCTTTTATGCTGAAATTTTATGTTTCTATGGACAGTCTCTAATTTGAAAGATTAAAACAACATTTCTGTTAGAATATTAGAATCAACTGTTTTTTTTTAAACAATATTCATATTAAGCAATTGCACTATACCTTAGGGACTCAGACAGTGGTGTTAAAGTGCCGTCTCCCCGGTCTACGACACGAAAGAAATTCAGCTGATCTCCTTCCCGGTAAACCAGAAAGGTAACTTGTTTGTTGGATGGAACTTTCTCCCACAGATCACTACGACTGGGATCCATATAATCAGTCATCTCCCTCATGGAGTCTTCAACTGGAACTAAACAATGCAAACAGGATTATGAGCAATCAGATTTGGTCAATATTGCTCAATTTACTGACATGCAACCTGTTTGTATTTCTAGTCCCAGAGGTCACCCCACAAACTATAAAAATTTAAAACAAAATTATAGCAAAGTAAAGCATTGCTTACAAGAAAGCACCTACAAATAAAAAAAGATTTTAGATGCCAGATGTTGCCAGAATTGGTTGTCCATACTGGTCATTTTACTCCATTAGTCTCACAGTTCTCAGAGCCAAACCTGCACATAGAAACAGTTTGAAGTGGTAGGACACACTGGTAATAAGGTGACAATTTACTTATTGTACCAAATAATGTCCTTTCCTTGAGTCCTGCTAGACCAGTACAGACAAGTGGTTTGTGTTCCCCTACCAGCAGACTGGTGGAGACAAAGAACTAATGAAATGCCCAGGTTTCAATGACATTACTCCCATGCTCCTATCCACCTCAGACATCAGGGGCCTCCTTCAGTATTCATCCCAAAGCATATGGGAGAAAATAGCAAGCCTCACACAACCTTAACATGGGTAACAATGAGTAAGCAGTAGATAACTATGTACAAGAAAGCATAAACAGAAGGCTGTCCGTAGAATATGGACATGCGAAGCAAAGTATATAAATCATGGTGGACCCAAGGGTACTGTCGCAGAAAAACAGAAAAAAACGCAGTTCCAGGGGCAGGGCCTGGACTGGTCAAGCAGGACTCAAGGAAAGGACATTATATGGTACGTAAAATGTCACCTTCCATATCTTCCTGCTAGGCCAGTCCAGACAATTAGAACATAAGATATGCCATACTGGGTCAGACCAAGATCCATCAAGCCCAGTATCCTGTTTCCAACAGTAGCCAATCTAGGTCATACGTACCTAGCAGTTTCCCCAAAAGACACAGGTTCCACAATGCTTGTACTGGGTCAAGCATTGATATCCTGGGTCCCTTCTTAATAATGGTTTATGGACCTTTCCTCCAGGAACTTGTCCAAACCTTTTTTAAACCCAGCTACACTAACAGCCTTTACTACATCCAGAGTTTGATTACACATTGAGTGAAAAAATATTTTCTTTTATTAGTCTTAAATAGTTTACTCTGTAGCTTCATTGCATGTCCCCTAGTCTTCCTATATTCTGATAACGTAAACAGTCGAACTACGTTTACCCGTTCCACTCTGTTCATTAATTTATAGACTTCTATCATATCTCCCCTCAGCCGTCTCTTTTCCAGGTTAAAAAGCCCTAACCTTTTTAGCCTTTCTTCATAGGAGTATCCTTCCATCCCCTTTACCATTTTGGTGGCTCTTCTCTGAACCTTTTCTAATAACTCTACATTCTTTTTAAGATACGGCGACCAGAATTTCACAAAATATTCAAGGTGCGGTCTCACCATGGAACGATATAGAGGCATTATAATATCTTTTGTTTTATTTTCCATTCCTTTCCTTATACCTAGCATTCTATTTGCTCTCTTGGCTGCCGCTGCACACTGGGCTAAGGGTTTTAACATGTTATCCACAATGACGCCTAAATCGTTTTCAGGGGTGGTGGTTCCTAATGTGGAACCTTGCATTGTGTAACCATAGTTTGGATTGTTCTTCCCTAGGTGCATAACTTTGCACTTGTTCACATTCAATTTCATCTGCCATTTTGATGCCCAGTCTTCCAATTTATCAAGATCCTCTTGCAATTTTCCACAATCCTCATGGGTTTTAACAACTTTAAATAGTTTTGTATCACCTGCAAATTTGATAACCTCACTCGTTATTCCACTTTCCAGGTCATTTATGAATATGTCAAAAAGCAGCAGACCCAGCACAGATCCCTGGGGTAACCACTACTCACCTTTCTCCACTGGGAAAATTGGCCATTTATCCCAACCCTCTGCTTTCTATCTTTCAACCAGTTCTTGATCCACAGTAGTACACTGCCTCCTATCCCATGACTCTTTAGTTTTGCCAAAAGTCTCTGATGAGGGACCTTGTCAAAGGCTTTCTGAAAGTCCAGATACACTATATCAACTGACTCACCTTTGTCCACCTGTTTATTCACACTTTCAAAAAAAACATAACAGATTAGTAAGACAAGATCTTCCTTGTCTAAAGCCGTGTTGGCCACGACTATCTACATGCTGAGTAATTTTATTCTTTATGATGGTTTCTACCATTTTTCCCAGTACTGATGTGAGGCTCACGGGTCTGTAGTTTCCCGGATCACCCCTGGAACCCTTTTTAAAAATTGGTGTTACATTGGCGATCCTCCAATCTTCAGGTATTAGAGTTGATTTTAATGATAGTTCACAGATTACTAAGCAGGTCTGCAATCTCATATTTCAGTTCTTTCAACACCCTTGGATGTATACCATCCGGCCCAGGTGATTTGCTACTCTTCAGTTTATCTAATAGCTGTAATACATCTTCCTGATGTATCGACATTTCCTTCAATTCTTCCGCACCTTTAAATACCACTTCAGTCATGGGTAACATCCCTACATCTTCCTCAGTAAAGACTAGAGCAAAGAATTCATTCAGTCTCTCCGCTATCACCTTGTCGCCTTTTAACTCCTTTTAACTCCTCTATCATCTAATGGACCAACTGACTCTCACAGGTTTTTTGCTATAAATGTACTTGAAAAAATCTTTATTTTGCGTTTTTGTTTCCGCAGCAAGCTTCTTCTCAAATTCTCCCTTTGCCTGCTTTATCAATGCCTTGCATTTGACCTGCCAGTGTGCTTGTGCTGTTTCCAGGTTTTGTCGTTTGGCTCTTTTTTTCCATTTCCTGAAAGATGCTTTTTTGGCAACAACAGCCTCTCTGACCTCACCTTTAAACCATGCTGGCAGATTTTTGGACTTCCTTCCACTTTTCTTAAAGCGTGGAATACAGCTGGTCTGGGCTGCCAAGCTAGTATTTTTCAACAACACCCAAGCTTGATGTAAGTCTTTAACCTTTGCAACTGCTCCTTTTAGTTTTTTCTTAACTATTTTCCTCATTTTATCATAGTCTCCCTTTCGAAAGTTATAAGGTAGTACGTGGATTTCCTTACTATCCCTCCTTCACTAATTTATTTATTTATTTACATTCTCTTATACACCGCGCTATTCTGCATCAGTGTGGTTTACATTGAACAAACTGAAATTACATTGAACAGGGCATTATAACTTGGAGATAACTATTTTACAGGGAACATGGGCTATGGAGGGTTAAGTGGCTTGCCCAAGACCACAAGGAGTACCTAGAAACCCCAGTCCTTCCGGCCCAAGGTTGCTGTCCTCTAGTGGGATTTGAACCCCCGACCTTCCGGTCTGAAGTACCTTGTCCCAACCACTAGGCCACTCCTCCACTCCAATTAAATCAAAGGTGATCATGCTATGATCACTATTGTCAAGTGGCCCCGGCACCCTTATCTCTTGCACTAGATCTGGTGTTCCACTAAGGACTAGGTCTAATATGGCTTCCCCTCTGGTTGGTTCATGAACCAGCTGCTCCAAGAAGCAGTCATTTATTTCATCTAGGAACTTTATCTCCCTAGCATGTCCTGCCGTGACACTGACCCAGTCGATACCGCGGTAATTGAAATCACCCATTATTATTACTGTGCTGTAACTTTTGTTACCTTCCTTTGGATGAGAAGACGACATAGCAGCTCACAGAATCTTCGAGCCAAAGACCATGTCCGCCTGCGCGCGGACATCCATGTGGTAATGCTTAACAAGAGTGGAAGGTGATGCCCATGCTGCCGACCGACAAATGTCAGCAGAGACTACTAAGCTCTGTTCTGTCCACGAGGACACTTGTGCGTAGGAAGATTGGGCATGCAAACTCTCCAGAACCAGACGGTTCTGCAACAGATCCACTGAGGCAATGAACTCCTTTAACCCAGCACCCCCAATGCAGACTTAGCTGCCACATCACTTTGCACAGGATAGCAAACAGCACAAAAGGATGATCTAATTTATACATTAATTTGTAACCTCCAAAACTAGAAAAACTCCCTCCGGACATCCACAAGGTGAAGATCCTTATCAGTCCTCCAACACTACTCCTTAGAAAAGGAGGTTAGGCAAACCATCTGGTTCACATGAAAAGAAGAAATCACTTCAGGGAAGGCACAGGCCAAAGGGAAACAGCCTCCTCAGAAAAATATGGGTATGGATTTTGACAAGACACAGCCGACAGCTCAGAATCCTTCTGACGGACTGCAACTGTCTTTAGCGTCAAATTCTTCAGAGTAGCGCGCTTCAGCGGTTCAAAGGGCTCCAACATTAGGGCTCCGCACACCAGACACAGATCCCAGGAAGGGACCACAGACTGGAGGGAAGGACGTAGATGCTGAACCCCTTGGGAAGGTGCGAAACATCTGGATGTAAGGCTAGAGACTTAGCACCCAACAGGATCTCTGAATCAGGCCAAAGCTGCCACCTGAATCTTCAGGGAGCTAAGAGAAGAGGCCCTTCTCCAGACGTTGCTACAGAAAAGTCCAAAAGAGATGGTACCTTGGCCACCTTAGAAGTCAGCTACTATGTGCTGCACCAGCACTCAAAGCACCAGATCCACACTTATTCTAGGTTGGTAGACCTCCTCTGGGCTCTGAGCAGAGTGGAAAACCACCACCGGAGAGTAGCCTGTATGCCCTAACCATCTCCTTACAGGAACCAAACCGTAAGCAAGAAGGGAGCCTGGTCCTCCAGGACAAGCAGCCCTCGACACAATAGGCCTCGAGATGGAGGCAAACAAAGAGGTGGTACTTGCAGGAGCTACATCATGATGCCAAATCAGATCTCTGTATCACGCTCTCCTTGGCCAACTCGTCACAGCCAGAATAATCCTTCTCGAGTGGCGCTCCATACACTGAATCACATGCCCCAACAGGGGCCACAGAGGAAACACATACAGCAGGTGCTGACCTGGTCAACGTTGAGCCAGGGTGCTGATGCCCTCAGATCATGTCTCTGTGCGATGACTGAAGAAGCAGCACACTATGGCATTGGAGTGGGTCACCATTATATTCCTCTCGGGATACCCCAATGGTGCAGAAACATCTGAAACATCTCCTGACTCAACTCACACTTTTCTGGAACCAGAGAGTGCCAGCCGAGAAAATCTGTTTCCATAGCATCCACCCCGGCAATGTACACAGCCAATAAACTAGGATGTTCTTTGCCGCCAGGCAAACAGGAGAGCCATCTCCAGGACTACCCCAGCACTTCTCATACCGCATTGCCGACTGACATTAGGCGACCACTGTGGCATTGTCTGAGAACACTCAAATCATCCAGCCCTCGACTGGGGGCCGGAAACGTAGAACAGACAACCGGATAGCCCTCACCTCAAAGTAGCTGATGGACCACGCCATCTCTCTGTGGTTCCAATGGCACTGGGCCATTTGGCCTTGGCAATGGGTTCTCCAGCCTGGGAAACTGGCATCTGTCATCAGATGGATCCATAAGCAATCATCCAGAGGCATGGCCCTTCCTCAGAAGATGGGGCTGCTGTCACCACCACAGGCTGGCCATTGCCATCATTGGGAGCAGGAGCCTGAACTTGAACCGCAGAGAACTCAGGGATCACCGAGTCAGTAAGGACTGTTGGAAAAGTCACATATGAGCATGTGCCCATGGCACCATCTTGACTGTTGCTACTAGCAATCCGAGGAGCTGAAGATCAACCTGAACTCCAGAAGCCTGCTGCAAACAGAACCGTGCTAGGCAATCCAACAGTATTTGGCTCTCTCCTCTGGCGGGAAGACTCTGCACACTAGAGTATCAAAATGTGCTCCCAGAACTCCAGGGACTGGGAATGTAAAAAATGGCTCTTTTCGCAATTGATCTCCCAGCCAAGGCTTATCAGAAGGACACCACTTGGGAAGCTACCAGAGATGCCTCTGAAAGAGAATGGGCTCAGATGAGCCAGTAGTCCAGATATGGGTGCACACAAATCCCTTGGTGCCAAAGTGCCACAGCTGCCACCACCACCAACACCTTGGAGAATGTTCTTGGGGCAGTGGAGAGTCCGCATGGGAGGGTAGCAAACTGAAGGGGAGAGCTAAGCACAGCAAAACACTGATAATTTGCTGATCCCGCAGATCGGGATATGAAGTTACGCTCTGGCCAAATCCAGAGATGCCAGGAACTCTCCTCAGTGCATCGCTTGAATCATGGATCAGAAAGTTTCCATCCAGAAGCACATGATGCGCAAGTGCTTGTTGACACACAAAGTCCAGAATGGGCCAGAAAGTTCCTTCCGCATTGGCACCATGAAACAGATGGAATACTTACCCTTGCCTTGATCATCCGGGGGAATCGGCACCACTGCCTTCAAGAGAGGCAACTTGTCCACAATGATCCACACAGTAGTACTGCTGTTCTGAGACCCACCTGGGGAGAAGACAAAAGCAGCTGGGATTGGCTCTTTTGCATTCCAGGACATAACCATATTGAATGGGGACTAGCACCTGAAAGAAGAGGCAAAGTCTGCTCCCAAACAGAGGAACCAGAGAACAGGCCCCCAAACCTTCATTGCACAGCCAGGGAGGCTGGATGGGACCGGGTCCTTCGGCTGAAGCGCTCCATGAAGGGACCAAAAAAAGAGTCCAAAGCTCATAAGCAGAGGAGAAGAAAGGATTTCCAGGCCAGTAGCCACAGGAGTCCCAAGATTCCCGTGAGTCCGACTAGCGCCCATGAGGAACGAGCAGATGCTAACTGAAAAGAGGCTCTTACCTGTTTCACAGGCCCCTTGGACTTGTCCTCCAGATGGTGGAAGGATTTCATCTTGCCAAAGTTCTTCACCAGCTTCTCCAAATCGGAACCAACAGAAGAGTCTCTCTAAGGCCAGATGGGCAACCAGGCTTTGGACAATAAGTCAGCTGCCCCATGTCAGAGTCAAGTCAACATCATGACACCATCAATAGGGTACAATCCCTGACTGCTAGATGTACTAGGTCATACATGGCATCAGAAAGGAAGGCCGCAGCAGACTCCAAAATAGGAGTAGGATCATCCAGCAGAAGAGAGTGAATCCATAAGAGCAAGGCTTGAGATGTCAGGCCTGCACATACCACCAATTGAAGAATAGCAACTGCTGCAGTATTCTTCAAAATGAATCCACCTTTTGGTCCAGAGTATCTTTTAAGGCCAATCCGCCTTCCACAGGACTGGTGGTCTGGTAACCGCTGTGACCTGTGCATCCACCTTGGAAATATCAAACCACACAACGCACTCCTTTTCTGGGAGAGCATGCATCTTATACACCCTTAGTCCCTTAGGCAGGGAGTCAGGGGAATCCCACTCCAACCAGAACAGGACCTTGAGAACCTCCAGGAATGGGAAGAAAGTAATAGATTTCCACACCCCTTGCAGGAATGGCTGCATCTTCGGTTTATGCTACGTGCCTGGAGCATTCGCCAAGTTCAATGTAGATAAAACACTTGGAATCAACGTTCCAGTTCCTCTTCCCAGAACAGGCAGATAACATCAGCCTCCTCACAATCCTCTGAAGGCGAGAGCACTTCTTCATCCACATCAGACATCTCAATCCAAGTCACAGTCGAAATAAATAAAAAATATAAAGATCCCAGCTCATCCCCATCTCCAGAGGGGTGACCTTGGCCGGGATGCTTAGCCACTCTCAGCCTGTCCCTCATGAGACTGTGCTTGGGAGAACCCAGAGGCCACAGGGTCTGAATTTCCACACCAGAATGACTAGGTCTGTTGTAAAAAGGGAAAGAATACCAAGGAGGGCAATTCAGACTCCGGAAGCCCTCCAAATGGAAATAAGCCCCCCTACATCAGGCAACAATGTCGTTGTCAATCCCCTAGAGGTTGGGGAGTGGCATACATCATGGCTGCCGGAACCTCCGGCCGGCTGCTTATCCTTAACCACAGCACCATGCCACCTCCTGCCCTAAGGCAGGCAAGGCCGGACTAATTGTATCCCCAGTGTAGAGAGGGGGAGCAATCCTTCCAGGGACAACTCAGGAGCTGCCATGCAAAAAAAGCAGAGTCCAAAAGACAGAGGTGAGGCATCTTGCTTGCCACAGGCCAACCAATGTTTCCTGGAAGAAGACAGAGAGTTAAGCCAAGTATCACAACAGTGTGCGCTATGGCTGTGGTGGTCTGGAAGGCGCGCATTAACAGCATTTATACAGCAACGCACATTATGGGCACTTGACTAGGAACGCGTTTTGGAGCCATTTTAGCAGAACATGTGCAATGACCACACGGCCGCCAGGCGCACAATAGTAAAAGTCGCTACTAATGTGTGCAGGAAATGCCCACACTGCACCAGCAGTTGCCAGAGGTCCACCCCGCACTGCGCTCCAGATGGATGGAATCGGAAGCCCCCACCAAGGACAATGTGAGGTCAAGCCTTG
The DNA here is from genome assembly GCA_033557465.1 of Ichthyophis bannanicus. Classification (NCBI taxonomy): domain Eukaryota; kingdom Metazoa; phylum Chordata; class Amphibia; order Gymnophiona; family Ichthyophiidae; genus Ichthyophis; species Ichthyophis bannanicus. The sequence continues at coordinate 585,765,706 of CM066034.1, forward strand.
GTACTCACCCCCTGAAAGTCCCAGGCAGAAATCCGTGCTCAGCTCAGCTCTACTCCCCTGAAATTGTTTTTCTGTTTTGCAGGCACTGCGTTTAAAGTAGCTGGCTGGCAGATTCCTCTGAGAGCCTTCTGCAATCTTTGAGAGAGAGCAGAGGGGACAGAGGAGGAGGGAGGGGGTGCTGAGATTGTGTGAGGCTGCTGAGCTCTTCCGGATCCTTTCAATTTTCTAGCTGCTCAACATGCCCTTAACAGGATAAGTGTGTGGAAATGAATCAATTTTCCCTCCACCTATGGTTACCGAAAGACCGCAGTCTAGTGGAGCCTCACATTGCACTCGCTTTTAAGGTGGTCGTTCATGAATGTTTAAATCAATCTTTTCCTCTCAATTCTTCAGATTTTCTTCAGAGTGCAGAAAATCCATCCACCATCTGCTGGAAACAAAGAAATACTGAAGAGACCTCTAGTGGCTGAGGCAGATAGGGGCAAGGAGTGATGTCATTGAAACCTGGGCATTTCTTTGGTTCTTTGTCTCCACCAATTTGCTGTAGGGGAACACAACCCACTTCTCTGGACTGGTCTAGCAGGACAATATGGAACATCTATTATCTTGTTTCAGAAACAGACCACCTGAAATGCAGCTTAGAGCCTTTACAATGGAATCCATTTTTGTTTGAATATTTCTACATATACTACTAAGATTTAACAGTTAAGCCCTGTAAAAAACTATAATAAAAATAAATCCAGACATGTAAATGAATGCTAGCATTCTATCACAGTGTTTCAGACCTGAAAACCCTAGTTTTAAGTCTCCAAGCCAGCATACCAGTGTGTACTGTTAGTCCCTTTAATCCATGAGCCATATTCAGCCAGAGAGAGCAGCAGTAAGTGCTTCTGCTGCTGACACTGTGGTAGTCTGTGAGGGTGAATGAGACCCACAGTGAACCTAAAGTACAAGATGCACATTATGGAAGAAGCCATGCAGCAAAATTTCTTCTTCCTGGTGATCTTACTACAGAGAATATATGGGAAGTAAGAGATGGAAGGGGCAGAAGGGAGGAGAAAACAAAGTTACTTACCTGTAACAGGTGTTCTCTGTTGACAGAAGAAGAAGCCTTCACGTATTGGTAACATTTTCAATGGACCCCACATGGGAACTTCATCAGCTCACCATACATGCATGTCTGTTTCCACCTGCCGCTGCTGCTCCTGAGAGCCTCAGTCACCTAAAAAGCTGGGTCAAAACAACTCTAAGGGGAGGAGGCGGTGCTTTGAGGACTTATCCTACTGTCTACAAAGAACACCTGCTATAGCGTGAGCAATCTCATTTTCTCCATGTACAAGGAGGACTACAAAAAGAGACTGCTACTTATGCAGAGAGATCTGCTATTGTAAGTATTTATTTCTGGGAATTTTTCTAAATCTTAGGGAAAAAGGAATTCTTTAGATTAAAGTTGATTAATCTGTGTAAATTAGAATCCAGTGTATTTGTTAAATCAGTCAGGGGCTTAGCATCAGCCTAATATCAGCAAAAAGCTTTTAGTTTAAATTAAAAACTCAGCAGGTAGCTTTCAGTTTAAAACCCTGTAGAGAGCTTTCAGTTTAAATTTACAACCCAGCAGAGAGTTTTCTGGTTACATTTAAAACCCAGCTTTCAGTTAAAATTAAAATCCAGCAGACAGCTTCCAGTTTAAATTTAATACTCAATCAGGGCATAGTATCAGCAAGGAGTTTTTAGTTTTAGGAGTTTTTAGTTTTTAGTAAAAAACCCAGCAGAGAGCTTTCAGTTTAAATATAAACCCAGCAGAGGGCGAGATGCATGTGATGCGGTGAGCTCAGCGGACGTTCCCTGCTTGAGCTCCGGTCTCCTCCGACCTGAATCGGGCCATTAATGCCGGTCTGAGAGCTGTTTTACCATAAAAGTAGTAAGTGCCGAGAGAGGAAAGACGCCCGAAGCTGATTCAGTGGCTGGAGAGGCGCTGCGGGGATGGCAGCAACAGTTAAAGCCGCGAGGAAGGAGAAAGAGCGTGGAGCCCTGACACCTAAAATGGCGGATGCAGTGGGCATGCCGAAGTCGCCGACCTCCCCGGCCTTTTTGGAAGAGGTTTCTGCAGCGGTGGCTGATGCTCTGGCGGTGCAATTTATGGCCCTGCATGACAAAATGGATCATCTACATACCTCCTTTGGGGCCCTGGGCAACCGCCTGCAAGAAGCTGAAACCCGCATTGGGGCGACTGAGGATAGCCTCACTTCTCTGACCCGCGAACTGACGGCGGTGAAATCTCAACTTCAGTTATACGATGCCAAAATTGACGATTTGGAAAATCGTTCACGGCGCAACAATTTGCGACTGATGGGTATCCCTGACTCGATCGCCGATAGAGATTTAAAGACCTACTTGGAGACTTTATTTCCCCAGATTTTTGAGGGCCTTGAAGATGGCGGAAAGCTGCTAATAGAAAGAGCGCACCGCGTGGGAAGCAGGCAACCCCGGGAACACCGACCGCGTGTAGTGCTGGCTAAATTCCTGTACTTCCCTCAAAAAGAGGCTATTTTGCGGGCTGAAAGGCAGAAGGGAGTGCTGGTGCATGAAACTTGAAGCTGCGGGTGGCCCAGGACTATTATGCTGCCCTAAGTCAGAGGCGTAGAGCTTATGCTCCTCTTTGCCAGCGTCTACTTGAGGCTAAGATTAAATTCTCGGTGCAGTACCCCTCCAGACTGCATGTTTTTCATGAGGGAGCCCACCAGACGTTTGACTCAGCGGCTGATGCCCGACCCTACATCGAGCAGCTTGTGGGAGAGGAACGAGCACCTCCGTCTCCTAAACGGCAGACCTGAGGCACCTAGAACTCTTACCCTACCTGGGGGTGCGGACTTTGGGTGGTATCTGTCTGCACAGGGTTGAGACGGGAGAGGGTGGGTTAGGGCTGCTGTTACTCGGACTGTGGGGTTTTTTTTATCCCCTGATGGCCGTTTTGAGCGAGTGTGCCAGACCTGCCTATTAGGCCCTGTGGAGAGGTGTGTGCAGTGTATTTTGGAGAAGCACGTGGCTGAGGTCCGGATGGAGTGCGACCCATACCCTCCCGATCTGTCTTCAGGGAGCTGAGTATGCTACGGTTCGAGTGAGCTTCGAGAGGGGGGGGGGGGTTGAATGTGTGTAGTGGTTGTTAAAATTGAGTGCGAGGTTGTGTGTGTGGCGAATGGAGTATGCTACTGTGTGGGGTTGGGTCTCTGAGCGGGGTGGTCGGTTTCTAGGGAAGAGTGGTTATGTTTGGTGGGAATGGTCTGCTAGGGCTTAGGGGGGCTTTATTCCTGTTTGTATAGGGTTACTGCGCTGCAGCTCCGTTGGCTGTTTTCCCCCTCTGCAATCTCTGGGCGCCTTGTGGCATCCATGCCACGGCCCTCGGGGGACAATGTTTTAGTTTCTGTTATGTGGGTAAACAGTACTGTTAGTGACTGTTGCTCTGGTTTCTACTGTGCTTTTTGCGGGAGCCACCCATCCGGACGGTGTGCTGGATGTGATTTCACTCACCAGCTGGGGTGGTCACGCATGGGAACCTCGGGCAAGTCCTCCTCCCCATGGTGACACGCAGTGTGTGGTGTGCCGGCAGGAGGTTGGATCCTTGGCCTGGGGGACTGGTTGACCTTGTGCCTCGAATGCTGGCAGGAGGGGGGGTGTAGCTGGGGGGGAGTGGGGTGGGCTTCCCTGAGTGGCTGGCGATGATACAGGGTATACCTGGGGCCATTTAGCTACAGGAGGTACTTGACGGGCTGTAGTATTCTGATGCATTTTTGTATAGAGAAATTGTTTTTCTGTTGGCTGAGACTGTATCTGCTCCTTCTCGTAACAATCTTGTAATGGGAGGAAGAACTGTCTATGGGGGCAACCACTGTACAGGGCGAAAGCGCGAGGTGGAGGGTGTCTATATAATTTGCTAGGGTCTGGAGGAGACCGATCGCGTTGCAGCTTGTCTCTCCCTACTAGAGGTGGGGGATGCAGCGATATGTGGAGAGGGTGGAGAGGGGGGGGGGGGGGGTGGGGAGTGGGAGGGAGTGTGGGAGGGGGGGAGGGTGTTGGTCGCGTCCCACCAGAAGACCCCTGGTATAGTGTGATCCAATTGCATGATGGCAGGGGGGAATTCCAGGCTGGGGGGGTTCCTCCTGGGATATGGTTGAATATTTTTCTGCGTTATTGGGGTGATATTATTCCAGACTGAAGATAATTTCATGGAACGTCTGCGGACTGGGGAGCCCGATTAAGCAAACAAAAGTTTTGCAGGCTTTAGCGAGGCAAAAAGCTGACATTGCCTTACTTCAAGAAACCCACCAGACAACTGAGGAGCACGCTAAATTGTGTAGAACCTGGGTGGGACAGGTTTGGGGGGCGCCAGCTCTGAATAAGAAAGGGGGGGTGGCCCTATTGATACATAAGCGAGTACGCTTTGAGGCTGTGAAGGAAATAGTTGATCCAACGGGGAGGTTTCTCCTGTTACAGGGCAACCTGGAGGGCCGACCTGTCATTCTGGGCAATATTTATAGCCCTAATGTGCTGGAGCGTGCTTTATACTCCAGATTGGCCTCCCAGGTGGAACAGCTTCCAGAGCTCCCGTTGATCTTGGGGGGGGGGGGGGGGGGATATTAACGGAGTGATGGACGTGGAGATGGATATGTCTCGGGGTGTGGGGACTAGGGAAAGGGCTTAGGCGGCCCGGGCTTTAAATGGTCTACGAATGCAACTGGGGTTGGTGGACCCGTGGAGACTATTGCATCCCTCTGAAAAAGATTATACGCACCACTCTCGAGTGCACAGTTCTAGTGCCCGAATAGACTACTTGTTGATTTCGCAAGGGTTGTTTGCTTTGGCGGACGAAGCGCAGATTGGTCCTGCGGAAATTTCTGACCATGCCTTGGTTTGGCTTCAATTGCGCTGGGGCGCTGCTCGCACTGCGACGAGACTGTGGAGGTTCCCCTTGGAACTTTATAGGGACTCTCAGTTTTGACGGTTTCTGCAGCAGAGCTGGCGCGAGTTCGAGGCGGACCATAGTGGGCATCGGGAGGACCCTGAGTTGGTTTGGGAGACGGCAAAAGTTGTCCTGCGCGGGGATATTATTGGATTTTTGGCGAGAAAGCGTAGACTCATGGCGGAACGTATTATTCGCTTGAAATGCTTAGTCACTCAACAGTGGCGGCGATGGGCGGCTAATCCGAGTGTGTTTTTGAAGAAGCAGGTTTGGGAGACGCAGACGACCCTGAACGATCTATTACATCAGAGGGCCAAAAAATCAGTTCTGTATTATCGATTTCAGCTTTATTGCCATGGCGACAAGCCGGGGAGGTTATTGGCTTGATGCTTGCGTGGTTCTAGGAGCTCTAGGCTGGTGCATGCGCTTAGAGATGATAAGGGGGTCCTTCACAAGGAGAGCCCGGAGATAGCTCAGGTGTTCCGTTCATTTTTTCAGAGACTTTATACAGCAGAACCGGGCTCTCCTGTGCAGATGTCCGAATACTTGGAGGGCCTGAGCCTGCCTCAGTTGACTGTCAGCAACGGGAGAACTTGGATCAGCCGATCTCTGTGCAAGAGGTGCAAACTGTTATTGCTAAAGCGAGTTGTTATAAAACCCCGGGTGCGGACGGGTTGGGGGCTGAATTTTACAAGATTCTGCTTGAGTTGGTATCACCGTTGCTGACGGCCGTTCACATTAGGAGGTCAGAGCAGGGAACCTTTCATTGGGGAAGTAACTTGGCTCATGTGATACTTATTCCTAAACCTGGGAAGGATTTGCTGCATGCTAAATCCTACCGCCCTATTTCTCTCCTCAACTTCGATTTGAAAATACTGGCGAAGATCCTTGCGGACCGCCTGGCGAGTGTACTGGGGCATTTGGTTCATGACTCCCAGGTAAGCTTTGTGAGAGGGCGGTATGCCGTTCGCAATCTCCGGAAGATTTTAGCGTCCCTGGAGTGGGTACAGAGCAGTCGTCTCCCTTCTTTGTTAATCAGTTTTGATGCAGAGAAAGCTTTTGACAGGGTGGATTGGCAGTATTTATGGCGCCTGTTGCCTTGCTATGGGATTGGGAGCTCTTTTTGTGCCATGGTTCGCAGTCTCTACTTTGACCCGATTGCGGCGATTTGCTGTAATGGGGTGCTTTCGGAGACCTTCCCCTTACATCGGGGGACTAGGCAGGGCTGCCCTCTCTCCCCGCTACTGTTCGTCCTCTCTTTGGACCCGTTCGTACGGCAGGTGGAGTTGTCACGGGAAATACAGGGGGTGCGTATTTGATCTACTGCCTTTAAGATCTCGGCCTTTGCCGATGATCTCCTCGTGCATTTGCTTAGGCCACAGGAATCGCTCTCCAGGCTAATGCGGGAATTTGAGACTTTTGGTCAGTTTGCCGGGTTAAAAATTAATCAGGCTAAATCCGAGGCCTTAGACGTTTTGGGCGGTGTGCGGGATAGTTGGCGGGGCACCTTTCCCCTCCGGTGGGCAGTACACCATTTCAAATATCTTGGTATTCTGCTGACTGGTCAGCCCTCCCAGTTGTATGGTTGTAATCTTAATAGAATTCTGAGGAGTCTCCAGGACCAGTTGCATGCTTGGCGACTGCTCCCGTTGTCCTTGTCTGGAAGAATCGCAGCGATCAAATTAGTTGTTTTACCAAGGATTCTTTATTGGTTACAGACGCTGCCTGTATGGTTGCTGCGGAAGGATTTAAAGCGGATAGAAGGGCTTATCAGGGGTTTTTTGTGGGGCGGAGCCCGAGCATGTGTCTCCTATTCTCGCCTGGTGGGGAGTTGGCGTCAAGGGGGTTTGGGCCTCCCGGATTTAGGTGCCTATGCTTTGGCCTGCCAGGCGTGGCATCTGGGAGACTGGCTGGGGGGGACGGCGGTGTACACTCCGTTGGTCTTGGAGGAGGCTTTTGTCGCCCCAGTGTCCTTGCTTGCCCTCTTACATCTGGATAACCGTTTGCTTCCCGATAGATTGACTGAGAGTGCACTCATTGACTCAGTGCATCGAACTTGGAGGCAACTTAATGTTTACTGGGAAAGGAATTGGAGAGTCTCGAGTTGGTTGCCGATTCGGGGGAATGTTCTTTTTACCCCGGGACTGGACCATGCGATTTTCCGTGAGTGGGCACGAAAGGGTCTCACTAGTCTCGGGCATGTGGTGGATCCCTCGGGGCTCTGCAAGACGTTTCTGCCCTTAAGTGCTGAATATGAATTGGGGCCTCGACATTACTTTGCATATATGCAGATTGCGCATTATATTGCCTCCCTACCGGCCGTGGAATTACAGGCCGATCGTTCGGCACAGATCTTGACTTTCTTTGATTTAGGTGGGGACTCACCACCATCCATACGGCTGTTGAAGTCTCGCTTGACCCAATATCGGTCTTCTCCAGATTATCGTCCCGTGGAGTTAGCGTGGGCTGCGGAAATGGGGAGGGAGATTTCACCAGGGACACTTTTGAAAGCTATGCAGCGGGTAGGAGAGCTGGCGGTAGGGGCCCGCTGGAGAGAAATGCAATATAAATCTCTCTCTAGAGTGCATTTCTCCCCTCGTCGGGCCTTTCGTTCCCAGCTTATACTGGATGGACGGTGCCCGAGATGTTTGGCGCCGTTGGCGAATTTGTCGCATATGTGGTGGGGCTGTAGACTTATCCGTTCTTATTGGGCTAGAATTGGTTCCTTCCTGGAAAGGCTCTTGGGACAACGGGTGTGCTTGGATGCATCTTTAGTGCTCCTTGATCAATTGCGCCTTCTACAGCCTAAGGGTAAATGGGAGCGATTGCTAGTGCGTAAAGCTTGTCTGGTGGGTAAAGGCCCCATATTGCATAACTGGCGGGATCAGACTCCGCCCTCTTTTTGGGAATGGCGTAATGCCTTTCTTCAGATGATGCTGCTGGAGGCTAGATACGCCCGAGGCAATGTCAAGCGCTGGCCACTTTTTCAAATGCTTTGGGGCCCCTATCTCCAGATTTTAAGTTCCCGTAGTAGGAATGAAGTCTTACAGCTGGGCTCCTAGGCTGACCCGTGTGATCGTAGGGGTTCAGCCTCGGATTGATGCTGGGGGTCTCCTGGGTTGGATGCGACGGCGGGGGGGTGGGGGAGGTGTGGGGGGGAAGGAGTGGATGAGGGTTGGAGGGGGGAATGGGGGGGGGGAAATTTTGGAAAACGCACCTTTATGTGTTGCTTGCTCTCCTGGATGGTGAAAAGAACTCACCCCCTCCTGGAGTTTGTTTGATGTTTCGACCTGTTGTTATTGCATGGTGTTTATAAATAAAGTATGCAAGAAAAAAAAAACAGCAGAGGGCTTTCAGTGTTAATTCAGAACTCAGCTGAGAGCGTCTAGCTTAAATTTAATACTCAGTTAGGGTCTAGTATCAGCAAAGAGCTTTAATTTAAATCAAATCAGAGTATAACTCAGAATAGAAGAAAAAAACAGGGTGAGTATTCTTTGAACAATAAATTGTTTCTAGAGACCTTTACAAAGAGGGGGCAAGAGACCTGTGAAACTGTTTAATTAGGTGTTAAAACCAAGTTATAGATCAAAGGGACATTTTGAAAGACTCCCGCTATCAAAGCAAAGGCTGTGTGAATCACCCAGAAAATTGGTCACAGATTACCCTAGAAGCACAGGTCTGGGCTCTTTGTAGCAAGCCAGCCTTTACTAAATGTTAGCTCCCTCCCTCACACCCTGCCTCCCACCCACCCCAAGGATAATCCTAGCTTTATAGGGTCTTACACCTATTATAGGGGGAGTGGTATTCACATTCCCTTCTAGGTTCAGCTGATTATCCTCATCAGGAATAGATGAGTTAAAGCCCTGAAAGTAATTAATCTTGAGGTAAACAAAGTCCCTTAAACTTATCCAGTCTTTTGTATTAGTGTCACATATATGATTTTCTCCCAGTTGGTGAGAGGTCTTATGTGTGCACTAGGTTTAAGGAGCTCTTTGCCCTCAGCGAATGAGTGAGATCTATGGAGGCTAGAGTATCAAACTTGGAAGACATAAGGAAGTCAGAGAGGTACATAGAGAGACCTACAGGGACATAGTATTGAAGCCCCACCTCCAGTCTGGCAGCCTCTCAGCTTCCATGGAGGTTTTGTGAATGGAAAACATCACCTTGGTGAGGCAGGAAGTGATCCTGTAGCTAGGACCTGTCCACCAGGAGATTTAAAACCCTCGCACCAAGGAGGATTGTCCAGGGCCATGTGCCCACGAGGGAAAGGTTAGGATGGCCATTATAGTGGGTGATTCAATCATTAGGTATGTAGAGCTGGGTGGCTGGTGGACGTGAGGATCGCCGGTAACATGCCTGCCTAGTGCAAAGGTAGCAGACCTCACATGCCACATAGACAAGGTTTTAGATAGTGCTGGGGAGGAGTCTGCTGTCTTGGTACATGTTGGTACGAATGACATCAGAAAATGTGGGAGGTTCTGGAGGCCAAATTTAGGCTTTTAGGTAGGAAGCTGAAATCCATAACTTCCAGGGTAGCACATTCTCTGAAATGCTTCCCATGAAACGTGCAGGGCCCAAAAGGCAGAGTCTTAATGCATGGATGAGATGATGGTGCAAAGAAAAGGGTTTTGGATTTGTTAGGAACTGGGCAAAATTCTGGGGATGGGGGGGCCTTTCTGAAAAAGTGGGCTCCACCTTAACCGGGGTGGAACCAGGCTGACATTAACCCTTAAAAAGAAGAAAGAACAGCTTTTAAACTAGATAATAGGGCAAAGCTGACAGTCGCCCATGAGCGCATGGTTTGGAAGAATGTATGCTTGAATGATACTAACAAAACAGGGAAATTAGGACATCCAAAGAGAGGTTCCAATAAAAATAAAAGTTACCCAGATGCCCTTAAGTACAGAGCTGAAAGATTCCAAATTACTCCTATCAAATGATAACCAGATTAATATGACTGAAATACAACCTCTAAAATGCCTGTATGCAAATGATAGAAGTCTAAAATATAAGATGTGAAAATTAGAATATATAGCTCTAAATGAAAGGTTAGATATGATTGGTATCTCAGAGACCTGGTGGAAGGAGGTCAACCAATGGGACACTGTGATACCTGGGTACAATCGCAATGATAGACTAGATCAACTTGGTGGAAGGGTTGTGCTCTATGTTAGAAAGGGCATTGAGTAACATAGGATTAAAGTTTTGCAGGAAACAAAATATGCTGTAGAATCTCTATGGATAGAAATTCCATGTAAAAAGGGGAAGGCAATGGCAGTGGGGGTGTATTATTGACCACCTAGCCAGAATGAACAGATAGATAATGAAATACTGAAAGAAATCAGGGAAGCTAACAAAAGTTACAACACAGTAATAATGGGTGATTTCTATTACCTGGATATCAACTGGGTCAGTGTCACAGCAGAACATGCTAGGGAGATAAAGTTTCTAGATGAAATAAATGACTGCTTCTTGGAACAACTTGTTCATGAACCAACTAGATGGGAAGCTATTTTGGACCTAGTCCTTGGTGGCATGCAGGATCTAGTGCAGGAGATAAGGCTGTTGGGGCCATTTGGCAATAGCGATCATAGCAAGATCGCAATTGATTTAATAAATAAAAGAAGAATGGCAAGGAAATCCACAGTACTCCCATTTAATTTTCAAAATGGAGACTATGATAAAAAGAAGAAAATAATTAACAAAAGACTAAAAGGAGCTGCTGCAAAGGCTAAAGATTTGCATAAAGTGTAGGCATTGTTTAAAAATACTATTTTGGAAGCCCAGAACAGATGTATTCCGTGCTTTAAGAAAAGTGGAAGGAAGGCCAGAAAACTGTCAGCACGGTTTACAGGTGAGGTCAGAGAGGCTGTTGCATCTTTCAGGAAATGGAAAAAGGAGCCAAATGACAAAAACGGGAAACAACATAGCAATTGCCACTTTAGATGCAAGGTATTGATAAGGCAAACAAAGAGAGAATTTGAAAAAAGCTTGGCATGGAAGCAAAATACATAATAAAAACTTTTAAAGTACATTTGTAGCAAAAAACCTGTGAGACAGTCAGTTGGACCATTGAATGATAGAGGAGTAAAATGAGCGCTAAGTAAAGAAAAGGCCATAGCAGAAAGACTGAATGAATTATTTGCTTCAGTCTTCATTGAAGAAAATGTAGGGAATTTACCCATGACTGAAATGGTATATAAAGGTGATGTATCAGAAGAATTGAAAGAAATATCGATAAACTGGGAAGATGTAGTACAACTCTTTGATAAACTCCAAATTACTGGGACCGGATGGTATACATCCAAGAGTATTGAAAGAACTGAAATATGATATTGCAGACCTATGATTAGTAATATGTGAACTATCATTAAAATCAACTGTAGTACCTGAAGAGAGGAGAATGGCCAATGCAACGTCAATATTTAAAAAGGGTTCCGGAGTGATCCGGGAAACTACAGACCTGTGAGCCTGACATCAGTACCAGGCAAAATAGTAGAAACTATTATGAAGAATAAAATTGCTGATCATGGTTTAATGGGAGAAAGTCAACATGGATTTAGCCAAGGAAAGTCTTGTCTTACTAATTGGTTATATTTTTTGGAAGGTGTGAATAAAAAGGTAGACAAAGATGAGCCAGTTGATATAGTGCATCTGGATTTTCAGAAAGCTTTTGACAAGGTCCCCCATGAGAGACTCTTGGCAAAATTAAAAAGTCATGGGATTGGAGGCAGTGTAGTATTGTGGATCAGAAACTGGTTAAAAGATAGAAGGCAGAGGAGTAGGCAAAATGGCAATTTTCTCAATTGAGAAAAGTAAATAGTGGGGTACCTCAGGGATCTGTGCTAGGCCCGCTGCTTTTTAACATATTCATAAATGACTTTGGAAATGGGAATAACGAGTGAAGTGATCAAATCTGCAGATGACACAAAATTATTCAAAGTTGTTAAAACCCAAGAGGATTGTGAAAAATTGCAAGAGGACCTTGATAAATTGGAAGATTTGATGTCCAAATGGCAGATGAAATTTAATGTGGACAAATGCAAAGTTATGCACCTAGGAAAGAACACCACAAATTCTGGTTACACGATGCAAGGTATCACCTTAGAAATCACCATCCATGAAAAAGATTTAGGCGTTATCGTGGATAATACATTGAAACCCTCCGCCCAGTGTGCAGCGGCGGCCAAGAAAGCATAGTTACTCACCTGTAACAGGTGATCTCCGGGAACAGCAGGAATTTAGTCTTCACATATGGGTATCGTTGGTACCGACAGAGCCTGCGCGGGAACGCTCCCCAGCATCCAATAGGAACGCTTTTGGGAGCATCCCTCAGCACATGCTCGCTGCCTTCCCGCCTTTCCAACTGTCCCGCTTTAGTTAAGTTTGCAGCTGAGTGAAAGGATAGAGGGAGAGAGGAAAGAGACAGAGAGAGAGAGACAGACAACTCCTAGGGGAGGTGGGTGGGTTGTGAAGACTAAATTTCTGCTGTTCCCGGAGATCACCTGTTACAGGTGAGTAACTACGTTATCTCCAGGAACAAGCAGGAATGTAGTCTTCACATATGTGGATTCCCTAGCTGAAGATGCCAGGGAGATGACCCCAGGAAGCTGCCACCTTTAGTGAGGTGGGCCATGCTTCCTCCCATGGATCTCTGGCATCCTACCAGGGTTGGTGGGTAGGAGTTGTATTAAGTTTGAAAGAGATTTTGAAGAACAGCCTGGCCAAAGAAGGTATCCCGACGGGAGGTTTTATCTAGGCAGTAGTGGGCTGTAAAGGTATGTACTGAAGCCCAGGTGGCTGCTTGACAAATATCATCAATGGACACAGAGTGAAGGTTAGCCATAGAGGCTGACATAGCTCTCACATTATGAGCTATGACATGGCCTTGAAGAGGAAGACTCTTACTCTCATAAGCAAAGGATATGCATTGTGCAATCCATTTGTATAAAGTCCTCTTGGAGACTGGAAGTCCCAAATGACTAGAATCAAAAGCAATAAAAAGTTGAGAAGACTTTCTATGTTGCTGTGTTCTTTGTAGATAAAAAGCTAAGGCTCTTTTACAGTCCAAAGTGTGAAGGTTCTTCTCTGCATTAGAGGCATGAAGCCTCAGAAAGAATACAGGAAGATAAATCAATTGATTTAAATGAAAAGGCGAAACCACCTTTGGCATAAAGTGTGGATGAGTTCTGAGGACAACCTTATCATGGTGAAACCTAGTGTAAGGAGGATCAGCCACTAACGCTTGCAATTCACTAATGTGACGTGCAGAGGTGATTGCAATTAGGAAGATGACCTTCCAGGACAAAAACTTCAAGGTAGTAGTGGCTAAAGGTTCAAAGGGCGGTTTCATGAGCTGCCCGAGAACTATATTTAAATCCCATGCCACCGGTGGTGGTTTGATGGGAGGTTTTGTTAATAGAAGACCTCTCATAAATCTGGATATGAGAGGATGAGAGGAAATTGGTTGTCCATTTAGAGGCTTATAGGAAGCTGTAATTGCGCTAAGATGGACTCTTACTGAATTGGTCTTTAGACCAGAATTTGATAAATGAAGTAGATACTCTAGTATCGCTTCCAAAGGTATCACCAGGGGGTTAACCCCTTCTGGGAACACCATATAGTGAAACATTTCCACTTGAAAGTGTAAGATCCTCTTGTGGAAGGTTTTCTAGAAGCCTGAAGGATATCCTTTACCTGTTGAGAAAGGTTGAGATCCTGAAGATTTAAGCTCTCAGCAACCAGGCCATGAGATGCAGGGACTGGGGATTCGGGTGCCATAGGGTCCCGCTCTCTTGGGAAAGGAGATATGGAGCACACCCTAACTCCAGAGGTGCAGCTTGAGAGAGATATAGAAGCAGGGGGTACCACGTTTGGCGTGGCCACCGTGGCGCTATGAGGATCATTCAACCTCTGTCTCTCTGAAGCTTGAAGAGTGTTTTGGGGATGAGGGGAATAGGTGGGAAGGCATAGAGGAAGCCCTGACCCCAGTGAAGGAGGAAAGCATCCCTTGCCTGGCAACTGTGAGCCGGAATCCTGGAACAGAACCGGGGAAGTTTGGCATTCAGTGGACTTGCAAAGAGGTCTATGTCTGGAGTCCCCCAGATGTGAAATATCTTTGTCACCTGGTCTAGGTGGAGAGACCATTTGTGAGGCAGCAGTACTTGGCTGAGTTTGTCTGCCCAAAGGTTTTGAATGCCTGGAAGATATACCACGAGAAGGTGGATTAGAAGCTCTCTGGCGAGGGCCCAAAGTCGTATAATTACAGAGAGCCTGTTCCGCCCTGCTTGTTCACATAGTACATGGCTACTTGATTGTCTGTTTGGACTAGGACTGCCTTGTAGCTGAGCTGGGCATGGAATACTCGAAGAGCTAAATAGATTGCTCTTAATTCTAGGAGGTTTATGTGAAGACAAGCCTCTTGTGGAGTCCAGGTGCCCTGGGTAGAAAAATGATGCAGGTGTGCCCCCCAACCCACCTGTGATGCATCTGTTGTTAGGGTGGCCTGGAATAGGGGTTGTTGGAAAGGAGACCCCACTAAAAGATTCTCCAGTGATTGCCACTATTGAAGGGACAAGATCAGTCGATGAGAGTTTGATATCTTGTCTGACAGACGTCCCGTGGCCTGTGTCCACTGTGTGGTGTCATGAAGAAGACCCTTCTGAGCCTATGGAGTTAGTGAGAGAAAAGGATTCCATTGCAGAAACTGACAGGCAGTCTGAGCACATGGCTCAGTGTTTTCAGAAAGAATGTAAACAAAGAGAGTCACGAGCTGGGAAGACACTCCCATGCTGTGACGTAGTCCCTAGTTCAGGAGATAATGAGATACACCTGTTTAAAGGGGGGGCACAGTTTAGCCCGGAGAAACAGGATGATAAAAAGTGGTCATTAGCCTGGACTAAAGGAGAGCAGAAAGAAGGAAGACGTCAAGAGGTGAGAACCAAGGGAGCCATAGTCCTAACGCCAGAAAGAAGCAGCACAGGACAGGTGACGTCTGGTAAAGGCAAGAAGGATAAGATATTTCCTGGAAGGCAGGCTTGGGAAAATTCACATGCTCCAGAGAGAGAAACCTGCTGGCATGACAATACTGGTACCTCTAAGGCTGAAGCTACGAGGCTGAGAGACAAACAAACACAAGCTGTGTTTGGGAATCAGTCTGACCTTGCAGAGCTGAGAATTCCTTTCCCTCCAAAGCCGAAAGGTAGGCTTCACAACTTACATAGGTTTGAACCTAGTTATAAAGTATTTCCCTGCAGTTGACAGAATGTAGCAGACTCTCTAAAAAGAAACTTCAGTATATACAGTAATTCACAGTCCTATCCTTTAGAGTGCTACCGAGAGAAGCCATGTGAGGATAGTGAAGACGTCTGTTTTAAAGTTCAGGATAGCAGCTCACTGACACACCCTGCTATTGCTGACGCTGAAGAAATGCAGATTGACTCTGATAGCAGTGAAATAGTGGATAACCAGATGGACTGCACGTTATGTTTTGCTGACCACGTTGAGTCTCTGTGCTGAACACTGGTTTGAGAAAGCTGGTGAAGCAACAGAAAGAATGGGGAACATTTTCTTTTGCTGAAGGAAGCTGTTATTGTTTGTTTGTACCGAGCACTGCACGCTGTGAGCCTGAAGCTGATAAGGCTAATTTACCTGAGTTCCTGTACATATCCCTCAAGCCAATTGTATGGCAGTTTGTCCTAAGTTATTTACCTGCACAGAAATCCGTTGGGAAGGGGAAAAATAAATTCTTGTCATTGCCTGAAACACTCGACTACAACTCTTCTGTTCTCAAAGGGTAAAAGGGACTTCCATTCCCAGAGGGCCTTGCAGGACCAATGCAGGGTCACATTCTCTGAGTCAGGAATACAAAGGCAGACCAACTCTCAGCGCCCTAGGCGCTGGGCTGGCCACCGAGAGGGTGACAAGTGGCGTAGTCTGTTCGGATCTTTGCTTGAAATACAAAAGGACATCCCAACTGAGGGAAAAGAAAGGAAAAACATCAGGATACACCAGAAGCTTTTCCACATCTGGAAAGTACAGAGTGAAAATCTGCTAAGCTGCTGGTGGAGAGCGGTTGGTGATTTCGCTGGCAAAATCGTGCCAGGAGGATCAGGTCACTGAGGATAAGACTCCTTTCTCAAGGCCTGAGTCTACACCGTGCGAAGGTAACTGGTAACTGGGCATGGGTATAGAGGATTCAAGAGAGAAAGGGGAGTCTTTGTTCTGCAGTAAAACTAGTTAGGATTTAAAAAGAGTTTGGTGCCGCACTTGGTGGGCTTTTTCTTTTTGCTTTCTCTGCAGGAACAACAATCCTTAAAAATGGATCCACAAGAGGTGTTGCGGTGGATGTCCCATCAGTTCGAGAAGCAAATGGAACTGGCACATCGCACGCAAGAGCAGACAGCTGCGGCTATGTATGCCCAGCAGAAGCCCCTAGTAGAGCTAATGGAGGCTTTACTCGCCAAGCAGAAGGCTACCGAAGAAACAAACACATCGCTTGCTGCGGTGGTAGGACCACAAGGCTGTGGAGCCTTAACTTTTGGCCAGTTAACAACTAATGATGATTTGGATGACTTTATTGAGGCCTTTGAAGGGTTGCAATAGCAGTCAAATGGCCACGTGAGCAATGGGCAGTGAGATTTGCCACTTCCCTAATGGGAGAGGCTTTAGCGGCATATAAAACCCTGCCCGCTGCTCTCGCGACCAGCTATGAGGAGGTTAAAAAAGCAGTTAAAGACAGATTGGGTCTAACCCCAATGTTCTATCAGAGAATGTTTAGAGAGGCCAGACTTAAACCTAATGAGACATCTAAAGCGTTGTATCAGAGGATCAAGGCTTTAGCATGGAAATGGCTTGTTCCAGAAGGAAAAACCCTTGACTCTGTGCTAGACACGGTCATTCTGGAACAATTCATGGAGGCAGTACCTCCTGAGGTGAAATCTTTCTTAATTTTACAAAGTTGCCAGTCCACTGCAGAGGCAGCCGTCCTCACAGAGCGCTATTTTGAAGCAGAGTTGGTGGGAAAACCAAAAGGAGGCGCTCTGAAGCTGGCTGGAATAACCAACTTTGGAAGATTAGAAAGGGGTATGAAAGCAAATGTGACTGCTGGAAATGCTGTTTTGTTTATGAAAAAAGGAAAATGTTATAACTGTGGAAAAGTGGGCCATTTCCAGAAAAATTGTACAGTGCGAACAGCACTAATGTCTGGAAAAGGGAAACAGGTGCGAGAAGGGTTCCTGTTAAAGGTGGAAGTTCAAGGCATTGTGGCCAATGCACTGCTTGACTCGGGTGCAGACCAGAGCATGGTCTCCAAAAAGCTCTGGCAGGCCGTTGAAGCCCGTGGTAGGTCTGCACCGAGGCAAGCAGAAGGTCAGGTTAAGATACGCTGTGTACATGGTGCTTCCTCATTATCCACTATACAGGCTCTCAGTAAAAGGGTTGGGGATCCAAAAAGAGGTTTTGGTGGCCGTTGTCCCACGGCTTCCCTACGATATTGTGTTGGGGAGGGACTGGCCCCCATTTTGCAGAGGGATAGAGGAGGGCTTAAATGTGAAAACAAGCATGGTCTCCACTAGGTCCCAGGCCGGAACCTCCGGCGTAAGGGTTGACCCACCAGAGGGAAGAGAGGAACTCCCCGAGGATAGGAATGAACCCTCCAAGAGAGAGGATGAGTTCATAGAGGAGGTATCCCCTAAGCTACCTGCATGTAAGAAAGTGACTAAAGCCCCTTACAAGGAAGTTAAGGAAAGGATAGCCCGGCAGTGTGTTCCAGGGGCAGAGGCCCTAGCAACAACTGTTCCTAGTCCCCTATTTGAAAAGCCCCGAGACTCTACCTCACGGTCAAAGCTACATATAGGAGATACGTCCCCAAGTAAACAAAAATTTGTTTTGCAATACTGCAAAGTGTCAGCTATGGCAAAAAGCCCGCAGAGAGCCTCATCCGCAGCTGCTGGCTATGATTTATTTAGTGCCAAAGAAAGGATAGTCCCTAAAGGAGGAAAGGCATTGATAAACACAGGGTTAAAAATGCAAATACCTGTAGGCTGTTATGGCCGCATAGCGCCACGCTCGGGGTTGACTGCAAAATACTTTATCGATGTCGGCGCTGGAGTCATAGACCCTGACTACAGAGGGGTAGTCCAAGTCTTACTTTTTAATTTTGGAAGTGAAGATTTCAAGGTAAGGGTGGGGGACAGGGTCGCACAACTTATCTGTGAGCGTGTAGGTTTCCCTTCGGTGGAGGAAGTGCCTTCACTGACCCCCACGGATCGTGGAACGGGGGATTTGGGTCCACTGGGTTGGATGAAGTGACGGGTTTGACAGCTACCGCTGAAGAAAAGATGGAGGAAGACCTAGGCCCCCAGCTGACTGACTGTAAAGAAAACCTGGAGCCCAGAATAGGCGTGGAGCTATCATGGCAACAGAAACAGGAGTTGACTAAGGTACTCGCCAAATTTGCAGATGTTTTGACACCCATACCAGGGGAAACTAATCTGGTGGCACACGAGATTGTTACCACACCAGGGAAAGTGATTAGGCAAAGGCTTTATTGTTTGCCTGAGGCAAAAAAGAAAGATGTCATCGCCCAAGTATGAGAGATGCTCAGCATGGGCGTAATAGAGGAGTCGAAAAGCCCTTGGTTGAGTCTCATCGTCCTCGTGCCGAAGCCAGATGGGTCCCTTCGTTTTTGTATAGACTTCCGGCAAGTAAATAGCATTTCACAGTTCGACGCCTATCCCATGCCCCGAATTGAGGAGCTGCTTGACCGGCTAGGGCAGGCCCGGTATCTGACCAACCTTGATCTAACGAAGGGCTACTGGCAGATACCATTGACCGGGGATTCGAAACCAAAGACCGCCTTCTGCATGCCCGTGGGTCTATTTCAATTCTGCCGGATGCCGTTTGGCCTACATGGAGCTGCTGCAACATGCCAAAGGCTGGTGGACCAAGTTTTGAGGCCACATCAGGAGTACGCGCTGGCGTATATGGATGATGTCATTGTTCACAGTACCACCTGGGCTCAGCACCTACCCAGGGTAGAAGCCGTCCTGAGAGCCATGCGACGGGCAGGGCTAACATTAAACCCTGGAAAATGTTTATTCGCAGGCGAAGAGGTAAAATACCTTGGCCACCTGGTGGGGAAAGGAATGGTCAAACCCCTATCAAGCAAAATAGACAGCGTGAAAAACTTGCCCCGGCCAACGAATAAGAAACAATTACGAAGTTTCTTGGGCCTCATTGGCTACTATCGGAGGTTTATACAGCGTTTTGCCGAGGAGAGCGCGCTCTTTACGGAGATGCTGAGAAAAAACGCGCCAAACAATCTGAAATGGACCCCAGAAGCGGAAGAAGTGTTCACAGCATTAAAGGGGAAGCTCTGTAAAGCCCCTGTACTACGAGGGGTAGACTTTGGGTTACCTTTCATTGTTCAAACCGACGCCTCAGAGACTGGATTGGGGGCGGTCCTGCCTCAGGAGTTTGAGGGTATGGAGCACCCCATTACGTACCTTAGTAGAAAGTTGACAAAAGCCGAAAGGAATTATTCGACAATAGAGAAAGAATGCCTGGCTATCAAGTGGGCAGTAGAGGCCCTGAGGTTTTACCTCACTGGGCGCAAGTTTTTGTTAGTTACAGATCACGCGCCTTTAAAGTGGCTAAGCCAAATGAGAAATAATAATGCCCGACTAACTCAATGGCATTTAGCACTACAGGCCTTCGTCTTTGCGGTACAAAATCGGGCAGGGAAGCTGCATAGCAACGCTGACGCATTGTCACGGATTACGAGCTGTCCGAGTAGTAGCTCGTCAGCCCGTAATATCTTAAGGGGGGGGGATCTGTCATGAAGAAGACCCTTCTGAGCCTATGGAGTTGGTGAGAGAAAAGGATTCCGTTGCAGAAACTGACAGGCAGTCTGAGCACATGGCTCAGTGTTTTCAGAGAGAATGTAAAGAAAGAGAGTCACGAGCTGGGAAGACACTCCCATGCTGTGACGTAGTCCCTAGTTCAGGAGATAATGAGATACACCTGTTTAAGGGGGGGCACAGTTTAGCCCGGAGAAACAGGATGATAAAAAGTGGTCATTAGCCTGGACTAAAGGGGAGCAGAAAGAAGGAAGACGTCAAGAGATGAGAACCAAGGGAGCCATAGTCCTAACGCCAGAAAGAAGCAGCACAGGACAGGTGACGTCTGGTAAAGGCAAGAAGGATAAGATATTTCCTGGAAGGCAGGCTTGGGAAAACTCACATGCTCCAGAAAGAGAAACCTGCTGGCATGACAATACTGGTACCTCTAAGGCTGAAGCTACGAGGCTGAGAGACAAACAAACACAAGCTGTGTTTGGGAATCAGTCTGACCTTGCAGAGCTGAGAATTCCTTTCCCTCCAAAGCCGAAAGGTAGGCTTCACAACTTACATAGGTTTGAACCTAGTTATAAAGTATTTCCCTGCAGTTGACAGAATGTAGCAGACTCTCTAAAAAGAAACTTCAGTATATATGGTAATTCACAGTCCTATCCTTTAGAGTGCTACCGAGAGAAGCCATGTGAGGATAGTGAAGATGTCTGTTTTAAAGTTCAGGATAGCAGCTCACTGACACACCCTGCTATTGCCGACGCTGAGGAAATGCAGATTGACTCTGATAGCAGTGAAATAGTGGATAACCAGATGGACTGCACGTTATGTTTTGCTGACCACGTTGAGTCTCTGTGCTGAACACTGGTTTGAGAAAGCTGGTGAAGCAACAGAAAGAATGGGGAACATTTTCTTTTGCTGAAGGAAGCTGTTATTGTTTGTTTGTACCGAGCACTGCACGCTGTGAGCCTGAAGCTGATAAGGCTAATTTACCTGAGTTCCTGTACATATCCCTCAAGCCAATTGTATGGCAGTTTGTCCTAAGTTATTTACCTGCACAGAAATCCATTGGGAAGGGGAAAAATAAATTCTTGTCATTGCCTGAAACACTCGACTACAACTCTTCTGTTCTCAAAGGGTAAAAGGGACTACCATTCCCAGAGGGCCTTGCAGGACCAATGCAGGGTCACACTCTCTGAGTCGGGAATACAAAGGCAGACCAACTCTCAGCGCCCTAGGCGCTGGGCTGGCCACCGAGAGGGTGACAGTGGATAGAGTCCACTGGGCTGCTCGCATGTGGAGGCGAGCATAGGGAACTACATGAACTGTGGATGCCATGTGTCCCAGTAACTGTAGCACTTCTCGAACAGTTAGGGAGGATTTTCCTGCTGCTTGAGAAGCTAGTTACACTATGCGAAGACACTGGGCCTGTGGAAGGAAAGCCCTTGACTGTCTGGTATCTAACCAGGTTCCTATGAACTCCAGAGACTGGGAAGGAACAAATTGGGATTTTGGGAAGTTTATTACCAATCCCAAGTATTGGAGGATTTGCATTGTGTGAGACAGTGCAGAGCTGGCTTCTGCACCCGTGGGGGCTCGAATGAGCCAGTCGTCGAAGTAAGGAAAGACGAATATTCCTAGGGTTCGCAGGAATGCAGCTACTACTGCCATGCATTTCGTGAATACTCTTGGTGCGGAAGCCAGACCAAAGGGAAGAACCCTGTATTGGAAGTGTTTTCCCTTGAAAAGGAATCGTAAAATTTTCCTGTGATCTGGATGGATCAGAATGTGAGTATATGCATCCTTTAGGTCTAGAGAGCAAAGTCAATCCTGACTTTGAAGGTATGGCAGACGATTTCCTAGAGAAATCATTTTGTACTTCTCTCGGAACAGGTATTTGTTCAATTCTCTGAGGTCTGGAATGGGTCTGTGTCCCCCTGTTTTCTTTAGAATAAGAAAATAGGGGGAGTAGAACCCTGTACCCTGCTGGAGGATGGGTACTTCCTCTATTGCCTCTTGGGCAAGAAGTGTTGAGACTTCGTGATCTAGCAGATTGTCTGCAGAGGTCTGGGAATTGAACTGCCTTAGGATTGTAGGAGGAGGCATGCTGTGAAAATGAAGCTTGTACCCCTCTCCTACAATGGACAGAGTCCAATTTTCTGCTGTTAT
Source organism: Ichthyophis bannanicus (assembly GCA_033557465.1). Taxonomy (NCBI): domain Eukaryota; kingdom Metazoa; phylum Chordata; class Amphibia; order Gymnophiona; family Ichthyophiidae; genus Ichthyophis; species Ichthyophis bannanicus. The sequence goes on from CM066034.1 coordinate 585,787,681, forward strand.
TTGGTGCCATCTGTTGGCAAAATGACACAACATGCCTGGAATATTTAGGGGTTCTGAACCCCTCAGAGGCAGGAAGGCTAAGCTCTCTGGGAAGGAGTCAAAGCCCTTGAGGGGGCTGAACCTGCAGAGCTGGTTGAGCTCTCGGGCCTTTTGGCTTCTTCTGCTGTTTGAATTGCTGTTGTTGTCCCCTTTGGGCAACTTGACCGTGAGCTTGGCTTTGCTGGGGTATAGGATGGATAAAACTTACTCTTTTTGCTGAAAGAGGGTTTTTTTAATAGGGTTTCTTTTTGGCTGGAGTGGCTGTAGATTTTGACAATCTATCTAAGGTGATATTGTCAGCATCTATCTCATTAGCCTTTTCCTGGCAATTCTTGCCAAAGAGGTTTTCTCCTGTGCAAGGGATGTTGCCTAATTTATCCTGTACCCAAATCTCCAAGTCTGATGCCTGAAGCCAGGCAATCCGTCGTGCACCAATGAGAATAGCAGAAGTTCTGCAGATGCATTCAAAGCAGTCAAAGGCTGCACGATTCACAAACTTGGAGACATCTTGAGCATGCCTGACAAGCGTAAGGAAGTCTTGTCGTCTGTCATCTGGGAGAAGTGGGCTCATAAGCTCCAAATCTCCTGTGACCTCCTTGAGGAACATTCCCATATATAAAATATATGAGCTGATCCTAGCTGAAAGCATGGAAGCCTGAAATGTTTGACGTCCAAAAGCATCATGAGTCCTGCATTCCCTACCTGGAGGATTGGATGCATGTCTCCTTGCACTTTTCATCCTACGCATGGCTGACTCCACTACCATTGAATGGTGTGGTAGCGGAGTCTTTTGAAATCCAGGACATGGTGGAACTCGATACATGGTATCAAGCCTCCTAGAATGAGGAGATGTGGTCAAAGGTGTCTCCCACATTCTGAGCATCAAATCATGAAGAATTTCATGAATGGGCAGAGTGGCTGCCTCCTTTGGAGCCTTAGGATATTGGAGAATTTCCAATTCCTTTGCTCTAGATTCCTTTTCAGGAGCTACAGTAATTAAAAGGCCTTTGGCAACATCATGAATAAAATCCAGAAAAGACATGTCCTCTGGAGGCGACATTCTGCGTTGGGGAGAAGAAGAGTCTTCCAGGAGAAAAACTCTGGTACCGGCAGAATTATCAGAGTCATTGGAATTGGAGGATTCGAAGTATCTCTGATCATGATGTTCATGTAAGGCATGATCCCGGTATCGATCGAAGTCGGTACCGAATTGATCCGGTACCGATCTTTCAATGCCAGGCAAAGACGGCATGGGAAGAATTCCCACTGGGGCCAGTACCGTCAGTGCTGGTACCGGTATCTGTGCCGGTACTGGCATCGATACTGGTGCCCGTTGAACCATCGGTGTCAATGGTACCGCAGCTGTAAGGAGAGATGTAATACTGCGCTCGATAGCGAGGAATCTCTGGTCTATCGACGCTGCCGATGCCTGGGTGTCGGTACTGGTGAAGGCGGCCAGGACCCCTGAGCATGGCACCAGTAGTTCTGTCGAGGCCGAGGCCTCGAGAACATCCTGGAATCCCGTTGATGCTTTGGAGGCTGAAGCCTCCCGCCGGGGCTGTTTTGCCAGTGTGGTTCCCTCAAGGGCAATGCCGATGGCCTCTTGATGCTTTGCAGGAGAGCTACCCTTTGAGGACCGGCTTTTATGTTTAGTTACCTGAGATCCATGGGAGGAAGAAGAGGCTCTTGAAGACATCAATGCAATGGACCTAGCATCCGAAGAAAAGAGGGTACCGAGCTTTGCAGCCCGGTTCTGTCTTCCTCTTTTAGTCATTCCTATACAAGAGAGACACTCAGATGGAGAATGGTCAGGGCCTAAGCATTTAAGACATCAGTCATGGGTGTCGGTGATGGAAGTGGTACCGCCACACTTAGTGAATTTTTTAAAACCATAAGCTGGTTTTTCCATCTTTAAGGAAAAATGGGGCCTAGTGCCCAAAATGGCGCCTAGCACCGAAAAAGAAAAGTTTCTGAAGAGAAACAATTCAGAATTTTTTATTTTTTTTTAAAAAGAAGAAAAGAAAAGAACCGGTGGTACCGGTAGGCGTCGTGCGGAGGCAAACGCGACCACAAGAAAACAAGATTAAAGAAGAAATTTTCTGCGGTGATAGGGTATGTGTCCTGTTGGCTCCACGGAAAATGAAGAACTGAAGAGGGACAGTTGGAAAGGCGGGAAGGCAGCCCGCATGTGCTGAGGGATGCTCCCAAAAGCGTTCCTATTGAACGCTGGGGAGCGTTCCTGCGCAGGCTCCGTCGGTGCCGACGATACCCATATGTGAAGACTACATTCCTGCTAATATAGCTAATATAGTGCTAGGAATCATAAGGAAAGGAATGGAGAATAAAACCAAGGCTATTATAATGCCTCTGTATCGTTCCACGGTTCACCGCAACTTGAATATTGTGTGCAATTCTGCTCACCGTATCTTAAAAGGATATAGCGTAATTAGAAAAGGTACAGAGAAGAGCCCCAAAATGGTAAAGGAGATGGAAGGATATCCCTATAAAGGAAAGGCTTGAAAGGTTAGGGCTCTTCAACCTGGAAAAGAGAAGGTTAAGGGGAGATATGATAGACGTCTATAAACTGGTGAATGGAGTGGAACAGGTTAACGTAGATCGGTTGTTTGCACCATCAAAAAGTAGAAAGACTAGAGGACACACAATGAAGCTACAATGTAACCCATTTGAGACTAATGGGAGAAAATATTTTTTCACTTAACACATAATCAAACTCTTGAATTCATTACCGGAGGATGTAGTAAGGACTGTTAGCGTAGCTGAGTTTGAAAAAGGTTTGTACAAGTTCCTGGAGGAAAGGTCCATAAGCCATAATTAAAGAGGACCCGGGAAATCCACTGCTTACCCCAGGAAGAGCATTATGGAAGCTGTGGACTTTGGGTACCTGCCAGATACTTGTGACCTGGATTGGCCACTGCTGGAAACAGGATACTGGGCTTGATGGACCTTCACATATGGGAATCCCTTACTACAGGCTGCTGCAAAGGAGAAACAAAAACAGGAAGAACACAGTGCCACAAGGAACTGGCACAATATGACAAACTAATTTTGTTTTTTAATTTTTCTTCTTCTACTTTTGGTTGTTGTATTTTTTTCGGCGGGAGGGGGGCGGCACAGGGGCAGCCTGGAATAGAAGGAAACTAGGCCTAGGAGGGAATGAGTTTTAAACCTTGAACAGAATCTAAAGGACAGATTGACAGACACTGCTGTTGCATAGGAAGTCCCTTTACAAATAGTAGCAACATTCAATGGAAATATGTGGACCAGGATCTAAGTCGTAGCCTTGCATATTTCTTCCAGGGAGGCTGATTGCAAATGGGCCACTGACATAGCCATGGCTTGGAAGTTATGAACCATGACATGGCCCTCAAGTGTCAGACCTGCCTGAGCATAAGCAAAAAAATACAGTCTGCTAGACAAATTGAAAGCATACATTTGGTTCACTGCAGCCCCACTCCATCGGGGTGAAAAGAAATAAAAAGCTGGGAGGACTTTCTATGGGCTTTAGTTTGCTCTGGCTAGAAGGTCAAGGCTCTCTTGCAGTCCAGTGTGTGCAACATACTTTCCCTGTTGTGAGAACATGGGGTCTTGGTAAAAATGTTGGTAGGACGACTGATGGTTAAGGTAGAAGTCTGACAAGCATCACCTAGGGGAACCCCTCACCCTCACAACTTAGAGGTATGTCTACTAAACCACGATAGTTTTGGTTGCTAATTCACTGCATTAGCAGTCAAAACCACACAGTAAGCAGCAAACCTCTGCCGTATCTGCAGGGGGGAGGGGGGTGTTCCTGGGGGAGGTCCTACAGATACCACAGAGATTTGGACTTCCCATGGAGACCCCCTCGTTATCTGCCTCAGCAGATACAGTGGGAAAAGTTCCACAGAGCCTGCCAAAGCAGGTACCATGGGTCCCCATGGAAAATCCAAGGAGAGGAATGGTAGCAATTGGGTGCACAGATCACTACCATGCCCAGTACAATAAGAACATAAGATATGACATACTGGGTCAGACCAAGGTCCATCAAGCCCAGTATCCCATTTTCAACAGTGGCCAATCTAGGTCAATCTGATAAGCCTTTCTATAGAACATGTAAAACGTTCATGCATAGTCTTTCCTGTGTGGGCTTCAGCACATATTCATAGATACAGTATGTGCATACATCCATTTTGAAAGATTAACCTAGGGATTTTATGCGCTTCTAGTCATACTTGCTCTTTACAATTTTTTGGGTTATTTTAAAATATTGTTGTATGTACATAAAAAGTAGGAAGGTAATTGAAAATCTCTCCCCAAATATATGAAAGGAATCAGGATGGCTTTTGAGAAGTAGATGCCCATAAAGCTTCCAATTTCTAGGAGGGCGCTGATATTAAAGCTTATGACCCTCAATGCAAGCTGCGATTCTGTGTTATTTCTCTTTTAGAGAGTCTTGAAAAATGTTTGATCTCACTTATGGACTAGAACTAATTGAATATCATCTGCGTAGAGGTAGAAACGTATCCCAAGCTCTTGAATCTGGTATGCAAGTGGTGAAAGGAATAGGTTAAATAGTGTTGGAGAAAGCATGAAACTTTGTGGCACTCCAGATGAGAGAGAAGAGGATGCAGAGGATGACTCTTGCAATGTCACTTGAAACATTAACCTAGATAGGTAAAAACAAAACTAATAGAGAATACAGCCTGTTATCCCAACCATCTCCAACTCACTCAGAAGCAGGAAATGATCTACAGTATCAAAAGCTGCACTCTGCTCCAACTGAACTGCATCTCAATCTTCATATCCAGCAAGACAGTCTTCATGCTGTGGCCACAAAAAAGCCCAACTGGTGTAAATGAAAAGAATTTGCTAGTCTCAGGTTTCTTTTCAACTGTTCCACTACAACTTACTTCGAAGGTTTTGCCACAAAAGGAATGCTGGAGATAGGCCTGTAACCAGTAGATCTAGGTTATGCTTTTGTAGGGATGGGTGGATAATGGAGCACTTCCAATTGATGGGAACCACGGCCCGAGTAAAGCTTGCATTTACCAGCTCTAGCAGTAAAGACAAACAAGCTTCAGCAGTCTTTTAAGAGTCTAGATGACATATAATCAACTAGGAAAGGTATAGAGTTCAAGGAATCCACTTGCTTTCCTAAATAGAACTCTGTTATGATTGAAAACAGAGAGCGAGCTTTGATGAGAAGCTGAAGAACTAAAGTCACAGCAATCTTGTGAAGATGATCAAGGAAGAGGTGGAAGCACATTAACTTGAAGCATTTGGCTGCCATGATGCTGGAGAACTTTCTCTATTAAATGGGTGGCGTACTGGTCAGGTGTAATCGCCAACGGGCTAATAGGGGAATGGACAAAAGGTACCCACTTATTCACCAGAGAAAATAACTGCTTTCAGTAATTCTCCTCAGAGTGCATCTATTTGGAAATGTAATCTGTCTTGGTCTATTATATCATCAATTTATTTATTTATTTATTTTATTTAGCTGTATTTATATCCTACTTTTCACCGGGTCAAAGCGGTCAATTGGGGGATACATTTAACATGAGGGGATATGAGACACATACGCTAATACTTACAGGGAACTTGGGCAATGGAGAGTTAAGTGGCTTGCCCAAGACCACAAGGAGTGCCTATAGGACTAGAAATCCCAGTCCCTCCAGCCTGAGATTGCTGTCCCCAGGTGGGACTTGAACCCCCGGCCCTCCGGCCTGAAGTACCTTGTCCTAACCACTAGACCACTCCTCCCTCCCTCCTCCCTTTATAAAGTTCCGCAAATTTCTTTGGTGAAAACAGATGGGGACTATGTCATAGCAACTCTGTGTATCATTTTTTTTCTAAAGTTCCTCAGAAGCGAGGAAACCCAGGATTTTGTTTTGCAGTCAAAATATGTATTTTCATTTGGGGCATATGCTTGTCTATGTTCCCCTTGAGGAGGGCTGACCATGCCTACACCTTCTCATCAAGGGTAAAGATATCTTTATTTATTTAAGTTGGTTTTTTTTTTTTTTTTTTAATACTGCTTTATCATTTCGGTCAAAGTGGTTTACATTGTAACTTAAATTTGGTAATGTACATTAAACAGGGACATTGATAACTTGGATTTTTCTGAGGCAATGGAGGGTTCCCCAAAAGGCTTGTCCCTGAGAGGGAAAATGGCCCCTCTGGTACGGCGCAAATCGCATGGCATAGAATCACTGAAATTCCCAGGCTTGCCCCCGGGCTGGGGTCGCGGCACGCCACGCCACGCCACGCCACTGCTTCTGTTTATCTTCCAGGAGGCACCCTCCTTTGGTCTCCCCCAAATCCTGCACCAACTTATCCAATGCGTCTTCGAACGAAAGCTTACCCTTAAACGGGAGCTTACTTAACCATGACTTAGAGGAAACATCCGCTGACCAATTCTGCAACTACAGGTAGCAGGATGCTGCCACCACTGAGGCCATGCCCTCTGAGAGGCCCATGATAAGATCGTAGAAGGCATCTGCCAAATAAGCAGCCCCTGATTCCAACTTCACCACCGATGCGGAAGGATCCGGGGCCTCTTCCTCTGGCTCCAGAATGCCCTGGGCTCACCACAGGCAAGCCCTGGCCACAAACGCATCACATAAAGACACCTGTAAAGACAAGGCATTAATATCAAAGGCTTGCTTTAGCAAAGTATCCAATTTCTTATCCTGCACACCCCTGAGGGCCGCACTGCCCTCCACGGGAATCATGGTTTTCTTAGTTACCGCCGAAACCGCAGCATCTACTTTCAGGTAATTCAAAAGTTCCCTTTCCTGCTCTGGGATCGGGTAAAGACATGCCATGGTCAGAGTTCCATGAAGACTAACCTCTGGAAGGTCCCACTCATCCTGAATCATCTGCTTAATCACCCGATATAAGGGAAACACCTTCTGCGACTTCCAGATAGCTTGAAACAACGGGCCTTCCAGCACGTCCTCATCCAGTTGTGTCCCTGCCAGTATATTAAGCATTTTCAGTGACTGAGTTATGAGGGTCGCCTCTTTTCCAATAGACTTTCTTGCTTAGCCAGGCTCCACAATCAAAACCCTGCTTGCCCCCTCCAAGGACAATAGTTTAACTGGGGCTGGTAAGAGAAGCCTGCTCCCTAAATACACTGATGTCATCAGAAAGCTGACATACTCAGTCTCCAAGCTGCTAGTGGGGATTGACTACCCAGAAGTATGGGACTGGACTAGAGGGATGATAAGGAAGGATTTTTCTGCGGCAATGGAGCGTTAAGTGGCTTGCCCAAGGCCACTATCAAAGTCATCAGGGAGAAACAAAGAATTTGCAGCATATCAAGCTCTGCAGGAGAGTTTCCTAACTAAACATATCTTCTGCTGAGTGATGCTGAATTTGAATATCCACTTAAACCAAACTAAACAGTGATCACTCTATGACACAGAGATAATCCAAGTGGAGTTCCTTTGAAGGAAACAATTCCTACCTAAAACTATGTCCATGCAATGCCCACCTACATGGGTTGTTTGTAAAGTCAATAAAGAATAGTTAAGATCTTCAATTAGTGATTTAAAAATCTTTAGTACTATAGCAAAGCTGGTTGCCAATTTAAATGTTCAAGTTTCCCATTACCAGTAGTGAGCCAGAGAAGCTAAACTGAGCTATTAGCAAACCTTGATGTAGTGAGCCAGAGGAGAAGCTAAACTGAGCTATTAGCAAACCATGATCCTCAACAGAAATAGGAGAAACTGGAGGAGCCTGATACAAGCATAGGCAGAAAAATGGTAAGGGGCTATTAACGTCGATAGAAGCTTTTAACAAAGTTACCTTGTGACACACAGGCAGATTCCCTGGTGTCCCAAGAAGCCAAAACAAAGAGAGCGACTCCCCCGCCATACTTTCTAAGATGATTGCAGGTGTAAAAGTGATGGAAAGGAGGACATGCTTGCTGCAAGTAGGCAGTCATCTTTCTTTAACTAGGTTTCGCATAAGGTTAACACATCTAGCCGGTGAAGGGTAAAAAGATCTTTATCAGTACTGTTTTATTCATTAGACTTCTAACATTAATCAGTCCTATCTGAATATCCTGACATCTGGCCCATTTCGTGAGTGCTAAGATTGACCACTGCATGATATAGGAAGCATCCACCTGGATAGCCGTAAAGTCAGGAATTTGCTATGGTCAGAGTGTGACCTATATCTGAAGAAAACAAGGATTTGTTGTACTCCCATCAGAGCCTCTTCTTCAAGAGTTGGTATAGAAACACTCAATAGAAATACACAAAGGCACACTCAGGAGATGTGGAAAGAAGTGTGCAGAGGAGAACATTGTGCTCCTTAGGCATGCGCTGCTGGCAGGCAGTGCTTTATTGTGCTGAAAAACGTCACCTCAGGGGGCGTGGCGCTTCAGCAGGGACTAACAGTAAGGCAAACTAGAAAGCGTAGTTACTCACCTGTAACAGGTGTTTCTTCGGGGACAGCAGGAATCAGTCCTCAAATATGCGTGACGTCGGAGCCCATGCAGAAACATCCCCCCCAGCTTTCAAAGAAAGCCTTTGGGAGATGCTACTACGCATGTGTGGTCCCCTTCCCGCCCAAGGGTGTCATCTTAGTCAGATGACAGCTAAAAGATGGCAAAATAAAAGATGGTAAAGAAGCAACTCCAAGGGGAGGAGGGAGAGTTATGAGAACTGATTCCTGCTGTCCCCGGAGAACACCTGTTACAGGTGAGTAACTATGCTTTCTCTGGGAACAAGCAGGAAGCCAGTCCTCATATATGGGACTCCCCAGCTACAGGCTACCAAAAGCCCATAGCGAAAAAACACGGTCTCCCTCAAGGGGAGCCACGAGCAGCAGCAATTGAGTCTGTAGTTTACAGACCACAGTAGGACCCCTGTGTCTGGTGAAAACCAGCACTCCGCTAGTCTGAACACAGAAGGGATGGAGGATAGGAGTTGCCTAAACCCCAAAAATATTACGTAGCACAGCCTGGCTGCAGGCAGTCCTGTCGGGACTCCCTTTCCAGGTAGTTATGAGCTGTAAAGGTATGGACTGAAGACCAGGTGGTGAACTGGCATATGTCCATCATCAGGATGGAGCACAGGTTTGCCACCGAGGCCGCCATGGTTCTGACACGATGCGCCGTGACACAGCATGCCCTGACATGGCCTTCAAACAGAAGCCCCGTCTGCTCATAGGCGAGGGTGATACAGTCTGCAACCAGGTAGACAGTGTGCGTTTGGTCACACCTCCCCCAGATGACTGAAACACAGAAACAGAGAAATTTAGAAATATGACGACAGAAAAAGACCACATGGCCTATCTAGTCTGTCCTTCCATATCAACAACTACAACAGTCCCCTTTTTTCCTTTAGAGATCCATAGAAACATAGAAATAACATAGATTGGGGGTCGTACGAGACAACAAGCTGAGCAGCTTTACAGTGGCCCAGAGTATGTTGGATGTAGAAAGACAAGGCCCTCTTACAGTCCAGAGTGTGAAGGACTGTCTCACCCCTACTGGTGTGAGGTCTTGGAAAGAAGGTGGGAAGTACGATTTCCTGGTTGAGATGGAAGGACGATACACCTTTGAAAGGAATTTAGGGTATATACGGAGCACTATCCTGTTCTTATAGAACCTGCTATAGGGCACCTCTGCCACTAAGGCCTGAAACCCGCTGACTCTGAGAGCGGAAGTGAGTGCGACCAGGAATGCCACCTTCCACGAGAGGTATCAGAGGTGGCAGGTAGCCAGAGGCTCAAAGAGGGGGTGCGTGAGCTGCCCCAATACCATATTGAGGTCCCATTCGGTCGCCGGAGGGTGAACCAGGGGCTTCGATAAGAGCAGACCCCTTAGGAAGCGGGCCACCAACAGCTGAACTGGGAGGGGTTTGCCATCCAAAGAGTGGTGGTGCGCCGCCAGGGCACTGAAGTGCACCCTGATGGAGTTAGACAAGTCCGGATTGAGAGAAGTGGAGAAGGTACTGTAACACCAATCCCACTGGGCAGGAGAACGGGTCCAACCCGCGCTCTGCACACCAAGTTGAAAACCTGCGCCGTTTCAGAGCGTTAGTTTTCCTAGTGGAAGCCTTACGAGAGGCCAACAGGATCTCCTCTATCTCCCCCGAGAGGTTGAAAGGGGTTAGGGTCACCCTTTCAGCAGCCACACCATCAGTGACAGGGACCCCAAGATGGGGTGCAGAAGAGAGCTCCCCTCCTGAGAGAGGAGCCATGGAGAATTCCCCAACGGGTTGGGGGTCTCCACCGATAATTGGAGAAGTAGCAGGAACCACGGCTGTCTGGACCATTGAGGGGCTATCAGGATGAGCGAGGCCTTGTCGTGGAGTGTCCTGAACAGGGTTTTGGCAATCAGCGACGTGGGAGGGAAGGCGTACATGAGGCCCTCTGACTACGAGATGAGGAACGCCTCCGCTGCTACCCTGGAAGGATGAGCTTGCCAGGAGCAGAAGCGGAGCAACTGGTAGTTGTCCAGGCTGGCGAACAGGTCCATCACAGGTTCCCCCCAGAGCTGGAAGAGCCGGTCAGCCACACTGGGGTCCAGCTGCCACTCATGCCATTGGAGGACCCTACTCAATCTGTCAGCCAGTAGGTTGTTCTGGCCTGGCAGATATACTGCACGCAGGAGTATACCCTGTCAGACTGCATAGGAGCAGAGGACCACCACCTCTCAGCAGAGGGCATGAGACCCCGTTTGTTCACATAGAACATCGCCACCTGGTTGTCTGTCTGGACCAACACCAGTTGGTGACATAGACGATGACAAAAAGCTCTGAGGGCTAAGTATATCGTCCGCAGTTCCAAGAGGTTGATCTGCTGGATGCTTTCATCCTGCGACCAACTGCCCTGGGTGCGGATTTCTCATAGTGGGCTCCGCAGCCGAGCAGGGATGTGTCTGTGGTAAGGACCCTTAAGGGGCTCGGGGCTTGAAAAGGCATCCCCACCTCCAGATATTGAGGAGTCTGCCACTAGGTCAGCGAGTCCACTAACTGGTGGGTCACTGAGACTTTGTCCCAGAGGCACCCCGAGGCCCGTGTCCACTGGTCCTGAAGGTACCATTGCGCAGCCCTCATGTGGAGGTGGGTGTCTGCGATGATGTGGACATGGAGGCCATGTGCCCGAGGAGTCGCAAGAGGAGCCAAGTGGGCACCGAGGGATGGTGCTTTACGTCCAGTGCCAGGGCCCTGAGGCAGTCGGCTCGGTCCCCGGGCAGGAAGGAAGGGGGTCCAGTCTGGCCCCGATGAACTCCAGACATTGTGTCGGAAGGAGGTGAGACTTGGGGTAGTTTATCACAAACCCCAAATGCTGCAGGATATGGATGGTGCGCGCAGTTGCTTGCTGCACCTCTGAGGCTGTGCTTTCTTTTATGAGCGAATTGTACAGGTAGGGGGAGACAAAGACACCCTGGAGGGCAGAGAAAGGTGGCCACGACTGCCAGGCATTTTGTGAAGATGCTTGGGGTGAAGGCCAAACTGAAAGGCAGCACCCTGTACTGGTAGTGCCTGCGCCCCAACATGAACCACAGTTACTGCCTGTGGTTGGGATGAATGAGGATGTGGGTATAGGCATCCTTCAGATCCAAGGGGCATAGCCAATTTCCCTGCTGGAGGTAAGGCAGCAATGTTCCAAGGGAGAGCATCTTGAACTTTTCCCTCACCAGGAACTTGTTCAGGTTGCACAGGTCGAGAATGGGCCTTAGGCCTCCTGTTCTTTTGGACATGAGGAAGTACCGGTACCTGGAGTAGAACCCCTTGCCCTTGAGATGGTGGGGCACTGGTTCCACTGCTTAGTCCTTGAGAAGACCTGCAAGCTCCTTCAGTAGAAGGTCCTGGTGGAGGGGAGAACTCAGGAGTTCTCCCGGAAAATAAGGGGGAGGTTATCTGAGTCAGATAGAGGAGGTAACCCTCATTGACCATTCGAAGTGCCCAAGAATTGGTGGTGATGGTTAGCCACCTTTGGGCATAGTGGATCAGACGTCCCCCTGTGGGCTGTTGACCTCCTTGGAGTGGAGAGGCTATGCCCAAGGAGTCAAAAACTCCCCCCTGGTTGGCCCGGGTCCAGCACCTGGGGTTTGGGGGTCTTCTGCTTACGAGGGCCATGCCCATGTCCCTTGGCTTGCTGACCCTGCTGAGGAGCCAGAGAGGCCTGAAAAGGAGGGTAGTTTCTGTAAGAAGCCCCTTTCCTTGGGTAGAAGGGCTTTTTACCTTAGCCCTTCCATCGGGGAGGGGCAGCAGTCTTTTTGGAGAGCCTGATCCTCGTCATGAACTGGTCTCCAGCTCAGCAGCTTTGTCGGTCATGGGTTTGCCAAAGAGGTTCTCACCTTGGCATGTGACATTGACCAATTTGTCCTGAACCCATTTCTCGAGGTCGGACAACTGTAGCCAAGCCTGGCGTCAGGCACTGATGCCCACCGCCACTACTTGAGCCGCCAACTCGAATACATCATAGGTTGACCAAGACACAAACTTGGAGTACTCACGGACAGCCTTGGCCAGGTTCCTGAACCGCTGCAGGGGTTCCTCGGACAGACCGGTTAAGAAACCGGCGAGTTCCTTCGCCAGGCCTCTCAGGTACATGCCCATGTATAGCTGGTAGGCCTGGATGCGGCCAATGAGCATCGAGCCCTGGTAACACTTTCTGCTGAGGGCATCTAAGGTGCATGCCTCCCTGCCGAGGGGCACAGAGGAGTGCGTCTTCTGACTCTTCAGTCAACGCATGGCCGACTCCACCACCAAGGAGATGTGTGGCAGCTGTGACTTCTGGAAGCCCAGGCTCTGGCAGACTCGATACATCAAGTCGAGCTGCTAGCTAGTCACCGGCACTGGCACAGACGCCGGTCTTTCCCACATGCGGAGCATCAGCCTTTCCAGGATGGGAGGGATGGGTACCGTGAGCGATTCCCTTGGAGGGGCCTCTTACTGGAGGATTTCTAACTCATTCACCTGAGGGTCCTCCTACGATTCTGACGAAGTCAAGAAACCCCATGTCCTCCGGCAGAGACCAGCGCCGGGACTCCGAAGCAGGAGAGTCCGAGGGGATGTCACAATGGTGATGGGTGTCAGGCGACTCCTCATCCTCTGTCTCCCATTCAGAGTAGTCCATAGAGGACTCAAAGGAAGGATAGTCTATGGGCAATGGGGTTGACCCTGGCCCATGGCCCTCTGAGGCCCCGTGGCTGGCGCTGAGCACACTGGCTGGTGACGATCGTGGCCCCGTCAAGCGGGAACTGGATTGAGACCGCGGCCGAGGATCGACTCAAGGCTGAAGGACCTCGAGGTTTGGCTTGGCCTCCGGGGATGTCTTAGACGTCAAGGGCCTGGTGGTCGGGGTGGATGAACTGGTAGTACCGGACAATAGCGCCCACTGCTGGTCCATGAAGGCAGACAAACTGCGCTCCAGGGACACCATTCTGGACTCCAAGTCATAAGACTCCGCAGCCATCGGCATGGGCACTGAGGGATTCTGGCCCGGCACAAGTTCCCCTGAAGGGGAGTCCTCAACGAGGATGGTGTCTGGCGACTGAGGCTGGTCTGAGGTCTATTGCTTTCTGGGGACCTTTGCAGACTGCTCCCCTCTCTGATGCCTTGGACAAACGTCTCAGACTGCGGGACCTGACTCGGGACGTACCTGGCCTTTCAGATCCATCCAGGGACGCCGCCTTCAAGGTTTTCTTCTTCTTGGGTTCCCTAGAGGGAGAGCCCCTTTCTGAAGAACCACGGCGCCGCTCTGGTTTGGAGGGGCCCATCCGAGATGTCGTGGCTTCAGATGAGGCCCTGGCCTTGGGAGGCACCGGGGACTCAGGAAAATCTTATCGTGCTGCTGCTCGTGGCTCATGAGGGCCTTGCTGGACATCTTTTTGCACAGATCGGAATCTGGCCCAAGACAGCAAAGGCAGCAGACATGTAATGTCAGTCAAGGACATAATTTTGGTATACCGATCACCCTTCTTGAAGCCACTGGCAGCCATGGGGAAAAAAGGTACCCCAGCGAGGTTGAAGACCAGCCAGGCTGCCAGTTGGAAAAAAGGTATGAAGATAACAAAAATGAAAAACTACAAAAAGGGGACCCAAACTCGATGCCAAGATAGTGAAGTCAGGTGGTGGAAAGAGTACAGAGTAGTTACTCACCTGTAACAGGTGTTCTCCAGGAGCAGCAGGAATCAGTCCTCACTTATGGGTGACGTCGCCGACGGAGCCCTCGCGGAGCAATTTCCCCAGCTTTCGAAGAAAGCCTTTGGGATTGCAGCGCGCATGAGCGGTCCCCTTCCCACCCGAGGGTGCCATCTTGCTCAGTCAGATGACATAGCGAAGACAGCAAAACAGAACAGAATGACTGCAACTCCAAGGGGAGGAGGGAGGTTAGTAAGGACTGATTCCTGCTGCTCCTGGAGAACACCTGTTACAGGTGAGTAACTACTCTTTCTCCAGTACCAAGCAGGAAGTCAGTCCTCACTTATGGGACTCCCAAGCTTAAGGCTACCGGAGACCTCAAGCCGAAAAAGAGCTTCCCCAAGCTCAACAGTACAGGAGGAAGGAAACTTCTCTGAATACGCATCCGGCCGGTAGCCAACACCAGGGCCGGAGGGTAGGAGTTGCCTAAACCTCAAAGAGATTGTGGAGGACTGCCTGTCCGAAAGCACTGTCCCTGCGGGACTCCCTCTCCAGGCAGTAATGAGCTGCAAAAGTCTGGCTTGAAGACCAAGTAGCGGCCCGGCAGATGTCTGCCAATGGAACAGAGCGGAGATGAGCCACTGACGCAGCCTTCGCTCTGACACGGTGGGCCGTGACTCGACTCTCTAAGGAGAGGCCGACTGCCCCATAAGCCCAGGCGATACAGTCAGCTACCCATATGGACAAAGTACGCTTGGAGACAGGAACCCCCAACCGATTGGGGTCAAAAGATACGAAAAGCTGAGCAGCTTTTCTATGCTCACGCGTACGATCAAGGTAGAAAGACAAGGTTCTTCGACAGTCCAGGGTATGTAGAACAGTCTCAGCTCGGCTGTTATGCGGCTTGGGAAAAAAGGTCGGAAGAACCACCTCTTGATTGATGTGGAAAGAGGAAACCACCTTCGGAAGAAACTTAGGGTGCGTCCGTAAGACAACCCTATTCTTGTAGAACTTAGTATAAGGGGGCTCCGACACTAGGGCCTGTAGTTCACTAACGTGCCTAGCGGAGGTAAGGGCCACCAAGAAGAGAGTTTTCCATGAGAGGAAACGAAGGGAGCAGGTAAGCCATGGGTTCCAAAAGCGGGCAAGTAAGCCTTTGTAAAACCACATTGAGATCCCAGTCGGGAGCTGGAGGGCGCAACGGGGGCTTAAGCAGGAGCAGGCCCCTGAGGAAACGCGCCACCAAGGGGTGCGAGGAAAGAGGTTGGCCCTCCACCGGCGAGTGATGTGCAGAGAGAGCACTGAGGTGGACTCTGACCGAGTTGAATTTGAGGCCTAGATCGGAGAGGTGAAGCAAATATTGCAGTACCACCGATACTAAGCAGGCGAAGGGGTCCTCAGAGCGCTGAGAACACCAGACCGAGAAGCGGCGCCATTTAAGGGCGTAAGATTTCCGGGTGGAAGGTCGCTGAGACGCCAGGACGACAGACTCCACCTCCGGAGAAAGTGAGAGCGGAGCTAGAACTACCCTTTCAGCAGCCAGGCCATCAGATGAAGGGCCCGGAGGTTGGGGTGTAGAAGAGTGCCCTGATCCTGGGTCAGGAAATCGGGCTGAAACCCCAGAGGAAGAGGGGTGTCCACCGCTAGCTGCAGGAGCAGAGGGAACCAGGGTTGTCTCGGCCACCTGGGCGCTACCAAAATCACGGAGGCCCTGTCCTGGACAACTTTGAACAGCGTCCGGGACACAAGTGGTGTGGGAGGAAAGGCATACAGTAGGCCCGTGGACCACGAGATGAGGAAAACATCCGGCGCTACCCTGAGAGGATGTGGATGCCGAGAGCAGAACCTGGGCAGTTGCCGGTTCAGAGGACTGGCAAAGAGATCCACGGTGGGGAGGCCCCACCGGTGGAAGATCTGCCGGGCAACTAAGGGGTACAAACTCCATTCGTGTGGCTGCAGAATCCGGCTCAGTTTGTCGGCCAGGCAATTGTCCTGTCCGGGCAGGTAAACAGCCTTGATGAGGATGTCGTGGTCAACTGCCCACGAGCACAGTCTCCGGGCCTCCTGACAGAGAAGGAGGGAGCCTGTGCCCCCCTGTTTGTTCACGTAGAACATGGCAACCTGATTGCCCGTCTGCACCAGTACAGACTGACGAGAAGTGAGGTGAGAAAAGGTCCGCAGAGCTAAGCGGATCGCCCGCAGCTCCAGGAAGTTTATCTGTTGAGCCGCCTCCCAAGGGGTCCAAAGGCCTTGGGTGCGTGCTCCCTGGCAATGCGCTCCCCATCCCAGGAGAGAGGCATCTGTCGTGAGCACCTGGGAGGGTGTGGGAGGCTGAAAAGGCATGCCGAGCATTAGGTTGGGCAGATGAAGCCACCATTGCAGAGAGGAGACCAGACGGTCGGAGACCTGTAGCAGGTCCGTCAAGACTCCCTGTGGCCTGATGCCATTGAGTACGAAGGCTCCACTGAACAGGCCGCATATGCAGGCGGGCATTCGGGGTGACATGGACCGTGGAGGCCATATGACCGAGCAGCTGCAGGAAGCGCCGGGCCGGTGCCGGGGATGCGCTGTGGAACCTGCCGGCCAGCATTATGAGCCTGTCGGCTCGCTCCCGGGGCAAGAAGGCACGAGCCCGCAGAGTGTCCAGCCGTGCCCCTATGAACTTGAGATCCTGAGAGGGGCGCAGCGTGGACTTTCCGAAGTTTATGACGAAGCCCAAGTGCTGAAGCAAAGCCACTGTGCGTTGAGTGGCCTGAGTGACCTCTACGGAGGACTGTGCCCGTATGAGCCAGTCGTCCAGGTAGGGGAAGACGAAGAGGCCTTGAAGCCTTAGAAAGGCCGCCACCACTGCCAGGCATTTTGTGAACACCCTGGGAGTGGAGGCCAGCCCGAAGGGCAGCACGCAGTACTGATAATGTCTTCCCGCCACCACAAATCTCAGATATTGTCGGTGGTCCGGATGGATAAGGATGTGGGGGTATAGGCATCCTTTAGGTCCAAGGAGCATAGCCAATCTCCCTGCTGGAGGTAGGGCAGCAGGATACCAAGGGTAAGCATCCTGAACTTTTCCCGCTGCAGGGACTAGTTGAGGTCGCGAAGGTCCAGGATGGGTCTGAGGCCTCCTGACCGCTTTGGCACCAGGAAGTACCTCGAGTAGAACCCTTGGCCCCAGAGGTGTTGGGGTACTGGTTCCACAGCCTGCTCCCCCAGCAGACCCTGCAGCTCCTGAAGGAGTAAGTCCCTGTACAGAGTGGGCCTTGAAGGCTCCCCTAGGAAGTAGGGAGGAGGCACCTGTGAAAATGGAGGAGGTAGCCCTTTTGAACCACCTGCAGCACCCAGGAATTGGAGGTTATGGCTGACCACCTGTGGGCAAAGTGGATCAGCCTGCCCCCCATGCAGGGTAGAGGGGCTACGCTGGCATAGTCAAAAACCCCCATCCTGCTGAGCAGGGGGCTGAGTGGTGGGCTTAGGGGCTCTCGGCTTACGGGGTCCACTGCCCTGACTCTTAGCCTGCTGACCCCGATTGGGAACTGCAGACGCTTGATATTGGAGGTGCTGTGGCTTATAGGCGGGCACCTTCCTCGGGTAAAAAGGTTTCTTCCCCGAGCCCTTCCTCTTTTGAGAGGGAGTAGAGGTCTTTCTGGATAAGGGAGTCCTAGTGAGAGTATCGGACTCGAGTTCCGCCGCCTTATCAGCCATGGGCTTGCCAAAGAGGTTTTCACCTCTGCATGGGACATCGACCAACTTGTCCTGTACCCACGGCTCGAGGTCGGATGACTGAAGCCAGGCCTGTCGGCGGGCACCGATGCCGGCTCCTGCAACTCGGGCCAACGCCTCGAAGCCATCGTAGGCCGCTCGAGAAATAAACTTCGATCACTCTCAAATACAATCGGACAAGGTCTGGAACCTCTGCAAGGGTTCCTCGGAGAGACCAGCCGAGAACCCGGCGATTTCTTTTGCCAGGTCTCGGAGGAACATGCCCATATATAGCTGGTATGTCTGGACTCGGCAGGCCAGCATGGAGCCCTGGAAGCACTACCTACCGAGGGCATCCAGGTTACGGGCCTCCTTACCCGGCGGCACCGAAGAGTGCATCTTCTGACTCTTAAGCCGATGCATGTCCGATTCCACAACCATAGAGTGGTGCGGCAATTGCGCCTTTTGGAACCCGGGGCTCTTGCGGACTCGATACAGCGAATCGACCCGCTTGCTCAGCACCGGCGTCGATGCCAGGCATTCCCACATGCGAAAGAGCAGCCGCTCCAGCATAGGGGGAACCGGTACAGTAAAGGCCTCCTTTGGTGGAGTGTCATACTGGAGGGCCTCGAGCTCCTCGGCGCGGGGCTCCTCCTCGGGATCCGCGGAGAAGGCCAACGCCTTGGCCATATCCCTCACAAAATCGGAGAAGTGGGTATCCTCCGGAGGGGATCGCCTCCGAGGTTCCAACTCGGGTGAGTCGGAGGGGACGCACCTGGTCTGAAAAGAACCTGGCGATTCGTCCCCTTCCGAGTCCCAGCCCGACGCCTCCGTGGAGGAGTCGAGAGGGTCCGTGCGGGCGAGGGTTCGCCCCGACGCCGTAGCCGGCGTCGACGACCTCGGTCCCAAACGGGAGGCCGAGGGAGACCTCGACCGAGGATCGACTCGAGCACGTGTGGACTCGAGGATCGACTCGGCCGCCGGTGTCGACTTGGGCGTCGACTTCCCGGTTGTCGGGGCAGATGCGCTGGTGAAGCCGGTCATCAATGCCTGCTGCCGGTCCAAGAAGACAGTGATACTGCGCTCCAAGGATGTCAATCTGAGACCAAGCTCAGAAGACCCGGCAGCCTCCGACTCGGGCCCCGACGGCGTCGGGCCTGACATCGGTTCCGGAGGGGAGTCCAGGAGGACTATAGCACTCACGTGTCCAGACGGCTCCACTTCTAGGCGGGGAAGTTTGAGAGGTCTCTCCGCCTCAGAGGGCTCAGGGCGGCTGACGGGGCTAAGCGACCCGGCCGTCGAGGGACCAGGTGCATCCTCCGATGCCACCCGAGAGAGCTTCTTCTTCCGGCGATGTTCCCTGTCGGGGGACCCCCGCTCAGAGGAACTCCGATGATACTCGTGGCCGGTGCCACGAGACGTCGAAGCCTCCGACGGGGTCCGGGCCTGACCGGACTCGGGGTCAGAGAAGATTCGTTCCTTTTGTGACTGCCGACTCCTCAGAGATTTTGAGGACAGTCTGCTGCACGGACCGCAACCCGTCGAGTCATGGTTGGGTCCGAGGCAACGGAGGCAGAAGTCATGCATGTCAGTAAGGGACATCAGTTTGGAACAACGACCACATTTTTTAAACCCGCTGGCAGCCATCGGGGGAAAAAGGGCCCCGGCAAGGTCGAAGGACCGCGCTGCCAGGGGAGAAGAAGAAAGTGGCGGGAACGCCAGTTAGAAGGACAAAACTGAAAAAAGGGGATGTGAACGGACTCGATAAGGGTATCGAGGCCGGGTGGGGGGGGGACACGCGAACTGAGAAAAAACAAACTAAAGAAATTAATCAACTTTTTCAGCGGCGATAACAAACTACGTCTGTAGGGCTCTGCGGAAAAAAGAAGACTGAGCAAGATGGCACCCTCGGGCGGGAAGGGGACCGCGCATGCGCGCTGCAATCCCAAAGGCTTTCTTCGAAAGCTGGGGAAATTGCTCCGCGAGGGCTCCGTCGGCGACGTCACCCATAAGTGAGGACTGACTTCCTGCTTGGTCCTGGAGAACAGTGCAGTACTGGAGGCGAGTATGAAACTCAGAAAAAAAAAATCAACTTTTTCTGGGGACAAGCCAGACAAACATCTGAAGGGCTCTGTGGGAAAAAGGAGACTGAGCAAGATAGCACCCTTGGGTGGGAAGGGGACCACACATGCATGGTAGCATCTCCCAAAGGCTTTCTTTGAAAGCTGGGGGGATGCTTCTGTGAGGGCTCCGACAGTGCTGATATCACCCATATGTGAGGGCTGACTTCCTGCTTGTTCCTGGAGAAAGAACAGAAACAAACACTTTAAAAAGGATACATAAGAGTAAAAAGCAAATTAGATTGCAGAAAAGAAAATATGAAGATAAAAGCCAAAAAACTTTATCAGAAGTGAAAAGTTGTATACATTTTTCTGTTGAATGAAATCAAAACCCAATGCATCTTCTCTGCCAGACGTTTCTGCACAGTTCAATTCTTCAAACCCGCAGTGCTATTTTGCTATAAATCATGCTCATATTGATGAGGATTTCCAAAAGTTTCTGAAGTCCATCATTTAAGCTTGCAAAATCAAACAGAAAAAGAACCAGGCAAACGTGTTCATAAGATTTGCTAAGCAATAACAATCAGCGACGTTAGTCACCTAGCAAGTAGCTCAGTATATTACCCGTGAAAAACAATTCTTGCTCCTACAGCAAGTTTGTAAAATCATGCCTCAATGATAAGATCTATTTTATCATCAGAAATAACCAGCTGCAAAAGAACATTTCACATATGTTTTATTTTAGTATTTGGGGAATGGGCCCAATCTTATACCCTAGGGACTTAAGTTAAGAATATAAGAAATGTCATATTGGGTCAGACCAAGGTCCATCAAGTCCAGTATCCTGTTTATAAAGTGGCCAGTCCAGGTCACAAGTACCTGGCAGGTTCCCAGAAAGATTGTTGTTAAGTGCCATCGAGTCGGTGTCGACTCATGGATAGTTGTCCTAAACTGTGTTTGGTCTTCAGTCAGGTGGCTCATTGTTGACAGAGTGGCTGGCACCCATAGCTGCTTTTATTGTATTGATTCATCTCATTGCTGGCCTTCCACTTTTGCAATGACCTTCTACCTTGCCAAGCATGATGTCTTTCTCTAATAATCTCTCTCTTTGCATGATGTGTCCCAAGTATGAAAGCTGAAGTCTTGTCATCCGAACTTCTAAAGAAAGCTTAGGTTTGGTTTGATCTCCTCTAGTACTGACTGGTTTATTCTTCGGGCAGTCCATGGTATACACAGTATTCGTTGCCAGCACCATAAGTCAAAGGCATCAATTTTCTTCCTATCTTTTTCACTGTCCAACTTTCACATCTATATGATGTTATTGAAAATACCATGGCTTGAACAAGTCGAATCTTTGTATGGAGAGAGAATCTTGTCTAGGTCTTTCATAGCCATTTTGCCAAGAGCAATGCATCATCAGATTTCTTGACTGCTTGTTGTTTCTTTTTTGATAGTTGATCCAAGTAGGTTAAAGTTATCAACTATTTCAATTTCTTCTCCATTAATGATGAACTTATTGATTTTGCCAGATGTCAGAATCTCTGTCGTCTTTACATTAAGCTACAGGCCCATTTTAAGACTATGTTCTTTGATCTTGAGAAGCAAATGTTTCAGATCATCTTCACTTTCAGCAAGTAAATTGGTATATTTAGTATGGATGTTGATGAGTCTTCCACCAATCTTCACACCTCTGTTGTCTTCATACAGTCCTGCTTCTCCGATGATTTGTTCTGCATATAAATTAAACAGGTAGGGGGGAAGTATGCAGCCTTGTTGTACACCTTTGCTGATTTTAAACAATTTTGTTTCTCCTTGTTCCATTCTAACTATTGCTTCTTGATCAATGTAAAGGTTGTGCAAGAGAATTATCAGGTGTTCTGGTATACCCATGCTTCTTAATGTGGTCCAGAGTTTCTCATGGTTTATACAGTCAAAAGCCTTGCTGTGATCAATAAAGCACAAATAGATATCCTTTTGGTATTCTTCAGTCTTTTCAAGGATTCATCTCTCATCCACGATGTCGTTTCTCGTTCCTTGCCCTTTCCTGAACCCTGCTTGTACTTCTGGCAGTTCTCATTCCAGATATGGTTGTACATAGGTTAAATTTGATGTATGTCAGGACTGCGACTTGCTTATTTGCTACAACCATTTAACATCAGAGGGTGAGACAGGAAGAGGGGAAAGAAGGAGAAATTAGACCTTACCTGCTAATTGTCTTTCCTTGAGTTCTCTCCGGGCCAGTCCAGGAAAGTAGGGTAGTCAACCTCCTCCAGCAGCTGAGGACTGAAAAACTGAAACTCTTTGCTGACAGCCCCTCTAGCTCCCTCTGGTATCAGAGAATCAGTCTTATGGTATCAAAGCAGTGGAACTATATTTGCTAAACTCAAAAAAAACAAGAAAGAACTAACTGTCAAACCCTGCTGAAAACAACCAACAGGTAGTCTTGTTGACAAAAAACTTTTATCCCCCCCCCCCATCTTTTTTTTCTTTTTTTCTTTTTGAGAGAGTACTCCCAAACCAAAAACTTCTCGTAACGTCTCCAGCTCCGGCCACCAGCTTGGCAACCTCTTGAATGTGTACACCTTCGGCCGAAGACCGTAACGGCTACAACTCTTGTAGACAATAGGGGTGGTTCCTGGACTGGCCCAGAGAGAACTCAAGGAAAGACAATTAGCAGGTAAGGTCTAATTTCTCCTTCCTATTCGTCTCTCTGGGTTAGTCCAGGAAAGTAGGGTAGTATCAAAGCAGTACTTAAACCCGGGAATGACCTGCGAGTCCCACAACAATAGCCGCAGCCCCCACTCTAGCATCTGCCCTGGCTTGAACATCCAACCGATAGTGCTTAGCAAAGGTATGCAGAGAAGACCACGTCGCCGCTCTACAGATATCCACCGGCGGAATTAACGCACACTCCGCCCACGAAGTCGCCTGACCTCTGGTAGAATGAGCTCTAATGCCCACTGGAGCCGTTAAACCCTCTGATTCATAAGCCGCCCTAACGGCATGCCTCACCCAGCGAGCAATGGAGGCCTTAGTTGCCGCTTTTCCTTTAGCCGGACCTCCAAAAAGAATGAACAACCTGTCCGATCTCCGAAATGGCTTTGTTGCTTTGAGGTATCTCTGCAACACGCGACCCAAATCTAAACTCCGCAGCGATCGATCCTGTGATCCCCCCTTGCTGGAAACAAAGGTAGGAAGAAAATCAGCCTGATTCACATGAAAATTAGACACCACCTTCAGCAGAAACGACGGCACCGGACGCAACACCACCTTTTCCGCCAAAAACGGAAGGTATGGCTCCCTGCAGGAGAGCGCCTGCAGATCTGAAATTCGTCGCGCGGAACACAAGGCCACCAAGAAGGCCGTCTTCCAGGACAACTCACGGAGATTCCCCGGTGCCTCCACCTCAAACAGCGGCTGTGTCAAAGCCTCTAATACCAAATTCAAATCCCAAGGAGGAACCACCTGCCAAAGCGGAGGCCGAATAAGTTTGACCGCCCTAAGGAAACGTCTCACATCCGGATGCGAGGAAATCGAGGTACCACACACCTTTCCTCTATAAGAGGCCAGCGCTGCCAGCTGCACCTTTAGCTTGCTGAGGGCAAGCCCCTTTTCCAGGCCGCCCTGAAGGAAAGCTAGAATATCCGGAAGCATTACCGCCGACGGCCGCACCTGGTGATCCACACACCACGCTTCAAAAATACGCCAAACTCTAATGTAGTGGAGGTCCTCTGAGACTTTAACATAGTGGCAATCACAGCCCGCAAGTAGCCCCTACGGCGTAAGCGCTCCCTCTCAAGAGCCAAGTCGTAAGTAAGAATCGATCCACTTGCGGCATTAAGATGGGCCCCTGGAATAACAGATTGACTCGAGCGGGCAACCGCAACGGAGGGGCCACCAGTAGCCGCATCAGATCCGCATACCAAGGACGTCTGGGCCAATCCGGAGCAATTAGAATCACCGTTCCGTCGTACTTCGCTACTCTCTGAATGACTCTGCCTATCAGAGGCCACGGAGGGAAAACGTACAGCAGATGCCCCGGCGGCCAAGGCTGGACTAGACCATCGAGTCCCTTTGACATGTGCTCTCTGCACCTGCTGAAAAACCGAGCCGCCTTTGCATTTGCTTGAGTGGCCATGAGATCCAGGATCGGCTGACCCCACTTCACAGTGATCTCCCATTCTCTGGGATCCAACACATGCCGACTGAGAAAATCTGCCTGAACATTGTCCATCCCTGCCACATGCGCTGCCGAAATCACCACGAGATGAGCCTCTGCCCAAAGCAACAACTGTTGACTCTCCTCTAGAAGCCCTGCACTGTCCGTGCCACCTTGCCTGTTGATGTATGACACCGTCACCAAGTTGTCGGAAAACACATGAACCGCTCGCCCCTTGAGCAGATCTACAAACTCTAGGAGTGCTAACCGAACGGCCCGCAACTCCAATCAATTGATCAACCAAAACCTTTCCTCCGTCAACCAGGTGCCTTGCGCTATGCGGGTTAAACAATGCGCCCCCCAACCAGAAAGGCTGGCATCTGTTGTGAGTAGCACCCAGTCTGGCAGTTCTAACGGCACCCCCGCTTGCAGATGTGTGGGAACCAGCCACCACTGGAGACCTATCCGCACCTCCTCCGGATACGGCAATCGTCGAGAGAGCGGATGATCCTGCGGAGACCATCTGGATAGTAATGCGTGTTGAAGAGGCCGCATATGCGCCCTGGCCCATGGCACCAGATCTAAGGCCGCCGCAATCGACCCCAACAACTGTAAATACCTCCAAGCCGTCGGGG
This sequence comes from Ichthyophis bannanicus, assembly GCA_033557465.1. NCBI lineage: Eukaryota > Metazoa > Chordata > Amphibia > Gymnophiona > Ichthyophiidae > Ichthyophis > Ichthyophis bannanicus. Next base: position 585,812,378 of record CM066034.1, read on the forward strand.
CCAAGATGCGCAGGAACCTGGCCACCTGCAACAAAAGTTTCTGAACTCTCTCCGGAGGAAGAAACACTGAGCCTATCGCGGTATCGAAAAGAGCCCCTAGATAAGTCAGCTGTGTCACCGGTTCCAATTGACTCTTTTTCCGATTGATAACCCAACCTAACTGCTCGAGAAACTCTACTACTCGTGTGGTCGCCGATATGGACTCCGCTAGAGACGATGCTCGGATCAACCTGTCGTCAACCTGAATCCCTTCCTTTCACAGCGCCGCTGCCGCCACCACCATAACTTTGGTAAAGGTTCGAGGCGCCGTAGTGAGCCCAAAGGGTAATGCCCGAAACTGAAAATGGCCCCATGGGTACTGCAAAACGTAGAAATATTTGATGTTCCCTTCTGATCGGTATATGCAAGTACGCTTCCGTTAAATCTATGGATGAAAGCACTTCTCCCAGTTTTACCGACTGGATTACCGACCTTAAGGTCTCCATTCCTAAATGCGGAACTCATAAGCAACGATTCACATGTTTGAGATCCAGAATTGTCCAAAAAGAACCTTCCTTTTTTGGAACTACAAAATAAATCAAGTATCGACCTAAGCCGCACTGGTCTGTGGGAACTGGCACAACTGCCTGAAGACGTAACAGACGCAACAGTGTGTCGTGGACTGCAGCCCTTTTTGCCTGAGGATTGCAAGGAGACACCACAAACGCTTCCCGCAGAGGATGAGCGAACTCTAGCGCATAGCCATCTCTGATGATCTCGAGAACCCAGCGGTCTGTAGTAATGTTGGCCCAGGCGGAGAGAAACCCCTGCATACGGCCGCCCAAGGGAATATCTGCCTGTACCAGCGTCCCTTCATTGCGGTTTCTTAGATGAGTTCTGTTGGGAACCAAAATAGCCCCTACTGAACCCTCAAAAGGACTGGCCTCTAGTCCCCACACGTCCTCGAGAATATAGCGTAAAGCGAGATCCGCGGAACCTGAGAAAATCCCGCCCTTACCCCGTTGTACCGGAGCAGACTTCGCCACTCTCGGACAGTCCTCAGGAAGGCGACTGCCCTTGGAATGCCCTAAATCTTTTACAATCTTTTCCAAAGCTTCTCCAAAAAGCAGCTTGCCCTTGTAAGGAAGCTTGCTAAGCTGAGCCTTCGAGGAAGCATCCGCCGCCCAGCTCCTCAACCATAGGAAACGCCTAGCCGCTACCACGGATGCCATCGCTTTTGCTGAAATCCTCACCAAATCATAAAAGGCATCCGCCAGATAAGACACCGACTCCAGCTTTGCTCTGTCTGCTGAAGACTCCTCTACCTTCTCCGGACCCTGTTCACCCTGAAGCCACCGGATAGAAGCCCTTGAGACATATGCATCACAAACGGAAGCTTGAAGAGCCAAAGCACTGGAGTCAAATGCTTGCTTCAGAAGTGCTTCCAGTCTACGATCCTGAAAATCTTTAAGCGCCGTACCTCCTTCTACCGGAATGGTGGTCTTTTTGGTAACCTCTGAAACTAAGGCATCCACCTTGGGCTTACGCAACAAGTCTTTCTCCTCCTGCGGAACAGGGTAGAGACGCGCCATAGCTCTATCATCTCTCAAGGAGGCTTCTGGACACTCCCATTCTGATTCAATCATCTGCTTAATGACTCTGTGTATGGGGAAGCAGTGCTGTTCTGATTTAAAACCCTGCAATAAGGTATCCTCCAACGGTTCCTGCTGAACGGCAGGAGGCACCATATTTAAGGCAGCCAGAGAATGAGCAATCAATGCTCCAAGCTCTTCCTTCCTAAAAACCCGAAACACATTTGGGTCTTCGCCCGGTCCTAACTCACCCTCCTCCAACTCCCTTGGTCACAGCTCTAAACCTGTGTCTGAGAGGATCTCACCATCCTCAGGAAGCTGAGTCCCCAAAACCTGAGGCCCAGATTCCTGAAAGGCTGGATCTATTCCTTGTAAGGCCGGAGAGACCCCTTCTCCAGGGTCTGACCCTGCACACTCAACATTCTTGACCTCAGATATGCTCTGAAGAGAAGGAGAGACCGGAGCCTGAGGTTTCTTTACCAAATAGGCATTATGGAGAGCTAAAATAGACTCAGTAGACAGAAAAGAGTCCAACGATGTTTGAGCTACTGAACCAGGCTGTTGCACTGCTCCCTCAGCAGAAGGAGTCTTGTGTGACTTAGATTTCCTTTTTGCTGCTTTCCCCTGCAGCGTGGGAGAAACGGCTGGTTCAGAGAAAATGGCCGCCGCTCCCGCTCTTTCTGTCACGCTGTGAGACCTAATTAAAGTATCTTCCCCTGTTACGTTGGGGTTCTCCATGCTACTCAGCGATCCAGAAGCTAATATAAGTAAAAAGAAGTAACTTTGCAGTGCCGCTCACTCCCGATAGCTACCAACCACCGCGGCGCTCTGAACGCGGTTTTGCAAGTCGAAACTGCCAGTATCTGTAAAACCTGAGCACCCAAATGCCAACAAAAACTAAGACGCGTCAGCGATCCTAACTCCGCTACCGACAAGAAAACTCCATAACTTTCACATACCTGAAAAAAAGGAACCAGAGAGGGAGAAGTGAATGCTGCCATGCTCTGCTTCCCTGCTGCTGTCGGAGCCGGAGAAGTGTTTTCTGGGGCTCCCAGATCCCTTCTTTAATGGCCTCCAAGCACCGGACCCGTTAAAAGACAGGTTCTGCCTTTTACCCTGAACAGAGATGGCAGTTCAGGAAATCCAAGGTGCTGTCCCCTGCTTACCCCTCTTTTTTTTTTTTTTTACTGCCGTTCAAGGCGTAAAAGACAAAGAGCTTCCTCTGATCTGCTCTGCTAGGGGAAATCAGTTAGAGCTTTCTCATCTCTATTCGTCCTGCTGATCCTCTGTCTTCTAAATATTCTTATTATCTGATCTTATATTCCTATTCGCCTCTCTGGAGCCGGTCAGCCACACCTCCTGTTCAGCTGCTGAGGACTGAAAGACTGACTCTCTGATACCAGAGGGAGCTAGAGGGGCTGTCAGCAAAGAGTTTCAGTTTTTCAGTCCTCAGCTGCTGGAGGAGGTTGACTACCCTACTTTCCTGGACTGGCCCGGAGAGACGAATAGGAAAGGATGGGCCTGTTTGGATTTGGTAACAGGGTCATGATATTTGTATTTCAAATGTTTTAGATAACTACAACTCGCAGTATTCTTGGTGGATTACTTTATTCTGAATGAGTCCCCATACATATCATAAAAACATCTGAAAATATTTGCAAACACAAATGAAAGTTTTAGCCCTACAACTCTCATATCACACAGTAGAATATCTAAGTATCATGCAGGCTAAGTCATGCAAATGTACAGGAGAAATTGAATCTGTTATATTTGTATCATTTCATGAAGCCTGGGATGTGAGAGAACATCTTCATATCATCTCACTTAAGATATAACTTTGGTGTTCATATAATAAAAACCCAGCAGTCTTAAAGAAGCTTACTGCAACTACAATAGAAGGAGCACTGGGCATAACAGAATGTGCAAATAGATTGGTGGGGCTCTATATAAAGTGGATGATGGCTTCCTTGGATTTTGGTAATACAGTGGAATATTCAAGAACAACAATGCCATTCAACAATGTCATTTAGAACACATTATGAAAACTGTTTTTGGATATTTATTTTATTTTATTTATTTATTTGATTTTTCTATACCGCCCCTTCCAAAGATCAGGGGCGGTTTAGAGATAACAGAACATTTTAATTGGTTTAACTTTTTACATAGTAACTTTTTGGGAGTAACAAAACAGTTTATGGTATACATTTGACTACAAACTTAGCATACTACAAGATGATAATAAATTATGTATAAAATTTCAGGTTAGAATAATTACATTGAGTTTGAGATTGTTGGAGGTGGGTGTAGTTCAGGGGTGTATGTGATCAGTGTTTGTGAGGACAAATCTGAGTTTCTGTAATCAGTAAAAAAGAGATGTTTTGAGGTCTCTCCTAAATGTCTGGAGGTCTTTGAACGAAGTGTGAGAGATATTCAACTGTACTCATAGACCCTCATGCTGTGACTTGGCAAATTATGTGACAAACGTTTCAAAATGCTTTAGTAATTAAATGAAAAATTTGCATGAAGTTTGGTTCTTTAATAACACAAACAAGTCCATTTTAAAACCAAAACAACTTACTATATACAAAAATGAACCATTTATCAAGTAAAGATATAGGTTTCAAACATAATATTAAATATCACTTTTATTTTAAATTGAAATACAGTGCAGGCATCCATTTTGAGTTTTCTTGAGACAGTCCTCCTTCTCTTTCTATATATATCTATATCTATCTATCTATCTATATATATATATATATATATATATATATATATGAGCTTTTGAATGTTGAAGCTACTCACAGCATCAGAGTTTGTTAGGCACTTAACTGAAATTAATGCATTCTCTGCCAGATGTAGAACGGGGAGCAACTGCAGGCTTCCAAAATACACCTACAAGCTGACCGGCCACAATCAAGGGTGCAAGGTCAGATTCTTTCAAAAGGGACATCACGTCATCCAGAAATAACAAGATCTTTGGCATGATTAAAATGTATTTTTGAGGGCTCAAAAGACTGCTTGCTCTGTCCACTCAAACCTCATCCATCACCTTTGGTTTTCTGCAGAAGGTCTGGGAGGGAAGAAGCTGAGAGCATGAAAGAGAAGCTTGCTGAATGAGTGTTGCAGAGACAATTAAGCACAGAGGATCTTCAGGATAATTGATTATGCAGCATGTTGTAAGTTATGCAGCAACAGGCTAATTATGATTCTCCTGTGAGCATGCAGAGTCATGAGAGCATAGCCTATCTTCATACTCATACACTTAATCAAAGACAAGCTCTTTGATTATATTTTTGAATTAAGTAAGAAAGTTCTCCAAGGCCCTGGTGCTTCAGCTTTGCTGTACACTGGCTTTCCAGGGTAAGTGATTCATTAGGTTTTTTTTCTTTTTTTGTTGTTTTATAGTTATTGGATGCCATGAAAATATTTATAGAAGGAAGTCTAAATATCCCGAATTATCAAATCCAAGGTGGGTTCGCAATCTGGCTTTTCTAGTCTGTATGTTATTTCCCTTGAATATACTGAATGTGCATCCAGAAGGGAAATCCAAACTATTGACTGAACTTGTGTGAAGTGTGCTGGCATTCATAAATGTGGTTGTTTCAGAAACAAGCATAACATGAAGAACCAATTGACACTCTCTTTTAACAGCAAAAGCATATTCAACCAAACAGATGGCAGGCATATGTCAGCAAAGATTACTAATACACTCCACTCTGTTTCATGATCTTTAAGAAAAGATTGAGACTGCAAACTTGAAAAGATCTCAGATTGGATTTCTAGTTGAATCACTCCACTGCTGAACAAGACTACAACAGATAACTGAACTTTGAGAAGTCAAGAGATAAAATCTACTTTAACAGAAAAAAGCCTTCAGTTTTGGAATGCTGTGCCAAATACCCCAAAAATATCAAGTATGCTGCCCTTATAATGATTTCAATGTTTGGCTCAACTTGTCTTTGAAAGTCTACTTTTTCTGCCCTCAAACATGTGACATCTAGACACAGATTTGATTTTAGTGATGTGCTACTATGCAAATTGTTTTATTTGTGCACAACTGAATAGAAAATAAACAAAGAAAAATAATAGAAATAAATGAATGTCAGAAGTCTCATCCGAGACCAATGCCTGCCTGTACTAAAAAAAAGTAAGGTAAGGCCGTTATTATCATTCATAAACCTTATGTGTTAAGAATGCACAGCTCCAACACTCCTTCCTTGGCTCTAGATCTGTGAAAAACATTGGCCACTCTTGCGCTATATTTCACCAGTACATTTGCATGGCCATTAAAAGTGTCTTATTATTAGAAAAGAACCTCAGTACTCAAATCACATTCTCCTCATTTCCACTTACCACTTTCCAAAAACAGTCTAATACTAATATGCACACATACCTCTTCTAGTATTGATAGGACCGCCCCGCATAGCCAGCACCAGTTTCAAGGTGCATCCTTCCGAGATGCTAAGAGTAAAAAGAAAAAGAAAGTGTCAAATGACTCGTTCTGTGCAATTTGACTGCAGAAAGGAACCCAAACTGCTCATGTACTTATAAACACTCTGGCACCCACACTTACCTGTAATCATTCAAGCAATAGTCATCCTCTAGCTCCATGTTATTCCAAATCAAGTGCTGCTGAGAGACAGGAATACCTGCAAAAATGGGAAAACTATTCAAATGTAACATAGGAATAGCTAAGCAAGGACCAGAGTACCCAAATCTTAAGAGAGAGAAAACATTCTTAATTACAGCTTCAAATCCAGGATTACAAGCAGTACAGGAGGATAGCAGAAACCAAACCTTAAAAATAGTGAAAAAACCCCTCAGACTCTGGACATATCTTTTTACTAGAACAATGTCCAAGCAATACAAAGTTTGTAAATAATGTACAGTGAAATATTAATAGCCACTTTAGGGATCGAGTAAAAGACATGTAAAAAACACAGTTTTCAAAAAGTGGTGAGCTACAAAGTTGTAAGTGTCATAAAACCTTTTTTAAAAAATTGTTTTAAAAATCTTCCAAAAAATAATTTTTAAAAAGTGGCAAGGCGTTGGGAGTAAGCAAGTCACATATATACAATGGATTGTAAATGAATCTCTGGTGCCATATCCATATAAAAATCATACCTGACAAATCTCTTTGTTTTAAAAATATTCATAAAATAGAAATGCTTAAGCTATTCAGAAAAAATACAGAAAACAAGACCTCAAAGCAAATCTCAAAATCAAAAGAAATAAATCTTCATGAATTGCAGGCAGTTCAAAGGAATTAATCTGCACACTTAATTCACTGCCTCAAATACTTGCTAGATTTTTAAGAATACCCACAAATTTATGAAATTCACGATGTAGTTTGAAAGTTCTCAGTTCTTAGGTTATTCCATCTCCATCAATTTATGAAAACAGCACACACAGTTCATAAACTTCAAGGTGCAAGCATGCATTTCAAATACACAATTCAAACTGTAAAGTGAAATATGCATAAGGGATACAAAAACATTTCAAAGTGTGACAACAATTGCAGCCAATGCATTTTTTCTACTATAGAAGATATTTCACTTGCAACATCAGGCTGACATTTTTCTTTGACTTGTAAAGGACTTTAGGATTATGATAACTTCACTTAAAAAAATCTATTACGAAGTCATGCTTAGGGAAGTCATGGATAAATGAATGATATAAGCCAAATATCTGGACCAACGTTAACAACAGAAGAGCTACTGAGAATGTAATTTGAATGAATGACAAATATTCAGTATTAAGTCAAATCCTATATTTAGGAGTATTCTTTCCTCAACTGTTCCTTCTGAAAGATGGATATCTTTTGGAAGCTAAGTCTAAATAAGTGCAAATTGTCCAAAACTAAGGGGTATGTTTACTAAATGGCGGTAGCGGCTTCCGTGCGATATCGGAGCCATGGCCCCATTTTAATTCAATGGCGCTGCAGCTCTGATATCGCATGGAAGCCGCTACCGCCGATTAGTAAACATATCCCTAAGATTCTGAACCAGAGTTGTAGAGTACCACTATTTCAAAGTTAGGGTCGCGAGAAATGTGCAAGTCATAATCCTCATTGACATTTAGAAGATACGGTTGTGAAGTAGGGCGTGGATTTAAATTATTATTATTATTTTTTAACACTGCAAGATGTGTCATTCCAGGTCAAGTATGGAGGAGTAGCCTAATGGTTAGAGCAGTGGGCTAGAACCAGGGAAGCCAGGTTTTGAATCCCTGCCATTTCTTGAGATCCTGGGTGAGTTACTTAACCCTTCGTTGCCTTGGAGGACAGGAAAATACCTACTGAACCTGAAAGCGACTTGCCATGAACTTCTGAGAAAAGGTGTAAGCTAAACCCAATTTCCCCTTCCCCAAAAGATCAATAGTCTGCTGAGCCCAGTATTCTGTCAAACTGGCCAATTCAGGAACTCAACAGATCCTAATGCTAAACCAGTAAAAAATGCATTAAAACAAATCTGTGAAAGCTTTGGGGTTTTTTGGGTCCTGCACGTTCCTGCTACTCTTTTGGGCTTTTAGCTCAATCAGAATTGGCCTCAGGCTAAGAGCATAAGACATGCCATACTGGGTCAGACCAAGGTCCATCAAGCCCACTATCCTGTTTTCAAAAGTGGACAATCCAGGCCTCAAGTATCTGTCAGGTTCCCAAAAAGGTACAGAGGTTCCACAATGCTCATCTTGGGGTAAGCAGTAGATTTCCTGGGTCATCTTTAATAATGGTTTATGGACCTTTACTCCAGGAACTCATCCAAACTTTTTTTAAACCCAGCTATACTAATAGCTTTTACTACATCCTCCGGTAATGAATTCCATTGTTTGATTATGCTTTGAGTGAAAAAATATTTTCGCTTATTAGTCTCAAATGGGTTACACTGTAGCTTCATTGTGTGTCCCATAGTCTTTCTACCTTTCTGATGGAGTAAAATGTAGATCGGTTTATAGACCTCTATCATATCTCCCTTCAGCCGTCTCTTTTCCAAGCTGAAGAGCCCTAACCTTTTAAGCTTTTCCTCATAGGGACATCCTTCCATCCCCTTTACCATTTTGGTGGCTGTTCTTTGTACTTTTTCAAATTCTGCTTTTATGATATGACAAATAGAACTGCATACAATATTCAAGGTGCGGTCGCAACTCGGAAAGATAATATCTTTGGTTTTATTCTCGATTCCTTTCCTTATGATTCCTAGTATTCTATTTGCTTTCTTGGCTGCCACTGCACACTGGATGGAGGGTTTCAATGTATTATCCACAATGACGCCTAAATCTTTTTCCTGGCTGGTGGTTCCTAATGTGGAACCTTGCATCCTGTAACCGTAGTTTCAGTTGTTCTTTCCTAGGTGCATAACTTTGCACTTGCCCACATTAAATTTCATCTGCCATTTGGACATCGAGTCTTCCAATTTATAAAGGTCCTCTTGCAATTTTTCACAATTCTCTTGAGTTTTAAGAACTTTGAATAATTTTGTCATCTGCAAATTTTATCACCTCACTCGTTATTCCCGTTTCCAGGTCATTTATGAATATGTTAAAAGGCAGTGGGTCCAGCACAGATCCCTGGGGTACTCCACTATTCAACTTTCTCCATTGGGAAAATTGGCCATTTAGCCCTACCCTCTACTTTCTATCTTTTAACCAGTTCCTGATCCACAATAGTACACTGCCTCCTATCCCATGACTTTTTAGTTTTGCCTGGAGTCTCTCATGAGGGACCCTGTCAAAGGCATTCTGAAAATCCAGATACGCTATACCGACGGTCTCACTTTTGTCTACCTATTCATTCACATCTTAAAAAAAACCATACAATATTAGTAAGACAAGATCTTCCTTGGCTAAATTCCATGTTGGCTTTCTCCCAATAACCATGACTATCTACATGTTCAGTAATTTTATTCTTTCTAATGGTTTCTACCATTTTGCCCACTACTGACATCAGGATCACTGGTCTGTAGTTTCCTGGATCACCCTGGGAACCCTTTTTGAAAATTGGCAGTAAATTGGCCATTCTCCAGTCTTCAGGTACTACAGATGATTTTAATGATAGTTCACAGATTATTAATAGTAGGTCAGCAATGTTTTCAATGCTTTCAGCACCCTCAGATGTATACCATCTGGTCCAGGTGATTTGCTTCTCTTTAGTTTATCAAATAGTTGTAATACATCTTCCTGGTTTATCAAGATTTGTTTAATTTCTGATATATCAGCTTTAAATACCATTTCAGGCATGATAACTTCCCTACATCATCTCCAGTAAAGACTGCAGCAAAGAATTCATTCAGTCTTTCCGCTATGGCCTTGTCCTCCCTTAGCAACCTTTTTACCCCTCTGTCATCTAATGCTCCAACTGACTTGCTCATAGGTTTTTTGCTATGAATGTACTTGAAAAAAGGTTTTATTGTGCGTTTTTGCTTCCATGGCAAGCTCTTTTCAAATTCTTTGCCTGTCTTATCAATGCCTTCCATCTAACTTCCAGTGCTTATGTTATTTCTCGTTTTCATCATTTGGTTCCTTTTTCAATTTCCTGAAAGATGCCTTTTTGGCTACAACAGCATCTCTGACTTCACCTTTAAACTATGCTGGCAGTTTTTTGGCCTTCCTTCCACCTTTCTTAAAGCATGGAATGCATGTGGTCTGGGCTTCCAAGATAATATTTTTAAACAATGCCCATGCTTGATGTAAACCTTTAATCTTTGCAGCTGCTCCTTTTAGCTTTTTTCTTAATTATTTTCCTTGCCGTCCTCCTTCCATTTATTAAATCAAATGTGGTCATGCTATGATCACTACAACACCCTTATCTCTACACTGTAAATAGCTTCAGCGAACCAGCTCTGTACTGCATCTTGTAAATAGTTTGAGGGTTCCCCTCAATTCAACTGTTCTATGTATAAAGTTCTAAACCTGTTACATGCAACTGTTACTGTTAAAGTTCATCGTTATAATGTAAACCGCTCCTGATCTCTGGAAAGAGTGGTACAAAAATGTAAATAAATAAATACTGTGTTCCACTAAGGACTAGGTCCAAAATAGTTTCCCCTCTTGTCAGTTCATAAACCAGCTTCTCCAAGAAGCAGTCACTTACTTCATGTAGAAACTTTATTTCCTTAGCATATCCTGCTATGACACTGACCCAGTTGATACCAGGGTGATTGAAATCATCCATTATTACTGTGTTAGCATCCCTGATTTCTTTTAACATTTCATCATCCATCTATTCATTCACCCACTATCATTGCTTTTCCCTTTTTACAAGAATTTCTATCCACAGAAATTCTATAGTGAATTTTGTTTCCTGCAGAAAACTTTTATCCTGTGTGACTCAACGCCCTCTCTAAAAGAGCACAACCCCTCCACCAATTTGATCTATCCTATCATTGCAATATAGTTTGTCCCAGGTATCACAGTATTTCACTAGTTGTCCTCCTTCCACCAGGTCTCTGAAATGCCAAATATAGCTAACCTTTCATTTAGTAGTATATATTCTAGCTCTCCCATCTTATTTTTTAGACTTCTAACATTTGCATATAGGCATTTTATAGGTTGTATTTTATCATATTAACAATCTGATTCAGTTGACAAGGATAATTTGTAATCTTTCAGCTCTGTACTTAAAGGCATCTGGGTTACTTTTATCTTTATTGGAACCTCCTTATCAGGATGCCCTGACTTACATCTTTCCAATCCATGCATTCTTGGGCAACTGCCAGCTTTCCCCCTACTATCTAGTATAAAAGTTGTTCTCTATCCTTTTTAAGGGTTAATGCCAGCAGTCTGGTTCCACCCTGGTTAAGGTGGAGCCTACCCTTTCAGAAAAGCGCCACCTTCCCCAGAATGTTGCCCAGTTCCTACCAAATCCAAAACCCTCTTCCTTGAATCATTGCCTCATCCATGCATTGAGACTCTGGAACTCTGCCTACCTTTTGGGTCCTGTACGTGGAACGGAAAGCATTTCTGAGAATGATACGCTGCAAGTTCTGGATTTCAACTTCATACCTAAAAGCCTAAATTTGACCTCCAGAACCTCCCTATCACATTTTCCTATGCCATTGGTTCCAACATGTACCAAAACAGCAAGCTCCTCCCCAACATTGTCTAAAACCTTGCCTAGGTGATGCATTAGGTCCGCTATCTTCACAGCAGCCACCCAGCTATCTACATGCCTAATGATCAAATTGCCAACTACAACAGCTGTCCTAACCTTTCCCTCATGGTCACATAGCACTGGAGAAACCACTTCAGTGTGAGAGGGTTTTACATCACCTATAGGACAAATCCTAACTACAGGATCACATCCTGCCAAACCAAGGTGATGCTCTCCTTTCATGTGTCCTCTATGGCAACAGAGAGACTGGAGGTGGGACTTCAGTACTACTTCCCTGTAGGTTTCATCTATATATTGTCACCAGGTGCCCCTAGTGGTTGGTTGGAGTAAGGGCATCAGGTGCATTTAATTAATTTTTAAGGAGTGATTGACCTAAAGGGCCTAGAGGATTCTGGTCCTTGTAGTACAGAACTTCTTATGAAAAACGATTCAAGCCAAAGTGTAGAGTAACAAGGCTTTATTTCCCCGGTCAACGCTAAGGTCCAGTAAGACACAAAGAAAGTAAATACAGTCCTTCTCTTTAACAAAAAGGTTCCACCAACATTTCAAACAATCAACTGTTGTAGGTTTCACAGTTAAGTGTAAGTCTGGGTTAAGGCTTCTTTTAAATCAAAACAAATTAATATATCAGCAGAGAAATGGTTACAAGCTTCACTATCAGCAGAGTTCTTCTCTCTCTAGAAATCCTGCAGGGAATTCATGCTAGCTGCTGAACAAAGATTACATTCCATCGGCTCCTCCTGAGGAATGGGAATACTGTTTTAATATTCAAAGTCCATTGACTCAGGGTCACTGCCCTCCTCAGATGAATGATAATTTTCACTCCCTGTTAACAACTCACAGGGATTCTTTTGCTTCCCATAAAACTCTCTTACTAAGCTTTGGGGAAATGATTTTAAAAGGTCAGTTTTACTTCTTCTCCCCTTAAAAAGTTCAACTCTTTGAACAGGGTTTTCATCAGTAAAACTTTCTCTTAGAATTAAGGATTTTGCATACCTTGGCTTCTCTAAGCTGCCACGCCCAGAGCTCTCCTTGTAACATGCTTTCTCAGGCAGACAAGCTGTTCTATGCAGTGCTCTGCTTTCAGGGCTATCAGGCAAACCCAGTATGGATTTCCACCCTTTGTGGTTCTTAGCAAAGGTATCTCTGCAGTAGGAACTTCCCCTCCTTGTTCCTTGTTGGTTTGATACAATGAACTTACTTGGGCTAGGAGAGTTGCTTTTATCCGACAGACTGCTTCTTCTATTTGCTTTGCTATGGACTCTGTCCCAATATGTTTGGCCTCTCTGGACTCTATCCCTTTGAGTGAAACTCCTTTGGATTCTGTCTCTTTGAGTTGGCTGCACGTGGAAGCTGTCCTGTTCCAGGTTCCTTTTCCCACAGCTATCCAAACTGGTGCTCCAGACTGTGCTCCGTCCTGAGTCTCTTGCTCAGCCTCTTGCAGTGATACTTGCTGTGCTTCTGGCTATGTTCCTGGTTAGGCTACTTTCGCCGCTCCTGTTGCTTCCATGGCTCTCCTTGCTGCTTTTCCGGCTCTTACTACTGCTCTCCTTGCTGCTCCTCCCTTCTACCATCTGGTTTCCTTTATAAAGGGATTTTTGGTTTGAACATTTTGGGCTTGATCTCAGGTGAAACTGCTTGCTACTAATGCAATCAGTGTCAGAGCACGTTGCTTCTGGCTCTGTGGAACTGCTCATATGCCCTCTGGCTGTGCTGCGCTGAAACTGCGCTCTCTGCATCTTCTCAGTTCCATGTAAAACAGGGTTTTTTCTAAAACTATTTCCTTCATAGGTTCCGCGTTATGACAATATCCATGCCTGCTACTACTCTAGCCTCCAGAGATCGGTCTCCTTCCCTGAGAGCAAAGAGCTCCTTCCATCTTGTGCACACACAAGACCTTTACCAACTGGGAGAAAATTGTATATGTGACACAGTGCAAAAGAACAGATAGCCCTCATCTCACTGCTGGACTACTGTCTGTATTTTAGTTTTAAGGATTTGTTTAGATATTTGTTTTATAAGATTATGCAATACAATCCAGAAACAACAATCTGAAATTGAATCAGACAAAGAGTAAACATAAATATCCCAAAAAGGACTATCAAGATACAAGTATATAGATAGCTCTAAAAGCAAAAACATTACTTGGAAAAGACCACAATATATATCCCCCCAATATGATCCAAGAAAAAAGAAAAAATATTACCCACACTATATGTAATCATAGGAGCAATGATGACTCTATATGGCTGCCGATATGGGAACCACCTCAGCACCACCCACTTCCCTATCTACCAGAAATTGAACAAGCTGACTAGGCTCAAAAAACATATACTGTTTAGTCTGCAAATTAATCACACATTTACATGGATATCGTAATTTAAACTGCACACCCAGAGTGAGCGTCCTCTGGCGCATGACCAGGAACGCCCTTCTCCTCTTTTGCGTTTCCCTAGCCAAATCAGGAAATATTAGTATTTTTGAGCCTAAAAAATGAGAAACAGAAAACTTACGAAAGAACAACTTAAGCACAGTATTTCGATCTGATTCAAAGGCAAAAGTTACCAACAAAGTCGCTCTGCTAGTTACTACCTCCAGCGAGCTCTCAAGAAAATCAGTTAACTCCATTAACGGAGGACCTAAATCAGAGGGGAGAACCCCGTTCAGAATCCAATTTAGGAAAAGAAACATATTGAGCTCTCACAACCGGAGGAAGAGAATCAGCAGGCATCTGTAAAACATCACAAAAAGCCTTTCGGACCAGGTCCACCGGAGCAAGCAATGGGGACCGCGGAAAGTTCAAAAACCGAAGATTGTTCCTCCGAAGCTGGTTATCAAGATACTCCAACTTCCTTGCTTGAACTAAACGGTCCCGAACATTTACCGCTCCAAGTGTCTCTAGTTCGTCTACTTTTGATTCCAGCCGAGATATTCTTGTAGAATGTGCAATCGCCTCCAATCCAGATGAAGTACACTGAGCTTTAATCTCTGCCAATTCATGAGTAACAGCACTCACCACCGGCAGAAGGGACTGTTGCAGTGCTGAGATAGCTTCCCATAAGCTGTCTAAAGTTACTACCGCAGGTTTTTCAACTCCCACAGAGAACCGGGGCAGTGCAGTACCAGAGAGGCTGGTAGTCGACTCCCTCAAAGACTGAACCTCATTTGGGGAAGATCTCCCCTCCCACTCACCACCGGAAGAATCAACTCCAGCTACAGCTAATGCTGCCATCGACTCTACACACTCAGGGGAAACCCCGGCGGCCTTCCGCGCCTCCATCTCCATTGAGACGCCATCGGACCACTCCAACCTGAGGGTACCTCCGGGCTGTGCTGGAGGCTCCTGCACAAGGCTAAAAGAAACACCTTCAAAGCTCCGATCCATTGAATCACTCAGAGGATCGTTCGATGCCAACGCAGAAGTACAGAACCCGTCAATGGACATCTGGACCAACGTACCCGACGGGGATGATGCAACAGGGGGTTTCTGTGACCGTTGTTTCCTCTTCTTCCCCATAGAAGTACAGGTACAGAGCCAAAGCAGAGCGTTACACCCCGGCGTGCGGCTCCTCTGCCATCTTGGATCTGTTTCATCTTGTTTAGATTTTTAAGTTGTTTACTTAAAGTTGCTAAGGATACGTGTACCAATACAACTATACCTAATAGGTTTAAGGGACTTTGTTCACCTCAAGATTAATTTCAGGGCTTTAATTTAAGATTATGCCTGGGGTGGGTGGCAGGGAAAGAAATATTTAGTTAAATCTGGCTTCTACACAGTGCCCTGACCTGTGCTTCTAAGGTAATCTCTTAACAATTTCCTGGGTGATTCACACAGCCCTTGGTTTGATAGAGGGAGCTTTTCAAATTGCCTCTTTGATCCGTCACTTGGCTTTAATACCTATTTAAAACAATTTAAAAGATAGACTTTTGGAAAGGTTTCTAGAAACAATGTATTTCTTTCTACTCAAAAATACTTATCCTACTCTACCTTCTATGCTAAGCTATATTCTGATTTGATTTAAATGAAAAACTCTGGTGGTACGTACAAAGTTCTGACTGACTTAACAAAAAGACCGAATTCTAAAATGCACAGATTTATCAGCTTTAACCCAAAGAACTCCCTTTTCCCCATGATTTAGAGAATTTCCCAGCACAAAAATACTTACAAGTGCAGATTTGTTTCCAGCAGTAGCAGTCCTTTTTGGTAGCCCTTTAAGACTATAGACTTCAAGGCTATAGATCCATAAGTCTTCAGTAATATTTCACCCTCCTAATGCTGTCTAGTTAACACAACAGGAGTGAGGAGCGACAACCTGCAGCCCCCTCAGTAACTTAGCTAATGTGGATCCTAAATGGATCACCAGATGTAACTGAGGGAAAGCCAAGATTCCCTCTCCTCTCAGGCTATAAACACTGCATATGCAGCATCTCTAGCCCTAGTCGTTAGAAGCCTGGCCAGAAAGTCATGAACCAGATCTTATACTTGGCAATCCACAGCACTATAATTTAATTGCCTGATGACTTGTAATATCAGCAGTTACTGATAACATCATTATATACTATTATTCCTTAAGATCACACTCACTAGATGAATTTTTAAAACTCGTAAGTAGCCTGATGATCTTCATATTTCCTCTAGCTTCTTGTGTCAGTTAGTTATATGAAAAATAAAGTAAATTTGGCTATCAATATTTGTTGCTCATTCAAAGAACAGCAGTGGCCGATGCAGTGGCACCCGATGTAGACAATTTATATATGAGTCACTACAAAACACACCAGTCACTCATTTTAGATTCCTCTTATATTATGTTGTGGTAAAAATACACAGACAATATGCTTTTATGGGATAGTACTATTTTTCTCTAATGATTAAATACATGCAATTAATTTATAGTTATTTTGAAAATAGATTCTCACTTCATTGCCTTATTGATTATGATGATTTTCAGAACATATAAATCATTTTGAAGTTTTAATTTGCAGGAAATCTACAAACCATACCACATTTATACACTTTCTAGCAGCCCATTCTAGATCCTTATTTATTTATTTAACGTCTCTTCTATACCGCGCTATTATCAGTGCGGTGTACATTTAACTGAACCTTATATAATGCAGGCGGGGCTGCATTGTATTTACAATAAACAAGAAATGGGGTAACTTTCTACAAATTATTTACACTAATAACTGTACTGTAGACACTGAAATTTACATGGAGTTGCACCGATGTGTTAATAGGAAAAAGCTTACATTAATTTATTTTTTGCTTAAAGATATTAGTTTCAAGAAAAGAATAATTTAAATACAAGACCAGAATGCACCACAATAGTTGTTTTAAAGTAAGCATTCATATCAATATGTCCAAAAGGGAAAGTTTATCAATAAGCACTGTTTTCAAACAGAAGTTTAACTGCTCCATTTTGGATATTTTGAAGACTTTTATTGACACACAGTCAAACCATATCTGAGTGCTGTCAAATCTGAAAAATCCATCTCGGTCACAACCATGAATTGTTGGTTCATATCACCTCCCTGTATCAATGGAGCGATCTGATTCAATACAGAAAACCACAATTCTTCAACCAAATGTGCAAACTTCAAACAATGGGTCACTTGAAAGGTGGTTTCGGTATAATAATTTCTTAATACAGTGCTGACGTTTTTATCATGCAGACAAGAGTTTTCACTTACTTTTCCCAACCTAAATCATTGTCTATGGGTGATTACACAGTAACATAACCCATGAGGTCAGGTCATGCTGTCAGTGTGGGATCTGGAGTTACTGATCGATATTCTGGTGGGTTGACAGACCACTGAAAATTGCAGATAAACAGAGCACTGTTCACATGGAAAACTGCTAGGAATCTTGAGTTATATTTGATCAGCATGAACTAATCTCATAAATTCTTGCCTCCAAGTGCAAGAATATGTTCTAAAAAGCTATGTAAAATAAGCTAATGAGATACAAGTAATCACTGACCCTGATGTGGTCATGCTGAAAAAAGGCAAACTATACACTGCCTGACTGATTGTATGTGTCAGTATCATCAGTGAATTATGATTATGCTTAGAAATGCAAGCATGTCACCCGATTATTCACCGAACGACATTGGTATCCTAGTTTATAAAGAATTAAGATTGTTACCCTGTCTCTTAAGGCTTTTTACTTGGGCATGCTTCAATATTTATCTTCTTTGTTGGCTCCTTATATGGAATTCCGTTTCCTTCATTGTCCACATCTAAATCTCTTAACCCAGGCCTTGACCAATTTTTTTGGAATCTAGGAGCCTGGCTAAAAATCTAGGAGCCATCCACCGAAACCTAGGTCACAGTGCACACCTCCCCCCCCCCCCAAAAAAAAAGGTATATCAGAGTTATCTTTTTAGGGCCTGATTTAATAAAACTGTTTTCCCATTTTCTATGGGAAAAGGCTTAATAAATCAGGCTCTTAATGGGCCACTGCATAGTGCCAACAGAAGGCAGTAGTCCACGCCCACCACCTCCACTTATATTTTAAGCTACACCTACGTGTGTGTGTGCGGACGTGGAGTCCTATATGTGTGTGGTACATAGTGCAGAGGTGGGTTGCCTGCGTGTATGTGGTGCCGTGCGGAGGTGGGTTGCCTGTGTGTATGTGGTGCGGAGGTGGGTTGCCTGCGTGTATGTGGTGCAGAGATGGGGTGCTTGCATGTGTGTGGTGCAGAGATCAGGTACCTGAATGTGTGCATGTGAAATGTAGAGGTGTGGTGCCTTCATGCGTGTGTGTGATGCAGAGGTAGGGTACCTACATGCTTATGTGGTGAGAGAGGGGTGCACCTTTTGTACACAATATTTTATCTTTATTTAACAGTTTTTTTATACCGCCTTATCCTTCAATTAAAGCAGTTTACATTAAACATGAAATTTATACAGTAAAACGAGTGAAGTGAAACAATAACTTAACTGTTACATTAAACAGATACAAGATTATTAGCATGATGAAAGTTTACATAGGAACTTACATACAGTAAAGAATGGAGAGCATTGGGCTATGATAGAACAGACAGGAGGTAACGTGGAATGATGTGAGATGCAATATCAAGGTTAGAGGATAATATATTTATTTAGGTAATGTGTCCAAAGTGCTCAGTGTAGAGGTGCGTCTTTAGTTTTTTATGAAAGTCATTGATGTCTGTTGTGATTCTAATATTTTTCGGCAGGGAGCTCCATAAAGCTGGGGCAGAGAGGGAAAGTGCCCTTGTTGATGCTGTCTGGTTGGATTTTTTGAATTCAGATGGAGTGGCAATCATATTTTTATTGTTAACTCTCCTGGGCCAGGTGCTGGTGTTTCACAAAATTAGTTTCTGTAGGATATCTGCAGAGGAGTGGTATAGGATTTTGAAAATTATGAGGATTGTCTTGAATTTGGACAGGGAGTGTATTGGAAGCCAGTCTAATTGGTTAAGTCTGGAGGTTATGTGATCATGTTTGGAACTTCCAGTGATCAGACTGGCAGCTGTATTTTGTGCCAATTGGAGGGGGTGTATGGAGCACTTTGAGAGACCTTGGTATATCGAATTGCAGTAGTCTAAGACTGGTGTGACAATTGTTATATTCATGTTATATGTAAACCACTCTGAATCCTACAATAGAGCGGTATAGAAAAACTGTTAAATAAATAAACAAACTGCTTGAAATACAGTGCAAAAGTGATCCAGGTTAAGTAGTGGCTTTATGTTCTTGAGGAGTTTCATCTTGTAGTATGGGTTTGTAGTGGTTTTCTTAATGTGCGGCTGAAAGTTGAGGCTTTGATCCAGGATGACAACAAGATATTTGACTTCTTTCTGTACCTTGATGGTTCTGTGTAGTAGGCCAATTTCTTGTAGGGGCTTAAATGAGATGTCTCTCGTGATGAATAATGTCTCTGTTTTATTAAAATTTACTGCAAGGTTGTTGTCTCCTAGCCAGTTGATTATTTCCTCCATGCATTTGGTTGGAGGTCAGGGCTGCGGATGTCAATTGGAGTGAAAACCATAATGTCATCAGCATATAACTGGTGGTGTAAATTGTGATGTTTAATTAAGTTGCAGACTGGTTGTATATAAATGTTAAATAACTGAGGAGATTGATGAACCTTGAGGAATGCCTTGTTTCAGGCTGATGGGAGTGGATTTGTGTGCACCGCATTTTACTTGTTGTCTGTTGTTGAAATAAGAAAGAAACCATTTTAGTGTAGTGCCATATAGGCCAATTTCGTGGAGGTGATGCAGCATGGTAATGTGAGATACTGTATTGAAGGTAGCTGATATATCCACGAATATGAGAATGAATCCCGATTTGATGTTGTAAGTTCCCCTGATGATAGTGTCAAGGAGTGATGTTAGTAGAGTTTTGACATTATGGTTTGGTTTGAACCCATGTTGATGAGGGTCCAGGAGGGCGTGCTGGTCTATGTGGTCCTGTAATTGTCTTTGTACAACTTTTTCAAGAACTTTTGCCATGAATGGTAGGCTAGAGATTGGGCAGTATGATGCTGTATCGTTTCTGTTGAGTGATGAGTTCTTGATGATAGGGAGTATAATCGTATGCTTCAGTGAATTTGGCATGTATCCTTGCGTGAGAGAGGTTGTTACAATGTTATGTTTTAAGTGTATGAGTTGTTCCTTTGTAGTTTTTATCTAGGCTACAGGGTAGGGTGTCTAAAGGAGAGGTGGTGATATTGAGAGAGGAGATAATGTGTTCAATTTATTGATGGCTTGGTATATGGAACTCACCCCATTTTGTGGAGAAAGGTGGATCTCGGTTGCTGGCTGATATGGCTGGAGGGACGGTCATGTATAGTTGTAAGTTTTTGGACATAAGATGATTTGCAATTGCTTGTGGGTTTATTTCTGGGGCTGATAGTTGTGCTGGGTCTTTGGTGAGAAGCCGTGCTATTTCAAATAGTTCATGTGGTTTATTAGCTGATTTCATAATGAGGTAGGTGTAGTTGCTTAGCTGTGCTTACGAGGTTATTGTTTTCATGTTGTTTACATCTGTATTGTTGAAGGATGATAGTAGATTTTGTCTGTCTCTATTGTCTCTCCAATTTCCTTAGAGTTTCTTTAGCTTGCTTGATGTCAGAGGGGAAACAAGATGTACTTTTTGCTCTCTGTGTAGACATGTGTCTCTTGTTTGGAGCTGAGGGTGCAGTGAGGATGGGATGATTCCAGTTTTCCATAGCGGTATCCAGGTCAAGTACCTTGTGATTCAGGTTCGGGGATATTTCTCGCAGGAAGTTTTCCTTATGGAAGCTCTTGAATCTTCTCTCAGTGTGCTGCTGGGGTGTCATGACAGAGGTCTTTTCAATATGTATCATGAAGGATACGAGGTGGTGGTCTGACCGGGGTATTGGGGTGGTTGATGGACTTGTTATGTGGTTCTGTTCACTCATTGTCTTTGTTATAAAGATGAGGTCAAGAGTTGTACTAGTTGATGAGTCGGTGCATTGGGTTGTACTGAAGAGCCTCCATTGCTCTTATGAATGATTTTGCTTCCTTGCTAAAGTGCTGAGCTAAGATTGAAGTCACCCAGGACAATGAGGGGTTTATGTGATATGTTTTGGGTATATGCCGTCTCGAGCACGGCGGAGAGCTCATCAAAGTTGGCATTGGGAGCTCTGTAGGTGAGGCATATGCTGATATATTTGTTGGCAATGGTGATTATGTTTGAGTTTTGTGGGCTAAATGAAGCTATAGATGTGAATTTGAAGTCGCTTTTTGAGAGGATTACAACTCCACCTCCTCTCTTACTTGTTCATTATGCCCTTTATTTCCCTTTCATTCTCTTCACCCTCCAACCCTTTGCACTCTTCCCTCCCCCCCACTCCAACCTCTCTCTTGCTGTTCCTCCCCACCTCCAACTCTGTTTCCTTTCCCAGACTCTCTCCTCTTCAACCTCCTCCATTTGCCACCATCACCCACCACTCATTATTAATGCCTACTGCCCCTTTAAATCTCTTTAGCCACAGGTTCACAGACACTGAAGGTCCGTGCAGGCGGACAAAAGCTCCAAGTCACATTGGCGGCCTTTTCCAGCACTTCTGCCCGTAGGGCTTAGGATCCCCATGGGCAGATGCAGAAGCCCTAGGCTGCGACACAGCCTTTTCCGGGACTTTTGCTGTCCTTGTACTCTGAGTCCCAGGTGCAAAGTCCAATTTTTTTAGTTGCCATGGTGACCTGGCGCCTGGGATTTGTCAAGACCTGTCTTAACCATTCCTTCACTTCCCACCCCATTAAGTATTCACATCCTGAAACTACTAGGCATTCAGCTTTTTTTATTTCTGAACTTTATCTTTCTGAATTTTCTTTTCCTCAACTCTTCACATGTAAACTTCCTATAAGAAATTTAAGGCTGGCCTAAAAATATTCTTTTTTGAGCTGGCTTTTGGTGGCGTTGGGTCGCCATCATTCAGCACAGCAGCTGGGGGAGGCAAGTAGTTGCTTGTTCTGACAATGTATTCTTGGACGTTTGTGCATGTTCCATTTTTCCAACAGAAGTTGGAAAAATTTATACAAATGGGGCCAAGAATGTCTCTGTCTGTCTGTCTGTCAGTGGGGCAGTTCCAATGGGATAATTTTTGGTGATGGCAGCAGTGTGCAGAAGGATGGGGCAGTTTGCAGGATGGACAGATAGACAGTTCACATCTGTCTGACGGCAAAATCACTTTCTGAAAAATTAACTAAAAATGGGATGAAACTTGGCAAGTGGGATAAGCTAGGAGAAAAAAGCAAACAAAGATGCATGGTGTTCAAAAATGGGTCAAATTGGACCGGGGGGGGGGGGGGCGCGGGGTGTCCAGAAAATAAACCCCTCCCCCTCAAAAAATGGCCCAATGCAATTATATAAGAGGAGGAGGAATTCCATCTCCTGTAGCACAGACATACAGTGAAATACAGCAGTTAGGGGTCTTGAAAGGAGGAATTCCATATCCTTGTTCTCTACTCACCCAACCTCCAAAATATGCCCCTCCACTAACTGCCCATGTACCCCATACACTGCTCCACCCCCTCAAAAATACTCCCTTGGAACTCCCTACCAATCTGCCAAATTCCCACACCCTGACAAAAATAACACAACTACCCCACACCATAAACTGCCTTCACCCAAAAAACAAACCTCCCACAACTGCCTCACCAACTTAAAACTAATCCACTCCCGAAAACTATACCCCTACAACTACTCATACACTCCAAACTACCCCATCCTCAAAGATTACCTCCACAATTGCCTCACCACCCGGCAAACTGCTCCCCCAAACCTAAGCCCACAGGCAACTGCCCCACCATGCTAACATCTGCCCCATATCCCAAAATCAAACCTCCCTTCTGCAACTGCCCTCTCCCCAAAATCTACCCCATGCAACTACCCAATCACCCCGAACACTGTTCTACCACTAAAAAAAAAAAATAACTTCCTTATAACTGCTCCACCCACAAACTGCCCACCCCCAAAAATTACCCTCTGCAACTGTCCCACCCCCTTGCTAATTCTCCACAAATTTGCCCCGCCACCTTATAAACTGCCTCTACAAAAAAAAATCTAATCTACTGACCCACAACTGCTCCAACCTCTAAAAAATAAAATGCCCTGCAACAATCCCTACCCCCAAAAAACTTCCCACCACTCTGCAAACAACCTCTACCTCCAAAACTATCCTCCTGCATAATGTCTCTATCCTCCAAAACTAGGTCCCCTGGAAATTCCCCCATCATACCTAACTACCTTTCACCTCACAGACATAACACATACACAGCACATGCAACAGAGATACATATACAGGCATGAACACCACAGACCCAGGGATTAGAAATAATTACCTAGCTACGATGTACTACATTTAATTCACATACAGTATATATTTCATTTCCTTTGATGCTTTTTCTGCTGTGAAAGATATTGACTAAATTATACTGCTTTCTTATTTGGTTGATATTTGTACTTGCAATTAATATCCATTGCAATGAGCAGAACTAGATTAAGGCACTGGCAAGCTAGGAACACACCTAGGATCCAAAGTTTAGGATGGGTGTTATCTGATGTGCTCTGTAGTCAGAACGTTAAGATTGACACACACTGGCTTTTTTCAAATTCTACTGATTTTTACATTAATATCTGGAAGCTAGAAGGTTCACTAATATGTCTGGACATTTTTCAGAGTTTAAAAACCTCTATTTGCAAATCCCCAATCCTCTTTCCCATAAACAAGCCTGTCCTTCCTGCTTCCAATGTAACTAGCAGCAGTCACTGTGAGTAGGATCCAGACGATGGGAAGGCTGTGGAGGCAGAGCACTGTAATGCTGCTCTAATCACAAGAAGGAAGTGAGCTGAGGGAAGTTCCTGTGCTGTACAAGTTCGGTTTCTACATGTGGTAGGAGATGGAAGAGAAATAAAGCCCCTACCCCCACCCCAAAACAAAGTCTCAATGCATTTCTAAAGCAAAGCGTAGTTACTCACCTGTAATAGGTGATCTCCGGGAACAGTAGGAATCAGTCTTCACATATGGGTGACATCGGCACCGACAGAGCCCGCGTGCAGGAGCACTCCCCAGTGTCCAATAGGAAAGCTTTTGGGAGCACTCCACTGCGCCTGTGTGCCTGCCTTCCCGCCTTCCTAACTCCTCGCCTCAGTTAAGTTTATTGTTTTATTCTTCTTCTCAACTAAACCCTACAACTCCTAAGGGAGGAGGGTGGCTGTGAAGACTGGTTCCTACTGTTCCTGGAGATCACCCACTACAGGTAACTATGCTATCTCCAGGAACAAGCAGGAATGCAGTCTTCACATATGGGACTCATAAGCTCCCTGGACCACACAGGTATGGGAGTAGAGCAGTGTGATCCCTGAGGCCAAAAGATTGCAGTCGAAGAGTCTGGAATAGTTGTGGACCTTGGACTCAATTCCAAAAGGCGAAACCCTCCCCCCTCCCCCCATTAAAGGTAGTCTGAGACGGAGGGTAGGAGTTGAGTTTAAGTCCTAAAGAAGTGCTAGAGTACAGCTTGGCCAAAGGCTGCATCCTGACGGGAGTCTCTGTACAAACAATAATGCACTGCAAAAATATATATGGAGGACCAGGTAGCTGCCTGGCAGATCTCCTGCATGGATACTGAATGGAGAATGGTTATGGATGTTGCCATGGCCTGTAAATTATGAGCAGTAACACGACCTTCCAGGGAGAATCCTGCCTGTGCATAAGCAAAAGAAATGCAATCTGCTATCCATCTGGATAGAGTCAGTTTTGTCACTGGAAGGCCCAGGTGACTAGGATCAAAAGAGATAAATAATTGAGAGGATCTTCTGTAAAGCACAGTTACTTACCTGTAACAGGTGATCTCCGGAACAGCAGGAATTAGTCTTCACATGTGGGTATGTCGGCGCAGACGGAGCCCGCATGGGAATGCTCCCCAGCATCCAATCAGAAGGCCTTTGGGAGCATCCCTCGCGCCTGCGCGGGGACTTCCCGCCTTTCCCCCTACCTCTCCCCAGTTGAGTTTCATAGCTGAAACAGAAGGAGAGGAAGAGGAAAGGAGATAGGTAGATTCAACTCCTAGGGGAGGTGGGAGGGTTGTGAAGACTAATTCCTGCTGTTCCGGAGATCACCTGTTACAGGTAAGTAACTGTGCTATCTCCAGGAACAAGCAGGAATGAGTCTTCACATGTGGGGACTCCCTAGCTGAGGGTGCCAGGGGAGATCCCCTGAATGCGCGTCCCTGGGAAGATGCATTTCCCCAACCTGGATCCCCGGCATCCCCTGAGGGACGGGGGGTAGGAGTTGAGGAGAGAAGAGGAACAGCAAGAACTAAAGACTACAGGGAGGTGAGTCTTTAGAATGCATGCCAGTTATCATTAAGTATTTAATGCACTAGTACAATAGAGAGCTTACCTACTGGATTGTAGGAGTAGAGCTGTGACGGAGGTGACTGTAGACGCAGTAGCGGGACCTCCAAGGGAACTTCACAGCAGTGAGGATGAAGCCTCAAATCCGGAATGGGCACGTGACCCAGGTGACAACTGGTGCAGGAGAAGAACGGCAGGTCTTCAATGGAAAGCTTTATGTGGAAAAGCTGAGAACTCTTTCAGGTACAGAGTTAGTAACACTGAGGACTAAAAGAGGAAGACTGACCGATCTGGAGTTTAGCCCAGTCCGGAAGGGAAGAGAGGATGTAGAAAGAAACCCCTTTCCCAGGGAGAACAGAAGCGTGCTCCGGAATACTGAAGAAGTACACCGTCATTCCTAGCTGGTAAGAGATAGGGAGACATGGAAAGTAGACACCTCATAGGTAGGGAGGTGCATACTCCAAAAATAGAAGCGGTAGGGAGTATAACCCGGTCCCAGTTACCGAGCCGTATAAAAATAGGCAAGCGGACTGTCTGGACCTCTTAAGATAGTAAAAACTTTAATGCCGACAGTCGGGGAGATAGAGGCAAAAACACAGTGTGCTTTGACTTCTTCCAATATGCGCATACCCATACGGCATACATATAACCATACTGATATGGAACTGCAGACATATCTATACAGACCTAAAGAGATATGTCCAGGCATGTTCGGCATATATATATATATTGTCACAAGGTGGACCTATTGGAGCCTGAGAAAATGGAAATCAGCAGCAGTGATCAGGGAAGAGATGACAGTATAAACAAAAAACTGTCAGATGGTTGCTATAGACAACCTAGGCACACGTGGGTAAGGGCTGAGAAGACACACCCAGATAGCAAGCAAAGGGAGTTTGCTTTGCCTGATAGGAATCAGCTGGGTAGAGGTGGAGCCCAGAAACACAGAGATATAATACGCTCCCAAATAGTTAGAGAGGGAGAGGAGGTGAACCAGCAAGTCTCACAGCAGGGGAGACAACGGTCAGCGCAGCAGAAGCTGGGAAAAGTATGGAAGTGGAATGAAAGAGAGTCTGAATTACTGGGACAGCATGCAAGCCCACACGAAGGTCTGAGTGAGTCTCAAACCCAGAGTGAAACATTTGGAAGGCAGAAGCCAGATATTGAATGCATGTGTGAAGAGCACGAGAGACGTGAGAGAGTTGCAGTACAAGGTAACAAAGCCAGAAGTGTTGATAGTGGCTGTTTTCTACCCGAGTGGGTAAAACCCTGCAGCAATAGGAAAAGCCACCCAGAAATAAGCTTTAGAAATAATCCCTTCCCTTGTGCTAGGAAACGCAGGAGAAGAGAAACTCACTTACTTGGAAAAGCTGGTGATTCTAATATCCACTTTAAACTCCCAGAGTTTGAGCAACCTCCGTATAGAGCAGTGCAATCCAGGGCAGCTGTGAGGAAAAGGCTAGACCCGAGCACGCTCAGAGTATACCGTAATCACTCTAACAGCAGAGCCAGGGAAGTTCCTGAATGTCCTTATGCTTACCAGCAGGGGCTGAGCTCCCATAAGCCTCATACAAAACTATATGGTAGTTCCCAGGGAGGCTTTGAGAGAGAAGGACAGAACAACTTCCTGCTTGACGAGGAAAACCTACATTATCCTTTTGAAACAGCTGACCTTGAACACGTGAGTGTTAATGAACCAGAATCTATGGAATATGAGAATACAGAGTTAGCAACAGTTCCTGAGCCCATGGAATGCTCAGTCTCGGTAATTGACCCAGAGTTTTCCTTAAGGTGAAAAGGGTTGAAGATAACCTGAATAAGAGTCACAAGGTGTGGGCTGGAAAACGTGTCTCACAGAAAACCATGTGAATAAGCTGTGCTCTGGCAGCAAAAAGGAAAGCCTGTGAAAAACATTGAGAATGTTTAATTCTTTTCTTTTTGCAATTTAAGCTGAAGTAAGCTATTTTTGTTTAACCTTTTGATTTCTGTTATATGCCCGAAGTGGGTTGTTTGCTTTGTTTTGCCAAGGAGAAAATACCTCACGGACGGGGAATAAAACCCTGAGTTTGGAACACAAGTGTCTTTTGTGGTTTATAGAGAAGGTACAACTACCACCCTCAGGGGAGTCCTCAGGCAGTACCAAGGCCTCACCGGTAGGGCACCTGGGGGTGCGACAAAATATATATATATAGATAGATAGATAGATAGATAGATATAGATAGATAGATATAGATATATATAGATATAGATATATAGATATAGATAGATAGATATGGAGATGTATACATATACAGAGATAGTATAGATGGGCATGGCTTATGCCCACCCAGGGTACAAAAACATGTATGCATTGGACCCATACATACATGAAAATAATACTGAGAATCCATGCCTGCCACTGGGCCACAGAAGAAACATCCTCACGGGGGATGTGACGGAAAAAGATTCATCTAATACGGGGGGGGGGGGGGGGGTAAAACCCACCTGAAGAATTATAGAGAATCTATTTCTGCGGTGCAGGAGGCAGATCAGTGGAAAGAGCAGCATGTTTGCATGAAGAACAGATGATGACCTCAATGTGGTAAGAGCACATCAGGAGTACTTTAGGCTTCTGATGTGTCCCAAGGGCAAGAAAACGCACAGACCAAGATACCGGGATGACCCAGCCAAGGGACTCAGGGGTATCATGCCCAGTAGAAGAGCATGCGCTGTCCAGGTGGGGCAGAAAACAGAATGCTAAGCTGCAAGGAAAAGGGGGTAGATTCCTGCCAGATTGGGAGCTCCTTGGACATTCACGCAGAAAAACTTGACCTCAGTATCACAAGGAGAGACCAGAGGGCATAATTAGCTATATAGCCCTGGAAGGACTATATAAGCCGCTTCTATGAAGAGGACCCTCCGAGACAAAGTCCCCCCATAGTGGGAAGCTTCTCTGACGATTGCAGAGATCGTTGAGGAGAATCATGGGATAAAACTGTCAGAAGTCAGGCATGACGCCACATCCTAAAAAGGATATGGCCTGAAGAAGATAGCCTGCAGTGAGTGCTTGCAGAGCATAAAGTACTCACCGGACTCCTGCACACACAGCAACTGAACCAATAACCGAGGGGATTCTCCTGTATGAAAACAGGGAGAACACAGACAAAGGGAGCGGGGATACTCCGGCCCTGTCTGATGTCCAGAACATGCGTTAAAGGATAACAGGAAATCTACCCTGGAAGGGAGAGAGATGTTCCAGTATTGTACCAGCTCCAGCAGGGGAACCCTGAGAGATAGGGGTTGGAGGTGACATACCACAAGGCAAGTCAGCTGAAGGAAAGAATGTCCACAGTGGCGATCTCCCTTCGAGTAATAAGAAAGGGAGGGTACTGTAGCCCATGGACAAAGTATCCTGGGCATACTGAAAAGAAACACCACAGCGTAGAGTTGGAAGAATAAACTTCTGGTAATAAGAAGTTAATTGTAGCTTGCAGCATACAGGAGCCTATGGTTGCTTGTTCTGAGTAGCCTGGTGAGAGCCTGGGAACTTCAGACCAGGACAAGATGCCCCAGGCTGGGGCACAGCTGGAGGATGGGCAGAAGGAGGATGAAACTTTCTTTTCTTAGGGAAAGAAGGTTTGGTAGGACATTTCCTCCATCCTGGGGAAGAAGGCGGCTTAGGACGGTTTCCAGAACTAGGAAAGTCAGTGGAGCACTGAGCAACCTGACGTAAAGCCTCTCTATTGAAAAGATTTTCCCCAGTATACGGAGAATTACCCAGTGTATGTTGTGCCCATCTGTTCAAGTCTGAAGCCTGCAGCCAGGCTGTACGACGTGCTCCAATGGCAATAGCCGAGGACCTGCTAACAGACTCGAAAGAGTCTAGAGCAGCACGGGAGAGAAACCAAGCGATATTCCTGCTATGATTAAGAAGCAAGAAATAGTCAGAGGCCTTAGGTTCTGACAAAAAGGGAGACATAAGAGATAACTTCTCTGTGACCTCCCGAAGCGTTAGACTCATATAAAAAATATATGAAATAATTCTTGAAGCCAGCGTCGAAGTTTGGAAGGTTTGACGTCCAAAGGCATCCAGTGTCTTGGATGCACGACCTGGAGGGTAGGAAGAATGCTTCTTCTTACTCCTGACTTTCCTCATCGCTGACTCCACTACAATGGAATGATGCGGGAGTTGGTTTTTCTGAAACCCCGGAGAGGGGGGCACCTGATACAGAACATGCATGGCTGTAGAAGGCGCTGGAACCCTCAGGGGTGACTGCCAAATCCCTAGAAGATCCTGCAAGGAAGGATGTAAAGGAAGCATAATGCTTGCTTTTTCTGCAGGACCCTGGGTAAGAGTAGGACCAGGAATAGGAATGGCAAGAAAGGCTGCCATGGCAAGGAGAAATTCCTGAAAGGAAGGATCTCCCAGGTGAACTATTCCTGGGCATGCTGATGTGGATTCAGCAGCTTGAGCGCCAGAAGGAAGCCCGCTAGAGGGAGCGAGATACCGACCGCTCTGGTTCGAGGCAGTGAGTACTGCATCGTCGGTTCCCGGTATCGATTCCAAGCTAGGCATAGAACGGATCGACAACCCCGATGGAACAGCGGGAGTCGACCTCGATACCGGCGCCGGGGACGGTAAGGCCCTCGTAGCAGGCAGCGGAGGTTGCCGAGGCGGTACCGAGGCCACCAGGGAGCTTCGGTGATTATCCTTGGCACTGTGTAGCCGGAAGGGACATGGATCGGATCCGAAGCGTGTCGGAACCCAGTCGTCCAGACTGGACATCGATTCTAGACTGGGCATCGAACCGAGCGAGATTACCGATGCCCCTCTGGAGCTCACTGGCGCCGGAGGAGGCGCCGGCGATGCCGATCCCTGAAGGTCAAGCGGAATCGCATCGATCGGCGCCAAAGGCGCCGAGGACGTCCACAGACGACGCCCGGCGAAGAGAGGAATACTCGACACCGACGCCGAAGTCGGGGTATCGGTACCGCCCGAGGCCGGTACCCCCTCCGAGCATGGAGGAAAACCCATCCGGGGCGTATCGATCGGCCCCGAGGCCCAGGACACCCGACGACGAGCCCCGGTGGAGAATGGGACACTCGACACCGACGCCGAGGCATCGGTGCCGCTCGAAGCTGGAACCCACCCTGCGGCTGGTCCGGACAGAGGGAACCCAGTCTGGGTCATATCGACCGAGGGCCCCGAGGACCCCTGATGACGGCCCCTAGTGACGAGCGGAGCGCTCGACACTGGCCTCGATGCCGGGGAATCGGCACCGCCCGAAGCAGGCACCAACCCCGCATCTGGGTGGGTTGCAGGAGAGCCCGTTCGGGTCGGATCGATCGGCCCCAAAGGAACAGAGGACACCCGACGCCGATCCCCGGTGACGAGCAAGTCACTCAACACCGGCGCCGATGCCGGGGAATCGGCACCGCTCGAAGCCGGTACCAACCCCGCGCATGGCCGGGATGCAGGAAAGCCAGTCTGGGTAGAGTCGATCGGCCCCGAAGGCACCGAGGACACCAGTTGACGATCCTCGGCGAAGAGTGGAGCACTCGACGCCGGTGCCGATGCCGGGGGATCGGTACCGCTCGAAGTGGATACCACCCCCGAGCATGGCTCAGGTATGTTCTGTGAGGAGTGAACCCCAGGAACAACCTGAAACCCCGTGAATGCTTTGGAGCCCGAAGACTCCCGCCGGGATTTTCTTGCCAATGGGGTCTTGAGGGGAAGGCCGGAGCCGTCATCATGCCGGGCATGAGACTTACCCTTCAAGAATTGGCTAGTCTTAACAGACTGTTTGTGGATTACCTGATCCTGGAGAGAAGAATAAATCGGTATCAGCACCTCAGGAGGAAAGACGGCGTCGAGGGACACCCGAAAGAGGAAAGGTCTTCTCCCCACACTAAAGCCCAATGAATTGGGGGAACAAGGGTCAGGGCCCAAACAGGTTAGACACCAGGCGTTGGAGTCTAAAACGAAAACTAAGTTTCCACAGTGAAGGCACTTCTTAGGGGAAGAAGGCTCCATGTTGGAACGGCCCATAGGCCTCTAAAGAGAAACCGAAACTAGTTCTTTGTTGGAAAGAAAAAAGAAAAGGATAAAGAAAATTAGAGCACCGGCGACGCCGGTATCGGTGGGAAAACGCTGCGACCACAAGAAAAACAAAACAAAAGGATATTTGAGAAAAAGGTTTCTGCGGTGACAGGAGGTACGTCCTGCCGGCTCCTAGGAAAAACGAAAACTGGGGAGAGGCAGGGGGAAAGGCGGGAAGTCACCGTGCAGGCGCGAGGGATGCTCCCAAAGGCCTTCTGATTGGATGCTGGGGAGCATTCCCATGCGGGCTCCGTCGGCGCCGACGTACCCACATGTGAAGACTCATTCCTGCTTGTTGCTGGAGATTCATTAGTTCTGCTCAAATAGTAAGCCAATGCTCACTTGCAGTATGAAGTGTGGAGCCCGAGACACATGTGCTCTGGGGAAGAAAATAGGTAGGATTACTGACTAGTTCAGATGGAAGGCGGAGACAACCTTTGGAATGAAATGTGGATGGATCTGCAGAATACCTTGTCATGGTAGAACTGGGTATAGGGCAGGTCCACCACCAAAGCTTGTAGTTCACCAATGCGGCAAGCTGACGTGAGGACAATTTGGAAGAGTACCTTCCATGATAGAAACTTCAGTGAAATGGTGGCCAAAGGCTCAAAAGGAGACTTTAGTAGTTGCATAAGAACCACATTGAGACCCCAGGCCACTGGAGGTGGTTTAATGGGTGGTTTGGAGTGCAAGAGACCCTGCATGAAGCATGCTACTAAGGGAAGTGAAGAAATAGGCTGTCCCTGTAGTGGTTTGCGATGAACCACAATGGAACTAAGGTGCACTCTGAGTTAGTTTTAAGTCCTGTTAAGGAAAGGTGGAGGAAGTAGTGTAAAAGGAATGCCACTGAGCAAGAAAAGAAGTCAATGCCCTTTGGGGAGCACCAAAGTACAAACCTATGCCATTTAAATAAATAAGATCATCTGGTAGAGTCTTTGCACGATGAAATAAGAATGTCCTTCATGTCTTGTGGCAGGTCAACGTTAGCCAGCACTAGGCCTTCAGCAGCCATGCTGTCAGGCATAGGGAGTGGATGTTGGGATGGAGAAGCGTCCCGTTGTCTTGACAGAGGAGGTCGGGTGCACATCCTAGGTTGAGTGGCTGAGTCTGCACCAATCGAAGAAGCAGAGGGAACCGCAGTTGACAGGGCCAAAAGGGGGCTATAAGGATTATGGAGCCCCTGTGGCCTATAGCTTGAACAATGTCTTGGGAATCAAAGGGATGGGAGGGAATGCGAAGAGCAGACCCTGCCCCCAGTGTAGAAGGAAGGCATCCGGTGCCTGTTGGTACAGCGACTGAACTCTGGAACAGAAGAGAGGAAGCTGTGTGTTTTGCAGAGTTGCAAAAAGATCTATGAGTGGGGTCCCCCACATCTGGAAGATCCGAGCAGCCATCTCCCAGTGCAAGGTCCATTCGTGTCAACGAAGGATACAGCTTAGCCTGTCCGCAAGGAAACTGAGTTTACTCGGGAGGTATACTGTTCTGAGATGAATCCAATTTGATATGGCGAAGGACACCAGGCAAAGCACTTCCTCGCATAGTGGACAGGACGCTGTCCCTCCCTGCTTGTTCACGTAGAACATGGCAACCTGATTGTCCATTCTGATTAGAAAGAGTAGTTACTCACCTGTAACAGGTGTTCTCCAGGAGCAGCAGGAATCAGTCCTCACATATGGGTGACGTCGGCGCCGACGGAGCCCTCGTGCGGAGCATTTCCCCAGCTTTCAAAGAAAGCCTTTGGGAATTGCAGCACGCATGCGCGGTCCCCTTCCCGCCCAAGGGTGCCATCTTGCTCAGTCTGATGACATAGCTAAAAGACAGCAAAAAATTAGCAAAAATAAATCATATGACTGCAACTCCAAGGGGAGGAGGGAGGGCTGTGAGGACTGATTCCTGCTGCTGCTCCTGGAGAACACCTGTTACAGATGAGTAACTACTCTTTCTCCAGGACCAAGCAGGAAGTCAGTCTTCACATATGGGACTCCCCAGCTTAAGGCTACCGGAGACCTCAAGCAGAAAAATTAGCTCCCTCTAGCTCGTCAGCACAGAAGGAAGGAATCTTCTCTGAGAACGCCCCCGACCGGTAGCCCAACACCAGGGCCGGAGGGTAGGAGTTGCCTAAACCCCAAAGAGATTATGGAGTACTGCCTGTCCAAAAGCACTGTCCCTGCGGGACTCCCTCTCAAGGCAGTAATGGGCTGCAAAAGTCTGGCTTGAAGACCAAGTAGCGGCCTGGCAGATGTCTGCCAACGGAACAGAGCGGAGATGAGCCACTGACGCAGCCTTCGCCCTGACACGATGAGCCGTGACTCGACCCTCCAACGAGAGGCCGGCTGCCCCATAAGCCCAGGCGATACAGTCAGCGACCCTATGGACAACGTACGCTTGGAGACAGGGAGCCCCAACTTACTGGGGTCAAAAGAAACAAAAAGCTGAACAGCCTTCCGATGCTCCCGCGTACGGTCAAGGTAGAAGGATAACGCCCTCCTACAGTCCAGGGTATGCAAGACCATCTCAGCCCGGTTGGCATGCGGCCTGGGAAAGAAGGTCGGAAGAACCACCTCCTGATTGAGGTGAAAAGGTGAGACAACTTTAGGAAGAAACTTAGGGTGAGTCCGTAAGACTACCCTATTCCTGTAGAACCTAGTGTAAGGAGGATCAGACACTAGTGCCTGCAATTCACTCACTCGCCTAGCAGAGGTGAGAGCTACCAGAAATAACGTTTTCCAGGAGAGAAAACGGAGAGGGCAGGTAGCCATAGGTTCAAAAGGCGGACAAGTAAGCCGCTGCAAGACCACATTCAGATCCCACTCAGGGGCCGGTGGACGCAAAGGAGGCTTAAGCAGAAGGGGGCCTCTGAGGAAACGAGCCACCAAAGGGTGGTTGGAAAGAGGCCTGCCGTCCACCGGCGAGTGGTGTGCTGAGAGAGCACTAAGGTGAACTCTGACAGAGTTAGACTTAAGGCCCAGGTTGGAGAGGTAAAGCAAATATTGCAATACTACCGCTACCAAGCACGAGAAGGGATTCTCGCTGTGCTGAGCACACCAGGCGGAGAATCTACGCCACTTAAGAGCGCAGGAATTCCTGGTGGATTGCCGTCTAGAAGCTAAGACGACATCTTCCACCTCTCGAGGCAGTAGAGTAGGGGAGCCAGGACTACCCTTTCAGCAGCCAGGCATCAGATGAAGGGACTGGAGGTTGGGGTGCAAGAGTGTCCCCTGATCCCGAGACAGGAGATCGTGTTGAAACCCCAGAGGAAGAGGGGTGTCCACCGCTAGCTGTAGCAGAAGCGGGAACCATGGTTGCCTCGGCCATCTGGGGGCTATGAGAATCAATGCAGTCCCGTCCTTGAGGACTTTGAATAGCGTTCTGGACACTAGTGGTGTTGGAGGAAACGCATACAGTAGGCCTGTGGACCACGAGATCAGAAACGCATCCGCTGCTACTCTGAGGGGATGCGGTTGTCTGGAGCAAAATCTCGGGAGTTGCCGGTTCAGAGGACTGGCGAAAAGATCCATGGTGGGGAGTCCCCACCTGAGAAAGACCTGCTGAACCACCAATGGGTTCAATCTCCATTCGTGTGGTTGCAGGATCCTGCTCAGTCTGTCTGCCAGGTAATTTTCCTGATCTGGGAGGTAGACAGCCTTGAGAAGGATGCCGTGATTGACAGCCCAAGAGCACAGCCGTTGTGCCTCCTGACAAAGAAGGAAGGAGCCTGTGCCTCCTTGTTTGTTCACATAGAACATGGCAACTTGATTGTCTGTCTGAACCAGTACAGACCGGTGAGAGGCGAGGTGGGAGAAGGCTCTCAGAGCTAGGCGTATCGCCCGTAGCTCCAGGAAGTTTATCTGTTGAGTAGCCCCCCAAGGGGTCCAGAGACCCTGAGTACATGTCCCTTGGCAATGTGCTCCCCAACCGAGAAGAGAAGCATCTGTTGTGAGCACTTGAGAAGGCGGAGGGGTTTGAAAACCCACTCCGAGCACCAGATTCGGAAGATGAAGCCACCATTGCAGAGAAGAGACCAGTAGGTCGGATATCTTTACTGAGTCCGCTAGGCTCCCTGTGGCTTGATGCCACTGAGTGCGAAGGCTCCACTGAGCAGGCTGCATGTGCAGGCGGGCATTGGGGGTGACATGAACCGTGGAAGCCATATGGCCGAGTAGTCTCAGGAATTGCCTGGCAGAGACCAGGGAATCACTGCGAAACTGGCTGGCCAGATCCATTAGCCTGTGGGCCCTGTCCAGAGGCAAAAAAGCCTTTGCTTGAATAGTGTCGAGCCTGGCCCCTATGAACTCCAAGTTATGGGACGGGAGCAAAGAGGACTTTGCGAAGTTTATGACAAACCCCAAGTGCTGAAGCAGAGCCACAGTGCGAAGGGTGGCCTGGTTGGTCTCCTGGGAAGATTGGCCCCTTATGAGCCAGTCGTCCAGGTACGGAAACACAAAAAGACCCTGAAGCCTCAGGTAGGCCGCCACCACTGCCAGGCACTTGGTGAACACCCTGGGAGCGGAGGACAGGCCAAAGGGTAGTACTCTGTACTGATAGTGGTTTCCTCCCACAACAAACCTGAGATATTGTCTGTGGTCTGGATGAATAAGGATGTGAGTATACGCATCCTTTAGATCTAAGGAGCATAGCCAGTCTCCCTGCTGGAGGTAGGGCAGCAGGATTCCAAGGGTAAGCATCTTGAACTTTTCCCTCTCCAGGAACTTGTTGAGGTTTCGCAAGTCTAGGATGGGTCTGAGGCCTCCTGTTCTTTTTGGTACCAGAATGTACCTTGAATAAAAGCCGTGACCTCTCAGGTGGTGGGGCACCGGTTCCACAGCCTGATCCTTTAGCAGACCTGCTAACTCCTGAAGGAGAAGGTCCCTGTGCAGAGGAGGTCTTGGAGGCTCCCCTGGAAAATAGGAGGGAGGTACCTGGTGAAAATGAAGAAGATAGCCCCTTTGGACTATATGAAGAACCCAGGTATCTGATGTGATGGCTGACCACCTGTGGGCAAAGTGGGCCAGCCGGCCTCCTGTGCTGAGAGAAGCCAGCCGAGGAGAAGAGGCTATGCTTTTTGAGTCAAAAACCCCCACCCTGCTGAGCAGGGGCCGGTGTTGGTGGCTTGGGGGCCCTCTGCCTACGGGGCCCTTGACCCTGCCCCTTGGCCTGCTGACCCTGTTGGGGAGCTGCAGAGGCCTGATAATGAGGGCATTGTTTATAGGCAGATGAATTCCTCGGGTAAAAGGTCTTTTTTCCCGAGCCCTTCTTCTTCTGAGAAGGGGCAGAGGTTTTCCTGGAAAGCCTAGACCTGGTCAGAGTCTCGGTCTCGAGTTCTGCAGCCTTTTCCGCCATGGGCTTGCCAAAGAGGTTTTCACCTTGGCAGGGGACATCGACCAACTTGTCCTGGACCCATGGCTCGAGGTCGGATGACTGTAGCCAAGCCTGTCGGCGGGCACCGATGCTGGCTCCGGCTACTCGGGTCGAAGCCTCGAAGCCATCGTAGGCTGCTCGAGAGATAAACTTTGAGCACTCTCGAATACCGGTGGACAAGGCCTGGAACCTCTGCAAAGGTTCCTCGGAGAGACCAGCAGAGAACCCGGCAATCTACTTTGCCAGGTCTCGGAGGTACATGCCCATGTAGAGCTGGTAAGTCTGGACACGGCAAGCAAGCATAGAGCCCTGGAAGCACTTCTTACCGAGGGCATCCAGGTTCCGGGCCTCCCGGCCGGGAGGCACCAACGAGTGCATCTTCTGACTTTTCAGTCGATGCATGGCCAATTCCACAACCATGGAGTGGTGCGGTAATTGTGCCTTTTGGAACCCGGGCTCTTTCGGACTCGATAAATGGAATCGACCCGCTTGCTTAACACCGGCGTCGAGGCCGGGGTCTCCCACATGCGGAAGAGCAGCCACTCCAGCATCGGAGGAATCGGAACAGTAAAGGCCTCCTTCGGGGGAGAGTCATACTGGAGGGCCTCGAGCTCCTCGGCTCGAGGCTCCTCCTCGGGATCCGTGGGGAAGGCCAAGGCCTTGGCCATATCCCGCACAAAGTCCGAGAACCGGGTATCCTCCGGTGGGGACCATCTCCGAGGTTCGGACTCGGGCGAGTCCGATGGCACACACCGAGTCCGATGAGTGTCGGGTGACTCTTCGTCCTCCGTCTCCCAGCCCGACTCCTCGGAGGAGGAATCAAGCGGCTACGGTCGGGCGGGCACCGATGCCCTCCGCCCCGACGCCAAGGGTATCGGCGTCGACGACCTCGGCCCCGAACGGGAGGTTGAGGGAGACAGTGGCCGAGGATAGACTCGAGCCCGCATGGACTCGAGGATAGACTCGAGCCCGCATGGACTCGAGGATCGGCTCGGCCTCCGGGGTCGACTTGGACGTCGAGGTCCCGGTGGTCGGGGCAGATGTACCAGTGAGACCGGCGATCAATGCCCGCTGCTGTTCCATGAAGGCAGCGAAGCTGCTCTCCAAGGCCGTCAACCTGACATCGGCTCCCTCTGAGGAGAGTCAACGAGGACAACAGCACTTACGTGTCCAGGAGACTCCATCTCGACATGAGGATGCTTGGCAGGCCTCTCAGACTCCGAAGACCCGGGACGGCTATCGGGGCTATGCAACCTGGCCCTCGAGGAACCAGGAGCGTCCACCGACGCCGCCCTCGCGGGTTTCTTCTTCCTTCGATGTTCCCGCGAAGGAGACCCCCGCTCAGAGGAACCCCGACGCTGCTCGGGGCCAGAGTCCCGAGACGTCGAGGCCTCTGACGAGGTCCGGCCCGGCCGGACGCGGAGTCAGAAAAAATCCTATCCTTCTGGTGCTGCCAACTCCTCAGCGCCTTCGAGGACATTTTGCCACACGGACCACAGATCATCGGGTCATGATCGGGTACGAGGCAACGGAGGCAGCAGTCATGTGTGTCGGTAAGAGACATAAATTTCTTACACCGATCACATTTCTTAAACCCGCTGGTAACCATCGGGGGAAAAAGGGCCCCTGCTAGGTCAAAAGACCGGGCTGCCAGGGAAAAAAGAAAAAAGGCGCGAACACCAGTCACAAAGGACAAAAACCGAAAAAGAGAGAAAAGGACTCGATACCGGCGTATCGGTCCGAGCAGGAAAAGGATCCGGCGTCGAACCGGAGAAAAAAAGAGAAAAACAGGGAAAATCAACTTTTTCCTTGGGGAAAAACGAACTACGTCCGTCGGGCTCCGTGGAAAAAAGAAGACTGAGCAAGATGGCACCCTTGGGCGGAAGGGGACCGCGCATGCGCGCTGCAATTCCCAAAGGCTTTCTTTGAAAGCTGGGGAAATGCTCCGCACGAGGGCTCCGTTGGCGCCGATGTCACCCATATGTGAGGACTGACTTCCTGCTTGGTCCTGGAGAACAGGTTGCCCCAAAGGCTGGGTTTGAAAAACCCAAAGAGCATTTGTTAGTGCTCGTAGTTCTAGCAAGTTGATCTGCATGGCAGATTCCTGTTGTGTCCTGTGTGGTTAAGTTGTTCAGATGCGCTCCCTAATCCAGCTTGGAAGCATACGTTGTCAGGGTGCATCGAGGTGGAGGCATCTGAAAAGGTGACCCGATGAGTACGTTTTGAGGGGGAATACCACCACTAAAGGGATTTGATCAGTTGAGGGGTGATGTGAATCTTGTCTCTATCCTTCGCTTGTGTCCATTGAGAAGAGAGTCCACTGTGCTTGTCGTATGTGCAATCCAGCATAAAGGGACCAGATGGACTGTGGAGGCCCAAGAGCCATAACATCTCTCGAGCTGTGACATGGGTTTGCTTTTGCACTGCTCTGCCAGCTTGATGAGGTGGGCACAGCAATCCTATGGAAGGAACGCCTGGGCCTGTTGGGTATCTAAAAATGCTCCAATGAACTCTAGTCATTGGGTTGGAGTGAGATGAGACTTTGGGAAATTTATATCAAGAACATAAGAACATAAGATATGCCATACTGGGTCAGACCAAGGTCCATCAAGCCCAGTATTCTGTTTCCAACAGTGGCCAATCTAGGTCATATGTACCTAGCAGTTTCCCCAAGAGACACAAGTTCCACAATGCTTGTACTGGGTCAAGCATTGATATCTTCGGTCACTTCTTAATAATGGTTTATGGACCTTTCCTCCAGGAACTTGTCCAAACCTTTTTTAAACCCAGCTACACTAACAGCCTTTACTACATCCTCCGGTAACAAATTCCAGAGTTTGATTACATGTTGAGTGAAAAAATATTTTCTTTTATTAGTTTTAAATAGTTTACCCTGTAGCTTCATTGCATGTCCCCTAGTCTTTCTATATTCTGATAAGGTAAACAATCGATCTACGTTTACCCGTTCCACTCCGTTCATTAATTTATAGACTTCTATCATATCTCCCCTCAGCCGTCTCTTTTCCAGGTTAAAGAGACCTAACCTTTTTAGCCTTTCTTCATAGGAGTATCCTTCCATCCCCTTTACCATTTTGGTGGCTCTTCTCTGAACCATTTCTAAAATCGCTATATCCTTTTTAAGATACGGCGACCAGAATTGCACACTATATTCAAGGTGCGGTCTCACCATGGAACAATATAGAGGCATTATAATATCTTTTGTTTTATTTTCCATTCCTTTCCTTATCATACCTAGCATTCTATTTGCTCTCTTGGCCGCCGCTGCACACTGGGCCGAGGGTTTTAACATGATATCCACAATGACGCCTAAATCTTTTTCCTGGGTGGTGGTTCCTAATGTGGAACCTTGCATCGTGTAACCATAGTTTGGGTTGTTCTTCCCTAGGTGCATAACCTTGCACTTGTCCACATTAAATTTCATCTGCCATTTTGATGCCCAGTCTTCCAATTTATCAAAATCCTCTTGCAATTTTTCACAATCCTCTTGGGTTTTAACAACTTTAAATAGTTTTGTGTCATCTGCAAATTTGATAACCTCACTCGTTATTCCACTTTCCAGGTCATTTATGAATATGTCAAAAAGCAGCGGACCCAGCACAGATCCCTGGGGTACACCACTATTCACCTTTCTCCATTGGGAAAATTGGCCATTTAGCCCAACCCTCTGCTTTCTATCTTTTAACCAGTTCCTGATCCACAGTAGTACACTGCCTCCTATCCCATGACTCTTTAGTTTTGCCAAAAGTCTCTGATGAGGGACCTTGTCAAAGGCTTTCTGAAAGTCCAGATACACAATATCAACCGACTCACCTTTGTCCACCTGTTTATTCACTCCTTCAAAAAAACATAACAGATTAGTAAGACAAGATCTTCCTTGTCTAAAGCCATGTTGGCTGTCTCCCATTAGGTTGTGACTATCTACATGCTGAGTAATTTTATTCTTTATGATGGTTTCTACCATTTTCCCGGTACTGACGTCAGGCTCACCGGTCTGTAGTTTCCCGGATCACCCCTGGGACCCTTTTTAAAAATTGGTGTTACATTGGCGATCCTCCAATCTTCAGGTATTAGAGATGATTTTAATGATAGTTCACAGATTACTGATAGCAG
The DNA here is from genome assembly GCA_033557465.1 of Ichthyophis bannanicus. Classification (NCBI taxonomy): domain Eukaryota; kingdom Metazoa; phylum Chordata; class Amphibia; order Gymnophiona; family Ichthyophiidae; genus Ichthyophis; species Ichthyophis bannanicus. The sequence goes on from CM066034.1 coordinate 585,853,476, forward strand.
GTCTGCAATCTCATATTTCAGTTCTTTCAACACCCTTGGATGTATACCATCCGGCCCAGGTGATTTGCTACTGTTCAGTTTATCTAATAGTTGTAAGACATCTTCCCGATGTATCGATATTTCCTTCAATTCTTCCGCACCTTTAAATACCACTTCAGTCATGGGTAACATCCCTACATCTTCCTCAGTAAAGACCGAAGCAAAGAATTCATTCAGTCTCTCCACTATCGCCTTGTCGCCTCTTAAGGCCGAGGTGTTGGAGCACCGTGATGGTGCAATGAAGGGAGAGGCTTACTTCTTGAGGGGAGTCTCCCCTGATTAGCTAGTCGTCTAAGTAAGGGAATATGAATATGCTCGAGGTGCGTAGATAGGCGGAGACTACTGCCATGCATTTGGTGAAGACTTTTGGGGCAGAGGCTAGACCAACAGGGAGAACCCTGTACCGATAATGGGTTCCCTGAAATATGAAGTGCAGATACTGTCTTATGAAGGATGTATCAATATATGCGTGTATGCTTCTTTGAGGTCTAGAGAAAATAGCTAATCATGTCTCTGGAGGTATGGTAGAAGAGTTCCTAGGGAAATTATTTTGAATTTTTCTCAAACCAGAAACTTGTTTAGGTCTCTGAGATCTAACATGGGCTTGAATCCTCCTATTTTCTTTGGAATGAGAAAATATGGAGAGTAGAAGCCCATCTTTTCTTCAGTTGGAGGAACTCTTTCTATGGCACCCTGGGACAACAGGGTGGTCACCTCTTCTCTTAAGAGAGTGCTCTGCAAGGCTTGTGTGGGATAATCCCCTGTGAAGCTGGTGGGGGGTAAGGTTTCGAAGTGAAGCTGATAACCCCTTTGGACAATCTGGAGTGTCCACTGTCTGATATTATGAGGTGCCACCTGTGGGCATAATGGTAGTCTACCTGCTATGTGGAGGAGCTGGGGCCCTTCCAGAGGCAGACTGGCAATGCCCTCTAGAAAACAGTCAAAAACCAAGTGCAGGCTGTGGCTGTGCGGCTGGTTGAGGCTTAGGAGTCTTTGGCTTCCTGGGTTGTCTAGGACCCTGCTGTTTCTGCTGTGGAAGTTGTTGTTGATAGGCAGCAGAAGGCTGATAAGAAGGATAGTATCTCCTCTTTTTAGCATACAAAGATTTCTTGGGAAGAGCCTTTGTTTTGGAGTGGTCAGCCGTTTTCCTGGAAAGGCGTTTTAGGATGAGATGATCTGTTTCGATCTCCCCTGCCTTTTCCCTTTATTTCTTGCCAAAAGGTTTCTCAGTACATGGGATATTGGCTAATTTATCTTGAACCCATTGCTCAAGGTTGGAAGCTTGTAACCAGGTATCCTATGAGCCCCAATGCAGACTGCTGAAGCTCTGCTTGTTGATTCACAGTCATCAAAAGAGGCCCTGGTGAGAAACTTGGGAGTGTTCTAACATAGTATATGACAGAAGATAAAGACCGGCATGGTCCATCTAGTCTGCCCAGCAAGGTAGCAAGAATAAGTGCACCTGTCGCTCTGTTCAGGTCACCCCTCCCCATGCCTTTGTTTAGGGGTGTACCCACTGCTCCGTGCAGGTCATCCCTATTTTCTGAGATATGTTTATGTTTATTTTGATTTTATCCTGTTTCTATAAAGGGATCCACTGTGTCTATCCCATGTCATTTTGAATTGTCACTGTATTTGCCCCCACCACATCCATCAGCAGGGCATTCCAAGAATCTACCACCCTTTCAGTGAAAAAGTATTTCCTGATGTTGCCTTTCAGTTTACCCCCTTGCATTTTTATGTTATGCCCTCTAGTTTTACAGCTTCCACATCTTTGAAAAAGGTTTGTTTGTTCATTAATACTCTATGTATTTAAAGGTCTGTATCATATCTCCCCTATCCCTCCTCTCCTCTAGTATATACATATGTAGGTCTTCAAGTATCTCCTCATACGTCTTCTGGTGCAGGCTCCAAATCATTTTGGTTGCCTTCCTCTGAACCATTTCCAGTCTTTTTATATCCTTTGAGAGATATGGTCTCCAAAACTGAACACAATATTTCAAGTGAGGCCTCACCAGTGACTTGTACAGTGACATTAGTACCTCCTCCTTTCTGCTGGTAATTCCTTTCTGTATGCAGCCCTGCATCCTTCTGGCTTTGGCCACCGTCTTGTCACATTGTTTTGCCACCTTGAGATCCTCCAGAAACAATCACTCTGAAGTCCTTCTCCTGGTCCGTGCACACCAACTTCTCGCCCCTTATCGCATACAATTCCCTTGGATTTCTGCATCCCAAATGCATGACACTGCACTTCTTCAATTAAATCTTAACTGCCAAGCATTAGACCATTCTTCCAGCTTTTGTAGATCTTTCCTCATGTTATCCACTCCCTCAGGGGAGTCCACTCTATTGCAAATTTTTGTGTCATCTGCAAAAAGACAGACTTTTCCATTCAGTCCTTCAGCAATATCACCCACAAATACACTGAACAGTATGGTCCCAGGACCAATCTCTGAGGCATGCCACTAATAACCTTATTTTCATCCGAGTGAGTTCCGTTTACTATCACCTTCTGTCGTCTGTCAGTCAACCAATTTCTGATCCAGTTCTCTACCTTGGGACCCATCCTTAGGCTGTTCAGTTTATTGATAAGCCTCCTGTGAGGAACAGTATCAAAGGCTTTGCTGAAATCTAGGTAGATCACATCCATCGCATGTCCTTGATCTAGTTCTCTGGTCACCCAGTCAAAGAACTCAATCAGATTTGTTTGGCATGATCATTCTTTGGTAAAACCATGTTGCCTCGGATCATGCAACCTATTGATTTCACGAACGTCCAGTTTTCTCTCTTTCAGGAGCACCTCCTTTACTTTTCCCGCCACCGCGATTACTGGTCTGTAATTTGTCACTTCTTCCCTATTGCCACTTTTGTGAAGATGTACCACATCAGCCCTTCTCCAGTCCTGTGGAACTTCTCCTGTCTCCAAGGATCTATTAAAAACATCCTTTAAAAGGCCTTGCAAGAACCTCTCTGAACTCTTTCAGTTTCCTGGGATGTATCCCATCCTGTCCCATGGCCTTGTTGACTTTCAGTTTTGCAAGCTGTTCAAATACTTCATCTTCTGTGAATGGTGCAGTATCTACTCCATTCCCATTTGTATATTTGGCAATCACAGGTGGTTCTTCTCCAGGATTTTCTTTAGTAAAAAGAGAACAGAAGTATTTTGTTTAGCATTTTTGCTTTTTCAATGTCACTTTCCATGAATCCGTTCTCGGCACTTTTGATTCTTGTGATTCCACCTCTGATCTTCGTCTTCTCCCAAATATACCTGAAAAAAGTTTTGTCTCCACACTTCAGATCTTTAGCCATCTTTTCTTCTGCCTTGGATTTTGCTATCCTTATTTCTCGTTTTGTCTCTTTTAGCTTTATCCTATATTCTATTCTGTGTTCCTCTGCTTCTGTTTGTGAGCTTCTAAATTTTGTGAAAGCTGTATTTTTTGCCTTTATTTGTGCAGCCATTTCTTTGGAGAACCAAATAGGTTTCCTTTTCCTCTTGTTTTTATTTACTTTCCTTACATATGTATCTGTTGCCCCTTTTATTGCCTCCTTTGGTTTAGCCCACTGCAATTTCACTTCCCTCACCTCCTCCCACCCTGCCAACTCCTCCTTCAAGCACTTGGCCATTTTACTGAAGTCAGCGTTTTTCAAGTCTGAACTTGCTGTGATTGGGCTTTGCCTTGGTTTTTCACCTCAAACCACACCATGTGATGATCGCTGCTGCTCACATGGGCACCCACTCAGAAAGACATTAGACACACTATCTCCATTGGTGAGTACTAAATACAGCATCAAACTTTCCCTGGTTGGTTCCGTCACCATTTGTCTTAGCAATGCATCTAGGAAGGCATCCACATTTTTTTTACTTGTTTCCAGATTTGCAGAAGGAATACTCCAATCCATATCAGGTTGATTGAAGTCGCCCAATATGATCACTTCCCCCTTCATGGCTATTTTTGCAATATCAATAATCAAGTCTCTATCCATTTATTTGGTTTGAGTTGGAGGCCTGTAGACTACACTAGCATAGATGATAATGCCATCTCCTCTTTCCAACACAATCAACAGTGCCCCCCCCCCCCACATCCCATGCATTTCAGCAGCTTTAATAGTACTTTTGACATATAGGGCTACTCCTCCTTTTCTGTCTTCTCTATCTATTCTAAATAAATCATAGCCAGTTATGGCTATATCCCATTCATGCGACTCGTTAAAGCATGTTTCTGTAATGGCCACAATATCCAAGTCCATTTCCACTATTAGGGTTTCCAGGTCAGGAACTTTGTTGGCTAGGCTGCGAGTATTTGTGCTCATTGCTTTCCAGCATTTGTTAACTGGCTTGCCTGTATTTTGTATGGATTTTGTTCTGCATGCCTCCTCCTGCTTGCCATTGGCGTGTAGGTTAATAGTAAGGCCAGTTTCCAATGTTGTTATGTTTTTGCTGGGCGTGACATCCTGAACTTGTTCTCCATCCATCACCCCCTTTCCTTAGTTTAAATGCCTGTCTACATAATGCCTATTTTTCACTTAGGATCCTTTTCCCTGAGACAGAGAGATGTAGTCCATCCACACAGTATAGCCTCTTGTTGTTCCATCTATTTCCCTAGTCGCCAATATATCTAAATCTTTCTTGTTTGCACCAGGTTTGGAGCAATGTATTAAAGTTGATTATGCAATGCAGCCTTTCTGCCCCCTTACCAAGAACAGGTAGAACTTCTGAGAATGCTATAGCGTCTACAATGGATTTCAGTTTCTCTCCCAGATTCTGGAAGTCCCTCTGAGCTGTAGAGGCACTGTTTCTAGCCAGGACGTTTGTACCAAAGTGGATGATAACATCAGTTTTGGCGTGCTCACTTTCTGCACCAACTGTGTCAACAATTTGATTTGTATTCCTGCTGGCTGAAGAGCTAGGGAGGCATTTGACCATCTTCTCTCCTTTGAGCTGTGTTTCTAAGTTAGTGCCTCCGATGATGGAATCTCCAAGTAATAGCAGTTTTCCATTTTGTGATTTTTTTTCTTCATGTTTGGTGCATTATCAGTAGAATGGGAATTAACCTTCTCATTTAAGGATACTTCAGCTTCCACTAAATGAACACTCTCATTTTCCGAGGCAGAGAAGGCATTATGCAGGGCTATCTCTTTATAGAGAGGGTGTCTCCATGTTACAGGTCACAACCTACCAGAGCCCACTGTGATCCATTTGTTCCTGGGCTGTTTGATTCTTTGTGGGAGGAGTGGTGGATTTTTTTCAGTTTGTTCCTTGAATGAGGTGTGTTTAATTGCAGCTAATTCTTCCCTAACAGAATCAATTCTTTATGCATAGCAGATAACTTGAGACATATAGGGCGAGCTCTTAGGCTTCAAATGATTCTTCTTAGACTGAAGGCACCAGAGCTATTGCACTGAATACACAACATGCTAATTAAGATGGTTATAAGGAAGTTCTAGGACAAGGAAGTTCTGGTTTTGCTTTATGGGTATCTGAAAAGCACCCCTCTTATCGCTAGGAAGGAAAGGAGTGAAATTTTCCAGATGCCTGGTCACATCCTTCAGAAACATGCAATGTATAGCATGTAAGAGTTTAATCTGGAGGCTAACATGCATGCCTAGAACCATTTTCACCCAATGGCATTGAGTGTCCTGGAATCTCTGCCAGGTGGTGTGGATGAAGGATTCTTAGAGTTTTTAATTTGACGCATGGCCAATTCCACCACCATTGAGTGGTGTAGGAACTGAAGTTCTTGAAAGTCTGGGCACTCTGCTACTTGGTAGATGGCATTGAGTCTCTTACTGACAAGCAGAACCGTGAGCGGGACTTCCCACATGCGGACCACTAGATCCTGTAGGAAACGATGCACCAGTAATGTAGCTGCCTCTGTAGGTGTTGGAGGGTACTGAAATATCTGCAATTCCTCTGCCCTCGGTTCTTTCTCAGAGGCTACTGTAATGGCGAGCGCTGCTGCCATATTCCAGATGAAGTCCTGAAAGTACATATCCTCTGGAGAGGACGGACACCACTCTTGAAGGGATGTCTTCTTGGGAACTGAGTGAGCCACCATCAAATTCTGAGTCCGGTAAAAAATCAAAGTATTGGTGACTCTTGGTTCAACCTTGATGTTTCACAGACGAAGACCGATGCCGATACTTGGAGATATCGGAATCGAGTGTCTGTTGGACACCTGGGGTATCGATTTGTTATAACGAGGGTACCGATGATGCCATTCTGAGGCTAGCATGGCCCTTGTAGGCTTGGCTGTAGGCCTGGTACCGAAGCCTGCACTCCCGGAGGTCTTGATGTTGTCGGTATCGAGGCTGCTAGGAGTGCTGCCAAACTCCTCTTGAGGGCCAGCATGCACTGGTCCAGGGAGACTGCTGACGTCTGGGTGGAGTCACATACGGGGCTGTGCGCCACCGTCCCAGAACATGACATCAGTAGCTCTCCAGAGCTCAATGTCTCGGGATCGCCCCAGAGCTCCACTTGTGCTTTGGAGGATAAATCCTCCCGCTGGGGCTGTTTGGCTGGCCAGTCTGCTTCAGAGGCACTTCTAGGAGAGTCTCAATGCTTATGTTCTCTTGCCTCTGTATCGGTTCTCAATGTCGATGATTTGGGCGTAGACAGAGATTGTGACTTACTCTTGCATTTGAACTTAGAAGAAACCTGAGATCCTTGAGAGGACACAGATGCTCTCGATGAAGCTGAGGTTACTGAAACAGAGTCCGAGGCATACAATGATCCGTACTTGTTGGCTTGGTTCTTGAGGCCTTTTTTTGTCATTTGCTGATGGTCAGGGCCCAAACATTTTAAACACCAGTCATGTTTATCAGTTACTGAAATAGTACTGGAACATTTGGTACATTTCCTAAAACCAGAGACGGATTTATCCATGCTTTCAAAAAAAAAAAAATCATCTTCGAGCTGAAGAGAAGGCTATGGAGGCCTAGTATGGCGATGAAAACCTAAAGAAAAAGAAAAAAAAAGAAAAATTGTAAAAAAAAAAAAGAGAAAGCTTTATCGGGACTGGTGTCTGATTCGATGGAACAAGCATCGACAGGAAAGCAGAAGCACGATGCTATACCAAAAAAGAAATGCTTTTCAGTGGTGACAGGAACGATGCATCCTGCTGGCTCCGTGGAAAACAAAGAACTGAGGAGAGGAGTTGGGAAAGCAAGCACGCAGGCACAGTGGAGTGCTCCCAATTGGATGCTGGGGAGCATTCCCACGCGGGCTCCATCGGTGCCAACGTCATCCATATGTGAAGACTGCATTCCTCCTTGTTCCTGGAGATAAACTGTTACAACAGCTGCAGCATACAAACACAGATTTACTGCGACATAGAAATTATGGAACGGCACCTGTCAAACAACCCTCTTCTCTTCATCTCCTCTCCCGATCACGGACACACAAAGAAACAACACAGACACACACATATCTATATATCTATATACATACACACACACACACACACACATGCATGGACACACACATGCAAGTATTCATGCAGAGATGCCAAATTACCCAGTTCCAAGAGAAATTTTAGGAGAACCCTGGATTTCAAATAATCCTATCCTGATACATTATGGGGTCTGCAGCACTGGATTTCAATGGGAAGAAACAGGGACTACAAATACCACACTGCATTTAGGATGTAAGTTCAAAATCAGGCAGATACAGATAGATACATTTTACCAACACCAGTGCTCTATAATTCCTTTGATAAATAAATTGTACGCATGCACATAAATATCAAACGCTCATGTTCTGCACACAGGACGTGTAGGTTCTTTTGGCGCTCACCCCATAATAACACTATTTCGCCCAAAAACATTTTTTATAAAATCTCAACAGAGACCTAAAATAAAAGATGACTGACTACTATAATTCTGCAATTAACAGTCCCCAAAACAGTGATTGCAATGAAAACCTATTAAAAATCTAAATCACCAAAAAATGCAGATACTCCTAAATCTATCTACTTTTTATATTTTTTTATCGGATAAACAGCAGGAGAAAAGATTTGTTCACTCTCGAATGCTGATAGTATCCATTTTAATCAATAATGCTCTAAAAACACCAAATTCACACATCTCATAACTTGATGAATGCGTCCAAAATGTAGCCAAGTCCAAATCCATACAAGGTGACTCCCAAATCACAACGTACACGTTTTGAGTCAAACTAAGGACTCTGTATCAAACGCTACAAGGGGATTTTCTTATAACTGCCAAAAGACGCCAAAAATGTCTTTTAAAAGTCTGCATATGTTGCGATTGGCCATAAGATGTCATGTGCATTCAATAGAGCCACCAATGAGAAACAAGGGAATTTCACTGGGGAAACCCTCTTCCCGTTGGTCTATCTTAGAACAAACTCAACCAATCGATCTCCCTATTGAGACCATGGGGATGAACCGTATTCAGTCGGTATATCCAACGTTGTTCCAACCACTGAAGCTTTGAAATGTGATTGCCGTTGCAGAGGTCTGACGGGATATAATCAATGATTCTCCAGGTAAAGTCCTCAAACATATGAGATAACTCTATGCAATGTTCCATCATCGGGGCAGAACACATTTGGGAACAAATGCGTGAAGCATGCTCCCCCAAACGTGTTTTTATAGATCGTATTGTGCGGCCAATGTACTATAATTGGCAAGGACATTGAAGAAGATACACCACATATTCAGAAATGCATGTAGTGTTCCAATGCAGACTAAAGGAAAAACCTTTCATCAAATCCTCCAGACCTGCATCTGGTAAAATGGAAATACAATATGAACACTGGCCGCAAGGTGTATGAACAATAGCCAACCCTGACGGTCGTAGAGGACGATCCACAAGTGCAGCAGATTTTACCAAAATGTCCTGTAAATTTGAACCCCTAGAAAATGCAATTGTCAAAGGCTTGTCAAAACATGAGTGTAAATTCAATACCGACCAATGTTTCTTCAACAAGTTGACAAGCCGAAAAGAGTTATGCATAACTAATATAAGGCCACTCTATCAACAATGAGCTGCCTAATTGAAGACTAAACACGGTTTAGGTCAACTATCCAAAGGATCGCCATGAGTTGACACCGACTCAACGGCACTTAACAACAACAATATAAATGAGTCCATAAAACATACAAAAGATAAGCAAAACACATTTCTTTTTGAATGCCGAACTTTCACTTATACGCTGAAAGATATACACAGAAAATTTTCACATTGAAAGTAACTGTTCACCGGTACATACCCTGAAACAGTCTTTCCTTACACGCACAAGATGTTTAAATCACCTCAGACCAGGCGAAGAGATATTGGCCCTCCTGCTGGCTATATAATCCTCTACGCGTTTCCCTGCACCGGGAGCAGATCTTATTAGCATGCCATTTTAATATGCGCCTCTCACTTGCATATTATTTGGATACGCATGGCATTGCTGTGGGCACATACTTTTGCTATTTAAATGTGCGCAAATCTCTTTTCTCCATTTGGTGTGGCAGAACTTGTGCATATAAGTTGCATTATTTGCATGAAAAAGGGCACATTCGTCTCTCTGCATCAGCCCTTATAAAGCGTAGTTACTCACCTGTAGCAGGTGTTCTCCGTGAATAACAGGAGTAAGTCCTCATGTATGGGTGACATCACCGATGGAGCCCCACACGGTACATTCCCCAGCTTCCAAAGAAATCTTTTGGTAGGTACACCGAGCATACGCGCCTGCCTTCCCACCCGCTGCAGTGCCATATTCTCCAGTATGATCACATAGCAGGAGCCAAAAAGGCAACTCCCCAGGGAAGTGGGAGAGTTTGAGGACTTATTCCTGCTATTCACGGAGAACACCTGCTACAGGTGAGTAACTACACTTTCTCCGTGAACCAGCAGGAAATAAGTCCTCAAGTATGGGACTCCCAAGCTTCAGGCTACCAGAACCCAAGAAGAAAGAATAGTCCAACAAGGCATCGAGAACTGGAGAGGCCAGGAAGACCAGGGAGGCAGTCCTGCCGAGGGACTCATCAGATGCAGCATCCACAACAGACATCAACCAAGGGAATTTGAGCAGGTAGCCCGGACAGACAGAAGGGCCAGTGGGCAGGAGTTGACCCTCAAGACCCAAAGAGATGCCGAAATACATCCTGGCCAAAATTGGGAATCTCCATCCAGACAGTAATGGGCTGCAAAAGTATGGACCGAAGACCATGTCACAGCCCTGCAGATTTCCTCTGTGGAAAGAGAACAGAGGTTGGCTACAGATTTAGACATTGCACAGACATTGTGAGCTGTGATATGACCCTTAAGGCTCACACCAGCCAAGGAATACGCATGGGTGATGCAGTCTGTGAACCAGAGGGATAGTGTAAGATTCTATACAGTGATACCCAGCCTATTGGGGGTCGAAGGAGATGAATAGCTGGGAGGATTGATGGTGCACCATTGCTGTGGGCGCATACTTTTGCTATTTAGGTGTGCGCAAATCTGCACTCCAGGTAGAAGGCCAACACATGTTTGCAATCCAGTGTATGCAATGCTGCCTCACCACGACTGGCCTGAGGTCGGGGAACAAACATTGGAAGGACAATGGACTGGTTGAGGTGAAAATCAGAGACCACCTCTGACATAAAGCAGGGATGCGTGCAGACCACCACCCAGTTCTGATGGAATCTGGTATATGGAAGGTGTGCGACCAGAGCCTGGAGCTCACTAACATGTCGGGCCAATGTGATGGCCACCAAGAAGAGGGACCTTCCAGGTCAAGAACTTAAGAGGGCACGCATTCATTGGCTCAAAAGGAGCCCACATGAGCTGGCCGAGGACCATGTTCAGATCCCAAGCAACCATAGGGGACGTCTGGAGGCTTCAAAAGAAACAAACCCCACATGAATCGGCCTACCAGAGATTGAACCGACATGAGCTCCCCCCCCCCGTCCCCCCACAGCCACGATAGAATGCTCCTATCACGATGAGGTGAACATGCACTAAGTTGGACAAGCCCAGAATTGGAGAGGTGGTACTCCAACAGCTGGTTCAAGGAAGAGACAAAGGGGTCTAAGCGCCCGACTAGGGCACCATACAGCAAACCGGCACCATTTGAAAGTGTAGGCCTTAAGCGTCAACTCCTTGCGGGATGCCAGCAGGATCTCAGTAATGGCCTCGGGGAGAGCGAGATCTCTGAGGGCTACCCCGCTCAGCACCCATGCCGTGAGCACCAGGGAGTGGACGTTAGGATGCAGCAAGGAGCTGCTCTCCTGCGAGATGAGGTCTGAGTCAGCGTCTAGGTGGAGAAGCTCCCACTGCGAAAGCTGCAGCAGTAGCAGGAACTACGGTTGTCGAGGCCAGTATAGAGTGAGGAGAATCATATATCCCCCTCGACCTGGAGCTTCAGGAGCATCTTCGCAATTAGCAGAATAGGGGGGGTAGGCGTAGAGCAGACCTTCCCCCCACTGGAGAAGGCAGGCATCTGGAGCCAGGCGATTGCTGGCCGGCCTCTGAGAGCAGAACAGAGCTACCTGGGCATATTGTGCCATAGTGAAGAGGTCCTACTTCTGGAAAATCCAGTCCACCACCTTGAAAAGAGTTGTGGCGGCCCTCGGGAACAAGGGAAGCAAAGTCCTCTATATCCAGCATGACATCCTTGAGGAACATGGCCATGTAAATCTGTTAGGCCAGGATCTAGGCCATCAGCATGGAACCCTGGAAGCACCTCCTCCCGAAGGAGTCCAGAGTCCTCGCCTTCCGCGTGAGTGGCACCAAGGAGTGGGTTTTAGCACTCTTTGAATGCTTCAAGGCAGACTCAACCACAATGGAATTGTGGGGCAATTGAGGTTTCTCAAATCCCAGGGCCTCTGGACCTTGTACAGGGAATCGAGCCAGTGGCTGACGACTGGAAGCGTAAGCGGTGCCTCCCAAGTCACAACAGCAGCCTCTGCAGGACATGGTGGATAGGACCCATCACCACCTCATTGGGGGCCGAGGGGCACTGGAAGAGTACCAGTTCCTCCGCCCTCTGCTCCTCTTCCAATTCCAGAGAAAAAGGGCTAGCCTTGGCCAGATCCTGAACAAAATCCTGGAAGGACATGTCTTCCAGGAGCGACTTCCACCGATCCAGAGGGGGTGACGGGTCAGATGGGGAGCTCTTGGGCCTGAAGCTCCGACACCATTGATTCCACCTTGGTTTCCCATTCCGATTCGGACTCTGAGAAAAGTCAAAGTAATGGAAGGTCTCCCCCGAATGATGACTTCGTGGCTCAGGAGATGGTGAATGTCGATGGTCACCCTTGCGCCCGGCTTTTTGATGGCGATGCCCCAGGGTCTCTGACCATCACACTGGAGAGGGATATGGTTCCAGCCACTGGAGTCTATACTGATCTCCCACCCAATGTCCCAGCTGCGACAGGCAGGGTATAGGTCTCCAGGATGGGCTGGAAGGAGTGCGGTGACAAAATACTCCGCGCCATGAACCCTGCATTCCGCCACCACCACTATCAAGTGAGCTTCAAAGGCTTGCAGGCATTCCCTTCAGAACCACCACAGATGAGAATTTCGATGCCACAGCCATAGACATCACAGGTGACCCCTCGGATGGGGACTCCAACATGACTGGAGCATCAGAAGACATTTGGCTGCCCTCCTGGGCACTGGGAGTGGATTCCACCATCCGGGTTGGGTCCTCATGCTGGGGAAGCTTAGCCATCTGTTCCCAGACCCTGCTGTCCATCTTGTGCGACAGGGGCTACAGTGGTGCTGCACATGGATCTTCTCCTTGTGCTTCCCTTTCAATGCTGACATGGTCTCTATAGAGGTTCTCTCCTCCTTGCTTGAAGCCTTCTGTTCCGAATGAGCCCTCTGCTTTTTTCCCTTGGCCACCTCAGGCATGGATGAGGGAGTCTGGGCTGAGGATACTGATGAGCCAGAGGGACTTCCTTCTGCTTTTCCCGAACCTTCAGCTTTCGACGTGTTATCTGCAAGCAAAGCTCACAGGACACCAGCTGGTGGTTTAGTCCAAAGCATTGCAAGCACCATTTATGGCGGTTGGTGGCAGAAATGTTCTTGCAACATCTGGTGCATTTATAAAAACCGCTAACTGGCTTAGACATGCCAAAAAATACCGCCTCGGCAAAATCAAACTGAAAAACATCTATGGGAAGGAAAAAGCACCCAAAGGGGAAAAAATGCCAAAAGACACAAAAAAACTACAGGAAAAAATACCCAAAGGGTAAGAAAAGGGCTAACAGATGACAGGCGGGTGAACCCCCCCCCCCAGCAATAGCTTAGACACAAGGGCATAAGAACATATAACATAAGAACATAAGATATGCCATACTGGATCAGACCAAGGTCTACCAAGCCCAGTATCCTGTTTCCAACAGTGGCCAATCTAGGTCATACGTACCTAGCAGTTTCCCCAAAAGACACAGGTTCCGCAATGCTTGTACTGGGTCAAGCATTGATATCCTGGGTCCCTTCTTAATAATGGTTTATGGACCTTTCCTCCAGGAACTTGTCCAAACCTTTTTTAAACCCAGCTACACTAACAGCTTTTACTACATGCTCCGGTAACAAATTCCAGAGTTTGATTACACGTTGAGTGAAAAAATATTTTCTTTTATTAGTTTTAAATAGTTTACCCTGTAGTTTCATTGCATGTCCCCTAGTCTTTGTATATTCTGATAACGTAAACAATCGATCTACGTTTACCCGTTCCACTCCGTTCATTAATTTATAGACTTCTATCATATCTCCCCTCAGCCGTCTCTTTTCCAGGTTAAAGAGACCTAACCTTTTTAGCCTTTCTTCATAGGAGTATCCTTCCATCCCCTTTACCATTTTGGTGGCTCTTCTCTGAACCTTTTCTAATAACGCTATATCCTTTTTAAGATACGGCGACCAGAATTTAACACAATATTCAAGGTGCGGTCTCACCATGGAACAATATAGAGGCATTATAATATCTTTTGTTTTATTTTCCATTCCTTTCCTTATGATACCTAGCATTCTATTTGCTCTCTTGGCTGCCTCTGTACACTGGGCCGAGGGTTATAACATACTATCCACAATGATGCCTAAATCTTTTTCCTGGGTGGTGGTTCCTAATGTGGAACCTTGCATCGTGTAACCATAGTTTGGGTTGTTCTTCCCTAGGTGCATAACTTTGCACTTGTCCACATTAAATTTCATCTGCCATTTTGATGCCCAGTCTTCCAATTTATCAAGATCCTCTTGCAATTTTCCATAATCCTCTTGAGTTTTAACAACTTTAAATAGTTTTGTGTCATCTGCAAATCTGATAACCTCACTTGTTATTCCACTTTCCAGGTCATTTATGAATATGTCAAAAAGCAGCGGACCCAGCACAGATCCCTGGGGTACACCACTATTCACTTTTCTCCACTGGGAAAATTGGCCATTTAGCCCAACCCTCTGCTTTCTATCTTTTAACCAGTTCCTGATCCACAGTAGTACACTGCCTCCTATCCCATGACTCTTTAGTTTTGCCAAAAGTCTCTGATGAGGGACCTTGTCAAAGGCTTTCTGAAAGTCCAGATACACTATATCAACCGACTCACCTTTGTCCACCTGTTTATTCACACTTTCAAAAAAACATAATAGATTAGTAAGACAAGATCTTCCTTGTCTAAAACCATGTTGGCTGTCTCCTATTAGGCCATGACTATCTACATGCTGAGTAATTTTATTCTTTATGATGGTTTCTACCATTTTTCCCAGTACTGACATGAGGCTCACCGGTCTGCAGTTTCCCGGATCACCCCTGGAACCCTTTTTAAAAATTGGCATTACATTGGCAAGAAATTCAAACTTTTTTCTGGACTGCAGGAATACGCTCTAGGGCAGTGGTTCTCAACCTTTTTTGTACCGCGACCCCTTTTACCATTGGTCAACTTGTGATGACCCCCAATGATAAAATCAAATGCTTCTCTCTTCCTTTACCATTAACGCATTGTCGCTGTAATCATTTGTTGAATTATATATTATAGGCCTTTGCAATATGTTTTTATTTATAAAATGTACTTATTTATGAAAATCATTTTTATTGAAATTATTAAGAATATAAGTCTCAGAGATAACATGGCCCAATGCACCTTAACACAACATAGCAAGATGCACACAACCCCCAAACCCCCTCCTCCCCCCCAGCCCGCAACAACTCCCAAACTCCAATATGCGGCAGCGCCAAAGCAGTTTACATATACTTCCGGAAATACAGCAATACCGCACTTCTATACAAAACATAATAAGAATAATAACCAGAACCCCAATCCCACCCACCCCATATCCCCCTAAACCCCTCCAACCCGACCCCACACAATCATTCGCCTTCTATCACTGCACTCTGCCCCCCTCCCCTCACCCGACAGGAACACACACCACAGGCACACTCAGCCCAGGCTGTCAGTCTCGACTCCCCTCTCAACCACTCTCAAACACCTCCACCCGACGCACTCCACACCGGCCAACACCGCTCCAGACCACCCAAGGAAGCCCCCATCCCCTCCAAGGTAAGCCCCTCCAACAACTGCCAGTCACTGAAAGAATCTAGCATGCTAAGGGCCACCCAACAGCCCCCAAGGAGACCGATCAGGCATCATCTAAATCAGGGCGGAGACAGGCCGGCATTTGGGTGCAGCCCAGGGTCCCCTCCCACTTCCTGGAGGGGTTCCCAAATCCCATCCCACACGTCCTGCTGCCGAGGCCCAAGCAATTTGGCTGACCGCCCCTCCAGAACCTTAAGCTCAAGCATCAGGCCCATCCACTCCGCAACCCCTGGAGGGGTCTCGGACATCCAGTGATGCAAAATACACTGCTTCCCCACCACCATACTTCGCTGCAGCAACTGCCCCTGATATTGCCCCAGGGACACCCCCTGCATTCGCAGTCCAAACAGGCAACAGTCGGGGAGGGGCTCCAGCTCCCGAGCGAGCCAGCGAGAAATTTGACCCCACACCGCCCGCCAAAAACTTCGCACAGTATCACATAGCCAGAAGCGATGCGTGAAGGTTCCAATCTCCCTCTTACAAAAGCGACACACCGCTGTCGGAATTATCCCAACTTTTGCCGCCCAGGCCTCTGCCACATAAGACCTCCAAAGAAATCGATATTGTACTTCACGCAGACGTACGGATTCCGCAAACCTTTCACTGCAGTAAATGCCTCCGACAACTGCGCGATCGTCAAGCCTGGCCATCCCATCCCTCTGCCACCGAACAGCTAACATCTCGAGGGCCTTTCCCGAACCAAAACTCGCCAACTCCCGCCGCAAGTCATGCACCGTGATCTTCGCCTCCAAACTCTGCATCAAAGCTAACATACTACCCGGTCCGAGGATCTCTCCCCCCTCTTTCTGCAATTGGCGCACATAATACCGAACCTGCAGATAGAAATAAAAACTCCTTAGCCTGCAGCCCATATCTGTGCTGCGACGACTGAAACGAATCCAGTTCCGGCGTCGAGGCCATCCGCAAATGTCCTATACACTGCACCCCACACTCCTCCCAGCGCCTAGCCACCAAGGTTTGCCTACCCGGCATGAAATCTGCATTGCCCCGTATAGGGAGGAGATCCGTTCTGCGCCACGACTGACACCGCCTCTGGCACAGTACCCGCCACACCTGTCTAACCGCCTGCATGCACACTGACGTCCTCCACCACTCAGGTAGATCCCTAGGTCTACTATGAAGCAGAACCAGCCTATGCTGCGGGGTTGACATCTCATCAACAAGTTTAAGGGATATCGTTTCAGCCATACCTAGCAATAGATCTCGGAGAGGCCGCATCAGGCTAACCACATTATAGTCCCGTAACGACACCAACCCCCCCCCTCCTCCAACGGCCCCATCAGAACCTCTAACGCAATCCTGGCCTTCTTGCCTCTCCATAAAAACTTGCCCAAATGAGTCTGCAGAAGACCCAGGTCCCTGCGGGCAATCCAAAGCGGGGCATGACAGAGCAGATACAACCATCTGGGAAGCTCCACCATTTTGAACAATGCGATACGGCCCATCAAAGAAATAGGCAGCTCCCTCCACCGTTTCAACGTCGCAATGGTCTTTGCCAATCGTGGTCCTATATTAACAGCATAAAGTTGAGAGATATCCTCTGGAATCTGCACACCCAAATAGCGGAGTTGCCCCAGTGCCCACAACAACGGGAACTCCCCAACCCACTGAGAGCGGATCCGCCCACCCACATCCAGCACCATCGACTTAGACCGATTAATCCGCAGTCCCGAGAAAGCACCAAACTCCTCAATCTGCTGCAAGGCCACTGCCAATGATGTCTGTGGGTCACGCAAACACAGGAGCATATCGTCAGCAAACGCACTCACCTTGATTCCACTCCGTCCCCATTGAATCCCCTGGATCGCTTCATTGCGCACCAGAGACACCAACGGCTCCAGTTGCAGAACAAATAGCAAGGGGGAAAGAGGGCATCCCTGCCTCGTGCCTCTTTCAAGAGAGAAAGACTCCGAGAATTCCCCTCCCATAGTCAAACAAGCCAGAGGGTCACAGTATAAAGCCTGAGTCCAAGCGAGAAAAGCGCCTGTAAAGCCAAACTTCTGGAGTGCCGCAAACATGTAGGACCAAGACACACGGTCAAATGCCTTTTCGGCATCCAAACTCACCAGGATTAATGGTTCTTCCCGCAGCAGGCACAATTCCATACCCATCAAAACCTTACTATTATTTAAGCATGCTCCTCTACCCTTCACAAACCCTGACTGGTGTTGCCCCACCAAACCTGGCAAAAACCGCTGCAGTCTTGCCGCCAACACAGATGCTAAGATTTTCATATCGTAATTGATTAAAGAGATGGGGCAGTAGCACGCCGGATCCTCTGGGTCCTTCCCTGCTTTAGAGAGAACAGTGATCGCTGCAGTGCGCATATCTCTCAGGAAGACTCCCACCTCCAGCACTTCTTGATATAAAGCCGCCAAAGAAGGCGTAACCTGGATCTCTAAAAGTTTGTAAAATTCCGCTCCATAGCCATCCGGCCCTGGAGCCTTATGCGGCGACGACCCCTTGATAACTTTCTGAATCTCCGAGCCCGAAATCTCCGCATTCAATTCCCGCACTTCCGTCTCCTGCAACTGCAGCAACTGTAGCTGCTCCAGAAAATCCCTCCCCTGGGTAACCTCGCCTTCCTCCGCCGAATATAAGTCTTGATAAAACCGTCGAAAGACCCTCATAATTTCCTGAGTAGAAGTGTGCCGGACCCCCTCTTTATCCTTCATAATAGCTATCACCCGTGAACCTCCCTCTTCTCTAACCAAGTTCGCAAGCAGGCGCCCCGTCTTATCACCATAGTGGAACAATTGATGGCGACAATACTGCATCGAGTATACAGCCCGTTCATGAAGCACCTGGTTCAGCCGCTTTTGCACGGCCAAATACTCAGCCCTACCACTTCTACCTAACCCCTGCACGTCCCGCTGCTTTAAACGTTGTAGTTCCTGAGCCAGCTGCAGGACAGTATCATTCACTCTCTTCCATTCTTTGGCAACATACGCCATGATATGTCCTCTCATCACTGCCTTTCCTGCCTCCCAAAAAACCGCCACCTGCTCAACACTATGCTCATTAAACCGAATGTAGTCCGCCCAACACTGCTTCAAGTAGTCTGCAAAAGCTACACTGTGCGAAAGGTGCCTAGGAAAGGACCACTTAAAGGGCGCTCTCCCTTTCCCCTTCCAATCCATCCGTACCATGGCATGATCCGAAATCACCACCGGGTCAATCTCCACCGCCAGCACCCTGCCAAAACATGGCTGCGAGACGAGGATATAGTCAATCCGAGACCAAGATTGATGGGCTCATGACAGGTGGGTGTAATCTCTTTCTCCTTCATGTAGTACCCTCCATGCATCAATTAGCTGCCCCAGCCTGCACAAATAGCTCACGCCTTTCTTGCTCCAGCCTCCTTCAGGCCTCGACTGTTGCCTGTCCAACCGCGGGTCATGTGGGCAATTAAAATCCCCCGCTACAATAACCGGTATGTGTGGAATCTGTCCCACCTTGGCCAACACATGCTTAAAAAAAAGATGATCATAAATATTAGGTGCATAGATATTCCCCAAAAGGACTTCTTCCCCCTGAGGTTTTACATGAAGAAACAGATATCTACCCTGGGGGTCCGCATCCTCATGTAACACCTCCATTGGAACACCCCTCTTTACCAGTATGGCCACTCCCTTCTTCCGCCCTCCCGAGGAAGCCGCATACACATCCCCCACCCAGTCCCGCTTCAGCTTCGCATGCTCTTGGCAACAAAGTGATCTGGGCTTTAGCTCGCTTTAGGGCTTGCAGAATCTTAGTCCGCTTAACAGGCGTGCTCACCCCTCCCACATTCCACGTTACTATACAGACATCAGGCATAATAAGCTACAGGTCTCGACACGCCACTCAAGTCATACACTGCTTTAAAAGCCCAGGTCCTCCCAGCCATGGCCCCGGGCCTCCTTCCCGCTTCTCGCCTCCCACCCATTGACAACCGACGTTCACTGTCCCTGTCTCTCACTCTCCTTCCATCCTCGCCCTTCCACACCCACCCCCATACACACACCCCCCTCCCATTCCTCTTACCCCCCCTACCCCCCCACCCCAATCCCCCGGTCCCCATTGCATCACTCCTCCACAATACCACCCCCAGCTCTATCGCCGGGATCGAGATCAAATGTGTCGCTGCAGGGCTGCCCCGTCAAATAACTGCTCACCACTACTCAAATTCAGCAGTAGAGGACACCACCAAGTGCACAGTCACCCTCTCTCAACACTCTCTCCCGCCACCCTCACCTCCAGTCACTTGCACACCAGCATCTCCCAAGCTGTTTACCACATCACCCAAAGTAAACAGATGAAATCCCTTCACCAGAGTCCAAGCATCATGTCCCTTCAAATTAAACAGCATGGCAGTCCAAATTATTGTTGGGCACTGCTGGCGTCCAGGGACTCTCTCTCCATACTATCCACAAAACGTTTGGCTGCCACTGCATGAGCAAAAGAATGATCCTGGCCCTGCTTGAAGACTCTCAGAATCGCAGGATAAGCCAAAGTGAAACAAACTTTTCTCTGAAACAGGGAGGCACAAATGGGAGAAAACTCCTCTTGGCCGCCACGGCTGCAGAATAATCCTGAAAAAGAAGTAGTTTCTGATTATTGTAAGTCAGACCACCTTTATGCCGATAAGCTTGCAGAAGCTGTTTGTGCTGGAAATTTAAAATCCTGGCGATGACTACTCTCGGCCGGCCTTGCAGCCCTGAGCTGGGGCCAATCCTGTGCACGCGCTCCACACGCAGCTCTCCGACCAGGGCCTGCAGGCCCAGTTCCTCTAGAAGCCAGACTTTGATGAACGGCACCAGTTGGGAATCAGTCTTGTCCTCCAAGACTCCAATAATCCGAATGTTATTCCGCCGGGATCTGTTTTCTAGATCCTCTACTTTAGCCTGCAAAGACTCTATTAATTTCGCCTGGGCAGAGGCCACGTTTTCCCGCCGACCCTCCTCCTCTTCAGTGGTAGCCACGCGGTGCTCCAATTCCTCCAAACGTTTACCAACCTCAGTCAGAGAGTCCCCCATTGCATCCAGCTTTTTCAGTAGTTGGTCAAATTTGGGGTCCAGTAACTTGACCACCTCTCTGGCCACTTCATCTGTTGCAGACGTTGTAATGTCGGCTCCCGGGGACGCCGGCTGCGACAACGCGGCCGACACGGGCCCTGCTTTCCCGCTCTTCTCCCTTTCTTTTTTTTGGGATATCGGCATGGTAAAGGGCCGAGAGATGGCTCTTTCAAAGCAGCTCAGCATCTCTTCAGCACCCGAGGAAACCTCGGCGATCAGGTTCCACAAAAGCAAGATTCGTGCAAAGATAAATCGGGGCAGCCCCGGAGCGAGTCAGGATCCGTCCTCACTCGCTCATGCGTCACGTGATCTCTCTCAAAATTTACTTATTTAAACCACAATAATTAATCACAACAAGTAACAATATTTGATTTCAAAATTATGATTTTGTAGTCAAATCACTAATATGAAATAAAATTATTTGTTCTAACTTTGTTGTCTGACCAATTTATTCTCTGATCATGCTGGTCCCGATTTGAGGCTTCTGCTTTCCTGTCTTCTCTTAGCTCTCTTTCTGTGGTCTATGGTCCATCTGCCATTTCTTATCTCTTCTTTTGTTTTCTTCACTTCTTTCCATCAGCCTATTTCCAGTCCTCGTAACCCTTCCCAGTATCAGCCCCTTTTCAGTCCTCCCTCCCAATACCTTCCAATGTCAACTTGCATTCCCATGACTGCCATTGGTGTCCATTCCCTTCCAGTCCCCCTCCTCTTAGGGAACCGCGGCTGTGCCTGTGAAAATGTTGTGGAGCCTGCCCATCTCTCGACGGGCTCCGTGCAGCATTGTCCCGCCTCCAAAGGAAGTTGTTTACCACTTCCTTTAGAGGCGGGACAATGCTGCACGGAGCCCATCGAGAGATGGGAAGGCTCTGGAACATTTTCACAGCCACAGCCGCGGTTCCCTAAGAGGCAGGGAGCCACGGCTGCAGAAGAAGGGAGGTGGTGAGTTTGCCGCTGCCGAGAAGTGGACTCGGCAGCGGCAGCAACTTGTGCACTTTTTTATTTTTATTTTTTTTTAACTTGGCGGAGTGAGGTGACCCCTACTAAATCCTGTGGCGACCCCCGTGACCCCTACTAAATCCTGTCGCGACCCACAGGTTGAGAACTGCTGCTCTAGGGGCTCTGGAAGAAAGACTGGAGAATATGTCGCTGCGGTGGGTGGGAAGGCAGGCACGCATGCATGGTGTACCTCCCAAAAACTTCCTTTGGAAGCTGGGGAGAGTGCCGTGTGGGGCTCCGTCAGTAACATCACTCATATATGAGGTCTTATTTCCTGCTTGTTCAGGAAGAAGCACTGTGTTGCAAACCTGTTACAGAAACAAGCTTAAAGTTTTCCCAGATATAGGTAAGATGCACTGAAATAATGTCATTAGTGATACGTCTTGAAGGACTAGAAAAAGGGACTGCTACTTCTGGAGAGAGATCTGCAATTCTGAGTATATACTTCTGGGAATTTTTCTGAAGGGACTTCTTTAGATTAAAGCTGATTAATCTGTGAACCCAGTGTATTTGTTAAATCAGTCAAGGCCTAGTAGCAGCAGTTTAAGTTTAAATTTAAAACACAGAAGACAGCTTTCTGGTTAGATTTCATACCCAGCAGAGAGCTTGTAGTTTAAATTTAATACTCACTCGGGGCCTAGTATCAGCAAAGTACTTTCAGTTTAAATTTAAAACACAGAGGAGAGCTTTCTGGTTAAATTTAGAACCCAGCAGAGAGCTTCTAGTTTAAATTTCATAATAAGTCAGAGCCTAGCAGCAGCAAAGAGCTTTAATTTAAATCAAATCAGAATATAACTTAGCATAAAAGGCAAAACAGGGTCAGTATTCTTTGAGCAATAGATAAAATCTTCTAGAGACCTTTACAAAGAGGCCTTTTACCTAGGGGGCAAGAGACCTGTGAAACATCTTCAATAGGTGTTAACGCCAGGTGGCAGGTCAAAAGGCCATTTTGAAAGACTCCTTCTATCCAAGCAAGGACTGCTAATCACCCAGGAAGTTGGTCACAGTTTACCTCAGAAGCACAGGATAGGGTACTGTGTAGCAGCCCTCTTTTAATAAGTGTTGACTTGGCAGTTTCTTCTGCTCTTTTGTATTTTCTGCTCAGATGAAATTGGGGCTGAAATCTGGCAAAAGGTGACATTTTACTTATTAGATACCGTCCTTTCCTTTCCAGGAGTCCTGCTAGACCACTCCAGACAAGTGGTCTGTGTTCCCCTTCCAGTGGAGGTGGAGACAAACCTAGTGATAACCATCCTGCCATTTGAGCCAGTGCAGCTAGGGGCAGATCTCAGTATTCATATCTAAGCAAAAGGTCAAGAATATTATCATGCACACGCACTCAGTGAGGGCAATAAATCAAACTATGTACAACTATGCACAAAACAGCCACCATACAGAGCAACTGTTTGAAGTTCAAGCCTGGAAGGCTTACTACAGAGATAACAGAACACAAGGGGCGGGTCCTAGACTGCTTTAACAGAACTCCAGGAAAGAACATTATCTGTTACGTAAAATGTCACCTTCCAGATCATCCTGCTAGACCAGTCCAGACAGGTGGGGAGTACCAAAGCTACTGCTATACTGGGCAGGAAGACGACACGGCTGCCTTGAAAATCTCTGCACCAAGGCCATGACTACCCTAGCTTGGACAGCCAAGTGGTAGTACTTGAAAAAGGTTGAGAGAGACGACCCTGCAAACATTGATATGAGTGACTGAAATGCACTCTGCCCAGGATGTTTTGGACCCGAGTAGAGTGCGCTTGCAACCCCTTTGAGACAGACAGTTCTGCAAAGATGGATAAATGAGGCTCGCTTCTCAACTTAACTGGCCAAGGTGTCCTAGAAGCCGCCTAGACTGTACAAAGATCTGCAAAGAGCCCAAACAACCTATCCATTCTTCAGAAGGAAGTAGTGACCTTTAGGTACCTAGAAGTACCTTGCAAACAAAGAAAAAAAGATCCCTATCCTTTGTTGTGAGGGAAGGGTTCTTAAGAGAGGCCCATTTCAGTGGTGCAAAGAGGGGCAGACAACAAGGCCTGAAAAACAAGACCCAAACCCCACGGTGGGACAAGAGAACGCAAAGGGGGGAGGAATGAAAGAACTGCAACCTCCCAAAGGAAGCGGACAACATCCAGATCTGAGGTTATGAGCCAACAGCTATTGGGCCTCAAAAACAAGGCAAGACTGCAACCTGTATCTACTTCAAACCCATCCTGCAGAAAGGCCAATAAGGACGGCAAAACCACCATCCAAGAGAGCAAACAGCGCTCCTTACACTAGCCCTCAAAAACATACTACAAGTGCACATAGGCAAAACAAGTTCCATCTGTCTTGGCTTCAAGAGTACAGAAACCACGACCTGCAAATAGCCACTGCTCACTAAGTGTCACCTTACAAGAGTCAAATCATAAGCAAGAAGGGAACCGGATCTTCCACCAAGATGAGCCCCTGGCACAGCAGACCTGTGGATGGCACAAAGGCAGGCTGACCAGGAGCTGCATCAGGTCAGCAAACCAAGATATCAGCAGCCATTTTGACACCACAAGAATCAGCAGTCCCAGGTGATGCTCTATCTGGTGAAGCACTTGCCCGACCAGAGGCCATGGTGGAAACACGTAAAGAAGAAACTTCTGAGGCCAAGGCTGAACTACAGCAACAATTCCTTGGATGCTAGTTCCTTGCTGAAACTGAAGAATCTCTCCACTGACATTGGCATGCATTGCCATAAAATCCATTCAAGGACTGCCCCAATGGGTTAGAATCCTCTGGAACATGAATGGCGCTAACTCCCACTCCCCTGGATCAAGGGAACGGCGACTGAGAAAGTCCGCTTTCACATTGTCCATGCCTGCAAGATTTAATTCTGCCTATGGAAACAAGAGGCCCATTTCCAGAGTCATGCCCACAAACTTGGTATCACCTGATTAGTTGACGTATGTCACCAATGTGCACTGCCCGAGAACACCCAGATCGCTCAGCCCACAACCAGATGACAGCAATGCTGGGAGACAAAGAGAATGGCTGGTGCTTTCAAGCAATTGAGGGCCACCAAACACGCTAGACACTACTGAAGGCAGAGGGGTGATCTTGAAGTCTTGTGAGGAAGGTGACCAATGCAACTAATATCTATCTAGGCATCATAATAGGCAATATCTAGGCATCATAATAGATAAATCACTCTCAATGACAGCTCAAATTAAACAAATGGCAAGAACTATATTTTACAAGCTAAAGACAATTCAGCTCCTCAGATCCCTCCTAGATACCCATGATTTTCGCACAGTAGTTCAAGCCCTTATCACACCTCACCTGGACTATTATAATAGTATACTACAAGGACTGCCCAAAAAGACCCTCCACTCTCTCCAACTAGCCCAAAATGTTACTGTGAGGATCATATCCAAAGCAAAACTAACTGATCATATCTCCCCCATCCTCTATAATCTACACTGGCCCCCGGGGGCCAGTGGAATAAAATACAAATCATTAGACAGCATATTCAAACTTATCAATAGCATATCCCCAACATTTCTTACAACCAAAATACAAACTTAACCAGAAAAAAGAAGTAGGAGAAAAAGTAAGCAAAATCAACTAGCAACCCCAGCCTCATTCCGCAAAACAAAACAAGCCACTAGTAACAGAGCCTTTTCCTATACTGCGCCTACACTTTGGAACTCCCTCCCAGACCCAATCAGATCAATAACAGACCTTCAGGAATTCAGGAAAGAACTGAAAACACTGCTCTTTACTGAACATTATAGCATCACTATAACAAACTCTCCTTTAACTATACAATCATGCCACCCAGCAACTCAACTACCACCTAGCACACCATCCCAGGCTAAACATCCCACATAGCTACCTCTACTCACTGTAAATGTTCTGCATCCTATTATGTATATAGTTTTCACTCCACTATGTATGTAGTTATGATTTAGCCAACTGCCACTATACCCATTCCTGGTGTAGTTGGCATGTGATATGTTCCCTGTAAATAGTTTATATATTGTTCTATGTAACTCTATTCGTTCAATATAAACTGCCCCTGATCGTTGAAAGGGGCGGTATAAAAAACAATGCAAATAAATAAAAATAAAAACTGAAGGGACCTTTGGAGAGGTCTCAGGAGAGTCCTTGCCCAAGATACTAACTCCAGGGTGGCAGCCATAGAGCCCATATAGTGAGCTCGCAAACTTTAGGACTGTCGCCAGAAGACTGCCAACTGCATCAGAAACTTGAAAATTTTCTCAGAGGTCAAGCCAACTCTGCCAGCACAGGACCGAACAGAACCCAAAGATACTCCAAGGATTGAGAGGGATTCAGATGACCTTTGCTTCGATTCACCACCCAGCCAAGGGCTTCCACAAACTGGACCACTCATGCTGTCACCTCAACTGCTTCCGACTGCAACTAGCTCAAAATCAGCCAGTCATCAAAGTAAGGGTGTATAAAGGTGCCCTTGGGCCACAGAGCCGCTGCTGCAATTACCACCACCTTGGAGAAAGTTCTCAAGGCTGTAGCGAGGCTAAAGGACAGAGCACAGAACTGAAAGTGATTGCCCAGAATGGCAGTGTAGCAACCTTTGTTGGTCCTCCCAAATGGAATGTGAAAGCATGCCTCCTCCAGATTTTGCAAGGAGAGCCACTCCATCCAGAAGTAAGGGAATCATCCTTCTTTGGCATGATGAAACATATGGAGTATCTTCCGCAGCCCTATTGGGTGAGGGGTAAGAGTAAAATGGCATGGAGGCATGCTAGTCTCTCCAGGATGGCCTGAACTGCAGCCCTCTTTGTTTCAGAACCACAGGGAGAGACCACAAAAGGCACCAAAAATAGGGTTCCTGCAGTCCAGAACATAACCATGCTGAGCAACATCAAGTACCCCAGGATCAGTGGTAACCCAGGGATCATTCCTGATGAAAAAGACAGCAGCTGTCCACTGGAGGCACCTCAGAATGAGCCTCAGCCCATCAATGCAATGGATGGGAAGGGTAGGCCTTCAAGAAGGAAGAGTCAGTGGACCTGTGCATCACACAAAAGGACCAAGCCCTGGCTTGGAAACCTGAGAAACCTAGGGTTGACTTTCCTGGCCAATACCACCTAGAGTCCCAAGACTCTCAGGAGTCCAGGAAGCGAGATCACGGAAAACATGAGGAAGACAAAGAGGGTGTATAGCTCCATGAACCCCTAGGCCTATCCTCCAGGAGGCACAGGGGCTTAGCAACAGCCAGGTCTTTTACAAGCTTTTCAAGCTCCTCACTTGAAGAGGGATTTTCCCTTAAAGGTGAGCTTGGCCAGACGGGACTTAGAGGTTGTGTCCACCATCCAATTCCGCAACCAAAGCCACCCTCTTTCCACTGTGGTCACAGCAATGTCTCTGGCTGCTAGCTGGACAAGATCATACAGTGTATTGTCCATACAGGCCACAGCCGACTCCAACCAAAGAGAAATATAGTCTTCTGGGAGCACTTGCACCCACTGAAGAAGGGCCCATGTAGTCAAGTCTCCACATATTGCTGCCTGAAGAAGGGATGAGGCAGAGAACCCAGTCTTGAGGAATGCCTCCATCTTACGATGCAGTTGATCCTTAAAGATTGCCCCATCCTCTACTACTGGAATGGTGGTATGTTTGGTGAAAGCTGCAACAAGTGCACCTACTTTTGGAAAATACAGCCATTTATCCAATTCCCACTGTGGAAGGGCATACTATTTGTTCAGGACTTCGACGCCATTCACCAAGGAGCATGAAGAACCCCACTCTTTAGATATCCTGTCCTGGAGAACCTGTGGATGAGAAAGGCCTTCATAGGCCTATGGCATCCTTGAATAAGAGGGAGACCCTGCAACTCTGCACCAGCCATGGGACCATCTGAAAACTGAAGGGAGGCATCCACCTGCGATATCAGGACTGTCAATTCATCTCTCCTAAAGAGGAAGATAACATGCAAATCTTCCAGCTCTTCCTCCTGCGGAGAATCCTTGACAACTAGTTCAGACTCATCATCAAAACTAACCTACAACTCAGATTCCAAAGAGAGGTGTGAGTCATCTGAGGCCTCCCGGCACTGTAGGCGCTTATGGGCCATAGGTGATATCTTGGCCTGGCTGCCACTCGCTGAAGCACAGGAGACCGGCTGGGCCAGTAGTCAGGAAATTTCTCTGCTCTCATTGCTTTGCCAGAAGGAGTAAGAACGCTGAAAGAAGGATAAGAAGTTAGGTGATAAGGCCCCTCACATGAGGGCAGGGCCGGAGCTGTTCCCTCAAACACTGAAGATGGCTTCGCTTTTCCAGACCTTGCCTGGGGAAGGGAAGGAGGGGAAGAATGTCCAGGGCTGTGCGAGAGCTCCATGCAAGCCTTCCCTTACTGAGAATCCAGACAGAGAAGCAACCTTGTCCACGGGATCCACCACCAACTGCTCATCTGATTCTGTTGTGCAGTACTCACACAGGGAGTATACAGGTCCGGCTAGGTATTTAACTCAGCCTAGACAGCGCTTATGTGTGCTGACATAAAGCATCTTTTCTGCTGAGCACGGCAATTTTCATTGCATTTACACGTATAAATTTACACATGGACCTTTTATACCAGTTACACATCTATGGCTGTGGGCTCCACATGCACCAGGAAAAGATGGAAGGGATTAGCACTGAAAACCACAAACACTGAAACCAATGACAAACCATGCATACAGAAGATCGGGCCACCCCTCACGGCTGACAAATGCAGGCACAAAAAACAAGTCAAACACTGTGCTTACCCCCAAGGAGCCCAGGACCGAAGACGGTGCTGGACTCAGCCTGCTCCCAGGTACTCTGTTCTATCCTCACATACCTTCTCTCCTTCTGAACACTGCTCTGGGATCTGGGGGATGGAGGGGAAGGGAAGCTGAAGTCTGTGTGGAGCCTCTTAACTGGTTAGGAGTACTAATGGGGAGGACAACCCTTTTTTTCCTCCACATGAGAAACTCCAGCAGGGTACCCTTAGATTAAATTAAATTAGGATAGCTATCTAGAGGGTCGCCATGAGTCGACTCCGACTCGACGGCACTTAACAACAACAACCCTCAGATATGCTCTGGAGACATCTGCCTGAGCTCTATTGGGTCCACGGAGCTCCTTGGGATGGCTGCTCAGGAGCTAACCCACTTCCAAAATGGAGCTGCACAAGTCCTGCATATCTGCAATCTGCTGGAGACAGTGAAATACTGCAGTGTGCTCCTAGCTGCACTAGCTCAAGTAGCCAGGATGTCACTAGAAGTTTCTAGTTGTTCTCTGTCTCCCTCTCTGCTGGCAGGGGACACAACTCACTAGTCTTACAGGACGATCTGGAATAAAGCTTTTCTACTGGTAACTCATCAAGGATGGGTATAATGGGGTTGATATTGAGAGGAGTCAGTGAAATGATTTTAAAATTTGGTTTATTGTAATCTGCTCTGAATTATCTTATTGATTTTAAGAGCAGAATATAAAATCTTATAAATTACTTAAAAATAAGCAACCATATTACTATTAGCCTTTGTAAGGTTCTACCCTCACTTGGTTTGCAGCTTGTCGTGCTGTGAGGGCTTGTGTGCATCAGTGATGCTGAGAGCTAAACTATCGGTAGTTTAACTACTGGCAGGGTCTCCCAAGATGGACAGGTCTCAGCTGAGATGCCAGACCAAGACAAACCACCCATCTGGGCAGCAGCAGAATGGGATAGTGTTGACGGCGGAGGATCACATTTCTGTGACAACACCAAACTTAAACTGCGCGGAAGAAAGGCCCGGCAATCTACTTCTGTATCTTGCCATGAAAACCCAATGGATAGTTACAACAAAACAAATTGTGCTGGAAGATGAGACCCCGAGGTTGGAAGGCACTCAACTAGCTACTGGGGAAGAGCTGAAGACTTTTCAGAGTAAAGCCAGCATTTATGATGTGGTTGGATCAAAGCCCTCGGGACGTCTGACTGCTGATGTAGCTGCGCATGAAATGAGAGTCAGAAGCTGTAAAGATGTCTTACACATTGGAACATGGAACGTACGAAGCATGAACCAAGGGAAGTTGGAGGTGGTCAAGAATGAAATGGAACGTGTACAACTTGATCTGTTGGGTGTCAGCGAACTGAAATGGACTGGCATCGGGCACTTTGCATTAGATGATCACATGGTCTACTATGCTGGAAATGAAAGACAAAGAAGAAATGGTGTTGCATTTATAATAAAGAAGAAACTTGCAAGAACTGTAATGAAATACAATGCAGTCAGCGAACGCTTAATCTCTATTCGTCTACGAGGAATGCCTATCAACACAACTATAATTCAAGTATATGCCCCAACAACAGCTGCAGAAGAGAATGAAATTGAAGAGTTCTATTAACAAGTACAAGCTGAAATTGACAGAACATGCAAACAGGATATCCTGATAGTCATGGGTGATTGGAACGCAAAGGTTGGCAACAAAGAAGACGACAAAGTAGTTGGAAAATATGGACTTGGCAACAGAAATGAAGCTGGAGAAAGACTGATAGTTGGTCTTGCAGAATTCTGTCTATTCATGTCGAACACCTTCTTCCAGCAACACAAGCGGCGACTGTACACATGGACTTCACCCAATGGATTGTATAAAAATCAAATTGACTACATCTGTGGAAGTCAACAATGGAAAAGCTCTATAACATCAACAAAGACAAAACATGGAGCTGAATGTGGTACAGCTCATCAACTACTAGTATGCAAACTCAAGCTAAAGCTGAAAAAGAGCAAACCACTCATGAATGCAGCAAAATATGACCTTGAGAATATACCACTGGAATTTAAAGACTGCCTGCAAAATCGATTTGCTGCTTTAGATACAAATGATAGAGTTCCAGAAGAGTTATGGAATGACATCAAGAAGGTTGTGTTGGAAGAAAGCGAGAAGTCTCTACAAAAGGTAAAAAAGAAAAAAACGGCCAAAATGGATGACGGAAGAAACTCTGAAAATTGCCCAGAAACGCAGAGAAGCTAAAGCCAGAGGAGAAAGAAAGACAATCACAGAACTCAGAGATTTCCAACGAGCAGCAAGACAGGACAAGGAAAAGTACTACAATGACGCATGCAAGGAAATAGAAGCAGAAACTATTAGAGGAAGAACAAGATCAGCTTCCCTAAAGCTACGAGAGTTAAAGAAAAAGTTCCAGCCTCGAATTGGAATGTTACAAGATGCTCAAGGTTCTATGTTGAATGATGCTGAGAAGATCAAGAAAAGATGGAAGGAATATACAGAGTTTTTATATGATAAAGATCAAGTGGACCAACAGCCGTCTCAACCTGTACCTTATGATCTGGAACCATTGGTGATGAAAGAAGAAGTTGAAGCAGCATTGAAAGCCTTATCAAAGAACAAAGCACCAGGCATTGATTGCATTCCCATAGAAGTATTACAGCAATCTGATGCAGCTGTTACCATACTTACAAGGCTCTGCCAAGAAATATGGAAGACAGCATCATGGCCAACTGACTGGAAAAGATCTGTGTTTATACCAATACTAAAGAAAGGTGATCCAACTGACTGTGGAAATTATCGCACAATCACTCTGATCCCACATGCCAGCAAGATTCTACTGAAGATTATTCAAAAGAGACTACAATCATACCTGGAACAAGAACTACCTGAAGTGCAAGCAGGGTTCAGAAAAGGGCGAGGAACAAGAGACATAATTGCAGATGTGAGATGGATCTTTGAAAAGACTAAAGAATACCAAAAGGATATCTATTTGTGCTTTATCGACTATAGCAAAGCTTCTTACTGTGTAAACCATGAGAAACTCTGGGCCACATTAAGAAGCATGGGTATACCAGAACACCTGATCGTTCTCTTGCACAATCTGTACATTGATCAAGAAGCAACAGTTCGAACAGAACAAGGAGAAACAGAATGGTTTAAAATAAGCAAAGGTGTAAGACAAGGCTGCATACTTTCCCCCTACCTGTTTAATTTATATGCAGAACAAATCATCAGAGAAGAAGGATTGTATGAAGACAACAGAGGTGTGAAGATTGGTGGAAGACTCATCAACAACCTTCGCTATGCTGATGATACCACATTACTGGCGGAAAGTGAAGATGATCTGAAACATTTGCTTCTCACAATCAAAGAACATAGTCTCAAAATGGGCCTGCACCTTAATGTAAAGAAGACAAAGATCATGACAACTGGCATAATCAACAGGTTCATTGTCGAAGGAGAAGAAATTGAAATCGTGAATAACTTTGACCTACTTGGATCAACTATCAATAAAGAAGCAACAAGCAGTCAAGAAATCAGACGACGCATTGTTCTTGGCAGAATGGCTATGAAAGACCTAGATAAGATTCTCAAGAGCAGAGATGTCTCTCTCCATACAAAGATTCGACTTGTTCAAGCCATGGTATTTTCAATAACATCATATGGATGTGAAAGCTGGACAGTGAAAAAGATAGACAGGAAGAAAATGTATGCCTTTGAATTATGGTGCTGGTGGCAAATACTGTGTATACCATGGACTGCCCGAAGAACAAACCAGTCTGTACTAGAGGAGATCAAACCTAAGCTTTCTTTAGAAGCTCAGATGACAAGACTTTGACTTTCATACTTTGGACACATCATGCGGAGAGAGAGATCATTAGAGAAAGACATCATGCTTGGCAAGATAGAAGGTCAACGCAAAAGAGGAAGGCCAGCAATGAGATGGATCGATACAATAACAGCAGCTACGGGTACCAGTCTGTCAACAATAAACCGCCTAACTGAAGACCGAACACAATTTAGGATAGCTATCAAGAGGGTCGCCATGAGTCGACTCCGACTCGATGGCACTTAACAACAACAACAAGGTTCTACCCCAGTATTTTGGCAATTGATTAAGAAAGTTGGTTTCACTAGTGATTAGATGGGTATCAAAAGCCTTTGATGGGTCTTGTCTGGAAGATATGTATGGCACTAGATATGCACCTAAATCACTCCAAGGATGACAGACCACAGCTGCTAAAAATAAAACCTCAAAAACAAGCCAGCCACTTTGGACTTTTAAAATGACAGCAGCCCAGGCACATTTAAACACAAGCCAGCTTCCAAGCATAGACCAGTAAGGGATCCTGGAAGCAAATATATTTAGGGTATCTAACAGAACACTAAACTGTTTGAGATACGAAACATGTTTGAGAAACCCAATTAATTAGTCTCAAAAAATTCAAATGTGCTTCAGGGTGCTGATGCTCTAAAGTAACCTGAAGATACATGAAGTATGCAAGACACCTTGCACTAATGACGATTCTTCTGCAAAAAGGCAATCTCAAGAATGAACTTAGACAGCATAAAGGCCTGGAAAGGCTCTTAAGGCACTAATGTAGAAAGGAAATGAAGCACCATAAGGGCTCCATAGAGCCATTGCTAACTAGAGGGAAACAGAACTCATGCAATACCAACTTGGTTCTAGAGGAATTTAAGAAATCTTAAGGCACAGATGTTTAAAGCAATACCAAGTTCGCAAGGCATTGAAGGAATTTACAGGACACTAATGAACTACTTCTGCTTAAAGGTCATCTTGGAGCATAGATACCTTAAATGAGAAACTAAGACTTCCTGAGGTACCTTGGTAGTCTCATGGATATGTAACTAACTGCAGGATACCAGAGACACTAAGCATTACCAGCAATACTGTGAACTGGGGGACTTTTAAAGGAGCAGAGCACCCCAAAAGGACCAAAGCAGTCTTGAGATACTACTGTGAGCAATACCAAAGTACTGTTAAAATATCAAAAGGGGTAAGCTGGATTAGTCAAGAGAAAATGGCAGGGTTATTCTTTCACCTCTTTATCATTAGTTTCTAAGTGGCATATGTCACTAGTGACCAACAGCTATTACCATAAAGAAGTCATTTGGTGATCTATGAAAATGAATTGGTTGTCTCGATGCAGGTAATTGTTAACAAAATAATCACAGCAACTTGGCATCAAAAACAGGGGACTCTCTTAAAGAAGTTGTTGTTGGTTACAGTCATGTATTTAGACATCCCTAGCAATTGATGCAGACATTTTGCCACG
Source organism: Ichthyophis bannanicus (assembly GCA_033557465.1). NCBI lineage: Eukaryota > Metazoa > Chordata > Amphibia > Gymnophiona > Ichthyophiidae > Ichthyophis > Ichthyophis bannanicus. The sequence continues at coordinate 585,887,165 of CM066034.1, forward strand.
TGGGAACTACAAAACCTTATGCATTTTAGTAAACAAGACCCTAATAGTCCAATTCCATATAGACCATCTAGCAGAGAAGGAAACAACTAAATCGGAAATGGGCATGAATCGCATTCAGTTCCGAAATCATGATGGTAGATGTGGCTGCGTGTCCGGAGTACAGCTCCTATACACATCCTGACCGGAATATCCAACCAGCCATCGCACAGGGCCCAGCATGTAGCCAGCAAGATGCACGCACAAGGTCATAGGGATAGGCCGTGGAGTAACATAGTAAAATTTGTCACAGTCAATGCTGGATGATATGAATGAACAGGAAATATTGGTTTGGATGGTTCCGTGCATGCCATATTCCATAAGGTTACATGTTTCAGATCATTCCCGTCTCCGGGCTAGCCACATCCCCACAGTTATGATGTACATCATCTCTACCCCCACTGTGTAAACGGGCAGCTCAGCAGCTGCTGTGCCCACTCACAGTTGTTTGCTGGCAAGCATACTGATGATATCTGCATGGATATGCATGCTAGACCATCTTCTAGACTCTTTCATGGCCAGGCCATTGCTAGGTGGTTACACTGCACTCCATGACCACACACGTAAATGCATATATGGTCATACATGACAGCAGAGATGCCAGAAGAGCATGGAGTGTCAGGCCTACATCACTGCTCCCCCCAGTCTCACTCAACCAAATCCCTGTTGCATACATACTCATGTTCTGGCGTCAACAGTCCCACTTAACAGATCATTGGCATTGCCAGGTTACTCCAGTATGGATCTTTTAGCCCAGACTGCACATGACGGCACAGGCAGCATACTCACTGTTTTCTGGTAGACTCATGCTTTGGGGTGGAGAATAATGCCACTGAGCATAAAGGTATCTCCCACCCCTACAATATTTACTTGAGAATTGTGTCTCTGGCTGGAGACATTCTACTCACAAATGCCATGCAAACACTGCAGAGATATTTCTAAGTACCGGCCTTATTCTTTGTTTTAGCAGGTCGAAGTTGTGCATCAGCGGGTGACAGCACAGACGTACATGGGTGCTTCCGAAATATCCTGTATAAGTCTTACTGGCGAACCACACCCCCGTTCCGCCCCTTTTGGCTTTGTCCTCAGATCCCTGTGTTCACACCATGTAAGTGCATGGGTTCCAGCATACGGTTTGGGTGTTTTCAGCCAAATTCTGTCACCTATGCATGTACATACTGCCTTTTTGCAGTTCAGAATGACCTAAGTGATTAAGTACTTTTGGATACCACTACTGAATATATCTATATCTATTTTTTTTAACTAGTGTAGTAGATATAAAAATATGGAAAATATTTTCCTATTGACTATACTTTTTTTATATTATAATTTTCACAAATTCCAAGCATAAAAAACGTGTATAGAAAAGGGCATTAAAGGTTACAACATAATGAGGAAATCATACAATAAACAAATCCAATAAAACTGCCCACTAGCCCAACAACCGGGAAAATCCAAGAACAAAGAAAAAAAGAAAATCTTTTACACAAAAAACATGCAAGGAAAGCATAAATTAGGCAGTTTAATCCACACCCTAAACTATGCTGCGAACATAATCCTAACAAATTCCCTCTGAAGATGGAAGAGGAAGCTGAGAATTGACAAAAGCTGCCAGCTGAGGGGGATCATAAAATACATAACTCTGGGATTGTAATCTCACAAAGCATTTACATGGAAACTTTAAGAAGAACAAACCCCCCAGCTGAACAACCCCAGGTTTAAGTAGGAGGAATTCTTTCAGTTTCTGCTGGGTCTCACGGGCCAAATCTGGATATATGGCAACCAGAAAACTCTTAAAAGGGAGTGGAGCGTTTCTTCAAATATAACTGAAAGAGCCATTCTCAGTCAGACAACAGTGCCAAAGAAATTAACAAAGTTGCAGGGACTATTGTTTCAGTATCGGAAGACTAAAGGATATTAGAAATATTTAGGATATCAGCATGTTGTAAATCATGTGTACCATCCTGCAGGGAGAGGCAGAGAGGAGGTAGCTGGCTGCAAGTAATACAGAGGTAAGAGATGGCTAATGCACAGATCTGATGGGTGGGACTAAGAGGCTGATATAAGATAAGGAAGGGAGGGACTGGAAAGGGGCCGAGGCACTGGAATGGTGGTGGAGAGGCTGGTAGTGGAAGACAGCCAATGCTGGGATGGGGAAGGCTGTCACTGGAAATGGGCTGATACTGGGTTTATGAGAGGACTGGAAATGGGCTAATATTGGGTATGGGGGAAACTGGGACTGGAAATTGGTTGATACTGGTGCTAAGGGGTGACTAAGACTGGAAATGGGCTGATACTGCACCTGGTGGGGGTTGGGACCAGAAACGGGCAGATACTGGGGCTGGGAGTACTGAGAATGGAAATTGATTGATACGGAGGATGGGGGGGGGGGAGGGAATGGAAGGAGAAAAGAGGTAAGGGATTCTGTTAACATGCTGGTTCTGTGTAGGAATCTGTAGTAGTTCACCTTGTTCTCTTTTTTTCCAACTAGAAGTTACTGGTGTTCTAGAATATTTGCAGTGCTGATTCTTCATAGGTAGGGTTGAGTTTTTAGATTTGGTGCTAGTGTTGAGTGTCCATTTGCAGGGTTTTGTATTATGATGCACAATGTTTGACAGTAGTGGGAGTTGTTGATTTTGTCACCGATTTGAGATCAGAATTTGAACGGAATCTTTTTTTGTATGTTGAGTTGTAAAGTAAAAAACCCTACTTCTGCTGTGCATCTGTTGTTGGGAGAGTTTTATTGGTGAATCTGGGAGTGCTCTCTATGGATGAATAATTATACCTTATCAGACAAATGAATAAATATGCCCCATTCAAAGGCAATCATGCGTTTGCTAGCATACGCATAATTAGCCTATGTCTTTTCAAAAAATATACAGATAACATCAGGCTAAATGGCCAGATATTTTCCGTATATTTATGGGCTATGTTAGAAGAGGAGCAAGGACAGGTCAGAAAATGATCCATATAGTGGCAATATTCAGCCATTATTTAAATAAGTTACATATTTAGTTTAGGCCTAGCCTAAGCAGACTGCATACTTGTGCTTACAGCATTGGTGACTAAACACCTCTGGCCCTGGCCCCACCCCTACAGGTCACTTCCAGCCCTGCCCACAGTTCCACTTCTTTTTTGTCTACAAATTAAGCCCTGGATGTAACTTGTAACCACTTTGGACAATTTGCAGAACCAAGTGTCTAAGTTTACGAGGGGCCACCTCTGGGCAAAAAGAATGAGCCTGCCCCCGACAAGAGAGTTCTCCATCGTGGTTATTGGTAGAATGGCTATGCTCTGAGGGAACCAGTCAAAACCCCACCTACGATTTTGGCCGAGGAGCCAGTTAGGGCTTCTGAGGCTTCTCACACCGTGATTGTGGTCAAGGAGCCTGTTTCGTTTGGGAAGTCTGGGGCCGAGGAAATTACCTACGCCTACGAGAGTAATAGCTCTTTTTCTGGGAGCCATCTTGGTACTTACTGCGGTAGGAGGCTGGCACAGACGTGTGAGATTCCGAAAGGTGACATGCTGCTTTTCAATGAGGCCAACCTTCTCTTCGACTTGTTTTCGCCATGGCATAGCATGTCAGCAAGCTTATCCTGCACTGATTGTTCCAGGCCTGAGGACCGGAGCCAGATGAGTCTCCAGGCACCAATACCTATAGCAGACGCTCTCGATGCTGTTTCAAAGTTTATAGGTTGCCCAGACCATGAACATCAAGCAGTCCTTGCCATAAGCCACTAGTGAATGATATTGCTCCATTTTCTCTGGAGGGAGATACAAGGATAGATCAACTAGATCACACATGATGATGTTCTTCAAAAACATGCCCATGTAGAGCAAGTAAGAGGCCATGCGGGCCATGAGCATGGAACTCTGAAAAAAAGCCTTCTTCCAAAAAAAGTCCAATGTCTGAGCCTCCCTGTGGGCACTGAGGAATGAGTCTTGGAACTTTTGGATCGCTTAAGGGTGGATGCGACCACCAAGGAATAGTGAGGAAGCTAGGGCTTCTCGAATCCGAGAGCTTTCTGAACTCTACACATGGAGTCAAGCCTTCTATTGACTGAAGGCACAGTGAGAGGTTTCTCCCACATTCTCAACTGTACTCTCTAAAGGATATGGTGCATGGGCACCATCACCACTTCCTTAAGGGCTGAAGAGTACTGAAGTATCTTCAATTCCTCTGCCCTAGACTCATCCTCAATCTCTAAAGAAAATGGTATGGCCTTGGCTATATCCCTGACAAAATTTTGGAAGATCATATCCTCAGGAGGGGATGCATTATTCATGAGGAAGAGGTGGGTCCGATGGAAGTTCTGGAAACCTGTCCTCCGACAAGTCCTCAGACTCAACATTGGCGAGTCAGACTCAGAGAGGAAGTCGAAGTGCTTCCGAGTCTCTGCTCTTCAGGAATAATAATACCCCGAAACACTAGAAAGTGATATTGGCCAGGAAGGCACTGGTGTCAGGGCTGTTTAATGCCCCAATGATGATGCTTCTCCCACGAGCAAGTTGTGCATCTCGAGGATCAGCTGGACAGTTGCTGATGTCCACGTAGCTGACATCAAGGCACTGGCCTGCTGCATAGCCAAGAGCACCGTGATCCATTCCACGAGATCCTGCAGATGTTTCTCTTTGGCTGCTGACTCCGAAGGTTGAGGGGCTTCAGCAATCTCGACTGATGTACCCAGAATCTGCAAGAGGGTATCGATGGCTTGGTCTCAGTTATCAGTAGGCCATTGCTGCCCCTCAAATGTCCTAGAGGAAGAGTTCTCCTCTCTTCAGGACAGCTAGAGGCGTGCTTTCACGGGCCCTCATCGCTCTCGATGCTGTGCCTCAAGAGGCTTTCATGCTGGTGGCGTGGTCACCCTGTGGCGCCGAAGATAAAGCCAAATCTTTCCTTATCCTTAGGTGGAGATTGATCAATGGTCGATGCTCCGAGGCACTATGGGTGCTCGGTTTCAAGTGGGCTCAAGAACTCCTCGATGCCAATGCATCGCTAGTATCTGATGCAGCCTTCAAAGCCATTGAGACTAGTGCCACTGATGCCGATGTCAATGGATTGGACTTGTGGTTGCCAAGAAGTGATTTGTGCTGTTTCTCTTGACCCTTAAGTCCTCTTTTTGTCATATATAAACACAAATTACAAGAAAAGGACTGATGATCGGGTCCCAGGCACTGAAGGCACCAATTGTGAGAATCTGTGGCAGATATGGTCCTTGAGCACCAGGAACACTTCTTAAACCCGCTGGCCAGTTTTTGGGACATATTGGTCAAAAGCCAGCCACTGCAAAATCAAACGGCTCGATTTTGAAAAACAGAAGGACCCATGGCCAGAGCACTGGCATCTAAGGGGGACAGAAGTGCCATGGAAAATAAAAGAAAACTTTAAATGAACTAAATTAAACTAATCAAAAGGAGAGAGAAAAAAAACACAACAAGCAGGCAGGCAAAAAAGCAAATGTGCCACTGAAAGCAGTCGAGTCCCTAGTGAGGGGAAAAATGGCCAAGATTGAAGAGAGCCTATGAAACACGCCCGCTGGGCTCTGCAGAAAAACAAAAACTAATCTAATGTAGGATGGAACTGCAGCAGCAAGCGGGAAGATAGCATGCACATGCAGAGGATGCTCCCAAAACCTTCAGCTAGTAGCTGACGTCACCCATACGAGGACTTCACTCCTGCTTGACCACAGAGAAATTATGTTTATTCTGACATTTGACCAGGTAAGATGTATTTAAATAATTCTCTTTATGTATAAAAGAAATGGAGTTTTTTCCAACCTTTTCAAGCTTTGTTTCTACTTATTTTTGGTTGGATAGAGAAATAACTCAAGGAGTGCAGGGCACTAATTTAACGGACTCTAATAGTCCTATTTGCAAAGGAAACGTATTGCAGTTTGTTTTACTTTTGCTGCGTTTTTAAATTTTTAAATAAACTAAACTGATACCAACTTTTGATTCATACCAATAATGCTTTATGAATTTTATAGTGCGCTACATTTTCTTGTAAAGAAATGTTTAACTCATTAAAAATTCCTCCTTACTTCTAACAAGAGTACATCTAATAAAGGTCTGCCGTTATTAAGACTGGCCTTGTGTTCATGCAAACATGGAATGCTGCTGGCCATGATGCATGAAGGAGGTAACCTCCCTCATGCCTGTACTTTAAAATATGAAAACAAGTTTCCAAAACAGCACGAACAGGACCATCCAGCTATTTGGGGACTGCTGCAAGATAGAGGAAGAAAACAACAACATATGACTGCTTAACCTTTGAGGTGCAACAGTTTACGTTACAATCTTGCATTTTTAATTACCAATGTACCTTTAGCAATTTAAATGTTTTTAGAAGAAACATAGTAATTTTATTTTTGCTTTTTGCACAGATTCAATTTCTGCAGGCGCCATCAGTTAAAAAAGGGCTTCTTAAACCTGCCCTAGGTATTCTACAAACTTGACTGTGAGGTCCCTACAATGAGTATGCATGAAAAAAATCCACATTCATTGCCACCATGAATGAGATTTTAGCCCATGCACATTCATCAAGACCAACATTATGCATCTAACATTGAGAATTAGGCTATTACATTGGTCTCTGAAAATTTACTACGGCTGAGTGCCTAAACTTATGCTCAAAATGTCACTAAACTCCTAAATGTAGGAGCCTAAAAATTGAGTGGCAACAGGGGGCAGATTTAGATCAGAATACAGGTTAGTAAGTTAGCATCAATTTTCAGCAGCAGATACTTAAATTAAGTTCACAAATCTATGCAAATAGTTAGCAGGCGGGGAGAGTCGGGGAGACAGCGTGCTGTACGGAGGCGGCAGGCTCCTGCTCCAGCGGCCCTGACATCATCGGGGGCCTTCCCTTGAAAGGTGGAACAGCGTGAGAGCATTGCCGGGAGAGTCGGGGAGACAGCGTGCTGTACGGAGGCGGCAGGCTCCTGCTCCAGCGACCCTGACGTCATCGGGGGCCTTCCCTTGAAAGGTGGAACAGCGTGAGAGCATTGCCGGGAGAGTCGGGGAGACAGCGTGCTGTACGGAGGCGGCAGGCTCCTGCTCCAGCGGCCCTGACGTCATCGGGGGCCTTCCCTTAAAACGCTCCACGTAGTAGGCGCAGCCGGAGGCGCGGGCTGGGGGCAGCGATCAAAGGGGCACGATATAAGGGGCGAATCAGGCCCCTTGGGAGCCCCTTGGAGCAACGCCGGAGCAGTAGATTGTGATCTAGGCTGCCGTAGAGACTGTGATGGGGAAAAGAAAGAAAAAGGTGGTTCCGGAGGCAAAAGTGGAACCGGTGGTAGGCCCCATGGATAAGCACCTTCAAGTAAAGGTAGGGGCGGATGTGTCTCTGGACCCAGACTTTCTTTCTCTTCACTCACCTGGGGTGTCTCTGAGTTCTCCGGAGAGATCTCCACCTTCCCCTCCAGTATATATTTCTCCACCTTCTCCAGTGACTGTGGGGGACTCTGTTAAGCAAAGTACTCCGGTGGGTTTCCGGGGGAAGTTAACACCTGTTGCCTGGGTTTCAGATCCAGGTGTCAGCAAGGAAATACCTGAAGATCAGGTTACCCTTGTTGACATCTGGAAGAGTGTCACCCGTATAGAAAATATGTTTGCCCCCACTCTTGCACAGCTGTGTAACTTCTCTTCGGAGGTTGGTGACCAGCTGTTTGAGATGGAGAAGTGTTTGGGGAATGTATCCTCACAGGTTTCTAAGTGTGAGAATCATTGTGCTACTCTTAAGTCCACAAGTGTGTCAAATATTAAGGAGAGTTTGTTGGTACATCATAGGATGGAAATGTATGATAATTTATTTCGAGCTAAAAATATTAGGTTATTAAATTTTCCTATATGTCACTTGTTATCAGCGGAAATTCTCTTTCGGAAGTATCTTAAGGAATCTTTGGGTCTGGCTTCTGCTGACTCTATTTTAGTTTCCAAATTATATTATTTGACTGGGAGGAAGGTATCTTTAGGCGCTCCCGGTGAGATGGATACTCTCCAGGGTGGTGCTAATTTAGACCTTACCAAGTTTCTTGAAGATTCCCAGGATACTATAGTAACTCGGGCTACTTTGGTAGTCACTTTTGTATCTGAATGTGATAAATCTACTGTCTTTAAGTTGTATTTTAAAAAGTCATCTGTTCTGTTCTGTGGTGCCAGGGTTCAGATGTTTCCCGATGTCTGTAAGGCCACACAACTTAGGAGACAGGCTTTCTTAGCCTTGAAGTCTAGGGTGTTGGCCCTTTCAGCGAGCTTTTTCTTACGTTATCCTTGCAAATGTGTAATTACGTTGCAGGGATCTAAATATATTTTTGTTGATCCTTCTCAGTTGCAGGTATTCTTGGATAATAAAAAGTAAATTATTGCATATATGTTTGGAGAGGTGGGGACAAATGAGTTAGAGCTGTCTTAGTAGTGGAATTTAGTTCCTAATCTTTTCCTTTTATGTTTTCCTTGAATATTCTCCCCTTTATAGTGGGCTAGGTATATGAGGACTGATGCTTTAGGTTAATATTTTTTTACTGTTTTCTTATATAAGGATGGCTTCCTTGTTTGTAATGGCATTGGTATCTTGATTTCCTGTACTTTATTTTGTAAGTATGTTAAAATTTCAATAAAAAAAAAAAAATAGTTAGCAGGCCTAAAATTCATGTGAATTTTTAATAGAAAGAAAACACAACAAAAAGCCTTAGGCTCCTATTCTTAACTGAAAATAAGGGCCAAATTTAGACACCTAACTTAAGAACTCGGCTTTTTTCAAATTTCAGATCTATTCTAGATATCTTGAAAACCTGACTAGCTGTAGTGTTTCCTGGATAGGTTTGGGAAGCCCTGGATTTTAAATGCTGTAATGTTTCTTCTGATCACAGACTTTAAACACCAGACAGAAGACACACATTTTCATAGTTAGTGTTAGCATTATGTGATAGAAGTTGAAATCTTTCAATTAGAGCTAACAGGGTTATTTACTAACAATTAATATCTGTTAATACATGTTAAACAGCAGTAGCACATGCTGTTAATAAACGACCATCACACTATCAACACAATTCTCAGTGCTATTCCTTTAAACCTGAAATACACAAGTTGTAAAAAAGCTGGAACTTAAACTTTGCAAAAATATACAAACAAACGCACTTGGAGCCAGCAAGTCTAGCTCAGCTCGTTGATACAGGCACGAATACAAGATTTATTGTACATTTACCAGTATTATTGATACTTGTAAAAGCTTCAGTTTAGCTGCTATCCTTATATGCATCTTTCATAACTGGCACTGCTGCTCAACAGTTTCAAAAGTGTGCTAATTTAACCTCTAGGCATTTTGTCAACAATACAATAATTTTGTCCTAGACTATACAATCATCTGAACATTGAGAAACAAAACAAAAAAAAGCCTGTACCTTCCAACCTTTGAATTTTGGCTTTGACAGAAATCAGAGTTTCAAAAGGGGACACACGCAGCTCAAAGCAGGTGCCAGTCAGTGTCTCAATGAAGAGCTCCATGGTGTCGTAAAAAGGGAGCTTGTAGTGGAAGGTGCCCAGATTATCTTCATTGAAGAAAGGAGGCTCTTTTTTGTTGGCCATTGCATAGGATTCTCAGTTCCTCTGAGGATTGTTAGGCTGAAGACTATCCACCACTTGTACTGCAGTACAACCATCTAAACTTTGCAGACGGGCAATGAAATATTGTAGCTCATGTTTCAATGACTGCACCTAATCAAGGCATAAAAGAAATGATCAGATATAACTATTTCCACTGCAGACCTCATTAGTAAAGTTTGCCCCATCCCTGATCAACAACAGTATCATTGCCTACACATGCACAAAATGTTACCTACTGTAAAATGGAGACTAGTTTAAAAAGTCATTTGGCAATATCTCTATCTCAAATTCTCACAACCTCCTGCCAAACATCCACCTGTGCAAAATTTGATGAAAATGTGGCGATCAGGCTGAATAACAGTCTGCACATCAAAGCAAAGGCGGTGAAAGGAGGCTCTGCTGATGTGGGAGAGTTTAACCAGTCAAATGTTGTCTGAAGCATCCATTCTGCAGAAACAGAAGTAGAGCGATACTGTCCTCCTTTCAAAGGGGTCTCTTCAAGAAATGGATAACAATGCTTATAAAGAAGGGTTCCATACTGGACCGGATATTTACAGAACAGGGAAAACCGGTAAGTCTAATTGCCAATTGGGTTTAATATAATAAGTAAAGGCAAAGCTACATCTCACACAGGTCAGGATTCTGGACTTCAGAAATACCAATTTTAAGAACATAAGGATAGGCCAAACTTGGTCAGACCAAGGGTCTTATCAAGCCCAGGATCCTATTTCCAACAGTGGCCAACCCAAGCCACAGGTACCTGTCAGGTTCCCAAAACATTATAACATGCTGTGGACCCTGGAGAGGCAAAGGCAGAGTGACAAGATAAAGTTTGACAGTGGACTAAAATAAAGATAAATAAGGGCATCAAATCTTACAATAAGGTGAAAGATGCAAATATATGTTTTTATGTTTTTTTAAAGGGGGTGGCTGAAAAAGTCTAATCATTTGAAAAGGTATTAAGAATCTCCAAAATGAGAGATTAGAACAGAATATGCCGAAAAACTGAAGGAAAGCAGAAGTTAGTCAGGACAAAGGAGCAAAAGAAGGAAAACAATAGCAAAAATGGTGAAAAAAACAGTAGGGTAGATGTTCATTTTTATAGAAGAGAGGACCAGCAGAACGGAAAGTAGAGAATGCAATGGGACTGGATGGGTCACATCCTAGAATATTCAAGGAGCTCAGAAATTCCTGTTCAATTGCTGGAAATGAGAATGGTTCCACAGGACCAGAGAAGGACAGATGGCAAGCCTCTACAGTAGTGCTTTTCAAGCTTTTATCCCGCATGACCCCATTTTAACAACTGAAAATTCACATGTCCCCAGATGATGATGATGAAATCAAATTGTCAGATCTCCAGCTTCCTTCCCCCTCCCCTCCACTTGAAGGCAGCCAAAACAGTAGTGGCAAAAGCAGCAGTGGTCAGCACAGGATCCTGTGTCAGTATGCAGTGTGTGCATACAGACCCCCAGTACTCAGCATGGGTTTCTAGACGAACAAGAAGCTTACCTAGGAGGGGCAAGGGCCTGATATTCACTGGAGCACAGGCCACATGCTGACTGGTGACTTGGCATAGATCACAGTGAAAGTCCAGAGAGATGGGGAAATGGTCATGTTTCTGTGACCCCATCCACTGATGATGTGACCCCATTTGGGAACCACTGCTCTACACAAAGGGAAGGACAGAAGATTATAGTGATATGTATAATCCAGGGAGGCATGGTTTTACCAGAGGAAGGTAAAAAATTAATCAAAAATCTTTTGAGCTTAATTGGTGACTGAAAAATTATATCAGAGGTGTAATTTTTAAATTACTTCACCTAGGAGGTTCATAAACTAAGCAGTCTATGGGTAGACCCCAAGGTGACTGAGTGAATTAGACAATGGTGTATAACAGAAAACACAGGGTAGTGTCCATTCTAAGAAAGGGGTATTTACTGCAGGGCTCGACAAATCCCAGGCACCAGGTCGCCATGGCGACTATAAATTGAACCCTGGTGCCCGTGATTTCATTGCTCCTTCCCCCATCCATCATCCGATATTTCTTACTCTTCCTGCCTCATTGTTTGCTGTTCCTCCACGACCAGCTCTGCAGGCAGTTTGAACTACAGGGTGGAGGAAGTTTGCTGATCTGGCGGTTTCAAGTCTTGCGAGACCAGCAAACGTTCTGCACTGCATGGCTCAGGCTACATGCAGAGCCGATTGTGGTGGAGCAGCTAACAATGCAGCAGGAAGGGTAAGTTACATTGGGTGATGGTTGGGGGAGGACTCACTGGTGTTGCTGGGAGGGGGAAAAGGGCTGCTGCCTTCTGTGGACTGTCTAATGGCATGTTAAGGGCCTGATTTATTAAGCTTTATTTTCCCATAGGAAATGGGAAAAAAAAATCAGGCCCTTAAAAAATGGAGCTGTGATATGCCTTTTGAAGGATGAGGGGCAGTGTGACCAAGGTCACAGCTGGCTCCTAAATGTTTAAGCTGGCTCCTAGAGTCCAAGAAAATTTCTCAATGCCTATTTAGTAGAGTCTCTTAGGGATCTAGGCTGCAATTGGATCAGTTTATTATTTTCTTGACTGATATTGCAGGATGCAAAAACACAAGCCTTCTCTACTTACCAAAGGACACTAAGATCTACAAAAGAATGAATGGAGTGGAATAGGTAAACATAGATCGATTGTTTATGCCATCAAAAAGTAGGAAGACTAGGGGACATGCAATGAAGCTATAGTGTAACCCATTTAAGACTAATAAAGAGAAAATATTTTTTTCACTCAACGCATAATCAAACTTTGGAATTTGTTACCGGAGAATACAGTAAAAGCTGTTAGTGCAGCTGAGTTTAAAAAAAGATTTGGACAAGTTCCTGGATGAGAAGTCCATAAACCATTATTAAAGAGGACCCGGGAAATCCACTACTTGCCCAGGAATAAGCATTGTGGAACCTGTGTGCCTTTTGGGGAACCTGCTAGGTACTTGTGATTTCGATTGGCCACTGTTAGAAACCGAATATTGGACTTGATAGACCTTGGTCTGATCCAATATGGCATTTCTTATGTTCTTATGTTATGTTCTCATGATATGAGTAAGCAAATGCTTATAGCTAAAATTCAGTATAAATTAGTGCAGCATTATGCATTCAAAGTTCAGACATCTTAGGGAGCAGTACAAGATAAGGAGTGAAATACTAAATAACTCGTATGCACCAATCTAGAGAAAGAGCTTAAGGTGATCATATACGATGCCCTCAAAGTAGCAAAAGAACTTAACAAGATGATGATCAGAGAAAACAGAATGCCTCTCCTATGACATAACCATTAGAAAAGTGAAGGAGCTTACTTTTAACAGGATTTCCAGAGGGAAACAAATCAACAGTTACACATTTGAACAGATAATTCCAATCACTTTACCTCTGTGCTGGAGTGCTCTCTTAGCTGTGCACTGTCTTTGTCCTCAGATTTCATTTACCATGGCAGTAAGAGGAGGGAGAAGTCACTTCTAAGGAGAAGGTTGCAGATCTGTGCAATTGGCAAACTGTTGTCTTCAAAGAACACCTGCTAAACCAATTCATTGTTTTCAGTGTTGGAGTGATGCCTAGATATTTACTACTCATTTGTATAGCGCTACAAGGCATACACAGCACTGTACATATAGATGTAAGACAGTCCTTGCTCATCAGAGCTTACAATCTAATTAAGACAAAACTCATAGTGAAACTGGGGACTAGAGTATGGTACGATACACATAAGTAGTGGACAAGAGAGTGAGGAGCATCAGGATCCAAAAGCAGCTTCAAAGTGGTTTTTAGCCTGGATTTGATAGGGCTAGAGAAGGAGCCAGATGCACCGACTCAGGTATTTTGCTCCAGGCATATGGAGCAGCAAGATGGAATGAACGAAGTCTGGAATTGGCAGTGGCAGAGAAGAGCACTGATAGAAGGGATCTGCCAGAAGAGCGGAGTTCCCGAGAAGGAGGGTAGAGTGAGATAAGAGAGGAAAGGTACTAAGGAGAGACAGAATGAATGCACTTGTAGGTCAATAGGAGAGTTTGAACAGGATGCAGAAACTGATAGGGAGCCAGTGAAGCGACTTGAGAAGAGGAGTTACATGAGCATAGTGACACTGGCGAAAGATAAGCCATGCAGCTGAGTTCTGAACAGACTGAAGAGGAGAGAGATGATTCAGAGGGAGACCAGCAAGAGCAGGTTATAATAGCCAAGGCGGGAGGTGACTAGTGAACGGATAAGGGTCTTAGTAGTGTGAGTAGAAAGGAAGGGACTAATTTTGCTGATGTTATAGAAAAAGCGGTGGCAGGTTTTAGCCATTTGTTAGATGTGCCAAGAGAAAGAGAGAGTAGAGTCAAAGATGACCTCAAGGTTGTGAGCTGAGGAAATGGGGAGGAGTGTAGTTGCAGTCAGGGCCCATGGTTGCAAAGTTCTGAAGGGAGCTGGGCTATACGGTGTCCTGCCCAGGACAGTCACTACACTTAATCCTATTTAGCATACTCAGATGGCTAAGTCCCCAGATATGCATATGAAAGCCTGGTTGCCAAGCTAGAGAGAAAAACTGTCAGGTTAAGAAAAAAAAAAGATATAAAGTATTATTACTGCTCACCCATAAAAGGAAGTTTCTTTAGACAACAGGATTGATCAGGCACATATGAGGGCAGCTTTGTTGCATACCTCCAGGACAGAATATTTCTCCCAGAGCGCAGAACTTAGCATGTGAAGTTCCGAGCGTGCATAGCCATTCCAGCACCTCAGCGCCTCAGTTAATTCCATAGCTCAAAAAGGAATGCAACTCTTAAGGAAGTGGGAAAGGCTGTGTACCAGATTAATGCTCATCTGTAACAGGTGCTTTTACATAGATGACAGGGTTCAATGTTTTTTCATCTACAAACAGGACCGAGTTAGGCACAGAAATGAGTGACTCCCAAGCTCAGGATGGAGAAATTTTATATACTGGCTAATTTCCTTTCCTAGGATCCTGCTAGACAAGTCTAGACTAGTGGGTTATGCTCCCCCGCCAGCAGACTAGAACAGCTTTCAGTGATGACATCACTAGTATAGCACTGAGAGAAGCCAGAATGAAACAGAGGAAGAAAATTTTGCTGAGGGCCTCCCACTGTTCTGGTAGTGCCCTCCCCACCCCATGTGGCACTTACTTTAAGCTTTTGCTGTGCTGACTCCACTCCAGGCCTGGCAACTGATACATCCCAGGTCAAAGTCTTGCAGTACAGCTATTACTGAGAGACTTCAGCCTGGGAGGTGACAGCAGAGGGCAAACAAGTTTAAAATATGTTTGCTGTTCTGGATGGAGGGGGGGGGGGGGATCACCACCACCACCATGTGGGCCTCCTTCCTGCCCAGGGGTTGCTTGGGCAGAATTTATACCAATTCCCAAGCAGAAGAAAATTTGAAAAAAATGATAAATGTATTAATCAACAATAACTTTGTGCCTCTTTTCACGCTTGACTTTTAATCAGGCACAGATTCTGAAATGCTGTTAAAAAGTCAGCATGGACTTCCAAACCTGTAGGGATAGTTTTCCCAGGGTGGCTCTTCAAAATGGTCTAGCAGGATTCAACAAAAGAAAATTAGCATGTATGTAAAATTTCTCCTTCCTTATTGTGCTAGGCTAGTTCAGACAAGTGGTATGTACCCAAGCAATCAGGGCACAGGGCGTGCGAGGAAGACGACACTCCAGACAGAACAGCTCTACTAAAGGCGCCATCCCCTCGAGCTCCTACAACAACCTGTAGTGCTTCACAAAAAAGGTCCTCAGAGATGACCAAGTCCACCTTACAAATGTCCTCCAGAGACACCAAGATGGACTCGGCCCATAACGAGACTTGTGCCTTAGCGGAGTGAGCTCCGACTCCCTCCGGCACACATTTCCCACCCAGGAGATTTATTTATTTATTTAACATTTTTTATATACCGTCCTTCTACAAATCAGGACGGTTTACATAGAACATTTTATAGCAGTATGTTTCAACTGTTTACATGGAACAATGAACAAGGATAAATATGTGTGTCAGAAATTAGAAACAATACATGGAACTATTTACAGAGAGTAACTATGTACAAGGTATATACAGGGTAAGAGATACTATATGGTTTTATAATCAACATTGAGATAGCATGGGTAAGAGGAGGGGAAGCAGGGGGCTAAGAATTAAGGTGGTTGGGAGAAGTGCTCCAGGAATAAGTAAGTTTTTAACTTTTTCCGGAACTCGGAGTGGCTGGAGCAGTTTCGCAGGATATGTGGAAGGGTATTCCATAGGGATGGGGCATAGAGGGAGAAGGCCCTGTTACTAGTAAATTGTTTGCTATGTCTCTTGTTTATTGAGATGGTAAGTAGGTTCTTGGTAATGGAGCGACGTGTTCTTGTGTTGCTGGTGGAGGTAAGGAGAGGGGAGAGGCATAGGGCAGACTCATTGGAGATAATCTTATGTATAATGGTAAGCACCTTGAATTTAACTCTGTATTGAATAGGGAGCCAGTGAAGATTGTAGAGGACAGGTGTGATGTGGGACCGTCTAGGGCTGTTGGATAAAAGTCTGGCTATCGTGTTCTGGGCCAGTTGGAGGGGTTGTAAGCAGTGCTTGGGAAGGCCATGGTATACCAAGTTACAATAATCAAGAGAAGGGATTGTGAAGGCCTGGCATACGGCACGAAAGGAGTCAGGGCTTAAGAGAGGTTTAAGGTTCCGTAGAGTGCGTAATTTAGCATATATTGTGTTAGTGGTCCTCTTAATCTGATCAGTGAAGGAGAGGTTCTGATCAAGGATGATACCAAGATATTTCACTTGGTTTTTATGGTGAGGGAGAGATCACCAATAGTAAGGGTTAGAGGTGGGGTGTATGAGGAATTGGAAAATACCTGAAGGACCTCAGTTTTAGATTGATTAATTATGAGGTTGTGCTGGGAGAGCCATGATTTTAGGCTAGTTAGGCATTCACTTAACTTAGAGAAATTGGGGTTTGTAAGGTTAAATGGGGTGAAGCACATCATGTCATCTGCATAAAGTTGGTATTGGATTCCATAGCTTTGGAAGATTTTGCAGACTGGCTGCAAGAAGATGTTAAATAGAAGGGCAGATAGGCTGGATCCTTGGGGGACGCCCTGTCTTAAGGTAAATGGAAGGGAAGTGTCATTTCCAATGCGAACTTGCTGAGTTCTACTGTCTAAGTAGGAGCGGAACCAGTTTAGGGTTGTGCCTCTCAGACCTATTTCATGGAGTCTGTTTAAGAGTTGATGATGTGGGAGCGAGCCGAAAGCGGAGGATAAGTCGAGGAATATGAGAAGGCATCCCTGAGAGGGATTCTGAGTGTGAAGGTACAAGGAATCAAGTAGGGAGATAAGGAGGGTTTCTACTCCATGGTTCTTTCTGAAACCATGTTGGAATAAGTCAAGTGGGCAGTGCTCATCAATATGGTTCTGAAGTTGGGTTTGGACAATCTTTTCAGTTATTTTTGCAAGGAAGGGTATACTGGAGATGGGTCTGTAGGAAGTAGGGGAAGTAGGGTCAAGTTTTGCTCCCTTTAATATAGGACGGATTGTGGCGGACCTGAGAGGAGCTGGGACAGAACTAGACTGGAGGGAGGATTGTACCATATGCAGGATGTAGGGACTGATGGAGTTTCTAGTAGACTTGATCCAGGGGACAGTGCAAGGATCAAGGGCAGAGGTGGAGGCATTTAGGTCCTTGATAACATTACTCACGTTATCTAGAGTGAGATAACTAAAGGACGCTGTTAGTTCAGCCTATCAAGCACATTGAGGACCTGGCTGCCACCTGTCCCTTCCTTGGACTGCTGAATAAGACAGATAGATGATCTATCTCCATATACTTCACCAACATCTTCCTTGCATCTAACAGATTAAGCAGAGTCTGACCAAAGGTCCTCCTGCAAGAAGGAGAGCAGAATCATAGATAAACTAAAATGAAAGAGGGACAGCATTAATGGGAGAAGAGACAGCACCATCTCTGGAGAGACAGATGCTGATATGATGGCCACAATGGGCTCCCTACCTGGCAAAGCCTGTAACTTACCCTTCTGGTGGAAGCAATAGCCACCAGATATACCACCTTCAAGGTCAAATTCTCCAGGAGGACCCAGAACTTTTCCAGAGCTAGGCAAATCTCCCTGACCTCTAGTCCATTGATCAACCAGGAGACTTCCCTCAGGGGACCAATGTCCCTCTGCAAACCTACCCAGGTAGATAGACAATCAGTTCCCCAGTCAAAAAGGCTGGCATCCATGGTAACTACCACCCAATCCGGCACCTCCAGAGGTATTCTGTCTATCAGATGGTAAGTCTGTGGCCAACAGGCCAGTTCCCCTGCTTGCCTGACATCAGGTGAGGGACTGGTTCCATGTGCAAGATTCCTGTAAGCTGAATCCCTCATGAAACAAGTAGAGAAACAGAGAAGAGGTGGTGAGGCTGAGATGCATCCATGACAATATTGATGAGATGCTTCTTGAGGCATCTAAGCTCTCAAAAGGAGGTGAAGATGGTTATGTTACAGAAAGAAGAGAGCTGAACACAGGTCACTAGAGTCTGAAGAATCAACACTCCACCTTCAACTCCACCATCCCTTGAATCGAAGGACAGATATGCAGCCCTGGAAGTGGAGGAGGAGAAAAAAAATATCACAGGAAAGAGGAAGAAGCAGAGTTTAAAACTCACCAAATTGTAGAATCAGTGACCACAAGGAAGTGATGGATAGTGGTGGTTGATGACTCGCTCCTAAGGGGTACTGATGCATCCATCTGCCGACCAAACTTGATGTTCTGAGAGTTGTGCTGTCTGCTAGATGCCAAAATCCAAGATCTTATGGCAAGTTTGCCAAGACTCATCAAGCCTACTGACTATTATCTGATGCTGCTCATCCATGTTGGCACAAATGATACTGCTGGGTATCCTTCCAAGCGTATCAAGAGTGACTTCATAACTCTGGGAGAGAGGGCAAAGCGGACAAGTGTGCAGGTGGTGTTCTCCTCAATCCTCCCTGCAGAGGGTAAAGATTGAGGCAGAAAAGCTCACATTCTAGAGATGAATTAATGGCTGCATGGATAGTGTCAGAGTGTTTTGATTTCCTGGACCATAGGATGATTTTCCAAGGGCAGCTGAGCAGAGATGGTGCCCACCTATCCAAGAAGGGTTGAAGTGTCTTCTGCAGCAAGCTGGTTAACTACTAAAGAGGGCTTTAAACTAGATTTGTTGGGGATGGGTGAAGACAGACCTTAGGTAAAAAGGGCAACATCTGGAAAGCAGCGTGTATTAATATCTGTAGTATGGTAAATAAGATTCTGGATGTTGAAGCTTTATTGGAAGAGGCAGACTTGGATTTAATTGCAGTTACTGAGACATGGCTCATGGAGAACTTTGACTGGGCTACAATTTATTCAGTAAGGACAGGGTAGAAAGAAAGGGAGGAGTGGTACTATATGTAAAAAATAACATTAAAGCTATAGAATTGCAGAGCTTATGACAGAAGGAGGAAGCACTGTGTGTTAAATTGGAAAGAGGGAACAGAGCATCCATTTACATTGGTGTTGTAGACAGACCTCCTTCACAGGCATTAAAACTGGAGAGAGATTTAATTGAAGACATTTGCAGTAGCTATGAAAGGAGAAGTGCTGCTAATAGGTGATTTCAATATGCCAGATGTTGACTGACACATCCCTGTTGCGATATCATCTAGAAGTAAGGAGATCCTGGATTCTTTACAGGGAGAACTGTTCTGGCAACTAGAAACAGAACCCACACATGAGGGAGCCATACTGGACTTGGTGCTTACAAATGGGGAGTGTGTTTCTGATGTTATCGTGGGTGATCATCTCACATCCAGTGATTCTCGGATGGTGTGGCTCAGTATTAGGACAAGGATATAGTCCATTCAAATTTGAGGGTCCTAGACTTTAGGAAAGATAACTTTTATCAAGATGGGACAATACCTCAAGGAGCTGTTAGCAGGATGGGAACAGATGGGGATGTAGAAACACGGTGGGCAAAACTGAAAGGGGATATTTTAAGAGTAACAAACCTTTTTTTATTAGGAAAGTAAGTACATGTAAAAAGGTAAAGGAGGTCACTATTGTTCCCAAAAGAAGTAGCTGAAAAGGTAACAAAAATACAAGATATCACAGAAAGAGGATGACCAGCATCAATATTCGGAAAAGGCGAGAGAAGCTAGGAAAGTAGTAAGGAAAGCAAAGATACAAATGGAAGAAAAAAAAAAACAGCCAACGCAGGAACATGGGAGGACAAAACATTTTTCAGATGTTAGTGAGAGGAGGAAGGGCAAAAGTGGTATTGTCAGACTCAAGGGTAAAGGGAAGGAATATCTAGAAGTTGATGAGAATAAAGTGGAATTGCTTAACAAATATTTCTGTTCTGTGTTCACAAATGAAGGACCAGGACCTCAGAAAACACCCACATGAAGTGAGGAGGATCTTTTCAGAAGTCTGTGCTTGCAAGGAGCTAGTTAAACTAAAAGTAGACAAAGTGATGGGGCCAGATGGAGTACATCTGAGAGTATTGAAGGAACAGGGAAGTTCTAGTGGCTCCACCAGCTGACCGTTTCAATGCCTCTTTACAGTCGAGAGTGGTCCCAGAGAACTGTAGAAGGGCACATGTGGTCCTTTTACACAAAAGCGGAAGTAAGGATGAGGTTGGGAACTACAAGCCAATTAGTCTAACCTATAAGGCGAGTAAACTAATGGAAATGCAGCTAAAATAGAGGATACTGAGATTTCTGGAACCAAGGTTATATTAGAGGCAGGTCTTGTCAGACAAATCTCATTAATTTCTTCAACTGGGTGACCACAGAGTTTGACTGAAGGAGAGCTCTAGTGGAGGAGTAGCCTAATGGTTAGAGCACTGGCTTGGGAACCAGGTTTCAATTTCCACTTCCACGCCTTGTGGCCTTGGGCAAGTCACTTAACCCTACATTGCCTCAGAAAAATCCAAGTTATCAAAGTCCCTGTTTAAGATACATTACCAAGTTTAAGTTAAAATGTAAACTGCTTTGACTAAAATGATAAAGCGGTATAAAAAAAACATGTTACATAAATAAATAAATATATGTGGTTTACTTAAATTTCAGTAAAGCTTAGTTACTCACCTGTAACAGATGATCTCCAGGAATAGCAGGAATGAGTCTTCATATATGGGTGAACATCACCAATGGAGCCCGCATGGGAACACTCCCCAGCATCCAAAAGGAAAGCCTTTTGGAGCACTCCACTGCACCTGCGTGCCTGCCTTCCCAACTCTTCTCCTCAAATGAGTTTGTAGCTGAGAAGAAGAAAATAAAAGAACCCTACAACTCCTAGGGGAGGAGGGCAGGCTGTGAAGACTGATTCCAGCTGTTCCCAGAGATTATCTATTACAGGTGAGTAATTACACTATCTCCAGGAACAAGCAGGAATGCAGTCTTCACATATAGGACTCACTAGCTCCCAGGTATCAGACTGGTATGGGGGGGGGGGGGTGAGTAGTGTGATCTCAGAGGCAAAAAACATGTAGCCGAAGAGTCTGGAAGAGTTGTGGGCCATTGGACTCGATTCCAGGAGGCAATACTCCCCCAGTGATAGTCTGGTATCTTGCAGAAGTCTGGGACGGAGCGTAGGAGTTGAGTTTAAGTCCAAAGAGGTGCTGGTGTACAGCTTGGCCAAAGACAGCGTCCCGATAGGAGTCTGTCCAGACAGTAGCGTGCAGCAAAAGTATGAATGGAGGAACAGGTAGCTGCTCGGCAAATGTACTCAATGGCTACTGAATGGAGATTAGCTATGGATGTTGCTATAGCCCAGACATTATGAGCAGTGACATGACCCTCCAATGAGAGTCTTGCTTGTGCATAAGCAAAAAAAAATGCATTCTGCTATCCATCTAGATAGAGTACATTTCACGCCGGCAAGCCCAAGAGACTAGGATCAAAAGAAATGAATAATTAAGAGGATCTTCTGTGATCTTCAGTTCTATCCAAGTAGTAGGCCAGTGCTTGCTTGCAGTCTAAATTGTGTAGTGCTGCTTCAGCCCGAGATGCACATGGTCTAGGGAAGAAAATCAGAAGGATTACAGACTGGTTTAGATGGAAGGAGGAAACCACATTCGTGAGGAAATGTGGATGGGTATGCAGAACCATCTTGTCATGGTGGACCAGAATACAAGGGAGGGGATCCGCCACTAGCACCTGCAGCTCACTGATGCGGTGAGCTGAAGTGAGAACAATAAGGAAGGTGGCCTTCCAAGACAGAAACTTCAGTGAAGTGGTGGCTAAAAGTTTGAAAGGTGGCTTTAGAAGTTGTGCCAGAACCACATTCAGATCCCAAGCCACCGGAGACAGATTAATGGGTGGCTTGAACAGCAGGAAACCCCTGCATGAAGCACGCTACTAAGGTGTGTGAGGAGAGAGGCTGTCCATCCACTGGACTGTGAGAGGCCGCAATGGCACCAAGGTGAACTCTCACTGAGTTATCCTTAACAGATCTTGACTAAGTGGAGGAGATATTGTAGAAGCGACTCCACTGGGCAAGAAAAGGGGTCAAGGACCTTTGGGGAGCACCAATGGCAAACCTGTACCATTTAAAGGCACATGGTGAAATCCTTACAAGATGCAAGGAGGACATACTTGACCACCTGTGGTAGGTCAAGGTCAGCGAGCACTAGCCCTTCAGCAGCCATATTGTCAGGTATAAGGAGTGCAGATAGGGATGGAGGAGTATCCTGTGGTCCTGGGAGAGGAGGTCAAGTGCACATTCCAGGCTGAGTGTGCAAAGCGAAGCAGCAGAGGAAACCACGGTTGATGGGGCCAAAAGAGAGCTATGAGAATCATCGAGCCCCGGTCGGCCTGTAGCTTGAACAGAGTCTTAAGTATCAAGGGGATGGAAGGGAATGCATAGAGCCGTCCCTGTCCCCCAATGGAGAAGGCCTGTCAGTGCAGTGACGGAACCCTGGAGCAGAAGAGCGGAAGCTGCGTTATTTATGGAGTTGCAAAAAGATCTATGAGTGGGGTTCCCCACATTTGGAAGATCCGAGCAGCCATCTTCCAATGCAAGGTCCATTCGTGGAGATGAAGGATATGGCTTAGCCTATCTGCTAGGACATTGAATTCGCACAGGAGGTACACTGCTCTGAGGTGGATGTGGTGAGAGATGGCAAAGGACCATAAGAGAATCGCTTCTTTGCAGAAGGGACAGGACCCTGTTCCCCCTTATTTGTTCACATAGAACATGGCTACTTGGTTGTCCATTCTAACTAGACAGGATTTCCTTCATAGTTGGGGTTGAAAAATCTGAAGAGCATTTGTCAGTGCCCATAGTTCTAGCATGTTGATCTGCAGGGCAGATTCCTGCTGTATCCATAGTCCCTGTGTGGTCAGGTCATTCAGATGTGTCCCTCAACCCAGCTTGGAAGCATCCATCGTCAGGGTGCATCGAGGTGGAGGCATCTGAAAAGGTGATTCAACAAGTAGGTTTTGTGAGAGACACCACCACTGAAATGACTTGATCAACTGAGGGGTGATGTAGATCTTGTCTCCGAGTCAACCCTTCACTTGCATCCATCGGGAAAACAGAGTCCACTGCATTTGCTGCATGTGTAAATTGAGCGTAGGGGACGACATGGACCATGGAGGCCATGTGTCCTAATAGTCATAGCACCTCTCAAGCTGTTACTTGGCTTTGCTGTTGTATCCCTTTTACCAGCTCAATCAGGCGGGCACATGTGGGAGGAAAGCTCAGGCCTGTTGATGTTTAAGAGTACTTTGATGAACTCCAGGACATTGGATTGGAGTGAGGTAGAACTTTGGGAAGTTTATGATAAACCCCAGGTGTTGGAGCACCATGATGCTGCAATAAAGGGAGAGTTTTACCTCTTGGGGGGGGGGGGTATCTCCCCTAATCAGCCCATCAAAGTAATGAAAGACGAATACCCCTAAGGTGCATAGGTAGGCAACGATGACAGCCATGTATTTTGTGAAGACCCTTGGGACAGAGGCTAGACCAAAGGGGAGAACCCGGTAGTAAGTATGGTTTCCTTGAAACACAAAGTGCAGATACTGTCTGTGCAAGGGAAGTATCGGTAAATGCGTATACGCCTCTTTTAGGTCTAGAGAACATAGCTAATTGTGTCTCTGGAGGTATGGTAGAAGAGTTCCTAGAGAAATCATTTTGATTTTTTCTCTGAGATCCAAGATGGGCCTGAAGTCTCCTGTTTTCTTTGGAATGAGAAAGTATGGAGAATAGAAGCCCAACTTTTCTTGAGGAAGATGAACTCTTTCTTTGGCACCCTGTCTAGAAAGGAGTCAAAAACCAGGTGCAGGCTGTGCCTGTGCAGCTAGTTGAGGCTTAGGAGCCTTGGGTTTCTTGGATTGTTAAGGACCCTGCTGCCTCTGCTAAGGATGATAGGCAGCCAAAGGATGGTAAGAAGGATAGTATCTCTTCTTTTTAGAATAAAAAGATTTCTTGGGAAGATCCTTCCTTTTGGATAGGTCAGCTGTTTTCCTGGAAAGGCATTTTAGGGTGAGATCATCGGTTTCAATCTCCCCTTTCTTTTCCCTCCAATCTTTGCCAAGAAGGTTTTCTCCAGTACATGGGATATTGGCCAGTTTATCCTGGACCCATTGCTCGAGGTCTGATGCCTGTAACCAGGCTATTCCCAGAGTCCTATTGTGCTTTGGAGGACCAATCCTCCTGCCAGGCTGTTTGGCTGGCCGGTCTGCATCCGAAGCACCTCTAGGAGAATCGCAATGCTTATGCTGGGACTTCTCCCTGGCATCAGAATTGGTCTTCGATGCCGAAGATTTGGAATTGGCAACAGACTTTGACTTACTTCTGTGTTTGGACTTTGAAGCCTGAAAAGTTGGTTGATGCCCTCGATGAAGTGGAAGCCACTGAAACCGAGTCCGAGGCAAACAACGATCCAAACTGTCTGGCTTGGTTCTTGAGGCCTCTCTTTGTTATTTGTTGGCACAAAGGATCATATTCAGGACCCAAATATTTTAGATACCAATCATGTTTATCAATAGCCGAAATGGTACTGGCACACTTGGTACATTTTTTGAAACCACTGACTGGCTTTGCCATGCCTGAAAAAGTTATAGTTGATATTAAAGATAAGACTATGGAGAGCTAGAGGCCTAGTTTAGTGGTGAGAACCACGGTGAAAATCAATGGAAAAGAAAAGAGAAAAATTGAAAATAAAAAAGTAAGAATTATCGGGATTAGACGGAACCAGTGTCAATGGGAAGGTAGAAGCATTATGTACCCCAAAGGGCAAAAAAAAAATAAAACTTTTTTTGGTAGTGACAGGACAATGCATCCTACTGGGTCTGTGGAAAATAAATAAAAAACTGAGGAGAGGAGTTGGAAAGGCAGGTACGCAGGCACATAGGAGTGCTCCCAAAGGACTTCCTGTTGGATGTTGGGGAGTGTTCCTGCATGGGATCCGTCGGTGACATTCACCCACATGGGAAGACTGCATTCCTGCTTGTTCCTGGAGATAGCCTTTGATACGGTTCTGCCCAGGTGACGTAAATAAATTGAGTGCCAGAGGATGGATCCTAAATATACTGACTAGATTATAAATTGGTTGAGTGGGAGGCAAAAAAAAAAAAAAAAGGGAATACAGGTAAAGGAAGAAAGGGAACTCACTCTGAGGAGAAGGATGTTAGCAGTGGTGTGTCGCAGGGATCTGTTCTTGGCCGAATTCTTTTTAAGCGATATAAGAACATAAGATATGCCATACTGGGTCAGACCAAGGCCCATCAAGCCCATCTAGGTCATAAGTACCTAGCAGTTTCTCCAAAAGACACAGGTTCCACAATGCTTGTATTGCGTCAAGCAGTGATATCCTAACAGCTTTTACTACATCCTCCGGTAACAAATTCCAGAGTTTGATTACACGTTGAGTGAAAAAATATTTTCTCTTATTAGTCTTAAATAGTTTACCCTGTAGCTTCATTGCATGTTCCCTAGTCTTTCTATATTCTGATGATAAAAACAATCGATCTCCGTTTACCCGTTCCACTTCATTCATTAATTTATAGACCTCTATCACATTTCCCCTCAGCTGTCTCTTTTCCAGATTGAAGAGCCCCAACCTTTTTAGCCTGTCTTCATAGGGATATCCTTCCATCCCTTTTACCACTGTGGTGGCTCTTCTCTGTACCTTTTCTAATAATGCTATATCCTTTTTAAGATACGGCGACCAGAATTGCATCCAATATTCAATATTTACAGATGATACCAAAATCTGCAATAGACTAGACATCTAGGAAGGTGTAGATAACACGAGACAGGATCTAGTAAAGCCTGAACAATGGCTGAGAATTTGGCAGCTAAGATTTAATGCTAAAAAATGCAGGGTCATGCATTTGGGCTGCATCAGTACAGTATAGGGAGTGAAATATGTCTTTCCACAAAAGAAGAGTGGGACAAGGAGTGATCATTTTGATGAGCTTAAGGTGGCTAAAAGGTGATGGCAAAAGACCAAAGGATGCTTGTGTGCACAGGGAGAGGAATGGCAAGCAGGAAGAAGGTTAACAGTGTCTCATATATGTCTTTGGTGAGATTTTATTAGAGTACTGTGTGCAGTACTGGAGTCACACTTTCAAAAAGATTTAAACAGGATGGAGTCTGTGCAGAGGGCACCTACCAAAATGATTAGTGGGCTTCATCATAAGGAATGTGGGGACAGGTTTAGAAACATGACGACAGAAAAAAGACCATATGGCCTATCTAGTCTGCTCTTCCATATCAACCACTACAACAGTCCCCTTTTTTCCTTTAGAGATCCTCTGTGTTTGTCCCATGCTTCTTTGAATTCAGATACTGACCTCATCTCTACCACCTCCACTGGCAGACTATTACACGGATCCACCACTCTTTCTGTAAAGAAATATTTACACATATCACTCCTGAATCTATCCCCTTTCACCCTCATCCCATGTCCCCTTGTAGCAGAAGCTCTTTCAGATCTCAATATATATATATATTTTAGAAAGATGGGAGAGGGAAGATATGATAGAAACATTAAATACCTCCATGGCACAAATGCACAGGAGGTGAGCCTCTTTCAAATTAAAGGAAGCTGTGCAATGAAGGTGAAAGGAGATAGTTCCATATATTTCTCCTGAGTCTATTTCTTTACAGAAAGAGTGGTAGATATATGAAATAGTGTCCCAGCGGAGGTAGCAGAGACAAAGACTGTATCTGAATTCAAGAAAGCATGGGGCAAACACAGAACATCTCTAAAGGAAAAAAAAGGGACTGTAGAGCTTAGTAGTTGGTATAGAAGGACAGACTGGATAGGTCTTACTCTTTATCTGCCATCATTTTTCTATGCTTCTATCTTCCAGTGAAGAGGGAGGTGCTGGGAGCAGGAAGACTAGTGAAACATCAGATGCCTCTATAGGGGACAAGGCACCAGCTCTAGAGTTGAAGCCATCAATCTCAGGAGTTGCAGACCAGTTTCATGCCCTGGGAGTTGCCTGAAAGGAAAAAACTCTGAGCCGCATCGGCAACTCTACCAATATCTCTGGGGTGAGAAGCACTCAGCCCACATAGAGCAGGCACCCACATTCTGAGACAGAGTTAAGCTGCTCTTGGGGTAACTGATCATCCAACTCTGCTTTTCCTGCCACTGGATCACTTGGGACCTCTCTGCAATGGATTTCTCCCTGGAGTCAGACCAAACCAACAAGTTATTCAGGCATGGATGAACCCAGATTCCCTGCCTGTGCAGGAAGGCTGGCATGACCACTATGATTTTCGAAAAGATGCGAGAAGCTATGGAAGGCCAAAGGGCAGGGTCTAGAACTAGAAATAGTGGGCCAGACCTCAGGAACAGAGAAACTGCTGATGTCATACCCGGACAGAAATATGGAAGTATGCCTCAGAAAGGTCCAGAGAGGTGAGAAACTCCATTTGCTGGATTGACCTGGGGGTCTCCATGTGGAAACAGGGCACTCTGCCTTCAAATCTAGCATGGGATGGAAGGACCTGCCTTTCGTTGGCACCAAAAAGTAAATGGAATACTGTCCCCAACCTTGCTCTGCAGAGGGCATGGGTATGATAGTCTGCTACTACAGAAAACAGTAAAGAGTTTCAGTCTGCTACAACAGAAAACAGTAAAGAGTTTCTTTGACTACCACTCTCTAGGTCAGGGTGCCACAAGGAGACCCTTTTTCAAAGGACTTATAGGTCTAACATGATATGGGTACATTCTGAGCAAAACTGCCAGAGATGCCCCCAATCGCCTGGCCCTCTGAGCTCAATAAGGGCTTACCGGCTTCTAAGGAGGTTCTTGCTGAGTCCCCCCCAGGGCTAAGCAGTGGCTTTCTCCAGCTCTAAGGTATTAAT
Organism: Ichthyophis bannanicus; assembly: GCA_033557465.1. NCBI lineage: Eukaryota > Metazoa > Chordata > Amphibia > Gymnophiona > Ichthyophiidae > Ichthyophis > Ichthyophis bannanicus. Next base: position 585,915,173 of record CM066034.1, read on the forward strand.
GAACAAACTTCTTTCAAAGACAGAATCTACAGAACTAGAGGGCATGAAATGAAACTGCAAGAAGATAAACTTAAAAGCAACATCAGTAAATACTTTTTCATGGAAAGGTTGGCGGTGCCTGGAATGCTCTCCCAGAAGAAGTGGTGGGGATAAAAACAGTGACGGAATTAAAAAAAAGAAACACAACAACTTAGGATAAACACAGAGAATCCTTATATAGCAACAGGATGTAATAAAAGCAAACTTAAATGACTGTTCGTCAGATGCCTTCTCTGACCCTTATCAAATCCAGGCTGAAAACTCACCTCTTCGCAGCCGCTTTCGATCTTGACTCACCTGATCTCCCTTGTGTTTCCTTACCATTCCCCCTAGATATATACCATGTACAGCTACTGTGTTGTCTGTCTTGACTAGATTGTAAGCTCTGATGAGCAGGGACCGTCTTCTACATGTGTCTGTGCAGTGCTGCGTACATCTTGTAGTGCTATACAAATGTTCAGTAGTAGTAGTAGTAGTAGATGACTAAATGACTTACACTTCAAAAATAGAGGGGGGTTACTTGCATGGAGCGGAAGGTACAACCCTTACAAAAGGCATGAGGATGAGGATGGGGATGGGGGTGGGGGTGGGGGTGGAGGGGGGCAGCCTGTTCAAAGTGACTCAGCCATTATGGAATCCTATTACTTATGTTGACTGTTTTACTGTTTTATTATTGTTCTATGTAAATCACGTTATTTCTGCACTTCTGATTATGCTTGCACACTTTGTTATACACACACCAAGTTCATTGTAAACCATTTTGACTTGTAGAAAAACGGTATATAAAAAAAGTGAAATAAAACATTTACTATGTTACTATGTGACTTTAATAACAGTCCACTGACTTTATCTCCAGGAACTTGTCCAACCTTTAAACAGCTACAATAAAAGCTTTTACCATATTCTCCAATAACGAGTTCCAAAACTTAACTATGCATTAGTGAAAGAATGTTTTCTCCTATTTGTTTAAACATACTACTTGGTAACTTCAAGGCATGTCCCCTAGTCTTTGAACTTTTTGAAAGAGTGTAAAAAGGGCCGGCTCCAGAGAAGGTTCAAAATGGCAGACCTTAAGCTTTACACCCTCCCTGGCTGTCAAAATCTATTGTTTAGCTTTGAATGCCCTGCTCTTGCCCTCCACCCCCCCTAATTGGTTGCTGCCCTAGGGGGCCCACCTAGTTTGCCTAATGGTTGGGAAGGCCCTGAGTAAACAAACGATTCACGTTTATTCTTTTCACTCTACTCTGGATTTTATAGATCTCTATCACATCTCCTCTCAGCCATCACTTCTTCAAGCAGAAGAGCCCTAAACTCTTTAGCTTTTCCTCAAAGGTATTGTTCCATCCACTTTATAATTTTGGTCACCTTTCTCTGTACCTTTTCTAATTCTACTGTATCTTTTTTTGAGATGTGGTAACAAGAACTACACACAATACTCACGGTGTGGTTGTACCATGCACCAATAAAGCACAGTTACTTACCTGTAACAGGTGATCTCTGGGAACAGCAGGAATAAGTCTTCACATATGGGTATCGTCGGTACCGACGGAGCCTGCGCGGGTACGCTCCCCAGCATCCTGAAAGAAAGCTTTTGGGAGCATCCCACAACGCCTGCGCGCTGTCTTCCCGCCTTTCCTAACTGCCTCTCTCCAGTTCGAGTTTTAAAGCTGAGACAAAGAGAGAGAGAGAGAGGAAAGGAAAGATAGATAGAGAGATACAACTCCTAGGGGAGGTGGGTGGCTTGTGAAGACTTATTCCTGATGTTCCCAGAGATCACCTGTTACGGGTAAGTAATTGTGCTATCTCCAGGAACAAGCAGGAATGAGTCTTCACATATGGGGACTCCCCAGCTAGAGATGCCTGGGAGATCACACAGATTGTGAGTCCCTGGGAAGGGCTCCACCTCTACCCATGAATCTCAGGCATCCAGTCAGGGATGGAGGGTAGGAGTTGATTAGGTATGGAACAGGTGTTTGAGAACAGCCTGACCAAACAAGGTATCCCGGCGGGAGTCCTTGTCCAAGCAGTAATGGGCTGTGAAGGTATGAACCGATGCCCAGGTGGCCGCTCGACAGATTTGGTCGATGGACATAGAGTTAAGATGAGCCATAGAGGCTGCCATGGCCCTCACATTGTGAGCTGTGACATGGCCCTCCAGAGAAAGGTTCTTACTCTGGCAGGCTAAGGAAATACACTGAGCAATCCAATTAGACAGAGTTCTCTTAGAGACTGGAAGTCCTAAATGAGAGGGGTCAAAAGCAACAAAACGTTGAGAGGACTTTCTATGTTGCTGTGTCCTTTGTAAGTAGAAAGCAAGTGCTCTTTTACAATCCAGGGTATGAAGATTCCTCTCTGCACTTGATGCATGAGGTCCTGGAAAAAAGACAGGTAAATACACCTCCTGGTTCAGATGAAAAGGTGAGACCACTTTAGGCATAAAGTGTGGATTAGTTCTGAGGACTACCTTGTCATGATGGAACCTTGTATAAGGAGGATTAGCCACTAAAGCTTGCAACTCACTGATACGGCGAGCTGAGGTGACTGCAATGAGAAAAATAACCTTCCAGGAAAGGAATTTCAAGGAGGTAGTGGCTAAGGGTTCAAAGGGTGGCTTCATAAGCTGGCCAAGAACCAGATTCAAGTCCCATGCCACTGGAGGTGGTCTAATGGGAGGTTTAGTCAAAAGAAGGCCTCTCATGAATCTTGCTATAAGATGATGAGAGGATATAGGATGTCCATTGAGAGGCTTAAGGGATGCTGCAATAGCACTCAAATGGACTCTGATTGAATTTGTTTTAAGGCCTGCATGGGATAAATGCAGTAAATAGTCTAGTAAAGAATTCAAAGGTATTGCAAGAGGGTTGAGACCCTTCTCTGCACACCAAATGGAAAACCTTTTCCATTTAAAAGCATATGAACGTCTGGTGGAAGGCTTTCTGGAAGCATTTATTATTTATTTATTTTATTACAGTTTCTTATATACCGCGCTATTCGGTATCAGCGCGGTTTACATCATAACATAACTACCATCACGACAAGTTGTCAGGTTTTACATCGAACAGGGATACAAACTTGGATAACAGGGTAAACTATATACATAAGCTATTTACACAGCAAGGATAGCTAAAAATCAGACAATGAATATGAGGGCATTTCTAGAGTGGGTCATTCGTGGGAGGGGTATCTAGGATCAATTGCTGGCTGGGAAGTATTGGAGGAAGAGGTAGGTTTTGAGTGCCTTCCTGAACTGATATAGATTGGTTATGGCCCTAATGTCAGGGGGTAGCGCATTCCAGCATTTGGGGATATAGAAACTGCACGGCCTGTTTGTGGTTGTCTTGTTGCACTTTGTCGATGCCTTTGGTGTGATTAGCAGGTTGACAGCTGTTGCTCTTCTGGATCTGTTGGGGGGTACAATGTGGATAAGATGTGTAAATGAGGAGGAGGAAATACCTTTGATTGCCTTGAAGGCTAATAGAAGTGTTTTGAAAGTGATCCTCCCATGAATAGGTAGCCAGTGTAGCTGTTTGAGCATGGGAGTCACGTGGTCGCTTCTGGCTGCTCTGTAGATGATCTTGGCTGCGGCGTTCATGGCCAACTGTAAGGGGGTTAGTGTGGATTGGGGGAGCCCTTGTAAGATGGCATTTGCAAAGTCAAAATGTGGCAGGATCAGTGAACATAAGAACATAAGATATGCCATACTGGGTCAGACCAAGGTCCATCAAGCCCAGTATTCTGTTTCCAACAGTGGCCAATCTAGGTCATATGTACCTAGCAGTTTCCCCAAGGGACACAGGTTCCACAATGCTTGTATTGGTTCAAGCATTGATATCCTGGGTCCCTTCTTAATAATGGCTTATGGACCTTTCCTCCAGGAACTTGTCCAAACCTTTTTTAAACCCAGCTACACTAACAGCCTTTACTACATCCTCCGGTAACAAATTCCAGAGTTTGATTACACGTTGAGTGAAAAAATATTTTCTTTTATTAGTCTTAAATAGTTTACCCTGTAGCTTCATTGCATGTCCCCTAGTCTTTCTATATTCTGATAAGGTAAACAATCGATCTACGTTTACCCGTTCCACTCCGCTCATTAATTTATAGACTTCTATCATATCTCCCCTCAGCCGTCTCTTTTCCAGGTTAAAAAGCCCTAACCTTTTTAGCCTTTCTTCATAGGAGTATCCTTCAATCCCCTTTACCATTTTGGTGGCTCTTCTCTGAACCTTTTCTAATAACTCTATATCCTTTTTAAGATACGGCGACCAGAATTGCACACAATATTCAAGGTGCGGTCTCACCATGGAACGATATAAGAGGCATTATAATATCCTTTGTTTTATTTTCCATTCCTTTCCTTATCATACCTAGCATTCTATTTGCTCTCTTGGCCGCCGCTGCACACTGGGCCGAGGGTTTTAACACGGTATCCACAATGACGCCTAAATCTTTTTCCTGGGTGGTGGTTCCTAATGTGGAACCTTGCATCGTGTAACCATAGTTTGGGTTGTTCTTCCCTAGGTGCATAACCTTGCACTTGTCCACATTAAATTTCATCTGCCATTTTGATGCCCAGTCTTCCAATTTATCAAGATCCTCTTGCAATTTTCCACAATCCTCTTGGGTTTTAACAACTTTAAATAGTTTTGTGTCATCTGCAAATTTGATAACCTCACTCGTTATTCCACTTTCCAGGTCATTTATGAATATGTCAAAAAGCAGCGGACCCAGCACAGATCCCTGGGGTACACCACTATTCACCTTTCTCCATTGGGAAAATTGGCCATTTAGCCCTACCTTCTGCTTTCTATCTTTTAACCAGTTCCTGATCCACAATAGTACACTGCCTCCTATCCCATGACTCTTTAGTTTTGCCAAAAGTCTCTCATGAGGGACCTTGTCAAAGGCTTTCTGAAAGTCCAGATACACTGTATCTACCGACTCACCTTTGTCTATTCACACTTTCAAAAAAACCATAACAGATTAGTAAGACAAGATCTTCCTTGTCTAAAGCCTTGTTGACTGTCTCCCATTAAGCGATGACTATCTATATGTTCACTAATTTTGTTCTTTATGATGGTTTCTACCATTTTTCCCGATACTGACGTCAGGCTCACCGGTCTGTAGTTTCCTGGATCACCTCTCAAACCCTTTTTAAAAATTGGCGTTATATTGGGCGATCCTCCAATCTTCAGGTATTACAGATGATTTTAATGATAGTTCACAGATTACTAATAGCAGGTCTGCAATCTCATATTCCAGTTCTTTCAACATCTATGGATCTATACCATCCGGTCTAGGTGATTTGCTACTCTTGTCAAATAGCTGTAATACATCTTCCCGGTGTATCGATATTTCTTTCAATTCTTCTGCAGTATCACCTTCAAATACCACTTCAGTCATGGGTAACATCCCTACATTTTCCTCAGTAAAGACCGAAGCAAATAATTCATTCAGTCTCTCCACTGTAGTCTTGTCCCATCTTACTGCCCCTTTTACCCTTCTATCATTTAATGGTCCAACTGACTCACTCAGTTTTTTTTTGCTATGAATGTACTTGTAAAAGTCTTTATTATGTGTTTTTGCTTCCACAGCAGTTTATTCTCAAATTCTCTCTTTGCCTGCCTTATCAATGACTTGCATTTAACCTGCCAGTGCTTGTGCTGTTTCCCGTTTTCGTCAATTGGCTCTTTTTTCTATTTCCTGAAAGATGCTTTTTTTTTTTTTTTTTTTTTTTAGTAACAAGAGCCTTTCTGACCTCACCTTTGAACCACGTTCAGTTTTTTGGACTTCCTTCCACTTTTCTTAAAGCGTGGAATACAGCTGGTCTGGGCTTCCATTATTTTTAAACAACACCCAAGCCTGATGTAAGTCTAACCCTTGCAACTGCTCCTTTTAGTTTTTTCTTAACTATTTTCCTCATTTTATTATAGTCTCCCTTTTGAAAGTTAGAAGGTAGTTCTGTGGATTTCCTTACCATTCCTCCTCCATTAATTAAATCAAACGCAATCATGCTATGATCACTATTGCAAAGTGGCCCCAAAACCTTTATCTCTTGCACCAGCTCTGGTGTTCCACTAAGGACTAAGTCCAAAATGGCTTCCCCTCTGGTTGGTTCATCAACCAGCTGCTCCAAGAAGCAGTCATTTATTTCATCTAGAAACTTTATCTCCCTAGCATGTCCTGCCATGACAATGACCCAGTCAATACTGGGGTAATTGAAATCACCCATTATTATTACTGTGCTGTAACATTTGTTAGCTTCCCCGATTTCTTTGAGCATTTCATCACCCATTTGTTCATTCTGGCCAGGTGGTCGATAATACAACCCCACTGCCATCGCCTTCCCCTTTTTACATGGAATTTCAATCCATAGAGATTCTACAGCAAATTTTGTTTCCTGCAAAACTTGAATCCTTTCTGACTCAATGCCCTCTCTAACATAGAGCGCAACCCCTCCACCAATTTGATCAGCTCTATCCTTACAACATCGTTTGTACCAAGGTATCACAGTGTCCCACTGGTTGTCCTCCTTCCACCATGTCTCTGAGATTTTTTATTTGTCATTTCTTCTATACCACCCCTTCCCGAGATCAGGGGAGGTTTACATTTTAAATAGCATTATTACATGGAACATTTAACAGTTGGTGGGTTCAACAAAGTAACAAAGTAACTTAACTATGTACATACAGCTGTAGCTTGGATTATTTACATGGGTGAAGTGCATTAACTATATGATACAATGGGTGGTGGTTATGAGGAGGGTTGGGTTTGGGATTGTTCTATGGAGGGAGTGCTGTTTCTTGTGTTATCTCCATGATACTGGATAAAGAGGAAGGTTTTAAGTTCCTTCCTAAAGGTGTTTATGTCTTTGATGTTGCGGGGGGTGGCTGGGAGGGCATTCCATAGCAAAGGTGCCACAAGGGAAAAGGCATGATTGCTCGTGGATTGTTTAGCCTTTCTGAATGTGTGGGGAATCAAAAGTGTATTTTGTGATTGTTGTCTTCTAATTCTTGTGATTGGAGCAAAAGTGATCAGGGTTGAGAGGAATGATGGAGCAAGGTTATTAGTGAGTTTGAAGACAGTCATGATCATTTTGTATTTTACTCTACTCATAATGGGCAACTAATGTAAGTCATAAAGTAGTGGCGTTATGTGATCTGATAGGCACGCTTTACAGATAATTCTCGCAGTAACATTTTGTGCAATTTGTAGTAGATACCAATCCTATCTAACTTCTCATTTGATGCTATATATTCTAACTACCCTATTTTTTAGACTTCTAGCATTTGCATACAAGCATTGTAGAGACTATTTTATTCATATTAATCTGATTATTGGTAGGCGGGGTAATTTGGAATCTTTAAGCGCTGTCTGCTCTGTACTCAAGAGCATTTGGGCTACATTTGTCTTTATTGGAACCTCTCTGCTGATGTGCCCTAACTTCATTTTTTTGGTAGTATCCTTCAAGGATACATTGTTCCAAACCATGGGCTCTTGGGCGACTGTCGGCTTTCCCCTATTATCTAGTTTAAAAGCTGCTCTCTCTCCTTTTTAAAGGCTAATGCCAACAGCCTGGTTCCATCCCAGTTAAGGTGAAGCCCATCCCTTCGGAAGAGCTCCTCCTTTCCCCAGAATGTTCCCCAGTTCCTAACAAAACCAAAACCCTCATCCTTGCACCATTGTCTCATCCACGCACCATTGTCTCATCCACACATTGAGACTCCGGAGCTCTGCCTGCCTTTTGGGTCCTGCATGTGGAACGGCAAGCATTTCGAAGAACACTACCCTGGAAGTTCTGGATTTCAACTTCCTAACTAAAAGCCTAAATTTAGTCTCCAGAACTTCCCTACCACATTTTCTTATGTCACTGGTACCGACATGTACCAAGACAGCAGACTCCTCCCCAGCACTATCTATGACCTTGTCTAGGTGGTGGGTGAGGTCCGCTACCTTTGCACCAGGCAGGTATGTTACCAAGCGATCCTCATGTCCACCAGCCACCCAGCTATCTACATGCCTAATGATCGAATCACCAACTATAATGGCTGTCCTAACCCTTCCCTCATGGGCACATAGCCCTGGAAAAACTTCCTCGGTGCGAGAGGGTTTTACATCACGTAGAGGACAGGTCCTAGCTATGGGATCACTTCCTGCCACACCAGGGTGATGCTCTCCTGTCACATGACCTCTCTTCTCCATGGCAACAGGGATGCTGCCAGACTGGAGGTGGGACTTCAGGACTATATCCCTGTAGGTCTCGTCTATGTACCTCTCTTGTCTTCCTTATATCTTCCAAGTCTGCTACTCTTGCCTCCAGAGATCGGACTCGTTCCCTGAGAGCAAAGAGCTCCTTGCATCTTGTGCACACGTAAGACCCCTCACCAACTGGGAGAAAATCATACATGTGACACTCAATGCAAAAGACTGGAAAGCCCCCATCTCGCTGCTGGACTGCTGTCTGCATCTTAGTTTTAAGGTTGTGTTTTGATGTTTAAGTTCTTTACTTACTAATGGTTGCTGGGATACGTATACTAATAAAACTATACCTAATATTTTTAATGTACTTTGTTCACCTGAAGTTTAATTAATCTCAGGTCCTTAACGTATACTGATGAGAATAAACAGCTGCACCTGAGAGTGAATATGGCACCTCCTTTCCTTTAAAAGGTTTAAGCACCTATAAAGCTATGATTATCCCAGGGGTGGGTGGGTGTCAGGGGAGGGAGGGAAAGAAGACTTATTAAAAGTTGGCTGTTACACAGTACCCTGTCCTGTGCTAAGGTAATCTGTGACGAATCTCCAGGGGGAGTCCCACAGCCCTTATTGGATAGAGAGAATCTTGGGTTCTAAATTTAACCAGAATGTTCTCTTCTGTGTTTTAAATTTAAACTGAAAGTTCTTTGCTGCAACTAGGCCCTGATTTAACAAATACACTGGGTTCACAGATTAATCAGCTTTAATCTAAAGAATTCCTTTTTCCCAAAATTTAGAAAAATTCCCAGAAGTAAATACTTACAATTGCAAATCTCTAACCAGAAGTAGCAGTTCCCTTTTGTAGTCCTTCACTTTCCTCCATTGAAAAAACGGACCATTTAACCCTACTCTGTCTTCTGTCTTTCCCAATCCACAATAAGACACTATTCCTATCCCATGTTTTTTTAAATTTCCTCAGGAGGCTTACATGGGGGGGGGGGGCTTTGAATGCTTTCTGAAAATCCAGTTAGTGTAGTGTATCAACCTTTATCCTCATGTTTATTTACACCTTTCAAAAAAATGTAGAAAATTAGTGAAGCAAGACTTCGCTTGGCTAAAATCCATGTTGACTTTAACCCATTAAACCAGTGGCTCTAAACCCAGTCCTTGAGGCACACCTAGCCACTCAGGTTTTCAAGATATCCACAGTGAATATGCATGAGGTAGATTTGTATGCAAAGGCGGCAGTTTATGCAACCTATTCCATGCATATTCACTATGGATATCCTGACAATCTAATTGGCTGGGTGTACCCCGAGGAATAGGTTGAGAACCACTGCATTAAACTGCAATTTTGTTCCTTTATAATAGTTTATACCATTTTGCCCAGTGTTGATGTGTGGTTCATCGGTCTGTACTTTTCCAAATCAATCCCAGAACCCTTTTTAGAGGATGGCTAATGTAATGCCAATCTTCTGCTACCATAAACTATTTTAATGAGAGATTACAGATTACTAATAGTATATCTGCATTTTCATTTTTGTGTTCTTTCAGGACTCTGGGGTATATTCCATCTGATCCAGGTGATGGGCTGTTCCTTAGCTTGTCTATTTATTTATTTATTGATTTGTTTTTCTATAAAGAATTTTTACAAGTTACAATGAATGATAACATATAAACAGGTGGGTGCATGACAAGCAAGCAACAGAACTATTATGTCACAATCAACGAAACATTGCACACGGTGAATGGGTAATGCACCATCGTTAGTGTGGGGGAAACTTGTTAAAAAGTTGCTAAATAAAAAAAATATGCATGATAAATCGCATGGGTTTGTAAGGGGGAAGGCATTGGTAAAGTGGACTGTTAGGTTGCCACATTGTTGGTCCAAAGTGTTCTATAAATAGGTGGGTCTTTAGTTGTTTAGCTTACTATATATCTTCCAGGTTCACTAAGACTGGTTTCACTTGCTTCAGATCATCACCATCAAATACAATTTCTTGCATGAGTAGTTCCCTAATATCTTCCTCAGTAATAACTTTAGCAAAAAATTAAATTTACTCTCTCTACTATAGTCTTGTCCTCCCTGAAAGCTTTAACTCCCTCCCTTCACAGGCTTCTTGCTTTGAATATACCTGAGAAAGCTTTTGTAAGTATTTGCCTCTGGGGCAAGCTTCTTTTCAAAATCTCTTTTTGCCTTATCAATGCTTTGCGTCAGATTTACCAGTGCTCATGCTGTTTCCTTATTCTCTTCACTGGAATCTGTTTCCATTTTTTGAACTATGTGGCTATAATAGCCTCTTTCACATCACCTTTTAACTATATGGACTGTCATTTCACCTGAACTGGGCTTCCAAGATGATATTTGTGAACATCCACACATAATGTGAACTCTTGGCTTCTGTAACTGCTTCTTTTTAGTTAATTTTTTACATTTTTTTTATTATTTTCCTAATTGTATCAGTTTCCCTTTTGAAACTTAGATGCTAGTGCAGTCGATTTTATTTGTATCCTCATTCCAGTTATTAGGTAAAAAAATGTGATCATATTATGATCACTATTGCCAAGCGGTCCCAACACGATAAACTCTCTCGCAAAATTATTTTTTCCACTAAGAACTAAGTCTAACATAGCTCCCCCTCATCAGTTCCTTGACCAGTTGCTCCATGTGGCATTAGTTTATTTCATCAAGGAACTTTATCCCCCCTTCTCCTCCCCCCCAGCATGTCCTGATGCAACATTTATGCAGTACTGTAAATACCGGGGTAATTGAAGACAACTATTATTATTATATTGGCAAATGTGTTAGCTTCTCTAATTTCTGTTAATGTTTCATCACCTGTCCATTTATTCTGGCCAAGTGGACAGTGGCATACCCCTACCACTATTCTCTTTCCCTTCACACATGGAATTTCTATCCATAAAGATTCCATGGTACATTCTGTTTCACTCACTGCCCTCTTAACATACAACACCACTTCTTCACTCATTTGATCTATTCTTATCATTGTGAGATAATTTGTAACTGGATAACATATTGCCTCATTTATTATCCTCCTTCTACCAGATCTCTGAGATGCCTATTATACCTGTCTCTTCATTCAGTGCTATACATTCCAACTCTCCCATCTTATTTTTTAGGCTTCTATCATTTGTACACGAAACAATTCAAAGTATGCTTTTTGTTTACATTTATAACCTTCTTAGCAGTTTACAGGAATAATCTGCAAACTGCTATTTACTTAGGGGCACCTGGGCTACTTTTGCCTTCATTACAACCTCTCTACTGGATTCCCTAACTTCCCTGCTTCAAAGATACTTCATTTCGAACCATGTACACTTGATAGACCATCAGCTTTCCCCCAGGTCTTAGTCTAAAAGCTGTTCTCTCACCTTTTTAAATTGTTAACATCAACAGTCTGATTCTGCCCTGGTTAACATGAAGGCCAATCTTTTCAGAATAGGATCCTCTTTTCTCAAATGATACATAGTTACAGGCAATCTGTCTTATCCACGCATTAAGAGTTTGGAGGTCTGCCTGTCTCTTGAGTTCTGCACAGGGAACATTTCAGAGAATCCTAGCCTGGAAGTTTTGGATTTCAACTTCCTACTAAAATCCTTGATATGGCTTAAAGAACCTTCCTCCTGCACTTTCCTATGTCATTGGTACCCACATGTAGCAAGACAGTCGGTTCCTCCCCAACACTGGCTAAAATCCTATCTAGGTGACACATGATGTCTGCTACCTTTGCGCCAGATGGGCAAGTTACCAAATGATCTTCATGTTACCTACATGCCTAATGACTGAATCATCAACTACAATAGCCATCCTAGCCCTTCCTTCATGGACAAAAGCCCCTGGAGACACATCCTCAGTGTGACAGGATAGTGCATCACCTGGAGGGCAGGTCCTAAATGCAGAATTACTTTCTGCCACATCAAGGTAATGCTCTCCTTTCAGGAGACATTTCTCTTCCATGGCAGCACAGAGGCTGCCAGAATGATGTAGGACTTCTCTACTATGCCCCTAAAAGTCTCCTCTATATACATCTCTGTCTACTTCAACTCTTCCAAGTCTGCTACTCTAGCCTCCAGGGATCATTACCTGAGAGCCAGGAGTTCTTTGCACCAAGTGCAAACATATGATCTCTCATCAAATGGGAAATAATAATACATGCGATACTCTGTGCAAAAAAAAAATGGATAGCCCACATCTCACTGTTGGATTGCTGTCTACATCTTAGTATGGTAAACTGCTTAGTTATTTTAGAGTTGCTAAGGAAGTAGGGATACTTAAGCTTATTAGTTATATTGTATGCTATTTATTTTATGTTTGCTTCAAGACGAAATATAAGGACCTATAACTAATCTATTCCTAAAAGCTAACTCACTGATGAAAATAGCTAATTAAACCTAGAGGTGAAAAACTTACCACTTAGCCCCTTAAATGGCTTAACAGCTTATAAAGCAATGATTGAACCTGAGGCAGGTGGAAGATGGGGTGGGGAGGTAAGAAACAATAAAGCTCTACTGCTAAACTAGACCTTAACTGATTTTATAAAAAGCACACAAATTTCAAATAGTCATGAAATTTCATTTTAACCCAAATCTCCTTTTCCTCCAAGTTTTGACACATCTTCCCAGTAGGTAAATACTCACAAGTGTCGATTTCTTCCCAGCAGTAGCAGGTCCTGTCTCTGCATTCCCTCAACATGAAGCTATGCCTAAGACTCATAGGTAAATGAGGCCTGAAGTTCCCTTACTCTAGCTAAATGAACTGCCACTAGAAAGAGAACCTTCCAGGTAATATGCCTGAGCATAGCAGACTCCAATGATGGCTTCAAAAGTGATATAAAGGACAACAGTGAGGTTCCTTGGCACAGGAGGCTTCTTTAACAGGGGTCTGAAACGAAGAAGCCCTTTCATAAATCAAGAAATAAGACTCCCAGTGTCCTATCAACCAAAGCATAATAGGCCAAGAAAGTGCAGAGATATACTCTGATGGAGGATGTTTGAAACCCTATCCCAGGTGTGTCAAAGTTCAGTCCTTGAGGGCTGCAAACAGACCAGATTTTCAGAATATCCCTAATGAATATGCATTAGAGATTTGCATGTCCACTGCCTCTACTACATGCAAATCGTTGATGCATATTCATTTGGGATACTCTGAAAATCTAGACAATAGAGAAGGTATTAAGAATTGATTGTCCTGTCTCAGTTGGAATTTAATGAATACAGGATGGTGCACTTGCTGTGGTTGTCTTTAGAACAGCTGGTAGGTTCTTCTACAGTAATAACTCTGGCAGTATTGAAATGAATTGATACAACTGAAGGACAAGTTAGTTCTTAACCAAACAGAAGAGAGATGTTTAGAGCAGTGATCTTTTATCCTATCCACTGTCCCTTTCACTTCTTCAGATAAGGAGACTCCCACTTGGTGTGGACATCTTCACATAGGCCAGAGGCATGCAACCAAGCTACATACCTGGAGGCACTGGCCAAAGCTGAAATTCTGGAGATATGTTGAATATATTATTTGCTGTGCATATAAAATTGGTTCCACACATCAACATTCTGTGACGAGAGGCTGGAAGAGAGACTGTACTTTTGAAAGATGGTACGCATTTACATAAAGCTCATGACTGGCAATGCAAGCAGATAGCATGTCCATTGTCCACCTTGCCGAAAATGACTCAAGCGATGTGAAGATTTACCAGGAGGACATTTGGAAGTTCTACACTTTTGCTTTCAAATCACAGCGCAAGCCTCACTTGTAGATGGTAGACAATGCACCCTATGGGTTTAAATAATCAAGTTGAATGGCACTGGTCTTATTAACCAATCAACAAGTATGGCCCTTTTAAGAAACTGTGCATGCACCACATTTTTGAATGAAATCCTTGCTGAAAACTAGAATAGGTTATTGACAAGAATGTAGAAAAAGCTTTTAACTGCAATATTTTGTCAACTGCATAGAGCTCCCTAATGAAACCAAAATATTGGTGAAGCTGTCGAATGAGGTTAGAGATGGCTAAGGAGATTTGCACAGACCAAAAACTTGATGAGCATAAATACTGGACCGGATAAAAAATAAGTTCTAGAATTATTTAAGAATTGTTCACAAGGACAAGGTTTTACTTTTGTTGCACTACAAGAGAAAATGTTTCTTTAAAAATAGCTTCATTGGAGCAAAGATGAGGTTAACAGTCAGGTTTCTATACATATTAGAAGTAATATTGATAGGTGAGCGCCCACAAAGACTCCTGGATGACAAGACTAGGGATGCCAAGAGTGCCTCTCTTGGAGCCATGCATTGTTTGGGGCATGTTCATGCTGAGAGCCCAAGGACTGCCCCTTCATGGGCTGAGACCCGTAGGATGAACAAGCCCTACCCAGCCCTAGTAGTCTAAGGGTGTCTTCTGGCTCCATGCACAGCCCTACAAGAGAAACTCCTGGCATCTCTAGGCTCTATGTCCATGAGTCTCTGTAGGCAAGTCTCCCTAAGGTCTATCACCAATATCTCTAGACCCACCCCAGAGTAAATCCAGCCTTAAAAGGAGAGTCTGCTCAGCTGCAAATTGGTGGCAGCATCCACCTATTAATTGCAGAGCCAGAGCTACTGACTGGATACTATCACAACCGCCATGGACTTGGAAAGCACAGTTACTTACCTGTAACAGGTGATCTCTGGGAACAGCAGGAATAAGTCTTCACATGCCTGCGCGGGAACACTCCCCAGCGTCCAATCAGAAAGCTTTTGGGAGCATCCCACAGCGCCTGTGTGCTGCCTTCCCAACTGTCTCTCCTCAGTTGAGTTTTATAGCTGAGACAAGAGGGAGAGAGAGAGGGAAAAGGAAAAAGATAGAGAGAGAGAGACAACTCCTTAGGGGAGGTGGGAGGGTTGTGAAGACTTATTCCTGCTGTTCCCAGAGATCACCTGTTACAGGTAAGTAACTGTGCTATCTCCAGGAACAAGCAGGAATGAGTCTTCACATATGGGGACTCCCTAGCTTTTGATGCCAGGGAGAGAGCCCATAAGTTGTGTGTCCCTGGAACAGGGCTGCACTTCCCCACTTGGATCTCTGGCATCCCATGAGGGATGGTGGGTAGGAGTTGATTAAGTATGGAACAGGTGTTTGAGGACAGCCTGACCAAACAAGGCATCCTGGCAGGAGTCCTTGTCCAAGCAGCAATGGGCTGTGAAGGTATGAACCGAGGCCCAAGTAGCTGCTCGACAGATGTCGTCAATAGACACAGAGTTCAGATGAGCCATTGAGGCTGCCATGGCTCTCACATTGTGAGCTGTGAAATGGCCTTCCAGAGAAATGTTCTTGCTCTGGTAGGCAAAAGAAATACATTGGGCAATCCAGCTGGAAAGGGTTCTCTTGGAGACTGGTTGTCCCAAATGAGAAGGATAAAAAGCAACAAAGAGTTGAGAAGACTTTCTATGTTGCTGTGTCCTCTGTAGGTTAAAAGCCAGAGCTCTTTTACAGTCCAGGGTATGAAGATTCCTCTCTGCACTTGATGCATGAGGTCCTGGAAAAAAGACAGGTAGGTAGACCTCTTGGTTGAGGTGAAAAGGTGAAACCACCTTAGGCATGAAATGTGGATTAGTCCTAAGGACCACCTTGTCATGATGGAACCTTGTATAAGATGGATTAGCTACTAGTGCTTGCAATTCACTGATGCGGCGTGCTGATGTGATTGCAATGAGAAAGATAACCTTCCAAGAAAGGTATTTCAAGGGGGTAGTAGCTAAAGGTTCAAAAGGCGGCTTCATAAGCTGACCAAGAACCAAATTTAAGTCCCATGCCACCGGAGGTGGTCTAATGGGAGGCTTTGTTAAAAGGAGGCCTCTCATGAGCCTCGCTACAAGGGGATGAGAGGAAACAGGTTGTCCATTTAGAGGCTTGAGGGAAGCTGCTATAGCACTCAGATGGACTCTTACTGAATTTGTCTTAAGGCCTGCATTAGACAGATGAAGGAGATACTCCAGCAACGATTCCAGACGTATGGCACGGGGGTTAAGACCCTTTTCAGAACACCAGATGGTAAACCTTTTCCACTTGAAGGCATAAGAACGACTAGTGGAAGGTTTTCTGGAAGCATAAAGAACATCTTTCACTTGCTGAGAAAGATGAAGATCCTGGAGATCTAGGCCTTCAGCAACCAAGCCCTGAGATGCAGAGACTTGGAATTGGGATGCCACAACTTTCAGTCCTCCTGAGAGAGGAGGTCTGGAGCAGACCCTAACTCTAGGGAGGGAGCTTGAGGAGATGTAGAAGAGGGTACCACACTTGCCGTGGCCAATGTGGAGTTATGAGAATCATGTGGCCTCTGTCTCTCTGAAGCTTGAACAGGGTTTTGGGAATTAGGGGAATGGGTGGAAAGGCATACAGGAAGTCTTGACCCCAGTGAAGGAGGAAAGCATCCCTTGCCTGAGCCCCCTGAGCCGGAGTTCTGGAACAGAACCGGGGAAGTTTGGCATTCCACGGACTTGCAAAGAGGTCTATGTCCGGGGTTCCCCAAATTTGAAAAAATCTTGGATACCTGGTCCATATGTAGGGACCACTCGTGTGGAAGCAGAACTCGACTGAGTCTGTCTGTCCAAGAGTTTTGAACACCTGGAAGATAGACCGCCAGAAGATGAATGTGATGCTCTCTGGTGAGGGCCCACAGTCGTAGAGCTTCGTTGCAAAGCGACAGAGAGCCAGTTCCTCCCTGCTTGTTTATATAGAACATGGCTACCTGATTGTCCGTGTGGACAAGGACTGTCTTGTGGCTGAGCAGGGTGTGGAAAACTCGCAGAGCAAGGAAGATTGCTCTGAGTTCCAAGAGATTGATATGTAGACACGTCTCCTGTGGGGACCAGATGCCCTGGGTGGAGAGGTCCTGAAGATGAGCTCCCCAGCCCATTGGAGAAGCATCTGTTGTAAGAGTTGCCTGGGGTAGAGGCTGTTGAAAAGGAGACCCCAGCAACAGGTTTTGAGGGGACTTCCACTACTGGAAGGACAAAATGAGGCGATTTGTGTTTGCTATTTTGTCTGACAGGCAGCCTAATGCCTGGGTCCATTGGGTGGATAAAGTCCACTGAGCTGCTCTCATGTGAAGGCAAGCATATGGTACCACATGAACTGTGGATGCCATGTGGCCTAGCAACTAACATTTCTTGAGCAGTTAGTAGGGGTTTTGACTCTGCTTGAGAAGCTAACTGCATCAAGTGAAGGCAACGGGCTTGAGGAAGATAGGCCCTTGCCCTTGTGGTATCCAACAACGCCCCTATAAACTCCAGGGACTGAGTAGGGATCAAATTGGATTTTGGGATGTTTATTACCAGCCCTAAATATTGAAGGATACGCGTTGTGCAGGTTAAAGCAGTCTTGGCCTCTGATTGAGTGGGAGCTCGAATGAGCCAGTCGTCCAGATAAGGGAAGACAAATATTCCCAGGGTGCACAGAAAAGCAGCAACCACTGCCATGCATTTCGTGAACACCCTTGGTGCAAAGGGGAGCACTCTGCATTGATAGTGCTTCTCCTGGAAAAGGAACCGAAGGAACCTTCTGTGAGTTGGATGGATGAGAACATGAGTGTACGCATCCTTGAGAACAAAGCCAATCCTGACTCTGAAGGTATGGCAGCTGAGTTCCTAGAGAAACCATCTTGAATTTTTCTTTGACTAGGAATCTGTTCAACTCTCTGAGATCTAAATTGGGTCTGAAGCCCCCTGTTTTCTTTGGGATAAGAAAATAGGGGGAGTAGAACCCTGTGCCCTGTTGTTGAGAAGGCACTTCCTCTATTGCCCCCTGGGCTAGAAGGATGGCAACCTCCTGCTGTAGCAGGCTGAGGAGGGAGGTTGGAGAATTGAACTGGTGCACTCTTGTGAGAGGGGGCAAGCTGGAAAAATGAAGTTTGTATCCCTCTCTTATGATGGAGAGTGTCCAATGCTCTGCTGTGATTTGCCCCCATCTGGGAGCAAAGTGACATAACCTTCCTGGAATGGTGAAGGGCTCTGGTCCTTCTAGAGCCAGGAAGGCTAAGTTCTCTAGCAGAAAGTCAAAGACCCTGAGGGGGCTGAGACTGCTGGGCTGGAGCAGGCCTCGCAGTCTTTGCCTTGGTCTGTTTGGAGGATTGCTGACGTTTGGAAGGGAACTGAGCTGCAGAAGATGCTCTCTGACTATAAGCAGGATAGGATCTTCCCTTTTTAGAAAAAGGTGTTTTCTTGAACAACCTTTTTTTAGCAGGAGCAGCTGTAGATTTGGATAGTCTATCCAAAGCAGAATTTTCAGCATCCATCTGATTGGCTTTTGCTTGCCAATCCTTACCAAACAGATTTTCACCTGTACAAGGGATATTTCCCAACTCATCTTGGACCCAGACCTCCAAATCAGATGCTTGAAGCCAAGCAATCCTATGTGCACCTATAGCTACAGCTGAGGCTCTGCTTACGCATTCAAAGGAGTCGAAAGCTGCACGGTTGGAGAATTTGGAGATATCCTGGGCATGTTTGAGCCCAGTGAGAAATTCTTGCCTTTTACTGTCAGACATAAAAGGACTTAAAGTCTGCAAACGGTCAGTGACTTCTTTTAAGAACATTCCCATGTAGAGACTATAAGAATTAATTCTCGCAGCAAGCATGGAAGCTTGGAAGACTCTTCTACCAAGAGCATCCAGGGTTCTACATTCACGTCCTGGAGGATTAGAGGCATATCTCTTGGCACTTCTAATCTTTCTCATTACAGACTCAACCACAATAGAGTGGTGAGGGAGCTGAGTTTTATGGAAACCAGGACAAGGAGGGACACGATACATGGTGTCCAACCTGCGAAAATGAGGAGAGGTGGTTAGAGGTGCTTTCCACATCCTTAACATGAGATCATACAGAATCTCATGAATAGATAAGGTAGCTGCCTCCTTAGGAGTTTTAGGATATTGCAAAATATCTAACTTCTTGGCTCTAGGTTCTGACTCAGGGGCCACTGTGACAAAGAGACCCCTGGCCACCTCTCTGATAAAGTCTTGAAAAGACAAGTCCTCTGGAGGAGACATCCTTCGCTTAGGCGAGGACTCCTCCTGTGGAAGAAGCATCCCTGCATCGACAGATTCTTCAGAATCCTCAGAGTCATCAGAGGAATCGAAGTATCGTCTGTCTGGATGCTCTTGCAAAGCCCAATACCTGTACCGATGGAGATCGGTACTGGAGAGCTACAGAGGGCAGGGTACCAGCATGGCGGACACCGATGCCGATGTCGATGCCACCAGTACCAGTACCGGTGCCGATGGCAATGCCAGAGCCGGTACCGGGATCCCGGTACCGGTGGCATCGGCATCGGTGTCCGCCATGCCGGTACCCTGCCCTCTGTAGCCCTCCAGTACCGATGACGATGCCAGAGCCGGTACCGACGGAGTAGTCTGTTGCGGTACCACGGGCGTCGATGCCACAAGGAAAGCCGCTAGACGGCGTTCGATGGACAGAATCCTCTGATCCATCGACGCTGCCAATGCCTGGAAGTCGGTACCGGTGGAAGCCACCGGTACCCCAGAGCATGGCACCAGGAGATCTGTCGAGGCCACGCCATCGAGATCATCCTGGAACCCCGATGATGATGCTTTAGAGGCCGAAGCCTCCCGCCGGGGTAATTTCGCCGGTACAGAATCCTCTAGGGCAAGGCCGGAGGCATCTCGATGCTTAGCAGGAGATTTGCCCTTCGAGGACCGACTGGATTTGTGTTTAGTTACCTGAGATCCATGTGAGGAAGAAGAAGCCCTGGAAGACATCGATGCCACCGAAGCCGCATCAGAGGGAAACAGGGTACTGAGCTTTGCAGCTCGGTTCTGTCGATCTCTCTTAGACATCATGGAACAGGACACACAATCTGTAATGGAATGGTCAGGGCCTAAACACTTTAGACACCAGTCATGGGTGTCGTGACGGAAATAGTACCGCCACATTTTGTGCACTTCTTGAAACCTGAGGCAGGCTTTTCCATGTTGAAGGAAAAGGTTTTGGGCCTAAGGCCCAAAACTGAAGTATACTTGAAGAAAAATGAATAGAAAAAAGGTGGTTGTTTTGTTTTTTTTAAAAAGGAAAAGAATAACAACCGGCAGTACCGGTATAGCGTCGAAGAAGGCAGACGCAACAGAAAAGAAATAAAGGAAAAATAAGGAAATTCTTCTGCGGTGACAGGAAAACGACCTGCTGGCTCCGCGGAAAAAGAACTAAGAGACAGTTGGAAAGGCGGGAAGGCAGCATGCAGGCGCTGTGGGATGCTCCCAAAAGCTTTCTGATTGGACGCTGGGGAGCGTTCCCGCGCAGGCTCCGTCGGTACCGACGTACCCATATGTGAAGACTCATTCCTGCTTGTTCCTGGAGATAAGATTTTGATCAAGATGTAGAGAGCACTAGCCACATAGGCGGTCTGCAACTCCAATCATGCAGCCTCTATGCTGGACCCAACGTAGAAGAGTCTGGGCCACCAACCCCACACACAGTGCTGCATGACTGCCTTTGAAGTCATCACCTTAGACTTTCTTAAGGAGGGCCTCTACTCTCCTATCACAAGACCCCCTGAGTGCAGTGTCCCCCTTCAATAGGATAGTTGTGTGCTTCGCAGTCGCAACCAGGACTCGTGCGCTTGGTTGGTACCTCATCTCTACCACCTCCACAAGGAGACTATTCCATGCATCCACCACTCTTTCCGTAAAGAAATATTTCCACATATTACTCTTGACGCTATCACCTTTCACCCTCATCCTATGTCCCCTCATAGCAGAGCTTGCTTTCAATCGAAAGAGGCTCTCCTCCTGTGCATTTATGCCATGGAGGTATTTAAATGTCTGAATCATCTCTCCTCTATCCTGCCTTTCCTCTAAAGTAAACATATTAAGATCCTTAAGTCTGTCCTCTCCCTATACACCCAAGCATCCTTCTAGCTTTTTCTGTCACCTTTTCTACCTGTGTAGCTACTTTAAGACTGTCAGACACGATCACACCCAAGTCCCACTCTTCTTTTGTGGACAGAAGTACTTCACCCCCTATACTATATTGCTCCCTTGGATTTTTGCAGCCCAAATGCAGGACCCTGCATTTTTTAGCATTAAATCTCAGCTGCCAAATTCTAGACATTCTTCAAGCTTAGCTCATGTTGTTATCTACAGCTTCCTGGGTGTCTACTCTATGGCAGATTTTGGTATTATCTGCAAAGAGGCAAACTTTACCTGACAGCCCTTCCACAATATCACTAACAAAGATGTTAAAAAGAATTTATATTTATATTAAAAAGAATGGATATTTATATTTATGTTAAAAAGAATGGATACTATATTTATGTTAAAAAGAATGGATATTTATATTTGTTAAAAGAAAAGTAATGGCCTGTAACATGTGTAAATGTTTGAAAAATAATAATAAAAATTCTAAATTTTAAACATAGAAACATAGAAATATAGAAATATGATGACAGAAAAAGACCACATGGCCTATCTAGTCTGTCCTTCCATATCAACAACTACAACAGTCCCCTTTTTACCTTTAGAGATCCTCTGTATTTGTCCCATGCTTTTTTGAATTCAGTTACTGTCTTCATCTCTACCACCTCCACTGGGAGACTATTCCATGGATCCACTACTCTTTCCATAAAGAAATATTTCCGCATAATTTTAAAAAAGAATAGGACCAAGGACAGATCCCTGAGGCACTCCACTGGTAACCCTCTCAGAGTGAGCTCCATTTACCTGCATCCTTTGTCGCCTCCCACTCAACCAATTTCTAACCTAAGCAGTAGCTTTAGGGTCTATCCCCTACAGTGCTCAGTTTGTTTATAAGTTGCCTGTGTGGAATGGTGTCAAAGGCTTTACTGAAATCTAGTACACCACATCTAGAGCTCTACCTCGGTCCAACTCCCTGGTCACCCATTTAAAGAAATTGATCAGATTTGTCTGACAAGACCTGCCTCTGATGAATTCATGCTGCCTCGGATCCAGAACAGCCAAGATAGGACCCTAGGGCCCTTAAGGCCCAGCTCAGGAGCTTCCCACAGACAGACTACCAGCTGTTGAATAAGGAGAAGAAAAGCCAGAAGGGTGCCTGACACCCCCTAAAACTGAGTCTACTAGTGAAGCCTGTACAGGAAGAGGCTCTGCAACATGCAAAGCTTCCATTGTATCTTGAATAAAGTAGAAATGTCTCCCAATAAAACAGGTGGGTCACAGAAGGATCCCCACCCTGCCAAAGGGGAATTACTCTCTTTCTTCCTCAGACTCGCCGCCTGGAGAAAAGATTCCTCCTCTACATCCCAAGCAACCCCTGTAGGGGATAAGACTGGGCTCCTCGAAAAACTGGCAGGTGAAAGAGCACAGCGGAGATGCCTAACCCCCTGGCCTATAGAGAAAGAGGTATCAGAGGACCCTCGACCCCATTAGGGAAAGCCTGGGCCTCACACCTTCTCAGAGGGGACTGCCCAATAGTTAGCAAGGACTAAGAACTGTTTCAGCAGCTTCTGCACAAGCTATTAGAAGGAAGGGGCCCTGTGACCACAGAGGCCTTATATAGGCCCATAGGCTTGCGGCTGCGGCCATTCCACCACATCCCCTCTTCTGCTGAGACCATGTTACCATATATAAAGGTCACAGAACCTGCCAAGGAGGAAAAAAAATTTTTAAAAAGGAGGGAGGAGCACAGCCAAGGCACCAATCATGGCACTGGTCCCCACCCATGAGGGATCCTGAACATGCCACAAAAAAAAATAATCCTTGAGGAAATCCTGTAGCATATGGGGCAAAATACTATTAGCCACGGGGAAAAAATCCCCGCTGCAATCTGCATCGGGCTTTGATTAAGCACAGCAATGACCTGAAGAAAATAAACTGCAAAATAACGCCTGCTGGAGAAAACTAAAAACAAACAGAGTGAAAAGGAAACCCCGAAAGGGAAATCCAAAATTGTCAGACCGGTGGGTGAAACCTGAGAAGGGAGGCCCAAGCCACCCACAGAGGTCTCCTGATGAAGAGTTGTATTTTTTGTTGCTGTTTTCTTTTTTCTTTTTTTTTTAATTCAGAGCCTTTTTATTGCAAGCAAACAGCTCCATTGAAATCAATGAGGAAAGAAAAGGAAGAAAAATAAACAGACAAAATTAGCAAGCAGATATAGATAGGACAGCAAGACAGAGGAGAAGCCCGGCCCAATTTACCAACCCTCTCAGGGGCCTCAAGAAATCCTCCTGCCTGTTCTCCAGCCCACCAAGCGCTAGGAAACCATGGGCAGCAGTGCTGGACGCAGGGTAAGCTGTAGGCTCAAGGAGACAGGGGTGCACCCGAGCTCCAAGCAAACAGTGGCCTACAGATCTCAGTCACACTGGCCACAAGACCATGATCAGAGCTAGGGGAGTCAGGCCTATTTGTACTGCTGCACCAGTCCACACAACTTGCCACTTGCTGAAGGCAGACAATACTGGCTTTTCTCAGTGCTGCACCAGCAGATATATCTAGTGATGACATCGCTGAAAGTTGCTTCAGTCTGCCTCCACCTGCTGGCAAGGGAGCATAACCCACTCATCTGGACTGGTCTAGCAGAATGATACAGAAATGCATGTTACTGCCCTCCAATATGCATTTCTGTAACACACTTTGGTAAACTACTCCCCACAATCCATGCAGAATTTTAACACTTCTGTAAAGAATTTATTTTTGTATGCTGAATTATTCCAGGAGTAGAACTGACTCATCTTATGCTTGATTTTGGAAAGGCAAGTAATCAAATGTAAAATACAAACCAGTGATAAAGACAGGTCGGAGATAAAAAGCAGAAAAAAATGAAGGTGAATCTTGAGTAGTTTTCTGAAGATTCTATATGACTAGACAAGGAAGAAAGAACAGAAACCAGTGGGCAGAGACTGGCTGCATCAAGCTTCTAGTAAGGCTGATGTAAGGGTTATAGCCATGGTTGTTCCACCCTATGCTAATATTATGTATGGAGGGTGTGATGTTTCTGACAGCAGCTTCACTGATTCTGATGACTGCATGGATTACTAAGACATAGGAGGGAGCATGGGTTGAAATACTAAACTGGAAGATGGCAAGGCCTGGAACAGTACTACTATTTATTTATTTAATGCTTTTATATATCGCGCTCTTTAAAATCAGTGCGGTTTACAGATAACATTTTGTACAGAATAGTAAGAGCCTGCTCTGCACTTACATCGAACGGATAATACAACTTGGATTTAGAAATGGGGTAACTATATACAGATTATTTACTAGCAGTGATGGTGGTGTTCAATACTGTAATGAAATTTAAGCATGTGTGGGAAGAGTTGAGAGGTCAGGCAAGAGACATGAGGATGGTGCTGGTGATGATTTAAGTATGGGATTTTTTTTTAAAGTATTTAGCTCACGCCTTTCCAGTAGTAGATCAAGGCGAGTTACAATCAAGTACTGTAGGTATTTCCCTGTCCCTGGAGTGCTTAGAAACTAAAGTTGTACCTGAGGCAATGGAGGGTTAAGTCAGGGACTGCCTGTCCACTAGGCAGCTGCCTAAGGCGGCAAACCTGTATGTGTGGTAGGCCATGTGCTTCGGGGCACATGACCTGCCGCTTCTGACTCCCCTCTTTAAGTAATTCTAGACCATTCTATGACCCTTATTGAACACTCATGACTTCCTTACAGGCTTCCAGACCTTAGTCTTCCCATATTTGGATTACTAGAATATTATCTTACAAGGTTTACCAGGTTATGCGCTCCACCCTTTACAGTTGGCCCAGAACACTGCAGCTCGGATCCTAAATGGAGCAATCTGTTCAAAATATAAGGCCTTGCTAACTATTTCACAATATCCCATAACCTTTCCTTGAGTTACTTACAATCTCTTTTACATAAGACACCAGATACCAGAACAGCCTCAACATTACTGCATAAGAGGAAAAGCAGCCAGGCCATCTCGAATCGAGCATTCTCACATTATGCACGTCTTGATGACTGTCGGGCCACACATGACCTTGACGAGTTCCACAAGAAGCTGAAAACTCATCTGTTCATCGAACAATTTGGTACTGAAGGCTAGAGATCTTAAGACAACTTGGTAAAGAAGTCTAACACTGCTCACCCTAGACTCTTCATAGGATACAGGACGCCATCGTCCTGGTACCTGTCCTGACCGCTATGCATAAATAGTGAATTTTACATTACCTGGTTCCATCCATTGCTCGCACTATGTATACTGCTCACTCACATTATTTACTTGCCATGTATGTTAACTGCCACCTACACCTCTATGTTTTTTTATTTTTATTTATTTACAAATACTTATATACCGCACTTTCCCATGGATCAGGTGCAGTTTACAATGAACAAAAGTATGTATGGGTGTGACATTTTACAGATACCCCTTCATAGTACATAGAAAATGTGTAAACCTTTACATTAATACTTATAGCATGATTACAGTGATTATGTTTATACTTATATGTTTGCATGTTATGTCCATATGTTCCATGGAAACGTTAAATTTCGTTTAACCTTGTAACCTGTAAACTGCCTTGACACTTTGATAAGGTGGTATATAAAAGTAGCCAAATAAATAAATCAATGTGCACCATGGCAAAAAAATAGTAATTACACTTATCTGGTAATTGTAGTTCCTTGAGAGACGACAGCTTAGTCCTCCACCAATGGGTAGTGCACCTCCTCCTGCAGCTTGGAGACTGGACCAATCAAAACTCTGCATTCCTGCAAGTAGTGTGCTGGCATTCCATATCAGCTCCAGTGAACTATTGACAAAGCAGACTCAAAAGAGCAACAAATAAGTAGCCAATACTAAAAAATTATTGTAAACTGCTTAAGAACTGTGGAACGGAACACTCCGCAAAAGTACATAGGGAGTCATCCCGAAGGGAAGTCCGCCACGTGCCCCCCCCCCCCCCCCCGCCTGCCGAGCCAGAGCCAGTCTGCGAGAGAAAAGGAATAGACAAAGTAGTTAGACGGAACGGAAGAGGCGAAGGTAAACTGGATATACTTACCCGTACCAACTGCATCCCAGGCTGAACGCGTGCCGCGCCAAGGCAGACACCCAAGGGCGGGACTGAGGACTAAGCTGTCGTCTCTCAAGGAACTACAATTACCAGGTAAGTGTAATTACTATTTCCTTATCGTTCCTCCAGCTTAGTCCTCCACCAATGGGATGTAACAGAGCAGTACTAACGGGAGGGACCCTGCCAGCCGGCACGCAAGACCGCCGACCCAAAACAGGCATCCCCCGCCGCCAGAACATCAAGCCGATAATGCTTGCTGAACGTATGCAAAGACGACCAAGTCGCCGCCTTGCAGATCTCCAGCGGCGGCACCAAACTGTACTCCGCCCAGGAGGCCGCCTGCGCTCTAGTCGAATGAGCCCTAAGACCCATCGGAGCAGAGCGACCCTGCAACAAATAGGCAGAAACAATCGCCTCCTTAATCCACCGGGAGATAGAGGCTTTCGCCGCCGCTTCACCTTTTCTGGGCCCCCCAAACAAGACGAACAAGCGATCGGACTTGCGGAAGGAGTCGGTGACTGACAAATAACGGCGCAAAACTCTCCGGATGTCTAAGCGACTAAGCCCCCGGTCCGAAGCCTGCTCTCCCGCCACACGCAAGACGGGAAGAGACACCACCTGATTCACATGAAAGGCAGAAGACACTTTAGGAAGGAAGGAAGGAACCGGACGGAGAACCACCTTATGAGAGGAAAAGGAGAGAAAGGGTTCCCTACATGAAAGCGCCTGGAGCTCCGAAATATGCCGAGCCGAACAGATGGCCACCAAAAACACAACCTTCAGAGTCAAATCCTTCACAGAGGCCTGCGATAAAGGCTCGAAAGGCGCCCTACTCAGCGCTCGCAGCACCAAGTTAAGATCCCACGGAGGGACCGTAAGACGACGAGCCGGACGCAACCGGGCAACCGCCTTAAGGAAACGCCCCACATCAACATGCATTCCTAGAGATACGCCGTGCACCTTTCCCCGGTAGCAGGCCAGAGCCGCCAGCTGCACCCGCAAGGAGCTAGCCGCCAGACCCTTATCGAAGCCATCCTGCAAAAAGTCAAGCACCACCGGGACAGATGCCGTGGCAGCCCGGATCTGACGCCTGGAACACCAGTCCTCAAAGATGCGCCAGACGCGGACATACACGAGCGAAGTGGAATGTTTACGCGCCTGAAGCAAGGTTGCAACCACCGACTTGGAATAACCTTTCTTCCTTAGCCGCGCCCTTTCAATGGCCAAGCCGTAAGCGAGAATCTCTCCACCTGCGGCATCAGGAGTGGACCCTGAAGCAGCAGCTCCGGCGACAACGGGAGACGCCACAGAACCCCATCGAGTAAACGCACCAGGTCGGCATACCACGGATGTCTGGGCCAATCCGGCGCAATCAACAGTACTCGTCCGCGATGCGCCTCGATACGCTGGATCACTCGACCGAGAAGTGCCCACGGGGGGAAGACGTAGAGAAGACCCCTCGAGGGCCACGGCTGCATGAGAGCGTCGATTCCTTCCGACATGGGTTCCCGCCGTCTGCTGAAGAACCGACTCACCTTGGCGGAGCGGAAGGTCGCCATAAGATCCATTACGGGCATTTCCCAGCGGAGCACTAACTGCTCGAAGACGGTGGGATGCAGCTCCCACTCCCCTGCATCCACTCGCACCCTGCTGAGAATATCCGCCATCACGTTGTCTCTTCCGGCTATGTGCGCTGCCGAGATTGCTTGCAATCGCGGCTCCACCCACAAAAACAGACTCCGGGCTTCTTCCTCCATGGCCGTACTGCCGGTGCCTCCCTGTCGATTTATGTATGCCACGGTCGCGGCATTGTCGGACAGCACCCGCACCGCTCGCCACGTCAACTGAGCCTCGAAGTGCTGCAGCACCCGAAATACCGCTCTCAGTTCCAGACGGTTGATCGACCACATGCTCTCCTCCAGTGACCAGAGACCCTGCGCAAACTCCGCTCCACAATGGGCTCCCCAGCCCGCTAAACTTGCATCCGTCAACAGCGGAAGCCACTCCAGCTGCTCCAAGGGCATTCCCGCCCGCAAAGCAGACGGCTGAAGCCACCACTGCAGCACTCTCCGGACCCGCGGCGGACACGGAAGCCGTTTGCTCAAGGGGTCGAACTGATTGGACCAGCGGTGAAGAAGGGCGCGCTGTAACGATCGCATATGAAACTGGGCCCAAGGGACCACCTCCAACGTTGCCGCCATCGTTCCCAGCACCTGAAGGTAATTCAACGCCGATGGCGCCGTGAGTTTGCGGAAATTCCGCACCAGACTCTGCAGGGCCAGAACTCTCCGATCTGTCAGGAACACGGAGCCCTTTCGAGTATCGAACCGCACCCCCAGGTACTCGAGCACCTGTGCGGGCACGAGGTGGCTCTTGAGCGGATTGACCACCCAACCGAGGGACTCCAAGAAGGATACCACTTTTGCCGTGACCGCCAGGCTCTCGTCTCTGGACTTTGCGCGAATTAACCAATCGTCCAGGTACGGATGGACCAAGACCCCCTCTCTTCGTAAGGCCGCCGCCACCACCACCATAACTTTGGTGAATACGCGAGGAGCAGTAGCCAAACCGAAGGGCAGAGCCTGAAACTGATAATGTCCCCAGGGAAGAGCGAAACGTAGAAATTTCTGATGGGACGCCCGGATGGGAATGTGCAGATAAGCCTCGGTGAGATCGAGAGAGGTCAAGAACACTCCTTTCCTGACTGCGACGATAACGGATCGCAGTGTCTCCATCCGAAAATGTGGCACTCGAAGACAACGATTGACGCCCTTTAGATCGAGAATGGGACGAAGGGAGCCATCCTTCATTGGCACCACGAAATAGATGGAATACCGGCCGAGTCCGTATTCCGCTGGCGGAACGGGGACAATTGCTGCCAACTGAAGCAGCCGGCTTACCGTTTGTCGCACCTGGGAAGCCTTCTGCGGGTTGCGGCAAGGGGACAGGACGAATGAGTCCAGGACCGGCCGGGCGAGATCTAAGGCATAGCCGTCGCGGATGATCTCCAACACCCACTGGTCGGATGTAATGTGGGCCCAGGCAGAGAGAAAACCCTGAAGGCGACCTCCGAGAGGCCGAGTCTCTGCCGGGACCCGCCGCCCTTCATTGTGGCTTTCGGGCGACAGCAGAGGACGCCGCCGCAAAACCTCTACTAGCCCCCCGAAATCCACAAAAGCTCTGGTACCTAGAGGCGTAACGACCCCTCGGGGACCCTGCAAAACGGGGGGAACGAAACCTCCGAAAGTCTCTACTTTGACCTCGAAATGCCGGTGCCGCCTTACCACGTCTGGGCTTATCCTCCGGCAACCGGCCCCCCTTAGTCTCCCCCAGGTCCTTAACCAACTTTTCCAACTCTTCACCAAACAGCAGCCTTCCCCGAAACGGAAGCTTGCCGAGCCGCGCCTTTGAAGAGCCATCAGCCGCCCAATTCTTCAGCCAAAGAGCCCTACGCGCCGCTACCAGGGAACCCATACTGTTTGACAGGGCTCTGATGAGGTCATAGTGGACGTCCGCTAGATATGCCGAACCCGATTCTAAGCGCTGAAGCTCCCTCACTGCGGCATCCTCCAAGGAAGCCGACTGCCGCAGGTGCTGGACCCACCGAAGGCAAGCACGCGCGATCCAAGCACCAGAAATGGAAGCCTGTAACGCCAGTGCGTCCGCTTCAAAGGATTGCTTCAGCAAACCATCCATCTTTCGGTCTTGCGCTTCTTTCAAGGCCGCACTGCCCTCTACGGGGATCGTGGTTTTCTTAGTAACTGCGGACACCGCCGCATCAACCTTGGGGGACCGGAAGCGCTCCTTGTCCTTGTCCGCCAGTGGATACAGCTTGTTCATGACCCGGACCCCCTTAAGACCGGACTCGGGAGCATCCCACTCCACCTGGATCATCTGATCAATCACCTTGTGAATGGGGAAAACTACCTGGGTCTGACGGACCGCCTGAATGATGGGGTCTGCCGCATCCTCGTCCTCCGTTGGTTGCTCCGTCGCCAAGCGGAGCGTCTGTAGTGCTTCCGAAATCAGGGCCGGCAATTCCTCCTTACGGAACACCCGAATGATTCGAGCCTGGTCCTCGGGCTCCGCAATCTCCCCCTCTTCTAATTCATCCATGTCGACATCCATATCCAACTCCATCTCCTCCGACTCTTGCCAGTCGGCTTCAGCAAGGGAGAGATCAGCCGGGCGGGAGCGCTTGGGGGCTTTTGTCCCGCAAGCTGCACGGTCACCCACCGGTGACCGCACCTCCGAGGAAGCGACAGGCAAGGCACCACTCAGCTGCCCCTGCCGACTGCGACAAAAGGCTTGATGCATCAGCAAGACAAAGTCCGGAGAGAAGTCGTGCATGAGAGAAGAGCCCCCGAGATCCAACGGCCCACTGGCCATCCCGGGCACTGCTGACGGGGAAGAAGCAGAAGGACCAGCCACCACTGCTTCACTCTCCTCCCCCACAATAGCCCCCTGAGTATCCGGGGCCCCTGACAGTTCCAACTGCTGCTCCATAGAGAGGGAAACAGAGGCGCAGCGATGACAGACGCCCGTTTCCCCGCAGGCCCCCCTGCGGGTGCCACAGATTAAACACTGAGAGCTAGAGGGCATGGGCTCCACCAGTGCAGGGCCCGAGGAACTCTTGTCTCCAGCAAGCGCTAGGCCGAAGGCACTCCTCAGCGTGGGGTGTCACTGTTATATTATCCCACGTTTTTTGTTTTTTTTAATGGTATTCTGATTGTTAATCGGCAAACAAAAAGGGACCGCAAATCAGCAGCTGAGCAAAACGCGGGAAAAAAAAACACAAAGAAAACAAAGAAAATAAATCCCGAATCACAAGGAATAAATAAAATATTACCTTAGGGAAACTGGCAAAACCAGCAGTGCCAAGAAGAAAGGAGCACCGGAGCTGTCCGCCGACACGCGGAGGCACGGAGACCCCGAGAGCCGCGTGCTCAAAATGGCTGCGGCTCCACAGAAAAACACTTTGGCGCTCTTTTCTACGGGCGCTAGGAACCAGCCAGCCGTGCACAGGCCGGCGTAGTGGAGCGCACCCCGAACCGGTCCCTCTCACAAGAGCGAACCGAGGGAGCTGCCAAGGGCTGAATCCGCCCGTTCCGGTCCCCAGCTCAACCCCGTAGGCCAAAAGGAAAGGCAGAGAAAATGCCGCAGACTGCCCGGAGGCAGAAACCGGGCCGCTGGGGTACCGTAGCAGGAGCTCTGTCCCGAATAGTCCAGGGACAGAGATCCTCTTTGACCGGCAGTCAGGCTGCAAGGAAATCCAACGTTGGCTTGGCAGGCGGGGGAAAGCGACGGACAAACCCCCCCCTCCCCCTAGACCCGAAGCTGACAGCTGTTTCAGCCGTTCGGGAGGGGTGCTTTTTTTTATTTTTTTTTATTTTACTTAAAGAGACAGCCCAAGCCAATTAGCCAAATAAAGAAATAAATAAATTTAGCCACAATCCTGCTCCTTATCTGTTCTTCCAGTGAGTCCAGCACCTAGGCTCACTAAGTCCTCCTGCTGCGTGGAGACTGGACACACTGGAGTTGATATGGAATGCCAGCACACTACTTGCAGGAATGCAGAGTTTTGATTGGTCCAGTCTCCAAGCTGCAGGAGGAGGTGCACTACCCATTGGTGGAGGACTAAGCTGGAGGAACGATAAGGAAATCTAAGAATATTTAATGATGCCCGTCTCCGTTCTTCAGTAGGAAAAGTCACATATGATTATGGGAATGTTCATCTTTATTTCTGTGTAATAATTTTATCTTCTAGGGAAAACCTCTAATGTTTAATGAAACTAGGCAAGAAATTGAGTCAGCAGGTGAATATAGATAATAACCAATGGCAAGGCAGCATCAAAAATACTCCATATCAAGCAATGGGTTCTGAACTACCTAGGATCTCAGCATTCAACTAAAATGGCCTGCCTCTCCATAGCAAAGGCGGCATTGTAAGGGTTCAGCATCAAGGGTAGGGGATTACTAAACAGTTTAAAAACTGAGGGGGAGCTGATGGACTTGATCTTATAAGGCCAGTTTTCCTACAGAAATCAGGCTAACATAGTATTATTAGCACCACCTTATGTACAATAGAGGGAATTGGGTCCACTAGTCAAAAGAGGCAAGGATTAATATTTTCTATATCCTTACTGAAGGTTCTCACTTTCTAAATGCTTTATCTAGATGATCTGAAGCCAATGAAATTTATATTTTCCTTCAACAAGATCTAGATTCCCAAATGGAAACAAATCTTCTTCTCCTCAAAAGAATAAAATTGTTTATTTTCCTGACCATTAATGCAGGATACAAAGTCATTTGGGCCACTAAAGGGAAAGAAATATAACACACTATTCCCTATTAAGAACATAAGATATGCCATACTGGGTCAGACTAAAGGTCCATCAAACCCAAGATTCTGTTTCAAAGAGTGGCCTACTATGATCTGCACTGTTGGAGACAAGTTGCTGGGATTGGTGAACCATTGATCTCTCCTACATGGGACCTTTATATATATTCTTATGTTATTTCTCAAAGGTTTGTTTCAACATGAAGCACTGCCCATTACTTTTAAACCTTGAATTACTGGGACCAATAGGTAACTTGAAAGTGAACATGTTCACAAGTTCCTAATTAGCATACCAAGTACTATTGCTGATAGGGACTACTATTCAGCATTTTGCACATATGAAGAGCTACCAAGTTACCCAGTTCCAAGAGGGAAATTTTAAACCACTTCTGGATTTCTGAAAACCTTATCCTAATCCTGATGGAACCTGCAGCACCGATTTCAAAGGGTAGAATCAAAAGACTACACAAATACTACATTGCTTTTGTGATTTAAATTTCTTTCCTGGAGGAAGTGGTTAAGTGGCAGCTCTGCATAAATATACTGAGAAAAAGGAAGATCTGTTGACATCTTCCTGGTAAGCTAAGTGAATATATCACAGGTAATTATGTATTTAATATCCCCGTTCTGATAGGGTAGTTTAGCAGAGCACAAAGGTCGAAACCAGGGAGATTCGAGATATTTTATATCAAAATACAGAAAGCTATCCTCCCCTTGCTTTATAGCTTGTCATGCCATAAGGGATTGCGTGCATCAGTGATACCAAAAGCTATATTATCAGTAACTTAACTGCTGGCAGGATCTCCCAAGACAGACAGGTCTCAGTTGAAATGCCAGACTAAGACAAATCACCCATCGAAGCAACAGCAGTATGGAATGATGTTGTTGTTGTCAGAGAAATGTGATCCTCCACCAACAACACTGGCATTACCTATGCGGAAGAAAGGCCTAGCAATCTACTTCTGTATCTTGCCACAAAAACCCAATGAACAGTCACAACAAAACAAATTGTGATATGGTGCTAGAAGATGAGTCCCCAAGATTAGAGGGCATTCAACAGGCTACTGGAGAAAAGCTGACGATTCTTCAGAGTAAAGTCAGCATTTATGACGTGGTTGAAACAAAGCCCTCAGTAAATCCAACTGCTGATATAACTGTGCATGAAATAAGAGCCAGATGTTGCAAAGATGTCTTACATACTGGGATATGGAACATACAAAGCATGAAGTAAAGAAAGCTAGAGGTGGTCAAGAACGAAATGGAACGTGTACAACTCGATCTGCTGGGTGTCAGCAAACTGAAATGGATTGGCATTGGGCACCCTGAATCTGATGACCACATGGTCTACTATGCTGGAAATGAAAGACAAAGAAGAAATGGTGTTGTATTTATAATTAAGATAAAGCTTGTAAGAACTGTAATGAAATTCATTTACAAAGAATGCCTATCAACACAACTATTATTCAGATATATGCCCCAACAACAGATACAAAATAGGACACAGTTGATCAGTTCTATGAATAAGTACCAGCTGAAATTGACAGCATATGCAAACAAGATATACTCAGTCATGGGTGACTGGAAAGCAAAAGTGGGCAACAAAAAAGGCAATAAAGTGATTGGAAAATATGGGTTTGGCAACAGAAATTAAGCTGGAGATTTTATTTATTTATTTATTTAATAGATTTTTATATACCGCTTTATCCTTTAATCAAAGCAGTTTACAGAGATATAAAGTCTTACATCCAAACATGAGATATATCAAACACTTAAATTTCAATAAACATTGGATTACATTGGGACTCTGTGTGAGAGTTTTAGGTGGAGGGAGGGTGATTTTAGTTGGGTTATGAGAAGGGAGAACTATTTACAGGAAAGGAAGAATGTAAGTTAGAGGGTGTTGAAAAACTCAACTACTGAAGATCAGTCTAACACCTTCTTCCAACAATACTAGTAGCAACTGTACAAATGACCTTTGCCCAATGGATTGTACTAAAAACAAATTGACTACATCTGTGGAAGTCAACAATGGAAAAGTTCAATAACAACAAACACAAAACCTGGAGTTGGCTGCAATAGAGACCACCAGCTACAAGTATGCAAACTCAAGCTAAAGCTTCAAAAAAAAAAGTAAGCCACTCATGAATGCAGTAAAATAAGATCATGAAAATATACCATCGGAATTTAAAGACTGCTTGTAAAATCAATTTTCCACTTTGGCAGAGCACCAGAAGAGCTACAGGATGGCATCAAGAAAGTTGTCCTTGAAGAAATGTAAAACGTCTTGGCAAAAGGTGAAAAAGTAAAAATGGCAAAAATGGATGACAGAAAAAAACCTGAATTTTTTTCAGAATTGCAGAGAAGCTAAAGCCAGAGGAGAAAATGACCCAATAACGGAACTTAACAGAAATTTCCAATGTGCAGGAAGACGAGAAAGAGTACTAATACAATGACGTATGCAAGGAAATAGAATCAGAAACTATTAGAGGAATAAAAAAAATTGGCTTTCCTAAAGCTACAAGAGTTAAAGATAAAATTCCAGCCTCAAATTAGAATGCTAAAAGATGCTCAAGGATACACTTTGAATGAGGCTGAGAAGACCAAGAAAAGGTGGAAAGCATACATAGAATAATTATACCACAAAGATCAAGTGCATCAACAGCAATTTCAAACTGTACCTTACTATCAGGAACTGTTGGTGATAAAAGAAGAAGCTGAAGTAGCACTGAAAGCATTATCAAAGAATAAAACACCGAGCATTGATGGCATTCCCACTGAAGTATTATAGCAATCAGATGCAGCTGTTACAATACTTCAAGGCTCTGCCAGGAAATTGGGAAGACAACATCATGGACGACTGACTGGAAACAATCTTTGTTCATACCAATACTGAAGAAAGGTGATTTGATTAACTGTGGAAATTATTGCACAATCATTCTGAACCCACACGCTAGCAAGGTTCCATTCAAGATCATTCAGTGGAGACTACAACCATAATTGGAGCGAGAAATGCCCGAACTGCAAGCAGGATTCAGGAAAGAACAAGGAACAAGAGACATCACTATGGATATGAAATGTATCCTTGAAAAGACAAAAGAATACCATGTGTTTCATTTACTATAATGAGGTCTTTGATTGCATAAATCATGAAAACTCTAGGCCACATTAAGAGGCATGGATAAACCAGAGCACCTGATAATTCTAATGCATGTTATTTATTTCTTTTATTTAGCTGCATTTATATCCCGCTTTTCACCGGGTCATAACCTTTATGTTGATCAAGAAGCAGCAGTTTAAATGAGAAATAGAATGGTTTAAAATCGACAAAGGTGTACGACAAGGCTGCATACTTTCTCCGCACTTTTTCAATTTATATGCAGAAATATTATCTGTCGTCACTTGTCAGAGCTTCTTGAACTTCACAGTTATGTTATTAA
The DNA here is from genome assembly GCA_033557465.1 of Ichthyophis bannanicus. NCBI lineage: Eukaryota > Metazoa > Chordata > Amphibia > Gymnophiona > Ichthyophiidae > Ichthyophis > Ichthyophis bannanicus. Next base: position 585,951,205 of record CM066034.1, read on the forward strand.
ATCAGCTCCATACTTCACCTTAGAAATTAGAACTATTGCATCGAACTATGCGTGGCGTCTTCTGGGTGAATGTTAGACGGTACTGCAGCAGTGAATTGGGTACCAAATGAGGAATGCTATAAATTAATTTCAAAATCCCCTGAGGAAACGTATGATCGTGAAACGCTACAGCGCTGACATTTGGCGTTGGGACAAGTTTCAACTTTTTGAAGATAAGCATTGCCTTTCAATTTTGGGAAAAGTTTCAACATTTTGGAGATAAATATTGCTTTTTAAGTTCAACATAGGTGAAGCTGGCTAAGATAACCTGATTATTAGCTTACAGTTTAAATGGCAACACAATGGGTCGCTGATGTATTGTAAGGCACTGAATCCACATTTCTATGGTGGCTCAGTAAAAAGCCTGATTTCAGTCTGAGACTCAGTTGCTATTTATAAAGCTTTTTAATAGGGATATGAGTTTGATGCAATAGTTCTAATTTCTAAGGTGAAGTATGGAGCCAATTTATATGCAGAACAAATCAGAGAAGCAGGGCCATATGACGACAACCGAGGTGAAAAGACTGGTGGAAGACTCAACAATCTTTGCTATGCTGATGATATTATTGTCATTGCCTGAAAGTGAAGATGGTCTAAACATCTACATATTAAGACCAAGAAAAATAGTCTTAAAACAGGCCTGCATCTTCACATGAAGAAAAGAATCTAACAACTGGCAATACCAATAATGCCATCTTTGATGGAAGAGAAATAGAAATAGTAGACAACCTTAACCTGCTTAGATCAATAATCAATAATGAAATGACAAGCAGTCAAGAAACCTCATAACACATGGCTCTTGGCAGAATGGCTATGAAGGGCCTGGATAAGATTGTGAAATGCAGAGATATTTCTCTGCATACAAACATTTGACTTGTCCAAGCCATGGTAGTTTCAATAAAGTCATATGGATGTGAAAGTTGGACAGTGAAGAAGAAAGACAGGAAGAAAACTGATGTCTTTGAATTATGATACTGGCAAAGAATACTGTGTATACCATGAACTGTACAAATAACAAATCAATCAGAATCAGAGGAGATAAAACCTAAGTTTTCCTTAGAAGCTCAAAATGACAATACTTCAGCTTTCACACTTTGGACACATCATGCAAAGACAAAGATCATTAGAGAAAGCCATGCTTGGCAAGGCTGAAGGCCAACACCAAAGAGGAAGACTGGTATTGTGACTGATCCATACAATAATAGCAGCTATGGATGCCACTCTATCAACAATTATCTGCCTGACTGAAGATTGAATATAATTTAGGACAACCATCCACAGGGATCACCATGAGTCATCATCCACTTGACTGCACCTAACAGAGAATTCTAATGTAATAATTCATTTATAAATGTGCAACGCTCAACTTCAGTACAAGACCTGTTATGCGAAAAACTGTGCTGCAGAGTATATGAAGAATCATTGTCTCAATCATCAATAGAAGATGAAGCAGCAAAAGACCCACATTAAGAACTAAGAATACAAAATATGGAGGGACTATGCATAATGTTTATAAAGTGGGCAAATCTGACAAAACCACATAGCTGCAAAAAGGTGTCTATTCTGCACCTGTTGTATGTTCAGCTGATGTTCAAGGGTCGAAAGGACACATATACAACTGAAAATTCCATTGTCACTTGTACTTTTCACTGACCCAAAGCATATGCCCAAATGTCTTAACAGCAACTAAATACAATTACATTGTAAAACACAACTGTGTATTTAGCCTACTGCAGATTTCACACCCAGGGATCTAGATACTTAAACTTTGTGAGCATCTAGATCCCTTTGAAAACTATCCTCGCAATCACTATCAATGAAAGAGAAGAAACGTGATTTAGGTATTGTGCTTATACTGAGAGTGGCAAAAAGAATTATATTGTGTACTAGGTGTCACTTAACCTATGAGGGAACTGGAGACTAGATCAGATTTTTGAAGCTCATGTTTGTTTCCTCTCCTAAAGAAGAAGCACGATGGAGAGAGACAGGAGGACCCAAACCTACCACAATTTCTCGCCAGATCCCACCGTAAGGGACAGGTTCTCTGCATTCCACATCCAGGTATTCCGAAAATGTAAAGGAAACAACAGAAAGGAGCAATTCGCTCCCTCCACCGGCATCAGACAGTGTACTCGTGAGAGGCGTACTGACTGGCGGAGCCTGGCCTAAAATGACAGCTCCAGCGCTTCTCTTGGCATCCTCTGGATCCTCACTCCCAGACGCCTCGATCTCGCCGTCTCGGTTTCTCTGGCTATGTATGTCCTTGTGAACCTCTCTCCCACCCCAGCTTTCTGTATATTTAGCTATCTGGCTTTGTGTAGTGTGTTTCCCTATATATGTGTCTCAGTATACATAGATCGCTCTCTCTTTAAACCCCGTGGGTATGTCGTCCCATATATTTGTAACACTCTGCTGACTGTCTCTATATACGAATCTCTCGCCCCTCCTCCCTCGGTATCACTGTCGCTTCGGTCTCAGCCGCGGCCTCCCTGTGCACCAGCCCCAGGGCAGCCGCTTCCAGCGGGCACCCTCATTAATAGCGGTCGGCTGCGGGACTCCCACCACATAGCTCCCCCAGAGTCTGTCGAACCGAGCCCCGAAGCTTCCCACCGCTCGCCACCCGGAGCTTGATCCCACCACCGCCGCCACTATCCACCGGCCGTCTTCCCGCTCCGCCCTTCTTTGTGAGATCCCAAAAGCGACTCCACCGCGGCCCAATCGGAGGCCCACCGGTGCCTTCGGCGAGCAGAGAACTACCAATGAGAAACCAATAAAGGGCGGAGCTTCGCAGCCAGCAAGAGTGGTTGGACAGTGGCAGTGTTGTTACAGAAGTTACCGGATGCTGACCTTCATCACTAACAACAGTGAGCACGTGACCCGGGTTCTGTCTCCCTGGGCGACAAGGTTGCGAGCAAAGCGCAGTGCGGGGAGTGGGACCGTAGGTGAAAGAGAGAAGAGGGTTCAACTTCAGGAGCCCAGCTGCTTATCTCAAACAAAACACAGGCCCAGCAGCAGATGGGTGGGTTTTGCTAAAGTGCAGTGATCGGTAAGGTTGCCAACTGTAAAGGGGAGGGGGATTCCAGCCATATGCCGCTCTTCCAGTTCGCCGCTTTTCTAGATCTTGCCTCCCCTCTGGCCGCTGGGCTACAGCAGCTACGGATAAAGCAGCAGCAGTCCACCAGTATGAGTATCAACTGAAGAAGACAGGCGCTCACTTTGTGAGTAGCTCCTGCAACCTTTGCTATAGAGGAGAGGCCGGCCTATTATTTGCCAGACTGATGCTGGAACAGAGAGCAGAAATGTCTTTCTTCGGAAATCCACATCTCTTTATTGTTATTAGAAGGCATGAAGGTGGAAATAGCATAATATTAATCTGTACTACACTATAAAATATACTGGATAATCTCTGCAATGCAGCACTAAATAGGCTCCATGAATATGTACCACATCAAAAAAATACAATGTATATTTAACTTTGAAGTCACCTAATCCAATATAGACTGTGAAAATAAAATCACTTTTAACCTTTATTATAGTTCCTTTTCTGGGATCTTGCCTCTCTTCTCCTAGCTCCTAGTCATTGATTCTGGATCATGCTTCCCTTTTCTTCTTCCCCTTCAAACAAGGGCAACCAGCAGGCCTCTTTAAGAGGATATGGCCTCATTGATGTGTGTGCTTCAGATGTTTTGATTTTTCCACTTTCTGTAGATTTAGATATCTTGCCTGCTGTAGTATGTTTCTCTGTATATGTGCCTCGTTATATACAAATAACTCTTTCTTTAACAGCATATGTCTTCCCATATATTTGTATCACTCTGCCAACTGCCTCAATTTAGGAATCTCCCCAATAACACTGGTGCACCAGGCTTTCTCCCTTCTCCTTTTCTACCACAGTCCGTGTCCCCCCTCTCTGGATTAGCACAGGTTGAAGTTTGTATAACCAGGTTCATTTTCAGTGGTTTTCAGCATGTTCACTTTGGCCATTTGTTTACTTTTAAAACACCAGCATGGCTCACAGCTCTCTAGAGTGAGGCCCCTTTCATTTATATTAAAAAAAACAACAACAAAAACCCCACTAAACACTGACAGGGCTCAAAACAGACTACTAGCTGCCTTCAGTTTTTCTCCCCATACCTAAAAAAAACAGTTTTCATCCATTGCTAAGGGAACACCATTGATGTCAGCTCTTCAGTCTTCAGGGAGCCCTGCCCCATCAGACCCAGACCAGACACAACTGCAGCTCCACGGGGCAGTCTCCCTACCGCCACCAGTGTTGCCACAGCCAACCCAAAGCCTGCTGACTCAGGTTGGGGGCTCTTCTCCACCTCCTCAGCTCCTGAATGTGGTGACAGAACTCAGCACAGCTGGAAGTAAGATAAAATCAAAAGCATGCTGACAGAAGAACCTTAAACTACAACAAAAATCCTGATTAAACAGTTGTCAGAAAAAACTTTTTTTGTCAGAGCCGCTAAGCCAAAGGAGACAGAGAAAAGCCATCCCCTCGCTGTAGCATCTCCTTTTAATTAGATTTTAGAATGAGCAAACATTTATACACTTAGCTTATGTTTGAAACCCACCATCACTTTTCAGTACTGCTGAAAGAATCACTAACTACATGCCACGTTTTGGGTCTCTTCTTCATGACCCAGCATCAGGTTGTAAAATAAAACTTTCCTGCAGTCACATAAGCTTCAGTAAGAAACAGGGAGAGCCAACCATCCGACCTTCATAGGAAACAGCATCTGACATCAGAGCCAGCAAAACCAGCTAACTACAGCCAATCTGAACATTTGTTTATGCTCATTAGCCAATCCAAAATGGAAACACCCTACAGACAAGGGAACCTCTATTTCTGATTGGAACAGATATGATACTAGCAAAACAGGATCACCAATAGAATGAAAACACAAACGATCACAGCAAACTGTTCCATTCCAGCACTGCATTTAGACCTGAAGGAACTACAGTATTCATTTTAAAGATACAGCTTTGCTCCAGTGTTTGCAATCTATAAATGCGATTTCCACCACATGGGTCCGGAGGGACAAAATCCATGGTTCGCCTTTGGAGCTGCTCAAAAGCATGATTCTGTTGAAGGCAATGCTCCACCATCAGAGCCGAAAGAGTCTTTGTATGTAAACAGGAAGCATGTTCAACCAATCAAATTTTTATGGCTCGTGTAGTGTGCCCCACATAATAAAGAGAACACGGGCATACAATCAAATAAACTACATAAGGCATTTGACAAGTGGTATGCCATTTTGATCTATACGTGCAAGAAGCATGAACATCATGCCAATCTGTACCCATGATTGAAAGTGCACAGAACCGACAAGAGCCACACTGAAAATGACCCAGGTCTACATAAAAAGAAACAGGGTGATCCATTTTAGAAGCAGAGTGGACTATACGGTCACATAAATTTGCACCCCTAGAATAAGCAAGGAGCAACTGTTTACCTCGAAAACAGGGGTGAAGACCAAGAATCAGCCCAAAACAATGTACAATCCTTATGACCCAAGAAATCCCTCCTACATATGGAAGTGTGGCAATAATCCTGTCAGTAGGGACCTCAGGAACAGTGTTCTTATTGGAAGATAGTAGCCATTCACGATGAGTGAAACGAGCCCATCTGAAAGCAGCCTTGATTATTCTTACGGATACCCTCGAGATAACAACCGTTGTTTTAAATCCTCAGCATGATGATAAAAATCTTGCAACGTTGAACAATTGACAGAGCTGTAAAAACTGACCATATGGCAGTCCTCGTTTTAATGATGCAGGATAATAACTGCAATAGCTTAAGAGAGTATTGCACTGCACTGGCTTCCGAAATAAGGAAGTGTCAAAACCAGTTGAGGTCAAAGTAATCGTGATGTCCAAATACTGGATCTGAGTCTGGTCCATATGAGCTGTGAATTGAATGTTCAGTTTGAAAGAATTCAACGATGCTAAAAAAAGAATTCAATAGCGGTAAAGTGCCAGTCCATAGAAAAAAGATGTCATCAAGGAACCGGCGCCAAAAGGGAATATAACAAAACCGAACCAATGGATAAATATAAAGCTCCTCAGATTGTGCCATATAAATTGTGGCAATAGAAGGGGCAACGGTGGCTCCCATTGCTATGCCATAAGGCATCTAAGCCCCCTCACCTGCCTGACGCTCCAGTGTTAGGACAACCCTTTCCAAAAATCCAGAGGCAAAACAATTACAATATCCCTGAACCACCACAGGCACCAGGGACTACAAGCCCTAACTCTTCCTTTCTGTCACTGCTACGGATGTTTGTTCAGGATAGCGCAGTCATCCTCACTGGGGCTCCTGCGAATCCTGGCATCCCTGCATTTGGTACACCACTGGATACACCCACGGAGCCCAGGTGTCAGAGACACCCAAGGTCACCCTCTGTGATAGCATGGTGAACACCCACACCTGTTCATTCCTTAGTGTACCTTACTCTCACACTACCTCCAGGATTGCTGAGGATGTTCTGGAGCACCTGTTATCATTAGAGTCCTCGGAAGATGTAGCCGAAGAACTTTCTTATCCAAAATTCCAACAGAAGGTATCTAAGGCCTTGGTTCTGAACAACTCAAACTCCTACCAATAAGCGGGATTTCCAGTCTATACTTACAGCTTGCAGTGCACCTAAATAGATTTTGGTTCTACAAGTTCATCAAATCCTTCAAGATCTGCAATCCTCCATCTGGAAGAATTCCACTTCAATGCATGCTACCTCTCGGCGTCTTGTCCTGAAATACATGGTATTATCAGCACCAGGGTTTGACCACCACCAACTACCTCAGCAATATGTAGTCTCCAAAGCTGTCCTTAAAAAGGCAAAGTTTTCCAAATCGACTTTTCTGACCACCCATTAACAGACTCTAGATGCTGTCAGTCGGAAGACCTATCAAAATCGCCTTTTGGCAATGAAATTCTTGACACATCAGCTCTAGATCTTGCATTATTACCATAATCCCCTCTTACAGCTTGATGACACTCAAGCTTTAATGATGGAAGATCACACTCAACTTCTCACACATTTGCATGAGTCCATATACCATATCATCTACACTACCTATGATGTCTTTGATTCGATGGCCCACTCTGCTGCCATAGCTATTTCAGTCAGATGCATGACCTGGCTTCAGGTATCTGGACTCCATGAGGACCTTTACAATCGTCTTGCAGATGCCCCAAGTCAAGGAGATTGCTTCTTGCATTTTAGATCCAAAAAGGCAGTCTCAGAGGTCAAAAAAACATTCCTCTGCAGTCAGGGAATTGGCTGCCCAGCCATTAGAATCGGCATCGCAACCCAGCTGCTTTCAACTTCCTCACTACCAAAGAGCTTACAGTTATTAGTATTTCCAGCAGTTTTACCCATGCTGAAAATATTGGCCATATTCTAGGCAGCCAGCATAACACCCTATTGCATCAGCTTACTTGCAACATTCCAGATAGCAGGACAAAATAAACCCTCCAATCCAACTCCTGCCCTCAAACCTGCTCCTAGTTATTGACTACCTGCTGCTAGCAGGCATAGTTCAGTACTTCAGAGAGGCATGGGATTCCATGACTACCAAGCAGTGAATACTCAACATAGTGGACAGGGGATACAAGATCAACTTTCTACAACGTCCACTCCCTCATCCTTGTTCCAATGTACCCACACCTTCAGCTCAACAGTTACAGATCCTGTAACAGGAAGTCTCTGAGCTTCTATACAATCAAACCAACAAAGTAGTTCCTCACAAACAATGCAACCAGGAGTTCTATTCTCATTTCTTCCTGATTCCAAAAAAGACAGGAGAGTTGCATCCCATTTTAACCCTTCGAGACCTCAATCACTACATCAAAAGAGAAAAATTCAAAATGACTTCTCTCAGTGCAATCCTCCCCTTGCTCAGCCAACACAACTTGGCCTCTCTGGATATGAAAAATGTCTACATTCACATTCACATTCTCATTCACCCTTTGCACTGGAAGTACCTTTGTTTCAAGTTCAAAAGTCAACACTACTAGTACAAGGTATTTCCTTTTGGTCTTTCTGCTGCATTCCATGTATTTACAAAATGTCTAGCAGTCATTGTGGCTATCTCTGGCATCAGGGACATTGCATTTACCCATATCTGGACGACTGGCTCATATTGGGACCCTCCACAATGGCAACAAGCCATACAGTTCAAGACACCATAACCTTCCTTCAAGCCACAGATTTTGTCATGTTGTTGTTGTTGTTAAGTGCCGTCGAGTCGGAGTCGACTCATGGCGACCCTCTGGATAGCTATCCTAAATTGTGTTCGGTCTTGAGTCAGGCGGTTCATTGTTGACAGACTGGTACCCGTAGCTGCTGTTATTGTATCGATCCATCTCATTGCTGGCCTTCCTCTTTTGCGTTTACCTTCTATCTTGCCAAGCATGATATCTTTCTCTAATGATCTCTCTCTTCGCATGATGTGTCCAAAGTATGAAAGTCGAAGTCTTGTCATCTGAGCTTCTAAAGAAAGCTTAGGTTTGATCTCTAGTACCGACTGGTTTGTTCTTCGGGCAGTCCATGGTATACACAGTATTCGCCGCCAGCACCATAATTCAAAGGCATCAATTTTCTTCCTGTCTATCTTTTTCACTGTCCAGCTTTCACATCCATATGATGTTATTGAAAATACCATGGCTTGAACAAGGTATTTTCTTTTAGTCTTCCTGCTGCATTCCATGTATTTACAGAATGTCTAGCAGTCATTGCGGCCATCTCTGGCATCAGGGACATTGCATTTACCCATATCTGGACGACTGGCTCATATTGGGACCCTCCACAATGGCAACAAGCCATACAGTTCAAGACACCATAACCCTCCTTCAAGCCACAGATTTTGTCATAAACCAACAAAAATCTCAACTCAGTCCTCAGCAGAATCTCTGTTTCATTGGGGCATGCGTAGACACAACAAAAGGGAAAGCCTTCCTTCCCAATGACAGGCTCAAGCTTCTCCGGGACCTCAGTAGCAGACTGCTTCACATCCAGGCAATGGCTACTCGCACCTTGCTTCAGTTAGTGGGCCACAAGGCAGCTGCTGGGCATGTCATTCCATTTGAAAGACTGTACATGTGACCTTTTCAGTGGCACCTAAGGGCATACTGGAATCAACATACACAGCCCCTATGAACAAAAATTCCATTGGGCACAAATGCAAATCTAGACCTTCAGAACAGTTTACGCTGGTGGACCGTTGCATCACACCTAGCAGAGGGATGCCTGCTCCAGCCACCTCAGCTTAACCTAACAACGGACACCTCCATATATGGGTGGGGGGTGCAACTACACCACCTGTCCACACAAGGACTCTGGTCACCATGAGAATGCTCCCTTCACATCAATATGTTGGAACTTCAGGAAGTCCTCTATGCTTTGCAGGTCTACCAATAATGGGTAACCAACAAGATCCTCTTAATACAGACAATCAGGTCTCCATGTTCCACATCAGCAAACAAGGCAGAGTGGGTTCCCTTCGACTGTGTTGCAAAGCCACTCGCCTCTGGCTCTTTGCTCTTTCAATAAACACTTCACTTGGGGCAACCTACCTGCCAGGAGTTTAGAATCAACTATCGGACTTGCTGAGTCGACCCCTGGGCCCTCACGAATAGTCCCTCGACACCATGGTGGTACGTATGCTCTTTGCGCAATGGGGCACTCCAGATGTAGATATCTTTGCAACCGCAGACAATGCCAAATGCAGGCTCTTCTACTCCATCCGACCAAGTCCTCTCGGATAGGCGCACAATGCCTTTGCCATCTCTTAGATCCACCGGCTCTGTTACACCTTCCCTCCTTTTCCATTCATCAGTCACGTTATTCTCAAAATACGCCAGGACAAAGTGTCAATCATCCTCATTGCGCCTCAGTGGCACAGTAAACTTTGTTCCCACACCTCCTTGGCTTGATGATGTAGGGGGCCACAAACTCTGAGCACGGCTCCTTGTCTGTTCACTCAACATCAAGGAACCTTGCTCCACCCTGTTCTCCAAAGTCTATCATTAGTGGTGTGGAAGATCCAAATACCTCAACAATAGTTACCTTCTTCCCTAAGGAAGTATTAGATGTAATTACTGCCTTGAGAAGACCAACCACTCAGCTATCTTACCGATGTAAATGGTCCTGCTCTGTACATTGGGTGATGGAACACCATGAGGACCTTGTTCACTCTCCTCAGAAAAGGGTTCTGACCTACCTACTGCAACCCTCCAACTCTGGTTTGCAATCCACATCTGTCCGTTATTACCTTTCCACCATTGCAGCTTCTCATGCCCTGGTGGAGGGCAAGCCCATCTCAGTTCAACCACTTACCTTGAGGTTTATGAAAGTTCTCATGAACACCAAACCTCCCATCAAACCGCCTTTTTCGGCTTGGGACGTGAATGTGGTCTTAGCAGAGCTTGTGAAAGCTTCCTTCAAGCTCTTCAGATCAGCTTCCTTAAAGCATCTTACCTGGAAAACAGTCTTCCTTGTGGCAGTAACCACTGCACAAAAGATCAGTAAAATTCAAGAACTCATGTACTACCCTCTGTACACACAGTTTCTTCATAACAAGGTGCTCTTGAGGATACATTCTAAATTCCTTCCGAAAGTGATATCTGAGTTTCACATGAACCAGTCCATAGTACGTCCCACCTTTTTTCCTTATTTCAAAGCAGACTCATCAGAACAATCCCTCCAAACCTCGAATAGCAAGCGAGCACTACTTAATTACCTGCAAGCAACCAAAGATTTGAGATCATCGTTGCAACTTTTTGTCACTTTCAATGTGAGCAACCCCAGAAGTCCAGCTTCAAAAAAGACTATTTTGTCCTGGGTCTCAGATTTTCTCTCTTTCTGCTATGCCCAAGCTCAATTACCAGGCCCAAGTTGAGTAGGGCCCCATCAATTACATGCAGCTATGACCATGGTGGCCAATTTGACTGTACTCTCCACCCAGGACATCTGCAAAGCTCAGTCATACATTTGCCTGACACTATAGCTTGGATCGTTCTACAGCAGCAGAGTCAGCCTTCAGTCAGGCTGTCCTCCGAAACTTATTTTCCTCTTGAGTGCATACTTCACCTTCCACCCACCACAGATTGTAGCCCAGGCCATGCATCCGCTACCATACTATTCAGCCCTCAGCTCTATACTCACCATGGAGTGTGCCTGCATATCCCCTGCTTGTCTGCAGAGAAAGCAGAGTTGCTTACCTGTAACAGGGGTTCTTTGTAGACAGCAGGGGTATGCAGCCACACTCATCCGCCCTCCGCCCCACAAAACAAAAAAGAAGAAAACGGAGGAAAAAAAATCAGGAAGCATGCCAATGTGTTTGATGAAAAACTAGACTTGTTTTTGTTTGGGGATTGAACCACGTCCAATCCCATTGTATATATGTTTGTTTTGATGTTGTGAATATGTTTCTTTTTGCAGCACATGCTCCGCAACTCTGAACAGAACTGGATTAGGCAGGAATGGGGGAAGAGCCTGGCACACTAGCGCTGTCAGGGATGGCACAATAGAGTATGGCTGCATACCCCTGCTGTCTGCAGAGAGCCCTCCTTACAGGTAAGCATCTCCGCTTTTTAGGCAAATATCTTCTTGTGCTGCAGAGCTAGCCTCATCTCTCAAGTTTCCCTCTGGAACTCTACTACTACTCTTATTATTACTGTTATTTATCATTTATATAGTGCTACTCACCAACTCGATACTCATTTGCCATCGTGGCAGCCACATCATGTGCTCTGAGTCCCTGTAGGCTACCACATTATGGTCCCTTTCTTTATCTTTTATCTTTATTGAAACATTTGATATACCGCCTTGCCGAGACGTCTAGGCGATTTACAAAAGTAAAAATGCTACAAAGTGTCGAAAGGAAGAAAGGAACACCAATATTAAGAGAGAAAAGGACAACAACTACAGGAGGGAGAGAGGTAGTAGGGCCTTGGAGTTGCATCTAGGAGGGAAGGGGGAGGTTGAATGCAAGAGAAAAATGGTGAGTTTTCAGTAGGGTCTTAAAACAGGAAAAGGAGAGTGACAAACGGAGATGGGGTGGAGAGCGACAAACGGAGATGGGGTGGAAGAGAGTTCTAGAGGAGAGGACAGAGGAAGAAAAAGGTAGAGGAGTAAGTAGATTCAAGATGGGCATGTGTGGCAGAGGGGAGGAACAGGCGATTAGCATGAATCTGTCTAAGGAAACGGTGAGAGGTAGGCATATGGATTAGGTCTGAGAGATAACGTGGGGTGCTAGTGTGAATGGAGCAGTGAACCAGTGTAAGGATCTTATATTGAATGCGGTAGGATATTGGTAGCCAATGCAGATGAATAAGTGTCAGGGTAATAGGATCAAAGCGGGAAGAGTGGCTAAGAATGTGTGCTGCAGTGTTCTGGAGTAATTGGAGATAACACAGTTGGTATTGGGAAAGTCCAGCTAGAGCAACATTACAATAGTCGATACGGGTCATGACCAGGGAGAGGAAGAGGGTAGTCAGTGAGTGGGGTGAAAGAAAGGGATGAATGGAGTGGATCTGATGGAGAGAGAAGAAAGAACATTCAATAGTGGATGAGAGATGGTCATGGAAAGAAAGGGAAGAGTCAAAGGTAACGAAGAGAGGTGACCAGTGGGATAGGTGTCTGGGCCAGGGAAGGAGCGAGAGAGAGGGCACAGGTGGAGAGAGAAAACCAAATTCCAGTGGCATATTTATATTTAGCTCACACCTTTCTCGTAATAGTTCAAGGTGAATTACATTCAGGTAAAGAATTTCATTCTCTTTCCCCAGGGGGCTTACAATCTGAGTTTGTACCTGAACCAATGGAGAGTAAAGTGACTTGCCCAAGATCATACAGAGCAGCAGTAGGATTGGAACTCTGCACTGGAAGGGGGCAGAAGCTGCATAGCACCAGATACCTAAGGTAAGTGCTGTTTGCGGTTTTCTTACCCATTGCCGCCACTGCAGGCCCCAGAAAGGGGCAGCAGCAGTGCCAAGATGGATTGCCCGCCTAGGGGGCCTCCAATTCTTGCACCATTCCCTAGGCTCTTGACCCCAAATGCAGGGCTGTCCCCAGAGTAGGTTCAAGGTGTAGGCATCCTAGGCAGACCTTAAGCCTTATCTGCCCCTCCCCCCCAGCTGTCAGACTCTAGCTTTGAAGACCCTGCTCTTTGCCGTCACTCAGAAGTTGCCTCTCTAGTCCTAGTTTGTCTAATGGGTGGACCGGCCTACCTGCATGAAGATTGTTTATATAATGCTTTGTTCAAACCATTCTTTGATTTGGAAAGTATTACGAGCAAGTGAGATTGACAATTAGATATCACTGTCAATAGATTTAAAAGGATGGATTTTACAATTTAACAACCGGGTGTTACTGTCTCACAGCAACAAGCATTGCCATACTTCTCTACTACTCGTTGGCAGTATGCATAGAGCCCAATTCTGGGAAGAGGACGTCCGGGCCGTCCAGATTTTCCCGAGGAAGACGGGCATGTTTGGACCAGAGTCTGGTCCACGGGGAACGTTTTGGAGCCAGAATCGGGCTTGAGGATGGCCCGGCATGCTCCTTCTGCCTGCGGGGACATCCTCCCTGCAGGTGCCCCAGACATCTGCGGCTCTGGCTCCCCAGATCCCTGCCACCTGACCCACGGCTGGCCTGCCATGACCTGGATTGGGTGGTGGGGACCCTTCCGCACCCGGCCCTGGGGTTGGCTCACCTGCCCCGATCCTCCCGATTGTGCTGCTTTATACCACCTCTGAGGTAGTAAAAGCAGCATGTTCCAACAGGCCCGGCAGCACGTACATGCTGCCAGGCTGGCCCCGCCCCGCCCCCGCCCCCTCCCCCCCGCCCCCTCCCCCTCCCCCTCCCCCCCGCCCCCATCTTTTCTTCTGCCTTTGATTTTGCTATACTTATTTCTCTTTCTGTCTCTTTTAGTTTTATTCTGTATTCTTTTCTGTGTTCCTCTTTGCAAACTTCTGAATTTTGTGAAAGCTGTGTTTTTTGCCTTTATTTGTGCAGCCACTTCTTTGGAGAACCAAATAGGTTTCCTTTTCCTCTTGTTTTTATTTACTTTCCTTACATATGTATCTGTTGCTCCTTTTATTGCCTCCTTTAGTTTAGCCCACTGCAATTTCACTTCTCTTATGTCTGAACTATCATTAAAATCATCTGTAATACCTGAAGATTGGAGAGTGGCCAATGAAACACCAATTTTTAAAAAGGTTTCTATTGGTGATCTGGGAAACTACAGACTGGTGAGCCTGAGGTCAATATCAGGCAAAATTCTAGAAACAATTATAAAGAACAAAATTACTGGACATGTAAATTGTCATGTTTAATGTGAGAAAGCCAACATGGATTTATCCAATGAGTCTCACTAATCTGTTATTCTTTTTTTTGTAGGTATGAATAAACAGATAAAGTATCTGGATTTTCAGAAAACCTCCGACAAGGTCCCTCATGAGAAACTCTTGGTGAAATTAAAAAGTCATGGGATAGGACGCATTGTACTATTGTGGATTAGGAACTAGGAGGATGTAGTAAAGGCTGTTAGTATAGCTGGGTTTAAAAAAGGTTTGGACAAGTTCCTGGAGGAAAGGTCCATAAACCATTATTAAGAAGGGACCCAGGATATCAATGCTTGACCCAGTACAAGCATTGCAGAACCTGTGTCTTTTGGGGAAACTGCTAGGTACGTATGACCTAGATTGGCCACTGTTGGAAACAGGATACTGGGCTTGATGGACCTTGGTCTGACCCAGTATGGCAGTTCTTATGTTCTTATGGTTAAAAGATAGAAAACGGAGAGTAAGTGGTCAATTTTCTCAAACGAGAAAAAGTGAATAGTGGAGTACCCCAGGGATCTGTGCTAGGCCTGCTGCTTTTTAACATATTCATAAATGACCTGGAAATGGGAATAAAAAGTGAGGTGATCAAATTTGCAAACACCACAACATTTTTCAAAGTTATTAAAACACAAGAGAATTATGAAAAATTGCAAGAGAACTTTGAAAAATGTTCGAGACTGGATGTTTAAATGGCAGATGAAATTTAATGTGGATAAGTGCAAAGTTATGCACTTAAGAAGAACAACCCAAACTACAGTTCCACGATGCAAGGTTCCACATTAGGAATCATCACTCTGGAAAAGTATCTAGGCGTCATCGTGGATAATATGTTGAAACTCTCTACCCAGTGTGCAGCGGTGGCTAAGAAAGCAAATAGAATGCTAGGAATCAAAGAAAGGAATGGAGAATAAAACCAAGGATATTACAGTGTCTCTGTATCACTCCTTGGTGTGACTGCACCTTGAATATTCTGTGCAATTCAGGTCACAGGATAATTCAGGATATAGCTGAATTAGAAAGGGTATAGAGAAGAGCCACCAAAATGATAAAGGGGGTATGGAAGGACACCGTTAAATGGAAAGGTTTAGAAGGTTAGAGCTCTTCAACTTAGAAAAAAGAGAGCTGAGGAGAGATATGATAGAAGCCTATAAAATAATGGAGTCGACCGGGTAAATGTAGATGGGTCGTTTTCTCCTTCAGAAAGTAGAAAGACTAGGGGACATGCAGTGAAGACTAATCAGAGAAAATATTTTTTCACTCAACATGTAATCAAACTCTGGAATTTGTTACCAGAGGATGTAGTAAAAGCTGTTAGTGTAGCTGTGTTTAAAAGAGGTTCTAGAGGAAAAGTCCATAAACCATTAAGAGGACCAGGGAAATCAACAGCTTATCTCTGGGATAAGCTGTATGGAATCAATGTACATTATTGGGAACCTGACAGGTATCTGTGATCTGGATTAGTCACTGTTAGAAACAGGATACTGGGCTTGATGGATCTTTGGTCTGACCCAGTATGGAATATCTTATGTTTTTATGTACCTTTGCCCAGAGCACATGATATCACAAGAGCTACTTCACCTCATGGTGCTCTCTCTACCAGAGAGGGCCCACCCAATTTCATAGAATGGAACTCAGCACTACTCTGGGGCATAGTTTCTGCCAATAGGAGAACGAAGACAACAGAAGCAGCCATCTTCTGCAACCACCAAGTCCACCCCCAACTTTTTGACTACCAAAGGACAGGAACCATCCAGTCTGGGGAAGGTCTCTCACACTTTGCAGAGTCTTGGATGCAGATAGAGAACCACAAATGGTTGCTCAATATCATATGACATAGCTACCACATCAGATTCCACACTGCACTCACACTCTGACCACGATCCACAATCAAGACACTGGAAGCCCTGGGCCTCCTCCTACTTGCAAAATTACACTCCTTTCTCCCAGCTGGAGCTATACTGTTTCTCCTGGCAGAGATCAACCAAGGTTTCAGCTCCTACTTCTTCATCACACTTCCAACTCATCCTAGACCTTTGACTCCTCAACAGGTGCATCCACAAAGAGAAATTCTAAATGCACTCCTTGGACACTATCCTGATGCTTATCCAAACAAAAAATTAGCTAGCTTTGCTCAACCTCCAGGATGTTTACATGAACATACCAATACATCAGATCCAGACGTACCACCTGTGCTTCTTGGTAATCAACTGCCATCACCAGTACCAGGTTCTCCCCTTCAGACTCTCTCGTACACAGAGGATATTCATGAAATGCATAGTGAAATCAACAGAACACCTTTGCAGTGTGGTGTGTGGGATGAGATTTGTAGTAGATGAGGTCTAACCAGGGAATGATGTAAGTAATTAAAAGACTAAAAGGAATCCCTGTTGAACCACCACGTGTCTTCAGTGGTATCAACCTAAGAACCTTCTAAGCAACATCACCCCAATATTAAATACATTACACTGGTTGCTTTCTTCTTTTTGGAGAGCTAAGTTTAAGATGGCCAGTTTGCTGTATCAGATCTTCAGCACTTAATTTCCATTCTCTGTTATGTTCACTTTCTTTTTGTGAACAATTGATACTGGTTGTTCCATCACTAAAACAAGTGTGACTTTCCAAAATTCAAGCTCTTGCTTTTTCTCTTATTTGGAATGCAGTGCCATTGGATATTCAGTTGTAATAACATTTTCTTACATTTAAGGAAATATTTGGTTCAAATATTTTTTTTTATTAAAGCTTATGGGAATTATTTAAACACATTTTTTGAACAAGCGATAGATCTTCTGCATAATAAATGTTTTAAATGATAGTGCCATAGTTTGCTGATATGGTTGTCAATTTTTTCTGTATTATGCTTTTATTCACATTTTTACTACTGTTGCCATATTGATGCATTGTTAATTTATATTTGCATTTTATGTTTTTACTGTTCATATTATTTCTTATATTATATACCGCTGAGTATAAAGAAGATAGACAACATATAAAATGTTTTAAAGAAATGATTGGGGAGGGGGTAAAGGAACAAGGGCTGCAGAGACTATTTTGAAAGGTTGACATGTAACTGGTGATGTTGATGTTATAAGACACATTTTTGCTCAAAGAAAACTTGCTCAATATATGGAACGTATAGCATTTTAATAAAAAAATTCTAATGGAAATACAAAGAAACAAACATCAGTGTTATCTAAAAAAATTAAAAAGCAACCTGCATATATAACCTCTCTTATGCCATGATATAGCAAAACAGTTTATTTTTTAATTTTTATTTATAAAATTTTGGAAATTACAACAAGAATCACTGATGTACAAGAAATATGGGCTGAGTATGACAGGATAATTAAACACATCATAACATAGGTAATCCCATAAGTAAAGAAAAAATTTACAAAATACACACACATTCAGACCATCTAAATAGACCACAGTTTAGGAGAAAGGAGCAAATTAAACCGGGTACATTACTAAAGAAAAGCCACATTGGAAAAAAGCTGAAATCCTTGGACACTCATACTTGTTCCATAAATTCTTTGGGCATGGAGAAGACATGGATGATACACATTTCATTAAATCCAGGAAAGAACAGAGCTGAATAGGCTCAAAAAATATGTAAAACACATTTAGATACCTAATAATGCATTTACAAGGGCAACATAACAGAAAACTAGCCCCTAACTCAACACACTCTAACCTCATAGCCAAGAACAGTTTATAGTGCTCTTGAGTTACATATGCTGCATCAGGATATATCCAAATTATCTGACCAAACGTTCTTTACTTCGCTTAAAAAATAAGCGAAGGATCATATTCAAATCTTGTTCAAACACAAAAGAAGCCAACAAAGTCAATCATCGAAATCACTAGAAAATGCTGCTGCCCCAGACGCCCAGATCGGCAGGTAGTAGACTTTATTAAACTAAGGCAATGTAGGTTCAGGAACATGTAAAACGTCCACTAAATACTTCTTGAAGGCATCAAGGGGAGAAAGCCCAACTAACTTCGGAAAGTTCAGAATCTGCAGATTTAACCTCTTATACCGAGGAAGCCAAGTTAACTCTGTATTCTGTTGGTATTTAGCAAATGGGGAAGCTGAGTTAACTCGCTTTCTCATTCCGCTGGGGAAGTTTAATGCTGAAAATGCCTGCAGGTGAAGACTAATTCCTGCACCGATGGCCGATCAAGAAGCTGCTCCCCCATCACTTCTGATGCTCACTGAAGTTTCGGACACGCGGTCACTGATCGTTGATCAAGAAGCTGCTCCCTGATCACCTCTGATGCTCACTGAAGTCTCAGTCATGTGGTCACAGAAAACAGAGGCAAATCCTCACACTGAAACTGGAGCAGCTCAGCTGCATACTGTTCTGACAGGTAGGTACCTCGTCATGGGGACCCATGCACACAACTGAGCTACTCTGGTTTTGGCAGTTGAGTTTGCCTCTGTTTTCTGTGACTGCGTGTCTGAGACTTCAGTGAGCAACAGAGATGATTAGGGAGCAGCTTCTTGATTGGCAGTTGTAGACAGCATGTCTGAGACTTCAGGTGAGCATCAGAGGTGATCGGGAAGCAGCTTCTTGATCAGTCATCGGTGCAGGGATTAGTCCTCACTTGCAGGCATTTCCACTCAGGTCAGCATTTCATTGAGTGTTTCCTGCTGTGATCATGTGTCTGTGAGACTTCAGTGAGCATCGAAGGTGAATCGAGAGGAAGTCTTCACCTGGAAGCATTTGTAGGCAGTCGGGTAGATTTACCAGTCCTTTCAGTAAGGCACTCAGTGTAGAGAGACAATGGCATTCAGGGCTGGTAATGGACTGCGAGACAGATTTTGGAAGAAATTTTAGCCGACGACAGTTCATCTTTTTCTCCAGATTCAGAAATAGATGATTCTGATTTGGAAGTGGATAGTTTGGATGTTGACTACACGGGCGATTATAGTAGCATCAGAGTCTGAATCCGAAAGCGATACCACTGAGGCAACCACCAATCCATCTCTTTGGTTCAAAAAACCTTCTTCCAGCAGAGACCCTTTTGTGTTTTCTGGTGTTCCGAGTAAAATATTTCAGACGGATAATGATTGAGCTGAGGTTGACTATCTAAAATTGTTCCTTACTGATGAAATAGTAAACATTATTGTCAATGAAACAAACCAGTATGCAGAGCAGTACATTGCCAGCCATAATGTGAAACCAAGGTCAAGAGCACAAAACTGAAAATCAACTGACCCTGCTGAAATTAATGTTTTTCTTGCTCTGCTATACCTTCAAAGTCTTGTACATAAACCTGAGACAGTACAATACTTCAGCCGTTATCCCCTACTTGACATCCCAATTTTTTATGATACAATGCCCAAGTTGTGATTTTCATTGCTTCTGAAATTTCTACACTTTGCAGACAACAATGCACACATCAGCGGAATTGGAATGCCTGCTAAACTTTACAAACAAACCCATCATGGATTTATTTAGTCAAAAATTCTGGGAACTGTATGTACTCGAAAGAGACATTGATGAAAGGCTGATGCTTTGGAAAGGTCGGATTTTTTTCAAGCAGTATGTTCCAAACAAAAGAGGTCGTATTGGGATAAAGTCCTATGAATTATGTGAGGCAAAAAGTGGTTACATCTGTAACTATTGTATATACTGGAAGGGACACCGATTTTGACCCTTAAGTTTCTTCGCTATCTCATGCTGACTGTGCTGTGATGTCATGCTTGCAGGCAGCCATCACTGGGGAAAGGGTATCATGTTCACATGGTTTTTTATTCTAGTCCAACTCTGTTTGACTGATAAATGCCAACACTGATGCAGTCGGAACTGTTAGGCTGAACAGAAAGTTTATGCCACCAGCACTGAAAAATGCTAACCTGAAAAAGGGAGAAAAAAATGACCTACTATTGTGGTAAAATAATGGCGCTGTAATGGAAAGACAAGAAAGATGTTTGCATGCTGGGCACTGACCACAGTGATGAATTTGTGGAAACCGAAACTAAAGAGGTAAGAAACAGAAACTCTCTATAATTCTTGATTACAACAACAGCATGGGAGGGGTTGATCTTAGAGATCAGTTTCTTGTGAGCTATCTATGGGGCCAATGCAGAAAGCTAGCACAGGCTTTACAAGTCCATAACGCAACGTTTAAGCACATTTTACGATCCTTTACATGCAGGAAATTGATGTAAATGCTGATGGAAAAACTAGCGCCCAATTAATGCCATGCATATTTAAATCTAAATGAATCCTAATTATTTAAATGTATTTTAATCAGCTGGGCTTGTATGCAAATCATGGATACACCCAGTGCAGAGACTGGTGTAGAGGATTTCACAACCAGCCATAACACAAAAAGTTTTACTTCAGGGTCTGAGTAGAAGTAAACCTCTTAACGCGTGCCCTACCAGTATTTTGATGGCACCAGGTGTTTTTCCTGATGCCTAGATCATCTTCTCCTTAGATTATCAGGCATTGGGAAAGGCCCCCAATGCCATCAAAATACTGGCATGGGTAGGTGCCCCAACAAAAAGTAATTACCTGGTGGTCTAGAAGCCCCTGAAACTCCCCATCCCAAAACCCATCCCCAAGTAAAATAAATCAACTCCAAGCAAAAATAAAGTAAAATTTAACATGGTCTAGCGGCCTTTGAACCCTCACCCCAAAACCCAAAGTAAGAGAAAATCACCCCAAGCAAAAACAAAGTAAAATGTACCTAGCGGTCTAGCGGCCCTTGAACCCCCCACCGCAAAAATCCCAAGAAAGAGAAAATCATAAGTAAAATAAAATCACCCCCAAGCAAAAATAAAGTAAAAATTACCTGGTGGTCTAGCAGCCCCTAATCCAAGTCCCTTCGTACCAAATAGCGTGAGTGCTGACTATGCGCTCCCACTCTGGTCTGCCATCTTCTAAAATGGCGTACCTGGCCCTGCACAGTGCATCCTGGGATGCACCAGGCAGGGTTAGACTGCCATATCCCAGAATGCACCGTGCAGGGCCAGGCATGCCATTTTATGAGATGGCAGACCAGAGCAGGTGTGCTTAGGCAGCACTCCCACCTATTTGGTACTGGGGGACTTGGATTTAGGGGCCGCTAGACCACTAGGTAATTTTTATTTTATTCATTTTTGCTTGGGGGTGATTTTATTTTACTTGGGTTTTGGGGTGGAGTGTTCAAGGGCTGCTAGACCACCAGGTAATTACTTTTTGTCAGGGCACTGGCTCCCGACAGTGTTTTGATGGCATTGGGAGTTTTTCACGATGCTGCGATCGTCCCTGATGCCATCAGAATACTGTCAGGTGGGGGGGGGGGGAGATCAGGGCCATTGGGCCACCAGGAATTCTCTTTTGTTGGGCACCGGCCCCGACAGTATTTTGATGGCATTGGGGGCTTTTCCCGATACCGCGATTGTCCCTGATGCCATTAAAATACTGTCGAGACTGATATGCAAATTAGCTATGCAGTGCCTGGAGAGCAAGCCAAAGTAGCGCAGACTTGTGCACATGTGTTTGGCTTGCTCTCCCAGTTTAACGGTGAGGTGGCTCATTTGCATGTGCATGGTTACCACAGCGGGTATTTGCAACCCTAACCTTCCTGCATCGTGCGTTAAAATGTGTGCAATGTCAGGAACATTAAAAAATTGATCCAGTGCGGGTCTAGCATCGGCTTTCTGCATTGGCCCTTATATGCTTGTAAATTCCTCAAGAAATACTATATTAAACAATTTCAACACCAGTTAGACATGGTGGCACTCAATGCTTACATACTGTATGCAAAAATAGGAGGCAAGAAAAGTAGGCTTAGTTTCCAGCTTGCAATGATCAAGCAAATGATAGAATGCTATCAAAAGGAGAATCCAGTTGGACGCCATTCAGCTGAACCACTGCCACAGCGGTTGACTGGGCACCATTTCCCTGAACTTGTAGCACCATCTGAGAATAAAGAATGTCCTACCCAGGGGCGGCTCTATAATGAGGCTGAGTGAGGGAGTGGCCTCAGGCAGCAACTTATTGGGGGCGGCAAAAATTGCCCCCAAAAAGCCCGCCTCACTCGGCCTTCAAAAACCCCAAAACTCCATTAGAGGAGCCGCTGCAGCAGCAGCAGCAGAATAAAGTGCCTCATGGCCGCCCTGGCAGAGCCCTCCTATCTCCCTCAGCGTCGGCTTTTCAGAGCCGTGAAGGGAGAGTTTCCCTTTCTCGCAGCTCTGTTAAGCCCACCGGTGCTGATGGGAAACAGGAAATGCCTATTTCCCATCAGCGCCGGCGGGCTTAACAGAGTCGCGAGAAAGGGAAACTCTCCCTTCGTGGCTCTGAAAAGCCGGTGCTGAGGGAGATAGGAAGAGGGCACTGCCGGAGAGGCCATGGCTGCGGGGCACTTCATTCTGCTGCTGCTGTGGCGGTGGCAGCAGCAGCGGCTTCAGCAGCCAGGTTTTTTTTTTTCAATTTCCCTGGGCTGATGGGGGGGTAGGACTGGTAATGGGCTGATGGGGGGCTAGGACTGGTAATGGGCTGATGGGGGCTAGGACAGGAGATGGGCTGATCGGGATGGGGGGCTAGGACTGGAAATGGGCTGATGGGGGGTTAAGAATAGAAATAGGCTGATCGGGGGGGGGGGGGTTAGAACTGGAAATGGGCTGATGGGGGTTTAGAACTGGTAATGGGCTGATTGGTGGGGCTAGGACTGGAAATGGACTTATTGGGGGGTGTTAGGACTGGTAATGGGCAGATGGGGGGCTAGCACTGGAAATGAGCTAGGACTGATAATGGGCTGATTTGGGGCTAGGACTAGAATGGGCTGATAAGAGGAATAGGACTGGAAATGGGCTAATGGGGTAGGGGAAGAGAGTGCTGCTGGCCCTGGAAGAAAACTAGGGGCTAGGGCTACAAATGGGCTGATGCGGGAGGATGGTAGAATAGGACTGGAAGGGAGCAGATAATGAGAGGGTCTGTCAGGGGAAGGAGGGGGCAGGAAGGGAGCTGAT
Source organism: Ichthyophis bannanicus (assembly GCA_033557465.1). Classification (NCBI taxonomy): domain Eukaryota; kingdom Metazoa; phylum Chordata; class Amphibia; order Gymnophiona; family Ichthyophiidae; genus Ichthyophis; species Ichthyophis bannanicus. The sequence continues at coordinate 585,974,562 of CM066034.1, forward strand.
ATGGGGGAAGGAGGGGGCTGAAAAGGAGCTGACACCTGGGATGTACTGAAGGGGGACTGGAGGGTATGGGAGTGGTAGGTGATTGGGTAATGGGGAGGAGGCTGGAAGAGAGCTGACATGCAAATGGCCCTGGAAGGGGGATAGACAGAGGGTAGGGCGACAGGAAGGGAGCTGACTGGGGGGAGGGGGGTGGCACTGAGAGTGGACGTGAGCTGATATCTGGGATTATATTTGGACTAGAAGGGGCTGGACAGTGGGGAAGGAGGGGGACTGGAAAGGAATGGACACCAGTGGCAGTCATGGGAATGCAAGTTGACATTGGAAGGTACTGAGAGTGAGGACTGGAAAGGGGCTGATACTGGGGAGGGTTACTGGAACTGGAAATGGGCTGATGGAAGGAAGTGAAGAAAACAAAAGAAGAGATAAGAAATGGCAAATGGACCATGGAATATAGACCATAGACCACAGAAAGAGAGCTAAGAGAAGACAGAAAAGCAGAAGCCTCAGATCGGGACCAGCATGATCAGAGAATAAAATGGTCAGACAGCAAAGGTAGAAAAAATAATTGCATTTAATTTTAGTGATTGGACTTTGTGCTATTTTTATATTTTACACAGTATTGGGGAACTGCATCTCTTATTTATCTGATGTTGCACTGCATGTGGACTCTGGCTTCTTGGGGTTTCAATTTAAATTTTGTCTACATATTTTTATTTGTACTTTATTTATTTATTTATTTATTTAGAAAACATTTGTATACCGCTGCTTCCTACGATCAACAGCGGTTTACTTTACAGAATCATAATGTATCGTACAATACATTAATTTTTAGGCTACAGAATTCGATTGGGCGATGATTTGAATCACACAGGAAGTAGCAATTTAGTACATTATACATTGAATTGAGGCTTTCAAATTTAAATATACATTTGATTGCGTTGTGTGGGTGGGGCGTAGAATATACATATATACAAGTTTAAAAGATTACATCAGGTATTCCAAGTGCCGTTGTGGCAGTCAGAGCCATCTAGTTGTGGCAAGGCGTCTTACTTAGGTCAGGTTGTAGTGAGTCTGAAATAAATGTGTTTTGAGTTTCTTTCTGAATTCATTCAGAGTATTGGTCAGTCGCAGCTCGTGTGGGAGTTGGTTCCAGTGTGTTGATGCGGTATATGTGAATGCCCTATTGCTTGTTTCTGCTTTGACTGTCCTTATGCTGGTCGGAACACAGAGAGCGTTGAGATTTATGGTTCTTCTGTTCCTGTTGTGTGGTTGGATAGTGATTAGTTTATTGAGGTAGGAGGGTGCAATGTTGTGAATGAGCTTATAAGTTGTTGTGAGAAGTTTGAAGATGATGCGAGCGGTCACCGGGAGCCAATGCAGTTCCATTAGCACTGGGGTTATGTGCTCTGTGACGCTTTTTTCCATGATGACTCTTGCTGCCACATTTTGAGCCATTTGCAGGATATTTAGGTGTTCTTCGGCAGGCCTTGCAGAATGGCGTTGCAGTAATCTAGGTGAGGAATGATGAGGGCTTGTGCCACAGTCCTGAAGTCAGATTTCTCGAGGATGTTGCGAAGCGGTTGAAGAACTTTTAATTTGTAAAAAATGGCTCGGTTAACTGTTCTGAGGTGTTTATCCATTTTGAGGTTGCTGTCTAGTAGGACCCCTAGGTATTTTATTGCAGGCTTCGTATGATATGTTTTTGTTAAGGGTGACAGTGGCAGGTGGGGTGAAATTGGTTTTCTTAGAGATAAACATGACCTCTGTTTTCTTGTGGTTTATTGCCATGTTGTTTTGTTGAAGCCATGTTTGGAGCATGTCAAGGCATTCTTCTAGTGGGGTGAAATTTGGTTGAGTTATGTCGAGTTGCGTATACAGCATCACATCGTCGGCATAGATGTGGTAATTGATGTTGCACTTTCGAAATATCTCGCAGACCGGTTTTATATACAGATTGAATAGGAGCAATGATAAGGCGGACCCTTGAGGAATCCCCTGGGTTTGGGGGAATGCATCGGCTTTATCGTCGTTGAATTGGACTTGTTGCATCCTATTGGATATGTATGATGCAAACCATTTTAGAGGGGTCCCTGTTATACCTATGGATGCAAGACGGTTTTAAGAGGGTGCTGTGGTGTACTGTATCAAATGCGGCTGAGATATCAATAAATATAAGTATGAACATCGCATTTTTGTTCTCAAGGCTTCTGAGGAGGTTGTCAAGGAGTGCCAACAGGAGGGTTTCTACTCCGTGATGCTGACGAAACCCATATTGATGCATATCTAATGCTTCCCTGTCGTCGATGTGATCCTGTAGCTGCAACTGGACCGCTTTTCGATTGTTTTAGCTAAGAATGCTATGCTCGAGATCGGGCGATATGATGAAGGATCACTTTTGTTGAGTGTTTTGTTCTTTAAGATGGGTCTTATAAGTGATCTCTTGAGATGGGTCGGCATTGTTCCTTGTTGGAGTGATTGGTTAACAATGTAAGAGATCGGTTTTGCGATTTCTTTCTTAGTTGCTTTTATCCATGCCGCTGGGCATGGGTCAAGAGGGGAGGTGGTGGAGTTTAAATTGGTTATGATGTTTATGACCTGTTGTTCGCTTATTTGCTGAAAAGTATTCCATTCTGCTGCAGACTCTGACTGCGGGACGGTATCAGTTTCTCGAGGGGTGAGGATTAAAGCTATGCTTTGATTGATGATTGTGGGTACTTGCGGGTGTAGTTTCTTGGCGTAATAGTCTGCAAGCGTCTGGGCCTTTATTTCATCGGCATTGACTGAGTCCTGGGAGGTTTTGGTGAGTGATTTAACAAGCTCAAATAGCTCTCTGGGCCTATTAAGAGCTTTATTGAGTAGGTTAGTGTGATGAACCTTTTTTGCAAGGTTGACCTCATTCTTGTATTTCATGAGGAGTTTTAGGTATTGCCGCTTGTATTCCTCGGTTTGTGTTTTCCTCCATTTTTTTTCCATTTTGCGTAGCTCCCTTTTTATTCTGGCTAGAGTAGGAGAGTACCATGGTTCAGAATTTGTTCTTGTTGCTGTGTTTGCGGCTTTCAAGGTTGGTCTTGCTTCTGCTTCAATCCCGGAGTTCCATATGTCTACCAACTTATCTAGGTCCGTGTGAGTGTATTCGAAGTGTGAAGAAATGGATGTTACAAATGCTTCACTATTGAATTTTCGGAACTTCCTTTGGTGATGTCTTCTCGGGTCTGCTTGGGATTGTTCATTTAAGGATGGTAATAAGATCTCAAATTCAATTAGGTAATGGTCAGACCAGGGGACCTGTGACACCCGTGTTTCCGGTTTTCGTAATTCATTTAGTTGCGTGTCGGATGATATGAACACCATATCTAGGGTATTGCCTTTGCTATGAGTGGCTTCCTGAATAATTTGAATGAATCCGAGCTGATTCATGGCTTCAAGGAAAGTGTCAGCCTGCATGGAGGGTACGGATGGCAGGTTCAGGTCACCCAGGATAATTCGCTGTTTCTTGATTGCAGAGGTTGAGATGATTTCTAGTGCAGTGGCCAGGGTTTCGTGGTGGGATGAGGGGGGTCTGTAGATTAAGCAGATGGTTGTCGTTTTATTCTCAATCTTGAGTATATCAATGCCCTCGGATGCAGTAAGTGACATGTTTGCTAGAAGTAGGGAGGTTCTGGCAAGGATTAGGACTCCACCTCCTCTCCTGCTAGGTCATGGGCAGTTAAAAATTGCATAGCCAGGTTTAGTTAATTGGTTTACTATTGCTGGGTCTGTGTCTGTGAGCCATGTTTCGGTGATGCAGAGGATAGATAGATTGTGGTTACTTATTCTGTACTTGGTGAGGGTCGATGTGAGTGTGTGACTGAGGTCAGGTGTTCTGTTAACATGGAGTTTGTACATAAAGATCTATACTGTACTGAAGTAATTTGACTTGTTCAGGTTTTCAAATAGGTTTATGGATATTCCAGGGCCCACTGTAATATTTACAGTGACACCTTTTTTGGATGGGCTCCTTCTGTGAGTTTTGGAAGTTTGTGCTGATATGGTATGGTAGGTTTGCTCTTTGTTGTAGGGTTTTCTATTAGTTCACAATATGCCTGGTACTGGAGAATAGTGGTGGTGGTTGTTGTTGTTAATGAGATGATCAGAATCAGATTTTTTTTTTAAATATTGAGTTCTGTGGGTGAATGTCCTGGTTCTGCTCTGCACCTACTGTGGATGCAAAATATATGTTGAAAAAGAAAACACAAGAACGATAACGCAGTTTATAACAAAATAAAAATGAGATATAATTTAGTTTTATAAACTGTGCTGTTGGTTCTTGCTGTTTTTTAGTTCCTTGGTGTGCAAACAGGGTCGTACCTAGACCTGTGCAAGCGGTGCAGCCGCACAGGGCGGGAAGGCTTGGGGGCGCATTTCGGCTGTCTGCTGTTGCCCTGCTGCTGCTGGCAGGACAATAGTAGCCAGCCAAAATGCGCTCCCCAAGCCTTTTCGCAGCACTTTAAGCAGGTCTGGTCCCTCCCTTCTCCGACGCGGTCAGAGCAGGGAGGGACAGATCTTCTTAAAGTGCCGGTGCCTTTCAGATCGGGCACCTGCCCCCCTCCTCCTCCCCATACCTCCGTCCAGCGCTGCCTGCTCTTTCCCTGCTGCCGGCGCCGCTGTGAAAAAAACAGAAGGTGGTGGCAGCAGCAGGGAAAGAGCAGGCAGCACTGGACAGAGGTATGGGGGGAGGGGGGGGGGGTGTGCGCCCGAGCTGCACGTCGCACAGGGTGCGATTGCAGCTCGATACGGCCCTGTGTGCAAACATCTTGCATTTTCTACATATAATCTAATCTGCTTTTTTGTTTGGTTCAGTCTCTGATTGGATTTCTGAAAAAACCCTGCCCCCCTCTAAGGTGGTGGGGAGTGCCATTTCATACTTTGCCTCAGGCAGCAAATTGCCTTGAGCCGCCCCTGGTCCTACCCATCACTGTAAACTGTGCTTCAGTAAATCCAAGAAGTCTGGCAAAAACTGCAAAGGGAATCATGTTATTACTGTCCAAACTGTGATGTCGGACTCTGTGTGGTACAACGTTTCAAGGACAATCATACTAAACTGTAGATATTCTGAACCTTATATTATAAATACTTATTTACTTACTATTTTACTTAGTCTATTATATCTATCTCAAAGTTTAATAAAGATATTTGTTTGAATGCCATTGTTACAAAATGAATTCCCTAGAGAGTGGTTGCCTGGGTGCTATGGATTTTCTCTAGTTAAGGCAGCGGTTCTCAACCTGTGGGTCGCCACAGGATTTAGCGGGGGTCGACTCGCCTTACCTCACTCTGCCGTTAAAAAAAAAAAAAAAGCACCGAAGTTGCTGCCGCTGCCGAGTCCGCTTCTCGGCAGCAGCAAACTCACCGCCTCCCAGTCCCTTCTAATGCAGCCGCGGCTCCCTGCCTCTTAGGGAACCGTGGCTATGCCAGTAAAACTGTTGCAGAGCCTTCCTGTCTCTTGACAGGCTCCTTGCAGCATTGTCCCACCTCCAAAGGAAGATATTTACCACTTCCTTTGGAGGCGGAACAATGCTGCACAGAGCCCGTCGAGAGACGGGAAGGCTCTGCAACGGTTTTACAGGTATAGCCGCGGTTCCCTAAGAGACAGGGAGCCGCTACTGTAGAAGAACAGCAGGGCAGTGGCAGGCAGACAAGGAGAGGGGAGGAGGGGGCAGGGAACCTGCAACGGGGCTGACATGGAGGGATGAATGGATGGACAGAGGGGGGCTGACATGGGGGGAGGGAGGGAAGGCTGACATGGAGAGAGGGGGGGCTGACATGAATAGAGGGAGGGAGGGGAGGGCTGACATGGAGAGAGGGGGGCTGACACAGAGGGAGGGGGGCTGACACGGATGGAGGGAGGGAGGGGCTGGCATGGACAGAGGGAAGAGACGGGGACATACTGAACAGATGGGCAATAAATGCTGGACAGAGGGAGAGACAGTGCGGGTTAGGATTATAATGGGCAGATGGGGGGGCTAGGACTGGTAATGGGTTGATTAGGGAAGGCTAGGACTGGGAATGGACTGATCAAGGGGGGTTGGGACTGGTAATGTGCTGATAGGGGGATAGGACTGGTAATGGACTGATGGGGGGCTAGCACTGGAAATGAGCTGATCGGGGAGGTTAGAACTGGTAATGGGCTGATTAGGGGAGCCTAGCACTGGTAATGGGGTTGAGGAGGGACTAGCACTGGAAATGAGCTGATTAAGGGAGGCTAGCACTGGTAATGGGGTTGAGGAGGGGACTAGCACTGGAAATGAGCCTGTTAGGGGAGGCTAGGACTGGTAATGAGCTGATGGGGGGGTAGGACTGGTATTGGGCTGATTAGGGGAGGCTAGCACTGGTAATGGGGTTGAGGAGGGACTAGCACTGGAAGTGAGCTGATTGGGGGACTTCGACTGGGAATGGGCTGATTGTGGGGAGGGGAGGATAGAGCTGCTGGCCCTGGAAGAAAACTGGGGGCTAAGGCTACAAAAATGGGCTGATACGAGGGGATGGGAGAATGGAACAAGAAGGGAGTGGATCTGAGAGGGGCTGCCATGGTATTTGTGCTAGAAGGGACTGCTCAGTGGGGAAGGAGGGGGACTGGAAGGGAATGGACACCAGTGACAGTCATGGGAATGCAAGTTGACACTGGAAGGTACTGAGAGTGAGGACTGGAAAGGGGCTGATACTGGGGAGGGTTACTGGGACTGGAAATAGGCTGATGGAAAGAAGTGAAGAAAACGAAAGAAGAGATAAGAAATGGCAGATGGACCATAGACCACAGAAAGAGAGCTAAGAGAAGACAGGAAAGCAGAAGCCTCAAATCGGGACCAGCATGATCAGAGAATAAATTGGTCAGACAACAAAGGTAAAAAAAATAATTATTTTTCATATTAGTGATTTGACTAGAAAATCATCATAATTTTGAAATCAAATATTGTTACTTGTTACTGTGATTAATTATTGTGGTTTAAATAAGTAAATTTTATAAATAAAAACATATTGCGAAGGCCTATAATATATTAATAATTCAACAAATGATTACAGCATTAACGGTAAAGGAAGAGAGACGCATTTGATTTTATCATTGGGGGTCACCACAAGTTGACCAATGGTAAAAGGAGTCACGGTACAAAAAAGGTTGAGAACCACTGAGTTAAGGTGTTAAATGGCACAATTGATTCTCAAAAGCCTCAGTCTTTCAATACATAATCATCTTATCTGAAATTAAGGCTGATATACCCTCTTTAGATTCTTTAGCCCAAGATTCAATATTATTAATTTTTTCCAGCGTTTCTTTAATAGAGTTATCTTGTTTCTGGGCCAGAACTGTAACTGCTGAAACTAACGCATCAATATCTGTAGAACAGCATTTCACAGCACCGTCCCTCCTTAAAAGTAATTCCCAAATGGTTTGTAGGGATACTTGCACATCTGATGAGGTCTCCACACTCCCACTCTGCAGTGTCCCCCATTGAGGGGAATCTGCGTCTGAGGTTCCAGGCGTAGCTCCTCCGGTAGAGGAAGTACTTCCTACTAGGGCTTCACCAAGGGCCTTGCTTCCCACTGAGGAGCTGACCTCTCCCTCCCTTTTTTCCCTTCCCTTTTCCCCACTCCCCTTCGTGGCTTGTGTGTGTTCCTCCTTTTGGCTTTTATTGTTTTAATCATTTGGTTTATTGAGGAATCTCCTCCTTCAATGGGAGAGAGTGCTCATATTTTTGCAATCCTTTTCTGCGTTTTCAATGTAGGATGAGTTTTCACGTACTCCCACTGGATACTGACATCTGGTATTTTGTATTATAACTGGTTTGCTAAACAGGAGCTATAGTTTTTATATGTGTATTTCAATTTGTTCTTTTCCTGATTTTGGTAATTGGTAATTCTATTTTTATTTTATTGTTCTTGTAGGACGCTATGGGGTTATTCTGTGCCACAAATAGCAGGGATGGACGTCCCAATGGGATGTCCATCCCCGCTATTTGTGCCTTCCCCCACCGGTTGTGCGGGGAAATTAGATGGGGGCGGGGAAAGGGCAGCTCAGGAGCAGAGTTTGTGCGGGCGGTGGGCGGTTGATGGCCCTGGATGTACAGGGCCGATTCTAATGTCGGCCCTGTACATCTAGGGCTGGCGACATGTGCGGGGGGGGGGGGGCAGTTATTCCACCTCGGAGATGGAATAATTCCCTGGACATGTTTTTTTTTAATGCCTGGGCGCGGATGGGGCAGGGCAGCCCGACCATGGCCTTAGGAGGCCAGATCGGAGTTTGGGCTGCAGGGAATAAGGCTTTTTTTTTCCTTTTTTACTGGCGGCCGACATTGCGGCTTTTAAATGGAGCTGCGGTGCCATGGGACCGCCGTTTCATTTAAAAACCCTGAGTGAGTTAGTCGTACTTGTCATGTGTGTGCAGGCCAGACTGAATCGCAGTCCCGACCTGCACGTACATGACTGATTGCGATTCTGATTCTGGGGGGCTAGACATGTCCCGCGGGATCAGAATCGTGAGCCCCTCTGTATGTCTGGGATGGAATGAGTCCTTATATACGAGTTTCTGCTTTATACGAGTCCTTATATACGAGTTTCTGCTTTACAGTAGTTGGCATATTGAGGAAAATTATTCTTTAACCCTATCAAGGCTCCCTTTAAATTTCTAATCCACATTCTGCAGCCGGGTTAATTTTTCCATATCTCAGGAAAATTGTACCTGTCTTATTCAATATGTTATAACAGTGGTTTTCTTTCTGCTATGATCATGTATTATAAACCATTTGATAGAAAAATGAGACAGCAACACAAATATGTATAAGTGAAGGCTCAAAAACATGAAAATAGGTGCACTTTATTTATAAAAGCAATCGTTATTAGTTGCATACATTCGATTTAATTTTGACTGATCATAAAAATTACAAGTTATTTAATATCTTCATTATTATGAAAATATTCAAAACATGGTGCAGCACAGAGAGGTACATTTCCACAGTCAGCACAGTGATATTTAGTTTCAACACGTTTACGATTGTCACCAGCAACATGACGATGTCCGAGACTCTTATTGCACACGCAACACTGTTGAAATACGGTAGTTCTCTTCTCAGTTGGTGGAATGAGACTAGGGAAATGTCTAGCAGTCAAACGAAATGGGGAAACACCAGTACTTGGTCGGCCACCAGCATCACATGCACTAGCATCAGGACCAACTGCTTCAATGATAGCCAAGGTAAGCTTCATACGGAAGTCAAGTCCTGTCACTTTCTCCTCTGGGTGGGACTTGCTCCAGAGTATCTGAGCATTGAGTACTGCTATGTCCAACAGATGAAAGGCAACTTTCTTGTACCACTTTACAGTTTTGCACAGAAAAGCATAATACTCCAATAACTGATCTGTACTGTCTACACCGCCAATTATGTTGTTGTAGTCAACGATAACTTGTGCCTTTTGAATTGGCTGATCATTACGATCTCTTTTTCCAGTGTCAACTACAGAGCCATCATGACAGTTGGACAACATTGTTACATAATTCTTATCATACCAGCAAAGTGCTAGCAGTTTATCTGTTGTACGATATGTGACATCTCCTCGTTTCAATTTGCGTCCATCTACATTTAGACGCAGGTCAGTAGGCATACCAACTCGACTGGATCGTACCGTTCCAAAGCAGGATGTTGCTCGGTCATACAGATCCATACAGAGTTCTGGACTGTTGTAGTAGTTATCCACAGCCAATCGATAGCCTTGATCAAGCAGTCCATCCATCAGATTCAGCACAATACAGTAGCTACTGCCATGTAAACCATCACTTAGAACTGCATCTTGACCTGAGTATAGCATATACTTCCAGGTGTATCCACTACGTGACTCACACAGCTCATATGATTTGATGCCAAATTTTGAGCGTTTTGTAGGTATGTATTGTTTGAAATATAACCTTCCTTTGAAAAGCAGTAGAGATTCATCAATTGACATGTCTTGTTCTGGGATATAAACAATTTGGAATCGCTTTGTGATAATGTCATAGAATGGACGAAGCTTCCAAATGTTATCACCCTCGGGTTTCTGTGTTGCATTGTTTTGAAAGTGAAGGGCCTGTAATATTCGCTTATATGTATTTCGGCTCATTACTGATGGAAAGAATGGAGTTTCTAACAGTTGTTAACCTGACCAGTACAAGTCGATCATAGGCTTCTTGATTATTCCCATAGCCATCGTCAACGCCAACATTCTCCATATAGCATTATGGTCAACGTCTTGCAATTTTCTCATTCGGGCATGAGGCTTGTCAGCTGGTATTTTAGCACACAGTTCTGCTGCATAGCGATTTGTCTCAAGAACAATCATTGAAATTAGTTAATCTGTAACAAAGAGCTTGTAGAAGTTGTGGCAAGGAGGCCTATCCGGAGTCCAGGGGAGGACAAAGAGACAGGGAATTCACCCTAGTAAAGGGCCCACTTTTACCAAATCAGGGTAGGAAAGCCATAAACAACTCCAGAAATCAGAGAACTTCCATGTGGCCCACATTTCATGCTCCCCCTAGTGGAAGGAAAGGGAGAGGATACAGAGCCCAGAACCCCTTAGGCAGTGAATGCTCCAAGCACTCAGGTACCCGAAGTCAGGCTGATTTACGTCACCTGGGTAGGGAGGAGTTGGAGCTAGAGCCCTGGAAGTATAAACCTAGGCCAGAGTATAAGAAAAGGGGAGGAGAAGCAGGAAGCCAGGCTGACACAAGCAGAGGCACGGAAGCAAGCAAGGGAAGCTTGACTAATGCTGAGCAGAGCAGAGGAGCTGAGCTTCCACGAGAAGAAAGTGCTAATTGGCATATAGCACGTCTGCAAGAGGGTTTGGAGCCAGGGGCAAGAGAGACTCCAAGATCCCCCGGGAGGCTGGCAGCTGAGCACTGTGAGCAGGACGGGGAGTCAGAGGCCATGTAGCTGGGAGAGCCTGAAGTAAAGCTGAATGATGAGGACACTCCCATGGACTGTTCCTTTTGCCAAGCTTTAAACCTGGGAACATAGAGAAAACAAGCAGTCTTGAAAGAGAGTCTACCAGGAAAAGGTACTGTCACCAGCAGTGGCTGGACTGGGCATAGACAGCCAGACACACTGCTGGGCCTGACCCTTTTATATAAAAAGGAGTAGTTGCAACGGAGTGGTCAGGTTGAAAAAGGATTTTTATTCCCCTCCCGGGGTTTGGATTTTCAAAACAGTACAAACACAAGAACTTAAGAGGTAGCCATACTTCTAGCAAAACTGAGGGTGAAAAGAAACACAGCTTCTCGCTTGAACAGAAACAGGGATTATAACAAAACAGAAACCAGGTAAAAATGCTGACAGTATTCCTCTGTGCACATTCAGCTCTCTACAAGGCACTCTTGTCTTCAGCTAGCGCAGAGAGTTTATATCAGACATTACCAAAGAGCAGTCCATGTCTTCAATATCAGGAGTTAAATTACTTGGCTCCGTGATCATAGACTCTTCAACCACCTTACTTTCTTTAGGGCAGAGAGTTTGGAACTTTCTTAAATCAGTCCCTGGACTTTCCTCACAGCTCTCTCCACAATATGGCAGGTAGTTATCAGATAGCTTGTAAAACTGCCCTGTTCTGTTCCTAACAGACTTTTCCCTTTGCAGTCTTCTGCAGGGCTTTAAATACACACATTCCTCTTCTTCACTCATACAAATATCTTCAATTACATTACTTTCCTTTTCCCAAGGTTGCAAGTATTTCAGGCAGTTCTGCCTTTCACTCATACATGGTTCCTTAACAGCTGCCTTCCGTCCCTTCCACTGAGCTCTGTGTCTGGGAAATTCTCCCTGCTTCAGAGGTGAGGGTTTCCTGTAGTTAATCCCTCTGCTGGCAGATAGCTTTCTTTCCCTTTTCAAATCCCTCCTTGGCTTTCTGCTCCAAGGCTCAAACAAAACAGAACTAGCATGGGAGTATTCTGAACCTCTGTCTGAGACCTGCAAGTCTTCCCTTACTTGCCAAGCTTCCTGTTCCTCGTGAACTTCCTGCTTGCCTCGGTCTCTCTGATCCTCCAACTCTTCAAAACCCTCTGAGCTTCCAAAACCTTCAAAACCTAACCCTGTTTGCTTCACACGTTTTTTATACAGGTTTAGGGGCGTTTTCCTACCCATGTGCAAACTGTTCTCCTGATTACTTGGGGAGTGTTTGTTAGCTAGGCGTGCCTTCAGACCTCATGTCTCAGCCTGCTTTGGTTGCCCATGGTAACTGGGAAGCTTTTGATCTCCCTGCCTGTCAGAATCTGTGCTAAACCCAGCAGATTTCTGTGTTTCAAAGGCACAGGGCAGATCTTCGGTGTCACAGTACCCATAGTCCACAAGCAGGGTGGCCGTGATTCCCTTGTGTTGGTAAAGGGGAAGGTCACGGGGACTAAGGAGCAAGCCTGGAACTGTGATAAGCTTGTTAATCATCTGCTGCTGGAATAAGGACACTGGGGTAAGCTAAAGTAGCTATTATAACAAAAGCTTTCTTTTTGCCCCTGGATTATATTTGTTGCTTGAAAGGTTTGAAGCTGAATAGAAGCTATACTATCACGGACAGTGAATGTGATTTTGTTTTTGTGCTTTAGCCAGCAAGGCTAAAAAGGGAATGCAATATCCTTGCTGTTAAAGACTGTGTATCCTGAACTATAGAGAACCTTTAAACAACCATTTTTGGGTTTGAGTTTGTTTTTGGACAATGCTCTACTTCACAGAGTCCTGAACAAATATCCTGTATGTGGTATGAATGAACCATTGTGTACAAAATAAATTTCTGTCATTTGCCTTACCTCTTTGAGCCTGACTACAGCTTTCTGCCTGATGCACACATACAGCCAAACAAAGACTACCTTTCCCAGAAGGCACTGCGGGGAAATAGTTTGAAAAAGCTGAAAAAGCAGATAGCAGAAAGTTCCTATAACCACCACACCCCTCTAACCTAGAGGCGAGTGGTGGTGGCGTGACAAAGTTCAATTTAGTTGCATTGACACCCATACATTTGGCTATGCCTGGTTGTGCAATGAAAGGAAACTGACGGACGTCTTTTGGAGTTGTTTTCCATGGAAGACTACTTCTTCTTGTCCATACTTGTGATGTAGTTGCACTATCACCACGGTCTGCAGTACGACGGCAAAGCTTCCCTCTGCCAAGAGGGTTTGTATTTACAGATGGTTCAGCCGCGGCCACAACTGTAAATGAAAATGTTTTATTATAGTTGACATTTTTCAAACTGAACAATTTATCAATATAAATGTGACATTTAGGGGCTTGTTTACAAAGCCGCGGTAGCGATTCGCAATTGTTATTGGAGTCGCGGCCCCATTGAAATCAATGGGCTGCGGCTCCGATAACGATCGCGAACCGCTACCGCGGCTTTGTAAACAAGCCCCTTAGTGTTTTGTTATACCTAAAGACATAGCTGATATATAGGTGACATAAATAATGACTGCAAATAATTGCTAACCTGGAGGTTCAGCTGCAGCCGCTACTGAATCTGGGTCACTGTCATCCGAGCCTTCAAAGTCCACATTTTTTGTGAAAACATCTTCAGTTTCATTTTCAATGACATCTTCGCCACTGCTATTACTGTTACCATCACTTTCTGTGAGAAACCTAATCACTTTGTCAGCTTTATATCGTTCTTTACGCATTCGTTTACCAGTTGGCTCCATCTTGTTTACTTTGCTTTTAATTCTAAATGACCTATTGCTAATGACCTATTTGCAGGTTATTTTCTGGCTGTTTTGGCCTGGTGTATAAATAGAAACACTAGCACAACTCTCTTTTCATTAGTCAAAATGTGTGTTGTCATTAGCTTCCGGTATTTTGCTCATTAATATTTAGTATCTGCGTCATTGCGCCGATCCCGAATATTTCGGGGTCAGCCATTTGGTCAGAATTTTGGGTCCCGAGTATTTCGGAACCGGCCTGGAAAGGGTTAAACGAGAATGGTCACATATTTTTGCATATCCATCCTCTGTGATTCATCATGTGAGACAAGTTGTTCGGGTCTCTCAATGTACATTTTTATGTGGCATTTTGTATTATAAGGTTTTGCCAAAGTAAAGCTGTAATGTTTTTTGAACCTTTTAAACAATTACTTGAAGGTCTTTGGAACTGATTTAATGAGCTGATACATTTGTTTTGTTTCATTTCTTTCATTACTGTTTGAAATGGCATTAAGGGGAGAAAGGGTAGGAGCCACCTGCCTCACCTGGGTATTTCAGCTCTGCACCTGTGCGGCGTTTTTACTTTTACCCACGCTTGTGCAAGGTGAAGGTAAGATCTGTTTACTATCGATCGCTAGCTTAAGTGCTGTATTGACATCTTTTAAGACCTGAGCATCACGTTATACATACTGTGCAATATCTTTATAGACTATTTCTGTGTTATTGGCTAATCTTGTCTTTATGTTCTTTGTTACGTCAATATGGGCTCCGAGTCTGTTTTTTAGACCTGCTTTTATATTGACTGTTGTTTAAGTATGTATAACCTAAAAGAAGGGTATTCCTAAGTTTTATATTATATGATGTTTTTTAAAATATGCTATTAAGTTATCAATTACAATTTTTTATTGCCATTTTTAAAGCTCCTCTTCTCTCCACACTTGTGCTTTGTATTATCTTGACTGAAGGCTTTTGTGCTTTGCCAGTTTTTTTTTTCCTGCTGATGTATTTTAACTGAGATTTAACTTAGAGACCATATTATGGAAGTATTTCCTTTGTGTGTATGTTTATCGGATTGGTTTTAATTTTTACCTTTTATTTATCCTTGTTTAGGTATTTGATCTTAGCAGGTGTTTCATTTTCATTTCTTCTGTGTTTATTTTATTTTGCAATTTTCCTTATTTTAACATTACACTCAAGATCTTGCTTTGATTTTTATCTTTTTTTTTTTATAACTTTATTTATTAACCACCAATATACATCAATACAACTGTACATTCAGTCTCCAAGTGGGGTGGACTCTGATCCCCACCCCCGAGGCGATCCGCAGTTACAGGTGGGTTATAACATTTTATACCCCCCTCCCCCCACCCCTCCCACCCTCCCACAACCCCCTCTCCTGTGTTACCAGTCTCTCGGCTAGGTCCTCATCCTGTTCCTCACTAGCCTTCTCCTACGATCCTCTACTCTTCACTAGTTAGCTACCCACATGTAGTATTTCGTCGCGACTACGAGGTCCCAAGATTTGAATATAGGGTTCCCAGATGAGTAGAAAGGCTGACCAGCGCCGGACACTGCCCTGCGCCCGCCACCTTTCAGTAAGGATCAATTGGTGGAAGCAATTACGCCATTCCCAAAAGGTAGGCGGGCCGACTCTCTCCATCTGCGAAGTATCAGGCCTTTACCCACTAGACATGCCTTGCGTACCAATAAACGCTCCCCTTTCCCTTTAGGTTGAGGAGGGCCAAACTGATCCAAAACCACAAAAGAGCCAGTCCATCGTAGCCTTTGATGGAGCAGCCCACTTAAAAAGGTACATATCCTTGCCCAATAAGAATGAAGAGATTTTCAACTCCACCACATATGTATCAGGTTCGCCAAAGGTTCCAAACACCGAGGACAACTACCATCCGAGGTTATATGGCTACGTAGCGCTCGTCTGGGCAAGAAGTAAACTCTTTTTATACACTTAAATGGCATTTCCCTCCAGCGAGCCCCCTCTGCAAGTTCGACGATCTGTCGTAAAGCACTAATAACCTTGCCGGGAGGCACCCCCTGCCCCAGCTCTACTGCCCAGGCCATCTCCACTCCCTGATAATCTGGGGCAATCAGATCATATTCGCGGCACAAGGATGCAAACGATTTACATTTCCCTGAAGGTTCCACCAAATGACCTATATTCCGAATGCCGGGGTCCATCCAGTCTCGGAACATTGCTGTTTCCGATCCTGGGGTGAAGTTAACGTTCCCTTGTATTGGCAACCAGCTCGATACCCTCCAAGGTCTATGCCAATACTCATTAAGCTGCCTCCAGGTTCGCCTAGCTGAACCAAGCAACACACTCTCTGCTATTCTGCTCAGTAGCCCCTGGTTCTCCATATGCAATACTGCAAGTAATGTCTGGGGGGGGGGGGGGGGCGGCCACAAAGACCTCCTCGAAGGCCCTGGGTGTATAAACGTCTGTCCCATGTAACCAATCCCTGATGTGTCAGGCCTGACAAGCCAAAGCGTAGACCACAAATCTGGGAGCCCCATCCCCCCTCCCTTCATTTCCCCAACAAACGGTTTAGCGGAATGCGTGCTCTGGCCCCCTTCTACAAGAACCCCCGTATTACTTTTTCTAAACGCTGTAAGTCCTGTCGCAACAACCAGACCGGTAAAGTCTGCATCCAGTATAATATCCGCGGCAACACCACCATCTTAACCGCTGCCACTCTCCCCAACAGGGAAAGCGGGAGGGGGCCCCACGCCTTCAGCTGGGTCTGCAGACGAGATAGGACATGGTCCAAATTATAAACATATAGCTCTCGTGGCTGTCTAGTCAAGACAATACCCAAATATATGATGTTGTTCTCCGCCCATTTAAGGGGCAACACACCCTCCCATCACTCCTGTATCTGCCTCAGGTTTATCCTTATTGATGCATAGTCCTGCAAAAAGGCCAAAACCCGCCAATTCCTCCAACAATCAGGGCAATGACTGCCTAGGGGAGAGCAGGTATACCAAGAGATCATCTGCAAAGGCTGACAGCTTGAACTCTTGCAAGCCGATACGCACCCCTCGTATTTCTCGGGATGTCTCTATTTTCCGAATCAGGGGATCCAATGACAAGACAAACAAGAGGGGAGAGAGGGGATACCCCTGCCTTGTACCGCGTTCCAAAGAAAAAGTCTCCGACAACACCCCTTTACAAAGCACTCCAGTAGTCGGCTCCGCATAAAGGCTCCCAACCATTTTACAAAAGGAGGCCCCCAGCCCATAACATGGCAGCAAGTAGCGCAAATAATGCCAGTCAACCCGGTCAAAGGCTTTCTCTGCGTCAAAGCTGACAAGCAAAGACTGCAATTGTCGGTCCTGCACCCACTCCAGCGATGTCAAGATTTTACGCAGATTACGCATCGCATATCGCCTCTTCACAAATCCAACTTGTGAGTCATGCACCAAGTGACCTAAATGCCCAGCCAGCCGATCTGCCAAGATTTTTGCCAACAGTTTCAAGTCAAAGTTTAGCAGCGATATGGGCGTATAGGATGCCGCCTGCATAGGATCCTTTCCCAATTTTGGTATAAGCATAATGTGGGCATGATTACTACCCCAGCGAAAGGTGCCCTGTTCAGCTCGCTGGCTATGAACTGCTACCAAAGTTGGAGCGACAAAATCACTTAGTATCTTATAAAATTCTGCTCCTAAACCATCGGGTCCTGGAGTTTTATAACAACTTGATCTTGAAATAACTGTTTGTACCTCCTGTAAGGTTATCGGTTGACCCAGTTGAGCACTTTGCTCCTCAATGAGATTAGGCAAGTCCAACTCCCTCAGATACTCTTGCATCCTCGTGAGAGAGCTAGCCTCTGCCGTGTATAACTTTTGAAAAAAAGATCGGAACACACGAGCAATAGCCGTGCTTTCCCTGTGCAAACCCCCCTTATCATCCCGAATCGCTGCCACTGTGTTCCTCTCTGACCCCTCAAACAGCGGGCTCCCTTGTACCTCTCTGACCCCTCAAACAGCGGGCTAGCAATTTCCCAGGCTTGTCCCCATGACAATGCAATTGATAATGGTAATACAGGATAGACTTCCTGGCTCTCTGATGAAAAGCTCATTCAAGTCTACCTGGACTTCCCAGAGTCTCTTCTTATTCAATGCATTCGGGAGTTGTGCATACAAACGCCGCAACTTAGTAACTTGTTGCTCTAGTCGGATGATCCGCTCTGCTATCAGCTGGTGCTTCCATGCTGCGAACCCAATAATATCCCCACGTAAGACCACTTTGGCTGTCTCCCAGACCAACTCAGGGTCCCCCCAGATGACACCGATGATCAGTCTCAAACTCCTGCCATCGCCGTCTAATAAATTGGTGGAACCGGGAGTCCTTATAGAGCTCTAGCGGGAACCGCCAAACCCGCGCCCTTGTAGCGTCCCCTCCCAACTGCAACTCTATCCAGGTCATCGCGTGGTCCGAGATCTCTTTTGGACCAATTTGCGCATCATCAGTGTGGGCAAATAAGCCCCCGGAAATCAAAAGGTAGTCAATGTGCGCACTAGAACCATGTGCATGAGACTGGTGTGTAAAATCTTTCTCTGAGGGATGCAGCAACGTCCACGGATCCACCAATCCCAGCCTTGCCCGAAAACACTGTAATACCCGAGCCGTCTGAGCTCTCTCCCATGCCCCCTTCCCTCTGGACGTGTCTAAATCCACATCCAAGACTCCATTAAAGTCACCGCCTAATAGCAGCGGAAGCTCAGGCAGTTGTTCCACTTTGGAGGCAAGGCGACTATAAAAATCTTGATCCAACACATTGGGGCTGTAGAGATTCCCCAGAATTACAGACTTCCTCTCTAAGATTCCTTGCAACACCACAAACCTCCCGGTTGAATCCACAAGTTCTTTTTCCACCACAAAACGCACCCGCTTATGGATCAGAATGGCCACTCCACCCCTCTTTCCCTTGGCGGGTGAGCCCCACACCCGTCCCATCCAATCTCTACAAAGTTTGCTATGTTCCTCCGCAGTCTGGTGGGTTTCTTGCAGTAGTGCAACATCACATTTCTGTCTAGCTAGCACCTGTAGAATTTTATCTCTCTTGGTTGGGTTCCCTAAACCACAGACATTCCACGAAGTTATCTCCAGAGCATCAGGGCAGTGTCAAGGCTCCTCCACACAGTATTGCTAGTCTCCCAGAAGGAGCTCCCCCAGCCTGGAGCCCCTCCCAAAGTATTCTCAGGTAGCTATCTAGCTGCCAGCTACATGTCTCTTGGGTGTAATCATCCCCCCCTCAGAACCCCTCTCCTTCCCCCCTGTGAACGCCCCCTCTCTTTCTGTCTCTCTTTCATCTAACCCTTCCCTACTAGCTAATAACCGTGAGTCCTGCTTAATGCATACGGTCAGCCCCCCCCCCCCCACACCGACCCAACCCAACCCCGCCCAGCTACTCCATACACTAGTGCTACCTCTACCCCCTTTAACGACCCATATAACAGTACAACTACTAGGTAATAGGCCAGCCTGCTCAAAGCCCACTCCTAAAAGCGATAATTTAACACAATACTATACAGTACCAGCTTACTTACTACACCACAATACACAGTATACAGGTATGTATAGATAGTGGTAGTCCTCTAGGCAGCGTACAGTCCCAGATCATGCCAACCCAGACTGCTGGTGAATCCAAACTTCACTGCTCCAGGGCCCCCAGGCAGCTCATCAACTGCAGTCTGATCACTAGTAATCATTAGAAGTACTAGCATCGCGGTAAGGCAGTCCATACCAGTTATCAGATGGAGCTGTTATTTCAGAGCCACTGAATCATCCTGATCCCCACATACTAAGTTCTCAATATAGGAACTTGCCTCCTCTGCCACCTAGAATGTCCGGTGGGCACCCTCATGGAGCACATGCAATCGAGCTGGATACTGCACCGAGAATTTAATCTTAGCACTTATAAGCTACTGTCAAAGGGGTGCATAGGCTCTGCTGCTGGCTCAACGCTGCAGAATAATCCTGGGCGATGCGGATCTTTAAGTTGTCCTGTAAAATGACCCCTTTCTGCCATGCTGCTCTCAGTATCGTCTCCTTCTGAGGGAAATGTAAAAACTTAGCAAGCACCACTCTCGGCCTCTGGTCTTGGGGCCTGCTTACTTCCCACACGATGCGCCCGCTCGATGAGCAGTTTGCCGCCTTCTTCTATTCCCTCAAACAATTGGGGGAGCAGAGTTTCCAGATAGTGTTTTAAGTCCTTGTCTGCCACAGTGTCCGGAATGCCCATCAGCCTCAAGTTATTGCGGCACGATCAGTTCTCCAGATCATCCAATTTTGCCTCGTGCGAGTGCAATTGGGCTCTCAGTCCCTCCATTTCCTGAGTCAGCGCCTCAAGGCTGTCTTCCACTCGCCCGACACGGTCTTCTGCTTCCTGCAGTCGAGTCCCCAAAGCTCCCACCGAGCTATGCAAGGTATCAATCTTCTCATACAAGGCTGTGAATTGTGCCGACAAGGCCTCTGCTACCGCTGCCGAGATTTCCTCCAGAAAAGCAGGGGAGGTAGGCGAGTTTGGCGCGGCTGTTCCCTCCACCATCTTACTCGTGGCTGCCATGCGGTCTCTCTCTTTCCGACTCATCTTTGTGGTCACCGCCATATCTCTGATCACTCTCAGCCAGCCCCAGTAGCTGCGGTAGTTCCTCTGGTTGAGGTAGAGATGAGATTTAGTAACTTTTCGCTTCGCTAAACGGCTCTATAACACCTCTTTGGGCTAAGGGCGACCGGAGCGCAAGCAGGGTACGTCTGCTCGCCCTCACCGCATCACGTAACCTCTTGATTTTGATCTTTTTTGGGGCTGACAATCCCTAACTACACCCTCTCCCTTTTCCTTCTTCTTCCCTTCTCCTATTCCCCCTTTTTCTTTTTCCCCTTTCTCATGTTTAGTAACTTAAAATGTTGTTCTGTAATAGTTCCCTTAAAGAATTATTTAGGTATTTCTTACCGGTTTTTAAGATTTTGGTTTATAGATTGCAAAAATGTTTTTCTGTTGGTTCAGCATATTTACATCTCTGTATATTGGCTATATGCATTTGTTTATAGGTTATGATTAACCTTCACGAGAACAGTTTGTAATGTCATTGGACGTTTCTGAAACGATCACACTGGTGACAAAGCTTTTTCTGTGCTTTTACTGTTACTGTTTCAATGTACATATTTTTGTTTAAATATTTTCCCTTGTGAGATGTCTTAGAATATGACTCCTTCATTAGTATGTATTTACAATTATGTTTTTTTATTATGTTTTTAATAGACCCCTGATGCAGGCCTGAGTGCCGAAACTTATCAGGTGCGGCTGGAGGTCTATTTTCACTGCTTTGGTTTTTGGACAAACCTTTTTTAAACCCAGCTACACTAATAGCTTTTACTTCATCCTCCGGAAACAAATTCCAGAGTTTGATTATGTGTTGAGTGAGGAAATATTTTCTCTTATTAGTCTTAAATGGGTTACATTGTAGCTTCATTGCGTGTCTCCTAGTCTTTCTACTTTTTGATGGCAAAAAACAATTGATCTATGTTTATCCATTCCACTACATTCATTAATTTATAGATCTCTATCATATCTCCCCTCAGCCGTCTCTTTTCCAAGCTGAACAGCCCTAACCTTTTAAGCTTCTCCTCATAGGGGTAACCTTCCATCCCCTTAACCATTTTGGTGGCTCTTCTCTACACCTTTTCTAATAACGCTATATCATTTTTAAGATACTGCGACCAGAATTGCACACAGTATTCAAGGTGCGGTCGCACCATGGAACGATACAGAGGCATTATAATATCCTTTGTTTTATTCTCCATTCCTTTCCTTATGATTCCTAGCATTCTATTTGCTTTCTTGGCCACCGCTGTACACTGGGCAGAGGGTTTCAATGTGTTATCCACGATGACGCCTAAATGTATGCTGGTTCCTAATGCGGAACCTTGCATCATATAACCATACTTGGGTTGTTCTTTCCTAGGTGCATAACTTTGCACTTGTCCACATTAAATTACATCTGCCATTTGAACATCCAGTCTAGCACAGTTACTTACCTGTAACAGGTGATCTCTGGGAACAGCAGGAATAAGTCTTCACATATGGGTATCATCGGTACCGACAGAGCCTGCGCGGGAACGCTCCCCAGCGTCCAGTAAGAAAGCTTTTGGGAGCATCCCACAGTGCCTGCGCGCTGCCTTCCCGCCTTTCCCAACTGCCTCTCTCCAGTTCGACTTTTAAAGCTGAGACAAAGAGAGAGAGAGGAAAGGAAAGATAGATAGAGAGATACAACTCCTAGGGGAGGTGGGTGGGTTGTGAAGACTTATTCCTGCTGTTCCCAGAGATCACCTGCTACAGGTAAGTAACTGTGCTATCTCCAGGAACAAGCAGGAATGAGTCTTCACATATGGGGACTCCCTAGCTGCAGATGCCAGGGAGAAACCCCAGGTTGTGTGTCCTTGAAAAGGACTCTACCTCCCCCCATGGATCTCTGGCATCCGACTAGGGTAGGTGGGTAGGAGTTGATTAGGAATGGAACAGGTGTTTGACAACAGCCTGACCAAACGAGGCATCCCGGTGGGAGTCCTTGTCCAAACAGTAATGGGCTGTGAAGGTATGAACCGAGGCCCAGGTGGCCGCTCGACAGATTTGGTCGATGGACACAGAGTTTAGATGAGCCATTGAGGCTGCCATGGCTCTCACATTGTGAGCTGTGACATGGCCCTCCAGAGAAATGTTCCTACTCTGGTAGGCGAAAGAAATACACTGAGCAATCCAGTTGGACAGTGTTCTCTTAGAGACTGGAAGTCCTAAATGAGAAGGATCAAAAGCAACAAAGAGTTGAGAAGACTTTCTATGTTGCTGTGTTCTTTGTAAGTATAAAGCGAGAGCTCTCTTACAATCCAAGGTATGAAAATTCCTGTCTGCATTTGATACATGAGGTCCTGGAAAAAAGACAGGTAAATATACCTCATGGTTCAGATGAAAAGGCGAGACCACTTTAGGCATAAAGTGTGGATTGGTCCTGAGGACTACCTTATCATGATGGAACCTTGTATAAGGTGGATTAGCCACCAAAGCTTGCAACTCACTGATGCGGCATGCTGAGGTGACTACAATGAGAAAAACAATTTTCCAAGAAAGAAATTTCAAGGAGGTGGTGGCTAAAGGTTCAAAGGGTGGCTTCATAAGCTGGCCAAGAACCAGGTTTAAGTCCCATGCCACTGGAGGTGGTCTAATGGGAGGTTTAGTTAAAAGAAGGCCTCTCATGAATCTTGCTATAAGAGAGTGAGAGGAAATAGGTTGTCCATTAAGAGGCTTGAGGGACGCTGCAATAGCACTCAAATGGACTCTTACTGAATTCGTTTTCAGGCCTGCATGGGATAGATGCAGGAGATACTCTAGTAGAGAATTCAGAGGTATTGCAAGAGGGTTTAGACCCTTCTCTGAACACCAAATGGTAAATATTTTCCATTTGAAAGCATAGGAACGTCTAGTAGAAAGCTTTCTAGAGGCATGAATAACATCTCTTACTTGCTGAGAGAGATGAAAATCTTGAAGGTCTAAGCCCTCAGCAACCAAGCCCTGAGATGGAGCGACTGGGGGTTTGGGTGCCACAACGGTCCCTCTTCCTGGGACAGAAGGTCTGGTGCAGAGCCGAAGTCCAGGGAAGGAGCTTGAGAGAGATGCAGAAGTAGAGGGTACCACACTTGGCGTGGCCAATGTGGTGCTATGAGGATCATGGTCCCTTGATCTCTCTGAAGCTTGAACAGTGTTTTGGGAATTAGGGGAATTGGTGGAAAGGCATAAAGGAAGTCTTGACCCCAGTGAAGGAGGAAGGCATCCTTGGCCTGAACTCCCTGACACGGAATTCTGGAACAGAACCGGGGAAATTTGGCATTCCATGGACTTGCAAAGAGGTCTATGTCCGGGGTTCCCCAAATTCGAAAAATCCTGGCTACCTGGTCCATGTGGAGGGACCACTCGTGTGGGAGCAGAACTCGACTGAGTCTGTCCGCCCAAGAGTTTTGAATGCCTGGAAGATATACTGCCAGAAGATGGATGTGATGCTCTCTGGCGAAGGCCCATAGTCGCAAAGCTTCGTTGCAAAGCGACAGAGAGCCAGTCCCGCCCTGCTTATTTACATAGAACATGGCTACTTGGTTGTCCGTATGGATGAGGACTGTCCTGTAGTGAGCAGGGAATGGAACACTCTGAGAGCTAAGAATATTGCTCTGAGTTCCAAGAGATTGATATGCAGAGAAGTCTCCTGTGGAGACCAGATGCCCTGGGTGGAGAGATCCTGCAGATGAGCTCCCCAACCCATTGGAGAAGCATCTGTTGTCAGAGTTGCTTGGGGTAGCGACTGCTGAAAGGGGGACCCCAGCAACAGATTTGGAGGGGACCTCCACCACTAGAGAGACCAAAATAGGCGACTGGAGTTTGCTATTTTGTCTGACAGGCAACCTGATGCCTGAGTCCATTGGGTGGACAAAGTCCATTGAGCTGCCCTCATGTGAAGGCGAGCATATGGAACCACATGCACGGTGGATGCCATGTGGCCTAATAGTTGTAACATTTCTCGAGCAGTTAAATGGGACTTTAACTGTATCTGGGAGGCTAACTGCACCAAGCGTAGGAAACGGGCCTGAGGAAGATAGGCCCTTGCAGTTGTGGTATCCAGCAAGGCCCCTATAAACTCCAGAGACTGAGTAGGGGTGAGATGGGATTTTGGGATATTTATTACCCGTCCCAAATACTGAAGGACACGCATTGTGCAGGTTAGACAAATCTGGGCCTCTGACTGGGATGGAGCTCTAATGAGCCAGTCGTCCAGATATGGGAAAATGAATATTCCTAGAGTGCGTAGAAATGCAACTACTACTGCCATGCATTTCGTGAACACCCTTGGTGCAGAGGCCAGACCGAAAGGAAGCACCCTGTATTGGTAGTGCTTTCGTTGAAAAAGGAACCGAAGGAACCTTCTGTGTGTTGGATGGATGAGGACATGGGTGTACACATCCTTGAGATCTAGAGAACAAAGCCGGTCCTGACTCTGAAGGTATGGCAGCAGAGTACCGAGAGAAATCATCTTGAATTTCTCTTTGAATAGAAACTTGTTCAATTCTCTGAGATCTAATATGGGTTTGTAGCCCCCTGTTTTCTTTGGAATAAGAAAATAAGGGGAGTAGAATCCTGAGCCCTGTTGAAGAAGGGGTACTTCTTCTATTGCCCCTTGGGCAAGAAGGGTAGCAATCTCCTGACCTAGAAGGTTGAGGAGAGATGTTGGAGAATTGAACTGTTTCACCATGGTGTGGGGAGGAAGGTTTAAGAAAGGAAGCTTGTACCCTTCCCTTATAATGGAGAGGGTCCATTGCTCTGCTGTGATTTGCTCCCATCTGGGAGCAAAGTAAGCTAACCTTCCTGGAATGGTGAGGGGCTCTGATTCTTCCACAGCCAGAAAGGCTAAGTTCTCTAGTTGTAAGTCAAAGGCCCTGAGGAGGCTGAGGCTGCTGGGCCGTGGGAGGCCTGGCAGCCTTTGCCTTGGCCTGTTTAGGTGGTTGCTGACGCTTTGCAGCAAAACGACCTGCAGAAGATGCCTGCTGACCATAAGCAGGATAGTATCTTCCTTTTTTAGAAAAAGGTGTCTTTTTGAACAATCTTTTCTTAGCAGGAGCAGAGGTAGACTTTGAAAGTCGATCCAAAGCAGAGTTCTCAGCATCCATCTGAGTGGCCTTTGAGTTCCAATCCCTGCCCTAAAAAGGTTTTCACCTGTACAAGGAAGATTTCCCAGTTCATCTTGGACCCAGAGTTCCAAATCAGAGGCTTGTAACCAAGCAATTCTGCGTGCACCTATGGCAATAGCCGAGGCTCTGCTTACACACTCAAAAGAGTCAAAGGCTGCACGGTTGGAAAATTTGGAAACATCTTGGGCATGTTTAAGCCAAGTGAGAAATTCCTGCCTTTTATCTTCTGAAATAAAAGGGGCTAGTGTCTGCAGATGATCTGTGACTTCTTTTAGAAGCATCCCCATATAGAGACTATAGGAGTTGATTCTGGCAGCAAGCATATTAGCTTGGAAAACCCTTCGGCCAAAAGCATCAAGGGTCCTGCATTCACGTCCTGGAGGATTAGATGAGTCTCTCTTTACACTCTTTATTTTCCTCATGGCAGACTCTACCACAACAGAGTGCTGAGGAAGCTGAGACTTATGAAAGCCAGGACAAGGAGGGACACGGTACATGGTGTCTAATCTACGAGAATGAGGAGAGGTGGTAAAAGGAGTCTCCCACATGCTCAACATGAGATCATAGAGAATCTCATGAATAGGTAAAGTAGCTGCTTCTTTAGGAGTCTTAGGATATTGCAAAATATCTAATTGCTTGGCTCTAGGCTCTGACTCAGGGGCCACTGTAATGGAGAGGCCCCTAGCCACTTCCCTAATGAAATCTTGAAAAGACAAGTCTTCTGGAGGAGACATTCTTCGTTTTGGAGAATCAGACTCCTGAGGAAGAAGTACCAGTGCCTTGACAGAAACCTCCGACTCATCAGAGTCTTCGGAGGAATCGAAGTATCGCCTGTCTGGATGCTCCTGTAAAGCCCGATACGCGTACCGAGTGGGATCGACATCGGGAGTAAGCGGTACCAGTTCGGTACCGATGGGCATCATAGGACAGGGTACCGTTGCAGTTGACACAGAGGCCGATGTCGATGCAATCGGTACCGGCACCGGGAACGATGCCGGTGCCGGAGTCGGTACCGGCAACGGAGATTGTTGCGGTACCGGAGGCATCGAAGCCTGCATAAACGCCGTTAGGGTGCGCTGCATGGACAGAATCTTCTGATCCATCGACGTCACCAGAGTCTGGATGTCGGTACCGGTGGAGGCCGTCGGTACCCCAGAACACAGCAACAGGTGATTGGTCGAGGCCGAGCCATCGATGTCAACCTGTGACCCCATAGACAATGCTTTGGAAGCCGGAACTTCCCGCTGGGGTAATTTTGCCGGTGCGGAATCCTCGAGGACAAGCCCGGAGGCATCTTGATGCTTAGAGGGAGATTTGCCCTTCGAGGACAGGCTAGATTTATGTTTGGTTACCTGAGATCCATGGGAGGAACAAGAAGCCCTGGAAGACGTCGATGCCACCGAGGCTGCATCAGAGGGAAACAGGATACTGAGCTTGGCTGCTCGGTTCTGCCGACCTCTTTTAGACATCATGGTACAGGACACACAATCCGTGATGGAATGGTCAGGACCCAAACATTTTAGACACCAATCATGGGTGTCGGTGACAGAAATAGTACCGCCACACTTCGTGCATTTTTTAAACCCAGAAGCGGGCTTCTCCATGAGGAGAAAAAATGTTCAGGCCTAAGGCCCAAACCGAAAATGCACAGTTGAAGAAAGAAAAGTTTTGTTTTTTTTTTGTAAGAAGAAAAGAAAAGACCGGCAGTACCGGTCTGACGTCGAAGAAGGCAGACGCGACACAGAAAAAAATAAAGAACTTCTTCTGCAGTGACAGGAACACGACCTGCTGGCTCCGCGGAAAAGAAGAATTGGAGAAAGGTGGTTGGGAAAGGCGGGAAGGCAGCGCGCAGGCGCTGTGGGATGCTCCCAAAAGCTTTCTTACTGGACGCTGGGGAGCGTTCCCGCGCAGGCTCCGTCGGTACCGACGATACCCATATGTTAAGACTCATTTCTGCTTGTTCCTGGAGATTCCAATTTATCAAGGCCCTCTTGCAATTTGTCACAATCCTCTTGTGTTTTGACAACTTGGGATAATTTTGTGTCATCTGCAAATCTGATCACCTTCCTCATTATTCCCATATCCAAGTCATTTATGAATATGTTAAAAAGAAGCGGACACAGCACAGATCCCTGGGGTACTCCATTATTCACCTTTCTCCACTGAAAAAAAATTAGCCATTTAGCCCTACCTTCTGTTTTCTGTCTTTCAACCAGCTCCTGATCCACTATTGTACACTGCCTCCTATCCCATGACTTTTTAATTTCGCCAAGAGTCTCATGAGGGACCCTGTGTCAAAGGCTTTCTGGAAATTGAGATATGCTATATCAACCAGCTCACCTTTGTCTGTTTATTTACCAACAAAAAGGAGAGACGAATACTCCGCAGACAAAACCAAACAAACACAGAGCAGAGGAACAGAACCGCAGCCACACCAGAAAAATCTTCACACAAGTGGTTTTATTGGATAACCCGACTTGGCATCAGAGTTCTATAAAAAAAAATTTGAATACAAAAGAAAAGCAACTTTAACAATAACAACATCTTATAAAAACCACAAAGGGAGCATATAAACCAACATCACACATTGAATCTTAAAAAACATTAAAAAATCAACAAATATGAATACAAGCCTATATTACCAGTCTGATGATATATAGGCATCCACTGGCAACACAAAATCTCCAGGAACAAGCAGGAATGAGTCTTCACATATGGGTATCGTCGGTACCGACGGAGCCTGCATAGGAACGCTCCCCAGTGTCCAAAAGGAAAGCTTTTGGGAGCATCCCACAGCACCTGCGCGCTGCCTTCCCGCCTTTCCTAACCGCCTCTCTCCAGTTCTTCTTTTCCGCAGTCCTGCTCCATGATGTCTAAGAGAGGTCTACAGAATCGAGCAGCTAAGCTCAGTACCCTGTTTCCCTTGGATGCAGCTTCGGTTGCATCGACGTCTTCCAGGGCTTCTTCTTCCTCACATGGATCTCAGGTAACCAAACTTAAATCCAGCCGGTCCTCGAAGGGTAGATCTCCCTCTAAGTATCGAGATGCCTCCGGGCTTGCCTGCGAGGAATCCGCACCGGCAAAATTACTCCGGCGGGAGGCTCCGGCTTCCAAAGCTTTATCTATGGGGTCACAGGTTGACATCGATGGCTCGGCCTCGACCGATCACCTGTTGCCATGTTCTGGGGTACCACTGGTACCGACATCCAGACATTGGTTGCGTCAATGGATCAGAATATCCTGACCATGCAGCGTGCCATCACGGCATTCATACAAGCTGCGACGCCTTCGGTACCGCAACAAACTCCGTTGCCGGTACCGACATCGGTTCCGGTGCCGGTACCGATTGCATCGACATCCGTTTCGGTGTCGACTGCAGCGGTACACTGTTCTGTGATAACCATCGGTACCAAACCGGTACCGATCACTCCAGAAGTCGATACCACCCGGTACGCATATCGGGCTCTGCAGGAGCATCCAGACAGGCGATACTTCGATTCCTCTGAAGACTCTGATGAATCAGAGGTCTCTGTCGAAGCATCGGTGATTCATCCTCAGGAGCCCTCTTCTTCAAAAAGGAGAATGTCTCCTCCTGAAGACTTGTCTTTTCAAGACTCCATTAGGGAAGTGGCCAGGGGCCTTTCCATCTCAGTGGCCCCTGAGACAGAGCCTAGAGCCAAAACAAAAGATATTTTACAATATCCTAAGGCTCCTAAAGAGGCAGCCACTTTACCAATACATGAGATTCTTTATGATCACATGTTGGGCATATGGGAGACTCCTCTCACCACTTCCCCTCATTCTCGCAGGTTGGACACCATGTATCGTGTTCCTCCTTGTCCTGGCTTCCATAGGACTCAGCTTCCTCACCACTCCATTGTGGTGGAGTCTGCTATGAAGAAGATAAAGAGTACAAAAAGGCACTCTTCTGCTCCTCCAGGAAGAGAATGCAGAACCTTAGATGCCTTTGGCAGGAGACTTTTCCAGGCTAGTATGCTTGTTGCCAGAATCAACTCCTATAGTCTCTATATGGGGATGTTTCTAAAAGAAGTTACAGATCACCTGCAAACTTTATCTCCTTTTATTTCAGAAGATAAAAGGGAAGAATTCCTCACCTGACTCAAACATGCCCAGGATATTTCCAAGTTTTCCAACCGTGCAGCCTTTGACTCTTTTGAAGGTGCCAGCAGAGCCTCGGCCATTGCCATAGGTGCACGCAGAGTTGCTTGGTTACAAGCTTCTGATTTGGAACCTTGGGTTCAAGATGGACTAGGAAATCTTCCTTGTACAGGTGAAAACCTTTTTGGCAAAGATTGGCAAGCAAAGGCCACCCAAATGGATGCTGAAAATTCTGCTTTAGATAGACTTTCAAAGTCTACTTCTGCTCCCTTTAAGAAAAGGTTGTTTAAAAAGGGATTTTTCCCCAAGAAAGGGAAATATTATTCTGCTTATGGTCAGCAGTCGTCTTCTGCAGGTCGTTTTGCTACAAAGAGACAGCAACAACCGAAACAGGCCAAGCCTAAGGCTGCTAGGACTGCTACGGCCCAACAGCCTCAGCCTCCTCAGGGCCTTTGACTTACAACTAGAGAGCTTAGCCTTTCTGGCTCTAGAACATCCAGAGCCTCTCACCATTCCAGGAAGGTTGGCTTACTTTGCTCCCAGATGGGAACAAATCACAGCAGAGCAATGGACCCTCTCCATCATAAGGGAGGGGTACAAGCTTCATTTCTTAAACCTTCCTCCTCACACCATGGTGAGACAGTTCAATTCTCAAACATCTCTCTCCTCGACCTTCTGGGTCAGGAGATTACTACCCTTCTTGCCCAAGGGGCAATAGAAGAAGTACCCCTTCTTCAACAGGGCTCAGGGTTCTACTCCCCCTACTTTCTTATCCCAAAGAAAACAGGGGGCTACAGACCCATATTAGATCTCAGAGAATTGAACAAGTTTCTATGCAAGGAGAAATTCAAAATGATTTCTCTCAGTACTCTCCTTCCATACCTTCAGAGTCAGGATTGGCTTTGCTCTCTAGACCTCAAGGATGCGTACACCCATGTCCTCATCCATCCAACACACAGAAGGTTCCTTTGGTTCCTTTATCAAGGGAAGCACTATCAATACAGAGTGCTTCCTTTCGGTCTGGCCTCTGCACCCAAGGGTGTTCACAAAATGCATGGCAGTAGTAGCTGCATTTCTACGCACTCTAGGGATATTCGTATTCCCATATCTGGACGACTGGCTCATCTGAGCTCCATACCAGTCAGAGGTCCAGACTTCTCTAACCTGCACAAACCGTATCCTTCAGTATCTGGGACTTGTAATAAACTTTCCAAAATCCCATCTCACCCCTACTCAGTCTCTAGAGTTCATAGGGGCCTTGCTAGATACCACAACTGCAAGGGCCTATCTTCCCCAGGCCCGTTGCCTACGCTTGGTGCAGTTAGCTTCACAAATTCAGTTAAAATCCCATTTAACTGCTCGAGAGATGTTACAACTGTTAGGCCACATGGCATCCACTGTGCATGTGGTTCCTTACCCTCGCCTTCACATGAGGGCAGCTCAGTGGACTCTGTCCACCCAATGGACCCAGGCATCAGGTTGCCTGTCAGACAAAATAGCAACCTCCAGTCGCCTCTTTTGGTCCCTCCACTGGTGGAAGTCCACTCAAAATCTGCTGCTGGGGTCTCCCTTTCAACAGTTGTTACCCCAAGCAACCCTTACAACAGATGCCTCTCCAAGAGGTTGGGGAGCTCATCTTCACGATCTCTCCACTCAAGGCATCTGGTCTCTAGAGGAGACATCTCTACATATCAACCTCTTAGAGCTCAGAGCAATTTTTCTAGCTCTCAGAGTCTTCCACACCCTGCTCAGCTACAAGACAGTCCTCATCCACACGGACAACCAAGTAACCATGTTCTACGTGAACAAGCAGGGCGGGACTGGCTCTCTGTCGCTTTGCAACGAAGCTCTGAGATTGTGGGCCTTCACCAGAGAGCATCAAATTCATCTCATGGCAGTGTATCTTCCAGGTGTTCAAAACTCTTGGGCAAACAGACTCAGTCGAGTTCTGCTACCACACGAATGGTCCCTCCATGGGGACCAGATAGCCAGAATCTTCTGAATTTGGGGAACCCCGGACATAGACCTCTTTGCAAGTCCGTGGAATGCCAAACTTCTCCGGTTCTGTTCCAGGATTCCGTGTCAGGGTGTTCAGGCCAGGGATGCCTTCCTCCTTCATTGGGGGCAAGACTTCCTCTATGCCTTTCCACCCATTCCCCAAGACACTCTTCAAACTTCAGAGAGACAAGGGGTCTATGATCCTCATAGCACCACATTGGCCATGTCAAGTGTGGTACCCTCTACTTCTGCATCTCTCCCAAGCTCCCTCCCTGGACTTGGGATCTGCTCCAGACCTCCTGTCCCAGGAGGAGGGAACGTTGTGGCACCCAAATCCCCAGTCTCTTCACCTCAGAGCCTGGTTGCTGAAGGCCTAGACCTTCAAGATTTGCATCTTTCTCAGCAAGTGAAGGATATCCTTCATGCTTCCAGAAAGCCTTCCACTAGACGTTCCTATGCTTTTAAATGGAAAAGGTTTACCATTTGGTGTGCAGAGAAGGGTCTTAACCCTCTTGCAATACCTCTGAATTCTTTACTAGAGTATTTGCTGCATTTATCCCATGCAGGCCTTAAAACAAATTCAGTAAGAGTCCATTTGAGTGCTATTGCAGCATCCCTTAAACCTCTCAATGGACAACCTATTTCCTCTCATCCTCTTATAGCAAGATTCATGAGAGGCCTTCTTTTGACTAAACCTCCCATCAGACCACCTCCAGTGGCATGGGACTTGAATCTGGTTCTTGGCCAGCTTATGCAGCCACCTTTTGAACCCTTAGCCACTACCTCCTTGAAATTTCTTTCCTGGAAGGTTATTTTTCTCATTGCAGTCACTTCAGCTCGCAGCATCAGTGAGCTGCAAGCCTTGGTGGCTAATCCTCCTTATACAAGGTTCCATCATAAGGTAGTCCTCAGGACTAATCCACACTTTATGCCTAAAGTGGTCTCACCTTTTCATCTGAACCAGGTGGTTTATTTACCTGTCTTTTTTCCAGGACCTCATGCTTCAAGTGCAGAGAGGAATCTTCATACCCTGGATTGTAAAAGAGCTCTTGCTTTTTACTTACAAAGGACAGGGCAACATAGAAAGTCCTCTCAACTTTTTGTTGCTTTTCATCCCTCTCATTTAGGACTTCCAGTCTCTAAGAGAACTCTGTCCAATTGGATTGCTCAATGTATTTCTTTCGCCTACCAGAGTAAGAACCTTTCTCTGGAGGGCCATGTCACAGCTCACAATGTGAGGGCCATGGCAGCCTCTATGGCTCATCTAAATTCTGTGTCCATCGACCAGATCTGTCGAGCGGCCACCTGGGCCTCGGTTCATACCTTCACAGCCCATTACTGCTTGGACAAGGACTCCCGCCGGGATGCCTTGTTTGGTCAGGCTGTTCTCAAACACCTGTTCCATACCTAACCAACTCCTACCCTCCATCCCTGGCTGGATGCCTGAGATTCATGGGTGGAGGTAGAGCCCTTCCCAGGGACTCACAACCTGGGTGATCTCCCAGGCATCTCTAGCTGGGGAGTCCCCATATGTGAAGACTCATTCCTGCTTGTTCCTGGAGATAGCACAGTTACTTACCTGTAACAGGTGATCTCTGGGAACAGCAGGAATAAGTCTTCACAACCCACCCACCTCCCCTAGGAGTTGTATCTCTCTATCTTTCTTTCCTTTCCTCAATCTCTCTTTGTCTCAGCTTTAAAACTCGAACTGGAGAGAGGCGCTTAGGAAAGGCGGGAAGGCAGCGCGCAGGCGCTGTGGGATGCTCCCAAAAGCTTTCCTTTTGGACGCTGGGGAGCGTTCCCGCGCAGGCTCCGTCGGTACCGACGATACCCATATGTGAAGACTTATTCCTGCTGTTCCCAGAGATCACCTGTTACAGGTAAGTAACTGTGCTTTATTGTTGAAGGGTTAAAAATAACCTAAAAGATAAATTAAAATAAGTACATACAAAATCAAAACTCATTGTACAAAAAAATAGGCAAAGAATAAGCTGATCCTATAGATAAGAAGAGGCAAGAGTTATTGTAGGACTAAAAATCCTTAAAAAATAATGAAACTTCATAATCCTAAATTCATAGTAGGGATCTGAAGAAAGAGAAAGGAGAAAGAAGAAAGAAAGAGGAAGAAAAAAGGGGAAAGGGAAGGGGGGGAAGAGCAAGGAAGGGGATGGAAGGAAGGAAGGAAGGAAGAGGGAGGAGGGGGAGGTGCTTCCTGCCTTATTTTGATATTTTAGGTCTCCCTCTGCACGGTGTTTTCACTTTTGCTGATACCCGTGTTTTTTGCAAGGTTGATGGTAAGGTTTGAATGCAGTTTTTGTTATCTAGGGGATTGAAACTGTATTTTTTAAGATTGGAACAATGATTATTGAAATTACTGGTTAGTACAAGGAGTTTCTCATATAATTTTTAAAAAAATTTATATATTAAATTTTTAAAATACACCAAGGAAGCTTTGGATCAAGAATACCACACTTCATCATGGAATCGATTACAAGAAAACAAACAAAATTATTACGAAAATACGACAAAATGTTATTAGTCCACATTCCAAAAGAAAAAAAGGGGATTCAAACACACACACAACCGTGGTCAACGGTACTAATCAAAGAAAAGAAAACCTAGCAAAGAAAAAGAGTAGAAAAGCCATAAAGCAAAACACACTTAAAAAGCCCACCTTATAACCACAGGGTAGCCTCACAGTAGCATAGCATCCAAAAAGAAACATAATTGAGAGGGCACAAAGAAATGAAACAAATTATTCTGATACTTAAGAACACACTTACAGGGAAAACTTAATTGGAAGGTCATGCCCAAAGACAGCACGATATTCTAAAAAACATCTTCCTCCTAGCCTGTGTCCAACGGGACACATCTGGGAAGATCTGTATCTTATCCCTCAAAAAGGAAACATCAACTTTTTAAAAGTATAAACGTAACAATGCTTCTTTATCCTGAAGAAATATAAAAGGTACCGAAAGTGTACCTTGAGCTTCAACTGCCTCGATAGATTGTACTAACAACTCAGACAGGTTCCCCAAGTCCAAGGAGTCAGAAGTAACCTCAACCAAGGAGGCATCCGCCTTCTGTGGTGTCCTTAGTAGAAACAGAGGAAGAAATAAAGCTTTTGAAGTGGGGGGATCCCAGCCTCAGGATAGTTAAAAAGCTCCTTAAAGAACCTAATAAACAGGTCCCTAGGAGAGCATAAAGAAACCCGTGGGAAATTCAGTAATCTAAGATTTAAACTCCTCTGTTGATTTTCTAAATTTTCAATGAAAAATCAATCTATCCTGAGTGAGGGCCCACTGCTGATCCTGCAAATGTTGCACTTTCCCTTCGAGTCCATCTAAGTGTCCTTGCTGGAGGTGCATTCTCTGCTCCAAACCCTCCAACCTAGGAGAGTATGAAGCTAAGGCCTGCAACACCCCAGTACACACCTTGTAAAGAGACTGCATCGTATCCCAAATGGAATCCAGGGTCACCTCCTTAGGTGTTACCAATGGAGGAAGAGCCTGACTTGCCACACTCTCTAACAGGATCAAATCCCTGTCTTGGAAACACCTGTTCCCCTTACCCTCAGCAGTCAACGTGACCAGCGCTGAAGCCGAGGGCTGCTGAGTAATGGCATCCATTGCAACACTCAACGCACTATTACTCAACCCCACCAGGTGCAGGAGGAGTGGATGGGCCAACCGGGCTCAGCGAAACATCGCTGCCCAAATCAGGGCTCACCCCTGCCCCGACCAAAGGAACGCCCACAAGTTTCGCATGTGTAAAGTCATCCATAGTCTGCTATCCCATTGATGTCGTCACAGAGATGGAGGGGAGACCACCCTTTCCCTTGGCCTTTCTTTTAGGCATCAAGGAAAGTTATTGATGTTAGGCAGGCTAGGACGAACTATTCAAAACACAGATCTTGAAACCCCTTGACGGCAGCCGCTTAAAAGTCTCACACCACTTCGGCGCCTAAGTCCGCGCCAAAGGTCCCTCTGTCGAGGGCCTCAGACACAGACGCGCCTCAGTGCGCTTGATTTTAAAGTCCCATTGACATGGAGACACAGGAGGAAGCTCCCTCTCACCTCTGCAAGCTGGCTGCCGCTTTTTCCACGTCTCAGCGTGTTTGATTTTAAAGTCTAGGTGATGTGGAGACGCAGGACGAAGCTCCCTCTCACTTCTGCAAGCTGGCTGCCACTTTTTCCATGCCTCTGCGCGTTTGATTTTAATGTCCTGGTGACGTGGAGACGCAGGGGGAAGGTTCTTCTCACCTCTGCAAGCTGGCTGCTCTCATATAATTTTATATGTTCTATTCTTGGAACAGCATTTTGTTTGTTTTTTCTAATAGGAGTTGTCAGAAATTTCAATTTAAATAGACGTTATCTAATGTGATTTGATGAGATGATTCTTTTGCCCCTTGTTTACTTTGGTATTTAAGTAGAGAGGAAGTTTTTCCATTATTTTGGTAGTTTAAATTTGTTCTGATGTGGCGGTTTCTGCTCTGTACTATTGCAAAGTTGATGGCAAGGTTTAAGTGCCGGTGCTTACTGTATTAAAGTATTTACGATATACACCTGAGTAAGACAATTTGCTACAGTCATTTTTGTTAAATATGTTCTTTTTATGGTGAACTGTATGGTTGAGATGACACCAATACGGAGCTGTTCCTTTTTTTTTTATTTAAAGGCTTTCAAACAATTACAACAAGCAGTATCCGTACAAACTGCACACGGAGTACATGCACATGATAACACAAGATTCTCAACCAGAACAATTGCAACATCATAGCCTTATATATATATAGTTTTTCTTTGCGCACTAAATCTTATTACTTACTTGCCCCCCTTCAATCCATCCCCCCTTCCCCCCCCCCATTGCCTAGCCATCCCTTGTCCACCACCCCCTCCCACATCCATCTGCCTTTGCTTCTAACTCAAACATTTAGATGTTTTCCGGCCAAATAAACAGCACTAGGGAAGGAAGAAAGATGATCCTCCACAACAAGTGAAGGCTCTAATCCAACATCTCCAATTAACTTATTAAAGACATTACGGGTCATGAGCCATATTTCAAGACAAAGGCTTCCCACACCTGTTCAAACTGTGATAGGTGCATTCTCCTGACTGCCACCCCATGTTCCACTGCGTATAAATCCCACATCCGTTCCAACCAGCATGAGAATGCCAGAGGTAGTGCTTGCTTCCAGGCGGTCACCAAGGTCAGTCTAACTGCATTCAAACCATGGCGAATCAGCACCAACTGAGGGAGCCGTCCACCAGGAACTTTCTTCCCAAAAAGAAAAATACCCGAGTCCCAAGGAATGTCCAAACCATTTGTTTTAAATGATATTTTATCCCTCCAAAAAACTTGGACACGGGGGCAAAGCCACCACACATGCGCAAAGGTGCCTTTCTTGCCACAATTCTGCCAGCATAAATCCGATACCCCCAGGAATGCTCGTGCTGCTCGCACTGGTGTCATGTACCACCCATAGAGTAGTTTATAGTTAGTTTCTCGAGCATTCACAGCCACCGAACTCCTCCAAAGTCGACCCTCAATCTGGTCCCATTGCTGTTCAGTATATGAAAGACCCAGTTCCTACGTCCACCGAGTTCTATGTTTGCCTATTCCAGGATGTTGCGTCTGCAAGCATGCATACAGGGCAGCAATGAGACCCTTATAAGTGTATGTTCCTCACATAGGTGCTCAACATTGGTCAGATCTCGTGCAACTTGCTGCCTAACA
This sequence comes from Ichthyophis bannanicus, assembly GCA_033557465.1. Taxonomy (NCBI): domain Eukaryota; kingdom Metazoa; phylum Chordata; class Amphibia; order Gymnophiona; family Ichthyophiidae; genus Ichthyophis; species Ichthyophis bannanicus. The sequence goes on from CM066034.1 coordinate 586,011,839, forward strand.
GCTCGACCCCCCCACCCAGTGTGCTACCTGTACATATTGGTAGGCATGATGGTCTGGGATGTCAAATTCCCCCCTCAGTTTGCAAAAAGAGTGCAATGCACCATCCTCAAATAGCTGGCCCATAAGACTAAGTTCCCTATGCCCCCACTACCCTGGAAGGAAAGAATTATTATCAACTATGGGCGCTAGTGGGGTCAGAGTCACCCCTCGTGGCCAAAAAACCCAATCCCAGCAACAAAGAGTATGTGTTATATATGGATTAGTAGTACTTGGACCTCCCCGCAACTTAGAGCAAAACCACAACTGGTCCTCCAGTCCGGCCCCACCTGTTAAATCCATTTCCATTTGTACCCAGCATTTAGAGCTGTGCGACATTGCGCCGCAGCGTAATACCAGTGAAGATTAGGGACCCCCATGCCACCGCATTGCGTCTGGACATATAAGACCGTACGAGCTATTCAAGGATGTCTAAACTTCCATATGAACTTCATGATCATCGCCTGCCAGGTTTCTAAAGCCCCACGAGGCAGGGATATAGGAGCACCTGAAAAAGGTTCAAAAAAACGTGGAACCACCACCATTTTCATCACCGCAATGCGCCCAAACCAGGACAACATCAGGCCCGTCCAGGAGTCCAAATCCCGTTTAACTTGTTGGATTAAGGATCCATAGTTCACCCTGTATAACGCAGCCCTATCTACCATAAGATTCACATCCAAATAACAAAGGGTCTGATCCACCCATCTAAAGGGAAAACATGTTTTCAACTGGGCGCATATCGCTTCCGGAACCCCCACATTCAAAATTTCCCAATTTAGCATAATTGATTTTAAACCCAGAAACGTGTGATAAGGCCGCAAAAAGCTGCATTGCAGCAGGGAGGAAGGCTGCAGGATTCAACAATGATAATATATCATCATCTGCGAAAAGTGCTATTTTATAGTCACGAGAGCCCATCCTCACTCCAGCTACATCAGGATGCTCACGAAAACTTTGCGCCAGAGGCTCCATCACCAACGTGAACCACAGTGCTGACAATGGACACTCCTGTCAGGTTCCACTCTCCAACTCAAAACTCTTCGATTGACCCCCCATTAACCTGGACACTGGCTTTAAGTCCCTGATAAAGACTATGTACCCAGCGAGTAAAATTAGGCCCAAACCTCATCTTATCTAGTACACACCAGAGGAAGCCCCAGCTGACTCGATAAAAGGCCTTCTCGGCAGACTCACACCAGTAGCGCCGGTTGGGTCCCCTGACGTGCAGCATGTATTACCTGTAACATCTGCCGAACATTATCCGCGGCGTTTTTTGGCAACCATTGAATAGTTCGGGTAAAGTGGAACCGCACATCATTGAGCTTTCAAAAGACTTTCTGGATTTCAGAATTTTGAGATTGTTGGACGAGATCATTCCCCTGATGAAGATTCGAAACGCATAAAGGGTACCAAAAGAGTGGCGTTGGGAATGCTAACAATCTTCTGAAAGTTAAGCACAATCTCTGAATACATTTTTTGAAAAAGAATGTAAAGAATGGTCAGATAAATTTGTTATGCAGTAGATCATTAATCACCTTGGACATTTTAATCATTTTCTAATTATTTTTGAACATTTAAGAGCTATACGTGGAAACTGAAGTATACGGTCGTTGATGCAACTTTAGCGGCACTCTACGGTAAAAATTTGTCCGGGAGCGTTTAGCTATTTAGTCTGAGACCGTAGTTTCCATTTGTATTGAAAGTAAGATTGTCTTCTACGTAACTAGCTAGGCCATTTTTACTTAGTTTTTGGAGGGATTTTATATATTATTTTGTAGGGAACATTATCCATGGCCTATCGTCCAGGCACGAAACCAACCTGGTCAGGATGTATCAAATCAGGAAGGGCTCGATTCAATCGGGCAGCTAACACTGAAGCCAGGATTTTAACATCAGTATTTAACAAAGAAATAGGGCGATAAGAGGCCGCCTCCTGCGTCGGTTTACCCGGCTCAGCTATCACTGCAATAACAGCTTCCCGTTGAGTATTTGGTAATGGCATCCCCCGCAGCACTTCATTAAAGAGCATCGCCAGAGTGGGCGCCAACTGGGCGCTATACTTTTTATAATATTCCGAAGGGAATCCATCACGCCCCAGCACTCGCCCAGCCTTCAAGCACCGAATAGCCTCTGCCACCTCCTGAGCTGTAATCTCTGCTTCCAACTGCTCTCTATCTTGATCAGCAAGCCATGGCAGAGAGATCACGTAATCATCCACTTGGGTCAGATCAAAGGGCTCAGCCTTATACAATTACTCCAAAAAGTCAGCTAATACTGCATGTATCTCCCAAAACCCCACTCGCAGACCTCCCATTGAATTCCGGATCTCATGGACCACCCACGATGTGTATTGCTGCTGAAGTCGCAGGGCAAGGTATCGCCCAACTTTGTTCCCCTTTTCATAAAACGTTTGTCATATTTTACGACGCATATTATCCAAATCTCTTTGCACTCAGGCATCCAATCGGGCCCATGTTTCCTGCCACTGGTGCCAAATACGTTTAGAGCCCGTCCGTGCATGCTCTAACTAGAGGCGCTTAGCTTCTTCCTCCAATCGGTGAGATTCCTGTGCCCAAGCCTTCCTAGTTCGAGCCGCCTCAGCCATTAGACGGCCGCGAGCCATAGCCTTAAAAGCATCCCAAACCACTGGCAGCGTAACCTCCCCGGTATCATTTAGATCAAAAAGGTCTTGTATGAATCGTCCATGATCCTGAACAGCAGGGCCCGCCGAAAAAATCACTCATCTAATCGCCACATCTGCCTCCGCTCTCCACTCAGATCACCAGGGAGGGAAATCCAGCAGGGAGCATGATCCAACCATGTTAAAGCACCATGCCCTGCCTATCTAGGAAGGTGGCCTTCTTGGTGGCCCTTACTTCAACTCACAGAGTCAGAAAGCTTCAAGTGCTGGTGGCGGACGCCCCGTATACCAGGTTCTTCAAGAACAGTGTAGTGCACCGCACTCACCCTAAGTTCCTCCCAAAGGTGGTATCCCCGTTTCATCTCAACCAGGAGGTGGTACTCCCCTCTTTCTACCTGCGGTCTCATGTCAGCAGGGAGGAGCTCATATTCCACATACTGGACTGTAAACGGGCCCTGTCCTATCTGCAACAGACCCAGGGCCACTGCAAAGAACGTGGAATGCCTCTCTTGTCACTCAACTGGACCAGTGGCGCCTCTTTTACCCTCCATAGCTGGTCGGCACCCCCGATGTAATCCATGGTTCAATTCCAACCTTGTACTCCTCTGGATGCACCTTCATAGGACTGAGTGCCTCTGGAATCAGCACCCATCTGCAGATATTCTGCAGTATTTCTGTCACCAGCATCGCTATTATAAACACCTGGACGATGCCAGGAGAGCGTTCTACTCTGCCCAGATCTCCTCTTCTGCTAATTCTTCTAGTCAGCTCTTCACAATACTTTGCTTTCTTACCTCCACATGCCCCCTTCCTCTGCCATGCCTGTGGCTTTCCCATGCCGATAGCTTAGCCCATTTTTTCACAGACAAGATTGCTACCCTCCATTCCTTCTTCCAAGCTAGCTCACCCCTACCCCCTCTCTTTCCCTCTCCTTCAGAGCCTATTGCCTCTTTATTTAGGTTAATCACGTTTGAGCTTACTAAAGCCATCACATCCTCACACAAGACCACCTGCCCTTTGGATCCCATCCCCTCTCACTGGCTTCTGGAACCCTCCCTTGTTCTGTTGCCATTTGCACTTACCATGCTCAATAGCAGCCTTTCCTCTGGCACTTTCCCTTCCTGCTGGAAGCATGCCATCATCTGCCCTATACTAAAGAAACCTGCCTTAGATCACACTACCTTATCTAACTGGAGCCCGGTCTCTAATTTACCTTTCCTTTCTAAGGTTCTGAAGAAACTTGTCTTTTCCCATTTGTCCTCTCACTTAGATGCTGTCCATGCACTCCACCCCAGACAATCTGGTTTCAGTTCAGGTCACAGCACGGAAAATGTCCTCCTTGTATTATTACTCAATGAAATACATGTAGCTCACGACTGAGGTGACATCTCCCTCGCTGTCTCACTATTTATTTTCTTTATTTATTTATTTACATTTTTTATATACCGCACTATTCGGCATCAGCGCGGTTTACAGAGAACAAAACAAAAACCAGAACAACAAGCTGTTCGGTGTTACATATAACAGGAGCATAAACTTGGAAAAAAACAATTAAAATGGGAGAACTATCTACATGGAGTATATGATCAGTTAACTAGACAACATACTCAAACTATTTACACAATTTAGCCAGAATGTTAGTAACAATGAGAAATCTGTGATTACGTTTGCGGTGGGACTGTAAGTTTTATTTTATGTTGGGTAGTATTTGATGAATAGGTTGAATTTGAGGGCCTTTCTAAACTGGGCTAAGTCGGTTATGGCACGGATATCAGGTGGTAGAGAGTTCCAGCATTTTGGTGCGCAAAATATGAAAGCTCTGTTTGCTGTTGATAGGCTGCATGTTGTTATGGCCTTTGGCATTATTAGGGAGTTCAATGCTACCTGTCTCCTTTTTCTGTTTGGTGGTACAGTTCGTATGAGCTCTGTGATTGAGTTGGCTGAGAGACCATTGATGGCCTTGAAGGTGAGAATCAAGGTCTTGAACATAATCCTTCCGTGTATAGGGAGCCAATGTAGCTGTTTGAGGATAGGTGTAACATGTTCACTTTTGGACGCTCCTTGTAGAACCCTTGCAGAACCCTTGCAGCAGTATTCATAGCAAGCTGAAGTGAGCTCAGCACTAGACCTCTCTGCAGATTTTGACTTAGTTGACCACTCTCTTTTGCTCACCTGTCTCTACGATTATGGGCTCCGTGGTGCTGTCCTTCAGTGGTTTAAGTCTTTTCTCTCACTCCATTCCTTTGCTGTTTCCTGTGGTTCCTCCACATTCTCTACCATTTCTCTCACCTGCGGTGTTCTTCAGGGCTTTGTTCTGGCCCCACTCCTCTTCAATGCTTTCCTAGCTCCACTTGCGCTACTCATCCAACACTCTGGTATTTCCTCCTATTTCTATGCTGACGATATTATCCTTCTCTTTCACACTAGATCCCAGTCACCTGATCTTTCTCTGCTAAACTCATGCCTAGTCTCAGTCCACACATGGCTCTCTGCAAATCGCCTCTACCTTAGCGCTTCCAAGTCAGCTGCCATCTGGTTTAATCTTCACATACTCTGCCCTTCACTCATACCCCAGATTGCCTTCACGCCTATCCCGTTGTCCAATCACTACAATGTCTCGGAGTCATCCTTGACTGTTCCTTCTCCTTTCATGAGCACATTTCCTCCCTGGTCCAGCGGTCCTTCTCTCTCTGTCATATCCGTGACGTTCGTCCCTTCCTCATGATGTCTTCCCTCATGACTCTCATCCTTTCATTAGTTATGTCTAGATTAGATTATTGCAACGTCGTGCTTGTAGGCCTTCCACTTTCCCAACTCCGTTGCCTCCAACTTCTACAAAATACTGCTGTTCGTATTCTCACTCACTCCTCGCAGCATGACCATATCTCCCCACTTCTGATCCATCTACACTGCCTCACTCTCAAGTTTCGAATCAATTACAAAATCCTTGCCCTTATCCACAAGGCCATCTACACTGGCACCCCACAATATCTCTCAAATCTGCTGCAATTTCGCATTCCCCACCGTCTCCCTAGGTCCCACAGTCACTCACGCCCACCTTGAACAGGCCAGGAAATCTGCGGTTTCTTATTTGGGCCTTGCCCTATGGAACTCCTTGCCTCCCATCATACACTCCGAAACCTCATTCCCAAAATTCAAGACACTTTTAAAAACCCACCTTTTCACTACTGCATTTGACCTCCCTCCCTCTGTCACTTAGCAGCCTACCCTTAGTTCTCCCTCCCTTCCCATTCTGGAAATGCTTTCTGTTCACAGTTGCTGCCTTGCTGCTTTCTGACTTCTCCTGTCCTGCTCTTTCTCTTTCTCGCTTTCCTGTCACACTTTGGCATTCTTTTCTAGTCTTTTCCTGCAGCCATTGTGCTTTTATTGTAAACCGCTCCAGGTTTGGTATATAGCCACCTGGGATGGTATATCAAGTGCAGTAAATGAAATGAAATGGAGAGGAGGTAAGTTCCTTCTCCATGCTGTAGACCGGCTCGCCATTTAAATGGCCCAAGTTGTAGGAGCAACTAGAAGACGAGCCACTGCTCGCCAATCTCTCCAGCAGCCTGCAAGCTGCCGATCCATCCAACAGCCTGAAAGCAGCCGATTGCTCACTGGGACACCACAGCGTGCACAGAGAAGAGGTAAGCTCCTCCCCTGTACTGTAGACCTGTCCACCAAAGGGCCCTTAGATGTGGACCACACTATACCCAGAACACTAGCCACCAGCAGATTAAAAAAAACAAAACAGCTCTAATAGATTACTGACATCTTTAAGGTAAGAAGAACCTAAGCCTATCAGTTCCACCAGTTTCCCGCTTGGACAATTCTGAGAACCCTAGACTCATACTCAAAAATACCCAGAATACAACTCAACTATTCCACCACAACATACCCACTCTCCCCCCCCCCCCCCACATCACATATAACTGCCCTGAAACAAACATGCATGCCTGGCAATCATTTATTTTCATCATAATAGGACTCTTTCTACCTCTTTACTGATCTGCATCACTGAGGGACTGACACATGCCAATCAATCTTGTACAGAACCGAAAACCACAGACCTAATACATACAAAAACAGATGGCACAGATACACAGATCACCTCATTCCTTTCTCCTTAGTTGACACCACCAGTAAGCAAAACAGAAATGGCAAATACAAAGAACTAAAATGCACACTTATCTATACCCGCTCCGCTAGAAACAAGATACCTATACTCACAGATTACATCAAACATAACTTAGACATCCTATGCATAACGGAATCATGGCTTTCCCAAACAGACCCAGTGTTAGCTAATCAACTAAGAATTCCAGAATGCAATCTCTATAGTTGTCCAAGAATTAGCAGAAGAGGTGGAGGAGTACTTATAACAAACGCAAACCTTGCTTTCTAGACAATAACAGAACACAGGTGAGACAGATAGTCTTGTAATCTCAAAGAAATCACTCAATCTGCTTAGCATATTGCAACAACAAATGACAAGGATCTTTCAACAATATTTAGTCTGCAGATATACCGTACCTTCTGCTCTCTCCACAGATCAAGCAAGTCCGTTCATAGAGGCGATGAGTGCTCTAGAATACCAGCAAATAGTCAACAAACCAACACATACAAAAGGAAACATTTTATCTAATCTGTATCCCTACAGAAATGACTATCAACAATCATCGTACACCTCCCCAGCCTCAATTAGTGCCATGATCAGACCATAACATACTCAGCTTTTCCTTACCGAGTGACAAGAACATGCCAAATGAAAAATACAAAAACACGACAGCATGAAGATTCCGACACTCTGACAAACAAGCATTCTTGATGGAAATTACCCCCTAGCTACATCAAGACATAGCAGACCTTGATGCATTAATGCACACCTTGAACAAAGTCATAGGAAATGCAGCGGCAGCTACCCTAACAAAACTCACTATGAAACAGAAACAAAGACACAAACAAAATGAATGCTGGTACACCAAGGAACTTAGGAACATAAAACAACAACTCAGAAAAATAGAACACAAATGGAGATGAACAAAATCTAAAGACCAAACAAATTACACAAACAAGTTGAATGAATACTACAGCCAAATCAAATGCTCAGAAAAAAATATAATAAACTCATCCAAAGCTCCCTGAATCGCCCAAGGGAATTATTTGATATCATCCGTTCGCTCACAAGAAACTATACAAATGTTGATCTTGAAGCCACTCCCTGCTCGCAAACTCTAGCTAACTTTCTCCAAAGCCAGTTCAATTCCCAGACATCTCCACCACAAGCAAAAACCCTACCTAACATGGCAAAGGCGCAATGGCAGACCTTCTATCCAATCACACGAGTAGACATAGAAAACATAATAGACAACCTAAACACTACTACGTCACCACTTGATCCTTGTCCAGTTAGCTGGATTAAATTGATGAGAACTGAACTATCTGCCACACTACTTAAGATAACACAGCTATCCCTCAAACAAGGATACATACCAAAACAACTAAAAACAACATCAGTACCCCCAACCTTAAAGAACAGCACTGTCAACAGAAAAGACCCTGTATCCTGCAGACCAATATGTAGCCTGCCTTTCCTATCAAAAATCATTGAAAAAGTAGTACTGCAAAAACTACAGAACCATCTTGATGTGCATGCTCCATTGGATCACCAACCACATGACTTCAAGCACCAACATGGAGTTGAAACTTTTCTCACCTCAATCATGGATACTCTAATGAAAGGCACTGCAAAACCTAATCAAGTATTCATATTAATATTACTTGATATAGCATCCCGATCGAGAGCAGGAGGCGCCAATCCTTCCCGCTCTCCACCAGAAGGCCAATCAGGGCCCTGCAGCTCCAGCCAACATTACTAAAAGGAGCGCCTCCCGGCACACAAGGAACTCTGCCGCCAGCTCCCCCCGAGCGGCATCCCAATCACGAGCAGGAGGCATCAAACCTTCTCGCTCTCCACCAGAAGGCCAATCAGGGCCCTGCAGCTCCAGCCAACACTACTAAAAGGAGCGCCTCCTTGCGAACAAGGAACTCGGCCTCCGGCTCTCCCCCTGAGCCCCGATCACCATCCCGATCGATAGCAGGAGGCGCCAAACCTTCCTGCTCTCCACTAGAAGGCCAATCAGGGCCCTGCAGCTCCAGACAACACTACTAAAAGGAGCACCTCCCAGTGCACCTGCACCTTAGGCGAGGCACTTAGAATAAAAGAAAGACCAGAAACTATGGATACCACAGCTATAAATTAATACTTAAGCGTCCACTTCAGCCAACGTGTCAACTATCTCAAAATCACTCTAATTCCTCCAACTCCTTCATCACCTCGGAATCCCAATCAGGAGAAGCAACAGAGTTGAGCCTCACCAGCTCCTCCCACATATAAGCTATAAGAATTTTCTGCAACAACATACTAGCAGTTTCTGCTGTTGAATAGGTATGCATCTTAACCTCTAAATTCTGATCGGTTGCTTTAATCTCCAGGGTCCCTCTCCCTCTAAAAGCCTGAAGGTCATATTACAAGTCCAACAGTGTTTCGAAACAAAGATTCACCAATATCAGCAAATATGCATCCTTTATCTTCAATAATATCCATTGGCCTTCTTGTCTCTCTATCTCTACCTACTACATTCTCAGGCCCTTTCCCCATCCGGTTACCCAATACCGGTCATCCACCGACTTGCCACTGAAGTGAAATGCTTCATTCCATTTGTTAACAAAGCTGAGCGGAAGCAACGACTAATCCAGATCAACCTCAACAAAGTGAGTCATACCAATGCTAATCCCAATTATTTTACACCGGGTTTTAAATGCTCTCTTATCAATCCACGCTCTATCAGGAATAAAATACCACTAATAATTGACCACTTATCTGATAATAATCTGGACATCTTATTCATAACTGAATCATGGCTAACGACAAATGACACAGTATTGATCAATCAATTAAAACCAATAGGGTACGACATATTCAACTATCAAAGAGTAACTAAAAGAGGAGGAGGAGTAACCATTCTGGCAAGGAAAGAATTGCATCTAACAAAAGTCTCAAGTGAATTCGCGCAAAACATGGATGTTCTCTTAGTGGAAAACACGAGCATGTGCTTATGCCTAATATACTCGTATAATCCACCATCATCAAAAGGTGAGGATCTGGCTAACATCACAGACTACCTGTGCAGCAAAATCTCTACTACGTACTAGGTGACCTAAATTTGCCTTCCGCTACAACACATACCGTTCAAGGGGTTATGGAAACTATGGATGCGCTAGGATTTTTTTTTTGAAAACTTTATTTATGGAACCACAAAAAAAATTACAGACAGTGTGTATACATACAAGCATAACGCCACTGGATGGGGCTGACTCTTGTTCACCATTCCAGAGGCCACTTTTCAACATAATGTGGTACAACATTTTACTTATCCCCCTTCCCTCTCCCTCCCCACCCCAGCACAACTCCCCCCATACTATCCTAACCAAGAGCTTTCTCCTGCGATACCCATCTCCAATCTCCTCCTACAGGATCCCACCAAGTTCACCTATCCCCATCCTACCGAACATACCCTACCCCACGTAGGACTTCATTACGGGCATATGGTCCGAGCTTTTGAATATACGGTTCCCAAATCAACAAGAAGGAAGCCCAGCGTTTAACACTGACCTTGGCCCCCCCCCCCCTCCTCTCGAAGAGCATCAATTGATGGAAACTGTTACGCCATTCCCAAAAGGTAGGGGGCAGCTGTTCTCTCCATCTGTGAAGTATCGGGCCCTTCCCCACCAGACATGCCTTCCTCACCAGTACTCGTTCCCATCTCCCTTTTGGGTGGAGTGGTCCCAATTGATCCAGTGCTACCAAGGCTCCAGTCCACTTGATCTGCTGCTGAAGCAAGTCACTCATAAAATTACTAATCCTCTCCCAATATGAACCAATTTTTTTGACCACATGTGACCCAGGTCTGCAAGGGGGAATGCACATTTAGGGCATCTCCCATCACAAGCCAGGACACTCCGCAGTTCCCGTCTTGAGGAGAAGTGTGCCCGGATAATACTTTAAAATTGCACCTCTCTCCACTTAGTCCCCTCCACCAGTCCCACAATCCGACTCAGGGCTTGCAAAATAGAACCTGGTGGCACCTCCTGGGCCAGCTCTTCCGCCCACTGAGCTTCCTCCCTCAAATATTCCGGCAACTTGGTATAGGGTGCCAATCTTTTCTTCAATTCCGATATTGTGGGCGGGGGCCTCTCATCCAATGCAAAAAACTCTAATATCCTCGCCAAACTTTCCGAGGTTAACTCATTTACTGGTAGGGACGCTACATAGTGGGAAATCTGAAAGTATGCAAAATAATGGCGGCCACTCAGCCCATATTCCTTGCCAAGAGTCTCAAAGGACTTACACTTCCCATTGAGATCCACCACATGCCCAATGTGTCTGATACCAACCTCACTCCACTTCTGAAAGATTGCTCTCGTAGAGCCAGGGGTAAAAGTAGCATTGCCCTGCAGCGGCAACCAACATGAAACAGCCGGGGACCTACCCCAGTACCTACACAACTGCATCCACGTACGTCTCACCGGGCTCACTAAAACACTTCGAGTCACTCGCCCAGGTAGCTGGGATCCCTCTAAGTGCAAAGCTGCCAGTAACGTCTGGGGGGCCACCAGGGTTTCCTCAAGTGCCCTAGGAGTATAGATCTCCGTATCTCCCAACGAATCCCCTAGATGCCATGCTTGACACGCCAGACATAGTGCCGCAAATCTGGGACACCCATCCCTCCATTCCGCAAACCTCCCTTTAGCCGATTCATCGGGATACGCGCTCTCACCCCTTTCCATAAGAATCCCTGTATCTCCCATTCCAAACATGCCAGGTCCCATTGCACTAGCCACACTGGGAGCATCTGCATCCAATATAACACCTGGGGCAGGACCACCATCCCCACCACCGCTACTCTACCCCCTAGGGACAAGGGAAGAGGGCGCCAGGCCCGCAGCTGTGTTTGAAGCTTGAGGAAAATCCTCTTGAAGTTCCTCTTATATAGCTCCGCCGGTTCTCTAGTTAAGAGAATTCCCAAATAGAGGAAGGAGTCCCCAGCCCACTGGAGCAGAAACGCACCTCCCCAGTTCTTTCTCAGTGTATCCAGCACGTCTAGGGCCTCAGACTTATCCATATTAATGCACAACCCTGCAAAACTTCCAAACACAGAAAATTCCTCTAACAATCTGGGCAACGATTGTTGTGGCGAAAGCAAATGTACGAGCATGTCATCAGCAAAGGCAGCTATCTTGAACCCATATTTTCCCATGCGCACCCCTCGTATTTCCCCGGCATGCTCTATTTTCCGTATGAGAGGGTCGAGAGACAGTACATATAACAGAGGCGAAAGTGGGCACCCCTGCCTTGTACCCCTCTCCAAGAGAAACTTATCTGACAGAATACCGTTACACAGCACACTTGCAGTTGGTCCTGTATAGAGGAGTTTGACCATGCTACAAAAGTAATCCCCTAAGCCATGGTATGGCAGGAGAGTATGCAGATACCCCTAATTCACGCGGTCAAGCGCTTTTTCTGTGTCAAAGTTAACCAACAGGGACTGCCACTCTCGCTCCCGAACCCACACCAGAGATGCCAAGATTCTACACAGGTTACGCACAGCATGATGGCCCTGTACAAAACCGACTTGTGACTCCTGTATCAAATCTCCCAACATCAGGGCTAAACGTTCTGCTAGTACTTTTGCCATTATTTTCAGGTCGAAATTCAACAGTGATATTGGTCTATAGGCTGTAGCCTGCATATGATCCTTACCTGGTTTGGGTAATAAGATAATATGCGCATGGTTCTCCCCCCATGTAAACACTCCTTGGTTTATCCTTTTGTGATATACTGCCACCAGGAGGGGGGTACCAAGTTCCCTAGCAGCTTGTAGAATTCAGCTCCCATCCCATCTGGACCCGGCACCTTATGTCAGCGAGCCTTTTGTATAACTTGGTGTACTTCCTCAAGCATGATTGGTCGCTCCAGATGGGCCCTCTGTTCCTCCCCCAGACTCGGCAGCCTCAGCCCTCTCAGGTATTCTTCCATATGGGTTCCAGCTCCCCCTTCTCGCTGGTACAATTGTTGATAAAAAAGGCAAAAAACCTGAGCAATCTCCCGACTTCCCTTTTGTAATTTACCTTGGGTGTCCCTTAGTGCTGCAACTGTTCTTGTCCCCCTACTACTCTGAAGACAATGTGCCAGGAGTTTCCCTGGTTTGTTTCCAAACCGGTACAGCTGATAGCAGTAATGCACAAACAATTTTTTTGCCCGTCTGTGAAGCAACTCGTTAAGTGCTGTTTGAGTTTCCCACAGCGATTTCTTATTTGCTGCACTTGGGCAGCTCGCATATTTTCACCGGTCCCTAATCATTTGTTTTTCTGGACAAATTATCTGTTCCATTAACAATCTCTTTTTTCACGCCGAATAATCAATGATGTCCCCACGTAGAACAACCTTAGCCATTTCCCAAAAGAGTTCCGGATCAACCTTATGCCTCTCATTGTTTAACTCAAAATCTTGCCAGCGTTGCTTGAGGTAAAGTTGGAAATCAGCATCTCCATATAGATCCAACGGAAAATGCCAAATTTGTGATCGCATGTTGGCCTGAGCCCACTCCAGCTCCACCCAGATCAAGGCATGATCAGAGATCTCCGATGGGCCGATTTGTGCATCTACTACTCACGCAAAGAGTCCTCTCGATACCAAGATGCAGTCAATCCGAGCGCTCGAGCCATGTGCTCGCAACTGGTGGGTACAATCTCTCTCCATTGGATGCAGCAAGCGCCATGGATCAACCACCCCCAATTGCCATCGAAGGCCCTGCAGAGCCTTGGCCGTGGTTGCCCGCGCTCTATCTCCTCCCCCCTGTGATGTGTCTAGATCCGTGTCCAGCACCCCATTAAAGTCTATAACGGGTAACTGTTCTATTCTGGAGGCCAAACACGCATATAGCGCTTGATCCAAAACATTGGGACTATAGATGTTACCCATCACTATAGGCTTCCCTTCCAGCGTGCCATGTAATAACACGTATCTTCCATCTGGGTCTAAGTACTCCCTTTCCAATACAAATCGTATCCGTCTGTGGATCAGAATGACCACTCCACCTTTTTTCCCCTTCGCTGGAGCCCCCCACCCCTGGCTCACCCATTCCCTTTGCAATTTCAAATGCTCATCAGCAGTCTGGTGGGTTTCCTGCAGCAGGGCTATGTCACACTTTTGTCTAGCTAAGGCTTGCAGTATTTTGTATCTCTTAATTGGGATCCCAATCCCACATACATTCCATGAGATGATCTTCAGAAGACTATGTACCCAATTGGTCCATGCCTCCTGGCGCCTAGATGTCTCCAAGGAAGACCCCCCCCCCCCCTTCCCAGCCTGGGGCTCCTCCCATATTCCTATCCTAGTTCTTGCTCTCACCCTTCTATTCCATTTTTGGCTGTGCTTCCCCCCCCCAATTCCACCCCCACATACGCCCTCCCCTCATCCCTAATTTCCCCCCTTTCAACCCTACACCCCCCATCCTCTCTCATCACACTCATTAACCCTAACCCTCTTCTCCTCTCGGTCACTAAGATGCGTATGTGTACCCCCCTTCCCACACCAGCTTCTACAGTGCTCACAAACAACCCCCTCCCCATAACTCAACTCCCTCCCCATAGCCAAGCTGATATTAAATAGGTTCCTCACCATGGCAAATAACATAGTACAGTCTTGTCCCACAATACACACAACCCACATCATTCGCTAAACGGCAAACATTTCCCCTTAGCCAAACTGAGACTAAATGGGTTCCTCACCCTGGCAAATAATATGGTAGTCATATCCCACAAAACACAACAACCCACATCATTCGCTAAACAACAAATATTTCAATTCAATTATCCCACATTCCGCCACTTCAGGCTGTCCAGGGGTAATTTCTCTCCCTTATCCCCCCCTAACTTATACAAATATACACATTACTGGGCTGGTTGTGTAGCCAAATTAACATCAATTGCAAACGCCAGAGGCCCGGACCCTCCAGACTGTGTTGTGCTGTTTTTCACGCCTACTCAATTTGCATGCCTTCCATGAGCTACCATCCACTCACAGTCCGTTTTCAGCACTCCTCATCTGGCTCCAGGGTCGTGGATGTGTGTTTCCGTGTCAGTCCCTCTACCTACATGGTTGCCTCTGCCGCTGTAGCGAAGCTCCTTTGCGCTCCTCCGTGTATGATATGGAGCCGAGAGGGATATTGCACAGTAAATTTGATGTTAGCCTCCACTAATTTCTGGCAAAGGGGGGGGGGCATAAGCCCTCCTTCTTTGGCTCAGGACTGCCGAGTAGTCCTGCACAATTCTCACCTTTACATTGTCTTTTACAATGACCCCTGCTTTCTTAGCCATTCTCAGCACTGCTTCTGTCTGGGGGAAGTGCAGGAACTTTGCCAACACCACACGAGGTCTGTTATCAGTTGGCTGCCTAGGCCCCACTCTGTGCACTCTCTCTAATAAGCCTTCCATGCTCCTCTCCGCTGCCCAGCACTTGCATAATCAGGGCCCCCAAATAGGCTTTTAGATCTCTGTCCTGTATGCTGCTCAGAATGCCCAGAAAACAGAGGTTGTTGCGGCGAGAGCGGTTTTCTAAGTCATCTAGCTTGGCGTCTTGCATCCGTGATGCTGCCTGAAGTCTCTGCACCTCGTGCTGCAGCGCCTCTACACTCTCCTCGGTCGTCCCGATTCGGGCCTCTGCCTCCCGCATCCGGCTGCCGAACAACTCCACAGAGGTTTGCAGGGCATCTATTTTACCATGGAGAGCATCAAATTGAACCGCTAGTGCGTTGGACACAGCTGCCAAGATCTCCTCTATGGCTGCCAGTGACACAGGCAAGGAGGGTACTGGGGGTGATTCCGCCATCTTGGATTGCCCGGTTTTCCACTCCTTTTCGCACCTGCCAGTTTTTGCCGCCGCCGCCGCCATGCCCCACTCTCTGTAAAGGTCACCAGACTGGCTTTCCGCTTCTCCACCCGCGTTTTTGGTGAAGCCTTAAGGCTTAAAAATGGCCCGTTTTGTTGGCGGAAGAGGGGGGGGACCCGGAGCTCGAGCAGATAACAACTGCCCGATCTCACCACGTCACATGACCTCGGATGCGCTAGGATTTAAACGATTAGTTCAAAAACCTACTCACATTAAAGGAAATACCCTGGACCTCATTTTTTATCCAGCAAGAGTGGTCTAGCAACATCTCGGACCCAAAGGTACAGCTCCAACAAATTCCTTGGTCTGACCATCACACTATTCAATTCAGTATCCCATCCCTTCCTAGCAGAGCAAATATAAATCCAGTCTTCTATCAGCATAGAAAGTTCCGCCAATTCGACAAGGATCAATTCCTAAAAGAAGTCCTACCACAGCTTCAAATGGACACTAAGAATACCGATCTACTCATAAGCAGATGGAACTTGACAATTATCCAAGCAGCTACCTTTTTTAATAGCCCCACGACTACCAAGCCCCATACAAGGTAAAGTGCAGTATGGTACACTATGGATGTTAGAATATTAAAAAACTAAGGAAGCTAGAAAGGAAATGGAGAAAATCAAAAAGAGAAACTGACAAAGTATCCTTCTTCAGCAAACTGGAAGAATACAAATTATTAACAAACAACAACAAGCGTGATTACCACACCAAGCTAATAATGTCAGCACTGAACAAGCCAAGGGAAATGTTGACATAGTGAAATCCCTAACAACCAACCCGAAGGAGAACAACTCCACAGTTGCATCAGATGCATATACTATGGCCAAATACTACAAAGAAAAGGTGGGCACATTATCAACAGATCACCATTTCAAAACAAGCAATATGCCTATAAATCAGGCCTGGAAAAGTCTCTCTCTCATCTCCGAAAGACAGCTAAATGATAAAATCAAATCTCTAAACACTTCAGCTCTTGACCCTTGCCCAGCCACATGGATACGACTGACTCGCAACAGTCTTGCTCCTCATATGCTAAATCTAATAAACTCCTCAACAAGGCTATATTCCAGAAGATTTAAAAAGAGCCTCTATCTGTCCTCTCTTCAAAGGCAAGGATCTGGATAAATCAAAACCAAGCTCCTACAGGCCTATCTCAAGTCTGCCATTTATGACAAAAATCCTAGAAAAAACAGCACAGATCCAGCTACAAAATCATGTAGACTACTTTGCTCAGCTCGATCCGCAACAACATGGTTTTAGAATTGGTCAAGGAGTAGAAGCTCTTCTCTTGGCATTAACTGACAAGCTTCTAAAAGGAAATGAAAAACCTAATTCTGGATTCATCCTAATTTTCTTTGACATAACAGCGTTATATTACATGAATACCTCATACTTAGATTGCAAGAAATCGGCCTTAAAGACAAAGTTTTCTTATGGTTTAAATCCTACCTTTCAAACCAAACCATCCAAGTAAAAATGGGTAATAACATGTCAAGCTCATTATTCCAAAAGAAAGTTATACCCCAAGGTTCTCAGTTATCAGCGCTTCTTTTCAACCTATATATTCAACCTATTTGCAGCATAATCAAGAGTCATGGCATTGACTATAACCTGTACACTGACGATATTATGGTATACACCCAAATCAACACCAAACAACTGAACTTAAAAAAAATAAAGGAATGTTTCACTATCATGATCACATGGTTAAGAGATCACAATCTACAAATAAATTTGAATAAATCAGAAATCCTGTTCATTACAAAGGACATCTCCTTCAATCCACCAGAAACTATTAAGATAAAAGAAGCAAGCATCCAAGTCATAAAAGAAGTGAGATATTTGGGCATCACACTAGATCAGCAGCTTAATTTCGCCAAGCATGTGAGCAACTTAACAAAAGCCATCTACACCAAGCTAAAGATGCTTCAACATCTAAGACCTATACTCTCCACAAGTGATTTCAGAACAGCAGTCCAGGCAATAATCTTCCCACACTTCGATTTCTGTAATGCCATTTTAATGGGCCTCCCAAAGCAAAGCATCTGCCGCCTTCAGCTAGCCCAATATACAGCAGCTAGAGTAATCTCACAAACCTCAATCAAAGATCACATTACCCCGATATTAAACCAGCTGCACTGGCTACCAGTTGAGAGTAGAATAAAATTCAAAGTTATTCACACTATATTCAAATCTCTCCAAGCAGAACCTTCCACTTGCCTGAAAGCGTTTGTTCGAATCAATCCGGAAAACAGACCTCGAAGAACTAATAATAAAAGTTCTCTGGAGGTACACGCTGAATTCAAAAGCTGCAACTCAACAATGTCCGAGAGAGCCTTCTCCCTTTATGCCCCACTCTTATGGAATTCACTTCCTGCCATCATAAGAGACACTAAGGATCCAAAATCTTCCCATAAACTGCTAAAAAGATTTCTGTTCAAGGAACACCTTGGCGAACTAATCACTTAGTTTAAAATTCTCCAAGTAAAGCAACAGTCCTCTCACAGTCCAAGATGCTTCCAAGTTCAGTGTACTTAAATAATCTACATGCTTAGTTCTCTTTATATAGTAATTGCATTGTAGCAGCAAAGCGCAGACAAACCAATGATACCAGGAGTCTGTTCAAAAGGTCCAAATCATTTATTTGTGCACAAGTCTCGAACCAGTCAATTTCAAAATGGCTGAGCAAAGTTTTCAAGCATTACAACAACTTTTATAGACTTCTGTTCCATTCTAGGTATAGAAAAACATTTCATTGGTCCCGGTAATCTCCCGTACCTCCCGTACCTCTTCTATTGGTCCCGGTACTGATAAGTTTATCCAGTTATGTCCCTCCAGTGGGCATGACACCTGCATACCCCCTTCTAGTCCCAATTACAATGGTCAGTTCATCAACTTGTTACTTTCACACTTTCAAGGTTATAGAACCAATTTGTACGTGCAGAGGAGCTGGGCTCTGCAACTCATCTGTCAGCACTCCCAATTATTTCTTTGCAGATGTACTTTTTCTTATCAGTAACTTTTAAACATGTTTTTCTGTATTTTTCCATCTTTCAATACTACAGTTCTGCTTACCTAAGCTAATTCAATACTTCTACTGAGTTCTATCTTACAATAGCAGCATATTGGGGGATGTGCAATCCTATATGCCTCTCCACAGGCCTCATTTACAGGTCAAGCTAGCCATGCTGGCCTGCTTATGTTCAGACACTGTGGGTCACAGGCCTGCACCTGCCACATTCCCCCCTTTGATTAATCTCACCCTATTACTTAATAAGGTGTGAGAATTAAATCACTTTCTGAAGAATCACATCCTGGCTAAAGGATTTCTACCAGGACTGGCTGTATATAAAGCCATGATTTTTGTTGCGGTCTTCCGCTCTACTGTACTATCAATAGTGTTATGAATGGAACGCATACAACATGGGATTAAACATGGTAATAAGAAGATAACAGCAACAAGGATTAGTACCAATACGATGAAAGTCTTAAATCCTCCCACCCATGAAAAGAGGTTAGCAAACCAATTAGGAAATTTCAATGAGTGCCACGTCTGTACTGGCACATAAGCATGTCTTTGCATATCTTTAGCAATTTCTTCAACTACTTGACCTTTATCATCTATTTTCAAACAGCAATTGGTTAAGTTCAGCTTACCACATACTCCTCCTTCAGCTGCTAACAAATAATCAAGTGCTAAGCGGTTCTGATATATCGCAGTGCGCATCTGTGTACTTTGTCTAGCTAAAAGCGTGAGAGCATGACTAGTTTCATTGGTTATTATTTCAACTACTGCCTGTAAGCGAATAATACGATTAATCATATAAATTGGGGTACGATAACCATACATACCATCATCATTCCAAGTGGCGGGTCCATAATATTCAATGATTCTTTCTGGTGGCCAATCATCACCTTGCCATTTCTCCCACTTGCCTATCTGTAAGGCCTCTCTCTTCTGTCTTAGTGCTCTTTTGTGTCGGTGGGTAGTGTATACTGGGTATCCTAATTGTTCTCCATGTTCAGTGTTTAAAAGAAAGAAAGAAGGTCTGATGGTTCCTAAGACACATGCTCCTCCCCAGTGTGGTGGGAGTTGTGCATACGCTCGGTTTCCACAGATCCAATATAGGCCAGGTGGGGCCTGCCAGGCTTGGATTTCAGCAAGGTTAGTCCATAGACCTGCAAATTCAGGAAATCTGGCTAATGGGTTAGGAGGTTCAGGATGTCCAATTCCTGACCACCATGCTGTCTTCTTGGTTGTGGCATTATAGTACTTTTGGCTAAGACAGACCAGCTGTCCTACCTTTTGGGTGAACTGGGGTCCAGTTCTGGCATAGCAAAGACGTCCAACGATTGAGTGCGCTAACACCCATTCACTGGTAGTCTTGTGTAATTCAGTCTGATTGTAAATCATGGAATAATTCAATTCTTGGGCTTCCCATGGCCACTGATCTCCCATTTGGGTTCCGCCACAGAAATAACAATCTGTGATCTTAAGACTAGATACTACTGCTCCGGCTAATTCTAGAAATAAATTCTGTGAGGGGTGAGGGATCTCAAACTTATTTACATGCATGGCTTCATAAAAAGTATTATGAATATGATATTTAGATGACTTGTGGGCTTGGGTATTCAATCTGATATACACAATGGTCCCTGGATCTATTGCTCCTCCAGCAATACGTAAACCAAACTTATATCCTTGTTTCCATGCATGGGGATTGTGTATACGTAAGTGTAAGGGGTTACAAGCATCTTTCTGACATTTATCATTTGTGGTTGGCTTGGTTAAAGTAGCCATTCGTTTATCTATTTTCTCATCAGTTATACCAGTATTCCAGGTAGCATAAAAAACACATCCCCAATACGGGCAATAGTAGTCTGCTGCTGGGGCAGTACTATAGCCTGGTTCCTTTTTACCTGTACACTTTCTCCATCCCGTGGCACCTTCTGGACACATATACTTATGGTCATTTCGATACGCTTTCTCCCATGTACCACAGGTGGAATAACTATCTCTATTAATAGCATTGCATGCATCAAAATTCAAAACAGCAGGTTTAGTAATGTCCTTAAGTGGCGGCGTTGCAGCTAATATAGGTCCATCTGCATCCTTCCATCTTATTTCCATCGTGTAATAGGATGGATTCTGATGCGGATTATAGCATGTTTTAATTTTTTCATGAGTGCAAACGTTTAGTTCAGTGGTGTTATAGATACACCGAGTTACTGTCCCCTTGCAGGTATAGTAAGAATGATAAAGCAAAGTCTGAGTTACTTTCAGTCCAATTCTAGTAGAAGTAATGCAGGCAGTGCATGGAGGTAAAGCATGAGTCTATTCAAAACCTCCAAAGAAGGCAACCAAAGCAAAGCAAAAATAGAGATGCATGTCGATGTTGATTGGAGTTCTTCTGAATCCTCAGCTTGCTGATCTTGATCACGACGTTCTATTATTCTTCGTCCCGTCTGCTAATGAAGCAATTTAACGGGTGCTGAGTGTTGATTGAAGATCCTCAGGTTGTCCAGTACACATTAACCAACTTATTAGCAATTTCAGTTGGCTTGTGAAGTCTGGCTTAGTCAATGTAGTCTCTAAGTAGTGTGTCAAATCACACACAAATTGGGTTCGTTGAAACAAAGCTGTTGCTGCATGGAAAACAGCAATCCTCTTCGAAAGACTTGGCTGCTGCAAAGCACTTGTGATGAAGTGTCTAAGCTGCTGGTTGTCGTCTCAAAGTAACTCGCAAGGGTACATCAGTGTGCGGTTCTGCTGTCCACTGCTCTGGTTCAGGATCGGCGGCGGGCTTGACTCTGCTGTGGTGGATCCAGGCGTCGATCTCGGCTACCTTTACTGCAGTTGGGGTAGACAGGATGACGGTGTACGGTCCCTTCCAATGAGGTTCCAACGGTGTCTTCTTCCAATCTTTGATCCACACCGAGGTACCAGGCTGGTAGGGATGCAAGGGTTCCGTCAAGTTGATAGGCAACTGGTCTTGGATCCACGTATGGAGAGTCTGCAGAACAAAACTAAGAGCTAGAAGTTCTTGTCTGGTTATTTCTGAACCAATTTGGGCTAGACTTCCTTTGATTCCCTGCACTATTGGTGGGGGTTTACCATACAAAACTTCAAAAGGGGAAAATCCTGTTGACTTTACAGGAGCTGAGCGTATTCTGAATAAAGCTATGGGGAGCACTTGGGGCCACTTCAATTGTGTCTCCTGACAAAGCTTAGACATTTGGGCTTTCAAGGTACGATTCATTCGCTCAACTTTCCCTGAACTCTGGGGTCTGTATGCAGTGTGGAGTTTCCATTGTATCTGCAAAGCTTTTGCTAACTGCTGAGTAACTTGGGAGACAAATGAGGGTCCATTGTCTGACCCTATTACTGCTGGAATTCCGAATCTAGGGACAATCTCTCTCATTAAGACTTTGGTAACTTCTCGGGCTTTCTCAGTTCTGGTTGGGAATGCTTCTACCCACCCAGAGAAAGTACAAACTAATACTAGTAGATAATGATATCCATTGGCTTTTGGCATTTCGGTAAAATCAACTTGGAGGTTGTGCATGGGGGTGACACCTCTTGACTGAACTCGGGGTGCTGTAATAAGGCCTTGCTTGGCATTATTCTTGGCACAAGTTTGACATTGTCGTGCTACTGAAGCTGATATGGTTGTCATCAGAGGGATGTAGAAATGTGGTCTGAGTGCTTTTTCCATAGCACTCTTCCCATAGTGGGTGGCTTCGTGGAAAGCTTTGACAAAGGATGGTCCTAACAGTTCAGGAATTACTATTCGTCCTGGAGGTTGACTGCCCTCTTCTGGTGGCAGCTCAATCCATCCGTCTTTCAATACTCCATTTTCTTTGTCACAATAGTAGTCCAATTCTTTGGTGGTATATCGTGGGGTCCATAGATTCAAAGGTACTGGAAACAATGCTGCTTGCATTGGCATAGCTTGTGGGGCAATTTGTCCTGTCATAGCTGCTTGTCGTGCTGAGGCATCTGCAAATCTATTTCCTCGGGCAACTTCTCCTTTTCCTGCCTGATGTCCTCTGCAATGCATGACAGCTACACGTGTTGGGGCCCAAACGGCATCAAGTAACATCAATATTTCGGGACCATATTTGACTTGATTTTCCTCCGGATGTGATGAGTCCTCTTTCTTTATAGAGAGCTCCATGGGCATGCAGGGTAGTGAAGGCATATTTGGAATCTGTATATACATTCAGTATAAGTTTTTCTCCTAACAACAATGCTCTGGTGAGTGCTATCAATTCGGCTTTCTGGGCTGATGTGCCTGAGGCTAGGGCTGATGATTCAACTACTTCGTGTTGAGTGACGACTGCATATCCGGCACAGCGTCGTCCATCAAGGATGAGACTGCTCCCATCAACATAATAGGTTTGGTCAGGATTGTCTATGGGCACATCTGTCAAGTCAGGTCGGCTGGAGAACACAGTCTCCATGACTTCGATACAGTCATGTTCTGGGAGTTCTTCACTGATGGGTATCAAGGTGGCTGGATTCAGGGCATGGCTCACTTCAAGTTGTATCTGTGGGTTTTCACATAACATGCTCTGGTACTTCAACATTCGGGAATTGGTGAGCCAATAATTTGCTTTCTGTTCCATAAGGGCAAGGACTGCATGTGGCACAGTGACTCGTATGTTCTGTCCTAGTGTGAGTTTGTCTGCTTCACTCACTAGTAGCGCTGTAGCTGCAACTGCTCTCAAGCAAGGTGGCCATCCTTTGGCCACAGGGTCCAATTGTTTCGATAGGTAGGCTACAGGTCGCTCCCAATTTCCCAATTTCTGAGTCAACATGCCCAAGGCATTTCCCTGTGCTTCATGTACAAACAAGTGGAAAGGTTTGTGGACATCTGGTAGTCCAAGTGCTGGTGATGACATCAATTCTTCTTTTAACTTTTGGAAGGCTGTATCCTGCTCAAGTCCCCACTCCAGTGGCGACTTTTCTTCTCCTTTTGTGACTTCATACAGTGGTTTGGCAATTTGGGCAAAGTTGGGTATCCAAATTCGGCAATATCCTGCCGCTCCCAGAAAGGCTCTGACTTGCTTTCTGGTTGTTGGAGTTGGAATTCTGCATACCGCTTCTTTTCTTTCTCTGCCTAATCTTCTGCTTCCTTGGGTGATACGAAAACCCAAGTATTTCACTTCTTTTTGGCATAGCTGTGCTTTGGCTCTGGAAACTTTGTATCCAGCTTCCTCTAGTAACTGCAAGAGATCTTTGGTGGCTAGTATACATTCACTTTCTGATACGGCAGCTATCAACAGATCATCCACGTATTGGAGAAGCACTCTCTTCCCCGGGGCTACTGGATAGCTTGAAAGGTCTTGATTCAGTGCGGCACTAAAGATGGTAGGCGAATTCTTGAATCCTTGGGGTAATCTTGTCCAAGTAAGTTGGCCCCCTCTTCCAGAGATGGGGTCTTGCCATTCGAATGCAAACAATATTTGGCTTACAGGGGCTAATCTTATGCAAAAGAATGCGTCTTTTAAATCCAGTACAGTGAAATGGGTAGCTTCAGCAGGTATCAGTCCTAGGAGGGTGTAAGGATTGGGTACAACTGGATGTATGGTCTCAGCTGCATCATTTACTCTTCTCAAATCTTGCACTGGGCGATAATCATCTGTCCCAGGCTTCTTTACTGGCAAAAGTGGAGTGTTCCATGGGGATTGGCATACTTTTAGTAGGCCATACTCAAGCAATCTTTGTAGGTGGCGATGAATGCCTTCAATTGCGGCTCTTGGGAGAGGGTACTGTTTGACGTGCACTGGTGTAGCACTAGGCTTAAGGGTTACAATCACTGGAGCTATATGTTTGGCTAGGCCGCGGGGGCTGCCTTCTGCCCATACTCCAGGTGGTGCATCAATACTTTTCAAAGTTTGTTCAAAATAGGTATCTTGGATCGAATCATCAATGTATCATCTCCATTCTTCTTCTCGGGGAACTGTCAGCAGCATCACTCCTGCTGGTTTGGTTTGGGGATTTACTGTCATTTGCATTTCTCCTTGCTCAGAGAAAGATATTTGTGCTTGAAGCTTGGCTAACATATCTCGTCCCAGTAGTGGCACTGGGCATTCGGGCATGTAAAGGAATTGATGAGTTACTTGCTGTCCTCCCAGACTGCATATTCGGTTTTGAAGAAAAGACTTTGTGGCTTTGGCACCAGTTGCTCCTATGATGGTGACTGCTTTTGTAGTGAATGGGGCTATCTTTTTGTCTATTACTGAATGTTGCGCTCCAGTATCAACCATAAAGTCCATAATTTGGTCTCCTATTTGTATTCCGACCATAGGCTCCTGGAGACCTAAAGCAAACTTGGAGCCCGGTCTGTCCTAATCCACGTCATTCTCATCATGGGCTGGTGTGGCCAATGCTTGAATGGTTCCTCCTCTTTCTCGCTGGAATTGTTCTCGATTGGCTCCTCCTCGGCTTCGGGGATAGCTTCGTCTTTCTTCTCGCCACTGATGGCTGCTGTCGTCATCATGCTGGGCGTCTTCGAGTTGCGGGCACATATCTCTCCAATGTCCTTCCTCTCTGCAATAGGCGCATTGGTTCACGCCTAGTCTCTGGGTCCGGCCTCCGCCTTGACCCCGCCCTCTTCCTCTGCTCCTTCGACTAGGGACACCTCCCCTTTTCTGTTCCACTATGGCCGCAGCCAAAAAATCAGCTTTCTTCTTCATCTTTCTATCACATTCTCTCTGTCTTTCAGTATCACGATTCACATACACTTTATGAGCGACTTCCAGTAACTGTGTTGCATTCATGCCCGCAAACCCTTCTAACTTCTGTAATTTGCGTCTAATGTCTGGTTGAGACTGGTTTACAAAAGCAGAATTCACCATACATAAACTTCCTGGTGCCTCGGGATCATAGGGAGTATACATTCTGTATGCTTCAGTTAATCTCTCATAAAAATCTGCTGGGCTCTCATCTATTCCTTGAATTACTCCTGCAACTTTGGAAAGGTTCATAGCTTTCTGGCCCTCCCTTTTCAGGCCTTGTAAAAAGCCTTGGCGAAAATGGGCTAGGGCTGTGGATCCTTCATCTGTATTTGGATCCCATTGGGGGTCTTCATTCGGGAATTCTCTCTGAGCTGCTTCCCTACGGTCTATTATATTCTGCCCCTGTGCCGGAGCTGCAGGGTTTTCTGCCATCCATTCAATAGCTGCTTTTCTAATTCTTGCTCGTTCTTCTGTAGTGAATAGGGTGGTCAGGAGCTGACGGCAATCTGGCCAAGTGGGTTGGTGAGTTTCCATAATACTAGTTACTAATTCTGTCAGCTCCTGGGGCTTACTAGTATAGGAGGCATAATGCGACCTCCAATTTAATAAATCAGTTGTAGAGAAAGGGATATACACATAAGTTAGAGGTCCCGCTACCACTTCATCATTATCATTCTTTACGGGCACTCCCGGGACTTGCCGTAAGGGAAACAGTTTAGCTGCTATGGGTGTCTTTTGGGATCTAAGGGTTATTGTCGTTGCCTTTGCAGGAGTCACTTTCTTTTTCTCAACAGGTTTTGCTTTGGGTTTCGCTGTCACTGGCGTGCTAGTGCTAACACTAGCTTTCTCAATTATTTGTACACTTTCCTCCTCATCTGGGGGATCCTCTCTTTCTCCTTCTTCAGTCTCCACTTCTGACTCGCTTTTTAGGTCCTCCTCTTCTTTTCTCGCTAATTCTTCCTTTTTCTCTTCTCCAGGAGGGGGATCAGGGGTTGGGTCCCGCCTCGGCTCTGGCCGTCTCTGGGTTTCTGGGGCAGGACGCCGGGCTACTCTTACTGGACCTGGGGTTCGGGGCTGCCTGAGAGTTATTTCTGGGGAATCAGGATCTGCCAGGATGGGCTTCTTTCTGGCTTTCGTATCCTGCTCTTTCATTCTAGGCTGTTCCGTTTTCTGTCTAGAATCTGTTTTAGCTAACATTATTCTGCACTGTTCCTCATAACAGCGCTGCGCCCAGGGGGGCGGATCTTCACAAATACTTAACCAAGAATCTATATAAGGGTACTGATCAGGGTGCGCTACCCGCACTCTACGGTGTATTGACTGAATAATCTCTACTTTGAACGTTCCCTCTCGGGGCCAGATGGGGTCTAGATCGGGCCACTCCCTAGTACACAAAATTTGCAAACGGGCTGCTGTCATTTTAATACCATAATCTCCTGAATATCCCTCTTTAAAATGTGTGATCATACATTCTAATGGAGTGTTTCTAGTAGACCCCGCCCCTCCCATTTCGATGTGTGCGCGCAACAACAGACAGAAGGGAAAAGGAGGGCGGACCGTGGGTAAGGGGTCCTCACGGTCCTGGAAACGTATAAGGAGTACAAATAAGACAAGACGACAATCGCTTCCCCCTTTTCGCGACCTGAACGCGGTCGCCCGGTCAGGAAATGCGCTACTCAGGGGTCCGCCTTCACTTGGTCCGTGCTGCCAGACCTCTCATTCACACTTCGTTCACACAATCATGCTAGCAACGTATCCCAGAATGCATTCGTTTCTGTCTATTCTGACTAGTCTTTTCCAATTTCCCAATTACAAAAAGGATGAGGGTTTCACCCAGCGAATTCCCATGCCAGGCTACTCGGCTCTTCCTTGAGAGGTGATCATGCTCTCTTACCAATTCCCAATATCTTGAGATTACAAATTCCAAAGTTCCAAGTTCCAATGGCAGTACTGCGCTTTCTATTTCTGTCTAGACCCAAAATCAAAACTATACTCACCGGATCCGGTCCTCAAACTTCCCAAGCAGGCGCATGAGTTGGACCTCGGGACTCCCCTCACTCGGGTTCGAGGCGTTGACTCCAGCCGGGCTCGTCACCCGCCGAGGTCCGACCAGCTCCCTCCGATACAAGGGACCGGTGGCGCCAGGGAGCAGCCCTCGTCGGAAGGGCGCGATCCCGGCAGGACCAAGCCTATAGAGGCGGAAAGTCGTGGTATATTGCCCTATATACACTTTGATTCCACAACTTCCCGGCCAACGTACCAAGGAATATGTAGCAGCAAAGCGCAGACAAACCAATGATACCAGGAGTCTGTTCAAAAGGTCCAAATCATTTATTTGTGCACAAGTCTCGAACCAGTCAATTTCAAAATGGCTGAGCAAAGTTTTCAAGCATTACAACAACTTTTATAGACTTCTGTTCCATTCTAGGTATAGAAAAACATTTCATTGGTCCCGGTAATCTCCCGTACCTCCCGTACCTCTTCTATTGGTCCCGGTACTGATAAGTTTATCCAGTTATGTCCCTCCAGTGGGCATGACACCTGCATACCCCCCTTCTAGTCCCAATTACAATGGTCAGTTCATCAACTTGTTACTTTCACACTTTCAAGGTTATAGAACCAATTTGTACGTGCAGAGGAGCTGGGCTCTGCAACTCATCTGTCAGCACTCCCAATTATTTCTTTGCAGATGTACTTTTTCTTATCAGTAACTTTTAAACATGTTTTTCTGTATTTTTTTTCCCATCTTTCAATACTACAGTTCTGCTTACCTAAGCTAATTCAATACTTCTACTGAGTTCTATCTTACAATAGCAGCATATTGGGGGATGTGCAATCCTATATGCCTCTCCACAGGCCTCATTTACAGGTCAAGCTAGCCATGCTGGCCTGCTTATGTTCAGACACTGTGGGTCACAGGCCTGCACCTGCCACAGCATAAATCAGCTGATAGCTGTTTTAAGTTATTTCTTCCCTTATCCCCCATTGCTCCTTGTTCACTATGTTACATGTATTGTTAAATGTACTGTTCAATTCTTTGAGTTCATTGTAAACCGCTTTGATTCACGAAAGGCGGTAAATAAGCACAAATAAATAAATAGCCGCAGCATTTGATTCCATCCCTCATAATCGACTCCTAGCAAGGCTAAGTTCCATTGGAATCGGAAGTGTACCACTTAAAATGGTTCCATTCATACCTATCTGATCACTGTCTATAAGTGAAACTAGGCCCAAGGAAATCCACACCATACAAGCAACAAGGAGTACCGTAAGGATCGGCACTATCAGCAGTACTATTCAACATATACATAAAATCCATATGCCCAAAAATACAAAATAAACTATTATATTTATGCTGCTGATATTATGCTTTAAATACCTTACAACATATACCCTAACCAAACCAATATCATAAATTGCTTTAATGAAATAGCACAATAGCTATCAGACCACAAGCTCACAATCAACCTCAAGAAAACTGAAGTGCTCTACATTGTCAAAAACAAAACATTCACGCCACCAAAACCCCTAAAAGTCAACAATGCAGAGCTGGAAGCTAAACAAGAAGTTCAATACCTGGGCATACACTGAACCAGAATTTAAACTTCACATTGCATATGAACAAGGCTACCAGAGCCATTTACAGGAAAATAGGATCCTGCAGAACCTACAGCCTCTCCTAACAAATGATTTCTGAATAGTATTCCAGGCCTTAATTTTCCCATATCTTGATTTCTGTAATAACTTACTCTAAGGTCTTCCCAAATACACCTTACACCAGTTACAATTGGCACAGCACACGGCAGCTAGAATTATAATGGGAGCAAAAAAAAATATAACCACATCACACCAATACTAAAACAACTACACCGGCTACTGCTAACAAGTCTGATTCATAACAAAATACTAATAATCATTTTTAAGATCATGCATAACCTATCTGTGCAATGCTTGAAATCAACAATACAAGAAACTACCAATAACAGGGATAAAAGGCTAGCCCTGCCAGCAGAGTTAATGAAAAGTAATCAAGAAACTCGGAAAAGGGCCTTCTCCATGTATGCCCCAGATCTCTGGAACATTCTCCCCGCAAAACTCAGAAGTATTACTGTTCTATCAACCTTCCGCAAAGAATTGAAAACCCATTTATTCAGAGACCATTTCAAAGACTGAGTATCCCCCATTCCCTTACACCAAGGAACTGTCCCAATTTGTATATAGGTTCGTAACAATGATGTGATTCATCCCAGTATTAACCACTCATGTTTAACTGTAATGGACTCTGAGATT
This sequence comes from Ichthyophis bannanicus, assembly GCA_033557465.1. Lineage (NCBI taxonomy): Eukaryota > Metazoa > Chordata > Amphibia > Gymnophiona > Ichthyophiidae > Ichthyophis > Ichthyophis bannanicus. Next base: position 586,041,568 of record CM066034.1, read on the forward strand.
ATACTGAGTTATAAGTTCTATGTAACAAAGTTCAAATTATATTGTTATATGTAAACCACTTTGTTTCTTGATTAAGCAGTATAGAAAAACAAGTAAATAAATACATGTAATTATAGTGTTGCTGCAATGTATGATCTCATTTTTCTATTACTAGTTTGTATATTTTCTATTTAAAATAAACCTAATATATCACCACAGAACTCTGTCTCTCACTTTCGGCTCATTACCAGAGGGTCCCACTGAACCTGAGAGCGAAGGACTAATAACAGACTTTCCCCTAGTTGTAAATGAGCATAACTTATCTGTTTGCCTGCCAATACTCCCCACAGTGCCCCACTCTCAAAAGATAATGCCAACTCCCTGTCCAGAGCCCATTCGTATGGACAAAGAACTCAACTCAATCTGTCCGCCCGAATGTTGTCCTTCCCTGTCATGTAAGTGGCATATAGCAACATCCCATGAGAGATTGTGAACTTCCATAATCTGACAGTTTCCCAACACAAGAGGTACAAGCCCGTGCCTCTTTGCTTGTCATTGTAGATACCTGATTGTCATGATTCAGACAATAATTATAATTATCACTACCCGATTGTCTGAATCATGACAATTTGATTGGCCAACCAAAACTCTGACAGCCTTTAGAGCATTTGCTATTGCAGTTTCAGAGAATTTATCTGATGACGATTTTCTAAGGGGGACCACAAGTCTTGAATGTGAAACTCCTCGAGATGAGCTTCCCAACCCAACTTGGACATATCCATCATCAGAAGCTTTGATAAGGGAACTCTTGAAATGGAGAGCCCCTTGCCAAATTTTCAGGGAGCAACCAGCAGAAGAGACACTCCCGGAAAGGCCTTTTTATGGAAACTATAACTCAGACTGTGAATGAAATAAATCTAGTTAGTATTCAGGTCCATTAAGGTTGTCTGTCTGAATTGTAGATGAGCTACGGATTACAGGATCCGATGCAGCATGGATTCACCAGAGGCAGGTCTTGTCATTAAAAATATGATTGATTTCTTTGACTCGGTGACCAGGGAGTTGGACCGAGGGAGAGCCCTAAATGTTGTGTATTTAGATTTCAGTAAAGCCTTTGATACCGTTTCTCACAGGCGACTTATAAACAAACTGAGCACCCTAGGGATGGACCCTAAAGTTACTGCTTGGGTTAGAAATTGGTTGTATGGGAGGCGACAAAGAGTACAGGTAAATGGAGCGCACTCTGAGGAGAAGGACGTTACCAGTGGTGTGCCCCAGGGATCTTGTCCTTGGTCCGATTCTTTTCAACATTTTTGTTAGTGATATAGCGGAAGGGCTGTCGGGTAAGGTTTGCCTCTTTGCAGATGATACCAAAATCTGCAATAGAGTAGACACCTAGGAAGGTGTAGATAACATGAGGAGGGATCTAGCTAAGCTTGAAGAATGGTCTAGAATTTGGCAGCTGGGATTTAATGTTAAAAAATGCAAGGTCATGCATTTGGGCTGCAGCAATTCAAGGGAGCAATCTAGTATAGGGGGTGAAGTACTTTTGTCAACTAAAGAAGAGTGTGACCTAGGCGTGATTGTGTCTGATGATCTTAAAGTAGCTAAACAGGTAGAAAAGGCGACAGCAAAAGCTAGAAGGATGCTTGGGTGCATACGGAGAGGAATGGCTAGCAGAAAAAAGGAGGTGATAGTGCCTCTGTATAAGTCTTTGGTGCGACTTCATTTGGAGTATTGTGTGCAATTCTGGAGACCACACCTTCAAAAGGATATAAACAGGATGAAGTCAGTATAGAGGGCGGCTACTAATATGGTTAGTTGTCTTCATTATAAAGCATATGAGGACAGACTTAAGGATCTTAATATGTACACCTTAGAGGAAAGGCGGGATAGAGGTGATATGATTGAGACGCTTAAATACCTCCGTGGCATAAATGCACAGGGGGAGAGCCTCTTTCGATTGAAAACAAGTTCTGCTATGAGGGGACATGGCATGAGGGTGAAAGGGAATAGATTCAGGAGTGATATGCGGAAATATTTCTTTACGGAAGGAGTGTGAATTCGTGGAATAGTCTCCCAGTGGAGGTGGTAGAGATGAGGACAGTATCTGAATTCAAAAAAGCATGAGAAAAACACAGAGGCTCTCTAAAGGAAAAAAGGGGATTGTTGTAGTTGTTGATATGGAAGGACAGACTAGATAGACCATGTGGTCTTTTTCTGTCGTCATTTTTCTCTGTTTCTATGGGAGTGACAGAACTGTGGAGGTCATATGGCCCAACATTAAGTTGTGTATAGCAGGGCTCTAATCAATTCCATTTGGTTGGAAGAGTTCAGTTGGGATTTTGGGTAGCTATAACATTCAGATGGCGATGTATATGGATTCTTGAACTCCTTACCAAGTTGCGTTCTTGAGCAGCCAATTGTCCAAATAGGGAAACACCTGCAATCCCAGTCAGTTAGGTACTTGGTGGAGTGCACGCAAGGCCAAAGGGCAGAATGCAATACTGGAAATGGTGCTGCCCCACAACGGATCTGAGATACCTCCTGTGACAGAGATATATTGGGATGTGATTATAGGCATTCAGTAGATCAGGCAACATAGCCAATCTTCTTTTTGGAGATAAGGGAGTAGGCTGCCAACAGAAAGCATCCCAAACATTTCTTTTACCATTGTTCAGGTCTCTCGGGTCTAGGATGGGACAGAATCCCCCTTGAATAAAATACATGTCCTTCTCCAAGTGGCTTGGACTCAGTGAAGTATTCCATGTGATGGGCAGAAATTTTCTTTAGAAGTAGCTCCTGCTGATGAGAGAAAAGAAAGTTTGGTATTCATGGGTAATTTGGTGGCATTTAGAATAGGTGTGATATCCATAAGAACATAAGATATGCCATACTGGGTCAGACCAAGGTCCATCAAGCCCAGTATTCTGTTTCCAACAGTGGCCAATCTAGGTCATATGTACCTAGCAGTTTCCCCAAGGGACACAGGTTCCACAATGCTTGTATTGGTTCAAGCATTGATATCCTGGGTCCCTTCTTAATAATGGTTTATGGACCTTTCCTCCAGGAACTTGTCCAAACCTTTTTTAAACCCAGCTACACTAACAGCCTTTACTACATCCTCTGGTAACAAATTCCAGAGTTTGATTACACGTTGAGTGAAAAAAATATTTTCTTTTATTAGTCTTAAATAGTTTACCTTGTAGCTTCATTGCATGTCCCCTAGTCTTTCTATATTCTGATAAGGTAAACGATAGATCTACGTTTACCCGTTCCACTCCTTTCATTAATTTATAGACTTCTATCATATCTCCCCTCAGCCGTCTCTTTTTCCAGGTTAAAGAGCCCTAACCTTTTTAGCCTTTCTTCATAGGAGTATCCTTCCATCCCCTTTACCATTTTTGTGGCTCTTCTCTGAACCTTTTCTAAAATCGCTATATCCTTTTTAATATACGGCGACCAGAATTGCACACAATATTCAAGGTGCGGTCTCACCATGGAACGATATAGAGGCATTATAATATCTTTCGTTTTATTTTCCATTCCTTTCCTTATCATACCTAGCATTCTATTTGCTCTTTTGGCCGCCGCTGCACACTGGGCCGAGGGTTTTAACATGGTATCCACAATGACGCTTAAATCTTTTTCCTGGGTGGTGGTTCCTAATGTGGAATCTTGCGTCGTGTAACCATAGTTTGGGTTGTTCTTCCCTAGGTGCATAACCTTGCACTTGTCTACATTAAATTTCATCTGCCATTTTGATGCCCAGTCTTCCAATTTATCAAGATCCTCTTGCAATTTTCCACAATCCTCTTGGGGTTTAACAACTTTAAATAGTTTTGTGTCATCTGCAAATTTGATAACCTCACTTGTTGTTCCACTTTCCAGGTCATTTATGAATATGTCAAAAAGCAGCGGACCCAGGGGTACACCACTATTCACCTTTCTCCATTGGGAAAATTGGCCATTTAGCCCTACCCTCTGCTTTCTATCTTTTAACCAGTTCCTGATCCACAATAGTACACTGCCTCCTATCCCATGACTCTTTAGTTTTGCCAAAAGTCCCTCATGAGGGACCTTGTCAAAGGCTTTCTGAAAGTCCAGATACACAATATCAACCGACTCACCTTTGTCCACCTGATTATTCACTCCTTCAAAAAAACATAACAGATTAGTAAGACAAGATCTTCCTTGTCTAAAGCCATGTTGGCTGTCTCCCATTAGGTCATGGCTATCTACATGCTGAGTAATTTTATTCTTTATAATGGTTTCTACCATTTTTCCCGGTACTGATGTCAGGCTCACCGGTCTGTAGGATTATCCTCAACACCCAATTGTCAGAGGAGATAATGGGCCACCTGTCTGTAAAGACAATGTGCTTCCCCCCTATTGGAAGGGTATCCACTCGGGGTACAGGCCAATTGGCTATGTTCTTGAGGAGCCAGTCAAAATCCAGTCCCTGGTTTTAGCTGAGGAACTAGTTGGGCCTTTGGAGATTTCTGCTTCCTGGGACTGGAGCGAGAGGTCTGTGTTGTCCAGGAAGAGTGAGGAGGAGGAGGGTTCCCTAAACCTGTGCAATTAACAAGTTCTCTTCTGTCCTCTGCTCTGGAACCTCCTAGAAGAGGATGCTGAGTCAGCAGTGGGACTTGAGAGTGTTCGCAAGATGTCACTATGCTGCTGGATCATAGTAGCAGACTCTTGAACCTTGTCTCCAAAAAAGATTCTCTCCATAACACAGCATGTCTTCAAACAGTTCCTGCACACTCTTCTGCAAGTCTGAAGCCATAAGAGTCTCTGGGAGCCAATACTAATAGCAGAAGCTCCCGATCCAATGTTGAAAATATCATAAGTTGCTTGTATTTTCTGTACTTCTTCCCTTGTCCCACTAGGGAGCAGAAACTCACAACCTTCTCTGGAGAGAGATGATCCAATAACTCCTCTAGGCTGCACATGCTATTCCACAAGTACATACCCATGCAGAGCTGGTAGGATGCTGTGTGGAAGAGGAGCATGGCCTTCTAATAAAACCTCTTCTCAAAAGAGTCTAGGCTCTGAGCCTCTCTCCCTGGGGGTACCGAGGGAGTGTGATTTGGAATTTCTTGCCCTTTTGAAGGTGGATTTGACCACTATGTAATGATAAGGAAGCTGGAGCTTCTTGAATCCAGGAGACACTTGAACTCTATACATAGAGTTGACCTTCTTGCTCATGAGGCACAAAGGGGGGGAGGGGTCTCTCATATGCCTTCCGGTAGTCTCTTAAGAATGCAGTGCATGAGCACTGTCACTGTCTCCTTAGAGGGATCCAGAGTATTGGAGGATTTCCAATTCTTCTACCCTGGGTTCCTCCTCCATATCTGACTTAAATGGTATGGGCTTGGCCATATTCTAAACAAGATCATGGAAAATGTCCTTAGGAGGTGACTTATTATGCTCATGAGGAGGAGAGGAGTTCATTGGTAACTCTGGAGATCTCTCCTCCAAGAAATATTCAGAGTTATAGTTTCCCAAGAATACTCAGAGTCAGACACAGAGAGGTACACTCCATGGATGTCTGAGTCTCTGCCTGGACCAGTCTTCTGAGTTGCTGTGGAATTGGATCTCCTTCGGTGCACCAATCAGCTCTGATGCTTCTTGAATGGAGCTTCCCCCGATGAGCTCAATACCTAGACTGGCCAGGCATAGGTTGGTGTTGAGGCCTTTTTGGGTCTTTATGTTGACTCATCTCCCACAGGCAGTTGCAGTGTTTTCAAAATCAGCTTAATGGTCTGATACTGTTTAGGAAGTGTCAGAGCAAAGCACTCATACATGCAGAGCATCTATATGAACTTATCCACCTTTCTCTTAGCCAACTGCTCAGCGAAGCCATGGGGAGTTCAGCAGTATCTGTCAAATACCCCAGAATCTTTGAAGATGAATCGGCTGGCTGGTCATGGACCCTTGGAGCTTCATGTGGCCCCTCTGATACCAAGAAGGATGAGCCACCTCATGTCAGGATTGCTTCAGGGGTCAGGTATCACTGGAATCCCCCATGGTTTTTGGCATCATGTTCCAATGATCTGATGTCAATGTGTCATAGCCTCTGCCTGATGCTCAACATTGGTAATCCTATATGCCAACGAAGCTGAGGACAAATCCTTCCTCTTCTTTGGGGTGGAATCAGCAGGGAAACAATCCTTGGCCACCCAAGAGGTGCTTTGTTCCATGTGAGCTTGAGCTCTTCCCGATGCCGATGCACCACCAGCATTCAATGCAGCTCCTAGGATCATAGTGACAGATGCCATCAATGCTGATGTCGATGGGCCAGTCTTCTTAGCGCCAAAAATTTATGTGCACTTTTCTTGATGACCTCTAAACTTCAAAAAAAGTACACAAACAGAAGTATTATGGCCAGGCCTCAGACACCTTGGGCCTGATTTAATTCAAGACGTAGATCTCCTTTGTACGTCCGGGCTGAACTGGACTACAAAGGAGATTGTGATTCTGATCCCGCAGGGCAAGTCTAACCCCGCGGGATCAGAATTGCAAACAGAACTGTTCGTGCAGGCGGGACTGCGATTCAGTTCTGACCTGCACGCACAATGCTAGCCCGCTAACTCAGCTAGGGCTTTTAAATGGAGCTGCGGCGCCATGGTGTCCCATTGCCATGGCACCACAGCTCCATTTAAAAGCCGTGATACCAGCCGCTGCCCCAAAAAGTTAATTCCCGGCGGCCCGACCCCTGATCCAGCCTCTTAAGGCCAGGGTGGGGCTGCAGGGGATTAACTTTGTCCCCACCAGCCCCTTCTGTGCCCCGACACCACAAAAAAAAAAAACAAACCATCCAGGGAAGTTATTCCACCCCGGGGGGTAGAATAACATCCCTGGACATTTCGCTGGCCCTGGACATACAGGGCCGACATTAGAATCAGCCCTGTACATCCAGGGCCAGCGACCGCCCACTCTCCACCCCTGGGCCGTCTCTTCCCCGCCCCCAACTTACTTCCATGCACAATCGGCGGGGAAGTTATTCGTGGTTCGGAATAACCTCCTTTAGGGTATCATTTATGTCTGTGACAGCCATGGTCCTAGAGAACTAGAAACACTTCTTGAAAATGATGGCAAGTTTCTGTGACATACTGCATGAAAGCAATAGCCAAAGCAAAATCAAATGGTCCAAAGATGAAAAAATAAAATACTCCACATGGCCTGGTGTTCCGGAGGCCTGAAGTGGCCTATGTCACGTTGAAGGAAAAACATGAAAACTTAAAAATGAGTGAAAAATTAATTAAAGATATACTATAGGGAAAGTATAAGCAGTGGCGGCAGGATACTGAAAAGAAAAATGTGAGAAAAATTTACAAAATACACAAAAAAAGTGGAAAACATGTCAAACGAGATTGTGCAGTGAAGTGACCATCAGGCTCCACGGAAAATAAAAGACTGAGCTCTTTAGGCACAGCAGCAGAGGGCAGAAACAGTTGTGTATGCCTTCAGAACCTTTTAAAAGCTTCTGGAACAGTAGCTGAGAGAGTTCCCTTGTAGGCTTTATTGGTGACATCACCCAAATGTGAGTACTCTGCAGAAAAACTAGCAAACATACCTATTTATCCAACAAAATATATTTCAGTTCTGCAAGATAGAGGAAGGCATTGTTATTCCCTTGCAAGCTAATTAGGCACTTGCAAGGAAACCTAAGAGAAAAATTGTTGCTGCTGTAGCAAGCACTCAAGCCTTCAATTGAAGAAAAAATGTTCCATGCAACTGAGAAGATTGTGCCATACGTAGAAAAACCTGCACCTTTTGGCCACAAAAGAATGTATTCTTTTTCTTAAAGTAATACTTTAATATGGGTAATTTATCTTGTTCTTTTTTATTTATTTTTTATTTGAGTTTTACAAATACTTAGAAAAAGCAAGCATCGGGAAACAAGAAGGAATCTTACATAATATAATGAGAAAGCATAGTTGCTTAACAGTAAGGGGATTCTCCGTATACAGCAGGGGTATGCAGCCACACTCTAGGTGCTGTCTCCAACAGTGCTTGTGCTGGGCTGTCCTTGCCTTGCCACCCACTCTGAGGAGATTTAGTCAGTTTCAAAGCAGTTGAGCACAGCAGTACAGCACTCAGAGCAGCAACCAAATAGAGACAGACTGTGAAGTCTGTGGAAATGAGGCAGCTGGATGTAATAGGTTTCATGATGTGGGAAGGAGGATGCAGGATGGCCAGCTGTAAGAAATTCCTGAAGATGATGGCTGAAGGTAGCAGCCTTTCAGAGGGGACGGTGGGTGGGCGAGTGTGGCTGCATACCCCTGCTGTATACGGAAACCCCTGTTAAAGGTAAACAATTACGCTTTCTCCAGATACAAGGAGTGGTATGCAGGCACACTCTAGGCGAGTCCAGAGCCAAGGGCCGCTTGAAAGTTAGTAGTATATGCGGCCCGGGTGAAAAACTGGGTGGTAGAGACTTAGACGAAGACGTTTTGCAGGACAGCTTGGCCAAAGGCAAAGTCCGTGGCTGATGAACAGCCCAAGCTGTAGTGTTTTGCAAACATATGAACAAATGACCACGTGGCAGCTTTGCATATCTCTTGAGGAGGAATTTCAGCCAGATTAGCAAAGGTGGCTGCTGTTGCACGAAGGCAGTGAGGGTCTATCTGCCCAGTGGGGGTGAGGCCCACTTGAAGGTAGCAGTAAGAGATACAGTCTGCGATCCAGGAAGAAATGGTTTGCTTAGATGCAGGCTTCCCTGGGTTGTTCGGGTTGAAGGTAACAAATAATTGAGAGGACTGATGAAGCTCCTTGGTAGCTTGTAGGCAGTAAAGCAAAACTCGTCTGCAATTGAGAGAATGCAATGTTTGCTCTGGTGAATCTGGTTGTGCAGCCAAAAAAAAGGCAGGGAGCACAATGGATTGGTTGAGGTGAAAACTGGAGTCAACCTTTGGAAGAAACTTAAGATGGGTACAAAGAAGTACCTTGTCATGAAGGAAATGTGTATATGAAGTATAGTGCAACTGAGTTTGGATTTCGCTGACACTTCTGGAGGAGGTGATGGTGACCAGTAAGACAGTTTTCCAAGTAAGATGTTTTAAGGAAGCAGACCCAGGTGGCTCAAAAGGAGCATTCATGAGTTCTGAGAGAACAACATTGAGATCCCATGCTGGAGCAGGAAGATTCAGAGGAGACTTAGGGTTCATGAGGCCCTTCATGAAATGAGTTACCAGAGGATGCACAGAGATTGATTTGTGATCCACATGATGATGGGTCACAGCAATGGCAGAAAGATGGTAACGAATTGACGAAGTCTGCCGTCCAGAGTCAGACAGGTGAAGTAGATAAGTAAGAACATGGCTGATAGGGCACGTGATAGGATCTATAGCATGTGAAGAAGCCCAGTGAGAAAAACAAGTCCATTTAGAGCTATAGGAATGCTATGTGGAAGGGCATTGAGATGCCTGGAGTATAGCTTGGACTTCTGCTGACGTGGAATGGAGAGGATTGTCCAACCAGTCAACTTCCATGCAGCTAGAGCAAGCGATTGCAGGTTGGGATGGAGGAGACGACCTTCCTGCTGTGTTAGGAGGAAAGGATGACGTGGCAGAGGCCAGGGACCATATTGGGCCATGGCGAGGATGTGCGGGTACCACATCTGTCTGGGCCATTGGGGGTGATAAGGATGAGCGTTGCTCTATCCGCACAAACTTTGAGAAGTGTCCGAGGAATGAGAGGGAACAGCAGAAAAGCGTAAAGAAGGTGATCCATCCAAGAGATGAGGAAAGTGTCTGCTGCCCATCTGCACAAGCTGGAACAGAGGGAACAGTAGAGTGGACACTTGGTGTGCCGTCTTATGCAAAGAGATCCACTTAGGGCATTCCCCAGGCCTTGAAGATGAGGGACAGAACTATGGAGTCCAGAGATCACTCATAGGGATTGAGGTGCCGACTAAGAGTCTGCTGGTTCTGGATTCTGGGAAGGTAAATTTTATTTTATTTATTTATTTATTTCACATTTCTTCTATACCGCGCTCTTTTCCATCAGTGCGGTTTACAGATAACAAAATGACTCAATGACAGCGAAGGCAATCAGAGTTTACATAAAACAGGGGAAAACAACATGGAATGAACTGGGGAAACTATGTACAATTTGCATATTACCATTTTAATCATTCCGTTGTTCTTAGGGTTATTCGATTATTTACAGCAGAGTGTAATCTAGCGAAAACTGTATTACATGACCTGTCAGTTGAACCTTGTGGATTATGTAATTCAAGTTGTGAGGTTGGGTAGTGGGGAGGGAGGTGTGGGGGTGTTGTGTTGTGAATAGTGCATAAGGAATAGGTGGTGTTTGAGGGCTTTTCTGAACTGCATGAGGTCTCTGATTGCTCTAATGTGTGGTGGAAGATTGTTCCAAGACCTGGGAGCATAGGACATAAATGCACGTTTATTGGTTGAATGTGCCCATTTTGTAGTTATTTTCAATTTCTTCTCCTTCAACTATGAACCTGTTGATTATGCCAGTTGTCATGATCTTTGTCTTCTTTACATTAAGGTGCAGGCCCATTTTGAGACTATGTTCTTTGATTGTGAGAAGCAAATGTTTCAGATCATCTTCACTTTCAGCCAGTAATGTAGTATCATCAGCACAGCGAAGGTTGTTGATGAGTTTTCCACCAATCTTCACACCTCTGTTGTCTTCATACAATCCTGCTTCTCTGATGATTTGTTCTGCATATAAATTAAACAGGTAGGGGGAAAGTATGCAGCCTTGTCTTACACCTTTGCTTATTTTAAACCATTCTGTTTCTCCTTGTTCCGTTCGAACTGTTGCTTCTTGATCAATGTACAAATTGCGCAAGAGAACGATCAGGTGTTCTGGTATACCCATGCTGCTTAATGTGGCCCAGAGTTTCTCATGGTTTACACAGTCAAAAGCCTTGCTATAGTCGATAAAGCACAAATAGATATCCCTTTGGTATTCTTTAGTCTTTTCAAGGATCCATCTCACATCCGCAATGATGTCTCTCGTTCCTCGCCCTTTCCTGAACCCTGCTTGCACTTCAGGTAGTTCTTGTTCCAGGTATGGTTGTAGTCTCCTTTGAATAATCTTCAGTAGAATCTTGCTGGCATGTGGGATCAGAGCGATTGTTCGATAATTTCCACAGTCAGTTGGATCACCTTTCTTTAGTATTGGTATAAACACAGATCTTTTCCAGTCAGTTGGCCATGATGTTGTCTTCCGTATTTCTTGGCAGAGCCTTGTAAGTATGGTAACAGCTGCATCAGATTGCTTCAATACTTCTATAGGGATGCCATCAATGCCGGGTGCTTTGTTCTTTGATAAGGCTTTCAATGCTGCTTCAACTTCTTCTTTCATCACCAATGGTTCCCGATCATAAGGTACAGGTTGAAACGGCTGTTGGTCCACTTGATCTTTATCATATAAAAACTCTGTATATTCCTTCCACCTTTTCTTGATCTTCTCAGCATCATTCAACATAGAACTTTGAGCATCTTGTAACATTCCAATTCGAGGCTGGAACTTTTTCTTTAACTCTCATAGCGTTAGGAAAGCCAATCTTGTTCTTCCTCTAATAGTTTCTGCTTCTATTTCCTTGCATACATCGTTGTAGTACTTTTCCTTGACCTGTCTTGCTGCACGTTGGAAATCTCTGTTGAGTTCATCGTTGAAGGAGAAGAAATTGAAATTGTGAACAACTTTAACCTACTTGGATCAACTATCACTAAAGAAGCAACAAGCAGTCAAGAAATCAAACGACGCATTGCTCTTGGCAAAATGGCTGTGAAAGACCTAGATAAGATTCTCAAGAGCAGAGATGTCTATCTCCATACAAAGATTCGACTTGTTCAAGCCATGATATTTTCAATAACATCATATGGATGTGAAAGCTGGACAGTGAAAAAGACAGACAGGAAGAAAATTGATGCCTTTGAATTATGGTGCTGGCGGCGAATACTGTGTATACCATGGACTGCCCGAAGAACAAACCAGTCGGTACTAGAGGAGATCAAACCTAAGCTTTCTTTAGAAGCTCAGATGACAAGACTTCGACTTTCATACTTTGGACATATCATGCGAAGACAGAGATCATTAGAGAAAGACATCATGCTTGGCAAGATAGAAGGTCAACGCAAAAGTGGAAGGCCAGCAATGAGATGGATCGATACAATAACAGCAGCTATGGGTACCAGTCTGTCAACAATGAGCCGCCTGACTGAAGACCGAACACAATTTAGGATAACTATCCAGAGGGTCGCCATGAGTCGACTCCGACTCGACGGCACTTAACAACTAGCATATTGGCAGCCAGTGATCTCTTAGGTCTGTTGTTGGGAGTGTGGGTAAGAAGCGCTGACATTGATGAGGGTGATATGTTATTTAAGGCCTTAAACGTCATTAGGAGGGCTTTGTAAGCTATCCTGCAGCTTACTGGAAGCCAGTGTAACTCTTAGTATGGGGGATATGTGATCGTTCCTTGATATCCCACACAGGACACGGGCGGCAGCATTCATTGCTAATTGAAGCGGGTTCAGTGAGTTTTTGGGGAGGCCGTGGAGTATAACATTTGCATAGTCAAAGTGGGGTGTGACTAGAGTTTGGAATATTGTTCGGAAGCTGTCGGGGTCCAGCATGGGTCTAAGGTGGCGAAAAGTCTTGATCTTATGATAGATGGACTTTACTGTGCGGCTTATATGCTCTTTGAAGGTTAACCGTTGATCTAGTGTCACGCCCAGGTAGCGTATGGTGGGCTTGATTGGTAGTTCCACGTCTCTAACCTTTAGGGTTGAAGGGGGTGTGAAGCTTTTGTTTCTCGTGATGGTTAGAACCTCTGTTTTTTTAAAGTTTATTCGTAGGTTCTGGTTGAAGAGCCAGTCTGTTATCGCATTGAAGCAGTTGATGATGGTTGTGTAGTCCGGAAGCGTGACGTTGATAGGTGTGTATAACAGCACATTGTCTGCATAGATGAGACATGATACGCTGAATGCATGGGTGATTTCACAGATTGGCTGCATGTATATGTTGAAGAGCAAATGGCAGTGAGAAAGACTCCCAGAGATGTGGCATACAGCCATAAATGGATGGCCTCACAGCAGAGTCGGAGGGATCCAGATCCTCCCTGCTTGTTGATATAGATCATGACTTGATTGCCGGTTTGCATAAGGAGCGATTTGTTGCGGACCCAAAGCTGGAAGGTCTGAAGGGCATAGTAGACTGCACACATCTCCAGGAGGTTGATGTATAGGGAAGACACTCTGCTAGACCAAAGACCCTAAGTGGTGAGGTGTGATAGATGAGCTCCCCAGCCCATATGAAAGGCATCTCTGGTGAGTGTGCGCTGATGTGGGGGCTGCAGGAAGGGACGTCCTCCCGTGAGACTGGATGGGAGTGTCCACCACCGAAGAGGCTGATGTAATTGACAATTGGGTTCAGACAGAGGAATCCAGCATTGAAGGGAGTATGCTGATTCTAGTTGAGCTTAAGGTGCCACTGAAGAGGGCACATATACAGGCGTGCAAAGGACATCACATGCACAGAGGCTGCCATGTGTCTGAACAGGCAGACGATAGTGTGTGCTGAAGCCCATGGAGAAGCGAGCTGCTGCGGTTGTGTCCAAGTGAGCACCTATGAACTCTAGAACTTGAGAAGGTTTGCACTCAGATTTTTGGAAGTTGATAAACCCGAGCTATTGCAGAAGTGAGGCTGTTGTGTGAATGGATATCTGAGCGGATGCCTCATCCCGACCGGAAATTAGCCAGTCGTCCACATAGGGGTAAGCACAAAGGCCTTGCTTGTGCAGATGCGCTGCGGCAACTGCCAAGCACTTTGTCAAAACTCTTGGAGCTGACAAGAGGCCAAAGGGAAGAACTCTGTACTGGTAGTGTTCCGTCTTGAATCGGAACCGGAGATATTTCCAGTGACAAGGATGGATGGGTATATGAGTATAAGAATCTTTGAGATCTAGAGAGGAGAGCCTGTAGGCCTGCCCCAGGAGAGAAACGATAGTAGCTAAGGATGCCATCTTGAACTTCTCTTTCTTGACATAAGAGTTGTGGTCTCGGAGATCGAGGATTGGGCAAAGTCCTCCAGACTTTTTGGGGATGAGGAATAACCAGGAGTAAAAACCCTGGTTGTGTTCCAATTGTGGCACAGGCTCTCTATTGCATGGCTTTACAACAAGGCCAATATCTCCTTTTCTAGGAATGGCAGGTGAAGGGGAGGAATCTTGCTTGATGGGGATAATCCCTGAGGAGGATTGAAATTGAGCTTCTCACCTGATGTGATGATGCTGAGAACCAATCGATCTGTGGTGATAAGAGTTCCAGGCATCCTGGAAGTGCTAGACTCGTCCTCCTACAGGTAGATAGTCAAAAACTGGAGGTCGCTTTGGTGGGTTGTGCTGATGCAGCAGCAGGTTGCTTCCTGTCTCTCTGTCTGGGATGTTGCATATAAGCAGGAGCAAGTTCACGCTGTGGCAGAGGTCAAGCATAGGGTTGAAAACGCCGCTGAGGATAATATTGTTGGAAGTACTGATAAGGATATGGTCTCCTGTTCTGAAGATATGGAGGATGATGGGACGGTTGAGATTCTTTGGGCAGCTGGGCTGAGAGTTTCCGCACTGTGGAGGAATGTTCTTTTACCTCTCTAACAGTCTCTTGCACTTTGGCCTCGAAAAGGCTCTCTCCTTGACAGGGGGTGTCTGCTAAGTGGTCATGAAGATGGTCTCTGAGCCGAGCTGTGGGTCGAGCAAAGACAGACTTAGCTGTGGTCCGGGCCGCTGAATCAATGGCATCATAGGTGGCTCGGATGATATGATAAAGGGACTTCTGTAGATTGCCCTGAAGGTTGTGATCCTCTGAAACAGGAACCGAGTCCCGCCTCTGTGAAAGAAGATTATGGTGGTACTGAAGCATTTGAAGTTGGTGTACTAAAATTTTCATCATGAGCATACCAGTCTGAAAAGTCTTTCTGCAGACTGAGTTCACGGTCCGCTGATCCTTCCCTGTTAGTTTGTGTATGAGTCTTGGAGGACATAGCCTTCTTGAGGACTGCTTCATAAATTACAGACTGATGTGGGGGTTGCTGGTGCTGGAACCGTGGTGCAGGTAGTACCTTATATTTGAGGTCAAGTCAGCGGGACATGGCATGTCCTGATGTCGGAGTGGCCCAAATTGCCACAATGAGATCCTGCAGGACCTGAGGGACTGGTAGAACTAGGACTTCCTTGAGTGTACTACAAATCCTTAAGATAGGCTGAAAATCCTTGCTATTGGTGGAGGCCTGAGAGTCACTAAGGGTCAATGCTCTAGAAAGCTTTTGGAGAAATTTAGGATGGGAAAAATCTCCAGGAGGTTCTTGCTCCATTGATGAAGAAGAGGGCACCTCAATGTCTCCCAACAGGGAGGGCTCTGTATTCCATTGATGGGAGTATGAGGGACTGTCTGCTGAGTAAGCTTCCTGACAAGGTCTTGGGATCCTGACAATCCAGGAGAGGTGGGGGACTCCCAGGCAAGATCAGAGGAGGAGATTGGTAGGAGGACATCTGTGAAGATGATAGTTGTTTTTTGGTCTAGTGGTATGATTCTCGCTTTGGGTGTGAGAAGTCCTGGGTTGAAGTCCCAGACCAGCCTGATGCTTACTGAGGCACTGAGGCAGTACTAATAAAACTTTTAGAACCAAAATGTCTAATAGCATAATGGTTAGTGGCTTACGAGCTGGGTGGCCAGGGTTGAAATCCCCGTGTGGGACTTTGTAATCTAAAGCTAGTCACTTAATTCTCGATCTTCTGAGTTCTGGTCATCACAGCTCCAAGAGATTACACAAAGCTAAGCTTTCAGATTTTACAATTGCCTTTTTTTTTTGTTTATTATACGCAAAACTGAAGATGCTTCAACATCTACGACCAATCCAATCCATGAGCAATTTCCAAACAGTGCAAGCAATGATCTTTCCACACACTGATTTTTGCAACAGTATCCTAATGGGTCTACCAAAACATGCCATATACCATCTACAACTGGCACAAAACACCACGGCAAGAGTCATTCCCAAACATCAATTCGGGAACGTATCACTCTGGTATTAAAACAGCTTCACTGGTTACCAATAGAGAGCAGAATAAAATTTAAAATATTACACACAACCTTCACTACATACTTGGGATCACTCATCCAAAACATCCCAGAAACCAGAGCATGCAGAAGTGGTAGAAAAAAAACACATTGGTTGTACCACCAGAATACAGAAAAAGCAGCTCAGCAACATCCAAAAGAGCATATTTGTTATACATACCGATGCTATAGAATTTGCTCCCAGAAAGCATAATTCTATGTAAATAGTTTGAGCATGTTATCTAGCTAATAGATTATATACTCCTTGTAAATAGTTATCCCATGTTATCCAAGTTGATACTCCTGTTATATGTAATACCAAACAGCCTGTTGTTCTGGTTTCTTTCTGTTATTTGTAAACCGCGCTGATGTCAAAGAGTGCGGTATATAAGAAGTTGAAATAAAAATAAAATAAAAAATAAAATAAAATAAGAGCCTCTATGGATCTGAATGCATTCCGTAAACTTATAAAAACCTTCCTCTTTAAAAAATACTTCGGGGAGTTGGTAATTTGATCAAACCATCTAAGGACCAATCCTAGTGCCCGGTGCACTACTGTCAACTAGGATACCAAACAGATATGATTGACACCATATGTAAATACATTCAAGAAATAATTTAGTAAATCAAGGTGATGGTCAATAAGTTAACTAGATCAAAAAGATGTTCTGCTCGACCTTGCAGACTTCATGTAAATAAGTTCAAGAGAATTTAACTGTAAAAATGTGATTTATGTTATATGTACGCACCCTGTTAGCATGGTTTCATGTAATGTTTATGTTTTCTGAGTTACATGTAAACCGCTTTGATTCTGGAAAAGTGGTATATAAGTTCACATAAATAAATAAAAATAATAAAATAAGATTTCAGGGGAAAATAAATGAATTATAGGAAAATCAGAAACCAAATATTTGTAGTTCTAAAGGAATTCTCAAAAAATTCCAATTTACGATGTATAATTAAGCTATCTATAATAGTAGAGGCATTACCACCTGCAAAGAGGAACATTGAGTTTCACATTTCAAGATCTGCATTACTGTAAATTTATTTATTTATTTGTTTTATTTATTTATTTAACAGCTCTTATATACCGCGCTCTTTGTTATCAGTGCAGTTTACATTCAACAATATGTTACTCAGACAGTTAAGACCTGACCTAAGTTTACAGATAACAGGGAACGTAACATGGATGTGAACTGGGGGAAACTATTTACATTTGAACAGATATCGTGATGGTGTTCTATTTACAGTAACCTAAATAGCCACCTATCCTCATCTTTCACTGCTTAAATGTACACAGTTCCCCCAGTTCAACTCCATGTTATCTTCCCTATTATATGTAAACTCAGGGAAGCTCTGCTCTTGCCCTAGAGTCAAATTGTTATCTGTAAACTGCACTGATAATAAAGAGCGTGGTATAGAAAAGCTTCTAAATAAATAAATCTGATTAGAAAGAAAATTCACATGCTCTTCAGCTCTTCCCAGCCTTGCCACAGTTTCCTGTGAAAATTTGCAAAGCTGGGAGACCGTAGTCACCAGAGTTTTCTCTGTTTTTGTCACCACTCTCCAGATGTCAGCCAGAGACCTGAGACTCAGGCACCTCTTTGGAGCCAACTAGGGATGGGGACCAAGTCACTGCTGAGTAAGAAGCAGAAAAAGGTAATGGAGTATTCTACTGTAATAGCCAACCACTCTCAGCCTGCTCGGATGGAGTCACAATTGATGGGGGAGGAGGTGGAGTGCAATCGGGGGAGCTTAAAGAGGCTCCCACTAGGGATGCCTGGGGGGGGGGGGGGGAGTACAGTATCTGCAAGTGGCGTCCTACCCTCCTTAGCTTTAAGATGTCTGTCCATTAGGCCGATGATGCCTTCAACTGTGGAAAAGATCTTCTCTTTCCTCTTCCCCATGGAGATTCCACAACCAAGGGGATACCTGAAGTGCTTTCCAGTACTCCTAAGGGACTCCCTCCCTCCCAAGGAGCCTAACCTGTCCCTTGTGGCATGTCCCTTGGGGGATGCCATGGCTGTGCACCAATGGCTGCACACCTAGCAGCAGCACAATTTTGAAGGGCCCCGCTGATGTCAGGGGCAGTCTTCACCGCAGCCTGCGCACCTTCGGACCTCTCCTGTTGCACAACTGGCCTGCTGAATTTATCCCATTCTGACAAAATGACATCAGAAGTGTGGCTAATGTAGTGATGTTTTATGTGATATTTCTAAAAATCCTGAAAGAACAAAACATCATCATATTGAGCCCACTCTCAGGAAGCACATTACTAGAAACGTAACAGAAATATCAATATCACCAGCATTAGGAGTTGATAGCATTTCCTTAAACATCCTTTGAGCAGTATAGCTGGAGATAGAAAACATAGGAAATAAAAATTAAAAAAAAAAGCTAAATTTTGTCCTAGAGAGATTTTCCTTAGTCTCTAATTTATGATAGATAGTGAGGCTATCCTTAATTCTAGAAATGCCCATAGCCTGTGAAATGCATAAGACAATATTCCATCGAAACATATTTCTCATCCAGTTCATTTAATTTCCTCATAGTCTCTCTCTAATGAAACTAGAAAGCTGTCTCACTGACACTTTTAGCAAACCTTCACAGGTAAAAATCTTCCAGATATAAAAAAAGGAAACACCATGAGAGTCTACAGCCTCTATCTGAAAATGATCCAAAGCAGTTAAGAGATCACCATCCTAAAAACAGTACAAAAAACATGGGCAGGATACGAGAACTCACAAAAATATTTTATTGGTCCATATATAATAGAGGGGGGCCAGACCTGACACAGGCTGTGTTTCGAAAGGATCTTCCTCAGGGGTGAGGCACACCATATACTACAAAAAAACATTAATATAAATAATAATACATTAAAACCTAATGTATAAACACATAAAAAGAATAAGAGCATCAAATAAAACCATAAATATCCAAAAAAACATAAAATGTTAGAATCATAAAAAACATTTGTCCATTAACCACATGATAAAAAGGAAACACTTGTATATAATACTAAATAAACTGAATGAAAACAAAATAAAAGGAACCTTTCATAAACATGTTGTAAAAATAACCAACATAACGTCTAAAAACATCATAATTATTCTATAACAAGGAATAATGTGTAATGACAGAGTACATGCAAATTGTAAACATAGATAATAAAAGTGAATACCCAAAATATCACAAGAAAAAATGTGTTACTTGATTAATCTTGAAAGCCCGGAATGGCCTGAATCAGGGCTCTTACATAAGCTCTGTCAATGTATCGTCGAGGGAATCCTTGCGCGCTAAACTGTTGGAACCACAGGATAACAAAAATCAAACTAAAATGGTGTGCTCACTGTTATACTCTTTACAGTCCCAACACATTGCAGCCATTCTCAAGAAAGAATGGCACCTGATTCAGGCCATTCCGGGCTTTCAAGATTGTTCTTTCATGATAGCTCATAAACGTAATGTTAATCTTCGCAATTTATTAGTTCCTTCTGCTTTTACTGAGAGAAAAACATTGTCTGCATATAAGGGACAATATCAATGCAGCCATTGTTCAGTTTGTGTAAATGTCTTACCAATACATAAGACGTTTGTGCACCCGGTGACACAGAAAGTATTTCACATTGATGATTTTGCAAATTGCGATACGACACATGTCATCTATGTTGTTCAATGTCCATGTAATCTTTTATATGTGGGCAAGACAACACGAAGTATTCGTGTATGCATTGTGGAACACAAGAGCTGTATTAAGAGGAAATTGGTGGATAAGCCTCTGGTTCAGCATTGGATGGATAAAGAACATAAAATATCTGATTTGAAATTCTGTGTCATTAAAAAGATGAAATTGAATTGGAGAGGCGGCGACATTGAGAAAACTATTCTTTGGTTAGAACAAAGATATATTTTTGCACTCAATACAATGATACCACATGGTCTAAATTCAGAACAGGATTTTTCTGTTTTTCTGTGACTTTTTTGGGCTCTTATTTATTTATTTATCTAACTAGGTTTTATCCTTTTATGGGATTGATTTTTTATTCTTTTATTTAGGCACACGTATTGATATTTATTACTTTGGCACATAATGTTATGTCTCTTGTATAAAAGGGTTGCTCCCCTCTTTTTTAGGTTGGCTTGTGCGTTCTTTGTGAATACCTTGGGCATGTATCATTAAATATGTTTCCTAGGTGGTCGTTTTATCTATTTATTTGTTTTATCTTATTATACACAACATACAGATTTTGAATATTTATAATGCATATTTCTTAAAACCGCACTTTGTGTGTCCATACATTAAACATCACATATGCTCGTATCCCCTCCGTTAATATTAGAAAAGCTTATATGTTCAATATGAGAAATAATATACTTTTGTGGCTATTCATTCACGGTTGTAGTGAATAGTTGATAATGTAATGGATATGGTTTTTATCATAGCTCACACACAAGGCAGTTTGTTTTGTTTATAATCTGTGCACAATGTGTTTTTTTGACTCTGTGGAATGAGGGTATTTAGTCCGCCTCCCCGTCTCCTCTGTTCCCGCCTTCAAAGTATATATTTAAAGATACGCATGCACTGGTGTTGCTTCTATTCTACAGAACGATTATAATATGGCTGAGTTCGGCTACTAGTTTTCTTTGGATACGGCATAATCTTAGTGGTTGCAATCCTGTAAGTAATTAAAAAAAGGCATACTACCATCTAGTTGGGACACACAATCATCCTGCACTTTTATTCATTTTAATTTGTGCTTGTTTTTAATTTCAGTGATTGCTTTTTGCTGCTCCATGGTCAGGAGACCGATGTGTGTCGGCTTATTTCATTTCTCATCTAATGTGATAAATCTTCACAGTGAGTACGGCACAAGGGGATGCGTATATATTTAACATTCCGATGAGGTTCATGACAGCGTCCTTGAAATTCTATAACTTTTTATATTTTATACGTGCGTTATATAACTTTATTTTAAAAGTAATTTGGATCAGCGCATGTTAATTAGATTCATGTGCACACAAAATACAGACGGGTATTATTTTAACATGCATGATATAACACATGTACCCCCTTTTTTAAATTCATTTCATGTTTAATTGTTTTGGTTTACATGTACACTAGGGCATAATAGTTTCTTCATAATTCACATCACAGATTCATGTTTGGGTCTTTGAAGGTGGGTATGATATTGTATTGATGATATATTTCCATAACTATAATTTAATCAGGTACACTTAAATTTTACAGAGTATGAAATATACGTTCAGGCTCCAGTGACCTCTAATCACCAATTACAGTTATTTTATGGTCCCGAGGTAATGTTTCTTTCACTCCTGCCCTCTAACATTGCTTTAGTTCCTTGTTTCTGGTTAGTTACTATATCATTCCTCTCTTGTATTTCTCCATTTTTGATAATTTTGATTTCAAAGGATGTTTAGTCATGGTTTTATATTATTTATTCACAAGTAACACATTTTTTCTTGTGATATTTTGGGTATTCACTCTATGTTTACAATTTGCATGTACTCTGTCATTACACATTATTCCTTGTTATAGAATAATTATGATGTTTTTAGACGTTATGTTGGTTATTTTTACAATATGATTATGAAAGGTTCCTTTTATTTTGTTTTCATTCAGTTTATTTAGTATTATATACAAGTGTTTCCTTTTTATCATGTGGTTAATGGACAAATGTTTTTTATGATTCTAACATTTTATGTTTTTTGGATATTTATGGTTTTATTTGATGCTCTTATTCTTTTTTTTGTTTATACATTAGGTTTTAATGAATTATTATTTATATTATCTTAATGTTTTTTTGTAGTATATGGTGTGCCTCACCCCTGAGGAAGATCCTTTCGAAACACGGCCTGTGTCGGGTCTGGCCCCCCTCTATTATATATGGACCAATAAAATATTTTTGTGAGTTCTCGTATCCTGCCTTCGTTTTTGTACTGTTTCTGCATATTTACGTGGCAGTGTGCTGTTGCTCCTCCCTGGAGATCACCATCCTAGGCAGTAGGATGTTACTGGAAGTAGAAATAGGTGAGGAAACCAAGATAACTTGCTCCGTTGTAGACTTCACATCCGAGGTTGAGAAAGTACTAACCATATTCTCTTCCATTAAACCATCTATGGTGGGCATAGGTGTGGGTGGAGGGGACCTTTTACTGTAACTCAGCAAAGCACCCAATTCATTGAGAGGCAGATGATTTCTGCTCTTCAGCCACAGTTTCAGCCCTTTGTATGTATCTATCTAGAGGACCCGTCGTGACTGGAGAAGATGGGTAAATTAGAGCTTACCTGCTAATTGATGTTCCTTGAGTTCTTCCAGTCCAGTCACCTGTGGGTAGTCAACCCCCACCAGCAGCTTGGAGACTGAGCATGTCATTTTCATAATGACATCACACCCCAGTTAGGCTGCTGGCACCACCCACCAGCCTCCAGTAGCCAACTGGCAAAGCAGACTCACAGGAACAACAAATAAGCATGCTACCCTCAACTGCTCCATTGCAGAAGCCAGAAACCCTATAGACAGTGCCCCTGCCAGTGAAAAAAAAAAAATCATCCCCTTGTTTATCCTCAGAGGACAAAACACTCTCTCCCCTGCTTCCTTCTCTTTTTGATTTTTGTTTTTTAAAGGAGTCCTCCACTTTGAAAATGCAGGTGAAACCCTCGACCAACAATTATAGGATGACCTTCTTCAGGCCCAGGAGCGCCATGTGGCAGCAGTATACAGTCATCAACCAGGGAGAGTCTGGGACTGGACTGGAGGAACTCAAGGAACATCAATTAGCAGGTAAGCTCTAATTTACCCTTCCTTAGCATTCCTCCAGTCCAGTCCCATTACCTGTGGGATGTACCATGGCAGTACTAACTTTAGGATGAACCTGGCCTGAAGCACCGCCGAGCCAAAACGCACATCCCCCATTGCCTGCACATCCAAACGGTAATGCTTGATGAATGAATGCAAGGAAGACCAAGTTGCCGCCTTGCAAATGTCTATTGGTGGCACCAGACTGAACTCCACCCAGGGAGCCGCTTATGCCCTAGTGGAATGAGTCCACAAAACTGGAGGCAAAGGCCTGCGCCGCAGTAGGTAGGCTGAAGATATGGCTTCTTGAATCCACTGCGAGATATAGAAGCCACCTCCCCCTTGCGTGATCCTCCAAATAGGACAAATCATCCAACTTATGAAAGGATTCTGTCACTCTCAAATAGTACCGCGGATTTCGACAAGCATCTAACCTTTGGAGAAGGGGATCCACCACCGATCCCTCCACCCCCGAAATCACTGGCAGTGTCATCAACTGTTTCAGGTAAAAAAACAGAGAGGACCTTGGGAAGAAATGCCGGTACAGTTCTGAGCATCATTTTCTCTTTGGAGATCACCAGAAAGGTGGGCTGACACGACAGTGCCTGGAGCTCAGATATCCTCCTGGCTGAACAAATGGCCACTAGGAAAAGCAAGGGTGGCTCAAGGCAATCTGCTGCCTGAGGCCAGGGATGAGATGGCGCCCCCTCCCCCAGAGTGTGTGTGTGGGGGGGATCTTTCTCAAAACTCCAGTCAGGGACTGAGCCAAACCAAAAAGCCGATTAGATAATGTGGAGGAAATGCAAGACGTTTGCACACCAAGGAACTAAAAGAAAGAGCAAGAACCACAGAACTAATTCAAAACCCTACAACAAAGTCACTGAGGAGCTATAGGGCAAATCTACCATACCATATCATATCATACCAATGCAAACTTCGAAAACTCACATAAGGAGTCTACCCAAAAAAAGTATCACTGTAAATTTTACAAGTAAGCTCTGAACCATCCAACATCTATTTGGAAAGCTGAACAATTCAGATTACTGTAGTACAGATCCTTAAGTACAAACACCATGTTAATAGAACATCTGGCCCTGGTCACACATTCAGAACACAGACCCTCACTAAGTACAGAATAAGTGACCATAACCTAAAAATAAACAGGTAGATAAAAATTAAACTGCAACCCCAAGAAGCCAGATTCTGCATACAATGCAATACCAGAGAAATAGAAAGAGATGCATTTCCATGTACTGTATAAAATATAAAGATGCACCAAGTCTGATCATTAAATTGAAAAGAAAATTATCTTCTACCTTTGCTGTCTGACCATTTTATTCTCTAATCATGCTGATCCCAATCTGAGGTTTCTGTTTTCCTCCACCTCCCAGTGCCCTCTTCTACCTACTTCCCCACAGGGCTGGCATGAGGGTAATGCAGGGCCATGTGCAGGGATTCATTACAGCATCATTTACATAAATTAAGTATACTTTATTTTAAAATGTATATGCCACCCATCTAAAATCCTAGGTGGCTTCCAAACATACATATGCAATGTAGTAAAACAGATTTTACAATAAAACAAACATAATATTAAACATTAAATCTGATTAATGAAAGCCACTTACATAGCCCCTACCCCACCATCAAACCATTATAAGTAGGTACATATCAGATTTATTTTGCAATGACCATATTATTGATGAAGAAGGAAGCTATGAATTCAAAGGCTGGATTGGATTGTGTTAGAGCTGGAAAAGTCCGAAACTCAGCAGCGGTGAAGTTATCAGGCTACTAAACAAAATTAAAATGATATTTTCCCTTAAATTTTGAAATTTCCTTGAATCTGAACTGAAAAAATATTTTAATTTCAGTATGGCAGCATAAAGAATGCAAAACTGCAATCTCAAAGACAATCCATATTCCAGTCCTCCACCCCCCCCACCTCATCCCCTATTTGCAGAGTACAGGTCCTATAGAGCAAATCTACTAATCCATAACACCACTAACTTCCAAAACTCACACAACATGGAGCATACCCAGGAAAAGGGCAGCATCATAAATATTGCAGTGGGCTCTAGAACATCCATATTCCTATTCAGAAAACCGAATACGCCTAATTAATACAGATTCCTACATAGAAAATCCATGCTAACAAAACACGTAACCTTAGTTGCACCAGCCGCTGCTTTGCCACATTGAAATGCGGTAAGTGCAGGGGGATGTAACTGCCTCCCTGCAGTTAGCCTATGGCCCCACATAATCAAACTCTGGAATTAGTTACTGAAGGATGTAGTAAAAACTGTTAGTGTAGCTGGGTTTAAAAAATATTTGGACAAGTTCCTGGAGGAAAGGTCCATAAATATATAAGAGGATCTGGGAAATCCACTGCTTGCCCTGGGACAAGCATTGTGGAACCTATGTGCCTTTTTGGGAACCTGCCAGGTACTTGTGACCTGGATTGGCCACTGTTGTAAACAGGGTACTGGGGCTTGATGGACCTTGTTCTGACCCAGTATGGCATTTCTTATGTTCTTATGTTACTAGCACAGAGCTTAGGAAACGTGCTGCTAAATACGCCACACAAGAGGGGCTCATCAGCATCCATGCAGTATCTCCCAATTCCACAAAAACAAGAGCGACTTGGCACCCCAACTCAGCACTTCCCACCCTCTGAAAAAAAAAGAGGGATTTCGTGCCCCAACCTAAACACCAAGAAGGGCTTGGCAACCCCAACATAACTCCTGAAACTGCACATTGGACCAGCATGGTGTTAATATAAATATATATTCCACAAAAAAACAAAGGAATGCAACACCAAGGAACTAAAAGAAAAAGCGAGAACTACAGCACAGTTTATAATACCAAATTATAAAATTATAACTCATTTTATTTTGTTATAAACTGCATTATGGTTCTCGCTTTTTCTTTTTGAATATATATTCTGCATCCACAGAAACCTCTCCCTCGACAATGGGTGTAGAGCAGAGGTAGAACATTCACCCACAGAACTCAATATATTTTTTAAAAATCAGATTCTGACCATCTCACCAAAAACAAACATTCTCTAGTACCAGGCATATTGGGAACTAATATAAAACACTACAAAAGTCACTGAAGATCTACAAGGCCAAATCTACCATACCATACCAGCATATACTCCCAAAACTCATACAAGGTGCCTACCCAGAAAAAAACATCACTATAAATACTGCAGTAGGCCCAGAACATCCATACACCTATTTGAAAAGCTGAACAAGTCAAATGCAGATCCCTATGTACAAATTAACAGAATGCCTGGCCTCAGTCATGCACTCAGAACACAGACCCTCACCAAGTATAGAATATGTGAACACAACCTAAAGGAAAAATAAGAAATATGTAGACAAAAATTAAACTAAACCTCAAAGTGTTGCATTGTTTCTTCAGGAACATGCAGGAAGTCAGTCCTCACATATGGGTGACGTTGGCACCGATGGAGCCCGCACAGGGCAGTTCCCCAGCTTTCAACAAAAGCCTTTGGGACATGCTACCATGCATTATGCATGGTCCCCTTCCTGCCCAAGGGTGCCATCTTGCTCAGTCTCCTTTTTAGCATGGAGCCCAACGGACATTTGCCCTGTTTCCCTGGGAAAAATCCTTGCTAATAATCCTTGAAAGTTAGCATTCCTGGTTTGCATATCGGTTCCTCTTCCCACCTGGAGCCGGAGTCTATCTCGGCGCTGTTCTTGGTCCCTTTTCCTTTTTTGATCGAGGCTTGCCTCAACCAGTGTCGTGCCTTTTTTCACCCGGAGGTCGTTAACCCCATCTGGGTGCTTCCCACCATGTCCCCCGGTGGGTTCAAAAAATGTGACCGCTGCAGTCAAATCATGACAGTGACTGACACCCATGACTGCTGCCTGTGATGCCTGGGACCAGACCATGACAGCACCTCTTACGACCTGTACTAGGCCATGACGCCTACGACCAACAAAAAGAGATCGGAGTTGCTGGAAAAACTGTTCCCCAGGTCAGACTCCGTCCCAGCCTCCCCGACGCAGAGCTCCAAGCCCAGCACTTCCCGAGGGGCCTGAGCATCCTTGGATTCTCACGGTAGCAGCTCCTCCAAGAAGACCTTAGACCTGGAGCAAAAGAAGAAAAAGTCCTCGAAGTCCGCCGAGGTTGAACTGGAGAAACCTGGTAAAACCGCCTGGAGGGACTTGGGCAGCTCTGAGAAGCACCCTACCAAGGTCCTCAAGGATTCCTCGGCCAGCAGAGACCAAGCAAGGTTCCTTGAGTCAGCAGTCCTCCCCGAGGATACACTTGTGAGTGTACTGGCACTGGGCCTGAGATCCTCGGTGCCCATGCTGAAAGCTGCACAGCCTTCTGGCTTGGAAACCAGAATGGTGGCCCTGGAGCAGAATATCACTACTATCCTGGCCCTGCAGCAGGCAATGACAACTGATTCATCTGCTCCAACGACCAGGCTCCCCAACTGCAGGGGATTTCCCGGTCGTCGAGCCAAGCTCAGAGCGCCACTGGCCTCAGGAAAGCCCTCAGCGCCAGTTGAGATCCTGGTCCTGTTCCTCGGACATCCGATCCTCCCCGGCTAGTTTCCACAACTCGGACCCCAAGTCCTCCAGAGGCCGCCAACCCCTCAGTGCTGGCCTTGAGACAATGAGTCGCAGAGCCTTGGACTCATTGTCACCACTCGACTCCGAGTGGGAGACTGATGATGAGGCATCCCCGGAAACTAAACGGCACTGAGATATTCCCTCGGACCTGTCTCCCCCGGCACCATTCTCCTCTGGTGGACATGTCCTTCTATGACTGTCAAGGACATGGCCAGAGCACTCTTGGTGAAGACCGAGGCGGAGGAAGACCTGCGCACCAATGAGCTGGAGATCCTCCAATACGAGTCTCCATCCAAGAAAACCCTCACGGTGCCCGTGCAGCCGATCCTCAAGCGGCTACTGCTCAGAATGTAGGAGACACCGGCATCGGTACTGGTGGTGAGCCGGTGCCTTGACACCATGTACCGTGTCTGGAAGGGCCCAGGTTCCACAAACCCAACTCCCACATAACTCCATGGTCGTCGAGTTGACCATGCAAAAACCTAAGAGCCAAAAGACCCATTCCTCTGTTCCCCCTGGAAGGGAGACCAAAGCCCTCGATGCCTTCGGGAAAAGTGTTACCAGGGCTTGATGCTGGGGTGCCAGATCCAAACCTATGAATTATAGATAGGTATGTACCTGAAGACTCTAACCCAGGAGCCGTTGGGGTTTTTGGCTGGTCTTGTCAGGGAACCCCTCCAAGGGTTCGTACTCCCTCTGCCAGGAGGCGGTGGCCCTCCTCTCCTTTGTAGCTCGCAACATGCTCTTGCGAGCAGTTTACCTCCTGGGCCAGGACAACTGCCTAGTGGACAGGCTGAGCAGAGTCCTTTGGCTGCATGAGTGGCGCTTGAACCCCAGGGTAGCCAAGAGGCTCTTCCACCTCTGGGGCAGGCCCATGATGGATCTATTTGCCTCTCCGGACAACACGCAGCTGCTTTGCTTCCACTTGCGCCAATCACATTCTGATAGAGTGGCGGCAGATGCCTTCCTTATCTCGTAGTCTGAGGGCCTACTCTATGCGTTCCCACCAACCCCCCAAGTCACCAGGATCTAAGGTCCAGAGCGAAAGGATGTCAATCATACTAATTGCCCCAGGTGGCTGAGGCAGCCTTGGTTTCTACTGCTTCTCTTCCTGTCAGTGGCACTCCCAGTCCTGCTGGGCCGAGCCCCGGATCTCCTGTCTCAGGAGTGGGGCTCACTCCTGCACACCATCCTGGGGTCCCTAACGCTAACAGCATGGCTGCTGAAAGGGTAGCACTGGCCCCTTTCAATCTTTCGAGAGAAGTCGAGGAGATCCTCCCGAAAGCCCTCCACCAGACAGGCTTATGCCTTTAAGTGGAGAAGGTTCTCCGCCTGGTGTGCAGAAAGAAGGGAGAACCCCTTCTCCTGCCATGTGCAATTAGTACTTCAGTACCTACTGCACCTGTCACACACTGGGCTGACGTCTAACTCGGTGAGGGTGCATCTGAGCGTGATAGCCGCTCACCATCACCCTCACCCTGTTGAGGGAAAACCCCTCTCGGGCCAGTCCCTGGTCTCCAGGTTCCTCTGGGGCCTCTCCTGTTATCTAAGCCCCCTCTCCGCCCTCTGGCAGTGGAGTGGGACCTCAACATGATGCTCTCACAATTCACCAGACTGTCATTCGAGCCCCCTAGCCACTTGCCACCTGCGGTACCTGTCTTGGAAAGTGGCCTTTCTGCTGGCTCTCATGTCCACTTGAAGAGTGAGTGTATTCCAGGCCCTTGGTGGCAGATCCACCATATACAAGGTTCTACAGGAACAGGGTAGTGCTCTGCACGTACTCCAAATTCCTCCTGAAGGTGGTATCTCCTTTCCACCTCAACCAAGAAGTGGTCCTCCCCACCTTCTTCCCGCAGCCTTATGCCAGCAGGGAGAAATTAGTACTTCATACACTGGATTGCAAAAGGGCCCTGTCCTTCTAAATACAGCAGACCCAGGACCATTGCAAAGCTCCTCAACCTTTTGTGTCTTATGACCCCTGCAGACTGTGGCTCCCTGTGACTAAGCGAACTCTGTCCACTTGGGTGGTGGACTGTATTGCCCTCGCTTATGAGTGAGCTGGCCTCTCCCTTGAGCACCGGATCACAGTGCATTGCATGAGGGTGTTGGCCACATCCGTGGCCAACCTGCGCTCAGTGCCGGTGATGGAGATATGCAAGGCTATCACATGGTCTTCGATTCACATGTTCACAGCTCACTACTGCCTGGACAGCGAGTCCCACAGGGACAGTGGATTTGGTCAGGCAGTACTCTGTAATAGTCTCAGGGTGTAGGCAACTCCTGCCTTCCGACTCTTCTGTGTTCAGGTTACTGAACTCTAAGGTCTTTCAGAGTCTCTCAGTGGAGATTCATCTTCTGCAACTCATGGCTAACTGACTTGGTCGCCATTGGTGCTATCGTGGTTCGGTCCTCAGCAGCCTGGAGCTAGGGAGTCCCATATGTAAGGGCTGACTTCCTGCTTGTTCCTGGAGTAAGTGTAGTTACTCACCTGTAACAGGTGTTCTCCAGGGACAGCAGGAATCAGTCCTCACAACCTTCCCTCCTCCCCTGGGAGTTGCCTCCCACCTTGTTTTAGTTTTTTACTACCATCCTAGCTCTGCCATCTGACTGAGCAAGATGGCACCCTTGGGCAGGAAGGGGACCACGCATGCGTAGTATCATGTTCCAAAGGCTTTCTTTGAAAGCTGGGGAAATGCTCCACGTTGGAAGAGAAGGTGGAATATACCCTGCCCAATTTTCGGAATCCCCTAAAGGCTTGCCTCTTGGAGGGGAAATGCCCCCTCTGATAAGGCGTAAAGCAGACTGCACAAAAATGTCAAAAGTCCCAAGGCTGACCCCGACTGAAGCCGAGGCAAGAATGGGCTTCTGCTTGTCTTCAGGAAGCCTGCTCCTTTTGGACTCCCTGAGATCTTTCACCAACTTTTCTAGATCCTCTCCAAAGAGAAGGTTGCCTCAAAAGGGGAGCTTACTGAGCTGAGTCTTGGAGGCAGCCACAAATAGTGCCGCGCTGCCACCACTGAGACCATGCCCTTGGGTAAGCATCTAATCAGGTCATAGAATGCATCTGCCAGGTATGCGGCTCCTGATTCTAGCTTAGCCGCCTCTTGTGGAAGAGTCTGGCTATCCCCTGCATGTTCCAAAATGCCTTGCACCCAGCATAAACATGCTCATGCCACAAAGGCACCACAAACTGAGGCCTGCAACAACAGGACATTAATATCGCATGCCTGCTTGAGGAGAGTCTCCATCTTCCTGTCGTGCATGTCCTTGTGAGCCAAACCGCCCTCCACCAGAACAGTGGTCTTTCTCCTTCTAGTGAGACTGGCGCAAAATCTTCATATCGTGATCTGGGAGAGGGTAAAGTTGGGATATCATTCGTGTTCCCCTCAGGGTGGCCTCCGAGACGTCACATTCATCCTGAATCATCCGCTGAACTACTCGGCGCAGGGGAAACACCTTCCTTCACATCCAAACTGCTTGAAAAAGAGGATCCTCCAAAGGCTCTTCTAAGGATGCCTCTGTCTTAACATTAAGAGCTTTGGAGTAATGAACAATCAAGGCCGCCAATTCCTCCCTGAGGAAGACATGGATAATACAAGAATCCCCTTCCTGAGGAATTTCATCCTTTTCCAGATCAGATTCAGCCTTCATCTCTGTCTCAGAATCTTCTGCCTTCTCCAGATTGTCCTCTGAAGAGAAAGACAATCCCAAAGGTCAACCTCCATCCTTCGCCTACTTGGCCCCGGTTCTCCTTCTGCTCTCTCCTTCAAAAGGGTTCCTGGAACACCCTGTTTCTGAGGTTTCACTGGGGCCACCACTGGCTGTTCTTCTGAATGCTGCCTCATACAAAAAGCCTTATGCATGAGGAGGACAAATTCTGGGGAAAACCCTTCTAGGAGGCCCTCCTCCGGTATGGAGGACTTAGTTGCTCTTTTACCTTTGCTCTTCAGGCTCTTATTTATTTATTTATTTTATTTACATTCTCTTATATACCGCGCTATTCTGCATCAGTGCGGTTTACATTGAACAAACTGAAATTACATTGAACAGGGCATTATAACTTGGAGATAACTATTTTACAGGGAACACGGGCTATGGAGGGTTAAGTGGCTTGCCCAAAACCACAAGGAGCACCTGTGGGACTAGAAACCCCAGTCCTTCCGGCCCAAGGTTGCTGTCCTCTAGTGGGATTTGAACCCCCGACCTTCCGGCCTGAAGTACCTTGCCCCAACCACTAGGCCACTCCTCCACTCAAATTCATTCTAACACTCCTTCACTCAAAGGTACATTCTAACACATGAACTTAGAGGGAAGAGATGCAAGATCGCCTCCTTCCTCCTTAGTTGGAGCCACCACTGCAGGCAGAGACGACATACCACCCTGGGCGGACTGAGGAAGGGCCTCGTCACCCCTTGAGCTTTCTCGGTCCTTTCATGGAGCAGCTCGGCCTTTAGAGATCTGGATTCCATCTCACAACCATGGCAAAAGCCAGCAGAGGAGACAGGCCCCTTGCGAGACCCAAAGGCCAGACATGTGGGTTTGGTAGGCATGTTGGAGCCTCTGTTACACTGTGTGATGTCTTTTTTTTTTTTTTTGTTAAATGTGCTAAATCAAAAAATACTGGTAGGGCCCCAAGAAAAATAACAAAGCGTGAGGTAACACCCCCTGTATCTGAAAAATGCTCCTGGAGACACTCTCCCCTACTAAGAAAATAAGAACAACATTGCTCACAAAATGGAGGTTCTTCCCACCCTCTGGAGCAAGGCTTCTCACCACCACACGGTTAGTGCCAATCTGCCTTTCCCACATGGTTTGTACTAACCTGCAATATCGGCTCACTAATCGGGCTCACCGAAAAACAGAGGAAGGGTTCCTTTCAATGCCTGCAGCTGATTATGCCCTGAGCTGACGCTCATCCTCCTCACCACGGCTTCTGCATCAGTCGGCACAACTGACAGGTCTCCTGACAGATGACAATTGCTCATCCCCACACTGGGCTCCAGAGTCATCGCGGTTCCTATATTCCCCCACAGCAATCTCTCTTGCACTATTGAGGGCTTCCATCCAAAAAAACAAGCTGAGCCACTTCAGAGCTCTTGTCTGATCTTTTTTTTCCCCTCCCAAGACTTTATTGCCAAATCACCTAAACTACAGAAAATAAGAAACCAACTGCAAAATCCCTCAAACACAAAATAGGGGCTTTCCTAGTTGTTCCTACAGTGAGTCCTAGAAGGGAATCACAGCTCTCCATCTTCTTGGAGACTGAACTACTGGAAACTGGTGGGTGGTGCCAGCTGCCTAACTGGGATGATGTCATTAACAAAATGACATGCTCAAAATGACAAGCTGCTGGTGGGGGTTAACATAAGAACATAAGAACATAAGAAATGCCATACTGGGTCAGACCGAGGTCCATCAAGCCCAGTATCCTGTTTCCAACAGTGGCCAATCTAGGTCATACGTACCTAGCAGTTTCCCCAAAAGACACAGGTTCTGCAGTGCTTGTACTAGGCCAAGCATTGATATCCTGGGTCCCTTTTTAATAGTGGTTTATGGACCTTTCCTCCAGGAACTTGTCCAAACCTTTTTTAAACCCAGCTATACTAACAGCCCTTACTACATCCTCCGGTAACAGATTCCAGAGTTTGATTACACGTTGAGAGAAGAAATATTTTCTCCTATTTGTCTTAAATAGTTTACCCTGTAGCTTCATTACATGCCCCCTAGTCCTTCTATATTCTGATAGCGTAAACAATTTATCCACGTTTATCCGTTCCACTCCATTCATTAATTTATACACCTCTATCATATCTCCCCTCAGCCGCCTCTTTTCTAGGTTAAAGAGCCCTAACCTTTTTAGCCTCTCTTCATAGGAGTAGCCTTCCATCCCCTTCACCAATTTGGTGGCTCTTCTCTGTACTTTTTCTAATAACTCTATGTCCTTTTTAAGATACGGTGACCAGAATTGCACACAATATTCAAGGTGCGGTCGTACCATGGAGCGATACAGAGGCATTATAATATCCTTTGTTTTATTCTCCATCCCTTTCCTTATGATACCTAGCATTCTATTTGCTTTCTTGGCCGCCGCTGCACACTGGGCGGAGGGTTTTAACATGTTATCCACGATGACTCCTAAATCTTTTTCCTGGGTGGTGGTTTCTAATGTGGAGCCTTGCATCTTGTAACTATAGTGTGGGTTGTTCTTTCCTAGGTGCATAACTTTGCACTTGTCCACATTAAATTTCATCTGCCATTTGGATGCCCAGTCTTCCAATTTATCCAGATCCTCCTGCAGTTTTCCACAATCCTCTTGGGTTTTAACAACTTTAAACAGTTTTGTGTCATCTGCAAATTTGATTACCTCACTAGTTATTCCCTTTTCCAGGTCATTTATGAATATGTCAAAAAGTAGCGGACCCAGTACAGATCCCTGGGGTACTCCACTATTCACCTTTTTCCATTGGGAATATTGGCCATTTAGCCCTACCCTCTGCTTTCTATCTTTTAACCAGTTCCCGATCCACAATAGTACACTGCCTCCTATCCCATGACTTTTTAGCTTCGCCAAAAGTCTCTGATGGGGGACCTTGTCAAAAGCTTTCTGAAAGTCCAGATACACTATATCAACCGACTCACCTTTGTCTACCTGTTTATGCACACCTTCAAAAAAACAGATCAGATTAGTAAGACAAGATCTTCCTTGTCTAAAGCCATGTTGGCTGTCTCCCATTAGGCCATGACTATCTACATGCTGTGTAATTTTGTTCTTTATGATGGCTTCTACCATTTTCCCTGGTACTGACGTCAGGCTCACCGGTCTGTAATTTCCCGGGTCACCCCTGGAACCCTTTTTAAAAATTGGTGTTACGTTGGCGACCCTCCAATCTTCAGGTATTACAGATGATTTTAATGAAAGTTCACAGATTACCAATAACAGGTCTGCAATCTCATATTTCAGTTCTTTCAACACTCTGGGATGTATACCATCCGGTC
The DNA here is from genome assembly GCA_033557465.1 of Ichthyophis bannanicus. Classification (NCBI taxonomy): domain Eukaryota; kingdom Metazoa; phylum Chordata; class Amphibia; order Gymnophiona; family Ichthyophiidae; genus Ichthyophis; species Ichthyophis bannanicus. Next base: position 586,076,080 of record CM066034.1, read on the forward strand.
CAGGTGATTTGCTACTATTCAGTTTATCAAATAGTTGTAATATATCTTCCCGGTGTAGCGATATTTCTCTCAATTCCTCTGCAGTATCACCTTTAAATACCACTTCAGTCTTGGGTAACACCCCTACATCTTCCTCAGTAAAGACCGAAGCAAAGAATTCATTCAGTCTCTCTGCTATAGCCTTGTCTCCTCTTACTGCCCCTTTTACCCCTCTATCATCTAATGGTCCAATTGACTCTCTCACAGGCCTTTTGCTACGAATGTACTTGAAAAAGTCTTTATTTCGTGTTTTTGCTTCCGTAGCAAGTTTCTTCTCAAATTCCCGCTTTGCCTGCCTTATCAATGCTTTGCATTTAACTTGCCAGTGCTTGTGCTGTTTCCAGTTTTCATCATTTGGCTCTTTTTTCCATTTTCTGAAGGTTGCTCTTTTGGCAGCAACAGCCTCTCTGACCTCACCTTTAAACCATGCTGGCAGTTTTTTGGACTTTCTTCCACTTTTCTTAATGCGTGGAATACAGCTGGTCTGGGCTTCGAGGATAGTATTTTTAAATAACACCCAAGCTTGCTGTAAGTCTTTAACCTTTGGAACCGCTCCTTTTAGTTTTTTCCGAACTATATTCCTCATTCTATCATAGTCACCCTTTTGAAAGTTAAAAGGTAGTACTGTGGATTCCTTTACTATCTGTCCTCCACTGATTAAATCAAACATGATCATACTATGATCACTATCGCCAAGTGGTCCCAACACCCTTATTTCTTGCACCAGATCTGGCGTTCCACTAAGGACTAGGTCCAGTATGGCTTCCCCTCTGGTCGGTTCATGAACCAGCTGCTCCAAGAAGCAGTCATTTATTTCATCTAGAAACTTTATCTCTTTAGCTTGTCCTGCTGTGACACTGTCCCAGTCGATACCGGGGTAATTGAAATCACCCATTATTACTACTCTGTTGTGGCTTTTGTTAGCTTCCTTGATTTCTTTGAGCATTTCATCATCCATTTGTTCATTCTGGCCAGGTGGTCGATAGTATACTCCCACTGCCATCACCTTCCCCTTCATAAATGGAATTTCAATCCATAGAGATTCTACAGCATATTTTGTTCCCTGCAAAACTTTAATCCTTTCTGACTCAATGCCCTCTCTAACATAGAGCGCAACCCCTCCACCAATTTGTTCAGCTCTATCATTACGATATAGTTTGTATCCAGGTATCACAGTGTCCCACTGGTTATCCTCCTTCCACCATGTCTCTGAGAGTGCAATCATATCTAACCTCTCATTTAATGCTATATATTCTAATTCTCCCATCTTATTGTTTAGACTTCTAGCATTGGCATACAAGCATTTTAGAGACTGTATTTTATTAATATTAATCTGGCTATTGGTAGGCATGGGTAATTGGGAATCTTTATGCTCTGTCTGCTCCTTACTCAAGGGCATTTGGGCTACTATACTCCCTTTTGGAACCTCACTGCTTTTGGTAGTATCCTTCAAGGATACCTTTGTCCGAACCGTGCGCTCCTGGGTGACTGTCGGCTTTCCCCTATTTTCTAGTTTAAAAGCTTCTCTATCTCTTTTTTAAAGGTTAATGCCAGCAGTCTGGTCCCATCCTGATTAAGGTGAAGCCCATCCCTTCGGAAGAGCCCCCCCTTTCCCCAGAATGTTCCCCAGTTCCTAACAAATCCAAAACCCTCATCCTTGCACCATTGTCTCATCCACGCATTGAGACTCCGGAGCTCTGCCTGTCTTTTGGGTCCTGCACGTGGAACAGGAAGCATTTCGGAGAACGCTATCCTGGAAGTTCTGGATTTCAACTTCCTACCTAAAAGCTTAAATTTAGCCTCCAGAACTTCCCTACCACATTTTCCTATGTCATTGGTACCAACATGTACCAAGACAGCAGACTCCCCCCCAGCACTATCTATGATCCTATCTAGGCGGTGCGTGAGATCTGCTACCTTCGCACCAGGCAGGCATGTTACCAGGCGATCCTCACGTCCACCAGCCACCCAGCTATCTACATTCCTAATGATTGAATCACCAACTATAACAGCTGTCCTGACCCTCCCCTCATGGGGACATGGCCCTGGAGAAACGTCCTCGGTGCGAGAGGGTTTTACATCACCTGGAGGACAGGTCCTAGTTACAGGATCACTTCCTGCCACACCAGGGTGATGCTCTCCTGTCACGTGACCTCTCTCCTCCATGGCAACAGGATGCTGCCAGACTGGAGGTGGGACTTCAGGACTATATCCCTGTAGGTCTCGTCCATGTACTTCTCTGTCTTTCTTATGTCTTCCAGGTCTGCTACTCTAGCCTCTAGAGAACGGACTCGTTCCCTGAGAGCAAAGAGCTCCCTGCACTTAGTGCATATGTAGGACCTCTCACCAACTGGGAGATAATCATACATGTGACACTCGATGCAAAAGACTGGAGAACCCCCATCTCGTTGCTGGACCTCTGACTGCATCTTAGTTTAAAGCTTGTGTTTAGGTCTTTTAAATCGGTATATAATAAGGATTGGTGTAGATGCTTATACTAATAAAAGTGTATCTAATACCCCTAATACACCCTGTGTACCTGAAGCTAATTAATCACAGGTCCTCTGTGTATGACTGATTTGGATTAGGAGGTGCACCTGAGAGCAGCCCCTTTCCTCTAAGATGTCCAAGTACCTATAAAACTACAATTTCCCCAGGGGTGGGTGGGTGCTGGGGAGGGAGGGGGGAGATAAGTCCTATTAAAGAGGGCAGTTACAAGGTACCCACAGGTAACGGGACTGGACTGGAGGAACTATAGGATTTTTACTTTTAATTTTCCTTTTCTCCATTCAATAATTCACCAGAGCAGCACTTGACCAGACCTTCACGGTGTCAAAAAACTGAATGAAGAACAAAAATACACTCAATGCTCTAGCAATATGCAGTACACCCTTCAATATATTGCAAATGTTTTTTCAGTGCTCCTAAGGGACTCTCAAGGGGCATTCCCTTTTAGTCACATCCCTTCGAACCTAAGCTCATAGCTGCACACCACATTAAAGGAATGCTTTTATTCACTGCCCGTGGCTTCCAATGATGACCTTACACAGGCCAAGCTGTTCTGCACCAGATTTCCAAGTGATGTTCAAGCTACTGAGATCAGAGAAGCAATAGATGATCACTCACTCTCTCCAGTCAACTAAGTAGATCTGCCTGCTCTTCCCCCCTGAAGACATATACAGTATAACCAGGTACATTTTAACACATGAACTGCAATCAGTGCTAGAGGCTTTACACCCGTCTCGTCTTATCTCGTGAATGTACAATTTCCAGAAGTGCCACAGCTCTGGAAAAACCTTCCAATAGATCTCAGGAAAAAATTTAAAACCCGGTTGTTCAACCAATTTATTGCCAAAAGATAAGGAAAACTGGGGGCTGAAGATGCTAATATATTTTAAGCAATTACATGTAAGTAGGAGTAAATGATGTCTTATTCTATTACCTTTTGAATTTAGAACACTTACATTCAATGAAGACTGCAACCATACCTGGAATGAGAATTGCCTGAAGTGCAAACAAGATTCAGTAAAGGGCGAGGAACAAGAGACATCACAGATATAAGATGGATAAAAGAATACAAAAAAGGATATCTATATGTTTTTTTATTGACTACAGCGATACCTTTGAAAAGCATGAAAAACTCTGAGCTGCATTAAAAAGCATATGTATACCAAAACGCCTGATAGTTCTCATGCACAACTTTTACATTGATCAAGAAGCAACAGTTCAAATAGAACAAGGAGAAGCAGAATGCTTTAAAATCAGCAAAAGTGTATGACAAGGCTGTACACTTTCCACATACCAGTTTAATTTAAATACAGAAGAAAATTATCAGAGAAGCTGGACTGTATGAAGACAACAGAGGTCTGAAGATTGATGGAAGAGTCATCAACGACCTTCGCTATGGCTGACAATACCACGTTACTGGCTGAAAGTGAAGACCATCTGAAATGTCTGTTTATCAAGATCAAGGAACATAGTCTTGCCTGCACCTTAACATGAAGGCAAAGATACTGATAATTTGCAAAATCAATAATTTCACCCTTGATGGAGAAGACATAGTAGAAAATTTTAACCTGCTTGTATCAATAATTAATAAAAAATGACAAGCAGTCAAGAAATCTGATGGAGCATTGCTCTCGACAGAACACCTATGAAAGCCCTAGACAAGATTCTCAAATGCACAGTATTTTCAATAACGTCATATAGAAGCAAAAGTTGGACAATGAAGAAAAATGGGAAGAAAATCAATGCCTTCAAATTATGGTGCTGGCAAAGAATACTGCGTATACCATGGACTGCCTGAACAACAAATCAGTTGGTACTAAGCTTTCTTTAGAAAGTTAAATGACAAGACTTTGATTTTCATATGTTGGACACATCATACAATGAGAAAGATCAACACAAAAGAGGAAGGCCATCAATGCCTTAACAGCAGCTCCCTGACTGAAACCTGAACACAGTTTAGGACAACTATCCACATAAGTCAACATCAACTTGATGGCACTTAACATTAAAATTTTAGAATGTCACTTAAAACCAACTGCATTTGTTTTGTAAAAATACATACAAAACTTGGTAATTTTAAAGCTGCATTTTAAGCCTTGCTTTATTTTTCCTTTTAGCATTGTACTATAGCCTAACTCTCTACAATGGGTAACTGTGCAGAACACAAATTGCAAATTAAATCAAATTAAATAACTTGGCTTGATTGATTGTATTTTTTCAGACTCCACTAGTACTATGACATTAAAGGAAACCCTTAACCCTTTCATACCCGGTGGTTCCATCTGGAAGCATGTAGTTTTCCTGTAAAAACTGAGTGGGGATTAAAACCAGTAAACATCAGAAGTCATTTTTTTACTTACTATTATCATAATAAAATACTATATTCAGTTTAGAGTCACTAACTTACTAGGTGGCGCCACTGGCTGTGCTTTTGTTTTGGTAGCCATTTTGAAATTTTACTGCAAATGTTCTAGTGTTAAATTTTAATGTTCTGAAGGCTTCACTGCATCAGGAAAATTCTCTCAAGTCAAACAGGTATTGTTTTCCCTTTCTGCCAGTTTTATCATCATTTTTTGTTGAAACAGTTGTTGAATGAGACAGTTTTGTAGTTGGTTCCATTTGGAACCATTGGTACTTAGTGGTTGTTACGTGTTACTGCAGAAATGGTGGTTTGTAATACTAAGTGAATTTTACCACATAGCAGTTATTAAGATTTAAATTTGAAATGTATATGTTATCTGCTAATTAAGTAGTAATCTAGTAGTAATTCAGTTACATTCTGAAATTTGTTGAATGTTTGATGCAGGCAAAATGGATTGTGATATGCATCGCAGACAAAATAGAAAAGGAAAAATGGAATCTCAGCTTGTCTTGTTACCAGATGCTGACATTTCTGAACCTGAGTGTGAAGTAGAGGATCCAGAGATGGAAAATAATATGGATGAGTTGAGCAATGATCCACTAAACGAATAAGATGATGATCTTCCATTATCAACAGTTAGGGATCATGCAAAGCAGAACGATCCTGATGTTGCTGGTGTAGATAATGTTCCATTGAACAGATTATTCAAAAAGAAATAAAAAATCAAAAGATGCAGTAATGTTTCGATGGAGGAGAATAAAGCCAAAAGTCACCTCCGATCCAATCTGGTCGGGAAAATTTTCTGATCCACCCGAGGAGGAAGAGCCTCCAATAAAATACTTTCACAGATTTTTATCCACTGAACTTCTTGAGAACATTGTGATTCAGACCAATTTACTTGCAGTTCAGTGTGTGTCCTCATTTAGAACAATAACAGTAGAAATCAAACAATATTGTGGAATGTTGTTGAAGATAGGCCTGGTTCCAATGCCCAGTTATAAATGCTACTGGTCAGAAGAACTCAGTTTTCCACCTGTTGCAGATGTTATGAGTCAAAACCGTTTTACCGACATCAACAAGTTTTTGCACTTCAACGACAACACCAAGGCCGTCACTGACAGAAATGACCCTTTGTATGATAGATATTTTAAAGTTCGCCCTTGTCTGGGTTTCATTCGAGAGGCTTGCCTAAAGGTTGAACCAGAAGAAAAGCAGAGCATTGATGAGCAGATGATACCATACAAAGGAAAAAAACCCCTTGAGGCAATACCTTCCAAAGAAGCCTAAGAAATGGGACTTCAAAGTATTTGCTAGATGCGGGGTCAGTGGTGTGACATATGACTTTCATTTATATGACGGCAAGTCTCCTGTTGTGCAGAAAAGCTGTGGATTTCAACCAGGAGACTTTGCTATGAAATTATGCAAGACACTGCCTAGCACTCAGAATTTCAAACTGTACTTTAATAACTACTTCACTTTTCTGGAGCTTCAGTTGATGCTAAAGGAACAGAGCATCCTGTCTACTGGGACAATACGGTGCAACAGGATCAGAGGATGCATTATGAAAACGGAAAAAGAACTAAAGAAAAATGGTCTAGGATCCAGTGATTTTATGGTTGATGCAAACTCTGGTTTGTCAGTAGTTCATTGGTATGATAATTCAGCTGTTCAGCTTTCATCAACACTGAGATCAGTTGATCCAATTTCTATGATCAAGCGCTGGGACAAGAAACTGCATGTCTATGTTGATGTGCCCTGCCCAGCTGTTGTTCGAGACTACAGTCAGAATATGGGAGGTGTAGATCTCTTTGATATGCTTATGGCTCTATATCGCACTGACCATCGCAGTAAGAAATGGTACCATAGAATATTTTACTGGGGCCTTCATCTTGCAGTTGTGAATGGATGCTTTACAGACGTCACTGTGAGAAGAAATCTGTACCAAATTCTCAAGTGTTCTCACTCCTTCAGTTTGTTATCAGCATTAGTGAGTCGCTGATCAAAGAAAACAAGGTGCCGTCAATCTGTGCAAAGAAAAAGAGGGAGACCATCACAAGTGCTGGATTCTCCTGAAGTGAATGATCCTGATGACTCCCCTGCACTGCCAAAACAGAAATCATCTGTTCAGTCTGATCCAAACGCCAGCATCAGAAATGACGGTGTAGGACACTTTCCAGCTCACTCAGACCCGAAACAACGGTATAGGGTTTGCAAAGCTCATGTCAGGATGAAATGCACGAAATGCAATGTTTTCCTTTCCATTACAAAGGAAAGAAATTGCTTCCTCAATTATCACATTTCAGCAGTTTGAATAAAAACGTTAAAAACTTTCAGTTTTATTTATCTTACCTTACTTTTATTCTTTATATTGAGTTCCGTTAAGTCCCATTGGTGCCGAATGGAACCATGATTAAAAAAACTCTTCTATTTATTAACTCCAGTGTAATGCAGGTGAACATTTCTGTTTCCTACTATCCCTAAGCACAGTTCTGCTTTCTGGAATTTTTTTTACTGAAATAAAATAATGTGGTAGTTAAAGGGTTAATATAGACTGAGCTATATTACAATATGAAGAAATCTACCTATCTATATTGTAACAATGGTTTAAGAATGTCTTATTTTTATTTATTTATTTAATTAACATTTTTAGACCGCGTTTTTCCAGACGATCAAAGGTGGTTTACATATAAGAGTTTGGAAAGTACAAAACATGTGCATATTCCATTACACAGGACGATTTGAACTATATACATTAACATTGGTAAAACAGGGCTTTATTAACATGGAACTATATACATTATCAAGGCATTGTAGATAAGAGGAGTTAGGTAGAGCTTTTTTGGGGGGAGGGTTTTGAGCTGTTGTAGTCTCTGAAATGAAGGGTGAATAGGTGAGTTAAGCTTTTTTCTGAATGTGATGAGATCGTTAATTTCTCTTAGGTTGGCAGGGAGGGCTTTCCATAGTACGGGGGGGGGGGGTGTAGTGAGGAATGCCCTCAAGAAGAGATGGAAATAGGGGAAAATCCTGATGGAGTAAATAGCACTGCACTGACACACAGGATTTTCAAGCCAGAGATGAAAAAAACACAGCTCTCTGCTGAGCTCAGGCCACACCTCAGCTCAGAGGAGGAGACAGATGTGTTCACTGATTGGTCACGCCCAGGGGAAGGTCAGGGAGTGCTGGGAAGTGAACCCTTTTTAAATCCTCAAGCAATGCAGAGAGGGAGGAGAGAAGGTAGAGCGAGGAAAGAAGGAAGAGAGGAGACGGGAAGCAGTCCAGGAAGGAGTTCAGGAGGAACTGCCAGAAAGATAAGCAAGCTAGACCCTTGGAGCAGGGCAGAACCTGGGAGCAGTGAACGTCCTTGGAAGAAATGTTACTGCAAGGTAGAGCCTGGGAACAAGAAAGCTAGCAGAGCAAATATGTGGAGAAACAGTAGTTGGACCTATAGCAGCCAAGGCTATAACTGCAACAGAGAAAGCCAAGAGGAAAACTATCAGCCGAGCAATTACCAGAAGGCCAGTGGAAATAGCTACAAGAAAGCTGAGTTCCAAACCCTGGGAGATAGCAGGCGAAAAGGTACCAGCGCTTGTCTAAAAGTCCCTGGCAAAGGTAAAGCTGATAGTTCCAATTTTAACTCTTTGCTTGAGAAGCCTTTTTCCTATGCTAACGTTCAAAAGACTAACAGAGCACAGTTAGCTGATAGCAAGTGGGGGAAGGGATTTACCCTTGCTGGAAGCTATCCCCCTGATAAAAGCAGGACAGCTGAACCCTCTGGGGCAGGAACCTTATGCAGGCTTTTATCAGAAAAGGAAAATGTTTATCCTAAGGAAAATGTGCATAAACAAGCTGAATTGCTTTTAAGCCAATTCTGGGAGTTTCTGGAAGGGAGGTCAGGGAAAGATAACAAACCTGACAAAGATACCTTTAATTCTGGCTCTGATGCAGGTGGATGAGTGTTTGCCTGCAATAGAATCTGAACCTTATGCTATGGACTGTTCAACTTGTCTTATAGAAAAGAGCAGTGGTACAGAGCATTGAGAACTGTATGAAGGAATACAGAGTAAATTTGCCATACCTGCTGCCACCTAGAAAAGCTTTGCAAGTTGTTTAATAAGCTTAATTACTTGCTGAAAGTAAGAAGCCGTGCTGTACAGAAAAGCAACTGTTTCAGTTCCTGTATTTTCTTTGAGTGACCACAAGAGGCAGTGCCTAGTGAAAGGCAAAGGAACTGTGAAACAGCCAAATACTGCTGAATTAATTTCTGTTGCATTTCCTGTGTTTATGTTTCAACCTTTATGTTGGAGTTGCATCCTTTTTTGCGTTTGTTGTACTGAACTTTGATGCGCTGGAGAAAATCCCCACAAATAATATTCTTGCAGCCTTACCTACTCGAGTCATAACTACAGCTCAGTCCTTAAGGGAGACAAGCAAACTACATGTCCCAGAATTCCTGGGGACATCTAACAAGCTTTATTCCAAAAGGACATTCCAAAGGCCACTCCTGCCTGTAAGCCCTTGGGCCCAGGTAGGAGGTGTGTTGCAGGGGGTAATGTGGGAAAATGCTTTGTTGGTCATTTTTGATTTTCTGAAATCTTTAAGATATTTTGAGTTTATTTTTGTTTTGATTGTGTTGTGTTCGGCTGTGCTCTTCTTTTGTAATAAGGGTGGATAGGAATGATGGAGCAATATAATTGGTTAATTTTAATGTTGTAACGATTATTTTATAGTTTATGATTTCACTCATCAAGAAGAAAAATCCCATAATATGGGAAAACATGAACAGAGCTAGGTTCAGAATACATTTTCTAAATCAACATGTCCCATTTGTCACCTCTGAAAAAGTCTCTCTCATGGTTTAACTTTTAAATAAGTCAAATTGAAGAAAGGATGAATGAATTGTAACAAATTTGAAGAGCAGCTTTATGAGTTCTTTATTCATAAGGCTCACAATCATCTTAGAATAAAAATCATAGCACAAATGTTAACACAAATCAAGTAGAAACAATGTAAAAATATATTTACAGGCTCTACAAACATATCTGTACATAATAAAATAGTTGTTAGCATTAAACAGTTAATCTGGTAACATGAATACGTTAAAGACAGCCTGCTACATAGGAATCATTTTCTCCTAAGCTCAAACTTTTTTTTACCATATTAGAAACCAAGTAAATTGGGGGAGGACGACAAATATTTAGGGACCCTTTTACTAAAGTGTGATATTTATTTATTTATTTAACAGCTTTTATATACCGCACTTTTGACATCAGCGCGGTTTACATTTTAACAACTTTGTACTTGAACATAGAACAAATGTTAAGTTTGATATGCAGTTAATATGCATTTCAGTGCACGTTAACTGCTTCTGGGGGCCAACGGTAATTGTTACTATGCAGGCGGGACAATTACCACGCGCTGAATCATGCATTGCATGATGGGGCAGGGTGTGGGCAGGATTGGTATGGATTGTGGGCATTGACTGCACATGCAGTTAGCATAAGTATCAGTAGCGTGCTTTAATTGCCAATGCTGCAGTTAGAGTGGGCGCACCTACTACCACATTAATAGGTGAGACAGGTGGACGTGTGGTAATAGGCAAGGGCCAGAACAGGCACTAAGGAGCTTGCCTGCACGGTAACAGTCGGGCACATGCTGGCCATGCCCCGACAATTACCACGGTGCACCATCTAATGTGTTGTTCCTTATCGTCCCTCCAGTCCAGTCCCGCACCTCTGGGTACTGTACCTCCTCCAGCAGCTTGGAGACTGAGTATGTCATTTTTTGAATACACCAGTGTACTTATGCAGATGGCACCGCCTATCAGCCCCAGTATGCTCAGTCTCCAAGCAGCTGGAGGAGATAATGAGCCAGGGTAGGGTGCTGGCCTCACTGAAGGAACAACTAAGGAGCATAGGTTTAGTTAGAAGTTTGAGTTTTATTTCTCCTGTAAGGTGTAGGTTCTTTGATTTTAAAGTTTGTGGTGAAGACTCCCCTCCAGAGGAAATGGAGATGGGGGAAAATCCTGATAGAAGGGATGACACACACAGGATTTCCAAAACTGACTTGGAAAAAACACAGTTATTGGCTGAGTTGAAGACAAGCCCCAGCCCAGGGGAGGAGTTAGGCTTCAGCACTGATTGGGCACGCCCAGGGGAACGACAGGGAGTGCCGGGAAATGAAGCCCTTTTTAAATCCTCAGACAGGATTGACAGGGGAGGCAGCAAGGCTGGCAAAGGAGGCAGCAAGGCTGGCAAGGCAGGCAGCAAGGCTGACAAGGAGAGCAGCAAGAAACAAAGCAGACGAGAAGCAGCTTCCAGTGCACGTTGGTCTTCAGGAGGAACTTGGAATCAAAGGGGAAAAACACTAGAACCCTGGGAGAAGGCAGAACCCTGGAACAGTAAGCCTTGGAGCCCAATATACTCTCAAGGAGATCCTTACACGGTAGAGCCTAAACGTGGGAAGGCTAGCAAACCCAGCTCTTGGAGAAAAGGTATTTTGTCTGGTGGCGAGCAGTGCTATAAAAGCCAGGAACCAAACAGGAAAGAAGTTTTTCTGAGAGAAATTCCCCTAGCAGAAGAACTAGCCATAAGGCTCCTGAGTTTCTAGAGAGGAGAGAGTCCTGGAAGAAAGGTGCCTGTTCTTATGCCAACGTCTCTGCTAAAGGTAAAGCTGAATTTCCTAATTTTAATGCCTTGCTGGAGAAACCCTTTTATTGTGCTGACCTCTCTAAGCCAAACTCTGCAACAGGAGCAGATAGTGAGTGGGGGAAGGGTGTGACCCTTACCGGAGACTATCAAGCAGCTAAAGAGCAGCTACAGGCTGAATTGCTTCTAAAAGAGTTTCAGCAATTTCTGGAGCTAAAGTCAGGGAAACATAAGAAACCTGATGAAGAGAACAATTGCCTTAGCCCAGATGAATGTATGCAGATAGATAATGATGTGCCTACCTTGAGTTATGATCCTTGTGCAATGGATTGCTCTTTATGTTTTAGAGAGTAACAGTGTAAAGAAGCATCTGGAGTTTGTATGAGAAGAATACAAAACGTTTGCTATACCTGTTGCCTAGCCGTGAAAGTTCACAAATGGTTTTCACCTGTTTCTGTAAAGCCATGCTGTGAGGAGAACAGCTGTTACTGTGAGGCTGCAATAATCCCAAGCAACCACACGAGGCAAAGCTGAGTAGAAGCTACCGTGGCTGTGTAAAGCTGAGTTAAAGCTATTTGATTTCAGTTGTTTTCCTGACCTCCTGATTCACCTTTATGTTGAAAGTTGCACCTTTACGTTATGCACCTTTGAATTGTAATGCGTTGAAAATATCCCCACAACAAATAAATTTCTTGCAAGCCTTATCACTTGAGTCACAACTACAACTTTCATCCCTAAAGAAAAAAACAAGTGTACTACGAATCCCAGCATTCAGAGAGATCAGTACCACCTTTATTCATAAGGGACATTATATAAGGCCACTCCTGCCTGTAAGCTCTAGGGCCCAGGCAGGAGCGTCGCAAGTTACAAAAATATAAAAAAGCTAAAGATGAATACAAAAGACAGGATCCAAATGGAAGAACCAGAAAGGACAATGGGGCAGAGAGGGAGGATATTCCTTCCCCCACGTCCCCAGGATTCCAGGGGTGGTGGGGTTCTGTGGAGGCCTCCCACAGCCTGAGACTTCAGGCGGCTCCCGAACCCGTTATCGGGTGAGGAGCCGCCACATGGGCAAGAGTTTACTGACCAGCAGCCCTGAGTCGCCCCCTCAGCACCGAAACTTGGAAGTGAAGGCTGAGCGCGAGGGGGAAGAAAGCCATGCAGTGCAGAGGCCCGAGGTAAGATTGGCGGGGGGGGGGGGGGGGGAGGGGGCAGCAGGAGCTCCTAGTAACTGCTAGAGCACATTAAGGCAGAGCGGCCTACAACCACATGTTGGAGCCTGCTGCGGCATGGGAAACTCAGGTGCACTTTCCTTTTCTCCAAGCCCGTGTACTCTTTTTTTACCTCCCGCTGTGTTTTTGGCACTCGCGGGAGGTCAGCGGCCCGCATTTCCCTTGTGCAGCTGGAGATTAGAGCCAGGACAGAGCAGTTTCTTTCCTTTTGGGGCCATTTTCATTCACTGCAGTTAATGACATTTCCCTTTTGGGTTTTGTTTTGGCTTTAATTTAATTCAATTCAATTTAATTTGATTAGTTCTTTACAGCTAGTTTCAGGTCTTTGCCGGATGTGCCTTGGGCCTGTGGAGGTGCACTGGGAGAGGGATCCTTCTGCCTGCTCAGGTGCAAATTGGGGGCTTTCCTGGGGAGAGCCTGCAGCACCTCCCACCATGCTGGCCAGACCCAATTGGGAGGAGTTTTGGAGGCAGGCATTTGCCTAGGCTGCACTCAAGAGGCTAATTCATTGGAGCAGGACCTGCAGGACAAGACAAGGCAAGAGAATTCCTCCCTGTTGCAGGAGGCAGAGAGCTCCATGTTGCCTTCGTCGGAACTGGCCCCCGGTCCCTCTGCGATGCCTGGACCATCAACCCCTCAGACCCAGGGAGCAGTAGAACTCCCGGGGATTTGTCTTGCTTTTGCACAAGGTGTTTTGCTTACGTCAACAGGGGTTGGCAAGCAACTCCTTAAAGCTGTAAAGCGGGGCTAAGAGGGCGTCTAATGCAAAGGAGGACAAGACATTGGCAGTGGTGATTAAGAAGCCTAGAGGCTCTGAGGAGTGGCAGCAATTGCCATTGTCAGAGGGGCCGGATGGAGAAGATCTGGACACAGAGCTAGAGCTGCAGAAGGAGTTGGAAGAAGGAGAGATCCCAGAGCAGGAGGATCAGGCCTGGATTGTTAGAGTGTCCCGCCAGGAGAAGCTGCCAGTGCTCATCTTGGAGTCCTTGAATATGCCTACAAATGTCTCGGCATAGGACGAGGCACTGGAGGATCCACTGCTCCAGGCGGTGTGGAAATTGCAGAAAGTCTTCCCGGTGCATAGAGTAGTCCGGCAGATGATACAGAATGAGGGGGGATCTGCTGGGGGCCGGCCTTAAAGGAGTGCGAGCCATGATACGCCTGTACCCCCTACCTGAACAAGAATGTAAACTCCTTCGATCACCTAAAGTGGACGCAGCGGTGTCGGCGTTTACCAAAATGACTATGATCCTGGTAGAAGGCAATGCATCTCTCAAGGATGTCCAGGATAGGAAGTTCGACACCTTATTGAAGCAGGCCATTTGATATCAATGCCCTTTCACTACAGACTTCCATCTGCAGGGCCTAGGTGGCTAGAGCTTGCCTCTGCTGGTCACAAAGGGTCCAGCATCTGGGAGAGCCAGAGATGGAGTTGTCTGGAGAAGTGGCCAAATTGGAGTCGGGGTGGTCTATCTGGTGGACACCCATTACAGGCTCATTAGGTGTCTCTCTAAAAGCATGGACTCGGTGGTGGTGGCCCGCCGCTACCTGTGGCTCCGGAACTGGGCGGCAGATAGCTCCTCTAAGTCCTGCCTCAGCAAGCTCCCCTTTAAAGGAAAGCTTCTCTTTCAGGAAGGGCTGGACAAGCTGGTCAAGGACTTGGGAGAGTCTAAAGGAGGTCGGCTGCCCAAAGATAAGCAAAAGCAACCCAGTAACCCTTCTTTGTCTTGAGGTCTGTTAAGGGATTTCAAGTGTTTTCATACCTCCCGCTTTAGCCTGGCCCAGAGGGGCCAGTTCCCCTCCAGGGGGCAGGGGTTTTGAGGTTTCCGAGGCGCAGGCAGAGGTTTTGGAGCAGCCTCAGCCTTGAGAAACAAGAAAGTACAATGAAGCGAAGGGGGCCAAGTGGGGGTGCAACCCATGGGAGGTCAGCTGTGGGATTTTTACCCTGCCTGGGTCCAGATCACGTCTGACCAGTGGGTCCTGGAAGTCGTCTAGGAGGGCTATGCCCTCAAATGGGCTTGTCCAGGGAGCCAATTCTTTGTTCAGTCCCCCTGCAAAACACTGGACAAGGCGGCGGCATAGGAGAGACCTCGACTCATCTCCAGCTAAGAGTCGTGGCGCTGGTTCCCAGAGACCAGTATGGCTGCGGTTGATACTCTATTTCATGGTATCTAAAAAGGAAGGTTCCTTTCACCTGATTCTCGACCTTAAGGGTTTGAATCGCTGTCTATGGGTGCCGCATTTACACATGGAAACATTGAGATCAGTCATAGTGGCAAGTAAGGAGCGGGGAGTTCTTGGCGTCTCTCGATCTCACAGAGGAATATCTGTACATCCCCATTTGTCCAGAACATTTCCAGTTTCGAGCAATGCCCATCAGTTTGGCAACTGCCTCTCGTACCTTCATCAAGGTCATGGTGGTGGTGGCAGCAGCGCTCCACAAGGAAGGCGTCCTCATGCATCCATACCTAGACAATTAGCTGATCCAGGCAAAGTCCAGGGACGACAGCAAAAGAGCAACAACATGGGTGGTGGAGTTCCTCCAAAGTCTCAGTTGGGTGGTCAACCTAGACAAGAGTCAGTTATGTCCGATCCAGGAGCTGGAGTATTTAGAAGCATGCTTCAAAACCCGCATAGGCAAGGTCTTCCTGCTGGAACGACGGGTGCAAGGGTTATGAAAGTTGGTTTGGAGGTTCCTGGAGATGGTGAGGCCATCAGCATGGCATTATCTGCAGGTTCTAGGGATCATGGCAGCCACTCTTGAGTAGCCTCAAGGGCAAGGATGCACATGTGACCGCTGCATAGAGCTCTGCTCTGTTGGTGGTCCCACCAGAGTCAACCCCTGTCCCAAATACTCCCCTGCCCGCGAAGCACCAAGAGAACTCTCAGGTGGTGGCTGCATCTGGGGAGCCTGGAAGGGGGCATGCCCCTCGAGTCCCTCGTGTGGGTCCCGCTAATGACCGATGCCAGTCTGTCTGGTTGGGGAGCCCATTGTGAAGGGCGCTTTGCTCAGGGTCAATGGAGCCAGCAGGAGGCCCTTTGGTCAATCAACAGGCTCAAGATGTGAGTGTTGGCCCTGGCACTGTAAAGTTTCAAGTCATGGTTGAAGGGGAAGGCAGTCCGGGTCTTCTCGGACCATGCAACCATGGTGGCTTACATCAACTGGCAAGGAGGCATGGGCAGTTCAACCCTGGAGGAGGCGACCAAAAGGCTGACCGGATGGGTAGAGATTCATCAGTCGTTATCGGTGGCGCACGTAGCGGGAGTAGACAATATGATGGCAGACTACCTCAGTCGAGTGGGCGTGGACCCAGAGAGTGGCAGCTCAACCAAGGGGTGTTTGAGCAGATGGTGCGCCAATGGGGCACACCGGTCTTGGACCTGATAGCAGCATTCGAGTCGACCAAGGCCTGCCATTTTTTCAGCAGAAGAGAAAGGATGTCTGAGGGCCTGGATGCTCTAATACAGCGGTGGCCCGAAGAGGGTCTTCTCTATGTTTTCCCCCATTAGGCGCTCACAGGCCGAGTCGTGCAACGGATAGAGGTGCACTGGGGGTTAGTAATTCTGGGGTTAGTAATTCTGATGGCACTGGACTGGCTGCAGCGCCCGTGGTATGCTGACCTGGTTCAGATACTAGCGGATTGATCATGGCTCAAAAGGCCTATTGATGCAGGGAAAGAAACAAGTCCAAACGTGGAGTAAGGAAAGACCAATCTTTAATGTATGTGGCTAGGATCACCCAACACAGGCCGTGTTTCGTTGCCTTCGTCAGGGGTAATACACCTGGCACACTAAAATCATAAATACATAAATAACAATCTAAAACCAGCTTTAAAAAATGATATAATACAAATAAATACATGAATAAAAACAAAATTATGCTTATAAGTGAATATAAAAACAAATGAATAAAAACAAAGAAATTATTGATCACCTACATAGTTAAAATATAACAGCAAACAGGACATAGAGGATTATGAATACCTCCATATATATAAACAAAGGAAAAGAATTACATTAATGCAAACAATAATTAAATGACTATGTAAATTGGAGCCAAAAAAGTTAAATAATGATAATAAATAAATAAATAGATAACATAAATATAATCTCATAGTTATATAAATGTTAGTAAAAACCATTCAAAATATATAAAAAAACATATAAGGCTGTACCTGAAATTGGATATTATTACCATCATATCATGCGCATAGTCTCTTTTGCTCCTGCTCCGTTGTTTTTACATGTTTCTTTCTCTCTTCCTTTTTTTTTATATACACAAATGTTTTTTATGATTAAGAGTCCTTTATAATCATTCATTTTGAAGTTTTAGTGTATTCAGTTATGGTTTCCTTTTAGTTTATAATCCACCTTTTTATTGTTTTATTTTCTTTCATTTGTTTATAAGTTACCTCCTTTTGGGTATTTCGTTGCAATTTGACATTTTCAAGTTACGCTACAGTTGATATCCAATTTCAGGTACAGCCTTATATGGTTTTTGATATATTTTGAATGGTTTTTACTAACATTTATATAACTATGAGATTATATTTATGTTATCTATTTATTTATTTATTATCATTATTTAACTTTTTTAGCTCCAATTTACATAGTGTGATAAGGAAGCTTATCATAGCTCAGGAAGGAGCTATAGAAAAGGTGAAGTGACTCTGAACAAGCAACCTGTCAATTCTGGTAGAAATAAGAAAACAAAATTTCGCCATAAAAGACTACCAGTCCCAGAATGCACCAGGTTTCCAACAGCCATTAGAGGAGCTGAAGTGGGGAAACGTGTGTTCAATCAGGAGGGCTATGAGGTAATCCCTAAGCACTCATCTCAAAGGGCAGGGCCTGTTTCAGCACAGCTGCGCTGTATTAGGGGGGAGCACTCATCTAGGCAGAATAAAGGTAGAGTTTATTCTACAGAGAATTATCCTCATTATCCTGAGAATCAGCTTGAGCTTGATCATCAGTTTCATCTGAAGGATCATCAGAAGCAGAAGCCAAACCGGACGGACAGAGAAGGAAAGAAACCCTTTGGAAGAAGGAAGAGAAAAGCCTTTGAGAGGTCTAGAAGAGTCCAGAGCAGTACGTATACTGGGAGGCATTTCAAGGGCCAGCATACACCATTGGACTGGGGAAAGCCAGAGGAATGGTGCTGCAGAGCTTGGAAACTCCAGACGCTACCTGTCAGGGAGACGGCTGCACGTGGAAGGGACCTTAAGACCTGTGCCAGAAGGTATGTGAAGAGAGATCCAGTGTCCAGGGATCTGGATTGGAAGGCTGGACATAAGAACTGGACTACATACTGGCCAGGCTATATAGAGAGGAACTCTAACAGCAATGGAAGCTCAGGTATGAACACTGATCTATGCCCTAGCTATAACCTTGAAAGACAGCAGGGAAACAAGTATTCTCCTGAAAGTGCGCCATTGAGAGATTCATCTGTGCCAATCCATGATATTGAACCCAAGCTTGTTGAAGAAGGGGGAATGATTGCAGATGAAGAATGTGTTTATATGGACTGCTCTCTGTCCAAACTCCTTGGGTGATTTTCTGTTATAAAGTACAGCAACCATCACAAAGAAATACAAACTTGTTCTTTAATTTACTCAGAAAAGCTCCTGAAGCAGGATTTGACCCACACAGTAGAAAGCAAGCCAGCTAAGGGGTTTCAGCTGGATAACTGCTAGCAATTGAGCCTTACCTAATTGCTTGTGAGCTAGGAGAGAATCACTTCTGAATCTATGTGGGAAGTTATCAGAAGTTAATCTGAAAAGAACAGTTTTTTTCTTTCTTTGTGGCTTTTCGTTTGTTGTTTGATATATGCTAAGAAAACATTAGCTAATGCCTGACAAGTTTGAATGTTGTTTTCCTGATTTTGACTTTGTTTTTCCAAGTTAAACACTGGAAGCAAGTAACCTGATTTATGTGCTACCAAGCATATCTGTGTTGGGAGAAATAACCCCATAAATAAATATCTTATTGGCTTTAACACTTGAGCACAACTAAATTATTGTCAGCAGCTGTATCTGGTGTGAATGAACTACACTGCCCACAATCCCTTGCAAATCATATAGATATATGCACTTGCCAAGACTGTGAAGATTCTCACCCAGGCAGCCGTCTGACAAATGGCGTAGTTTTTCGGATTGCTTTTGCACAAAGGGGATTTACTTGCTGAGGATTACAACTAAAGTTCAAGTTTAAAGCTGGAAAAAAAAAAAGATTTTCCCTCAACTGCACTTTGGAGGAGAAGTGGATGTTCCAGGAACCTGTCCCAGGAGGAAAAGACCCTGTGCAGAGCTGGATTCATCACTGACACAAGGTAATAAGTACCTGGGCATGTCTAGTGGTGGATGGGAGTAAGGCACAGGGGTAATTAAAAAAAAAAAAAAAGTAGAAAAAAACACACCTGTTTGGAAGGTGGTGCACTTTGGGGTTTTTTTTCTTTGTTTCTTGCAGGGATCAAGATGGATCCAAGGGAACTAGCTGATTGGATGGCAGCCCAGTTTAGCAGGCAACAGGAGCTAGCACAGCAGGCTCAGGACACTGCTATGAAAGCCTTAATGGAACAGCAGAGGCCAGTGCTTGATCTGGTGCAAGCCCTAGTTCAGCTGCAGAACCAAAGTGGAACAGATGCAAGACCAGCAGTAAATACTGGTACACCACATGTGGACAGTGTGGGACTCAATCAAGGGATTGGGGCATTTAGTTTTGGGAAGCTAACTCCAGATGATAATGTTGATGATTTTCTAGAGTCTTTTGAAAGAGTGGCACAAACATTAGCATGGCCAGAGACCCAGTGGGCAGTAAGGCTGGCAGCCTCATTAACTGGAGAGGCGCTTGCAGTTTACAGAGCAATGCCAGCAGCCCAGGCTTTGAATTATAAGGATGTAAAGGCTGCTATTAGAGATCGCCTAGGGTTGTCTATTTCAGAGTATAGGCGAATGTTTAGAGCTACTACATTGAGAGTGGGTGAAACACCCAGGGCTCTGAGTCAGAGAATCAGAGGTTTAGCTGTAAAATTGTTGGAGCCTGAGCAAAAGACGGTAGAAATGTTATTAGACATTATAATGCTTGAACAATTTATGTCTGCGGTCCCTAAAGATTTGCACACTTTCCTTATACAGCAAAATTGCCAAAATCTTGGAGAGGCAACCATGCTAGCAGAGAGATTCTTGGAAGCCACGCAGGCTTGCCATAGAATGGGTGGCCCTCTGAAGATTGGTGCTGAGGCAAGATGTGCTGTATCAGAAAAGAAAATAATTAAAAATGTTTCTGAAAATGAATGTACTGTATCAAACCAGATGACACAGTGGAATAGAAAGAAATGTTTCAAGTGTGGAAAATGGGGACATTTAGAAAAGAGATGCCAGACACACACTAACTTAATGGGGGTGGATTTAAAACAGCCCAAAGAAGGATTTCTTTTGATGGTTGATGTGCAAGGAATTACCACAAATGCTTTGTTAGACTCTGGGGCAGACCAGAGTATGGTGTCAAAAAGGCTTTGGAAGAGAATAGAGGCCCAAGAAGGATTTGTGCCTAGAATCCCTGAAAGCCAAGTTCACATCAGATGCATTCATGGTGCTGCAACATCATATCCCACCTATAGGCTAAAGGTTAAGTGCCAGGGGGAAGAAGAGGAAGTCCTGTTAGCAGTAGTGCCTAGGCTACCCTTTGATTTGGTTCTAGGAAAGGACTGGCCAAGATTTAAGCAGGGTCTAGTGGAAGGGCTAGGAAAGAAGGAGGGAGAAGGATTAATGGAAATAGCTCCCGGGCCTTTCTTTGGAAGTCCTCAGTCCCTAGCTAAAAAGATGGTTAAGCTTCCAGAAGGCCAAACTATGGGTAATAAGAGGGGCCTTGTATCCACCCGCTCGCAGGCTAAGGTAGAGAGCCAGCAGAAGGAGGAGGGGGAGCAGGCAGAGTTATTAGGAGACTTACCCTCTCATGATGATTTAATAACTCCATCATCTGGTAAAGTAAGAAAGTTGAAAGCACAAAAGCGGCGTGAGAGACTTTGCAGAGCACAGGGTAGGGCTGAGATGTTAGCTGGTCAAAGTGTACCCTGGGTGCCAGCTGAGTTAGTGGCAAAGTTTCCTAACTTTCCACAAGAGCAGCGAGCTGATCAAGCTCTCACCCGAGCTTTTAAGTATGCTCATGAGGTCAGGGAGGAGTTGCCCAGATTCAAACTAGATAATGATATATTATATAGAGAGAGTCAGGACCCCAGGAATGGGACCATACGTAAACAATTGGTGGTACCCACAACTTTCAAAGGGCTAGTACTTAGATTAGCACATGATCATCCAGTTGGAGGTCATAAAGGGATGCAAGGAACGCTGGATCAAATACTTAAGCGTTTTTACTGGCCAGGTATTTTCAAAGAAACTGCCCAGTTTTGTGCTGCATGTCCAGCGTGTCAGCGAGTTACAGCGGCTCACCCACCGGTGGTGCCATTGATTCCCATGCCAATTATCACAGACCCAATTGGTCGCATTGCCATGGATATTGTAGGCCCATTAGTCAAAACGCCCCGAGGTTTCCAATACATCCTAGTTATGGTAGATCAGGCAACAAGGTTTCCCTGGGCCATACCATTGAGGAATGTTTCTGCAAAAACAATAGCTTTAGAGCTAGTAAAATTGTTTTGTGAAGTGGGATTCCCAAGAGAGGTGTTGACTGACCGAGGGTCCAATTTTGTATCCAAATATTCGGCCCAGGTCTGGGATGCCTTTGGCATTCATCACGTGAAAACCTCAGCCTACCATCCACAATCAAACGGTTTGGTGGAGAGATTCAACCA
This sequence comes from Ichthyophis bannanicus, assembly GCA_033557465.1. Lineage (NCBI taxonomy): Eukaryota > Metazoa > Chordata > Amphibia > Gymnophiona > Ichthyophiidae > Ichthyophis > Ichthyophis bannanicus. The sequence continues at coordinate 586,097,674 of CM066034.1, forward strand.
AACTCTCAAGCAAATGTTGAGAAGGGGGTTAGCAGGAGAGGTAAAAGAATGGGATATGTTATTGCCCTTTGCCTTATATGCCTGCAGGGAAAGAATTCAGGTGTCCCTAGGTGTAACTCCATATGAATTGATGTATGGTAGAGCTCCACGGGGTTTATTAGATATTTTGAGGGAACAATGGATTGATCCTGAACCGGGAAGTCAGGAGGTGCCACAGTTTCTACGTGACTTGAGAGCACGTTTGGAAAGGACCTCGCAGGTTGCTGAGAGGAACCTGCAGGACAGTCAAGTGCGCCAAAAAGGGTGGTATGATAGGAAGGCCAAAAGCCGCCAATTAAGCATTGGTGAAAAGGTTTTGGTTCAAGTAGCAGGTACAGCCCCAAAATTTGAAGTACAGTGGAAAGGGCCATGGAAGGTTGTTAAACAAGTGAGCCCAGTGTCTTATATGGTAGAAAATACAAGAGGGTGTAGGCAGACCTACCATATTAATGTACTTAAGTCTTGGAAGGAGAGGCCTGTAAATAATAATGACCCTGAAGCCAGTCAGTAAGTAAGTGAGCTTCAAAAAGATAACACTCTCGTAGGTATTACGGACTGTAGGAAAGAAGTTTCACCAGTTAAACCAGTCCGTAATAACTTAAGCAGGGGGGTATGTGATACGGAAGCTTATCATAGCTCAGGAAGGAGCTATAGAAAAGGTGAAGTGACTCTGAACAAGCAACCTGTCAGTTCTGGTAGAAATAAGAAAACAGAATTTTGCCATAAAAGACTACCAGTCCCAGAATGCACCAGGTTTCCAACAGCCATTAGAGGAGCTGAAGTGGGGAAACGTGTGTTCAATCAGGAGGGCTATGAGGTAATCTCTAAGCACTCATCTCAAAGGGCAGGGCCTGATTCAGCACAGCAGCGCTGTATTAGGGGGGAGCACTCATCTAGGCAGAATAAAGGTAGAGTTTATTCTACAGAGAATTATCCTCATTATCCTGAGAATCAGCTTGAGCTTAATCATCAGTTTCATCTGAAGGATCATCAGAAGCAGAAGCCAAACCGGACGGACAGAGAAGGAAAGAAACCCTTTGGAAGAAGGAAGAGAAAAGCCTTTGAGAGGTCTAGAAGAGTCCAGAGCAGTACGTATACTGGGAGGCATTTCAAGGGCCAGCATACACCATTGGACTGGGGAAAGCCAGAGGAATGGTGCTGCAGAGCTAGGAAACTCCAGACGCTACCTGTGAGGGAGACGGCTGCATGTGGAAGGGACCTTAAGACCTGTGCCAGAAGATATGTGAAGAGAGATCCAGTGTCCAGGGATCTGGATTGGAAGGCTGGACATAAGAACTGGACTACATACTGGCCAGGCAATATAGAGAGGAACTCTAACAGCAATGGAAGCTCAGGTATGAACACTGATCTATGCCCTAGCTATAACCTTGAAAGACAGCAGGGAAACAAGTATTCTCCTGAAAGTGCTCCATTGAGAGATTCATCTGTGCCAATCCATGATATTGAACCCATGCTTGTTGAAGAAGGGGGAATGATTGCAGATGAAGAATGTGTTTATATGGACTGCTCTCTGTCCAAACTCCTTGGGTGATTTTCTGTTATAAAGTACAGCAACCATCATAAAGAAATACAAACTTGTTCTTTAATCTACTCAGAAAAGCTCCTGAAGCAGGATTTGACCCACACAGTAGAAAGCAAGCCAGCTAAGGGGTTTCAGCTGGATAACTGCTAGCAATTGAGCCTTACCTAATTGCTTGTGAGCTAGGAGAGAATCACTTCTGAATCTATGTGGGAAGTTAATCTGAAAAGAACAGTTTTTTTTCTTTCTTTGTGGCTTTTCGTTTGTTGTTTGATATATGCTAAGAAAACATTAGCTAATGCCTGACAAGTTTGAATGTTTTCCTGATTTTGACTTTGTTTTTCCAAGTTAAACACTGGAAGCAAGTAACCTGATTTATGTGCTACCAAGCATATCTGTGTTGGGAGAAATAACCCCATAAATAATATCTTATTGGCTTTAACACTTGAGCACAACTAAATTATTGTCAGCAGCTGTATCTGATGTGAATGAACTACATTGCCCACAATCCCTTGCAAATCATATAGATATATGCACTTGCCAAGACTGTGAAGATTCTCACCCAGGCAGCCGTCTGACAATAGTCATTTAATTATTGTTTGAATTAATGTAATTGTTTCCTTTGTTTATATATATGGAGGTATTCATAATCCTCTATGTCCTGTTTACTGTTATATTTTAACTATGTAGCTGATCAATAATTTCTTTGTTTTTATTCATTTGTTTTTATATTCACTTATAAGCATAATTTTGTTTGTATTCATGTATTTATTTGTATTATTATATCATTTTTTAATGCTGGTTTTAGATTGTTATTTATGTATTTATGATTTTAGTGTGCCAGGTGTATTACCCCTGATGAAGGCAACGAAACAGGCCTGTGTTGGGTGATCCTAGCCACATACATTAAAGATTGTTCTTTCCTTACTCCACGTTTGGACTTTTCTTCATATTTATGTGGTAGTTCTGCTTTCTACAGTGCTACTCTTGATGCAGGGGCCACTCTGCATGCCCCAGGTGGATCGATTCTCACTTAAGGCATGGCTCTTGAAAGGGCAAGGTTGAAGAAGAGAGGATATTTGGGCTCAGTGATAGCGACCTTGCTACAGGCTTGGAGGAGGGTCTAAGTGCCTGGTGTACATATGCACATATGGAGCATCTTTTAGTTGTGGTGTAGAGAGAGGCAGGTGCGCCCTTTCACTGCCTCCATCCCAGACATCTTGGCATTTTTGCAATCCAGTTTTGATAAGGCCTAGCTGCCAGTTCCTTGTGGGTGCAGCTGGCGGTGATTTCCTGTTATTGGAGAAAGGTCCACATGGTGCCGTTAGGTACACACCCAGACGTACTGAGATTTCTAAGGGCAGTGAACCACCTCCGTCCACCAAGGAGGGTGGTGGTACTGCCTTGGGATCTCAATCTGGTGCTGACAGAGCTTTTAGGGGAGACCTTTGAACCATTGAGTCGGGCTTCTCTGAAGGATTTGACTCTGAAGACAGTATTCCTTGTGACGATTTGCTCGGCACACATGATTTCAGAGCTTCAGACGTTATCGTTCCAGGAGCCATTCCTTTTGTTCTCCAGGGAGAAGGTGGTCCTTCGGTTGGTACCTTAATTTTTGTCCAAGGTGGTTTCAGCATGTCATGTGAACCAGGCAGTTTCCTTACCGGCTCTGGCAAACGTGGATGTGAGCTCTGCCGCTCTCCATCTGCGTCAACTGGATATTAAAAGAGTCTTGCGGAGATATTTGAAAAGGACAGTGTCCTTTTGGAAATTGGATTGTATTTTTGTTCTGTTTGGGGGGCCACGCAAAGGTGAGTTGGCAGCAAAGGCCTCTATTTCCAGATGGATCAGGGAGGCAATCACGTTGGTGTACATCTTGAAGGGTAAAGTGGTGCCAGCGGGGTTGTGGGCACATTCCATGAGGGCTCAGGCGGCCTCGTGGGCAGAGTATAGTTTAGTTTTGCCAGTGGAGATCTGTAGGGTGGCAACATGATCGTTGCTTCATACTTTCACTAAGCATTATCGCCTGGATGTCCAAGCAGTGGGGGACGCTCGCTTTGAATAGACAGTGCTTCAGGCCAGTTGTGTGGGTCCCTCCCATTAGTTTAACTTCTCTGATACATCCCAGAGATGCAGGACTGAACTGGAGGGATGATAAGGAAAGAGAAAGCGTAGTCACTCACCTGTAACAGGTGATCTCCGGGAACAGCAGGAATTTAGTCTTCACATATGGGTGACATCAGTACAGACGGAGCCTGCACGGGAACGCTCCCCAGTGTCCAATAGGAAAGCCTTTGGGAGCATCCCACTGCGTCTGCTTCACTGCCTTCCCGCCTTCCCAACTCTTCCTCCTCGAAAAGAAAATCTACAACTCCTAGGGGAGGAGGGTGGGTTGTGAAGACTAAATTCCTGCTGTTCCCAGAGATCACCTGTTACTGGTGAGTAACTATGCTATCTCCAGGAACAAGCAGGAATGTAGTCTTCACATATGGGACTCCTCAGCTCCCAGATGCCAGAGAAAATGACCTCAGAACTAGTAGGTTTGCCTTGGGGAAGGTTTCATGAGGTCATGAATCCTCTGTGGATGTCTGGTATCATTCCTGGATGGAGGGTAGAAGTTGCCATTAAGTCTGAAAGAGATGCTGGAGAACAGCCTGACCAAACATGGCATCCCAGCAGGAGTTCTTGTCTAAACAGTAATGAGCAGCAAAGGTATGGACCGAAGACAAGTTGCTGCTTTGCAGATTTCATCAATGGCTACAGAGCGTAGGTTTGCCATCGAAGTAGCCATGGAACGAACATTATGGGCAGTGACATGACCTTCAAGGGACAGTCCTGCTTAGTCATAAGCAAATGAGATGCAATTTGCTATCCATTTAGATAGAGTATGTTTGGATACTGGCAACCCCAAGTGACTGGGATCAAAGGAGAGGAATAACGGAGCTTTTACGGTGCTCAGCTGTCCTCTGAAGATAGCATGCCACTCAAGGGTATAGAGGGTTGCCTCTGCCCTAGATGAATGTGATCTAGGAAAAAAGACAGGAAGGTAATCTGACTGATTCAAGTGGAAAGGAGATACCACCTTCGGCATGAAATGCGGGCGAGTCCTTAGGACAACTTTGTCATGGTGGAACCGTGTGTAAGGTGGGTCTGCTACCAAAGCCTGTAGCTCACCAATGCATCTAGCCAAAGTGAGTGCAATGAGGAAGATGACTTTCTCTGTCAGAACTTGAGCACGACAGTGGCTAAGGATTCAAAGGGCAGCTTGAGAAGTTGCCCTAGAATGACACCGAGATCCCAGGCCACTGGAGATGGTCTAATGGGAGGTTTGGTGAGCAAGAGACCTCTCATGAAGTACACCACAAGCGGCTGTGAGGAAATTGGTTGTCCATCCAGGAGATGGTGAGAGGCTGTGATGGCACTCAGGTGAACTCTTACCGAGTTGGTTTTGAGACCGGAAGAGGATAGATGAGGAGATACTGGAGGAGCACCTCCACTGTGGCCGAGAAGGGATTAAGATCCTTTTGAGAACACCAGATGAAGAATCTACGCCACTTGAAAGCATAAGAATGTCTGGTGGATGGCTTTCTAGAGGTTAAGAGGATCTCCTTTACTTCCTGAGTAAGGTTGAGATGCTGCAATACTATACTTTCAGCAACCATGCCGTGAGGTGGAGACACTGCGGATTGGGATGCAGTCGCGTCCCCTCCTCTTGAGAGAGGAGATCTGGAGCAGATCTGAGATCTAGTTGTTGAGTCTGAGACATAGTAGGAGAGGAAACCACGGTTGACGTGGCCAAAGTGGGGTTACGAGTATCATGAGGCCCCTGTCCACCTAGAGCTTGAAAAGCATCTTGGGAATCAGGGGAATGGGAGGAAAAGCATACAAGATGCACTTCCTGGTTGCCAGACTTGGGCGTCCTGGTGCAGAAATGAGGAAGTTTGGCATTCTGCAGAGTGGCATGCAGATCTATCCCTGGCGTTGCCGAAGTCTGAAAAATGAAGGATGCTGTCCCTATGTGGAGAGACCATTCGTGGGGAAGGAGGATCTGACTCAATCTGTCTACCAAGATATTTTGCTCCCCTGGAAGATATACCACTTGGAGGTATATCTGATGAGCAATGGCAAAGGACCAGAGATGGAGAGCCTCTTTGCAAAGGGGCCAAGATCCTGTTCCCCCTTGTTTGTTCAGATAGAACATGGCTGCCTGATTGTTTGGACCACAACCTTCTGGGAGTTTAGATGTGTCTGAAAAACCTTGAGGGCACTGAAGATTGCCCAAAGTTCCAGGAGATTTATCTGGAGCTTGGATGACTCCTCTGTCCAGAGGCCCTGGGTGGAGAGGGACCCTAGATGGGTCCTCTACCCCTGCTTGGAGGCATCCGTTATCAAGGTACATTGATGTAGAGGCATCTGAAAAGGTGACCCAATGAGGAGATTCTCTGGCGAACACCACCATAAGAGTGATGTGGTCAGAGGGGCAGACACTGATATCTTGTCTGGGAGATGATCTGAGGCCTGTGTCCAAAGGGAAGCCAGAGCCCATTGGGCTGTATGCATATGTAGCAGTGCATGTGGCACTACATGTATTGTTGAGGCCATATGTCCTAGAAGCTGTAGCATCTCTCAGGCAGTGACACGGGCCTGAGATACCAACTGGATGAGACAAGAACAGTGGGGCTGAGGTAGAAAGGCTCTTGACTTGAGTATTTAAGAAAGCTCCTATGAACTCTAGTTTGAGTAGGAGTGAGATAGGACTTTGGAAGATTTATCACAAATCCCAAGTGTTGAAGTACCTTTATGGTATGAGAGAGAAACAGGTGAAACTCTTGGGAGGTTCCTGACCTTATGAGCCAGTCTAAGTAAGGGAAAACAAATAGCCCTAGAGATTTTAGAAATGCGGCCATGACTGCCATGCACTTTATGAAGGCTTTCAGGACAGAGGCAAGTCTGAATGGCAGGACTCTGTACTGATACTGTCTTCCTTGAAACATGAAGTGTAAATATTTCCTGTGTTCTGGATGAATCAGGATATGTGTGTATGCTTTGTTGAGATCTAGAGAACAGAGCCAGTCCTGACTCTGGAGATAGGGTAGGAAGGTCCCTAAAGAGACCATGTTGAACTTCTTGTGGACAAGAAGCTTGTTTAGGTTTCTGAGGTCCAGGATGGGTCTGTATCCCCCGGTTTTCTTTGGTATGAGAAAGTACGGAGAGTAGAAACCCACTCCTTGTTGGGATGTTGGGACTTCCTCTATTGCACCTCCTGACAGCAGAGAGGTGACCTCTTGTAGCAACAGAGCAGTGAGAAGAGACTGAGGAGGATATTCCCCCACCATTGTGGAGAGGGGCAGAATCTGTAGGTGAAGTCTGTAATCCTTCGCCACTATGGTCAGGGTCCAGTGCTCTGATGTGAATAGATGCCACCTGTGGGCATAGTGAGAGAGTCTGCCGGCAATGTTGGGGGAGGGGGGTCTCCAGAGGCAGAGTGGCTATGTTCTCTAGGAAAAAGTCAAAAACCAGGCGCAAGTTGAGTCTGCGGAGCTGGTTGGTTTTTAGAGTCTGTGGCTGCTTTTGCTGCTTAGGAGGCTGTTGCCTCTTGAGTAGCCTGGGGTTGGTACTGCAAAGCAGCGGTGTAAGAAAGGTACAACTTCTTATTATTTAAAAGAGTCTTCTTTGCAGCTGCTTTCTTCTTAGCCGGTTTAGCAGTTGTTCTAGAAATCCTGTTTAGGGTAGTATTCTCAGACGCCAATTGAGACGCCTTGTCTTGCCAAAAAGGTTTTCATCTGTACAAGGAATATTGCCCAGTTTATCTTGAACCCATTGTTCAAGATCTGATGCTTGAAGCCAAGGAATCCTACGTGCTCCAATGCAGATTGAGGTGGCCTACTGGTACACTCAAAGCAGTCAAAAGTTGCCCTGTTAACAAACTTTGACAAATTCTGGGCATGTTTTGACCAAGGTGAGATAATCAGCTCTCTTATCATCAGGAAGAAGAGGAGCCATATATTCAAGATCTCTAGTAACCTCCCTCAGGAACATACCCATATAGAGTATGTATGAACTTATCCTGGCTGAAAGCATGGAGGCCTGAAAACATTGATGCCCGAAAGCATCGAGAGTCCTCGCTTCTCTACCAGGAGGGTTCGAAGAATGAGTCTTTGAACTTTTAGTTTGACGCATTGCCGATTCCACCACCATTGAGTGATGAGGCAACTGAGTCTTTTGGAATCCAGGAGACTCCGGTATTCGATACATGGTATCGAATTGTCGAGTATGCGAAGAGATGGTAAGGGGTGTCTCCCACATCCGGAGCATGAGGTCCTGGAGGATACGGTGAACCAGAAGGGTGGAAGCCTCTTTAGGAGCCTTAGGGTATTGGAGGATTTCTAATTCTTCAGCCCTAGGTTCTTTTTTAGATTTTACTGGCCAGGTCCCGAATAGACTCTTGAAAAGACATGTCCCTTAGGAGGGGACATGCGGCGTTCCGGAGAGGGAGAAGGATCCTCTGGTATACTTTGCATCGCTCAAGTATCAATCAATTCCTCATTGGAAGAATTGGAATCTAATGATTCGAAGTATCGATGAGAGCAATGTCTGCGCTCTGCAAAGGCTCGGTACCAATCAAAATCAGTATCGGATCGGGAAAGTTGCCTGGAAGAGCCGCCGGTACCAGGGATGGATTCAAGGACAGGCAATGGTGGTAACAGTTCGATGGGTACAAACCCTGATGCAGACTGCATTGGTACCATGGATGGTACACTGGTGTTGGCGGTACTGTCGGCAGGGATTTGACTGGAACCAACACCACTAGTAGGGCTGCCAAGCTGTGCTCGATGGCGAGGATACGTTGATCCATGGAGCCCGCCGATGCTTGGGTATCTGTACCGGACAAGCGGGCTACCGTCCCAGAGCATGGCACCAGGAGCTCTCCAGAGGTGGAGGCCTTGGGAGCATCCTGGGACCCCTCGATGGCTTTGGAGGATGGGTCCTCCCGCCAGGGTACTTTGGCTGGCCAAGCCACCTCTAGGGCAATGCACAAGGCATCTCGATTCTTAGAAAGAGGTCTACCTTGGGGGATCGGTGTGTCTTCAAAAACTTATGTTTTGATATCTGAGATCCATGAGAAGACAATGATGCCTTCAATGACGTCGATGCTAAAGACACTGCGTCTGAGGCAAAAAGTGTGCCTAACTTTGCAGCCCAATTCTGCAGGCCCCTCTGTCATCTTCCTACATAAAAGACATTCAGAAGGCTGGTAGTCAGGCCCAAGGCACTTAAGATACCAGTCATGGGTGTCGGTAGCCGAGATGCTACCGCCATACTTAGAACATTTCTTAAAGCTACTAGCTGTTTTTTTCAATATCAAACTGTTTGGTAGTAACCACCCTCTGGTATTTGACCTGAATCATAGTTTTTTTCAATATGCCAAAGCAAATGGTAGGCTTAAGGCCTAAAATGGCGTTGATGTGCTCAAGAACGTTCCAATTTACTTTTTAGAAAAAGAAAAGAAAAGAAGAGAATAGAAAAGAACAGACAGTAGTCGATCCCAGGGTTGATGGGAATGCAGATGCAACCACAAAAAAACAAAATAAAGAAAATAAAGAAATTTTCTGCGAAGACAGGATTTGCTTCCTGCTGGCTCTGTGAAAAATGAAGAACTGAGGAGAGAGAGTTGGGAAGGCGGAAAGGCAGTGACGCAGGCACAGTGGGATGCTCCCAAAGGCTTTCCTATTGGATGCTGGGGAGTGTTCCCACGCAGGCTCCGTCGGTACCAACATCACCCATATGTGAAGACTACATTCCTGCTTGTACCTGGAGATATTAGACTTATCTGCTAATTGTTGTTACTTGAGGAACTCCAGTCCAGTCCTGGATCCCTCCTGAGTGTATTTTGTGATGATCTGTGAGCACCCTGGTCCTGAAGCTGGATCCCTTGGTGGAGGAAGTGCCGGGGGGGGGGGGGCCAGGGAGTGGGGTGCAATCAACGTTATGGGGAGCGAACTGGCTGTCGGTCTTTTACTCCCCGCTGGTTGGAGTTGCTCTGGCGCTCAACAAGTAAGCCTCCTCATCCTGGAGGAGGGACGGGGTATTCTTCTCAGGTGGTGGTGGGGGAGGCAGTTTAATTAGGCGTAGAGGTGTTTTTGCATGTCTAACTACTTATTTGTTGCTCCTGTGAGTCTGCTTTGTCAATAAGTTACTGGGGCTGGTAGACGGTGCCTGCTGCATAAGTACACTGGTGTCATCAAAAGATGACATGCTCAGTCTCCAAGCCACTGGAGGAGGTACACTACCCAGAGTTGCGAGACTGGACTGGAGTTCCTCAAGAAACAACAATTAGCAGGTAAGCCCTATTCTCTATTTTGACTCAAAACGCGTGATGGGGTAAAAATGCTACACTTTAGTAAAAGAGCCCCTTAGCTAACAATATGACTTTTTAGAGCTAGAAAAAGGCATATGTCTTGCAAGTGCATTCTTGGCTTCTGTTCTTTGTCTACTAGTTAGGCCCTCTTGAACTTTGACAATGGGAGAATCTAACCCTGTAACATGAGGTGTTATATTTCTATACCTCTGCTCTTGCATATCACTAACATTATGACACTTTAAAGCAGTAATACAACACACATACTCATATATGATCAAATCTTAGTGACACATACAATGATCATCTCTACCCATTGGGGCAAAATAGTTCATTTATAGGTTTCTTAGAATTACAAGAAAAAATATTTTAAAGTTATTTTGAATATGACCATCATGGACCTTTCAATTTTTTTAAATCAATTTTTAAAACATTTCTTTGCAGCCAATGTCAAATTAAGGCAGAGACCTTGTTTTCAATGGGGTGCTGGAAGCACCAGGAGAGTGATTTGGCCCCTCTATGGTCAGCAGAGGAGAGTTGAATTCATGTCCCAGAAATACAATGGAATCACTGCCTAATAGTCTGACCTTTAGATTGGGCTTGCCCAAGTTCAGTCCTTGAAGGTTACAAACAGGCCAGATTTTCAGCATACCCTAATGAATATGCATGAGATAGATATACATGCTCACCATCTTCATTTTATGCAAATCTCTCTTATACACATTCAATAGGGATATCTTGAAAATCTGGCTTGTTTGCAGCTCTCAAAATCTACTCTTGATTATGTCTTCCTAAATTTGAAGCTATGTCTCTTTTTATACAACTCGTTATGAAATATGAATTCCCCTTGATTGAAGAGTAAGAATAAGGAGAGAACTAAAGGATGCTGCAGATGCACCAAATAATAACACAGGGAAGTATCCTGACTTTTGGAACTGAGAAGGAATAACCAGGAAAAGAAAAATCATCCAAAATTAAACAAAGAAAAAAAACACTACATTAATTTTGGAAGCACAGAAAGATATTTTAATAATTGTTTCAGCTGTTTCTCAGAGGCTCTGCTGGTGGGTGTGGGGGTGTATATATCTTCATTACAATAATCTCTCTCTCTTCAGTTGCAACATTTACAGGTCATACAAAACTATAGTGGTTTACAGTATAAATCTGCAGTCAACAAAAGATTTTCTTTCCCTTTCAAGGTACCTGTTAGCTCTTACATTGGAGCCAGAGCAGTAAGGGAAATTGGAAACATTTTTCCAAATGGCAAGTTCGTATGTTAGTGATACTCTTTCTTCAATTTACTTGGAAAGCTCTCTGTCTTAACATTTTCAGGGACCGCTTCTCTACTGTAGGCAAGAGGAATCCTTTCACGAAAATATTAACCCCTCTCAAAAATACAGTCACCCTACTCATGAGCTCAGAGACTGTGCCAACTCCATGCTTTTAAAAGAGAGGATGGTAGAAGGGGTGAGCACTTCAGCCTTTAAATCTTTGGCAACAAAGACTTATTTCAGATGTTTGATAGTATTGCAGGAGATAAGGACACAATAACTGACATCGTACAGCAGAACGTTTGGTACACAGATTAGCCATGCCAAAGCAGACCACCTTCATTTTGTATTTACAACAAGTTTTACATGCCTTTATCATTTGCATATTTACTTACTTGACGGCTATACTTATTTTAATCTACAACCTGTATATCCCATTAGATATAAACTGTGGGTTTGTTTCCCTGGAGATTGTCTGATTCAGAGATGATCAGTGCCTGTTGAGAACTGAGCATCGTGACAATTGTGAAAGCCCAGCTTCCAGCAGCTGAAGGAGATGCAAGAGCAGTGGCACTCAGCAGCGTGACTGGTGGGGACATTAGGCCGAGCTGGCTAAAGAAGAGTTACCTGGCCCGCACTATCTGAAAAGAACACACAGCCATTTAAAATGTCAAAAGTGATAGGTTATCTAGAATTCCCTTGTAATGAAACTAAACACATGCAAAACATTACAAATATTTTAATCAGTAGTGTTATCAGAGGGCCGGCCCACTTCAAAGCATTCATTTCTATTCCACCTGTACTTTGATGTATCACCGAGTCCAAAAAATAGCTCTAATTTGGCTTACTTTTAAGGAAGGAATATTGGATACTTACATTGTGAGGTAGTAGATGATTGCAAAAAAAAAAAAAATTAAACTTTCTTCCACATTACTAATATAACCCTGCTGTCAGCTATAGAATACGACTGTGACCTCTTTTTTTTTTTTTTTATCCAAGGCAGCTTTTGTCCTCTTCCTCATTTGTACAAAGCCATTTTGAACAGATAACAAAATCCCTCCACTTAGTTCATACAGACCTGTTCCCCTTTCTCTGTTTAACCACCAAGATTTGTCATTATCTAAATGGCTACAATACTAGAGTGACTATTGTCCAAACATCCAACCTTGTAAGTCCCCAGCATTGCCTACCAGACTGATCTGGCTATGTGGGCATCTGAGTTTCTGCTACAATAGAACCATCTGTTAGTTTAATTCTAATCACTACAGCCTAACCTAAATAACTGTCAATACTAGTATGATTGCTGTCCAAACATGTGGCCTCCTATGCAGTCTGCCAGATAAACCAAGCTATGTGAGCACCTATATTTCTGGTAGGACTTCCAGCTTTTACTGTACTTGCAGCCTGCTTGACAAAAAGCTGCTAGTTAATTTTATCACTGCAACATTCCAGATAGAATCTGTTGCATGGTTGCCCACATTTCTGCTAGAACTTCTAATATTTCGTATTCATTCATTCCTGCATGTCTGCAAGGTTTCCACGTGTTGCTATGCACGCTTCAATCCACTGGGCTTCTGAACTATGAAAATACTGATAGCGTTATCACTTTTTACTAGAAAGGGTTTCAACGAGTTCTTAGCAATGTGAATATACATACAGGAGAACTACACAAAACAAGTTCTACCTCTATTCAATCAGCTTACTAAACTCACCAAAATTTCTCCTTTAGTGTCTTTCTGGTTGGAAAGTCCCCTTTCAGCTGCATCTTTGCTTGCCACTTCATTGAACTGTCTTGGCTGAGGAAAGCATTGTTAAACGTCTAGGACTCCATTTCCCAGCAGCCTCATGCTTATTATCCTTCCCCTTTGTCTCCCTTTCCGAGATGTGGTTTGGAGTCCACACCCAATCACTTCCTAGGAGTCCACATCCGAAGATGTTCTGATATTTTTTCTCTTTTTTTTTGTTAAGTGAACGCTCCTTTGGGAACTTTTTTCACTTGGACCCCTAGAGTTTCGCTGATGCACTCTTTTGAGACTGGATGTACAGAACAGAGATTTATCTCATAGCCCCAAACATTCATTGCTGTATTTGAGTAGGGCACATTAAATACATTCTGCTAGGTCCCTTTTCTCCTCATGCATATTCATTGAGTTTATCCCGAAAACGACTATCTAGGTGTGTCCCCAGGACTGGAATGGGAAACACTGGACTAGCTGACCTGTATTAGCCAAATCCATAGCTAGGAAGTGAAATCTAAAGCTCATTACTCTCGTTTGAAGCCTTATATTTCACTGAATCACTTTAGAAATGGGTAATTATGAAATCTGATCTTGAATCATGTCATATGAACAATCCAGTCCTTTTGAGTGCCTTGAGTGCGCTATCACACACAGCCAAATCGAGCACTAGAAACTGATACTGCCAGTTTCTCTGTTCTGCTCAATAAATGCTTTTGCCGAGAATTGCTCTACAGCCTCCAATATATCCAGGCGCAGCACGGTCAAAGGCATCTGTACCTTACATAAAAATCATTGAAAAACTGGAGGAACAGAAAGCAGGGAATCCTATTCACAGGGGCAGGTTGCTGAAATCATTACAAAATTGAGATCTTTCTGATTTTCTAAAAGAGGCCGAGAACTAGATTGAGGAGGATAAAAACATAAAAAGCTGTGATTTCTGTTAAGCAGGCCCAGAAGGGAAAGACAGCTGGAATGCCAGCACAGTCATAAAGAAGAACAAGGACGAGAACTAACTTAACTAGAAAAAAGGAATGTTACTTGGAGGAAGGGTCATAGGTCCTTTCTCTGAAATCAGAAATGAAATGGTCATGGGCAGAAAGGAAGAATAAAAAAAAGGAAAAAGAAAATCACACAACTTAGATTTTTGAGAGTCCTTCCCATATGTAAAGATTTTGAAGTATGAAAACTGGACTTCTTAAAACATTTGGCTCCAAATTGCAGTAACAATCAGTAAGCAGATAGTGACAGCAGACAGCTGGGAGTTCACTGTAGAATACAAGAAAAATTGAGCAACACACCTAGAGTGGGTTTATCCTGACATCTATCATCCCAGAACTGGAAATCAATGGGCTGGCCCTGTGAAGCTCCCTTCGACCCTGGGAAATGACCAGAAGTGGCTTTATATTGGCACCTTCATTAGACTGGATCCCTCTGCCTGGCATTGACCCAGGTTGACACAGTTCCTCTAATCCTGGAGGGTTGTCACTTGGCAAAGAAGAGCGCCTCCATGTTGGGGGCAAAGGTGCATGCACCAGGTCCCGACTTTCATCCCAGGACTTGGGATGTTTCTCCTGGGAGACTTGGGTGTGCTCCAGCACTATGCCTCTAGTGCTTTCTTCCAAATTTCCAGCTACAGGGGGATGCCTGTCCACTGTATGGAAAGTTCTACCGCCCCCCTCAGACACTGCGAAAAGAGGAAATAAAGATTCAGCTGTCAACAAAAGCATACATCACATCTCTATAGCAGGATTCTCAACCCAGTCCTCAGGACACATCCAGCTAGTAAGGTTTTCAGGATAACCACAATGAACATGCATAAGACAGATTTGCATGCACTGCCTCCATTGTATGCAAATCTCTTTCATGCATATTCATTATGGCTATCCTGAAAACCTGACTAGTTAGGTATGTCCTGAGGATTGAATTGAGAAATGAAATGCTGTCTTGGTGAATGCCAAGTCGTAAATTTCAAAGAAATCAATTTTTAATTTAAAAGATACAAGTGGAAATCCTTGCACCAACCTTGGCCGTCTCCTGAGTCCCACAGGAATATACTGTGCACACTTTCTCCTGCTGAACAGATTCTGGCCCTCTGTGGACCACATGACATATGAATCTGCATGCACCATACTGTCCATTTATACAGCATGGTGGCCTCAAACAGTCAAATGTACCTTTTTTTGATTGTGTTAATATTTATTTTGAAAACAAAAAAAAGATACTTTAGGGCAAAATCAGGGCTTTTACACTTTCCAAAGACACTTCAATCATGTCTGTAGGACAACATTATATATTCTAACATTTCATCTCTACAAACAAGGCTAGTTTCTTATTAGCATATAGATTTTTTCCTTCTGCTACTATATTTTTGTAGAGTGGTTTTCACAGACAATCCTCGAGGGCTACAATACTTGGGTTTTCAAAATACCCCTTAAGAATACGTATGAGATGGATTTGCATCCAATAGAGGTAGTATGCATGCAAATCTATTTTACATACATTAAGGATAGGCTGAAAGCCTGATCTGTTTACTGTCCTCAAAGACGGGACGTGAATATCACTGGTCTAGTGCTATACATGTGGTGAAATTAGGCCTTGCCTGCTAATTTTCTTTCCTTTAGTCCCTCCAGTCCTGTCTCCTGGGTTTTGTTCCCCTTCCAGTGGAGACTGAGCATGCTAGCTTTTGGTGATATCACAGTACTAAGGAGGATGAGCTGTCCCCACCAAGCCAGTATTCCAATATCAAAGCAGTCCTTAGCAAACTCTAACCATGACTACATCACAACTACTTATACTATATACATCATCTCTCCAGAAAGTGGTGACTGATGCTGCAGCCCGAGGACCAAGACTGCAGCCCAACCCAGGAACCCAGAACTAAACCTGTATGTCCAGAGGCTGACCCCTCCAACCAAACCGGAACAAACCCCAAAAAACCTGTTGACACTCTGTACAGGGCTTGCCCCAGAAATCACAAAGACTCCAGGCAGGTTCTGGACTGGACTGGAGGGACTAAAGGAAAGAAAAATTAGCAGATAAGGCCTAATTTCACCTTCCATAGTGTCCCTTCAGTCCAGTCCAGACTCCTGTGATATACCAGAGCAGTATTCAGAACTGGGTGGGACGGCAAGCCCGGCCTCCAACACCCGAGTACCAAACCGTGCATCTGAATGTGCCTACACATCTAAATGATAGTGGTCAGCGAACGTATGAAGGGATGCCCAGGTTTCAGTCTTACAAATGTCTGCAGGATGCATGAGACCGCACTCTGCTCATGACGACACCTGTGCCCTTGTCGAGTGCACCTGTAACCCTGCCAGCATGGAGCCATCTAGCGATGGTTGCTTGGAGGCCGCCTCCCCTTTGCAGGAGCACCCAAGCAGAACAAAGAGGTGTTCCATCTTGCAAAACAGTGGCATTTGTTTCAAGTAGGAACAGAGAACTCTTCGTATATCCAAGGGAGAGTTGCCCATCCACAGAGTCTGGAAACCCTGGCAACATCATGGTCTGATTAAGATAGAATGTTGTTACCACCTTGGGCAAAAAGGATGGAATTGTCTGTAACGCCACCCTTCCTTGCTTAGAACAAGGTAGGGCTCTTTGCATGAGAGCACCTGAAGCTCAGAAATGGGACGAGCTAAGCAAACGAACACAAAGAAAACTGCCTTCAGGGTGAGGTCCTTCAGAGATGCTGCTGCAAAGGGCTCAAACAGAGCTCCCAATAGGGCTGAGAACACCAAGCTGTGGTCACCACCGGTTGCAGGGGAGGGAGCACCTGCTTTACCGCTCGGAGAAACAGTAGCACATCTGATGGGACACCAGAGATGCACCCTGCACATGCCCCCGATAGCAGGCGAGGGTGGCCACCTGGACCCAAGAGAGTTAAGAGCCAATCCTTTGTTCAGGCTGGCCTGCAAGAAAACTCACACATCCAGTATGGCCGCTTTCGATGGCCGAAGCTTGTGATCCTCACACCAAGCCTCAAAAACGCACAATACCCACACATACGCCAGAGGTAGAGTGCTGCCATGCTTTTAGCAACATTGCAGTGACTTGATCGGTGTAACCTCTCCTACTTTACACTTAGGTGTGCTCTCTCAAGAACCAAGCTGTAAGCAAGAATTAATCTTCCTGTTAGCCCTGGCTCAACAGATTGGGCCTGACTACTAACCAACACGGACCATCCACTGCTAGCTATACCAGGGTTGTGTACCATGGACTGCAAGGCCAGTCCAGAGCTACCAGCACCACTAGTCCTTGGGGGGAAAGGCATAAAAGAGACCCTTGGTCGGCCAGCGCTGTGCTAGCGCATCCAGATACTCGGACATGCATTCCGTGCAGTGGCTAAATAACCTTGCCGCCTTGGCATTCACTGCCAATGCCAACAGGTCCATCACTGGCCGACCCCAGTGCCGGACCAGACCCTGGAACACAGAATCCTCCGGACCATTCCTTCAGATCCAACTGATGTTGACTGAGAAAATCTGCTTGCATGTTTTCCTTTCCAGTGACATGAGCTACCACTGACTGCTGCAGGTTTGCCTCTGTCCAATGAAGAAGTGGAGCCACCTCATTTGCCAAGAGAACTCTTCCCATGCCTCTCTGACAGTTGATGTATGCCACCATGGTGGCATTGTCCCAGAACACTTGCTCTGCTCAATGTCACACCAGAGGCAGAAGCTCCTGGAATAGTAGATGCATTGCCTGCATCTCCTGGTGGTTGATGGACCACGTTGACTGCTCCATTGTCCACCGTTCCTGAGCAATCTGGGCCAGACAATGCACTCCCCAACCGGAGAATCTGGCATCCGTTGTTACCACTATCCAATCCGGAGGCTCCAGAGGCACCCCTCACAACAACTTGGAGGAATCCAGCCATGATGGCAGGCTGCTGTGAACCTCCAATGGGCAAAGGAGCTTCGCTGTGATGGAGTGCCTCTGAGGGGACCTATGAGAGAGCAGAGCCCTCTTCAGAGGACACATGTGATCTCTCGCCCATGGTACGATATCTAAGGTCACTGCCATGGCCCTCACCTGGAGATAAGATCATGCTGATTGAACTCGCTTCTTCAAGAAACTGAATCTCAGCCCACAACTTCTTTTACTACTGCTCTGGGAGAAACACCAACCCCTGATTGGTATTGAAGCACGCCTCAAGGTACACCAGATTCTATGAAGGCATGAGGTGGCTCTTGGTGTTGTTCACCACCCAGCCTAGCCCTTGTAGCATCGTCAGAACCTGCTGTATGGCTGGAAGACTCTCTTCCTGTGACTTTGCTCGCATGAGCCAATCGTCCAGATAAGGGTGAATCAACACCCCATGGCCCCGCAGAGATGCTGCCACCACTACCATAGTCTTCTGTTGATTGGAGCACCAAAGCTCCTCCCTTATCGGCTCTTCAAACTATAATTGCAGGATCCGAAGAGAGGGATTTTAACGAAGCCCAAGATTCACGATCCAGATTTGAAAATCCCTTAAACAGCCGGTTCTCCAATGCTGAAAGATCTTTTAGAACCAGAGATTGAAACGTGCCTATCACAGCTTTGGTGCTCCAATCAACAGAAGACTATACACGACAATTACATTTACATCTGCAAGACACGTGGACTTTTAAACATGGCTTAGATCTTCGGCAACGTTTGTTACATCGGGGATATCCTATTCAAGTGGTGACCCGAGCTTATCGAAGGGCGATGCAAGTTCATCGTGAGTGGCTATTAGATCCAGCCTATAAGACTTCAGCTTCACGACTTGGAGATTTGATTGTGGGAGTGTTGCCTTACACTGCACGGAGCTTGGATGTTATGAGGATTTTGAGGGCACACTGGCCGATACTACAGTTACATACCTGTTTTAATAAGCCTTTACAAATCGCTTATTCAAGGGGTCCAAACCTGAGCGATCGGTTGGTACGGACTACGGAGTTGGAGGATAGACCAAGTCTGACTTGTTCCCAAGGGCGGCATTCTCCCTGTGACTCATGTCAATTTTGTGATACTACGATGTCTGGAGTGGATTGGTCACATCCCCTTACTTTAAAAACCTACACCCGTAGATGGAAGACCACCTGTACTTCAGACTTTGTAGTGTATCTTTTAATGTGCCCTTGTGGTCTGCTCTATGTGGGCAGGACGATCCGTTCGATAAAGAAGCAGCTGTCGGAACACGCCTCCCGTATTCGTTGTCACATTTCAACTGCACCGGTGGTGGATCACTGTATCGAGCACCACCATACATTTGAGGAATTTTGATGGACTGTGATAGATTTTGTCCCCTTTGATCCTCGGGGTGGCAATCGCCTATTGAGACTTCAACGTCTGGAACAACGCTGGATTTTTACATTGGATACAGTGTCTCCAAAAGGACTGAATCGTGAAATTGAATGGGACAGTGTGCTGATGTAGATATCTGACGGTCCAATCGGAATAGGGACTCCCTATTAGTGGGATGGACCCTGTTTCCGATTGGAGGGTTTCCTCTATTTTAATGCTATTGGTTAAGCGCCATGTACAAATGAAGAATCCTGGCTGCAGAGACGGCGTTTTGGAGTAACCGTTGCCTGACTACATTTGGCTTTTGAATGCACTTGATACAGGGTTTTGTCCCGAAACGTGCACGTCGTGCGAACACATTGATATATGAGCAATAGCTGGATTGGGATATTTTTGCCGTTGAGGAGATATACAGATAAGTGCCTTTTTTGACGGGGTTTTATGTTTTGGAAACCTTCGAATTGAATAAAAGAAGTTTGCCGCCTGGAGGGGGTTGGACTTTTGGTTCTGGCCCTCCCTCGGCACGCTCCGACAAAAAAATATACAAAAAGGGAAATATTATAAAATAACCTATTTAAAGTGTTGGGGAAGAGACGGAGGGGTTTATTATCGAGGGGATCTTTGCTTATGATTTAACATTTATCCTCTTGAGAAGGGTTTATATTATACTATCTCAAGGACAATGACATTTGAGGACCTGTTTCACGACCTCCGGCGATGCCCTCATTGTGGAGGGGCTGGTAGTTGGGACCGATGACCTGGAGGAACCGGGCATCAGTCTCTGCTGCTGGGCCAATAAGCCAGTAAAGCTACGCTCGAAGGCTGTCATTCTGATCTCGAGGCCAGATGACTCAGCAGCCACCAGCATGGGCACCAAAGGCTTCAGGCTGGATGCCAGCACCGTCAAGGGGGTGTCCTCGATAAGGATGGGCTCAGGAGACCGGGGTCAATCTCCTGATGCCGATGGTGTTTTCTCCTGCTGGGGCAGCTTGGAGGGCTGCTCCCAACCATCGCCCTTGGCATTGTGCTAGAGGCTCCGATGCCGGTAACCGTGGATCTTATCCCACAGTTCCAGTGTCATTACCCGATGATGCCACTGACAACCTTCGGCTCTTTGGGGGATGGCCTTCAGAAGACAATCCCCAGTCCAACACCCCGCAATGTCGAGGCTCAGAATGGGCACAGCCATCACACGAGGTCGAGGCCACCACAGCAGCCCCTAAGGGCACCAGCACCATAAGCGATGCATGGGCCAAAACGGAGGTCTTGCCAAACATGGACTCTGACTGCTTCTCAGGGTTCCTTCGTCCCTTGCTTGTCATTTGCTGACAGAGCCCACAGGTGGCGTCATCGTGGTCAACACTGCGGCACCAAAGGCAGCAGTCGTGCGGATCCGTGTGGGACATGGTATGCCTGCAGTGGTCGCACTGCTTAAACCTACTGGCTGATGACATAGTGCGAAGACGGCACCCGTGAGACCAAATTCAAAAGTCCCGGCCAGGGAGAGTGTGAGGTTTCCCATGCACCGAAGGAAATAACCCTGAAGGTACAAGATCAGAGAAAACTTCAGCACTGAGGCGGCAGAAGTCCTGGGGACACGAGAAGGCACTGGTACGAGTACTAGAGAAGGAAAAAATAGAATCAGGGAAAAAAAGATCAACCAACCTTTTCTGGGGTACAAACGAATGTCCAATGGGCTCCGTGGCAAAAAAGAAACTGAGGCAAGATGGCACCCTTGGGCAGGAAGGCAGTCACGCATGTGTGGTGGATCTTCCAAAGGCTTTCTTGAAAGCTGGGGAGAGGTTACCACATGGGCTCTATCAATGCAGACATCACCCATATGCGAGGACCGACTTCCTGCTTGTTCCTGGAGAAGAAACATCATCCAACCAGTTGAATAACTACAGCTACCTGCGTGCCACCACAACCAAGACTATGCCTTTGGCAGAAACCCTAAGCAAGTCTGAGTAGATAAGCTGCCTGGGATTCCAATCGGCCACCTCCAGCAGCATAGCCACAGCTGCCACCTCTGAACCAGACAGCACCTGCAACCACCTCATACAGGCCCTGAGGACAGCAACCTTGGGACAGGACTGGGATTTCTAGTTCTACAGATGCTCCTTGTGGCCTTGGGCAAGTCACTTAACCCTCCATTGCCTCAGGTACAGAAACATCGATTTTGAGCCCTTCAGGGACAAGGGAAATATATACATAGACACACACACACACAGAGTACCTGAATGTACACCACTTTGACTCATAGAAAAGCAGTATATAAGCCAAGCTAAATAAATAAATAAGAGCCTTATGCATCAGAAAGGTGGTTTCTGACACCTTAATGCTCTGCAGCAGAGGATCCTCGAGATTCAGATTCAGAGCTGCCAGGGACTGAATAATTAAGGCTGTGAGCTTCTCTTGGTGGAAAACCTGGATGATACGCGGGTCCTCCCCTAGAGGGAGAGGCCCTTCTTGCTGGTCATGTATCATGCCATCCTCCGCCTGCTCTGAAAGACTTTCCAACTGGTCCTCGGATGCTCAGACCCCTGATCTTCCTCTGGAGCCTCACCTTCAGAAGGAGCACCAATCTCTCAAACCCCCCAGGAGAGAGGCAGTACCCACTGCCTTCCTCCATTGAGCTGGTGCTAAAGTGACCCTCTGAGCTGGCTCCCCTAGGCTGTGCCTCTGTAGGTTGTGATAAGGAAGCTTATCATAGCTCAGGAAGGAGCTATAGTACAGGTGAAGTGACTCTGAACAAGCAACCTGTCAAGTCTGGTAGAAATAAGAAAACAGAATATTTCCATAAAAGACTACCAGTCCCAGAATGCACCAGGTTTCCAACAGCCATTAGAGGAGCTGAAGTGGGGAAACGTGTGTTCAATCAGGAGGGCTATGAGGTAATCCCCAAGCACTCATCTCCAAGGGCAGGGCCTGATTCAGCACAGCTGCGCTGTGCTAGGGTGGAGCATTCATCTAAGCAGAATAAAGGTAGAGTTTATTCTACAGAGAATCATCTTCATCATCTGGAGGATCAGCAGAAGCAGAAGCCAGAGCGGACAGACAGAGAGAGCAAGACACACTTTGGAAGAAAGAAGAGAAAAGCATTTGGGAAGTCTAAAGGAGTCCATAGCAGTACGTATACTGGGAGGCATTCCAAAGGCAAGCATACACCATTGGACTGGAGAAAGCCAGAGGAGTGGAGCTGCAAAGCCAGGAATCTCCAGACGGTACCTGTGAGGGAGACGGCTGCACTTGGAAGGGACCCTAAGACCCATGCCAGAAGGTATGTGAAGAGAGACCCAGTGTCCAGGGACCTGGATTGGAAGGCTGGACATAAAAACTGGACTACATACTGGCCAGGCTATTTAGAGAGGAACTCTAACAGCAATGGAAGCTCAGGTATGAACACTGATCTATGCCCTAGCTATACCCTTGAAAGACAGCAGGGAAACAAGTATTCTCCTGAGAGTGCTCCATTGAGAAATTCCTCTGTGCCAATCCATGATATTGAACCCATGATTGTTGAAGAAGGGGGAGAGTTTGTAGATGCAGGCTGTGAATACATGGATTGCTCTCTGTCTAAACTCCTGTGGTAAATTGCTGTTACAAAGTACAACAACCATCACAAAGAAATACAAACTTGTTCTTTAATCTACTCAGAAAAGCTCCTGAGTAGGATTTGAGCCACGCAGTAGAAAGTAAGCCAGCTAAGGGGTTTCAGCTGGGTAACTGCTAGCAATTGAGCCTTACCTAATTGCCTGGGAGCTCTGAGGGAACACTTCTGAGTCTATGTGTGAAGATATAAGAAGTTAACCTGAAAAGAACAGTTTTTCCCTACTTTGTGGGTTTTGTTTGTTGATTGAAGCACTGCTAAGAAAATATTAGCTAGAGCCTACAGAAAAGACCAGTTTGTTACCAACCAGGTCTTTATTCTTTGATTTGATTGCCTGACAAGTTCAACTGTTATTTTCCTGATTTTGTTTTTCTAAGTATAACACTGAAAGCAAGTATCCTGTTTTATGCGCTACCAAGTATATCTGTGTTGGGAGAAATAACCCCATAAATAAATATCTTATTGGCTTTACACTCAAGCAAGCACAACTAATTTATTGTGAACGGCTGAGTCAGGTATGAATGGACTACATTTCCCACAATCCCTTGCAAGTCAGATTAATATTTGCCTTTGCCAAGAGTGTGGACATTCTCACCCAGCGTCCCCGTCGACAAGGTATGCCTGGGGCATTGCTAAAATAAAGTCCAGTGAAAATGGAGAGTATCCTCCTCCTCACCAAAAGGGGTCAAGGAAAGCCCCCCCAGGCTCAGAAGCAACATCTTGCCTTGCTGCTGGTAACAAATGTCAGACCGCGCCAGAGACAAAATGGCCACGGTTCCCGCCAAAACTGCAGGAACCATTACCACCATATTCTCCGAGTTTACTGCCTTAGCCAACGAGGGCTCTTACGGCTCCTGCCACTATGGGCTGAATAGAGGATACCCCTGTCAGAACTGGTGATCCCTGAAGACTGCTCTCCACCACCCGATCCTTGGCCTCACAGGCCCTGCAGCAGGCTGCGGCCGACAGGCAACTCTGCCTGCTACTGCAGGCCACACAAATGGCTTTTCCTCCCGGGCATGCTGAATGTGGGAACAAGAACTGACGTGATCCTATGTGTGCCTCAGCCTCGAAATTGAAACCCCCACCAGGTGAAAAACTGAAACTTACCAAGCCACTGAGAACCGATCTGCTCCTAAGCAATGCTGCTGCAGCCAGCCATGAGAAATTTAAAACAGCAGGAGTTCAAATTGCCTCAATACCACTAAAGGTGCAAGAGACTACAGGGAATGGTCTGAAAGATGAGAAGCCTAAGGCCACTAAGCCCTGCTCCTTCCCAAGACCCTGCAGCCGACCAAACAGTGTTGGACCCTCGGGGCAGACCAAGCCACCATTAGCTCAAAGTATGAAACCAATCTGAAACCCCGATTCCAATTTTAGCAAAGGAATATTACCCCTAAGGGCAATTTTCCCTTTTTTTTTTTTTTTTTACATTCTCCGATATATAGGCTTTCCAGTGTAGCCCAGGCTACATGGAATTCTGTTCTATCTGCTGGAGGCTGAGGATACTGGCTTGAAGGGGGTAGCTCAGCCTTCTTAGTACTGTGACATCACCAAAAGCTAGCATGCTCAGTCTCCATCTGCTGGAAGGGGGACAGAACCCAGGAGTCTGGACTGGAGGGACGCTATGGAAGTGCACACCTCACCTGAAGTTTTTTGGAGCGATTTACTGAAAATGAGAATAAGGGCAAGCTTCCAGGTGCAAGAGGTCTGATCTCTGTCCATTTCACTGAGATATTACTTCTTGGTCAAGAGCATCTTAAACACATACTAGCCTATGTTTTCAGATCTCAAGTGTGTTTTGGGATCAATAACTTTCTTTGATTATTGTGTTATCTTACCCATGGAAAAAAGGGGAGAGCACTCAAATGACTAACATTGTTGTCAACATCTCAGTATTGACTGATTTTCAGATCTCTCCAATGCTCTAGTCTTGAGCTTTTCTTAAATAAATACAATGTAAATATAAAAAATAAAAGCAGCTCAATGTTTTGGTCCGGTGCAATTTGGGAGATTGCCAAGAGAGAATGCATGCTGTCTAGAATTCTTCCATGCTTTACAGTAACTCACTGAATGATTTACCTTTGCTATGGCATCCCACAGGATATGGGGAATAGACGTTCAGCATGCTCAGCTTCTGAGTCAGCTCCTGGTGCGCCTTCATGTACCAGCTGAGCTCCTTCTCAAGCATTTGCACCCTGCCCTCATACTGTTGCTTGCTCCCAGAAAGCCCTTCACTCATTTGTTCTGTAATAATAATACAAATGAAACCTGAAGGAAAAAAAATACTAGTCTTCTGGCCAAAAAGTAGGCTATCTATTCCCAGTTTACATTAGAGGAACTAGCTTAAGCTGAAGACCAGAGCAAGCAGAAAGTGCTAGCAAAGAAAACAGCAGCAAGATATTCTTATAAAAACTCATGCACCACAGACACCTGCTTTCTCTCTACTCTAGTTAATATAATCTGTATCTACGATCCCTGGTTACCTCTCTCTGATCTTCATCCGCAGGTAAATGCATTCTGTGGTAGAACACTTGCCTGCCCTCTTTCCCTTCTTACCCCAGTCAATTAATTCCTTTGTTTCTCTCAATCCTTCTGGTTCTAGTTTCCAGATGGATACTTCGTGGCTTTTACCTGCTTCCTTTCCTTTTTCCTTACAGTCTTCAGTTTCACATAATGTCCCTTCTTCTCATATAAATTAAATATATGGCTCTCTCTGGAGTGAAGGAATAGCCTAGTGGTTAGAGCAACAGCCTAGTACCCAAGAGATTTGGATTTGATTCCCACTGGCACTCCTTATGACCTTCAGCAAGTCACTTTACCCTCTAATGCCTCGGAAGAAAAGGCCTGGCAATCTACTTGCCAAGAAAACCAAGGGGCTGCTGGGTTGCCAGGAGTCAGCACTGACTTTATGACCCTCCCTCATCCTCCCCCCTCCCTAAACTACACATGCAAAGACCAACCCGTTCATTGTGGTTTCCAGTTTCACATAGATAATCTTGCAGTTAAAATAAAATAACGTATGGTTAATATATTCCATACTATTCCATCCTTACTCCTGATTATAAACTAAAAAAAATTAATCTCGTCTTCTGCTCCATAATGAATGTCAACACTTAAATTTAATGTCTTTTGCTTTTCCTGTTACAAAGTAATTAAGAACGTGATCTCTATTTTGTCAATAACTAATCACCCCATTTTACCTCTGAAAAATGTGTTTCCAGATCTTGCTAGACCAGTCCAGACAAGTGGGTAGTGTCTCCCTGCCAGCAGATATTAGAGACAGAGAAAGTACCAGAAGATTGACTGACTCAGCCCTAGTAACTATAGAGCTGCAATCTCACCTGCTTCTCCTCTCATCAAGAAACATTAGCTGCATTTAGCTGCTTTGTACATAGTTGCTTTTTGTACATAGTTTTATTATTATGTTCTCTGTTTATGAAACCTGTTTAATGTATACCCAGTTCATTGTCCTGTTCATTGTAAGCACTGATCAATTTTTGTGACGTGTAGTTTCTGTTCATTGTAAACCGCACTGATGTCAAATAGCGCGGTATAAAAGAAACTGTAAATAAATAAATAAATAAATAAATATAGCCTTACCCCTACGGATCGCCTTCAGTATTTCTCTGTCTCCAGCAGATGATGGTTGCATGTTCCTGCTTCTCTCTGAGTTGTTAGATTTTTGAAGAATTTCTACAACACATAGCTTCAGGGCATACATGAAGTGTCCCTCTGGAGCTACCAACTATTTCTACTGGTAGAAGCTACTGGTCAGGAGGACTAGTTAGCGTCCCTGTAAGGGGGATTAGTTCCTGGTCCCTTGACCTGTTGAGCCTGGCACAAGGGGAGCCCTTCCTTGCTTCGCTAGCAAAGCAGCAAGCAGTCCATTCCGTTTTTCAAGTGTAAAAAAACCCAACCAAACAAAACAAACAAACAAGAAAATACTCAATTTGAATGGCAATTACAAATCTTCTAACCTGTTGGCACTTGTGCTGTGAGGCTAAGCGTTTCACTACCGTTTCTTCAGGGGATCTATATTCACTGAAAAACGCCACTTGAAAGAGCGGGACGAAGGAAGTTTGAAAAGTATTCACACTGCTCTTATGTAATTGAAACAAGACGTGTGCAGCATCGTTTATATTTCTTCGAAATAACAGTGAATATAGATCCCCTGAAGAAATGGTAGTGAAACGCGACGGGGGCGCCTGAGGAAGGCGTTGGGTTCAGAGCGCGTGATGGGAATGCTTTGAAGAACATTTAAATATAAGCTAAGTGTTTGCTGAAGTTTGAAGATAACATCAGTAGAGTTAAGATTAAAGCTTATATGGCATAATATTATGGAATGAGAAAAGAGCTCCATCCGTTTTCTTAATCACTTAAAAAAGTTCGCTGAAGGTCGTTGATGCTAAGAGGTACTGGTATTAGACATGTTATAAGTCTGAAAAAGAGTGCCAAAAAAGTCTGAGACCTTCAACGATAGTAAGAATGAAGATATATGTTTTAGAATAACCACAAGGGACAATAGAAGATTTTGGTTCCGTATTGATACAATTGAGCATTTGAGTTAATTTTTGCATTGTTAATTTCTCAGAGAAAGACCAGGATTTTAGTGCCTACCTCAACAAGCATGGGGGCATGAAATGTCAGGGTGTGGCCAAAGAGATGACTCTTCTCTTACCTTGGGCCGAGCAGCACTTACAGGCCCTTTCAGCGCAGCACATCGTGGGGGTGGACAATGTTCGAGCAGACTTCCTCAGTTGCCACACCCTTGATCCCGGTGAATGGGAGCTTGCGCCCTGGGCCTTCTCTAGGATAGTCGCCACATGGGGTGCACCCAGCTTATTTGATGGCGACGGCAGCAAATGCCAAGACTCAGACCTTCTTCAGCTGCAGAAGAGAATGGGGGTCACATGGGCTGGACACGTTGTGCCAGGTCTGGCCTCTCAATGGCTTGCTGTATCCCCACTATGGCCGCTGATTGGACACGCTCTCCGCCACATCGAGGCCCATCCCGGGCAGGAGGTCCTGTTTGCACGTGATTGGCCACGGTGCCCATGGTATGTGGCTCTGATATGGCTCTTACAAGCCAATCCACTGGTGCTCTGGTCCCAGCAGGGACTGATATGGCAAGGCCCCGTACTGATGGACAACTCAGCTCCCTACTCGCTTACGGTCTGTCTCTTAAGAGGCACCACCTATTCTGGAAAAGCTATTCCCATAGGGTGGTAGCCACCCTGTTTAAAGCATGCTGCTCCTCCACCTCCCTGGCATATGCCAGGGTATGGCACCTGTTCAAATCTTGGTGTGCCTTGGCGAGTGCAAGTCCCGGAGATATTGGCCTTTCTAACGGATGGTTTCAACAAGAGCCTCTCCCTCGGTTCCCTCCGGGTACAGGTTTCTGCTCTAACCTGTTTCAGAGGGCCCATAGCAGACTGTTAGATTACTTCACATGTCAGTCGTTTCCTGCGGGGGATACGGATGCTGCATCCGCTAATCCACCCATTGGTCCCTGCCTGGGATCTCTCCTTGGTACTCAGCCTCATGAGGCCACCCTTTGAGTCCTTGAAATGGGCAACCCTTCAAGATCTGTCGTGTAAGGCTGCCTTTCTCGTAGCCATCACCTCAGCACGGCGGGTGTCGGAGCTACAGGCGCTCTCCTGTCAGGAGCCCTTTCTCTCCTTTTCCCCGGAGTGAGTGTCTCTTTGGCCTGTTCCCTCCTTCCTGCCGAAGGTGCTCATGGCCTTCCATGTGAATCAGACCATCTCGCATCCTGCCTTCTCTAAGGATCAGTGCGCGGGTGTGAATGGCACCCTTCGAGCGTTAGTTATTTGGAGAGTCCTCCGGCGCTACCTGCAGTTTACTAATTCCTTCTGGAAATGAGATCACCTCTTTGTATTCTTTGCAGGGCCGCGGAAAGGCCTTGCAGCCTCTAAGGCTACCACTGTGCGCTGGATTTGGCGCACTATTTATTTATTTTTTTATTTAACATTTTTTATATACCGCACTATTCATCATCAGTGCGGTTTACATTGAACAACGATATACCTGTCAATACATGACTGATCTAGGTTTACAGATAACAGGGAAGATAAACTGGGTGTGAACTGGGGAGAACTATCTACATAATTATATATAAATAAATATATATACATTGAGTAGGTTACATCAAGTGAACCTATTGAATCCGCTTACATTCTCCATGGAAAACCAGTGCCCCCTGGGCTTCGGGCTCATTCCACACGAGCGCAGGTGACCTTTTGGGCTGAATAGTCCTTGATGTCCCCCCTAGACATCTGCAGGGCGGCCACCTGGTCCTCCCTATCTAACTTTGCGCACCATCATCACCTCAATTTGCAGGCATGGGAGGCAGCGCGGTTTGGAGCCACGGTCATGGAGGCAGTTGTCTCGTCCCACCCAAGGGTGGAATAGCTATGATATTGCCCACTTATCTGGACTGGTCTAGCAGGATGATCTGGAAGGAGAAATTTTGCTTAAAGTAAATTTCCTTTCCTGGAAGTCTGGTAGACCAGTCCAGGACCCTCTCGCTCTCGGACAGCCTTCTGGGCAAAGCCTTATTCAGAATTCCAGCTTAACTTCTCGTCTCGCCTCTTGCTTCTGCGGGGCAGGTTGTACATAGTTGTGTCAATGGCGCCTCTAGGTTACTCTCTTGTTGCACCATTGTGCATATGTGATGTTCCCTGAACAGGCTCTTCTGCTTTGTGAACGTATGGTGAAGGCGGCCCCTAGGGGGTAAGGCTACAGGGTACCAGGGCTGAGTCAATCAATCTTCTGGTACTTTCTCTGTCTCCAACATCTGCTGGCAGGAGGACACTACCCACTTGTCTGGACTGGTCTAGCAGGCTTCCAGGAAAGGAAATTTACGGTAAGCAAAATTTCTCCAAATGAGGCTTAACAACCCTGCTTAAACTATACTCTCAACCTTGGTGTCAATATTCAAAAGCTTTGTACAGTTAACTTCAGGAGTTAATCAAACAGAGGGGTGGTTAGTAACATGCGTTAAAGGCATAATGTGTGTTTCTGCCAAATAATTCATGTTAAAAGGCAAGAGTGTCCCTTAATGCACATTTTTAGCACGAGTTAAATAATGTGATGCAAAACATGTAAATGCAAGAAAAGCAGCTCACTCTTATGCAAAATGAATAATGCAGCTTGAGTTAAATCTGATATTTAAGCTGGTATTATCTTTATTCCCTGGGAATATTGGGCTGCTAACACCAGCCTGATGCTCTTGAGAGCCTCTTTAACGGGCCAGTGCTGGGAGACTTGTACCCCTTCCTGATCCAAGTTCCTGCCCCTCCCCCGAATCTTCCCTCCAACATGAATGCCCCTCATCCTGAGACTTACCAGGGGTTTTCTCTGGTGACTAGTGGTGGGAGCAGGAGCTTCAAAATGGTGTCAAAATCTCCCTAGCAGTAGTCTAATGGGATGGTCATATGCTAGCACAAAGAAATAAAGATCTGGAAGAAAAAGATGAATAATGCAGGACAAAGGGGAGCAAACACCTTGCTGGTTACCTTGACATTGCTGCAGCAAGACCTGCAGATTCTTTTCATGTTCCTTTTGCTGTAGCATTAACTGACGGTCGACCTCAAGTTGCTGACGTTCCACTGCTGCTTCCAGCCAGTATACCAGGCGCTGCATCTCCTCCAGCTGCATCTCCAGTTCTGCAAAGGCCATCTGTTGCTTATGTTCCTCCTCCCGCAGTGTTACCACCTGCCAAAGGCAACACTTCACTCAGTGATAATTCTTCTCTACCACGTATACCGAGTACTGGAGCACTGTGCAAACTTTTCCAGGTGTACAATGTCTATCACTTCTTCTTTTCGTCTTAACAGTATGGTTTATTTATAGAATATCAGTATATACAGCACTGTACAAGGTAAAGTTCATGCTGTGCATATACCAAAGTGATAACGATTTTATTGCACACTGCCTGCTGTCCACTCGATCCTTACAAGAATAAAAAGAGGGCATAGATGGGAGTGGACATTAGATCTCGATGTTCTGGGTTGCATAAAGGCATGACTCAGCCATCCCATGCATGTCCTCACTCTGAGGGAAGGGGTGTTCATAGCATTACACTAATCAGGAGCAAAGGTCACATCCTGTATCTTTGTGTCTGTGACACTGCTCATGATACTTAACGAAGCTGTGATGCTTTGTTTACCTAAACATCTGAAGAATTAAGCAGCACAACAGCCTAGGGTAAGGGAGACCACTATGTGAATTTACCATGGCGCACAGGTAGGAAATGCAAAAAGGTTCTATGCTTTTTTTATGTTTAAACCTTATTTTTATTAGAACAATTTTTCCTTCTAATTTACAGACATAACACAAGTTTTCACAATATAGTGAACTTTTCACAGACAGCAAAGTCTGGTACAGTGAG
Organism: Ichthyophis bannanicus; assembly: GCA_033557465.1. Lineage (NCBI taxonomy): Eukaryota > Metazoa > Chordata > Amphibia > Gymnophiona > Ichthyophiidae > Ichthyophis > Ichthyophis bannanicus. The sequence goes on from CM066034.1 coordinate 586,128,918, forward strand.
ATAAATCAAATTAGCTGAGCAACCTCAGAGATTGAATCTGAATGGACAAAGGTCAATATACAATCAATAGCATGACCACTATATTGGTAGCACCCCCGCAGTCTAACAATCTCACAGACTTCTGCTGTACATGCTCACTCAACCGGGAGGCATATTGAGTGAAAGGGACCCAAATTTCTTCAAACTGCATGGTTCACGAACGAGACATAGCTGCAAATTTTTACATTCATTACTATTCCATATTTTCCTCCACCAGGTACTCATCCCCAAGGGATGTGCAGATTTCCTATTAGCTGCTATAGCCAATCTACTCACCAGTATCAAGTTAATAAACCACCCCCTCATGCTGTATCATAATAACATACTAAATGACGGCAGATAAAGACCACTATGGTCCATCTAGTTTGCCCAGTAAGATGGCAAGAGTAGGTGCACCTGCCGCTTTGTGCAGGCCACCCCTCCCCATGTCTTTGTTTAGGGGTGAACCCACCACTCCATGTAGGACAGCCCTATTTGTTAAGAAATTGGATAGTGGTGGCATAGCTTTGGTACGTCCCGCTTGTCTGGACTGGTCTAGCAGGATGATATGGGAGGTGACATTATCAGCAGGTATCTCCAAAATAAACCCCAAGAGCAAACGTGAATATTCCATAAGTAATACAATTTTTACAATCCACGTGCTGCTAGTACACAGCATTTGTCAGAAAGGATTTATTCTTTGGCAGTCCCACCAGATATGCTTAAAAGTATCCTAGGCTCCCTAACTTCTCCAGCAGTACTCCGAAGTACCTGGTCTCATTTTGCTCAGTTGCTAAGGGGTCACGTAAGATCTGAACAGCACTTTATACTGTGGATCTAAGTGCAGCATAAATCTTGAGCTCTTACAGAAACTCCTCTATATATTCTGCCAGATTTCGTCTGACCAATTACGGCCCAATTTGGCTTTCCACTTCATCTAGTAATACAGCTTAGCCTGTGCAGGTCCTAGCCCTATGGCTTTATTAAAATGGGAAGGGAGGTCCTGGTGTCTGCAAACTCTATAGAAAACGTCTTCCACTGGATTAAGGGGAGCCAAACATCCCACCTGTATTGGTGGAAGAAATGCTATAACTGGAGCCATGGGAAGACAGGGACAGTCCAGCCCTGTACTTTTGCCTCAAGTTGCTGTTTAGAGCTAAAGGCAGTGTTTTCTAAAAGTCAATAATTCTTGTTAAACCAGTATGTTGTGCCTATAAAAAAAAAAAAACCACACACAAAAAAAAAAACAAGCTGGAGTTCTACAGCCCGGGGGAAATCACAAATTTAGTACAGGGCATAATGATGAACACTTTTTCTTCACTCCCAACCCGCCCAGAACCTCCCACCAGCTGTAAAACACTGGGCTCACAAAAGGATGAGATAGTAACTCCTCTTGGAGCTGCTCCCCTTCAAGAACAGGAAAAACCCAAGTTCATTAGAGCCTCCACTATCCAGGCTACTTACATAACAAAACCACTTCACCCACAGTTGAGAGGCCAGGTAATAATCCTTAAAAATGGGTACAGAGAGACCCCCTCCCCCTGCCTCCTAAACCTTAGTAAATACTTTCAGCTTCACCCTATGTCTGTGGTCAGCCCATAAAAATGAAGTAATTAATCTATTTAGGGTCCTAAAAACTAAAGGTATACAAGCATGGCAACATAGTAAATAAAAATAAGACCGGGCAAAATATTAATTTTTATTGCATTAATCCCAGTTATCAACAAAGAGGGTAGACTCCTCCATCTACCCAAATCTCCCCTAATCTGTACTAAGATAGGAGAGTAATGAAGATCATATAAATCTATCAAATTATTAGGGACAGTAATGCCCAAATATCTAAACACAGCAAAGTTCCACTGAAATGGATAAAGTTTACTATGATCTATAAGAGACCTTGAGAAATTTATAAACCAGTCCAAACCCTGGAGAATTAGGAAGGATGACCTTTATTGCTAATTCAGAAGCCACTGGCCCGACACAGGCCATGTTTCGCTGCCTTCATCAGGGGCAAAAATGGCTTTAAAATCTTGTGTTAATTGTAAACTTTTTGTATCTGCTAGGTCACCCGCAAGATCTTTAAGGCTTCCAATTGAGGTATGTTAGTATAAAGGGATTCTATATCAAGTGTGACTAGAATAATATCTGAGTTAATTCCTTGTACTGAGGAAAGGATCTGAATAACATGAGAAGAATCACGGACATAAGACATGCCCTCTGGAAAGGGGGCGGTCGGGAATCCTCCAGGACAAGGAACCTTCAAAAAGACAATCAATGGTACCAAGAACAGAATCAGGAACAAACATATGGACAATACAATCAGTACAATCAATACAGAGGTCGGGGGCGAGGTCGGGGCCGTGGGAGAGGCCGCAGGGGGTCGGAGAGGTCAATAGAGAGAAAACATTAGAAATGGATGTAGTTAGTAATGTTATCAATATATCTAAATATAAGCTCACTCCCGCTGAACAATCACTTTTAGAAAAAGGTCTTTCATTTGTGCCGGTCAGAAAGTATGATCCGTTCGAAACGCAAATAGATCTATATAAATTCTTTCGAAAAATTAAGATAAGACAGTTCTTTAACAATCAAGAAGCATCTAATGATCCATCTATTGTTAAAAAGAAGTCGGTTTGGAATCCTCCTCCAAATATAGACCCTATTATTACTGCTTATGAAAAGGTTGTTTTGAAAGACATTGATGCAATAAATACAAAGAACACATTACCTTACAATAACCTTACAATTAAGGAAAAGGAAGAAATAAAATCTTTACAAAGGAATACTAATATTATCATAAAACCAGCTGACAAAGGTGGTGCGATTGTTGTTTTAGATAAAGAAGTGTATATTAATGAAGTTCAGAGGCAATTGAAGGATACTACATTTTATACTCGGTTGCAGGATGACCCCACGGAATCTTTAAAGAGATCTATAGATAATTTAGTGTTGATAGCTTTTGAATTCGGACATCTCACGGCAAAAGAAAAGGCTTTTCTCACAGTGGATTTTCCAGTTATTCCCACGATTTATATAAACCCGAAAATACACAAAAGTTTAACTCATCCCCCGGGTCGACCTATAGTATCCGCCATTGGATCCTTATTAGAACCTATTTCGCAGTTAATGGATATATTATTGCGTCCCTTTGTTCAGGGGATGTGGTCTTATGTCTGTGATTCTTCTAATGTTATTCAGATCCTTTCCTCAATACAAGGAATTAACTCAGATATTATTCTAGTCACACTTGATATAGAATCCCTTTATACTAATATACCTCAATTGGAAGCCTTAAAGATCTTGCGGGTGACCTAGCAGATACAAAAAGTTTACAATTAACACAAGATTTTAAAGCCATTTTTGCCCCTGATGAAGGCAGCGAAACACGGCCTGTGTCGGGCCAATGGCTTCTGAATTAGCAATAAAGGTCATCCTTCCTAATTCTCCACGGTTTGGACTGGTTTGTACTATTTTACGTGGTGTACGTACTTGAGAAATTTATATACATCAATTAAATTTGTTTAATTTATATCCTGCTATCGCACTATATAAGCAGTACTCCCTCATGAACAATGGTAGAGAGGTCAATGGCCTCTCAGTGAAAAATAAGGTATCATCTGCATACAGCGCAACCTTATAAACCTCACCTATCTGGCCACATGGCTCCAAGGCCTAGGCAAAAATAAGAGGGGATAGTGGCAGCCATGCCTCATTCCTCGCTCCAGTGAGAACCTTGTTGTCAAGCTCTCATCGATTCTCAGTCTTGCTAAAGGTCTGTTCATCAGTGCTTCAATGGCACTGATGAATCAGTTCCCTAGGTTAAAACAGCACACTTGGCAGAAAAGATACCACCACCACACCCTATCAGAGGTCTTCAGAACATCAAGTGCCAATAAAGCCACCTTATGAGAGGACAGGCTCTACAAAATGTTAACTCACAAGATGTTATCAGAGCCATTCCTTCCAGAAATAAAACCTGTCTGGTATCCATAGACTAAGCACTTAATCACCCCCTCTAACCGTCTGGCCAGAATCTTATCATCAGTGTTAATGAGGGAAATGGGCCTATATGAGTTGCACAATTGCGGATCTTTTCCCGGTTTGGGGATAACCAACACATTTGTCTGTTTAAATATGTCTGGAAGCCAAGGACCCCATCAAATTTTGGAACATTAAGGATTCCAACACAGGTCAAAATGTTTTATAGAATTCTGCAGGGAAACCATTGAGTCTTAAACTCGAGCTTGGGGCATCTATCTGGTTCTTAAGATCTTCCTCAACCCTAGGGAGCTGAACTCTTCTAAGAAAATAATCGATCTGTTGATCAGTGCTATGGAAGTCTGATCCATAAAGGCCTGTATAAAATTTCAAAAACTTTTTTTTCTGATGTTGTAGTCTAACCCCCTCCCCTCATATAGTATTTTTGACCCAACCATTTAATTTGCAATTTCACTGCTTCTACCAGTAAAGCATTTAATTCACCTCGAGGAGTAAGAAACGTTTGGGTGGTAGTCTCCTACTAATTAAGTTTATGAGCCCTCTCAGTACTCGCCAAAACGAGGACTTTGATATCTTTACTCTTTGGGCCCTCACTTTCTTTCTATGGGAGCCCAGCTCAACAAGCCTACCTCTAATGACCACTTTCAGAGTTTCCCATAAAATGGTATTTTGCACTCCTCATTGTCATTCTGGGATAAAAATTCTCAAATAGCTTGGTCTACTTCCTGGGCACATAGCTTCTCCCTCAATACTGTAGTATTAATCACCCATGATCTTTTCTGGGAATGAGAGCTACCCATACCTTGCAACACAATATTAACAAGTGCATGATCAGACCAGGTAATCAAGTCAATAGCTAATTCTGCCCCAGAAGGACCGAGATTTTGGGAAAGTAGAAAAAAACAAATCCATGAATATGAGTGCAAGAGTAGCACATATAGTCTTGGTGGTTAAGATGCTGAAGCCTCCAAATATCTACCAGTCCATAATCCCCACCATTCTCACGGAGGGTGGTCTTAGACAGGTCACTGTTACTTCTGACTTCTCCTATCCTGTTCCTAGAATTGGGCATAACCATATTTAAAATCCCCCCTCCCCACAATAATTGGGGCTAAGGAAAAGCTGCAAGCTACAAATGCATTAGTAGGGCAGCAGTGGGCTTCAGAACCACTGCAGCCAGCAAGAAATGTGCCCCAGCTCAGAGCAATGGGGCTAAGAAGGTGGGGCATGCAAATCAGGAAAGAAAACACATGCAATGAGATTAGTCTGTGCTATGCCCCTAACTGTGGGAGATAGGGTGCAAATGTGGCATCTGAAAATGTAGAGGGCCTTGTATGGGATTAGGCAGAGTGTTCACAGTGTCCATTATGTCAGACTGTATATGAGCCCCTCTCACCCTGAGGCGCCCAGGGTGCCTGTTCATCTAAGCTGCGGAAACAGTACAAGGCTTCTGATATGTGGGAAGGGAATCTCCTCCAAGTTACTCTTCTCATATGGCTTGAACAGCATCACAGCCATTATGATGTGTAACCCCCATGTGGAGAAAAGGGGGTTACTACAACCAGGGGGTCTGGAGGCCAAGCATACATGTTCTAGGCAGCCTGCCAGCCAGCACCTCTACCACATGGGGTCCATAGGGCCAAGAAGCACCCCCATGGCCTACCATATAGGACACCCACCTCCTCTGGGCCGACATCTTCAAAGGGAGGTTCCAGGCAGTCCACCCACATAGGGCACCCATGCTCTTCCTCACTGGGAAGAATGCTGGGGGAACACTGGAATGCAACCCACACACCCCCATGGAGGTGACCAAACCCAATCAGCCCCCAGACTGAGCACCCCAGCTATAACAGAACCAAAGGCCCATAGGAGCTCTCCAGTCCATGGAATACCTCATTCTCTGGAATACCTCATTCCCTGGGCATGGGGATCAGGGATGGGGACACTGATAAGTGAGCTCCAACAAGCAGCTCATGTTCAGTGCTAGAAATGTTAAGAGCTGCTCAGAACTGGTAGCCATATCATCCCTTGGTCAAGGTAAGGGGCCATCTGTTCACAGAAACATGACCTATGGCAGTGGCATGCCCCCCCCCCCACAGGTGTATGTGTTTCCTCATGCAGGGGAAGTAGGGTCAGATGGCACCTTTTGATGTCACACCGTCATGTTGCCTGTATGTGAAATACCTAATTTGGATGCCCCCCTCCCCCAAATGTACTCTGCTGGCTCCAACTCTGGCTATGTGGCCAGTTCTGGCTGAAGCACACAGGCCCTATGTCCTGACACCTTCACAGCACACAACATCAACAGCCCTCTGACAACTATCCAGTGCATATGCAAACATGAACAGCAATCAGTCAAGACAGCTGTTGATATTTCTGTCAATGTTTGCCCACCATTGTCTCAGTAGGATCGCTCCTGACCTTCAGACTCTGGTTTTGTGGTCATCAAGCTGTTGTAGCCCAGTGCCATGGCAGCTGCATCATAAAGCCCCTCCAAACAGGTGGCCTAGGAAGGTGCCTAGGTACTTTGCTAATGCCACTTATTTACTCTATTTTTCCTTACGTGTTTATCCTTCTTCTGCCCTTTATATTTCCTAATGGTCGGTTACGAACTGTGTGTTCAGAACGCGCTAGCAAAGCGGGTACACCTACTGCCTGGTCAGAGGCAGACAATAGACGCACTGGCCCTAGTGGCATCTTTGTGCTGCTTGCGTGCAACTAGTGCAACTGCCTCAACCACACGCCACATCATTGTGCACTCTTGTCCTTAAGCCCGCCTACTCATGTAGTGCTTGGGTAGCATGGACATTTTGCAACAGTCGCCTTTTGGCTGCACACTCCCTGCTAACACGTGACCAAAACACACGTTATCCCCACATTAAACCCTATGCTCCTGGTTAGCGCACTTTAGTAAACATGCCTTAGAGGGGTCTCAAACTCAAATTGCTTTGAGGGCCAAATGAGGACTTGTAGAGTAACCCGGGGGCCGCACAAGACCCAGGCCTCATTTGCATAAGGGCATCATTTGCATAAGGGCATCATTTGCATAAATATTTGCATAATGTTACCATACACTAACTTTTAGTAAACATGCAGAACATACACCATCACCAAACAAGGAATCACAATTTAGAAACAGGAAGACAATTAAACTGGGAACCCCAAAAGCCAAACTTAGAATGTACAACACTGTAGAAATAAAACTATAAATTGATTTCCTCTTGTATTAAATAAAGTGCAGACGTTAAAGATGCACATTTCCAAGAGCTGACATATTTCAGTTAATAAATTCAAAATAAAGAGATATTTTTCTACCTTTTGTGCATTTTTTTTCAGTTGCAATTGTTCCAGCCACTTTCTTCTGGTTTCTTCGTGTCTTCTGCTAACGCTCCATTGTCTGCTGTCCATTTGTCCTTTCTTCTTTCCTAGTTTTTTTCCATTCTCTCTACATCTGCTTTAACATACTAATCATTCTCCTTTTGCTCTTTCCTCATTCCTATTTCATCCACTCAAATTTTACCCCTCCATCCTCAATCCCCACTTACTCTCCCAATACCCGGCCAATTGTAGATTTTTTATCCCTCCCACGCAAAATATTTTTCCCCTCTCCATTTTACTCTCCAAGCCCCATCCCATTCTAATCCTCCCCCAACATCAGCTCCCTTCTAGTTCCAGCCTCACCCAGCATCCATTCCCTTCTAGTCCCTGCATCAGCCCATTTCCAGTCCTAGCCCCCCATCAGCCCTTTTCCAGTCCTAGCAACCCCCCAACCCAATACCAGTCCTAGCCCCCCCCCATCAACCCACTTCCAGTCAGCCCCCCATAGGCCATTGCCAGTCCTAACCCCCCCCCTCCAAGTGAGGAAATGCACGCATAGTTGGCTATTCAACACACACACACATTTTCCCAAGAAAATCAACTCAGACTTCCACACCCTTCCCTGTCCCTTTTAATTAGAATAGGACTTGGTGCCTTGTTTTAATTGTTATCTAAATGTGCTGCAAAATGTGGTTTATGTTTGAGATGAAATTAGGGGACACCCGGCTTTTCTTTCTTTTATGCCCAGACTCAGAGTCCTTTTAGCAGCAATAATGAGAGAAAAAAAAGACAATAAGCAGGCAGCGCGCGAGCTCAGGCACTTCCCCGGCTCTCCCCACTAGAGAAGGGGCTCGCGACTGGGGCAGCTGTGTGCCCCGAGCTGGCGTGACGTCAGGGGGATCGCGTGCCCCTGGAAGTTTTGCAGAGCGGCAGGTGCCTCCTGGGGAGCACTGCGGGGTTTGCACGCGCCGCCCGCCCTGCAGCAGCCTCACCTCATCGATCAACAGCCCACGGCAAGGTTTTTCCTTGCGCTCTCGCTGCACGCGCGGGGCTTTAGGTGAAAGAAGACGGGGAGCGTGGAGGCAGGTTGCGAAAGGTAAGTGTACAACGGCTGACAGTTGGAGGGGTTCTTGTTCGTTCTTTTGCACTAGTTGGTAGTAGAACTTCGCTTCGGTGACTTAACTTTATTCGGCGCGGGAAGGGGCTGCGGGACAGTTGATTCTGCCGCTGCCAGGCAGCAGCAGCAGAAGCCGGGTTTTTTTTTTTTTTGGCCTCTGCATCGCGGGCCGCACAAAGGTCTCTCGCGGGCCGCATGCGGCCCGCGGGCCGCATGTTTGAGACCCCTGCCTTAGACTGTAAGACAGTATTGTTATTTTTTTGCTACTTTCATTTATTTCTATTTTATTTTATTTTACCTTATTGTTCTATTGTACTTACTGTATTTAACTGCTTTTATGGTTTATTACTTAGTTGGTATCTATCTTGTTTACCAAAGATGTGTTGCTGTGTAAAATTACACCTATTTTTTTTACCATGTATGTTTTATTGTATTGTTTAAAAAGGTATATTTTAGAAAGGATATGGAGAGGGGAATTCCAATGTCCATCTCTGGTTGTAGAGAATTAGGACAGTAGTTTATAAAGAGGTTCTGCCAAATGTAGAACCCCTTGTAAAATAGGTGCAGGACTGAATGGATATGCCTCTCCATGTCTGGCAGAAGCAGCGATTTTAAGAAGTTGCACAGGGTCAAAAAGAATCCCATAGAATTCCCCGCTCACATGTGCATGGGAGCAGCCTCATAGAATTGCTGCTCCTGCGATGCAGGCATAAGCGATCCAGCACCACATACTCCTATCAGTGCACACCTCCCGTGATGAATCCTGGACACTACCCTCTGCCCTATCCCCCACAGCACATTGACCAGGACACCTTCCCCATAGCAGAAGGTCCAATCACAAGAGGAGGCCCATAACCTTGCAGAAGGCCCTATCATTCATGCCCCCAAGGGTCCCCCCCCAACAAATAAACCACTCACCCTCCACCTCCATGATCTACAACCCCAAGCTTGCTGGGTGGGAGGAGGGGGGTGTCACTGGTAGTAGAAGAGATGTGCACTCGCTCCTGCTCAGCATATGGTGGGATCCAAAATGACAGTACTTTGCAGTACTAAGAACTTACTGCTAGGAGTCATCAACACCATTTTGGATCCCATCATGTTATGAGCAGGCACTGATGCTCAATGAACCCTCCCCCCCCCAGTAAGTCCAGGGTTGGGAATCTGGGGCTTGAGGATGGGCAATCTGCCAGGAGGGCCTCTGTGGGAGAGTGTATTTGTTGGGCAGTACAGTCAGGCCTTCTGCCATGGGGTTGGGGCTTGGCCAATGGGTTGTGGGGGTTGTGGGGGGGTACGGGAGTTGGTAGTGTCAAGAGTCGAGGCGCTGATTGGAAAAGGGTACACTCAATCTTGGTATTGACAGCTGCTCCTGTTACACATGCCTAGGGGCAGGTGTAAATGGTGATGTCCATAACTTGCTAGCGAGACATGGATTCAGTATATGAATGGAGAATCCATGTCTTCATTGTAGGCTCACCCTGACTATTCCTCCTCCCCACCACTCACCCAGGGGATTTAAACATGGTGAGCATTCCATCTGAAAACTCCCAGTTCTAAAATGCTGCCTATTAGATGTAGGAATGTTTCTGAAATAAAAAGTAAATACATAAAGGGGGTTATTATGCATGTTTCATTGTAATCTGCTTATACTTTTAGATAATGCAAACTATAGATACGTTTAAATAGATCAATAAATAAAAGAAGCTCTTTCCTTCCAGTTCCTTGGGCTTCTTTCCTCTGGACCGCCCTGCCTCAGATGAAAAAATGAATCTCTCTTTTTCTTTGACCCTTAGGGGCTTTTTTACTTAAAGTGCGTTAAGCAGTTAATGTGTATTTTTGCATATGATAACCATGGCAATTGTTTAGGATGCAGAATGGGTGAAATGGGAGTGGAGAGTAGGCCTGGTGAGCACAGTGCAGTTAGCATTAGCTGATATCATGCACTATCAATGCTACCATTAGTGCTGGTGCATCTAATGCCACCTCAACAGATGGAGCTAAATGCACCTGCAGTAACAGTGCAATGCTCCCAACAGATATCACGCAGGTCATGTACTTAACATGTTCGTTTTTGCATTAAACATGCATTAGGTACAAAAACCTAATGCACTTTAGTAAAAGGGTCCCTTTAAACAAGGTTTGGTGCTTTAGGAAGATCCTCAGTAATTTAACACCATATCATACTTTTCCTGGGAAGGATACATGGTTCCCTCATTAACTTTGATTACCCGAAGGTTAGATTCTGGAGATTGTCCATGGAAAGTCCTATCTCTAATAGTCAGAAACAGCAGGTAGTACTGGGGGTGGGCTTACAAGCACCCCAGAAGAGCCTCCTGCTTCAGATTGTCGTGTCTCAATGAACTTTCAAGAGCTATCAGGAGGCTGGTACCCCTGCAGAAGACCCAATTGGACATGCCCCCAAGGGTCCTCCCCAACAAATACACTGCTCACCCTCCACCTCCATGATCCACAACCCCAAGCTTGCCGGGTGGGAGGAGGGGGTGTCACTGGTAGTAGAAGAGATGCGTACTCGCTCCTGCTCAGTATATGGTGGGATCCAAAATGGCAGTACTTTGCAGTACCAAGAGCTTACTGCTAGGGGTCATCAGCACCTGCCTCAGACCAAATCTCAGCGGATTAGTTTGGTGGTCTACAGTTCTAGGGAGTTATTTGAGGTTCTGTGGACTCCTATGTCCCTGTCACAGCAGCTGCTTACAGATGTAAGGTTGAGTAGTGAATTGTTTGCTGTTTATTTTGAGAATAAAATATTGGCTGTGAGATGGGGGTTGGAGGGAAGTCAGACTCCTCAAGTGGGTTAGTGGTTTCTTTGTTGGAGCAGCTCCAATAACAATCTCAAATTGATTTGTTTCTAGTTGTTACTCAAGAGGACATTCAGTTGATTCTGCAGTCTATGACAGCGACAACTTGTTTTCTTGATCCTTGCCCTTCTTCTTGGGTGCGCATAGGGGGATCAACTTCGGAAGCTTACATTAGTGTAATTGTGAATGCCTCTTTGAAAGAGTGGGTTTTGACTTAGCCATTGAAGCAGTCAGTGGTGAATCCTCTGGTTAAGGGCTCGTTTGATGATACTTGGAAGCTTGAGAATTATCATCCTGAATCTAATTTGCCTTATTATGGCGCTTAGAGGCATTGGCTGGCAATTTTATATCTATGCAGATATCCAAATTTTGATTCCACTGACCAATAAGGGGAATGATGTTCAGATTGAAAAAGAGAAGCGGTTAATCCCATTGGTGGAGTGGTTTTGTGCCTTTGTTTCTTAAATGAAATATTGTTAAAATGTAATTTCTTTAGCTGGCGGAGAAATTGGCACCTCCAGTTATGCCTCCAACTGGATCTGATTTTTTTTTTCATTGTAATTAGTTTCTAGACGTTTTGGAATACAAGTAGACTCTCAGTCACAGGTGTCAAAGGTAGTGTGGGGTAATTACCAAATTCTTTGGCATATGAGGCAGTTACGCCCGATTTTGTCAGAATCTGATTTGCACATGATGGTAACTGTTGTTGTTGGGAATGGCCACTAGGGAACTAAGTTGGAGGTGATTCAGAACACTGCGGCACAGGTAGTAAAGAAGTTAGGCAAATTTGCCCATGTTTCCCCAATTTTACAGGAATTGCATTGGCTTCTGGACTGGCAGTGCATAATTTATAAAGCTAAGTTGTTGACTTTTAAGATCCTTTATGGTTTGGCTCCTCCTTATTTGCATCAAGGAATTCAGTGGTATGTTCCTAAGCGCTCCCTGTGTTTAGAGGATGCTTTCGGTTAGAAATACCAAATATTTGAGTTATGCGTAGGGAGGGTTTGAGGGGGTGTGCATTTTTTGTGCAGGTTCCGTTGTTATAGAATTCGCTTCCAGGGTTTTTGTGGGAAACATCCAATGTGAGGGAGTTCCATTGGGATCTGAAGGCGTATCTTTTTCTGCCAGGCTTTTAGAGGGGTTGAGGTTTTGTTGTTTGTGGACTACTATTGTTGTCTGTTTGGGGGGATATATTGTATTGTTCTGATGGGGGTGGGATGGCAGATAAGTGCAAGGCCTCTATTGCTTCAGCTGCATTGGTTGTTGGTATGATAGCGGGGGCTCCTCAAGCTACTGGTGATTGTGATTTGCACACTGTGTGACTCCCGCCCAGGCTACTTGGGTGCCCTATTTGATTGGTACGTTCCCTCGCACCCTTTACAATCCTCACAGGCTCAGTTGCTGTGGGTGCCCAGGTTGGACGTGGTTCGCAAGGTGTGTAATCAGAAGAGAGTATTTTGGGTGGTAGCCGCTGAACAATGGAATGCTCTGCCATTGGAGATCCGGACCCAGACGTCCCTGCTGGTTTTCAGGAAAGCCTTGAAGACATGGTTATTTACTACAGGAAGAGAGGGTTTTGGTGGTTAGGAGATAGGGGTTAGGGGGTACAATTTCTGTTGACTATGGTTGGATCATTGTACAGTATTGTATTTTTACTGTTATGTTCACCCTTTTGATTGACAGTCTCATCAGAAAGGTGGTATAAACTTGTGTAAATAAATAAATATTGTAGATTTGATGTACTGTAAAATCTATTTTATTTTCTACATCAGTTAAAAATGTGATTAAATAAATTTGTGATAATCAGACCTAAGCTGTGCAGATGTCAGTGTCTTGGCCAGCTCCTCTTAGTCTCCTTTTCCTCAATATGGACTCCCAGCTCTTGGAGCTTCCCAGGTTTATCTCCAGTTTTGGTGGTTATATCCTCTCTCATTGCCCAACACTCCCTTTCAACTAAGCAAAGCACTTTTTGCACTCACTCAAGTCCCCAGGATACTCACAAACTGTAGAGATGATGGCAAATGCCCTATTTGGTGGAGAGATCGAGTCCACTGACTCAAGCGAGATGAGGTACATTGTCCCTTCTTTAGACTCCAGATTCTTAGCCTTACTGGTCATCGCTGCTTATCATGAAAACTCACCAATTTATTTTATTTATTTATTTATTTATTTATTTTTTATACCATGCTCTTTAGAATCAGTGCAATTTACATGTATATTAACAGGTACTTTTTATTCCTTTGTCCCCAAAGGGCTCACAATCTAAGTGTACCTGAGGCAATGGAGGGTTAAGTGGCTTGCCCAAGGCCACAAGGAGTGGCCATGGGATTAGAGACCCCAGTCCCTCCGGCCTGAGGTTGCTTGTCCCCATGCGGGAATTGAACCCCCGGCCCTCCGGCCTGAGGTAACCTGTCCCAACCACTGAGCCACTCCTCCCTCCCTATTATTGTCAACCTCCCTCCCTAATATAGGAATCTTGCTGATGGAGCTGGATTTAATAGTGAATGTTGCTGGGGGGCGGGGAGGAGAGAGGAATCAGAACTCAGGTGTCCATTTGGATTGCCGAGGTCACCTCTCCCTACTGAAGCATTTTTATAAACATAATCCAGGTAAGGCCTTCTTACTACAGAGAGCCTCCAAAAATCCTGATGTCAATTCTGAGGCTGGACATGAGGTGAGGGGAAGCAATGCCTGTTAAGCACAATCTCACTGCTGGGTTGGAAATCCACAACTCTAAGGAGCTTGTTCCAAGGGAGAGAGGGAAAATCAGCAAAACTTTGATTGTTACCTCAGAAAGGAAGCCCTCTTCCAAACTCTACTGGCTCTACTAAGGGAGAACAGATTCAAGGCCCATCACCCCAGTCACTCTGCTTCCAATGCAGCTGCACCAGTCCACATCTCTGCAGCATCTGATGGAGACAAAGATTTACAGAAGAGACAAAAGCTGACCTAGGCCTCTATAATAGCCAGCTTTGAGCTTTTTTAGTCTCTGTCTCCATCTGCTGGCAGGAGGATATAACCACTTGCCTGCACTAGTCTTGTGTGGATGACAAGGAAAGAAAAAATATTTTATGGTTGTCAGGTTTGCCATATCCTAAAAGGCCCATTTTATATAGGTCATTCAGACCGAATTAAAATGTCTAGGTCAGAACATGCTTAATTCCACCTATAGTTTACAAAAAGCTCTGCTGAATGTACAGCCTTTTGTAAAACACCTAGGACAATGCTATGAAATACAGGGGTATTTGTTGACACATCCAGCGGGAGCAGCGATTTGAGAAATAAAGATGCTGAAAAAAAAGAGCATCCCAATTTTATGCGTTTGCATTGCTGCAGCTAGGAACAACGTGGGTTCATGGTTGACGTAATACTGAAATCAGGCCCCACCATCAGGCCTGCTTTCTCTTAAAGGGACCATTGGTGGGATAGGTAACCCTTACACCCACAGCACACAATCACCTCCCCTGACCCTCCATCAACCCCCCTCCGATATTAGTAATAAGACTTCTTCACACTATGGCTCTTACCAGGGTTTTGCTGGAGGCTAGTGTGGATGGGGGCAAGAGCCATCCTCAGACTCTCCTACCTTATCAGCATCTGAGTTCAAAATGGCATCTCTGAGCCCCCTGTAGTAGTCTCATGGACTACTGCCAGGGGTCAAACTACCAATTAAGAGCCAGGAGGTCTCGAGGGGTCAGAAATTGATAGTGTGCCATGGGGGGGGGGGGGGTGAAGAGGAGTGAAGATGTGCTATTCCCCTGTTTTTAAGCTTTGTACCCCCTGAAGAAGGCGTCCCACGCCGAAACGCGTCGGGGTCTCTGACCATCACCATTAAAGGCTCTACCAACATCCACATCTTCGTATCTTGCTCCTTTGTGTTTCCTAGCTGGTAGCGCAAGACACTCTGCTCCTTCTTGTGTTTTTTTTTAGGAAGGTGTCTTGTACCACCAGGGGATATCACAGAGTTGATTTACTTTTGCACATGCCTCTTTTAAGACTCCAGGTCTAAAGGTATAGTTGGCAGTAATGTGTACCTTGGAGCAAATATGGAAATTGTAATAAATGTGTATGCCCACTGTAAAATGGAAAGTACATGTCTAGTTTTTGGCTACATCCAAACCATACTCCCTTGAAATCTCTGCATAGTGTGGATCTGCATGTGTAAATAAGGCTTCCTACAAATCACAATTTCATTTATTAAATCTAGCAGATGCTTTGTCCAGCAAACATAAGAGCATAAGTTCTAAGTGACTTACAAAAATCAATATACAATACTGACAACAACAAAATGGCATTACCAGAATTAACAATTTCTTCAACCCTATTCCAGCCTCACAATATATCACCCAATCAACTCTAGACTCCTAAATAACTCCTCTTCAAGTACCACAAGCCTGCCTAAATAGCCAGGCCTTATTTTGTTTACAAAAAGTTAAATATCCAACGCTGATCAAATTTCTTGTTGAAGGGCATTCCATAATAATGTTACTGCTACTGAAAAAGCCTGCTTACATGTCATGAGCAGAGCTGCATCTTTTACACTAAGAACTACCAATCACTTCTTTTCCAGCGTAATGTCCTTATCAGTATACAGCCTTTGGGAGCCTTCCACTGCACCTGCGTACCTGCCTTTCCAACCCCTCTCCTCAGCTGAGTTTGTAGCTGAGAAGAGGAGGAAAAAAATGAGGAACCCTACAACACCTAAGGGAGGAGGGCGGGTTGTGAAGACTGATTCTTGCTGTTCCCGTAGATCACCTGTTACAGATGAGTAGCCATGCTATCTCCAGGAACAAGCAGGAATGCAGTCTATACAGACTCACTAGCTCCCCAGAACCAAACAAGTATGGGGGTGGAGCAGTACAATCCCTAAGGCCAAACGATTGCAGCCAAAGAGTCTGAAATAGTTGTGGGTCTTGGACTCTATTCCAGCAGGTGAGAATCCCCTCTAAAGGTAGTCTGGTTTCTTGTAGAAGTCCAGGACGGAGGGTAGGAGTTGAGGTTAAGTCCCAAAGAGATGCAGAAGTACAGCTTGGCTAAAGACAGCATCCCGATGAGAATAGTAGGCAGCAAAAGTGTGAATGAATGACTAGGTAGCTGCCTGACAGATCTCCTCAATGGATACCTAATGGAGATTGGCTACAGAAGTTGCCATAGCCTGTACATTATGAGCAGTCACATGACCCTCTAGAGAGAGTCCTGCACGTGCATAAGCAAAAGAAATGCAATCTGCTATCCACCTGGATAGAGTTTGTTTTGTCACTGGTGAACCCGGGTGACTAGGATCAAGAGAGATAAATAATTGAGAGGATCTTTGGTGATCCTTAGTTCTACCTAAACAGTAAACCAGCACTCGCTTGCAGTCTAATGTGTGAAGCTCTGCTTTCTCCCAAGATGCATATGGTCCAGGGAAGAAAACAGGTAGGATGACCGACTGGCTCAAATGGGAGAAATAATCTTCGGAAGGAAATGTGGATGGGTCCGCAGAACTACCTAGTCATGGTGGAACCAGGTATAGGGGGGGTCCGCTACCAGAGCTTGCAGTTCACTAATGTGGCGAACTGACATGAGGACAATGAAGAAGAGTAGCTTCCATGATAGAAATTTCAGTAAAGTGGTGACCAAAGGCTCGAAAGGAGGCTTTAGTAGTTGCGCAAGAACCACATTGAGATCGCAGGCTACCGGCGGCAGCTTGGACAGCAGCAGACCCTGCATGAAGCGTGCTACTAAGGGGTGTGAGGAGATAGGCAGTCACTGCAGTGGTTTGTGATGAGCCGCAATGGCACTAAGGTGCACTCTGACTGAGTTAATCTTAAGGCCTGTTAAGGATAGGTGGAGGAGGTATTTTAAAAGGAACTCCACCGAACAAGAAAAGGGGTCAATACCCTTTGGGGCGCACCAAAGTGCAAACCTACACCACTTGAGCATAGGATCGTCTGGTAGAGTCCTTGTATGATGCAAGGAGTATATTCTTGACCTCCTGTGGCAGGTCAAGTTTAGTGAGCACTAGCCCTTGAGCAACCGTGCCGTCAGGCAGAGGGAGTGAATATTGGGATGGAGAGGTGTCCCGTTGTCCTGAGAGAAAGGAGGTTGGGCAAACATCTCAGGTCGAATGGCTGAGCCTACACTAGGCGAAGAAGCAGAGGGAACCACAGTTGACGGGGCCAAAAGGGGGCTATGAGAATTATGAAGCCCTTGCCGGCTTGTAGTTTGAAGAGCATCTTGGGAATTAAGGGGATGGGAGGGAATGCATAAAGTAGATCCAGTGCCCAGTGTAGAAGGAAGGCATCTGGGGCTTGATGGTGTAGGGACTGAACTCTGGAACAGAAGAGTGGTAGCAGTGTATTCTGCAGAGTGGCAAAAAGATCTATGAGTGGGGTTCCCTACATCTGAAAGATCCGAGCAGCCATCTCCCGATGCAGGTTCCATTTGTATGGACAAAGGATACAGCTTAGCCTGTCCGCAAGGACGTTGAGTTCACCCAGGAGGTACACCGCTCTGAGATGAATGCGGTGTGAGATGGCAAAAGACCACAGGCGACTCGCTTCCTCACAGAGTAGTCGGGACCCCATCCATTCCTACTTGATTGTCTGTTCTGACTAGACCAAGTTGCCCCAAACGTTGGGGTAGAAAAACCCAAAGAGCATTTGTCAAAGCTCGCAGTTCTAGGAAATGATCTGCATGGCATATTCTTTTTATGTTCACAGTCCCTGTCTTTGAGATGTGCTCCCCAACTGAGCTTAGAAAATTCTGTCATCAGGGTACATCGAGGTGGAGGCATTTGAAAAGGTGACCCGACAAGTAGGTTTGAGGGGAACACTGCTACTGAAGGGACTTGATCAGTTGAGGGGTGATGTGGATCTTGTCTCTGAGTTGCCCCTGTGCCTGTGTCTTTTGGGAAGACAGAGTCTATTGGGCTGGACACATGTGAAATCGAGCATAGGGGACGACATGGACCGTGGAGGCCATGTGCCTCAAGAGACATAGCATCTCTCGAGCTGTGACGTGAGCCTGATTTTGTAGGTGCTCCGCTAGTTCAATGAGGTGGGCAGAGCGATCCTGTGGAAGGAAACCTCTGGCTTGCTGGGTATCTAAAACTGCTCTGATGAACTCCAGTTGTTGGGTTGGAGAGAGATAAGACTTTGGGAAGTTTATGACAAAGGTGTTGGAGCACTGTGATGGTGCAATGAAGGGAGAGTCTTACCTCTTGAGGGGAGTCTCCCCTGATCAGCCAGTCATCAAAGTAAGGGAAGACAAAGATGGCCAAGGTGCGTAGATAGGCAGCGACTACTGCCATGCATTTTGTGAAGATCCTTGCGGAAGAGGCTAGACGAAGGGGAGAACTCTGTATTGGTAATGTTTCCCTGAAACATGAAGCACAGATACTGTCTGTAGGATGTATCAGTATATACTTGTATGCCTCTTTGAGGTCTAGAGAACATAGCTAACCATATGGTAGAAGAGGTATGGTAGAAGAGTATGGTAGAAGAGTTCCTAGAGGTATGGTAGAAGAGTTCCTAGAGAAATCATTTTGAATTTTTCTCGAACCAGAATCTTGTTGAGGTCTCTGATATCTAAGATGGGCCTGAAGCCTCCTGTTTTCTTTGAAATGAGAAAATACGGAGAATAAAAGCTCATTCTTTCTTGAGTAGGGGGAACTCTTTCTATGGCACCTTGGGACAACAGGGTGATCACCTCTTCTCTTAAGAGATTGGTTTGAAGGGGTTGTATGGGATGGTCCACCGCGAAGCTGGTGGGGGGTAAGGTCTGGAAGTGAAGTTGATAACCCCCCTTGGACAATCTGGAGTGTCCACTGCTCTTTTGTTATGAGGTGTCCCCTGTGGGCATAATGGCAAAGTCTGCCTACTATGTGGAGAGGATGTGGCCCTTATAGAGGCAGACTGGCAATGCTCTCTAAGAAAGTCAAAAATCAGGCGCAAGCTGTGGCTGTGCAGCTGGTTGAGGTTTAGGAGTCTTTGGCTTCCTGAGTTGGCGAGGACCTTGCTGCTTCTGTGGTGGAAGTTGTTGGTATGCAGCAGATGGTGGGTACGAAGGAGAGTATCTCTTCTTTTTGGCATAGAAAGATTTCTTAGGAAGAGCCTTTGTTTTGGAGGGATCAGCCATTTTCCTGGAAAGGCGTTATAGGGTGAGATCATCTGTCTCAATCTCCCCTACCTTTTCCCTCCATTCTTTGCCAAAAAGGTTTTTGGCAGTACATGGGATATTGGCCAATTTGTCTTGTACCCACTGTTCAAGATTGGATGCCTGCAGCCAGGCCATCCTACGAGCTCTAATGCAGACTGCTGAAGCTCTGCTTGTTGATTCAAAGGCAACAGAGGCGGCCCTGGTGAGAAACTTGGAAGTGTTCTGGCTTTGTTTGACGAGTATCTGAAAAGCACTCCTCTTTTTGTCAGAAAGGAGAGGAGTGAACGTTTCCAGATTCATGGTAACGTCCTTGAGAAACATGCCCATGTAGAGCATGTAAGAATTTATCCTGGAGGCTAACATGCATGCCTGGAAACATTTTCGTCCAAAGGCATTAAGTGTTCTGGAATCTCTGCCCGGTGGCATGGAAGAATGATTCATAGAGCTCTTAATTCAGCACATCGCCAATTCCACTACCATTGAGTGAAGTGGGAGCTGAGGTTTTTGAAAGCCTGGGCACTGAAGTACTCTGTACATGGTATTGAGGCGCTTACAGACAGGCGGAACCATGAGCGGTGCTTGCCACATGCGGAGCAATAGATTCTGCAGGATACAATGCACCGGTAATGTAGCGGCCTCTGTTGGTGTTTGAAGGTAATGAAGTATCTGCAATTCCTTGGCCCTCAGTTCCTTCTCCGAGGCCACTGTAATGGTGAACGCTACTGCCATATCCCGGATGAAGTCCTGAAAGGACATATCCTCCAGAGGGGACCGACGCTGCTCTTGAGAGGGTGAAGTGTCCGAAGGAATGTCTTGAAGGTCTCGGGAACACAGCGAGTCCCCTTCAGATTCGGAAGAACTGGAATCTGAATCGGGTAAAAAATCAAAGTAGCAGCTAATCTTGGTTCGACCTCGATTCTTCAAAGATGTCGAAGGTTGATGCCGATACTCAAATGATATAGGAACAGAGTGTCTGTTGCACACCAGGGGTATCAATCAGCTCCAATGAGGGTAGCGATGATGCCATCTCAAGGGCTGACATTGGCCCCGGTAGGCTTGGTTGCAGGTTTGGCTGCAGAGCTGGTACCGAAGCCTGTAATCCTGAAGCTCTCAATGTTATCAGTATCAAGGCTACTAGGAGTGCTGCCAAACTCCTCTCAAGGGCCAGCATGCCAATGTCTGGGTGGAGTCACTGATGGCGCTGTGCACCACCATCCTATAACACGGCACCAGTAGATCTCCAGAGGTTGATGCCTTGGGAGCGTCCCGGAATCCCACGTGCTTTGGAGGAGAGGTCCTCCCATCGGGGCTGTTTAGCTGGCCAGTCTGCATCGGAAGCACCTCTATGCTTATGTTCTCTGGCATCGGTATTGATTTTCAATGCCAATGCAGAGGATTTGGGCGCAGCCAAAGATTGTGATTTACTCTTACATTTAGACTTAGAAGAAACCAATGATCTGAGGAAGCTGATGCCCTCGAAGTTGATGCCACTGAAACTGAGTCCGAGGCGAACAATGATTCCAACTTGTTGGCTCTGTTTTCGAGGCCTCTCTGTCATTTGCTAACATAAAGAACAGGCATTGGGCTGATGGTCAGGACCCAAATATTTTAAACACCGGTTATGTTTATCAGTGACTGAAATAGTGCCAGAGCACTAGGTACATTTCTTAAAACCAGTGACTGGTTTGTCCATATCTTAAAAAAAAAAAGAAAAAAAAAAAAGAAAGAAAAGGTGGCTATGGGGGCTCTGAGGCCTAGTCTGGCAGTGAAAACCGCAAAGAAAAATATAAAGAAAGAATTAGAAAAAGAAAAGAAAATGAGGGAGGAGTGGCTCAGTGGTTGGGACAGGTTACCTCAGGCCGGAAGGCCGGCGGTTCAATTCCCACAAGGGGACAAGCAACCTCAAGCCAGAGGGACTAGGGTCTCTAGTCCCATGGCCACTCTTTGTGGCCTTGGGCAAGCCACTTAACCCTCCATTGCCTCAGGTACACTTAGATTGTGAGCCCTTTGGGGACAAGAGAATAAAAAGTACCTGTTAGTATACATGTAAACCGCGCTGATTCTAAAAAGCGCGGTATGAATAAATAAATAGCAGGACTGGTGTCAGGTACAATGTAACTGGTGTCTACGGGAAGGCAGAAGCATGCTGCGTTCTGCTGACTCTGCATAAAATGAAGAACTGAGGAGAGATTCTGAAGGCGGGAAGGCAGGCACGCAGGTGGAATGGAGAGCTCCCAAAGACTTTCCTATTGGACGCTGGGGAGCATTCCCACGCGGGCTCCGTCAGTGCCGACGTCACTCACATGTGAAGACTGCATTCCTGCTTGTTCCTGGAGATATCCTATAACAATAGTCCAATCTAGCCTCAGATAAGCTCTGGACCAACATATGCAAACCGTCTTGGGAAAGAAGGAAATATAGTGGATAAATACTCTTCAAAACCCTGAGCATGTGACAAAATGCATCATCTGATGACTTTTCCGTACCGTTCCACCTAACTACCCTCCACATAAATATAAACCATAGATTTTTTTCAACATTACATAACTACTCACAAGAATCAAACCAAAAACAAACTCACCTTTTCCCTACAGGCAAATATAACTTTAATAACTCTCCTCGATAATATTGGCAAAGCTACCATTCACTCAAATTGATCTCAAATACGTCCTCTGTATATGGTTAACCTTTGTTTTCAAGTTTTAATGTAACTTCCCTGTTCAATGTTCATTGTAAACTGCCCTTGATCGCTGGAAGGGGTGGTATAAAAAAAAAAGCTGTTAAATAAATAAATAAAAATAAAACAGGATTGTTCCACCAAGGACATCTGCTTAGAAAAGGTTAAATTTGTGTCAACATAACCCCCAAGTTCCCTGATACACTAAATGGAATAAGATCTCCTCCCAAATATATTATCATAGTAGGATGCCGCTCTTTCTTACATATGGATAATACATCCAATTTTATTTCAGTTAAGTTTCAATCTATTCTGATATAACCATATCTCAATCTCTTCCAATCGACTTCTTAAATATGATGAGTCCTCACTACCATCACTTGTAATCAGAATAAAGTCCAAAAATCATCAGTGTAAGAGTAACAAGAAAAGCCTAGGTCCCAGATCTTTCTACACAAAGGGGCCACATGTACACGTAGATGCAGGGGCGGCCCAAGAGGGGTGCGGGGCCATGTGCGGAGACTCGGTGCAGGGCCTCATTTGCATAATGTTACCATACACTAAAGCACAGTTACTTACCTGTAACAGGTGATCTCTGGGAACAGCAGGAATTAGTCTTCACATATGGGTACGTCGGTACCGACGGAGCCTGCACGGGAACGCTGCCCAGCTTCCAATCAGAAAGCTTTTGGCAGCATCCCTCGCGCCTGCGCGCTGACTTCCCGCCTTCTCCAGAGCCTCCCTTCAGTTGAGTTTCAAAGCTGAGACAAAGGCGAGAGAGAAGGAAGAAGAAGATAAAGAGATGCAACTCCTAGGGGAGGTGGGAGGGTTGTGAAGACTAATTCCTGCTGTTCCCAGAGATCACCTGTTACAGGTAAGTAACTGTGCTATCTCCAGGAACAAGCAGGAATGAGTCTTCACATATGGGGACTCCCTAGCTGGAGATGCCAGGGGGAGATCCCATAAAAATGCAGGAGCCTGGACCAGGGGTGCATTTTGTTTCCAGGAATCCCCGGCATCCAATGTGGGATGGAGGGTAGGAGTTGACAATAAAGGAGCTGTGAGGAAAGAAACAGCATAGCCAAGGACTAGAGGGGACTACAGTAGTCCTTGGTATATATGATGAGTAGCATTAAAACACATTTAATGTACACTCAAAATATGCAGCTTACCTACTGTATTGTAGAAGTAGAAAGCATGATGGAGTCTACTGGATAAGCAGTGGCGGAATCTTCAAGGTGACCTCCCAGCAGTGAGGATGAAGGTCCAGACCTGGAGGTAGTAGACGATCCAGGTGTCAACTGGGTAGGATTAGACATCAGGTCTTCAATGGAAAGCTTTATGGGAAAAAGCTGAAAAGTCCTTTAGGCATAAGGTCATTAACATTGAGGACTAAAGGAAGAAGACTGACGGAGTTTGAGAACTAGCCCAGTCCTGGCGGGAAGAGGGGGACTGGAAAAACCCCTATTCCCAAGGAGAACAGCTGTGAACTCAAAGATAAAGATGTACACTGTTTTTCCTAGCTGGCGAGAGATAGGAAAAATATTGAAGCTTGATGCTTCAAGGACTTATAGAAAAAATGGAAGATGTTAGCACCACAGTGGTTATTGGTGCCTAACAGTGTCTGCATCGTAATATGGTATGCGAAGTAGGGCAATAGACTGTCTAAAACCTCTAGGAGGTAAAACATTTAGTATAGACAGTAAGGGTGATAGTGTGTAAGACATATCAACCCTTAAGAAGCCCCCCAACAGACACATATATATACAGATATATATATGTGGATGGAATATATATATATATATATATATATATATATACATATGTCCAGATGTGTACATTAGGATATGGGTGGAGAAATGTATCAAAAAAAAAAAAAAAATATATATATATATATAGAGAGAGAGAGAGAGAGAGATAATATACCTAATATAGATACATCGGTGGGGCATGGTTTTGCACCACCAGAGTAATGATATAGGTATGTAGACATATATGGAGATGCTACATACAAGACAACAGGTTGAAGATACATGTCTACCACCCAGCCCCATAATTGTACATGGGGAATAGAAAAGAAAAAGATTCTGCGCTCTACAAGAGGGTGAACCCACTTGGGATATGTATAGAGAATCTATTTCCGTGGATTGAGGGATGCAGGAAAGCAATCCAACAAGATAACCGTGATGTTCGCGTGAAAACAGATGATCATATGAATCTGTAAGGCACAAGGCGGGAGTTCCACAGAACACTGACATGGCATATGTGCAGAAACGCAGAAGAAGATACCAGAGGGACCTACTGGAGGGACCCAGAGGTAGCATGCGTAAACATCAGCCTTGGATTTTCACGCAGAAGAACTGATATCTCGTGTTAACACCCCAGGCCAGAGGGTGTGGAGAACCCTCATAGGCATGGGAAGGGTTTATAAGCTTTTCCCTGCTAATAGAGAAGCTTCAGAGACAAGGTCAATGCTCTATAGCAAGGCCCTCATAGTAGAAAGCTTCCCTGAAGACTGCAGAGAGCATTGTGCAGGAGAGATATGAGACAAACTGACTGAAGTCAGGTGTGTTGCCATATCCTAGGAGAGGAGATGGGTAGAATAATGTGAGAAAGCCTAAACGAGTAGGAGGATCCAAGATAGATGACGAATAGCTTGGAATCACTACTGAGGCTAGACAAATTTTTGAACAAGGGACTGGAACTTGGAAAAAGTACCAGTAATACAATTACTGCAACTCCTGCAGGCACAGCTGCTGACGGAAACAGCAGAGAGATTGTCCTGTGCTCAATAAAGAAAAACAGACAAGAAAAGAGAGGAGATATCTCTTCTCCCTGTCTGAGGAACAAGCTTGCTAGAGAAGCTTTTCAGTATGGTACCCCTCAGTCAGGGAAAAAAAACCCGGTTGAGAGGGTAGAGTAAGTACCATAGGGTAAGTCAACTGAAGGAAAAAATGTTCAGTTGGGAGAGAACTATCAGGGGATAGTTGCAACTGCTCTTCTAGAGAGTAAGAAGAGGAGAAGTCTGTAGTCCCTGAACAAAAATTTTCCGACAGGTTAGTATACTGAAAAAGAAGAGCACAGTGAATAAACTTCTAATGGGTAGAAGTGAACTGTAGATTACAATTCCCGGCCCCTATGGTTGCTGGGAATGTTGAGACTGGCCAGAGCTGGAGGACTTCAGGCTAGGCTGAGGCGTCCCTTGTTTAGGTACAGCCGAATGATGGGCAGGAGAGGAATGAAACTTTCTTTTCTTAGGGAAAGAAGGTTTGGTAGGACATTTCCTACCCCTTGAAGAAGGAGGTGGCTTAGAATGGTCTTTAGTGGAAGGAGAGTCAATGGAGCATTGAGCAACCTGACGTAAAGCCTCCTTATTGAAGAGACCTTCTCCTGTACAAGGAGAATGAGCTAGTATAGTTTGTGCCCATCTGCTCAAGTCTGAAGCTTCAAGCCAGGCTCTGCGACGTGCTGCAATGGCAATAGCAGAGGATCTGCTAACGGACTCAAAAGAGTCTATAGAAGCACAAGACAGGAACCAGGATAGATTCCGGCTGTGATTGACGAGCAAGGAATAATCAGTAGCCTTGGGGCTCTGGTAAAAATGGGGTCAAAAGAGACAATTTCTCTGTGACTTCCTGGAGTGGCGCCGAGGATGGTAGAGGACGATTCCTGGTGAAGAGTGGAACACTCGACACCGAAGCCGATGCCGGGGTATCGGTACCGCTCGAAGCGGATACCCGCACCGTACACGGCTGGGATTGAGGGAAGTCAATCCGGTGCGTATCGATCGGTCCCGAAGGTACCGAGGATGCCCGATGACGATCCCTGGTGAAGAGTGGAACACTCGACACCGGTGCCGATGCCGGAGGCTCGGTACCGCTTGAAGCGGATACCACCCCCGAGCATGGCTCAGGTATGTTCTGTGAGGCGTGAGCCCCAGGAACAACCTGAAACCCCTTTAACGCTTTGGAGCCCGAAGACTCCCGCAGGGGTAATGCCAATGGGTTCTTGAGGGTAAGGCCGGAGCCGTCACCATGCTGGGCATGGGACATACCACTCAAGCATTGACTAGTCTTAACAGACTGTTTTGTGGGTTACCTGATCCTGTGAAGTGGAGAAACCGGGTACCCTCACTGCCGAGGAAAAAACGGTATCGAGGGAAACTCTAAAAACTGAAGGTTTCATCACAAAATTATCCCCTGACAAGTCAGGGGAAAAAGGGTCAGGACCCACACAGTTGAGACACCAACTATTGGTGTCTAAAAAGAAACAGGTGTTTCCACATCGAATGCACTTCTTAGGAAAAGAAGGCTCCATAATGAAGAGGCCTGGTAGGCCCAAAAAGTTAAGGCAAAAAACTGAAGAGACGTTTTTCAGAATTTAGTCAAAAATCCACCGGCGATACCGGTGGTAGCGGGGAATACAGCCGCGACCACAAGAAAACAAAAACTAAAGTAATTAAAATAAGTAAAAAGAAAAGTTTCTGCGGTGACAGGAGGACGTCCTGCCGGCTCAGCAGAAAAACGAAAACTGAAGGGAGGCTCTGGAGAAGGCGGGAAGTCAGCGCGCAGGAGCGAGGGATGCTGCCAAAAGCTTTCTGATTGGAAGCTGGGCAGCGTTCCCGTGCAGGCTCCGTCGGTACCGACGTACCCATATGTGAAGACTCATTCCTGCTTGTTCCTGGAGATCTTTTAGTAGACATGCCTCTTCATGAGTGTATGGATAAAGAAAGACTAAAAGATTTCTACATTATTATAATCCAGTGCCAACTGCCAGGCATATTAGGAACTACTACAAACACTGCCCATTTTGAACCCATAGTAAACCCGCCGTATCATAACAGCACTACCAGGACTCACAAAGCACCATACCCTACCTATCAAAAGGCAACACTGCAAATATTAAACCAATACATTTCAGAGAATAACAATTCATGACCTACTGGGGAAAGAGAACAAGTGGCAATGTCAAATAGGAATTACATAAACAGAATACCTCAGCTCAGTTACACATGCAGAACATAGACCATCACCAAACAAGGAATCACAATTTAGAAACAGGAAGACAATAATTAAACTGGGAACCCTAAAAGCCAAACTTGGAATGTACAACAACAATGTAGAAATAAAACTATAAATTAATTTCCTCTTGTATTAAACAAAGCACAGATGTTAATAATGCACATTTCCCAGAGCTGACATATTCCAGTTAATAAATTCAAAATAAAGAGATATCTTTGTACCTTTTGTGCATTTTTTTTCAGTTGCAATTGTTCCAGCCACTTTCTTCTGGTTTCTTTGTGTCTTCTGCTTACTCTCCATCGTCTGCTGTCCATTTGTCCTTTCTTCTCTCTTCTAGTTTGTTTCCATTCTCTCTCTACATCTGCTTTAACATACTAATCTTTCTCCTTTTGCTCTTTCCTCATTCCTATTTCATCCACTCAAATTTTACGACTCCATCCTCAAACCCCACTTACTCTCCCAATACCCGGCCAATTGTAGATTTTTCTTCCCTCCCACACAAAATATTTTTCCCCTCTCCATTTCACTCTCCCAGCCCCATCCCCATACCATTGTAATCTCCCCCAACATCAGCTCCCTTCTAGTTCCAGCCCCACCCAGTATCCGCTCCCTTCTAGTCCCCGCATCAACCCATTTCCAGTCCTAGCCCCCCATCAGCCCATTTCTAGTCCTAGCTCCCCCATCCATTTCCAGTCCTATCCGAGTCCCTTCATCAGCTCATTTCCAATACCAGCCTCCCATCAGCCCATTTCTAGTCCTTTCCTAGCCCCACCATCAGCCCATGTCAAATCCTAGCTCCCCTCCACTCAGCCCATTTCCAATCCAAGCCCCCCATGAGCCTACTTCCAGTTCTAGCCCCTCCATGAGTCCATTTCAATCCAAGCCCCCACCACAGACCATTTCCAATCTTAGCTCCCCCCAACACCCAATTCCCAGTCCTATCCTAGCCCCTCCATCAGCCCATTTCCTGTCCTAGCTCCCTCCCCTCACAGCCCATTTCCATTTCAAGCCCCCTTCCCATCAGCTATTTGCAGTTCAAGCCCCCTTCCACTCAGCCCATTTGCAGTTCAAGCCCCCCTTCCCCTCAGCCCATTTCCATTCCAAGCCCCCCTCCCCATCAGCTATTTGCAGTTCAAGACCCCCCTTCCACTCAGCCCATTTCCATTCTAAGCCCCCCTCCCCATCAGCTATTTGCATTTCAAACCCCCCTCCCACTCAGCCCATTTCCAGTCCTAGCAACCCCCCCCAGCCCATTACCAGTCCTAGCCCCCCATAGCCTATTACCAGTCCTAAGCCCCCATCAGCCCACTGCCATTCCTAATCCCATCAGCCCATTTCCAGTCCTAACCCCATCACCCAATTTTCAGTTTAAGCCCCCCCATAGCCCATTAACAGTCCTAACCCCCCCATCAGCCCACTCCCAGTCCTAATCACATCAGCCCATTTCCAGTCCTAACCCCCATCACCCAATTTTCAGTTTAAGCCCCCCCATAGCCCATTACCAGTCCTAACCCCCCATCAGCCCACTTCCAGTCCTAACCCCATCAGCCCATTTCCAATCTTAGCCCCCCCATAGCCCTTTACCATCCCTAACCCCCATCAGCCAACTTCCAGTCCTAACCCCATCAGCCCATTTCCAGTCTTAGCCCCCCCCATAGCCCATTACCAGTCCTAACCCCCCATCAGTCCACTTCCAGTCCTAACCCCATTAGCCCAATTCCAGTCCTAACCCCATTAGCCCATTTCCAGTCCTAAGACCCCCCCCAAGCCCAGGGAAAATTTAAAATAAAAAAAAAAACTGTCTGCTGCCGTGGCCGCAGCAAAATCGAGTGTCCTGGGGGGCCCCCCTGCCCAGCAAAGCCTGCCCTCCCTGCATCAGCTCCCTTTCCGCAGTCGCACCGGCTTTCAGAGCGCAAAGGGAGAGTTTCTCCCTCGTGGCTCTGTTAAGCCCGCGGGCGCTGATGGGAAAGTTCCCATCAGCCCCCACGGGCTTAACAGAGCTGCGAAAGGGAAACTAGTCTCCCTTCATGCTCTGAAAGCCGGTGCGACTGCGGAAAGGGAGCTGATGCAGGGAGGGCAGGCTTTGCTGGGCAGGGGGGCCCTGAGGGACACTCGTTTCTGCCGTGGTGGGCGTGGCTGCAGACAGCTTTTTTTTTTTATTTTAAAATTTACTTTTAAATCAGAATGTTCTTTGCGCTGGGCCCCCTGAAACGCGGGGCCCTGTGCAAAAAACATTCTCGCTCAATGGATTGGCCGGTCCTGCGTGCATGCAATCTATAGTTGTAAATGTTGCTATTTATATATGTAGATGCTTCTATAATGACCTCCTTAGTTTGTGATTCCAGTCAAGTTTCCTGGGAGATTCTTCATAATACTAAATTTAAAAAGACACTGAGGGAAGTAGATTTGCAGAGTCTGGGAGTGATTTTATACGGGAGCCATGAAAACATCTGCAGCCCCTACGTGTGTAAGTCTGGATTTTCCAAGACTTGTGTACATGCATGGGCCCTTCTGTGCACGCTTTGGTTAGACACCATTCTATAAGCGGACACAGAAGTGCCCTCTGCACCGATCTAGTGTTGGGGCATGTATGGGGTCGGGCATGGAGAAGTGTAGGCACCGCATTGAGGGATGTATGTATATTATAATACACTATGCTCTATGCATGTGTCTGTGCTAATCTAGGTACTGCGAGCTATGCATGCTGTAGGGCAATCGTAACTGAAGCACCTATTTTATAAAGGGATGCACACATGCACCTCCCTTTATAAAATAGGCCGATGACATGCACCAACAAAACAGGGGAGTTTCAAAATTACTCTATATGTGATCAAATTCACAGTATCAAAAGACTAGGAAAAATCTCACTTTGGTTGGCTAAGACTAAGATCATACCTACGAAGTGAATCTTGGCTTAATATCCCAAGTCAAATCTAGATTTCCTAGCTGTGAGCGCATCACTAAAAGCACTCCTCTGCCAGTCTCCACTTTACTCTTCTTTTTTCCTCTCACTTCGTCTATTTCTCTCTCTACCCAACCTGTCTTTTTCTCTGGCTCTTTGTATCTCACCTTGTCAAAATATTTACATAGCAGTGCTCGTGTCTCAGAAGAAGAGAGGTAGCTCAGTTTGGTCATGAGATTCATCTCGCACTGGGACAGCATGCTTGCTGAAGCTCGCAGGACACGCTGCCTGTGAGTGATCGCCTCATTCTTGTACTCAATTGCAGCATCCAGAGCTTCTATTGCTTCATCCAGCTGGAAGAGGATCCGTTCTTCCTAAGAGCAGAGTAAAGCACAATATGATCGTTTCACTTATCTTCATGAAAAATTATTCAATACTGCTTTCTTCTGGGTTATACAGAATGTGTGCTGACTCCAGCACAGAAACAGAGAAAACACACTTTCTTTCAGCAGTATCTGCTCTGAGGCAATAAAGCATAGTTACTCACCTGTAACAGGTGATCTCTGGGAACAACAGGAATTTAGTCTTCACTTATGGGTATCGTCGGTACCGACGGAGCCTTCGCGGGAACGCTCCCCAGCGTCTAATTAGGAAGCTTTTGGGAGCATCCCACAGCGCCTGCGTGCTGCCTTCCCGCCTTTCCCAACTGCCTCTCTCCAGTTGAGTTTAAAGCTGAGACAAGGAGAGAGAGAGGGAAAGAGAAAGAGATAGAGAGATACAACTCCTAGGGGAGGTGGGTGGGTTGTGAAGACTAAATTCCTGTTGTTCCTGGAGATCACCTGTTACAGGTGAGTAACTATGCTATCTCCAGGAACAAGCTGGAATGTAGTCCTCACATATGGGGACTCCCTAGCTTTAGATGCCAGGGAGAGACCCCAGAAGTTTTGTGCCCCTGTGAAAGGGCTCCACTTCCCTCCATGGATCTCTGGCATCCAACCAGGGATGGTGGTTAGGAGTTGATTAGGTATGGAACAGGTGGTGAAGAACAGTCTGACCAAACAAGGCATCCCAGCGGGAGTCCTTGTCCAAGCAGTAATGGGCTGTGAAGGTATGAACCAAGACCCAAGTGGCTGCTCGACAGATGTCGTCGATAGACACAGAGTGTAGATGAGCCATTGAAGTTGCCATGGCTCTCACATTGTGAGCTGTGACATGGCCTTCCAGAGGAAGATTCTTACTCTGATAGGTAAAGGAAATACACTGAGCAATCCAGTTAGATAGTGTTCTCTTAGAGACTGGAAGTCCCAAATGAGAAGGATCAAAAGCAACAAAGAGTTGAGAGGACTTTCTATGTTGCTGTGTTCTTTGCAAGTAAAAAGCTAAAGCTCTTTTACAGTCCAAAGTATGAAAATTCCTTTCTGCATTAGATACATGAGGCCTTGGAAAAAACACAGGCAGGTAGACCGCTTGGTTTAAATGAAAAGGCGAGACCACCTTTGGCATAAAGTGTGGATGAGTCCTAAGGACTACCTTGTCATGATGGAACCTTGTATAAGGTGGATCAGCTACTAGTGCCTGCAACTCACTGATGTGGCGTGCTGATGTGATTGCAATGAGAAAGATAATTTTCCATGAAAGGAATTTCAATGAGGTAGCAGCTAAGGGTTCGAAAGGTGGCTTCATGAGCTGACCAAGAACCAGGTTTAAGTCCCATGCCACCAGTGGTGGCCTAATGGGAGGCTTAGTTAGAAGAAGCCCTCTCATAAATCTTGCTATAAGAGGATGGGAGGAAATAGGTTGTCCATTTAGAGGCTTGAAAGAAGCTGCAATAGCACTCAAATGGACTCTTACTGAGTTAGTTTTAAGTCCTGCATTGGATAAATGAAGGAGATACTCCAGTAATGATTCCAGAGGTATCGCAAGGGGGTTAAGACCCTTCTGTGAACACCATATGGAAAACCTTTTCCACTTGAAAGCATAAGAGCGTCTTGTGGAAGGCTTCCTGGAAACAAAGGATATCCTTTACTTGCTGAGGGAGGTTAAGATCATGAAGATCTAGGCCTTCAGCAACCAAGCCCTGAGATGCAGAGATTGGGGATTGGGATGCCATAATATTCCGCTCTCCTGAGACAGGAGATTTGGAGCAGATCCTAACTCTAGGGAGGGAGCTTGAGAGAGATGTAGAAGCAGAGGGTACCACACTTGCCATGGCCAATGTGGAGCTATGAGAATCATACGGCCTCTGTCTCTCTGAAGCTTGAACAGGGTTTTTGGAATTAGGGGAATGGGTGGAAAGGCATAAAGGAAGTCTTGACCCCAGTGAAGGAGGAAAGCATCCCTGGCCTGAGAGCCCTGAGCCGGAATTTTGGAACAGAACCGGGGAAGTTTGGCATTTAACGGACTTGCAAAGAGGTCTATGTCCGGGGTTCCCCAAATTTGAAAAATCTTGGCCACCTGGTCTGTATGTAGAGACCATTCGTGTGGAAGCAGAATTCGACTGAGTCTGTCTGCCCAAGAGTTTTGTATGCCTGGAAGATACACTGCCAGGAGATGAATCTGATGCTCTCTGGCGAGGGCCCATAGTCGCAAAGCTTCGTTGTAAAGCGACAGAGAGCCTGTTCCCCCTGCTTGTTCACGGAGAACATGGCTACTTGATTGTCCATATGAATGAGGACTGTTTTGTAGCAGAGCAGGATGTGGAACACTCAAAGAGCAAGGAAGATTGCTCTGAGCTGTAAGAAACTGATATGTAGATGAGTCTCCTGTGGAGTACAGGTGCCTTGGGTGGAGAGGTCTTGCAGATGAGCTCCACAACCCATTGGTGAAGCATCTGTTGTGAGAGTTGCCTGGGGTAAGGGTTGTTGAAATGAGGACCCCAGCAACAGGTTTTGAGTGGACAGCCACCATTTGAAGGACAAAGTAAGGCGATTTGTATTTGCTATTTTGTCTGACAGGCACCCTGATGCCTGGGTCCATTGTGTGGATAAAGTCCACTGGGCTGCTCTCATATGGAGGCGAGCATAAGGAACCACATGCACTGTAGATGCCATGTGGCCTAGTAGTTGTAGCATTTCTCGGGCAGTGAGGTGAGGCTTTAGCACTGCTTGAGAAGCTAAGTGCACCATGCGAAGGCAACTGGTCTGAGGAAGGTAGGCCCTTGCTTTTCTGGTATCCAGCAAAGCTCCTATGAACTCTAGAGACTGAGTGGGAGTTAGACTGGATTTTGGGATGTTTATGAAGAGACCCAAATACTGGAGGATACGCATGGTGCAAGATAGAGAAGTCCTGGCCTCTGACTCTGTTGGGGCTCGAATGAACCAGTCGTCTAAGTAGGGGAAGACGAATATCCCTAGAGTGCGGAGAAATACTGCTACCACAGCCATGCATTTCGTGAACACTCTTGGTGCTGAGGCCAGGCCAAAAGGAAGCACCCTGTATTGGTAGTGCTTTCCTTGAAAAAGGAACCGAAGGAACTTTCTGTGAGTAGGATGGATGAGAACATGGGTGTACGCATCCTTGAGATCTAGATAACAAAGCCAATCCTGACTCTGAAGGTATGGCAGCAGAGTTCCCAGAGAAATCATCTTGAATTTCTCTTTGAACAGGAATTTGTTCAATTCTCTGAGGTCCAAGATAGATCTGTATCCCCCTGTTTTCTTTGGGATAAGGAAATAGGGGGAGTAGAACCCTGTACCCTGCTGATGAATGGGTACTTCTTCTATTGCCCCTTGGGCAAGAAGTGTAGAGACCTCTTGATCTAACAGGTTGATGAGAGAGGTCTGAGAATTGAACTGTCTTACCATTGTGGGAGGGGGCATGCACAGAAAGTGCAGCTTGTACCCCTCTCTTATAATGGAGAGTGTCCAATGCTCTGCTGTTATCTGCTCCCACCTGGGGGCAAAGAGACATAACCTTCCTGGACTGGTGGAAGGCTCTGATCCATTGAGGGACAGGAAGGCTAAGTTCTCCAGATGAAAGTCAAAGGCCTTGTGGATGCTGAGACTGCTGAGACAGTTGAGGCTTAGCAGTCTTTGCTTTCCTTTGTTTAGGTGGTTGCTGACTCTTTCGGGTAGGCTGACCTGCAGAACGTCCCTGCTGGGAATAAGAGGGATAAAACCTCTTCTTTTTTGAGAAGAAAGGTTTCTTGAAAGATTTCTTTCTGGCAGAATCATCTGTGGCTTTGGATAACCTATCCAAAGTGGAGTTGTCAGCATCCAACTCATTGGCCTTCTCTTGCCAATTCTTGCCAAATAAATTCTCACCTGTATAAGAGATATTGCCCAGTTTGTCCTGCACCCAGAGCTCCAAATCGGATGCCTGGAGCCAGGCAATTCTACGTGCACCTATGGCAATGGCAGAGGTTCTGCTTATGCACTCAAAACAGTCAAAAGCTGCACGATTGACAAACTTAGAAACATCCTGGGCATGTTTAACCAATGTGAGAAAATCCTGCCTTTTGTCTTCAGGAAGGAGAGGGCTAAAAACCTCTAAATCTCCTGTGACTTCTTTAAGGAACATTCCCATATATAAAATATAGGAACTGATCCTCGCAGAAAGCATGGAAGTCTGGAAAGTATGACGTCCAAAGGCATCCAAGGTTCTACACTCACGTCCTGGAGGATTAGAGGCATGCCTCTTTGCACTCCTGATCCTTATCATAGCTGACTCCACGACAATGGAGTGGTGAGGAAGCTGAGTTTTCTGGAAACCAGGACAAGGAGGGACTCGATACATGGTATCCAGTCTGCGAGAGTGAGGAGAGGTGGTAAGAGGTGTCTCCCACATTCTCAACATGAGATCATGTAAAATCTCATGGATAGGCAAGGTAGCTGCTTCCTTAGGAGCTTTGGGATATTGTAAAATCTCCAACTCCTTAGCTCTGGGCTCTGTTTCAGGAGTCACAGTGATGGACAAACCACGAGCCACCTCCCTGATGAAATCCTGAAAGGAGATATCTTCTGGAAGAGACATCCTACGTTTAGGAGAGGAAGGCTCCTCCAGGAGAAGTATCCCGGTACCGGCAGAGCTGTCAGAATCCTCGGAGTCCTCCGAGGATTCGAAGTACCATCTGTCCGGATGCTCTTGAAGAGCCCGATACCCGTACCGACCGAAGTCAGTACTGGGGGGAATCGGTACCGGTGTATCGGCACTGGAAGGCATCACATAACTGGGTGCCGGCAAAGCCGATACCGATGTCGATGCTATCGGTACCGGTACTGGTTGAACTGTCTGACATGGTTCCGAGGGCGTCGATGCCGCAAGGAGAGCTGCCAGACTGCATTCTATAGCCAGGAACCTCTGGTCTATCGACGACGCCGATGCCTGGGAATCGGTACCGGATGCAGCCGGTACCCCAGAGCATGGCACCAGTAGTTCTGACGAGGTCGAGGCCCCAAGAACATCCTGGAGCCCCGATAATGCTTTGGAAGCGGAAGCCTCCCACCGGGGCAATTTTGCCGGTATAGAACCCTCAAGGGCAATGCCGGAGGCATCTCGATGCTTAGAAGGAGATCTACCCTTTGAGGACCGGCTGGACTTATGTTTAGTTACCCGAGATCCATGGGAGGAAGACGAAGCCCTGGGAGACGTCGATGCCACTGAAGCTGCATCGGAGGGAAAAAGGGCGCTGAGCTTGGCAGCTCGGTTTTATCGACCCCTCTTGGACATCATGGCACAAGCCATACACTCGGAGATGGAGTGGTCAGGACCTTAACATTTAAGACACCACTCGTGGGTGTCGGTGACAGAGATGGTACCGCCACACTTGGTGCACTTTTTAAAACCCGAGGCGGGTTTCTCCATAGTGGAGGAAATTTTGGGCCTAAGGCCCAAAATGGCGCGTGCACCTGGAAAAGAAAAGTTAGGAAAAAGATTTTTTTTTTTTTTTAAAAGAAAGAAAGAAGAACCGGCGGTACCGGTATAGCGTCGAGGAAGGCAGACGCGACCACAAAAAAGAAGAATAAGGAAAACAATTTTCTGCGGTGACAGGAACACGACCTGCTGGCTCCGCGGAAAACGAAGAACTGGAGAGAGGCAGTTGGGAAAGGCGGGAAGGCAGCACGCAGGCGCTGTGGGATGCTCCCAAAAGCTTCCTAATTGGATGCTGGGGAGTGTTCCCACGCAGGCTCCGTCGGTACCAACGATACCCATATGTGAGGACTACATTCCTGCTTGTTCCTGGAGATTAAGTAGGCTATTAAAGCACAGCACTCTCCTGCTAGTCAGGGGAGCTACTCCATCAGCCCAGTGCCAGAGATCAAAATATAGAACCACTATGGTACAGGTTCAAACCTCAGAATCCCTAATATCAAAACCAGGTTGTAGCACTGTGGGCTAAGCATTGTATCAAGTGTAAACTTTGACATATAGTGATCACTGTGGGCTCAAGGACAGAGGTTAAAAATAGAAAGCCATTTCTTACTGTGGAGCTTCACAGGTTCCCTGGTTAATGCAGGTATGCTCACCAGTACCTTGTCTAAGGTCTACATTTATAGTAATGCAATATAACTTATCACATATTAAACCATTTTAGCAAATAAGCTGCTTTTAAAAAGCCACAATTAGAGAAAATGTTATTACAACAAAGCTCTGACATCATCTTTACAGGAGTGAATCTGAAACAGCAAAAATCTAGGACTGATTTATAATCAGCTTGAATTCCTATTTTATTGACATCCTCACCACAAACACACATGTAACAAAAGTTACATAGTACAAAGCATTTTAACAGTCTACGAAAAGTGCTTCGGTTCCTCCTAAAATCAGTGAATAGTTTTACCTGTTTAATGAGATAAAAATGTATCAACAGTTTCCAAATTTCACAAAAATTACCAATTTTATTAAGATTCTCTGCAGTCACCACTTCAAATTTATAAGCAAGACATACTTATGCAGAAATATTCCCTGCTCTACACAATTCCTCCCTACAACCCAACCTGAAACAAAAATGAATACGCTTCAAACATAACCCAAATAGAAGAAAATGGAACAAAACTCGGCAAGATACAGAGATATGGAACATGATGGCAGAAAAAGACCATATGGTCAATCTAGTCTTCCTATCCACACAAACTGCTCAGCTCTACAATTTCTTCCTCTCCCTCAGAGAGCCTCAGTGTTTATCTCATGCTTTCTTGAATCCAGATACAGTCCCTGTCTCCACTGGAAGGCTGTTCAAGATATCTACCACCCTTTCTGTAAATAAATATTTCCTTAAATTACTTATGAATCTACCCCCTTTCACCCTCAGCCTATGAGCCTCTGTTCCAGAATCTCCTTTGTATTGAAAGAAGTCTGCCTCCTGTTCATTTATACTTTGGAGATATTTAAATGTCTATATTGTATCTCCCATATCCTGCCTCTCCTTCAAGGTATAGATATTCAGATCTTTAAGTCTGTCTCCATATACTTTATGACTAAAACCATTCACCAGTCTAGTAAACTGTCTTCTAGATGAACTCTATCTGGTTTACAGTATATCCTTTTGAAGGTGTGGTCTCCAGAACTGTACACAGTACTCCAAATCAGGTCTCACCAGAGACCTGCAGACTTGCACCCAAGCATCCTTTTGGCTTTTGCCATTACCTTATCTCCCTGTTTAACCACCTTAAGATTATAAGTTATGCCCATCCCATATATTACTCTTGTTTCATGCACAGAAAAAACCATATACTGTCCTGCTCCCTTAGTTTATAGAAATACAGAATATGATTTCAGAAAAAGACCAAAATGACCAGCACATACCACAGGATCCTTATTCCTGGAATAATTTTATGTAAAAAATGTAAAATTCAGCAAAATTCTGAATATTTTATATTTGTCAAACTAACACTATGAATCAATTATTAATTTAAAAATCAATACAGTAAAAAAAATATTGCTCAGGTTTTTTAAATATTTTAGTGCAGAATTCTCATAGGAGTACATCATAAGGCCGTTCTTTCTACTTTCTTCCCCATTCCCTTGGCCTGAACCCTTCCCACTAAGCCTAATCTCACTTGACACTCTCTCTTCCCAACCCCCTCCTCTTTCTCACCCATTATCCCACTAAGCCCGACTCCCTGCATGCTTTCCTACACTTGGCTGGATGGTCTCCATGGACTCTTTTTCCCTCACACCCGCTCCTTCAGGCCTGGCCCAACTGATTTTCACCACCAAGGTCAGCTCATCCATTAGGCAGGACTAAGTGGTCACTTAAAATGGCACTTCTGGGAGCAGTAACAAAGCAAAACAATAGATTCTGACGGCCTACTTATTCAAAAGAACCATCAGAACATTATTTTACCTGCAGGGAGAACAAATGCAAAGCAAAATTTAATATTCAAAAGTATGATGTTCAGTTATGCATTTTTACAGAACTGTTGGAGGAGAGGTGGTGCTGAAATGATCACAACTGTTGAATTTAATCATCAAACTATCAGGGGAT
Source organism: Ichthyophis bannanicus (assembly GCA_033557465.1). Classification (NCBI taxonomy): domain Eukaryota; kingdom Metazoa; phylum Chordata; class Amphibia; order Gymnophiona; family Ichthyophiidae; genus Ichthyophis; species Ichthyophis bannanicus. The sequence goes on from CM066034.1 coordinate 586,167,353, forward strand.
GGGGGGATGGGGTGGAAGGCTGAAGGTTTGCCTAGAGTGCCCAATAACTCCTTGCACCAGCCTTGTTTACCACCTTCTTCTTTGACCCAGTTCTGACCACTGTGCTTTCTCTTCAGCTCAATCTGATCAGCCTCCTTCTTTTAGGTAGGAGTCAAAGCGAGTGCAAGTTCCTTCCCAGCTCACATAGACCACAGCAGATGCTGCCACCTCTGTCTCCACTTCCTCTTATTTGTGGTAGTGGGGACAGAGGATAAAAAAGCCCTAAAATATTACCTGCTTCATATGCTGGAGAATTAATTACCTGGCAAAGGCCAAGCCTTGGCATAGTATTCAACACTATTGCAGGCACAATGATGGATGGAGCATCCATATGAATATTACAATCACCTACACATATTACGTAAGGAAATTGAAAAAAAAATCCCACATCTCTGATCAGATGCAACAGTTCTATCACAGACAACATATGACGCTGTGGCACTGCATATAGCAAAAGGATAGAGGACTCCAGTTTAACCAGCTTTTTCTTTTTCTTTATAAAAGTATTAACAAAATAAGAAATTTCCATAAGAAATCAAAAACCATAAATGGAAACAAAATACAGGCATTTTAAATATCATTGCTATTTCGACCACAATATAATGAGACAAGAAAAGAAAGAAAACAAAAGGAAATTAAAAAAAATCAATGCAGAGACAGTAAAGTGTTCCATCACAAACAGAATGCACACCGAGTCCTCACCCTTGGCCCCAGAGTTCCCCCTCACATAAACTCAACAAATCCAGGAGCTGCTTTGGCTCAACAAAGAAATAATTTTTAGCATCAAGACAAACATAACACATACAAGGAAATTTTAATGACTAAGTACCCCCAAGGGCAAGAACTCGTGGCTGCAAGGCCAATATTTCTTTATGCCTAGCTTCGGTGGACTTTGAGTTATCAGAAAACATACAAATAGTAGCGCCAAAGAACAACTCCTTAATATATCTGAAATAAAGACATAGGGCCCGATATTCATTTACGATGGCTATGCACTTCTAAGGCGCATAGCCGTTGCCGCCAAACTTTAACCACAGATATTCAATCTGAGGCCATATCCGGCCACCGGCATTGAATATCTGGGGTCGCTGCACAGCTGCCCATGATGCAGAAGCTAACTATGCAGCAGCAATATTCAGCCACTGCCCGGTTAGCTCTGGTGGTGAAAGTTATGACAGATTTTGCTTCACCTAACTTTTGCCGCTGAGGGCTAACCAGGCAGCGGCTGAATATCACCACTGCACAGTTATCACAATCTACCTCTGATAACCTGGGCATATGATCTGTCTCCTACTAGTGGGGCCTTTTGGAGCCTCACTCATCCATAGAATCAGGTGGACTTGACCGGCTTCTTAGAAAGCTCTTTGGATCTGGTGACTGCCCGTGGCACTATGTTGGTGATCTTCACCTTTGAACAGGACAAGAACTCAGTATTACAGGTCTGATATTCAAAGGCATTTACATGGTTTGCTGAACTGTAAACCATGTAAATGCCCCTAAGCAAATATTCAGCAGCTTTGAATCTGTGTGTTAGTGTTGCTGAATATACCACTTAGGGGCATTTACACAGTTTACAGCTCTGTAAACCATGTAAATGCCTTTGAATATCGGGCTTATAATAGAATTCTTCTCCTGTTCAAAGGTGAAGGTCACCAACGTAGTGCCACAGGCAGTTATCAGCTCCAAAGGGCTTTCTAAGAAGTCGGTCAAGTCCACCTGATTCTGTGGCTGAGCGAGGCTCCCAGAGGCCCCGCTAGTAGGAGACAGATAGTATGTCCGGGTTGTGGGAGGCAGATTCTCCGGTGCCCAACCCAGGATATCCACCAAATACTTCTTCACCATATCAACTGGGCCAAGCATAGAACACTGTAGGAAGCCCAAAAACCTTAAGTTGTTGCTATGGTTCTGGTTTTAAAGATATTCCAACTTTTTCCATAACACTGAGCTCTCCTTAATATCAGCATCTTTAACAGCACCTAACTCCTCCACTAGCTGCTCTAGACGCTCCAGCTTGGTAGTATGTTGGCCGATTTCATCCTTCTGAGCAGCAATGAACTCCACCAGGGAATCTACCTTCACACCAGTTTTCCTGTGGGCATCCATTTTATGACTACAGCAAAGCAATCAGTGATTGTAGGTTGTCCCAATGGGGGTGGGAGGGGCTGATATAACTACATTTAGATGCACTCAGTAAGAAATGGCTGTTCCCATTGCCAAAAGAACGTACACATTCAAAGGAAAATCACTGAAGAGCTGCCTGTCCAAACAGACACTTATTTGTCTTAAAGTAATTCAGCCTGTCTCATTTCTCCGCAAACAGGTTTATGACCTGGATTGTTCACAGAATGTGTCCCATGGTCTGTCTCAGGCTAACTTTCCAAAACTCCATAGGACAGCACCTACTGTATCTCATGCTGGTTGAATCTTTTCTTGGTGTTAAAGAAATCTAACAGTAATCAGTAACTAGGAAGAGATTACTTTCCTTAAAAGCATTAGTAATACTGTATGTAACAGTTCATCTTTCCATGTTGTTGTTGTGTTATTGTTGTTATTAAGTGTAGTCAAGTCGGTGTCGATTCATGGCGACCCTCTGGATAGTTGTCCTAAATTGTGTTTGGTCTTCAGTCAGGCGGTTCATTGTTGACAGACTGGCACCCATAGCTGCTGTTATTGTATCGATCCGTTTCATTGTTGGCCTTCCTCTTTTGCATTGACCTTCTACTTGCCAAGCATGATGTCTTTTCTCTAATGATCTCTCTCTTTGCATGATGTGTCCAAAGTATGAAAGTCGAAGTCTTGTCATCTGAGCTTCTAAAGAAAGCTTAGGTTTCATTTCCTCTAGTACTGACTGGTTTGGTCCTTTGGACAGTCCATGGTATACACCATATTCGTCGCCAGCACCCATAAGTCAAAGGCATCAATTTTCTTCCTGTCTATCTTTTTCACTGTCCAACTTTCGCATCCATATGACGTTATTGAAAATGCCATGACTTGAACAAGTCAAATCTTTGTATGGAGAGAGACATCTCTGCTCTTGAGAATCTTGTCTAGGTCCTTCATAGCCATTCTGGCAAGAACAATGCATCGTCAGATTTTTTGACTGCTTGTTGCTTCTTTATCGATAGTTGATCCAAGTAGGTTAAAATTGTCCACTATTTCAATTTCTTCTCCATCAATGATGAACTTATTCATTTTGCCAGTTGTCAGGATTTTTGTCTTAACGTTAAGGTGCGGGGCCATTTTAAGACTATATTCCTTTATCTTGAGAAGCAAATGTTTCAAATCGTCTTCACTTTCAGCCAGTAATGTGGTATCATCAGCATAGTGAAGGTAGTTGATGAGTCTTCCATCAATCTTCACACCTCGGTTGTCTTCATACAGTTCTGCTTCTCTGATGATTTGTTCTGCATATAAATTAAAAAGGTAGGGGGAAATTAGGACCCTTGTCAAACACTTTTGCTGATTTTAAACCATTCTGTTTCTTCTAGTTCCATTGGAACTGTAGCTTCTTGATCAATGTAAAGGTTGTGCAAGAGAACAATCAGGTGTTCTGGTATACCCATGCTTCTTAATGTGACCCAGAGTTTCTCATGGCTTACACAGTCAAAGGCCTTGCTGTAGTCAATAAAACACATATGGATATCCTTTTGGTATTCTCTTGTCTTTTCAAGGATCCATCTCACACCTGCGATAATTTCTCTCGTTCCTCGCCCTTTCCTGAGCCCTGCTTGCACTTCAGGCAGATCTCGTTCCAGGTATGTTTGTAGTCTCTGCTGAATGATCTTGAATAGAATCTTGCTGGCATGTGGGATCAGAATGATTGTGCGATAATTTCCACAGTCAGTTGGGTCACCTTTCTTCAGTATTGGTATAAACACAGATCTTTTCCAATCAGTTGCCCATGAATTTGTCTTCCAAATTTCCTGGCGGAGCCTTGTAAGTATGGTAAAGGCTTCATCTGATGCTGTAATACTTCAATGGGAATGCCATCAATGTCCGGTGCTTTGTTCTTTGATAAGGCTTCAATGCTGCTTCAGCTTCTTCTTTCATCATCAATGGTTCTTGATCATAAGGTATAGGTTGAAACAACTGTTGATCCACTTGATCTTTATGGTATAATGACTCTGTATATTCTTTCCACCTTTTCTTGATCTTCTCAGCATCATTCAACATGGATCCTTGAGCATCTTGTAGCATTCCAATTTGAGGCTGGAATTTTTTCTTTAACTCTCATAGCTTTAGAAAAGCCAATCTTGTTCTTCCTCTAACAGCTTCTGATTCTATTTCCTTGCATGTGTCATTGTCTTGTCTTGCTGCACGCTGGAAATCTCTGTTGAGTTCTGCGATTGCTTCTCTTTCTCCTCTGGCTTTAGCTTCTCTGCGTTTCTGTACAATTATCAGAGTTCTTCAGTCATCCATTTTGGCTGTTTTTGCTTTTTCACCTTATGTAGAGACTTATCGCTTTCTTCCAAAACAAGCTTCTTGATGTCATCCCATAACTCTTCTGGAACTCCGCCATTTTTATCTAAAGCAGCAAATCAATTTCTCAGGCAGTCTTTAAATTCCAGTGGTATATTCTCAAGGTCATATTTTGCTACATTCACGAATGGTTTGCTCTTTTTCAACTTTAGCTTGAGTTTGCATATTAGTAGTTGGTGATCTGTACCACAGTCAGCTCAAGGTTTTGTCTTTGTTGATGTTATCGAGGTTTTCCATCGTTGTCTTCCATAGATGTAGTGAATTTGATTTCTGTACAATCCACTGGGTGACGTCCACGTGTACAGTTGGCGCTTGTGTTGCTGGAAGAAGGTGTCTGAGATGAATAGATCATTGGTCTTGCAGAACTGATAGACTTTCTCCAGCTTCGTTTCTGTTGCCAGGTCCATATTTTCCAACAACTTTGCCTTCTTCTTTGTTGCCAACTTTTGCATTCCAGTCACCCATGACTATCAGGATATCCTGTCTGCACATTCTGTCAATTTCAGCTTGTACTCGTTCATAGAACTCAACAACATTTTCCTCTTCTACGCAAGAAATGGCCTATCATCACTGACCTGATAGTCAGGCACAACCTGGACATGCTTCTGGTCACAGAGACATGGTTATCAAATGAAGACACTGTACTCATTAACCACCTTCTACCTCCCAACTTTACAGTCCATAGCTGCCATAGAAGCAACAAAAGGGGAGGAGGAGTTCTCATACTCACTAAAACAGACCTCAACTTCCACCTCATCAATAGCACCAACTCAACAAACCTTGACATAGTAGTTATAACTAATAATCACTGCTCCATCAATCTAATATACAGAGCCCCGACATCATCCTCTGACGACCTAGCCACGATAATCGAGCTAACCTGCAATTCTCCATGCTTGCATGCCCCAAACTGGATACTAGGAGACCTCAACCTGCCAACGCTACAAGATTCCCAAGCCTCTGCATTTCTAGACGCACTCAAAGACCTAGGTTATCAGCAGTTAATCAGCGAACCAACCCACACAAAGGGAAACATATTGGACTTGATATTTGCCCCACTATCTACCTGCAACACTGCCAACTTCTCCTCACCAACCTACACCGAAGTACCGTGGTCAGACCATAAGTTAATCCTGTTCCAAATTCCTTTGGATAACAAGCCAATGAAACCTCCTGAGAATAAGATTAACCCCACGAGACCACCCTCACGAAGCTTCCAACCATTCAACAAGGAGTCCATCATAAGCAACACACAACCCCTCCTAAGCTTGACAACAACTGACCCCGACAAGCTGGTCTCCAGCTGGAACAACAGCCTCAGTACTATCGCGCAATGCACAGTACACAACAAAACCCCAAGGAAAAGACCCACAGCGCCCTTGTACTCCAACGAACTGCGAACCTCGCTTCTCAAACTTAGGAAACTCGAAAGCCGTTGGAGGTGCTCACGCTCAACCGAAGATCAGGAGGCTTACAACCTACAACTCACAATTCACCGAACCGCGATATCCGAGAAAATGAGGCAAACTCACACTAACACGCTAATGTGATCGCTAAATAAACCACACGACCTATTCACCCTCGTCAAAAACCTAATGAAGGAACCAGGACCGGAGCAAAAAACAGAGATTCACGCCCAAGACTATGCCGACTTCCTCCAATCAAAATTATACCAGACCGACAAGACTGACCTTACTGGCACCAATAGGCCAGCATGCATAGAGACGCTAACAACCTTCACCACCCCCTCCACTAAGCAAATCATAGACTTAATCTCTACAATCAACATGACCACTGCCCAGACCGACCCCTGCCCGGCTTTTTGGATAAAAGAACTACGGACAGAGTTTAGCCCCTTCATAGCTAAACTCTTTAACACATCATTCTCTTCAGGCTCATTCCCCCTAAGTCTCAAACACACATCCATTAGACCTCTGCTAAAAAACTCCAAGCTCGACTCCCAGAAAGTGGAATCATATAGGCCAATTGCCAGTATTCCACTACTGGCCAAGATAATCGAAAAAGAGGTCCAAGGTCAGCTCCAACATCACATCGACAACGCTGCACCACTTGACCACTGCCAACACGGCTTTAGAGAAGCTCATGGTGTGGAGACTCTAATTACCACCCTTTTCAACAACATACTCACCACAATAGATAACATTCATCGGGGAGTTGCCCTGATATTCCTAGACATAGCCGCAGCATTCGACTCAGTATGTCACCAAACCCTCCTGAAACGGCTCGAAGAGAAGGGCATCTGCGGCTTAGCACTAACTTGGTGCAAGTCATACCTAGCCGATAGATGGCAGCATGTGCGAACCGAAACCTCGACATCCAAACCATTCCATCAGAAACAAGGTGTCCCGCAAGGATCCTCCCTTTCAGCCCTAATGTTTAATATCTACATGCAGCCTGTCTGCGACCTCGTTTGCTCATTCGACATTGAATGCATGATATATGCGGACGACGTCCTGCTCTACATGCCGTTCAAGACTGACCAAATTGACCTCTCACCCCTTACGGAGTGTTTCAGCGCAGTGGAAAGGTGGCTCCAGAATCAGAATCTTTGCATACAGCACAAAAAGACTGAAGTGCTGTTCATCACCAGAAACTCTAACTTCTCCCCACCAACCCACCTAAAAGTCGGCAAAGTAGAGCTGCAAACCAAGTCCACAATCCGTTACCTGGGTGTTACTCTAGACCAGAGGCTTGACATGAAGACACACATTGGCAACATAGTCAAATCTACATATCATAAAATCAGGACACTCAAACATCTACGCCCCCTTTTACAACCAGACGACTTCAGAACTATCTTCCAGGCTCTAACCATTCCACACCTTGACTACGCCAACGCGATCCTCCAAGGGCTCCCTAAATCAACTCTGACCCCGCTCCAGCTTGCCATGAACACTGCAGCTAGAGTTCTGAATGGGGCCTCGAGGCGACACCATATAACACCCATCCTCAAAAGTCTCCACTGGCTCCCTATCCACTGTAGGATCGTCTTCAAAACATTACTACTAACATTCAAGGCCATAAATGGGCTCTCCCCCCCATCACTCGCTTGTCTCATACACATAACTCCCCCCAATAGGGCCAGACGAACTACAGCAATAAACACCTTGGCAATCCCCAAAACACTGACCGAGTGTACACAGGCTACAGCAAGCAGGGCCTTTAGTATCAGCGCTCCCAGATACTGGAATGCCCTGCCTCCCAACATATGAGCAATCCCGGAACTAACTAAATTCAGAAGGGCATTGAAGCACCACCTTTTCCTCGAATGTTACCCAAATGAAGGTGCACCATCTCGACCTACCCGCAAATAAGCTCCATGTCCACTGTAATCATCCATCAAATGTTGTATAATATGTAAATACTACTATGTGTTCAAATGTGTGTAAATAGTTAATTATGGTTATCCAAGTTGAGCTTCCTGTTATCTGTAATTTACGGTGTAGCCCCCACCGTAAAACCTAAATGTTCCATGTAAACCGCGCTGATGTTGAAGAGCGCAGTATATAAGAGAAATAAATAAATAAAAATAAATTCTGCAGCTGTTGTTGGGGCATATATCTGAATTATAGTTCTGTTGATGAGCTTTCCTCGTAGACAAATAGAAATTAAGCATTCACTGACTGCATTGTATTTCATTACAATTCTTGCAAGTTTCTTCTTAACTATATATGCAACACCGTTTCTTCTTTGTCTTTCATTTCCAGCATAGTAAACCATATGATCATCAGATGCAAAGTGCCCAAAGCCTATCTATTTTAGTTCACTGATACCCATCAGATCGAGTTGTACACATTCCATTTCATTCTTAACCACGGTTTATGCTTCGTACGTTCCATGTCCCAATATGTAAGATATTTTTGCAACTTCTGACTCTTTTCATGTGCAGCTACATCAGCAGATCCAAACACATCATAAATGCTAACTTTACTCTGAGAAGTTTTCAGCTCATCCCCAGTAGCCATTTGAGTGCCTTCCAACCTGGAGGTCTCATCTTCCAGCTAACTGCAACACAGGTAAGTATATCAGTACCCATGTAGAGTCTAATTTTATAACAAGATAACTATGTAAAATGTTTAAAAATGTGTCTGTTTTATAAATGTGACCTATATGTGTATCTGCCTTTATAAAATAGACTCTCAGAATAATCCCCAGTAGCGCACAAATGTTCCTGTACCAAATGATATTTGCTCTGAGACAGATACAACTTTCTGTGCAGACTATATGTGGGTACCAACATACCTCATAATGCCACCCAAGCTACATCTCCAGCAACAGCTACTCGCTGTCTGTGTAACAGTATGTGTGCTCTTGGCACGTGTACCTGTACGTGCATACCTACCATTGCAATTTTCTCTAATATTCTGTGTGTAAAACATGTTTAGACTATATCCTCTGGGGATAAGGAAATATCTACTATACCTGAATGTAACTCGTCTTGAACTACTACTGAAAAGGCGTGAGCTAAATACTAATAAAGCATAGTTACTGACCTGTAACAGGTGATCTCCGGGAACAGCAGGAATTTAGTCTTCACATATGGGTATCGTCGGTACCGACGGAGCCTGCGCGGAAACGCTCCCCAGCGTCCAATTAGAAAGCTTTAGGGAGCATCCCACAGCGCCTGCGTGCTGCCTTCCCGCCTTTCCCAACTGCCTCTCTCCAGTTGAATTTTAAAGCTGAGACAAAGAGAGAGAGAGAGAGGGAAGAAAAGAAAAGAGAGATACAACTCCTAGGGGAGGTGGGTGGGTTGTGAAGACTAAATTCCTGCTGTTCCCGGAGTTCACCTGTTACAGGTGAGTAAAGCACAGTTACTTACCTGTAACAGGTGATCTCTGGGAACAGCAGGAATAAGTCTTCACATATGGGTATCGTCGGTACCGACGGAGCCTGCGCGGGAACGCTCCCCAGCGTCCAGAAAGAAAGCTTTTGGGAGCATCCCACAGCGCCTGCGCGCTGCCTTCCCGCCTTTCCCAACCGCCTCTCTCCAGTTCGAGTTTTAAGCTGAGACAAAGAGAGAGAGAGAGGAAAGGAAAGATAGATAGAGAGATACAACTCCTAGGGGAGGTGGTTAGGCTGTGAAGACTTATTCCTGCTGTTCCCAGAGATCACCTGTTACAGGTAAGTAACTGTGCTATCTCCAGGAACAAGCAGGAATGAGTCTTCACATATGGGGACTCCCCAGCTAGAGATGCCAGGGAGATCTCCAAGGTTGTGAGTCCCTGAGAAGGGCTCTACCTGCCCCCATGGATCTCGGGCATCCAACCAGGGATGGGGGTAGGAGTTGATTAGGTATGGAACAGGTGTTTGAGAACAGCCTGACCAAACAAGGCATCCCGGCGGGAGTCCTTGTCCAAGCAGTAATGGGCTGTGAAGGTATGAACCGAGGCCCAGGTGGCCGCTCGACAGATTTGGTCGATGGACACAGAGTTCAGATGAGCCATAGAGGCTGCCATGGTCCTCACATTGTGAGCTGTGACATGGCCCTCCAGAGAAAAGGTTCTTACTCTGGTAGGCGAAAGAAATACACTGAGCAATCCAATAGGACAGAGTTCTCTTAGAGACTGGAAGTCCCAAATGAGAGGGATCAAAAGCAACAGAGTTGAGAGGACTTTCTATGTTGCTGTGTCCTTTGTAAGTAAAAAGCGAGCGCTCTCTTACAATCCAGGGTATGGAGATTCCTTTCTGCACTTGATGCATGAGGTCCTGGAAAAAAGAAAGACAGGTAAATACACCTCCTGGTTAAGATGAAAAGGTGAGACCACTTTAGGCATAAAGTGTGGATTAGTCCTGAGGACTACCTTGTCATGATGGAACCTTGTATAAGGAGGATTAGCCACCAAGGCTTGCAGCTCACTGATGCGGCGAGCTGAGGTGACTGCAATGAGAAAAGTAACCTTCCAGGAAAGAAATTTCAAGGAGGTAGTGGCTAAGGGTTCAAAGGGTGGCTTCATAAGCTGGCCAAGAACCAAATTCAAGTCCCATGCCACTGGAGGTGGTCTAATGGGAGGTTTAGTTAAAAGAAGGCCTCTCATGAATCTTGCAATAAGAGGATGAGAGGAAATAGGCTGTCCATTGAGAGGCTTAAGGGATGCTGCAATAGCACTCAAATGGACTCTTACTGAATTCGTTTTAAGGCCTGCATGGGATAAATGCAGCAAATACTCTAGTAAAGAATTCAGAGGTATTGCAAGAGGGTTAAGACCCTTTTGTGCACACCAAATGGTAAACCTTTTCCATTTAAAAGCATAGGAACGTCTAGTGGAAGGCTTTCTGGAAGCATGAAGGATATCCTTCACCTGCTGAGAAAGATGCAAATCTTGAAGGTCTAGGCCTTCAGCAACCAGGCTCTGAGATGAAGAGACTGGGGATTTGGGTGCCACAACGTTCCCTCCTCCTGGGACAGAAGGTCTGGAGCAGATCCCAAGTCCAGGGAGGGAACTTGAGAGAGATGCAGAAGTAGAGGGTACCACACCTGGCATGGCCAATGTGGTGCTATAAGGATCATAGACCCCTTGTTTCTCTGAACTTTGAACAGTGTCTTGGGAATTAGGGGAATGGGTGGAAAGGCATAGAGGAAGTCTTGCCCCCAATGAAGGAGGAAGGTATCCCTGGCCTGAACTCCCTGACACGGAATCCTGGAACAGAACCGGGGAAGTTTGGCATTCCACAGACTTGCAAACAGGTCTATGTCCGGGATTCCCCAAATTCGGAAGATCCTGGCTATCTGGACCCCATGGAGGGACCATTCGTGTGGAAGGAGAACTCGACTGAGTCTGTCTGCCCAAGAGTTTTGAACCCCTGGAAGATGCACTGCCACGAGATGAATTTGATGCTCTCTGGCGAAGGCCCACAATCTCAAAGCTTTGTTGCAAAGCGACAGAGAGCCAGTCCCGCCCTGCTTGTTCACGTAGAACATGGCTACTTGGTTGTCCGTGTGGATGAGGACTGTCTTGTAGCTGAGCAGGGTGTGGAAGACTCTGAGAGCTAGAAGAATTGCTCTGAGCTCCAAGAGGTTGATATATAGAGATGTCTCTTGTGGAGACCAGATGCCCTGGGTGGAGAGATCTTGTAGATGAGCTCCCCAACCTCTTGGAGAGGCATCTGTTGTAAGGGTTGCTTGGGGTAGCGACTGTTGAAAGGGGGACCCCAGCAACAGATTTTGAGTGGACTTCCACCACTGGAGAGACCAGAAGAGGCGACTGGAGGTTGCTATTTTTTCTGACAGGCACCCTGATGCCTGGGTCCATTGGGTGGACAGAGTCCACTGAGCTGCCCTCATGTGAAGGCGAGCATAAGGAACCACATGCACGGTGGATGCCATGTGGCCTAACAGTTGTAACATCTCTCGAGCAGTTAAATGGGACTTTAACTGAATTTGTGAGGCTAACTGCACCAAGCGTAGGCAACGGGCTGGGGAAGATAGGCCCTTGCAGTTGTGGTATCCAGCAAGGCCCCTATGAACTCTAATGACTGAGTAGGGGTGAGATGGGATTTTGGGATGTTTATTACAAGTCCCAGATACTGAAGAACACGCCTAGTGCAGGCTAGGGAAGTCTGGGCCTCTGACTGGGATGGAGTTCGGATGAGCCAGTCGTCCAGATATGGGAATACAAATATTCCTAGAGTGCGTAGAAATGCAGCTACTACTGCCATGCATTTTGTGAACACTCTTGGAGCAGAGGCCAGACCGAAAGGAAGCACCCTGTATTGGTAGTGCTTTTCTTGATAAAGGAACCGAAGGAACCTTCTGTGTGTTGGATGGATGAGGACATGGGTGTACGCATCCTTGAGATCTAGAGAACAAAGCCAATCCTGACTCGGAAGGTATGGAAGGAGAGTACCGAGAGAAATCATCTTGAATTTCTCCTTGCATAGAAACTTGTTCAATTCTCTGAGATCTAATATGGGTCTGTAGCCCCCTGTTTTCTTTGGGATAAGAAAATAGGGGCAGTAGAACCCTGAGCCCTGATGAAGAAGGGGTACTTCTTCTATTGCCCTTTGGGCAAGAAAGGTAGCAATCTCCTGACCCAGAAGGTTGTGGAGAGATGCTGGAGAATTGAACTGTCTCACCATGGTGTGAGGAGGAAGGTTTAAGAAATGAAGCTTGTACCCCTCCCCCTTATGATGGAGAGGGTCCATTGCTCTGCCGTGACTTGTTCCCATCTGGGAGCAAAGTGAGCTAACCTTCCTGGAATGGTGAGAGGCTCTGGTACTTCTAGAGCCAGAAAGGCTAAGTTCTCTAGTTGTAAATCAAAGGCTCTGAGGAGGCTGAGGCTGTTGGGCCGTAGCAGTCCTTGCAGCTTTAGGCTTGGCTTGTTTAGGTTGTTGCTGACGCTTTGCAGCAAAACGACCTGTGGAAGATGCCTGCTGACCATAAACAGGATAATATTTCCCCTTTTTGGGAAAGAAAGCCTTTTTGAATAATCTTTTTCTAACAGGAGCAGAAGTAGACTTTGAAAGTCTATCTAAGGCAGAATTCTCAGCATCCATCTGAGTGGCCTTTGCTTGCCAATCCTTGCCAAAAGGTTTTCACCTGTACAAGGAAGATTTCCTAATCCATCCTGGACCCAGGGTTCCAAACCAGAAGCTTGTAACCAAGCAACTCTGCGTGTACCTATGGCAATAGCCGAGGCTCTGCTGGCACACTCAAAAGAGTCAAAGGCTGCACGGTTGGAACATTTGGAAACATCCTGGGCATGTTTAAGCCAGGTGAGAAATTCCTCCCTTTTATCTTCTGACATAAAAGGAGATAAAGTTTGCAGATGATCTGTAACTTCCTTTTATTTATTTATTTAGACAGTTTTGTATACCGCCTTATCCTTCAATCAAAGCGGTCACAACACAATTGGGGGATACATTTAACACGCGGGGATATGAGACACATACACTAATACTTACAGGGAACATGGGCAATGGAGGGTTAAGTGGCTTGCCCAAGACCACAAGGAGCATCTGTGGGACTAGAAACCCCAGTCCTTCCGGCCCAAGGTTGCTGTCCTCTAGAGGGATTTGAACCCCCGACCTTCCGGCCTGAAGTACCTTGCCCCAACCACTAGGCTACTCCTCCCTTTAGAAACATCCCCATATAGAGACTATAGGAGTTGATTCTGGCAACAAGCATATTGGCCTGGAAAATTCTCCAGCCAAAAGCATCCAAGGTTCTGCATTCTCTTCCTGGAGGATTAGATGAGTGTCTTTTTGCACTCTTTATCTTCTTCATAGCAGACTCCACCACAATAGAGTGGTGAGGAAGCTGAGTCTTATGAAAGCCAGGACAAGGAGGAACACGGTACATGGTGTCCAACCTACGAGAATGAGGGGAGGTAGTGAGAGGTGTCTCCCATATGCCCAACATGTGAGCATAAAGGATCTCATGAATTGGTAAAGTAGCTGCCTCTTTAGGAGCCTTAGGATATTGTAAAATATCCAATTTCTTGGCTCTAGGCTCTGGTTCAGGGGCCACTGAAATGGAGAGGCCCCTGGCCACTTCCCTAATGAAGTCTTGAAAAGACAAGTCTTCTGGAGGAGACATTCTTCTTTTTGGAGAAGAGGGCTCCTGAGGAAGGAGTACCGATGCTTCGACAGAAGCCTCTGATTCATCAGAGTCTTCAGAGGAATCGAAGTATCGCCTGTCTGGACGCTCCTGCAGAGCCCGATATGCGTACCGAGTGGTATCGACATCGGGAGTGATCGGTACCGATGGGCATCACAGAACAGGGTACCACTGCAGTCGACACCGAAGTCGATGTCGATGCAATCGGTACCGGCACTGGAACCGATATCGGTGCCGGAACCGGTACCGACAACAGAGTTTGTTGCGGTACCGGAGGCGTCGCAGCTTGTATGAATGCCGTAATGGCATGCTGCATGGTCAGAATATTCTGATCCATTGACGCAACCAATGTCTGGATGTCGGTACCAGTGGAGACCACCGGTACCCCAGAACATGGCAACAGGTTATCGGTCGAGGCTGAGCCATCGATGTCAACCTGTGACCCCATAGATAAAGCTTTGGAAGCCGGAGCTTCCCGCCGGGGTAACTTTGCCGGTGCGGGATCCTCGAGAGCAAGCCCGGAGGCATTTCGATACTTAGAGGGAGATCTACCCTTCGAGGACCGGCTGGACTTATGTTTGGTTACCTGAGATCCATGGGAGGAAGAAGCCCTGGAAGATGTCGATGCCACCGAAGCTGCATCCGAGGGAAACAGGGTACTGAGCTTGGCCGCTCGATTCTGTCGACCTCTTTTAGACATCATGGAACAGGACTCACAATCGGTGATGGAGTGTTCAGGACCCAAACATTTTAGACACCAGTCATGGGTGTCGGTGATAGAAAGAGTACCGCTGCACTTCGTGCACTTTTTAAACCCGGAAGCGGGCTTTTCCATGAGGAAAATTTTCCTAGGCCTAAGGCCCAAAAGGAAAAAATGCACGGAAGTGGGAAACGGTAGGTTTTTCTTTTTTTTTTTTAAAGAAGAAAGAAGAAAAGACCGGCGGTACCGGTCCGACGTCGAAGAAGGCAGACGCGCGACCAAAGAAATAAAGAAATATAAAGAACTTCTTCAGCGGTGACAGGAACACGACCTGCTGGCTCTGCGGAAAAGAAGAACTGGAGAGAGGCGGTTGGGAAAGGTGGGAAGGCAGCGCGCAAGCGCTGTGGGATGCTCCCGAAAGCTTTCTTTCTGGACGCTGGGGAGCGTTCCCGCGCAGGCTCCGTCGGTACCGACGATACCCATATGTGAAGACTCATTCCTGCTTGTTCCTGGAGATCTATGCTATCTCCAGGAACAAGCAGGAATGTAGTCTTCACATATGGGGACTCTCTAGCTACAGATGCCAGGGAGAGACTCCAGAAGTTGTGTGCCCCTGTGAAAGGGCTCCACTTCCCCCCATGGATCTCTGGCATCCTACCGGGAATGGTGGGTGGGAGTTGATTAAGTATGGAACAGGTGTCGTAGAACAGCCTGACCAAACAAGGCATCCCGGCGGGAGTCCTTGTCCAAGCAGTAATGGGCTGTGAAGGTATGAACCGAGGCCCAAGTAGCTGCTCGACAGATGTCGTCAATAGACACAGAGTGTAGATGAGCCATTGAGGCTGCCATGGCTCTCACATTGTGAGCTGTGACATGGCCTTCCAGAGAAAGGCTTTTACTCTGATAGGTAAAAGAAATACACTGTGAAATCCATTTGGACAATGTTCTCTTAGAGACTGGAAGTCCCAAATGAGAAGGATCAAAAGCAACAAAGAGTTGCGAGGACTTTCTATGCTGCTGTGTCCTTTGTAAGTAAAAAGCAAGTGCTCTTTTACAGTCCAAAGTATGAAGACTCCATTCTGCATTTGAAGCATGAGGCCTTGGAAAAATTACAGGCAGGTAAACTGCTTGGTTTAAATGAAAAGGTGAGACCACCTTTGGCATAAAGTGTGGATGAGTCCTAAGGACTACCTTATTATGGAACCTCGTATAAGGAAGATCAGCAACTAATGCTTGCAACTCACTAATGCGATGTGCTGATGTGACTGCAATGAGAAAGATAACTTTCCAGGAAAGGAATTTCAAGGAGGTAGTAGCTAAAGGTTCAAAAGGCGGCTTCATGAGCTGCCCAAGAACCAGATTCAGGTACCATGCCACTGGAGATGGCCTAATGGGAGGCTTAGTTAGAAGAAGGCCCCTCATAAATCTCGCTATTATAGGATGAGAGGAAATAGGCTGCCCATTTAAAGACTTTAAAGAAGCTGAAATAGCACTTAAATGGACTCTTACTGAGTTAGTCTTAAGTCCTGCATTAGATAAATGAAGGAGATACTCCAGTAATGATTCCAGAGGTATCGCAGAGGGGTGAAGACCCTTTTGCGAACACCATATGGAAAACCTTTTCCACTTGAAAGCATAAGAGCGTCTTGTGGAAGGTTTCCTGGAAGTACAAAGGACATCCTTTACTTGTTGAGAAAGGCTAAGACCATGAAGGTCTAGGCTCTCAGCAACCAGGCCCTGAGATGCAGAGAGTGGGGACTGGGATGCCACAACATCCCGTCCTCCTGAGACAGGAGACCTAGAGCAGATCCTAACTCCAGAGATGGAGCTTGAGAGAAATGCATGAGCAGAGGGTACCAGACCTGCCGTGGCCAATGTGGAGCTATGAGAATCATGTGGCCTTTGTCTCTCTGAAGTTTGAGTAGGGTTTTGGGAATTAGGGGAATGGGTGGAAAGGCATATAGGAAGTCCTGACCCCAATGGAGGAGGAAAGCATCCCTGGCCTGAGAACCCTGAGCCGGAATTCTGGAACAGAACCGGGGAAGTTTGGCATTCAACGGGACTTGCAAAGAGGTCTATGTCCAGAGTTCCCCAAATTTGAAAAGTTTTTGCTACTTGGTCTGCATGCATTCGTGTGGAAGCAGAACTCGACTGAGTCTGTCTGCCCAAGAGTTTTGAATGCCTGGCAGATACACCGCAAGGAGATGAATCTGATGCTCTCTGGCGAGGGCCCATCGTCACAAAGCTTCATTGCAAAGCGACAGAGAGCCTGTTCCTCCCTGCTTGTTCAGATAGAACATAGCTACTTGATTGTCTGTCTGAATTAGGATTGTCTTGTAGCTGAGCTGGGTATGGAACACTCGAAGAGCAAGGAAGATTGCTCTGAGTTCTAGGAGATTGATATGTAAGTGGGTCTCCAGTGGAGCCCAGGTGCCTTGGGTTGAGAGATCTTGCAGATGAGCTCCCCAACCCACCTGTGAGGCGTCTGTTGTTAGAGTGACCTGGGGTAGGGGTTGCTGGAAAGGGGACCCCACCAACAGGTTTTGGGTTGACTGCCACCATTGTAGAGACAAAATAAGGCGACTTGTGTTTGCTATTTTGTCTGATAGGCACCCTGATGCCTGAGTCCACTGAGTGGATAGAGTCCATTGGGCTGCTCTCATATGGAGGCGAGCATAGGGAACCACATGCACGGTAGATGCCATGTGGCCTAGTAGTTGTAACATTTCCCAAGCAGTGGGATGAGTTTTTAACCCTGCCTGGGAGGCTAACTGCACAATGCGAAGGCAGCGGGCCTGTGGAAGATAGGCCCTTGCTTTTCTGGTATCCAGCAACGCTCCTATAAACTCTAGAGACTGAGTGGGAGTTAGACTGGATTTTGGGATGTTTATGACCAGGTCCAAATACTGAAGGATACGCATTGTGCAAGATAGGGAAATTCTGGCCTCTGACTCTGATGGGGCTCGAACGAGCCAGTCGTCTAAGTAGGGGAAGATGAATATTCCTAGAGTGCGAAGAAATGCTGCCACTACAGCCATGCATTTCGTAAACACCCTTGGTGCTGAGGCCAGGCCAAAAGGAAGTACCCTGTATTGGTAGTGCTTTCCTTGAAAAAGAAAACGAAGGACTCTTTGGTGAGTTGGATGGATGAGAACATGAGTGTACGCATCCTTGAGATCTAGAGAACAAAGCCAATCCTGACTGAAGGTATGGCAGCAGAGTTCCTAGAGAAATCATCTTGAATTTCTCTTTGAACAGGAATTTGTTCAGTTTTCTGAGGTCTAAAATGGGTCTGTGTCCCCCTGTTTTCTTTGGAATAAGGAAATAAGGGGAGTAAAACCCTGTACCCTGTTGGGAAATGGGTACGTCTTCTATTGCCCCATGGGCAAGAAGTAAACTGACCTCTTGACCCAACTGAGTGTTGAGTGAAGCCTGAGAATTGAACTCTCTTACCATTGTAGAAGGGGGCATGTTGAAGAAATGAAGCTTGTACCCCTCTCTTACAATGGAAAGAGTCCATTCTTCTGCTGTTATCTGCCACCATCTGGGGGCAAAATGACACAACCTTCCTGGGATGGTGGAAGGCTCTGGCCCATTCAAGGCCAGGAAGGCCAAGTTCTCTAGATGGGAGTCAAAGCCCCTGTGGAGGCTGAGTCTGCTGGGCCGGTTGAGGCTTAGCAGTCTTTGATTTCCTTTGCTTTGGGAGCTGCTGTCCCTTTCGGGCAGACTGACCAGCAGAATGCACCTGCTGGGTATAGGAGGGGTAAAACCTCTTCTTTTTGGAGAAGAATGGTTTCTTGTAGGATTTTCTCCTTGCAGGATCAGCTGTAGCCTTGGATAGTCTATCCAAAGTGGTGTTATCAGCATCCAGCTCTTTAGCTTTCTCTTGCCAATTTTTGCCAAAGAGATTTTTGCCTATGCAAGGGATATTCCCCAGTTTGTCCTGTACCCAGAGTTCTAAGTCAGATGCCTGGAGCCAGGCAATCCTACGAGCACCTATGGCAATGGTAGAGATTCTGCTTATGCACTCAAAGCAGTCAAAAGCTTGTGATAAGGAAGCTTATCATAGCTCAGGAAGGAGCTATAGAAAAGGTGAAGTGACTCTGAACAAGCAACCTGTCAGTTCTGGTAGAAATAAGAAAACAGAATTTTGCCATAAAAGACTACCAGTCCCAGAATGCACCAGGTTTCCAACAGCCATTAGAGGAGCTGAAGTGGGGAAACGTGTGTTCAATCAGGAGGGCTATGAGGTAATCCCTAAGCACTCATCTCAAAGGGCAGGGCCTGATTCAGCACAGCTGCGCTGTGCTAGGGTGGAGCACTCATCAAAGCAGAATAAAGGTAGAGTTTATTCTACAGAGAATTATCCTCAGTTTCATCTGGGAGATCCTCATCCTCAGGATCTTGATCATCTTGGACAGCTTCATCATCTGGAGGATCATCAGAAGCAGAAGCCAGAGCGGACGGATAGAGAGGGCAAGAAACCCTTTGGAAGAAAGAAGAGAAAAGCATTTGGGAGGTCTAAAGGAGTCCAGAGCAGTAAGTATACTGGGAGACATTCAAAAGGCAAGCTTACACCATTGGACTGGGGAAAGCCAGAGGAATGGTGCTGCAGAGCTAGGAATCTCCAGACGGTACCTGTGAGGGAGACGGCTGCACGTGGAAGGGACCCTAAGACCTGTGCCAGAAGGTATGTGAAGAGAGACCCAGTGTCCAGGGATCTGGATTGGAAGGCTGGACATAAGAACTGGACTACATACTGGCCAGGCTATTTAGAGAGGAACTCTAACAGCAATGGAAGCTCAGGTATGAACACTGATCTATGCCCTAGCTATAACCTTGAAAGACAGCAGGGAAACAAGTATTCTTCTGAGAGTGCTACATTGAAAAATTCCTCTGTGCCAATCCATGATATTGAACCCATGATTGTTGAAGAAGGGGGAGTGGTCTTAGATACAGGCTATGAATATATGGATTGCTCTCTGTCTAAACTCCTTTGGTAATTTACTGTTACAAAGTACAACAACCATCACAAAGAAATACAAACTTGTTCTTTAATCTACTCAGAAAAGCTCCTGAAGTAGGATTTGAGCCACGCAGTAGAAAGCAAGCCAGCTAAGGGGTTTCAGCTGGGTAACTGCTAGCAATTGAGCCTTACCTAATTGCTTGTGAGCTCTGAGGGAATCACTTCTGAGTCTATGTGGGAAGATATGAGAAGTTAACCTGAAAAGAACAGTTTTTCCCTTCTTTGTGGGTTTTGCTTGTTGTTTGAAACACTGCTAAGAAAATATTAGCTAAAGCCTACAGAAAAGACCAGTTTGTTACCAACCAGGTCTTTATTCTTTTCATTTGATTGCCTGACAAAGTTCAACTGTTGTTTTCCTGATTTTGTTTTTCCAAGTTTAACACTGCAAGCAAGTATCCTGTTTTATGTGCTACCAAGCATATCTGTGTTGGGAGAAATAACCCCATAAATAAATATCTTATTGGCTTTACACTCAAGCACAACTAATTATTGTGAGCAGCTGTGTCTGGTGTGAATGGACTGCATTTCCCACAATCCCTTGCAAATCATATTGATATATGCACTTGCCAAGACTGTGAACATGCTCACCCAGGCAGCCGTCTGACAAGCTGCACGATTAACAAACTTGGAAACATCTTGGGCATGTTTGACAAGTGTAAGACAATCCTGCCTCTTATCAGGAAGGAGAGGGCTCATAAGCTCTAGATCTCCTGTAACCTCCTTAAGGAACATTCCCATGTATAAGATGTAGGAACTAATCCTGGCAGAAAGCATAGAGGCCTGGAAGGTTCGACGCCCAAAAGCATCAAGAGTCCTACATTCACGTCCTGGAGGATTAGATGCATGTCTTTTTGCACTCTTGATCCTTCTCATAGCTGACTCCACCACTATGGAGTGGTGTGTCAACTGAGTTTTCTGAAATCCAGGACAAGGAGGCACTCGATACGTGGTATCTAGCCTACGAGAATGAGGAGAGGTAGTAAGAGGTGTTTCCCACATTCTTAACATGAGATCATGCAAGATCTCATGAATAGGCAAAGTAGCCGTTTCCTTGGGAGCTTTAGGATATTGTAAAATCTCCAACTCATTTGCTCTGTGCTCTGTTTCAGGAGCCAATGTGATGGAAAGACCTCTAGCCACCTCCCTGATGAAATCCTGAAAGGATATATCCTCTGGAGGAGACATCCTACGTTTAGGAAAAGGCGGCTCCTCAGAGAGAAGTACTCCAGCATCGACAGAGCTGTCAGAGTCCTCAGAATCATTGGAGGATTCAAAATATCTTTTGTCCGGGTGCTCTTGTAAAGCACGATACCGGTACCGATCGAAGTTGGTACCGGAGGGGTCCAGTACCATCCTGTCGATACCGGAGGAAATAGCATGACTCGCTGTTGGTAGCACACTCTCCGATGTTGATGCTGTCGGTACCAGTACTGATAAGCGGTGCCGGAACCGGTATCAATACCGGTTGAACTGTGAAGCGGTCCCGAAGGCACCGATGCCGCAAGGAGAGCCGCCAGACTGCTTTCAATTGCCAGGAATCTCTGGTCAATTGACACTGCCGATGTCTGGGTGTCGGTACCGGACAAAGTGGCCGGTACCCCAGAGCACGGCACCAGTAGTTCTGCTGAGTTTGAGGCCTCGAGAAGCATCCTGGAGTCCTGATAGTGCTTTGGAAGCCGAAGCCTCCCGCCAGGGCAATTTTGCCGGTACAAGTCCCTCAAGGGCAACGCCAGAGGCATCTCGATGCTTGGAAGGAGATCTACCCTTTGAGGACCGGCCAGATTTATGTTTGGTTACCTGAGATCCATGGGAGGAAGACGAAGCCCTGGAAGACGTCGATGCCACGGATGCTGCATCGGAGGGAAAAAGGGTGCTAAGCTTAGCAGCTCGGTTTTGCCGACCCCTCTTCGACATCATCCCACAGGCAACACACTCCGAGATGGAGTGGTCAGGACCTAAACATTTGAGGCACCACTTGTGAGTGTTGGTGACGGAGATGGTACCACCACACTTGGAACACACTTTAAAACCCGAAGCGGGTTTTTCCATGTTGAGGAAAAAAATTGGGCCTAATGCCCAAAATGGCGCGTGACACCTGAGAGAAAAAAGTTGGAAATCCAGAAAAAGATTACAACGGGTTTTTTTTTTTGTTTTTTTTTTAGAAATAAAGAAAGAACCGGCGGTACCGGTATAGTGTCGAGGAAGGCAGACGCTACCACAAAAAAGAATGAAAAATATGGGATAATTTCTGCGGTGACAGGAAAATGACCTGCTGGCTCCGCGGAAAACGAAGAACTGGAGAGAGGCAGTTGGGAAAGGCGGGAAGGCAGCACGCAGGCGCTGTGGGATGCTCCCAAAAGCTTTCTAATTGGACCCTGGGGAGCGTTCCCGCGCAGGCTCCGTCGGTACCGACAATACCCATATGTGAAGACTACATTCCTGCTTGTTCCTGGAGATATGAAACTAACAAATTTAGAGGGTAAGTACTTCATAAAAGTATTCCCCATAAAGAGTACTGAATTCTCAAAAAGGGAACTAGCCAGTACCCACTACAACCACTACATGTTACGTGGGTAGAAAAATACCAGCATACATCGTCTCTCCTATCTGCAAATGTGGTTAGGTGGCAAAAACTATGGGTCTGATATTCAAAGTACGTATACATTTACTGGGGCACTATCAGGGTAATTTTATAAGGAGTCACCTAAATCTAGAATGCACCTAAATCATGGTATTTTAGTCATGAACATGCGTAAGTCGCCCCTTACGTGTGTAAATGATCTCTTATAGAAAAGCGACTGGCATACTTTCATTGTGCACGTGCACATAGGTGGCGTTTGGAAAGAGCACACAAGTACACACAGTAGATTATAAATATTATTCTCCAGGAACAAGCAGGAAGTCAGTCCTCACATATGGGTGACGTCGGCACTGATGTAGCCCTCGTGCGGAGCAATTCTCCAGCTTTCAAAGAAAGCCTTTGGGATTGCATACTGCATGCGCGGTCCCCTTCCCGCCCAAGGGTGCCATGTTGCTCAGTCTCCCTTTTTCCGTGAAGCCCAATGGACGTAGTCCAACTTCCCTTGCAGAAAAAGTGCGTCAAAACTCCTGAAGATTCTCTTCTTCGGCCCGGTTCGACACCGGTTCCCCTTCCCGCCTCGGTTCGGTACACCGGTATCGAGTCCGGTCTTTATTTTTCATTTTTATCCTTAGTGACTAGCGTTCGCACTTTTTTTCTTTTTCACTGGCAGCCTGGTCGTTTGACTTCGCAGGGGCCCTTTTTCCCCCGATGGCTGCCAGCGGGTTTAAAAAGTGTGATCGGTGTAAGAAATTAATGTCCCTCACCGACACACTTGACTGCTGTCTCCGATGCCTCGGGCCCAGCCATGACCCGAAGGTCTGTGGCCTATGTGGCAAAATATCCTCTAAGGTACTTAGAAGTAGGCAGCAGTAGCATGAAAGGATTTTCTCCGAGTCTGAATCCACCCGGACCTCTTCAGAAGCCTCGACATCTCGGGAGCTATCTGACTCCGAGCATCGTCAAGGGTATTCTGAGCGGGGGTCTCCCTCGCGGGAACACCGGAGGAAGAAGAAACCTGCGAGGGCGTCGTCATTGGATACCTCTGATCGGCCTGGGCCCTCGCAGACCAGGTCGCGGAGTTCTCGGAGCCAGAGAAGCCTGGAAAAGTACCTCGCACAGAGCCGGAGATGCCGAGGAAGGTAACTGCTGTTGTCCTTGTTGACTCTCCTCCGGGAGAACCGGCATTGGGACCTGAGTCGGAGGCTGCGGAGTCTTCTGAACTCGGCCTCAGGATGACAGCCTTGGAGTGCGACATGTCTGCCTTCATGGAACAGCAGCGGGCGCTGATGGCAGGTCTCACCGGTCCATCCGCCCCAACCACCGGGACCTCGATGTCCAAGTCGACCCCGGAGGCTGAGCCGATCCTCGAGACTCTTAGAGCTCAAGTCGATCCTCGGCCGAGGTTTCCCTCGACCTCCTGTTTGGGACCGAGTTCATTGACCCCAGTGCTGTCAGCATCGGGGTGGTCGAGATCGAAGCCCTCATGGCCGGAGCCCCTCGATTCCTCCTCGGAGGACTCGGCATGGGAAATGGAAGATGAAGAGTCCCCGGACACCCACCAGACCCGGTGTGTCCCATCAGACTCACTGGGGTCCAAGCTTCGGAGGATACCCGGTTCTCGGACTTCGTCAGGGACATGTCCAAGGCTTTGGCATTCTCAGCGGACACTGAGGAGAAGCCTTGAGCCGAGGAGCTCAAAGCCCTCCAGTATGACTTTCCCCCTCGAGAAGCCCTTACGGTACTGGTTCCTCCAATATTGGAATGCTGATGCTCCGCATGAGGGAGTCACCAGCCTCGATGCTGGTTCTCAGCAAGCGGGTCGATTCCATCTATCGAGTCCGCAAGAGCCCTGGGTTCCAAATGGTATGGTTGCCGCACAACTCATGTTTGTGGAATCGGCCATGCACAGGCTCAAGAGCCAAAAAATGCACTCCTCGGTACCCCCTGGCAGAAAGTGCTACCAGGGCTCAATGCTATCATGCTGTGTCCAAACATACCAGCTGTACATGGGCATGTACTTACAGGACCTGGCAAAGGATATTGCTGGGTTCTCAGCTGGCCTCTCCGAGGAACCCTTGCAGCGCTTCAAGAACTTGTCCACTGGGATTCAAGAGTACTCGAAATTTATGTCTCGAGCAGCCTACGATGGCTTCGAGGCTTCGGCCCGGGTAGCTGCAGCCGGCATCGGTGCCCGACGCCAGGCGTGGCTAATGTCGTCGGACCTGGAGCTATGGGTTCAGGACAAGTTGGTCGATGTCCCTTGCCGAGGTGACAACCTTTTTGGCAAACCCATGACTGAAAAGGCTGCTGAAATCAAGACCAAGTACTTGACCCAGACAAGACTCTGCAAGAAGACTTCTGCCCCTTCTAAAAAGAAGGGCTCGGGTAAAAAAAACCCTTTTTCCTGAGGAAGGGTGCTGCTTACCGCAACTACCCCACTCACCAGGCCTCTCTGGCTCCCCAACAGGGGCAGCAGGCCAAGGGACAGGGGCATGGGGCATGGCCCGCGTAAGCAGAAAACCCCCAAGCCTCCGGCCCCGGCTCCAACCCAGCTGGGAGGAGGGTTTTTGACTGCCAAAGCATAGTCTCTCTCCAACCAGGGGTGAGGTCCTGCACAGGAGGAAGGCTGAGCCTGTACGCCCACAGGTGGCCAACAATCACTATAGATACCTGGGTCCTTCAAATAGTCCAAAGGGGCTATTTGCTCCACTTCAACCATGTACCTCCCTCCTACTTTCTAGGAGAGCCTCTCAGACCCCCTCTACACAGGAACCTCCTCTTACAGGAGTTGGCCGGTCTTCTAGAGGATCAGGCGGTGGAGCCGGTGCCCCACAGACTGCTAGGACAAAGCTTTTACTCCAGGTATTTTCTGATATCAAAGAGAACAGGAGGCCTCAGGCCTATCCTCGACCTCCGAAACTTAAACAAGTTCCTGGTGAGGGAAAAGTTCAAGATGCTTTCCCTTGGAATATTGCTGCCTTACCTCCACCAGGGAGATTGGCTATGCTCTTTAGACCTGAAGGATGCTTATATGCACATCCTCATACATCCAGACCACAGACAATATCTCAGATTTGTAGTGGGAGGAAACCATTTTCAGTACAGAGTACTTCCATTCGGCCTAGCCTCTGCCCCCAGAGTGTTTACCAAATGTCTGGCGGTAGTGGCAGCCTTCCTCAGGAACCAGGGAATTTTTGTCTTCCTGTACCTGGACGACTGGCTCATCAAGGCCCAGTCGCCACAAGAAGCTCAACAGGCCACAGCTCGCACTAACATACTGCAGCATCTAGGCTTTGTCATAAATCAAGCAAAGTCCACTTTGCTCCCCACTCAAAACTTAGAGTTCATAGGGGCAAGGCTAGACACCCTTCAAGCGAAGGCTTACCTGCCAGAGGGAGAGCACAGAGGCTTCTGGAGTTACTACACCAAATCAGCCACAAGTCTCATATCAGCAAGGCACTTTTTACACCTCCAAGGACACATGGCCTCCACAGTTCATGTGACCCCAAACGCCCATCTCCACATGAGGACAGCTCAGAGATGCCTCAGGGATCAGTGGACACAAGCCACAGGAAGACTCCAAGACAGGATCAGAGTGTCCAAACGATTACTGAGCTCGTTGACCTGGTGGCTTCAGCCATCCAACCTGCTCGAGGGAGTGTCTTGCCATTGCCAGGACTTATGCACTCAAGGGTTGTGGTCTCCTCAAGAGAAGAAGCAACAAATCAACCTCTTAGAGCTCCGGGCGATATGCCTGGCTCTTCAAACCTTCTCTCATGTTCTTTCACATCAGTCTGTCTTAGTACAACCAGACAACCAGATGGCTATGTTCTATGTGAACAAGCAGGGAGGGATGGGGTCCTGCATCCTGTGTCGAGACACTGGACCTCTGTTCCTTTGAAATCCGACAGGGTATGTCTCTCAAAGCAGTTTACCTGCCAGGTCAGGAGAACTGGCTAGCAGACAAGCTAAGCAGAATTCTCCAACCTCACGAGTGGCAAATGAATTAGGAAGTAGCCCAGCAGATCTTCCATTGCTGGGGGCATCCGACCACAGATCTCTTTGCCAGTCCGCAGAATCATCAGTTGCCCAACCTTTGCTCCAGACAGCCACACCCCCAAAGGATGGCTGCAGATGCTTTTCTAATCTCTTGATCAGTGGGCCTCCTGTTTGCGTTTCCTCCCACGCCTCTGGTGGCCCGAACTCTATTCAAAATCCTTCAAGACAAGGCCTCAGTCATCTTGATAGCCCCCAAATGGCTAAGACAACCTTGGTTTCTGCTTCTTCTCCAGCTGGCAGTGGAAACCCCACTTCCTCTGGGGATGCAGCCCGAACTCCTGTCCCAGGAGCAGGGCTCTATCTTACACCCAACCTCAGGTCCCTCAACCTGATGGCATGGCTGCTGAAAGGGTAGTGCTGGCTTCTCTCCTCCTGCCTAAGAATGTGAAAGAAGTGCTACTGGCCTCAAGAAGGCAGTCCACTAGGAAAACCTATGCCTTCAAGTGGCGTAGGTTTGAGGTGTGGTGTAACCAGCACAACGAAAACCCTCTTTCTTGTCTGGTACCAGTGGTATTGAAGTACCTGCTTCACCTCTCAGAATTAGGCCTCAAGTCTAACTCTGTCAGGGTCCACCTGAGTGCTTTGTCAGCACACCACTCTCCAGTGGAAGGACAACCTCTTTCGGTTCACCCCTTGGTGTCCAGATTCCTCAGACGGCTACTTCTACTAAAACTCACGGTTCATCCTCTGGCAACCGAGTGGGATTTGAATGTGGTCTTGCAACAGCTTACTCGCCCACCTTTTGAGCCAATGTCCACTTGCCATCTGCGCTTCCTCTTCTGGAAAGTGCTCTTCCTAGTGGCACTCACATCTGTCAGAAGTGTGAGTGAACTACAAGCTCTTGTGTCAGAAAGACCATACACACGGTTTTATAGGAACAGGGTGGTCCTGCGCATTCATCCCAAGTTCCTTCCGAAAGTGGTCTCTCCATTCCAAGAGGTGGTTCTTCCGACATTCTTTCCCAGACCACATACCAGTCGGGCAGAGGCAGTTCTGCATACCCTTGATTGTAAAAGGGCTTTAGCCTTCTACCTGGAGCATACACGGGGACATCGAAGGGCTACTCAGCTCTTCGCCTCTTATGACCCCAGTAAACTGGGGCTACCTGTCTCCAAGTGCACGTTATCCACCTGGGTGGCAGACTGCATTGCCTGGGTGTATAGGGTGGCAGACCTCCCGTTGCAGGGACGAGTCACGGCCCACCGTGTCAGGGCTAAGGCCGAATCAGTGGCTCACTTCCGCTCTGTTCTGCTGGCAGAATTCTGCCGGGCCGCAACCTGATCTTCAAGCCAGACCTTTGCAGCCCATTACTGCTTGGATAGAGAGTCCCAACGGGACAGTGCTTTCGGCCAGGTGGTACTCCGTAACTTATTTGAGGTTTAGGCAACTCCTACCCTCCAGCTCTCTGGTGTCAGGCTACCGGGGATGTTGCATCTCCGCTGAATTCCTATCACAGTTGCTGCGGCTCTTTTAGAAGGAGCCATTTTTCAGCTACGGGTTCTCGGTAGCCTATAGCTAGGGAGGTCCCATATGTGAGGACTGACTTCCTGCTTGTTCCTGGAGAAAGCATAGTTACCCACCTGTAACAGGTGTTCTCCAGGGACAGCAGGAATCAGTCCTCACGACCTTCCCTCCTCCCCTGGAGTTGCAGTCCTATTGATTTTTATTCATTTTGCCGTCTTTTTAGCTATGTCATTTGACTGAGCAAGATGACACCCTTGGGCGGGAAGGGGACCGTGCATGCGCGATGCAATCCCAAAGGCTTTCTTTGAAAGCTGGGGAATTGCTCCGCACGAGAGCTCCGTCGGTGCCGACGTCAGCCATATGTGAGGACCGATTCCTACTGTCCCTGGAGAACACCTGTTAAAGGTGAGTAACTACGCTTAATTTACATGTACTTTTGAAAAATCTAGGGCTGGTGTAAATGTCCGTGTTTGAATTTAAGATGCATTTCGGTCACAGGCTAGTATTACCAGGCTGCAGGGCCTTGTTGTGGGTGAGAGCTAGGGTTGATGGGAGAAGATAGTAGGGTGGGGGGTGGGGGAGGGGGCAGGAACAGAACAGGCTAACTTTAGTTTATATAGTGGTTTCTTTTTTTTAGTTTGTTTATCTGTTAGTGATCTGTATCACATTCGGTATGTTGTAATACAGTTGCTTTATTTTTTATGTAACCTTATAAAACAACCAAACTGTAAAGGGAAGGAGGACTTTAATTGGAAGGGGGGGGGGAGATAATATAAAGTGTAAAAATTTGTTCTTTATTCTGTCTATTTCTCCCGATCACGTGTTAAGAGTGACCATGTGTTGGGTGTGTTATTTTGGTAATAAAAACGATTTGAACTAAAGAAAAATAGATGCCTACTTTTTGTTATAAAACAGGCATGTTTTGGCTATCTTAAAGTACATGCCTAGTTATAAAATTACCCTCCACATGGAGAGCATTAGCAAAAATCACTCTGCCTTAGCGCTATCCATATAGTGCCTGGATGGAATTAGAGTGGAATATGGGCAGCAATGCCTAGTATTAATATTCAGCCGCTGAATGTATAGCTATGTGGTCTACTTTAGGACCCCATTTCAAATTATTATTATTATTATTATTATGGAACTAACCTGATAACTAAGGTATTAACCAGCTAGACAGAAGGTTTAAAAGATGCCCTATCTGGTCTGAACAATAGACCTAAAGTAGACTGTGTAGAAAGGGACGAAGTGGGGCACCAGGACCCTCTGAAAGGGTTAATATAGAGTATTGCTTGGAATTTTGCTGACTACCTGAAGCTTGATCTGTAGCAGCTTAGCAGAGAAATGTGTATAGAAGCAAAGGCCGTATTTAGTAGATTGTTTGTGAAAAACAGGACAGAATGCTTTTGTTTTCAGAATGCTTGAGCTGAGAAATGTCTGTGCTTTGACCTGTAACTTGTAGTGTCTAGTTTGGCCTATAACATGTAGATAAAACACAGCTTGACAGAGCTGAATTTGTACCATGTAACGTTTTTTTCTAATAAAAGAAGTACTCTGGCCTAGCTAAGTTGAGGGATTACAGGACATTGCTCAAGTCAGCAGGGCTGTCTCTCCCTTAAAGCCTTAAGTAGTACTGTTATTAATAAGTCTCCGTTTATGTGTGTTTTATTTTTATTTCATTTCTCACTCTATTTGCATTTGAATTTAGAGAATTGGAGCCAAAGAGCCGAGGTTGAATTTTGCTACCTGGTCAGGAGTAGCACAGACAATGAGATTCTTTCGGACTGCACGGCTATACGTACAGCCACCCTCAGTCAGCAGCAAATTTGTATAGTCAGCATTACTGAATTTCAATATAGAACAGCAACTGGGACCATCCCCAGTCCATCCCAGTTTTAACCTGGCGTCTTTTCTGCAGTCTGTGGGGATATTCAGCGGCACTATCTTGTTAGTGCCACTGAATATCAGGCTTGTTGCAGTTTAGCCGGTCAGCAGGTCTTGAAAACTGGCTAAACCATTTTGAATATACTCGCCTTTGATTTTACTGGCTAATGCTTTAGTTATCGGGCTAGCTCCATTTGAAAACTGCTTTCTAACAGCTTTACTTAAGGCATATTTTGATATTATGTGTGCTCTTTAATTCTGGCAACATTTCAAAGATATAAATAAAATAAATGGAAGGAGGAGTGGCCTAGTGGTTGGGGCAAGGTACTACAGGCCAGAAGGTCGTTGGTTCAAATCCCACTAGAGGACAGCAACCTTGGGCCGGAAGGACTGGGGTTTCTAGTCCCACAGGTGCTCCTTGTGGTCTTGGGCAAGCCACTTAACCCTCCAATGCCCATGTTCCCTGTAAGTATTAGTGTATGTGTCTCATATCCCCTCGTGTTAAATGTATCCCCCAACTGCTTTGACCCGGTGAAAAGCGGGATATAAATGCAGATAAATAAATAAATAAAGGAGGAGGAGAAGGAGGAGAATTGGACCGCTCCCTTCTCTAAAGCGGTTTACCTCAGGAGAAAGAAGGTTCCCTTGTCTCAGCTTGCTGTCTATCTCCAGTCTCTGCTTAAGCAAAAGCTCTTTCTCCTGCCTCAGGTTGGAGATCTGATGCCGGATCTGCTGCTGGTTGTGGGCACTGCCTTGACGCAACTGCCCATTTTTCTCCAACAGTTCTTTCTCCAGATCCTCCAGGCGACTGGACACTCGGACTATATCATTACTGAGGGCCTGGGGTACAAAGAAGAAGAAGGGCATCAGTCTTAGTTTTACAATGGAATTGTTCCTGCTTTCTCAAAATGATGGCAGCTTGACCATGAAGTTGTACTTTCTCAAGACTGAAAGAGCCATGGG
This sequence comes from Ichthyophis bannanicus, assembly GCA_033557465.1. Taxonomy (NCBI): domain Eukaryota; kingdom Metazoa; phylum Chordata; class Amphibia; order Gymnophiona; family Ichthyophiidae; genus Ichthyophis; species Ichthyophis bannanicus. Next base: position 586,198,125 of record CM066034.1, read on the forward strand.
ACCTCAGATCTCACCTGGCTAGACTGGAGTCTTTTGCTCTCCAAGTCATGCTTTTCCTGTAGCAGAGCCTCTTTTTTGTTCACTATAGTTTCCCGTTTTTTTAGCTCCTCTTCCAGTTCTTCCAGAGCATGGCGCTGCTCAAGAACTTTATCCATCTCTTGGTCGAGCCATTTCCTCTGCTCCTCTATTTTCTAATAGTATAAGACAAAAAATATTTGAAAGTGTGAAGTTGCAAGGCGTTCCCATTTGTCTGTTCATTCTGCTCAGTGCTGGCAGTAAAAGGAGATGAACAAAGCACAGAAAATTTCACTTTCCTCATCACGTGGAAGGATAACGAGAATCTCAAGAGTCTGGTATCCCTCTTCCGATCCCAATGCACTTTCCAAACCTATTCATGGTAGTAAAGCATTTTTACTATTGATATTTCAAACAAATAGATGTCCTCAGAATTAATTCAGAGTACTTATGGGTCTGCTGTCTATTTATTTATTTATTTTTTTATTATATCATAAATGCAATCCTAATACATAGTTCAAAAGAAATACACAGTCTGAGATGAATCAATACAAAGAAATATCAATAATCAAACTAAACTCAATACTGTGTAACAACCCACATCATGGAGAAAAGACAGCTTAAAGGTACCTGGGAAAATTCTTAATAAAGGCTACAACCACCTAACAAAATAATCTTATCATTAAAGAAAAAGTAACAAATTCAGGCTTGGAGGGACAACAGGAGCGCATCTAGTTGAGATGATTCAACAAAAACAATCTATACCCTGAATAGTAACTAAGCATTTACAAGGAAACCGAAGGAAGAAGGTCGCCCCTGCAGCCAAAACACGAGGTTTAAGCTGGAGGAAGGACTTCCTCCTCAGTTGAGTATAACGGGAAACGTCAGGGAAAATAGACATTCTTAATCCATAAAAATCAACATTCTTTTTCAGAAAAAAAGCTTTCATAATTTTTGCCTTGTCAGAGAAATTTACCAAAGTAATTACTAAAGTGGCACGCGTAGAAATCAAAGCCTGAGAATTTTCAAGAAAATCAGTCAAATTTAAATCACTTTGTACTTCTGATGGAGCCACATCCTTATTCGAGGAAGTCTCCCGACTTGGCAGATAATAAGAATGTGAAATCAAAATAAAATCAGCATCTGGCATCAATAAAACATCTTTGCAGTACTGCCTAAATAAAAGAAGAGGTGCCATAAAACGAGTCTTAGGAAAATTTAGAATACGCAGATTATTCGCACGAGACTTATTTTCCAATAACTCTACCTGTTTATACAAAAGTAGCGTATCTTTTAAAGAGGAGGCGCTCGCCGATTGAAAAACACCGGCTTGAGCCTCCAATTTATCAACCCGCATAGACAAACTCCCAACCGTTGAGCTCAAAGTATGTACCTTGTGCACAACCTGTTGGGAGAAAGCAGACGTTTGATCCATAAATTTAGTTAACAACAAGTTAGTGGCAGAGACTTGTTTCCAAATATCCAATAAAGAAACATTTGTAGGATCAACTACAGAAGAAGAGGAGGAAAAATCCTCCAATTTGATAGCCAGAATAGGAGTTAAAGAAGAAACTTTACTAATAGCATTAAGAGAACTGTCACAAACAGCACCCTCTTCCTCCTCCGAGGCAGAAGCCTCAGAGGATAAGGTGTCCAAATCCAACACCTGAGTGCCAGCGGGATTAGGAGGAGGAGTCCTTTCGATGGTACTCAGGGAAGCTCCAGAGGCAGGCGAGGAGGAAGCAGGAACTGGTGAAACAAGCTTATGTTTAGAAACCACATGCTGGTCCATCGGACCAACCACTTCTTTAGAACCTGAATCATTATCAGAAAGTTTTTTCAAAGACTTACTTTTCCTCTTAAAATGACCTCCGAGCATTCCCTCAGCGGCTAGAGCTCCGAGGCTCCGAAGGGGCACCAAAGGGGCGTACCCCCTTTGGTCACGCCCCCTTTGGGCATGCGACCGCGGGCCGCGAAAAGGCAGTTGGCTTTTAACTGTTGCAGTTCCCTGATGAAAGAAGGGGTAGGAGGAGCTTCACCTGCAAACACTTCAGCTGGAAACAAAGTTGACTGCCAAGCCCCGATATCCTGGCTGCTGCTTCTCTCTGCTCTCTATTTATACCAAGGATATGTTTTGTTTTGTTTTTCTCAAAATAAAATCAGGAATGCTGTTATTACTACTACTCTAGATTTAGTTAATACATTTTCACTACAGCCCCAGAACCTTAGACCTCTTCTCCCTATGACAATCCCCAACACCTTCTTGTCAGTGACCAGGAAATCCGACACATTTAGCTTAGACATTTATACCACTAGTCAACTCACAACCATCCATGATGGCTTACAATGATTAAAAAGGCATAGCAAGAAAATAAAGAAAAAACATAAAACTCAAACAAACCATTGCAAAAATTAACAATGATATACAGTCACTGAGAACACATGGGTCAATACTCGAAAGCACTTATAAGCGTCCATGCTAAATGTGTAAGTCCCATGTCCATTAATTTTCAGTTACACTATCTAAACAGAGCACTATACAAAGAATACCAGAGGATGAGGAGTTAGGGCAGAGCATCGACAGAACACTCAACTACTGTATACATATAGTGGCCATATTCAGCCACTATCCATACAGCTAGGTGCTTAATTTAGGTCTGCAACACAGCATATATCCAGTTGCCACGCATGCAGCTGGAGAATCCTGCTTAGTCTGTCTGCCAGGGTGTTGTCCTGGCCTGGAAGATAAATCACCCGCAACAGCATCCCATGGCAGTGCGCGTACAAGCAGAGGGCTACTGTCTCCTGACAGAGGGGGTATGATCCTGTTCCCCCCTGCTGGTTGATGTAGCACATCGCCACCTGGTTGTCCATCTGGACCAGCACTGACAGAGTTATGGAAGGCTCCGAGGGAGTATGGCCCGAAGCTCCAAGAAGTTGATCTGCTGCAGGCTCTCCATCTGCGACCAACTGCCCTGAGTGCAGAGGTCCTTGCAATGGGCTCCCCAATCCAGGAGGGAGGCATCCATGTTGAGGACCCTCTGAGGGGTGGGGCCCTGAAAGGGCATCTTGGCCTGGAGATGCTGGGGGACTTGCCACCAGAATAGGGAGTCTGTCAGTTGGTGGGTCACTGCCACCCTGTCCCGCAGTCAGCCTGTGGCCTGGGTCCACTGTGAGCAGAAGCTCCATTGGGCCATCCACATGTGAAGACAGGCATGTGGGGTAACGAACTGTGGATGCCATGTGACCCAGCAGACGAAGCATTAAGCGGGCAGACACAGAGCATCAGTGCTGCACGAGTGTGGCCAGTGCCTGGAGACATTCAGCCCTGTCCAGGAGAAGAAAGGCTCTGGCCTGAACGGTGCCCAGCCATGTCCCTATAAACTCCAGACACAGTGTCGGGAGGAGATGGGACTTGGGGTGGTTTATCACGAACCCCAAGTGTTGCAGGATGTGGATGGTGCACGTCATTGCTTGTTGCACCTCGGCAGCGGTGCACCCTCTTTTATTTATTTAGCTGTATTTATATCTCGCTTTTCACCGGGTCAAAGTGGTCAATTGGGGGATACATTTAACACGAGGGGATATGAGACACATACACTAATACTTACAGGGAACATGGGCAATGGAGGGTTAAGTGGCTTGCCCAAGACCACAAGGAGTGCCTACAGGACTAGAAATCCCAGTCCCTCCGGCCTGAGATTGCTGTCCCCAGGTGGGACTTGAACCCCCGGCCCTCCGGCCTGAAGTACCTTGTCCTAACCACTAGACCACTCCTCCCTCCCTCCTTCTTATGAGCCAGTCACACAGGTAGGGGAAGACAAAGGCCCCCTGGAGATGAAGGTAGGCACGACTACCACTAGGCACTTGGTGAACTCCCTTGGGGCAGAGGCCATTCCAAAGGGTAGGACCCTGTACTGGTAGTGGCTGCCTCCCACCATGAACCTGAGATATTGTCTGTGACTGGGATAGAGCAGGATGTGTGTGTATGCATCCTTTAGGTCTAAGGAGCATAGCCAGTCTCTCCGCTGGAGGTATGGCAGCAGTGTTCCAAGGGAGAGCATTTTGAACTTCTCCTTCACCAGGAACCTGTTTAGATCCCACAGGTCCAGAATGGACCAGAAGCCTCTGTTCCTCTTGGGTACGAGGAAGTAGCAGGAGTAGAACCCTTTGCCCTTGAGATATGCGGGAACCAGTTCCACTTCCCTGTCCTCAAGAAGATCTGCGAGCTCCTGCAATAGCAAGGTCTGGTAGAGGGGAGTCCTGGTGGGCTCTCCCAGAAAGAACGGTGGAGGCGTCTGTGCAGTTGGAGGAGGTAACCCTCCCTTACCACCTGCAGTGCCCAAGCATCGGTGGTAAGTGCCTTGGCCATGTCCTGCCCAAAGTCGAGAAAACCATGTCCTTGGGTGGAGACTGGCACTGCGACTCCGGAGAAGATGAGTCCGAGGGTATATCCTGGAGGCATTGGGTGTCCAGGAACTCATCGTCCTCAGTCTCCCAATCTGACTCATAGTCAGTGGAGGTGCAGTGGGTGGCCCGTGCTCTGGGGTCAGGCCCTGAGCCAGATGGCCCTGGCGGCCCTGTGATCAGAACCGTGGCTCAGCAGGGAGGATCTCTGCCCTGAGAATTGGGACCGGGTCCAATGCTGAGGGACCTCTCAAGGCTGATGGCGCTCAATGATTGGCTCCTCGAGGTCGAGGGTCCAGTGGTTGTGAGTGAAGACCCAGAGGAACGGGGCATCATAGCCCGCTGCTTGTCCATGAAGGCAGAAAGGCTGCGCTCCAAGGCCACTATTCTGGATTCGAGGCCAGATGGCCAGGCGCCAGCTCTGTCGAGGGAGAGTCTTCGACCAGGATGGCCTCGAGGGTCCGAGGCCGATCCCCTGAAGCTGACCGCTCACTGTCAGGGCACCTTGGTTAACCGATCCCGACCAGCACCTTCGAACATGGGCTGGGGGACTGCGGGTCCAGGGCCCGTGTGACTTCCCCATTTTCCCAAACTCATCAGCTGCCGCAGTCTTTGAGATTTTCCGGCTCTTCTTAATTTCCTCCTCTGGGGTGCTCCAGTTCAAGGACCCGTGACCCTGGAGCTCCGAGGTGGCACGGTCTCATCGGGGCTCTGGAGAAGACTGGAGTGCAGTGCCGCTGGAAACTCAAGCACGGAGTCTATCTTATGGACGAAGGATTCCTGCTTCTGCTGGCAATTCTTGAGGGTCTTGGAGGTCATCTTCTTGCAGAGACTGCAGTCCAAGGGGTCATGGTCCAGCCCCAGGCAATGAAAGCAGCAATCGTGCAGATCTGTGCGCGACATATTATGGGTGCAGCAGTCGCATTGCTTGAAGCTGTTTCAAGGCCATAGCAGGGAAGACGTCCCCGCGAGGTTGAAAACATTAGGCCCAGCCAGCGAAAAGGGCACAAATCCACATCGGTTGAGATACCTTGAAGAAAAAAAAAAAAAAGAACCCGAGATGAAACGCTGAGGCAAGCAAGCTCGGGAGTGGGAAAGAGAGCTGATGCGTGACCGGAGAAAGAATAAATTAAGAGAACAAACGATCACTTTTTCCGGGGAAACAGACATACGTCCGATGGGCTCCGTGGAAAAAAGGAAACTGAGGCAAGATGGCACTCTTGGGCGGGAAGGGGACCACGCATGTGTGGTACATCTCCCAAAGGCTTTCTTTGAAAACTGGGGAGAAGCTACCATGCAAGCTCTGTCAGCGCCGACATCACACATATGCGAGGACTCACTTCCTGCTTGTTTCTGGAGAAAGGAAAAAATGCTACTAACGCATACAAAGAATGGTAGGAAACCCCTACATAGCTCCAACTGTCATCAGCGATCTACCCCAAATTGTGTCCCATACAGACTGAATCGGGAACCCCGAACAAGGACAAGACAATGATGAGGTAAAGCCTTGGTAGTCACCCCCTAACAGCCATTGGCAGAGGATCTATGCCAGCTTCTTCTACTCCCCTGATGCTGTTTCAATGGCTTCTGCAGTACTGCGTTTAAGGTGGCTGGCAGGCAGATCTCTCTGAGAGCCTTCTGCAATCTTCGGGAAAGAGCAGAGGGCAACAGTGGAGGAGGAGGAAGGGGGCATTGAGGTTGTGTGAGGTTGCTGCACTGTTCCAGAGCCTTCCAATTTCTGGCTGCTCAACAGGATCTTATCATAAGCATGTGGAGCTGAACCAATTTTCCCTCCTCCTATGGCTATTGAAAAAACTGCAGTCTAGTGGAGCCTCCCATGCCATGCTCAAGTAAGAGAGTCACCATCAATGTAGTCATTCATGAGCATTTAATCGATCTTTTCCTCTCAATCTTCAGATTTTCTTCAGAGTGGAGAAAATCCATCCATCATATGCTGGAGATAAAGAAATACTAAAGAGTCCTCTTTTAATGAGTTACTCTGGGCCTCTCTCATTCAGTGCTCCAAATATCAACATTAATATTTTAACTGATCTTGTGATGCAATAGGCAGCCAGTGTAACTTCTTAGAGACAAGAAAAAGAGAAACTTGTTTATACTGTATCTAACACAGGGGTGCAGTCAAGGTCCATAAGACCCACTGATTTCATCATCTGTCCAAAAAGGATCGAATGTCTTCCGCAGCAGACTAACTACCGAAGAGGGCTTTAAATTAGATTTGTTGGGGATGGGTGAAGAAAGCCCCCAGGTAAGTAATAGCCCCTAGGTAAGTGAAACATTAAATACCTTTGTAGAAAGTGGTAAAAGGGGTAATATCTGGAAAGCAGTGTGTAGTAATGCCCAAAACATGGGAAATAAGATCCAAGACATTGAGGCTATAATGGAAGGGGCTGACTTGGATTGAGTGGCAGTTACAGAGACATGGTTTATAGATAACCATGACTGGGATGTAATTATACCAGGCTATATTTTATACAGGAAGAACAGAGTAGAAAGAAGCGTAAGGAGGAGTAGCACATATTTAAAAAATAATATTAAAGCTATAGAATTGTAGGGCTTAAAAAGAAGCGAGAAGGCACTGTGGGTTAAACTAGAAAGAGGGAAAGGGAAATCCATTTGCATTGGTGTGGTATTCAGATCTCCCTCACAGGGAGAAGAAATGGACGGAGATTTAATAGAAGACATACACAATATTGTCATGAAAGAAGTGCTACAGATAGGTGATTTCAATATGCCAGATGTTGATTGGCACATCCCTGCTGCGGTGTCATCTTGAAGTAAGGGAGAACTATTCTGGCAACTGATAACAGAACCCACACATGATGGAGCCATACTAGACTTGGTGCTTACCAATGGGGAAAGTGTTTCTGATGTCATAATGGGAGATCATCTCGCATCTAGTAATCACCAGCTGGTGTGGTTCAGTATTAGGACTAGGGCTGATAAAATCCATTCAAAAGTGAGGGTCTTAGACTTTAGGAAAACCAACTTTGCCAAGATGGGACAATACCTCAAGGAGTCATTAGCGGGATAGGAACAGCTGGGGGATGTAGAAAGCAATGGGCAAAACTAAAAGGGGATATTTTAAGGGCAACAAACCTTTTTGTTAGAAAGGTAAAGAAATGTAAAAGGAAAAGGAAGGCTACTATGGTTCTCAAAAGAAGTAGCTGAAAAGGTGAAGAAAAAGAAAGGCAACCTTCATAAAATACAAGAGATCACAGAGAGAGGAAGACAAGCATCTATATTTGGAAAAACTTAAACAAGCTAGTAAAGTAGTCAGGAAAGCAAAGATACAAAAAGACGAAGAACTAGCCAATATAATAAAATGGGGGGATAAGACATTTTTCAGATATGTTAGTGAGAGGAGGAAGGGCAAAAGTGGTATTGTCAGACTCAGGGGTGAAGGAGAGGAATATGTAGAAGCTGATGAGAATAAAGCAGAATTGCTTAACAAATATTTCTGCTCTGTGTTCACAGATGAAGGGTCAGGAGCAGGAGCAGAAAACACCCACAAATAGAAACAGAAGTGATGGGGATCCTGAATGATTTTCAGAAGACTGTGTTTGTGAGAAACTAGCTAAACTAAAAGTAGACAAAATGATGGGACTGGATGGGATACATACAAAAATATTGAAGGAACTGGGGGACATTCTAACGGCTCCACTGACTGAACTTTTCAATACTTCTTTAGAATCAGGAGTGGTCCCAGAGGACTGGAGAAAGGCACATGTGGTCCTTTATACAAAAGTAGAAGTAAGGATTAAGTTGAAAACTACAGGCCGGTTAGTTTAACCTCTGTGGTGAGTAAATTATTAGAAACGCTGCTAAAATGGAGAACAGTGAGGTTTCTGGAGTTCAATGGACTGCAGGATCCGAGGCAGCATGGTTTTACCAAAGGCAGGTCTTGTCAGACAAATGTGATTGATTTCTTTGACTGGGTGACCACGGAGTTGGACTGAGAGAGAGCCCTAGATGTGGTGTACTTAGATTTCAGTAAAGCCTTTTATACTGTTCTGTACAGGTGACTTATTTATTTATTTATTTTATTTTATTTAACAGTATTTTTAAACCGCCTTATCTTAATAATCAAGGTGGTATCACAGCAAACAATCTGGTAAAGTGAGTGTGTTATACATGCAGTGAGGGTGAAATTTAGTTGAGTGTATGTTGTATTGTGTGCTAGATTGGTTTGAGCTATGTACTTATAAACTAACTGAGCATCCTACGGAGGGACCCTAAAGTGACTGGGTTAGAAATTGGTTGAGTGGGAGGTGACAAAGGGTACAAGTAAACTGAGCTCACTCTAAGGAGGAGGTTGTTACCAGTGGTGTGCCACAGGGATCTGTCCTTGGTCCGATTCTTTTTAACATCGTTGTTAGTGATATTGCGGAAGGACCATCGGGTAAGATTTACCTCTACAGATGATACCAAAATCTGCAACAGAATAGACACCCAGGAAGGAGTAGATAACATGAGGAGGGATCTAGCTAAGCTTAAAGAATGGTCGAGAATTTGGCAGCTGAGATTTAATGCTAAAAAAATGCATGGTCATGCATTTGGGCTGCAAAAATCCAAGGGAGCAGTACAGTGTAGGGGACAAAGTACTGCAGTCCATGAAAGAAGAGCAGAACCTGGGTATGATTGTTTCTGATGATCTTAAAGTGGCTAAACAGGTAGAAAAGGTGATGGCAAAAGCCAGAATACTGCTTGGGTGCATATGGAGAGGAATGGCCAGCAGAAAAAAGGAGGCAATAGTGCCTCCGTATAAGTCTCTGGTGCAACCTCATTTGGAGTATTGTGTGCAATTCTGGAGACCACACATTCAAAAGGATAAAACAGGATGAAGTAGGTGCAAAGGGTGGCTACTAAAATGATTAGTGGTCTTCTTTATAAAGCACATGAGGACAGACAAAGATCTTATAAGTATATGTTAGAGGAAAGGCGGGATAGAGGAGATATGACAGAGATGTTTAAATACCTCAGTGGCATAAATGCACAAGAGGAGAGCTTCTTTTGATTGAATGCAAGCTCTGCTATGAGGGAGCACAGGATGAGGGTGAAAGTGGAGACTGAGGAGTAATCTGTGGAAATATTTCTTTACAGAAAGAATGGCAGATGCGTGAATAGTCTCCCAGTGGAGGTAATAGATAGTAACATAGCAACATAGTAAATGACGGCAGATAAAGACCAGCATGGTACATCCAGTCTGCCCAGCAATATGGTAAGAGTAGGTGCACCTGTCGCTCTGTGCAGGCCACCCCTCCCCATGTCTTTGTTTAGGGGTGAACCCACCACTCCATGTAGGACACCCCTATTTGTTGAGAAGTTAGATGGTTCAGTTTATTTTGTTTTTATCCTGTTGCTGTAAAGGAATCCGCTGTGCTTGTCCCATGCCGTTTTGAATTCCGTCACCGTGTTTGCCCCCACCACTTCCATCGGGAGGGCATTCAAAGCATCCACCACCCTTTCAGCGAAAAAATATTTCCTGACATTGCCTTTAAATTTTCCACCTTGCAGCTTCATGTTATTCCCTCTAGTTTTACAGCTTCCCCGTCTTTGGAAGAGGTTTGTTTGTTCATCGTTTCTCTTTAAGGATTTAAAGGTCTGAATCATATCTCCCCTATCCCTCCTCTCCTCCAAAGTGTACATATTTAGGTCTTCAAGTCTTTTCTCATAAGGCTTCTGACGCAGGCTCTAAATCATTTTGGTCTCCTTCCTCTGAACAGTTTCCAGTCTTTTTACATCTTTTGCAAGATATGGTCTCCAAAACTGAATACAGTATTCCAAGTGAGGCCTCACCAGTGACCTATACAGTGGCATAAGTACCTCTTCCTTTCTGCTGATAATCCCTCTTTGTATGCAGCCCAACATCCTCCTGGCTTTTGCTACTGCCTTGTCGCACTGTTTTGCCACCTTGAGATCATCAGAGATAATCACACCAAGGTCTTTCTCCTGAACCATGCACACCAACCTCTCGCCCCCTATCGCGTACATTTCCCTTGGATTTCTGCTACCTAAGTGCATGACACTGCACTTTTTTGCATTAAATCGTAATTGCCAAGCATTAGACCATTCTTCCAGCTTTTGTAGATCTTTCCTCATGTTATCCATTCCCTCGGGGGAGTCCACTCTGTTGTAAATTTTTGTGTCATCTGCAAAAAGACAGACATTTCCATTCAGTCCTTCAGCAATATCACTCACAAATACATTGAACAGTGCTGGGCCCAGGACTGAACCCTGGGGCACCCCGCTAATCACCTTCCTTTCATCCGAGTGAGCTCCATGTACCATCACCTTCTGTCGTCTGTCAGTCAACCAATTTCTAATCCAGTTTACCATCTTGGGACCCATCCCCAAGCTACTGAGTTTATTGACAAGCCTCCTATGAGGAACAGTATCAAAGGCTTTGCTGAAATCCAGGTAGATGACATCCATCACATGCCCCTGATCTAGTTCCTTGGTCACCCAGTCAAAAAACTCAATCAGATTTGTTTGGCAAGACCGTCCTTCAGTAAAACCATGTTGCCTTATATCTTGCAACCTGTTGGTTTTGAGAAAGTTCACTATTCGCTCTTTCAGGAGTAACTCCATTACTTTTCCCGCCACCGAGATAAGGCTCACAGGCCTGTAGTTTGACACTTCTTCCCTGTCACCACTTTTGTGTAGAGGTACGACATCAGCCATTCTCCAGTCCTGAGGAACCTCTCCTGTTTCCAAGGATCTGTTGAATACATCCTTTAACAGCCCTGCAAGAACCTCTCTGAGCTCTTTCAGTATCCTGGGATGTATCCCATCCGGTCCCATGGCTTTGTTCACTTTCAGTTTAGCAAGTTGTTCCAACACCTCATCTTCTGTGAATGGTGTGGTATCTACTTCATTCCCATTTTTATATTTGGGAGTCACAGCTGGTCCATCTCCAGGATTTTCTTTAGTAAAAACAGAGCAGAAGTATTTGTTTAGCAATTTTGCTTTTTCAATGTCACTTTCCACGAGTCCTTTCCCAGCACTTCTGAGTCCTGCAATTCCAACTCTGATCTTCTTCCTTTCCCGAATATACCTGAAGAAAGTTTTGTCGCCACCCTTAACACCCAAGCATCCTTTTTGCTTTTGCCGTCACCTTTTCTACCTGTTTAGCTACTTTAAGATCATCAGACACAACCACGCCTAGGTCCCGCTCTTCTTTAGTGGACAAAAGTACTTCATCCCCTATACTATATTGCTTCTTTGGATTGCTGCAGCCCAAATGCATGACCTTACATTTTTTAACATTAAATCCCAGCTGCCAAATTCTAGACCATTCTTCAAGCTTAGCTAGATCCCTCCTCATGTTATCTACACCTTCCTGGGTGTCTACTCTATTGCAGATTTTGGTATCATCCGCAAAGAGGCAAACCTTACCCAACAGCCCTTCCGTTATATCACTAACAAAGATGTTAAAAAGAATCGGACCAAGGACAGATCCCTGGGGCACACCACTGGTAACATCCTTCTCCTCAGAGTGAGCTCCATTTACCTGAACTCTTTGTTGCCTCCCACCCAACCAATTTCTAACCCAAGCAGTAACTTTAGGGTCCATCCCTAGGGTGCTCAGTTTGTTTATAAGTCGCCTGTGAGGAACAATGTCAAAGGCTTTACTGAAATCTAAATACACCACATCTAGGGCTCTCCCTCGGTCCAACTCCCTGGTCACCCAGTCAAAGAAATCCATCGCCTTTATTTGAGCAGCCATTTCTTTGCAAAACCAAATAGGTTTCCTTCTCCTCTTGTTTATATTTACTTTTCTTACATATTTATCTGTTGCCCCTTTTATTGCCACCTTTAGTTTAGCCCATTGCAATTCCACTTCCCTTATCTCCTTCTACCCCGTCATCTCCTCCTTTAGGTACTCGGCCATTTTATTGAAGTCAGTTTTTTTGAAGTTTAGGACTTTGAGCTTGCTGTGTTTGGCCTGTACCTTGGCTTTTATCTCAAACCACACTGTGTGATGATCGCTGTTGCTCACAGGGGCACTCACGCAGACATTCGACATGCTATCACCGTTGGTGAGCACTAAATCCAGCGTTGAGCTTTCCCTGGTTGGTTTCATCACCATTTGGCTAAGTAATGCATCTTGGAGAGCATTTTCAATTTTTTTTGCTTCTTTCCAGATGTGCAGAAGGAGTAATCCAATCCACATCAGGTAGATTAAAGTCACCCAAAATGATTGCTTCCCCCTTTGTGACTATCTTGGTAATATCTATAATCAATTCGTTATCTATCTTTTTAATTTGAGTTGGAGGTCTGTAGACTACAGCAGTATGGATGACCGTGCCATCTCCTCTTTCCAATGCAATCCAGAGCGCTGCTTCTTTTCCCCATGCCCCCTGCATTTCAGTAGCTTTAATATTGCTTTTGACATACAAGGCTACTCCTCCTTTTCCATTTTCTCTGTCTCTTCTGAATAGATTATAGCCAGCTATGGCTATATTCCAATCACGTGATTCATTAAACCATGTTTCTGTAATGGCCACAATGTCCAAATCCATTTCCACCATTAGGGCTTCCAGGTCTGGAACTTTGTTGGCTAAGCATCGAGCATTTGTGCTCATTGCTTTCCAGCATTTACCTGGCTTGTGTGTATTTTGCATTGATTTTGTTCTGCCCACTTGTTTTTGGTGTGTGGTTTAAAAGTGTGGCTGTTTCTGATGTTATTCTGCTTTTGCAGGGGGTGGCGTGCAGATTTTGACCTTCCACATCCGTCACCCCCTTTTCCTAGTTTAAATGCATATCCACATACTGCCTGAATTTTTCACTTAGGATTCTTTTCCCTGTGACAGAGAGATGCAGTCCATCAGCACAGTATAGTCTCTTGTTGGTCCTTCTGTTTCCCCAGTCGCCAATAAATCTGAATCCTTCTTGTTTGCACCAGGTCTGGAGCCATGTATTAAAGCTGTTAATGTGATGCAGCCTTTTTGTCCCCTTACCAAGAACAGGTAGAACTTCTGAGAATGCAACAGTATTAACAATGGGCTTGAGTTTCTCTCCCAGAGACGGGAAGTCCTTTTGGACTGTAGAGGCACTGTTTCTAGCCAGGTCATTTGTGCCCAAGTGGATAACATCAAGTTGTTATCCACTTGGGCAAATACGAGAACAGTATCTGAATTCAAGAAAGCATGGGACAAACACAGAAGATCTTTAAAGGAAAAAAAAAGAGGACTATTGTAGTTGATATGGAAGGGCAGACTAGATAGAAAAAATAAAAACATTATGGCAGAAAAAGACCACATGGCCTATCGACCCATAAGCTGAAAAATATGCAGTGCATCAGATCATGTTTTAAACATGCAGACATTCTTTGATTTTGCTTCCATTCTCCAAGTTATTGAGTTGCCAAAGAACTGTACATCTTTAATGGTGCTTAGGTTTCTGAAATCTTGAAACATCTCTGAAGTTGCAAAATAGCTTGCTTAATAAGGTCAATATCCTCAGATGGCTTCTTGATTTTTAAGAATATAAGTATTGGCTGCTTTTGATACAACTGTATTTTTCTAAAACAGTGATTGTTGAGAGGTGGGGGGTTGATTGCAGTTCTTTCATTTTGACTTTTCTTCAATGACTATTTGAAGGCCACTCCCTTGCATTCCTTGAAATGGTGCAGGGTAAAAGTCTATTCTCTGCTTCATTTCTTCATTACACTGGCACTCCCATGACAAAGTAAGCCCACAAGCTTTCCATTTCTCTCTTCTTTAAAGTTGTGTATACACATTCTTGATTTTGTTTGTGAAGACCCAGTCACATTCCATCATAATGAAAACATTTTTCCCCTCTATAACCAAATCCCAAGAGAGGACAGAAGCAGGAAAATGTACTATAACTTTTGAAATTCAATCCAGTAAAGACATTTGAAGTGGCATTTTAGAAAAGATGTCCAGGTGAAATCTGGGGCGTCCAGGGCAAAAACTTAAAAAAAAAATTACTTTTCAATCTAATTTTAGCAAATTTGGATGTCCCCAAAATAGACAGCCGCACAGATGGCCTCACAGACATCCCTGCTACAAACACTTGGGGAAGGGATGTCTATCCAGGGCTGGCCCAAGGGTTTCTGCCGCCCTTGGCAGCTGCCACCTCCGCCTCAAGAGGAGGGAGGCGGGCAGTGGCAGTATTTCCAAAAGTGGTAGCTTTTTGCCACCACTTTTGGAAATGCTGCCGCTGCCCTTCTCCCCCTCCCGAGATGGAATTAGTGGCAGCAGGGGGGGAGGGGCAGTCGGTCATGTGTGCAGCTGCCGCCATCCACCTGGGATGGCCACCCAGCTCGCCTAGTGGATGGGCCGGCCCTGTGTCTATCCTATGCTGAATGCATGTCCATGCAAGCTATTTTGCATGTGGGAACATGAATCAACATGCTGAACCAAAAACAAGTATCCTTGTTTCCCTGCAGTTTTCATTATCATGGAAAGTATAGGGGATATCACAGTATCTTCCTCTCTATGCTCTCCAGGTGTCTGGATGGCAGAATGAGAGCCTTTATGATGCCTATTCATACCCTGGATTTTGGAACAGACATGGATGCATGGATGGTCCCACTAGTGGGTGGGGACATACTCACCATTTCTGAAATTGGGAGTGCATGTCCAACTTGCCTAGAACGCCCCCGGTCACGTCTTAGTCATGCCCCTTTGCAACTTGGACATCCTTGCACTGGAGACGTCTATGGAACTGGCTTTTAAAATGGCTCCAGAGACATCTCTGTGATTTGGGCATCCATATGCCCATTTTCAGACATTCAAAGCACGAATAGAGCGCTTCTAAAATAACCCCCTTGATTTCATAAATTGCCTGACAAACTATTAGATGGTGGGGAAAATAACTCATTAGAGAATATTATCAGCATGATGCTTAAGGATAATGATAAATCTGGTCTCAAAAAATGCTGTAATATATTATTATTCAGCAGGGCTGCGAGTCCCATGCTGCTGTTGAGCCACATGCTGGTGATCCCTAGTATAGATAGCGAGTGCCTTTTTTAAATTTGGCTCAGAAGTTCATTTTATTTCCAGTTCATTTGTAATGAGGGCTGAAATTCTTCTGGTGCTGTGATGTTTTATTCATGAGTACATAAGTGCCATACTGGGTCAGACCAAGGAGCCATCAAAACCCAGCGTCCTGTTTCCAACAGTGATCAAACCAAGTCACGAGTATCTGGGGATTTATTTCCACGATTTATAATCTCGGACTGTTCTTAATCTGATCATTAGAGCCAACAGTCTGAGGCCAAAAGCTATGCATTAGAGTTCATTCTAGAGTCCTATATCATAGATTCTAAATAAAGCCACCGCATATTGTCCCCTTAACAATAATCACAATTCCCTCCATCCAACCTCCACAGCATTCATAGCCCTGGCTGACCCAAGATGTGAAAAACCCAATCCAGGAATCTACCACATGGAAATAAAACTCCCACCAAGCCACCAGGCTAGACCTAACTTAGTAATACCTATCTACAAAAAAACTCACATAACAAAAAGTCTCTTTCTGTTTCCCTCAGCTTGCTTTACGGCTACATGTAAAACATCCCACATGGCAATATGCAGCACTATCATGTATACCAGAAAATACAAATTGAATACTCTCCCTCCTTCCCCCTCAAATGAACAAACAAATTTTATAAGTGACAAGTATGACCAGTGCAGTTGGACCTGATTTCTACTATTATATAGGTATGAAAACCCCTGTTATTTAGCTCCCAGGGCTTGGAAAGCATGGGTGGAGGACACAGATGGCCTACCAGCTACTCCTAAATAGGCTACAGCAATTTGGAATACAAGGTACCACCTTAAAATGCTTCCACGCATACCTGTCCAACCACACTCAATAAATAAAAATATGATTGAGCATATCCCTTCCTTTCTCCCTCAGACAAGGTGTACCACAGGGATCAGTGTTTTCTTCTATCCTTTTCAACATCCTCATGTAACCAATATGTGACATGATCAAGAGCTTTGGCATATAATGCCTAATTTATGTAGATGACATCATACTCTTTTCTCCATTCACTACAAATGCCTCCGATTACACAAAACTCAACAACTGCATCATAGCAATGTCTAAATGGCGTCATGCACACGTTAACAAACCATGAGAAAACTGAACTACTACACATCACAAAAGACCAGAACTTCACCCCACCACCAACAATCACTCTGGACAATATCCAAATTAAAGTCAAGACTGAGATTAAATACCTCGGCGTAACACTGGACCAGCAGCTCACTCTCCTTCCACACATAAAACACACAACTACAATATATTACAAGCTACGAATAATAAAGAATCTACGCCCACTCCTCTCACCAACTGACTTCCGATCTGCATGTCAAGCCGTTGTAACACCTCTGCTTGATTACAGCAACTCAATATACCACGACATTCCAAAGAGCTCTCTATACCCACTGCAACTAGCACAAAATACTGCTGCAAGGATTATCCTGGGACAAGCTCGCCAATCTCACATCACACCACTCCTCAAACAACTTCACTGGCTGCCCATATCACAAAGAATCAAATATAAGGTCCTCTTCAACACACAGAAAATCATGCACAATACTTCTGCTCTCAATCTTCATGCCTTAATCTCAATCCACAGCTGCGACAGACCCGCAAGACAGAGCATGTCCAACACGCTAAGCATACCAACAGCAAAATGTAGCCAGGGAACCAATAACAGGGCCTTTTTGCTATATGCCCCTGCATTATGTGACTCACTTCCTCCAAACATAAGAGACATTCATCTATTGCAAGACTTCAGAAAATGCTTGAAAACCCTCCTATTCACAGAACACTATGGCCCAGCAACAGACAAATAACCTGCACAACAACTCCATGCCCTTAATACACACTTCTGGCAATATGCAGTTTATATCACCTCACAATAATTTGTACATAGTTTGTTAACCTTATGAGAATTTTGTTAATAGTTTCTCTTACAATGGGTTCAAAATGTTTGATGTAATGTGCATCACTGTTTGTTGTCTTTCCCATTATCACAGAGTTACTTGTAAACCGTCTTGGCTTGTAGAAAGATGGTATAAATATAATGTGCTTCCACAGAAGCATCCTATGCTGTTAACTCTTGAGCAGAATCTTGTCAGCATTATGCCAACTCTGCTATACCTGATGCTGTTCCAGGCTGATGACAGAGCCATTGCTGCCGCTCCTCCTCTGCCTCTGAAATGCTGCTATCTCCTCCGTCTTGATCCTCAGGATCTTTTGATGTTGCTCATGCTTCAGTTCTAATTCCTAAAGAAATACAATAAGTTTTAAAATCTATGCCTGCTCCATGCTAGAAACTCAGAAATGTGCTGGGCGTGTTCTGTCAGACTAGGCATTAAATGCTAGATAATAATCCAAATATAAGTAAGGTGGGGAATATGGTCAAGGATGACAACGTAATGACATTTGTTTATTTAAAATGTGAAGATCCCATTTCCCATTTCCCTCAAATATCCAAAGTGGTATACAGCAGTGACAAACATAATATAACAAACTAAACTTTCCTAAATTAAAAGCCATAAAATCCTGATATTCACACCCTCCTTCCCCACCTTCCTCCAGTAACCACAGAATGAAGGAAATGGTATAAACCAGCAAGATTCCCCCCCTCACATCTGCAACTTAATTAGGAAAGAGACAGGTATTTAATATCCTCTGAAATATTCTGTAATCCTGCTCTACCCTTAGCTCCTTTGGCTGTTCATTCTACTACTTGGGAACAACTGCTGTAAAGGCCTAAGCTTTAAGTCAGACTAGCCTCATCTCCTTAACCACGAAACCACCAAATGTTTCGCCTGACTAGATCTCAATGCTTGACCGGGTATGTCCCAATCTAACCTGAAACATAATTTTCCCAGTCGGTTTGCCCAGTCCCAGCACCCTAAAAGCCAAGGTCGACAACCAGTGCAAAATCTTCAACAAAGGGGAAGATGGCAGCCACTCCAGATATCTCATTATTATCCATGTTGCTGCATTTTGAATCACCTGAAGGAGTTTCAGTAAACTGCCTGGCAACTCCATAAACAAATACTCTCGATGGGGAGGGGGGTCATCAGTACTTGGGCCACCATATGAAACATACCAATTGTCATTCAAAACAACATAGAACGTGATGTTGAACACCACAAGGCCCATCTAGTGGGTCTATTTGACATTTCTGAAGCAATACCACAGAGGAGTCTACTTAATCTTGGTCTTTATCACCATCTTTTTTATAATTAAGAATCATCTATTTTTATCCCATACTTTCCTGAATTCTACATGGTTTTGCTTCCACCACCACTAGGATTCTGTTTCAGGTATTCATCACCATTTCTATGAAGGAATATTTCCTTATGTAATGGCCACATCTTCACCCTTAAAGACTGATATTAATCTCGTGCTATAGAATTGAAGTTTAATGTTTTAAGTGTTTTATTGACTGCCAGTTGATCAAAGGCACATAGCCTGGCTTAGGAATGAGGTTGATTACTGTTATGGTATGCACATTACTAACTCATTTGGATACACTGCTCCAAGAAAGGATTTTAGAAGGACTAGGTACTATTTAGAAATATAAACAGGCATACATGTAGAATATCTGCTATTTGCACATGTATGCCTGTGGCAGGCACAGATCTGAAAAGGATGGAATGGAAATCCTAAAAATGTAAACACTGGCGTTTACATCTGCTCTGAGTCATGTATAACTGCCAGGTGTTCATTTTTTCAAAGCGAGCCTTTTGTGAAATACAATGCAAATTGTGAATTCCACAGCTTGGATGTCCCTGTTGCGAATCAGGTGCCCTTTATCTCAAAGAAACAACTTTAACTAGTTCCATGTCAAAAATGTGTCTCTTCTCATGTTTAACAGCTATTTATTTATTTATTTATAACTCGGTCATAGCTTGTTTATCCTTAATTCTGAACAGATTCCATAATCATAAAATATAAAACGATGAACATAAACAATTCTAAAAACCACCTAATAACTTAGTTAAGACACAACTAAAATAAAAAATTTTAGTTACATTTCATAATGCAACTCAGGTACACAACTATTAAAATGAGCAGTTTAATGTTGATAAATCAAGGTTAATTAAGTTACTTGAAAGCTTTCTTGAACAAAATGGATTTAACTCTGCTTCCTAAAATCTAACAAGCCAATACTTAAAGCCCTTAGCCAACCAGCCAGCAGAAGAACAGCCCACTAAGGGGGTAGACTGCGATATTCAGCAGCACTATCCGGACAGTGCCACTGGATATCTTCACAGACCATCCCCAGCACTATCTGGTTATTGCAGGGATGGTCCATAGGAGGAAACAGGGGCGTACTGGCGCTAACTAGGTAAGTTCTGACACTTATCCGGTGATCAGAATTTTCATCGACCCTTGTCCAGACAACTTAGACCTTATGAAAAGCAGGCTTAAGTTGAAATCTGGGCAAGTGCTAGCCAAAAATCGCGCTAACCATGTTAAGTGTTGGCAATTGCCCAGTTAACGCCACTCGGCCTGAATTTTCAGCGGCAGTTCCTATTCAGATACTGCCACTAAATATCCCGCTACTATTTAAGTGCCAAGGCCGACTGCTGTGGCATTTGCATATTGGCAGTTTCGAAAATTGGACCCTAAAAGATCTGTTCATCACCACAGATCAACAGGCAATGAGTTCTACAATTCAGGACCTACATAAGAAAAGGCTCTACATCGTGTCATGATTTTCTGTGCCCATGTCAAAGGAGGAATTAGCAATAAATGCTGATCATGTAATCTTAAAGATCTATTAAGCTGATAAAGACTGGGGGCAAAATTCAACATCTGTGGAGACCTTAACTGAACAGCACAAAATACCATTCAGATCGTTTGAACTTTACACACCACTTAATTGGAAGCCAGTGCAAGTTCTGTAATAACCACATTTTCCCATATTTTACCTTGATTTAAAATGTACAGGAATTCTATGGAGGGGCATATTCAAAACATGCTAACTAAAATGTGATCAATGGGATATTCAATGCCACTATGAGGTTAGTACCCCTGAATATCCTCTCCTAACTCGGTTAAAACACCCCAATACTAACCAATTAGCGTCAGGGCATTCTGGGGCAGCACCTTTAGTTAGCCAGTCAGTGGCAATATCGAGAACTAACACACCTAGAGTCAGGTCAGTTAACTTCAGACATTTTAACTCTCCAACCAGCGGCTGAATATTACCACTAACCGACTAGCTAAAATGCTTTCTGGACAAACCGGATATTCAGTGCCAATGGCTAGATATGGCCCAGCACTGAATATCTGGTCAGAAATTAAAGTGGCAACAGCCAGCCACTTTAACATCACTGGCCGCCACTGCTGAATATGCTCCCTATGGTTTTATTTTTTATTTATTTATTTTTTTTTTAACTAAAAAGCACATTAATCTTTCACCCTTAAATACTATAGCTCATACTTGGCTTTGAATACAAATTAAATTTGCACCTAAACCTGAGAACCTGAGAGTTACCTGCAGCGCTTACGTATCAGCTCAGACTGACTTAGAACACTGATGTCAGTTCCAGAAGTGGCAAATGTACTGCAGTTTCCAGAGGTGAATAAATATCTATTCTGGTCCTCACCTTGACTCTGTGTCTCCTCTTCTGCATTTCCACCTCCAGGCGGCGCTTCTGTTCCATCTCTTCCTTCAGTTTCCTCTGAAGTTGCCCTTGCTGCTGCTTCATAAGTTGCACATTCCTTTCCAGTTCCAGAATTCGTTTCTGGCTCTGAGAAGACAGTGACACAAGCTTTTCTGTGGCCTGTTTCTTCTTCTTCAGGACCTGCCAAAAGGTGGTAACCATCAGAAACTTACCAGGAACAGTTTAGCACAGAAATGCAGACTCCAACATCATGAGGTCAGGTAGGTAGTGATCCAAAGTCGTTACTATTTGCAAGCTGTTCGTAGTCTAAGTGCAAGGAGATTGTGGGTGAATTCAGTACTATTATCAATGGACAAGTGTCTACATCAGAGGTTCCCTAGCTTTTTGGTTGTATGGACCCCTTGTTAAACTTTAAACATTCAGGAACCCCCAAATTCATCCCCACCACTCTTCCTGGATCCTAGTCCCTCTGCACCAAGCCTGCCCCACTTTCCCCTATCTCCATCAGTTTCTCTCTCTCCCTCTCCAGCCAGTCCCCAACAGTCTTAGTCTCTTTCTCTATCCCTTCAGTCTCTCTCACTGTCCTCAGCCTCTCTCTCTTTTCTGTGTCCTGAAGACTCCCAGTAATGATCTCATGGAGCCCCAGGTTGGGAATTACTGGCTTACATCATTAAAAACTGCCATTATAACGAATACCAATTAGTATCCCTGTTTGCAGTTTCAACAAAGGGCTCATAATGGACTGGTGATGAAAACCTAGTTACTCTCATCCATGGCAGTGTTCTAGTGTTAGCAGTTGATGGTTCTGAAATAAAGAAATTAAACTAGATAATGTCTGTTTTGAGCATTATTTTATGATTTGCTCATGGGCAAGAGAGAAAAGATTATGTTAGTCAGAAAAAGCAGTCAGTCCGTAACTAACACAGAATATAAAAAGTTAGGTCCCAACTTCTGTCCGAAAAGCTACCTTAAAAAGATATCTGAGAAGAAGATGAACCGCAAAAGGGGGAGAAAACTCTGTATGGAAACTACTTACTGGAGTAGGTATTGAAGAAAATTCTATGGCTTAGAGAATAAGCCCTCCAGATGAGTAGTAGTACTCTTAGAGACTGAATGTCTGGGCTAAGAGGGATAGAAGTAATACAGAGTTGAGAAGACTTACAATTTGGTAAGTCTTTGAAGAGATAAGGTCCCCTTGCAGTTAAAAGTATGAGATATACTCGTACAGTAAACTGACAAGGTGAAGGGTATAGCTCACCCTGTTAGTTGTTAGGCCTCCATTTGTTTTAAAAGGAGGAACCTGTTATCTCTAGGGTATGATAGTCCTTAACCCTTTCAAGACCTACTTTAAAATTTTAATCCACATTCTGCAGCTGGGTTAATTTTTGCATATTTCAGGAAAATTGTACCCGTCTTATTCAATATATTCTAATAGTGATTTTCCTTCTGCTATGGTCATGTATTATATACCATTTGATAGGAATATTTAGTCAGAATTTTGGATCCCAAGAGTTTTGGGCTCAGCCTGGAAAGGGTTAATAGCTCTTAGAGCTAGAAGGATAGATTTCTCTTGTAGGAAGAGATTCATGCCCAGAGTCGAGGATTGAGTCAATGTATGACTGATATCTCAGCATGGATGAGATGAATTTTAGATGCTTCTGTTGAAAAAGAAGTAGACTCAAAAGTTCTAAACCTCACACAAAAGAAATGAATAAAATATCAGAAACCCTGCGATTGCTGGATTTGCTGAGCCTGCTGAGGTTTTGACTTTCTTAGCCTGGTGTGATGTTGGCCATCTTTGGAAACATCTGCAGAATGGGTAGAAGATGGATAAAACTTTTTTCCCTTGGGGGAATAAAGCTTTTTAGGAGATTTTTTATTAGCTGGGATAAAGGAAAGTTTTAACAATCCTCTAAAAGTAACAGCATCAGTGCTCAACTGATTAGCTTGAAATAAAGCCTCCTTGTTGAAGAGATTTTCACCAGTACAAGGAGTATTTCCCAGCCTTTCCTGAAACCATCTGTCCAAGTCTGAAGCTTGGAGCCAGGCTATGCGTCGTGCTCCTATGGCTATAGCAGAAGTTCTGCTAATAGACTCAAAACAGTCCAAGGAAGCACGATTAAGGAACCTAGAGATATTTTGAGCATGATTGACTAATAAGGAATAGTCTGCTCTTTTATGCTCTGGAAGAAAAGGGTTCAAAAACTAAGTTCTTTGTGACCTCTTCAAGAGATAATCCCATATAAAAAATATATGAGATAATTCTTGCTGAAAGCATGGATGCCTGGAAGCATCGACGTCCAAAGGCATCTAAAGTCCTAGACTCACGACCTGGAGGATAAGAAGAGTGCTTCTTTGCACTCTTAATACGCCTCACTGCTGATTCTACAATAGAATGATGAGGAAGTTGAGTCTTTTGAAAACCTGGAGAAGGTGGCACCTTGTACATAGTGTCAAGTGCCTTAGAATGTGGAGATACTGTTAAAGGAGTTTCCCAGATTCTTAACAGTAGATCTTGTAAGATCTGATGCAAAGGAAGCATGATCACCTCCTTTGGAATGCAGGGGAATTGCAGCGTTTCTGAATTCCCCGGTAGGGATTCTTTACCAGGTATAGAAATGGCAAGTAACTTTGCCATATCAAGCAGGAAAGCTTGAAAAGAAATCTCCCTGGAGGAGGACCCTCTAAAATGAGGGGTAAAGGCTAGATTTGTAGAAAAAACAGCCTTGGTACCGATGGATTCATCCCAGTCATCGTGATCAGAAGACCTGAAAGGATGAAGCATCGGATTTTCTTTAAAGCAATGTCTTCGGTACCGCCCGAGGTCGGTACCGAGACGAGTTGGTACCGAATCCCCCATGCTAGAGATCGATTCCAGGCTCGGCATCGAGGGAAGCGATTCTGTTGAAGTAAGCATGGACGGTACCGACACCGATGCCGATACCGGTATTGGAGCCGATACCGATACTCGAGGAACGGTCTGCAGCAACTCTAGCGGTACCGAAGTAGCCGAGAGTGCTAGACTACGTTCATCGGTGAGGAGTGTTTCATCCATCACCATAGCCAATGCCGGGGTGTCGGTACCGCTCGAAGCGGCCACAACCACCGAGCATGGCAAAGGTATGTTCATCGAGGTAATTACACCGGAACCAACCTGGAGCCCCATTAATGCTTTGGAGCCCGAAGACTCCCGCCGGGGCTTTATTGCCAAGATGTCCTCGAGGGCAAGGCCGAAGCCATCTCGATGCTGAGAGGGAGATCTACCACTCGAGGACTGGCTAGTCTTTACAGACTTTTGTTTGGTTACCTGATCCTGTGAAGAAGAAAATATTCTAGCTGGTGACACCGAGGGCGATGTGAACTGGGAATCGAGTTGTGCTTGATTCTGAGGACTTCTGTTTGAGCACCAGCAGGAGAGACACTCCAGAGGGCCATGGTCAGGACCTAAACATTTTAGACACCAAGTATGAGTGTCTGAAAAAAATATCTGTACCGCCACACTTTGAGCATTTCTTAAGGATAGTGGCTGGCTTTTCCATAATGGAAGGGAAGAGGCCTAGTGGCCTAGAAACCGTGAGGCACTAAACAGGAAAAAATTTCTAAGAAAAGAAGAAATTCTTCAGGAAAAAGAAAGAAAAGCACCGGTGGTACCAGTGGCATCGAGGGAAGGCAGACGCCACAAAAAACTAAGAATAAAAAGAAGAATTTTCTGCGGTGACAGGAGTACGTCCTGCCGGCTCCGCGTAAAATGGAAAAACTGATGAGAAGGAAGTAAATGGGCGGGAAGGCAGCACGCATGCGCGTGGGATGCTCCCAAAAGCTTTCTTTTTGGACGCTGGGGAGCGTTCCCGCGCAAGCTCCGTCGGTACCGACGTACCCATATGTGAAGACTCATTCCTGCTTGTTCCTGGAGATTAGTCTTTGTCACCTTCCGCCTTCCATTACAGTGACCTCACGCATTTCGTAATTAGTTAGACTAATATCTGGGTACAGATTTTAGAGAAAGTGAGTTAGTTTCTTAGCTTTTTCTTTTCTGGTTAACCTTTCTTTTCACACAGGCCAATATGGGGAGTGTTGCAGTGGCATTGCCTGTGTTGTATTTATTCTCTGCTTGAATGCAGGACTTCAGCTCCATGTGGACTTGAGGCTACAAAGAACAGACTTCAATCATCATTATCTAAGAAACTTGTGTGGCCCAGGCAGAGAAAGGACTTTGGTGTGCTGCTGCTGCAGTTTATTCCATCTTGTTTGCTTCTGGGCTTCTTTCTTTCTGCCTGCTCTTGCCATCAGGAGAAGTGCTAGCAGGATCGTCGTTGGTTCCGCCCCCTTGCTGCTGACATCAACCGTGGCAACGGTGGGACTATCATCTAAGAGACCTGTGTGGCCCTGGTAGTGGTGGCAGCATCACTACAGCGTGAGGGCATAATGGTGCATCCCTACTTGGATGATTGGCTAATTCGAGTGAAGTCCCTGGCAGAGAGTCATGCGGCAATGGCTCGGGTACTCGAGGTCTTGCAGGACCTTGGCTGGGTGATCAACAGGGCCAAGAACCAGTCGAGTCTGACGCAGGAGCTAACCTAACTGGGTGTGCGGTTCGATATGCTGTCAGGGGCAGTGTTTCTGCCAATGTTCCCTCTAATTTTCTGTAGGCTGTGTGCGCATAAAATATCAGCTGTGCAGCTTTTGAAGGAAGGTTAAATTTTTGTGCGCCACATAACACTCGGAGTTATATACTTTAAAATTTGACTACACGTCAGAATACAGTATGTACACCACATTGATTGTACTAGAAAATATTGTAGAACTTGTGAAAACCGTAAATACACAACAACTTTTAAATTTTAAGACGTCTGTGTTGTTTTCTATCAGAATCAGAACCGTAATTTTTGTGCACTCTGTTATAAAGTATGTGCGCTCGCTCGGTGAGGTGTGTGCACGCGCACATGCGCATAGCTTAGAGGGAACAGTGGTTTCTGCTGGTGGAGAACGGGTGCAAGCTGCAGGGGCAGCTCCGTCTGTTCCTGTAACACAAGGTGCTTATGGCTTGGTCATATCTGCAGGTCTTGGGGTCCATGGTGGCAATGTTAGACCTAGTCCCATGGACCTGTGCGCATTTGCATCCACTACAGAAGGCGATGTTCTCACGTTGGTCTCCACAATGTCACCTCTTCTCTTATGCAGACTGGTTCGTAGTCTGTTACAGTCTGGAGGGGTGGCTACAGCCGGCCAATTTGATGGCAGGAGTTTCAACGGAACCAATGGTGTGGATGGACGACAGATGCCAGCCTAATGGGCTGGGGAGCTCACTTTCAGGGACAGCTGGCTCAGGGGATTTGGTCGCAGGAGCAGCAGACATGGTCTATCAATCGACTGCAGATGAGAGTCGTCTTTCTAGCATTGCAGCAGTTCCATGCATTGCTGCTGGGCAAGGTGGTGCACATCTTCTTGGAGAATGCAACAACGATAGCATATATCAACCATCAGGGCAGCAAAGGGAGTCCTCTCTTAGTTGAGATCACTCCACTGCTTTAATGGGTGAAGACATATTTTCTGAAAATATCGGCAGCCCATGTTACAGGAAAAGAGAATGTGGAGGCAGACTTTCTCAGTTGAATGAGAGTCAATCCAGGGGAGTGGACACTGACAGCTCGGTGATCGAATGTTTGATGCAATGGTGGGGGCAGATGGTGATGGAGCTGCTGGCCACCTTCCACAATGCCAAGGGACCTCGTTTCTTCAGTCGCCAGTGCAAACTGATGTCAGAGGGGCTCGATGCTCTAGCACAGCCCTGGCTGGCAGAGTGTCCGCTATACATGTTTCCTCCATGGCCTCTGATCAGTTGAGTCGTTCAGAGGGTGGAGGCCATGGTATGCAGACCTTATCAGACTGTCAGTCGCAGCACCGTACAGGTTGCCAGATCATCTAGATGTGCTGATGCAAGGACCAGTGCGCATGCCACAGGTAGGTCGATTCTCACTTATGGCCTGGCTATTGAGAGGGCATGGTTGAGTAAGAGGCTATTCTACAGTGGTGACTTCGACTCTGGCGGGCACGGAAGCGCTCCACCTTGTGGCCTATGTGCGCGTCTGGAGGTTATTTGAGGCATGGTGTACCGACAGGGCCTTAAATGCCTTTCAGGCGTCATTCCTGGATATCTTAGCCTTCCTGCAAGGAGAGGTGTATAAGGGTTTGGCTCTGAACTTGCTCCGAGTGCTGGTCGCAGCCTTATCTTGTTATTGGGGTCACGTACAAGAGGTGATCTTGGCAGCTCATCTGGATCTTAGTCACTTTCTTTGAGCCATGCGGCATATTCAGTCGCCGCTGCAAGTTCCTTTTTCCAGCTGAGATCTCAACTTGGTCCTTTCAGTTTTGACGGAGGCACTGTTTGAGCCTTTGGGTGCAGCTATCCTAAAGGATCTTACGCTAAAAGATGGTGTTCCTGGTTGCCATGTGCTCAGCCAGATGAATCTTGGAGTTGCAGGCTTTTCTCATGTCAGGAACCTTTTCTGCTGATGTCCAGGGAAAAAGTGGTTTTATGGCCCGTACCATCGTTTTTACCCAAGGTGGTTTCCACCTTTCATTTGAATGAAATGGTGGTGTTGCCCAGTTTTCCAGAGGAGATAGACCAGCCGTTTCACTATCTGGACATGCAGCGGGTGCTACATCGCTACTTGAAACGCATTCTACCCTTTCACAAGTCAGATCATTTGTTTGTCTTGTATAGAGGATCTCGTAAAGGGGAGACCGCGTCCAAGGCCTCCATTGCTCGGTGGCTTAAGGAAGCCATTGCCTCTGTTTATTTGTCTAGGTATAAGGAGTTACCTCAGGGGTTGAGGGTGCACTCTACCAGAGCACAAGCCTCCTCCAGGGCAGAGTTCAGTCTGGAGCCTCCCGCAGACATCTGCAGGGCGGCAACCTGGTCATCACTCCATACTTTTGTGAAACACTATCGGTTGGACGTGCAGACAAGGGCGGATGCTCGGTTGGGGCTCAGGTTCTGGAGGCCAGTCTTGCATGGCCCGTCCACGTTTAAGTACTGCTCTGGTACATCCCAATAGTCTGGAATGGAGGGACACTATGGAAGGTGAAATTAGACCTTATCTGCTACTTTTCTTTCCTTTAGTCCCTCCAGTTCAGTGTCTGCCCAAATCTGTTTGTTGGATTTCAGCACAAGTCCGGATAAGATTGCTAGCATGTAGGTTTGCGTTCAAGATGCCTGTGGGGGTCTGCCTTGGCTTGGATGGCTGGGTTGGATGGATGAGGACATGGGTGTACGCATCCTTGAGATCTAGAGAACAAAGCCAATCCTGACTCTGAAGGTATGGTAGCAGAGCTCCGAGAGAAATCTTGAATTTCTCCTTGACAAGGAATTTGTTCAATTCTCTGAGATCTAAAATAGGTCTGTATCCCCCTGTTTTCTTTGGAATAAGAAAATAAAGGGAATAGAACCCTGTGCCCTGTTGATGAGGAGGCACTTCTTCTATTGCCCCTTGGGCAAGAAGGATGGCAACCTCCTGACCTAACAGGTTGATGAGAGAGGTCGGAGAATTGCACTGCTTCACTATTGTGTGAGGGAGCATGCTTGAAAAATGAAGTTTGTACCCCTCCTTTATGATGGAGAGTGTCCAATGCTCTGCTGTTATTTGCCCCCATCTGGGGGCAAAATGACAACCTTCCTGGAATGGTGGACGGTTCTGGTCCCTCCAGAACCAGAAAGGCTAAGTTCTCTAGCTGAAAGTCAAAGGGCCTGAGGAGGCTGAGGCTGCTGGGCCGGTGGAGGCCTAGCAGCCTTTGCTTTCTTCTGTTTGGGTGGTTGCTGACATTTGCTTGAAAACTGACCTGCAGAAGATGCCTGCTGACCATAAGCATGATAAAATCTTTTCTTTTTAGAAAAAGATGTTTTCTTGAACAATTTCTTCCTAACAGGATCAGCAGTGGACTTGGATAATCTATCCAAGGTAGAATTTTCAGCATCCATTTCATTGGCCTTTTCCTGCCAATCTTTACAAAACAGGTTCTCACCAGTACAAGGGATATTTCCCAATTTATCTTGTACCCAGAGCTCTAAATCAAATGCCTGGAGCCAAGCAATTCTACGTGCACCTATGGCAATAGCCGAGGTTCTGCTTATACACTCAAAGCAGTCAAAGGCTGCACGGTTGGAGAACTTAGAAACATCTTGGGCATGTTTGACCCAAGTGAGAAAATCCTTTCTTTTATCCTCAGAAATGAAAGGACTTAAAGTCTGTAAATTATCTGTGACCTCCTTTAGGAACATTCCCATGTAGAGACTATAGGAACTGATTCTTGCAGCAAGCATGGAAGCTTGGAAAACTCTAGGTCCAAAAGCATCCAGGGTTCTGCACTCACATCCTGGAGGATTAGAGGCATGTCTCTTTGCACTTCTGATCCTTCTCATAGCTGACTCCACCACAATAGAGTGGTGAGGAAGCTGAGTCTTATGGAACCCAGGACAAGGAGGGACTCGATACATAATATCTAGTCTATGAGAATGAGGAGAGGTGGTAAGAGGTGTTTCCCACATCTGAAACATGAGATCATATAGAATCTCATGAATGGGTAAGGTTGCTGCCTCCTTAGGAGTTTTGGGATATTGTAAAATTTCCAACTCCTTGGCCCTTGGCTCTGTTTCAGGGGCCACAGTAATGGACAGGCCCCGAGCCACCTCCCTGATGAAATCTTGGAAGGACATGTCCTCTGGAGGAGACATCCTACGTTTAGGGGAGGAGGACTCCTCTGGAAGAAGCATCGCTGCATCGACAGAACTTTCAGAATCCTCAGATTCTTCTGAGGACTCGAAGTATTGTCTGTCCGGATGCTCCTGCAGAGCCCGATACTCGTTCTGACCAAGGTCGGTACCGGGAATAACCGGTACCGGAGAATCGGTACCGGAGGGCATCGGAGGACAGAGTACCGGCATAGCAGACACCGATGCCGATGTCGATGCTATCGGTACCGGTACCAATACAGATACTGATGCCGGTGCCAGTGCTGGTACTGGTGGAGTTGTCTGTCGTGGTACCAAGGGCGTCGATGCCACAAGGAAAGCCACCAGACTGCGTTCCTTGGTCAGAATTCTCTGGTCCATGGATGCCACCAATGCCTGGATGTTGGTACCGGTGGAAACCACCGGTACCCCAGAGCATGGCACCAGGAGATCTGTCGCGGCAGAGCCATCTAGAACATCCTGGAACCCCGATAATGCTTTAGAAGCCGAAGCCTCCTGCCGGGGTAATTTTGCCGGTGCAGAATCCTTGAGGGCAACGCCAGAGGCATCTCGATGCTTAGAAGGAGATCTACCCTTCGAGGACCAGCTGGATTTATGTTTAGTTACCTGAGATCCACGGGAGGAAGAAGCAGTCCTGGAAGACATCGATGCCACCGAAGCCGCACCAGAGGGAAACAGGGTACTGAGCTTGGCAGCTCGGTTCTGCCGACCTCTTTTAGACATCATGGCACAGGACACACAATCCGTAATGGAGTGGTCAGGACTTAAACATTTTAAACACCATTCATGGGTGTCGGTGACGGAGATGGTACCACCATACTTGGTGCACTTTTTAAACCCTGAAGCAGGTTTTTCCATGTTGAGGAAAAGCTTTTTGGGCCTAAGGCCCAAAAAAAAAGCGCGTGCACCTGAAGAAAAGGAAAAAGAAATTATTTTTTTTTAACAGAAATAAGAAAGAAAGACCGGCGGTACCGGTAGAGTGTCGAAGAAGGCAGACGCTACCACAAAAAGAAAGAAAGAAAAAAGAAATTCTTCTGCGGTGACAGGAAACACGACCTGCTGGCTCCGCGGAAAAAGAAGAACTGGAAAGAGGCAGTTAGGAAAGGCAGGAAGGCAGCACGTAGGCACTGTGGGATGCTCCCAAAAGCGTTCTGACTGCACGCTGGGGAGCGTTCCCGCACAGGCTCCGTCGGTACCCATTTGTGATGACTACATTCCTGCTTGTTCCTGGAGATAACCTTTTGGAATGCCACCACGTATGCGTGGTCCCCTTCCCGCCCAAAGATGCCATCTTACTCAGTCAGGTGCCATAGCTATAGCCCCTTCAATAAGATGGCAAAAATATACAGCAACTCCAAGAGGAAGAGGGAGGGTTGTGAGGACTGATTCCTGCTGTCCCTGGAGAACACCTGTTACAGGTGAGTAACTACACTTTCTCAAGGAACAAGCAGGAAGTCAGTCCTCACATATGGGACTCCCTAACTACAGGCTAGCAAGGACCTGTAGGAAAAAACATGGCAGCACCATGAGAAGTCACCAGTGAAAGCCGAAGGCAGTCCAAGGCCTCTGGGTCCATTAATGTCCACGCTCCCAGTAGCCGGAACAAGAAGGGCTGGAGGGCAGGAGTTGCTTAAACCCCAAAGAGATTATGGAGTACAGCCTGGCCAAAGGCGGCGTCCCGACAGGACTCCTTCTCCAGGCAGTAATGCACTGCAAAGATGTGAGTGGACAATCAGGTGGCAGCCCAGCAGATGTCTGCCAGTGGCACTGAGCACAGGCTAGCAACCGATGTCGCCATCGCTCAGACATTGTGAGCCATGACTTGGTGGTCCAAGGCAATGCAGTCCGCCACCCAGATGGACGAGGTACACTTGGTGACCACCAAACCCCAGATGGCTGGGATCGAAGGAGACAAAGAGCTGCCCGGATCTGTGGTGGTCCTGAGTCCACTGCAGGTAGAAAGAGAGAGCCCTCTTACAATCCAGGGTGTGGAAAATCGCCGACATCTGGTCAGCATGGGGCTTCAGGAAGAAGGTGGGCAGCACTATCTCTTGATTGAGATGAAAATCCCAGACAACCTTCGGGAGGAACTTGGGGTGAGTCCGCAGGACCACCCTGCTCCTATAAAACCTCATATACGGTGCCTCGGCCATCAGCACCTGGAGTTCTCTGACCCTCCGGGCAGAGGTGAGAGCCACCAGGAAGGCCACCTTCTACGACAGATGCCACAGCGGGCAGGTAGCCATGGGCTCAAAGGGCGGCTTGGTCAGCTGCGTGAGGACCACATTGAACTCCCATTCCACCAGAGGAAGGCGGGTAGGGGACCTGGAAAGGAGCAGGCCTCACATGAAATGAGAGACAAGTGGTTGCTCCAAAAGAGGTTTGCCCTCGATGGGGTGGTGGTTCACTGAGATGGCACTCAGGTGAACCCTGACCGAGTCAAACTTCAGCCCAGACTGTGAGAGGTGGAGCAGGTACTGAAAGACCAAACTGGTAGTGCATGAAAATGGGTTTGCTCGGAGCTCCGAGCACCACACCGAGAACTGATGCCACTTGAAGGCGTAAGTCCATCTGGTTGAGTCCTTTCGTGAGGCCAAAAGAAAGTCCTTGATCTCCTTGGGAAGATGGTAGGAGGCTAGAGCGATCCACTCAGCCGCCAAGCTGTGAGGGATAGGGACCTCAGACTGGGGTGGAGAAGCAGACCCTCCCCTCCTGCGTCAGCAGCTCCAGTGAGAACCTGAGAGGGACCAGGGGCTCCGTTGAGAGATGGAGCAGCAGGGGAAACCAAGGCTGCCTGGGCCACCTCGGGGCTATGAGAATCATCGAGGCGCTGTCCCACTGGACCTTGAAAAGGGTCCGGGCAATGAGAGACGTGGGAGGGGAAGGCATATAGCAAGTCCGTTTCCCACAAGATGAGGAAGGCATCTGGGGTCACCCTGCCCGTGTGCCGGAGGGGACCATAGAACCGGGGGAGCTGCGAATTTTCAGGACTGCTGGGACCTTGAGGGTCCGGGCAATGAGGGGTATTGGGGGGGGGAGGGGAAAGGCATATAGCAGGCCTGTTTCTCACGAGATGAGGAAGGCATCCAGGGCCACCCTGCCCGGGTGCATGAGGGGACTGCAGAACCGGGGGGGGGGGGGGACGGACGACTGAATTCACAGGACTGGCAAAGAGGTCCAGGTATGAAGTCCCCCAATGCTGAAAGAGCCGCTGTGCCATCCGGGGTCACAGATGCCACTCGTGTGGCCGGAGGACTGTGCTGAGCTGGTCCGCCAATGTATTGTGTCCTGGCCTGGGAGGTAAATGGCCAAGATGGTCATGCCCTGGCTCACCGCAAAGGAGCATAGGGCTGTCGCCTCCAAACAGAGGCTATAAGAGCTGGTACCTCCTTGTTTGTTCACATAGAACATCGTGACCTGGTTGTCCGTCTGGACCAGCACCTCTCGGTGTTGCAAGCGGTCCCTGAAAACCTTGAGTGCAAGGTGGATGGCCCGGAGCTCCAGCGGGTTGATCTGCTGCTAGGACTCCTCGGGGGACAAGGTCCCTTGAGTGTGCTGCCCCTCGCAGTGGGCTCCCCAGCCCACCAGGGAGGCATCCATCGTTAAGACCACCTGATGCACCAGAGCTTGGAAGGGCATACCTCAAAGCAGGTTCCGAGACTCCTGCCACCAAGTGAGAGATTCCGCTGTGCTGGGAGAGACCGAAATGGGGTCTCTGAGGCGGCCGGTTGACTGCGCCTATTGTGCTTGGAGGGACCACTGCATGTCGAGATGGGCTTTGGGCACAACATGGACCGTGGAGGCCATGTAGCCAAGGCAGTGAAGCATTGTCTGGGCCGGTGCCGTGGTGCCGCACTTTGGACGCCAGGGACACAAGGCAGTCCACCTTGTCCTGAGGAAGGAAAGCCATGGCCCATAGGGTGTCCAAGCGAGCCCCGATGAACTCCAGGGACTGAACTGGAGTGAGATGGGACTTTGGGTAATTGATCACAAACCCCAGATGCTCCAGGAGGCGAATGGTGCGGTCCATGACCTGCCTGGCTTTGGAGGCCATGCCCCCTGTTACAAGCCAGTCATCTAGATATGGATAGACGATTGTGCCCTGCAGCCATAGGTAAGTCGCAGCCACGGCCAGGCACTTCGTGAAGACCTGCGGGGCGGACGCGAGGCCGAAGGGAATGACCCTGTACTAGTAATGGTTTCCCTGAACCATGAAGTGGAGGCACTTTGTGTTTGGGATGGACGAGGATGTGAGTATAAGCATCCTTTAAGTCCAAGGAGCATAGCTAATACCCCTGCTGGAGGTAGGGCAGTAACATTCCAAGAGAGAGCATCTTGAACTTCTCCCGCACCAGGAATGTGTTTAGGGACTGCAGATTAAGGATGTGCCGAAGGCCCTCTTGTCTGCTTTGGGACGAGGAAGTATCGGGAGTAAAACCACCGTCCTCCAAAGTGCGGTGGCACTGGTTCTACTGCCCTGTCCTCGAGGAGGCCTGCGAGCTCCTGACTCAGGAGGGCCTGGTGCTGGGGAAGCCAACCTGCCTCCCTGGGGAAAGGGCCTGGTCCAGATGGAGAAGAGAGCCCTCCTGAATGACTTGGAGGACCCAGGCGTCAGTGGAGATGGACTCCCACCTGTGGGAGAAATGGACCAGATGCCCCCCGATGGACAATCACCCTGTCAGAGGATGAGAGGCTATGCCAATGGTGTCAAAACCCTGAGGGTGGCTGAGCCAGTGCCAGGGATTGGGTCTTGGGATCCTTCAGCTTACGAGGGCTGTGGACCGTGGTCTTGCCCTGACCGCCCTGAATGGGGGTCGCCGCTGGTGGATAGGTCGAGTAGCCCCTATACGGGAGCCCCTTCCAATAGAAGAAAGGCTTCTTACTCTGCTGCTTCTTCCTGGGAAGGGAGGAAGTTTTCCAGGAGAGGCGAGTAAGAGTCACGTACTCCATCTCAATCTCCGCTGTCTTATCCTCCATGGGCTTGCAGAATAGTTGCTCCCCAAGGCAAGGAACATCCAGCAGCTTCTCCTGGACCCACTGTTCCAGGTCAGAGGACTGGAGCCAAGCCTGCTGGCGGACTCCAATGCCAGCCACTGCCACCTGGGCGGAAGACTCGAAGCCGTCGTACGCTGTTCGCGAGAGGTTACTTCGAGCATTTTCTCCGATTGACTTTGAGAGGGCCTGAAAACGCCAGAGATGGTCTGTCAAGGCTCGCTGCAAAGCCTCTGAGCTCTCTAGTGAGGTCACGGAGGAACATCCCAATGTATAATTGGTAAACTTGGATGCGGCATGACAGCATGGAGGCCTGATAAGCCTTGCGCCTGAAGGCATCGAGAGTACGAGACGCTCTGCTTGGCGGGACTGACGAATGAGTCTTCGGTCTCTTTAGCTTCCATGTGGCTGATTCGACCACCATCGAGATGTGGGGAAGCTGGGCTTTCCGAAACCCTGGACCCCACTGAACCCTATATATAAGTCCAGGCACTTGCTCACGACAGCCGGGGTCTCCCATATGTTCAGGAGGAGTCAGTTCAGAATGAGAGGAACAGGCACCGAGATAGCTTCTTTCGGTGCCGATTCAGAATACTGAGCTTCT
Source organism: Ichthyophis bannanicus (assembly GCA_033557465.1). Classification (NCBI taxonomy): domain Eukaryota; kingdom Metazoa; phylum Chordata; class Amphibia; order Gymnophiona; family Ichthyophiidae; genus Ichthyophis; species Ichthyophis bannanicus. The sequence continues at coordinate 586,233,550 of CM066034.1, forward strand.
CCACACGGGGCTCCTCCTCAGACTCAATGGCGAGCACTAGGGCCTGCGCCATGTCCCCGACGAACTCAAGAAAGGAGGTGTCCTCGGGAGGTGACTGCCGCCTCTGGGTCAGTGGGGAGGGGTCCGAGTGGAGGTCTCAGTGGGACCGAGTCTCTGGGGAGGGACTCCCACTCTGAGTAGTCCGTGGAGGACTCAAGGTCGGGTGGCTCGAGATGGGTCAGTGACCCGTGCCGGATCTCCAAGGCTAAAACTTACCTGGAGCCGGAGGCACACACCCGAGAAGATCTTGCACCCGAGGACTGGGATGGAGATCGAGACCCACGCCAAGGATCCTCATGAGGCTTCTGGCTCTCAGGATTCACTGCAGCAGCCCAGGGAGTCCTTGAGGTCGAGGTCCCTATGGTCTGAAGGTGCGTGCCGGCAGGGCTGGGCACCAGCGCCTGCTAGGCAGTGAGCAACACAGAAACGCTGCGCTCCAGGGCCAGCATCCGTGCCTTGGGGCCCTGTAACACCGACGCTGGGGTGACTGGGTCGGGTGTCAAGGAGGAGAGGGGTCCTCGCCGGGACGACCCTCGGGAGACCAGGCGCCTTCGTCAGAGGCCTCCATATCGGTTTGAGGTACCTTACTGAGCCGTTCCCTCTCCGACTCCAGAGACTGCCGAGAGGGGCTGAGAGACCGGGTGCGTGACCTCTCACGCTTGTCTGGTGCCCCCGATAGAGTCCTTGTGGCCTTCTTCTTCTTCTTCCATTTGCATTCGGGTGACCCCTGGTCAGAGTGCGGCTGAGCCCAGGGAGGTCTTAGGAGATTCCAGAAGCTGCCGGGCCGAAAAGCGGGAGGCTACCAGGAATACCGGGGCTGCCTGCGGAGATCATCCAGCTTCTGCTTACAACTCTGGATGGCATTAGAGGCCATCTTACAGAGGGAGCAAAGCTCCAGGTCATGGTCGGCTCCTAAACACCTGAGACAACAGTCATGGGTGTCCGTGAGCGACATGCTTTTTGAACACCTATCACATTTCTTAAAGCCGGAGACCATTGGGGGAAAAAGGACCCCTGCGAGGTTGAAGATCTTTGACGCAGCCAGCAGTTAAAGGACGCGAAAGTGCGGTAAAACGCAAAAAAAGAAGAACCCCAAGACCAAGGCTGAAGCAGAGGTGCTCAAGAGGCAGGAAGAGGACCGACGAAGGCTGGATAACAAAAACCAGTTGGAAACAGAGAAACATTTTCCGGGGACGAGACGCACGTCCAAAGGGCTCTGCAGAAAAAGGGAGACTGAGTAAGATGGCATCTTTGGGCGGGAAGGGGATTATGCATGCATGGTGGCATTCCCAAAAGCTTTCTTTGAAAGCTGGGAAAATGCTCAACGTAGGCTTCCTCTTGTTCCTTGAGAAAGCACAGTTACTTACCTGTAACAGGTGATCTCTGGGAACAGCAGGAATAAGTCTTCACATATGGGTACGTCGGTACCGACGGAGTTCGCGGGAACGCTCCCCAGCGTCCAATCAGAACGCTTTTGGGAGCATCCCACCACGCCTGCGTGCTGCCTTCCCGCCTTTCCCAACTGCCACTCCTCAGTTAAGTTTTAAAGTTGAGACAAAGAGAGAGGGAGAGGGGGAAAGATAGAGATAGAGAAATACAACTCCTAGGGGAGGTGGGTGGGTTGTGAAGACTTATTCCTGCTGTTCCCAGAGATCACCTGTTACAGGTAAGTAACTGTGCTATCTCCAGGAACAAGCAGGAATGAGTCTTCACATATGGGGACTCCCAAGCTAAGATGCCCGGAGGGAGTCCTAGCATGTTGCGAGTCTAAGATGAGCCATGCTTTCCCTCAGAACCTCAGACATTCTGGGGATGGAGGGTAGGAGTTGAAATAAAAAGAGAGACGCTGTGAAACAGCTAAACTAAACCAGGACTTCTGGATGGGAGTCTAGGTGTAGATGATCATAATAAGTAAATATTGGAGAGAAATATTCCAATATGGACCTCACCTGGTGGTATTGTAAAATGTTTATTGAGTTTCACATGGATCTGTTGGTAAGAACCAGTAGAAAACCCTCAAGCAGTACCTCACTGTGAAGTAGAGGTAACCAAACTGTAGGAGGACAGGTAAAGGTTAAAACCATCAAGGGTGAGAGTAGCCCCAGGGAAAAACTGGGTAGTGTAATGAGGAAGGACTTCAGCGGAAAACGCAGAAGGCTGTATCAGACAAGGCTTAAGTCTTTTGGTTCGAGAATAGCACAATCCTAGGACCAAAAAGAGATACGTTTGACCAATTTGGATGGACAAATAGAAAAATAGTCCTTGTAGGAGAGAAGGGGTATTGAAGACCCCTGCATCCGATGAGAAATAAAGACAGATGTCCGAGGCGTTATAGCCTCTGATTAACTGAAGATCAGTAACATCTTTCCTAATTGATGTTAGGTAGGAAAGATAATGATACATGGAGAGCTTCAGAGGTACCTAAACCTGAAGGGTTATGGTAAGAAATTGGTTAATTACCCCAGAGATTGGTTGTATATGTAAAACCCTATGCATGCTGGCACCGCATTGATAAGGGTAGTGCCCAACTGTCAGAGTCATATAGGAATATATGTATATATGAACCTAGACAGATGTATCTAGGTACATATCTACCTATGATGATATGTCTTAACATATATATATATATATGTGGATTCCGCACTGATGCAGAATAGCGCGGTATATAAGAGAATGCAAATAAATAAATAAATAAATATAGAGATATACATGGGCATAAATATATGTATCTATCTATATCTATATCTATCTCTATCTCTCTCTCTCTCTGTATATATATATATATATATATATATATATACATATTACATACATATACATACATACATACACATACATATATACATAGACATATACATGTCTCCAGATATGTAGGTAGAAACATGCCTATATAACTATACCCACATAGGAGTATGTAGAGAGAGAAAGGTGCATCTAATAACAGGAAGGGTAATACCTGCTTGAAGAAATGCAAGGAAACCTTTCTCCCTGGTTATGATTGACAGAGTCAGGGGAATGCTCTCTCTGACAAGGAGCAGTCTAGATTCATTTAGGAATTCTAGCCCTTTAATAACCAGGATGGTTTACGTGAAAAAAGTGCAGATGATATCTTCAGTCTGCAGGCAGCAAGTCCAGGTTCTTTTAGAAGTGTAGTATGGTAAGTGGAAATGGAAACCATATAAGGACGAGCTGCAAAAAAAAGAAAAATATCCCTGATGAAGGAGTCCAGTGGAGATGTGGACGAAGCCAGGGAATTGAGCAACTCTTAGATTTTCACGTGATGTAAGGCATGTGTCCTTTGTTTTAAAAGGAGACCTTACGGGAGATGGTAAAAACCTACCAGTCATGAGGGGGCATGACTGGATGAGCCCTTCCTAACCATCTGGGATTATCTGCTAGAAAGATGCAAATGCTCTCTAGCAAGGGCCCATAGTGCAGAGCTACTGTGTAGAGTTGCAGAGAGCATGTTGCAGGTTGGTTAGAAGAAAAAACTGGCTGTTTAAAAGCCAGTACTTAACCTAAACTATTCTGCCAATGTCAAGGGAATTGGAGATGGCGAGGAATAGAAATGAAGGACAAACCTTGGGTACATGGTAAATAGAACCAGTGGGTAACCACTAGGAACTTCTGCCGTTGCAGCTATTACCAAGGCAGCAGAAAAGAATGAACAGACATAAGGAGGAGTGGCAAGACTCCCTTACTGACTGATAAGCTGACCCAAGTAAGATTGAAAAAAGGCGGGGGGGGGGGGGGGGGACAACTCTGAAAAGGAAACCCCCTTAATGGAATAGGTAGAAACCTACAGGGATTTTTAGAAAAACCCGTCCAGCTAAATGGTAGCACTCTTACAGACAAAATGTTTCAGAAAGAGGGTGGGTAAGACAGAGTTGAAGGAGACTTACGATATGGTAAGTCCCTGGAAAGGTATGATGATACATGCTGGAACAGGAAACTATCTTATTGATAGTTGTTACACCTCTTTTCCCTCCCATGAGGAAGAGAAAAACCCCTGTTACCTATAAGCATGATCATCCTGAGAGCTCATAGAACAAAAGAATGGATGTCTGTTGAGAAGAGATCCATGTCTAGAGTTTAGGATGGAAACAGTGTAGATGCTTCTATTAAGAAAAAGCAGACTACAGGTTCTAAACCCCAAACAGGAAAGAAAGATGTAATGATAATATATCAGAAGCCCTGCGGATGCTGGGTTTGCTGAACCTGTTAAGGTTGTGGTTTCCTTAGCCTGGTTGGATGTTTCCCCTGTCTGGGAATATCTGTATGATGGGTAGAAGATGAATAAAACTCTCCCCTTAAGGGAACAAAGTTTGTTAGTAGATTTTCTACAAACTGGGATAGAGGAAGGCGTAGACAAGCCTCTGAAAGCAATAGTGTCAGTAGTTAACTGAGCAGCTTGGAGTAAAGCCTCCTTGTTAAAGAGATTCTCTCCAGTACAAGGAGTATTTCACAGTCTATCTTGTACCCATTTGTCCAAGTCTGAAGCTTGGAGCCAGGCTCTACGTCGTGCCCCTATGGCTATAGCAGAGGTTCTGCTAACAGACTCAAAAGAGTCCAGGGAAGCACGAGTAAGGAACCTGGAAATATTTTGAGCATGATTGACTAGTATAGAAAAATCTGCTCTTTTAGGTTCTTGAAGAAAAGGGGTCAAAAGTAGTAAATTCTTTGTGACCTCCTCAAGAGATAATCCCATATAGAAAATATATGAGAGAATTCTTGCTGAAAACATGTATGCCTGGAAGGTTTGGCGTCCAAAGGCATCTAAAGTCTTAGCCTCACGACCTGGCGGATAAGAAGAGTGCTTCTTAGTACTCTTAACACGCCTCATTGCTGATTCTACAACAATAGAATGATGAGGGAGTTGAGGCTTTTGAAAACCTGGAGAAGGGGGCACCATGTATAGAAGATCAGTTACCCTAGAAGGTGGGGATACCATTAAAGGAGCTTCCCACGTTCTAAATAGGAGATCCTGCAAGGTCTGATGCAAAGGAAACATAATGACTTCCTTTGGATTGCAGGGGATCTGCAGAGATTCTGGATCCCCTGGTGCAGGATATTGACCAGGTATAGAAATGACAAGTAACTTTGCCATATCAAGCAGGAATGCTTGAAAAGAAATCTCCCCAGAGGGGAGTCCCCTAGAAAGAGGAGTAAGAACTAGATCTGTTGAAGAACTAGCTCTAGCACCCACCAGTTCATTCAGATTCTCTAGAATAGAAGATCTGAAGGGGTGGAGCATCGGCTTGCCCTTGAAGGATAGTTGTCGGTACAGCTGGAAACTGGTACCGCAACCCATCGGTAGCAAATCGTCCATGCTAGGGATCGATTCCAAACTCGGTATGGAAGGAAGTGAGCCGGTTGAAAAGAGCATGGGAGGTACCGACACCAGTACCGTCATTGATACCGATACATGAAGATCAGTCTGTGATAGCTCTATCGGTACCGAAGTAACCGAACGTGGCAGACCTTGATCATCGATAGAATGTCTTCGGTACCGTTTGAAGTCGGTACCGAGAGGAGTCGGTACCCAGTCATCCAGACTAGAGATCGATTCCAGACTCGACATCGAAGGAAGCGAGTCTATCGATGCATATCTGGAGGGTACCGACATCGATACCAGTACCGGTACACCGGGATCGATACCGATACTGGAAGACCGGTCAGCAGCGTCTCAGTCGGCCCCGAAGGAACCGAGAGCACTAGACTGCGATCTTTAGTGAAGAATGTTTCATCCAACACCATTGCCGATGCCGGGGTATCGGTACCGCCCCAAGCGGATGCCGCCACCGAGCATGGCTCAGATATGTTCGTAGAGGTGAGAACCCCAGAAACAACCTGAAACCACCACCCAGGAACCACCACCCAGGAAAAAGATTTAGGCGTCATTGTGGATACCATGTTAAAACCCTCGGCCCAGTGTGCAGCGGCGGCCAAGAGAGCAAATAGAATGCTAGGTATGATAAGGAAAGGAATGGAAAATAAAACAAAGGATATTATAATGCCTCTATATCGTTCCATGGTGAGACCGCACCTTGAATATTGTGTGCAATTCTGGTCGCCGTATCTTAAAAAGGATATAGAGTTATTAGAAAAGGTTCAGAGAAGAGCCACCAAAATGGTAAAGGGGATGGAAGGATACTCCTATGAAGAAAGGCTAAAAAGGTTAGGGCTCTTTAACCTGGAAAAGAGACGGCTGAGGGGAGATATGATAGAAGTCTATAAATTAATGAGCAGAGTGGAACGGGTAAACGTAGATCGATTGTTTACCTTATCAGAATATAGAAAGACTAGGGGACATGCAATGAAGCTACAGGGTAAACTATTTAAGACTAATAAAAGAAAATATTTTTTCACTCAACGTGTAATCAAACTCTGGAATTTGTTACCGGAGGATGTAGTAAAGGCTGTTAGTGTAGCTGGGTTTAAAAAAGGTTTGGACAAGTTCCTGGAGGAAAGGTCCATAAGCCATTATTAAGAAGGGACCCAGGATATCAATGCTTGAACCAATACAAGCATTGTGGAACCTGTGTCCCTTGGGGAAACTGCTAGGTACATATGACCTAGATTGGCCACTGTTGGAAACAGAATACTGGGCTTGATGGACCTTGGTCTGACCCAGTATGGCATATCTTATGTTCTTATAAACCCCATAAATGGCTTGGAGGCTGAAGACTCCCACCGGGGTTTTAATGCCAATGTATTCTCGAGGGCAATGCCGGAGGCATCTCTATGCTGAGCACCACTCGAGGCCTGGCTAGTCTTAACAGACTGTTTTTGGGTTACCTGATCCTGTGAAGAAGAAGTGTTGGCTGGTACCATGAAGTTTAATGGGGACCGCGTATCGAGACATGATCGATGCTGAAAACTTCTTCTGGATATACCGCTGCAGGGGTCTCAAACTCAAATTGCTTTGAGGGCCAAATGAGGACTTGTAATGTAACCCGTGGGCCACATAAGATGCGGGGCCTCATTTGCATAAATATTTGCATAATGTTACCATACAAAGCGCAGATGTTAATGATGCACATTTCCCAGAGCTGACATATTCCAGTTAATAAATTCAAAATAGATATTTTTCTACCTTTTGTGCATTTTTTTCAGTTGCAATTGTTCCAGCCACTTTCTTCTGGTTTCTTCGTGTCTTCTGCTAACTCTCCATCGTCTGCTGTCCATTTGTCCTTTCTTCTCTCTTCTAGTTTTTTTTCCATTCTCTCTGTACATCTGCTTTAACATACTAATCTTTCTCCTTTTGCTCCTTCCTCATTCCTATTTCATCCACTCAAATTTTACCCCTCCATCCTCAATCCCCACTTACTCTCCTCCCAATACCCGGCCAATTGTAGATTTTTCTTCCCTCCCACACAAAATATTTTTCCCCTCTCCATTTTACTCTCCCAGCCCCATCCCATTCTAATCCTCCCCCAACATCAGCTCCCTTCTAGTTCCAGCCCCACCCAGCATCCGCTCCCTTCTAGTCCCCACATCAGCCCATTTCCAGTCCTATCCTAACCCCACCATCAGCCCATTTCCTGCCCTAGCTCCCCCCCACTAAGCCCATTTCCAGTCCTAGCAACCCCCCCAGTCCATTACCATTTCTAGCCCCCCCCATAGCCCATTACCAGTCCTAAGCCCCCCAACAGCCCACTTCCAGTCCTAACCCTCCCATCACCCCATTTTCATTCTTAGCCCCCCCATAGCCCATTACCAGTCCTAACCCACCAATCAGCCCACCTCCAGCCCTAACCCCCATCTGCCCATTTCCAGTCCTAGCCCCCACCATAGCCCATTACCAGTCCTAACCCCCCCCCCCCCCCGCTGCCATTAGCCCACTTCCAGTCCTAACCCCCCATTACCCCATTTCAGTCTTAGCCCCTCCATAGCTCATTACCAGTCCTAACTCCCCCCCCATCAGACCACCTCCAGTCCTTCCTAACCCCCATCAGCCCATTTCCAGTCCTAACCCCCCTCCTCCCCATCAGCCCAAGTAAATAAAATAAAATTTAAAAAATCCTGGCTTCTGCTGCTGCCGCTACCACTGTGGCAGCGGCAGAATCAACTGTCAATTTTAAAAAAAAACTGTCTCCTGCTGCTGCAGCCGTGGCAGCGGCAGAATTAGCTGTCCCGCAGCCCCTTCCCCTCTGCCTGGAAGAGCCCCGAGTCTGCTCCATCAGCGGCGGGTTTTTCAAGCTGCAAAGAGAGTATCGGCAGAATCAGCTGTCCCGCGGCCCCTTTCCCTCTGCCCGGAAGAGCCCTGAGTCTGCTCCATCATCCCCTCTGCCCGGAAGAGCCCTGAGTTTGCTCCATCAGCGGCGGGCTTTTCAAGCTGCGAAGAGAGTATCGGCAGAATCAGCTGTCCCGCGGCCCCTTCCCCTCTGCCCAGAAGAGCCCTGAGTCTGCTCCATCATCTCCTCTGCCCGGAAGAGCCCCGAGTCTGCTCCATCAACGGTGGGCTTTTCAAGCCGCGAAGAGCGTATTTCCCTCGAGAGATACTCTCTTCGCGGCTTGAAAAGCCCGCCGCTGACGGAGCAGACTCAGGGCTCTTCCGGACAGAGGGGAAGGGGCCGCGGAACAGCTGATTCTGCCGCTGCCACGGCTGCAGCAGCAGAAGCCAGTTTTTTTTTTTTTAATCGACAGTTGATTCTGCCGCTGCCACGGCGGCAGCAGCAGAAGCCAGGGGTTTTTATTTGTTTCCCTCCGTCACGGGCCACACAAAGCTCTCTCGCGGGCCGCGTGTTTGAGACCCCGGCTCCAGCGGATGGTGGTCAGGACCCAAACAGGATAGACACCAATTATGAGTGTCTACAATTAATTTGGTACCACCACAGTTTAAACATTTCTTAGGGTTAGTGGCTGGTATTTCCATGAAGGAGTGTGAGTAGGCCTAGCAGGCCGAAAAAACGTCAGGCACTAACAGGGAAAAAAAAAATATTCCTCAGAAAGGAAATTTTGCAAGAAAAATGAAGAAACAAACACCGGTGGTACCGGTGGCATCGGGAAAGGCAGACGCAACCACAAGAAAACAAAAAAATAAAAGAAGAATTTTCTGCGGTGACAGGAGTACGTCCTGCCGGCTCCGTGGAAAAATGAAAACTGAGGAGAGGCAGTTGGGAAAGGCGGGAAGGCAGCACGCAGGCGTGGTGGGATGCTCCCAAAAGCGTTCTGATTGGACGCTGGGGAGCGTTCCCGCGCGGACTCAGTCGGTACCGACGTACCCATATGTGAAGACTCATTCCTGCTTGTTCCTGGAGATAGAAATTATAAATTGACTTGAAATTGTGTGTGTTGAATACCACACAGTGACAGCAAAGCCTTTATTCTCAAAACCCTTGAATTTAAAGCTGTCCATCAGTTAACGCAGAGGAGAAAATGCTACATTCTTCCAGGTTTCATCTAACACCCATGCATATCTGCACCACACTTATACTATTTAGAAATGCCAAAAAAAGAAAAAAAATCAGACATCCTTCACTCATACTCAGGGTACAATCTCAAACAGTGATCGCTTATACACACACTATATTCCTTCTGTATAAAGTTGTAACATAGCTTTTGAACAGGAATGTTTAGAACATTACATTAATGAGACAGCTTTGATAAAGCTTATTGTGTTGACGATTTATGTGGAATATTTTTGAATTGTATAAATACAAGCTAAATTGCTTTAAACACTGTAATCTGTTAGTTTTATGACTATCACAAAACATATATTTTATAGGAAGTGAATATTAATTTTTAAAAAAAGGCATAAAAAAAGAAAAGATGATGCTGAAAGAATGGCCAGCAATAAAAAGTTGGACAATATCTAGAGATGTAGTGATAGGGAGATGGAAAATGATAGAATCAAATTAGCAAAATTAAGACAAAAATAGAAAGAGGCTGAAAGACAGTGTATTTGAAGAGAGAATCCATTGTTGTGAGCAGAACAAAAAGGCAATACAATAGCTCAAAAGTTAGCATGTTTATATAAAGAGGTTATTTATTTAATAGGTTTTTTTATACCACTTAATCATTTTAGTCAAAGCACTTTATACTGTAGCACTTTAAACTTGGTAATGTACATTAAACAGGGATATTGATAACTCTCCATTGCCTTAGAAGAATCCAAGTTAAGTGACTTGTCCAAGGCCGCAAGGAGTGATAGTGGGAATCAAACCCTGGTCTCTTGGTTCTCAGGCCAGTGATCCAACCATTAAGCTACACACTAGAAAACAAAAGCTACAAAGCAAGAGCAAGTTAAAAGCACAGCAGCTAGTAGGTTGCATCATAAACCTGAGAAATAGAGAAGGCAAGTACAAGAGAAAGATGAAGCAACTCGAAGAAAAGTTCAAGATGAGTTGTATAGAAGGAGAGAAGTTAACACGAAGTATGAATGTCACTGAAAGCAATGTACAGATGTTGTTGCTAGAAAGAAAGAACAGGAGAGAGAGAGTGCTGCTCACAAAAGAACTCATGGATATAAAATTAATGAGCAGTAGAGAGATACTGCAGCTCATAAACTAGCTAGAAAAGAAATGATGATGAAAAAAAAGAGCAGGAGAAAAATACTGTAGCTCACAAAAAGAGACAGCTCCTAAAAATGCTAGGGGAAAAGTGCTATGAAGTTTAAGAGGAAAGAAAAGAGATAGTGTAGCTCACAGAGAAGGTCAAAGAGTTGAGGAGCATGGAATGATGGACCATCAATCCTTCAGCGTTCAGCCCAGACAGTGCACCTCCAAACAAATAGACTAAACATTGGTCATCATCACCAGCCATTGCGGGTTTTCTAGGGGCATCCCTTTCATCACCTTTGGGAGGAAGGGTCCACCACAGCAGACTTCTTGACATTGATGGGAGAAGAGGAAGGCAGATGCTATAGTCCTAGGAAAGGGAAGACACATGGGACAGCAGCACACTCTGGAGCGGCCACATATGTGCTCGCATCTAGGGGACGTGATTTAACGTGGCCACCATAGATCCCAGTAGTTCAAAGTAAGCCCAGACTCTGGGAGACAACTGGATCCAGAATGCCACAAGCTGATTCAAAACCCTGGTTCATCTCTCTTCTCTGAGAAAGACTCTGCCTACATGGGTGTTGAAACAGACTCCAAGATACTCTACGGACTGAGATGACTCTTGCTGTGGTTCACCAGACTTTCCAGAAAACAGTATTCAACAAGGCCTCCAGTATCTTGCTGATTCTGGAGGGCCACACTGCTCTCTAGCAAAATAGTGGTATACTTAGTGACAGCTGCGAATGGCGCATCCACCTTCAGAAAATGCAACCAGTTCTCCAGATCTGCCTATGGCACAACTTAATCTTGTCCATGAGCTTGATGCCCCACAGGATGGCATCCAGGAAGTCCCACTCTACCTGAACCATACTCCAAGGGCTTGTGGAAAGGAAAAGGCTCTGGAAGGCTTACAGAGGCCCTCCATAATAGGGTCCATGTCTGATTTATCCTTCTCTTCTTTCATCTTCTCAGAGATTCTAAGTGAGGAGGAAATCTGAGCAATTAAGGCCGGCAGCATCTCCCTTCAAAGAAAGTGCACCACCACGGACTCATCTTCTTCTTCCAGAGGCAATATCTCCTCTTTTCCCAAACTCATCACACTCCCATAGCTACTGGAACAGAGTTCTACTCCTGGACATACAAGAGCTCTGGGTCTGCACATTCCAAGGGGTCCATAAGAGCCAACAAGCCCTTGAGCCCTGCGGAAAGCTCGTTTGCTTCTCCAGGCCGGAAACACTTCTTGGTCGGTGCAATGTTTCCTGAAGGGACCTGAGTTACTAAAGCATCTTTCTCCAAAGGCTTAGAGGGCCCTTGTATGAAACTTTGAATTTCCCCACAGACCCCTCTGCCAAAAGGTCCAAGCCTGTTGAAAAAACTGAAAAGAAACCTGTTGGAAATGACCCTGGGTCCCCTCCAACAGAGATAAGCTCTGACAGAAGACAAGGGAGATAGAGCAGAGGCTGGAGTCAGCATGAGTCTGTAACATTGATGGCCGTTCCTGCTTTTGACAGACTTGCAACCTGCTGAGAAGATGGAGAAGGCTGCCATGTGTTGCTCTCCCGAAGACTTCCCTAGGTCAGCAGCACACTCCTTGCAAAGGCTGTCCATCACCAGGAGCTGGCACCGGGAACTCCAACGAATTCAAAATATTGCTATTAAACTAACCATGCACTCTAAAGTTTTGGATCATGTTACGCCTCTTCTGAAATCTCACCATTGGCTTCCTGTGGCATATCGTATTAAATTCAAAATTCTCCTATTAGCTCATAAGGCTTTCTACAATGGTCTGCCGTTCTCATTCCTTATATTTCAGGTAGAACTCTTCATTCACAGTATCACAATAGACTTATTATTTCTTCAAACAGTTGCGCTCATCATGAATCCACTCAAACTGTCTTCTTTTTCCTGGGCTCTCTGCTGTGGAACTCCATTCCTTTGTATATCAGACAAGATTCATCATTGAAATCCTTTAAGAAATCCCTCAAAACCTATTTCTTTCTACAAGCTTTTGGCAATTCATAAATGGGGAGGAGGGGGAGGAGAATAGCTGGTTCATAGGTCTCTTATATAGGTCCTCTGGCCTCCTCCCCTCCTCTATTTTTTCCCTGGACCCTTTCTCATCTTTTCAGCTCTTTATCTTTTTTATTTTTATTTCTCTGGTTTATATTATTTTGTATTTTGTAGTAACCTGTATTTTGATGCCTTTGTTTTTAAAGACTTTGTAAACTGCTCTGGTGCCTCTGGTTAAGGGCAGTATATCAAGAATGAATAAACTATAAAGCAACCATAAACCAGGGGACCACTCTGCTCCCTCTCACGAGTGTCACTAAGGCTGCAGCCGAGTCGATGAGCATGGTGCTGGCCTGGCCTGACCTGACCCGTGGGCCCAAGCCGTGGAGAACCAATTAGCGACCCCCTCATCCCATGATAAACTGGCAAGGTAGCAGCCCAAGGATGGGTTGTATTTACAGGAAGAGTTGTCAGAAAATCCTGCACGGCTCTCACTCACTGCTTGTTTGTCTTCCTTTCAGTTTCTTAGACTTTTTTTTTTTTTTTTAGTTTCTTAAAAGGACACAACCAAGAAGCAGAGAGGATGGGGGAGAAAGGGGTAGCACTTAGGAGAAATAAATTTATAAGGGGTAAAGTCAGAAGCTGTGTGAGGAAAATCCCAGAGCAACCCTCCAGTAAGGCTGAGGCCTAGCCAGGCCCAACCGGTCAGGAGGCTGAGGGGGAGACAAGACCCCCACCCTCCAGGTGCAAAACTGCAGTGGGGTATTCACAAACATGCCCTGGAGATGTTTGCAAACCTGGCTCCATTAGGGAGGTATCCCACAGGATGGCTGCCCAGGAGCCAACAGATCCCAGAAGCTGCATCAGTCCAGCAACCACCATCTGTTGGAGACAGAGAAATACTGAAGGCTGCCCCTAGCTGCGCCAGTGATGTCACTGGAAGTTTCTAGTCTTTCTAGGTCTCCATCGTCTGCTAGCAGTAAGACACAAACCATTTGTCTGGATTAGTTTAGCAGGATGATCTGGAAACACTTTACAACTTGTGTAAATTTTAGAATAATTATCCTACAAAAGGTTGCAGACTGGGAAGAAAGCTTTCACTGAACAACAGTCAACATTCAACTCAAACCTATAAAACTAAATTAAATCAATCACTTCTCAATGTGTGCTATTAACTCAATAGTTATTTTTCTCCCCTGATTCTGCCTTTATTTTCAAACCGCTCCATAAATAATCTGCCTAGATCACATTGATATCCCTTGCCTGCTAAGGGCTGGAGAAATTTCCCCCAAGACTGTATCCGTGAGAAGCACTCTCGTGCCAGCAAAGCTTCCTCCCTTACCAACTGAGCACATCACCTTTGTGACATGCCTGAGGCCTGCTGACTGCCATAGGCAATTAAAAAACAGGCCTGCTGTATGCACAGAAGCATTACAGCCTGTGTTATGGGGCCAGTTTCATTAATATTCCTTTTCACCAATACAAGAAATCACAGATTGCTTCAGGATTATGCTGGTAAAACTATGTCTGAAGAATTCAGTGGGGGAGGGGGCGGGGAATGGTAGCATAGATGCTCTTCACTTCTGTTTGATCTCAAGTAAGTTCAACGCCAGAGGAAAGTGAGTGGACAAGGGTGGCAACTTGTGGTAAGGTATCTCAGGAGATGGAGTGTCTCAGCAGGAAGCAGGAATGAGGGTGGGCAGTGCATGGGCAGCGTAGCATATGCAGCAGCTGTTCATTCAGAAATGAGAATTGATAGTCACTGCTGTACTAACCTGCACTTTGCTCTGTGCTGCAGCAACTTTCTTGCGGTACTCCTGTACTTTGGATTTTTCTACTGGATTGCCAGACTCCTCTTCCTCCAGCTCCTGTAGCTGCCTCTGACTTTCGCTCAGTTCCATATGCACCTGCTCTGATTCCTTCTCCAGCTCGGAAATTTTCAGGCAGTACTGTTTGTTCATTGCTTGGGCATCCTTCCCTGAAATAGCAAAAGCAAGAACACACAATCAATATCACAATTTCCTAAAGCTGACCAAAGCTGGATCTACTCCCCCATGTGTTTTTTTTAAGGTTTTAATATTTATTTACTGATTTTATGCATCAGTATAACATGCAGATAATTCATACTTAAGTGAATCTTTTGACATGGTGATTACATATAATAAAACCTATCAATCTTGAAATCTTGACGCCTGAAAGCTTCCCCATTTCTTCCTCCTTCCTCCCAAATATCACCCCATCCTCCTTATAACATTGACCATATGGCCAAGTTATTGCACCAATTATGTATTGTCTCAGGAACAGTAAGGGCTTATGGATATCCTTTTTTATTAGCTAGGTCTGTGTGTCTTCTAAAAATGCAGTCCAAAACTGCATCCAGTTCAAACTTCTCCTGCTGATCTATACAGTAAGAGCAATCACTTTGCAGCTCCTCACTACCTTTCCTCTCTTCTCTCTCCCTACACCCCTCCTCAGGAACTCCGCTCTTCTGTCAAATCGCTTCTATTTGTGCCCTTCTCTTCTACTGCCAACTCCAAACTTTGCTCCTTTCACCTTGCTACTCCTTATGCCTGAAACAAACTACCTAAGTCAGTACGTCAGGCACCTTCTCTGGCCCTTTTCAAATCCAGGCTGAAAATTCACCTCTTCACTGCCGCTATTGGATCTCAACTCGCCTGATCTCCTTTGTATTTTCTTACCATTCCCCTTAGATGTAACCCCCTAGATGTAACTTGAAAAATAAGAAGTTCGGTTTTGGCCATGTTCAATTTCAAATGGCAGTGAGACATCCAGGCAGCGATGTCAGACAGGGAGGCAGATATACAGGCTTGGCGTGTAAGAGAAATATCAAGTGTAGATAGATAGATCTGAGAGTCATAAGCATAAAAATGATATTGAAAGCCATGGGAGGAGATGAGAGTACCAAGGGACTGGGTATAGAGAGAGAAAAGGAGAGGGCCTAGACAGACCTTTGGGGTACACCAACTGAGAGAGGGATAGCAGTAGAGGAGAAACCGCTAGAACAGACTCTGAAGGAATGATAGAAGAGATATGAAGAGAACCAAGACAGCACAGATCCCCTAAAAACAAGCGAGGACAATATATCAAGGAGAAGGTGGTGGTCAGCAGTGTCAAAAGCAGCAGAAAGGTCAAGAAGAATGAGGACTGAGTAAAGGCCTTTGGATTTAACTAGGAACAAATCACTGGAGCCTTTAGCAAGGGCCATTTTACTAGAGTGTAAGGGACAAAAACCAGATTGAAATGGATTGAGGAAGACTTGAGAGGAGAGAAAAATCAAGGCAACAGCGGAGAACTACACGTTCAAGAATTTTGGAAATGAAGGGAAGAAGGGAGATGGGTCGATAGTTAGAAAGACAAGTAGGGTCAAGTGAAGGTTTCTTGAGGAGAGGTGTGACCAGAGCACGCTTGAAGGCTGCAGGGAAAGTTGCAGTAGAGAATGATAGGTTGAGAATGTGTGTGGTGGAAGGGATGACAGAGGAGGAGATGGAACTAAGGAGATGGGTGGGGATAGGATCAGAGGAACAGGTAGTAAGTTTAGAGGAGGAAAGAAGATGAGAGGTTTTCTCTTTGGAGATCTTAGAAAAGGAAGAAAGGGTAACAGAGATTGAGGGGAAAAGTTGGGATTGAAGAGGGGGAAGCGGGGGTGAAGATGATCTTGAGGGGAACTGGAGTGTAATTTTGTGGTCTTCGTTGTGGAAATAGTCAGCAAGGGATTGGGCAGAAAGAGAAGGGAGGTTTGGAGGCGGAGGTGCCCTGAGGAGAGAGTTGAGAATAGAGAAGAGATGACGAGGGTCAGAGGCAAGAGAGTTAAGTTAGATGGACATAGTAGTTTTGCTTGGCAAGTTCTATGGAAGATTGGAAGGAAGTAAGCATGAATTTGAAGAAAGTCAGAAATGAAGCAGGATTTGAGCCAAATGCGCTCAGCTGAACTGGCACAGGAGCAAAGGTAGCGGGTAGTTGAAGACAGCCAGGGCTAAGGAATAGTGCACCTCACAGAATGTAGGATAGAGGGCGCAAAAGAATCCACAGCAGAGGAGAGAGCAATATTATAGGAAACTATAGCCTCATCAATCGAGTTAGAAGTCAAAATGGAGGAGAGAGGTGATGAGACAATAGTGGAGCGTGCTAATGGATTGACAGTATGAAGATTTCTAAAAAGGTAGGAAGAGACTGGGTGAGACTGAGGTAGGGAGTGATGAAGAGTGAAGCTAACAAGGTGATGGTTATATACAGGAAGAGTTGAGGTACGGAAATTAGAGGGTAAACAATTAGAGAAAAAACAAGGTCAAGGCAGTGGCCGTGTTGATGAGTGGGAGCAGAAGAGCAAAGCTGACGGTTAAATGAGGAGGTAAGGGAAAGGAGTTTGGCAGCATAGGGGTCAGAAGGGTTATCAACATGAATGTTAAAGTCATCAAGAATAAGGGAAGGGGAAGAAGAATTGAGAAATAAGGAAAGTCATGAGTCAAAGTCAAAGAGAAAAGGAAGAGGTGGACTTGTCAGGTGGTCTATAGATAGCAGCTATTCAGAGAGATAAGGGATTAAAAAAGGCGGATGGGAGTGGACCTCGGAGGAGGAAAAGGAGCGAGACTGAAATAGAGGGAGGGGTTGAAATTGTCAGGAAGGAGAAAGTAGAAACCCCACACCACCACTGTGCCAGTGACATGAGAAGTGTGCGAGAATTGGTCGTCACCGTGATAGAGGGCAGCAACCGAAGCAGTGTCAACAGGGAGGAGCCAGGTTTCAGTAAGAGCTAGAAGTTGAAGAGAGTTAGAAATGAAGAGTTCATGGGTAAAGGGGCGTTTATTAGCTATGGAATAAGCAGTCCATAAGGCACAAGACAAAGGAATTGAAGCGAGATAAAAGAAGAATATGGATGCGTGTTGAGTAGAGAGTAGAATGAGAGAAAAGTCTTGGGGGGCCAGGATTAGGATGTCACCAGATGAGAGGAGGAGAAGAGTGTGAGGCAGAGAGGATACAGAATGACAGAAATGAGGTTGTTTAAGAGAGATGGGAGAGGGATGAATGAGAGGAAGAAATAGGTGAAGTTCAAGAGCTGAGGAAAGGGAGGAAGACAAAATAGGAGGAGAAATGGGAAAGATAGAGAGAAGGTGATAAGGAGAGGGAGATTTGAATTGAAGGTGAAAGGGAGCATCAGAAAAAGTGGTATGAAACCATAAAAAATGGAGGTGAAAGTCCAACCTAAGATGGGAGGTGATGATGGGGATGGAGACAGAGAAGAACAAAGGAAAATATTCAGATAATATGTAAAAGCAATGAGTATTCTAATCAAAACAGTTGAAAATACTTAGTTTATAAGATAATGAGATTAAGTAAATAAAATTCTGTACTATTTATGGGCAGTCCGTTCTGCTCATGAATCAAGTAGTTGCCTGGTACATATAGATGGTGGGTAAGGTTGTATAAAATACCGGGCCTCAGTAAGCAAGTTTATGTGCCTTTAGTCCATTTTCATGCTTTGCTAGAGTTCTACTCTCTCAGCATGATAACAGTCAAGATAATTCCACCAGTCTCACATGCCAGACCATGTGGTAGGCCTTATACACACCTGGTCGCCACACAGAAAGCTGCTGATAGGCTTCAGAACCGAATGCAGGCACAATGAAGCAAATTAAACAGTCAACAGGATCCCTCTCGAATGCAGACAGTAAAACAGCGCTCTCTATCTCTTCTCAGCATGTACTGATGTACTGAGCACGGCAGCAGAGGCTGTAGTGAATGGTTTTCCATCCGTTACAATCGCTCCTACCGGGCTGCTGGTATAACAAGGCTGTCAGTCCGCGACTCAGGGAAACAGCATCTGTAAGAATGTGAACCGGATAATATACAGCCTTCTGTTACTGTTTTAAAGACACTTCCAGCCAGGGATAGAATCTAGGCTCAGTCAGTGGTTCAGGCCCTCCTGCTGCTGTAGGCAGAATCCAGGCCTTCTGTACCTGTTTTAAAGACACTACCAGCCAGGGATTGAATCCAGGCTCAGGCAGAACTAGGACTATCACAGGACAAAGCAGCCAGCACCATGGTTAAAGAAAGTCACCTCAAGATATAGTCTGCTCTCTAATGATGTGGTCAGCTTGGCCGCTCCGACTTTAGCTTGATGAATGTAGTGTCTTTGTAAAGGTCCAAAATGATTTGCAGAAAAATATTTATTTACTCACTAAATATTCAAAATCCAATATTTCAATTCAATATTTCATTCCTTTCAATCTACCAAAAAATGTTCATAAAGATAATATTCACATTACAGACAATATCATGACACTAATCTAAAGGGAACTAAAAAAAAATATCAGGCACAACACTATCATATCTACTGTATGAGCTCTAGTGCTCTCATCTTCGCTCCGGAGATCAATTTATTTGAAAATGTTTTGACAGTTTCCGTAAACTTCAATTTCATGTTGTCAAAATAATCCAATTCATAATCACAAAAACGTATCTGAAGGAATGAAGAACAATGGACAGATTGTTTCCTTGTTCTATTCATACACAACAGCAGATATGACGTATCCTTCTCAGTGTCCACTAATATCTCTACAATGTCCCAACATTAGACACCGTTTCACCACGGTTTCCTATAAATACAAAAGGATGTAAAAATAATCCCAGAAAACCTTTTTCCCTAACACCAAAAGAAGAAATTAGACCTTACCTGCTAATTGTCTTTCCTTGAGCTCTCTCCGGGCCAGTCCAGGCAAGTGGGGTTGTCAACCTTCTCCAGCAGCTGAGGACTGAAAAAACTGAAGTTTTACTGAAACAGTGTCTGGCTCCCCCTGCTGGCCGAACCTCAGTCTAAACTTACTAAGCAGCCGAACTACAACTAAAGGACTATGCGGAATAATCAACTTTGCTAAAACACAACTAACCGACCGAGCCCGCCTAAAACTACGTGCTCCATCTTCCTGACACTTTGTGCCCTAATCAAGGGACATCCCCCGATGTTTTTTTTTTTTTTTTTTTTAAACATGTTCTCAATGTTGGAAGTAACCCCCGCATTAAATCTGAAGAAGCGCCACAGACCATATTGACCAATGTCTTTGAGCGGAAGATCCAGTACTGTCCCTTCGGAACTTCCCACGCAGACCGCCATATGTAATGAAGTTAAAGCAGAGAATTACCCCCCAACGTCAGTAGAAGTTGGACACAGAAATAACGATACTTCGCAAATTTATTTATTTATTTATTTATTTAGTAAACATTTGTATACCGCTGCTTCCTACGATCAGCAGCGGTTTACTCTACAGAATCGTAATGCTTTGTACAGCACATTGAGATCTTTCAGATTTACATTTTTGATTGGACAATGATTTACATAACACGGGAGAATCAGTTGGGTGTAACATACATTTGATTTGAGCACACAGATTTGGGTATACATTTGATTACAATAGCGTGGGGGGGGGGTCCCATATATACAATTTATACAGAATTACTTGCCAAAAAGTACAAACTATACATGATTAGCAGTTAGCTCAAGTTGTAGTGGGTTTGAAACAAGTGTGTTTTAAGCTTTCGTCGAAATTCACTTAGGTTGTTTATGAGTCTCAACTCATGTGGGAGTTGGTTCCAATGGATTGGTGCTGTGTATGTGAACGCTCTATTGCTTGTTTCGGCCTTGACAGATCTTATGCTAGTCGGTAAGCATAGGGTGTTGAGATTCATGGTTCTCCTGCTCCTGTTGCATGGTTGAATAGTGATTAAGTTATTGAGGTAGGATGGTGCGATGTTATGGATGAGTTTAAATGTTGTGATGAGCAGTTTGTAGATGATACGGGCGGCTACTGGGAGCCAGTGCAGTTCCATTAGCACTGGGGTTATGTGGTCTGTGACTTTCTTTTCCATGATGACTCTAGCAGCAACGTTTTGAGCCATTTGCAGGATGCTTAGGGTGTTCTTCGGAAGCCCTTGTAGAATTGCATTGCTGTAGTCCAGGTGGGGAATGATTAGTGCTTGAGCAACAGACCTGAAGTCAGATTTCTCGAGGATATTGCGAAGTGGTTGTAAAATTTTCAGTTTGTAGAAGATGGCTCGGTTAACTGTTCGGAGGTGTTTGTCCATTCTAAGGTTGCAGTCCAGTAGGACACCTAGATACTTTATTACAGGTTTCGTATGATATATGTTTTTGTTAAGGGTGATTGTGGTGGGCGGGATAAAATTGGGTTTCCTGGAGACAATCATGACCTCCGTTTTCTTGTGGTTTATTGACATGTTATTTTGTTGAAGCCATGACTGGAGCATGTCAAGGCATTCTTCTATCGGACTGAAGTTTGGCTGCGTTATGTCAAGCTGCGTGTACAGCATCACATCGTCTGCATATATGTGATATTTGATGTTACATTTCTGAAAGATCTCGCAGACCGGTTTTATATATAAATTGAACAATAGAGATGATAAGGCGGACCCTTGAGGAATCCCTTGGGTTTGAGGGAAGGCATCAGCTTTATCTTTGTTGAACTGCACTTGTTGCATCCTATTGGATATATATGATTTGAACCATTTTAAGGGGGTCCCTGCTATGCCCAATGAGGCCAGACGGTTTAGGAGGGTGTTGTGGTGAACTGTATCAAATGCCGCTGAGATGTCAATAAATATGAGTATGAACATAGTGTTTCTGTTTTCGAGGCCCTTGAGGAGATTGTCAAAGAGTGCCAGCAGTAGTGTTTCAACTCCGTGATTCTGTCGAAACCCATATTGATGCTTATCCAGGGCGTTTCTCTCGTCCATGTGGTCTTGTAGTTGTTGCTGAACCGCTTTTTCTATTGTTTTTGCTAAGAAGGATATGCTTGAGATTGGGCGATATGATGCAGGGTCCCTTTTGTTGAGAGACTTGTTCTTTAAGATGGGTCTTATAAGTGACTTCTTGAGATGAGTCGGCATGATACCTTGTTGCAGAGACTGGTTAACAATGTACGCGATGGGTTTTGCGTTTTCCTTCTTGGTTGCTTTCATCCATGCGGCTGGGCATGGGTCGAGAGGGGAGGTAGTGGTGTTTAAATTGGTTAAGATGCTTATGATTTGTTGCTCACCTAATTGCTGGAAGGTGTTCCATTCAGCTGCGAAGTCCGCTTGGGGGACAGTGTTGGTTTCTCGTGGGGTGGTGACTAATGACTTGCTTTGATCAATGATTGTGGGAAGCTGCGGGTGCAGTTTCTTGGCGTAATGGTCAGCAAGCGTCTGGGCCTTTATATCGTCCGCAGAGGCAGTGGCCTGAGAAATTTTGGTGAGTGACTTTACTAGCTCGAAGAGCTCTCTGGGTCTATTGAGTGCTTTATTGAGTAGGTTAGTGTGGTGATTCTTTTTGGCAAGGTTGACCTCATTCTTGTATTTCGTGAGTAGGGTTAGGTATAGTTGCTTGCCTTCTTCGGTTTGCTTTTTCCTCCATTTCCTTTCAAGTTTGCGTAGCTCTCTTTTCATTTTAGTTAGGGTGGGAGAGTACCATGGTTCGGTTCCTGTTTTTGTTGCAGTGTTTGTGGCCTTCCAGGTTGGTCTTGCGGCTGCTTCGATCCCTGAGTTCCATTGGGCTACCAGCTTGTCTAGGTCCGTGCTGGTGTACTCAAAATGCGTGGATATAGAGGTTACCAATGCTTCACTGTTGAATTTTTGGAATTTCCTCTGTTGGTGTGTTTTTGGGTTGGCTTGAGATTTTTCCTTGAAAGTTGGTAGGTGGATTTCAAATTCAATTAGGAAATGGTCAGACCATGGGACTGGGGTTATTCTCGGTTTGGTTTTTTGAGCTTCGTTTTGTAGGATGTTGTGTGATAAAAACACCATATCTAAGGTGTTACCTTTATTATGTGTGGGTTCTTGAATGATTTGTACGTATCCGAGCTGGTTCATGGCTTCAGTGAAAGCGTCTGCCTGTACTGGGGGTATGGACGGAAGGTTCAGGTCACCCAGGATGATGCGCTGTTTTTTGATTGCAGAGGTTGAGATAATTTCCAGTGCGGTGGCCAATGTGTCGTGGTGCGCCGAGGGGGGTCTATAGATTAAACAAAGGATTGATGTTTTGTTTTCAATCTTGAGTATATCAATGCCTTCGGATTCAGTTAGGGATGTGTTTGTGAACATTAGGGAGGTTTTGGCAATGATTAATACTCCTCCTCCTCTCCTGTTGGGCCGCGGGCAGTTAAATAATGTGTAGTTGGGGTTAGGTAATTGGTTTACTATTGCTGGGTCAGTGTCTGTGAGCCATGTCTCAGTGATACAGAGGATATCAGGTTTGCTGTCAGAGATGATGCAGTGTATGATGTGGGTTTTATTTCTAATAGATCTGGCGTTGATAAGACAGATTGTGATCGGGGATTGTGATAGTTGGTGTGGTTGCTGTTGCTTGCTTTTAATTTTAGTGGCTGCTGGCTTCCTGCGGTTATTTTGTTTTGGTTTGGAGCTGCGTCTTTTCTGGGGCTTGCCTGGGACCTTTATCATCGTGTTCAGGTCTGGGTTGGGTATGGCTTCATCGTGAGCAAGGTAGGCAGGACCTATCAGTGGTATTATAGGTAACAGTATTGTGCCATGAATAAGAACTGGGTGCCATACTATTGCCTGGTGTTGTGTCAAGTGTGGTATGTATGCATATGCGGCTAGAGACACGTAGAGGCAGAGAATTACCATATAGGTGATGGGAGCCATGATTGGGAGTTTGAGATTCTAGTCTGTTGTACAGATTGTTTACAGATTCATTGGGGGATTGACACTGTGTGTATTTGCAAGTAGCAAATGGAACAGGGTGGGACCTGGACTGGCCCGGAGAGAGCTCAAGGAAAGACAATTAGCAGATAAGGTCTAATTTCTTCTTCCTCTTCGTCTCTCCGGGCCAGTCCAGGCAAGTGAGGGAAGTACCAAAGCAGTACCTATCCCTGGGAGGGACCTGCTAGGCCCGCAATGGTGGCCGACGCTCCCACATTTGCATCTCCCCTGGCCTGAACATCCAACCTATAATGTTTCGAAAAAGTGTGCAGTGACGACCATGTTGCCGCTCTACATATATCCACCGGCGGAATCAAGGCCAGCTCAGCCCAGGACGTCGCCTGGCTACGAGTTGAATGAGCTCTGAAATGCTCCGGAGGCGACTTGCCGCTCACCTGATAAGCCGCTGCTACGGCGCACTTAACCCATCTTGCGATGGAGGCCTTGGAGGCAGCTTCCCCCTTTTGCGGCCCCCCAAACAATACGAACAACCTGTCCGTTTTGCGAAAGGGCTTTGTCCAGCGAAGATACCTTTTAAGTACTCTACCTAAATCCAACTTTCGGAGAACCGAATTGATGGGAGCTCCCTGGTGATCATGAAAAGTCGGAAGGGAAATAGACTGATTCACATGGAAACTGGACACCACTTTTGGGAGAAAGGAAGGTACTGGACTCAACACCACTTTTTCCCACGTGAAGTGCAAGAATGGCTCTCTGCATGAAAGTGCTTGAAGATCCGACACTCTTCTGGCCGAACACAAGGCCACTAAGAACGCGGTTTTCCAGGAGAGTTATTTGAATGGCACCTCTCCTGCTGGCTCAAAGGGAGGCTTTGCCAAAGCCTCCAGCACCAAATTAAGATCCCAAGCTGGTATGACGGGGCGTACTGGAGGACGCATGCTTTTGACCGTTCTCAGGAACCGTAGAATATCTGGATGCCGAGAGAGCAGCATCCCTTTTATCCTACCCCAAAAACAAGCCAGTGCTGCGACCTGCACTTTGAGAGTGGCGAGAACCAATCCCTTATCAAGACTGCCTTGCAGAAAAGGACAACACTTCAGGAAGCAGAGTACTGCCTGGCCGTAGACCGCGCTCCCTACACCAGCGTTCAAAAATCCACCAGACGTGAACATACGCTAGAGAAGTAGAGAATCTTCTGGCTCGGAGGAGAGTGTCGATGACCGACAGGGAATAACCTCTACGCCTCAACCTTTCCCGCTCAAGAGCCAAGCCGTAAGCGAGAAGCGATCCACGTCCGGCATGAGAAGCGGGCCCTGACTCAAGAGGTTCGCTCGCGCCGGCAATCTCCAAGGATTGCCTACCAGCAGACGGACCAGATCCGCGTACCACGGCCTCCTGGGCCAATCTGGGGCCACCAGTATCACTCGTCCGCTGTGTCCTATCCGCCGTAGGACTCAGCCTATCAGAGGCCATGGAGGAAACACAGAGCAGCCCTACTGATGGCCACGGCTGCGCCATGGCGTCCAGACCTTCCGACATGCATTCTCTCCGCCTGCTGAAGAACCGATTTGCCTTGGCATTGTCGTAGGTGGCCATCAGGTCCATTATCGGTTGTTCCCAACGGAGGCTCAGGTCGTGAAACACCGCCGCGTTCAATTCCCATTCTCCTGGATCTATTACATGTCGGCTGAGATAATCCGCCTGCACATTGTCGCGGCCTGCCACGTGAGCCGCTGAAAGAGCTACTAGGTGGGACTCCGCCCAGCTCATCAATCATTGGCTCTCCTCCAAGAGAATAGCGCTGCCTGTACCGCCTTGTCTGTTGATATAAGACACCGTCACCGAGTTGTCGGAGAAAACTCTCACCGCCTTGCCCTCGACGAGAAGGCAAAGCTCTTGGAGCGCTAACCGCACCATCCTGAGCTCTAGCAGGTTGATGGACAAACCTGACTCCTCCAGCGCCCAAACTCCCTGAGCTATGTGAGACAGGCAATGTGCCCCCCAGCCTGTGAGACTGGCATCGGTTGTGAGGAGTAACCAGTCCGGTTGTGGCAATGGCATTCCCGCTCAAAGATGAGCAGGATCCAACCACCAGAGCAGACTGTCGCTCAAGGCAACCTCCGAGTCAGGGGATGATCCTGAGGAGACCACCTTGACAGTAACATGTGTTGCAACGGTCGCATATGCGCCCGAGCCCAGGGTACGAGTTCAAGGGCTGCCGCCATGGAACCGAGCAGTTGCAAGTAACGTCATGCCGTTGGCGCTTTCAGGCGCAAAAATGCTGTCACCTGCCCCATGAGCTTCTGTATCCTGTTCTCTGGCAAAAATACTGCCCCTATGTTTGTGTCGAACAGCGCCTGTTTATTACCCAGCCCAACTGTTCTAGGAGAGCGACCACACGTGCCGTTGCCACTTCTGATTCCGAAACTGACGGCGCCTGAATCAACCAATCGTCAAGGTATGGGTGCATTAACACGCTCTCTCGCCTCAATGCCACTGCTACCACCACCATCACCTTTGTGAAGGTCCGCGGCGCCGTAGCCAAACCAAAGGGCAACGCTTGGAACTGGAAATGACCCATGGTCACCGCAAAACGTAAGAACTTCTGGTGCTCGGGTCCGACTGGGATATGGAGGTAGGCCTCTGTCAGGTCTATGGACGTAAGCACCTCCTTTGGTTGCACGGAGCAAATAACCGATCTGAGAGTCTCCATGCAAAAGTGCGGAATTCGCAAACAGCGGTTCACATGCTTGAGATCCAAAATAGGACGAAAAGACCCCTCCTTTTTGGGAACCATGAAATAAATGGAGTATCGACCTAACCCTAACTGGTCGTTGGAAACTGGAACCACCGCTCGAAGACGCAACAAGCGCTGAAGAGTCTTGTCCACCACCTTTGTTTTTTCCGCAGACCCACAAGGAGATGCCACGAAAGCGTCCCGTAACGGACGAGCAAACTCGAGTTCATAACCGTCGCGGAAAATTTCCAGCACCCAGAGATCTGAAGTTATGCTGGCCCAGACAGAAAGGAACTGCTGCAGCCGTCCCCCCACCGGAATTTCCGTCTGGACCAACCTCACTTCATTGTGGCTTTTTGTTGGAGTTCTGCTGGGTTGGGAAATAACCCCTGCCAAACCCTCGAGCCCCTCGAAAGGACTGCCCTCGAGCCACAAAGCGCCCCCTTTGATAGGGGGCAAACCCAGATACTCTGAACCTGCGAGCCTCCCGCGAAGTCAGTCTGTGGCCCCCGGCAGGTCTTTGGCCCTTTGGCCGGTCTTCCGGAAGGCGACCACCCTTGGAGTCTCCTAAATTCTTCACAATTTTATCCAAGGCAGCCCCAAAAATCAACGTGCCCTTGTATGATAGTTTACTAAGGCGTGCCTTGAATGAAATGTCCGCCGACCAATTTTGTAACCATAGGAATCTCTGAGCAGCAATAACCGCTGCCATAGATTTCGCTGAAATCCTGACGAGGTCATAGAAAGTATCCGCTAGATAAGCCGCGGCTGACTCCAGCTTCGCACCTTCCTCCTCCTCTCCTTTGGTCTGGGCACCTCCTTGAATCCATCGAATGGAAGCCCTAGACACATACGCCCCACAGAGAGCCGCTCTGAGCGACAGAGCGCAAGTCTCAAAAGTCTGTTTTAACAGTCTCTAGTTTCCTATCCTGCAAATCCATGAGGGCCGCCCCGCCTTCCACTGGAATTGTGGTTTTCTTGGTTACCGCCGACACTAAGGCATCTACCTTAGGCATTTTAAGTAAATCCTGCTCCTCTTTGGGTAATGGATACAAGCGGGCGATAGCACGAGCCCCCCGAAGGGTAGCTTCTGGGCATTCCCATTCTGACTCCACCATCTGCTTCATAACTCTGTGTACCAGGAAACACTTCTGCTCTGTTTTAAAACCTTGAAGCAGAGGATCCTCTAAAGGCTGCTCCTGAGCCGGTGGCAGCACAATATTCAAAGTTGTCAGCGTCTGGGAAATAAGGGCCCCCAATTCCTCCTTCCTAAATACCCTGAACAGACTAGGATCCTCGATGGCCCCCAAACTCCCCCTCTTCAAGATCAGCGGCCCACTGATCCAGAACTGGGTCCAGTAAAATCTCGCCTTCTTCCACACTCTGGAGCTCTGGGAAAGGTATACCGATGCTATCGGTAGTCCCTTGGGTCCCATGGACTGAATTGGAGGTACCTTCCCCCGGGTCCAAAAGAGAAACTCCTTTATCCAGGTTCTGGGAGGGAAGAGTGGCCGAGTCCTTAACCTGAGACTGCTGCTATTTTAAACAATATGCCTTATGGAGAGCTAGAATAAAGTCAGCTGAAAAGGTGGTCTCTAAATTATCCTGAACTGCAGGCAATGACAGTGAAGGAGCTTCCCCCACTTTAAGCGGCTTTTTAGCCTTTGTCTTTTTCTTTGAAGAGTCCTTGTGACTAGAAGGTAAAAGATTAAATGCAGCAGAAATGGCCGCCGTTCCCGCCGTTTCTGACGCAGAAGGAAGGCCCCCCAAGAGCTCACAGGCATCTGGCCTAGTCTCCATGCCGGCAATTTGAAGCGCGGCGAAACGAAAATTAACAATACCCACAAGAAACTCGGAACAGAAACCCCGGTGCAACGTGCCGTTTCACGAATCTGCCAAATTACCTCAGACCGGCGTGCTGCAAACCGCTAAGCCAGGAAAACGAAACTTCCGCGAACTGACTGACCTGAGTTCGGCAGAGTTCCGGCGAGCACTGAATCCTGTTCTCAAAGCAGTTCCTCCCGCTGCTAGCTGTGGAGTGCCTGTGACTGCGAAGGCCGTCGGATGGTCTCTGGGACTCCCAGAACCACTGTCCGCTTCCCCCTTCGGGACTGGAGCTGAGATTGAGGTAGGCTCTGCCTCTAATGCACCGTTGAAATCTAAGCCGGCATGGAGAAAAAGCGCAGCTGAAGAGGAGAGCTCTGCTAGAACCCTTTCTTCCGACTGAACCTTATGAGATAAAAGTTAAATAAAAGATAAACCAAATCTAAAATCTAAATCAATATTCTCTCTCGTTCTCCGGGAGCCAGACATACGTCTCCTTCAGCTGCTGAGGACTGAAAGACTGAGGTTCGGCCAGCAGGAGAAGCCAGACACTGTTACAGTAAAACTTCAGTTTTTCAGTCCTCAGCTGCTGGAGAAGGTTGACAACCCCACTTGCCTGGACTGGCCTGGAGAGACAAAGAGGAACCCCACTTACTTCATGCTCAGAGGGTGAACAACCTGGCGAACATCATAAACAAAATGCTGCACATGTGCAAACTTATACCCTGAGCAAATAGGGGTGATTAATCAACAGGTGTGATCAATCAAAAAAAAAAAATCAATGCCACTCAACTTAATTTTTCAATCCATTAGGTATATAAGTTTGCCAATTAAAAGTAAATCGTTGTTCACATTGAGCTAATTGCTGAGATAAATTCCCTCCTCCAACCTCTTCCACTTACAATAACACAAAACAGCGGAGATCTTGTATCAAATGATTCTATGCCAGCCAATGTGCCACCAGTGGAGCGGACTCCTTCCTCTGACATATAAATAACATATGCTCAATGTTACAGGTTTTAAAAACCTAAGTTGTATGCCCAATATACAAAGGTTTAACGAGGCACATTATCACATACACCACCCCCATGCTTAAACAGTTGGTCCTGGACTTCATCTTAAATGTAAAGCCCATAGTTGGGTGAACAAGCTGTTCTATTTCCAATGAATGATCACAGACAATATAATGTCCACATGCAGAGTGACCTCCCACTTCCTTTCGCTGCATGTCCTCCCACAATCATGTGTGAACCAAAATAGCCTTCAAATTCCTACCACACATTATATAAGAAAAATGGCACTGCCATCTTAATCCGCCGTACCTTTTTTCATACTACTCTCCAACTTAAATGGGACACCAAGGGTCGCTGGGCCAATGCACAGATTCAAATTGGCCCCGACAGGCTTACATTTTTTATGCTTTATGCCCCGAATACTGACTCCCTGAGTTTTTCCCATTCTGTAGCCAGAGAATCAGAGGAAACTCCTGCTCCGGCACATGTGACGCAAGCAGGACCATTATTAGGAGCCTTGCGCTTGCCTCCCCCATCCCCTTATTCTTCAGGATACTAGGACCTAGACTTGCCCTCCCTCCCGGAAACCATAATCTCGGGGAAGCAATATTTTCATATAGTACGAATCTACTCTCTCCCCACTATCTCATAGTGAACTCTTGTTTGAGAATATTTTTTTCCTGTCAGATCTATACTGTAAAACAGTTGATTGTCTTTATCATATTCCCTTGCCACTCTTCTCTAGACTCAGTAAACAGATTTGGGTCCTGAAGTTTGTTAGTTATCTCGTAGAGCCTTTGATGCACATTCAACACCATTTTGGTTGCCCTTGCCTGGTTTGCTTTTACTTTCTCTAGCTAGATGTACCAAAGGTACACTTAACCATAGACACAAAATGGGTACAACCTTTCATTACCTCATTTTGGAGATGCAGTTTCTAAAGCCAGATGCAGAATTCTAAATGAAGACACATCAATGTGCTGATAAAGCTGAAATACTGGTTAAAGCTTTTCTAGGGAGCCACTCATTGTGCAATTCCAGTCCTGAAATTCACTCTCCCCCTCCCCCCACACATACAACTCTACCAGAACTGTGAAAAACATTTAAACATATTCATATATGACTAAACCAAAATGAAAATGAGAAAAATGCATACATCTATAGAAAGAGCACCGAGTACCATGAACAGGAATGGAAACACTTCTAGATTCTCTCCCAAACTGTACAAGTCCTTTAAAGAAGATTTATTTATTTAACTGTGTTTATATACCGCTGATCTACAAGTCTAAGCGGTTTACAGATAACTTGGCTAAGTTGGCTTACATGGAACATAAATAAATAGTGAGATACATAGAACTAGCTTTTTTGTAACAGTGAGAACTTAGTAGAGCATTGAATTATATACATATTATGTTTATGTTTATTGCATCACTTGATATACCGCCCTTCAAAACCATCAAGGCAGTGTATAATCAATAACAAAGAAGGTAGGCCACAGCCTGGGAAAGAGAAAGGAACTATAATTGTCAGGCAGGAAAGAATAAGACCCAATCATTCAAGACAGAAAGCAAAGGACAGGAAATAACAGTACTAAAATCAGGAGAGGGCAACTGGGAGATTGAAAGCAGAGCAAAGAGATGGGTTTTGAGGAGGGACCTAAATGTCGAGTAGGCCTGTTCCAGAAGGAGAGCAGAGGGGAGAGAATTCCACAGTGATGGACCCAGGAAAAAGACTAAACAGTAGCTGGCATGCAAGATAAATAAAGACAAGCATATCCAATTGATGTGAGTTTGCTGTTACGTGGGAGGGGGGGGGGGTGGGGGTTGGCTGGGGGGAGGCTGTCCTATCTAAAAATTGACGTTCTTTTCCCTTTCTCTATACAACCTTTTTGTAAATTGTAAACCGCTCTGATGCCCTGATGCCTAGGGTGGTATATCACAGCTATATCACAGGTGTTCTAGCACAGCTGCTAGAACACCTGACCGAGACAACTCAAATCACAAGAATATCATAACAAATCCAGTCCCATGGTACTCCAAAGTAGTAAGAGCGACTAAAAGAAAATTATGCCAGAAGGAGAGGCAATGGAGACGTGACCGCTCAGAAAACACATTAAAAGAATACCAAATAATGCAACAGCCTTATCAACAGTTACAAACAGCAATACCATACCAACCTCATCTTAAAGGCCAGCAACAAGCCTAGAGAGCTCTTCGAAATAGTCCGGTCCCTTATAAAAGATCCAGCACAAAAGGATGAAGTCAAGATTCATCCACAAGCATTTGCGGATTTCCTTCTCGCCAAGAACAACCCCCCTCAAGAACCCAAGACCTCACCAATACTTCCACTCCTTCACTTAACACAAGACCTATCTCACTAAACAGGTGGAGTGAATTCCATATCCCCACAACTGAGGAAGTTACATGCACAATCACTGCACTAAACTCCAGCACAGCTCCATCACATTTCTGCCTGGTGGCATGGATAAAATCAACAAAGGAAGAACTAGTCAAAGATATCCACAGGATAACAGGTACCTCCATAGCCCAGGGCTACATGCCCACCGCACTCAAAGAAGCCACTATCAGACCAATCCCAAAAACCACATCACCAGACCCCACAGATCCCTCAGCCTACAGACCTATCTCCAGCCTCCCTTTTCTAACCAAAATTATTGAGAAGACAGTGCAAAGACAACTCCAGGATCACCTGCAAACACATGCCCCACTGGACCCTCATCAACACGGCTTTTGCCCTAATCACAGTGTGGACACTCTACTCATCTACCTCTTTGACACCCTACTCAGAGGAAATCGACAACATTAAGACCGGTTTCCTGCTAGTGTTCGACATCTCCTCTGCTTTTGATACAGTATCCCACAGCATCCTCTTGAACAGACTAACAGACATTGGCCTATACAACACCATTCATTAGTAGTTTCAATCTTACTTCAGTGACAACAGAAGGTCAAAGTAGGATCACACACCTCCGCCCCATTTCACACAACACAGGGGGTCCCCCAAGATTCATCCCTGTCTGCCCTTCTCTTTAACATATACATACAGCCAGTTTGCAATATCTTCAAAAAGCACAAGTTACAATATGCCATCTATGCAGACAACGTCATGGCATACACCCCAATCAGCCTAGATTCTCCAGACTATACTACCATGTCTAATTGTCTCCAGGAGATAACTATCGGCCTTTCCAACAACCACCTATGCATAAACATGAAAAAAACAGAGGCTCTAATCATCACACGGAATACCTCCTCCATCCTCCCTTAAGTTCTTCACCCAACTATACACTTCTGAGGTAACGGCTGATCAGGCAGACTACTCAGTTAATCCAATCGCTGGGGAGACCCACCTTGACTATCTTACATACCTCGCAATTAGAAGCAGAGATCCAATTAGAAGAGATAATTTCCGTTATCTGACAAATGGCATCCAGCAAGGCAGCTGGTCCCTGATGGACTGCCAATGGAATTCTATAAAGTTCTCAGTGTACATCATGCTTCACATCTCCTTAAGTACTTTCAACAACTACTGAAACAATCCTCAGAAAGCTGTGCTTTTGCTGATGCCACTACAGTCGTCCACAAAAACCACGTTGTGACCCTCAGAAAGTATATAACTATCGCCCAATATCGGTACTTAATGCAGACTACAAGATCTATGCTAAGGTCCAAGCCAATCATCTCAATCAGGTAATCCCATCACTTATACACACCGATCAATGTGGATTTGTTACGGGTCATGGAAACAAAGTAGCAGGTTCATAGGACAGAAACAGGCTATTTCCAGACCAAATCCCAAGCGTTTCGGCCCAAAGGGCCTTCCTCAAGGGGTGCAAAACCTCAGAAATAAAATTTAAAAAAATTATATATACACATCCATAAAATCAAGGGTAAAAACCAATAAAAATACATAAACATTAAAAACATAAATAGATTAATAAGCAAAAAACAACAGGTGATATAGGTGAATAAATAAAATATAGTTATAAATGAAAACTAATAAATAATTAATAAACTTATGAATGAGTGAATAAAAACAACCATACACTATACATTGTGGTGACGAGGCTGCACTAGAGCCTAGGAAAATACCTGGAAAAATAACTTTTTCTTCTAGGCAGAGGAATCCCTCAGCTGAGCACATGTATCATCAGAATGCAGGTAGAGGAAAAAACCACACATTCAGAACTATTGAGTTCAGGCCACACCCAGGCTCCATGGCAACGCAGGGTGGAGATGGGAGGCACCTAGGGGAGGAGCCAGGAAAAGGAAGACACTCAAACACGTTTAAGCTCTCCGGAAGAGGGAGCAGGAAGGAGGGAAGAAGCAGGCGGAGGAGTTCCAGTTCCAGTTCTTGTTCTAGTTCTAGTTCCAAATACAGAGACAGGCTCACGGAGAGCAGGAGACACAGTCTCAGAGAAAGCCACGGCCAAAGCCAGAGTGGAGGAGAAGGGAACAGAATCAGTCAAAGTCTCAGAGACGGGAACAAAGCCAGCCACCGTAGCAGGCACAGGACTGGAGACAGAGCCAGTCTCGAGCCGTCCAGGAGAGAGGGGCTGAGGAAGCAAATAACAGGCAATGTGAAAGGGGAATATACACAGCAGACTAAGGAGAACTCAAACTTCAGGCATCAAAGGCAGAGAGTGTGTAGGAACAGACACCGGAGAAGCTCTCAGAGCAGCTTTTGTTCAGAAGACTGCACTCCAGAGAGGAGCCCCTGCCGTGAGAGGTTTACAGCCCAGTTTGAAGGTAGGAGGGATACTCCTGGGGAAACTGAAGGTTATAGCCCTGTTAGAGGAGCAGCACTAGAAGATTCCAAGAGAAAAGTTTTACCCCTTTTAAAGCCTGTAAGGCAGAGTGTTACCACAAGCAAGGTCAGGCAGTCAGAGCCTTTGGATATTTTATTCAGAGAAAGGAAGCCTTGCAGTCACCCTAGGAACTCAGAGGGGAGACAGAAGTCTCAGTGGAACAAACTGTTTAAGCTTTTAAAAGAAGTCAAGCCTGCATGCACAGAGCACGTTCCAAGCCCAGAGGAATGTGACTCTGTTTGTGAAAGTATGGACATGGAGCCCTGTGAGAGGGAACAGGACTCTGGTGATAGTTTAATGGATTGCTCTCTTTGTCTAGCATCAGAGTAAAAGAAGGCCAAGAGTTTTAAGCTCAGAGAAAACCGGAACCGGTTTAGCCTAGAAAAAGCCTTGTTGTTCTGAGCGCTGGAAAACCTTGGAAAGAAAAGGGATTGCCATTGTTAGAGCTAACTGAAGTGCCTAAGTGTAAACTGCATGTCTTAAGAAGCTGTTATTCTGTGGATAATAGAAACAGGAAGAAGGAACCTTGTTTTAAGCTTGCACAGTTTAAAAGAAGCTGATATCTGTACTGAAGGCACTAGGAACCAGTGAGCGCTAAGTTTTAAGCCTGGCATTTGAAGGAGCAAATACTGTTTGTTATACGTGAAACAAGTTTATTCTTGAGCACTACCAGGACATTGTTTTGTATGATAATTCTAATTGGAGAAAATATCCTCTTTGAGTTGTCCTGTTCAAATGCTATGCACGGAAGTTGTTTGCAAAGTCTTGTCAAAAAAATAATAAATAAATTTCCTGTGTTTGCCAAAATCCACTCGGACTGTCTTCTTGACCCACAACTACAACGTCAGAAGTCCTAGCTCTTAAGATGGAGCAAAATAAATGTTATGAGGTGGCATGCTGCAGCCTATAGGCGACCGCCTAGTCGGGGCGCAGCGCCACAACATATAGTAACAATGTGAAAGTATGAAGAAATAAAATCCCACAAACATTATGCATTAAAAGGGGAGAGGAGGACTACAAAGGAAAACAGGGAACAAACCAAAGCTAGGACAAATATCTGGAGAGCGTGTAGAACAGAATTGCAAAATAACACTATACTGGTTCAAAATAAGAGCCTCTAAGTTAAAAGCATTGATGGCTGATACCTGTGGAAGGAGAGGGGAAAAAAAGGAAATGTATAAAAAAATTCTAAACTTGCATGAAATGGATGGATGGAAAAATGTAAGTACTAAAAAAGTTATCTATCGGTCATAGTATGTGATGGACCATTTTCAAGCGTATCAGAAAATATACTGTCTTGTGTCTAAAAAAAACCATGTCTCCTCAATCGGCTAAATCATGGATTAAAAATGTCATAATTCCAAGGGACCTTTGTAGAGACAACAGAGGAAGAAAGTCAATAAAATGTTGTGTGAAAATAAATGAAATATCAGAAAGAGCATACCTGCCATGTTTTTATATACACTGTTTTATTGTATTTATTGGTTCATTTTCAAGTTATTTATTTTTGTATATAAGTCCTGACACGACAATGTACCTCGCCACCTTTTTATATTTTTTCTGCTAATACACATATCTCGTTTACATGAGCCACATGGATTTCCCCATAAGCACTTAGCTATTATTGTTGTCACTTTTTATGTGTTTTTGTCTATGGTCTTTAACCCATTACATCTATTCTCCGGTTTATCTGGTTGATTTGGTTTGGCATTTCTGAGGAATGCAAGGACATAATTTGGATTGCTCTTTCCTAGAGAGTACTATACTGTCCATGTTATATTATACAATATATATATTTTTTTAAAGTTGAGAGGATACCCCAATTTCACATGTTCCATTTCAATGCTGTCAAGTATGATGTGCCGGCTTTGATATATTCTGGTATGCACTCCGGTCTGTACCTGACAGGTCCGTTGGCGGGGTTAACTGTTTATGGATGTACATGTATAGATGCATACAACAGGTTTTTAGATGCAGAGGAATTGGGACACGTACGATTTTACAACTGACTTTACATCTACATTGTAATTATCTGATTCGCTTTTTAACATTCCGTGCTTGAATAGTACCCACGTCCCGACTGAATGAATGCATTGGGCATTGTGTAACTTTTTACCCGTTTTGATACAAATTTTTCTTTACATTCATTTTTTTTTTCAAAGTTTTATTTAGGAACCATCAGCAGAAACAATAAGTACATAACAGAAAACCGCCACTCCCTGGGGTTGGCTCTTATCCCCAGGGGCAGTACACATTGATGGTTACATGGATTTTCAAAGGTTACCCTCCCCCCCCGACCCCAGCCCCCCTCCCCCCTTCCCTCACCCACCTCCCCCCTCCCAACCTGTGCCAAGGCCACGCAGGACCATCTTGAAAATTCCACATAGCACCCACCGAACATTGCAAGATAAATAAGGTTATCAACAACCCAACTGAAGGACCGTATTACGGGTCCGGGCACTCAAAGTTTGAATATATGGGTCCCAGAGTAGCAAGAAGGCGGACCATCGCTTGACATGACCCCCGGCCGCCCTACACTCCAGGAGCATAAGCTGATGGAAGGAATTCCGCCACTCCCAGAAGGAGGGAGGTTGGCTGTCTCTCCACCGCCGCAACAGTGGCCCCTTACCCACCAGACATGCCTTACGCACTAGCCAGCAACCCCATTTCCCCTTCGGAGAGGTGAGGCTCAAGAGATCCAAGACCACCAAGGCTGCATCCCAGTTGACTGGTTGGCCCAGCAGATGGGCTACATACAGAGCAATCCTCCGCCAATATGGGCGAATCCGTCGGCAACCCCACCACATATGTAACAACGTCGCCATGGGCGCCGCACACCGCGGACAACTGCCATCCACAGTCAGGTGGCAACGAAGGGCCCTCCGCGGGGAGAAGTGGACCCTAGTCAAACATTTAAGTTGTATTTCCCGCCAGCGGGCACCTTCCACCAGGCTCACCACTCTCCGGAGGGCCACCAGGATGGTGTCATGGGGGATCTCCCGCCCCATTTCGGCCCCCTAAGCCTGTTCCACTCTACAATAGTCAGGCCGCGGTCGGAACTGCTCCAGCCTAAGGTGAAAAACCCGGATGGACGGTCGTACCGCATCGCCCAGGCCGAAGAACGCAATAATCTGGGCTGAGCGGTCACTGTGTAACTCTGCTCCCGGAAGGGAAGCCACATAGTGGGCCACTTGCATATACACAAAGGAATGGTGGGGCCGCAGTTCAAACTCACGAGATGACGGGGAAACCTAAACCATTTCTTGCGCTAAGTCCACCACATGGCCCAAGTTACGGACACCTCTCTCCCCCCAAAGATGGAAGGCGGCGGTCTCGGTTCCCGGAGTAAAATTGGCATTCCCCCGTAGGGGTATCCAAATCGACACCTTCCAACTACGGCCCCAATAAGCATTCAGCTGCTGCCAGGTCTTACACACCGGAAGGAGCAAAACACTCTCCGCCAGGTGAGGAGGCCACTGGCTGACCTCCAGGTGTAATAGGGCCCGAAGAGAGTGGGGTGCCACATATGCCTCCTCCAAGGCCTTGGGCGTATAAAAGTCGGTGTCCCCCAGCCAGTCCCCCAAGTGGCGCGCTTGGCAGGCCAATGCATAAGCACCAAGATCTGGAAGCCCCCACCCCCCACTCCGCAACCTCCCCACCAGCCGACCGTAGGGGACCTGCGCTCTCGCCCCCCCCAGAGGAGGCCTCGAAATTCCACCTCGAAACGCCGGACATCCCGCTGGAGAAGCCAAACAGGGAGGGTCTGTAACCAATACAGTAGCCACGGCAAGAGCACCAATTTAATCGCTGCTATTCTCCCCAATAGGGACAAGGGGAGAGGCCGCCAAGCCTGCAACTGGGTTCTCACCTTGGTCAGCATCCGCTGCAGGTTGCACCCATATAGTCGACCTGGATGACAGGGCAGTACAATCCCCATATATATATATAAACTGAGTCTCGGCCCATTTAAGAGGGAACTCACCCGGCCAGTCACTTCGGAGGCACCCCAACACATCCAGGGCTACGGATTTATCCCTGTTAATACTTAGCCCCGCAAATTGTCCAAAGGTTCAGAACTCTCATAAAAGAGGCAAGGAGGCTTTAGGCGAAAGTAAATGGACCAACAGATCATCGGCAAAGGCAGAGATCTTAAATTCTTGATTACCAATACTGACCCCCCGTATGGAACGCAGTCCCGCCACTCTCCGCAGGAGGGGGTCCAATAAAAGAACAAAAAGAAGAGGAGAGAGGGGGCAACCCTGACAAGTCCCCCTTTGCAACAAAAAATTCTCGGATAACACCCCATTGCAAAGTATCGCCGCCGTCGGGTCGGCATACAGGCTCGCGACCATACTACAGAATAGAGGCCCTATGCCATAGCATGGAAGGATATACTTCAGATATTGCCAGTCCACCCGGTCGAAGGCTTTTTCCGCGTCGAAACTGACAAGCAAGGAGGGCAACTGCCTATGCTGGACCCACTCTAAAGACGCCACAATTTTACGCAAATTGCGGACAGCATATCTCCCCTTAACAAACCCAACTTGGGAATCATGAACCAACAGCCCCAGAAACTCCGCCAAACGATCCGCTAAAATTTTAGCCATCAGTTTAAGGTCAAAATTAAGCAGAGAGATAGGACGATACGAGGCCGCAGAGAGGGGGTCCTTTGCCGGTTTGGGAATAAGGACAATATGGGCATGACTTGGCCCCCCACCTTCTTTACATTCATTTTACACAATCTTTTTGGATGTTTTAAGGAGCCATTATTGTTTTTAAGTTGGTTTAATTTGATCGGGTCCTCCCTACATACAGACTATAATTAACAGTATAGGTTGATCACTCTTACACTTAAAAACACCTCCTTTTAATATCTGTTGCCCTCTGTATGGGTTTTTTTATGATGTCTGCAATGTCGTCTTAAATATTATAAATTTTAACATCCTTTTATTTTCATTTATGACCTTTGAACTTTCTCTTCTTGGCGGGAATTTTTCCTTTAAAGCCGGTCTTCGATACAGCTGGCAGTTTCACTTTAGAATACGTGTTACCTGCCGTGTCAGTGTATGTTCTTTCTGATATTTCATTTATTATTTTCACACAACATTTATCAACTTTTGTTCCTCTTGTTGTCTCTACAAAAGTCCCTTGGAATTATGACATTTTTAATCCATGATTTAGCCGATTGAGGAGACATGTTTTTTTGTTAGACACAAGGCAGTATATTTTCTGATACGCTTGAAAATGGTCCATGAACGCGTCCGCTGCCACCCTGGAGGGGTGGGCCTGC
Source organism: Ichthyophis bannanicus (assembly GCA_033557465.1). Lineage (NCBI taxonomy): Eukaryota > Metazoa > Chordata > Amphibia > Gymnophiona > Ichthyophiidae > Ichthyophis > Ichthyophis bannanicus. The sequence goes on from CM066034.1 coordinate 586,272,482, forward strand.
CGGGAACAGAAATGAGGCAACTGGAAGTTGACCGGGCTGGTGAACAGGTCCATCATGGGTTTTCCACAGAGCCATAAAAGCAGGCTGGCTACCCTGGGGTCCAGCTGCTACTCGTGAGGCTGAAGGACTCTGCTCAGCCTGTCGGCCAGAAGGTTGTCCTGGCGCTAGCAGGTACACTGGCCACAGGAGGATACCCTGTTGGATTGCGCACAAGCAGAGGATCAGTGCCTCCTGACAAAGGGTACGAGACTCCGTACCCCCCTGTTTGTTTACGTAGAACATTGCCACCTGGTTGTCCATCTGGACCAGAACCGGCTGGTGACGCAGGTGGTGGCAGAAGTCTCGCAGGGCTAAGTATATTGCTCGGAGCTCTAGGAGATTGATCTGCTGGGTGCTTTCATCTGGTGACAAGTTGCCCTTGGTGCGGAGATCCCTGCAGTGGGCTCCCCAGCCGAGCAGGGAGGCGTCCGTGGTGAGGACCCTTGAGAGGCTTGGGGCCTGAAAAGGCATGCCCACCTCAACATGCTGGAGAGACTGCCACCAGACCAGGGAGCCCGCCAGTTGGTGGGTTACAGAGACTGTCTCGGAGGCGACCCATCGCCTCAGACCACTGATCCCGGAGACACCACTGAACTGCCCTCATATGGAGGCGAGCATCTGGGGTGACGTGGACCATGGAGGCCATGTGCCCGAGGAGGTGCAGAAGAAGCCAGGTGAGCACTGAAGGATGGTACTGTATGTCCCGTGCCAGAGTCCTGAGATGGTCAGCTAAGTCCCTGTGCAAGAAGGCCTTTGACTAGAGAGTGTCGAGCTGTGTCAGGAGGAGGTGAGACTTGGGGTAGTTTATGATAAACCCCAAGTGTTGCAGGACTTGGATGGTACCTGCGGTGGCCTGCTGCACCTCTGAGGCTATGCCTCCCTTTATGAGCCAGTTGTCCAGGTAGGGAAGACAAAGACTCCTTAGAGACAGAGGAAGGCAGCCACGACTGCCAGGCATTTTGTGAAGGCTCTTGGGGCCGAGGCCAAGCCGAAGGGGAGCACCCTGTACTGAAAATGCCTACCCCCACTATGAACCGCAAATATTGCCTGTGGTTGGGGTGAATGAGGATGTGAGTATAAGCATCCTTGAGGTCTAAGGAGCATAGCCAATCTCCCTGCTGGAGGTATGGCAACAATGTTCCAAGGGAGAGCATCTTGAACTTCTCCCTCACCAGGAATTTGTTGAGGTTGTGCAGATTGAGGATGGGCCTTAGGCTCCCTGTCCTTTTTTGGCATGAGGATGTACCTGGAGTAGAACCCCTTACCCTTGAGGTGGTGGGGCACCGGTTCCACCGCTCTGTCCGAGAAGATCTGCCAACTCCTTCAATTGAAGGTCCTGGTGGAGGGGAAACCTGAGGGGCTCTCCCAGGAAATAAGGGGGAGGTGTCTAAGTCAGGTAGAGGAGGTAACCCTCCCTGACTACCCGAAGTGCCCAGGAATCAGTGGTGATGGTCAACCACCTCTGGGCATAGAGGGTCAGACGTCCCTCTGTGGGCTGCTGATCTCCTTGGGATAGAAAGGCTATGCTCAAGGAGTCAAAAACTCCCCCCTGGCAGAGCCGGAGCCGGTGCCTGGGGTTTGGAAGCCTTCTGCTTACGAGGGCCATGCCCATGTCCCTTGGCCTGCTGACCCTGTGGGGAGCTGGAGGAGGCCTGAAAAGGTGGATAGTTTCTGTAAGCAGTTCCCTTCCTCAGGTAAAAGGACTTTTTACCCGAGCCCTTCCATCGAGGAGGGGCAGCAGTCTTTTTGGAGAGCCTGGTCCTCATCATGAACTCGGTCTCCAGCTCAGCAGCCTTGTCGGTCAAGGGTTTGCCAAAGAGGTTCTCTCCTTGGCAGGGGTCATCGACCAATTTGTCCTGAACCTACTGCTCGATATCGGACTACTGTAGCCAAGCTTGGCGCCATGCACTGATGCCCACCGCCACTACTCAAGCCGTTGACTCAAACCCATCATAGGCTGCTCGAGACATGAATTTGGAGTATTCATGGACTGCCTTGGCCAGGATCCTGAACTGCTGCAAGGGTTTCTCGGAGAGGCCAGCTGAGAAACCAGCAAGTTCCTTCGCCAGGTCTCTCAAGTACATGCTCATGTACACCTAGTAGGCCTGGATGCGGCCAATGAGCACTGAGCCCTTGTAGCACTTTCTACCTAGGGCATCCAGGGTGCGGGCCTCCCTGCCGGGGGGCACAGAGGAGTGAGTCTTCTGGCTTTTCAGCTGATGCAGGGCCGACTCTACCACCATGGAATTATGCTGCAACTGTGACTTTTGGAAGCCTGGGCTCCAGCGGACTCGGTACATTGAGTTGAGCAGTTTGCTCACCACCGGTACCGAAGCCGGTGTTTCCCACATCCGAAGCATCAGCCATTCCAGGATGATAGGAATGGGCAACGTGAACGATTCCCTCAGAGGAGCCTCGTACTGGAGGATTTCCAACTCATCCGCCCGAGGGTCCTCCTCCAACTCGGTAGGGAACACCAGGGCCTTTGACATATCCTTAACGAAATCAAGGAAGCCCATATCCTCCGTCGGGGACTGCTGTCAAGGCTCCAAGAGGGGAGAGTCATATGGGACATCGCGGTGGCGATGGGTATCAGGAGACTCCTCGTCCTCCATCTTCTACTCAGGGTAGTCCGTCGAGGACTTGGAGGGCTGCTCCGCATGACCTCAGGGCCCCTGATGCCCTGTGCCCAGTACCGGGCATACTTGCCAGTGATGATTGTGGTCCTGTCGAGTGGGACTTGGATTCTGTCCTTGGCAGAGGATCAACTCGAGGCCGAAGGACCTCGAGGATCGGCTCGGCCTCCAGGGACATCTTGGCCTGGTGGTCGGGGCTGATGAACCAGTCGTGCTGTACAATAGCGCCCACTGCTGGTCCATGAAGGCAGACAAACTGCGCTCCAGGGCCACCATTCTGGACTCCAGACCAGAAGGCTCCACAGCCTTCGGCATGGGCATTGAGGGACTCAGGCCTGACGCCAGCTCCCGCGAAGGGGAGTCCTTAATGTGGATGGTGTCTGGGGACCGAGGCTGGTCCGTGGTTGGATCCTTTTGGGGGCCCTTTGCAGACTGCTCCCATTCCGAAGCCTTGGATGAACGTCTCGGACTGCGGGACTGGGACCGGGCCCGGGGGGGGCACCCAGCCTGTCAGAACTGTCCAAGGTTGCCACATTCGAGGGTTTCTTCTTCTTCCTTGGTTCCCTCAAGGGAGACCCCTTTTCTGAGGACCCACAACAGGGCTCGAGTTCGGGAGGTCCTGCCTGAGACGTCGCGGCCTCAGACGAGGCCCTGGTCTTCGGAGGCACTAGGGACCTGGGGAAAAACATATCGTGCTGGTGCTGGTGGCTCTTGAGGGCCATACTGGACATCCTTATGCAGAGACTGCAGGCTGACGGATCATGGTCTGGCCCGAGGCAGTGGAGATAGCAGTCGTGTGTATCAGTCAGTCAAAAACATAATTTTAGAGCACCGATCACACTTCTTAAAGTCACTGGTAGCCATGGGGGAAAAAAGCACTCCTGCAGGTTGAAGACTCTTCGGGCTGCCAGTTGGAAGAAAAAAGGCACGAAGACTCCAGGAAAGTAAAATGAAAACTACAAAAATAGAGCCGAACGCGACACAGAGGCAACGAAGTTGGTGGCAGGAAGAGTACCGGTGCGATACCGGAGATGAGTATGAAACTCAAGAGAAAAATAAACTTTTTCCAGGGACAAATCAGACAAACGTCTGAAGGGCTCCGCGGAAAAATGGAGACTGAGCAAGATGGCACCCTTGGGCGGGAAGGGAACCACGCATGCATGGTGGCATCTCCCAAAGACTTTCTTTGAAAGCTGGGGGGGAGGGGGGTGCTTCTGTGAGGGCTCCATCAGTGTCGATGTCTCCCATATGTGAGGACTGACTTCCTGCTTGTTCCCAGAGAAAGGTAAGTTACTGAGGGGGCAACTTTGGTCCCCTAGCAACCCCATGTATGATAAAATTTGCCTTGAAACTCAAAATAATTTCTTCTTAAAATCAAAGACAACAGTCTATCCAAAAAACAAGGCATGTCTGTAAAATATCTGTGCCTCTCAAATAGTCCAACACAGTGATGATAGCTGCCCCTTGAGGAATATTGGTATAAAGGGCAGAATTATCCATTGTAACCATACGCCAATGGGATTGTACCTAAAAGAAGCTAATTTATTAATCAAATCAATAAGAGTCTTTTACGTATGATTGAGCTTTGAGCTTGAGCCACCGACAGAGATCATAAAATTGATCTTGGGAGTGACGATAGCACTAGTGCACAGATATAGTAGTGTTGTGCCTGTTTTATTTTAGCTCTCTTTAGATCCGTGTCATGATATTGTCTTTGATGTGAATATTATCTTTATTATCATTTTTGGTAAAGATTGAGAGGAGTAAAATATTGAATTCTGAATATTAAGTGAGTAAATAAATATATTCTCAGAAAATTATTTTGGATCTTTGGATTAACACCATTTTTGCGGAAGTCATGTGGACTGGGATTGTGTTCTAATGTAGAGTCTTTGTGACATCTGCGTAGATCTCTATGGAGCAATCTAATCTAAATCCAAGCGCAACTATGGAAAAGTCTGCTACTCATCTGCCTGTATGTAGTACATACCCCCTCAGCATGCGGATCACTGGCCTACTGATTACCAAAGAATTGATAAGTACAAGATACAGAGAGGCATCCTTCCAAAACATCTATTAGTTATGTATATAGAACCCACCTGTTTTAACGAGCTCCTTGATAAGCGCTTCCTTCATACGGATATTGATTGCCAATTCTCGAATCTTCTGCTGGGCTTGCAGCAGCCTCCATTCTGCGCCCTTCCCAGAATGAGTCCCGAAAGAATGACTTCCATCAACAACTGTTTTTTTCTTACTGTATGGAACTGAAATGAAGGTAGAGTATTTTAATACTACCATAGCTGAAACTGTGAACCTGGGCTTAGACATACGGGAAATTAATGCTCTGCCACTTAATCCCATGGAAGACACACAACTGTTGGAACCTTGACCAAAGTAGAAGAATTAAATCTCTCATTAAAAATATAAATTATCCAGCCAATATTTAAGCCTCACAATCAGTATTTTTTTTGTTTCTTTTAAAAAACTAGCCACATCATGTAAATATTTTAATATATATTCAGTAGTGCTATCCGTAGAAGCGATGACTCTGAATATATGGATAGTCTGCGATTCAGCTTCTATCCAAATAGCCTTTTTACTGTCCTAAATGTAATCACTTATCTACACAGAAAATGGCTGAATATCATCAACTATCCATGTAGTTAGGCACGTCACCTATGCTCTACCCCGGGACTAACTGAATAGTGCCAGGGCGGTCTAAGATTTTCAGCAACACTACATGTTTATTATGCTGCAAAAAATCAGCGTATAGGGAAATTTATATATTAGTGGTGGCTGCTAAACATATAATCCACTTTGAATATTGCTGTGCCCACACATTTTATTTGTCATTTCTCTGACCATTTGTTTAGGTTATTTATATTTTTCTCTAAAATCAATGGCTTCTGCAATGCATTTACAGTGACAGTGAGTTTCTTGCTGTTTGCAAAATTACAAACAAATATTTATTATATAGTCCTACTTCTAGAACACTGATGTGGGAAGGAAGTTTTTAAAGTGCATTATCCTTCTACTCATGACCGATCAGTGCAGGGAGATGGGGAAAATCAGCAGAGTGACTAGGATGGGAGGATGAGAGGAGAAAAGGGCTTTATGTGAGAGAGAGAGAAGGCAGATCTATGCTAGAAAAGGAACAGAGATATAAGAAAGGGATTCCTTATTTCCCAGTCCTTCTTCCCTCTCCCTCCTGGTGCCAGATCTGCTCATCTCCAATTCTTCTCCTGTTCTGCTTTGAAGAAATCTTCGAGTTGACATATAGCGATCTCCAGTGTGTGCAGATGCACTAGGGACAACCCAAAGAACTTATTCAATCACAGAGATTGAGAAACGAGGAAGGGGAGAGGAGAGTTTAGGGGAAAAATAAGTTCAGTTTTGGCCATGTTCAATTTCAAGTGGCACTGAGATACCTAAGCAGCAATGTCAGAAAGGCAGGCAGAGATCCAGGCCTTCCTACTCCCCCCCGTTTCTTCAGCTCGCAACCTTGGAGTCATCTTTGACTCCTCTCTCTTCTTCTCCACACATATCCAACTGATAAACTGCAGGTTTTAGCTTTCTCTATAACATCAACAAAATCCACTCATTCCTTTCTGAACACAATACTAAGACACTTATTCACTCTTTAGTCATCTCCCATCTAGACTATTGTAACCTACTCCTTGCTGGTCTCCATCTAAATCATCTCTCTCCCCTTCAATCTGTTCGACACTGTGCTGCAGCTCCTCACTACTTTTCCTCTCCCTACAATCCCCTCCCTGGGAACTCTGCTCTTCTGGCAAATTGCTTCTATCTGTGCCCTTCTCTTCTATTGCTAACACCAGACTTCGCTCCTTTCACTCTGCTGCTTCATGTGCCTGGACGTCAAGCGCCTTCTCTGGCCCTTTCAAATCCAGACTGAAAACTCACCTCTTCGCTGCCACTTTCAAATCTTGACTCACCAGGTTTCCTTACTATTCCCCCTAGATGTATCCCTTGTCTATAGTTACTGTGTTATCTATCTTGACTAGATTGTAAGCTCTGATGAGCAGAGACAGACAGTCTTTTACATATGTCTGTGTAGAGCTATGTACGTCTTGTAGTGCTATACAAATGCCCGGTAGTAGCAGTAGCAGCAATGCATAACCTCCTAAACCAGTTAAGGAGAAGAGAGTGGGGAGAGGCTGTTCCATTTGCACTGAGGAGCCTGGTGGGAGCTGTGCTGAGGCATGCTTGGACCCTGTGCTCTTCCTGCATTGATCTCTGGGGGAAGCTGTGAAACGGGCGTTCCTGCTACATCTGGTCCCGCGGCTTAAATTCCTGCATGAGCCGTGGTAGAGTGGAGAGGCTGTTCCATCTGCACTGAGGAGCCTAGTGAGAGCTGTGCTGAGGCATGCTTGGACCTTGCGCTGTTCCTGCATTGGTCTCTGGGAAAGCTGTGAACTGGGCGTTGCTTCTACTTCTGGTCCCGTGGCTTAAATTCCTGCATGAGCTGCAGTACGCAGCCAGCGATCACATTATTTAAGAGGCGTGATCAAAGAGGCATGTTAGGCCTCTTTTGGCACCCCTTTGGAGTCATCTGAGGAGCCGAGAGGAGACGCACTTTGGATATATATCTGGTACAGGTACATTTTTGGGCTTGTCATAGTGATGGGGAAGAGGAAGGAAAAACTTATAGATTTTCCTGGGGGTACTCAAACTGTGACTGTTGGCCCAATGGACACCTTTGTTCTTTTACAGGGCAGGGATAGGGAGGGCCTTAGATCTTCTCCAGCGTTGAGCCCCATTAGTTCTGAGTTACCGTCATTGAGCCCAGACTCTCGCTTAGCGCCTTTTGATCCAGAAGGGTGTCAGATTGCTTCTGGCTTGGTTTCTACTCCATTGGGAATTGGATGTAGTCTAGCCAGCCTCAATGGCAATCAATGACTAAATGTTAATATTTCTAGGTCTGTTTCCACTGAGGTAGATGCTGCTCCAGTATCCTCTGGGATGGGTGGAATTCTTCCAACCGGGTCATAATCTTCCTTAAAGCCTGTAGTATTTAGTGGGGCTTTTGGGAGTGAATCACCCATCCCAATGACTCCCCCCAAGGAGGTCACAAATTTGGAGATCTGGCGGAATATAGCCAAGATGAATGCTACTTTATCTGGCTGTCTTTCGCAGTTATGTTGATCTTTGGATGAGGCCGTGAACCGTGCGGCTATGCTTGAGGGAGAGTAATAGTTCTAACAGGGTTTGTTGGAGGAAGTAAATTATCTGTTTTGGAGGGGGCTAATAATGCATTATTGAAAGGTAATTTGTTGATGGAGAACAGGATTGGTAGGTTGGAGAATTCTCTTAAAGTATTAAATTTGCGATTTGTTAATTTTCCATATTGTGTTAGGATTTCCGTTGTGGAAATGCTTAGGTCTTATTTTTTGAATAATCTGCATTTAGCGGATGACCAACTCCCTGAGATTGTACATACATTTTATGTTTTATCTTCTGTTAAAAATATAGGCGGGGTAGTTTGGTTCGTCTGCCAGAGAGGGATCTGACAGCGCTCCTGGAGTCATCGGTAGAGGAGACATTTAACAGGGGTACTGTGGTGGCTTCCTTCCAGTGTCTCCTAGATAAGAAGCATGGGTGTTTTTTTCCTTCTTTAAAGGTGAGAACTCATCCTTTTCATGGCTCTCCTATATGTGTATATCCAGATGTTTCTATTAAGTCACAAAAGATTCTGAGGGATTTTCTTCAAGTAAAACCTAGAACATTAGCTTTGGGTATGACATTCTACTTGAAGTACCCTAGAAAATGTTTATTGAAGTATTTGGTAATGATTATGTATTTTTGGAACCAGAAGATTTGTTGGCATTAATTCAAGCCCATGAGAAACAGAAGATTGATAAGATATGATTTGATTTATTTATATGTTCCCACAGCGTAAGCAGACTCTGCTGTTTTGTAGTAGGCTAATTTGATAATGGGGTGCATGTGATGACTGTTTAGTCTAAAAACCCTTTATTTATTTATTTATTTTTTAAATGTATTTTTATTTTCAACACTACAACACACAACGCCAACAAACGCAACTGATCCTTCCCCACCTCTCCCCACTCCCCTCCTCCGTCTCCTTGCGGGTTCTATTTCCAATGGCCGGGTTACAAAATTATTTGCACTTGTAAAGAACTATTCATCAAGATAACTTAGTGTAGCCCACTTGTCCTTGCCATCGCAGCATATTCATCAAGGCACCGCCATTTATTCACAACTGTACATGAACTCTGCATATTGTCCTGATAAAGACATTGATTGCATTTCAGGCCCCTCTGAGCTATCACTCTATCCTGCACTTTCTCATGTCTGGAGAATAGGCAGACCAGATTCCACCAGTGATGCCCATCCAAATTAATGGGGTCCTTCCAGCATGACATCATCATTTATAAAGCGATGGCCATCATGAACTTAAACAAAAAATTTTTTTTTTTACTAATATTAAAATTCCAGCTGTAGAGCGCAGGATAACAAACCGCCATGATAAGGGTGCCTGAAAGTGCAAAACCTTTTGAATCTTGTCCCATATCTGTGTCCAAAAACTCTGAACGTAGGGGCAATCAAACACCATATGCCTTAAGGTACCCGGGCTCTTGTGGCATGCCCAGCACTTGCTGCTGACACTTGGGTCCCATTTAGTGAGTCAAACTGCAGTAATATATGCCCAGTGGGTTAGGAAATATAAAGTTTGGGTAACAGCAGCAGCCCTGGATATTCTGTTTACCTGGCCCCATATCAGCGGCCAAGTTTGCAGTAAAATGGGGAGACAATTCTTTTTCCCATATTTTTTCTAAACCGAGCAGACGAGGCGAGGCCCCATCCCTTAACAATGCATAGAAACTGGAGACCGTACCTTTCTTACTTAAGCAAACTTCAGCCACCTTTTGTAGTCCCCATTCTTCTGCCAAATTTTTGATGTCGATCTCACTGTTCAACAGCCAAAATGCTTCGGCCACGAAAGCAGCTGTTCTAAACTAATTTAAGGCTGCTGAAACCAGAAATCATAATGAAAATGGCTGATTAGGTCTAGTTGCTAAGATATATGCTATTAATTAGTCATTAGGGGCCATTAACTGTGTATTATGCAACATTTGCGTGGGATTGCGTAATCTCTACTTGCAACCAATAGAAATCTCTGTCCAAAACCAGATGATGCAATCAGTATTTAAATTTGCATCACTTGACAGTATAAATCTTAAGGTGTAATAGTTACAGAAAAATTACAAATTAATTATTTTGCATTATTTTATGCCGATAGGTCAATCACAGCGTATTCGGTGATGCATCGTACTTGTGTTAATAATGCAGATAATTTCTGCTATATTTGTGGTGAAGTGGCTTTTACATCACAAAAACGGAATATGACTGTGGCGGTTAAGAAAGCCTACAACTTATATTCTGGCTGCAGAATAGGAGATCAGGATAAGAGCTGGGCGCCACACATATGCTGCAATACATATGCAATAAATCTCAGGCAATGGATGAATGGGAAAAGGCAATCAATGCCTTTTGCAGTTCCAATGATCTGGAGAGAGCCCATGAATCACGTCAGCAATTGCTACTTCTGCATGGTTCCTCCAATTCAGAAAGGCATATCCAGAAAGAGTAAGTGGACTGTGCAATATCCAAACATTCCATCTGCAATACGCTCAGTGCCTCATGGAGAAGGGTTGCCGATTCCCAAAATGTCAGAATCATTATCATTAGAAACAAGTGAGGAAGAGGAAGAAGTTTGTAGTCATGAACCGTCAACCTTATGTGACCCAGAGTTTCTTTTGGCCACTGCTAATGAGTCACACCTCATAACGCAAGGTGAATTGAACGACCTTGTCAGGGATTTGCATCTCCTAAAGAATAAAGCTGAGCTTTTGGGTTCCAGACTACAGCAGTGAAATTTTCTGGCTGGTGATATTCAAATTTCTTTTTTCCGGGACCATCAGAAAGACCTGGTGTCATTCTTTTTCAAAGGCGGCAATCTTTCTGCATGCAACAACGTAAAAGGTTTAATGGCAGCTCTCAATATCAATTACAATGCAGATGATTGGAGGCTCTTCATTGATTCATCCAAAGCAAGTCTTAAAGCTGTATTGCTGCATAACGGTAACTTGCTACCATCAATTCCTATTGGCCATGCAGCTTTTATGAAAGAGACTTATGACAATATGAAACAACTTTTGAAATGTATAAACTATGTATAAATGTATAAACTATGATGGATTTATTTATTTAGCTGTATTTATATCCTAGTGAAAAGCGGGATATAAATACAGCTAAATAAATAAATAAATGGTCAATCTGTGGTGACTTCAAAGTGGTCACCCTCTTGCTTGTTCTTCAGCGTGGATACACCAAGTACTGCTGCTTCCTGTGTGAATGGGATAGTCGTGCTAGAGATTGTCATTTCGTCAAAAGGGACTGGTCACTCCGTCAGTCAATGGATCCTGGAAGCAAAAATGTTCTGTTTCCAGCACTTGTAGACAGCAACAAGATTTTGATGCCTTCCTTGCACATCAAATTGGGACTAATAAAAAACTTTGTCCAGGCAATGGATAAAACTAAACCTGCTTTCAGGTATCTTAGTGGTAAATTTCCTAGACTGAATGATGCCAAAGTTAAGGAAGGAGTTTTTGTTGGCCCTCAGATTCGTGCACTACGTCAAGGTGGAAAGGAAAAGGCTGCATGGATAGCATTTGAATCAGTGACACAAAATTTTCTTGGAAACAACAAAGCAAATAATTACCAAGAGATTGTTCAAGATCTTATCAAGGCATACAAAAACCTTGGTTGCAAATGTCCTTAAAGATTCGTTTTCTACACTCTCTAGACTTTTTCCCATAAAATTGCGGAGCAGTAAGTGATGAACATGGAGTACGATTTCACCAAGACATTGCAGCCATGGAAAAGAGGTATCAGGCTAAATGGAGTCCATCAATGCTTGCAGACTACTGCTGGACAGTGACAAGGGATATTCCATTGCTTCAGTACAAGAAACAGATCAAGAAGAGTCGTGAAGCCACTGAATGAGAACAAAACTTGCTAGAATGTACTTTCATTAAGAACATTTGTAAGTTAAATTGCAGAAATTGTTTCTTCTAAGTACATTTATGAACTATATTTTATAAAAACATGCTTGTTATTGTGCAAAGTTTCATTTGTAAGAAGGTTTTGATTTACATCTAAGGATTTAGGCTCGATTTTCACCATACATAGTGGTAAAATATAAATTCTTCAACATATCATAGAAACAGGAGCTAATTGACCAATTTCACTATCATATCTGAATTCAGCGTATCAAATTCATTAAGAAATAGCACATTTAATTTCTGAAGCAAACAATTTTTGAAAATTTGTAGAACAGCCTTCGATTCAGATATACAATGTCTTAACTGCAACCATTGATACTGACAGATAGTGGGCAAATCAAACTCACACTGCAGCTCTCCAAATGACTTCCATGCCTGAGAATTAACTAACAGACCTATAGTCCAAATACCACTAGTTTGCCACTGCTTCCATGAGATTACCTTTTGACTAATTTTGAACTTGGTGTTATACCATAAGGGAAGCAGGGCAGAAGGGGGGTTTCCTTTCCTTAAAGTTTGCACTAAGACGTGATAAGCATCCTGGGTCTACTTTATTATTATTGCAGCAGCAAAGGTATCAGGGGGCCTCATGCCTATCAATAATGACAATGGTACAGGTGCTACCAGACACTCTTCCACTTCCAATCAAATTGGCCTCTGACCACTGACCTCAGGAGCGATCCACACTGTGCCTTGCTTAAGAAAAGCCAGATGATACCATCTGAAATCTGGGAGTTGGACTACTCCATTAAGTTTATTTGCCTTTAGTTTACTAGTTGCTATCCTAGGGGGCTTCCCTTGCCATAAAAAAACAACAAGCAACCACTCCAGACTTTTATAAGTTTTAGGAGGCAGAGATAACGGAAGCATCTCCAAAATATAATTTACCTTTGGCGCTAGAACCATTTTTATTGAGTTTATCCTACCCCACCAAGTGGAGAAGCGATCATTTCACAGTAAACGTTTGGATGAGCTCACTTAAAATTTTGATATTTAACTGAATAGTCTCTTCCAGAGTAGAGCAGTATCTTACCCCTAAGTATTTAATAGCTTTCGCTTCCCATACAAATGGAAATTGTTCACCCATCAACAGATTTGTTAATTTATTCATTGGAAAAGCCACTGACTTTACCCAGTTTATCTTATACCTTGATAATTTAGAATACTTTTCAATTATCTTTAAGACCTCTGCCACAGATGAAGGTTGAATAAACAGGAGATCATCTGCATATGCTGAAAGCTTAATTAGTAAGTCAGCTAGTACTATGCCCTGGATCTTCTCCAAGTGGCGCAGCAATAAAGCTAGGGGTTCCAATGCTAAGTTGAAAAGTAAGGGAGAAAGCAGACATCCTTGTCTAGTACCTCTGTGGAGCAAAAAGGGGGTCCGAAAGCACCCCGTTGGCAAGAATACGGGCCGAAGTGCTAGTGTAAAGAACTTGGATCAAACAGATGAAATTGTCGCCAAATCCAAACCAGTGTTAAACCTGTACCAAGAAAGCCTACTCTAAACGATCAAAGGCTTTCTCTGCATCTAGTGAAAGTCCCACCACAGGAATGTCTAAGTGTTCTGATATCAACAGAAGATTCAAAAGGAGTCGAGCATTGTCGGTAGTGGACCGCCCCGCCGTAAAGTCATATTGATCAGGATGAGTTATTTGTTTATTGTTTTCATTTATGGGGGCTATCCTCTTCCATTATGTATTTTGTTAGGTCTGGTGGTTATACTCTACCTTTTCTGTAAATTGCTTAATTCTTTAAGTGATGTTACTATAATTTTGTATGTTTTTGAGTAAATTTAATAAATATTAAATATAAAAAGAAATAAGAAGAAGGGAGTGATCTTTATCAGTTAAACGTGAAAGTATCAACAAGTTATTAGGAGTAGATTAAGTCCTTGCAGTTCACCTTGAGGTGAAAACTAAAAGTCCCTTATACTTATTAGGAATAATTATATTGGTTCAAGTTTCCCAACTCCCCTAGCAACTTTAAACAACTGAACAACTTTAAATAGCTAAAAGAAATCTTTAAATCTTATGATGCAGACAGAAGTCTAGCAGAGAGATGAGGACTATCCAGCCTTTTGCACAGTGTGTTACATGTATGATTTTCTTCCAGCTGGTGAGAGATCTTATGTGTGCACTAGGTGCAAAGAGCTCTTTGCTCTCAGGGAACAAGTCCAATCTCTGGAGGCTAGCATAGCAGACTTGCAGTAGCTGAGGCAGACAGAGGTATATAGTGTGGTGAGGAGAGCCCCCAGGAAGAGATGGAAGTGGAAGAAAACCCTGTTTTTCCCTTTAAAACAAGTGACAGTTCAGTTGTGCACAGTGTTTGCAAGGCAGGCAAGAAAAAAACTCAGCTTTCTGCTGAGGCCAATCCACGCCCTAGTTCAGACGGGGAGCCAAGCTTGCTCAGTGATTGGTCACACCTGTGCAAAGGCAAGGGAGTGCCCGGCAGCAAACGGTTTTTAAAAACACACTCAGAGCAGAGAGGGGAGACACAGGACACACAGGAGAGAAGGGAGACACACACACAGGAGACGCAGCAGAGAGAGCAGAGCCAGCAGGCCCAGAAGAAGCTGGAAAGGAATAGATCTGCAGCCAGAGCAGACAGAGCAACAGAGGCACACGAAGGAGAAACTCTGAGAGATCCTGGAAAGGGAGAAAGGTTCCAAGGAAACTTTCAAGAGAGTGGCTATCTGGGAAGGAGTGGAGAAGGGCACCAGAAGGCTGAGTTCCATAGCCTGAAAGATATCAGGAGGAAAGGAATCAGTAGCTGCCTGAAAGACCTGCCCCAAGGTAAAGCCAGTACATGTAAACCTGAACAGTTTGCAGAGAAACAGTTTGCTTCCGCTAGTGTCCAGGAGCCAGACCTAACGTCCGCTAAGAGGTGGGTGGATAGTTTAATGTATGAAGAGAACCGAAACCCAGATAACAGCAGAGAAACTGAGCTTTTAACACTAGAAGCATTAAGAAAACTGTTTGCAGAGAGGAAGCTTTACCCTCCCAATACAAGTGTGCCTTCTCAGGGTGATTTGTTGTTGAAGCAGTTCCAAGAGTTTTTAGAAGACAGGAAGGCTGGGTAAGTTTATAAAACTGGTGGAAGTAAGAAGTACCTGGTGTCCATAGAAGAGATGCAGGTGGATTCTTGTATTCCAGAAGCTGAGTCAGAATTGTCACCAATGGATTGCTCTTTTTGTCTAAAGGAGAACTGAGCATTGTTGAACAGGGTTGAAAGACTGTGAAACAACATAGTGACTAATTTCTGCGACTGCCAAGAGTTGGAAAAAGCCAAGACTGTGTCCTACTAAGTATGTGAGCTTCTGAAGCCAAGAAGCGGCCTTTAGTAAAAGTTTGGTTTGGAAAAGAAAACAGCAGCTTTTAAAAAGTTTACCTGATATGTGGAATGACCACAAGAAGCTGTGCTCTGTGAAAGTTTATTTGAATGAAATCTGCTGCCCAGTGATAGAAGGTTTTTGTTGCATTTTCCTCTGTTAACCTGATTTACTCTTATGTTGGAGAAGCATCCTTTGGCTTTTGTGTTTTTGAGTTTTAATGCCTTGGAATCCTGCAAAAAAATAAAATTTCTTGCTGCCTTAAACCACCGGTCTCTCAACTACATTTGTCCTTATATAAGTAAGCCAACTACAAATCCCAGAATCCCTCTGGTGAAAAACAAGGGAAGCTTTATTTAAAAGGACACTAAAAGGCTGCTCTATGCTTGTAAGCCTTCGGGCCCAAGCAAGGGCATCGCAATAGACAAGACCTATAGGGAAGTAGTAGAGACATCCCACCTCCAGTCTAGTGGCCTTTCTGCTGCCATGCAGGAGAGAGGTCACATGGAAGAAGAGATCATCTTGGTGTGACAGGAAATGATCCTAATAGCTAGAAGCTCCAAGTGATGCAGTACCCACTCGCACTGAGGATGTCTCTCTTGGGCCATGTGCCCATGAGGGACAGGTTAAAATGGCTGTTATAGTTAGCGACTTGATCATTAGGCATGTAGATATCTGGGTGACTGGTGGACATGAGGATCATCTAGTAACATGCCTGCCTGGTGCGAAGGTAGCAGATCTCACATGCCACACAGATAAGGTTTTAGAAAGTGTTTTAGAAACCTGTGTTACCACTGTTAAATGGTTTACTTGTTCTATGTAAAAACCTGTTCCATGTAAACCATCCCTGATCTCTGGAAGCGGCGGTATAGAAAAACGTTTCAAATAAATAAAATAAAGTGCTGGGGAGGAGCCTGCTGTCTTAGTACATATTGGTACCAATGAGAAAAGAAAGTGTGGGAGGGAGGTTCTGGAAGCTACATTTAGGCTTTTAGGTAGAAAGTTGAAACCCAGAACTTCCAGGATAGCATTCTCAGAAATGTTTCACATTTCACGCGCAGGACCCAAGAATTAATATATGTTAAAGAGGGCACTGAGTCAAACAAGATAAAGGTTTTGAAGGAAACAAAATACACTGTAGAATCTTTACAGACAGAAATTTCGTATAAAAAGCAGAAGGGAATGGTAGTGGAGGTAGAACTACTGCCAGCCTGGCCAGAATTAACAGAGAAATGATGAAATGCTAAAAGAAATTAGGGACACTTGCAAAGTGTACAACACAGTAATATGGGAGATCTCAATTACCCCAGTATTGATTGGGTCAATGTTACATCAGGCCACGCTAGGGAGATAAAGTTTCTAGATGAAATAAATAACTTCTTCATGGAGCAACAGGTTCAGGAACAGATGTGAGGGGATGCCATTTTAGACATAGGCCTTATTGGAACCCAGGATCTAGTGTGAGAGGTAACGGTGTTGGGACCGACTGGCAATAACGATCATAACATAATCACATATTTAATATGGAAGGAGGATAACAAGGAAATAAACTGTGCTAGAATTTAAATTTCAAAAAGGAGACTATGATAAAATAAGGAAAATTGTTAAGAAACTAAAAGGAACAGTGCCTCAGCTTCCAGTCCGGCGCCACCAGAATAACTAAGCCTTTTATCTGGCGGATTACCTACCTGATGAGAGATCACAGTGTGAACACACTTAAAAATGTTAGGCCATGGTTATACCAGGGCATTGATGCCCACCGATCTGACCTCTTTCTGATAACTGAAAAGCTTCTCCACCTTGACAATGGCACGGATCACCAAGAGGTCCAGGTCGGGATGCCTTCAACGGTCTAGAATCTGCTGGAACTCAGATATTGCTAGTTCCCACTTCCCCAGATTAAGGGTGTGCCGACAGACATAATCCACCTAGATATTCTTGATGCCAACAATATGCTGCGCCAAGAACGCCAGCAGGTGCCATCCTCCCTGGAAAACAGCAGACTCATTTCGAGGACTATCCCTGCACTCTTGGTGCCCCTTTTCAGTTGACATATGCCACCACCCTGGCACTGTCCGAGAAGACTCAGACCACTTGGCCTTGGACCAAGTGGCGAAACTGAATGGCTAGTGCTTTGACGTACAACACTCGAACCATGCAGATGAACTGAGCAGGGAAACCAAACCACTCCAGCACACGGAACAGGAACGGCCACTCCAGCCTGTCGCATGCCTTTTCGGCGTCCAATGATAGTCCTATCATAGGCATATTTAATCCCTCCGCTAGCTCGAAGACATCACAGAGGAGCCTCGCGTTATCCGCTGTCGATCGCCCACTGACGAAGCCACATTGGTCAGGATGAATAAGCAGATGAAGAACCGAATTGACACGACTCGCCAAGATTGAGGAATATATTTTGTAGTCTGCATTAAGCAAGGAAATGGGCCGGTAATTGCCCACCATCTTCGGATCCTTCCCGGGTTTTTCCAAGACCACAATAGTGGCCGCCGCGAAGGCACCTGTACTGCTGTCAGCTTTCTGCAAGCATTGATAATATGTCAACAAGTGTGGTATAAGGTCCTTCGCGAACATCTGGTAAAATTCTGCTGGGAGACCGTCTGGTCCTGTGGCTTTGCCCGCTTGCATTCTCCTCAAGGCCTCTTGCACTTCACTGCGCGCCAGCTCTCGTCCCAGAACTTCGTGGTGCTCCCGTCCCAAACTAGGATGCTCTATTTGCTCCAGGAAACTTTCCACCTCCTCTTCATTCCACTGAATTTCGGATGAATACAAGGTCCCGTAGAACTTGCGGAAGGATTCCACAATGCCTGTGCTGTCTTTTACGGTCATTCCATTAGCCTCTTCGAGAACTGCGATGCGAGACCTTCCGTATCTAGGCTTTAGTTTCGTAGCCAGCAGTTTACCAGTTCTATTCGCTTCAGAGTAATATCTTGCTTGGGTCTCAAAGTCAGCCTGTGCTACCTCCCTGCTTAACAGAGAGTTGTATTGAAAGCGCAGCTTCTGGAGATACAGCACGATTTGAGCATTCTCTTGTTTCTGCAACAGTCTTTCTCCCACACGGATCTGCTGGTCTAGGGCTATAAGCCCGGCTTTCTCCTGTCGTCTGGCAGCAATAGAAAAACTGGTGATCTTGGCCCTCATTGAGGCCTTAAAGGCCTCCCACCATGCCCATATTGATGTTTCTGCTGGGTCATTAACCTCGAAGTATTCTGTGATGGCCCGCCGCATATACACCTTAAAGGTATCTTCGGCCAGTAGAGCTCTGGGGAAAAACCACCCAGTACTCCTCTCCTCGGCCTGCAGTAGCTCCACTTCCAGGGTTATGGCGGCATGATCGGAGATATGCATACTTAGTATCTCTGCAACCAGTATCTTCGGAATTAACACTCGGGAAACTAAGAAAAAATCTATTCTCGAGAAGGAGCTATGCGGGTGAGAGTAGAAAGTATAATCCTTATCTGCTGGGTGAAGAAGTCTCCAAATATCCACCAGGCCAAACTCAGAGATGACGGACATCAGCACCTCCAGTGCTCTGCATTTCCTACTACCTCTGGCTGGCTTACAGTCGATTAATTGGTCCAAGACCATATTGAAGTCCCCTCCCAGAATGATAGGTACACCGACATATTCCTGGATCACATCTGCCAGATTTTGAAAGAAGCTAGGACTGTCGCAATTAGGGGCATACATGTTCATTATCCCCACCTCCTGGCCATCCACCGTAAGCTGTACACCTGCCCATCTTCCCTCTGGATCCGATCGGAGCTTTTGGAAAAGAGCTCCCATGGTCTTCCGGACTAGTATTGCCACGCCGTTCTTTTTCCCCAATGCTGGGGCATGTGCTGCAAGAACAAATTTCCCTTGTTCCAACTTTAGAGCTTCTTTGGTAACGAGATGCGTCTCTTGTAGCATTACTATATCTGCCCGCTGCTTCTGGGCATATGTTATTATCTTCTTCCGTTTAGCTGGGTGGATAATGCCTTTGACATTTAGGGACAACACCTTTAAAGGGGCCATTTATGCATAAAGAAAAAAAAGCTTAACCCCAGGCGCCATCTGGATGTCCCATAAGTGAGATGACTGATGTACAGACTGACTATGAAGGGCTTACAAGGCGACTGGTGCCTCCCCTCTGAGCAACTGGTAGCAAAAATTGGGTGAACCTGCATACAACAAGCGGCCACAGTGGCTATCAAGTAGAAACAAAAAACAGTATCCGAATAGACAAATCCCTCTCCCCCCACAATTAACAATAACAGCCTCAAGATTACGTACTGCTTAACAGGTAATACCTAACATACAGTGAGATCCTTTCTCCCCCCACACAAATTTCTGCAAAACATGACAAAATTAGCCATACATCTGTCCCCCCCGAGACCTCTTCAACACCCCATACGCACAGATATTGTAATTATACACATCCATAATAATGCACTTGAACAGAAATCCTCATCAGAAAACATTTAGCACTAGCCAACCCATTAGCCCTACCAGCATAGTACCCCTTAGGGGCCACGATCTTCCCGGCAAGCCAGGAGACGCTACACTAAATCCATAGAAAAACTAGCAAGATTTAGTCATTACATCGCTAGCGCTTCCTGCTCCTCTACAAACAGGGCTGCTTCCAAAGGATTCTCAAAGGCTCGGGTGCGATTATCCATGGTGATCTTGAAGCGCGCCGGATAAAACAGCCCATATTTTGCTTGAAGGTGTTGCAATCGGGGCCTCAGCGCCAAAAACTGCTTCCTTTTTTCAATCGTGGCTTTACAAAAATCCGGGAAGAAGGAGATGTTGCGGCCCTCGTACGTTACTCCTGAGGTTGCTCGGGCCGCTGCCAGGATCTGAGATACTTGTTGAAACCGCAGGATACAGCAAATGATGGGCCTTGTCTGTTGCTTACGAGGGCCTGTGTGCGCAGGCACTCGATGAGCTCTCTCAAATTCCAACGGACCCATCAGGTTTAACTTCAGCATCTTTGGGATAGCTTGTGTTAGGAACGCGATCAGGTCGGTGCCCTCCGCTCCCTCTGGGACTCCTATGATCCGAATGTTATTGCGCCTGCTACAATTACTAAGATCCTCTATGGTCGCCTCCAATCTCTCCATGCGCTTCTGGGCCTTCCGGCAGTGTTCGGCTTGAGCCTCATGCGCTGCTAGTGTGACGTCCATTTTCTCTAAGCGGCTAGTCAACCTTTCCATCTGCGCCCTCATGTCTTGCAGGTCTTCTTGCACTCGGGCCATCACGTCTCCGCTCGCAGCCACCATCTCTTTTACCGCCCTAATCTCACCTAGGACCTCCTTCATCATCCCATCTGACTCCCGTGGGGCCGCCATCTTTTGTGGGGAGAGCGGGTCTGACTTGCTCCATTTCGTCCCAGCAGTCTGACTTAACGCAAAGTCCAACTTCGTCGGTTTACCGCTGGACATGATCCGTCAGCTTTTAGAGCTGTTAATCAGTTGTAATATCAATACCTCCGAGTCCCGAAGAGAGGGAAAGTCTCAGGATTCTATTCAAGCCACCGGAGAATCTCTCCTACGCAGCCACTCTGTATCGCTGCTGGCTCCGCCCCCCCATGGCTAGTGCTTTGAGACGATTCATGGGCCAAGATGATATGCATCAGGTCCATCGGCCCTGAGACATCCGCCCTAAGCAATGAACTCCCCAGCCTGGCATCAGATGTCATAAGAAATAAGTTGAGGGTTGAATCACCAGGTGAGACTGAAGCCACCACTGGGCGAAGGGAAAGCCTGATTTTGAAGTCCTGTATGCAAGGCCACCACCAAGGCAACAGTGCCCTCTGTGAACTCAAGCCCAAGGAACCAACTGTATTGTGGCTGCCATCAAACCTCGCAAATGGAGATAGCATGCTTGGACTATCGAAGGAAGTCTGCCAGCTGAGACAAAAACTTGGCCTTTCTTTCAGCAGTCATAAAGACCCTGCCTTGAAAAGGGCTCAGAGATGCTCCAAAGATTGACAGAGAGTTTGAGATGACTCTTGCTGCAGTTGACTACCCAGCTGAGGCTCTCCAGAAACTGAACCAAATGGGCCGTTACGCTGCTTGCCTCTGAGCATGATTTAGCTCGAATAAGCCAGTCATCAAGATATGGACTTAGATAAATGCCCTCTCAGTGCTGCATCACAGCCATGACCTTGGAGAAGATCCAGGGAGCCATCATGAGACTGAAGGGCAGGGAACAAAATTGAAAGTGAGACCCAGAACAGTAAACTGCAGGAAGTGCTGTTGATCCTCCTGTGTAGGAATGTAAAAGTATGCTTCTAGCAGGTCTACAGAAGTGAGAAATTCTCCCTGCAGAACTTCCTGGATGATTGACCTTAGCATCTTCATCTGGAACCGAGACATCTTCAGAGAAGCATGGACTCCCTTCAGATCCAGAGTCAGTCTGAAGAATCCATCTTTTTTGAATATGATGAAGTAGACTGAATATCTTCTCTGGAGAGGGAGGGTGACATGGAAGCCTTTTCAAGACAGATCTGACATTACCTTTTTGGCCTCTAATCCTCACAGAGAGGCAACAAAGGCATCCAAAATTGGCTTTCTGCACTCGAGGATGTAACTATGTTGGATGATGTGATCCAAGGTGACCTGGGCCCACTTCTGGTGAAAAAGTCAGAGGCAGCTGCCTACAAGTGGCAACCCAGAAAGGGGTCCCCCTCCCATCACTGAGCTGCACAGGTGATGGTTGCTCTCTAGGAGGAATTGTGGGACCTGTGGACTCTACAAAAGGACTGAGGCTTGCTCCAAGACTTGGAAAAGTGGACTAACTGTTTCTTTGGCCTGTAATACCAAGAGTACCGAAAGCAAGGGTGGGAAAAGCAAGAGAAAGAGCGCCTAAAAAGAACTTTGGGTTTTTCCTCCAGTAGTCACAGAGGATTGGACTCCCTCCAAATCCTTCACAAGCTTCTTGAGGTCCTCCCTGAAGAGCATTCCTCTAATGGTAAACTTAGATAACTGGGTCTTGGAGGCCATGTCTGCTGCCCAGTGACAAGGCAACAGAAAGTCACTATTGCAATGTCCTTGGATGCTAACCAGATGAGATCATACATGGTATCCACTAGGAAAGCTACATCAGACTAGATCTGTGCAGAAGTGAAGTCCTCCAGCATCCACTTCACCCAATAGAGAAGTCGTTCAGATTGACAGACCACTATAAAATCGCTGCCTGGAGAATAAGTAAGGAAATCAAGAACTTCTTCTTTAAAAAAAACTTCCACCTTGCGATCCTGTTAGTCCCTACTACTACTACTACTACTACTAATCAGCACTTATAAAGCGCCACGCATGCAGCGCTGCACAGCTAACCTACAACATACAAGAGACAGTCCCTGCCCGTCAGAGTCGTGCTCATCGGAGCTTACAATCTAGTTAGAACAGCACATTAGTTAGAACAGTACAGAGCATTTGTCCCTGAGGGCTATAATGCCTTTCACCAGGATAGAAGGGCGCTTAGTGACAGCTGTCGCTTGGGTTATCTACCTTTGAGAAATGCAATCATTTGTCCATGTCCATCTGAGAAAGAGCGTAAAGCTTGGTCATGACCCCATTCATTGGGATGTCAGGAGCATCCAACTCTGAGCACAATATGCCCGAGAGCATGTGGAAAGGGAACTGCCCTGGAGAGCTTGTGGAGACCCTCTAAGATTGGGTCCCTTTCCAGCTTTTCACTCTCGATGGGCACCGCAGCTAACTGAAGGGAAGAAGCGACCTAAATAATTAGAACTGCCAGCTCTTCATGCCTGAACAAATGGACGACAAGAGAATCCTCCTACTTCTCTTCCAGAGGGGAGAGATCACCCTCCTCAAGACTAGACTCATTCTTAGAGCTTCTGTCCACCACGTAATCATCCTGGTCCATGGGTGGGGTCAGTCACAGCCTCAGTGGAGGGTAAGCACCATTGGCAGGGCCTTCCGGACCATCACCTCCTCCTAATGGGAGCGCTTCCATAGTGGAACCCCACCTGGTACAGCATTCTGCTTGGCTGGAGACCTCACCCACCTTCTGTCTCAAGGGTCCCAATGGCATCTAGGAGGGATCCTAAGTAGGACCTGCACTCCCTTGCCAAAAAGACCATGCTTGCTGAAAGAATTTGAAAAATTCAGGGGAAAGAGAACCAGAGGGAGGCTGTACTTAAAGCAGAACCTTCCCCCTCCCGCCACCACATGCTGCCTGCTCTTCTCCCCCCAGGGCCACTTGAGGCAGACGACATGAAGTGGACTGTCTGGGGCTGGTAACTGCATGGCCTGCTAAAATGTGGCGGTTCCCACCTTTGACGCTGCCCCTGCAAACTGAGGAGAAGTGTGTCAGGAAAACGGTGACATCAAGGATACCATGGGACACTCCTTCAAGGGCCATCCGCAGTTCATCAGGGCACTATGGGCAAATTGCTTCCATGAAGCTATCCCGACACTTGCCACATATGAGGCACCACCTCTTGTAGCCTGTCATGTGTTCTTTCCTTAATTAATGGCCAAACAAAAAAGCTCACCTGTAACAGGTATTCTCCAGGGACAGCAGGAATCAGTCCTCACATATGGGTGACATTGGCGCCAACGGAGCCCTCACAAAAGCATCTCCCCAGCTTTCAAAGAAAGCCTTTGGGAGATGCCACCACACATGCGTGGTGCCCTTCCCGTCCAAGGGTGCCATCTTGCTCAGTCAGATGACATAGCTAAAAGACAGCAAAAAAATAAAAGATGGTAAAGAAGCAACTCCAAGAGTAGGAGGGAGGGTTGTGAAGACTGATTCCTGCTGTCCCTGGAGAACAACGCTTACAGGTGAGTAATTATGCTTTCTCCGGGAACAAGCAGGAAGTCAGTCCTTAAATATGGGATTCCCTAGCTACAGGTTACCGCAAGTCTGTGGGGAAAAACCATGGTTGCCCTCAAGGGGAGCTGTGAGGAGCAGCAGTTGAGTCTGCAAACACAGACTGCAGTAGGACTCATGTGTCCAATGGAAACCAATGCTCCAGTAGCCTGAACATAGAAGGGTCGGAAAGTAGCCTAGACTCCGAAAAGATTATGGAGCACGGCATGGCTGAAGGTGCTGTCCCGTTGGAACTCCCACTCCAGGCAGTATGAGTTGCAAAAGTATGGACTGAAGACCAAGTGGCGGCCCAGCAGATGTCCAGCATCGGGACAGAGCACAGGTTTGCCGCAGAGGCCGCCATGGCCCTGATGCTGAGTGTCGTGACCCGGCCATCCAGTGTGAGCCCAGTCTGCTCATAGGCTAGGGCGCTGCAGTCTGCCATCCAGGTGGGCAGTGTCCTTTGATCACCGCTTCCCCCAGTCAACTGGGGTCATAGGAAACAAAAAGCTGAGAAGCTTTCCGGTGGCCCTGGGTATGCTGAATGTAGAAAGACAGGGCCCTCTTACAGTCAAAGGTGTGAAAGACAGTCTCCACCATGCTGAGTAAGGCCTTGGGAAGAAGGTGGGCAGCACCATCTCTTGGTTGAGGTAGAAAGGAGATACCACCTTCGGAAGGAATTTGGGGTGTGTATTGTCACCAGTAACCTCCCCTGGAGCCCTGAGGCAGGCAGAGAAAGGTCAGCCTGGGAAAATCCTGACTCAGGAAGTAGGGCAGTGCACTGATTATGCACGGCCTTCTGGGTGTTGTAGTCCCCTTCCACTCCCCAAGCAAGGAATAACTGTAGTCGAGTGGTTCAGGCAATATATGACAAGGTTTTATTTCCCCTCCGGGTGGATTAATTGCCAATGAAATACAGAACATAAAGGGCCATGCTTCTGGCATAAGAAAACAAAACTCAGGAACTGAAACAAAACAGCTTCTTCCTCTTCAGCTTTAAACAATGCAGTGCTTCAACAAACTCAAAGAAACATTTCCTCTTAAACCCAAAAGAATCACTTTGCTTCTTTGCTGCTGTTCCAACAACTTTGGTAACAGATATCAGCTCAGGGATATGATATCATCTGCAAATGATAGCGTACAGTCCATTTGTTCCCCAGAGTCTTCTACAACAGACCCTGTCTGCATTTCCTCATCACTTTCAGCTGAGCAGGTTTGTACAAAATCATACGGAGCTTTAAAACACAGACCCTCTCTATTTCCTAGAGGTTTCTCTTCAGAATGCTCTCTAGAGCAGGGCTGATAACTGCCGTATACTTGGGAACTAGCACATGGAGAGTCTAACAGAGCTTGGCAATCACAGGGAAAACTTTTCTGCTTAGTTTTCTCTTTCAATGCTTTACACAGCCTACCTTCTGGTTTTTTTCTAGAAGACTTTCTCAGCACTGCTTCCTCAGTCATGCAAACGTCCTCTGGCCAACACCCTCCTCTCTCAAGGGTTTCTGAGCACTCCCCAACTGACCTCTCAGGCAGTCTCTCTCTCCAGCTGCCTTCACAATAGGGCTCTAATTGAGAGTAGCTCCCACCTGGCTTTTGGGTTTGGGCTCTCCGGGACTTTGTAGCTTTGAAGTCTTGTGCTTTATCTCCTGTTTCTCTCTCCTTACTCTGCGCGTTGCTTTCCTCCTTGCTCTCTTCACTCCGCTCCTCGTTGCACTGCTGCCTGAATCTCAGTGAGCAATTCTTATATCCCTGTTTTCTAGGGCTTAACTCTGCCCCGCCTCCACCCAGGTGTTTCCCCTTAAGACTGGGGCTCAGGGATACTCTGCAGCTTGGGCGTGTTTGCTACACTCGTGACTCATACTGTTTACGTAACCCATGGCAACCCTGGGCCATGTGCTTTGCTTGCCTGTCAGAAACTGCAACAGAATCTTCTGTTTCACCCAGCTCCATAGCCTCGGAAGGACCTTCTACATTACAGTATGTAGCACACCCCTGTTCTTATAGAATCTGGTATACTGTGCCTCTGCCACTAGGGCTTGGAGCTCGCTGACCCTGCGAGCGGAGGTGAGAGCCACCAGGAACACGACCTTCCACAAGAGGTATCTCAGGTGGCAGGTAGCCAGAGGTTCAAATGGTGGGTAAGTGAGCTGCGCCAATACTACGTTGAGTTTCCATTCTGTCGCCAGAGGGCGGATGGGGGGTTTGGACAACAGACATCCTCTCAAGAAGTGGGTCACCAGAGGCTGGACCGAGAGAGGCTTGCCTTCAACAGGATGGTGATGCACCGCCAGGGCACTGAGGTGCATTCTAACGGAGTTTGATTTGAGCCCGGATTGTGAGAGATGAAGAAGGTACTGTAGCACCAGCTGCACTGGGCAGGAGAACGGGTTCATCCATTGCACTGCACACTAGATGAGAACCTGCGCCATTTGAAGGCATAAGCTCTCCTGATGGAGGCCTTACGGGAGGCCAGCAGGATTTCCACTACTCCCGAGTGGTTGAAAGGGGCTAGGGTCACCCTTTCAGCAACCACGCTGTCAGTGATAGGGACCCCCAGGTTGGGGTGCAGGAGACAGCCCTCCTCCGGAGACAAAAGCCCCGGGGAGCTCCCCAGTGGGATCAGAATCTCCACTGACAGTCTGAGGAGCAGCAGGAACCATGGCTGCTTGGGCCAATGTGGAGTCACTAGGATCAGTGAGGCTTTGTCGTGAACAGCCTTGAAGAGTGTTTTGGCAAAAAGCGGCGTGGGTGGGAAGGCATATAAAATAGCATTTATGCATTCAGGCTGGCTCTTAAAAATTACCCGGGGGCATAAGCTTGTGAAAAATAGGGGCACAAAAACATATTACATAGTCTTATACATAAAATATATATGTAGGCATTCCTGGGTGCAGAAAATAAGCAGGGTGAGAGTGAGACTGGCACATCCATGTGCATGCATCTATTCTTACTAGCACATACATGCACACAATACCACCTTCACCAGAGCAGGTATAAAGTTGTGTATCCATACTCCCTGAGGTAACTCCATAAAGTCACATAGGCACATAGAAAAATGATGACAGAAAAATACCACATGGCCTATCTAGTCTGTCCTTCCATATCAACAACTACAACAGTCCCCTTTTTTCCTTTAGAGATCTTCTGTGTTTGTTCCATGCGTTTTTGAATTCAGATACTGTCCTCATCTCTACCACCTCCACTGGGAGACTATTCCACGGATCCACCACTTTCTGTAAAGAAATATTTCCGCATATCACTCCTGAATCTATCCCCTTTCACCCTCATCCCATGTCCTCTCGTAGCAGAATTTGCTTTTAAACGAAAGAGGCTCTCCTCCTGTGCAATTATGCCACAGAGTTATTTAAATGTCTCAATCATATCACCTCTATCACGCCTTTCCTCTAAGGTGTACATATTAAGATCCTTAAGTCTGTCCTCATATGCTCTATAATGAAGACCACTAACCACTTTAGTAGCCACCTTCTATACTGACTCCATCCTGTTTATATTCTTTTCAAGGTGCGGTCTCCAGAATTGCACACAATACTCCAAATGAGGATGCACCAAAGTCTTATACAGAGGCACTATCGCCTCCTTTTTTCTATCAGCCATTCCTCTCCGTATGCACCCAAGCATCCTTCTAGCTTTTGCTGTCGCCTTTTCTACCTGTTTAGCTACTTTAAGATTATCAGACACAACCACGCCTAGGTCCCGCTCTTCTTTAGTGGACAAATGTACTTCACCCACTATACCATATTGCTCTCTTGAATTGCTGCAGTCCAAAAGCATGACCTTGCATTTTTTAACATTAGATCCCAGCTGCCAAATTCTAGACCATTCTTCAAGCTTAGCTACATCCCTCCTCATGTTATCTACACCTTCCTAAGTGTCTACTCTATTGCAGATTTTGGTATCATCCGCAAAGAAGCAAATCTTACATGACAGCCCTTCCGCTATATCACTAACAAAGATGTTAAAAAGAATCGGACCAAGGACAGATCCCTGGGGCACACCACTGGTAACTTCCTTCTTCTCAGAGTGAGCTCCATTTACTTGTACTCTCTGTCGCCTCCCACTCACCAATTTCTAACCCAAGCAGTAACTTTCAGGTCCATCCCTAGGGTGCTCAGTTTGTTTATAAGTCGCCTGTGAGGAACGGTGTCAAAGGCTTTACTGAAATCTAAATACACCACACATCTAGGGCTCTCCCTCGGCCCAACTCCCTGGTCACCCAATCAAAGAAATCAATCAGATTTGTCTGATAAGACCTGCCTCTGGTGAATCCATGCTGCCTCGGATCCTGTAATCCGCTGGACTCCAGAAACCTCACTATTTTCTCTTTCAGCAGAGTTTCCAATAATTTACTCACCACCGAAATTAAACTAACCGGCCTGTAGTTTTCAACCACATCCTCACTTCTGCTTTTGTGTAAAGGCACCACATGAGCCTTTCTCCAGTCCTTTGGCACCACTCCTGACTCCAACGAGGCACTGAAAAGGTCAGTCAGTGGAGCTGCTAGAATGTCCCCAAGTTCCCTCATTATTCTAGGGTGTATCCCATCCGGTCCCATCGCTTTGTCTACTTTAAGTTGAGCTAGTTTCTCACAAACACAGTTTTCTGAAATTGTTCAAGATGCCCCTTGCTTCTGTTCTTGTTTGTGGGCATTTTCTGAGGTCCTGTTCCTGGTTCTTCATCTGTGAACACAGAACAGATATATTTGTTAAGCAATTCTGCTTTATCCTCATCAGCGTCTACATATTTTTCCCCTTCACCCTCGAGTCTGATAATACCACTTTTGCCCTTCCTCTTCTCACTAACATAACTGAAAAATGTCCTATCCCCCCATTTTATTGCATTGGCTATTTCCTCCTCTTTTTGAATCTTTGCTTTCCTGACTACTTTACTAGCTTTTCTAAGTTTTTCCAAATACAGATGCCTGTCTTCCTCTCTCTGTGATCTCTTATATTTCATGAAGGCCTCCCTCTTTTTCTTCGCCTTTTCAGCTACTTCTTTCGAAAGCCATAGCTGTCTCCTTTTCCCTTTATTTACCATTTTAACAAAAATGTTGGTTGCCCTTAAAATATCCCCTTTCAGTTTTGCCCACTGTTTTTTTACATCCCCCAGCTGTTCCCATCCTGCTAATGACTCCCTGAGGTATTGGCCCATCTTGGCAAAGTTAGTTTTCGTAAAGTCTAAGGCCCACGCTTTTGAATGGATTCTAACAGCCCTAGTCCTAATGCTGAACCACACAATCTGGTGATCACTGGATGCAAAATGATCTCCCACTATAACATCAGAAACACTTTCACCATTGGTAAGCACCAAGTCCAGTATGGACCCTTCATGTGTGGGTTTGTTACCAATTGCCTGAATAGTTCTCCCTGTAGAGAATCCAGGATCTCCTTACTTCTAGCAGCAGGAATGTGCCAATCAACAGCTGGCATATTGGAATCCCCTATCAGTAGCACTTCCCCATTCCTAGCAATGCTGTATATGTCTTCAATTAACTCTCTGTCCACCTCTTCCTCTTGTGAGGGAGGTCTGTATATCATGCCAGTGCAAATAGATTTCTCTTTCCCTCTTTCTAGTTTAACTCACGGTGCATCCTCTCTCCCTTTTAAGCTCTGTAATTCCAAAGCTTTAATATTATTTTTTACATATAGTGCCACTCCTCCTCCCCTTCTTCCTACCATGTCCTTTCTGAATAAAGTATAGCCTGGTATAGTTACATCCCAGTCATGGTTTTCTGTGAACCATGTTTCTGCAACTGCCACTAAATCCAAGTCAGCCACTCCCGCAAAAGCTTCATCAGGGATCTTATTTCCCATGTTCGGACATTTATACACACCGCTTTCCATATATTATCCCTTTTACCCATTTCCATAAAGGTATTTAATGTTTCACTTATCTGGGGGCTTTCACTTACCTGGAGGCTTTCTTCACCCATCCCCAATGAATCTAGTTTAAAGCCCTCTTCAGAAGATTAGCCAGTCTACTACTGAAGACGCGTTGGCCTTTCTTGGACAGATAGATGCCATCTCTGCTCTGCAACCCTTGAAACAGCATCCCATGGTCCAGGAAACCAAAACGCTCTCGATGACACCATCCACGCAGCCATGCATTCATCTCCAGGATGTGAGCCTCTCTTTATCTTTATCTTTATTTAGCAAATTTGATATACCGCCTTTAACAATAATATAAGGCGGTTTACAATACAAGTAAGCTTGGCTGCGGGAAAAAGAAACATGAAAGAGAACGCCATTTAGGAAGCAAAAGGGATAGAAGAAGAACAAGAGCATAGTAAAAGTAGGCTGTAAAAAACAGCGTGGTAGACGAGACAGGACGAACCGAACAAAGACAGACAACAGACAGACCACCAGTAACAACAATAGAGGGGGTATAAGTTACAGAACAAACAACCAGGACAGGATTGGTGAAATAGACAAGCAAGCCACACAGCAGGTAAACAAACCATATGAGGGAACATAAAAGAGGGGGAAGGCTGATTTGGAGGGCTTAGAGAAATACCAGGTAGACGCAAAGTGTTATAGCTCCTAAGTAGACTGTGAGCGGGGGAGTGTGCTTGACTGGGAGGAAGTGAAGGGGGGGGGGGGGAAGATCGAAGGCTTGAGCAAAAAGATAAGTCTTTAGCATAGCCTTAAAGTGGGGGAAAGAGTTCCGTGCGGATAGTATGTGGGAGGGAGTTCCATAGCGCGGGGCTGGCAAAGAAGAAGGCAGCGTGGCGGGTTGATTCAAGGTGAGCCTGAGTTGGGGAAGGGAGAAAAAGGCGGTTATTGTGGATAGAAAGTAATAATTGAGAGGTGGGTTGGAAAAAAATAAGGTCAGCTAAGTACTGAGGAGTGTTAGTGTAAAGGACTTTGTGAGTGATAGTAAGAAACTTATAGACGTAACGTACTTTGATAGGGAGCCAGTGAAGGGAGAGCAAGCAGGGGGTGATATGATCCCGGGGGGAAGAAAAGGTGAGAAGACGGGCGGCTGTATTTTGAATCAACTGTAACTGTAATTCTCTGCCTTGGCCTTTACCCTCAACAGGGTGAATTGAAGAGAACACCACCTGTACACACCTATCTGGTTTCACCCTCTGCCCCAGAGCCATGAAGTCACTTTTGATACGCTCAGAGGGATACCTGGCAGTATTATTTGTTCCGACATGGATTAGCAACATTGGGTAATAGTCAATGGACTTGATGAGTCTCTGCAAGCTCTCCGTAACATCTCGGATTTCGGCACTTGGCAGACAGCATACCTCTCTGGACATCAAGTCTGGTCAGCATTCAGACATATCAGTACCCCTCAGAAGAGAGTCACCAACCACCACTACCCTTCGCTTCCTTGTGGTCACTGATTCTGCAACTTTGAGGTACTTGAGCTCTCGTTCATTCCTTTCCAGGGCTGCTTTCACCTCCTCCACTTCCAGGGCTGCAGAATGGTTCTTCAATTCAAGGACTGGAGAAGTTGGATTGGTGATTCTGCAGGCCCTGGTGACTTGTGTCCAGCCTTCGTCATTCTCTAGGCAACCATCTTCTCCTCTGCTGGAGAGCTTGGTTGTTGCAAGAAGCATCTCATCAATGTACTTCTCACTGTCTTGAATGCTCCTCAGCCTCACCACCTCCTCTCTTAAGTTCCTCCACTTGTTTCCTGAGAGCTTCAGCATGCAGGCTCCCTGCCCATGGTAACGGTCCTTCAACTGGCATTGGGACCTCTGTCTGGACAGAGGCAGAAGCTATAAAGGGGGCAACAGCTTTAGCAATACAATTTTTCCCAGCCATTGTTCAGTTTGTGGACCTTAGGTATCTGTTAAAGCAAAAACGAGAGATCTAACAAAGTATCAGCCGGTTTCCCAGCTGTCCTTTGTTTGAAATGTATAGCCCTTGTTAGGAATGCCTTCCTTTATAAAATAGGCACAGCATATGCAGCTATGTGCCTTCCCTGCCTAGGTATGTGTTATAAAATTACCCTTCTAATGTACTGATTGATTAATCATGTCCATTACTTGGGATCTAACAGTATTAATGAGGGACTTCAATAGGATGTAGTGACACTGCTGTGATTGAACATTGAAGTTTGTGTAAAAAAAAAAAAAAAAAAGTGACATTAAACATGTCTGCCTAAGTCACTTTGTTTCCTGCAGAGTTTCAGTAGTAAAAATAACAGAGCAGCCCCTTCAAAGTATGCCCAAAGCAGGCATGGGAAGGTGCCAAACATACAGCTGTGCTGGGTACAACTATGAATGGCATCTGGAGTGTTGCACACCTACAAAACACTCCCTTCAGGGTGATCTCAGTTGAACAGGTGAAATCAAAAGATTCCTCATCAAATTAAGTAAAAATTAAATTTCAATTGCATTGAAAACATTTCTACGATGCTAAAAAGGAGAGGCCATGATGAGAACAACTGGGGCATGTCACAATAATATGCCAAAAAGATGTGGATATGAAAGCCTAAGAAAATTGTTAAAAATGTATATGTTGATAAAGCGTAGTTACTCATCTGTAACAGGTGATTTATTTATTTATTACAATCTTTTATATACCGCGCTATTTGGTATCAGCGCGGTTCACATACAACAACATCAACAGAATAACAGGCTATTCCGTGTTTACAGCAAACAGGTATATAAACTTGGGTAACATAAGGTTAACTTATTACAAACATGATTATATAAAAGGTATCATGACAACACAAAAGTCTTAGTAATCAAAAGTGGGAGAGGCTATTTGAAGATAAGGCATGTCTCTTATTTGGGGGGGCTTTTGCTGGGGGTAATGTTTGGTGGGTAGTATATGAGGAAAAGGTGATATTTAAGTGCTTTCCTACATAAGAACATAAGAACATAAGATATGCCATACTGGGTCAGACCAAGGTCCATCAAGCCCAGTATTCTGTTTCCAACAGTGGCCAATCTAGGTCATACGTACCTAGCAGTTTCCCCAAGGGACACAGGTTCCACAATGCTTGTATTGGTTCAAGCATTGATATCCTGGGTCCCTTCTTAATAATGGTTTATGGACCTTTCCTCCAGGAACTTGTCCAAACATTTTTTAAACCCAGCTACACTAACAGCCTTTACTACATCCTCAGGTAACAAATTCCAGAGTTTGATTACACGTTGAGTGAAAAAATATTTTCTTTTATTAGTCTTAAATAGTTTACCCTGTAGCTTCATTGCATGTCCCCTAGTCTTTCTATATTCTGATAAGGTAAACAATCGATCTACGTTTACCCGTTCCACTCCGTTCATTAATTTATAGACTTCTATCATATCTCCCCTCAGCCGTCTCTTTTCCAGGTTAAAGAGCCCCAACCTTTTTAGCCTTTCTTCATAGGAGTAGCCTTCCATCCCCTTTACCATTTTGGTGGCTCTTCTCTGAACCTTTTCTAAAATTGCTATATCCTTTTTAAGATATGGCGACCAGAATTGCACACAATATTCAAGGTGCGGTCTCACCATGGAACGATATAGAGGCATTATAATATCTTTTGTTTTATTTTCCATTCCTTTCCTTATCATACCTAGCATTCTATTTGCTCTCTTGGCCGCCGCTGCACACTGGGCTGAGGGTTTTAACATGGTATCCACAAGGACGCCTAAATCTTTTTCTTGGGTGGTGGTTCCTAATGTGGAACCTTGCATCGTGTAACCATAGTTTGGGTTGTTCTTCCCTAGGTGCATAACCTTGCACTTCTCCACATTAAATTTCATCTGCCATTTTGATGCCCAGTCTTCCAATTTATCAAGATCCTCTTGCAATTTTCCACAATCCTCCTGGGTTTTAACAACTTTAAATAGTTTTGTGTCATCAGCAAATTTGATAACCTCACTCGTTATTCCACTTTCCAGGTCATTTATGAATATGTCAAAAAGCAGCGGACCCAGCACAGATCCCTGGGGTACACCACTATTCACCTTTCTCCATTGGGAAAATTGGCCATTTAGCCCTACCCTCTGCTTTCTATCTTTTAACCAGTTCCTGATCCACAGTAGTACACTGCCTCCTATCCCATGACTCTTTAGTTTTGCCAAAAGTCTCTCATGAGGGACCTTGTCAAAGGCTTTCTGAAAGTCCAGATACACAATATCAACCGACTCACCTTTGTCCACCTGTTTATTCACTCCTTCAAAAAAACATAACAGATTAGTAAGACAAGATCTTCCTTGTCTAAAAGCCATGTTGGCTGTCTCCCATTAGGTCATGACTATCTATATGCTGAGTAATTTTATTCTTTATGATGGTTTCTACCATTTTTCCCGGTACTGATGTCAGGCTCACTGGTCTGTAGTTTCCCGGATCACCCCTCGAACCCTTTTTAAAAATTGGTGTTACATTGGCGATCCTCCAATCCTCAGGTATTAGAGATGATTTTAATGATAGTTCACAGATTACTGATAGCAGGTCTGCAATCTCAAATTTCAGTTCTTTCAACACCCTTGGATGTATACCATCCGGCCCAGGTGATTTGCTACTCTTCAGTTTATCTAATAGTTGTAAGACATCTTCCCGATGTATCGATATTTCCTTCAATTCTTCCACACCTTTAAATACCACTTCAGTCGTGGGTAACATCCCTACATCTTCCTCAGTAAAGACCGAAGCAAAGAATTCATTCAGTCTCTCCGCTATCGCCTTGTCGCCTCCTAGTGCTCCTTTAACCCCTTTATCATCTAATGGACCAACTGACTCTTTCACGGGTTTTTTGCTACGAATGTACTTGAAAAGGTCTTTATTTCGCGTTTTTGCTTCCGCAGCAAGCTTCTTCTCAAATTCTCTCTTTGCCTGCCTTATCAATGCCTTGCATTTGACTTGCCAGTGCTTGTGCTGTTTCCAGGTTTCATCATTTGGCTCTTTTTTCCATTTCTTGAAAGATGCTTTTTTGGCAACAACAGCCTCTCTGACCTCAGCTTTAAACCATGCTGGCAATTTTTTGGACTTCCTTCCACTTTTCTTAAAGCGTGGAATACAGCTGGTCTGGGCTTCCAAGATAGTATTTTTCAACAACACCCAAGCTTGATGTACGTCTTTAACCTTTGCAACTGCTCCTTTTAGTTTTTTCTTAACTGTTTTCCTCATTCTATCATAGTCTCCCTTTCGAAAGTTAAAGGGTAGTACTGTGGATTTCCTTACTATCCCTCCTCCACTAATTAAATCAAAGGCGATCATGCTATGATCACTATTGCCAAGTGGCCCCAACACCCTTATCTCTTGCACTACATCTGGTGTTCCACTAAGGACTAGGTCTAATATTGCTTCCCCTCTGGTCGGTTCATGAACCAGCTGCTCCAAGAAGCAGTCATTTATTTCATCTAGGAACTTTATCTCCCTAGCATGTCCTGTTGTGACACTGACCCAGTCGATGCCGGGGTAATTGAAATCACCCATTATTATTACTGCACTGTAACTTTTGCTAGCTTCCTTGATTTCTTTGAGCATTTCATCATCCATTTGTTCATTCTGGCCAGGCGGACGATAGTACACCCCCACTGCCATCGCCTTCCCCTTTTTACATGGAATTTCAATCCATAGAGATTCTACAGCAAATTTTGTTTCTTGCAAAACTTTAATCCTTTCTGACTCAATGCCCTCTCTAACATAGAGCGCAACCCCTCCACCAATTTGATCAGCTCTATCATTTCGATATAGTTTGTACCCAGGTATCACAGTGTCCCACTGGTTGTCCTCCTTCCACCATGTCTCTGATATTCCAATCATATCTAACCTCTCGTTTAGTGCTATATATTCTAACTCTCCCATCTTGTTTTGTAGACTTCTAGCATTTGCATACAAGCATTTTAGAGACTGTATTTTATTCATATTAATTTGGCTATTGGTAGACATGGGTAATTTGGGATCTTTAAGTTCTGTCTGCTCCATACTCGAGGGCATTTGGGCTACTTTACTCTTTTTTGGAACCTCTCTGCTTTTTGTAGTATCCTTCAAGGATACATTCTTCCGAACCATGCGCTCTTGGGCGACTGTCGGCTTTACTCTATTATCTAGTTTAAAAGCTGCTCTATCTCCTTTTTAAAGGTTAATGCCAGCAGCCTGGTTCCATCCCGGTTAAGGTGAAGCCCATCCCTTCGGAAGAGCCCCTCCTTTCCCCAGAATGTTCCCCAGTTCCTAACAAATCCGAACCCCTCATCTCTGCACCATTGTCTCATCCACGCATTGAGACTCCGGAGCTCTGCCTGCCTATTGGGTCCTGCGCGTGGAATGGGAAGCATTTCGGAGAACGCTACCCTGGAAGTTCTGGATTTCAACTTCCTACCTAAAAGCCTAAATTTAGCTTCCAGAACCTCCCTACCACATTTTCCTATGTCATTGGTACCAACATGTACCAAGACAGCAGACTCCTCCCCAGCACTATCTAAGACCTTATCTAGGTGGCGTGTGAGGTCCGCTACCTTCGCACCAGGCAGGCATGTTACCAGGCGATCCTCACGTCCACCAGCCACCCAGCTATCTACATGCCTAATGATCGAATCACCAACTATAACTGCTGTCCTAACCCTTCCCGCATGGGCACTTGGCCCTGGAGAAACCTCCTCGGTGCGAGAGGGGTTTACATCACCTGGAGGACAGGTCCTAGTTACAGGATCACTTCCTGCCACACCAGGGTGATGCTCTCCTGTCACGTGACCTCTCTCCTCCATGGCAACAGGGATGCTGCCAGACTGGAGGTGGGACTTCAGGACTATATCCCTGTAGGTCTCGTCTATGTACCTCTCTGTCTGTCTTATGTTTTCCAAGTCTGCTACTCTAGCCTCTAGAGAACGGACTCGTTCCCTGAGAGCAGAGAGCTCCTTGCACCTAGTGCACACGTAAGACCTCTCACCAGCTGGGAGAAAATCATACATGTGACACTCAATGCAAAAGACTGGAAAGCCCACATCCCGCTGCTGGACTGCTGTCTGCATCTTAGTTTTAAGTTTGTGTTTAGATCTTTAAGTTCTATATGTACTAAAGGGTGCAATGGATATTTATACCACTAAAACTGTACCTAAGAAGTTTAATATACCTTGTTCACCTGAAGCTTAATTAATCTCAGGTCCTTGGTGTATGACTGATTTGGGTAATGAGCTTCACCTGAGAGCACCTCCTGTCTTTTAAGTTGTGCAAGTACCTATAAAGCTGTGATTTTCCCAGGGGAGGGTGGGTGTGGGTAGGGAGGGAGGGATATAACACTTATTAAAAAAGGGCTGCTACACAGTACCTTGTCCTGTGCTGCTGAGGAAAACTATATTCTGATTTGATTTAAAGTATAGCTCTTTGCTGCTACTAGGCTCTAACCTATTATGAAATTTAAACTACAAGCTCTCTGCTGGATTCTAAATTTAACCAGAAAGCTCTCTTCTGTGTTTTAATTTGAAACTAAAAGTACTTTGCTGATGCTAGGCCCTGAGTGACTATGAAATTTAAACTACAGCTGTCTACTGGGTATGAAAGGTAACCAGAAAGTTCTCTTCTGTGTATTTAAATTGAATCTTAAACTGTTGCTACTAGGCCCTGACTGATTTAACAAAAAAAAAAAAAAAATAGTGGGTTCACAGATTAATTAGCTTTAAAAGAAAAAAAAAAAATTCCTTTCAGAAAAATTCCCAGAAGTATATACTCACAATTTCAGATTTCTCTCCAGAAGTAACAGCCCCCCTTTCCAGTCCTTCAAGACTAAATTGGGTTAAGTCGGTAATGGCACGAACGCTTGGTGGTAAGGCGTTCCAGCATTATGGGGCGTAGAATATAAAAGATCTGCTTGCCGTTATCTGGGTGCATTTTGTTATAGCCTTAGGAAGTGTTAGTGTGTTTATAGCCGTCGGTCTTCTGGATCTAGTCGATGGAGTTACATGGATGAGATTTGAGAGTGAGGAGGATGAAAGTCCGTGGATGGCCTTAAAGGTCAGCAGTATGGTCTTGTAAGTGAGCCTACCATGTATGATCTCCGGGAACAGCAGGAATATAGTCTTCACATATGGGTATCGTCGGTACCGATGGAGCCTGCGCGGGGACGCTCCCCAGCATCCAATAGGAAAGCTTTTGGGAGCATCCCACAGTGCCTGCGTGCTGCCTTCCCGCCTTTCCAACTGTCCCTTTCCAGTTGAGTTTATTGTTGAGAGAGAGAGATACAGATACACACAACTCCTAGGGGAGGTGGGCAGGTTGTGAAGACAAAATTCCTGCTGTTCCTGGAGATCACCTGTTACAGGTGAGTAACTACGCTATCTCCAGGAACAAGCAGGAATGTAGTCTTCACATATGGGGACTCCCTAGCTGCAGATGCCAGGGAGATGGCCCCAGGAAGTTGTTAGGCCTTGTGAAAGGGCCATACGTCCCCCCATGGACCTCTGGCATCCTACCACGGACGGTGGGTAGGAGTTGATTAAGTCTGAAAAAGGTGTTGAGCCCGGCAGGAGTCCTTGTCTAAGCAGTAGTGGGCTGTGAAGGTATGTACCGAAGCCCAAGTAGCTGCTCAACAGATGTCGTCGATAGACACAGAGTGAAGATGAGCCATTGAGGCTGCCATGGCTCTCACATTGTGAGCTGTGAAATGGCCTTCAAGAGGAAGGTTCTTACTCTCATAGGCAAAGGATATGCAATGAGCAAACCAGTTAGATAGAGTTCTTTTGGAAACTGGAAGCCCCCAAATGACTAGGATCAAAAGCAACAAAGAGTTGAGAAGATTTTCTATGTTGCTGTGTCCTTTGCAAGAAAAAGGTCAAAGCTCTTTTACAGTCCAAGGTATGAAGGTTCCTTTCTGCACTGGAGGCATGAGGCTTTGGAAAGAATACAGGAAGGTAAACCACTTGGTTTAAATGGAAAGGCGAAACCACCTTTGGCATAAAGTGTGGATGAGTCCTAAGAACTACCTTATCATGGTGGAACCTTGTATAAGGAGTATCAGCCACTAACGCTAGCAATTCACTGATGCGACGTGCTGATGTGATTGCAATGAGGAAGATGACTTTCCAAGAAAGGAGTTTCAAAGATGTTGTGGCTAATGGTTCAAAGGGCCGTTTCATGAGCTGCCCGAGCACCAGATTTAAGTCCCATGCCACTGGTGGTGGCTTAATGGGAGGCTTTGTTAAAAGAAGGCCTCTCATAAATCTCGCTAAGAGAGGATGAGAGGAAATAGGTTGTCCACTTAGAAGCTTGTAAGAAGCTGCAATAGCACTAAGATGGACTCTTACTGAATTTGTCTTGAGACCCGCATTTGACAAATGAAGGAGATACTCCAGTATCGATTCTAGAGGTATCGCAAGAGGGTTAAGACCCTTCTGTGAGCACCATATGGTAAACCTTTTCTACTTAAAGGCATATGAGCGTCTTGTGAAGGGTTTCCTAGAAGCATGAAGGATATCCTTTACCTGTTGGGAAAGGTTAAGATCCTGAAGTTCTAGGCTTTCAGCAACCAGGCCCTGAGATGCAGAGACTGGGGATTCGGATGCCAGAGCATCCCGTCCTCTTGGCAGAGAAGATCTGGAGCGGATCCCAACTCCAGAGGTGGAGCTTGAGATAGATGTAAGAGCAGAGGTACCTCACGCGCCACCTAGATAAGGTCTTAGATAGTGCTGGGGAGGAGTCTGCTGTCTTGGTACATGTCGGTACCAATGACATAGGAAAATGTGGTAGGGAGGTTCTGGAGGCTAAATTTAGGCTTTTAGGTAGGAAGTTGAAATAGCGTAGTTACTCTCCTGTAACAGGTGTTCTCCAGGAGCAGCAGGAATCAGTCCTCACTTATGGGTGACGTCGGCGCCGACGGAGCCCTCGCGGAGCAATTTTCCCCAGCTTTCAAAGAAAGCCTTTGGGAATTGCAGCGCGCATGCGCGGTCCTCTTCCCGCCCAAGGGTGCCATCTTAGCCAGTCAGATGACATAGCTAAAAAAGACAGCATAAAAATTTGCAAAAAAACTAAAGCAGACGATTGCAACTCCAAGGGGAGGAGGGAGGGTTGTGAGGACTGATTCCTGCTGCTCCTGGAGAACACCTGTTACAGGTGAGTAACTACGCTTTCTCCAGGACCAAGCAGGAAGTCAGTCCTCACTTATGGGACTCCCAAGCTTAAGGCTACCGGAGACCCTAAGCACAAAAATGAGCTCCCTCTAGCTCAGCAGCACAGCAGGAAAGAATCTTCGCTGAATTATTACCCACCGGTAGCCCACATCCGGGATGGAGGGTAGGAGTTGCTCAGACCTCAAAGAGATTACGGAGGACTGCCTGTCCAAAAGCACTGTCCCTGCGGGACTCCCTCTCGAGACAGTAATGGACCGCAAAAGTCTGGCTCGAAGACCAAGTAGCGGCCCGGCAGATGTCTGCCAGCGGAACAGAGCGGAGGTAAGCCACTGACGTAGCCTTTGCCCGAACGCAATGAGCCGTGACTCGACCCTCCAAGGAGAGTCCGGCTGCCCCATAAGCCCAAGAGATACAGTCCGCAACCCAGATGGACAGAGTACGCTTGGAGACCGGGAGCCCCAATTTATTGGGGTCAAAAGACACAAAAAGCTGAGCAGCTTTACGGTGCTCCCGCGTACGGTCAAGGTAGAAGTTCAATGCCCTTCTACAGTCCAGGGTATGGAGGACCGTTTCAGCTCGGCTGGAGTGTGGTCTGGGAAAGAAGGTTGGAAGTACCACCTCCTGATTGATGTGAAAAGGGGAGACCACTTTTGGAAGAAATTTTGGATGAGTCCGTAGGACAACCCTATTTTTGTAGAACCGAGTGTAAGGGGGATCAGACACGAGGGCCTGCAATTCACTTACGCGTCTAGCGGAAGTGAGGGCTATCAAGAACAATGTTTTCCAAGAAAGAAAACGGAGAGAACAGGTAGCCATAGGTTCAAAAGGCGGACAGGTGATCCGCTGTAAAACCACATTCAGGTCCCAGTCAGGCGCTGGCGGGCGCAGAGGTGGTTTAAGTAGAAGGAGACCTCGGAGAAACCTCGCTACGAGAGGGTCGCTGGAAAGAGGTCTGCCGTCCACCGGCACATGATGTGCTGAAAGAGCACTGAGGTGAACTTTGACGGAGTTGGACTTAAGTCCCAGATTAGAGAGGTATAGCAAGTACTGCAAGATCACCGACACCGAGCAGGAGAAGGGATCCTGAGACTGTTGGGTACACCAAACGGAAAAGCGACGCCATTTAAGGGCGTAGCATTTGCGGGTAGAAGGTCGCCGAGAGGCTAGGACGACCTCTTCCACCGCTGCCGGTAGGAGAAGGGGAGCAAGGACTACCCTCTCAGCAGCCAGGCAATTAGATTGAGAGATCTGAGGTTGGGGTGTAGCAGAGACCCCTGATCCTGAGTGAGGAGATCCGGTTGGAAACCCCAGAGGGAAGGGAACCTCTACCGCTAATTGCAGCAGGAGTGGAAACCACGGCTGTCTGGGCCAGCGAGGGGCCACCAGGATCATGGAAGCTTTGTCTCGGAGAACCTTGAAAAGAGTTCGGGAGACTAGCGGAATGGGAGGAAAAGCATACAGAAGGCTCTCCGACCATGAGAGTAGAAAAGCGTCTGCCGCTACCCGAAGGGGATGTGGCTGACGAGAGCAGAAGCGAGGAAGTTGCCGGTTGAGAGGACTGGCAAAGAGATCCATCGTGGGGAGGCCCCACTTCAGAAAGAGCTTCTGAACTACCAAGGGATCCAGGCGCCACTCGTGCGGCTGGAGGATCCTGCTGAGTTTGTCCGCCAGGCAATTCTCTTGGCCTGGGAGATAAACTGCCCTGAGGAGAACGCCGTGACTGACGGCCCAAGAGCAGAGCTTCTGTGCTTCCCGGCAGAGAAGGAAGGAGCCCGTGCCCCCCTGCTTGTTGACGTAGAACATGGCAGCTTGATTGTCCGTCTGGACAAGGACGGACTGGTGAGAGGTCAGGTGGGAGAAGGCCTTGAGAGCCAGGCGGATCGCTCTGAGCTCCAGAAAGTTGATCTGCTGAGCAGACTCCCACGTGGTCCAGAGGCCCTGAGTACGTGCCCCTTGGCAATGTGCTCCCCAGCCCAGGAGGGATGCATCTGTTGTCAGCACCCGGGCCGGCTGAGGTGACTGGAAAGGCATGCCGAGTATCAGGTTCGGCCGATGACGCCACCACCGGAGAGAGACGAGATCAGCGGCTCGGAGACGCGCACCAGGTCTGCTAGGCCGCCTGTGGCTTGTTGCCACTGCTGGCGGAGACACCATTGAGCAGGCCGCATATTCAGGCGGGCATTGGGGGTCACATGGACGGTGGAAGCCATATGGCCGAGTAGTCTCAGGAAGCGCCTGGCGGAGACCAGGGGCTGGCTGCGAAAACGGTCGGCTAGGTCCATGAGCCGTTGAGCTCTGTCGAGCGGTAGGAACGCTCGTGCCTGAGGAGTGTGCAGCCTTGCGCCGATGAACTCGAGATCCTGTGAGGGGAGCAAAGTGGACTTTGCGAAGTTTATAACAAAGCCCAAGTACTGCAGAAGAGTCACCGTGTGGCATGTGGCGTTGGTGACCTCCGGAGCGGACGCTGCTCTGATGAGCCAGTCGTCGAGGTACGGAAAGACAGAGGCCGTGAAGCCGGAGATGGGCCGCCACCACCGCGAGACATTTTGTGAAGACTCGCGGTGCGGAGGACAGGCCAAAGGGCAGTACTCTGTACTGGTAATGATTTCCGGCCACCACAAACCTTAGGTACTGGCGGTGGTTTGGGTGGATAAGGATGTGCGTGTAAGCATCCTTTAGATCCAAGGAGCATAGCCAATCTCCCTGCTGGAGGTAGGGCAGAAGGATTCCAAGGGTAAGCATCTTGAACTTCTCCCGCACGAGGAACTTGTTGAGGTTGCGCAAGTCCAGGATGGGTCTGAGGCCTCCTGTCCTTTTTGGTATTAGAAAATACCTGGAATAAAAGCCTTGACCTTTCAGGTGGTGGGGCACCGGTTCCACCGCCCGTTCCTGTAGAAGACCTGCTAACTCCTGAAGGAGTAATTCCCTGTGCAGAGGGGGTCGTGGAGGTTCTCCCGGAAAATAGGAGGGAGGGACCTGGTGGAAGTGGAGAAGATAGCCTTCTCGCACGACTTGAAGCACCCAGGCATCTGAGGTGACGCTGGACCACCTGTGGGCGAAGTGAACCAGCCGGCCTCCGGTGCTGGGAGGAACCAGCGGGGGGGGAGAGGCTATGCTTGAGGAGTCAAAAACCCCCACCCTGCTGAGCAGGGGCTGGTGGTGCAGGCTTGGGGGCTTGCTGCCTACGGGACCCGTTACCCCGTCCCTTGGCCTGCTGGCCCTGTTGGGGAGCTGCAGGGGCCTGATATTGGGGGTATTGTTTGTAGGCAGCCGCCTTCCTCGGGTAAAAGGACTTCTTTCCCGAGCCCTTCTTTTTCTGGGAAGGGGCGGAGGTCTTCCTAGAAAGCCTAGTCCGGGTGAGAG
Organism: Ichthyophis bannanicus; assembly: GCA_033557465.1. NCBI lineage: Eukaryota > Metazoa > Chordata > Amphibia > Gymnophiona > Ichthyophiidae > Ichthyophis > Ichthyophis bannanicus. The sequence goes on from CM066034.1 coordinate 586,315,829, forward strand.
TCTCCGTCTCAATTTGTGCAGCCTTTTCAGCCATGGGCTTGCCAAAGAGGTTTTCGCCTCGGCAGGGGACATCGACCAACTTGTCCTGCACCCAGGGCTCAAGGTCAGACGACTGAAGCCAAGCCTGTCGGCGGGCACCAATGCCGGCTGCGGCCACTCGAGCCGATGCTTCAAAGCCATCATAGGCTGCTCGGGATATGAATTTTGAGCATTCCCGAATGCCAGTGGACAAGGCCAGGAACCTCCGCAAGGGTTCCTCGGACAAACCAGCGGAGAATCCGGCTAGCTCTTTAGCCAGGTCTCGGAGATACATGCCCATGTATAGCTGGTAGGTCTGGACACGACACGCAAGCATAGAGCCCTGGAAACACTTCTTACCAAGGCCATCCAGGTTACGGGCCTCCCTGCCAGGAGGCACCGAGGAGTGCATCTTCTGGCTCTTAAGACGATGCATGGCCGATTCCACTACCATGGAATGGTGTGGTAGCTGTGCTTTTTGGAAGCCAGGGCTCTTGCGGACTCGATAGATGGAATCGACCCGCTTGCTCAGGACCGGCGAGGTGGCCGGACTCTCCCACATGCGGAAGAGTAGTCGTTCCAGCATGGGAGGAACCGGTACAGTAAAGTGTTCCCTGGCGGGAGAGTCATACTGGAGGGCGTCGAGCTCTTCGTCTCGAGGCTCCTCCTCGGGGTCCGCAGGGAAGGCCAAAGCCTTGGCCATATCCCTGACGAAGTCCGAGAACCGGGCATCCTCCGGGGGGGACTGCTTCCGAGGTTCGGACTCAGGTGAGTCCGAGGGGACACACCGAGTCCGAAAAGAATCAGGCGACTCTTCCTCTTCAGACTCCCAGACCGACTCAGACGAGGACTCGGTGGGGTCGGCCCGGGCAGGGCGCGGCGCCTGCCGCCCCGACGCCGAGGGAGTCGGCGTCGGCGACCTCGGTCCCGAACGGGAGGCCGAGGGTGACCTCGACCGAGGATCGACTCGAGTTCGCATCGACTCGAGGATCGGCTCGGTCTCCGGGGTCGACTTAGACGTCGACGTCCCGGCGGTTGGGGCAGCGGCGCCAGCGAAGCCAGCGAGCAGTGCCCGCTGCTGGTCCATGAAGGCAGACAGTCTGCTCTCCAAGGCCGTCAACCTGAGTCCGAGCTCAGGTGACCCAGCAGCCCCCGACTCGGGCCCCGACGGCGTCGGGCCCGACGTCGGCTGTCGCGGAGGCGAGTCCAGGAGGACTACGGGACTTACCCGAGCAGGCAGCTCCGACTCCAGGCGAGGTCGCTTCGTGAGGTGCTCCTTCTCCAAGGACCCGGGACGGCTATCGGGGCTATGCGACCTGGCCCTCGCGGAGCCAGGAGCGTCCACCGACGCCGCCCTCGCGGGTTTCACCTTACGTCGATGGTCCCCGGAGGGAGAACCCCTGTCGAAGGAACTCCGGCGACGGTCCGAGCTGGAACCCCTGGACGCGGAGGCCTCAGACGAGGTTCGGGTACGGCTGGGGTCAGCGAAGATCCTATCCCGCTGATGCCGCCGACTTCTCAACGCTTTGGAGGAGAGTTTGCTGCAGGGCCCACAGATCATTTCTTCATGATCCGGACCCAGGCAGCGGAGGCAATGGTCGTGTGTGTCAGTCAGTGACATATTTCGGTCACACTGACCACACCGCTTGAAACCACTGGCAGCCATCGGGGGAAAAAGGGCCCCGGCGAGGTCAAAGGACCGGGCTGCCAGGGAAAAATCGAAAGCGAAAACTGACTAAGTCAGAAAAACCGAAAAAGAAGAAGAGGACTTGTGACCGGCGTCGCGAGTCCGGGCGGGAAAAAGACCGGCGTCGAACCGAAGGAAAAAAGTAAATTATGAAGAAATATCAACTTTTTCGCGGGGACACGATGGGTACGTCTGTAGGGCTCCGCGGAAAAAAGAAGACTGGCTAAGATGGCACCCTTGGGCGGGAAGAGGACCGCGCATGCGCGCTGCAATTCCCAAAGGCTTTCTTTGAAAGCTGGGGAAAATTGCTCCGCGAGGGCTCCGTCGGCGCCGACGTCACCCATAAGTGAGGACTGACTTCCTGCTTGGTCCTGGAGAACCAGAATTTCCAGGGTAGCATTCTCCAAAATGCTTCCTGTTCCACGCGCAGGACCCAAAAGGCAGGCAGAGCTCCGGAGTTTCAATGCGTGGATGAGACAATGGTGCAGAGATGAGGGTTTTGGATTTGTTAGGAACTGGGGAACATTCTGGGGAAAGGAGGGGCTCTTCCAAAGGGATGGGCTTCACCTTAACCGGGATGGAACCAGGCTGCTGGCATTAACCTTTAAAAAGGAGATAGAGCAGCTTTTAAACTAGATATTAGGGGAAAGCCGACAGTCGCCCAAGAGCGGATGGTTCGGAAGAATGTATCTTTGAAGGATACTACCAAAAGCAGGGAGGTTCCACAAAAGAGTAAAGTAGTCCAAATGCCCTCAAGTATGGAGCAGACAGAGCTTAAAGATCCCAAATTACCCATGTCTAACAGCCAAATTAATATGAATAAAATACATTCTCTAAAATGCTTGTATGCAAATGCTAGAAGTCTAAAAAATAAGATGGGAGAGTTAGAATATATAGAGAGCTAGAATATATAGCACTAAATGAAAGGTTAGATATGATTGGAATATCAGAGACATGGTGGAAGGACGACAACCAGTGGGACACTGTGATACCTGGGTATAAATTATATCGTAATGATAGAGCTGATCAAATTGGTGGAGGGGTTGCTCTCTATGTTAGAGAGGGCATTGAGTCAGAAAAGATTAAAGTTTTGCAGGAAACAAAATCTGCTGTAGAATCTATATGGATTGAAATTCCATGTAAAAGGGGGAAGGCAATGGCAGTGGGGTGTACTATCGAGCGCCTGGCCAGAATGACCAAATGGATGATGAAATGCTCAAAGAAATCAAGGAAGCTAACAAAAGTTACAGCACAGTAATAATAATGGGTGATTTCAACTACCCCGGTATCGACTGGGTCAGTGTCACGTCAGGACATGCTAGGGAGATAAAGTTCCTAGATGAAATAAATGACTGCTTCTTGGAGCAGCTGGTTCATGAACCGACCAGAGGGGAAGCCATACTAGACCTAATCCTTAGTGGAACACCAGATCTAGTGCAAGAGATAAGGTTGTTGGGGCCACTTGGCAATAGTGATCAAAATCCCCAGTACTACCTTTTAACTTTCGAAAGGGAGGCTATGATAAAATGAGGAAAACAGTTAAGAAAAAACTAAAAGGAGCAGTTGCAAAGGTTAAAGACGTACATCAGGCTTGGCTGTTGTTGAAAAATAATATCTTTGAAGCCCAGACCAGCTGTATTCCACGCTTTAAGAAAAGTGGAAGGAAGTCCAAAAAACTGCCAGCATGGTTTAAAGGTGAGGTCAGAGAGGCTGTTGTTGCCAAAAAAGCATCTTTCAGGAAATGGAAAAAAAAGAGCCAAACGACAAAACCTGGAAACAGCACAAGCACTGGCAAGTCAAATGCAAGGCATTGATAAGGCAGGCAAAGGGAGAATTTGAGAAGAAGCTTGCTGCGGAAGCAAAAACGTGAAGTAAAGACCTTTTCAAGTACATTCGTAGCAAAAAACCTGTGAGAGAGTCAGTTGGTCCATTAGATGATAAAGGGGTTAAAGGAACACTAAGAGGCGACAAGGCGATAGCGGAGAGACTGAATGAATTCTTTGATTCAGTCTTTACTGAGGAAGATGTAGGGATGTTACCCATGACTGAAGTGGTATTTAAAGGTGCGGAAGAATTGAAGGAAATATCGATACATCGGGAAGATGTATTACAACTATTAGATAAACTGAAGAGTAGCAAATCACCTGGGCCAGATGGTATACATCCAAGGGTGTTGAAAGAACTGAAATACAAGATTGCAGACCTGCTATTAGTAATCTGTGAACTATCATTAAAATCATCTCTAATACCTGAAGACTGGAGGATCGCCAATGTAACACCAATTTTTAAAAAGGGTTCCAGGGGTGATCCGGGAAAACTACAGACCGGTGAGCCTGACATCAGTACCGGGAAAAATGGTAGAAACCATCATAAAGAATAAAATTACTCAGCATGTAGATAGTAATGACCTAATGGGAGACAGCCAACATGGCTTTAGACAAGGAAGATCTTGTCTTACTAATCTGTTATGTTTTTTTGAAGGAGTGAACAAACAGGTGGACAAAGGTGAGTCAGTTGATATAGTGTATCTGGACTTTCAGAAAGCCTTTCACAAGGTCCCTCATGAGAGACTTTTGGCAAAACTAAAGAGTCATGGGATAAGAGGCAATGTACTATTGTGTATCAGGAACTGGTTAAAAGATAGAAAGCAGAGGGTAGGGCTAAATGGCCAATTTTCCCAATGGAGAAAGGTGAATAGTGGTGTACCCCAGGGATCTGTGCTGGGTCTGCTGCTTTTTGACATATTCATAAATGACCTGGAAAGTGGAATAACGAGGGAGGTTATCAAATTTGCAGATGACACAAAACTATTTAAAGTTGTTAAAACCCAAGAGGATTGTGGAAAATTGCAAGAGGATCTTGATAAATTGGAAGACTGGGCATCCAAATGGCAGGTGAAATTTAATGTGGACAAGTGCAAGGTTATGCACCTAGGGAAGAACAACCCAAACTATGGTTACACGATGCAAGGTTCCACATTAGGAACCACCACCCAGAAAAAAGATTTAGGCGTCATTGTGGATACCATGTTAAAACCCTCGGCCCAGTGTGCAGCGGCGGCCAAGAGAGCAAATAGAATGCTAGGTATGATAAGGAAAGGAATGGAAAATAAAACAAAAGATATTATAATGCCTCTATATCGTTCCATGGTGAGACCGCACCTTGAATATTGTGTGCAATTCTGGTCGCCGTATCTTAAAAAGGATATAGCGATTTTAGAAAAGGTTCAGAGAAGAGCCACCAAAATGGTAAAGGGGATGGAAGGATAAATCCTAAGAAGAAAGGCTAAAAAGGTTAGGGCTCTTTAACCTGGAAAAGAGACGGCTGAGGGGAGATATGATAGAAGTCTATAAATTAACGAACGTAGATCGATTGTTTACCTTATCAGAATATAGAAAGACTAGGGGACATGCAATGAAGCTACAGGGTAAACTATTTAAGACTAATAAAAGAAAATATTTTTTCACTCAACGTGTAATCAAACTCTGGAATTTGTTACCGGAGGATGTAGTAAAGGCTGTTAGTGTAGCTGGGTTTAAAAAAGGTTTGGACAAGTTCCTGGAGGAAAGGTCCATAAACCATTATTAAGAAGGGACCCAGGATATCAATGCTTGAAACAGTACAAGCATTGTGGAACCTGTGTCCCTTGGGGAAACTGCTAGGTACATATGACCTAGATTGGCCACTGTTGGAAACAGAATACTGGGCTTGATGGACCTTGGTCTGACCCAGTATGGCATATCTTATGTTCTTACGTTGCCGTGGCCAACATGGATCATATGACCTCTGCCTCTCTGAAGCTTGAATAGGGTTTTGGGCATGAGGGGAATGGGTGGGAAGACATATAGGAAGTCCTGACCCCAGTGGAGGAGGAAGGCGTCCCTTTCCTGACAACATGGAGCCAGAATTCTGGAACAGAACCGGGGAAGTTTGGCATTCAGCGGACTTGCAAAGAAGTCTATGTCTGGGGTTCCCCAAATCTGAAATATTTGGGCAACCTGTTCTGGGTGGAGAGACCATTCGTGTGGAAGCCGAACTCGACTGAGTTTGTCTGCCCAAGAGGTTTGGATGCCTGGAAGATACACCGCAAGGAGATGAATCTGATGCTATCTGGCGAGGGCCCATAGTCGCAAAGCTTCATTGCACAGTGACAGAGCCTGTTCCGCCCTGCTTGTTCACATAGAACATAGCTACCTAATTGTTCGTTTGAACTAGGACTGTCTTGTAGCTGAGCGGGGCGTGAAATACTCGAAGAGCAAAGAAGATTGCTCTGAGCTCCAGGAGGCTGATGTGAAGACAGGCCTCCTGTGGAGTCCAGGTACCCTGGGTAGAGAGATCGTGCAGGTGGGCTCCCCATCCCACCTGTGATGCATCTGTTAGGTTGGCTTGGGATAGGGGTTGCTGAAAAGGAGACCCCACCAGAAGGTTTCTGGGTGATTGCCACCATTGGAGGGACGAAATAAGATGATTTGAGTTTGTTATTTTGTCCGACAGGCAGCCTGAGGCCTCCGTCCACTGAGTGGATAAAGTCCACTGGGCTGCTCGCATATGGAGGCGAGCATAAGGAACCAAATGCACGGTGGATGCCATGTGGCCTAGCAATTGTAGTATTTCCCAAGCAGTGGGACAAGGTTTGAGCACTGCTTGAGAAGCTAGTTGTACTATGTGAAGACAGCGGGGCTGTGGAAGAAAAGTCCTTGTCTGTCTGGTATCCAGATGAGCTCCTATGAACTCTAAGGACTGAGTGGGAGCAAGATTGGATTTTGGGAGGTTTATGACCAGTCCCAAATACTGAAGGATTCGCATTGTGTGAAACAGAGTAGAGCTGGCTTCTGGCACTGTAGGGGTTCAAATGAGCCAGGCTATCCGACGTGCACCAATGGCAATAGCCGAGGTTCTGCTTATGCACTCAAAACAGTCAAAGGCTGCACGATTTACAAACTTGGAAACATCCTGAGCATGTTTGACTAGAGTAAGATAGTCTTGCCTTTTGTCATCAGGAAGGAGGGGGCTCATAAGATCCAAGTCTCCTGTGACCTCTTTAAGGAACATTCCCATATACAAGATATAGGAACTGATCCTAGCTGAGAGCATGAGTCCTACATTCACGACCTGGAAGATTAGATGCATGTCTCTTTGCACTTTTCATCCTTCTCATGGCTGATTTCACCACCATTGAATGGTGTGGTAATTGAGTTTTTTGAAAGCCAGGACAAGGTGGAACTCGATACATGGTGTCGAGTCTTCGAGAATGAGGAGATGTGGTTAAAGGTGTTTCCCACATCCTTAGCATAAGATCATGTAAAATCTCATGAATAGGCAGAGTAGCTGCCTCTTTGGGAGCCTTAGGGTATTGGAGAATTTCCAATTCCTTTGCCCTAGGCTATTTTTCAGGAGCTACTGTGATGGAAAGGCCTCGGGCCACATCATGGATAAATTCCTGAAAGGACATATCCTCTGGCGGAGACATTCTGCGCTGAGGAGAAGAGGAATCCTCGGGGAGTAGTACTCTTGTATTGGCAGAGTCTTCAGAGTCTTCAGACTCAAGAGGATTCAAAATACCTCCGATCCCGGTGATCGTGCAAAAGTATTGTACCGGTATTGATCGAAGTATCGAAGTATCGGGTTGTTCCGGTACCGATCTGTCGATGCTGGAGACATACATATGACTCAGTATGGGTGGCATACCCGCCGATACTATTGCAGTCGATACCGGTTCCGGTATCAGTTGAGGTGTCTGAAGCGGTTTCAACGGTACCAAAGCCGTGAGAAGAGCCGCTGGACTGCGTTCGATAGCAAGGAATCTCTGGTCTATCAACTCTGCCGATGCTTGGGTGTCGGTACCGGTAGAAGCGGCTGGAACCCCAGAGCATGGCACCAGTAGTTCTGCCGAAGTTGAGGCCTCAAGAACATCCTGGAGCCCCGTTAGTGCTTTGAAAGCCGAAGCCTCCCGCCGGGGCAGTTTTGCCGGTGAAAATTCCTCAAGGGCAACACCAGGGGCATCTCGATACTTAGAAGGAGATCTACCCTTTGAGGACCGGCTAGGTTTATGTTTAGTTACCTGAGATCCATGGGAGGAAGATGAAGCCCTGGAGGACGTCGATGCAACAGATGCCACATCTGAGGGAAAAAGGGTGCTAAGTTTAGCAGCTCGGTTCTGCCGGCCCCTTTTTGACATCATTCCACAGGAGTGGCACTTTGAAATAGAGTGGTCAGGACCTAAACATTTGAGACACCAATGATTGGTGTCGGTGACGGAAATAGTACCGCCACATTTAGAACATTTCTTAAAACCTGAAGTAAAAATGTTTCTAAAGTAAAACACCTCAGAAACTATAATTTATTTATTTTTTTTAAAAGAAAGAAGAAAGAACCGGCGGTACCGGTATGGCGTCGAAGGAAGGCAGACGCGACCACAAAAACAAAGATTAAAGACAAAATTTTTCTGCAGTGACCTGTCGGCTCCACGGAAAATGAAGAACTGGAGAGGAACAGTTGGAAAGGCGGGAAGGCAGCACGCAGGCACTGTGGGATGCTCCCAAAAGCTTTCCTATTGGATGCTGGGGAGCGTTCCCGTGCAGGCTCCGTCGGTACCGACGATACCCATATGTGAAGACAACATTCCTGCTTGTTCCTGGTGATAGATTTTATAAGGTTTATAATAGTGATTTGAAGAGCAAAATAAATGTAAACAAAGATAAAATAATAAATAATAATACATGGTGGAATCAGCAGACTTTTCTACTCAGTTCTGAACCTAACAAAGTGTGATTACAGGGAAAGAGAAAGGGAAAGGGAACTGGATTTAGCTCAAGCCTTTTTTCTCAGAAGTTCAAGGTGAGTTACAATTAGGTATGGTGAGTTACAATTAGATATGGTGAGTATTCTATCTCCAGAGGGCTTACCATCTAAGTTTGTACCTGAAGCAATGGAGGATTAAGTGACTTGCCCAAGATCACAAGGAGTGGCAGTGAGATTTGAACCCTGACTTCTCCGGTTCTCAGCTTACTGCTCTAACTATTAGGCTGCTTAAGTATGAACTATTCTACATCATGTCATACATTGCCAGATGACACTATTTTAGGTATGTACATTCTGCCTTTCTGGATTTTAGCACTCAAGATGAATTAAAATAATTCCACAAAAAAAATATAAAAACAAAATCACATACATTCATAACCCTGGATAGATTTACGTTTCCCAGTAAATTGTATAGTATATTGTGCATGTTCACCTACATCCATGCAAGTCCTTGTGTGTCTTTTTAACAATGCCATCATCACTGCCATCCTGGACTTGTGCTTGGCTCGTTCTGCTCTGCCCCTCATTCATCACATATGCAGGAGTCACTTCTTTGTTCTTTTGCGATGATCCCTCATTTCTATCAGAGTAGAAGAATATATGCAATCAGTCTCATAACTTTCCGAATTTATGACATTAACCCTTTACCCCATCTCCAGATCTATGCTGTCAGTAGTACTCCTCAAGCCCACACAAAAACAACCTCTTAACGCCAAAGAATCTACATAACACACTTGAGCTCACTGGCATCTGTCTGTTGGCAGTTGGTGGGGGTACGCATGCATGCATGCTCCATCAAAAGACTTTGGGGGTCATGGTGCCTACAGCTATCTTCCCCAGAACAAACTGTATGTGCTGGCAGATGTGCCTGTGACTACACCATCATCTGTTATGATTCCAAGAAAGAATGCAACAGTGAGGTTGATGGTCAGGCATCTTTGGAGGCTGCTTGTGGGCAAGGGGACAAGCTCGAGGGTTGGCCAAGGACAGCTAAGTTAAGTAATAAAGCCTTATGCCCAGGCTGGCTGTTATACTTTAGGACAGAAGAAAATCCCCCTATTCCTGAATCATGCCACAGTGCATACGTTGCTCTAAGTTTACCTAAGTCAACCAAAGAAACTTTGGTCTATTATTCTCAATTCTTGGCTCCTCACCTGCATTCAACCTGAATGCCATTTGTTTCCTTTTCCATTTCATTGTCATCACTCTCTTCTTCCGAGTTATTGTCTGCCACTTTTGAGGCTTCACTGAAATCTTTTTGTAGCATATCATCTCCATCTTCCAGGCTACACATCAAACCCTCACCATGGATCCGACATCCCTCCATCATGCCTTCTTCTCTATAGGGCATGCCACAGCCAGAAAACTGCCCCACAGGAAGACAAATGAAACAAGCTATAGTTAAATGTATTGCTACTAGGACACTGGCTACAAATAACATCCATCTGCCCAATCTGATCGCAAAGTTGCTATTATCCTCATCTAGCAGAGTCTTGTTCATTTATTTTAAGTCAAAAAGATTTTTTTACACTGTGCTCCTCCTCCTGAAAGTTTGCAGTGCTTATCAATTGCTTTCTCTCAGCGATCTCTCACTGAAGAGTTTACTTTGACCAGCAGTTTCTTCCTGCTCCTCTAGTCTTCCAGTTCCACCAGAAATGGCCTCTGCTGGGTTATGGCATTACTCACCTGAAATTTCCTCCATTTCATAGATCTCCCCACGCTCATCTATCATAGCAACATAGTAAATGACGGTCCATCCAGTCTGCCTATTCCTCCTGATAATTAAGGCTTCTTTCATTTGTATGTAACAATTTTATAGAAACATAAAATAGAGCCCCTATGTACTCATGGAGCCATGCGTTTTAACTCTTTCAGTTGTAATCATTAACCAGTTCTGATGCACAGATGGCCAAATATATTCCTCTCAACCTATTTGCAGTAACTAGATGGTATACATAATACTCTTCCCTCTCCAAAATTATAACAAAAAATGATAATTGAATTTATATATATTTGGAGCTGTGTGCAATATCTGGTAGGCCAAGCAAAACCTTTGAAATGTATTAACGTTCAGAGACTTAAATAAATTAGTGTGTGATTGCCATTTTAGTCCACAAGAATGCATAGAAATAGCACACAAAAAATAACACAAAAAATATAAAATGATACCTTTTTATGGGACTAACTTAATATATGTCTTGATTAGCTTTCAGAAGTTAACCTCCCCTTTCTTAGATCCCTAATAGAACGGTAAACAGTAGAATCCCACAGGGACCTGTGCTGGGACTGCTGTTTAATATACTCATTAATGATCTGGACTTCAAACATGCTGGCTTTAGTAAAATGGTACAATATCTGAGGGAGAAGCTGGAAAAGTGGGAGCAGATATGAGAAGCGGAAAGTCAGATGGCTAAATTGAAAGGAGCTACAAAAAGGGCACTGGATCTTTATGTTAAAAAGGTAAATAAAAGTAAAAGGAAAGAGAAAACCACTATGACTCAAGCTAGGGGCTGACACAGTAAGAGCTAAAGGGCTAGCGTTCAAAGTATAAGGCATTACAAAAGGAAGAACATAGAAAAGAATATTAGATAAAGCTGAGAGAAACAAAGAGAAATCAGGACGGCAATAGCAAGGGCAAAAAAAAATAAAGATAATAAGCAAGGTGACAAAAGACTTTCTTTAAGTATAATCAAAGAAAGAAAAAAAGGCTAGGGATATAGGAGTGGAGGAGCAGCCTAATGGTTAGAGCACTGGCTTGGGAACCAAGAGAACAGGGTTCGATTCCCACTAGCACTCCTTGTGGCCTTGGGCAAGTCACTTAACCCTCCACTGCTCAGAAAAATCCAAGTTATCAATGTCCCTGTTTAAAGTTACAATGTAAACCGCTTTGATTGAAATGATAAAGCGGTATAAAAGCACTGATAAATATAATTCTAAAACTGAAAGATGCTGAAGAATATGTGGAAAATGATACGGAAAAAGCAGAAATGCTAAACAAATACTCCTGGAGAAGGACTAGCAAGTGTACATATCAAAATGGAGTAGATATGGCACTGTCCATGGAAAGAATGGCTGCCAAAAACTTGCAGAGCTGAAAGTGGACAAAGCAATGGGGCCAGATGGGGAACACATCTCAGGATACTGAGATATAGCCATTAGATGAGCTATTTTATAGATCCCTGAAGATGGGAGAGGTTCCGCATGATTGGAAAAAGTAAAATGTGGTCCTTCACAAAACTGGCAACAAAGAAGTGGGAAACTGTAGACCAATGAGCCTTTTCTTGGTGGTGGAAAAAGTAATGAAGATGCTTCTGAAAGAGAGGATGGTGAGCTTCTTACAGTCAACTGTGCTGCAAGATCCAAAGCAACAGTTGGTGGGCCCGCTGCTTTTTAACATATTCATAAATGACCAGGAAATGGGAATAACGAGTGAGGTGATCAAATTTGCAGATAACACAAAATTATTCAAAGTTGTTAAAACAAAAGAGAACTGTGAATGAAAAGTTGCAAGAGTACCTTGATAAATTGGAAGACTGGATGTTCACATGGCAGATGAAATTTAATGTGGACAAGTGCAAAGTTATGCACTTAGGAAAGAACAACCCAAAATATGGTTACCTATGCAAGGTTCCACATTAGGAACAACTACCCAGGAAAAAGATTTAGGCATCATCGTGGATAACATGTTGAAACCCTCCACCCAATGTGCAGCAGCGGCCAAGAAAGCAAATAGAATGTTAGGAATCATAACGAAAGGAACAGAGAATAAAACAAAGGATATTATAATGCCTCTGTATTGTTCTATGATGTGATCGCACTTGAATAGTGTGTGCAATTCTGGTTGCCGTATCTTAAAAAGGATATAGTATTATTAGAAAAGGTACATAAGAACATAAGATATGCCATACTGGGTCAGACCAAGGTCCATCAAGCCCAGTATTCTGTTTCCAACAGTGGCCAATCTAGGTCATATGTACCTAGCAGTTTCCCCAAGGGACATAGGTTCCACAATGCTTGTATTGGTTCAAGCATTGATATCCTGGGTCCCTTCTTAATAATGGTTTATGGACCTTTCCTCCAGGAACTTGTCCAAACCTTTTTTAAACCCAGCTACACTAACAGCCTTTACTACATCCTCCGGTAACAAATTCCAGAGTTTGATTACACGTTGAGTGAAAAAATATTTTCTTTTATTAGTCTTAAATAGTTTACCCTGAAGCTTCATTGCATGTCCCCTAGTCGTTCTATATTCTGATAAGGTAAACAATCGATCTACGTTTACCCGTTCCACTCTGTTCATTAATTTATAGACTTCTATCATATCTCCCCTCAGCCGTCTCTTTTCCAGGTAAAAGAGCCCTAACCTTTTTAGCCTTTCTTCATAGGAGTATCCTTCCATCCCCTTTACCATTTTGGTGGCTCTTCTCTGAACCTTTTCTAAAATCGCTATATCCTTTTTAAGATACGGCGACCAGAATTGCACACAATATTCAAGGTGCGGTCTCACCATGGAACGATATAGAGGCATTATAATATCTTTTGTTTTATTTTCCATTCCTTTCCTTATCATACCTAGCATTCTATTTGCTCTCTTGGCCGCTGCTGCACACTGGGCCAAGGGTTTTAACATGGTATCCACAATGACGCCTAAATCTTTTTCCTGGGTGGTAGTTCCTAATGTGGAACCTTGCATCCTGTAACCATAGTTTGGGTTGTTCTTCCCTAGGTGCATAACCTTGCACTTGTCCACATTAAATTTCATATGCCATTTTGATGCCCAGTCTTCCAATTTATCAAGATCCTCTTGCAATTTTCCACAATTCTCTTGGGTTTTAACAACTTTAAATAGTTTTGTCTCATCTGCAAATTTGATAACCTCACTCGTTATTCCACTTTCCAGGTCATTTATGAATATGTCAAAAAGCAGCGGACCCAGCACAGATCCCTGGGGTACACCACTATTCACCTTTCTCCATTGGAAAAATTGGCCATTTAGCCCTACTCTCTGCTTTCTATCTTTTAACCAGTTCCTGATCCACAATAGTACACTGCCTCCTATCCCATGACTCTTTAGTTTTGCCAAAGGTCTCTCATGAGGGACCTTGTCAAAGGCTTTCTGAAAGTCCAGATACACAATATCAACCGACTCACCTTTGTCCACCTGATTATTCACTCTTTCAAAAAAACATAACAGATTAGTAAGACAAGATCTTCCTTGTCTAAAGCCATGTTGGCTGTCTCCCATTAGGTCATTACTATCTACATGCTGAGTAATTTTATTCTTTATGATGGTTTCTACCATTTTTCCCGGTACTGATGTCAGGCTCACCGGTCTGTAGTTTCCCGGATCACCCCTGGAAGCCTTTTTAAAAATTGGTGTTACATTGGCGATCCTCCAATCTTCAGGTATTAGAGATGATTTTAATGATAGTTCACAGATTACTAATAGCAGGTCTGCAATCTCATATTTCAGTTCTTTCAACACCCTTGGATGTATACCATCCGGCCCAGGTGATTTGCTACTCTTCAGTTTATCTAATAGTTGTAATACATCTTCCCAATGTATCGATATTTCCTTCAATTCTTCCGCACCTTTAAATACCACTTCAGTCATGGGTAACATCCCTACATCTTCCTCAGTAAAGACCGAAGCAAAGAATTCATTCAGTCTCTCCGCAATCGCCTTGTCGCCTCTTAGTGCTCCTTTAACCCCTTTATCATCGAATGGACCAACTGACTCTCACAGGTTTTTTGCTACGAATGTACTTGAAAAAGTCTTTACTTCGCGTTTTTGCTTCCGCAGCAAGCTTCTTCTCAAATTCTCCCTTTGCCTGCCTTATCAATGCCTTGCATTTGACTTGCCAGTGCTTGTGCTGTTTCCAGGTTTCGTCGTTTGGCTCTTTTTTCCATTTCCTGAAAGATGCTTTTTTGGCAACAACAGCCTCTCTGACCTCACCTTTAAACCATGCTGGCAGTTTTTTGGCTTCCTTCCACTTTTCTTAAAGCATGGAATACAGCTGGTCTGGGCTTCCAAGATAGTATTTTTCAACAACAGCCAAGCCTGATGTACGTCTTTAACCTTTGCAACTGCTCCTTTTAGTTTTTTCTTAACTGTTTTCCTCATTTTATCATAGCCTCCCTTTCGAAAGTTAAAAGGTAGTACTGTGGATTTCCTTACTATCCCTCCTCCACTAATTAAATCAAAGGCGATCATGCTATGATCACTATTGTCAAGTGGCCCCAACAACCTTATCTCTTGCACTAGATATGGTGTTCCACTAAGGACTAGGTCTAATATGGACAGAGAAGAGCCACCAAAATGGTAAAGAAGATGGAAGGATACCCCTATGAGAAAAGACTTAAAAGGTTAGGGCTGTTCAATTTGGAAAAGAGATGGCTGAGGGAGATATGATAGAGGTCTATGTAAGTCCAGTGTAGGTCTGTCTGCACTGCATAAATTTGTTACCTGTAAACCACACCGATTCTAAAGATCGTGGTATAAAAGAGACATTACATAAATTCATTAATTAATAAATTAATGAATAGAGTGGAATGGGAAAATGTAGATTGACTGTTTATGTCATCAAAAAGTAGAAAGACTAGGGGACACGCAATGAAGCTACAACGTAACCCATTTAAGACTAATACGAGAAAATAGGTTTTCACTCAATGCGTAATCAAACTCTGGAATTAGTTACCGGAAGATGTAGTCAAAGCTGTTAGTGTAGCTGGATTTTAAAAAGGTTTGGGACAAGTTCCTGGAGGAAAAGTCCATAAATCCTTATTAGAGAGAATTTGGGAAATCCACCACTTGCCCCAGCAATGTGGAACCTGTGTGCCTTTCTGGGAACCTCCTAGGTACTTATGACCTATATTGGGCACTGTTGGAAACAGGATACTGGGCTTGATGGACCCTGGTCTGACCCAGCATGGCATAACTTATGTTCTTAGTTTTAATTTTACTAGAGGCAGACTGTCCCATACAAATATAATTGATTTCCTAGATAACTAGAGAACTAGACAGAGGGCATGCATTGGATGTGGCATACTTGGATTTAAAAAAAGCCTTTCATATGGTTCCTCAAAGGAGGCTTATAAATAAACTCAATGGCCCGGGGGCAGGTCCCAGGGTAGTCAACTGGATTAAAATTGATAGACTGACAAATAACAGAGGGAGGTCATAAAGGGTAAGTAGTGAAGTGCCTCAGGGGTTGGTCCTGGGGTCAATTCTGTTCAATATCTTTGTGATGATATTGCTGAAGGTTTGGAAGGGAAAATTTGTCTTTTTGCAGATGACACAAAGAACTGCAACAGATTCGGCACACTACAGAAAGTGGATAAAATGAGAAGATATCTACAAAAATTAGAAGGTTGGTCTAATACTTGGCAGTTAATCTTTTATGTGAAGAAGTGCAGAGTAATGCATTTGGGGTGCAGAAGCCCAAGGGATCTGTATTCAATAGGAGGGGAGAGGCCAATGTGCACAGATCAGAAGAAAGACCTCGGGGAGAGAGTCTGAAGATCTCAAGGTACTGAAGCCACGTGTCAAGGCAGTGGCTAAGGCCAGAAGGATGTTAGGCGGCATAGACAGATGCATAATCAGCAGGAAGGAGCAGGTAAGAATACCACTGTACAGAATGCTGAAAGGGACTCATTTAAGAGTTCTGTGTTTGGTTTTGGAAGCCGCATCTTGCTAAGGATAAAAAGAGGCTAGAAGAGTCTCAGACATAGTTTACTTGCTTTGTTTGAGGAGTCAAAGAGTCAGGAACTCAGATTAGGGGCAGTGGGGACTTTTCCTCCTTCCCCTCTAATTGGCATTGATTAGATTTCTGTTCCCTCAATCCCCTAATGATATTCGCTCTCTTTCACACAGACATAATATCACTCTCATCCCCCCACAACTGCCATCACCTCAACCCTCCCACCTCTGCAGTTGTAGCTGCAGAAGTATGTTAATTAAGAAATGCAAAAGGTTTAAAAATATGTAATCTATTTTTATCGTCTTCGTTTGTTTCTTTTTAAAATTTATTTATATCTATTTTAATTTCTCTAGCATTTTTTAATTCATGTTTCCTTTTTCCATATCTTCTCTGCCCTCTGATTTCTATGTTTTCTACTTCTGTTTTATTCTCATTTTTTTCTATATTTTTTTCATCCTGTTATAGGTTCCATTTCTTGTTTTCCCTTCTTATTTTTTTTTTAAATTTATTCTACTTATACTCTTCCATTCTCTCTCCCTTTCTCTCTTGCTCTGACACACTCCTTGCTCCCCTCCTCCCCACACACTTACCCATCTTCAACTCTCCATAATTCCTTCCTCTTTACCTCTTTCCCCATGCTTCTATATCTTCCACACCCTTTTCCCTTCTTCCTCTCTACACTTCTGCTTCATCTCAGCTCCCTAACTCCTCTCAACTCTTCTTCCCCTCTTTCTGTCTCTCCTCTTGCCTTTTCCCATCTCTTCCCTCCACCTTTCTCTTCCCCTCATCACACCATGCCCTTATCTTTCTCCTTCCTCCCCCTTTTTCCCATCTCTCACATCCCCCTCTTAAGCATTCTCCCTCCTTTTCCTCTTCTCTAAGCTTTCCTCCTTCCCCCTCCCTCCATTCACTCATGCTGTCTCTCCTATCCCTTCTGGCACACACTCTCTCTTTCCCTCCAGTCCCTTTCTTATGTCTTACCACTGTCCAGCCTACCATTCTTTTTTTAATCTCCCCTATTTCTATCCTGTCTCATCTTGTTCAAAAGTCTGCTTACTTTATCACTCTCCTTCTCCATAGCCCTCTGCTTCTTTTTCTCCTTCCCCAGAATTCCATGCCCCTGGCCTTCCCCAACATCCATTCATCTGCCTCTTCACCCATATCCCCTCCTCCTGTTCACCAACATCCACCTCTTTCTTCAACATTCATTTATCTCTTTCTTCAACATTCATTTACCCTGTCTTTCCTCCTCCTTACCCCATCATCCATTCCTCCCCGTCTCTATCTCAAAATTTCCCTGCATATGCCCTTGCTTCTTCTCCCCCCTCCACCAGTGTCTACCCTCCTGCATGCCCCCTCACCTCCATCATTAGTAAGTATCAGCTCCCTTTTCCCAACATTAGCATCTGCCAAGGCTGGTCCACAGCCTTCTTTTCAGACCCAGCCTCCTCCTCTTGGCCCCACCCTCTGCATCAAACCTCCTAAGCCAGCCTGTGTCAGCCCTTTCTCCAAGCCCCAACACCAGTCCCATAGCCTCCTTCTCCCACCCCAGTTGTCTGCCCTGTTCTCCCATCCCCAGCCCCCATATCAGCCACTAGCCCCTTTCTCTCAGCCTCAGACTCCTTTTCTAGTCCTATTCCCAGCATCCTGTCTCCTACCCCACCCCTAGCACTTTCTACCATCTCCCCCCACACACAAATCCCTAGCATTTTCTAGCACTAGTCCTCTTTTCACCTACCCTCAGCCGATGAATGCTTTCAATGACATAAGCTTGCTCCTTCCCTCCTCGCTACTTTGTCTGCTTCAAAAGGGTTGCTTCCAGGCCAGCGCGAGCATTTGAAATGCAAGTCAGGCACTTCCTGTATCTCACAAGATACAGGAAGTGCCTTCGCTCATTTTCCAAATGTGCCCAAGCTGGCCTGGAAGCAGCCTGGTTGAAGCAGACAAAGTGGCAGGGTAAAGAAGCAAGTTCCCATTGCTTTAAAAGATTAAAAATGTAGTTGAGCCAGGTGTCCATGTAGCCCACTGCTCCCCAGTACAGCTGTTTTGGTGGCATAGCAGCTCTTCAGCTGCAACAGTGCACTCAGAACATGCAGTGCATAGCTGGCATGAAATGGGGCCCTGCAATAATTTGCGAAAATAACCTGTGTGACAGGTACAATTCCCAAATAAAACACATCATGTGGTGCTATTGTAATCATGCTGCTTTTAGATGGGTTCTCTTGGCTAGATGGCGGGGCCCTTGACTGCATAACATGCCACACAGTGCTGAAGAAATAGTTGTGCTTGTGCAGAAGGGGTCCCATGACTAAACCCTGGTATGATTGGGCAGTTGGAATGAAAATCTTGCTGGTCCTATGACGGACTAGGAACTTAATCAAATGTTTGAGACTTGTTGAAAACTAAAGGCATGGGAAAGTAATCTGCAATGCACTGTAGGCTCTGCCCTAACAACCCCAATGGGCAGAATGGATGGATCATGTCAGTTGTTATCTGTCATCACATATTAGGCTATTATGATGAAATTTTCAGATGATATGAAAATATTTAAAATAATTTAAAACACAAGCAGATAGCGAGTAGCTTCAGTAGGACTTTGCCAAACTGGAGAAGTGGGTGCTGAAATGGAAGGTGAAATTTAATGTGGACAAATGCAAAGAGATGCACATAGGGAAAAATAATGCCTCTGAATCACACCATGGTGCCATCATGTTTGGAATATTGTGTGCAGTTTTGATTGCCCCATCTCAAAAAACATTTTAAAGAACGGGTGACAAAAACGATAAAGGGGATGAAACAACTCTACTTAATAGCATCCAGCTCCCTGAGTCAGTACTTAGTGGAAACACCTTTGGCAACAGATAAAATGATGAGTTTTTACACACCCAGATTTATCTGTCTTAGTCTAAATTGTTTTGTAAAGAATGATCATATTGACTCAGGGAGCTGGAGACGTATCCAGTTGTTGCATTCAGCTGTGTTTTTCGGTTATATGCTTGTTCTCAAGTAAAACAGTTTTTGTCTGAAAGGTATGGAATATGTATCATTTGAATGTATGTGTCCAACATACCTCCCAGGGATAAAGAAAGAGTATTCTATGAAGAACTGCTATTAGATCTACTGCCTTCTTGACTTTATCTCCAAAAAGATTCTCCAGTACATGGCACGTCTGTGAGCTTATACTGCATGTTTTCCCTGCAGCCCTCATGGACAGCCTTGTTGGGTTTTACCATTTTCTTAATAAATTCAATTTCAAAGCCTCTTTTGTCCTGTTTGTTCAGAGCAGGGGCTGCCTTTCAGGTGTATTTCTACAAAGCTGCATAGTCTAGTAGAGCTACACAAATGATAAATGATAGTAGTAGGCTCATAGTCACATGAACATGAAGGCTACAGTAGTAATTGCAGAGCTTCTAGATGCTGTTCCCAAAGCATCAGAATCTGGATGGACCAAATGCCTTCCACACTTCTCTCTTTGACTTACAAATTTCTCCTGTTTCTCTGGAGAGAAGTGAACTTCTGTGCCCCTTCCAGAATGGAATAGATAAACTTGAACCAAATAGGACATTATAGAGCACTGAAGCACAGAATTCTGCCAGTCGTTTTTTCCCCCATAAAGATCCAAGGTCTTTGACTAAAGGCCTGGGGTACAAAGACTGATCCTTAGATTTCTTAGCCTTTTTCAGGACAGATTCAAGAACCATGGATTGTTGTGGCAATTGGATTTTGCTGAATCCTGGAGCATCCTGGATATGGCACTGGGTGTGCATCTTCTTCCTAACCAGATGTACCAAGAGAGAGGACAACCATGCTTACTTTTGTGTATCCTGAAGAAGATGGCGAATGGACACTATAACCAGTGCTGGGACTAAGGAGGGAGAAAACAGAGTAGCTACCCCAGGTGCCACTTTGCAAAGAGTGTCAGCTACTGCACCCCAGCTTTGATGCAGGTAGCCCATGGAACCAAAATTGAAAAGACAGCTACTTACCCACCTCCCAATAAACCCCTACAGAGCCTGAAGTACTGCAATTCCTGAAATCTCTGTTCCCTCTTTATTTCTGGCCAGCAGTGTGGCGGTGAGAGGGGTGAACAGTGAAGCTATATTCTGAGACACTAAGGAGATAATTTTATAAGGAGTCATATAAAGATACATGCCATTTACACATACAAGCCACCTATTTTCAAGGACTTACATGTATACTTTAGGTAGTCTCTATTCTGTACTCACGTGTATAAGATCAATTGCACAAACTTTCGGCATAGACATACATAGAAGTAGAGTTTGGACAGAGCAAAAATTTACGTATGTAAGTTATAAAATACATACGTACTTCACTTTATAAAACAGACCTCAAGGATGCGTGTACTAACAAACTCCGAGGACTGTGTGCTGCGTGCGGATGGAGCTGCAGTGAGCTTGTGGTCCTGCACAGCCAACGTGAGGTGACTGAGGAGGACTTGAGGCCAACGTTAGTCTGAAGGTAGACACGATGCCAAGAGGAGGGGGAAAGACCAGAAGGGATTATGCATTCTGTTTTATGCTACTGGATTTGAGGAAGGGAAAAGGCCAAGGATATAGCATAAACTGGATGGGGGAAAGGGAAACAGAAATGGAGAAAGAGAAAGAGAGCAAGATACCACAGAGATACCAGGAAAGGAATATCCGAAGAGGTAGAGGAAGGAAAAGAGAGGCATCCTTAAGAACTCTTTGGGCCTGTTATGGAGTCACCTGGCATAGACACCAGACTCTGGGTTTATGAAGAGTACCCAGAATATCCAGGTCCTATAAAAAAATAATTATTAATTGTCTTCCCTCTTTGCCTACTTCCATCTTTCATCAATGTAGGCTGAGAACCAGTTGAGCACTTGGGTTGAGGCCAAGGCAGAAACTAGGAAGCTCCCCTCTCATTGCTACTTCCCTGCCTCCCTCCTCTGATTTGCTCTGGTTGGCTGAATGTACTAATCAGCAGCAGGAGGCATGGAAGTGCTCTGTCATCTCCCACACGGATGGGGGAGGGAAGAAAAGGAGGTAGGAGAAGAGAGAGCAGAAAGAGAGTGTGTATATGAGGTTGGCAGGAGGGGGAGCAAGAGAAAAAGAATGAGTGTGTGTATGAGTGGGGGAGCAAGAGTGGAGGAGCAAGAGTAAGGATGGGAACAGAGGTGCAAGTAAGGGGAATGAGCAAGAGGGGACAGTGAGAGTATAGAAAAACAGCTGCTATGAGAGAGGAGAACATGAGTGTATGCAGTGAGTGATATTGGAGTGGTGATCAAAGTGTGATGGGGAGAGGAAAAATTGGAAAAGAAAGATCTAAGCTGGGAAAGGAAGAAAGAGTGGAAAGAGAAATGGGGACAGTGAAGGGACAGCATGGGGAAGAAAGTGTTCAATAATGGAGGGAGCAACAGTGAGGGGTGACAAAAACAAGGGGGCAACATGGGAAAAGGGGACTACGGATGGCAGGTGATAGAAAAGGGGAGGACCATGGATTGGAGGGGGGGGGGGCAGAGAAAGGAATCAAGGATCATAACGTTAGAGTAAGAGGATGATGTATTATAATGGGCTCACTGTGTAATATGGATTGTATGATAAACCACGTTGTCCACAACTAAAGAGTTAAAATTTTAAAAAAGGGGGAGGAATGCAAATTCCAATCTTCTCCTATGGTGCAGAAAAAGCTAGTTCTAACTCCAGTTGTTACCTACTCTTGCTGCCTTGCTGGACAGACTAGATGGACCATACTGGTCTTTATCTGCCGTCATATACTATGTTACTATGGGGTTATAAGGCTTAAGGTTTGCCTAGGGTGCCAACACCTTGAACTGACTCAGTGGCTGGCCCTGCCTGTTTGTCACCTATAGACGAGAAGGGTCTGGATGATAGAAACATAGAAATATGATGACAGAAAAAGACCACATGGCCTATTTAGTCCGTCCTTCCATATCAACAACTACAACAGTCCCCTTTTTTCCTTTATAGATCCTCTGTGTTTGTCCCATGCTTTTTTGAATTCAGATACTGTCCTCATCTCTACCACCTCCACTGGGAGACACTTCCACGGATCCACCACTCTTTCCATAAAGAAATATTTCCGTAAATCACTCCTGAATCTATCCCCCTTCACCCTAATCCCATGTCCCCTCGTAGCAGAACTTGCTTTCAATTGAAAGAGGATCTCCTCCTGTACATTTATGCCACAGAGTTATTTAAACATCTCAATCATATCACCTCTATCCCGCCTTTCCTCTAAGGTGTACATATTAAGATCCTTAAGTCTGTCCTCATATGCTTTATAATGAAGACCACTAACTATTTTAGTAGCCACCCTCAGTACTGACTCCATCCTGTTTATATCCTTTCGAAGGTGCGGTCTCCAGAATTGCACACTATACTTCATATGAGGTCGCACCAAAGGCTAAATACAGAGGCACTATCACCTCCTTTTTTCTACTAGCCATTCCTCTCCGTATGCACCCAAGCATCCTTCTAGCTTTTGCCATCGCCTTTTCTACCTGTTTAGCTACTTTAAGATCATCAGACACAACCACGCCCAGGTCCCGCTCTACTTTAGTGGACAAAAGTACTTCACCCCCTATACTATATTGCTCCCTTGGATTGCTGCAGCCCAAATGCATGACCTTACATTTTTTAACATTAAATCCCAGCTGCCAAATTCTAGACCATTCTTCAAGCTCAGCTAGATCCCTCCTCATGTTATCTACACTTTCCTGGATGTCTACTCTATTGTAGATTCTGGTATCATCCGCAAAGAGGCAAACCTTACCCGACAGCCCTTCCGCTATATCACTAACAAAGATGTTAAAAAGAATTGGACCAAGGACAGATCCCTGGGGCACACCACTGATAACATCCTTCTCCTCAGAGTGAGCTCCATTTACCTGCACTCTTTGTCACTTCCCACCCAACCAATTCTAACCCAAGCAATAACTTTAGGGTCCATCCCTAGGGTGCTCAGTTTGTTTAAAAGTCGCCTGTGAGGAACAGTGTCAAAGGCTTTACTGAAATCTAAATACACCACACATCTAGGGCTCTCTCTCGGTCCAACTCCCTGGTCACCCAGGACTGATGGATATTCTCCTTTGAAACCAGAATGGTCAGAGCTATAAACAGCACCTCAGGATTCCTCAGACTCAAACTTGAGTTAAGTCTGGGAAAGCACCAACTCTACAGGTATAGCGGTGATATACAGCTACTTGGAATTGAAATGCACTTTTGACTTAGATGTGCAGAGACCTAGTCTTTTACTTACTCTCCTGCTTAATTTGTAGCAAGGCTATGCATTTTAAGGTTACAGGGGCCTTTACATACTGGAGCCGATTCATAGAAGATTTCAGTTTGAACTTTTCAGTAGCCAATGTTCTGTTACAAGCCTGTTTCACAGGGTGTGGTTAATTGAATTCAATTCTGCATCTTGACCAAGTTGACTGATCTAGTTATGCTGAACACAGCACAGAGGACTACACAAAGCTAAGCTTTCAGATTTTACAAGTGCCCGTTTTTATCTTAATATAAATTTCAGCTTGGGCTATAGGTTTAGGATTATTCAGACTGCCTACATTCCTTGCATAACCTTTAAATCAGATATCTGAGTGTGCCCTCAGTTCATATAAGGTCTACTGGCCAGGGACACAAGTTCCCACCCACCCTACCCCTCACCCCTCCCACCCCACGGTTGTATTGCCTATATAGTCGTCATATAAATTGACATCTGTCCTTCAATTAGGTTTTACACCCACCTTTATTTCCTTTTCTCTTTCTCCTAGGACCACTTTAACACAGTCTTATTCAGCATGTCGTGTATTCAGTGCAATAAATGTGGTGTTTTCATTCTCAGAAGAATCATTTGGAACCTAAGAGTTTGCCCTATATGCCTCAAGTTAGCTGCTATGCATAAAGAACTGACTCTACTAAAGGAACAATAAGCTGCACTTAAACACACCTTCTCAAGGGCACAAACTGTACAAAATCCACCACCGCTTCCACAAAGAATCAAACAGCCCAGGAACAAATGGATTACAGTGGGCTCTGGTAGATTGCGACCTGTAAGACAGAGACACCCTCTACATCAAGAGATATCCCTGCATAATGCCTTCTCTGCCTTGGATAATGAGGGTGCCCAATCTGTGGAAACTGAAGTGCCCTTAAATGAAAGACTTAATGCCATATCTACTGATAATGTTCCAAATATGAAGAAAAAAAATCACAAATCAGGAAACTACTACTACTTCGAGATTCCATCATCAGAGGCACCATCAAGAAGTGTAAACACACACCTGGATTTTCTGCCTGTTATTCCTTGGAGGTGCAGTGAAAACTGCCTTGTCTAACACAGCTAGTCAGGTATATCACAAACATATGCAGACATTAAAGTGTTTTAAACAGCCCACTTTAACAAAATATCATGTGAAAATCTTTCCGAATGCTTTCCTGATCTTCATTGCCTAGTCATGACCACTACATTTGTCTAGTAGCTTATAAAGTGTAATCATTATTCATAGTATTTTTGGCACAGCTGTCTCTTTCTGCTCCTTTTTCAGGCTTTCAGCTCAAAAGAAATCAGCTATAGCACCATAAGCCTTCATTACCTACCTAATTGTGTGTGTGTGTTGGGGGGGGGGTTACCATTTTTAACCCTTGTTCTACTTTCAGCTAGCTCAGCTGTCACTGTGACAATCCTTGGCCAGGGCCACAGACTGCAGCTGTATAACCCGAGTATGGCCACCAGGTGTTGTCATCCCTTCACTCTGCAGATGGTGACTATGCTGCATGTTCAGCATCGCAAGAGGCAGAAGCTGGGCTTGGCTCTCAAACTCAGGCCTAATGCAAATATATATTTTTCTTAAGAATGAACAAAATAACCTGTCTTCCATGGATTCTTCCAGTTCTTCCATGACATAAAGATTCGAATGGTAAAATGCCACGTTTGTGTGGGCAAGCAGTGTGAGTGCTGTCTAAGGGGGCTGTGCGAGGCCGCTGGCCCACTTCCACCAGGTGAACATTTTCCAGCAAAGCAGAGAGGCTCAGGTTTCCACACTCCAGACGATTCTGCAGTTCTGTGATTCTGTCCTGCTGATCCTGCAGCTTGTCATTCTGTAAAAGAAAAAGGCAGGCACACCATGAATTAAGTCATTTGGTTTCAGGGCCATTAATGTTTTGACTCTTCCTTGCTTCAACTGGACAGACTACATTATTCATGTGGAATACACTAGAAGAGCATGAGTCATAAAAGGGGTCATTTACTAACAGTGTTAGTGTGTGCAATCTGCCACACGGTTCATAAGAATAAAATGGATCCTGCAGTAAATAATGCACAATTACCATTAGTAAATGGCTTTCAATAGGGGCAAATTTTCAAAGTGATTTCTTCATATAAATAGGTATTTGCCTATGGAGAACAACCCCTTTTAAAAACTGCCCTCTGTGGGTGAAACAGTCATGCTGGGGACGGGCTAGCTAAAGTACATATTGGAATTTTAAATGAAAATCTTGGGACACATTCTTTTATCTACACACTTTGCACCTGCAACACACACAGGGAAAGATCACCGCAGCACCAGTGAGCCAATGCATTTTTGAAGAGAAACGCTACAGTGAGTTTCCTTTAAAAAATTGGCTTATAGACCATGGGTTCTGTAACCTCCCCACAGAGCTTAAAAACTATTCTCTTAATAAGAGCTGCCATATTAGGTCACACCAAAGGTCCATCAAGTGTAGTTACTTGCCTGTAACAGGTGATCTCCGGGAACAGCACAAATCAGTCTTCACATATGGGTGACATCGGCACTGATGGAGCCTGTGCGGAAACGCTCCCCAGCGCCCAATAGAAAAGCCTTTGGGAGTACTCCACTGTGCCCGCTTGCCTGCCTTCTCACCTTACCAACTCATTTCCTCAGCTGAGTTTGTAGCTGAGAGGAAGAGAAAAAATATAAACAAACCCTACAACTCTTAGGGGAGGAGGGCGGGTTGTGAAGACTGATTCCTGCTGTTCCCAGAGATCACCTGTTACAGGTGAGTAACTACGCTATCTCCAGGAACAAGCAGGAATGTAGTCTTCACATATGGGATTCACTAGCTCCCAGGTACCAGACTGGTATGAGGGGGAAAGCAGTGGTCCCTGAGGTCAGAGAATCTGGAAGAGTTGCGGGCCATTGGACTCTATTCCAGAAGGAGATACTCCCCCAATGTAGTCTTCTCTCTTGCAGAAGTCCAGGACAGAGGGTAGGCGTTGAATTTAAGTCCCAAAGAGGTGCTGAAGTACAGCTTGGCCAAAGACAGCATCCCGAAGAGAGTCTCTGTCCAGACAATAGCATGCAGCAAAAGTATGAATGGAGAATCAGATAGCTGCCCGACAGATCTCCTCAATGGATACTGAACGGAGATTGGCTACAGAGGTTGCCATAGCCCATACATTATGAGCAGTGACATGACCCACCAAAGAGATTCCTGCCTGTGCATAAGCAAAAGAAATGCAATCTGCTATCCATCTGGATGGAGTATGTTTCGTCACCGCTAGGCCGAGGTGACTAGGATCAAAGGAGATGAATAATTGAGAGGATCTTCTATGACCCTTTGTTCTATTCAAATAGTGAGCCAGCGCTCGCTTGCAATCTAAGGTATATAGCGTGCTGCTTCAGTTGAAGACACACGTGGTCTCGGGAAGAAAATCAGTTAGGATGACCGACTGGAAGGAGGAGACTATCTTTGAAAGGAAATGTGAATAGGTCCGCAGAACCACCTTGTCATGGAGGAACCTGGAATAGGGTGGGGATCCACCACTAGAGCCTGCAGTTCACTGATGTGGCGAGCTGAGGTGAGGGCTATGAGGAAGATTATCTTCCAGGATAGAAACTTCACTGAAGTGGTGGCTAAAGGCTCGAAAACAGGCTTTAGAAGTTGCCGAGAACCACACTGAGATCTAAGGCCATCAGAGGCAGCTTAATGGGTGGCCTGGACAGCAGCAGACCCTGCATGAAGCATGCTACAAAAGGGGTGCAAGGAGATAGGCTGTCCATCCAGTGGTCTGTGAGAGGCTGCAATGGCACTAAGGTGAACCCTCACTGAGTTAGTCTTAAGACAATTTAAGGATAAGTGGAGGAGATGTTGTAGAAGGGACTCCAGAGTAAGAAAAGGGGTCAGTGTCCTTTGGGGAGCACCAGAGTGCAAACCCTCATCACATGAAGGCATAAGATCACCTGGTGGAATCCTTGAGTGATGTAACTGTCGAAACCCTGCAAGCGGGGGTATCACCTTTATTCAGTTCTGGTCTTATGTGGCCCTTCTAACAGTAGGAAAGAAGGCACAAAACACACAGTAATTATATACCAATCTAGAGCTCTAGAGGAAAATAATCAGAGAGGTCTAGACTAGCAATGCATCTCTCCAGACCACCTTCGAAAATCCTCCCCCAGCGCCTGGGCTATTATTGATCAACTTACAGAAGTGACTTTTTCTGGGTCACAGGGATAATCACAAGATAATCACAATAGCCTGTTATACAGATACATTTTCTGTTTATAATTCTGATTCATAAGTCATTATAGGTTAATTTCCAGTACATAGGTCACTGTCAAACATTCTCAAAGTAGCCTTTTGCTAATCATCGTTTCTCCTTTCTTGGAAAGGTCCAAATATTCTGCTGAAGCTTGCAAGCATAATCATGACCCTTGTAATATTTTAGCATAATGCCTAAATATTTATTCTTATCTTGGCCTAGCACATGGTCAGTTGCTTCTTGCTCACATTTTTGTTTGCACAATTTGCTTATAGCCTTGCTTATAATGCTACTTAGGAAAATAGGACCAATTCTAAAGGCTCGTTTCACTGGGCTCAATGGTAGCATAGGTTCTCTCAGCTACATCAGAGAGGTTATCATATTCACTTTCACATCCATACCCACAGCAATGAGGACATCTTTGATCACCTGTGACAGGTCGAGGACAGTGAGCACTATCTCTTCCGCAGCTATGGTGTCAGATGTAGGGAGTGAAGATTGGGATGAAGGAGCATCCCATTGTCCTGAGAGAGGAGTTCGGACGCAAATCCCAGATTGAGGGGGTCAGAATGCGCAAGTTGAGGAAGCAGAGGAAACTACGAGGCCAAAAGGGAGCTATGAGGATCACAGAGCTCCTGTCAGCCTGTAGCTTGAAAAGTATCTTGGGTATGAAGGGGATGGATGGGAATACATAGAGCTGCCCTTGTCCTCAATGTAGAAGAAAGATATCCTGGGCCTGTCAGGTAGCAACAGGAGCATGGAGCAGAAGAGTGGAAGCTCTTTGTGGAGTGACAAAAAGATCTATGCATGTGCAGAAGATCTAAGCAGCTGTCTCCCGATGCAAAGTCCAATCCACCAAGACATTGAGTTCACTTAGGAAATATACCACTCTAAGATGAATGCGGTGTGTGATGGCAAAGGACCACAGGTGAATAGTTTCCTCGCAGAGGGGATGGGATCCCATCCCTCCCTGCTTGTTCACATAGAACATGGCACCTTGGCTGTCCATCCTGACTAGAACAGGTTGCCACAAAAGTTGGGGTTGAAAAACCCGAAAAGCACTTGTCAATACCCGTAGTTCTAGGAGATTGATCTGCAAGGCAGATTCCTGTTGAGTCCACAGTCTCTTTGTTGTTAGGTCGTTGAGATGCACTCCCCAACCCTGCTTGGAAGCATCCGTTGTCAGGGTACATTGAGGTGTAGGCATCTGAAAAGGTGACCCGACGAGAAGGTTCTCTGGAGAACACCACCACTGAAGAGATTTGATCAGTTGAGGGGAGATGTGGGTCTTCTCTGAGATGCCCTTTGCTTCCATTCATTGAGAAGACAGAATCCACTGTACTTGTCCCATATGTAATCGAACATAGGGGACGACATGGACCGTGGAGGCCATGTGTCCTAATAGCCATAGCATTCCTCAAGCTGTTACCAAACTTCACTGTTGCATTCCCCTTGCCAGCTCGATTAGGTGGGCACAGTAATCCTGTGGAAGGATAGCTCAGGCCTGTTGAGTTCTAAGAACACTTCAATAAACTCCAGTCGTTGGGTTGGAGCGAGGTGGGATTTTGGAAAGTTTATGACAAAGCCCAGATATTAGAGCACTGTGATGGTGCGATAAAGGGAGAGTCTTTACCTCTTCAGGGGAATCTCCCCTGATCAGCTAGTCATCTAAATAAGGAAAGATGAATACCCTCAAGGTGTGTAAGTAGGCAGCGACTATTGCCATGCATTTCATGAAAACTCTTGGGGCAGAGGCGAGACTGAAGGGGAGAATCTGGTACTGATAATGGTTTCCATGAAGCACAGATATTGTCTGTGTGAGGGATTAATCAGTAAATGCATGTATGCCTCCTTTAGGTCTAGAGAACATAACCAATCCTGTCTCTGGAGGTATGGTAGAAGAGTTCCTAGAGAGATCATTTTGAATTTTTCTCAGAACATGAATTTGTTTAGGTCTCCGAGATCCAAGATGGGCCTGAAGCCTCCTGTTTTCTTTGGAATGAGAAAATATGGAGAGTAGAACCCCATCCCTTCTTGAGAAGGAACTCTTTCTATGGCACCCTGGAAGAACAGGGTAGTCACCTCTTCTTTTAAGAGAGTGCTTTGAAGGGGTTGCATTGGATAATCCCCTGTAAAGCTGTTTAGGGGTAAGGTTTCAAAGTGAAGCTGATAACCCCCCTGGACAATCTGGAGTGCCCATTGTTCTGATGTTATGAGCTGCCACCTGTGGAGGAGCCGAGGACCCTCCAGAGGCAGACTGACTCCTTCCTCGACAGCACTGGCAAACACTAGGGGCAGATTGTGTCTGTGAAGCTGGTTGTGGCTTAGGAGCCTTGGGCTTCTTGGGCTGGCGAGGGCCTTGCTGCCTCTGCTGAGTATGCAGAGGCTGATAGGCAGCCAACAATGGGTAAGAAGGATAGTATTTCTTCTTTTTAGCATAGAAAGATTTCTTGGGAAGAGCTTTCCTCTTGGATGGGTCAGCTGTTTTCCTGGAAAGGCGTTTGAGGGTGAGATCGTCTGGCTCAATTTCTCCTACTTTTTCCCTCCAATCCTTGCCAAAAAGGTTTTCTCCAGTACATGGGATATTGGCAGGTTTATCTTGAACCCATTGCTTGAGATCTTATGCCTGTAACCAGGTCATTCTGCGAGCCCCAATGCAGACTGCTGAAGCTCTTCTGGTTGACTTGAAGGTATTGAAAGAGGCCCTGGTAAGGAACTGAGAAGTATTTTGGCTTTGCTTGATGTCTGGAAAGCACTTCACTTATCCTCAGGCAGCATAGGGGTGAAAGCCTCCAGATCTCTGGTGACATCCATGTACTCTGGAGGCCAACATGTATGCTTGTTAGCATCGACCCTCAAAGGCACTTAGTGTTTGAGTCTCTGCCAGATGGCACGGATGAATGATTCTTAGAGCTCTTTATGCAGCACATCGTCGATTCCACCACCATGGAGTGGTGGGGGGAGTTGAAATTTTTGGAAGCCTGGGCACTCTGATACTCAGTACATTGTATCGAGTCTCTTGCTGACAGGCAGAACCGTGAGCGAAGTTCCCACCAGTGGAGCATAAGATCTTGTAGCTGCCTCCTTGAGCATGGGAGGGTATTGGAGTATCTCCAGTTCCTCCACCTTCAGTTGCTTTTCCAAGGCAATTGTGATGGCGGAGCCCTGCTAGCATGTCGCATATGAAGTAGTAAAAGGACATATCCTCTGATGGGGACCAATGCCATTCGTGAAGCGGTGAAGGGTCCGAAAGGATGTCTGGTAGTTCCCAGAAATCGAGTGATTCATCGCCAGACTCTGAAGAACTAGAATCAGAGTCTGGCAAAAAGTCAAAGTATTGGTGACCCTGAGTTCGGCTTTGATGTGTCATAGAAGTCGAAGGTCAATGCCAATAACAATGCTCTGAAGTATCAGAACCAAGAGCTATATCAGGTTGAGTCAGTTGGATACCAGGGGACCGGGTCGATCCCAACGGCAGTACTGCTCTTGAGGTCTCCATCGATGCCGGTTCGAGGGAAGGCATCAGGGCCGATACACATGGCTGAAGGCTCAGTGCTGAAGCCTGCACTCCGGGAGCTGTCAATGTTATCAGTACCGAGATTGCCAGGATTGTGGCCAAACTCCACTCAAGAGCCAGCACGCGCTTGTCCAGGGAGATGGCCGATGTCTAGGTGGAATCTCCAATGGGGCTTTGGACCATTGTCCCAGAGCATGGAACCGGTAGCTCTCCGGAGTTTGTTTTCTCGGGAGCATCCCAGAGCCCCTCTTGTGCTTTGGAGGACAGATCCTCCCACTGGGGCTTTTTGGCTGGCCGGTCTGCATCAGAAGCACCCCTAGAGGAGTCGCATTGCTTATACTGGGACTTCTCCCTGGTCTTTGAATCGGTTTCTGATGCCAATGCCGATGACTTGAAGCGGCCAGAGACTTAGACTGACTTTTATGTTTGGACTTTGAAGAACCTAAGATCCACGAGAGGAAGATGATGCCCTCGAAGAAGTGGAAGCCACTGATCCGTAAGTCTGGCTCGGTTCTTTAGGCCTCTCATTTGTCATTTGTTGGCACAAAGGACAAGAATTGGGTTGATGTTCAAGACCCAAACATATGAGACACCAGTCGTGTTTAACTGTGACTGATTATGGTACCAGCATACTTGGTACACTTTAAAACCACTAGTTGGCTTTTCCATACCTCAAAAATGTTTCTTCAGAATGAAGATAAGGCTATGGAGGCCTAAAGGTCTAGTTTAGTGGTGAAAACCATGTGAAAAGAAAAAGGAAAAAGAAAATAAAAAAAGAATTATCAGGACCGGTATCGAATTCGATGGACCGATGTCAACGGGAAGGAAGAAGAACAATGTTCCACACAAAAAGAAAGTTTTTCGGCGGTGACAGAATGACACGTCCTGCTGGCTCCGCGGAAAACAAAGAACTGAGGAGAGGAGTTGGGAAGGCAGGTACACAGGCACAGTGGAGTGCTCTTCAAGGCTTTCCTACTGGATGCTGGGGAGCATTCCTGCCTGGGCTCCGTCAGTACCGACGTCACCCATATGTGAAGACTGCATTCCTGCTTGTTCTTGGATATAGCCCAGTAAGTTGTTTCCAATGGTGGCCAACCCAGATCACAAGTATCTGGCATATCACAAAAGTAGTCAGCTCCCCGCTACTTATCCCCAGGGATAAGCAGTAGTTTTCTCTTGGAGTACTTTAATAACTAACTGTTGTGAACTTTTCCTCCAGGAATTCGTCCAAACCTTTTTTTAAACCCAGCTACACTTACAGCTTTTGATATCTGTTGGCAATGAGTTCCAAAGACTAATTATATGTTGAGAAAATTAAAGCCATTAGCCCCCTCAATCCCTTGTTGAAACAAGCACATAAAAATATTGTCCTCACTTCAAAGGAGGTACAAATGTCAATAGGGGAATCTTTTTGCTTATACATGTATTCGTGTTGTGATATAGAAATGCGCACACAAGCTATTTGGCTCTCCTAAATCATGCCTACAGCACACCCCCTTCTAATTTTGGCATTCAGGCCATCTACACATGTGAAGAATGGCTTTTTGCAATCGCTATTTGCAAATGTTGATTGGTGCACTAGTGAAACTTTATCCCCAGTCTTTTGGACAAATGCTATTTCTGAACACATGTTTTTCTTTTAAATGTATATTTTTCATGGCACTTTTGAAACTGAACATTAGGGGTTCTGTTTCTGAGTCTGCATTGTTTGCTATTAGAAACAATGGAAAAAGTATAGGATCAATATTCAAAAGCCTTTATCCGGCTAACCACAGAGGTTATCCAGATAAAGGCACTCAGATATTGAGCAGCACAATCGAGATAGTGCTACTGAATATCCCCACAGACTGCCTCAGATAGTGCCAGTGCAGTCAAGGGATGCAAAAAGGGTGACACCAGCCATTATCTGGATAGTGTTGACTTTCAGCCACTATCCAGATAAGTTCTCGATAACAAAGGACAGCAAAAAAGCTGCCAAAATGGCTGTTTGAATATCTTATATGATGCACGAAGAGTGGAGGTAGATCATGGACTAAATAACAAAATCCATATTGAATGCAAAATTAATTTATTGATAACCTACACCAACTGTAAATACCATAAAATAACCAATCCAACTGTAAATATGTTATAGCTCGTTAACCCCTGCGTGTCAACCCCCTTTACTCATTGTATCCCAGTTCAAGTTTTAAGTTACAATCGGGTTAAATAAATAAAATTAATTTACTGAAAAAAAACACCCAACTTGGCCAAGTTTCAGCTTGGATGTGTCGTCAGGTTTCTAAAAAAAACCAAACACAAATATAAAACCACATATATATGTGCATACAATTATCAAAATACAAGAAAGACAATTAACAAAAAATCATAAACAACATACTAGACCAGCGATGGCGAACCTATGGCACGCGTGCCAGCTGTGGCACGCGAAGGCCTTGCAGCTGGCACGCGGGAAGGTCCGCAATCGAAAAAAAAAAAAACAACCCTGTCTGCTGCCGTTGTCGGGGCCGCCGCGGCAGAATCGAGCGTGCCGCGGGGCCCCCCTGTACCCACCCGGCAGAGCCTGTCCTCCCTGTAGCAGCTCTCTCTTTGGAGCTGCAGTCAGACGCGCCGGCTTGCAGAGCGCGAAGGGAAGAGTTTCCCTTTCGCGACTCTGTTAAGCCCGCGGGGGCTGATGGGAACTTCCCATCAGCCCCCGCGGGCTTAACAGAGCAGCGAGGGAACTCTTCCCTCGCGCTCTGCAAGCCGGCGCGTCTGACTGCAGCTCCAAAGAGAGAGCTGCTACGGGGAGGACAGGCTCTGCCGGGTGGGTACAGGGGGGCCCCGCGGCACGCTCGATTCTGCCGTGGCGGCCCCGACAGCGGCAGCAGACAGGTTTTCTTTTTTTTTTTAATTTTCCCTGGGCTGGGCTGGGCTGGGGGGGGGGTGGGGGTTAGGAGTGGTGATGGGCTGGGCTGGGCTGGGCTGGGGGGGTTAGGAGTGGTGAGGGGCTGGCGGGGGGCTAGGAGTGGTGATGGGCTGGGCTGGTGTGGGCTGGGGGGGGGTTAGGAGTGGTGATGGGCTGGGCTGGGCTGGGGGGGTTAGGAGTGGTGATGGACACTGGGCTGGCTGGGGGGGTTAGGAGTGGTGATGGGCACTGGGCTGGCTGGGGGGGTTAGGAGTGGTGATGGGCGCTGGGCTGGGGGGTTTAGGAGTGGTGATGGGCTGGGGTGGGGGGGTTAGGAGTGGTGATGGGCACTGGGCTGGGGGGTTAGGAGTGGTGATGGACACTGGGCTGGCTGGGGGGGTTAGGAGTGGTGATGGGCACTGGGCTGGCTGGGGGGTTAGGAGTGGTGATGGGTGCTGGGCTGGGGGGGGTAGGAGTGGTGATGGGCGCTGGGGGGGGTTAGGAGTGGTGATAGGCGCTGGGGGGGCTTAAACTAAAAATTGAGTGATGGGGGATTAGGACTGGAAATGGGCTGGTGGGATTAGGACTGGGAGTGGGCTATGGGGGGCTAGGACTGGTAATGGGTTGGGGGGGTTGCTAGGACTGGAAATGGGCTGAGTGGAAGGGGGCTTGAACTGCAAATAGCTGTTGGGGATGGGGCTTGGAATGGAAATGGGCTGAGGGGAAGTGGGGGGCTTGAACTGCAAATAGCTGATGGGGACGGGGCTTGGAATGGAAATGGGCTGAGGGGAAGTGGGGGGCTTGAAGAAGGGAATGGATGCTGGGTGAGACTGGAACTAGAAGGGAGCTGATGTTGGGGGAGGATTAGAATGGGATGGGGCTGGGAGAGTAAAATGGAGAGGGGAAAAATATTTTGTGTAGGAGGGATGAAAAATCTACAATTGGCCAGGTATTGGGAGAGTAATTGGGGATTGAGGATGGAGGGGTAAAATTTGTGTGGATGAAATAGGAATGAGGAAAGAGCAAAAGGAGAAAGATTAGTATGTTAAAGCAGATGTAGAGAGAGAGAGAATGGAAAAAAAAACTAGAAGAGAGAAGAAAGGACAAATGGACAGCAGACGATGGAGAGTTAGCAGAAAACATGAAGAAACCAGAAGAAAATGGCTGGACCAATTGCAACTGAAAAAAAATGCACAAAAGGTAGAACGATATCTCTTTATTTTGAATTTATTAACTGGAATATGTCAGCTCTGGGAAATGTGCATCATTAACATCTGCGCTTTGTTTGGTACAAGAGGAAATTCCTATTTGACGTTGCCACTTGTTCTCTTTCCCCAGTATTCACTGAAATGTATTGGTTTAATATTTGCAGTGTTGCCTTTTGATAGGTAGGGTATGGTGCTTTGTGAGTCCTGGTAATGCTGTCAGGATACGGCGGGTTTGCTATGGGTTCTAAATGGGCAGCGTTTGTAGTAGTTCCTAATGTGCCTGGCGGTTGGCACTGGATTATAGTAATGTAGAAATCTTTTAGTCTTTCTTTATCCATACACTCATTAAGAGACATGTTTACTAAAAGTTAGTGTATGGTAACATTATGCAAATATTTATGCAAATAAGACCACTTATGCAAATGACGTGCTGGCACTTTGAGGAAATTCTTTGGTTTTGTGCGGCAGTTTGGGCACTCGGGCTCAAAAAGGTTAGCCATCACTGTACTAGACCAATAAAAACATAGCACTCAAGTCATCATCGAGTAGTAATACAATAATATTCAACTGTGTAAAAACAATAATGAATATGGATTTTGTCATCTAATCCACAGTCCACCTCTGCTCTTCGTGCATTTGATCGTTTTCTGCAGAGCTTGCATCTTTCTCTGGTTTCACGTCTATGGATATTTTATTTAAACAGCAGTTGAAAATTTCCACCAACTGGATAACAGCGGTGGTTATCCAGATAATGGATGCACAATACAGATATTCAGCAGTAGCCTCTATTTGGATTCTGCCTCCGAAAATCCAGAGGATATTTAAACACCAGAGCTCTTAAGGGAGAGGTCCTGACTATGTTCAAGCTGGGGGACCCTTTAAGAATGCTCCCCCAAAATATTGAGCTGCACATTATTCTTTTACTGTGGGAGTTCCTAAACTGCAGTATTGGTTTACTACAGGTTGGTGATTTCTGTTGGTAAAATAAGCTGCAGAAAAATGCAAGATTTCAAGGCAGCTTAGTAATGAGACCCCTAAATTTCACTCTGAACCTAAGATGACTCCCAAATTTCTCACCAACTGTTCAGATACATGAGACATGCCAACAAAAGACGGAGAGACTGGCAGTTTTGATACTTAGGACAACCAATCCAAAACACTTCCATTTTCTTAGGACTGAGATCAAGCTTACTAAAAAATGTCATTCACTGTAAAATGCCAGAAAGATATGAATTCAAATTCTTTACTCCACTTACCTGATCCTTTTCAAGAGGGTATAACAACTGAATATTCTCAGTAAAAGAAATAAGAAAACCCAATCCCTTGGACCGAATCAAATAACAGGTGCAAGATATTATTAAACAGGGCTGAAGAGAGCGTTAAATTGTAGAACCCTCATAAATTTGATCTCCCACTTCTATTTGATAGCAGCACCTATTCAAAAGGAATGACTGAATCCAGTTATTTGGGCAACCCTTTATACTCAAGGTTATCAATATTAACAAAACAGAAAGATCTATCAAATCAAAGTCATAAGAAAAATTTAATACGATCAAATAGGCTGAAAAACCTTAATCTAGCAGTTTTAACATGTCGTCATCTACAAACAATACCAAGACAGATCTGCCACTAAAACGTGACTGCTGTGTATGAAGACATCCAGAATCTTCCAAATTCTCCTGTAACAAATGTCAACCACCCCTCAAATATCCTCAGAGGAAAAGGGATGCTTGAAATTGGTATATAGTTCTCACAGCAGGAGAGCTCTAGAGAAGACTTTTTTCAGAAGTGGATGTATCAAATATTTCTTCCAATAATTATCTGGCAAAAATCTTTGGGCCAAAGAAGTATTAATCATAAGGCAAAGTCTATCTAAAATCAAATCAGGGTCTTTTTAGGGCATTTGTTTATGTTGTCATGCAGTCCGTTTATAAATTTGGGTGAACACGTTGCTGTCTTATGGTATGTTTTGATCTGGGGGTTTTTGGGTTTGTTTGTTTTTTAAAGTGCCTTCAAGTCAATGCTGACACCTGGCGACCTAGCAGCCCCTGGGTTTTCTTGGCAAGATATGACCAAAAGTAGATTTTGTACATTGTTTTATTTATATTTTGCTTTCTTAATTATGTATCCTTGTTACTGTATTTTTTTGTAAACACTTTATACCAGGTGGCTGGCTAAAATGGTACAGAAACACCATATTAAATTACATTAAAATTAAATTAAAATTTTCAATATCCAAAATGGACCAGGATCCAATGAGCAAGAGAAAGGGTTCACTTTATCCCCTATGCTCTTCAGATCCCCAATATCAACAGAAGCAAAGTCATCTCATGAATAACAGACTTTTTGTAAAGGACAACTAACAGAGGTGTTAACATAGGAATTTGCACACATTCTAGCCCCAACACTAGTCCATATTTCTGTACTCTCCTCTCCCATCAACCCCATTCCCCCCACTCCCAGCCTGCAGTGACGCCAGGCTGAGACTTGTTCACATTATGGGAGTCTTAATGTAACTGGAACCGCACATGGCAGTGATGCCCATGCTGTGAGAAACCC
The DNA here is from genome assembly GCA_033557465.1 of Ichthyophis bannanicus. Lineage (NCBI taxonomy): Eukaryota > Metazoa > Chordata > Amphibia > Gymnophiona > Ichthyophiidae > Ichthyophis > Ichthyophis bannanicus. The sequence continues at coordinate 586,353,711 of CM066034.1, forward strand.
CAGTGCTCCCATCCCTGCCTTCCTCCTTGCCCTTTTGAGGGATGGTGGAAGAAATTATCCCTAGGGGAAGGTCAGCCATCTCTAAATCCCACCAAGAGCAGAGACTGCACCTTGCATGTCTCCGCCTCCCCCCACCAATGCTGTGGCCTGAAATGCGTTACTGCACCCCTCCAAAACATCCTGAATTGAACTTATAAAGATATCCTGACCAATATCTGACAAATGCACCCCATCTGGGCGAAACAGCCTCGGGAAATCAACTGTAATTTAAGTCATGAGCCATCACCAGCCCCTGCAATAAATGGATGAACTTGGATACTTCCACATTCACTCACCTCCTCAAATGCTCTACCGCTTGCGGTCAGAGGGCATTGTGCCACAGGTGCCTAGGAATTATCTGCAACCAAATGACTGTCGCAGCAGGGAAGCAACAACATATTAAGAAAATATCCCTCTTCATTTGTCGGATAAGGTCAACACCTTTCACTTTACAAAGATCATTGACCCCCCGAAATGAACAAAAATATAATGGGGTTGATTATATTGCCGAGCCTCCAGTAACACAGACAGCAATTGGGACCATTGCATCCCTCGGAGGCCAATCCACTGCAGCAGCACTCCAGTTTCAGTGAGGCACAACCAAAATAGGACCCCTGCTGGTTGAGAACATAGAAAGGTCCAGGCACAATGAACTGGACAGAAAAGCAAGCCGGGAACTCTCCGCAAGCATATCCACGAACCATGTCCCAGCTGATCAGTCTTGCTATGCCGTATCCGAAACTGCACCTCCTCCTCCAAGAGCACCACATCATCAGCTAGGAATCCCCTATCACCCAAAGAGGACTTAGAAGCTGCCACCAACTCCCCCATTTTCAGCGCTGCAAAGGACGCAAAGGCAAAAGTCACGCTGAATAACTCCATTTCAAAGGGGGTAGCACACATCTGGGGCAAGACCGCCAACAGAGAACGCCACCAGCCAGCTGCATAGGCTTTCCAAATGTTCACCATCAGAGCCGCCCTCAACAATCTTCCAAGTGATGAGGAAGGACGTCCCAGCAATTCTTCGGGATCTGGGAAGGGGCAGCATCCGCAGCTGGAGCCAAAGCACAAAACTGGGCCCCACTGCAAACGAGCTATAGCATCTGCAACTGAATTATCGACCCCAGGCACATGTTTCGCCCCCAACAATACACTGAGCTATAAGCACCAAAGTACCAACTGGCGGAGCAATCCCACCACCAAGGGGAAGGCTCACAGACTGCCGGTTGATCGCCATGACCACCGCCATATTAATCGGAACACAAGAGCAAGCTCCAATTATGCAGGCGACCCACAGCAATAACGCCACCCAAACGGGGAACAACTCCAAAAATGTAATGTTCTGGCACCAACCCTAGTCCTTCCACACCTCAGGCCAAGCCTCTGCAAACCATGCGCCTCCAAAATAAATTCCAAAACCGATTCCCACGGAGGGTCCGTATATAGTTCCAGATCATGACTGGACACCACTGGTGATTGCCACACACATATCCCATTGAAATCCTGCAAGAACTCCAACCAAATGCCCAAGTCCACCCTCACATCGCTACTCAACCGGATAAAATGATGCTTCTTCTGCACCCCTCGAGTCAGGAATGCCAGCTGCCACTTGAATACTCTCCTAATCAGTTATCAGCCGACCCACAAAACTGAAATGCCTCAAAAGTTCTTGCACCTGGCCCAGCATCAACTTAAACTGGGACAGAGCCTGCTGAATCAAAACCACCTATTTGGAGACCTTCTCTACCAGCAACCGAGATTCCATACTTACGGAATCCAGTTCGATACAGAGAAAAGTGAGTACGATAATGGGACCCTCTGTCTCCCCTCTCTGCTTATGGCACACTCAAAACCTTTGCCAACTGCTGGAAGACCCCCAACAGCCAGCTACACTTCGGGGACCTCGCTGAAGCTACCACAGGGAAATCATCTAAATAGTGCACCATTGCATCAGACTGGGCAGTCCATCGGAAGCCCAATGGAGGAAGGACGAAAAGGCCTCAAAACAGGAACAGGTCACCGAACATCCCATGGGCATGAACTTGACATACTACCCCTGGAAACGAAAACCAAGCAGATAAAATGCACTGGGGTGAATAGGGAGCAATCTGCCTTTTGCCATCAGCAGCCCCTGCCCCGCTCTCTGCAGCAGGCCAACAACGAGATCAAAGGACACATATTGTACTGAACAAAGAGCTAGGTCAATAAAATCATTCACACTGAGCCCCGCCGGATATGACAAATTGTGAATGAGCCAATATTTGCCCAGCTCCTTCTTTGGCACATCCCCCAATGGGGACACCACCAGATTAAGCAGCAGAGGATGCTCAAATGGATCGTGATTCTGCCCAGCTCCAGCTCCTTCTGCAACTTGCTGGAGACAATCCCCTGTAGCTGCTTCACCGAGGGGGCATTATGGGCCCAGTGAAACAGAGGCAGTCCTAAAAGGAAATCACAAACCCATCCCAAAAAACCTCACGTAACAACCGGGCAGTGGCCAAATCTGGATAACGCTGCAACCAATCCTCCAAGGATACCAGGTTAATGGTCAAGGGACCACTGACAGAGGCACACCACCTGACTGTGCCCGTCTGCCCCCTATGCAGCCCCCGCCTTTGGGTGAAGCATCGTGTGTTTGAACTCTGGTCGGTCGCAAAGGCTTGCACTGCCTGCACTAAACTGAAAGCAGCCACTGTCTGTTCCAAAACCTCCCATGCTGGGGAAAATTCGCTCTACTGCTCGGAAACCCAACCTCCCGGCCCTACCCACACCCCACTCACTACCTGCCGCCTGCGACCAGCCCCCTAGGGACACCCCCATAGGAGGGCCCCGGGAAGCCCGTAGCTCTGGGTTTCCCAAAAGAAGACAGACAGTGTCATTTCTGCCAACCAGATGTCCACATCCCGAAATCCCGAAGCCTCACCCTTGCCCTTCACTAAGCTCTTCCTGAGCTGCTCATCATAGTTGAGCCAGGTCCAACCCCCATAAGTCCTATGAACTCGCACAATCACATCCAAAAATCGCAAAAATCCTGGGTAGAGGGCCGACTTGGCCCCCACCCACGATAAAAGAAAACACATGGAACGCCAACAACCAGTTGCTAATGGTCTTAGGAATCCGAGATTGCTCCTTCTTACCCTCGTCCTTAGAACCTTCCCCCTTCTTATCCCCACTGTCCTGAACCTGCTCCTCCCATTCTGTCACTGCTGAGCCCACCAAAACCCACACTCCTGGTGAGTCTGCACCAATGTACCCGCTAAGCTGCGCTGGGTCCGCCGCCAACATTCCTGCCGGCGGGGGGAGGTGCAGAGCGATTGATCGCTCTGCCCCTCCCCCCACTGGCAGGAATGCAGGCGTGCGCCGCAGCACCCTTGCAATGTTCTCTTTAATCTGCGCTGGGTCCTCCGCCGGCATTCCCGCTAGTGGGGGGAGGGGCAGAGCGATTGCTCTGCACCTCCCCCTCAGCCAGCAGGAATGTTGGCGGCGGACCCAGCACAGCTTAGCGGGAACATTGGTCTGCACCACTTTCACCCTACCTTAACCACCCTCCCCTTTCATTTCCCGCTGGTGCCCTATTCCTTTCCCCCCCTCCCGAGCGAATGAATGGCAGGCTCAGCCAAGTTACACACCCTACTCCCCCATTCACTCAGAGGGATGCGAGCTGGGGCACTTTAACATAGCTGAAACAAGTAGATCAGCCTGTGTTTTCATAATTTTCTCTTCTACAAAATTTGAAAGCATCTCAGACTCCAAGATACCAGAACTCAATTCAGGCTTTAACTTTGTCCTAAAACAATGGCGGATCCATTCTAAAACAAAAAACAAACAAAAATCCTTCTTGGTTGAATCACTGGCTATTTGAATCGCTGATGTAAAGAATGACTTTTAGCACTAATCATTTTATATTTTAAACTTCAAGCCAGTCTAGCCTCCTCAGAGGGTAATCCCCTCAATTTTTTTTCCAGCTGCCTTAAAACTCTTTAATTCCCTCTGTCCACCTATAAAGCAGAATACTGAACCAGAGGATTTTTTTTAACCCTCACATGTCTCACCTCTTCTATGTTGTTGTGGTTGTTAAGTGCCGTCGAGTTGGAGTCGACTCATGGCGACCCTCTGGATAGCCATCCTAAATTGTGTTCGGTCTTCAGTCAGGCGGCTCATTGTTGACAGACTGGTACCCGTAGCTGCTGTTATTGTATCGATCCATCTCATTGCTGGCCTTCCTCTTTTGCGTTGACCTTCTATCTTGCCAAGCATGATGTCTTTCTCTAATGATCTCTCTCTCCGCATGATGTGTCCAAAGTATGAAAGTCGAAGTCTTGTCATCTGAGCTTCTAAAGAAAGCTTAGGTTTGATCTCCACTAGTACAGACTGGTTTGTTCTTCGGGCAGTCCATGGTATACACAGTATTCGCCGCCAGCACCATAATTCAAAGGCATCAATTTTCTTCCTGTCTATCTTTTTCACTGTCCAGCTTTCACATCCATATGATGTTATTGAAAATACCATGGCTTGAACAAGTCGAATCTTTGTATGGAGAGAGACATCTCTGCTCTTCAGAATCTTATCTAGGTCTTTCATAGCCATTCTGCCAAGAGCAATGCGTCGTCTGATTTCTTGACTGCTTGTTGTTTCTTTATTGATAGTTGATCCAAGTAGGTTAAAGTTATTCACGATTTCAATTTCTTCTCCTACCTCTTCTATACTAGCTGAAAATGTTTGATACCGTCAATCCACCAGCCCCTCTCTCTGACCCTCTGGGAGAAAGGCAAGTTTTTCTCTGAAGGATGTCACCATTTCTCCTGATCAATTTTACTACTTGCTCTGAAAACTTGCCCTGGTAACCTATTCAAGCCCATTTGTAACAAAAGAAAATACCAATAGGAAGTGATCTGACTACCATTACAAAATAAAAACCATACATGAGAAAGTTATAACGACATAAAACATTTTCATGTACGTCCCTAATCTATTCCACCTGGCTAATTTTGAACCATAAAGCGTAGTTACTCACCTGTAACAGGTGTTCTCCAGGAGCAGCAGGAATCAGTCCTCACTTATGGGTGACGTCGGCGCCGACGGAGCCCTCGCGGAGCAATTTTCCCCAGCTTTCAAAGAAAGCCTTTGGGAATTGCAGCGCGCATGCGCGGTCGTCTTCCCGCCCGAGGGTGCCATCTTAGCCAGTCAGATGACATAGCTAAAAAAGACAGCATAAAAATTTGCAAAAGAACATAAGCAGATGATTGCAACTCCAAGGGGAGGAGGGAGGGTAGTGAGGACTGATTCCTGCTGCTCCTGGAGAACACCTGTTACAGGTGAGTAACTACGCTTTCTCCAGGACCAAGCAGGAAGTCAGTCCTCACTTATGGGACTCCCAAGCTCAAGGCTACCGGAGACCCTAAGCACAAAAATGAGCTCCCTCTAGCTCAGCAGCACAGAAGGAAAGAATCTTCGCTGAATTATCACCCACCGGTAGCCCACATCCGGGATGGAGGGTAGGAGTTGCTCAGACCTCAAAGAGATTACGGAGGACTGCCTGTCCGAAAGCACTGTCCCTGCGGGACTCCCTCTCGAGACAGTAATGGACCGCAAAAGTCTGGCTCGAAGACCAAGTAGCGGCCCGGCAGATGTCTGCCAGCGGAACAGAGCGGAGGTAAGCCACTGACGTAGCCTTTGCCCGAACGCAATGAGCCGTGACTCGACTTTCTAAGGAGAGTCCGGCTGCCCCATAAGCCCAAGAGATACAGTCCGCAACCCAGATGGACAGAGTACGCTTGGAGACCGGGAGCCCCAATTTATTGGGGTCAAAAGACACAAAAAGCTGAGCAGCTTTACGGTGCTCCCGCGTACGGTCAAGGTAGAAGTTCAAAGCTCTTCTACAGTCCAGGGTATGGAGGACCGTTTCAGCTCGGCTGGAGTGTGGTCTGGGAAAGAAGGTTGGAAGTACCACCTCCTGATTGATGTGAAAAGGGGAGACCACTTTTGGAAGAAATTTTGGGTGAGTCCGTAGGACTACCCTATTTTTGTAGAACCGAGTGTAAGGGGGATCAGACACGAGGGCCTGCAATTCACTTACGCGTCTAGCGGAAGTGAGGGCTATCAAGAACAGTGTTTTCCAAGACAGAAAACGGAGAGAACAGGTAGCCATAGGTTCAAAAGGCGGACAGGTGATCCGCTGCAAAACCACATTCAGGTCCCAGTCAGGCGCTGGCGGGCGCAGAGGTGGTTTAAGTAGAAGGAGACCTCGGAGAAACCTCGCTACGAGAGGGTCGCTTGAGAGAGGTCTACCGTCCACCGGCACATGATGTGCCGAAAGAGCACTGAGGTGAACTTTGACGGAGTTGGACTTAAGTCCCAGATTAGAGAGGTGTAGCAAGTACTGCAAGATCACCGACACCGGGCAGGAGAAGGGATCCTGAGACTGTTGGGTACACCAGACTGCAAAGCGACGCCTTTTAAGGGCGTAGCATTTGCGGGTAGAAGGCAGTCGCGAAGCCAAGACGACCTCCTCCACCTCCGCCGGCAGGAGAAGGGGAGCAAGGACTACCCTCTCAGCAGCCAGGCCATGAGGTTGAGAGACCTGAGGTTGGGGTGCAGTAGGGACCCCTGATCCTGAGTGAGGAGATCCGGTTGTACCCCCAGAGGGATTGGATCCTCCACCGCCAGTTGCAGTAGGAGCGGAAACCACGGCTGCCTGGGCCAGCGAGGGGCCACCAGGATCATGAAGGCTTTGTCTCGGAGAACCTTGAAAAGAGTCCGAGAGACTAGCGGGATGGGAGGGAAAGCGTACAGAAGGCCCCCCGACCATGAGATCAGAAAAGCGTCCGCCGCAACCCGAAGGGGGTGTGGCTGACGAGAGCAGAAGCGAGGAAGCTGCCGGTTGTGAGGACTGGCAAAGAGATCCACCGTGGGGAGGCCCCACTTGAGGAAGAGCTTCTGAACTACCAAGGGATCCAGACGCCACTCGTGCGGCAGGAGGACCCTGCTGAGTTTGTCCGCAAGGCAATTTTCTTGGCCCGGGAGATAAACTGCCTTGAGGAGAATGCCGTGACTGACGGCCCAAGAGCAGAGCTTCTGTGCCTCCCGGCAGAGGAGGAAGGAGCCCGTGCCCCCTGCTTGTTCACGTAGAACATGGCAACTTGATTGTCCGTCTGGACAAGGACGGACTGGTGGGAAGTCAGGTGGGAGAAGGCCTTGAGAGCTAGGCGGATCGCCCTGAGCTCCAGGAAGTTGATCTGCTGAGCAGACTCCCACGTGGTCCAGAGGCCCTGAGTACGTGCCTCTTGGCAATGTGCTCCCCAGCCCAGGAGGGATGCATCGGTGGTCAGCACCCGGGTCGGCTGAGGTGACTGGAAAGGCATTCCGAATATCAGGTTCGGCTGCCGGAGCCACCACCGGAGAGACGAGATCAGCGGCTCGGAGACGCGCACTAGGTCTGCTAGGCCGCCTGTGGCTTGTCGCCACTGCTGGCGGAGACACCATTGAGCAGACCGCATATTCAGGCGGGCATTGGGGGTCACATGGACGGTGGAAGCCATATGGCCGAGTAGTCTCAGGAAGCACCTGGCGGAGACCAGGGGCTGGCTGCGAAAGCGGTCGGCTAGGTCCATGAGCCGTTGAGCCCTGTCGAGCGGTAGGTATGCTCGCGCCTGAGGAGTGTGCAGTCTTGCGCCGATGAACTCGAGATCCTGTGAGGGGAGCAAAGTGGACTTTGCGAAGTTTATAACAAAGCCCAAGTGCTGCAGAAGAGTCACCGTGCGGCGCGTGGCGTCGGTGACCTCCCGAGCGGACGCTGCTCTGATGAGCCAGTCGTCGAGGTACGGAAAGACATAGAGGCCGTGAAGCCGGAGATGGGCCGCCACGACCGCGAGACATTTTGTGAAGACTCGCGGTGCGGAGGACAGGCCAAAGGGCAGTACTCTGTACTGGTAATGATTTCCTGCCACCACAAACCTTAGGTATTGGCGGTGGCTTGGGTGGATGAGGATGTGCGTGTAGGCATCCTTTAGATCCAAGGAGCATAGCCAATCTCCCTGCTGGAGGTAGGGCAGAAGGATTCCAAGGGTAAGCATTTTGAACTTCTCCCGCACAAGGAACTTGTTGAGGTTGCGCAAGTCCAGGATGGGTCTGAGGCCCCCTGTTCTCTTTGGTATCAGAAAATACCTGGAATAAAAGCCTCGACCTCTCAGGTGGTGTGGCACCGGTTCCACCGCCTGTTCCTGCAGAAGACCTGCTAACTCCTGAAGGAGTAATTCCCTGTGCAGAGGGGGTCGCGGAGGTTCTCCCGGAAAATAGGAGGGAGGAACCTGGTGGAAGTGGAGAAGATAGCCTTCTCGCACGACTTGAAGCACCCAGGCATCTGCAGTGATGCTGGACTACCTGTGGGCGAAGTGAACCAGCCGGCCTCCGGTGCTGGGAGGAACCAGCGGGGGGGGAAAGGCTATGCTGTGTGAGTCAAAAACCCCCACCCTGCTGAGCAGGGGCTGGTGGTGCAGGCTTGGGGGCTTGCTGCCTACGGGACCCGTTACCCCGTCCCTTGGCCTGCTGGCCCTGTTGGGGAGCTGCAGGGGCCTGATAATGGGGGTATTGTTTGTAGGCAGCCGCCTTCCTCGGGTAAAAGGACTTTTTCCCCGAGCCCTTCTTTTTCTGGGAAGGGGCGGAGGTCTTCCTAGAAAGCCTGGTCCTGGTGAGAGTCTCAGTCTCAATTTGCGCAGCCTTTTCCGCCATGGGCTTGCCAAAGAGGTTTTCGCCTCGGCAGGGGACATCGACCAACTTGTCCTGCACCCAGGGCTCAAGGTCTGACGACTGAAGCCAAACCTGTCGGCGGGCACCGATGCCGGCTGCGGCCACTCGAGCCGATGCTTCAAAGCCATCATAGGCTGCTCGGGACATGAACTTTGAGCATTCCCGAATGCCAGTGGACAAGGCCAGGAACCTCCGCAAGGGTTCCTCGGACAGACCAGCGGAGAATCCGGCTAGCTCTTTAGCCAGATCCCGGAGATACATGCCCATGTATAGCTGGTAAGTCTGGACACGACATGCGAGCATAGAGCCCTGGAAACACTTCTTGCCAAGGCCATCCAGGTTACGGGCCTCCCTTCCAGGAGGCACCGAGGAGTGCATCTTCTGGCTCTTAAGACGATGCATGGCCGATTCCACTACCATGGAATGGTGTGGCAGCTGCGCCTTTTGAAAGCCAGGGCTCTTGCGGACTCGATAGATAGAATCGACCCGCTTGCTCAGGACCGGCGAGGAGGCCGGACTCTCCCACATGCGGAAGAGTAGTCGTTCCAGCATAGGAGGAACCGGTACAGTAAAGTGTTCCCTCGCGGGAGAGTCATACTGGAGGGCGTCGAGCTCTTCGGCTCGAGGCTCCTCCTCGGGATCCGCAGGGAAGGCCAAAGCCTTGGCCATATCCCTAACGAAGTCCGAGAACCGGGCATCCTCCGGGGGGACTGCTTCCGAGGCTCGGACTCCGGTGAGTCCGATGGGACACACCGAGTCCGGAAAGAATCAGGCGACTCTTCCTCCTCAGACTCCCAGACCGACTCCGACGAGGACTCGGTGGGGTCGGCCCGGGCAGGGCGCGGCGCCAGCCGCCCCGACGCCGAGGGAGTCGGCGTCGGCGACCTCGGTCCCGAACGGGAGGCCGAGGGTGACCTCGACCGAGGATCGACTCGAGTTCTCATCGACTCGAGGATCGGCTCGGTCTCCGGGGTCGACTTGGACGTCGACGTCCCGGCGGTCGGGGCAGCGGTGCCAGCGAAGCCAGCGAGCAGTGCCCTCTGCTGGTCCATGAAGGCAGACAGTCTGCTCTCCAAGGCCGTCAACCTGAGTCCGAGCTCAGGTGACCCAGCAGCCCCCGACTCGGGCCCCGACGGCGTCGGGCCCGACGTCGGCTGTCGCGGAGGCGAGTCCAGAAGGACCACAGGACTTACCCGGGCAGGCATCTCCGACTCCAGGCGAGGTCGCTTCGGGATGTGTTCCTTCTCCAAGGACCCGGGGCGGCTGTCGGGGCTATGCGACCTGGCCCTCGCGGAACCAGGAGCGTCCACCGACGCCGCCCTCGCAGGTTTCACCTTCCGACGATGGTCCCCGGAGGGAGAACCCCGGTCGGAGGAACTCCGGCGACGGTCGGAGGAACTCCGGCGACGGTCCGAGCTGGAGCCTTTCGACGCGGAGGCCTCCGACGAGGTCCGGGTACGGCTGGGGTCAGCGAAGATTCTCTCACGCTGATGCCGCCGACTTCTCAACGCCTTCGAGGACATTTTGCTGCAGGGCCCACAGATCAGTTCCTCATGATCCGGGCCCAGGCAGCGGAGGCAAAAGTCGTGTGTGTCAGTTAGTGACATATTTCGGTCACACCGACCACACCGCTTAAACCCACTGGCAGCCATCGGGGGAAAAAGGGCCCCTGCGAGGTCAAAGGACCGGGCTGCCAGGGAAAAACCGAAAACGAAAGCTGACTAAGTCAGAAAAACCGAAAAAAGTAAGAGGACTCGTGACCGGCGTCGCGAGTCCGGGCAGGAAAAATATCGGCGTCGAACCGAAGGAAAAAAGGATAAAATAAAGAAGAAAATCGACTTTTTCGCGGGGACAAGACGGGGACGTCTGTAGGGCTCCGCGGAAAAAAGAAGACTGGCTAAGATGGCACCCTCGGGCGGGAAGACGACCGCGCATGCGCGCTGCAATTCCCAAAGGCTTTCTTTGAAAGTTGGGGAAAATTGCTCCGCGAGGGCTCCGTCGGCGCCGACGTCACCCATAAGTGAGGACTGACTTCCTGCTTGGTCCTGGAGAACTGTTCTCTTCTTCTGTATTTCCCATTCACCATATAGCTATGTACAGTACTATTTCCTCTTATGCTCCCACTTTAGTTATATATAAAAATAAGAAACACTGAAACACTAATGAGACAGATCCCATATACCAAGTCCTCTGCCGAGATCACAAAGCAGATGCAAGTACCTGCAGTTTGTATTGTTCCATTGCATCTTCCAGGGCTGCCAGGAAGTCCATGTTTTCTTCTTCCAGACGCTGGACTTGCCTCTCGAGGTCTGCTATGTATTTGTCTTTGTCCATTTCACACACATTCTCCAAGACAATGGGACCCTGGCATCCAAAAGGCAAAAAATTTGATTAGTAGGACAGACGAGAAACATATTTTACATGTGAAGGCCCATTTTAGATATACCATTAAGATAGGAACTGAGATGTCTAGGTTGGAATGTGTTCAATTCCCCCTATATTTTATAAAAGGCTCTGCTGAATGCAGAGCCTTTGGTAAAGTACATATATGGGTTTGCAGGACTGCATATGCATTTGCCTGTCTGTCCAGTGGGAACAGTGATTTTAGAAATATACTGAAGAAAAAGCTAAAAAACATCATCTCACACTTTTGCGTTGTTGCAGCCGGGAACATCATGGGCCTTAAGTCAGGCAAACTATTTCTTAAAGGAGCCCACCCCATGCCCCAGTATCACATTATCAATCCCCAAACCCCCATACTCCCCTGACATCGCTTCATACACATCCCACATCCCTCTGGCTCTTACTGGTGGTTTCCTTGGTATCTAGTGGTAGGGAGTGGGCAGGAGCAATCCCTGGATGCTCTTGCCCCATCGGCAGCTAGATTCAAAATGGCACCTCTGAACCCTTAGCGTTAGTACCATGAGATTACCACTAGGGGTTTAAAGGTGCCATTTTGAACCCAGGTGCTGATGGGGAAGGAATGTGCAGGGATCATTCCTTACCCCTCCCCCCACTAGACACCAGGGAAATACCTGTTAAGAGCTTTGGGGGGGGGGGGTATGAGGATGAGGGGATGTATGGAGCAGGATCTCCACACATATTTTCCACATACAGACTTTGCACCTGCTCTGCATTGGCCATGCTTGCTAAACTTTCAAAGGGAAACTCTATAGAGCATTTACCTTTGAAAATTAGTTTACAGTCCTATGGGTGGGACTCCAAGCCCTAAGGGCAGTACAATTGTTGCCCTTCCCATATTATAAATGCTTCCTATCACTAAGCCCTCCCTTCCATATAATTACACATTCCTGCATTTTGCTCATAACTGGGGGGTCTGTTTTAGACCGTGCTTTTAGAAAGGCCCATCAAGGAAGCACAGGGTTTTCTGCTAGACCCGGTGAAGGGTTAGATCATCATTGGGGTGAGAACTATTTTCCTGACATGTGCTAGCTCCCCAGTTCCAGAAGGATTTAAAAATTATTTCTCTTTTGGAATGGGTTCAAAAGACTTTATTCATCAAAGTAGTATGTCAACGTAACTGATTTTTCAGCCAGTAATAGTAAAATGCTGATTTCAAACTCTGCCACAGTACATTCTCCAGGAACGCACCAATGTCTGCAGAGAGCACACTCTTATGGTATCTCCTACACTTTCCTGGTGAAACCCCGAATATGTGCAGAAAGAAACTGTGTGCAGGTGAGGGAGGGGCCCAACTATCTTCAGTAAATATTTGCTTCCAACCCCTTCACTTCAGGAATTCATGAAGTGCTATACAGACCTTTATCCATTAATAGAAACAAACCACTTATTACTACACAGACAGCTCTGTTTTTGGCCCTCTGTTTTATCAAAAGTAGTCCAAACATGAAGATCTCCTCCCATTTAATTTTACTTACCTCTTCCTCATCTGCTCTTTCTTTCGTCCTTAGTATTTACCCTAAGAGTGTCTAAATTCAATCGTGGTTTATATCACTATCATCACAGCTGACAGGCTATTCCAACAATAACTCCTCACAGGATTAATTATGAGAATTCTCTTTTCACAACATGTAACACATTAAATCCCATAAGAACAAGCAGCCCGAGAAAAACTTTTTTGTCAGACACCTCTTTCAAGACACCAGCCTATAATAAGCTAGTTCCACCCAGGGTCCATTTTGTTTTATTTTATTATTCCAATCTAGTAAAGAACAAATCTCTTATGATCACTTCTGTCTATCAATGCCTACTAACACTCAGAACAGATACTGAGGTAGAAATCCAGGCAGGGCTGAGAGCTGGAAGGGTTAAGTGAAAAGGACACACCCCTCTTGGTGAAGTCATACCCTGGTACATGCTTGTCCCTCCCCTATTCCTTTGTCCTGCTGCTCTCTCTGCTTGCTAGAGATAACTACTCTCCCTCTGCTTCATTAGAGATAAGAGTACAGTAGGCTTTCTCCAATCGGGACGATACTGTAATAAAGTGACCAATCATGAAGAAATGCTGTAATAATCTGATATGAGGTCTATATAATCTCTCTGAGCCATCTGGTGGGGGCCCAGAATGTGGAAAAACTATTTTCTCTGGGTCTGTGCACATTAAACTGTTTCCTTCTAAGACTCCTTGGGTGTTTCTTTCTTCACTCGTTTATCTGCTACATTTTTGGTTCCCTGACCCGGCTGAGACAGCGAGATAAGAAAGAAAAGGTTATCTTGCTACCTCTAGCTTCAATCGGTTTGAGCTGGGCTGGTGGCGAACGCAGGGGGGAATACAAGGCGCCACCAGACCTGCTGTTCTGGAAAGTATTCCTTTCTGATTCGCCTCTGCTGCTGGCTTTATCCGACGGACACCTAAGAACCCGCTCTGGGGTCTAGGAAACAACCCATTCAACTCCGGAGGACATTGAGTGGGGTAAGTGATAACGGGGGTCTGTCTCTGTCTGCAGTTTAGGAAAAAAAAAAAAAAAAAAAAAAAAAAAATCGGTCCTTCCTACGGGGAGGAAGGGGAGCTTGATCACCTCTCGAGGGAATCGTCCTAGTACCCTGAGCTGAGCTGGGGGAAACCGCATTCCTAATAGATAGACTGTTTTCTACGGAGTTGGGAGGCTGTCTATGTGTTGGTCTGTGTTTGATTTATGTGTTTGGCACAAGCAAAGGCTTATGCAGTGAGCATAGACTCTTGATTAGTGTAGTTCCTGGCCAGGCGACCGGACCCAGGTCGGGGAAAAATGGCGAAAGCGCCATTTTGTTAGGGTGTGGTGAAAGCGCCATCTTGTTAGTTACCCTTCTTGAGACTAGAGCAGACAGATTCCTGGCTGTCTGCATTCCTTTCCCTCTGTGTTTTCAAAGCCTAGAAGAAAGATATGGGGTGATCAGACGAAATGCAGCCCCTTAGAGTGTATGGTAAAGCATTTCAGGAAGGGATTCTCTGCAGATTATGGAGTCCGTATGACTCCATCCTTGTTAAAGAAATATTATGAGCAGGAGTGGCTAGCTTTAATACTGATTGGCCCCGAGAAGGAACATTTGATTATGGCTTGGTTAGCCGAGTGCACAAAATTGAGGTAGCTAAACATCCTAATCAATTTCCTTATATTGATTCCTGGCTGGATGTTTGTCGGCAGAGACCTAAATGGCTCTAGAGATGCTAGGGGGAACACCGTCACATACTTCTGTCTCGTAGCCCACAGGAAATGCAGCCTAAATTAAAATCACAATTGCCCGTTTTAGTACAGGAGCCAGAGACAGAATAATTCCCCCCTTTCCCTCCTCCCAGGCAGATTTCTGTGACTTCAGCTAGGTCAGCAGTCTCAGCAGGGAATTCGGCTAGTTCTCCCCGCCCCTCTCAACAGATACTACATTCTCTGACAGTCAGAACAGCAGTGAGGGAAGCATACAAATTCCAGTTTCAGATACAGACCTGCCCAGCACTTCAGAAAGTTCCCCGAGTCCCAGATCTGAAGAATGTCAGTTCCACGTTCGTACACCCTCCCCCCCCCCCAATACTAGAGCACTGCAACCTCATTTAGGGGCCCCAGCGAGAAGCACAGAGAGACTTTCCTGACCTAAAACCCCACTGGGTGGCAAACAGTGATGCAGGCCACCTTGCTCTGAATTATTATCATCGGGCTCTCCTTGAAGGCTTTAAAAGGGGGGCCAGAAAGCGATGAATGTAGGGAAAATATCTGAGGTACTGCAAACCCCTGATGAGAGTCCTGGCCAGTTTTATGAAAGACTCTGTGAATCCTTCCGTGAAAACCAGCGGATGGTGAATACAGCGTTTGTGGGACAATCACAGGGGGACATTCGAAGGAAACTTCAGAAGCTTGAAGGTTTTGCTGGAATGAATATAGCCCAGCGGATGGAAGTTGCTATGAAAGTATTTGTAAACAGAGATCAGGAGATGAAGCGCGAGTGTGAACGAAAGATGAAAAAGAAAGCTGATATGTTAGCAGCAGCGCTAGTCGAGAAAGGACAAGGAAAGTCGACGTGGGAACCGAGAAGCCGAGGCCGGGGTAGAGGAACCCGGCGAGGATCATTGGAGCAAGGACTATTGGAACGAGATCAATGTGCCTATTGCAGAGAAATGGGCTACTGAAAAAGAGAAGAAAAAAACGAATGTCCCAATTGTGTCAGGCAATATTCCCTGCCCCGAAGAGAGGTTGAGGGCATTCATAAACATCTCCAGCAACTACTTAAGTCTGGACTCCTGAAAACCATGCCAATCACCCTGGAATACCCCTTTGCTGCCACTTCAAAAACCAGGTACTGATGATTATCGACCTGTGCAGGACCTACAGAAGGTCAATGAAGCTATTGTTACCATTCACCCTGTTGTGCCAAACCCCTACAATTTACTGAGTTTGATTCCTGCACAAGCAACCTGCTTCACTGTTCTGGACTTAAAGGATGCCTTTTTCTGCTTGAGATTGGCCACTCCTAGCCAGCCACTGTTTGCATTTGAATGGGAAGACCCTATTACTGGCAGTAAGGGTCAGTTGACAGGGACATGGTTACCCCAAGGATTCAAAAACTCACCCGCGCCACTTGGGGATGCACTTAGTCAAGATTTGTGTCAGTTCCAGTCTTGTCCTTCTCAATGTGTGTTGCTACAATACGTGGATGATTTACTCATTGCTGCTATTTCCCGGGAAGAATGTCTAGCCGCTACTTCAGAACTTCTACACCTACTTTGAATGTCTGGCTATCGGGTGTCCCGAAGTAAGGCCCAATTGTGCCAGACTGAAGTCAGATACCTGGGATTCCATGTTGCCCAAGGCCTTTGAAGATTGGACTCTGAGTGGAGAGAGGCTGTTTGTTCGATTCCTGAGTCACAAAATCGCAGGCAGTTAAGAGGCTTCTTAGGGGCTGCCGGTTTTTGTCGAATCTGGATACCCAACTATGCAGTGTTGGCAAAGTCCCTGTATGCAGCTACAACAGGGGGAGAACGAGATCCTTTCGACTGAGGCCTGGAACAAAAGGAGGCCTTTCACAATATGAAGAAGGCTTTGCTATCAGCCCCCAGTCTAGGACTGCCTGACGTGGAAAAACCATTCCATCTGTACGTCCATGAAGAAAGGGGGGTGGCAGTTGGTGTCCTCACTCAGAGCCTAGGTTCCTGGCAATGATCAGTGGCTTATCTATCCAAACAGCTGGATCCAGTAGCAAGAGGGTGGCCTTCTTGTCTCCGCGCAGTAGCAGCAACAGCTCTCTTGGCAACAGAGGCTGATAAATTGTCCCTTGGGCAAGAACTGTATGTTAAAGTGCCGCATGCAGTACTGACACTGATGGAGTACAAAGGCAATTATTGGTTTACCAATGAGCGGATGACAAAGTACCAGAGCATGCTGTGTGCGAATCCTCGGGTTTACTTGGAGATAGTGAAAATACTCAATCCTGCTACTCTACTCCCTGTAGCACCTGGGCTACCTGAACATGATTGTATTCAGGTTATGGATGAAGTGTACTCCAGCCGTCCGGATTTGAAGGATGTACCGCTGGCCTCTCCTGATGTTCAATACTTTATCGATGGCAGCGGTTTTGTGGAAGATGGACAGCGGAAGGCCGGATATGCTGTGGTCACTCCTGGGGTTGTTGTGGAGGCTGAGCCTTTACCCTTAGGGACTTCTGCCCAGAAAGCTGAACTCATTGCCCTTACTCGAGCCCTCCATTTAGCTGCAGGTCTGAAGGCAAACATTTTCACTGATTCTAAGTATGCATTCACTACACTCCATGCCCATGGGGCCCTCTATAGAGAAGGGACTCAAATTCAAGCGGGAAATCTATAAAGTATGGGAGGGAGATTTTGGAGTTACTAGAGGCTGTGTGGACACCAGAAGCGGTGGCTGTTCACTGCAAGGCACACCAACGAGGAGACACTCTGGTCATCCAGGGTAACCGCAGGGCAGATAGGGAGGCCAAGTTAGCAGCCCAGCAAGGAACAGTCCCAATAAGTGTTCTAGCCCCCCTGTTTCCAATTCCTATGTCAGAGTGGGACCCACGTTATACCAGGAAAGAGATGGATTTCTTCACTGAGGAAGGGGCTACTCTCACTACTGCTGGGTGGTTGCGGTTACTGGAAGATCCACCCCGATATGTTATCCCTGAGAGTATAGTGCCTGCTTTTGTCCAACGATTTCATGAGACCAACCACTTAGGCAAGACTTCTATGCACACCATTCTACAGTCTTATTTCTATGTCCCACATCTGTCTGCCTTAGCGGCAGCTGCAGCACGTTGCTGTCTCCAATGTGCCAGGAATAACCCCCGCCAAGGGCCTCTACCCCCAGTTTCCATACAGGCGGTTGGTGTGCCCCTATGGAGAATATTGTAGTTGATTTCACCGAGTTGCCCCGAGTAAGGGGTTATCGATATCTGCTGGTGCTAGTATGTACATTTTCAGGATGGGTTGCGGCCTACCCTTGTAGAACAGAAACAGCCCGAGAGGTTACCAGGGCCCTGCTGAAAGAGATCATTCCCAGGTTTGGCCTACCTCTTACTATAGGGTCAGATAATGGCCCTGCGTTTGTTGCTAAGTGCCTTCAAGACCTTTCTAAGGCCCTCCAGATTACCTGGAAACTTCACACTGCTTACCGCCCACAGAGTTCGGGGAAGGTGGAAAGGATGAACCGAACTCTGAAGCTCCAGTTGTCTAAACTCTGTCAGGAAGCTCATCTTGAGTGGGATCAGGCTTTGCCGATAGCCCTTCTCCGGGTCCGGTCCTCAGGAATATCCCCTTATGAAGTACTGTATGGTCGACCACCACCCATTGTTCAGGGCCTTAAGGGAGACCTAGAGCAGATAGGTAATGAACCTCCGAGACAACACCTACTGGCATTGGGATCTGTTTTTCAGTCTTTGAACAGGTGGATACAAGAGCGACTGCCTATCTCTGTCAGAGCTGCTCCATCCCCACCAGCTGGGAGATCGTGTGTGGATTAAGGAATGGAAACGTGAACCACTGTGCCCTACCTGGAGAGGTCCTTACACAGTTCTCCTAGCCACACCGACTGCAGTCAAGGTCGCAGAGGTTACCCCGTGGATTTATCATACTAGTCTTAAGAAAGCTGCTTCTAACTTGGATGATAAGTGGACAGTGCACAAACATTCTCAGGATCCCTTACGCCTCACGCTGCAGAGAACCAGGGAATCGGCAGACGATGGAGCCCTACGCTAGCTGCATACCGGAAGCCGGCTAGTCTACACATGGCAGAAGCTTGAGGAGTCACCTTCAGATACTGTTAGTGGGACATAAGCTCCATGGTCGGTATGCACCTGCTCATGCTGACTTTTGTTCTGGCATTCATGTGGGGCCTTCCCTTGTTGGCCTCAGGAACTATAAATGTAGTAACACTACTTGCCGGGACTGCTTTGAATACTTCGGACTTTTGTGTACGCAGCTCATCGCAGCCTGGAGTTTTTTTTTATTTTTTATCAACATGCCTTATTGCTGTACCCAATACTTTGTGTGAAATGCAAACGTTTACTGTAATGCATAATCTGAACTGCAAACAGCCAAAGCTAACCTTTTCTACATTTTTCTACTTCATTGGTGTTACTGTCCTACCTCCGCCTATTTTAACAAGGCCCCTTTCTCCTTGCAGGTTGTCTCCATGCTTAAAGCTACAGATTGCTTTATTTTTGTAAATGCCACTAAAGGGGTTTTTAATGTGTCTAACACCATATTATCATGCAAGTCTATTATGAAGGTATCTTATGCTTACTCAGAAATGTATCTTCCCTTAGGATGGTTTTTGTTATGTGGTAAAGCAGCTTACACTTATGTTCCCATAAACGCTACTGGAGGTCCTTGCACTTTTGGCAGACTTACTACTGCTGCTTTCTCTCATACCCCCAGTAAGGCTAGTTTCCCACTCACGCTATCCTCGATCAAAACCTATGCCCCCTACCTGTAAGACCAATGTGGAACCTTATAGTGATCAGACAGCGCTGGGACTGGCAATATCCATTGTAGGAGCACCTGCGTTAGCTTTACACAACGCTATGGAAGTAAGCCGTATTACTGCTTGTTCCTTGGCCAAATCCATTAATCTTACCTCAACCATCCTAGCCACTATGAATCATGAGATGTCCGGTCTGCAGGCGGCGATTCTGCAGAATAGGATGACCATTGATTTTCTGCTCCTACGGTTAAATCATGGCTGTGAGGAATTTGAGGGTATGTGTTGTTTTAATCTCACTGATGAGAGTGTTCCAACTGAACGCTCTATTCAAGACCTACGTGATCTAGCTAATCATATCACCGCCCCTTCTATAGGTGCTGGGTGGTTTGCGTAATGGTTCGATTGGTTAGGTGGACTTAAAACCCTAGTGGTAGGGGTTCTCCTTATTCTCCTGCTATGTATTATCCTGCCATGCTGTATCCCTAGCCTTATCCGATTTATTACCTCCACCATTGAGACCATGGTGGAGCGGAAAACTGCTGCCCATGTGATGGCAGTATGCAAATACAAATCCCTTCCACAGTCAGATCAACTGCTATGAGGGGAAATTGGCCTCCTTCACTACAAGGCAAATTTTTCCCTTAAAAAGTGGGGAATGAGGTAGAAATCCAGGCAGGGCTGAGAGCTGGAAGGGTTAAGTGTAAAGGACACACCCCTCTTGGTGAAGTCATACCCTGGTACATGCTTGTCCCTCCCCTATTCCTTTGTCCTGCTGCTCTCTCTGCTTGCTAGAGATAACTACTCTCCCTCTGCTTCGCTAAAGATAAGAGTACAGTAGACTTTCTCCACTTGGGACTATACAGTAATAAAGTGACCAATCATGCTGTAATAATCTGATATGAGGTCTATATAATCTCTCTGAGCCCTCTGGTGGGGGCCCAGAATTTGGAAAAACTATTTTCTCTGGGTCTGTGCACATTAAACCGTTGTTTCCTTCTAAGACTCCTTGGGTGTTTCTTTCTTCACTCGTTTATCTGCTACAATACCACATTGTGTTTCGAACCAAATTATTTTTCAGTTCTGCATCAGGGCAAACACATTGTTTTACTTATCTGAAAGTGACTCTTCAATTAAAAATGTACATTCTCCCATCGTGCAATGCTGCATCCAAAAGTGACTGGACTGTCTTCTGTCTGCTTGTTCTTATGGGATTTAAGGTGCTACATGATAGGCTATTCCAGACATCTACCACCCCCTTCAGTAAATATTTGTTGTAGACAAGCAGGTTCACTTTCTCGCACAAGTGGGCTATGTGAGCATACTTACCACTGAACAAATGAAAAGGTCTACAAGCCTTCATTGTACATGCGTGAAAATTCCTAGCTTGCTATGGCCTCATAGCTCCCTTCCATGCTTTTTCATCTGCCTAGTCAGATGCATTTCTGTCCAGTCACCCTACTCCATTCTTTCAAGGCTTGAATTTTTCTTCATCCTCGGGCTTTAACCACACACCTCCCCCCCCCCCCAAAGAAAAACCCACTAGTTTCCCCTAGCTAAGAATTGTGTTTCTTAAATCCATTATTTTTCTTCACTGTCTGCAGAATTGATTTTAGAATTTTTTTCTCAGCTTTAACTGCAATGAGCAGCCCCATCAGCCAAATGTTTTGGCTCATCAGTCATTTTTGAAAAAAGAAAATTAAACGATTGCTTTCTTTAATTTTCCTTACAATGCTGGAGAAGCAGACCAGTGTCTTCAGGTTCTGTCATAAGTGCAAAAAGATGTCTTTCATACTACTCAAAGCATGAGGAGATTCCACACTGACTCTAAAGCGGTCCCTAAACAAGCCACATGACCTCTTCACCATGGTAAAGAACTTAGCAAAAAAGCCAGTACCAGAGCAACCTAGTCAAATCCACCCTCAAGCCTTCGCCGACTACTTAAAAGCAAAACTGTGCCAAACTAATAAGTCCCCACACATACCATGGCACTCGAGCCAAGATCCTCAGCCCGACTGTCTGCCTTCTCTAAGCCATCTGCCAAACACATTGAGGACATAATTGCTGGAATGAACACAACAACCGCACAAACCGACCCTTGCCCAGTGTCCTGGATAAAAGTTACGACCGACAGTCAGCCCTTTTATAGCAAAGCTAATGGACTGCTCATACACGACAGGCACCTTTCCCCAATCCCTCAAATGTACCTCAATCAGGCCACTCCTCAAAAACAACAAACTGGACCCTAAGAAGCCCGACTCGTATAGACCGATATCCAGCATACCACTGTTGGCGAAAATCATCGAGAAAGACGTCCAAAGACAAATTCAAGATCATATTGACGCCTCCGCACCACTTGATCCGTGTCAGCACGGCTTCAGAACCGCACATGGGGGTCGAAACTCTCCTCACCATCCTCTTCAGTACCATAATTGCAGGAATTGACAGCATATGCCGAGGATATGTACTCATATTCTTGGATATAGCGGCGGCCTTTGATTCTGTTTCCCATGACATCCTCTTACACCGCCTCAGAGAGAAGGGGATTTGTGACTTAGCACTCGAATGGTGCAAGTCATATCTCTCGGATAGATGGAAACACGTAAGATCAGATGAAGCAACATCAGAACCTTTCCACCAGAGCCAAGGGGTCCCACAAGGACCCTCTCTATCCGCCCTGTTTAATATTTATATGCAGTCGATCTGCGAGATCGTCCAGTCCTTCAAGGTGGAATGCCTGTTATACGCAGATGACGTGCTCCTATATATGCCTTTTGCAACGGAGAACCCCGAACTCTCACCGCTCACGGACTGTTTCAACGCAGTATCCAGTTGGCTCCAATCACAAAACCTGCGAATCCAACATAAGAAAACCGAAGTCCTTTTCGTCACCAGAGATCCGAAATGCATCACACCACCGTGCTTAAAGGTCTTAGATGCAGAACTACTTACCAAACCCTCTATTAGATATCTAGGAGTCACACTTGACCAGCGACTCGACATGAAGACCCATATAGGCAATGTAGCAAGAGCGATATACCATAAAATCCGATCACTTAGACACATACACACATTACTGGAACCTGGCGACTTCCACACAGTATACCAAGCCTTGATCATACCGCATCTTGATTATGCAAACGCCATACTCCACAATCTCCCGCAATCCACGCTACACCCTTTACAGCTTGCAATAACTCTGCTGCAAGAGTGCTCCAGGGCGCTTCTAAGTGGGAACACATTACACCCATTCTTAAACAACTCCATTGGCTCCCCATAAAAGGCAGAATTACGTTCAAAACCATAATTCTGACCTTCAAGATCATAAATAAGCTCGCCCCACCCGCCCTAGCAGACCTCATTCAGATAACCCCCCTGAACAGACCTAGAAGATCCCCTGAGGACAATAAACTAATAGTCCCAAGAGAAACAACCAAGTGCTGCCAGACAACAGTGAACAAGGCTTTCAAATTCTCGGCACCAAAATGCTGGAACAGCCTCCCTCCTAGTATACGGGCAATCACTAATTTAACGCAGTTTAGGAAAGCTCTGAAATACCACCTTTTCCTCGAGAATTACCCGGATGACAGCACCTCAAATGCCTCATCAGTAAACTAACCACTTCAAACAGACGTTCAGCCCGCTCTTTCTGTACAGTTGTAAATAGTTACCCCCTTGTTATCTATCCAAGTTCTGTTGCCTGTTAATTGTAAACACAAATCGAAAGTTTTGAGATGTGTATTTAACTGGTTCTATGTAAACTGCACTGATGGAAAATAGCGCGGTATATAAGTGCATGTAATAAATAGATAAAATAAAAAAATAAGTGTAGAGGCAGAGGGGGCCAATGCCAAGTGGAGGTTCTGAAATATTAGCACCTCTCTTCAATTTGCTGCTCCAAAAACAAAAGATAGAAAAGGCTTTGCACTATTCTCCACAACTCTCATCTGCCGTCTTCAGCACTGATCTCCAGAATAGAGGATATCAGCTTCCTTAGAAGGACAATGCTATTGCTGTCTGCAGCACTCTTTGATATATGGCTGGAAAGGACAATTGCTGAAGCACTTATTCAGCATAGCAAGTACGTCAAGGTTTGTTGAGTACTCTCAGTCTATCATGTGATCTGCTTCTTGGCACTAAATGTGTCAACATTTATGCAGGCTTGGTGTGGGAAGCTCCTCCTGCTTCTCAGTGCTACCAGGTCCAGATACCAAAGAAGATTACTTTCAGGCCACAACGGTCTTTATCTCCAGCTTCAGCACATTCTCAGGCATTTATTCACTATAGCCACTCTGAGTCAATGTCTAAGGAGTCTTGTTCGTTTGTCAGGGCACTGTCCATCACAGGAGCAGCAGTTTGCCATGTTTTTTGAAATCCATGAGGAAACTGTTTGGTGAAAGCTGTGGCCAAGGTTGGGATATTCGAGAAAGGATGTTCTTTTGACTGTGTGGACATACGAGCGTACAGTCGCTTTGGATTACTGAACTACTGAACTCTGAGTACAGATAAGTTCCTTCAATCCTTTTTGGTGATGGATTTTTTATTATACTTTGCAGTGTACATATTTTTATGCGAGTAAGAGCAAAATATGATAAAAAGCATAAAAAGGTTTTGTGGAGAGTTATGATGAGATGATGGGATTATAAAGCATTTAGCTAGTGCGGCCCAATGTTGAGCCCTCTTATACATCTTTTTGTACAACTTATATGAACAGTCTATGGAAATATTTTTCTAAATAAATTGGTCTTGTAGTTTTATGATTCCTGCAATTTTTTCTTTGGACACTGCATTGCATTTTTTTGCGGAAGATCAGTGGATCATTTTTGTTACCCTAAAGAGTTAGTGGCAGTTCCCATTCACCCTCTTTCAGAATGCACAGAAATGGGGGACATCTCAAACCCTGCACTTCCTGACTGTAAGAAGGCAGTCAGCAAGCATCATGTCCAGACAACTGAGGAATCTGAAAAACCTCCATTACCACACAAGAGGGTAGTACTTAATTTTACCTCAAAATAAGGCCAGAGAAGCAAGAACTCATATTCAAACTTTGGACCTTGTGTGGGAAGAATCTTATCAAAACACTATGTTCCAGCTGTGCACAGCATTTTAACAAATCTATATGATGCAGTACTTGCACAGAATTGGAGAAAATTGACAGGATTTCACCTAGTTTCTTCCTCAAGAGAAACATATGGAATTCCATCACCTACTGAAGACTGGAAGACATACCAAGCACCTGATTCGCATAATCAGTGCTTCTTATGAAATGGCACAGATAGTGCTTGCCATAGCTATATGTTCTGGGCAACAGGATTCAGGAAAGATGTGAAGAAAAGGCTTACTAATGTGCCTTGCAGCCATAATTGTCTTTTCAGAGGTAAGACCAAAGAAGTGGTTGAACTTATGAAGGACCACCATAGCATTCTTTAGATCATATCCACCAGGACCGTACCAGACTGGAAAAGCACCCTGTGCGACTAATGAATCTGATGCCCCCCTCTGCCCCAACCACATGCAGTAACTCACTCTTTTTGAGCATCCTGGAAGCTTAGTGATGATATCAGCCTCCTTTTTGCATTTGCGCCCTGTGCGTCCGCAACACTTGTACAGCCCTTGGTACAGCCCTGGTATCCTCTATCTTCTGAACCACCCTCCTCATCTATAGGGCTGCATAGTATCCTATGTAGGAAGCCTTCTTTTTTTTAACTCAGAAAAAAAGCACTTCCTAGGCCACACTCACTCTAGACCAGCAGGGCTTGAGGCCTTACCACTGTCCAGTAAACAGGTCCTGAGATAAGACAGCTAACATCTATAATTATTATTTTTGTCGGAGCTGTAAACACAAAAGAAGGTGGAAATCCAACCACCTCCTCACTGTAACTGCTCCTTTTACTCGTGTTTAAACTGTTTTAAAATGAAAAAAAAACTGTTTTAAAATGAAAAAAAAAAACCCTTAATTTCACCTATCTGAAGCTTTCCTGGAGCTTATCACAGCTCTTCATGGCATCAAATGCTTCCATCAGCACTCAAAGAACAGCAAGAAATGCCAACGTGCCATGTTTCGGATTGATCACTTTTAACCCTGCATTAGGTAAAAAAAGGTTTGTGCCTGCGTTCTCTTCAACATGATCTGGAACAACACAGAGCTGTCGATCCAACACTTAAAAAATGGCGTCTGATGTCATGGCTGAGAAAGACTGAGCCAGCCAATCAAAATAGATGGTTCACTTAACTACCAATGGGTACAGACAATCCCCACTGAAAAGAGAACCTCCTAATCCCATTGACTTTATAACACAATGATGAACAGGGATAATCGCCAAGCCCAAAATAAGGGCCAATCAAAATAAAGTATGCCATTCGAGCACGGCATTCAGTCCTTTGGGGGGGGGGGCACTGTTCCCAGATTAAAAATCCAACGTTGTTCCTTGAGCTGTAGCTTAGAGACCCAATCACTGCCCTGCGGATCCAATGGAATAAAATCCAAGATCTGCCAACACAGTTGTTCAAAAGTATGATCCTTCTGGAGGCAATGTTCCACCATTGGGGCTGATAAGAGTTTTAATGTGTAAACGAGATGCATACTCAGTCAAACGAATCTTCACTGGTCTTGAAGTGTGGCCAATGTAATAAAGGGGGCAAGGAGAAACTGTTAAGTAAACCACAAAAGTCTATTCACAAGTAGTATGCCATTTTGTCACAAAATTGTCCGATGTCCGAGAATCACACCAATCAGTGCCACTGATAGACAATGCAGAATCTGCCCCTAGTTTTGAATGGGTGGCAGTAGGTATTTAGAACTCTTTTGCCGACCCTATATCTCATCATTTTGATCCGGGACATTTTTCCTGTGGGAATTGCCGTTTCTGTGCATTTTAAAACAAAGGAAAAAAGCCTGTGTTCTCTGGATCTGCAGGAGGCTTGCATTCATCTAGTGGTATATCTAAGTCAGAGGAAGTATCTCAAAAGTGTAGTATGGAAACAAGACCTCCAGTATCATATTCTGCCTTTAGCATCAGAACTGTGAATTTTTATAGTGTTTTGCAATCATTCCAGCATTTATATGAAAATCAGGGTTGGTTTGTTTCTCCACTTATTGATTTACTCTTCAAGAACAAATCTTAGGCGGGGCAAATTCATACAGGACATCATCTGGGTACTACAGTAACTATGGTTCATCATAAAGAGATTTTGGATTTAGCTCACGGTAAATTACATTAAGAACTGTTTCCTATTCCTAGGGTTTACAATTTAAACTTGTACGAGGCGTGATCAAAAAGCATCGAGACTTGTTGCATAGCTATATAACAATACATCGCACCACAATGCTATTAAGCATGCAGTGACCTAGTTATGTGCTCTGCATGTACAGAGTGTAGTGTGACTGCAGCACACCTGTACTTTTTTTAAACACGTGATGTTTGGTATCATGTAAAAGCAGTTCATCAGATTTACAATGAGTGAAAAATATTGAAAGCGAATTTGCATTAAATTCTGCCAGAAACTTGGAGATTCGTGCAAAGACACTTATGACAAGTTGCAGCAAATGTATGGCGATGAATGCATGAGCCATGCTGAAGTTTATAACTGGTACAAACGTTTCCAAGAGGGCCACCAGAGTGCTGATAATGACGAACATTCTGGAAGGCCATCCATGAGCAGGAATGAAGACAAAGTTGAAGCAGTGCAAGATGTGTGTCTGCAAAATTCATGCTGAAGCTCCTGTCCCCTGACCAAAAAGATGATAACGTAACCAAAAAGACAAAAAGAGTGGCAGGTTCACACACAGCACCTTTATTAAACAATCATTAGGTGGCCAAAACCCAACACAGGACCGTGTTTCGTGTTGTACTTCGTCAGGGGTTATGAGGGCACACTAAAAAACATTTAAAATCATAAATAAATAAAAGTTATAGCCAAACTATGAAAAAATTATATATAAAACATTATATATAAAAAGGACTACAACATCATAACATATTATAAAAGTAAAAAGGCAAAGTCAAATACATTAAAAAGTACATCAACATACTATACCATAAACAAGATTAATTTAAAAGGAGGACACATAAAAGAATAAATATGCATGTATTAAAATACACTAAAATACATATAAAAAGGACCGTAAAAACATAAAAACAACCTATTAAACCCATTAAGAACCGAAAAAAGGGGGGGAGGACAAAGGAATGAGGAGAACAAATGGTCAGCACATTAAACATAAAAAGATGCATTAAAGGACAAATGAGAAGCAGGAGTGAGTCAGGGATGTTACCTTTATTGGTGTGTGGTGGCAATAAAATTCACAGTACACACTTAAAATGTGATGGAGCCCTTATTGCAAGGGCTGAAAATGCCTCTGAAAAAACAGAGTAATAAAAACATGTTAGATAAAACATCCATTGTGACGAAAAAGTAAAATACCATATTGAATCGACACTCTACATGGAAAATCTATAAAATGACCCAATTAAACAACCACGGAGTGATATCCCAAAAAAAATTGTAAAATAAAAATGAACATGGCAACACTTGTATAAATTAAAAAAAAGAGAAGAGAGAGACATGTGGAGCAGTCACTTCTATTGGGAGATACCCATAACACTACCATTTAAAAAGACAACTACAGAAGGGATGTGACATTCCAGAAAATGAACGGAGCATGGCATATTAAAACAAACACGTGAGAATCAAACCTAAGCAAGAACTTACACCAAACAATGAAACGGCATATAGAGGAAACGACCTCTATTAACATGCCCATATTGCAAAAATGCATATAAAACAGAAGGGAAACCATCCTCAAAGTGAACATAACTTTCCTTAACGCACCGAGAAGGATGTTTAAATGAAATCACGAGGGGAAACCTTAATAAATAATACCATCGGAAAATGTACAAATCTTTAAAATAAAGACCCATAGAGATTGTTCGAAACAGGTGGATGGGCATGAAAGCGCCAACAATAAGAATTAACAGAGAACATCGAATTTTTATGGAAAGTGTCAAGCTCAATCAAAAACATTTTTATACCCAAAGCCCAGAAAACGTATAAAAGCAGAAGAGATGATCATAATACCTGGGTCATAAAAACGCCAAAAAGCACCGCCGCAGAGGCATGTTGCACTCCAAGAATTGAAAGTTCAAAAACGGCGGGTAGCCGTAAATTGTGCTAAAAATAAAACAACGAATATCAAGTAGTGGCAAAGGTGCATATAAAAACTGAAACAACCATCCTCGGGAAATATGTAAAACTGAACAATTAACAATAAATACCTGACTTGTAAAGGCCGCCGACGGCACCACTTCAAAGTCGTATTGCATTCCGAGAGAATGAAACCTCAAAAGAACGCTAACGCATGCGCATATAAAGCAGTGGTGCCGGAAGCATTCAAACCACCCAAATGTAAAGAATGAATCATTAAATTATAAATATAAAGGAACTAAAACCAAAAAGTGGAATATAAAAACTCAAAAGGAAAAAACTATACCACATTAGCAAAATCAAATTTAGGCAGCCGATCAAGCCAAATAACAATCATTAAAAGTCGCATAGCCTGCAGCAGTGCAAGAGACACTATAAATTAAAAAACCTTAATACACTCCATAGTAAAAGACGGACCTATAAAAAACATATGAAATCAGGACAAAAGAACTATGCCATACCAAAACAAAAGGAACATAGACACTAGGATAAAAAATCAAGAAATTAAAAAGGCAAAAAGATAAATTGTGCCATATAAACCATAAAAAGCATAAGATGTAGTGTGGAGGCTTACACCAAAAACAAACAAAAGTTAAAACCATTAAAACTACTACCACTGTAAAAACAAAAAGGCACATATATAAAAAAACCTCAAAGAAAGACAGACAAATCCCTCTCTAAATTCAACCCCTTCGGGGACATAGTATCCATCAGAAAGATATATTTTTGTTCCATTGTTACGAATGTAACAAAAATATATCTTTCTGATGGATACTATGTCCCCGAAGGGGTTGAACTTAGAGAGGGATTTGTCTGTCTTTCTTTGAGGTTTTTTTTATATATGTGCCTTTTTGTTTTTACAGTGGTAGTAGTTTTAATGGTTTTAACTTTTGTTTGTTTTTGGTGTAAGCCTCCCCCCTACATCTTATGCTTTTTATGGTTTGTATGGCACAATTTATCTTTTTGCCTTTTTAATTTCTTGATTTTTTATCCTAGTGTCTATGTTCCTTTTGTTTTGGTATGGCATAGTTCTTTTGTCCTGATTCATATGTTTTTTATAGGTCCGTCTTTTACTATGGAGTGTATTAAGGTTTTTTAATTTATAGTGTCTCTTGCACTGCTGCAGGCTATGCGACTTTTAATGATTGTTATTTGGCTTGATCGGCCGCCTAAATTTGATTTTGCTAATGTGGTATAGTTTTTTCCTTTTGAGTTTTTATATTCCACTTTTTTGTTTTAGTTCCTTTATATTTATAATTTAATGATTCATTCTTTACATTTGGGTGGTTTGAATGCTTCCGGCACCACTGCTTTATATGCGCATGCGTTAGCGTTCTTTTGAGGTTTCATTCTCTCGGAGTGCAATACGACTTTGAAGCGGTGCCGTCGGCGGCCTTTACAAGTCAGGTATTTATTGTTAATTGTTCAGTTTTACATATTTCCCGAGGATGGTTGTTTCAGTTTTTATATGCACCTTTGCCACTACTTGATATTCGTTGTTTTATTTTTAGCACAATTTACGGCTACCCGCCGTTTTTGAACTTTCAATTCTTGGAGTGCAACATGCCTCTGCGGCGGTGCTTTTTGGCGTTTTTATGACCCAGGTATTATGATCATCTCTTCTGCTTTATACGTTTTCTGGGCTTTGGGTATAAAAATTTTTTTGATTGAGCTTGACACTTTCCATAAAAATTTGATGTTCTTTGTTCATTCATATTGTTGGCGCTTTCATGCCCATCCACCTGTTTCCAACAATCTCTATGGGTCTTTATTTTAAAGGTTTGTACATTTTCCGATGGTATTATTTATTAAGGTTTCCCCTCGTGATTTCATTTAAACATCCTTCTTGGTGCGTTAAGAAAAGTTATGTTCACTTTGAGGATGGTTTCCCTTCTGTTTTATATGCATTTTTGAAATATGGGCATGTTAATAGAGGTCGTTTCCTCTATATGCCGTTTCATTGTTTGGTGTAAGTTCTTGCTTAGGTTTGATTCTCACGTGTTTGTTTTAATATGCCATGCTCCGTTCATTTTCTGGAATGTCACATCCCTTCTGTAGTTGTATTTTTAAATGGTAGTGTTATGGGTATCTCCCAATAGAAGTGACTGCTCCACATGTCTCTCTCTTCTCTTTTTTTAATTCAAACAAGTGTTGCCATGTTCATTTTTATTTTACAATTTTTTTTGGGATATCACTCCGTGGTTGTTTAATTGGGTCATTTTATAGATTTTCCATGTAGAGTGTCGCTTCAATATGGTATTTTACTTTTTCGTCACAATGGATGTTTTATCTAACATGTTTTTATTACTCTGTTTTTTCAGAGGCATTTTCAGCCCTTGCAATAAGGGCTCCATCACATTTTAAGTGTGTACTGTGAATTTTATTGCCACCACACACCAATAAAGGTAACATCCCTGACTCATTCCTGCTTCTCATTTGTCCTTTAATGCATCTTTTTATGTTTAATGTGTTGACCATTTGTTCTCCTCATTCCTTTGTCCTCCCCCCCTTTTTTTCGGTTCTTAATGGGTTTAATAGGTTGTTTTTATGTTTTTACGGTCCTTTTTATATGTATTTTAGTGTATTTTAATACATGCATATTTATTCTTTTATGTGTCCTCCTTTTAAATTGATCTTGTTTATGGTATAGTATGTTGATGTACTTTTTAATGTATTTGACTTTGCCTTTTTACTTTTATAATATGCTATGATGTTTTATATATAATTTTTTCATAGTTTGGCTATAACTTATTTATTTATGATTTTAAATGTTTTTTTAGTGTGCCCTCATAACCCCTGATGAAGTACAACACGAAACACGGTTCTGTGTTGGGTTTTGGCCACCTAATGATTGTTTAATAAAGGTGTTGTGTGTGAACCTGCCACTCTTTTTGTCTTTTTGGTTACGTCTCTGCTGAGTGTGGCTGCTGCTGTTTTTTTGTTGGTCCAAAAAGAAGATAAGCCTGTCTGCATCCAGGAAGTTGGTGGAGTATGTTGAAAAATGACTCAGATTTCATCGAAAAGATTATTACTGGTAATGAATCATGGGTTTATCGTTATGACTCAGAAACTAAGGCACAGTCCTCACAGTGGAAGACTCGACTCTCCCAGTCCCAAGAAAGCCCATCAGTGAGAAGCAATGTCAAGGTCATGCTCACAGTTTTTTTGATTACCACGATATTGTACATCATGAATATACTCCAAAAGGCCAAACCATCAATAAGAAGTACTAAGAGGCCAGAGTTGCACAGAGCTGTAAGAGGAATGGTGAATAGTTGCACAGGAATAGTGAATGGCTGCATCATCACAATAATGCCCCAGCTCATGCATCACATCTTGTCCAGCAGTTCTTGGCCAAAAACCAAATCGAGCATGTCTGTCAATCTCCATACTCACCTGACCTCGTACCCTGTGACTTTTTCTCGTTTCTAAAACTGAAATTACCACTGAAAGGAAGGAGATTCGACGACTTGGAGACCATTAAGCAAAATTTGACAGAGCAGCTTTACAGCATAATGAAAGAAGCATTTCAAAATTGTTTCCAGCAGTGGCAGGAATGCTGGAGGAAGTGTGTTTTATCAGAAAGGGCTACTTTGAAGGAGTCAAATTGCTACAGCTGTCAGTGTTATACTTCTTGTGTCATTGTACAAGTCTTGATACTTTTTGATCACACCTTGTACATGAAGCAATGGAGGGTTAAATAACTTGCTCA
This sequence comes from Ichthyophis bannanicus, assembly GCA_033557465.1. Lineage (NCBI taxonomy): Eukaryota > Metazoa > Chordata > Amphibia > Gymnophiona > Ichthyophiidae > Ichthyophis > Ichthyophis bannanicus. The sequence continues at coordinate 586,385,793 of CM066034.1, forward strand.
AGATCACAAGGAGCATAGGTGGAATTTGAACCCTGGCTTCTCTGATTCTCAGCCATTGTACCTCAGGGCTCTGTCTTATGACATCTTTTCTCCTCTTTCTACACTTGTTCCTCTTGGTGCCCTGATCTCCTTCCATGTTTTTCAGTACCATCTTTAGCTGATTCTCCGAAATACCTTGAAACCCTAGAAATCTCACCAGGAGTCCAGGCCCGCAAAACTCAGTCTGCTTATTTGATGTTGCTGACTGGATGTCCTACCACAATCAAAAACCGAACATGACCAAGGTGGAACTTCTTTTCCCCTAAACCGTCCTTTCCCCTTCCCCCCTTCTCTGTGTCTCAGCTTACAATCTTGGGGTCATCTTTGACTCTTTTTTTCTTTCTCTGCAGATATCAAACAGATAGAAATGACAGGTTTTAGCTTTCTCTTATAACATCAGCAAACTTTGTCCATTCCTCTCAGAACACACAATGAAGACCCTTATCCATTCTATCACCTCCCATCTAGACTACTGCAACTTGATCCTCACTGAATCATCTATCTTCCTTTCAACCTGCTCAGAACTCCGCTGCACGACTAGTCTGCCAGGGTTGCTATTCTCACATAACCCCTCTTCAAGTCACTTCATTGGCTCCCTATCAGTTTCCATATACAATTCAAATGTCTCCTACTGACCTACAAATGCAGCTCATCGTTACCTCTCCTCTCTTTATCTTTCCCTACACCCCTCCTCGGCAACTCTTCTCATCAAGCAAAGCACTTATCTATGCCCTTTCCTTCTACCGCCAACTCCAGACTCTGTTTTTTCCAACTTGCTGCATAACATGCCTGAAATAGACATGCGCACTATAAGAGATACAAAACTGTTCAGAAAGAAGCTGAAATTATTATTTCAAGAACGCTATGAAAAACAACATAGACTTTTCAGTTAATGTATATGTAATATCAATTATAATAATATAATTGATTTAAAGTTTATGTAATTTATTTATTGATTTAACAGGTTTTTTTATACCGCTTTATCATGCCAGTCAAAGCGCTTTACATTGTTAACTTAACCTTGGTAATGTACATTAAACAGGGACATTGATAACTTGGATTTTTCTGAAGCAATGGAGGGTTAAGTGACTTGCCAAAGGCCACAACAAGGAGTGCTAGTGTAAACCTTATATGCTGTTTGTAAACCACTTTGAACTAAAGGGATATGCTGCAATATAAATTATTTATTCAATCAAATAGATTACCTGAGTCGGTATGTCAGGCTCTATCTCTAGTTCTATTGAAATCCTGGCTAAAAACTCTTTGAGGCTGCTTTTAGATCCTAATACTCTTATTCTGTTGTCTACACCCATATGTGTTTTAATAATTTCCCTTAAAGAATTCCCTAGTCTCTTGTTTGTTCTGTTTATCTTAGCAGACTGTAAGCTCTGTGGAGCAGGGACTGTCTCTTACATGTATGTATAAAGCGCTGTGTATGCCTAATAGCACAACAAAGTAGTAGTAAAAGTAGTAGATAAAGCAGTTTGCAATAGCAAACTGGCAAAAAATATAATAAAATTCAGCAAGAACAAGGGAACTTTGATACTCAGCTCCTTTATGGCTCAGACAGATCTGGATTCTGTTCCCATGGGATCTGTCACCGAAGAAACCTAAACAAAGCACATACAATCATATGGCTGGGTTTTTTAGACAGGCTGTGATAGAATCGACTGGTTCTGTCTGGCAGGCTCCAACTTCCGTAATAAGTAGAAGTCCTACTGGAAATGCAGGCAGAGTATGATCTGCCTGGCAAGCTACACTCCGGATCTAGGAGATTCGCTAGTAGCTTTCACATCAGGTTGTGATGCAACAATAGATTCATCTGCTAGTTTGATTCTGCCTGCAGATTTTATAATAACTAGAAATCATAGCAGAAATATAGCTGCTCATTTAGCAGAGTTTGTCTACACATAGGACTGAAGCAGCCAGATGTTCAGGCAATAGCCACAGTAGTACTGCTGGCTATTTATATTACAAGGTTTTGTAGTTAGATATGGAAAAGATGGGTGCTGGAAAGGAACTAAGTAGGGATCTCGTATGCTCTTCCACCAAAGATGGTAAAGTACAAAGGAGGAAATCAAAAAGACTGGATAAGGAGAAATCTTGTAGGTGGTCACGCTCTGTGGCTGGCAATTGGGATGGTTTTTCAGTAGCGTGTACAGTCTGAATGGGCAGACTAGACAGTTGTTTTCTGCTGTCATGTCTTATGCTGCACAAATGATTATCCAGTGGGATGGACCCTGTTAAACAGGTGTTAGATGACAATGCACCTTACAAAATTTGTAAGCCCTCCTGAAAGCAGTGTTCCCCTTTGTATGATGACATGCTTTTATATAAAAAGGTTGCGTGCCATCAGCTGGAGCAGATCTGCAAATCTTCTAAGGATGACATGTGTCGCGTCCTCCCCCCCTGGCCGGTGGCCGATGAGCAAGAGGGCTCGCCTTAATTGCCCTTCTGAAACTGTCCCCAATATGGCTGCCAGCATGGACTGCTGGGATATGTAGTTTCAGCTATTCTTTTGAACAAGCAGTGTGACCACACAGTTTGTTTGGCAAAAACAGAGAAATTTATTTTTCAGGGTTTCCCCCTCGCATCAAATTCGTTGCACTAAACACAGGTAAGGATAATTTCTCCCAAAGGCAAAGGATAAATCAACTCCCAAACAGGCTTAACTCAAACAGACAGGAATTTCTTCTTCACAGTGTCAACTCTTAGCTTCCTTCTGGTAACTATCTTCTAAAGCTAAGGCTGTTGACCATATCAAAGTAACTTAAACTTTCAACAAGTTTCTTTTCTTTCACAGCTTCCATAGAAAAGAGGTTATAACTGTTTTTAAACTTCCAGCAAGTTTCCTTTCCTTTACAGCGTATAGAAACAAGCCACAATTGCTCTCAAACTTCTAGCAAGTTTCTTTCCCTTCTCAGTTCATAGAAACTAGCTTATAATTGCTTTAGACAAACCCTTCCTTCACATGGGCTTGAGCTTAGCACATGTTCAGTTCGTTTGCCTTGCAATAAGAACATTGCATTTCTTCAGTATCACTTTCAGATGGGCTTTCACACAATTCTATTTCCATTTCATGAGTAGACTCACTAGAGCTATCTTCCTGTGGACGGGTATCATAGGATTTATGATTTACACCCCGTAGCAGCTCATCCAGCTTTAGTAGCAAGTGTTCTCTCTGCTCTGTAGCAACAGGCTTTAAAGAAGGAGTTTCTGTCTCCCTTATCAGCCTTACAATATCTCTCACTGCTGAGTCACGGCAGTCACTGGCACACTTCTTATTTCTGTCTGAAGTTTGCTTTACAGCCCTCTGGCTAACATAGCGTTTGACACTTTTTCTTAGCTCTCTAACCACTTCTTCAGAAAGAGCTTTGCTAGGAACTTTAGGCAACTTATTCTCTCTACCTCCAGGGCTCAACTGGCTCCCCGAGCTGTTTCCCCACCTGGGAATTGACTCCTCCAGCTTCCTTTCTCTGAGGTACCTTGAGACACGTTTCTGCCTTGATTCCAGGGCTCTCTGCTGCTCAGCTCCCAGCTGTTTCAGACTCTGTTGCTGCGTGCTTTCCTGCAAGTTCTGCCGTGTCTGCTGCTGCCTGCTTTGCTTCTCGCCTTCCTCTTCTCCCCCTTTCTCAAACACTGAAGCAGTTTTAAACTGGTGCTTCTTAGGCACCACGCCTTTCTCCCTGCACACGTGAAAGCTGTTAGGGCTCAACCTAGCTCTAACATCATTAAGTGGGCGGGGCTTAGTACTAGCTGTAGTCTGCCTCGGAGGCTTGTGGTTACTATGGGAACTTTGTTGATCTCTGCTTTTAAAGGCACAGGTCTCACTTTCTTCCCATTCCATCCCTTCTATACAGCTCTCCTTACCACACATGCTATGCTAGACTTGGCATTATCAGATTAGGGAAACTGCTAGGTACTTGTGACCTAGATTGGCCACTGCTGGAAACAGAATACTGGGCTTGATGGACCTTGGTCTGACCCAGTATGGCATATCTTATGTTCTTAAGCAATATAAGATACTGCTAATAGACGCCAAGAGGCTATATAATTCTAAACTGATTTTAAAGAGCGCATAGTTTTAAAGAACTTTTTAAATTAGTAAAACAGCTTAATCCTGAAGATATTGATACTTACTGAGAAAATTTGATAAGGGCTCTCCTTTTTAGGACACTTGTCCAAGTAACTTATTAAGACATACTCCAGTTGTAGCTTTTCGCTGGGTGACATTTTTTGTTAATCAGGCCTTGCAAGAAGGGAGTTTTCTCACCCACCTATGTGGCATTATCTTAACTCCATTGTTGAAATCTATCAATGACAATGATCAACAATTCACCAGTTACAGGCCAGTGGCCAGTTTACCAGTTATGGGAAAGTGCTTGAGGCAGTGGTTGGCTCTCAATTATAAACCTATTTAGATGATCATATGCTATTTGGCGAATGCCAATCGAGCTTCAATACTGTTTAGCATTAAAACCGTACTGGCCATTTTGGTCTGTGAACTGACATTGATCTTGGAAAATTTCATCAAGTGTTGGTGGTGCAATTGGATTTATCAGTGCTTCTGACCTTACTGATCATGATATTATATTATCCAAGTTAAATAATTTTGGCATTTCTGGAGTAGTTTTGAAATGGTTCTCAGACTTTTTGATATGTAGGAAATGTTCGGTACTATAGGGTTCCGGTTTATTAGAGGAATGGGAAATGAAATGTGGGGCACCCAGAGGTCTCCTCTGTCCCCAATCTTATTTAATGTGTATTTGAGCACTCCTTTAATTCCTTTTCAAGAATCTGTGATATATATCCTTTTGCAGAAATATTTAAGTATAATTGAGTCTTCAATGACATCTAATTAGCTAAAATTGAATCCAGCAAAGACTGTGGACTCAGGACCAAAGTAAATCACTGCAAGTAAACCCCACAATAGCAGAAGCAGACCTTCGCCTGCACAGATGTGGAGGAATAGCCTAATAGTTACAGCACTGGCTTGGGAACCAAGAGACCAAGGTTTGAGTCCCACTAGCACTCCTTGTGGCCTTGGGCAAATCACTTAACTGTGCATTGCCTCAGAAAAATCCAGGTTATCAATGTGACTGTTTAATGGTTTGCAGCTTATCGTGCTGTGAGAGCTTGTGAGCATCAGTGATGCAGTGAGCTAAGCTATTGGTAGCTTAACTACTAGCAGGGTCTCCCAAGATGGACAGGTCTCAGCTGAGATGCCAGACCAAAACAAACCACCCATCTGTGCAGCAGTACAATAGAATGGTATTGGTGCTGAGTGTCACAGTTCTGTGACAATAGCAACAACATTAGAATTACCTGAATGGAAGAAATGCCTGGCAATCTACTTCTGTATCTTGCCATGAAAACCCAATGGATAGTCACAACAAAACAGATTGCACTATAGTGCTGAAAGATGAGACCCCCAAGTCAGAAGGCACTCAAATGGCTATTGGAGAGGAGATGAAGACCTTTCAGAGCAAAGCCAACATTTATGATGTGGCTGGATCCAAGCCCTCAGGACGCCTCACTGCCGATGTAGTTGCACATGAAATGAGAGAAGGAAGCAACAAAGATGTCTTACATATTGGGACATGGAACATATGAAGCATGAACCAAGGGAAGTTGGAAGTGGTCAAGAATGAAATGGAACATGTACAACTTGATCTGTTGTATGTCGGCGAACTTAAATGGACTGGTATCGGGCACTTTGCATCTGATGATCACATCGTCTACTATGCTGGAAATGAAAGACAAAGAAGGAATGGTGTTGAATTTATAAGCAAAAACAAACTTGCAAGAACTGTAATGAAATACAATGCTATCAGTGAATGCTTAATTTCTATTCGTCTATGAGGAATGCCCATCAACACAACTAAAATTCAGGTACATGTCCCAACAACAGCTGCAGAAGAGGATGAAGTTGATGAGTTCTATGAGCAAATACAAGCTGAAATTGACAGAACATGCAAACAGGATATCCTGATAGTCATGGGTGACTGGAACGCAAAAGCTGGCAACAAAGAAGGCAAAGTGGTTGGAAAATATGAACTTGACAACAGAAATGCAGCAGGAGAAAGATTGATAGAATTCTGCAAGCCTAACAATCTATTCATCTCAAACACCTTCTTCCAGCAACACAAGTAGCAGCTGTACACGTGAACTTCACCATTGGATTTTACAAGAATCAAATTGACTACATCTGTGGAAGTCAATGATGGAAAAACTCTATAACATCAAAGACAAAAACTGGAGCTGACTGTGGTACAGATCACCAACTACTAGTATGCAAATACAAGCTAAAGTTGAAAAAGAGCAAGCTACTCATGAATGTAGCAAAAAATAACCTTGAGAATATACCACCGGAATTTAAAGACTGCCTGCAAAATCAATTTGCCGCTTTAGATACAAATGAAAGAGCTCCAGAAGAGTTATGGGACGACGTCAAGAAGGCTGTGTTGGAAGAAAGTGATTACTCATCCATTTTGGCCATTTTTGCTTTTTCACATTTTGTAAAGACTTAAGAAACTCTGAAAATTGCCCAAAACCGCAGAAAAGCTAAAGCCTGAGGAAAAAGAGGCAACTGCAGAAATCAGAGATTTCCAATGTGCAGCAAGAAAAGATAAGAAAAAGTACTACAATGATGCATGCAAGGAAATAGAATCAGGAATTAAAGGAAAACAAGATCGTTTTTTCTAAAGCTACGAGAGTTAAAGAACAAATTCCAGCCTTGAATTGGATTGCTACAGATGCTCAAGGATCCATGTTCAATGATGCTGTGATCATCAAGAAAAGGTAAAAAGAATATACAGAGTCATCATACCATAAAGATCAAGTGGACCAACAGCCGTTTCAACCTGTACCTTATGATCAGGAACCATTCGTGATGAAAGAAGTTGAAGCAGCATTGAAAGCCTTATCAAAGAACAAAGCACTTGGCATGGATGGCATTCCCATTGAAGTATTACAGCAGTTGGATGAAGCTGTTACCATACTTACAAGGCTTTGCCAGGAAATTTAGAAGACATTATCATGGCCAACTGACTGGAAAAGATCTGTGTTTATACCAATACTAAAGAAAGGTGATCCAACTGACTGTGGAAATTATTGCATAGTCACTCTGATCCCACATGCCAGTAAGATTCTACTCAAGGTTATTCAGCAGAGACTATAACCATACCTGAAACGAGAATTGCCTGAAGTGCAAGCAGGATTCAGGAAAGGGCAAGGAACACGAGACATCATTGAGGATGTGAAATGGATCCTTGAAAAGACAAAAGAGTACCAAAAGATATCTATATATGTTTTTTAGACTACAGCAAGACTATTGACTGTGTAAACCATGAGAAACTCTGGGCCACATTAAGAAGAATGGGTATACCAGAACACCTGATAGTTCTCTTGTACAACCTTTACATTGATCAAGAAGCAACAGTTCGAACAGAACAAGGAGAAACAAAATGGTTTAAAATCAGCAAAGATGTACGACAAGGCTGCATATTTTCCCTGCAACTGTTTAATTTATACACAGAACAAATCAAGATAAGCCAGACTGTATGAAGACAATGGAGGTGTGAAGATTGGTGGAAGACTCAACAACATTCGCTATGCTGATACCACATTACTGGCTGAAAGTGAAGACTATCTGAAACAGTTCCTTCTCAAGATCAAGGAACATACTCTTAAAATAGGCCTGCACCTTAATGTTAAGACAAAGATCCTGAAAACTGGCAAAATCAGTAACTTCACTGCTGATGGAGAAGAAATTGAAATAGTTGACAACTTTAACCTACTTGGATCAACTATCAATAAAGAAATGACAAGCAGTCAAGAAATCAGGCAACGCATTGCTCTTGGCAGAATGGCTATGAAGGACCTAGACAAGATTCTGAAGAGCACAGATGTCTCTTTCCATACTAAGATTTGACTTATTCAAGCCATGATATTTTCAATAATGTCATATTGATACAAAAGTTGGACAGTGAAAAAGATAAACAGGAAGAAAATTGATGCCTTTGAATTATGAAGCTGACAACGAACAAACCAGTCAGTATTAGAGGAGATCAAACCTAAGCTTTCCTTAGAAGCTTATATGACAAGACTTCAACTTTCATACATTGGACAGATCATGCAAAGAGAGACATCGTTAGAGAAAGAAATCATGCTTGGCAAGGTAGAAGGTCAAAGTAAGAGAGGAAGGCCAGCAATGAGATGGATTGATACAATAACAGCAGCTAAGGGTGCCACTCTATCAACAATGAGCTATCTGACTGAAGACCGAACACAGTTTAGGGCAACTATCCAGAGGGTTGCTATGAATTGACACAGACTCGACGGCACTTAACAACAAAAGCAAAGTTAAAGTTACAATGCAAACCTCTGACTGAAATAATAAAGCGGTTAAATAAACAAAAAGATCTTTGAAAATTTTGGGGGTCATATTAGAATCTGTCTTTACTATGAATGTCCAGGTTGGTCAAGTGGTTAGAAAGGTCTTTCTACGTCTTCGCTATTTAAGGCAGATTAGAATACACTTATCTAAGGACCTTCTTATACCAGTTGTTCAGATACCGATTCTTTCACAGCTGTTGTTGTTGTTAAGTGCCGTCGAGTCGGAGTCGACTCATGGCGACCCTCTGGATAGCTATCCTAAACTGTGTTCGATCTTCAGTCAGGCGGCTCATTGTTGACAGACTGGTACCCGTAGCTGCTGTTATTGTATTGATCCATCTCATTGCTGGCCTTCCTCTTTTGCGTTGACCTTCTATCTTGCCAAGCATGATGTCTTTCTCTAATGATCTCTCTCTCCGCATGATGTGTCCAAAGTATGAAAGTCGAAGTCTTATCATCTGAGCTTCTAAAGAAAGCTTAGGTTTGATCTCCTCTAGTACAGACTGGTTTGTTCTTCGGGCAGTCCATGGTATACACAGTATTTGCCGACAGCACCATAATTCAAAGGCATCAATTTTCTTCCTGTCTGTCTTTTTCACTGTCCAGCTTTCACATCCATATGATGATATTGAAAATACCATGGCTTGAACGAGTCGAATCTTTGTATGGAGAGAGAAATCTCTGCTCTTGAGAACCTTATCTAGGTCTTTCATACCCATTCTGCCAAGAGCAATGCGTTGTCTGATTTCTTGACTGCTTGTTGCTTTTTATTGATAGTTGATCCAAGTAGGTTAAAGTTGTTCACAATTTCAATTTCTTCTCCTTCGACGATGAACCTGTTGATTATGCCAGTTGTCATGATCTTTGTCTTCTTTACATTAAGGTGCAGGCCCATTTTGAGACTATGTTCTTTGATTGTGAGAAGCAAATGTTTCAGATCATCTTCACTTTCCGCCAGGAATGTGGTATCATCAGCATAGCGAAGGTTGTTGATGAGTCTTCCACCAATCTTCACACCTCTGTTGTCTTCATACAATCCTGCTTCTCTAATGATTTGTTCTGCATATAAATTAAACAGGCAGGGGGAAAGTATGCAGCCTTGTCTTACACCTTTGCTTATTTTAAACCATTCTGTTTCTCCTTGTTCTGTTCGAACTGTTGCTTCTTGATCAATGTACAGATTGTGCAAGAGAACGATCAAGTGTTCTGGTATACCCATGCTTCTTAATGTGGCCCAGAGTTTCTCATGGTTTACACAGTCAAAAGCTTTGCTATAGTCGATAAAGCACAAATAGATATCCTTTTGGTATTCTTTAGTCTTTTCAAGGATCCATCTCACATCCGCAATGATGTCTCTCGTTCCTCGCCCTTTTCTGAACCCTGCTTGTACTTCAGGTAGTTCTTGTTCCAGGTATGATTGTAGTCTCTTTTGAATAATCTTCAGTAGAATTTTGCTGGCATGTGGGATCAGAGCGATTGTGCGATAATTTCCACAGTCAGTTGGATCACCTTTCTTTAGTACTGGTATAAGCACAGATCTTTTCCAGTCAGTTGGCCATGATGCTGTCTTCCATATTTCTTGGCAGAGCCTTGTAAGTACGGTAACAGCTGCATCAGATTGCTGTAATACTTCTATGGGAATGCAATCAATGCCTGGTGCTTTGTTCTTTGATAAGGCTTTCAATGCTGCTTCAACTTCTTCTTTCATCACCAATGGTTCCCGATCATAAGGTACAGGTTGAAACGGCTGTTGGTCCACTTGATCTTTATCATATAAAAACTCTGTATATTCCTTCCATCTTTTCTTGATCTTCTCAGCATCATTCAACATAGAACCTTGAGCATCTTGTAACATTCCAATTCGGGGCTGGAACTTTTTCTTTAACTCTTGTAGCTTTAGGAAAGCTGATCTTGTTCTTCCTCTAATAGTTTCTGCTTCTATTTCCTTGCATGCGTCATTGTAGTACTTTTCCTTGTCCTGTCTTGCTGCACGTTGGAAATCTCTGTTGAGTTCTGTGATTGTCTTTCTTTCTCCTCTGGCTTTAGCTTCTCTGCGTTTCTGGGCAATTTTCAGAGTTTCTTCCGTCATCCATTTTGGCCGTTTTTTCTTTTTTACCTTTTGTAGAGACTTCTCGCTTTCTTCCAACACAACCTTCTTGATGTCATTCCATAACTCTTCTGGAACTCTATCATATGTATCTTTCACAGCTAGATTACTTCAATATGGTGTATCTACTGTAGGTATTAACAGTAATATATGCGCTCCTTCAGACATTGCAACATATGGCAGCTAAGCTGGGTTTTAAGAATAAGGCTTGGGAACATTCACACTATTTTTAGTGGATTTACATTGGCTTCTCATTTGGGCACAGGGGGTCTTTAATAACTATGCGTGAACATTAAAAATTTTATATGGGCTGACCAGGACCATATCAAGCTAGAAATGCGCTCTGTGCTATCAACGAATCTGGTGCCCTCTCCAGAAAGTCATATTCAGTAACTCACTTTTTGAGCTTCCTGGAAGCCCAATGATATCAGTGCCCCCTTTTGTGCTTGCACCCTTTGCGGCTGCACCACTCGCACAGCCCCTGGTATGGCCCTGGGGCTAACACCCCCCCCTGTTGTTATCCAAGTTGAATTACCCGTTCAGTGTAAGTACATAACAGGCCCCTGTTTTGTACAAAATGTTATATGTAAATCACACTGATTTTTAAAGAGCGCGGTATATAATGCAATAAATAAATAAAATAAAAACACACCACAATATATGCCGTTGGTCACCGGCAATGGTTTACTCATTAAACAAGGTCCTGTAGATTGAATACCTTAGGTTTTTCTTTATCTAGTATGTTGATACATAGGCGATCTTATGATAAGATCTTCTTTTATTGGGCTGCTCAACATTGGAATATGCTACCAGTTGAGATTAGACTACAAGTGAATTATGTGAAGTTTTGGCATATGTTAAGACATTGATTATTTCAGCGCTATTTGTCCTTAATTATTGATTTTATGTTTTGTTTCTGCTTTTTGATATTTATCATATATGTTACTGGTACAAAGTTTCTTAGTTTGCTGCTCTATTTCTGTTTTGGTTCTTGTAATATCTAATTTTTATTTTACTGTGTATGACCTGTATTGTGTATTTATATTTTATTGTATACCTTTTATTAATTTTATGTAAACCACCTGGAACTGTTCTTGGTCAGGTAGTCTATAAGTGTCTGAATGAAATTAAATTAAACTAAAAATGATCAATCCTGATCAGGCAGAATAGAACGTCCTTTGTCTGCAAAAGTGTTTCAAGTTATTCATCTTTCATGAAAGGAATCTATCAGATCATACAGTTTTAGATGGAGGAGGTTGATGCAGGTGATCATAACAGTCTTGGCATGATCACCCAGCAAATCCTTCAGGATCCTAAAGACCTTAGACCTCTACTCCAGGCTCACGCAAAAACTGTTTGAATACCTTCTACATCTTTCAGAGTCTGGCTTTAAAACCAAATTTGTCAGAATTCACCTCAGTGCAATGGCACCTATCAGCAACAGATAAAAGGAAAACCTATTTCAATATAGCACAGTTACTTACCTGTAACAGGTGATCTCTGGGAACAGCAGGAATAAGTCTTCACATATGGGTATCGTCGGTACCGACGGAGCCTGCGCGGGAACGCTCCCCAGCTTTTGGGAGCATCCCACAGCGCCTGCGCGCTGCCTTCCCGCCTTTCCCAACCGCCTCTCTCCAGTTCGAGTTTTAAAGCTGAAACAAAGAGAGAGAGAGGAAAGGAAAGAAAGATAGAGAGATACAACTCCTAGGGGAGGTGGGTGGGTTGTGAAGACTTATTCCTGCTGTTCCCAGAGATCACCTGTTACAGGTAAGTAACTGTGCTATCTCCAGGAACAAGCAGGAATGAGTCTTCACATATGGGGGACTCCCTAGCTGCAGATGCCAGGGGAGAACCCCAGGTTGTGTGTCCTTGAAAAGGACTCTACCTCCTCCCATGGATCTCTGGCATCCAACCAGGGTAGGTGGGTAGGAGTTGATTAGGAATGGAACAGGTGTTTGAGAACAGCCTGACCAAACAAGGCATCCCGGCGGGAGTCCTTGTCCAAGCAGTAATGGGCTGTGAAGGTATGAACCGAGGCCCAGGTGGCCGCTCGACAGATTTGGTCGATGGACACAGAATTTAGATGAGCTATTGAGGCTGCCATGGCTCTCACATTGTGAGCTGTGACATGGCCCTCCAGAGAAAGGTTTCTACTCTGGTAGGCGAAAGAAATACACTGAGCAATCCAGTTGGACAGTGTTCTCTTAGAGACTGGAAGTCCTAAATGAGAAGGATCAAAAGCAACAAAGAGTTGAGAAGACTTTCTATGTTGCTGTGTTCTTTGTAAGTAAAAAGCAAGAGCTCTCTTACAATCCAAGGTATGAAGATTCCTCTCTGCACATGATGCATGAGGTCCTGGAAAAAAGACAGGTAAATATACCTCTTGGTTCAGATAAAAAGGCGAGACCACTTTAGGCATAAAGTGAGGATTGGTCCTGAGGACTACCTTTTCATGATGGAACCTTGTATAAGGTGGATTAGCCACCAAAGCTTGCAATTCACTGATGTGGCGTGCAGAGGTGACTGCAATGAGAAAAATAACCTTCCAAGAAAGAAATTTCAAGGAGGTGGTGGCTAAAGGTTCAAAGGGTGTCTTCATGAGCTGGCCAAGAACCAGATTTAAGTCCCATGCCACTGGAGGTGGTCTAATGAGAGGTTTAGTTAAAAGAAGGCCTCTCATGAATCTTGCTATAAGAGGATGAGAGGAAATAGGTTGTCCATTGAGAGGCTTGAGGGACGCTGCAATAGCACTCAAATGGACTCTTACTGAATTCGTTTTCAGACCTGCATGGGATAGATGCAGGAGATACTCTAGTAGAGAATTCAGAGGTATTGCAAGAGGGTTTAGACCCTTCTCGGAACACCAAATGGTAAATCTTTTCCATTTGAAAGCACAGGAACATCTAGTAGAAGGCTTTCTAGAGGCATGAATAACATCTCTGACTTGCTGAGAGAGATGAAAATCTTGAAGGTCTAAGCCCTCAGCAAACCAAGCCCTAAGATGGAGCGACTGGGGGTTTGGGTGCCATAATGTTCCCTCTTCCTGGGATAGAAGGTCTGGTGCAGAGCCCAAGTCCAGGGAGGGAGCTTGAGAGAGATGCAGAAGTAGAGGGTACCACACTTGGCGTGGCCAATGTGGTGCTATGAGGTTCATGGTCCCTCGATCTCTCTGAAGCTTGAATATTGTTTTGCGAATTAGGGGAATTGGTGGAAAGGCATAAAGAAAGTCTTGACCCCAGTGAAGGAGGAAGGCATCCTTGGCCTGAACTCCCTGACACGGAATTCTGGAACAGAACCGGGGAAGTTTGGCATTCCACGGACTTGCAAAGAGGTCTATGTCCGGGGTTCCCCAAATTCGAAAAATCCTGGCTACTTGGTCCATGTGGAGGGACCATTCGTGTGGAAGCAGAACTCGACTGAGTCTGTCCGCCCAAGAGTTTTGAACGCCTGGAAGATATACTGCCAGAAGATGGACGTGATGCTCTCTGGTGAAGGCCCACAGTCGCAAAGCTTCGTTGCAAAGCAACAGAGAGCCAATCCCTCCCTGCTTGTTCACATAGTACATGGCTACTTGGTTGTCCGTATGGATGAGGACTGTCCTGTTGCTGAGCAGGGTATGGAACACTCTGAGAGCTAAGAATATTGCTCTGCGTTCCAATAGATTGATATGCAGAGAAGTCTCCTGTGGAGACCAGATGCCTTGGGTGGAGAGATCTTGTAGATGAGCTCCCCAACCCTTTGGAGAAGCATCTGTTGTGAGAGTTGCTTGGGGTAGAGGTTGCTGAAAAGGGGACCCCAGCAACAGGTTTTGAGAGGACTTCCACCACTGGAGAGACCAAAAAAGGCAACTGGAATTTGCTATTTTGTCTGACAGGCAACCTGATGCCTGAGTCCATTGGGTGGACAAAGTCCATTGAGCTGCCCTCATGTGAAGGCGAGCATATGGAACCACATGCATGGTGGATGCCATGTGGCCTAATAGTTGTAGCATCTCTCGAGCAGTTAAGTGGGATTTTAACTGAATCTGGGAGGCTAACTGCACTAGACGTAGGCAACGGGCCTGAGGAAGATAGGCCCTTGCAGTTGTGGTATCCAGCAAGGCCCCTATGAACTCCAGAGACTGAGTAGGGGTGAGATTGGATTTTGGGATGTTTATTACTAGTCCCAAATACTGAAGGATGCGCATTGTGCAGGTTAGGCAAGTCTGGGCCTCTGACTGGGATGGTGCTCGAATGAGCCAGTCGTCCAGATATGGGAATACGAATATTCCTCGAGTGCGGAGAAATGCAGCTACTACTGCCATGCATTTCGTGAACACCCTTGGTGCAGAGGCCAGACCGAAAGGAAGCACCCTGTATTGGTAGTGCTTTCCTTGAAAAAGGAACCCAAGGAACCTTCTGTGTGTTGGATGGATGAGGACATGGGTGTACGCATCCTTGAGATCTAGAGAACAAAGCCAGTCCTGACTCTGAAGGTATGGAAGCAGAGCCCCTAGAGAAATCATTTTGAATTTCTCCTTGAATAGAAACTTCTTCAATTCTCTGAGATCTAATATGGGTCTGTAACCCCCTGTTTTCTTTGGGATAAGAAAATAAGGGGAGTAGAACCCTGAGCCCTGTTGAAGAAGAGGTACTTCCTCTATTGCCCCTTGGGCAAGAAGGGTAGCAATCTCCTGACCTAGAAGGTTGAGGAGAGATGTTGGAGAATTGAACTGTTTCACCATGGTGTGAGGAGGAAGGCTTAAGAAATGGAGCTTGTACCCTTTCCTTTATGATGGAGAGGGTCCATTGCTCTGCTGTGATTTGCTCCCATCTGGGAGCAAAGTAAGTCAACCTTCCTGGAATGGTGAAGGGCTCTGGTTTTTCCAGAGTTAGAAAGGCTAAGTTCTCTAGTTGCAAGTCAAAGGCCCTGAGGAGGTTGAGGCTGCTAGGCTGTGGTAGGCCTGGCAGCCTTTGACTTGGCCTGTTTAGGTGGTTGCTGACGCTTTGCAGCAAAACGACCTGCAGAAGATGTCTGCCCAAGAGCAGGATAATATCTTCCCTTTTTAGAAAAAGATGTCTTTTTGAACAATCTTTTCTTAACAGGGGCAGAGGTAGACTTTGAAAGTCAATCCAAAGTAGAGTTCTCAGCATCCATCTGAGTGGCTTTTGCTTGCCAATCCCTGCCAAACAGGTTTTCACCTGTACAAGGAAGATTTCCCAACTCATCTTGGACCCAGAGTTCCAAATCAGAGGCTTGTAACCAAGCAATTCTGCGTGCACCTATGGCAATAGCCGTGGCTCTGCTCACACACTCAAAAGAGTCAAAGGCTGCACGGTTGGAGAATTTGGAAACATCCTGGGCATGTTTGAGCCAAGTGAGAAATTCCTGCCTTTTATCTTCTGAAATAAAAGGAGCTAAAGTCTGCAGATGATCTGTGACTTCTTTTAGAAACATCCCCATATAGACTATAGGAGTTGATTCTGGCAGCAAGCATATTGGCCTGGAAAATCCTTCGACCAAAAGCATCTAGAGTCCTACATTCACGTCCTGGAGTGTTAGATGAGTGTCTCTTTGCACTCTTTATTTTCTTCATAGCAGACTCAACCACAATAGAGTGGTGAGGAAGCTGAGTCTTATGAAAACCAGGACAGGGAGGGACACGGTACATGGCGTCTAACCTACGAGAATGAGGAGAGGTGGTTAGAGGAGTCTCCCACATGCCCAACATGAGATCATAAAGAATCTCATGAATAGGTAAGGTAGCTGCTTCCTTAGGAGCCTTAGGATATTGCAAAATATCTAATTGCTTGGCTCTAGGCTCTGACTCAGAGGCCACTGTGATGGAGAGGCCTCTAGCCACTTCCCTAATGAAGTCTTGAAAAGACAAGTCCTCTGGAGGAGACATTCTTCGTTTTGGAGAAGCAGACTGCTGAGGAAGAAGTACCGGTGCATCGACAGAAGCCTCCGACTCATCAGAGTCTTCGGAGGAATTGAAGTATCGCCTGTCTGGATGCTCCTGTAAAGCCCGATACGCGTACCGAGTGGGATCGACATCGGGAGTAAGCGGTACCGGTTCGGTACCGATGGGCATCATAGGACAGGGTACCGTTGCAGTCGACACCGAAGCCAATGTCGATGCAATCGGTACCGGCACCAGGAACGGTGCCGGGGTCAGTACCGGCAACGGAGATTGTTGCGGTACCGGAGGCGTCGAAGCCTGCATAAATGCCGTGAGGGTGCACTGCATGGACAGAATTTTCTGATCCATCGACGCACCAAAGTCTGGATGTCGGTACCAGTGGAGGCCACCGGTACCCCAGAACACGGCAACAGGTGATCGGTCGAGGCTGAGCCATCGATGTCAACCTGTGACCCCATAGAGAATGCTTTGGAAGCTGGAACTTCCCACCGGGGTAATTTTGCCGGAGCGGAATCCTCGAGGACAAGCCCGGGGGCATCTCGATGCTTAGATGGAGATTTGCCCTTCGAGGACCGGCTAGATTTATGTTTGGTTACCTGAGATCCATGGGAGGAAGAAGCAGCCCTGGAAGACGTCGATGCCACCGAGGCTGCATCAGAGGGAAACAGGGTACTGAGCTTGGCTGCTCGGTTCTGCCGACCTCTTTTAGACATCATGGTGCAGGACACACAATCCGTGATGGAATGGTCAGGACCCAAACATTTCAGACACCAATCATGGGTGTCGGTGACAGAAATAGTACCGCCACATTTTGTGCACTTTTTGAACCCGGAAGCGGGCTTCTCCATGAGGAGAAAATATTTAGGCCTAAGGCCCAAAATGAAAATGCACAGCTGAATAAAGAAAAGGGTTTTTTTTTTTTAAAAGAAAGAAAAGAAAAGACCGGCGGTACCGGTCTGACATCGAAGGCAGACGCGACACAGAAAAATAAAGAAAAAAATAAAGAACTTCTTCTGCGGTGACAAGAACACAACCTGCTGGCTCCGCGGAAAAGAAGAACTGGAGAGAGGCGGTTGAGAAAGGCGGGAAGGCAGCACGCAGGCGCTGTGGGATGCTCCCAAAAGCTTTCTTACTGGACGCTGGGGAGCGTTCCCGCGCAGGCTCCGTCGGTACCAACGATACCCATATGTGAAGACTCATTCCTGCTTGTTCCTGGAGATTGCCTTGTTGTCAAGTCTGTATGAGGAGGTTTCAATTGAAGAAACCTATCAGATTGTCCACATTGTTATGGGATATCAATGTGCTTCTTATTCTTGTTGCTGATTGGGGCAGTATCCAGTAAGGTACATCAAATAAATAAATAAAATAAGGTTGGTTAATGAAAGTCTCCTTTGAGCTTCTAGACTCTTGCAAGTCCAACTAAAAAACCTTGAAGCTTACATTTTTGGTAGCAGTCCCCTCTCCCCACCGAGTCAGTGAACTCTAGGCCCTACTAACTTATCCACTTTACATCAGATTTCATTAATGAAAGGATGCCACGCCATGTGCATTCCAAGCTTCTGCCTAAGATGGCTTTGGATTTACACATTAACCAATTTTTCTTACAACAATTTTCAGTAGGCTACATTGCCAAGAAAATTAGACAGCTGTTGCTTTCTACCTACAGCAGACTAAAACCCATTGAAAACTCATTCAACTTTTGTTTCTTTTGATTCTAGTATGGAGTGTGGTGATAAAATGCATCACTTCCAATGGGATGGCCAGTTGCATCTCCTTTTTTTATGCCTGAGCAGGAGTGACCCTATAAGGATATATCAAGGCTCATCTTAGGGTATGGGCAATAGTTGCAATCTAAAATCTACCTCAACTGATATTTGCAAGGGAAGCAATATGGAATTTAGTCCATACATTCATATGTCATACTATAGCCGAGACAGAGAATCCCAACGGCCCTGTTGAGGGGTAGAGTCTGATTCCATCTTCCCTGGGTTACCTTCCATGTTAGAAATTAAAAAAAAAAATCAAATATAACTTCATCCCAACCAAACTGTTTACCTTTCATTGGTAGCTCTTATTTTCTCTTTTTTTGTTGAAGACAATCAGCTAGAGAATCTCACGTGCATTTAAATGAACCTACTTGTCTCCAGAGAAAGTGCCACTGCATACCTGTAACAAGTGTATAACTCGTCTATCAGTCTTTTACAAGGCAGAGTATCAAAAGCTTTACTTAAATACAAATAGGACACATGCATTGCTCCTCTGATACATTACTTTTGTCAACTCACCAAAGGAATGGATCAAGTTTGTTTAACAAGATCATCCCTCCATGATCAGATATCATCTAGGAATCTGTAATCTACTTGCTTCAAGGTGCTTCACCATTCTTTTCTTTTTATCTAAACAAAATTTACAATCTTTGCAGGAATGCCTATGTTCCTTCATCAAAATCACATACAGCTGGTGAAAACAGTACCTGACATTTTGACAGCTCCTTGGGTTTCTGCTCATCTGTTGTACTCTCAATCCCACTATCCATGCCAGAGGTCACCTCACACCTCTCTTCTTCCACTATACAGAGCCACTCCTTTGCCTTCAGGGCCTGATCCACAGTCAGGGTCCCCTCTGCTAGCAGCTCTGTGAAGAGCAGGTAGGCAGCATCAGTACATGTTCTGTAGTGAGCACACTCTGCCAACAGCTGGTTCTTGCCATCCTCAGATGGGGGCTGACTCGCAGTCTTGGAGGGATCAGATCGGTAGATGATCCGGGTCTCAGAACGGTGTCGCTGTTCCAGTGCCTTCTGTAGGTTCCTTATCTGGAGCTCTAGATCTTTCACACACTCTGCTTCACCTCTGCAGTTCACAGTAGCCTTGTTCTTGATGTTTTGAGCCCTGCTAGCATAATTTAGTGTATTTAAACTCTCATCAAAGTCAGATGATGAAGGGTTAATGCAGGCGATCATGACTGTCTTAGCATTACCACCAAGTGAATCCTTCAGGATCCTAAAAAAAACCACAAAAAAACACAGACATGTTAGATCAAATAACTCGGGCTGTACTGGCAACAATAGACATCCAACCAGTAATCATTACATAGCTGACATCTTAGAGGTCAATATTCAAAAGCACATATATATATTTAGTATTTCAAAATCCTATGCTGGCTAATGTACAAATTTTGGTTGAACAGCAGCTAAAACGTATGTCTAATAGAAGAAGGGACCAGGGGTGTGCGAGAAGCAGGGCCAAAATGTATTTGGTTAGGGAAAATATTTAGTTGATATCCAGATAAACGTATCCATTTAGAAGGACCAATAGCAATCCTAACTTAAACAGATAAGTTAAATTGAAAAATTTAGTCTTAACTGCTAATTTTCTTTCCTCAAGTCAACCAGACCAGTCCAGAACAAATGGATTATAAGACAGAGACCAAAGGCTTGTGAACTTTGCCCTATATAGGGTACTGTGCAGCCAAATGCTCCTCAATATTAGCTGTAATAAGCAGAAGACAATCCCCAAACCTTAACCTACATCCATGGAAGGGGGGCAGCAAGCCTCCAAATGTTTACTTGGGAGACCCCCAGGAATATTCAATGATGCAACAAACCACCTATAGCATTAGAAAAAAAAAAGAAACCAAGAAAATACATCTGGGCAGGCCTCTGGACTGGTCTGGTAGACACAATGAAAGAAAATTAGCAGCTACAACCAAATATTTCCTTCCTTATTGTACACCAGATCAGTCCAGAATGAATGGCATGTAACAAAGCACCCCCTACACTGGGTGGGATTTAAAGCTAGCTCTAATTACTCCTGCTTCAAATGCAGTGTCTTCATTGGCAAGTACAACTCCGAGTGCTTCCCAAAATTCATGGTCCAATGACCAGATCACAACTCTAAAATCACAGTTGAAAAACTGATGGAACCTCGGCCCAAGAAAACACTGTACCTCCAGTGGTAAGAGCTCTCAAACCTCTAGTGCCATGCCTTCAGACAAGATATGGTGAGAATAACACTTCTTAGAGCTAGCACTATGAATTATTACCTGGGCCCTTATAAGGACCCAACAACAACATACGGCCACATTCCTAATCATACCAGAATGTAAGCAGAGCCTTGTGCACCTTCAAAGTATGGAGGAACCAAATGACATCTTCACCCTCTTCTAATTGGAGAAACCCACAAGGACCTTAGACTGATGATGAACACAGACACCACATCTGGAAGGAAGGAAAGGACTGTCTTAAATGAGACGCCCGTTACTATGAAATGCAAGGAGGATACCCAATATGACAAAACCTGGCATTACAAATCTCCTGAACCAACCAAAAAACACCAGGAATGACACTTTGTGAAAGCATATAGTTACTCACTTGTAGCAGATGTTCTCCATGAATAGCAGGAATAAGCCCTCACGCATGGGTGACGTCACCGACAGAGCCCCGCACGGAATGCTCCCCATCTTCCAGAGGACGTTATTGGAAGGTACACCGTGCATATGCGCCTGCCTTCCTGTCTGCTGCAGTGACTTATTTTCCAGTTCAATAAAATATCAGGAGTCAAAAAGGCAACTCCCTGGGGAGGTGGGAGGGTTGTGAGGACTTATTCCTGCTGTTCACAGAGAACTGCTACAGGTGAGTAATTATGCTTTCTCTGTAAACAAGTAGGAAATAATTCTTCAAGTATGGGACTACCAAGCTATAGGCTACTGGAACTGGAGGAGATAAGCAGCCCAACCAGGCAACTAGAACTGGAGGAGAAGTCAGAAAGACCAGAGAAGTAGTCCCACTGAGGGACTCATTTGATTCAGTATCCTCAGCAGATATTAACCTGAGGGGATTTTGAGCAGGTAGCCTTGACAGACGGAAGGATTGGTAGGTAGGAATTGACACTAAAACCCGAAGAAATACCAGAGTACTGTCTGGCCAAAATTGCTGTCCCATCGGGAACCCCCATCCAGACAGTAGTGGGCTGCAAAGATATGGACCGAAGACCATGCCACAGCCTCGCAGATTGCCTCTACAGACACAGAATGAAGGTTGGCCATCGATGTAGCCATCACATGGACATTATGAGCCATGACATGACCCACAAGGCTCAACCCAACAAGAGAATATGCATGAATTATGCCATCTGCTAACCAGAGGAATAGCGCATGCTTCGAGACAGTGATGCCCAGCAGTTGGAGGCTGGCTAGCAGTTGCCTGGCCTCAGATGCCTTCCTTCTCCACTGGGGGAGATATTCATGATATATATTTGCATACAATGGGAGATAATGGATGTGAATATACCTCATGAATATTCATTAGGGACATCCTGAAAACCAGGCTGGATTGTGGCACTCAAGGACTAGATTTCGCCATCCCTGCTCTAAACAATGCTCTTTGGAGTAGAGAAAAGGTAGGAACTCCCTCTAAGATCACCTGCTCTGCAACCCTATGGCGGTAAGAACCATGCCAATCTTTACTTCCATGGCAATAATTGAAATGAGAGACGTGTTTGGCATGCTAAACTGGTACCCCATGCAGTAGCCTAATGCCTATATAGCTGCCACTGTTTAAAAATACCTGCACCACACCCAGTGTCAAAAAAACTGGTTCTAACCTTCTGCTGTTTTTGCATTACTCCCATAATGACCCCATCTCTCTCTTTAGTTAAATGGCCAAAGACGGCGCAGGAACTCCTTATAGTGCCATATAAATGACTAATAGTAGTACTAGTAATTTTATTCTGCTGGTAAGCCCTTTTCTCCAAAACAATTAGTTTACTTTGGAAGGCTACTAGATTAGCTCTCTACTTTACAGAAAATTGACTTTGTTTTGTTTTTAAGCCAGAGGCAAGAGAGAATGAATAGGGCCCGATATCCTTGACGTCAACCAGGCAAGAAGAGGGAAGCAGAGAAGTAAAAGAGCTGGGGGGGGGGGGGGGCGCCTGGACTTCTCCAAGTATTCTTTTGTAGCAGGTGAAAGGAAAAGAGAAAGAGAGATAGGGATAGTGATCCCTAGAAGGCACAGACCTGGACTCCTCCAGGTTTTCCCCTGGGCCAGGCCAAGAACTCCTGAACCTTCTGCCTGATCAGACTCAACTGGGAACAAGTTGTCCAACTGGATCCAGAAGTTACATTTCACCAGAAACACAAGAAAATTGCATGGAATGGCCATTCACCATCTGCCAAAGAGAGAGGAGCATGTAACTGCGTGATGCCCTATATAGGGCAAAGGTCATACGCCTTTGGTCTCTGTTTCCATTTGCTGGTAGAACGGCATATCCCATTCATGCTGGGCTGCTCAGGTGGATAAGGAAGTTTAAATTTAAGCCCACATATTTAATGGTCCTACTTATATGGACCCGGCTGCTGAATACCAGACAAAGAAAACAGATAATTTCCACTTATCTTTTATATGGCAACCGAGCCTCTCAATATCAGTCCCTTTATTTAAACTAATAATCTGCTTTCCTTTCCTACAGAGACTACATCAGAGTCAAATCCCCAAGTATGACATGTCATCCCTTAATTCAGGGATCTAAAAATCATGGGTGCCAGAACACAAAGGTGCTTAGGGATGTTGACACAGTCACTGGGATTTTCATGCCCTCCAACATTTTTCTTCCTGCAGTGGTTGCTGCTCCTCTGCCTAAACAAGGGCTCTTTTACAGTTAGCACTGCACATGGGCAGGAACTCCCATGTTGGTTTCATGGTCTAGTCTTGCAATCTTGAGACCGAGACCAGCGAAAAAGTTCCTTCATCATGTGGTTCAAACGCACTGACAACTTCAAGAGCGCCCCCATTTCAACTCGGTAGCAGCAGCCTTAGCAAAGAGCAAAGTTATGAGAAAGCGTGGCTGGCTGAAGTCTGGGATGTACATCAATCTTGCCAGGCAGAACTACGTTGGACTGAGGCTGGGAAGATAGCTTTCTAAGGGAATAGGGTTGCTGGGAGTGAGGGCCGATTGCCTAGATGGAGGAGACGGGGGTGGGGATTGTCTGGGGATGAGGGAGCACTGAGAAGAAGGCTGATGGGGAAGGACTGAAACAGAGCTAAAGACTTGAGATGGGAAGAGGTGTTAGAGAGAGAGCTAATGGGGCCAGCAGGATTGTGAAAACCGAGACTGTTGGGGATGGGGAGTTGAGGGGAGGGTAAGAGATACTGGGTGAGGATGGGAGGCATTGAAAGAGAAAAGACTGGCCAAGAACAGGGACTGGGGGAATAAAAAGTGGAGAAAACATGTAGAGACCCAGGCCATTGTAACAGCTGATGCAAACAGGCAACTGCCTCATGAACAGTTATCAAGGGAGATGCTGGGCATGCTATCAGCAGGCTTTGGGAAAGGGAGGCTGTTGTGCAATTATGCATTAACGGCCTGATTTACTGAGCCTTCCTTTCCCATAGATACAGAGAAGGTAATTTTATAACTGAATGCCTAGTTTTAGGCACCTAGGAAGTGCCTATCAAACTTATTTTATAAAGAAAAGTAGGTGTCTATTTTTCTTTATAAAATAGGTGCGGAAGTCGCCAAAAATGCATGTTAAATCAAGGTTCAAGCACTTACAACAGCCCTATGGCTGGTGTAAAGACCCACACTTAGGGGCATGTTTACTTATTAGCGGTAGCGGCTTCCGTGCAATATCGGAGCTGAGGCTCCACTGAAGTCAATGGGGCCGCGGGTCCGATATCACATGATTTGTAAAGAAAGCATGTGACTTATTTTATAATTTACATGTGTACTCTGAACTCCACCCAAACTCCACCTCAGCACACGTCCACAATGAAAGTACCTGCAATTGGCCCAGCACATGTACTTTCAGAATAGCGACTACCCTAACTAACTATGTGCATAAGTGCACATTTATGTATGTAAGCTACTAAGATATTGTGATTTATGTGCATAAGTAGCATGTAATTTTACATGGCTCCTTATGAAATTATCCCCAGAATGGGTAAATAACTTTGGTAAATCTGTCCCTGAAGAAGATACAGTAGATCTTGGAGGGGAACTTCCCTCTGCACACTCTTCAAACTATAATGGGTACATACAATAGGAGTGAGGGAGGTAAATAAAACAGACTGCCTATCATGAGATCAGGCATCTCCCAGTAGATGACTGATGTAAACAGTAGGCTCCTTCCGTTCTCTTAAAGGGAAAGGAGTTTGCAGGCCAACAGTGTAGGAATAGCTGCCAGCTCATAAGCCCTTGTGCCTTTAAGGCAGACTAGGAGGAGACATACAGTTAGGGGCAGCTCTATCATTAGGCAGAGTGAGGAAGCCACCTCAGGTGGCAAAGTTTTGGGGTGGCAAAAAATGCCCCCCAAAACAGCCCAGCTGCAGCCTCCTCACTCTGCCCAGAGCTGCTGCTGCTGCTACTACTACTACTACTATTGTACCACCATCGTT
The DNA here is from genome assembly GCA_033557465.1 of Ichthyophis bannanicus. NCBI lineage: Eukaryota > Metazoa > Chordata > Amphibia > Gymnophiona > Ichthyophiidae > Ichthyophis > Ichthyophis bannanicus. The sequence goes on from CM066034.1 coordinate 586,410,630, forward strand.
GTCGCTGCTTCTCCCAGGTCTGAGGTGGCATCAATCACCCCTTCTCGATGCTGATGACAGCTTAAAAAAAAATAATCTTAACAAAAACATGGGGTCTTCCCAAGTCCAGTGCACTTTTAAGGCTCTAATGGTTCTGCCTCTTTCTGACGCATACTTCCGTGTCAGAGGGGAGTGGGACCGGTAGAGACTTAACAGGTGTGGCAGAGTCAGGAAGACCCCACGCTTTTGCTTGCTTTTCTTTTTTTAAGCCGCTGCTACTGCCAAGGTTGAGAGAGGTGGCAGCAGCAGGAAGGGAGAGGCTATGCTGAGTATCAGTGGGTGAGGGGGCGCAAAGGTGGAGAGAAGATGCTGGACAAACAAGGGCAGGTGGACAGATGCTGGACATTGGCAAGCAGGGAAAAGATTCTGGATGGGAAGCAAGGGGACAGATGCCGGCCATGCTGGGGAGGAAAGAGGGCAGATGCTAGCCATGGGATAAGAGGGGTAGTTGTCAAAGGGTTGTGAAAGGAAGGATGGAAAGCAGCTGCTAGGCATGAGGGGGGATGGGGGAAAAAGGGCAGATTCTGGGCATGGTGGGGGGACATAAGGGAAAAGGGCAGATATTGGGCATGATAGGGGGCATAGGGGAGAAAAGGGCAGATGCAGGACATGAGGTATGGAGAGTAAATGATGGGCATGGGAGAGATGGGGAGATATAGCAGATTGGGGGGGGGGGAAGAGAAATGAGGAGAAAAGGGAAGATACTGGGCACAGGGGAAGATGGAGAAAGGGCAAATATTGGCCATGGGGGCATGGAGGTACATAGGGGAGAAAATGCAAATGCTGGACACTGGAGGAAGACAGGAGAGATGCTGGACACTGCGAGAGAGAATGAGACAGGGGAGATGCTGCAAACAGGAGGAAGGAGCAAGAGGAAAGATGGTCACAGGGAACGGGAGAGAGGAGAGATAGGAGGAAATGCTAGAGAGGAGGGATAAGGGGAGAAAGAAATGAAATTCTGGATATGGGGTGTGGAGAGATGTTGGACACAGGAATGGAGAGAAAGGAGAATATATTGGACACAGGACAGCAATAGGGAGGAGGAATGTTGAACATGGTGGGGTGAAGTGAGAAAAATGGGGCAAGGCACAGGATGGAGGTGAGAGAAGGTAGAGGCACGGCACAGGGACAGAGAAAAGAGGAGAGATGATGGATTTGGGGAAGGAGGAGAGAAAAAAGGCTGGAGAAATGGAGGACTTTGTTAAGGGTTGAAAAGTGGTAGATGCAGTATTAAGGGGGGATTGAGGACTGGTTGGTAAGGAGGAGGAGTAAAATCTGAGTTGACAGAGAGAGGAAAAAAAATAAATGGAAAAAGCTCAAAGGAGAAGATGAATGCTAGAGATGAAAGGAAGTAAAGAAGACAGGAGAGGAGAGAAGTGGCAGATGGGCCAGAGACCTGAGAAAGCGAGTTAAGGTAAGACAGATGAAAGAAGAGACAGATCAACATGTTTTAGATAATAAAATGGCCAGCCAACAAAGGTAGAAAAAATCTTTTTTTTTTTCAATTTTGTGATTGGAATATGACAGTTTTTGGAATTTACATGTTCTGTCTTTATATTTTGCACACTACAGGGGCATATGCACTCTCTATTTCTCTGGTGTTGTACTGCATGCAGGGGGGTATAGCCAAAGATTGGCCAGGGTGGGCATTGGCCCTCCACTCTGGCATCAGGCCCACCCAGTCAGTGGCAACAGAACAGAATGAGAGGATAACTGGAGGCAGTGTCAACATTCGCACTGCTTTGTGCCCATACATGTTAATCCCAGGACCTGGGCTGGCCCCGTAGTTGGTTTCAGGTGTTAGCACCATAGGCAAACCTGAAGCCTTATGCTCCCCCCCATTTAGCTTTGAATGCCCTGCTCTTTGCCACCCCCCAAAAGCTGTCATCCTAGGCAACTGTGTAGTTTCCTTAATGTTTGTTCTGGCTCTGCCCAGGCCCCACTGAAAGTGTAGTTACTCACCTATAACAGGTGTTCTATGGGGACAGCAGGAATCAGTCCTCTCATATGGGTGACGTTTGCGCTGACGGAGCACTTGGAGAAGCATCCCTCCAGCTTTCAAAGAAAGCCTTTGGGAGATGCCACCATGCATGCATGGTCCCCTTCCCACCCAAGGGTGCCATCTTGCTCAGTCAGATGAAACAGCTAAAAGACAGCAAAAAATAAAATATGGTAAAGGAGCAACTCCAAGGGGAGGAGGGAAGGTTGTGAGGACTGATTCCTGTTGTCCCCGAAGAACACCTGTTACAGGTGAGTAACTACATTTTCTCCGGGAACAAGCAGGAAGTTAGTCCTCACATATGGGACTCGCTAGCTACAGGCTACTGAAAGCCCATAATGAAGAAACACAGTAACCCTCAGGGGAAGCCGTGAGCAGCAGCAATGGAGTACGCAGGTGCAGACTGTAGTAGGACCTGTGTCTCCACTGGCCACCTTTGGGCATAGTGAATGAGACGTCCCCCTGTGGGCTGCTGACCTCCTTGGGGTAGAGAGGCTATGCCCAAGGAGTCAAAAGCTCCCCCATGGCTGGGCCGGGGCCGACATTTGGGGCTTTGGATCCTTCTGCTTATGAGGGCAATGCTGATGTCCCTTGTCCTGCTGACTCTGCTGGGGAGACCTGAAAAGGTGGGTAGTTTCTGTAAGTAGCGCCTTTCCTCAGGTAGAAGGGCTTTTTACCAAAGCCCTTCTGTCAGGGAGGGGCAGCGGTCTTTTTAGAGAGCCCAGTCCTCATCATGAACTTGGTCTCCAGTTCCGCAGCCTTGTCGGTCATGGGTGCCAAAGAGGTTCTCTCCTTGGAATGGGATGTCAACCAATTTGTCCTGAATCCATTGCTTAATATCGGATGACTAATCAAGCCTGGCATTGGGCACCGATGCCACCACCGCTACTCGAGCCGCCAACTCAAAGCTGTCATAGGCTGCCCAAGGCATAGACTTGGAGCACTTACAGACGGCTTTGGCCAGGTCCTTGAACTGCTGCAGGGGCTCCTTGGAAAGACTAGCTGAGAAAAAATTCCTTCGCCAGGTCTCTCAGGTACATGCCCATGTATAACTGGTAAGCCTGAATCTGGCCGATGAACATGGAGTCCCGGTAGCACTTTCTGCCGAGGGCGTCCAAGGTGCGTGCCTCCCTGCCAGGGAGCACTGAGGAGTGTCTCTTCTGACTCTTCAGGCGACACATGGCTGACTCCATCACCATGGAGTTGTGTAGCAGTTGTGACTTCTCGAAGCCCAGGCTCCGGTGGTCTTGATACATCGAGTCGAGCCGCTTGCTCACCACTGGCACTGATGCCAGTATCTCCCACATACAGAGCATTAGCCGTTCCAGAATGGGAGGGATGAGCACCGTAGGCGATTCCTTCAGAAGGGCCTTGTATTGGAGGATTTCTAGCTCCTCCGTCCGAGGGTCCTTCTCCAATTCCATTAGGAGCACTAGGGCCTTGGATATGTCCCTGACGAAATCGAGGATCATCATGTTCTCAGGTGGGGACCAACACCGGGGCTCTGAGGAAGGGGAGTCCAGCGACTCCTCATCCTCCGTTTCCCAGTCAGAATAGTCCATCAAGGACTTGAGAGAAGGATGGCTCGTGGGGCTCTGGGGCTGATCCCCACCCACGGTGGTCCCGTGGCTGGTGCAGAGCACACTGGCTGGGGAAGATCTTGGCTCCATGGAATGGGAGCCGGATCGAGACCTTGGCCAAGGATCGACTCGAGGCCAAGGACCTTGAGGATCGGCTCGGCCTCCGGGGACATCCTCGATATCGAGGGCCCAGTGGTCTGGGTGGAGGAACCAGTGGTACCAGACAACAGCACCTGCTGCTGGTCCATGAAGGCAGACAAGCTGCACTCCAGGGCCATCATTCTGGACTCCAGACCAGAAGACTCTGCAGCCATCAGCATGGGCACTGAGGGAATCGGGCCCGTCGCTGGTTCCCCCGAGGGGGGGAGTCCTTGATGAGGATGGTGTCAGGCGACAGAGGCGGCCTGAGATAGAGTCCTTTTGGGGGACCTTCGCAGGTTGCTCCTTCTCTGACCCCTCGAATGAGCGTCTAGGACTGCAGGACCTAGTTCAGGACTTACCCAGCCCGTCTGAGCCATCCAGGGATGCTGCCTTCGAGGCCTTCTTCTTCTTCTTCTCCTCCCTTGAGGGAGACCCTCTTTCCAAGGAACCATGGCGTCGGTTGGGGTCCAGACTACCCTGGGATTCTGCAGTTTCGGAGGAGGCCTTGGCCTTCGGAAGTACCGGGACTCCAGGAAAAACTTATTGTGCTGCTGCTGGCAGCTCGAGGGCCTTGGTAGACATCTTCTTACAGAGGCCGCATGCCATGGCGTCGTGGTCCGATCCCAGGCAACGAAGGCAGCAGTCGTATGTGTCAGTCAGGGACATTATTTTGGCACACCGATCAAACTTTTTAAAACCACTGGCAGTCATGGGAGAAAAAGTATCCCAGCGAGGTCAAAGACCTGCGGTGCCGCCAGTTAGAAAAAAGGCGCGAAGGCACCAAGAAGGGAAAAAAAAAGAAAAAAAAAGAAGACTACAAACCCGAGACTCGATGCCGGGGCAGCAGGCTCAGTTACGGGAAGAGGACTGGTGCACTACTGGAGGAGAGTATGAAACTCAGGTCAAGAAAATCAACTTTTTCTGGGGAAGAGCAAACAGACGTCTGAAGGGCTCCACGGAAAAAAAGGGGACTGAGCAAGATGGCACCCTTGGGCAGGAAGGGGACCACACATGCATGGTGGCATCTCCCAAAGGTTTTCTTTGAATGATGGGGTGATGGTTCCGCAAGGGCTCCATTGGTACCAACATCAGCCATATGAGAGGACAGACGTTCTGCTTGTTCCTGGAGAAAATATCATCTTTGACTGTGCCACTGATGCAGAGTTTAGCTTCTTTGGGTTCAGTTTAAATTTCTGTCTACATATGTCTATTTTTAGTTTGTGGTAATTTAATCCTTACTTAGTGAGGCTATTTATTTTCTGAGTGTGTGACCAAAACCTGGTATTCTGTTAGCACAGAGTTCCTAAGTAGGGATTGGTAGTAATTCGGCTTATTCGGTTTTCTGAATAGGTGTATGGATGTTCCAGGGCCCACTGCAATATTTTAGTGCTGCTATTTCTGGATAGGCTCTTTTTTTGAGTTTTGAATGTTAATGCTGTTATAGTATGGTAGATTTTCTCTATAGATCCTGAGTAATTTTTGTAAGGTTTTGTATTACATTACAATATTGCTGTTAACTGAGATGACACCCAAATCAGAAATTATTTTTGGTATGTTGAGTTCCTTTGGAAACATCCTAGTTCTGCTCTGCATCCATTGTTAGGAGAGGGGTTTCTTTTGGGTACAGAATGTGTGTTCAAATGAAAAAGCGAGAACTACAGGGCAGTTTCAAATGCCAAAATAAAATTAACTATTTTTTATTTAAGAGTTTCTTGAATACAATACACATAAATAAGGAAACATGAGAATACAAAATTATGCTAATCCAAAAACAAACAGACCCACATAAAAAGACCACTTCAAGGGAGAAGAACCTGCCAAAAATAATACATCCTAGAAAAACTAAACAAAGAAACAAGGAGTATAATACCCCACTATAGGGAGTGAAAAAAAACAACAATATCAATTTCTCCAACTATATCCCACCCACCTCTTTTCCATCCAGAAATTTTTTTAATGAAATAACAGCAGTATACACATAGGTTTGTCCCCCTAGAGTGATAATACAACGACAGGGAAATTTCAGAAAAAAACGTCGCCCCCAAAGCCACAACCTGAGATTTCACTGCCAAAAACTGCTTACGTCGAATCTGAGTAGTCCGGCACACATCCGGGATAACCTGGAGTTTTTGTCTGCAAAAGAGAGCATCCTTATACTTAAAGTATGCTCTCAAAATGCGCAACTTGGCAGATTCAGAAACAAACTTCACTACCAAGGTATTACGCTTTGAAATAACATCAAGTGAATCCTCCAGGAAGGCCGTTAAGTTCTGATCTACCGAGCAAACTGGAGGGAGCCAAAGCCCCCGTGGCCTGCGAAGTAGAACTACCACTAACGGGAAGGTAATACATATGGACAGCTTCCAAATCCCCCTCTAAATGGAACACTTCGGAGAAATATTTTCCCAATAAAATATCAGACGACAGTAAATGTGTAGAAGGGAAATTCAGAAAACGTAAGTTACGCACTCTAGACTGATTTTCCAGCACCTCTAGCCGATAGGAAAAAGTTGAAGAATCTTTAATTAAAGCAGCATCAGTATCACGGCAAGACTGGAGCTGGGAATCAGTACGAGGGACCAACTTACTGAATGAACCTAGTTGACTATCAATAAATTGCAATATACCAACCACATCTTGGGAAAATTTACAAAGGGAGGATACAGTAGAGGACAAACGCGTGTCGATTTTCTGAATAGTGGTCCATAAGTCCACAAGAGTCACTTCCCCAGAAGGGGGAGCGATAGCCCCTACATCCGCAGTAGCCGGATAAACAGGAAGCTGAACTGGGGCAGAAATATCAGGGGAGAGCTCCAACAGGGTTGATGAAAAAGTTGGCAGTGGGAGAGGAGGAGGAGACCGGGAAACAGGGCTCAACGACGCCCCCTCTGGTGACTGATTACCAGGCAGCAGGGAAGTCAAATGTTTATCCATAGAGCCCACCATCTTACCACTCTGAGCACCATCTCCCAACTTAGCACCAACCTTAGCCTTCCATTTGCCCATGGTATAATACGACTTCATAGCACCCACATGAACTTTTCATGTGTGCCGAAGGGGCGCCAAAGGGGCGTGTCATGCCCCTTAGGTCACACCACGCAGGCCGCGACACACGGCCGCGTGAGGTACCTCTGGGCTTTTGTAGAGCAGGGGAAGGGTCCTCCAGACCAGGGCACGTCCTGCTCCCGCCTGCACGATGTAAAACAAGCCTCCAGCAAAGCCTGCTGCACTGCTCTGCGCTGCTGGAATTACGCGGCAACTCCCTCACACAGCGGCTCTCTCTCCGAAAATAAAATTTAATTATAATAATTTTATTTTAGTGTAACAAATTGCGCCATGGTTCTCGCTTTCTGATTTTGCTCCTTGGTATGTGATCACCTTGCATCTCCCTTATCTTTGGCAGAATATTTATTTACATCAAAAATCAGGCAGGTCCAGTGTGTATAGTCAGGATTCAAGATGATTTTTTTTTTTTATTAGATTTCCAGGTGAGATAATTAAACTACTACAATTTTTGCTGCATATAAACATCACTGCAAAGTTTTTTTAAAAAGAAATTATATAGCCTGGGAATATATTGCTTTCTTTATCCTTGGGGCAACCACCTGACTGGTGTCCTGAGTGAGGGGATCCCCTGTTCCCTGACTAGAGATCTGAAAAGGCTCCTCCATTTTGAATGTGGGGGAGGGGGGGCAAGAGCCAGCTCATCTCTTACCTCAGGCAGCAGATTGTCTTGCGCCACCCTGGCATACTGCTGCTGCAGTCTATTTACATCTGTCAAGCAGGGGCATGAGGCAACAGCAGCCAGAGATCAGAAGAGCAGAGGCTGCAGTATCAGTTAGGGAACAGAAAAGGGGAAGGGCCAGAGACAGGATCCTCATGCCCATGCCAATGTTTTTTCACAATCCACCCCTGGAGTTAACTGATATAGCAATACTGAATTAGAAATCTGTAATATATTTTTAACACAGATATTTTTTCTTCTGCATTAATATTTTACTTCCAGTGTAATAAACTAATGATATTCAATTTTATAGATCACCCACTGCCTATGTTTGTTTTGTGGTCTGTTATATGACAAATTCACTGAAGTAACAAAATTTTCAATACAATGTATTAAAATATGTAGAAGTATAGAAGTTAGCTTTACATCTAAGCCTAAAGCTTTACTTCAGAGGCTCTCTGGTCTAATCCCAAATACCCTAGGACCTCTGGTTCAAAACCTCCAAACATGGGTTCCCTGGTCCGGGACCCCTGAACAACAGTGTCGAGACCAGAGAGCCCTCAGCCCTACCCAGTTATCTACTCCCTCCCCCCATACACACCTTACCTGTGGAAAGCATCCTCCTCTCCTTCTGTAGTTTCTACTCCTACCGGCTGTCATTTAGAAAATGGTGGGGGTTCAGCCCAAGTCACTGACTTCAATTGAATAGGCACCATTTTTAAACAGCAAGGACCTGGACTGAATCCCTGTCATTTTTTAAATGAGAGCCACTGGAAGCAGATGAAGGAGGAAGGAGGAAGGAGGAAGAAGAGGACACTTACCTAAATAAGGTATGTATGGAAGGAGAACTGGGGGGGGCCTGTAGGGTGGGTAGGTAGCTGGGGATTGAGGGATCTCAGGCCCCCTAACACTCTTGCTGAGTGGTCCCAGGGAAGCGGTTACCAAGCTTGTGTGTCCTGAGACAGGGTCTCCTTAGCTTGGTAAGGGTTCCAGGTCAGCATCTCCTGGGACCCAAGAGCCTTGGGTCAGGAGACCATGGATCTTTGGGTCCCAAATTGGGAATCTCATCTCCAAGATCCTCCAACTTGGGGCTCTGTAATCTTTCTTGCTAACTTTGTTTTTAGCTTTTTATTGAATTCAATTGGAAACTGAAACTTCACTTCCAGAGGTGAAAAAGATTCAGAGCTATAATTTAGTGCAGTCTGCTGCATCGTAAGCAGTTCTGCAAGAAATGCATTAGCATGCATTTTGCATACTTGAGGTTTCAACTTTATTTTGATGTACCGCTTATCGAAAGTTATGATTAAGCAGTTTACAATTTAATTTAAGAATACAACTTAAAACAATCCATAAGAATATGGCTATACAACAAATAAAAAAGGAGGCTACATAGAACAAGGCAGATGTTGTGAGGTAGAAATTTCTAGAAAGTGAGGGAAGGGAGGGGGAGAAAGGTTAGGGGAAGTAGACGTTACAAAATGCAGGTAAGAGGGATGGTACAGATGGCATCCAGACAGGAGAGAATAGTATATGATTATGGTTATGGTTTATTACATTTGATATACCGCTCAGGCCGAAGCATTAGAGCGGTTTACAATACTATATCATTTAAGAAAATATGAAAAGAACGCCATTAGAAGGAAGAGTTAGGTAGAAGGCTGAAAGGTTCTGCTGTTCGAATGTATTTACACAGTATCACTTTTCATGGAAATCAGTTTTTACATGGTGCGGAATCATTAGGCTGTCAATCTCTCGTTTTCGTCAACTTTTCAATTAATGCATGGTCATAACTGTTCTCTATGTACAAGGGCTGTATCAGGTGCCGGTTTTAAGCCCCACTTTTTTACCCCTTATCTCTTTGCTTCATGTTTTAACATAATGGTCACAAAATGAACCAATGGCTGCGATATTAAAAAACACTTCTTGTTGAGATGTAAATATTGCGGGTGGTTTTCTACTCTTATTAGCATATTCATTTATTTAAATTATTCAAAACATTCTTTTTTTTATAGACATTAGTTTCTACTCTTCCTTTTCCCTTATCCTGTTTTATTTTCATCATTCCTTTAATTGATAATTTTAATGATGCATACTTCTTGACATTTTTTACTATTGATAAGAAAGCCTGATGTTTTGGCACGAATATAAGACTCTACAGCTCAGATGCCGGTGTTTTAATGTTGTCAGTGCTCCGGAGATTGGTCGAAGATGGAGTAAGTCAGGAAGACTCAAAGGGTTCTAGATTCAAATGCACATGTCCGCTTCTGATTTAAATGTCAGCTTAGGTAAAAGCATTTGTATGCCATCTAACAGGATTTTTAAATGGCATGACTTTAATAAACGGCATGATTTCAGTAGATGGTAACCAATGCTGAGAGCCCCCTACCTGAGACCAACGGATCTCTGGTCACTTAATTGAAGGCTCGCTGTTTCACTTCTGCTTTTTTTTTTTTTTTTTTTAAAGAAAAAGTCTCTTTTTTTTTTAAATGAACTTTGATAATCATATATTGCTTTTTTGCTGTTTTTCCATAGTTCATATGAGATTTGGAACAGGCTTGGTTTACTGGGAATCATCTATGATTGGTTACATGAGGCCATCTAAGTATTTATGATGATGTAGGATTGTTTTGTATTATCTCTGTATCTGTTCCATTATTCATGTACATGTTATTTATTTTATTTAGAGTCTTTTTTATACCGCGCTATTCGACATCAGTGCGGTTTACATGAAACAGAAACTTATACGGTGCAGGGGACTGTTCCGTATTTACAATAAACAGGTGCTTAAAACTTGGATAAACTGTGGTAACTATTTACATATAGGGATGTTATTAGGAATTTTACTACGATATAACATTTAATTGATTCCTCTTTTGGTTGTCTTATGTCTGATTGTTTTCAGACATCCTTATCACAATTGTTTCTGAATATCCCTCATTATCATTCATCTTTTGAGTTATATAGATACATGTTAACAGGATGGTTATTATGTCACATCATTTTAATTGGTTCCCAGCATTTTGTCTATTTATTAGTAATGTTTATATGGTTTTACACCCCATTTTGGTACGTTTGTTGATAATGATGGATATCATTCATTTTTATATGTTTTTATACAATTCTTATTATTGATGTTATGGTTTTTAATTTTGTTTTACTAATTATGTATGTATTCAGTTTTATTTATTTTTATGCATTTAATTATTCATTTACTTCTGCCTTTAGAGTGCCAAAATACTCCTGAGGAAGGCATCGCCGAAAGACGACCAGGTCGTGTTTTGGCTGTAGTGCACCCTGGTCACTGTTCCCTCTAAGCTGTGCGCATGTGCGCGCGCACACACATCGCTGAGCGAGCGCACATACTTTACAACAGAGCGCACAAAAATTACGGTTCTGATTCTGATAGAAAACACAGACGTCTTAAAATTTAAAAGTTGTGATTGTAATTACTATAAATTTTCCGCTTCATTTAGTAATCGTTTATTTTCATTTAATTTGATTAAAAGCAATGTGTACATACTGTATTCTGACGTGTAGTCAAATTTTAAAGTATATAACTCCGAGTGTCATTATGTGGCACACAAAAATTTAACCTTCCTTCAAAAGCTGCACAGCTGATATTTTATGCGCACACAGCCTACAGAAAATTAGAGGGAACATTGACCCTGGTTAGTGAATTTTCAATAAATTGTGTTTTCTGGAGTTACCATGTTCTTTGGACTGGGTTCTTCTATCAATATGTGGTAATCGTGCTTTTTCATTAAACCCACACACAAGCATAGCCAGGATGCAAAGATGAGCTCCAAGGTAATCAGGGTGTTAAGAATAGTACAGGGTGTTACTTCTCAACTACTGCAGATTTTTTTGTTTGCTAAAATCCTTGCTACATGAGAAGTAACCTTAGTACACAAAATAGCACTAAACTGGAAGTAAACTATTGCGTTAAGCTTAACACAGTTTATTACATCGGTCTTAGAGTGAGTACCGCATACCTCAAAGATCAGATGAGATTGTGGAAGTTGAAGATCATTAAAAAATTATATCAAACATGAACATTTTGCTTCTCATGTTGAATACAATAACACTACATAATAGGGGCATGAAGACCAAAAACATTAGTTTTCTTTCATTTTTATTTTTTGGTTTTTGACTCGTACTGTTTTCCATCAATGGTGCGTCGATCATGCACAAATAATGTGCTCTAATACTGTGTAATAGTGCACACTTTTTCTCAACAGTGTGCGCTATTACTCAACAGTACCCATTATTGACAGGAAGCGGGAAATGACGACTTCCTCCATCATTTCCTGTTTCGCTGAGATTGCAACTTTCATTTTAAATAAAAGCACATCCCTACTATATAACAGCAACTCAGTTTTGTAAATATGAGGCAGTTTCTGCTTAAATACTGCCCTGCTACATTTATGGCCAGACTAGCAATAGGTAAAATTGGATGAAACAAAAAGCACAAGAAGCCTGCCAAGTCAGTTTGCTTACAAACTAGCACATTTTTGCTGAAGGTGTTCATTTCTTGCAAAATTCTGTAAGGACAAAATCTCCACAGGAAAAAACTGTCCAAGCAACAATTTGAGCAAAACAGTGCTAGATGACTTTTTTCCTAATCCTTGGAAACAGAAGTCTTGCAGTCTTTTATGCAAATTTTGCTTGCACAGGTTTTTCTTGTGGATTTTTTTGATTTTAGGAGATGCAGGAAATTAACTTCTCGGGCAAAAAATGCACTCTTTCAAAATTCTACAAACAGACACTCGCAGGCTGTTTGCACTTTTTTTTACCTTGATTTTATTCTGATCAGTGGCGAGCATCCATTTTCTTGCACAAAAGTCAGCTGCAAACAGCAACGCTACCTGGTGATTTTTGAGTCTCTGTATGGGATATGGCTGCTTTTCCTCCGTGGATCTCCCAAGGCACTAATCACGTTGCCCAAGGCTAACAAGCCTGAATTGATCTGAATGCTCTCTTTCAGCCGCTCTCCTGTGTTGCCCGTCTTCAAGATACGCTCTGAGCCCGCCAGGTCCACAAAATGAAACTTTGAAGTAAGCACTTGTCCCCATCCAAGGACCGAGATCTGATTGAGTGCTGGCTGACTGATGCGGCCTGGGCCCCGCCTCTGTTCCATGGTAACAGTGAAAATGGTATGGGACCGGCTGGACTGCATGTTGATCTGCGTGGCTGCTGTATGTTTGGCTGCATTTCCCATTTCAAGCATGCTCAGCACCTCATCCAGTCCTTCCACTTCATTCTCCCTTACCCCACACAACACTGAAAAAAAGAAACATCAACAAGAATCACTCAAGAAAATAAGCTTTGAAGTTAAACTAATCTCACACCAGCAATACAAAAGAAAGTGGGTCCATCAAGCTCAGCATCTTGTTACAAGTACCCAGCAGGATTCCAAGGAGTAAATTCATTTCTTATCATTGGTATCTAGAGACCAGCGGTGGCTTTCACAAGCCTACATGGCTAATAATAGTTTCTGGATTTTTCCCCCAGAACCAGTTTAAATCCATTTTTAAACCTCGATATGCCAAGCACCTTCACAGTGTCTTCTGCAACAAATTCCACAGCTGCAGAACCAAAAGCATGAGAGAGTAAATGGGTTCTAGGAAATTACTTCTTTCACTACATTCTGCACTATCACGGAGGAAATTTATTTATTTATTTAACAAGTTTTTTATACCGCCTTTTCCTTCAAAGCGGTTACAAGAAATACAAAGGTTATAAAGTAAGGGAAACATACACAGTATAAACATAACATCACAGTAGTAAGGTAGGATAAATAACAAGGGTTAACTAATATAGAAAATCATTTTATACAACAGCTACAATAGATGGAATCTAGTTAATTGTTGATCCATAGTGTTCAATGAAGAGTAAAGTTTTTAATTGTTTACGAAAGTTTAGGAAATGCACACTAAACAGGATTTGGAAATATCCCACTTTAAGATATTCTCAGATGAGACTGTGCACAGCACACTCTTGTAGTACATCTTCTAGGGAAACATACAATTCCAGATCCAACTGCACTAACAAAACAAAAAATAAAGAAAAAGATTTACACTCAGACTTGTTTACCTTAAGATTAGTGGAATGAGGGGGAGGACGTTCACTCACTGTTGTCTGGTTCACGATGATGAAATACAATCACCATGTAGATACCAACACATCTCCTGTATAGCTAGAAGCCTCCAAAAAAGATAAGACGAAGGAAACAAGAAGCGACTGATCTTGTTGGTAGTTCCTACCCATATATAAGATGATTTCTGGCATTCATGAGTCCCAAAAAATGCTGTATAATCCGTCTTTTTTTCTCTCCTAGATTTTTCTCCCCTCTTTCTATTCTCCCTCTTCACTATCCTCATCTTTCCTTCTTTTATTTATCTCAGTCTGCTTGGGGTTCTCTTCCTCCCTTCCCTGCACCAAACTCCTCTTTTCCCCCTGTCCCTCTTTTTCCTCTTTCCCACCCCCTCTCTCTCCTCTTCATCTCCCCCTTCTCTCTTGTGCTAAATAGCAGATAGAAGTCTGATACTAAAATATGAGTGGGCACAGGATTTGGAAACAGGAAACTTCTTGCAAGTGCTGCTGTTGCTACCTCCTAATATCTGTACTTGTGCTAATCAATAGTTGGCAGGAGGAGAAGGAAGCAGCAGTTCTTGACAAAAGTACTTCTTGCCTTCCACCCTCTTATGATCTTGTTGGGCTCCAGCATTCGCACTATACCAGTCAGTAAGTCACTCATCAACTGTGGCTTGCAGACCCCCAATTGCATCTTGACAACTGGAACTTTTACACACTGCCTTTTAGTAGCCAACCAGTCATTTAGAAGTCTAAAATTCCTTTCAATTTCTAGAAAGTGAAGTTGCTTAACTGTAACGGGGGTTCTTTATAGATAGCATGGGCATGCAACCACACTCCGTGGTGCTGTCGCCAATGGCGACTGTGTGCCAGGCTCTCCCCCAGCTTAGAGAAGTCCTTTGGACTTCTCCAAGCATGCACAGTGCTACCCACCCGAGATTCCCACCCAAGAGTTCCATTCAGAGCTGTGGAGCTTTATTCTTAAAAATAAACAGATGTATAATGAGACTGGACTTGTGCATATCCTGAAAACAAGCCTTCTTTGAAGGATTTGCCACCTTCTGTTTGTTTTTTATAATGTGGGACAGAGGACAGACGAGTGTGGCTGCATATCCCTGCCGTCTACGAAGAACCCTTGTTACAGGTAAGCAACTCTGCTTTCTCCACAGACAAGCAGAGGTATGCAGAGCAGAGAGCTGCTTAGTATGATTGCGGATAGAGTGGCCCAGGCTATCATCTTTGATGGGCAGAAGGAGAAGTGTGTGCTCAAGAAACAAAACAGATTTCGGAGGACTGCTTGCCTGAAGGCTAGGTCCCTTGCTGTTGAGTGATTCAAGCTGTAATGTCTTGCAAAGGTATGATGAAAGCACAAGTAGCTGCTCTGGAGAGATCCTGGGCAGAAATTGCAGACAAAGCTGCTACAGTAGTCGCAGTTGCTCGTAACTGATGGGGTCCCACATGACCTGGAATCGGTAAGTGAGCTTGGGTATAACAGAAAGAGAGAGGGTCTGAAACCCAGGATGAAAAAAGTCTTTTCAAGCTGGGCATCCAGGGTTGTTGGGATTGAAAGTGACAAAGAGTTGCGAAAAGGATCTCAAATCTTTGGTTGTGTGCAGGTAATAAAGAAGTGCTCATTTGCAGTCCAATGTGTGGAGGGATTGTTCAGGCGAGTCTGCCTTGAAATCAGGGAAAAAAGCAGGAAGTACAATGGACTGGTTCAAGTGAAACACTGACACAACTTTTGGAAGGAACTTAGGATGTGTCCTTAAGAGCACTTTGTTATGAAGAAACTGTGTGTAAGAAGGCTAGTGAATGAGTGCCTGAAGCTCACTGATCCTCCGTGAAGAGGTTGTTGCCACAAGGAATACTGTTTTCCAGGTAAGATGCTTTACAGAAGCTGATCCAAGGGGTTCGAAGGTGCTTTCATGAGTTCTGCTAAAACCACATTCAGGTCCACATTGGAAGAGATGATTTAATGGGAGGTTTGGTATTCATGAGGCCTTTCATAAACCTCGAAGTTAGCAGATGAATTGACATTCTTGCTCTCCACCGGAGCTTGCGAAGCTGCTATGGTGGAAAGGCAATAACGGTCCTCAGCCTCTCATTAGCAGCTTGAAAGATCCAAATTCCTCAGCAATAGCTACTTCCTTTCCCACTGAGGTACTAGAAGTGATTACTGCCTCAAGAAAACAGATTACTCAGCTGTCATACCGATTATAAATGGTCCCGTTGTGTGCATTGGGCGAAGGAACATCATCAAGACCCTGTTCACTGTCCTCTGGGCAAGTTCCTTACCTACCTACTGCATCTCTCTAACTCTGGGACAGGAAGTAGCTACTGCTGAGGAATTTGGATCTTTCAAGCTGCTAATGAGAGGCTGAAGAGACTGGAGTGGAGCAAGATGCCTTGATGTTAAGTGAGCAGAAAAGGATCCGTGCCCATAGGTTGCAGCCCGTGTACTGTTTGGGGAAGGCGCTGCAGAAAACAAACCTGCTAAGGCACGGTGTGCAATGAGGATGATTGATTCTTTGTCCTGGCTTATCTTGAGAAGAACGTGGAGGGAAGGCAAAACGGAGCTAGTGACCCCAAGAGATGGCAAAGGCATTGTGTGCCCATCAGAGAGGACTTGGTCGGTTGGAGCAGAAGAGCCTGCATTTGGCGTTTTCTGCAGTAGCAAAGAGATCTATTTCTGGAGTGCCCCACTGTGCAAAGAGTGTGTAGACTATTGTGGTGTTGAGGGACCATTTGTGAGGGTCCAGGCATCGACTTAGTGAGTACACTAGTTGGTTCTGAGCTCCTGGCAGGTACGTTGCTCTGAGCAAAGTGTTTATTGAAAGGGCAAAGAGCCAGAGGCATGTGGCTTCAAACAAATCAGAGAAAGGGACACTAAGCAGCAAGGAACACTAAGCAGCAAACAGGCGTCATCTTCCAGTGGTGTAGGCATCTGCCATGCTATCAGAGAGGGCGATTGTGGGAGCCTGTGATTCCTGGGATACATGGGTGTGTCCACTGGCAAGATGAGTGCAGGGACCTCAGGATTTGCAGGGGCAGCACTGAGAAAGACTGTGCTATCCTGTACAAATTTCGAAAGTAGTGACATGAGGGAAGAGTTAGGGCTTGTAATCCCAGCAGCCTATAGCTGTTCAGTTAGAATGGGAACAGCTTGCCTCTGGGTTTTCCCAACTCTGAAGGGTCAGACAGGCGAGGATGCTTAGGCATCTTACCTGCTGAGCTGTCCCTGTCAGTAACAGGGTGAGGATGTTTAGGCTTAGATTTTACCATACCTCCTGATGTGCTCTCTGTCACCACTTTCAGGAGCTGAAGAGGTGAAGTGGAGGCCCCAGCCTGAGTACGCAGGCTTTGAGTGGGCTGTGACGCCGCCGGTGCTGGTAGGGAGTCTGTCTCTAGACATGCGGCTGCCCTGTTGTTGTTAAGTGCCGTCAAGTCGGTGTCAACTCATGGCAACCCTCTGGATAGTTGTCCTAAATTGTGTTCGGTCTTCAGTTGGGCGGCTCATTGTTGTCAGACTGGCACCCATAGCTACTGTTTTTGTATTGATCCATCTCACTGCTGACCTTCCTCATTTGGGTTGACCTACCTTGCCAAGCATGATGTCTTTCTCTAATGATCTCGCTCTTTGCATTATGTGTCTAAAGTATGAAAGTTAAAGTCTTGTCATCTGAACTTCTAAAGAAAGCTTAGGTTGATCTCCTCTAGAACTGACTGGTTTGTTCTTCAGGCAGTCCATGGTATACGCAGTATTCACCGCCAGTACCATAATTCAAAGGGATCAATTTTCTTCTTGTCTATCTTTTTCACTGTCCAACTTTCGCATCCATATGATGTTATTGAAAACACCATGGCTTGAACGAGTCGAATCTTTGTATGGAGAGAGACAACTTTGTTCTTGAGAATCTTGTCTAGATCCTTCATAGCCATTCTGCCAAAGAGCAATGCGTCGTCAGATTTTTTGACTGCTCGTTGCTTCTTTATTGATAGTTGATTCAAGTAGGTTAAAGTTGTCCACAGTTTCAATTTCTTCTCCATCAATGATGAACTTATTAATTTTGTCAGTTGTCATGATATTTGTCTTCTTTACATTAAAGTGCAGGCCCATTTTAAGACTATGTTCCTTGATCTTGAGGTGCAAATCTTTCAGATCATCTTCACTTTCAGCCAGTAATGTGGTATCATCAGCATAGCGAAGGTTGTTGATGAATCTTCCACCAATCTTCACACAATCCTGCTTCTCTGATAATTTGTTCTGCATATAAATTAAAAAGGTAGGGGGAAAGTATGCAGCCTTGTTGTATACCTTTGCTAATTTTAAACCATTCTGTTTCTCCTTGTTCCATTT
Organism: Ichthyophis bannanicus; assembly: GCA_033557465.1. Taxonomy (NCBI): domain Eukaryota; kingdom Metazoa; phylum Chordata; class Amphibia; order Gymnophiona; family Ichthyophiidae; genus Ichthyophis; species Ichthyophis bannanicus. The sequence goes on from CM066034.1 coordinate 586,428,563, forward strand.
GAACTGTTGCTTCTTGATCAATGCACAGATTGTGCAAGAGAACAATCAGGTGTTCTGGTATACCCATGCTTCCTAATGTGGCACAGAGTTTCTCCTGGTTTACACAGTCAAAAGCCTTGCTGTAGTCAAAAAAGCACAAATAGATATCCTTTTGGTTTTCTTTCAAGGATCCATCTCACATCTGAGATGATGTCTTGTTCCTCGCCCTTTCCTGAACCCTGTTTGCACTTCAGGTAGTTCTTGTTCCAGGTATGGCTGTAGTCTCTGTTGAATAATCTTCGGTAGAATCTTGCTGCCATATGGAATCAGATTGATTATGCAATAATTTCCACAGTCAGTTGGATCACCTTTCTTTAGTATTGGTATAAACAGATCTTTTCCAGTCAGTTGGCCATGATGTTGTCTTCCAAATTTACTGGCAGAGCCTTGTAAGTATGGTAACAGCTGCATCAGATTGCTGTAATACTTCTATGGGAATGCCATCAATGCCTGGTGCTTTATTATTTAAGGCTTTCAATGCTGCTTCGACAACTTCTTTCATTACCAATGGTTCCAGATGATGAGGTACAGGTTGAAACAGCTGTGGGTCCACTTGATCTTTTTCATATAAAAACTGTGTATTCTTTCCATCTTTTCTTTAGCATCATTCAACATAGATCCTCGAGCATCCTGTAACATTCCAATTTGAGGCTGGAATTTTTTCTTTAACTCTCGTAGCTTTAGGAAAGCCAATCTTGTTCTTCCTCTAATAGTTTCTGCTTCTATTTCCTTCCATGTGTCATTGTAGTACTTTTCCTTGTCCTGTCTTGCTGCACGTTGGAAATCTCTGTTGAGTTCTGCGATTGCCTCTCTTTCTCCTCTGGCTTTAGTTTCTCTGCGTTTGAGCAATTTTCAGAATTTCTTCCATGATCCATTTTGGCTGTTTTTGCTTTTTCATCTTTTGTAGAGACTTCTCGCTTTCTTCTAACACAACCTTCTTGATGTCATTTCATGACTCTCTTGGAGCATTGTCATTTATATCTAAAGCAGAAAATCAATTTTGCAGGCAGTCTTTAAATTTCAGTGGTATATTCTCAAGATCATATTTTGCTACAGAGCAAAAGATAATAAAACAAAAAGAAAAGTAGTCGGCAGAGAAAAACACTTAATACGAATGCGCTAAAAGAAAGCACACTTGAAGTAAAACTGGAGAGAAGGAGAGACGTGGCAACCTGGTCTGCAGTAGAAAATGAAACTGTGGGTGGGAATCTCGGGTGGGTAGGGCTTTTCTAAGCTGGGGGACTGCACCATGGAGTGTGCCTGCATCCCCCTACGTGTCTGTGGAGAACACATTAGCAGAGATAAGGAAGGTTACCTGAAGCAGGAACAACCACAGTCCACAACAAATAAGAATAAGGTTACTACCATACACTTCAATACTGATTAACTTACTAGATTTGTTCCTCTCTGGACAGGTGGGAATAAAGAAGCTCCCTGTATATGATAAAACAAATATAAATTAAGGAAAATAATTCTTACCAATGTTGCCTTTCTCAACCTCTCGAATCTGAATGTCTTTACTGGCTGTCTCCACCTCCAGAAGGTCCCTGAATTCTTCCTTATAAACTTCCAAGTAGGAGACTTTCACAGTGTAATCAATCAGGTCATTCTCATCAATAAGTGTGAAGATTTCTGCCATGGCACGGGGGATAATGCCCTGCTCATCTTCATTGATGGAAGCTGATGGGCTCAAAAGGAGATGCAATTAGAACACAGAAAACAGCCTCCGCACTCAAGAAGCAAGACCAAAATAACCACTTAATTTCAAGTGGAATTTGTATATCTATTACAAGAAACAGACAGTTTCAGCTTCTCTGGCTAAGGACTGCAGAACGCAATAATTATTGTGTGGAAATGTATGTGCCAGCTTTCCAAGAACGGGATGGCGGGTGCTGGAAGGCACATAGACAAAATCATCATCACCAACTGAAAATAAAAAAGAATTTACACTGGAACTTCTACCTAGTACTTACACAGGAGGTTTAAGTTGAAAGATCCACCAAGTCCAAGCTTACAATGCCTTCATGGTCTGGCAGAATTTAGAAATAAAGCTAAATCACGAAAGTCATTGAAAGTTTACCATTGAATTCAATCAAATAACTTTCAGCCACTTGTTAAACAATTTTTTTTTTTTTTTGTCGGGATCAACCGGCATGAGCGAGAGAGAAGAAAACTCCCCTCCGCGTCGGGAGAGCCCTTTTATTCAACAATCGTTAAAGTAATCGACAAAAAAAAAAGGGGAACACTTGATACAGGGCTCTGGATGAGCCCGAAACATGCATGTCGTGTGTAACTTTGAAACCCAGTGTTTATTTATGGAAGAGGAACATCGCCCGCTCACAAGATAAGTGTCTGTTACGCTACTATTAATGAAATGGGCTTTGACGCTTGTTGAATAAAAGGGCTCTCCCGAAGCGGAGGGGAGAGTTGTCTTCTCTCTCGCTCATGCCGGTTGATCCCGACAAAAAAAAAAAAAAAAAATTGTTTATAACAAGTGGTTGAAAGTTATTTGATTGAATTCAATGGTAAACTTTCAATGACTTTCGTGATTTAGCTTCATTTATTTGTAGTCATTTGACATTTGGAGGTTTTCATTCACATCGAGAATTTAGAAATGGACTAAAAACCTGGGGCCCTGATATTCAGCAGCGGCAGCTAGCATGATTACAACAACTAGAGGTCGCTGCTGAACACTATACCTGGATATTCAATGCTGAGGTCAGATCTGGCCTCTGGTACTGAATATCTGGATCTGCCGGCAAAGCACAAAGCTAACCAGGTAGCGGCAATATTCAGCCACTGCCCATTAGCTTTGGTGGCAAACATTAGGACAGCCTTTAAATTGCCTGAATTTCACCATTGAAGAATAACTGGGCAGCTACTGAATATTGCCTCTGACTGGTTATCCCCAGGTGGCACTCACGGAAGGCCCCCGGACCACTCTGATGCTAAATGGTTAGCATCAGTGTGCCACGCAGCAGCACCCTGCAGGTCTGCAAACCATGTAAATGCCTTTGAATATCGGGCCCCTTGGTTTTCTGTAAAAGCTTATGGAAGAGTTGTTAGTTTTAAGCTGTTTGTTGCTGCTAAGTGCCATCATGTCAGTACTGACTCATGGTGACCCTCTGGATGTTGTTGTTGTTGTTAAGTGCCGTCGAGTCGGAGTCGACTCATGGCGACCCTCTGGATAGCCATCCTAAATTGTGTTTGGTCTTTAGTCAGGCGGCTCATTGTTGACAGACTGGTACCCATAGCTGCTGTTATTGCATCGATCCATCTCATTGCTGGCCTTCCTCTTTTGCGTTGACCTTCTATCTTGCCAAGCATGATGTCTTTCTCTAATGTTCTCTCTCTTCGCAAGATGTGTCCAAAGTATGAAAGTCGAAGTCTTGTCATCTGAGCTTCTAAAGAAAGCTTAGGTTTGATCTCCTCTAGTACCAACTGGTTTGTTCTTCGGGCAGTCCATGGTATACACAGTATTCGCCGCCAGCACCATAATTCAAAGGCATCAATTTTCTTCCTGTCTATCTTTTTCACTGTCCAGCTTTCACATCCATATGATGTTATTGAAAATAACATGGCTTGAACAAGTAAAATCTTTGTATGGAGAGAGACATCTCTGCGCTTGAGAATCTTATCTAGGTCTTTCATTGCCATTCTGCCAAGAGCAATGCGTCGTCTGATTTCTTGACTGCTTGTTGCTTCTTTATTGATAGTTGATCCAAGTAGGTTAAAGTTGTTCACAATTTCAATTTCTTCTCCTTCAACGATGAACCTGTTGATTATGCCAGTTGTCATGATCTTTGTCTTCTTTACATTAAGGTGCAGGCCCATTTTGAGACTATGTTCTTTGATTGTGAGAAGCAAATTTTTCAGATCATCTTCACTTTCAGCCAGTAATGGACCCTCTGGATAGCTGTCCTAAACTCTATTCAGTCTTCAGTCATGCGGCTCATTGTTGATAGAGTGACATCCATAGCTGCTGTTATTGCATCTTATTGCTGGCCTTCCTCTTTTGTGTTAACCTTCAACCTTGCCAAGCATGATGTCCTTTTCTTATGCATAATGTGTCCAAAGTATGAAAGTCAAAGTCTTGTCAGTTGAGTTTCTAAAGAAAGCTTTGGTTTGATCTACTCTAGTACTATAATTGTCTGAGTTAATTAATATTAAAATACATTCATTTTGGATCATACTGATTATTGTATAGTAATTTTTAGATATAGATTTTGCCCAGAGCATTCATTTGGACTTGTATGGTTTATAAGTGCAATAATAATAATAACAACCTTCTTCTCATTACCAAAAGATCTATGTTGTAATTCATAAGAAGCCAAAAAAGCACTGCACATCTTAAGCCGTAGCAATGAAAAAATACTCTTTCCTGACCCTGGTTATGACAATCACTTCCAAACTGATGGCTTAGCACTTTTCTCTAGCATATAGTCATAATACTTAATACTTTTTTCCTAAAACGTATTCAATTTTGCTTTCAATTAATTAGACATACACACCTGGTCACTGACTGGTGATAAGGACAAAAAGTGTTGTAGCTATAAATACTTTTGCTGGGAAAGTATTCAGCTTTCTGATTAAAAAGCCTGTCAATTTTTTTTAAATTAGTATTTTAGCTCACTACTTTTCAGTAGAGGTTCAAGGCGAGTTACATACATAGTAACATAGTATAAGATGGCAGATAAAGACCAGTATGGTCCATCTAGTCTGCTCAGCAAGGTGGCAAGAGTAGGTGCACCTGCTGCTCCTTGCAAGTCACCCCTCCCATGCCTTTGTTTAGGGGTGTACCCACCGCTCCGTATAGGTCACCCCTATTTGTTGAGATATAAGAGATAGTTAAGTTTATTTTGATTTTATCTTGTTGCTATACAGGGATCCGTTGTGTCTGTCCTAGGCCATTTTGAATTTTGCCACTGTATCTGCCCCCACTACTTCCATTGGGAGGGCATTCAAAGCATCCACCACCCTTTCAGTGAAAAAGTATTTCCTGACATTGCCTTTCAGTTTACCCCCTTGCAGCTTCATATTATGCTCTCTAGTTTTACAGCTTCCCTGTCTTTGGAAGAGGTTTGTTTGATCATTGATACTATTTAAGTATTTAAAGGTATGAATCATATCTCCGCTGTCCCTCCTCTCCTCCAGAGTGTACATATTTAGGTCTTCAAGTCTCTTCTCATAAGTCTTCTGATGTAGGTTCCAAATCATTTTGGTCTCCTTCCTCTGAACCGTTTCCAGTCTTTTTATATCCTTTGCGAGATATGGTTTCCAAAACTGAAAACACAGTATTCCAAGTGAGGCCTCACCAGCGACTCGTACAGTGGCATAAGTACCTCTTCCTTTCTGCTGGTAATTCCTCTTTGCATGCAACAGGTACAATAGTTATTTATTGCTAAGCAGTGAATATTGAGGCACGAGCGAGAGGCTGTCCCGCCTTCCTACTAATAGTAGAAGAATCTATTTTATGGGCTTATGTTACTGGAAAAGATTATTTCTTGGGGCAAGCTGTAGAGTGGGGAAGGAAAGGGGGGGGGGGCAAACATGAAAACTGAAAATTGTTAGTTGTATGGTTTTTATCCTGGTACTGTGTAAGAGTTCCCACATGCCAAGAGTGTTTGTTATTCTTTGTGTTTAATAAAAAAGATTATTTCAACTAAAAAGCCTGTCATATGAAGACTATGAAATCTTTTACCCCTGCATCTTGGAAGATGCCTCTTATATTGTTTACTGAGTTTATTGATTTCAGCTAAACCAATGCCGTTTTAAAACGTCAGGAACCTTGCATAAAGGCGTTATAAAAAAAATAAATAAAGGTTGGCCAGAATATTCGGAAGCTGGATGAGGAGAGGGATGCATTCCTCAGATAAAGGTGTGTTGGAGGTGCTCGTAGGGTGGATGGGGTTTGGGGCTGTTTGCTCCCAGGACACTCTTGTACGGGGGTCCTGGGGCATGGCCTCCTTGGCTTGAGGGTTTCAGGCAAGGATCTTCTAGGACCTGGGTCTATGGGTCTCCAAACTGAGAATCCCATCTTCAGGATACCCCAACCTTGATAAATATATTGCCTGCCAGATCCCTAGAGGATCCAACAAAACATTTAAACCGTTTTCCAGTCAACTTCCCACAAGCACAGCAGATTCACAAAGAATAGTCTGTGGCACTGAGAGGAGGAGCAGCATCAACCTTGCCACTGGTCCTATTAAAACCTGAAGAAGTAATGTGAAATCACCAAATGCTTTTTTGAAAGAACCTCTCAGTATCTCCAAAAACATCTCTGTATTCATAAACTCTTCAACGAGGTGCAATTAATTTTAAAAAGGACTATATTAGAAAAACATTAATGGGAGCTGAAAATCATGCCAAAATTTCTTCCACACAGTCCAAGAGTTTACTTGTGACAATATTAGTTATGCTCCAATTGATGTTCCCTTACAAGTCAAGGGTTTACAGCATTTTTTGAAGAGAAAATAAGTAAGCCTTTCGTTAATTCAAATTAGATATTTTCTGGGGATACACATACAGTCGGAATCGGCAGTAAGATCTTATGCTGTGGATGAGGTGAGTTCTTTAAATACAATTAAGTTGGGATGTAATTGTTGATAGGTAGGTAATATAAGTCAGGGGTTTAGGTATAGTAAGGAAGGCAGAAACTAATACACTAAAGAAAGGACAATGAGCAGATACTCTCTTGAGAATAAAGCACAGGATAAGAAATTAAGACCAAAATGAATTCTTGTATGACATCTGATCTGGTCCCGGGAATCTGGGATACTTTCAGGGAAGCAACATCATAAGAAGTAGAACTTGACTGAGACCGAGTCAGTCCTCCGCCAAACTGCTACACTTGCTGCCAGATTGCTATGTTTACTGCCAGTCTTGTATAATTATCCTTGAAAGAAGGTGTGGCTTCTAAAAACGTTAAGGAGGCAATAATTACACTAGTTCTTTAAAAGAGAAAGAAAAAATTTAAGCAAAACAGTATTCTACGTAGTGTTCAGGTTCCAACTTGCCTATACTGGCTAAAGTACTTGAGGAAGTTCTTTATAGGCAGTTGCGTGTATTTTTAAACTAATCCAAATCTTTACATCCCCCTCAATCAAGCTATCCTCCATTTCATAGCACTGAAATGGTTTGTTAGCTATAGTGTACAACATTAAGACAAAAGCTGATCAAGGTTGGCATGCCTTTTGGATCCAATTTGACTTAGCAGCAGCATTTGATACTGTGCCCACTGTGATTTGCTGTTGGCTCATTTGAGAGAGATTGGTTTGGCATCAGGTACTTTTCACTGGTTTCCATCACATCTCGTAATAGACTGATCTCAGAGTATGCATTGACATTATGTTCTTTATAACACTAAACCTTTGAAGAATTGAGTTCCTTAAGGTTCCCTTCTGTCGTGAGTCCTTTTTAATTTGTATTTATCACTTCAGACTCAAAATTATGGAAATGACGAGGGGGACGTGATCTCACCTGGGAGAGATGGCCGCCTAGGTGCAGAGTTTTGCCAGCATCGAGCTATAATTACAGCATATTAGCAAGTTACTACATGCAGCACAATTCCATCCCTGGAGCTTTTAAGAGCCATATTATGCCCCTGTATGTCCATTTAGAAGCAGATGGATGCATTTAAATGCTTTATATAAGTTATCAAATAGCACAAGTGGTATAGTGTTCCTACCCCGTGTGATTGGCGAAATTCATATTGTTTTTCATCAAGTGCATTTACAGCATCAGTATGTTTATTACCTTGAGCCAGGCTACTGGACAGGGATCGAGAGGAGACGTGGTGGTATTTAAATTAGTGATTATGTTTAGTATATGTCATTTGTCAACAGTGTGAAAAGTATTCCATGTAACTGTGGAGTTCATATTTGCCGGTGTTGCTGTTGCAATTAAACACTTAACACAAACAGTTGGAGCCATTTGTATTGCACCCACTCCTCTCAGAATTTAAGAATAAGCAGTTTAAACATTTTCCAGCATTGGAGGGTAATCTAGGCATGGTCTTGATAAATTTCAACTTGATAAGAGTCCCAACCTGAAAGCACCCCTGGCCGTCTGGGCAGTTTTCTGAAGTAATTGGAATCTGTGAAAACAAGTCTCAATGTCCTTTGGAAGATTTGCCCGCCGGCTTCCTAATGCCCCATGTGCTTTTTCTACTTTAATCTGGGCCAGCTCAAGGGCGCAATCATGGTCAGAGTCAAAATTTGTTGCACTACATCTGTATAGTTTGTATATTCAGGACTCTCGGGGAATCCATGGAACTGCAGATTACATCTATGGCTCCTGTTCTCAAGATCTTCTACCTTGTCGGCTAAAACTGCTTGAGCACAGTGCACGTCCTCCGATTGCTTTTTATTATGGCCACCAGAACCTCTGCATTTTTATAGCCGCCTGGGCCTCTGTATGTTTGTTAGTGCACCACCCAACATCCTGCGCCCGATTCAGTGAAGCAAAATATCGCATAGGGTTGCAATATCTTGTCTCGCTGTGATACGTTTACTCTTGATATCCTGGAGCCAGTCTTTAAGCTCAGCGGGCTTCGTTCCCTCTGAAGTTAGTCTTGTAATCTCCGCTTCAAGATCACTTTCATGCATTGGAGAATGCTACAAGGTTCCTGCTTCCTGCCTGTTCCATCTTGAAAGAGACACAGCTTGGAGATGTGGAGTTTTTTTCCTTTGCAACCATACCAACAGAGTGAATAGTATATAACAATACTGTGGCTCAGTGGTTGGGACAGGTTACCTCAGGCCGGAGGGCTGGGGGTTCAATTCCCGCATGGGGACAAGTAACCTCAGGCCGGAGGGACTGAGGTCTCTAGTCCCATGGCTGCTCCTTGTGGCCTTGGGCAAGCCACTTAACCCTCCATTGCCTCCGGTACACTTAGATTGTGAGCCCTTCGGGGACAAGGGAATAAAAAGTACCTGTTAGTATATACATGTAAACCGCTCTGATGCATACGTAAAGGGCGGTATATCAAATGCCTAACCATAACCATAACCATAAAAGAAGAAACGGCTCCTATAATGCTAAACATAGTAAATCAATCCCTTCAGCAAGGAATTATGCCATCTGAACTCAAAAGATCCCTGATTCGGCCAATCCTAAAGAACAAAACACTTAACAAAGAAGACCCCTCGGCGTATCTCAAGCATTCCGTTTATAGCCAAAACCATAGAAAAAATCAGTCCAATATCAATTACAAGAACATACTGATGCTGTAAATGCACTTGACCAACAATATGAATTTCGCCAATCACACGGGGTAGGAACACTATACCACTTGTGCTATTTGATAACTTATATAAAGGCATCAAGAACCGCAAGAAAATGTTCATCTTAATTTTCATAGACATAACTGCGGCTTTTGACAAGTAAACCACCAGACTCTAATCTCAAGACTTAAATCCATTGGCATAAAAGAAACACCCCTAAAGTGGTTCACCTCTTACATATCCAATAGGGTCCAACAGGTACACTTTGACCAATGCACATCCAAGGCATTCCAGCAAAAGCAAGGTATACTGCAAGGATCTGCCTTATCCGTCCTCCTATTTAACCTTTACTTAAGTCCCATCTGCGCAATATTCCAGAAATACAAGCTCAATTATCATCTATACGCAGATGATATTATGCTGTATATCCAACTGGACATGTGCAACCCAACTTATGATACCACTGAAGTCTGCCTTAAAGTAACCCAAATTTGGCTTCAGAACAATAACATGATCATCAATCTCAAGAAAACCGAAATAATGTTCATACCTAAAAACCCGGAATTCAATCCACCATCCACAATTCTCCTAAATAATATTACATATAACGTCAAAAAAGAAATCAAATACCTGGGAGTCACCCTTGATTGGAATCTTAGCATGGAACCACACCTAAGATTACTAAACAGAACAATTTTCCATAAACTTAGAATATTACAACCACTGTGAATTATCATTGAGCAATCTGATTTCAGAACAGTAGTACAGGCGCTCATAACGCCTCACCTGGACTACTGCAATGGCATACTTCAGGGACTACCAAAAGACTACCAACATTCTCCAAATGGCGCAAAACGTCACGGCACGAATCATAATGAAGGTGCGGTTATCTGATCACATCACACCAATCCTCATAGTTCTGCACTGGCTCCCCATACAAGCTCACATAAAATATAAGATAGTAACGACTACATTTAAAATAATTCACAACCTAGCCCCTTCATTTCTCTCAACACTCAAACTACAACCACCTAACAGGAACAGAAGAACTCCCAATCTCAACATATTACTCCCACAAACCATACGCCAGGTCAATTCTACCACGAGCAATAGAACATTCACCTATGCAGCCCCCCTTCAATGGAATAAGCTCCCAGACACATTAAGAGCTGATAAGGACCTACAATCATTCCCCAAAAACCTAAAGACTTACTTATTTCAAGAATACTATGATATAACATAACTTATGCCCTTCTTCACGACATAACTTAAAGCTCTCCCCCCTCACATCCCACTCCCACTATACTTACAAATATTGAAATCCCAGTGCAAATGAATACGTTCCCTATGCTACAAACTCCAATGTAAATACTCTGTAAATAGCTCTCCAATTCTGACTGCCATACTGTGTTATGTACATAGTTATATTCCAGACCTTATGAACATAGTTATAATCTTGCTACTTTCCCTCTAATGATCGTTTATTGTTAAACTTTAATCCAACAATCCATGCGATATACATAGTTCTATACATGTCATTTGTAACTTTTATGGTTCAAGTTAAATGTTATAATGTAAACCGCTTCTGATCGCTGGAAGGAGCGGTATAAAAATGTAACCAAATAAATAAACAGCAAGCATAATCATGCAGACTCTGGATGAAGCCCAAACGAGTTTTCAAGAATTTGGTCTAACAATACCTCAGATGTCACAGCCTTGGCACCACTGTTCCCTCTAAGCTGTGCGCGTGTGCGCGCGCACACACCCCTCACCGAGCGAGCGCACATACTTTACAACAGAGCGCACAAAAATTACGGTTCTGATTCTGATAGAAAACAACACAGACGTCTTAAAATTTAAAAGTTGTTATGTATTTACGGTTTTCACAAGTTCTACAATGTTTTCCAGTGCAATCAATGTGGTGTACATACTGTATTCTGATGTGTAGTCAAATTTTAAAGTATATAACTCTGAGTGTCGTTATGTGGCGCACAAAAATTTAACCTTCCTTCAAAAACTGCACAGCTGATATTTTATGCGCACACAGCCTACAGAAAATTAGAGGGAACATTGCTTGGCACCCAAGCTTACTTTGACAGTGTTATAAATGGAAAACAGACTCCTGAGAAAAATGCTGAATTCAATGAGGGACGCGGAGCAATATTTTTGGACTTTCTGTATGTCTTTAGCTCGAGAGGACTATGTCTGTACTGTTTTTTTTTAGAATTTCTAACACATCTGGTTGACTTAGGGTGGGTGGGATTTGGTGGTGTAAGAAGGGGATATGGTTCTACTACTGTGTCTTATTGGTGAAGTCCAGTGAGATAGTATTGTGTAGGGTGAATGGTGCACTGCACAGTTGAATGGAGGGGGACCTTGGAAGAGGCTGCTTTCTTTTTCTGGGATGTTACTTCCCAGAGGATGGGTGGCAAGCAGAATGTTTTGGTTGAGTTTGTTTGGGAGTGTGGGGGGGATATATGGGACAGCTAGGTGTAAGTAGGTGGATTCACTCTGCAAAGGTGATGTGACTTCTGAGAGCTGAACTGCTAAGAATTCCTTGGCTCCCTGTTGCAATTTGTCTGTCTTAACAGACTGTAAGCTCTCTAGAGCAGGAACTTTATTTTTAAATGTACAGCACTTCATATGCTTAATAGTGCTATATAAATGAGTAGTAGTAATAACTAAAGGTTATCTCTATTAATGTTAAGTGCCTGAACTTGCAATTGCTATTTAAAGTGGCCAAATGCTTGTCAGCATTGGTCTGTTTTAGCCAGGAGACACATTTGTGGGAAAAAGATGAACATTTGTTGGGTTCACCACATTTTCCTACAAGTGTTTTTGTCTCAAATATACATGCTTTTTAGTGGTTCACACCTCGCTGTAAACACTATAGTATAATTTTGTCTGTGTTTATGCCCCCAATGCAAATCAGACTAGATTTTATAAACAAACAGAGACCACACTACTGGTTCTGGGTGTGGGATTATGGGTGATAAGAGGAGATTTTGACCCCTCGACTGGATGCCTCAAAAGGGGGATGTTACAGAGAGGTTAACAGAAGGACCCCGATTTATATGCTGGACACTTTAAAGGTTTTTGATGCCTGACAAAAACTGTATCTTGATAAGCAGGAACAGCCTTTTTTTCTGCCTTACATCACACCTATACCTTCATTGATTCTTTTTTTTATCAGTCTCTGGCTGCAGAAATATTCCCCAATCTGGGTGGCATGGATGCAAGTTCAAATTAGACTTGGGTGAAAGTTCTGGAGGCTCAATTAATCTATCTTAAATAAGGAAGTAATCTGAACTGTTGAGCCGTCTATTCAGGACTATTTTGCTTTTAATACTACAGAATCCCCCAAATGAAACCACCCTCAGGGTAAACAAACAATTCCAAAAGCAAACCCTGAAGCACCACTCTAGAAAGGCTGTAAATTCACCATAACCTTTTGTCGGAACCTCCAATCAAAAGGGAAAAGGAATCAATTCCTTACCCTCGCCGTGATTGTTCCTTTTATTAAATTTTTCAAAAAAATAGTGACTTCAAAACACTTAACTGCAGGATAAATTCAACTGCTTCAATTCCGTCTTCTTCACAAGCTGAACACCATAGAAAACAGATGATAACACGACGTGACACTGCATCAAGTTGTATAAGACATGACCCTGCATCAAGTTGTATAAGATGCCTATGGTGATACCAGCTGTAATAGCGTGAAAAAAAGCCATTCTACTTTTAAAAGACCAACATATGACGTAGATGCTGACGATTATCCTGTGTTCGACAGGAACCAATCAGTCTTCGATGACGCGTCCTATGACCTTATAATCCGCTGATTGCAGCACTGCAGCCCCTCCTTTATCAGCCCTACGGATAACTAAATCAGATCGCGATAATAAGTGGTTATTTGGCAGCAATTAAACAGTTATCGCGATCTGATTTAGTTATCCGTAGGGCAGATAAAGGAGGGGCTGTAGTGGTGCAATCAGAGGATCAATCAACAAGAAATTAATAAACATTTTACTAATCGTCGATATTACCAGATTTTGAATACGGATCTGACGCCTAACCTGATGATTCGAATAAATCAATTACTGTCAACAGCCTTGGATGAACAATGGATTACTAAACGTGAGTTTGCTTTCCTGGTGAATAAGAATCCAAAAACTCCAATTTTTTATTTAGTTCCTAAAATTCACAAATCTATGATGAATCCGCCAGGACGGCCCATAGTGTCATGCCGGGATTCTTTATTAGAGCCACTGTCTAAATATTGTGATATCTTTCTACAGCTGGCGGCGTCTAAAGTAGTTTCCTACATCCGTGATACGAGTAATTTTTTGGTTCAATTAGTGGCCTGTATGGATTATGAATCATATACATTTTTGGTCACTCTGGATGTACAGGCATTATATACTAATATCAATCAGGCTGAGGTATTAACGTGCCTGACTACTTACCCATTGTCTCTTCCTCCGCGGGTTCCTCGAGAGTTCCTGCTTGAATTGTTGGAATTGGTGCTGAATAACAGCTTTTTTATGTATCATCAGAAGTATTATTTACGTGTTTTTGGGAAAGCAATGGGGACTACTGTGGCCCCTTCTATTGCCACTATTTATATGGCTCAATTTGAGGAACATCACGTTTACACTTCACCTTTATTTTGTCATGTGGCATTTTGGCGCCGATTTTTAGATGACATTTTTTTCCTCTGGACGGGTACATCACTGAACTTGGAAATATTTATAAGTTCACTAAATACTCATATGCCTAATATCCAATTTACGGCTCAAGTGAAACAATTTCAGATCCAATTTTTAGATCTTACTATTCAGCGATCTACGGAAGGGATATACACTACCCTCTTTCGTAAACCGGTACAACGGAATACTTTATTACATTATACCAGTTACCATACTCCTTCGCTTAAACGGGGGTTACCATATGGGCAGTTTTTAAGAATCCGGCGTAATTGTGCCACATTACAAGAATTCTACCATCATGCAGACGATTTACAGCAACATCTATTGTTGAAAGGTTACCCCTATTCCCTCATTAGGGAGGCGTATAAAACAGCCCGGTTTTCCCATAGAGAATGGCTTTTTTTGCCCTCCGGATCATCTCAAAGGGAGAGGGGGTCCTCTGATACGGTGACAGGTATTCTTCCATATGTACGTGGTATCTCAAGGGTCACCAAAGTCTTACACCATTTTTTGCCAATTTTGAGTTTACATTCTTGTTTTTCTTATAAACACTTAATGATCACTTATTCCAGAAGATCTAATTTAAAAGATATGGTGGTTAAGACTGCTTCTTTGATCGATCGGCCTCTTTCCTTTCATCAGGATCCGGGCCATTATAAATGTGGTTTGTGCCACTACTGTGAGTTGGCCATGACGGGACCTATTTGGACAGACATTCATACTTCACTAGTATATAAATCAAAGTGGCGTACCACGTGTGACTCCTCCTTTGTTGTTTATTTAATTCAATGTCCGTGTCCCCTTTATTATATTGGGCGTACTGCACGGAATGTTAAGGTCCGCTTGGGCGAACATCCCTCTCGGCTTCGCATGAAAAATCTTACGGCGCCCATAGTGGAGCACTGTGTACAGAAGGCTCATAATTTTGATCAACTTAGATGGAGGGTGATGGACTTGATACCAGAAAATCCCAGAGGAGGTGATCGGGTTTCGCTGCTACAGAAAACGGAACATTGGATTTATCGTATGGGTTCTATTTCTCTTCATGGTTTGAATATGGCAGTGGAATGGCATACTATCATTTGAAACTTAAGGCCGGTTGGTTAAATGGCTGATGTTTGACCTACAGGGTTCATGGGATCCCTTCTTGATAGGGATTTCCTGATCCTTATAAGGTCATAGGACGCATCATCGAAGACTGATTGGTTCCTGTCGAAAACAGGATAATCGTCAGCATCTATGTCATATGTTGGTCTTTTAAAAGTAGAATGGCTTTTTTTCATGATATTACAGCTGGTATCACCATAGGCATCTTATACAACCTGATGCAGGGTCATGGAGGTCTGACCCGAAACGTGTCATGTTGTGTTATCATCTGTTTTCTATGGCGTTCAGCTTGTGAAGAAGATGGAATTGAAGCAGTTGAATTTATCCTGCAGTTAAGGGTTTTGAAGTCACTATTTTTGAAAAATTCAATAAAAGGAACAATCACAGCGAGGGTAAGGAATCGATTCCTTTTCCCTTTTGATTGGAGGTTCCGACAAAAGGTTATGGTGAATTTACAGCCTTTCTAGAGTGGTGCTTCAGGGTTTAATACAACAGAGGAAACCTGCCTTTGTCTCTGGTGGGACAAGTAAATTGGTAATTAAGGATACATTGTTTCAATGCAACAGTCAGCAAAAAAGAATGTACAGGACTGAAGTTTTGCATTTGACCCATGCCATCAGCTGTTTAGAGGCAGACAAAGAGGATTTGCCCCTCAGAGGGTCTCCAGGAGATTGGTGGTCCTCCCAGGAGAGATGCAGACTTTGGACTGAAAACATACATTTTGAAAAGGCTTTGACTAAGCAGCTATACTTTAAAGAGAGAAATGGGGCTGGTAAACTGTTGGCTTTTCAGCTTAGGCAGCAGCAGTTGTGAAATCACATAGTGGGATTCAGGATTAGCTCAGGTACCCTACTACTGAAGGAGGATGACCTAAGGGCTGAGTTTGTTTATTATTGAAAAGTTTATTTTATTTATTTATTTATTTGCAGTCTCTTTTATACCGCGCTATTCGACATCAGTGCGGTTTACAATGAACATAAGAGTTGCACATCTCAATTTCGTGATTTGTGCTTACAGTGAAACAGGTATAATAACTTGGGTATACATTAAACAGGAAAATTAAACTTGGGTATGCATTAAGCAGGTATAACAGGTAAAATAGGGTATAAATAATCAGTCCCTTAACAAGGAGACACGATGAATAAATACAGTCTACTTTATGCAACAATATAATGAGTTATGTGGCACTGCATAAGTTTCTCATGGTGGTTGGAGGGGAAGGTGTGATTGCGAGTGATCAGTCTGGGAATGTGACGTGCATGAGTTTGAGGTGCTGCATTGAGATGTGAGAGTGGGTGAGTGTGGGGAGAAGACTGCATCATCGTAGTGATGAAGAAAAAGGTGCCGTTTCAGTGCCTTCCTAAATTGGGAGAGTTCACTGATGGTTCTGATAGTTGCTGGTAGTGCATTCCAGCAGGATGGAGCAAAGAAGGAGAAGGCTCTGGATCTAGTGAATTGAGAACACTTCGTGCTTGCCTTAGGTAATATGAGAGTATTTGCGGCATTCGATCTCCTTGCTCGATTGGGAGGTGTGATTGATATTTGTCTGGAACCTGGGAGGGGGGAGAAGAGAGAAGGATGTGGAGACATCAGACAAGGGTTCCTTTACCCACTCTTTTGAAGGGACAAGTGGAAATAATGGAGGCTGAAATTACAACAGATGAGGTGCTTGAAGCCATCAGAGCCCTTAAACGGAGTAAAGCAGCAACACTAGATGGTCTTATCTCTAAATTTCACAATACATTTGTGCCCATTCTAGCCCATATTTAGTGCTCTTATTCAATTCCATTCCAGAGAGCAGGAAGCTGCCCTCATCCATGAAGAAGGCAGGAATTACAGTAATTCATAAACACAGAGCCAGCCCTACCATTATATCAACCAGGTGGTTGCCTAGGGTGACAGATTCTACAGGGTGGCAAAGAGTAAGACATTCAAAGCTAAACAATAGTCTGACAGTCAGAAGGGGGGGGGGGGATAAGGCTTAAGGTCTGCCTATGGCGCCAACATCTTGAACAAACTCTTAGACCAGGAACAAGGTCCCATCTACAAGCCAATTTCTCTCTTAAAGCTTGATGTGAAGCCGCTTGCGCATATCTTTGCAATTAAATTTAGCTCGCTTATTGGGCAGATAATTCATGAAGATCAATCTGGTTTCATACCCAACCACTTAACTGGAGATAAGTGTCCATAGACTGGTGAATCTTAATGCTATGGCCCAATCCCATCAAATTCTGATGTTCTTAATTGTTATAGATGTTGAAAAAGCATTTGATAGGGTAGACTAGGGGGTTTTACATGCTGTCCTTCAGAAGTACAGTTTTGGGCAGTAGATAGAAGCCCTCAGCTATAAACCTATGGCTTGGTTCATGTTAATGGGGAATACTTGGATGTTTCTGCATCTTCATAGCCATGCTCTCTACAGTTGTGTTCAACATTATTGGCACCTTTGCATTTTAGGTATGTTGTGTGCAATATCTTGAGAAATAATTGGAAATATTCCAATTGTATGTCATCATAATATTTTAATAGTATGTTCAAAGGTATACAACAAAAAAAATAGATGTCTGTGCAACTTAAAACGTAGTAATTTATGAGTAAAAAAACAAACTATGACTTGAACAGAATTAATGGCACCCTTCACTAATATTTGAAGGCTATCACTGCCGAGGGTTGTACAACCAAACATTTTTTGTAGCCATCTATAAGTTTCCGGCATCTGTCTGCTGGTAGTTTCTCCCATTCTTCAACTGCAAGTTGTTGCAGCTCATGAATATTTCCAGGATTCCTTTTAACAATGGCAGATGATTTAAGCTCTTTGCAAAGGTTCTTGATTTGGATCGGGACTCATTGTTGGCCAATTTAAAACAGTCAATTTATTCCTTTTTAACCATTCTTTTGTACTTTTGGATGTATGTTTTGGGTCATTGTCCTGCTGAAGAACCCATGACCTTTGACCCAGACCTAGCTTTCTGACACTAGGTAGCACATTTCGCTCCAAATTACCTTGGTAGTCCTTTGATTTCCATGATTCCTTTAATACACTCCAGGCCTCCAGTTCCTGAGGCTGCAAAACAGCCCCACAACATAATGGAACCTCCACCATATTTAACTGTAAGAAGAGTGGTTTTTTTTCCTTATAAGCTTCATTTCATCATCTGTAAATGTATCGCTAGTTTGCACTGCTGAAGAGCTTAAGTTTGGTTTCATGTGTCCACAGAACATTTATCCAGAAGGATTGTGGTTTCTCAAGGTGGGTTTGGGCAAAGATCAGGCATTCCTTTTTGAAATCCTTCTTTGTTTAGTGCGCTGCACATGGTGCAGGTTGAAACTACCACTTCAGATTGCTACAGGTCAACCTTAAGCTTTTTGGATGTTGTACGAGGTGTTTTTCCAACAGTTTCACTAACCTTCGAAGACTTCTTGGATTAATTTTCCTCTGCCCATCACATCCTGGAAGGTTCTTGAGAGTTCCTTGAGCAGAAAGCTTCTTAACATTGCAAATTGTAGACACAGGAATCTGAAGGTCTTTGAAGATGCATCTCTTTGAAGTTTAATGTTTGAAAATAATGGCTTTTCTGATGGTCTCAGGCAGCTCTCATCTTCACCACTGTCAAAATGGAACGGGGAGTAAATGTGGCCATTTTAAACATTAGAGCCATCATTCATTGGTTGATTCAAGTCAAGTGAGTACTGACAATTGATCATAATTGCATCTAATTTTACTGCAATGGGAATGTAGTTCTTCTGTTCAAACTGATTTGGGTGTCAATCATGTCCTGGCAATGTCCCAGTTTTTAAACTATTTCCTTTTTTAATTGGTCTTGTTTTATTTGATTATTTTATTTGCCAAATATGTATACATATATACACATTTCACTAGCCATTTTATTTAGAAGATATTGGACATTAAGGGTTGAACTACAAGAGTGCCAATAATGTTGACCACAACTGCAGTTGTTGATGTTGTGTTGGTCAAAACACTGGTGGGGCTATTGGCCCCTCTGGCCTACCTTGTTCCGCTGCCTATGTATTGTTCTGTTTCAGGTTTTAAAGTTAACCTCTCCAAAATCAGAAATCTTAAAGATCTTAATGGATCCAACAAGTACAAATTAGTTTCCCTTTCTGAGTTGTGAAGGATTTGCGCCTCCCTGAACGCTCCGTGGTCAAACAGGGCATTTACAAAAGTGAAGATTGTATACTAGAAAGATCGTTTTGAAAAAAGGGTGAAGCAGGAAAACTTACCATTCGATACAGACTTCACTATCTGCTTTTTCAAAATGAACCGCCCTGCGCTTCAACTTCACAGAAATACTAGCATTTTCCCGCCCTCATAAGGTGAAAGGTCGTAGATGCCCCCTCCCCTTCCTCCCCCTCCCTTCCTCCCCACCTTCCCCTCCCCCTTATCTTCCCCCTTCCCTTTCCCCCTTCTCCCCCTTTCCTCCCCTCTCCTTCCTTCCCCCTCCCTCCTCCCCTCCTTTGTTTCCACTATGAAGTTGGCTCAATATAACTTTAATCCTCATTTTTCCTTTATTTAGTTGTGTTTGACTTTTTATGCACCCTTATTTAGGGTAAATCAGTGTTCATTTATAATGCTCTTAGTTTTTTTATTGGTGATATTTGGATTTATCTGAAAGGTGGTTCCCAGAGCAAGTTTCTTTGCACTGCACGTTTGCGCATCTACGACCTTTCAAAACGATCTTTCTAGTATACAATCTTCACTTTTGTAAATGCCCCGTTTGACCACGGAGCATTCAGGGAGGAGTGGTCTAGTGGTTAGGACAAGGTACTTCAGGCCGGGGGTTCGAGTCCCACCTGGGGACAGCAATCTCAGGCCGGAGGGACTAGGATTTCTAGTCCTATAGGCACTCCTTGTGGTCTTGGGCAAGCCACTTAACCCTCCATTGCCCATGTTCCCTGTAAGTATTAGTGTATGTGTCTCATATCCCCTCATGTTAAATGTATCCCACAATTGACCGCTTTGACCCAGTGAAAAACGGGATATAAATACAGCTAAATAAATTTGAAGCAGTGAACCTTGTAGCCAGTCTTGGATATCGGATAATAATACTTTTTAAATATCGGACAACAGTAGTCTATAGAATCGGGCAATAGGTTAACACTCTATGCCGTAAAGGGACTCTACCTTGATCCTTTAAGTATCTCTTTATGTACTAAGAGGGTTCCATTTTATAAATCGTTCTTAATTCTATCTTGTTTCTTCAGGTGCTCGTTTTATGGATGGTCAAATAAATGATGTACTTTTTTAAAAGATAACGCAGTTTTTAAAAAAACATCAGACAAGTGTCATATCATTAGTTTTGTCTTCATGATTTCTAGTTGTTCCGTTTTTTTAATCTAAGTACCCTAAAAACTGAGGTTTCCTCATTAAATATAGATGCTCCATTCCATATGCTTAGATTTCAAGTAGCTCCTTTTGGGTATGCGGTTTCTTATACTCGACAAAACTTTTTAATGGCATTGTCCTTAAAAAAATATATTTTTTAATGTATTTATGCTTTTATGATAATTGTTTCATGCCTTTGTTTTCATTTTTATTTATTGTTTCTTTTAAACACTTAAATTATTTGTTTTACCTTTAGTGACCATTCTTAATGCACTACGCGACATAATAAGGTACTTCTTTGCCTTTGTTTGTGTCCTCCTCATCGTTCTCCTTCATATTTCCATATGTTCATTTGATTGTATTACCTTGTGATATTTATGTTTTTAGCAATATTTTATATTTCTATTTATATTCTTAACTTTGTCATTTTTATGATATTTTTGATATTCTATTTATATCTTAACATCTTTGCTATTATTTTTTAATTTGTTTAATGGATCCACATCTTCAATATGATTTTTTTATTTACATGTATATATATTTTCTCAATAGTACAGTTTATAATTTTCATATTTTTATTAAATTATTTATTTATTTGATGTTTATCTGTTTTTATAATTAATTGACTCAAATTTGATGCTGTTATTTTTTGAGGTGTGTTCTCTTTTAGAAGACCCCCTGAAGAAGGCTTTTCAGCCGAAACGTGTCGGGGCCAATTAAAAAAGGTTTTCCACCTGAATTGAATTGTCGCCAGTCTCTTTTGTACCTGCTCGGTTGGTTCTTTGTCTAGTGTGCGGGTACTTTCTGCTCCTTTTTTGTACCATCCCCCTTCCAGTGCCATTCGCACGTCAGCTCCCCTCCAGCCTCCTCCCCATTACCCAGCCACCTATCACTCCCATCCCCAAGTGTCAGCTCCCTTCCCGCCCCTCTTCAGTACATCCCAGGTGTCAGCTCCATTCCAGCCCCCTCTTCCCCCTCATATCAGCACCTTTCCAGCCCCCTCCTTCCCCCGTGTCAGCTCCCTTCCTGCCCCCTCCTTCCCCTGGCAGACCCTCTCAGTATCCGCTGTTTTCCAATTTCTTCTTCCATCCCCCCCGCATCAGCCAGCCCATTTATAGCCCCAGCCCAGGGGTGAGCAATTCCGGCCCTCATGCACCACAATGCAGCCTGGTTTTCATGATGTCCCTAATGAATATTCATGAGATCTATTTGCATCCACTGCCTTCCATTGTATGAAAATAGGCCATGAATATTCATTAGGGACATCATGAAAACCAGGCTGGATTGTGGTGCACGAGGGCCAGAATTGCCCACCCCTGCCCTAGCCCCTAGTTTTCTTCCAGGGCCAGCAGCTCTCTCTTCACATCCCCCATTAGCCCACTCCAGTCCTAGTCCCCCCCCCCAATCAGCCCATTACCAGTCCTAACCCCCCAATCAGCCCATTTCCTGTCCTAGCCCCACCAATCAGTCCATTTCCAAGCCTAACCCCATCAATCAGCCCAATACCAGTTCTAGCCCCCCTCCCAATCAGCCTATTTCTATTCTTAACCCCCCCATCAGCCTATTTCCAGTTTTAACCCGCCATCAGCCCATTACCAGTTCTAACCCTCCTCATAGCCCAATACCAGTCCTAGCTCCCTTCCCGATCAGCCTATTTCTATTCTTAACTCCCCTTAAGCCCATTTCCAGTCCTAGCCCTCCCCATCAGCCCATTACTATTTCCTGTGCTACCCCCCCCAGCCCAGCCTAGCCTCCTCGAAGAGCCCTGACACAGCTACGAGTCTCTCCTCCCCCCCCCCCGCGCCAACTCAGCTTTGCAGAGCCGCACAAAGGGAGAGTGTTTCCCTTTCCCACAGCTGTTAAAACTGAGCCCACCGGTGCTGATGGGAAACAGCATTTCCTGTTCCCCATCAGCACCAGAGGGCTCAGCTTTAACAGAGCCGCGAAAAGGGAAACACTGTCTGTCAGGGCTCTTCGGGGAGGCAGCGGTTGTGGGGCACTTCAGGCTGCTGCTGCTGCAGCAGCAGCTTCTGCATCCTTTTTTTTTTTTTTTGGAAGGCCGAGTGAGGCTGTCTTTTTGGGGACAATTTTTGCCGCCCCCAAAAGGTTAACGCCTCACTCGGCCTCATTATAGAGCCACACCTGCTGGCCCATTCCTGAAAGAAAAGGCAAAAGCCTGTCTCCAACCGAAGGAACCAGGGAATGGGCCCCCCAAACCTTCATTGTGTAGCCTGGGAAGGTCCTCCACTGGAAGGAACCGAGTCCCTGGGCCCACGCACTCCCTGAAAGAACTGAGAACAAGCCCGAGGCCCAGAAGAGAGGGGAAGAAGGGTTTTCCAGGTTGATAATGAGAGTCTTGAAACTTCTGGAAATTCATTCAGGGTGCCCTCGGAGGACGGGCGGAGGCTACTGAGAAAGGGGCACCAGCATGCTTTACAGGCCCCTTGGACCTGTCCTCCGGAAGTTGGAAAGATTTTTTTCTCACCCAGGTCCTTCACCAGCTTCTCCAAATTGGCTCCAAACAGAAGCCTCCCATTAAAAGTCAGCTGGCCAACTAGGCTTTGACAGAGGTGTCCGCTGCCCAGTGCCGGAGCTAATCCAATGCTGTGACACTGTTGTCAGGGCATCATCCCTGGCCACCAAGCATACCAGGTCATATATGGAATAAGAAATTAAGGCCGTAGCTGACTCCAAAAGAGGGATAGTATCCGGCAGAACAGACTGAATCCAGTGGAGCAGGGCTCGAGACAACAGGCTGGTACATACTGCCAGCTGCAGAATAGTAGTCACCACCACGAAGTGGCTTCTCAGCAATGAATCTACCTTATGGTCCACAGAATTCTTTAAGGCCAATCCACCTTCCACAGGAATGGTGGTCCATCTGTAACCACCGTAACCTGCACATCCACCTTGGGAATACCAAACCACTCAACACACTCCTCCTCTGGGAGAGCAAAGATCTTCTTACACACCCTTAACCCTTTAAGCAGGGAGTCAGAAGAGTCCCACTCCAACTGGATCATATTCTTGATCACATCCGGGAATGGGAAGATAGTAGTGGATTTTTGCACCCCTTAAAGGAGGGGGTGTACCTTCTGCTTCTGTTCCGTGCTGGAAGTATCCGTCAAGTTCAAAGTGGATGAGACCCTGGTAATCAACATCGCTGGCTCCTCATTCAAAGATAGGCAGATCACTTTGTCCTCTGCACAATCCTCTGAAGGCGAGAGTACTTCTTCACCCACATTAGAGCCCAGTACCAAGCCATCTGAGTCATAGTCAAAATCTCAGACAGCTCACAGCTGTTCCCCATCTCTAGGGGAGCATCCCTCACCAAGGACACTTAGCCAAAGATAATCAAACAGGGCATCCACTCTAACCTGCCATGTATGAAACTGTCCAGGGGCACCCAGATGCTGCAGGGTCTGAATTTCCATGCCAGAAGGACCAGGCCTGCTGCAAAAAGGAAAAGAATTCCAGGGAGGATAATCTGGACTCTGAAAGCTATCCTCTCAGACTGGACTTCCCAACGTCAGGAGGTGCAGCCATCACAGATGCCCTACAGGATGATGGGCAGCTCATAGCAGTCATCAGATCTCCTGGCCAGCAGAATATCTTCAATATTGAGGCAGGCAAGGTTGGACTAACTGTATCCCCAGATGGGAGAAGGATACAGACCACTCCAGGGATGCCTCAGAAGCTGCCATGTAAGACTAGGAGAGTCCAGAATCTCTATATCAAACATTTCCTGGAAGATGATATAGAGAGTTAGGAAAGTATCACACTAGCACACGCTAAGGTTGTGGCAACCTGAAGGTGTACGTTAACTGCGCTTTTATGCAACATGTGTTACTGGTGATAGGGAAGGATCACGTGTTGGAGCCACTTGGGCGGAACGTGCATTAGGGCCATGTGACCACTGGGCGCACAATAGGTAAAAATGCTATTAATGTGTGCAGAAAATGATGGGAAACTCCCACACTGTGCCACCGGTCCACCCTGAATTGCATCCCAGGAAGACGGAATTGGGAGCCCCCAACAAGGACAATAACGAGGTCAAGCCTTGGTAGTCATACTCACACCTCTCTATTACATCTACATTTACATCAAATGTGTCATCTAATCATCCAGCATACAAACATTTAATAATTTCACATTGTAAATAGTTATTGATGTTAATTGTTTCTATCAGTTACATAAGCTGGGCATGAACTTGCCAACTATTTCTACTGTTCTATGTATATTAGTTAAATTGTTCCAAAAATGTTCATTGTAAAAAATAATAGTTCCATTATTATTTTTGTTACGTTACCTGTAAACCGCATCTGATCTCTGGAAGAAGCGGTATAAAAGAATGTACAAATAAATAAATAGTCACTCCCTGAGAGCCCCAAGCAGAAGATCCATGCCAGGCTCAGCTCTGCTCCCCTGAAACTGTGATACTGCTGGCTATGAAGCACTGCATGTAAGGTGGCTGGCAGGTAGATCCCTCTGACAGCCTCCTGCAATCATCAGGAGAGAGCGGGGGGGGGGGGGGGGGACAGAGGAGGGGGGAGGGAGAGGGTGTTTGAGGTTGTGTGAGTCTGCTGCACTGTTCCAGATCCTTCCAATTTTGTGGATGCTCAACAGGCTCTTATCAAAGAAGAGTGTGGAGCAGAACCAATTTTCCCTCCTCCTATGGCTACCAAAAAGACTGCAGTCTAGTGGAGCCTCCCACATCGCACTCAAGTGAGTCACCTTTACTTGTCAAGGTGGTCGTTCATAAGCATTTAATCAATCATTTCCTCTCAATCCTCAGAGAGGAGAAAATCCATCCACACTCTGATGGAGACAAAGAAATACTGAAGGGACCTCTGGTGGCTGAGGCAAACAGAGGCATAGCAGTGATGTTATTGAAACCTGGGCTTTTCATTGGTTGTCTCCACCAATCTACTGGTAGGGGAACACAACTCACTTGTTTGGACTGGTCTAGCAGTATGGTATGGAAATGTCTCTTTCCCGACCCCTCAGGGGCAAATTTAAGCTCTTGGCTCCCATAGGCACAAAATTTAGAAGCACCCATTTTGATAAGATGGCGAGAGGGGAAGGGTGGAATCTATGCTGTGAGGGAGGGAGGAGTAGCCTAGTGGTTGGGGCAAGGTACTTCAGGCCGGAAGGTCGGGGTTCAAATCCCACTAGAGGACAGCAACCTTGGGACGGAAGGACTGGGGTTTCTAGTCCCACAGATGCTCCTTGTGGTCTTGGGCAAGCCACTTAACTCTCCATTGCCCATGTTCCCTGTAAGTATTAGTGTATGTGTCTCATATCCCCACGTGTTAAATGTATCCCCCAATTGTGTTGTGACCGCTTTGATTGAAGGATAAGGCGGTATACAAAACTGTCTAAATAAATAAATAAATAAATAAATATACATACAGGTTACCCCCCTCAATACCTTTGTTTAGGGTTGTACCCGACGCTCTGGGCAGATCAGTCCCCTTTATTTTTTGATGTGTAAAGGCTATTTTAAAGTTTTCTTGGATTAAAAAAAATAGAGGCAAGTAAAACTGCACAGAGCAGCAGGTACAACCCTAAACAAAGGTATGGAGGGAGGGTAACCTGCCCAGAGAGGCAGGTACAAAAAGCTTGGTTATTTACTGCTGGGAAGGGGGGGGGGAAAGGAATTTTTATTCTATTGATGTGTATATTTATATCAGATTTTTTTTGTAAATTGCTTTGAATTTTAGGATAAGGCATGTAAATCGAGTTTGTGAAAATAAATAAATGTAAGGTGGTAGGGGAGAGAAGATGTCTGTGTCAAGCAGAAAAGGCTCAAGTTCTTTGTAAGAGACATAGTAACATAGTAAATGACGGCAGACAAAGACCAGCATGGTCCATCCAGTCTGCCCAGTATTCAGTTTATTTTGATTTTATCCTGTTGCTGTAAAGGGATCCACTGTGTCTGTCCCATGCCATTTTGAATTCTGTCACTGTGTTTGCCCCCACCACTTCCATAGGGAGGGCATTCCAAGCATCCACCACCCTTTCAGTGAAAAAGTATTTCCTGACATTTCCTTTCAATTTAACACCTTGCAGCTTCATGTTATGCCCTTTAGTTTTACAGCTTCCCCATCTTTGGAAGAGGTTTGTTTGTTCATTATTTCTCTTTAAGTATTTAAAGGTCTGTACCTTATCTCCCCTGTCCCTCCTCTCCTCCAGAGTGTACATATTTAGTTCTTCAAGTCTCTTCTCATAAGGCTTCTGACGCAGGCTCCAAATCATTTTGGTCGCCTTCCTCTGAACAGTTTCCATTCTTTTTACATCCTTTGCAAGATACGGTCTCCAAAAATGAACACAGTATTCCAAGTGAGGCCTCACCATTGACTTATACAGTGGCATTAGTACCTCTTCCATAATTCCTCTTTGTATGCAGCCCAACATCCTCCTGGCTTTTGCCACTGCCTTGTCGCACTGTTTTGCCACCTTGAGATCTACAGAAATAATCACACCAAGGTCTTTCTCCTGATCAGTGCACACCAACCTCTCTCCCCCTATCGCGTACATTTCCCTTGGATTTCTGCTACCCAAGTGCATGACACTGCATTTCTTTGCATTAAATCTTAATTGCCAAGCATTAGACCATTCTTCCAGTTTTTGTAGATCTTTCCTCATGTTAATCACTCCCTTGGGGGAGTCCACTCTGTTGCAAATTTTTGTGTCATCTGCAAAAAGACAGATCTTTCCATTCAGTCTTTCAGCAATATCACTCACAATTACATTGAATAGTGCCGGGCCCATGACCCAACCCTGGGGCACCCCGCTAATCACCTTCCTTTCATCCGAGTGAGCTCCATTTACCATCACCTTCTGTCGTCTGTCAGTCAACCAATTTCTGATCCAGTTTACCACCTTGGGACCCATCCCCAAACTACTGAGTTTACTGATAAGCCTCCTATGAGGGACAGTATCAAAGGCTTTGCTGAAATAATTAAATAGTTCACACTCTCGGGCTGGAGGCATGGACTTCAAAATGCCTTCCGAATCTTGGCATCGGAGGCAAGTTTCCTCTGCTGCCTATGCATAAATCTGGGCCTGCCACCGTCACCATATGCCCAGCACCGTTTGTCTCTGTCCCTACAGCATTCATTTCCCTCTCCCTCCCTTTCTGATGCAGCTCAAAGCCTCCGTCTGCAGCCTTTAGCCAGTGGGGGGATGGACTCCGCCAGTGGCCCCTGAGGAAGGGGGAATCTTCCACAATTTCCAGTTGCTGGAGGCAGGGGCGGCCCAAGGGGGGTGCGGGGCCATGTGCGGAGACTCGGTGCGGGGCCTCATTTGCATAAATATTTGCATAATGTTACCATACACTAACTTTTAGTAAACATGCCTCTTCATGAGTGTATGGATAAAGAAAGACAAAGATTTCTACATTACTATAATCCAGTGCCAACAGCCAGGCACATTAGGAACTACTACAAACACTGCCCATTTAGAACCCATAGCAAACCCACCGTATCCTAACAGCACTACCAGGACTCACAAAGCACCATTCCCTACCTATCAAAAGGCAACACTGCAAATATTAAACCAATACATTTCAGAGAATAACAATGCATGACCTACTGGGGAAAGAGAACAAGTGACAATGTCAAATAGGAATTACATAAACAGAATACCTCAGCTCAGTTACACATGCAGAACATAGACCATCACCAAACAAGGAATCACAATTTAAACACAGGAAGACAATAATTAAACTGGGAACCCTAAAAGCCAAACTTGGAATGTACAACAACAATGTAGAAATAAAACTATAAATTAATTTCCTCTTGTACTAAACAAAGCAAAGACATTAATGATGCACATTTCCCAGAGCTGACATATTCCAGTTAATAAATTCAAAATAGAGATATCTTTGTACCTTTTGTGCATTTTTTTTCAGTTGCAATTGTTCCAGCCACTTTCTTCTGGTTTATTTGTGTCTTCTGCTATCTCTCCATCGTCTGCTGTCCATTTGTCCTTTCTTCTCTTCTAGTTTTTTTCCATTCTCTCTCTACATCTGCTTTAACATAATAATCTTTCTCCTTTTGCTCTTTCCTCATTCCTATTTCCATCCACTCAAATTTTACCCCTCCATCCTCAATCCCCACTTAGTCTCCCAATACCCGGCCAATTGTACATTTTTCTTCCCTCCCACACAAAATATTTTTCCCCTCTCCATTTCACTCTCCCAGCCCCATCCCCTTCTAATCTCCCCCAACATCAGCTCCCTTTTAGTTCCAGCCCCACCCAGTATCCGCTCCCTTCTAGTCCCCACATCAGCCCATTTCCAGTCCTGGCCCCCCATCAGTCCATTTCCAGTCCTAGCTCCCCCATCCATTTCCAGTCCTATCCGAGTCCCTTCATCAGCTCATTTCCAATACCAGCCTCCCATCAGCCCATTTCTAGTCCTTTCCTAGCCCCACCATCAGCCCATGTTAAATCCTAGCTCCGCTCCACTCAGCCCATTTCTAATCCAAGCCCCCCATGAGCCTACTTCCAGTTCTAGCCCCTCCATGAGTCCATTTCAATCCAAGCCCCCACCACAGCCCATTTCAAATCTTAGCTCCCCCCAACACCCATTTCCCAGTCCTATCCTAGCCCCTCCATCAGCCCATTTCCTGTCCTAGCTCCCTCCCCTAAGAGCCCATTCCAAGCCCCCCTTCCCATCAGCTATTTGCAGTTCAAGCCCCCTTCCACTCAGCCCATTTCCAGTCCTAGCAACCCCCCCAACCCATTACCAGTCCTAGCCCCCCATAGCCCACTCCCAGTCCTAATCCCACCAGCCCATTACCAGTCCTAATCCCCCATCACCCAATTTTTAGTTTAAGCCCCCCATAGCCCATTATCAGTCCTAACCCCCCATCAACCCACTTCCAGTCCTAATCCCACCAGCCCATTTCCAGTCCTAATCCCCCATCACCCAATTTTTAGTTTAAGCCCCCCCATAGCCCATTACCAGTACTAACCTCCCCATCAGCCCACTCCCAGTCCTAATCCCACCAGCCCATTACCAGTCCTAATCCATCACCCAATTTTTAGTTTAAGCCCCCCATAGCCCATTATCAGTCCTAACCCCCCATCAACCCACTTCCAGTCCTAATCCCACCAGCCCATTTCCAGTCCTAATCCCCCATCACCCAATTTTTAGTTTAAGCCCACCCATAGCCCATTATCAGTCCTAACCCCCCATCAACCCACTTCCAGTCCTAATCCCACCAGCCCATTTCCAGTCCTAATCCCCCATCACCCAATTTTTAGTTTAAGCCCCCCCATAGCCCATTCTCAGTCCTAACCCCCCATCAACCCACTTCCAGTCCTAATCCCACCAGCCCATTTCCAGTCCTAATCCCCCCTAACCCAATTTTTAGTTTAAGCCCCCCCATAGCCCATCACCACTCCTAACCCCCCCCATAGCCCATCACCACTCCTAACCCCCCCCAGCGCCCATCACCCATCACCACTCCTAACCCCCCACCCCCCCAGCCCAGCCCAGCCCAGCCCATGGAAAATTTAAAATAACAAAAAGCTGTCTGCTGCCGCTTCCGGGGCCGCCGCAGCAGAATCGAGTGTGCCGCGGGGCCCCCCCTGTGCCCGGCAGAGCCCGCCCTCCCCGGTATCAACTCTCTCCAGCTGCAATCACACGCGCCGGCTTTCAGAGCGCGAAGGGACTAGTTTCCCTTTCACGGCTCTGTTAAGCCCGTGGGGCTGATGGGAACTTCCCATCAGCCCCCGCGGGCTTAACAGAGCAGCGAGGGAGAAACTCTCCTCTCGCGCTCTGAAACCGGCGCGTGTGACTGCAGCTGGAGAGAGCTGATACCGGGGAGGGCGGGCTCTGCCGGGCACAGGGGGGGCCCCGCGGCACACTCGATTCTGCCGCGGCGGCCCCGGAAGCGGCAGCAGACAGCTTTTTGTTATTTTTTTAAATTTTACTTTTGGATCAGAATGTTTTTTGCGCGGGGCCCCCTGAAACGCGGGGCCCTGTGCAAAAAACATTCTCGCTCAATGGACGGGCCGGCCCTGGCTGGAGGAATGAGCTCTGTCAGCAACCCAGTAATGCACCGCAAACATTTTTAAAACTGGCAGACCAGTAAGTACAATGCCCTAACTGCTGATCTCACATTGCAAAAAAAGCAGCAATCAGGAACCTCTGACCACAACTTGCAAAATTGTTACTGGTTGGTGCAGTGATTTCTTTGAAAGCACGCTGAGGTTTCTGGGATTTTGTCATTCTCCCTTACCCCTCCCCCGTTAAATATGGTAACCCTTAAGCAACTATCTAGTTCAGAGAATGGAAGGACAGGTTGGGGGGGGGGGGAACAGAATTGCAGTTTTCATTGCACTGTTCCGTGAAACAGTCAGGTCAAAATATACAGGAACACCTGTACCAAATTTCCTCTGAAATAATCCACAAGGTGTCTGCAGAATCTGTCCTTAGGCGGTTTAGTAAAAAAATATCTCCCTGGAGGGTAATTTTATAACAGAACACCTAGGTAAAAGCAGTCAAATCACGCCTATGTTAAGCCTGTTTTATAAAGGCAAGTAGGAGACTACTTGTCTTTATAAAGTACTAGCACTAAGTAGCAGAGATCAGACATTTATACAGTACCTGTTCTATAGTGGGTATAAATGAATGCAGCTACCAGGGTCACTTCAACCCCTAATGGGGCCCTGAGTATATTAAAATTGCACCACAGAACTGGAGTTATCTTCTTCTCCAGTGTCAGGGTGCCATTCGCACTTCCACCCCCCCCCCCCTCTCTGATTCATCAGAGGAGCGATTGAAGAAGTGCGAACAGCACCTTGGCGCCAGAAAAGAAGGTAACTCCAGCGCTGCGATGCATTTTAAATATGTTGCCATCGCTACAGGTTCCAGAGATGGGCAACAGGGGCAGCATCAGCAGCGCCGCTGTTAACAACGGGCAGCAGGGCAGCTGGGCCCCCATTTTGCAGGGGCCCAGAACAGCTGCCCCTGTTGCCCATAGGTAAAAGCAGCCTGCCCCTGGTACAGTTTGCAGGTACACGCATAGGTTAAAATATTTTATATTCGACACATGTACTTACAAACTCTACCTACACTCCACCCAGCTCAGGCTCCAGACTAGGCCTACAAGGAAAGTAGGCACCTTCATATCAAAGCGTCTACTTTTATGTCACTCAGTATTTTATAGAAGGCCATTAACACATATGAACTGCCATGTACGTGCACTAATGATTTCCTTAGGGGTATTACTTACTAAACAACATTAGGCTTTTGCAACTAACGCCAGGCAATAGCTGCATAAAGCCACTGTCAGTTTGCAAAATCTCACAGTATCTGCAGGAGGCATTCACAGCTTTCCCCTGCAGATATTGTGATGAAAACGGAGGGATCACAGAGTGGTAACCTCGTGGATGCAACTATCACCACCCATGAAGGTGTCTCCATGAAGCCTGCATACTTTAGCAATTGCCACACGATGGTGCAACCGCAGCAATTGCGCCTTGCAGGCATGCTCGTTCTCTACTCCAAGGCTGGTCCGTCCACCAGGTGGGCTAGGCAGCTATGTCTTGTCACTTTGGTGCTTCGGCACACATGGCCTGCCATTTCTGACACCCCCCCCGCCCCGCCCCGCCCCGCCCCGCCCCGCCCCGCCCCGCCCCGCCCCGCCCCACCCCGCCCCCCCCCGCCCCGCCCCACCCCGCCCCGCCCCGCCCCGCCCCGCCCGCAACTTCCTGTAGTAAGAGGGTCAGAAACTGCAGGCAATTTGAGCAGAAGTACATGACCTGCTGCAGGCACCAGAGCGACAGCAGAAAGTCACTGCTTTTAAACTGCTGCTGCTACCAGCCCCCTGGAAGACAGAATCGGTGGCAGCAGACGCAATGGGGGTGGCAGCACTGTACAGCACAGCCAGGGCTGCTGCCTGTGGTGGCAGAAACTCTTGGGCTGGCATTGCTCCATCCCAATCCCGCGCAAGCCTACATCTACCACAGGAAATGCAGACTTCATGAAAAATTGCCACTATGCCTGCATTTTTCTCCATGGTAGCTGCAGGGCCGGTCCAAGAGTTCTGCCACCCTCCCCCAGCATCCATCTACCCACCAGAGGGGCGTGGGGGCGGCATGCTGCTCCTTCCTTTGAGGCGCCCATGTGTGCTCACAGCTTGCCTTGCCACTCCTGCCCTTCTCTGGCATAACTTCCTGTTGGAGGGAGGAGTAGCAGACCATGACTGCATGCCAATGCATGTTTTTAATGCCTGCTGCAGCCACTTCCTCAAAGGAAGGATTGGCATGCCATCCACCAGGGTCTGCTGCCTAGTTCACCCAGTGGACGGTCCAGCCCTAGGGTAGCTGCTACCACCACTGCAGGATAGTTCCACCTTAGCAGCTAATGCCCTTTAGTAAACATACTCTTTAAGGTATGGGACTCTCAGCCGTATCCACAAGCCCAAAAAAGTTACTTTAGTGCGGGAGCGCAGGGGCTCTTCAAGTGCAGGACTCACCCAGACTGGCTTCCCCGATGGTGTAGGTCTTCCCGGAGCCCGTCTGCCCGTAAGCGACCACGGTGGCATTAAAGCCCTCGAAGAAAGCGCGGACCAGGGGCAGGACGCACGCCCTGTACACGGAGTCCTGGTCGCAAGAGCCGTCGAAGACCTGGTGGAAGTGGAAGTGGCGACTGTGGCCCAGCGTGAGCCGCCGAGCGCGGGGGTCCGCCTGCAGGCAGCACCGGTGGCCGTGCAGCAACTCCTTGGGCAGCAAGGGCCGGACGCGCACGGCCACCCGCACGGGGCTCTCCTCGGCCTGCCCCTTAGACCCCATGGACCGAGAAGACCGCGCAAGGCCCGGCTGCGCTGGTTGAGAAGAGAAGAAAGGAAAGGAGGGGAGGGGGGTGTTCCCAGCGTCGCGGGACCGCTTCTCGACACAGCCGCTCCGTTTCTCTCTATGGTTTTCTTTCAGGGGTCTGTTTTACTATCCCCCTCCCCCGGCGATATAGGCGAGCCAGGCAACTCCGAGAAGCGCCTCCCCGGCCCCTGGCTTTCAGCGGGAAGGGAAGGGCGCCGCGCTCTCTTCGAGAAGTCTTGAGAAACGGGCAGCCGGGGCACCGGGCTGCAGCCGGCCCTATGACGAGCTCCATAACCGCAGACAGCCTCGCGAAAGGGCTTCTTTCATTGTACCGCAGTCTTTAAATTGACTTCTAATCCGTGCACAGTTGTATCTATTCCGCCGTATCAGCTCGTTCCATCTAAAGTGACCTTTTTCTTCTTTGTTTAAAACACTGAAGTAAAAGAATTTGTGTTAAGAAGACTAATGCAAACGCCCTGTACGTTCTTGAAGAGTTGCCAGTTTACCCAGTTCCAGCAGTGAGATTTTTTTTGCAATTCTGCTTTTAAATTTGCATTGTAGTCCCTGATTTTATCCATTGGAATCAGTGCTCAACTTCCAAGAATGCAACTGAACGAGATTGTCAGAAATCCGGGAGGACTGGCTTAAAATCTCACTCCTGGAACTGGTAACTTGGAAATTCTGCAACCCCTTGGTGACTTAATAGGCAGTTATGTTTTCAGACATTGAAGACTTGGTCTCAGCAGTCCTGCATGTTCCATTTTGCATAGTTCCGTTTTGTAACAGTTTTTCTTGTATTTTGTTTTTAAATATGGTTTGCTTTCTATTCTTTTCTGCTTTAACTGGTGCTTCTTCCTTTTTCTGCTTTAAGAATTGTAAACCACGCTGTACCTTGTATGGAAAAGTGCGGTATAGGAAGTTTTTAATGTTGTTAAGTACCATCCAGTCGGTGTCAACTCTCTGTATAGTTGGCACTAAACTGCATTCGATCTTCATTCAGGTGGCTCATTGTTGATAAAACGGCATCCATAGCTGCTGTTGTTGTGGTTGTATCGATTCAACTCATTGTTGGCCTTCAACCTTGCCAAGCATGATGTTTTTCTATAATGATCTCTCTCTTCACATGACGTGTCCAAAATATGAAAGTCTAAGTCTTGTCAT
Source organism: Ichthyophis bannanicus (assembly GCA_033557465.1). Taxonomy (NCBI): domain Eukaryota; kingdom Metazoa; phylum Chordata; class Amphibia; order Gymnophiona; family Ichthyophiidae; genus Ichthyophis; species Ichthyophis bannanicus. The sequence goes on from CM066034.1 coordinate 586,462,978, forward strand.
TTGACGTTCTAAAGAAAGTTTAGGTTTGATCTCCTCTAGTGCTGATTGGTTTCTTCTTCCGGCAGTCCATGGTATACACAGTATTCTTCCTCAGCACCATAATTCAAAGGCATCAATTTTCTTCCTATCTTTTTCACTGCTCAACTTCCATATCCATAGTCATTATTGAAAATGCCATGGTTTGGACATGTCGAATCTTTGTATGGAGAGAGATTCTCTGCTCTTGAGAATCTTGTTGAGGCCTTTCATAGCTGTTCTGCCAAGAGCAATGCCTCATCGGATTTCTTAACTGCTTGTCATTTCTTCATTGATTATTGATCCAAGCAGGTTAAAGTTGTTTACTATTTCGATTTCTTCTCCATCAATGATAAACTTATTGATTTTGTCAGTTGTCAGGATCCTTACCTTCTTCACATCAGGGGCAGCCCAAGAAGGGTGTGGGGCCATGTGAGGAGACTCATTGCGGGGTCTCATTTGCATAAGGGACCTCATTTGCATAATGTTAACGTGTGCTTTTAGTAAAAATTCCTCTTAATGAGTGTCTGGATAAAGAAAGCCTACCGGATTTCTACATTATTATACTCCAGTGCCAACTGCCAGGCACATTAGGAAGTACTATAATCGCTGCCCATTTAGAACCCATAGCAAACCTGCCATATCATAAGAGCACTACCAGGACTCACAAAGCACGAAACCCTACCTATCAAAAAAGCAACACTGCAAATATTAAACCAATACATCTCAGAGAATACCAATACATCTACTGGGGAAAGAGGACGAGTGGCACTGTCAAATAGAAACTACATGAACAGAATACCTCAGCTCATTTACACATGCAAAACATAGACTGTCACCAAACAAAGAACAAGGGATCACACTTTAGAAATAGAAAGATAATAATTCAGCTGGGAACCCCAAAAGCCAGACTTGGAATGTACAACCACACTGGAGAAATTTAACTATAAATTAATTTCCTTTTGTACTAAACAAAGGCACAAAGACATTAGCAATCCACATTTCCCAGAGCTGACATATTCCATTTAATAAATTCAAAATAAAAAATATTTTTCTACCTTTTGTTGTATGCGCATTTTATTTTTCAGTTGCAATTGCACCAGTCACTTTTTTTTTTTGTTTCTTCATGTCTTCAGCTAACTCTCCATTGTCTGCTGTCTATTTGTCCTTTCTTCTCTCTTCTAGTTCTTTTCCATTCTTTCTCTACATCTGCTTTAACATACTGGTCTTTCTTTATTCCTTTTTCATCCACTCAAATTTCACCCTTCCATCCTCAATCTCCACTTACTCTCCCAATACCCGGCCAATTGTATATTTTTCTTCCCTTCTATACAAAATATCTTTTCTCCTCTCCATCCTCACTCCCCCAGCCCCATCCCCTTCTAGTCCTCCCCCAATATCAGCTCCTTTCTAGTTCCAGCCCCACCCAGCATCTGCTCCCTTCTAGTCCCATTCTCCCATCCCCCGCATCAGTCCATTTCCAGACCTAGCATCTCCCATCAGCCCATTTCCAGTCCAAGCTCCCCCATCAGCCCATTTCCAATTCTAGCCCTCCATCAGCCATTTCCAGTCCTATCCCAGCCCTCCATCAGCTCATTTTCAGTCCAATCCTGGCCCCTCCATCAGCCATTTCCAGTCCTATCCTAGCCCCCCATCAGCCCATTTCCAGTGCAAGCCCCCCCATCAAGCCATTTCCAGTCCTATCCTAGCCCCCATCAGCCCATTTCCAATCCTAGCCTCCCCCATAAGCCATTTGCAGTCGTATCCCAGCACCCCATCAGCCCATTTCCATTCCTAGCCCACCATCTGCCCATTTCCATTTGTATCCCAGCTTCCCATTTGCCCATTTCCAGTCCATGCCCCGCAACAGCCCATTTCTAGTCCTACCCTTGCCCCCCATCAGCCCATTTCCATTCCTAGCCCCCCATCAGCCTTTTCCAGTCCTGTTCCAGTTCCCATCAGCCCATTTCCAATCCAAGCCCTGCCATCAGCCCATTTCAAGTCCTATCCTTACCCCCCCCCCCACCCAGCACATTTCCATTCCTATCCTAGCTCCCACCCCCACAATGAAGAGCACTCACCTGTCTGAGCAGCTTACAGGGAGCCGAGGATGCCATAGGTCCCAGCTCGCCTCTGCAGAGAGCTGGAATGAAGAGCAGCGTGTTCCTTCACTCCCGCTGTGTTCACAAGAAGCCCGCTGAGTGCTGGGAAAGGTTAAAGGTTATTTCCTGTTTCCTGCCACTCAGTGGGCTTCATGTGAACACAACGCAAGTGAAGAAGCATGCTACTCTTCACTCCAGCGTTGTGCAGAGGTGAGCTGGGGCCTCTAGCGTCCTTGGGTCCCTCTGAAGCTGGCCCTAAAACCTAGTGAAATGAAGTTCACGCAGGGCCCCCTGAAGCGCGGGGCCCTGTGGGAACAACATGCTTGCTCAATTGATGGGTCGGCCCTGCTTCACGTTTAGCAAATGTTTCAGATCATCTTCACTTTTCAGTCATTATTGTGGTATCATCAGCATAGCGAAGGTTATTGATGAGTCTTCCACCAATCTTCACACCTCGGTTGTCTTCATACAGTCCTGCTTCTCTGATGATTTGTTCTACATGTAAATTAAACAAGTAGAGGGAAAGTATGCAGCCTTGCTGTACACCTTTGCTGATCTTAAACCATTCTGTTTTCCTTGATCTGTTCGAACTCTTGCTTCTTGATCAATGTAAAGGTTATGCAAGAGAACTATCAGGTGTTCTGGTATACCCATGCTTCTTAATTTGGCCCAGAGTTTCTCATGGTTTACACAGTCAAAAACATTGCTGCAGTCAATAAAACACATATAAATATCCTTTTGATATTGTCTTTTCAAGGATCCATCTCACATCCACGATGATGTCTCTCATTCTTCGCCCTTCCTGAACCCTGCTTGCACTTCAGGCAGTTATTGTTCTAGGTATGGTTGCAATCTCTGCTGAATAATCTTGAATAGAATCTTGCTGGCATGTAGGATCAGAGCAATTGTGCAATAATTTTCACAGTCAGATCACTTTTCATCAATGTTGGTATGAACACAGATCTTTTCCAGTCAGTTGGCCATGGTGGTGTTTTCCAAATTTCCTGGCAGAGCCTTGTAAATATGGTAACAGCTGCATCAGATTGCTGTAATACTTCTGTGGGAATGCTATCAATGCCTGATGCTTTGTTCTTTGTTAAGGCTTTCAATGCTTCTTTCATCACCAATGGATCGAGATCATAAGGTACAGGTTGAAACGGCTGTTGGTCCACTTGATCTTTATCATATAAACACTCTGTATATTCTTTCCACCTTTTCTTGATCCTCTCAGGATCATTCAACATAGAACCTTGAGCATCTTGTAACATTCCAGTTCGAGGCTGGAATTTTTCTTTAACTCTTGTATCTTTAGGAAAGCCGATCTTGTTCTTCCTCTAATAGTTTCTGCTTCTATTTCCTTGCATGTGTCATTGTAGTACTTTTCCTTGTCTTGTCTTGCTGCACATTGGAAATCTCTGTTGAGTTCTACGATTGCCTCTCTTTCTCCTTTGGCTTTAGCTTCTCTGTATTTCTGGGCAATTTTCAGAGTTTCTTCCATCATCTGTTTTGGCTTTTTTTGCTTTTTCATCTTTTGTAGAGACTTCTTGCTTTCTTCCAATAGAACCCTCTTGATGTCATTCCATCTGTGGAAGTCAACGATTGTAGAGCTCTATAACATCAACAAAGACAAAACCTGGAGCTGACAGTGGTACAGATCACCAACTACTAGTATGCAAACTCAAGCTAAAGTTGAAAAAGAGCAAGCCACTCATGAATGTAGCAAAATATGACCTTGAGAATATACCATTGGAATTTAAAGTCTAAGCCATTAGTAAGTTTAAAAATGTGTTCATAAATTTGTCAACCTTCCTAAGCTTAGTATATATGTAAGCGTGCAGCTTACCCACAGATGCTCAATATGTGTGAAAAGGACGGACATTCATTGTGGCACCAATTTAAAATAAGACTTTTCTGACATAACAGTGCTCACAAAGGGATCATTATCAAAGGTGTAGAGTTACTGTTCATAAAATGGGAATAACTATTAACCGAAAAATGTAAACATGGGAATATTATAAATGAAAAGGTCACAATGCCATTATTGTAATCCAAAAAGCCCCCTGAAAACCATGATCTATTGTGTCAATTGAAACTGTGAAGAGAGTGACTGTCTCTAAATAGAGCAAGCCATAGTGCTATTTTTTTTTCCCAGGTAAAAGTTACATCAGATCTACCAAGAAAACCCCCACAGCAGCTAGACTGAGTATACTATCAAATCTATATACTTGACTATCCATGGTAGCGAGACCACTGGGCCATGTCTCGGCCACTAGAAATCAAATTTTTTTTAAGAAAAAGAACTGGAATTCCGCTTAGACAGAGGAATCACATGAAGAGTGCAAACTGTTCTAAAACCACTCAATAAGGCAACTGCCCCAGGATGACTTCATAGGGTATCGGAAACCAATAGAGATGACAAAACCAATAATGGAAACTAAAAAATGAAAATAGAATAAACTAAAAACGGGGCCAGTGGAGGTAAGCTAAATAGTACCATTCGGTACTACTATTGATAATAGACCAAAGGGCAGAGGTGGGGCACTTGTCCTATACGATTGCTCTGTAGAGCATATAGTTCAGATTGTTCTACCAATGGCTGAGAATGAATAATATTAAACAGGTAAGGGGAAAGTATGCAGCCTTGTTTTGAATAATCTTCAGTAGAATCTTGCTGGCATGTGGGATCAGAGCGATTGTGCGATAATTTCCACAGTCAGTTGGATCACCTTTCTTTAGTATTGATATAAACAAGGGGAATAAATACGAAGGAATCCGAGATAACTATCATGATTTTTTATGTGTTTTATTTTCAGCACTTAGAAATTATGAACTAGGAATTAGCAAAGTTTTCAGTGCAATATTTTCTCTGTGAAATTTAGGATTAGTGTTTTATTTCAGGTTTTTGTTAGATACTTTGTAAGAAGTAAGCAAAAGCAGCAACAGCTACTGGTTTATGCATTGTTCTCCAGTGCCTGGGGTCATCATGGCAGACAGAACTTTCAGCAGCCTCTTAACCAATACCAGCGTAAACCTCACAGGTTTCAGCGGGATTATCCTTCCTCGTCACAGTGAAAGTGCAGGTGTCCTCATTAAAGATAGCATCACAGTTCTTCCTATCATACCCTACTGGGATAAAGTAGCTGTAACAGAAGAGAGAAGAGAAAATAAAATTGTCATAACATGAAAAATGTATAAGACAAATCAGATTCCTATAAAGGAAGAGTGAGTTGTATAAGGATTTGCAAATTAGGGTTGGAATTTCCATAATGAAAGATGGGGGCATCTCACATGTTCTATGTAAATCAGTGTTTCTCATTCTGATCCTAGCAGATCTAGTTTTCAGGATATCCACAAAACCATGCATGAGATAAATTGGCATAGAGTGGATTCAAAGCTTGATAAAAGTCTCTTATGCATATTCACCATGGACATCCTGAAAACCAGATTGGCTACAAGGTACTCCAAGAACAACTTGAGAAATATTGTTGTAAAAGGGTCAGTGGATATTTCTGTATTTATTTTTTTATTTAACAAATTTGATATACCACTTTTCTACAAGTCAAAGCAGTTTACAAAGAACTAAGTTTTTACAATGAACAAGTTATGAACAGCATTAGAACTATTACAATGAACATTTTGTGAAACTGAAAACAAGCAAAACTATATACAAAAGGGATGAGGAGTGTGTGGAGGGAGTGTGGGTCATATGGGTTTCATGAGGGTGGGACAGGGGGAGGACGTGCTTGCGGGCATGAGTTTCTGCTTTACTACGTTGTTGGTTATTCATTTCCAAAATGCTTCTGGAATAGGTATCTTGAGTTGTTTGAGAAAGTTCATGGAAGACTTGATGGTTCGAATTGCAGGGGTAATGCATTCCAGAGGGTGTGGGCATATAATAAGAATGCTCTTGCTCTTGTAGTCTACTTGCTAGTGTATGTGATGGGATGCTGAGGAAGTTCTGTGTGCCTTGTACTGTATTCTTGAGTTGATAGGGAGCCAATGGGGGTACTTGAGGATTGGAGTGATGTGGGGTTTCTTTGAAGCTTGGAAGATAATTCTGGCAAGGTGGTTTGGGCAAGCTGCAATGGATGGATTACGTATTTGAATAGTCCTTGATAAATGGAGTTACAGTAATCGAATAGAGGAGTGATGATGGCCTGGCAGACTGCACAGAAGGTGTCAGTGGATAGGAGGGAGCATAGGTTTCGGATGGTTTTTATCTTGTAGTATACTGCTTTGGTGATGCTGTGAATTTGTTCCTTGAAGGCAAGTTGTTGGTTGAGTGAGTATGACTCCAAGGTAGTTTATGTGGGAGCTGACTTGGATCTCAGTGTTGCCAAGCTTGACAGAGGCGGCAGTCGGGGGGGGGGGGATGTGAAGTTGGGGTCCTTTTGTTATGTGTAGCATCTCTGATTACTGAGGATGATAGATTATGATGGTGGAGCCAGTTGATGGTTTCGGTGAGACAACTTAAGAGTGTGGAGTAATCTGGGGTGGAGGTGGAGAATGGTATGAAAATCATTATATCGTCCGTGTATATCAGAAACTGGACTGGGAATTGTTGGAGGATATCACAAAGAGGTTGAATGTGTATGTTGACTAGTAGGGAGGACAGGGATGATCCCTGCGGTACACCCTGGTTAAGGGTAAAAGGAGCTGAGGTATATGTATGAATCCTTATATGCTGATTTTGGTTGATAATATAGGAATGGAACTATTTGAGGGGGTGCCATGGACACCATTGTGGTGGAGCTTGTTAATGAGTAGCTGGTGAGATATAGTGTAAAAGGCAGCAGAGATGTCCAGAGAGAGCAGGAGGAAGCCTTGGGTGAGTGATTCGATGCCTGTGATAAGTGAGTTTAAGAGGGAGGTCATGAGGGTTTCCATGCCGTGATTGGGTCGGAAACCATGTTGCTGTGCGTTTAATGGTGCATGTTGGTCTATATAATCTTGGAGTTGTGTTTGTATGACTTTTTCAATGATTTTGGAGATGAAAGATATGCTGGTTATGGGTCTGTAGGAGGATGGAGAGGGTGGATCCAGGTTTGGTTTCTTCAGGAGCGGTCTGATTGATGCTTGTTTGAGGTATGGAAAAAGGAATCCTTGTGTGAGGGAGAAGTGGACAATGTCAGAAATTGAAGGTAGGAATTGGTCTTTTGTGACTTTAAGCCAGGAGACTGGATATGGGTTGAGCAAGGAGGTTGTAGTGTTGTGGCTGCTGCTGATCTTGCTGATGAGGCCGTATCTTGTGGATCGAGAATGTGGCCTTGGTTTGATTGTCAAGTCACTCGCCAAGGACCTATCTCAATTTCAAGGTTTATTGATGGAGCGTAAGAGGAGGTTGCACCCGATCTCCCACCTGTATCTCCCATGGGGCATTTTCCTTCGTTTTTTCTTAATTGTGGAGCATACATTTTAGTGTTAATTTAATTTTTATTATCAATGAAACAAAATATTTTACAAGTAGAACCTGCATAAAGAAATATAAAACCATTCAATAATCTTGTGCATAGAAACAATCCTTAGCAATATTAGCTACCCATATAGGCTTCTAATCTATTCTGTCACAGATCATTGGAGCATAAATTTTAAAACTTGCAACACAGTGAGCAGTTACACAACAGGTTACTAGAAACTAGACCTTTGAATCTGGGAGTGTGTTCTGGGAACACAAGAAGAGAGGATTTTTGTTGCTGCATTTTCCCCCGCCCATGAAGAGCAAACAAGTCTGGAATATCCTGTATGGAAGGCTCTGTTCCATTCCTCTGCAAGGAAGGGGGAAACTTTCTCCAAATGAGAGAGCCTTTGAGCAGCGAACGCAGTGCAGGCTACTCACTCAATGCAGGCTACTCACTCAATGCTGCCTTCTCCCCTTCTGCTGCTAGACTGACCCTGTAGCCTTTACCTGTGAACAGGGGTGGCCCAAGGGGGGTGTGGGGCCATGTTTGGAGATTAATTGCAGGGCCTCATTTGCATAAGGAACCTCATTTGCATAAATATTTGCATAATGTTAACATGCGCTTTTAGTAAACATGCCTCTTAATAAGTGTCTGAATAAAGAAAGACTAACAGATTTCTACATTACTATATTGCAGTGACAACTGCCAGGCCCATTAGGAAGTACTATAAACACTGACCATTTAGAACCCATAGCAAATCCACCGTATCATTCCAGCACTATCAGAAACCAGTACATTTCAGAGAATACCACTACATCTCACTGGGGGAAAGAGAACAAGTGGGACTGTCAAATAGAAACAATATGAACAGAATACCTCAACTTGGTTACACATGCAGAACATAGACCTTCACCATACAAAGAACAAGGGATCACAATTTAGAAATAGGAAGATAATAATTAAACTGGGAACCCCAAAAGCCAAACATGAAATGTACAACACCGGAGAAATAAAACTATAAATTTCCACTTGCACTAAACAAAAACGCGAAGATGTTAGCAATACACACTTCCCAGACCTGACATATTCCAGTTAATAAATTCAAAATAAAAAGTATTTTTCTACCTTCTGTTTGGGATTTTATTTTTCAGCTGCAATTGCTCCAGTCACTTTCTTTTGATTTTTTTTCGTGTCTTCTGCGAACTATCCATTTGTCCTTTTCTTCTCTTTTAGATTTTTTCCATTCTCTCTCTATATCTGCTTTAACAAACCCATCTTCCCCTTTTGCTCTTTCCCCCCTTTCTTTCCTTATTCCTTTATCATCCACTCAAATTTCACCCTTCCATTCTCAATCCCCACTTACTCTGCTAATACCCAACCCATTTTAGACTTTTCTTCCCTCCCACACAAAATCTTTTCCCCTCTCCATTCTTATTCCCCATCCCCAACCCTTTCTAGTCCTCCACCAAAATTGGCTCCCTTTTAGGTCTAGACCAGGGGTCTCAAACTCCAGTCCTAGAGGGCCGCAAACCAGTCAGGTTTTCAGGGTATCCCTAATGAATATGCATGATATATATTTGCATACAATGGGGCCGTGCATGCATATCTCATGCATATTCATTAGGGATACCCTGAAAACCTGACTGGTTTGCGGCCCTCCAGGACTGGAGTTTGAGACCCCTGGTCTAGACCCACCCAACATCTGCTTCCTTCTAGTCCCATTCTCCCAAGCCCCCACATCAGCCCATTTCCAGTCCTAGCCCCCCATATGCTTTTTTCCAGTTCCATTCCAGCCCCCCATAAGTCCATTTCCAATCCTAGCCCCCCCATCAGCCCATTTCCACTCCAAGCTTCCCCATCAGCCAATTTTCAATCCTAGCTCCCTTGTCAGCCCATTTCCAGCCCTATTCCAACTCCCCTCGGCCCGCTTCCAGTGCTATTCCAGCCCCCATCAACCCATTTCCAATCCTATTCCCCCATTAGCCATTTCCAGTCCTATTCCAGCCCATCACCCCATCACAGCCTATTTCCAGTCCTAGCCCCCCCCCATCATTACAGCCCATTTGCAGTCCTAGCCCCCCTCATCACAGCCCATTTGCAGTCCAAGTTCCCCCACCTCCCCCCCGATCACAGGCCATCCAGTCCTAGCCCCCCCATCACAGCCCATTTGCAGTCCTAGCCCCTCCCAATCACAGCCCATTTCCAGTCCTAGTCCCCCCCACCTCCCCCCTCAATCACAGCCCATCTAGTCCTAGCCCTCCCTCCTCTGAACAGCCCTGCGGCTGTCTAAGGGGCTTCAGAGGGAGCGGCGAAGCCCGCACGAGGCCCCGGCTCCCTCTGCACAGCCGCCAGCGTGAAGAGCCTTTTCCTTCACACTGGCGGCTGTTTCTGTGAAGCCGCGAATGCCGGGAAAGGTTAAAGGAGTCCCATGGCCGCTCCTTGTGGCCTTGGGCAAGCCACTTAACCCTCCATTGCCTCAGGTACACTTAAATTGTGAGCCCTGCGGGGACAAGGGAATAAAAAAAAAAGTACCTGTTAGTATATACATGTAAACCGCTCTGATGCGTTAGTAAAGGGCGGTATATCAAATGCCCAAACCATAACCATAACCATAACCATAGTTTTGCTTTCACTGGAGCTGCTCATTGGCACCTGCCAGAGGCTGCAACACTTGGGATTGCTTAGTTGGCATAATGGTTAAGCAAGCCGTGAAAGGAAGGAAGGAGGGTGCGTATGTGTGTACAGCAGGAGCAGGGCAGCGTATGAAAGAAGAGTGTCAGCATCTAGCACTAGCAAGGTTTGAACAAGTGCCTCAGTTTTACCAGGTAAGTTGAAATTTTCTTGTCCAACCTTCTTTCAAAATTAATCCAGAAAGTAGCCCAGACAGTGACCCTCCTCAACTTTCTTACATAACAGAGGCCACGTCCTCCCTGACCCTAATTGGCTGGAGTCTGACAGCCCATTGTGTGGGATCTTTGGAGGGTCACTTGGGGGAGTTCACCTAGAAGGGGGAGGAGTTCCAAGAAGGGGCCAAATGAGGGGGAGGGAGCCTTTCACATTAGAATTTGGTTGAAAGTGTTTTGGACAGTGCCCTGGCTATGATGTCAAGTGTTATTAGGTAGTAAAAACAAAGAAATATTCAGTGTGATGCAATGTCTGATAACATTTATAACTGTTTCAGTAGAGTAGGGATTCTCAATCCAGTTTGAGACACACACCTAGCCAGTCAAGTTCTCAAGAAGTCTGCGTTGGAGGGAGCAGAAGCACAAACAGCATGCAGTACTGGAGGCTTTCGGTAAGTGCCGCAGTGCTGTTTTAAAGTCATTGCCACCGTTGCAGGTCCAGGAGAAGGGAGGTGGTGAAAGCAATGGGCAGCCTGGAAGTGTTGAGATTCTAGAAACATGACGGCAATAAAAGAACTAATGGCCTATCTAGTTTGCCCTTCAGTATCAACTACAATAGTCCCTTTTTACCTTTAGAGATCCTCTGTGTTTGTCCCATGCTTTCTTGAACTCGGATATCGCCCTTGTGTCCATCAGTTCCACTGGGAGACTATTCCACGCATCTACAACTTTTTCTGTAAAGAAATATTTCCACATAGACTCAGGAGTAATATCTCCTTTCCCTCTCATCCTATGTCCCCTCGTAGCAGAGCTTGCCTTCAATTAAAAGAGACCTTCCTGTGCATTTATGCCACGGAGGTATTTAAATGTCTCTATCATATCTCCTCTATCCCACCGTTCCTCCAGAGTTTACATATTAAGATCTTTAAGTCAGTCCTCATATGCTTCATAACAAAGATCATTAATCATTTTAGTAGCCACTCTCTGCACAGACTCCAACCTGCTTATATCCTTTTGAAAGTGCGGTCCCCAGAATTGCACACAATACTCCAAATGAGGTCGCACCAGAGACTTATACAGAGGCATTATCACCTCCTTTTTTTCTACTGGCCATTCCTCTCCCTATACACCCAAGCATCCTTTTGTCTTTTCTAACTGTTTAGCTACTTTAAGATCATCAGACAATTATGCCCAGGTCCCGCTCTTCTTTAGTGGACAGAAGTACTTCACCCTTTATACTGTACCACTCCTTTGGATTTTTGCAGCCCAAATACATGACCCTGCATTTTTTTTGCATTACATTTAAGCTGCCAAATTCTAGACCATTCTTCACACTTAGCGAGATCCCTCCTCATGTTATCTACTCCTTCCTGGGTGTCTACTTTATTGCAGATTTTGGCATCATCTGCAACCAGACATCCCTTCTGCTATATCACTAACAAAGATGTTAAAAAGAATCGGACCAAGGACAGATCCCTGCGGCACACCAGTGGTAACCTCCTTCTCCTCAGCATGAGTTCCATTTACCTGTACCCTTTGTCATCTCCCACTCAACCAATTTCTAACCCAATCAGTAAATTTAGGGTCCATCCCTAGGGTGCTCAGTTTATTTATAAGTCGCCTGTGCAGAACGGTGTCAAAGGTTTTACTGAAATCTAAATACACCCCTCTGTCCAATTCCATGGTCAACCAGTCAGAGAAATCAATCAGCTTTGTCTGACAAGACCTGCCTTTGGTGAATCCATGCAGCTTCGGATCCTGCAATCCATTGTATTCCAGAAACCTCACTATTCTCTCTTTTAGTAGCCTTTCCAATACTTTACTGACCACAGAGGTTAGACTAACTGGCCTGTAGTACTCAATGTCATCCTTACGTCCACTTTTGTGTAAAGGGACATGCGCCTTTCTCCAGTCCTCTGGCACCACTCCTGACTCCAAAGAGGCATTATAAAGGTCAGACAGTAGAGCCGCTAGAACGTCCCCCAAGTTCCCTCTGTAATCTTGGATGTATCTCATCCGAACCCATGCCTTTGTCTAATTTTAGTTTAGCTAGTTCCTCATGTAAGGGAGGAGTGGTCTAGTGGTTAGGACAAGGTACTTCAGGCCGGAGGGCCGGGGGTTCAAGTCCCACCTGGGGACAGCAATCTCAGGCCGGAGGGACTGGGATTTCTAGTCCTATAGGCACTCCTTGTGGTCTTGGGCAAGCCACTTAAACCTCCATTGCCCATGTTCCCTGTAAGTATTAACGTATGTGTGTCATATCCCCTCGTGTTAAATGTATTCCCCAATTGACCGCTTTGACCCGGTGAAAAGCGGAATATAAATACAGCTAAATAAATAAATAAATGTACACAGTCTTCTGAAAATCATTTGAGATCCACGTCACTTCTGTTCCTGTTTGTGGGTGTTTTCTGAGGTCCTGCATTTGTGAACACAGAACAGATATATTTAAGCAATTCTGCTTCTCTTCATCATGTTCTGCATATTCCTCCCCTGCATTCTTGAGTCTGACAATACCACTTTTGCCCTTCCTCCTCTCACTAACATAGCTGAAAAATTTTATTGCATTGGCTATTTCTTCTTTTTGTATCTTTACTTTCCTGACTACTTTGCTAGCTTCTCTAAGTTTTTCCAAATATAGATGCCTGTCTTCCTCTCTCTGTGATCTCTTGTATTTCATGAAGACCTCCCTCTTTTTCTTCACCTTTTCAGCTACTTCTTTTGAGAACCATAGCAGCTTCCTTTTCCTGTTAAATTTATTTGCCTTTCTAACAAAAAGGTTTGTTGCCCTTAATATATCCCCTTTCAGTTTCTCTACATCCCCCAGCTGTTCCCATCCCACTAATGACTCTTTGAGGTATTGTCCCATCTTGGCAAAGTTGTTATTGTTGTTGTTAAGTGCCGTCGAGTCAGAGTCGACTCAGGGATACCCTCTGGATAGCTATCCTAAATTGTGTTCGGTCTTGAGTCAGGTGGCTCATTGTTGACAGACTGGTACCTGTAGCTGCTGTAATTGTATCGATCCATCTCATTGCTGGCCTTCCTCTTTTGCGTTGACCTTCTATCTTGCCAAGCATGATGTCTTTCTCTAATGATCTCTCTCTTCGCATGATGTGTCCAAAGTATGAAAGTCGAAGTCTTGTCATCTGAGCTTCTAAAGAAAGCTTAGGTTTGATCTCCTCTAGTACCGACTGGTTTGTTCTTTGGGCAGTCCATGGTATGCACAGTATTCGCCACAAGTGACACAGTACAAAACGTGATTATGACAACAGATTTTATTGAATACTTCTTACTGCCAACCCGACACAGGCCGTGTTTCGCACACTTCGTCAGGGGCTGATCAGGCAGATAACAACTAAAAAACATGAACATATAAACATGATTAGTAATAAATGTGTAAATACATGAATAATTATTAAAAACACATAAAAGAACAGATAATACCATAAATACAAATACTGTGGTAAGGAGAGTGTAGCTCAGCATGGAAATAAAAGAGAAAGAAGAACTTTTTCTTCTTTTCGGGGGATGGGTGCACTAGAACACATACACCACAGCAAAATCCCTGAGAGAAACCAAGAGGGTAGAGCTAGGTTTAAGCCACTCCCAGACTCCATGACAACCCCAGGTAAGAGTAGGAGGTACAAGTGGGTGGAGTCAGAGAGGGAGGTGCCCTGCTCAACGTTTAAGTTTGAGAGAACAAACAAAGTTAGGGGAAGCAGCCAAGAGGGAGGCAGCCAGGGGAAAGGCAGCCAAGCAAGAAGCAGCCAAGAGAGAAGCAGCCACAGAGAGAAGCAGCAGCAGAGACAAGAGCAGCCAGCACTGCAGCCAAGGAAGCTACAGAGAAGGTTCCAGGCAGAGGACCAAACAGGTTGGCAAGAGGGAGAGAGAGAAAAGGTTGGCTTTGAGAAGGCTAAGGCAAGAGTGCTTAGACTCCTCTGATGAAGGGTCTGTCTGCAGGCAGCAGAAGCCCCAGGAAGGGAAGTGGAGATCTTACCCTGATTCCCTGTCTAGCTCAGAGGCAGAGAAAGTCACAAGCCACAGAAGCCTCAGCCAGGAAGGTGCTGCAACAAGACTCCAAGGTAGGAGAAAGAAAGCAGTAAACCCAAAACCCTGTGTTTCTTGCTCTGTCTCTGAAGAGAGGTTTAGGCCTGAGAAAACCCGGATTAGGAAGAAGGGGTTTTCAGGAGAAACTGAACAGGAGAAGCCCGTTGAAGTCCTACCTAGAGGAGAATGGGCCATTCAGTGGAATAGGCTGTTTAACCTGTTAAAGGACATTAAGCATAAAGTGCCAGAGCGTTTTCAAACTTTGCCAAGATACAGCTCAGCAGAAAGCATGGAGGTAGAAAGTAAAGAAAGTGACCCGACTTCAGCTTGTTCTGAGATGGACTGTGATATGTGCATTGTGGCTAAGTAATGAAAGCATGAGAGCAGTGAGAAGTTAGGAATTGTAAATACCGGTGTTTTATGATTATGGAATTGAGAAGCATCATAAAGGGAAAAGAAAAGAAAGCCTGTGTAAATAATTCTATTACAACACTGGTTGTAAGCTTTGCTTTAATGGGAGAAGATTATCCTTTATTTTCTTTGACTTGAGTGTACAACTGCTTTAAAGATTTGTTACCCACTTGCCACGGAAGCTAATAAAATTCCTATGTGCCTTGAAACAACCACTTGGTTCATTTATCTCTATACACAACTACAATCCTTGGTAAAGAGGAATTTAAGATGGCTTCCCGTCCCTACTAGGCGACCGCCTGGTAGGGGTGCGACCGCCACAATACATACATATTAAAAATGAGTCTCATTAAATGTTGATGCATAAAATATCTTCTAACTCATATTAAAAAATAAATAAATAAATACAAACTCCAAGGCATTGTGTTGTAGAGGGTAAAAGGTGTGGATGCAGAATCATAAATAAATAAATAAATACCCATTTGTCAATACATATAAACATAAAAAACCATAAAATATAAGACATATGCATATAAATACCAGAACTGAGATGAGATGAGAAGAGCCTAGAATGTGACAATCAACAATAAGAAAAATAAATACCTCTGCAATAACGTTGAAGAACTACTTTGTGGATATCCTTTATACTGTGGAGTCCAACTATAAAGTAAAATAAATGCAAAATGGTACTAAAATCCAAGGAGAAACTCTTATACATCAATAAATAAATAAATATAAATGAATAAAAGGATAAATAAAAGACCGGAAGAGAACAAAAGAAGAGGGGAAGACAGGAGCGTATAGTGAAAATGATACTTTCCTAAAAAAGGGGGGTATATGTGCATAATAAAGAATAAAAACCTCAGGGCTGTACCCATTGGGTAAAGGAGCCACCAACTGTCTACTATAAAAATGTGAACACAAATAATACACCGGTATCGCTGGACAGGGGAAACAGCTGCTATAATGAACAATGTGTAAGCCTGACAACAGTGTGCATAACCTTGATAAAGTGTGAATGCACTAAAAATCAACTTAAAACTCAGATAAAAGAAAAATTAAACATAATGATGAAACAACCAAGAACCAAACGAGTGTAGTCTGATGTTAGGATTGATGACTAATGCAGGCAGTCATTGCCAGCGCCTCATCTAAAAACCAAAAAAACCCACAAATTCAGAAAGGAAAAATAGAGGCCTTCTAAAACCATTTAAACACCTCATTTAACCATTTAACGTAGTGGTAAGAATGATAAGCTTTAAAAGAAATCAATAATAAAATATTAAAATGTAGACAAACCACACGCTATTGTTGCTGAGCCCGCTGCTAGTGTCAAACTGCAGTTCACCACCAGAAAAAAGGGGGCTGCTGAAGCTATTCTGTGTTCATAAACCCAAGTATCCTTTAAAACAAAACTGGATCGTAGTCGTATGAAACTCTTCCTTGCTTCACAAAGATAAACACTTCAAAAGACACCAGCGCAGGCGCTCTCATTTTATATCCCTGAAGCTGAAGGGGGAGGGGCAGAGGAACCAACAGATCGCCGCGGAAGAAGAGCGCGGATTCCACCAATTGAGACTGCAAAGAACCAACTATACAAGAGGGGTTTTTTGAACCACGGATATAGGAAATCAGGGGGCGGATACAGTATATTACTCGGGTGGTCTTAAAACACGCCACAAATATAAGAAAATTAGCAATATAATAACAATGAACCGGAATCATGAACCTCACATAAGCACCATAAAATCATATGAATTAAAACAATTGGATCATGTGATGACTAAAAAATATTACCAAGTAGGCAAAGTATAAATAAATAAATAAATAAATAAATAAGTGACTAAATAAATAAATAGTAGCCCTGCCAAATTGTAAAAGGGGGAAAACCGATAAAACTAAATTGTATAGGCCAGGGAGGCAGCACTGAGAGATCAAAACTGATATGCACTACTCTATTGCCCTAAAGTTAAAATTATAAACAGATAAATAAAAAAATAAATAGATAAATAAATACTAAAACTGTAATATAACTTAAAAACATGACAATAAAAACTACACTATAGAAACACGGAAAGGCATCAATTTTCTTCCTGTCTATCTTTTTCACTGTCCAGCTTTCACATCCATATGATGTTATTGAAAATACCATGGCTTGAACAAGTCGAATCTTTGTATGGAGAGAGACATCTGTGCTCTTGAGAATCTTATCTAGGTCTTTCATAGCCATTCTGCCAAGAGCAATGCGTCGTCTGATTTCTTGACTGCTTGTTGCTTCTTTATTGATAGTTGATCCAAGTAGGTTAAAGTTGTTCACGATTTCAATTTCTTCTCCTTCAACGATGAACCTGTTGATTATGCCAGTTATGATCTTTGTCTTCTTTATATTAAGGTGCAGGCCCATTTTGAGACTATGTTCTTTGATTGTGAGAAGCAAATGTTTCAGATAATCTTCACTTTCAGCCAGTAATGTGGTATCATCAGCATAGCGAAGGTTGTTGATGAGTCTTCCACCAATCTTCACACCTCTGTTGTCTTCATACAATCCTGCTTCTCTGATGATTTGTTCTGCATATAAATTAAACAGGTAGGGGGAAAGTATGCAGCCTTGTCTTACACCTTTGCTTATTTTAAACCATTCTGTTTCTTCTTGTTCCTTTCGAACTGTTGCTTCTTGATCAATGTACGGATTATGCAAGAGTTCGATCAGGTGTTCTGGTATACCCATGCTTCTTAATGTGGCCCAGAGTTTCTCATGGTTTACACAGTCAAATGCCTTGCTATATAGTTGATAAAGCACAAATAGATATCCTTTTGGTATACTTTAGTCTTTTCAAGGATCCATCTCACATCCGCAATGATGTCTCTCGTTCCTCGCCCTTTCCTGAACCCTGCTTGCACTTCAGGTAGTTCTTGTTCCAGGTATGGTTGTAGTGTGTTTTGAATAATCTTCAGTAGAATCTTGCTGGCATGTGGGATCAGAGCGATTGTGCGATAATTTCCACAGTCAGTTGGATCACCTTTCTTTAGTATTGGTATAAACACAGATCTTTTCCAGTCAGTTGGCCATGTTGTCTTCCATATTTCTTGGCAGAGCCTTGTAAGTACGGTAACAGCTGCATCAGATTGCTGTAATACTTCTATGGGAATGCTATCAATGCCTGGTGCTTTGTTCTTTGATAAGGCTTTCAATGCTGCTTCAACTTCTTTCATCACCAATGGTTCCCGATCATAAGGTACAGGTTGAAACGACTGTTGGTCCACTTGATCTTTATCATATAAAAACTCTGTATATTCCTTCCACCTTTTCTTAATCTTCTCAGCATCATTCAACATAGAACCTTGAGCATCTTGTAACATTCCAATTTGAGGCTGGAACTTTTTCTTTAACTCTCATAGCTTTAGGAAAGCTGATCTTGTTCTTCCTCTAATAGTTTCTGCTTCTATTTCCTTGCATGCATCGTTGTAGTACTTTTCCTTGTCCTGTCTTGCTGCACGTTGGAAATCTCTGTTGAGTTCTGTGATTGTCTTTCTTTCTCCTCTGGCTTTAGCTTCTCTGCGTTTCTGGGCGATTTTCAGAGTTTCTTCCGTCATCCATTTTGGCCGTTTTTTTCTTTTTCACCTTTTGTAGAGACTTCTCGCTTTCTTCCAACACAACCTTCTTGATGTCATTCCATAACTCTTCTGGAGCTCTGTCATTTGTATCTAAAGCAGCAAATCGATTTTGCAGGCAGTCTTTAAATTCCAGTGGTATATTCTCAAGGTCATATTTTGCTGCATTCATGAGTGGTTTGCTCTTTTTCAACTTTAGCTTGAGTTTGCATACTAGTAGTTGATGATCTGTACCACAGTCGGCTACAGGTTTTGTCTTTGTTGATGTTATAGAGCTTTTCCATCGTGGACTTCCACAGATGTAGTCAATTTGATTTTTATACAATCCATTGGGTGAAGTCCATGTGTACAGTCGCCGCTTGTGTTGCTGGAAGAAGGTGTTTGAGATGAATAGATCGTTGGTCTTCCAGAATTCTATCAGTCTTTCTCCAGCTTGATTTCTGTTGCCAAGTCCATATTTTCCAAATACTTTGCCTTCTTCTTTGTTGCCAACCTTTGCGTTCCAGTTACCCATGACTATCAGGATATCCTGTTTGCATGTTCTGTCAATTTCAGCTTGTACTTGTTCATAGAACTCTTCAATTTCATTCTCTTCTGCAGCTGTTGTTGGGGCATATACTTGAATTATAGTTTTGTTGATAGGCATTCCTTGGCAAAGTTAGTTTTTCTAAAGTCTAAGACCCTCGTTTTTGAATGGATTACATAAGAACATAAAATATGCCATACTGGGCCAGACCAAGGTCCATCAAGCCCAGTATCCTGTTTCTAATAGTGGCCAATCTGGGTCACAAGTACCTAGCAGTTTCCCCAAAAGAGACAGGTTCCACAATGCTTGTATTGGGGCATGCAGTGGATTTCCAGGTTCCCTTTAATAATGGTTTATGGACCTTTCTTCCAGGATTTTATCAGCTCTAGTCCTAATACCGAACCACACCATCTGGTGATCCCTGGATACGAGATGATATCCCACTGTAACATCAGAAACACTTTCCCCATTGGTAAGCACTAAATTCAGTGTTGCCCCATACGTGTGGGTTCTGTTACCAGTTGCCTGAATAGCTCTCCCTGTAGAGAATCTAGGATCTCCTTACTTCTAGATGACACCGCAGTAGGGATGTGCCAATCCACATCCGGCATATTGAAATCACCTATCAGTAGTACTTCTTCTTTCATGGCAATACTGCATATGTCTTCTATTAAATCTTCGCCCACTTCTACTCCCTGTGAGGGGGATCTGTATATAACTCCATTGCAAATGGTTTTCCCTTTTCCTCTTTTTAGTTTAACCCACAGTGCCTCATCTCTTCTTTTTAAGCCCTGCAGTTCTATAGATTTAATATTTTTTACATCTAGTGCCATTCCACCTCCAGTTCTTCCTACTCTGTCCTTCCTGAATAAAGTATAGCCTGGTATAATTACATCTCAGTCATCGTTGTCATGAAGCATGTCTCCGCCTAGTTTTCCTAATGGCTAGTGTCAGCCCTGACATTGCTGCATCTCATTAGCTGCCGAACGCTCTGCTCTTTTATTGGTAGCTTCAAAGTTTCCTGGACCGACCAATAGCAAAGCAGCATGTCTGGGAGCTCACCAATGAGATTGCAGCAGTGTGGGAGAGAAGGTGGAGCTGCCTGTTTCCTAGCCAATCACAAGGTGGATGTGAAGAGACTTAGGACTAGGGATAATGTTGCCATTTCAATGGTTTTCCCATGACGTCTACCTGGCCACAGGAGTTAGAGCACCCAAACAGTTGGTGCCATGCCAGGATCTCCTTTTCTCTGCATTCAAGGCAAGGACATATGGAGGACTGTGAGTATTAAGCACAGACTGACTCAGTCACAGGCATTAGCATTTAAGAAAGGCAGTCCGTCTTATTTTATGTATGTTAAGCATAGAAATAAGCACAATGATATTCAAAAATTACTGGTGAAGCATTACTGGCTTGGAACCAAGAAACCAGGGTTCAAGTCCCACTAGCACTCCTAGTGGCCTTGGGCAAGTCACTTAACTCCTCCAAAAAATCCAAGCTATCAATGTCCCCTGTTTAATATACCTTACCAAGTTTAAATTACAATGTAAACCGCTTTGACTGAAATGATAAAGCAGTATTAAAAAAACCACCTGTTTAAAATATGCTCATTTTCTTCTTTAGTAAGTCAGAGCCATATTTCACCAGACTTGCAAGCTGATATTTGAAATGTCTGTTTTCTTATCTGCAGAGTCAGTATGTGAAAGACTACACATTTTGTTTTTTTTGTTTTTTTCTGCATTTGAGTTATGCATTTTGGTTTTCAGATAAGAGGTGCCTTTTGTTTTGAAAGCTTTCCTGATCTCATTGGTCAGATTCCCGAGCAGTACTTGGGGAGCAGTGTTGCCAGATAATCTCAGAAGTGCCATCCCAAATTGGGTTAAAAACCCCCAGCTCAAACCCACAATCACCCTTGGCCCCACCCTCCCTTTCCCTGATAGGCTGGTCTGGCAGGCCATTGAGTATGGTCCTACCCACTCTGCCACATGATTGTGCCTTCACCTTCCCTGATTGGCTGGAATTTGCCAGTATCATTTCCATCCTGCCATATCTTGGTCAGCTCTCAGTTTGCTGCCCTGGCTCCTGACCCTGAGGAATAATATTATCATCATAAAACCGGCAGATAAGGGGGGTGCTACGGTGATTTTAGACAAAGATTTTTATATTGCTGAGATACAGAGACAATTAAAAGACACCACATTTTATTGCCGGTTGGATAATGACCCTACCTCAGTTTTGAAAAGCTCTATTGATAATTTAATCCTTATTGTATTTGAGTTTGGACACATTACTGAAAAAGAGAAGAACTTAATTATAGTGACCTCTCCAGGTATTCCCACTATCTATATCAATCCAAAAATTCACAAATCATTAGAAAATTCGCCTGGCTGACCGATTGTATCCGCTATTGGCTCTCTCTTTGAGCCTATTTCACAATTTATGGATATCTTGTTACACCCATTTGTTGAAAGTATGTGGTCATATATTCGGGATTCATCGCAGGTAATCAATTTCTTAGCTAACATTCGGGATTCTAACTCAGTAATTTTAGTTACTTTGGACATAGAGTCTTTGTATAGAAATATCTCACAGAAAGATGCGTTGACAATTATTGAATGATACCTATATAATAGAAAAGATCATAGGCGTATCCCCACAGCATTGTTGATGAATTTGGCACAATTAGCCCTGTGTGAAAACTATTTTTGTTTCCGTGGCATATTTTACAAGCAAATAAAGGGCGTAGCCATGGGTTCATCCATGGCTCCAGATATCGCAAATTTATATGTATTTGATTTTTAGGAGAATTATATAAAGAACAACCCATTTATGTCAAATATAAAATTGTTGATAAGATATATCGATGATATATTTATCTTGTGGGATGGAACGGTGGATCGGTTATCAGTATTTAATGAATGGATCAACACATGTGATGTTAATTTGCGTTTTCAGATGATATATGATTTTCGAAAAATACCGTATTTAGATTTACTCATCATAAAAACAAATGAGGGTTTCAGTATGACACTCTATAGAAAACCTACGGACAGGAATCAATTATTACATTTTAAAAGATAAAAGCCATCAAGCGCCTGAACCAGACACCCAGAATCTGTCAATGACCAACATTCCGCAAACACCCAACACCCCGGAAAGTCCTACACAATACCAAGAATGGACCACTTTCAGGAGCGTAGATGACAAGCAAATATTGAACATAATCTCCAGCTTAAAAACCACCACCTCCCCACTCGACCCATGCCTTGCGGCCTGGGTAAAGGGCATAAAACAGGAAATTGTTCAATATATCACACACATTGTGAACCAATCGCTTTGGCAGGGGTTAATGCCGACGCACCTCAAAAAATCCATCATACGACCCTTCCTAAAGAACAAGACTCTTAACAAGAAAGACCCAACATCCTACCGACCGGTGTCAAGCATATCCTTCCTGGCCAAGATCATTGAAAAGGCAGTACAAATGCAACTGCAAGATCACATCGATGACAATAATGCTTTGGATGTCCACCAGTATGGTTTCCGACAGCATCATGGCGTGGAGACCCTCCTACTGGCCCTACTTGATAAGCTTCTCAAAGGACTGGAAAACAGAAGCAAAATGTTCATGCTCGTTTTCATCGAAATATCAGCCGCCTTTGATACCGTACATCACCCCACGCTCCTAAACAGACTCGCTTCCATAGGCATTAGAGGTGCCCCTCTGAAATAGTTCGCCTCCTACATAAACAACAGAATGCAGCAAGTCCATTTCAACAACGAGAAGGCCGCAACTTTCCCCCAAACCCAAGGCATACCTCAAGGCTCGGCCCTGTCTTCCCTCCTCTTCAACCTTTATCTACGGCCAGTTTGTAAAACATTCCAGGAACACCAGATCAGTTATCACATCTATGCTGATGACCTAATGCTCTACACTCAATTTGATGTAGACAACCCGAACATCAGTCAACTGGAAAAATGCCTCAGTGAGCTACAATTCTGGCTGCAACAGAATAACATGGCCATTAATCACCAAAAGACCGAAGTGATGTTCATTTCCAAAAAAACAGATTTCAACCCACCACCTACAGTCACCATGAACAATAACGTCTACGCCACAAAGAGCGAGCTAAAATACCTGGGCGTGGCACTGGATTGCAACCTAAAGATGGAAAAGCATCTCCGAATTACCAATCGAGCCATTTTCCACAAAATAAAAGTCTTGCACCCACTATGTAGCATCATAGAGCACTCAGATTTTAGGACCGTTGCACAAGCCCTCATCATTCCTCACCTGGACTACTGCAACGCCATACTACAAGGGTTGCCAAAAAACCCCTCAACATCCTCCAAATGGCGCAAAATGTGGCAGCTAGATTAATCATGAGGAAAGGCCTGAAGGAGCATATCACACCAATTCTAATGGACCTACATTGGCTCCCCATCACTGCATGCATACAATACAAAATCCTAATCACCACATTCAAGCTCATTCATAATATAGCACCCTCGTTTCTCAACGCCCTTATCACATCACAGCCAAATAACAGAAGCAGAAGAACCACACACCTCAATACCTTCATTGTTCCGGCTAGCCTGAGAGCTGTCTCTGCAACCACCAGCAACCGAGCATTCTCATTCATAGCGCCACTGCTATGGAACCAACTACCATGCGAACTGAGAGCAATCAGTGACCTGTTGGTATTCAGAAAACAGCTAAAGACGCATCTTTTCCAGACACACTTCAATCCCACATAAACTCTTGCACCATGCACAAGGAAAGAGCACTACACGTCAAACACCTATAGACTCCGACAACCTGTAAATATGTACATACATGTGTAATCAATGTCTTGCAATCAAGTGTAAACCTGTAATCTGAATGTTTGTGTCCTGTACTGAATCATTATGTATGTTTTAATCCATGGCCTGTACAACCATACTGTTATGTATAGCAAACCGCTGCTGATCGCTGGAAGTAGCGGGATATAAGTGTGCACTAAATAAATAAATAATATGGCACTTAAAAACTGACCAAAAGGAAGGTTATTTTTAAGAGCAAAAAGGATATGTACCTCTAATCAAGATTTTGAGCAACAGGGTGCTATCATGAGAGATCGACTTAAAGTTAGGAAATACCCGTCATATCAGATCAATAAGGCATATAAAAAAGCTCGTCAGTCCTCTCGAGAACAATTGTTGCAACCACAAAAAAAGAAGGATAATGGTGATTTAGTATCCTCTCTCCTTTACTCTCACCAATCCCATAGTATCGTAAAAATTAAAAAAAAAACATTGGCATGTAATCCAAACCCTTCCAGGTTTTGCAGAGATAAGTTTGACCATAGCCTATAAACTTAATGTAAATTTACGCAATATGCTTGTTCCTTCCGCATTTACTGAACGAAAATTCCTCTCAAAATATAAGGGACATTTCCAGTGTGGTAGATGTTCTGTGTGTGTTCATGCCCTTCCTGTCAAAAATCAGTATATTCATCCTAGTAATAAACGTGTTTTCTATTTAGATGACTTTTCCAATTGCTTAACAAGTCATGTTGTGTATGTAATACAGTGCCCCTGAAATAAACTATATGTGGGAATGTCTACACGGCCCATTCATCACAGAATCATCAAACACAGAAGTTGCATCAATAGAGGTTTGGTAGATAAGCCCCTGGTCAATCATTGGCTAGAGCAAAATCATAAAATATCTGATTAAAATTTTTTTGTAATTAGAAAAGTAAAGTTAAATTGGAGGGGGGGGGGTGACATTGCAAAAACCATTTTGCGCCTGGAACAACGGTATATCTTTAATTTGGATAGTTTACACCCTAATGGTTTGAATATGGAAGAAGACCTATCTGTTTTCCTTTAACGATTGGTCCACAACAATACCAATTACAATTTTTATTGGATTTATAATTCCTTATTCCTTACATATTTTATAAAAATGATGCGGATTGTACATATTTTATAAAAATGATGCGGAAGGGCTGTCGGGTAAGGTTTGCCTCTTTGCGGATGATACCAAAATCTGCAATAAAGTAGACACCCAGGAAGGTGTAGATAACATGAGGAGGGATCTAGCTAAGCTTGAAGATTGGTCTAGAATTTGGCAGCTGGGATTTAATGTTAAAAAATGTAAGGTCATGCATTTTGGCTGCAGCAATCCAAGGGAGCAATACAGCATAGGAGGTGAAGTACTTTTGTCCACTAAAGAAGAGCGGGACCTAGGCGTAGTTGTGTCCGATGATCTTAAAGTAGCTAAACAGGTAGAAAAGGCGATGGCAAAAGCTAGAAGGATGCTTGGGTGCATACGGAGAGGAATGGCTAGCAGAAAAAAGGAGGTGATAATGCCTCTGTATAAGTCTTTGGTGCGACCTCATTTGGAGTATGGTGTGCAATTCTGGAGACCGCACCTTCAAAAGGATGTGAACAGGATGGAGTCGGTGCAGAGGGTTGCTACTAAGATGATTAGTAGTCTTCATTATAAAGCATATGAGGACAGACTTAAGGATCTTAATATGTACACCTTAGAGGAAAGGCGGGATAGAGGTGATATGATTGAGATGTTTAAATACCTCCGTGGCATAAATGTTCAGGGAGAGAGCCTCTTTCAATTGAAAGTAAGTTCTGCGACGAGGGGACATGGGATGAGGGTGAAGGGAGATAGATTCAGGAGTGATATGCGGAAATATTTCTTTACGGAAAGAGTAGTGGATCCGTGGAATAGTCTCCCAGTGGAGGTGGTAGAGATGAGGACAGTAACTGAATTCAAAAAAGCATGGGACCAACACAGAGGATCTCTAAAGGTAAAAAGTGGACTGTTGTAGTTGTTGTTATGGAAGGACAGACTAGATGGGCCTTGTGGTCTTTTTCTGTCATCATGTTTCTATGTTTCTATGTTTCCATGGGACAATGGCAATATGGTTGGCGAAATATCAAAAAGGGACTGAAGGGTCTCGCAGTAATATATCACTATGATCCTCTATGTTTTCTTATACCGCCATTTTTTTGATCCCCTAATGGTTCTGGTGACTCACATATATTTAATTTAGGTTATTATTTGTCATGTGAGATTCAGTAATTTAATTTTTGTTTCTGATCAATAACTGTCCTATTATGCATTGTATAAGGATTTATGTAGAAAACCCCGTTTCAATTTAGATGGTTTAACTGGTTGGAATTTGCATACTTCTGTCAATCTTGAGAATCGTCATGTTTCCCGCGGAAAACCTGTCTTATCTACAGCGCAGACGCCGGCGTCTTTTGACAGAATAGTCAGTTGTTTTCTCAGATTTAGCAGCAAAGAGAACAAATTATTGCAGTCTTTCATCTCAATGTCATTGTAGGTAAGCAAGTTTCATTATTTTAAGAACATTGGTCCTCATTAGTTGATGATTGACTTTAGGAATCCAGAACACCGAAATTGATGATTAGGTTTTGTTTTATATTGAACATAGATGCAAACATTTATACACTTTGAAAAGAGTTAGGCTTGTAATTAATATATTGATATGCCATCATTTTTAGATAAACCAGGTAGGGCCGATTTTTAATATAGACAGCATCGATGATGATTATGTGAACATCGGCAGTAGTACTCATAGATAGTCATTGCATGTGGATGAAAAAAGACAAAAGATTTGACATTAGTTTTTAGAAAATATTATCATAATGGTTTGCTACGGTGTTGTGCTCACTTTATGTTCATAACAAATTTCAAAATTGATGTTTTGTATCGGGGGTAGTCTACAATTGTGAGATATGGATATTAGTTTAGATATTTAACAACATATATATTATTAAAAGATTTTCCGGTTTTAGTTTGGCTGCCACTGTGTTTTCTGACTGCCCATCCTCAATATGAGAGAATTTATGCTATTCAAAGATTTTTCATTGAAGTTCTACAAAAAACATCTTATTATGATGAAATGGCTTATCATTTTCTGTTGCGCTTCTTTCTTTCTTTTTTGACAATGGATTACATATCTTAGGTTATCAGTGAGTCTTTGTCCTCTCTTTGTAGAAAACACAGATTGCATTGAATTAAATATAGAACATACAGGTATGTTTTATTTTATTTTATTTCACAATTAATATTAGTATTTCAAGTTACTTCCAAATGACATTTGTTTAAAAGCTTGATAAAATCTATAAAACATTGCTTTTAGTTATTTATAAATTTTATAGTCAATGTTTTTGGTATGTTTATAACATGGATGTTATTAGCTGTATATGAATAACTATGAGCGTATTATCAAATGGGTTCTTGTTAATTCACATTTATGTATGTATTATACACATGGTTTTATGGTGCTTTTTTGATTTGATTGATTTATGTTTTAATTATTTGGCTTTTTATGTATTTATTTACTCATTTGTGTAATTTTATATGTTGTATTTCTTAGCCAAAAAAGCCCCTGATGAAGGCATAGGCCTGTGTCGGGCCTTGGCTAATAGGTATTCAATAAAATATTCCTTCCCCTGCTATCCACGTTTCTTGTACTGGGTCTGGCTCCTGACCAGTCAGATACCGCTAAAGGATATGACCTCTCTGAAGCCAGAGATTGCTTTTTTTCACATTTGTTTTACTCTATTTTCTGCAGTTTTCTTGCCCAGAGTGACGGGGCAATCACTCAGCAAACCACGGAAATGGCAGCACTGATTAGGAGCTCACTAATGTGGCAGGGTGAGAGTGACTGGCTGGAGTCCATCAGGGGAGAGCAGGGCCAACAATGTGTCACCATTTTGAGCTATTTTTCAACCCATTTTGGGCTGAACATTTTGGAGATCAGACAACACTGCTAGGAAAGGGAACTGAATCATTGGAATTGCATGCAATTACAAGGTGGAACATAGTGCACCATTGCTATTTCTGTGGGATTTTTTTTTTAGCCTAAAATGCAATGTAAAGTAGCCCAAAAAAGCCACAGCCAGCAACAGATAAAAATTTCCTGTAACTCTGACAATACATTTTTGACTAGCTTTCTGGAGCTCAAAGCCCCTTCCTCAAATCAGAACAGAAAGAGCAAGGATGGCAATAGTAGAAAATATAAGTAAACCATAAAAGTATTACAGTGATAGCCTGAAGGAGAAAAGGTGGGAGGGGGACATGGATGGGGTGATCAGAGGATAATAGCAGTAGAATTGTTGGGTTTAAAATACCAAAATCTATTGTCACCGCCTCCCTTGCCCAGGCGGTTGCCTAAGGCTTGGGGAACGGGCAGTCAATATATTTATTTGTTCTAAGTGCCTATTTCTTGTAGTTGTGTAATAATCCAGCCGAGATGGTAATTATAGGCACACAGGATTTTTATTATTTTCAGCCAAAGGAACTTTAAAGATTCCAAATATCAGGATAAGGTAAGGATATTTTCCAACAGCATCAAACAAAGGCAAACTTGCTTCTCTTCAGCTTTGGCACTTAAATGAAAACACAGTATTTCCTCATACTATAACCAAACACAGCACTGAAACTCCGGTGCAAAAAGAATTAGACCCCCCCCCCCCCATCTTCTTTCATAGCTTTAAAACAAACAGAAGCTGTTACATTTCCAAGCAGGCAAACTTCTGTTACACATTGGTTTTTCTTTCCTTTCATCAAGTAATTCCTTCAGCTTGTTGTGTCTCAGGCTTTCCACTTTCTAGCATACAAATGCTCACACACCCAGCTACGGCTTAAAACCTCAGGAACCTTGTTTGCATATTTCCCAGCCGTGCTCTCTTGAAGGAGTAGCTACCAGGTTTAAAGCTTCTGCAAATGTTCTAGCCTTTCTCAATGCCTAGAGGCTACCGAACATTCCATTTCCTCATCAGAATTCTCCTCTATTAAACCGGGCATCTCTATTTCCATACTCTCCAGGTCAGAGTCTGCTTGAGAGGCACAGGATTCAGACTCAAAACTATTTGGCTTTAATCCCTTCAGGATTTCTAAGACTTTAGTCAGGGCAGTGTCCTTCCTTCTCTGAGGAATAGTATAGCAGTTAGAAAGTCTCTTAGCTTTTGAGGAGTTAATAGAAGGCTTTAGGCAGCTCACCTTATCTTTTGGAACCAAGCACTTAACAGGCTTTACTGTTGAAGGCTCATGCAACCATGCATACTTCGGGGGAAGGGCTTCTGCTGCCAACATGGCTGACCAACTCCCCTGGGTAAGCTTTCCTTCTAGAAGTCTGTCTCCCTTACAGGACCCTGGGTTAGCTCCAAATCCTCTGGCTGGCTCTGCCCTTCTCCCAGAGGTTTCCAATGAAGCTCCCTTGACTCCCCGGATACCTTCTTTGCGTGGTTCTCCAGAGCTTCTAGGATCTCCTCCCCTCCTGGGACGTTCTGACCTGTTCCAAGCTGCACTGGAACCAGAACTAGGAATCCTCGTCAAGCGTTTCCCTTCACGCTTCTCAGACCTCTCTCTGAGTTCAGGCTTCCCTCTGAAGTCAGACTCCTCTCTGTCCTCCTCTGCTGCTTCCTCTCCCTTACAGGCTGCTTCCTCTCTCTTACAGGCTGCTTCTCTCCTCCTAAGTTCACTCTCTGGCATTTTATATGAGTGCTTTCCCCTTTGGCTTCCTGGCCCCACCCCCAGCTGTCCCTCGTGAGCAGGGTTGGTAACCATGGAGCTGGGGTGTGTCTCCTTGCTACCTGCTTTCTGTGGAGAGTTTTTTTCTAGTTCAGAAGTTTTAACCCTTAAACTTCTGGTTCTTGTCCTACTATCTGGGGAAAATGCCTGTTTTTCCCTCTTTCTATATTCTCTCTGCTTTCTGCGCCATCACAGATCCCCCCCCCCCTTAAAATATTCCGGGCTGGCAGACAACTGTCATCACAGCACGGAATCTTTGACAGGAGGTTCTGATCTGACTGACCTTTGTTCTGATCGGGCTTGACAACCGCCAATCTGGCAAACACCACCCGGTCATGCCACGGGCGTAAGACATTTATGTGAAAAGTCTGTTGCCGTCCTTTCCGAGTCTCTACAATATAGGAGACCGGTCCTACCTGTTTGACAACCCTAAAAGGACCCTTCCATTTGGCTTCAAACTTTGGGGTGGCAGCGTCTATCATTACGACCACCTTTTCGCCAATTTCCAATTGAAGAGGTCGCGACCTTAGGTCATAATGTGTTTTCTGGCAATTCTGACTGGTGGTGATATTCTTTTCTGCCACCTCAGTGGTACGCTGTAAGCGTCCTTTTAGATCCCTTAAAAAATTTGGGACTTCCCTTTCTTCAGGGGCCGGCTCCACCCACTGTTCCCGCAGTATGTCCAACACCCCCCTTGGAGGTCTCCCATACATCAACTCGTAGGGAGAAACGCCAGTGGAAGCCTGCTTGCGTTCCCAGCACGCATATAATATGAACGGGAGCATTATGTCCCAATCCGACATGTCACCCCCTAGGCTCCTTCTTAACATCCTTTTTATTGTTTGGTTAAGCCTCTCCACTAACCCATTGGATTGGGGATGGTATGCGACCGTTTTTATGTGGCAAATGCCAAAGGCATCCCATACCTGAGCTAAGTATTTAGATAGGAAATTACTACCTCTATCTGTTAATATCTCTTGGGGGAACCCAATTTCACAAAATAATTTTACTATTTCCACCGCAATGGTTCTAGCTGATGTGTTTCGTAAGGAGATCGCCCACGGGAAACGGGTAGCCTGGTCTATTATGACCAGGATATACTGAACTCCCAGAGGCGTCCTCTTCAATGGACCTATCATATCCATAGCCAACTTATAAACAGGTTTGGATATGTGAGGTACCGGAACTAGCGGCACCTTTCTCGGATAAGAAGAGGTAACCTTTTGACATTGGGGACAGAAGTCGCAGAACCTCGAAGTTTCCCTATAAACTCCCGGCCAATAAAAACGAGTTAAAATTTGGTCTAGCGTACTGTGGGCACCCTTATGCCCCCCTACCGGGTGGTCATGGGCCAGTTTTAAAACCAAATTTTTAAAGGTGGTGGGAACCACCAACTGTTTCCGCGTCTGTCCTAATTGGGGGTCCACACTCTCCCTATATAATAATCCTGCATCTAGGAAGAACCGGGGTAGGGTCTCCGTCTCTACATTTGCATAGGTAAAAGCTCTCGACAGAGCGGGATCAGCCCTTTGTTCCTCAGGAAACGTGGGAAATTTTTCCACTAGATCTGTAGGTGCCCAAGGCAATTCCTGCCCCGTTACCAGTTCCGATCTACCCTGCTTCCGGAGTTGTTTACCCTTCTTCTTATTAGCCCTTTCCTCTCTATGCCTACTAGAAGGAGCTGTGATTAACTCTTCATGAGTGGGCAAGCCATGTAGGGGTCCTTCCTCTGGGTCCTGGATGTCTATTTCTGGGTTGGCATTGGCCTTGGTAGACACCAGCCCTGTCCTGGGCCGAATGCTTTTTTCCAGGCCAGACCTGAATTGGGGCCAGTCTTTCCCCAGTACTAAGGGATGAGGGAGCTTAGGGACTAAAGCGACAACTACTTCTTGCTCCAAGCCTAAGCCCTTCACTTTCACCTTGGTTAAGGGGTATGCTGACGTGGCTCCATGTACACACTTTATCTTAATGGAGTGCTCAGATTGGGTTGGGGTCTGCTCACTATGTGCCTGTATATCAGACCACAGTTGGGCCTATATCATAGACTGCTCTGCTCCTGAGTCCAGGAGAGCTTCGGTGGGAATGCCCTCGACCTCCACAGTTAGCAGGAATCCCTCCCCCTCGTCCTTGCAATGGGTGGAAACCAGAACTGTCCTGGCCTTGCACTTCCTACTATAGTGGCCCACTTCCCCACAGGAAAAACATTTACCCTGAGCATTCATACATTTCCTCCTGGGTTTTACACCTATGACCTCTCTTGACATAGTGTTCCGTGTCCTTTCTGAAACTCCAGGCTCAGGATTGTTTGCACCACCCACCTTCATCTGGCCGACCAACCTGGCCTCAAGAAAACATTCTGCCAGCGAGGTGGCTTCCCTGGTGGTTTTACAATCCTGGAGGATCAGGAAGGACTTTAGTTTGGGAGGAACAGCATCTACAAATTGCTCTAACACTATGCAATCAAGAAGTGAATCAATAGATTTCCCTTGTGGTTCTAACCACTTCCAAACCAGGTTTTTTATCCGGTGGCATAAGGCCCTTGGCGTCTCTCCCAGTTTCAATTTACAGGCCCTCAGCTGGCGTCTGTAAACCATTGGGGTAAGACCCAATCTATCTTTTATGGCCTTCTTCATTTCAATATAAGAGGAGGCAAGATCATTAGGCATTGCCTGGTATGCAGCTAAGGCTTCACCCGTAAGTGAGGCTGCGAGGCGAAGTGCCCATTGGTCTTCCGGCCACCCGCTTAATTGAGCCACTCTCTCAAAAACATCTAAATAATCGTCCACATTGTCATCCTTGGTTAGAGGGCTAAACGAAAAAATACCCTTCCCCGGTAGTCCCAGTCCTTGTGCTGCTCCCAAAGACGTGATCACACTCCTGAGGGCATCTGATGTTTTTCTCTGCTCTCCTAACCAGTCTGTCATCAGTGATAGGAGCGGTTGCTGCTGATCCCGCATCATGGTGGCCATGCGTTCCTGAGTCTTAGCGGCCTCTTCCTGCTGCTCCCGGAAACGCTCAGCAACCCAGCCGATCAGATTTGGCTGCTCCATCTCTCCGCTGATGCTGTGAAAAAACAAACACAAACACACCATGTGCGGCTCTTACACACACAGGCTGTTTCCCAATTCAACTGAGGACTACAGTACCCCACCCTGGCAGGCAATCCTACGCTGACCCAGCTTATCTACTGGTTACCTGCCAGCAAGGTAGACTCAGCTCATCAAGGTAGGCACCCTCCTGGAAACACTGCTCCGGTCCTCCTTCCGCTGTCCGTCTGGTCCCAGGGCTGCTGCAGCTCCTCTGTGGCCTCTCCGGACTCCTCCCAGGCCCTCCTTACTTCCGGATATAGGCTTGAAAAAAAAATCCAATAAACTACGCCAATCCTGTCACCGCCTCCCTTGCCCAGGCGGTTGCCTAAGGCTTGGGGAACGGGCAGTCAATATATTTATTTGTTCTAAGTGCCTATTTCTTGTAGTTGTGTAATAATCCAGCTGAGATGGTAATTATAGGCACACAGGATTTTTATTATTTTCAGCCAAAGGAACTTTAAAGATTCCAAATATCAGGATAAGATAAGGATATTTTCCAACAGCATCAAACAAAGGCAAACTTGCTTCTCTTCAGCTTTGGCACTTAAATGAAAACACAGTATTTCCTCATACTATAACCAAACACAGCACTGAAACTCCAGTGCAAAAATAATTAGAACCCCCCCCCCCCCATCTTCTTTCATAGCTTTAAAACAAACAGAAGCTGTTACATTTCCAAGCAGGCAAACTTCTGTTACACATTGGTTTTTCTTTCCTTTCACCAAGTAATTCCTTCAGCTTGTTGTGTCTCAGGCTTTCCACTTTCTAGCATACAAATGCTCACACACCCAGCTACGGCTTAAAACTTCAGGAACCTTGTTTGCATATTTCCCAGCCGTGCTCTCTTGAAGGAGCAGCTACCAGGTTTAAAGCTTCTGCAAATGTTCTAGCCTTTCTCAATGCCTAGAGGCTACCGAACATTCCATTTCCTCATCAGAATTCTCCTCTATTAAACCGGGCATCTCTATTTCCATACTCTCCAGGTCAGAGTCTGCTTGAGAGGCACAGGATTCAGACTCAAAACTATTTGGCTTTAATCCCTTCAGGATTTCTAAGACTTTAGTCAGGGCAGTGTCCTTCCTTCTCTGAGGAATAGTATAGCAGTTAGAAAGTCTCTTAGCTTTTGAGGAGTTAATAGAAGGCTTTAGGCAGCTCACCTTATCTTTTGGAACCAAGCACTTAACAGGCTTTACTGTTGAAGATTCAAGCTCCATGCATACTTCGGGGGAAGGGCTTCTGCTGCCAACATGGCTGACCAACTCCCCTGGGTAAGCTTTCCTTCTAGAAGTATATCTCCTGTCTTCCTTACAGGACCCTGGGTTAGCTCCAAATCCTCTGGCTGGCTCTGCCCTTCTCTCAGAGGTTTCCAATGAAGCTCCCTTGACTCCCCGGGTACCTTCTTTGCGTGGTTCTCCAGAGCTTCTAGGATCTCCTCCCCTCCTGGGACGTTCTGACCTGTTCCAAGCTGCACTGGAACCAGAACTAGGAATCCTCGTCAAGCGTTTCCCTTCACGCTTCTCAGACCTCTCTCTGAGTTCAGGCTTCCCTCTGAAGTCAGACTCCTCTCTGTCCTCCTCTGCTGCTTCCTCTCCCTTACAGGCTGCTTCCTCTCTCTTACAGGCTGCTTCTCTCCTCCTAAGTTCACTCTCTGGCATTTTATATGAGTGCTTTCCCCTTCGGCTTCCTGGCCCCACCCCCAGCTGTCCCTCGTGAGCAGGGTTGGTAACCATGGAGCTGGGGTGTGTCTCCTTGCTACCTACTTTCTGTGGAGAGTTTTTTTTCTAGTTCAGAAGTTTTAACCCTTAAACGTCTGGTTCTTTTCCTACTATCTGGGGAAAATGCCTGTTTTTTCCCTCTTTCTATATTCTCTCTGCTTTCTGCGCCATCACACTATATAAGCCAGTGTGAATTTGCTTATGGATTTCATTGATGTGTGTTTGCTTTTGGCGTCATTTAGGCCTGTAATTATTTTTCTTTTACATTTTTTATTTATGCAGATTTTTATGACAATACAAGAATATCTCTTGTTACAGAAAAAGATCCTAAAGACAGAAATGATATTGCCGTGAAAAGGGAAAGTAGACCACAAATTAAAGTAAATATTTAAACAAAGCAAAAGCAGACAGTAGGAATATCAAATGAAAAAGTCAACATAAAGCCCCCACTAAACTTCAGGGCCCACACCAGGATTTTTTTCTGCCAAGGCCTGACTAGTAGCAGACTTAGAAGTGATAAGGGTAGACGACTGCTGTGGCTCAAAGAAAATATAGTTGAACCCACTCAACTTACAGGGGAAATTAAGAAAAAATAAACCACCCAACTGAACAATGCCCGGTTTTAATAAAAGAAATTTGCTTTCTTCTTTTCTGTGTAACTGTGGATATGTCCAGGAATGTCCTTATCCTGCAGTCCAGGAATATAGAGGGGAATTTTAGAAGATTCATCCAAGTGCAATCTGGGACGTCTAAGCCAGAGCATCTGGAAAAAAATGCAGGCACATCCAGGTGTGGACATGATTTCCCAAACCTGGACATGCCTGACAGTACCTGCATGTTTTTTTTAGAATTAGATGTCCACTCTGCTGTTGTCACTACCACCACCACCGCCAAGTAAACATGAAAAACGGCGGCAAGGCAAAGGCAGGCAGCAGGGGGGGGGGGCGCGCCAGCTAGATATGGAGGTGTTGGATAAGGCAAGATGCTGGGAATGGGGCAAATGGCAAACCTGTGATGGGGGAAAGGGTGGCACGCCGGATGTGCAAGTCACATAGGGCACATTTATGGCTTGGTATGGTCTTGATGATGGGATGTCTGCAGGAATGTCTGCCTAGTGTGACATAGTGGGTCCTTCTAGCCTGTGTAATGAAGCTAAAAAGCCAGGAACAAAAGTAGAGCTGAGCTGTAAACAGAAGCACATGGCTCCTGGTTACCATGGGAACCAAGCACGGAGGCAAGAGAAACGCTGGTGCTATTATTCAAGGGGTGAATCACAAGGTAATGCAGGACACCTGTCAGGGGGTGGAGTTGAGCACTGCCCCAGAATTCACCCTATTAAGGAAACTGCAGTGAAGCTTATGGAAGTAGGCAGAGAAGGAGGTAATGAAGAGCTGGCTGAAGAAGCAGGAAGTGAGGCATATGAGCTGGAGAGAGAAGCTATAGAGAGCTACACTGAAGACAGCTATGCCCAGAGTAAGCCAGAGTCTCTATGGAAAGGAGAGACAGATTCCTTCTTGAGGAGAAAGAAAAAACCCCCGAGGACAGGATATAACAAGGGCAAAGGAGATTGTCTGCAATATCCTGGGGAGCACGGGAGAGACAGAAAGCCTAGGAGGCAAGTGAAATGCTATGAGCAGGGCTTAGGTTGGGAACCTACAGCTATTCAAAAGCACCAGAGAAAACCTCCACCAGTAAGGCTGAAAGGTAAGCCAAAAGGCTTGAATATACTTAATTACAGCGACTGTTTGTACCCGGAAGGGTGGTGCTGGGAAAAGAATACTGGGCCTGATAGTCTGTGTGAAAGCCAGTATTTGACCCAAGCATATCGTGTAAAGCCTGGAGCAGTAAGAAAGGGCGTGGCACCAGCAGTGCCGGTTCAAACATTTCCTTATGACCAGGAGGAATTGATGGACTGTGAACCAGAGTGTATTGATACTGGAGAAGATATAGATATAATGGACTGTACATTATCTCTGGCCAGTGGAATAGTTTCATTACGGTGAAAGCCTGTTTGAAAAGAGAGTACAGCACAGATAGCACGTGGAAACAGAGAGCTGTGAGGAAACAGCATGGTTTTGTTTGAATGTTTGTTTTCACCTTGGTTAATGCTGAAGAAAGCCTTTTTCTGTTAAGGAACTTTTGTTTGTCCAAATACCAGTAAATACCTGGATTGTGTTTTCTGTTCATGGTAAAATCCACCCCGGGAGGGGAAATAAAATCCTTTGGTTGCTTAACCACTTCTTTCACAACTGCTCCTTATTGATTGGGTGAAAAGACTACATTTCCCAAGGGGCCTTGCTCCAGGATCTGTAAAACAGCTATTTCAATAGGGAAAAACCAACTCCCTTAACCTCTACTCGGGGGTTTAAGGAGAGCTGGTGACACTAGCCATCCCGAAAATGGTATTATAGAACCCAGACTTCTAGGATAGCCTAATGGTTAGAGTAGTTGGCTAAGAACAGGGCAGCCAGGGTTCGAAGGCCACTGCTGCTGTCATTGATACTATGTTGATTACTGAGGGTGAAAGAGTGCTTTCTGCTCTACGCCCTCTGGATGTTTTTCAGTTAAAATGAGCACTTTTCAGATGCTTGTTTGTCACTGTTCATGCCATGGAGCAGGTCTAAGCTTTCTGGATGATACCGGATATCCATGACATTTCTGTGATCAGGCGGTGATGTCCCGGTTTCTGCGATCACTGTAGCCATACTTCCTCTATGTCCTCCTTTTAGATTGGGATGTTCTCACACTGGGGACATCCAAACTTGCTCTAGAGTAAAGTGCTCCCTTCTTTTACGCATAGGCTACATATCTCATAGCGGATGCCTAAAAGAAGGGAGCACTTTACTCTAGGGCAAGTTGATGTTTTGAACCCATTTATGGTGTTTTGTTTTACTGGTCCCTTATTCCTGACAGGGATATGTTTTCACATTTTGCTATAGAAAACCTTTGAGTTTTCTGACCCCATCACCCTGGTACCTGCTGATGCAGAGGTCATCCCTATGGTTCAGGTACTAGCCAGGCATTCATGTCCGTCCCCCTCCCCCCCCCCCCCAGAATTGCAGCAGAGCACACAGATTCTCTCATGTAATACTCACACCACACACAAACACACTTCACTTGCACTCACATTAAGCATACTTCTGCCAAAATGAACCCTTGCACCTATAAACAGCTGGTTTAACATAATAGCATGGTGTTCCAGGACTGCAAAGCTGATCTGCTTTTCTCAAACGTGAATCTCTTCCATACTCAGTCACATACTAGCCCTATATCAACAGTCCCATTTTCCAGAACATAGGACATGTTAGGGACCCCTAGAATAGCTCCATTGGCACAAATAGCAAATGTCAGCATAGCCAGAATAATCACATTTGTTCCTCTCAATGTTGCTGTAGGGTGTTTAATATTTTTTCTTTACACCTACATCTTGTGTCCCTCCAGACTGCAGCCACAACAGTTCAAAGCATACTTGACACAACCATTCTTCAACACAGGACTCTTTGAGCAGAGCAGAAAGTTTTCTAAGTCTTATTCCATGTTTCTGCAGGAATAACATGGACGTCTGTGGGGAAACACTGAAGACGTAGAAAGGCCTCTCCTGAATACGCTTTATACGTCTCCGTTGCTGGCCACACCCCTGTTCTGCCCCCATTCCGCCCATGTTCTGAGATCACCGTGCTAGCGCCGTATATGTACAGGACTGGGGGGGTTTCAGAATACTGTCGTAGATGTTTTTCCTAGAAAAATGTCTGCACCACACATCCAAAGAGCTTATTCATGTTCTGGAATGACTCCTAAGTGTATTGTTATCTTACAGAGGGATAGGTTTGCCTTCCAGGATGTTTCACACCTAGAAAATTTTATTTTAAATAGGAGGAGTTCTATTGGAGTGGTTGATGGTTAAAAAGATATTTTGCCTCTAATATAGCTATATGCTGTTTTCCTTTTATTATGGTATTATGTATGATGGTGGACACGGGTTCTCATGATGTGGACTTTTTCCCTATATACTTTATTACCTTTTATTTACTTGAATTGGTGTGGTACGTTTCCTTGCTTAGTTGATTTTGTAACTTAGAAAAATCTTATTAAAAAAAAGTAATAAAATATTTTTTCACTCAAGTGTAGCTGAGTTCAAAAAAAGGTTTGGTCAAGTTTATTTTTATTTATTTATATTTATTTATTTTACATTTCTTATATACCGCACTATTTACGATCAGCGCGGTTTACATAAAACAAAACAGAATCCGACAATGAACAAGAGTCAGGTCATTACAATGAACAGGAGCAATCAACTTGGATAACGGGGGAAACTATGTACATAAATGGAATACTGAAATTGGAATACTGAAATTGGAAATACTGAAATTATGTACCACCTTATCAAGACATCAAAGCGGTTTACCAATAAACAAAACATTTTGTATTGTGCATGAAATCTTTAAGCATATACATTATGACTGGTTAGATAGGTCGTAGTTCCTGTAGGTTTTTTGGCAAGGTGTGATTGGAAGCAGGTTGCCAGGCCTGTCTTCTGTGCAATTAGCCTCCAGTACCTGGTATTCCCCCATTCAAGTACTAACCAGGCCCAACCTTGCTTAGCTTCGAAGATCAGACAAGATCAGGCTCATTCAGGGTGGCGTGGCCATAGTCATTGACAGCAGATGAAGACCAGCATGGTCCATCTAGTCTGTCCAGTAAGGTGGCTAGAGTTGCCTTTCTTTAGGGTTGTACCACCTTAGCAGCCAAGAAACATTTAGCTGGGAAGGTTCAAAAAAAATATATTTCACATCATTCAATCTAAGCAAACAATTGCAGGGATAACATAATGAAAAGTGTCATCAACCCCCTCCTGGTGGCCAGTGGCTGCAAGGGCAGGTTGAGCATATTTATTATTTATAGAGGTAAAAGACTCTTTGAGGCCAGGTGCACCCTGGTCTTTGTAGTCCTCCTCCTTATAGGAATAAGTTGTGTAGACCAGAATGGAGGGTAAATAAGGCTTTTATTTCCCCTTTCAAGCACTGAGGTTCGCTAGGTAACAGAAAATAAAGTGTTCTCCTTCTTTGTCAGGGTTTTTACCAAAGCATAGTTAAACAAGTGAACTGTTACATACTTCACAGCTTCTTGCAAAAACAACACAGGGTTTTCCAAACTTCGGAGCAAAGTAAAATTGGTGAGCTTTTTCTCTTTCGCTCAACATGAACAAAAACAATATCAGAGCTTGTCTAAATAAGTTACAGCTCGTGGCATGACTCACAACTCCCTGCGACACAAGCCGAGCAGTCCATTACTTCTTCCTGGGACAATGTAACTGAGTCCACAGGCTCCACCTGCATGGGCTCTGGTTCATTTGTGCCTCCCTCTGTACTTGATCTTTCCCTGGCTGCTGTGGTTTGAAAGTCAGTACTTCTTCTCCCTAGCTTCCAGCTAGGCTGTTCTAGGGCTTTCAGGTAAATAGCAGGGTTTGTCCCTGTGCCCCTACGTGATAGCTTAAAGGACTCCTGCCCGCTTCCTTTTCTCTTAGACTGATTATCTGGTTTTAAAGACGTTCTAGGAGCTGGGCCTTTCTTTGGGAAAAAATAGTCACCGTACCTTGGCTTCGTGAAGTCAGGGCGTCTGTTACTTGCCCACTCAGGCACCTCTCTCTGGCCACGGTCTCCTTTGCAGACTCCCTCTGGAAGCCTCCTGGGTACTGTCTGTCCTCTCTGCAGCTTGGGAAGACCCTGTAAAGAATCCAGGCTTCTTGGCTTCTTAGTATAAGTCAATCTCCTGTCGGGACTTTTTCTTCCAGTACCTTTTAATCCTGTTTCAGACCCTCCTGGTGAGCAGAGGTCTCTCTCCCGGCTGGGCTCTCTCCTTCTGAGCTCTCTGCCTTTGGGATTTCTTCCAAGCGGATCTCTTTCCAGTCTGTCTCTCCTAGGTCTCTCTCTCACTCTGGCTCTTTTGGGTCTGCTCCTTTCTCTCTCTCTTTCTGAGCTCTCCTCGGAGCTCCCTCCCGAGGTTCCTTCCTCTCTCCCTCCTTCTGAGCTGGCTCTCTGTTTATAAAGGCCTTTTACTTTTGAGTTTCCCGGGCTACCCCTCAGGTGGAGCTGATTAGCTCCTGCACAATCAGTACCCGGGTGTGTTAGCTCAGCCTCTGTAGGTTCATGCCTGCTCCCTCTAGCTGCCCTGCAAGGGAACTGCATCTTCTGCACGTTAGCTGCTTTGTAAGGAACAGCGTTTTTTTCTAAGTTTTTGCTTTCAGTGGCTTCAGCCCTATCACAAAAGATACGACCATAAATTTTGGGGCATCTTACACAGGTCCAGGTACTGTAAATCCAAAAAACCTTTCCACCTATAAATATCCCTATTCCCCTAGCAACTTTACATAACTTAGCAACTTTAAATAGGTAAAATAAATCTTTACTTCTAAGATGCAGATAGCAGTCCAGCAGCGAGATGCAGGCTAGCCAGTCTTTTGCACCAAGTGTTACATGTATGATTTTTTCCCAATTGATAAGAGGTCTTATGTGTAGACTAAGTGCAAATAGCTCTTTGCTCTCAGGGAATAAGTCTAATCTCTGGAGGCTAGAGGAGCAGAGGCAGTCAGAGAAGTATATAGATGAGTAACACATTTGGAGAAGCTGAGGCAGTCAGAGAGGTATATTTATTTATTTAATTTAACCAGTTTTATATACCACCTTATCCTTCAATCAAAGTGGTTGCAAGACAAGGTATACAAATATAGGTAAAAGCAAGGAAAGGTATTGGGGGGTATAGGAAGAATACACAAAACAGGAATTCAAATTGTATAAGTACATTCTTATGCTAAATCCTAAGTAGGACCATAAAATTGTATAAATAGAGAAGACCCACCTCCAGTCTGGAAGCCTCTTTGCTTCCAATTGAGGAAAGAGGTCACATGAAAGAGTATCACCTTGGTGTGGCAGGAAGTGATCCTATAGTTAAGACCTGTTCTCTAGGTGATGTAATACCCTCTTGCATTGAGAATGTGTCTCCAGGCCTTGTGCCCATGAGGAAAGGGTTAGGACAGCCGTTATAGTTGGCTATTCAATCATTAGGCATGCAGATAACTGGGTGGCTGGTAGACATGAGGATTGCCTGGTAACATGCCTGCCTGGTGCAAAAGTAGTGGACCTCACCTGTCACCTAGACAAGGTTTTAGATAGTGCTGGGAAGGAGGCTGCTGTCTTGGTACATGTTGCTATCAGTGACATAGAAAAGTGTAGGAGGGCTTTTCTGGAAACCAAATTTGGGCTTTTAGGTAAGAAGTTAAAATCCAGTACTTCCAGGATAGCATTCTTGGAAATGCTTCCCGTTCCACACACAGAACCCAAGAGGCAGACAGAGCTCCAGAGTCTCAATGCATGGATGAGATGATAGTGCAAGGAAGAGGGTTTTGGATGTGTTAGGAACTGGGCAACATTCTAAAGAAAGGGGGGGGGGGGTGGCTTTTCTAAAAGGATGGGCTCCATCTTAACCAGGGTGGAAAAGGACTGCTGTCATTAACCTTTAAAAAGCAGAGCTTTTAAACTAGATAATGGAGGAAAGCAACAGTGCATGGTTCGGAATAATGTATCCTTGAAGGATACTAGCAAAGCAGGGAAGTCAGGGAATCCTGATAGAGAGGTTCCAAAAAAGGTAAAAGTAACCCAGGTCATTTAAGTAAAAATCAGACAGAATTGAAAGATTGAAAATTAACCCAGTCATGAAATATCCAGACTTAATATCAGCAAAAAACAAACTTTGAAATGCCTGTATACAAATTCTAGAAGTCTAAAAAATAAGATGAGGAGAGAGTTATAACAATGAATGAAAGGTTAGATACAATTGGCATTTCAGAGACCTGCTGGAAGGATGATAACCAATGGCATACTGTCATACCAGGCTACAAACTATATCACAAGGATAGGGTAGATCACATTGATGGGGTAGCTTTATATGTTAAAGAGGGCATTGAATCAAACAGGATAAACATTTTTCAGGAAACAAAATACAGTGCAGAATCTCTATGGATAGAAATTACATGTAAAAAGGGGATAGGGAATGACAGTGGGGGTATACTATCATCCACCTGGACAGAATGAACAGACAGATGTTGAAATGCTAACAGAAATTAGGAAAGCTAGCAAAGTTTTACAACATAGTAATAATGGGGCATTTAAATTATCCCGGTGTTGACTGGGTCAATATCACTTCAGGACATGCTAGGGAGATAAAGTTTCTAGATGAAGTAAATGACTGCTTTATGAAGCAGCCAGTTCAGGAACTGACATGCGGAGATGTTATTTTAGACCTAGTCCTCGGTGGAATACAGGATCTAGTGCAAGAGGTAACTGTTTTTGGGCCGCTTGGCAATAGTGATCATAACATAATCACATTCGATTTAATAAGTGAAGGGAGGATAGCAAGGAAATTGACTGTGCTAGCATTCGACTTTAAAATAGGAGTCTATAATAAAATGAGGAAAATGGTTAAGAAAAAAACTAAAAGTCACAACTGAAAAGGTTAAGAGTTTACATCAGGCCTGGCTGTTATCTAAAAATACTATATTGGAAGCCCAGACCAGATGTATTCCATGCTTTAAAAAATGTGTAAAGACGTCCAAAAAACTGCCAGCATGGCTTAAAGGTGAGGTCAGAGAGAGAATCTTTCAGAAAATGAAAAAAAGAGCCAAATGACAAAAACAGGAAAAAGCCTAAGTACTGGCAC
The DNA here is from genome assembly GCA_033557465.1 of Ichthyophis bannanicus. Taxonomy (NCBI): domain Eukaryota; kingdom Metazoa; phylum Chordata; class Amphibia; order Gymnophiona; family Ichthyophiidae; genus Ichthyophis; species Ichthyophis bannanicus. Next base: position 586,506,019 of record CM066034.1, read on the forward strand.
ATTAAAAGCAAGGCATTAATAAAAAGGGCAAGGAGAACATTTGAAAAGAAGCTTGCCGTGGAAGCAAACATGCATAATAAAAACTTTTTCAAGTATGTTCATAGCAAAACACTTGTGAGGGAATCAGTTGGACCATTAAATGATGGAGGGTAAAACGTACACAGAGAGGACAAGGCCATAGCCGAGAGACTGAATGAATTCTTTGCTTCAGTCTTTACTGAAGAAGATATAGGAAACTTACTCATGCCAGAAATGCTATTTAAAGGTGATGCATTAGAAGAATCAAAACAAATCATGATAAATCGGGAAGATGTAATACAGCGAACAGATAAACAAAAAAGCAGCAATTCATCTGGACTGGATGGCATACATCCCAGGGTGCTGAAAGAACTGAAATATGAGATTGAAGAACTTCTCTACCATTCCAGGTTCCCACTTACAGAAATCACAGCTGCTTCATTTGCTCCCATCTCTTCAAACTCTTTTCCACCAGATTTTGCTTCCCAGTCTCCCGATACTCGGGTCTGTACCTGGAACTCTGTACTTGCTTCCGCTTTAGATGATGCGGCCCCTCTTCACCTATCCTCTACCTCAGTGAAGCATGCTCACTCCTCCTGGTTTCACCCAGGCCTACGCTTACAGCTTTCAGAGCTCCGGCATGCTGAGCGTTAATGGCTCAAGCAGCCTTCTCCTCATTCCCTTGCACGTTTTCGGCATTTATACTCCTGTTACCGTGCCTCTGTCCAGACTGCCAAGTGCTCATATTATACATCACTAATCACCATGGCGCCTAACTCTTCCAGACAACTTTACTCCATCCTCCATATGTTATCAGCCTCCTCCACATGTCCCTCCTTGCTGAGTACTTCCCCAGACCCTTCATTCCTTGCCGCTTTCTTCAGTGATGAGATACATAACCTGCTCTCCTCCTTCTCCAACCCACCTCCCCCACCTCTGGTCCCCCATTCCCCCCCTCCCTGCTCCTGTTCCTTTTTGTAGTTCTGCCAGCCCACCTTCTTCTCCCATCAACCAGGCATTGGCTCATACCTGGTCCTCTTTTCATCAGATCTCCGCAACAGAATTACATAAGACTCTCTCTGACTATAGGAAGACAACATGTACACTGGATCCCATCCCCTCAAGCTGGTTGTCAGAACCATCGCTCGCGCTACTCTTGACCATCCTGAACTCGTGTTTATCCACTGGAATTTTTCCATCCTCTTGGAAATCTGCCATCTACCGACCATTACTTAAATAGCCCTCCCTCGACCCTTCTGTTCTGGCACATTGGCACCCAGTATCAAACCTCCTTTTCTTGGCAAAGATACTAGAAAAACTCATCTGTCTGTAGTTAGTGGCCCACGCTGAATCTACTAACACCCTCCACCCGCGGCAGTCTGGATTCCGTTAAGGCCACAGCACGGAGTCTGCACTTCTAGCCCTCCTGAACGAACTTCATGTTGCACATGATCATGGGGATATTACCTTAGTTGTTTCACTGGATCTCTCCTCCGCTTTTGACTTGGTAGATCACCGTACTTTACTCTCTCACTTGCATGACTCTGGGATTCGAGGTACAGTATTACAGTGGTTTCGCTCTTTCCTTACTTCCCGCACGTTTTCTGTTCACTTAAATGATAAATCCTCTCCTGCAATCCCCCTGTCTTGTGGGGTTCCTCAGGGCTCTGTACTTTCCCCTTTTCTTTTCAACATTTTCCTCACTCCTTTGCCCCTCCTCATCCAGCAATTCCCAGTTTCCACATACCTCTATGCTGATGATATTGTCCTCCTCTTCCACACCTCCCCAGTGACAGTCGATGTCTTGCTCACATCGCTACTTGGATTTCTTCCCATTATCTACACCTTAACTCCTCCAAATCCACTGCTATGTGGGTTTCTCTAAGAATGCCTTGTCCAGATATCGCTCCTCAGCTTGATTCTACTTTGATACCTTTGGTTTCCTCGTTTCATTACCTGGGTGTAACGCTGGATTCTTCCATCTCTTTTCACGAACATGTGTCCATCCTCACCCGCCGATCCTTTTGTGCACTCCGGCAGATTAGAGCGGTTCATTCTCTTTTGCTACTCTCTTCATTTATCACCCTGTTGCTGGCGCTAGTAATGAGTAAGTTTGATTATTGTAATGTGGCCCTTGCAAACTTGCCCCTCTATCAGCTACAGCATCTACAGTTACTGCAAAACACAGCTGCTCATCTTATTACTCACACCCGGCGTTCGGATCACATTACTCCCCTTCTAATACGTCTGCACTGGTTAGCCCCCTCTGTTATAGAATCCGGTATAAATTTCTGATTTTGACTCACAAAGCTATTCATTCCTCAACCCCTCAGTACCTCGCTGATCTCATTGCACTGCACACACCCTACCGTCAACTCCGGTCACACCATGCCAATCGTCTTATACTGCCACCCCCTTCCCAGGCCCACCTAGAATTAACCTGCCACGCGGCATTTTTCTTAGCCCAGCACTCTGGAATGCATTACCAGCTCTGCTCCGTCTTGAACCTTCCTACCAGAAATTTAAGGCACTCCTCAAAACCCACTTGTTTCAACAGGCATTTGAGCTCCCAATTACAAACCCTCTTTAGTTACCCCCCTCTATTTCTTCCTGTCTCTGTTAAACTGTACTGTACCTCTTGTTCTTTCCTATCAAGTAAATGGCGTTCTTTTCTTCCTTTTCGCAGTATTGCTATTTTATTGTAAACCGCCCTAAAGCCATGGCGTGGGCGGTATATCAAGTGTGAAATAAAGATGATATTAGTAATTTGTGATCCATCATTAAAATCTTCTGTAGTACCCAAAGATTGGAGAGTGACCTATGTAATGCCAATTTTTAAAAAGGGGTCCAGCAGTAATCTGGGAAACTACAGGCTTGATATCAGTGCCGGGCAAAATGGTAGAAACCATTATATAAAACAAAATTACTCCAGGGATCTGTGCTGGGCCTGCTGCTTTTTAACATCTTCATAAATGATTTGGAAATGGGAATAGCGAGTGAGGTGATCAAATTTGCAGATAACACCAAATTATTAAAAGTTGTTAAAACACAAGAGGATTGTAAAAAATTGCAAGAGGATCTTGATAAACTGGGAGACTGGATATCCAAATGGCAGATGACATTTAATGTGGACAAGTGCAAAGTTATGCACTTGGGGAACCACGACCCAAACTATGGTTACATGATGTGAGGTTCCACATTAGGAATCGCCTCACAGGTAAAAGATTGAGGCATCATCTTGGATAATATGTTGAAACCCTCTGCTCCATGTGCAGTGGTGGCCAAGAAAGCAAATAGAATGCTGGGAATCATAAAGAAAGGAATGGAGAATAAAACCAAGGATATTTATAATGCCTCTGTATCACTTCATGGTGCAACCATATCTTGAATATTAGGTGCAATTCTGGTCATCATATCTTACAGAGGATATAGCAGAATTAGGAAAGATACAAAGAAGAGCCACCAAAATGGTAAAAGGGATGGAAGGATATCCTTATGACGAAAGGCTTTAAAGGTTAGGACTCTTCAGCTTGGAAAAGAGGCGGCTGAGGGGAGATATTTATAAAATAATGAATGGAGTAGAATGGGTAAACATATTGGTTGTTTACTCCTTCAAGAAGTGGAAAAAAAGAATAGGGGGCATGCAATGAAGCTACAGTGTGACACATTTAAGATTATTGGAGAAAATATTTTTCACTTAATGTGCAATCAGACTCTGGACTTTGTTACCAGAGAATGTAGTAAAAGCTGTTAGTGGATTTAAAAAAGGGTTGGACAAGTTCTCGGAGGAAAAGTCCACAAACCACTATTAAAGAGAACCAGGGAAATCCATTGCTTACCCATTGGAGAAACATCATGGAATCTGGATACCTTTTGAGAACTTGATAGGTACTTGTGACCTGGATTGGCCACTATTGGAAACTAGATACTGGGCTTGATGGATCCTTGGTCTGACCCAGCATGGCATATCTTATGTTCTTAACAATGTTCTCCTCTGTAAACCTAGTTTGGTTTGCTCTAAAAATATACACAAACCCAGATTTTCCACAGTCTGATTCATCCTGTCATCGGCTATCTCCCCACCTCCTCGAAGCTCTTCAGTTATAGATGAAATATAATAAATGTTACTAATGGATGGGAGGATATTTTCAAGAATCTTAAGAATATCATTCAAATATTGCTAAAGTGAAGCGTTAAGTGAAGGCAAATGTGTTCTGGGAAAATTTAAGTCTCTCAAACTAAGAACTAGAGAAATTTTTAAGATTTTCAATTTTCCTTACAATGGCCTCGTTCTCTTAAATTTCAGCGTGCATATCCAAAGTAATTATTGCCTCAGAAGTAATCAACTTATTTAAAAAAGCAACCACCTGCAACACAAAGCCCAGCAAGGCTTGTTCAAAATAGTAAAAACAGCTAGCTATACTTCAGGGGTTATAGTTGACACACCCAGTTGCTACTCGCTCACCCCTCATGCCATACTCGAGGCACAGATTGCTCCTATTTTGGCTGGTGCTTCCAATCCTCTGAATGGATGTTTCCCCAATGCAGCCTAATATGCTCCTGGAGAACTTCCATCAGTCACTGCCAAACTCGACATTACAGTCCATGCTTGGGCTTACTGCTGGGGATGTTGGTGGTTCACACTGAAGAATCAAATAAGGATATCACTGGAACTCATGGATGTTTCCAAGCTAGACATGTGGGAGTCTTCGGCCTGCTCCGGCATAGCAGCCTTCTCTGGCGGTTTCAGATTGAAAGAACACAGAAACTACGGTAATGTCACATGCCTCACCGGGGTCCTCTGGAAAAAGATGGCAGTTTAGTGTACCTGAAGGCCCAATAATGCAACTGCTGTGGATCGTCAGTGACTGTCTGCCCTGCAGGTGATCAGGCCTCCTCCCTCCACAATATTGTTGGTGTTGTGATCCGCGGCACCAACAATATGAATAAAAAAAAAGGACAATATTGTGGAGGGAAGAGGTCTGATCACCTGTAGGGCAGACAGCCACTGATGATCCGCAGCAGCTGCACTGCTGCATTTGGGCCTTCAGGCAGATAACGCCACTTCTTCAGGTGGTGTTATCTGCTGCCGCGATTGGGTCAGATTTTGGCAGCCACCATGCGAAAATGTTTTGCACAGTGGCTGCCATCCATCGCGACCCCGGCTCCCTTCCCCGATCTCGCCTCTAAAGCCTGCACCATGTGAAAACCAGATATCACAGGCACTTTTCTGCAATATCTGATTTTTTTTCGCACATTAGCTGCTACCAGAGGTTGATAAATTAGTGTTAGCCCCGTGGTAGCAGTTAATGCCCTTTAGTAGACACACCCCTGTGTATATCACACCTTCCATCCTCCCTGAACAGCTCCTATTGGTGCACTCTGGCCAATCTAACATTCCAGCTGGCCGGCTGGAGTTAGCCACCTCCTTCCCTCCTCACTCCCCCGATCTACTAACAAGAGTCTGGGCTAGTCAATCAGCCCCCTCGCTCCCTCATTTTGAAACAAATATCCTGGCTAGCCAGTCAGAAAAATGAACCCCCACAGCCCCTCCACTCCCTAAAGTAATACCTTATTAAATCTTGGTGGTCTGGTGGTACTAGGGGGCAGTAGCAGAATACTAAGGGGCAGGAGCAGTCCTTTCATCGGGCCGTTTCAAAATGGCTTTGATCACGGGTGCTGCCCTCTAGCTTCACACTAGGGGGGACACAAGAAGATGGCTATCTGTGAGGACCATTGTGGAGGGTGAGTAACCTGGGCCACACCATATTTTTTGTGGGAGAGGGAGTAGGAGGAGGTGGGTGCAAAGGGCCATGGGCCAACAGGGAAATGTATGGGTTTGAGGGGTCTGAAGAATCGGGAGGGGGGAGAGGTGTTGGGAACATCAGGAGGGTTTCAGGAATGTCAGTGAGACTGGGGAGTAGGGGTAAATCAGGAGGCTAAGGGCCCACTGGCACCAGAGCATTTGTTGTAGGAGTGGGAGACAAGTGTTAGTCTGTCCTGTTTTTAGTTTAATGTCTTCCTTCCTGTCAGTCACAAACAAGAGCTCCTGCTCGTAGAGATGGCTCAGAAAACACAAACAGCAGGCAGAGTTGAGGTCACTTGCATAATTAATAAAGCGCAAGTGACCTCAACTCTGCCTGCTGTTTGTGTTTCCTTCCTGTCAGTGCATAAACCAATCCCAGCTCATGCATTGAGAGGAAGGGCAATATTTTATTCACTATTCAGAAAACAAATGTGCTGAGTTTTTCTGATAGTGCATGCTTTTTAATGTAGCAGTAATTTGTAGGCTATTAGTTTACTGCATTGGGACTGGAAAATACCTACTGTATCTGTAAGTCACCTTGAACGTCTGAGGAAGACATAAGCTAAATTCATTTCCCTTTCTCTTCCCCTTAGACTTTGTTGTTTAATCTACCTATAAAGTAGGGAGTGATCACTTCTCTTTGTTCCTTTGCCATGTATTGTAGCAGTTTTGGCAATAAGAGATAATTAAAAATGAAATATTTAAAATGCGGGAACTCCGAGAACTACATGACTTCTAGAGTATGTCCCCTAAGCTTACATAAGCAGAAAAGCATAGCACATAATGTGCTATATGCACGTAAAAACCTCTTTTGGATTTTGTTTGTGTTTGTATGTGCTTGTTGTGTGTGTGTTTTTGTGCATGTTGTATGTGTGTGTATGTGCAGGTACCTGCTTTTTCTGTATGTGTATTTGTGTTTTGTATGTGTGTCTATATTTTATTTGTGTCTGTTGGCTTGTATTTATATGTTTTGTTATGGTTTTATGTGTGTTTGTATGTATGTTTGTATCTTTGGGTGTATCTGTGCATATGGGTGTGTGCATGTGACCAGGGGAGTAGAGTGGAGGGGGAAGAGAGTTTGTAAGGAGCAAGTCTCTTAACTATCGTGTTTCTGTGTAGCAAAATTTTATGCTATAGAAGCAGGACCTGCTTCTCCTATAGAAATGCATTGGGACATTTTTTGAAGAAATTTACTTCTGTAGAATCTCTGCCCGATGTCGTCCTGTTTTGAACTCACTGTTTACCTGAGAAATGGAACTTTACATTTGGATGAACACTCACTTGACGCAGCAGGTTAGTGTACCATATAAGTTACAGGTGCAGTCCATGCAGTCCACTTTAGTTTTGCTCTGAAGTTCATAATGATTTCCATGTTCATCAGTACACCCTGAAAAAAAAGGAACAGTATAAGATACAGAACCTGATCTGGACTCCTGATCTGAGAGCTGTCCCATACTGCAGTTCTGTAGCATAGCTGTCGGGTCCCAGGAGGACATAGCAGAGGTGCCCCCTGCAGTATCCAAATGCTTCCATTTATTATAACGTTCCTGTCCCACAGCGGCTCTGTACCACAACTGCCTTGTCCCACAGCTTTGCCATAGCATCCATAGTCATTATAGACAACAGCTAATATTTAATGGTTAAAGCATTAGGTTGAGAACCAGGGGGAGTCAGGATTCAAATCCTACTTCCTATTGACTTTCCTCCTGACCTTGGCTTCTTTCTTCATCCTCCATTGCCTCTGGAACAAATTTTAGACTTCCTGTCTTCACAGAGCTTAAATACCTACTGTACTATATTACCCATCTTGAGCCACCAATGCAAAGATGCAAGCTAAATCCAAATAAATGAATGTGTGAGGAGAACCACAGCGGGCTGAACAGAGTCACGAGGGAGAAGCTCTCCCTTCGCGGCTCTGAAAGCCAAAGCCGAAGCGGAGAACTGGCAGGCAAGCAGGAAGGAAGGAAGGAAGGAAGGGGGGGGGGGAACGGAGCCCGCGGGACTTGCGATATTGCTGCTATTGCCGGCCACGGCAGCGGCGGCAGCAGCAGCAGAAGCTGGTTTTTTTTTAAAGTTTAATTTTCCCGGGGAGGGGGGGGGGGAGGGAGGGCGCAGGACTGGAGGGGGGGAGCTGGTCGGGGGGGGAGCAGGACTTGATGTGGGGGGGGCAGGACTTGATGGGGGGGCAGGACTTGATGTGGGGGGGGGGAGCAGGACTTGATGTGGGGGGGGGGCAGGACTTGATGTGGGGGGGGCAGGACTTGATGTGGGGGGGGCAGGACTTGATGGGGGGGGAGCAGGACTTGATGTGGGGGGGCAGGACTTGATGGGGGGGGAGCAGGACTTGATGTGTGGCTGGGGGGGGTAGTACTGAAAATGGGGTGATGGGGGTTAGGACTGGTAATGGACAGATGGGGGTTAGGACTGGAAGTGGTCTGATTGGGGGGCTAAGACTGAAATGGGGTTATGGGGGGGCTAAGAATGAAGATAGGGCGATGGAAGGGTTAGGCCTGGAAGTGGGCTGTTGGGGGGCTTAGGACCGATAATGGGCTAGGGGGGGGGCTAGAACTGGTAATGGACTGGGGGGGGTGCTATGACTGGAAATGGGCCGAGTAGAAGGGGGAGCTTGAACTGCAAATAGCTGATGGGGACAGGGTCTTGGAATGGTAATGGGCTGAGTGGAAGGGGGCTTGGAATGGAAATGGGCTGATGGGGAGGGGGGCTTGGAAAGGAAATGGGCTGTGAGGGGAGGGAGCTAGGACTGGAAATGGGCTGATGATGCGGGGACTAGAAGGGAGCGGATGCTGGGTGGGGCAGGAGCTAGAAGGGAGTTGATGTTGGGGGACGATTAGAATGGGATGGGGCTGGGAGAGTGAAATGGAGAGGGGAAATATATTTTGTGTGGGAGGGAAGAAAAATCTACAATTGGCCGGGTATTGGGAGAGTAAGTGGGGATTGAGGATGGAGGGGTAAAATTTGAGTGGATGAAATAGGAATGAGGAAAGAGCAAAAGGAGAATGATTAGTATGTTAAAGCAGATGTAGAGAGAATGGAAAAAAACTAGGAAAGAAGAAAGGACAAATGGACAGCAGACGATGGAGAGTTAGCAGAAGACACAAAGAAACCAGAAGAAAGTGAATGGAACAATTGCAACTGAAAAAAAAATGCACAAAAGGTAGAAAAATATCTCTTTATTTTGAATTTATTAACTGAAATATGTCAGCTCTTGGAAATGTGCATCTTTAACGTCTGCACTTTATTTAATACAAGAGGAAATCAATGTATAGTTTTATTTCTACAGTTTTGTACATTCTAAGTTTGGCTTTTGGGGTTCCCAGTTTAATTGTCTTCCTGTTTCTAAATTGTGATTCCTTGTTTGGTGATGGTGTATGTTCTGCATGTGTAACTGAGCTGAGGTATTCTGTTTATGTAATTCCTATTTGACATTGCCACTTGTTCTCTTTCCCGAGTAGGTCATGTATTGTTATTCTCTGAAATGTGTTGATTTAATATTTGCAGTGTTGCCTTTTGATAGTTAGGGTATGGTGCTTTGTGAGTCCTGGTAGTGCTGTTAGGACACGGCAGGTTTGCTATGGGTTCTAAATGAGCAGTGTTTCTAGTAGTTCCTAATGTGCCTGGCGGTTGGCACTGGTTTATAGTAATGTAGAAATCTTTTAGTCTTTCTTTATCCATACACTCATTAAGAGGCATGTTTACTAAAAGTTAGTGTATGGTAACATTATGCAAATATTTATGCAAATGATGCCCTTATGCAAATGAGGCCTGCGTCTTGTGCGGCCCCCGGGTTACTCTACAAGTCCTCATTTGGCCCTCAAAGCAATTTGAGTTTGAGACCCCTGCTCTAGAGCGACCTGAATGGAGCTTCAATATGGTAAAGTCGCTGGAATAGAGTTGTTTTGAGGCGCGTACAGCATCCTGAGATTAAAGTAGAAATTAAAGTGATTGATGATCCCCTGAGGAAACAGCTAATGTGAAACGCAGTGGAGGTGCCTGGGGGAGGCGTTTGGATCGGAGAAACGGAGGACGAGTGGGAAGAAGGAATCAAAGCAGAAGCTAAGCATTTGATACTTATCAAATATTGAAAAAATGGAGTGGTTAAGAAATCTGCATGATAGAGTTGGTATTCAGCATTCAACATTTGAAAAATGAAATATAAGTCCCACAAACCTTCAGTTTTGGCTATAGAAGATTATAATAGATATGAGTAGGGTGTTGGAGGTCATTGATGCTATTCGGTACTAATGTTGGACGAATTGCAAGTCTGAAAAGAAGTGCCAAAAACGTCTGAGACCTCTAGAAATAAGGAGAATGGTTTAGGAAGTAACCACAAGTGCTAATGTGATTTTTTTTTTAAAGAAAAATTAAAAAAAAAATCTTTTTTGCTTCTATGTTGATAGAATTGAGCGTTTTTTTGCATTTGAATTTTTGAGTATTCCATTTCTAGCAAAAATCATAGAAAAAAATTGTCCAAATTCAACTCCAAGATTTTATTGACCTTAATGCACCTCTTGATGAACACCAGTATGGGTTCCGCCCTTAAGACGTAGAAACACTGCTCTTGATTTTATTTGACAACCTCATCTGTAGCACTGATAATGCAAATCCAGCTTTTATCCTTTTCTTTTTAGACATCTCCTCTGCTTTTGATAATGTAGACTACAACATCTGTGTAGGGAGACTTACACAGATAGGCATAACTGGAACAGCCTTCAAATGGTTCAAATCCTACTTGTCCAACCGCTTCCAATTTGTGAAAATTGATCAAGAATCCTCAACCACCTTCCCCCAAGAACAGAGAACCCCTCAAGACTCAGCACTTTCTGCACTGCTGTTCAACCTATATCTTCAACCATTATGTGCAATCTTCAAAAAGTACAAAATAAGATCACATCTACGCAGATAATATGGTATACGCACCAGTAGACATTAAAAAAAAACAGCATACCGCAACATCACTAAATGTATACTTGAAGTAGAATCATGGCTAAATGCAAATCTTCACATAAATTTAAAAAAAGGTTCTTTTTACAACAAGAAATCAAATGTTTACCCCCTCCCTCAACGTTTAACTCCACAACACCATCCTCACAGTTAATAATGAGGTGAAGTACCTAGGCATCATAATAGATAGACCACTCACAATGACAGCCCAAATAAAACAAACTGCTAGAACCATTTTCTACAAATTAAAAACAATCCAACACCTCAGACCCCTCCTAGCAACCCACAATTTCAGAACAGTAGTCCAAGCCGTAATCAACCCTCACTTGGACTACTGTAACAGTTTGTTACAAGGGTTGCCAAAGAAGAGCCTACACACACTTCAATTAACAAAGAATGTAACTGCAAGGGTTATATCCAAGGCAAGCCTAACAGATCACATCACCCCCATACTCTATAGCAGTGATGGCTAACCTTTTTGAGCCCGAGTGCCCAAACTGCCGCACAAAACCAAAGAATTTCCTCAAAGTGCCAGCACGTCAATTTGCATAAATATTTGCATAATGCTAACATACACTAACTTTTAGTAAACATGTCTCTTAATGAGTGTATGGATAAAGACAGACTAAAAGATTTCTACATTACTATAATCCAGTGCCAACCGCCAGGCACATTAGGAACTACTACAAACACTGCCCATTTAGAACCAATAGCAAACCCGCCGTATCCTAACAGCACTACCAGGAGTCACAAAGCACCATACCATACCTATCAAAAGGCAACACTGCAAATATTAAACCAATACATTTCAGAGAACAACAATACATGACCTACTGGGGAAAGAGAACAAGTGGCAATGTCAAAAAGGAATTACATAAACAGAATACCTCAGCTCAGTTACACAGTTGCAATTGCTCCAGCCACTTTCTTCTGGTTTCTTCATGTTTTCTGCTAACTCTCCATCATCTGCTGTCCATTTGTCCTTTCTTCTCTCTTCTAGTTTTTTTTTTCCATTCTCTCTCTCTACATCCGCTTTAACATACTAATCTTTCTCCTTTTGCTCTTTCCTCATTCCTATTTCATCCACTCAAATTTTACCCCTCCATCCTCAATCCCCACTTACTCTCCCAATACCCGGCCAATTGTACATTTTTCTTCCCTCACACACAAAATATTTTTCCCCTCTCCATTTCATTCTCCCAGCCCCATCCCCATCCCCTTCTAATCTCCCCCAACATCAGCTCCCTTTTAGTTCCAGCCCCACCCAGTATCGGCTCCCTTCTAGTCCCCTCATCAGTCCATTTCCAGTCCTAGCTCCCCCATCCATTTCCAGTCCTATCCGAGTCCCTTCATCAGCTCATTTCCAATACCAGCCTCCCATCAGCCCATTTCTAGTCCTTTCCTAGCCCCACCATCAGCCCATGTTAAATCCTAGCTCCCCTCCACTCAGCCCATTTCTAATCCAAGCCCCCCATGAGCCTACCTCCAGTTCTAGCCCCTCCATGAGTCCATTTCAATCCAAGCCCCCACCACAGCCCATTTCCAATCTTAGCTCCCCCAACACCCAATTCTCAGTTCTATCCTAGCCCATCCATCAGCCCAGTTCCTGTCCTAGCTCCCTCCCCTAAGAGCCCATTCCAAGCCCCCCTTCCCATCAGTTATTTGCAGTTCAAGCCCCCTTCCACTCAGCCCATTTCCATTCCAAGTCCCCCTCCCCATTAGCTATTTGCAGTTCTAGCCCCCCACTTCCCCTCAGCCCATTTCCATTCCAAGCCCCGTCCCCATCAGCTATTTGCAGTTCAAGCCCCCCACTTCCCCTCAGCCCATTTCCATGCCAAGCCCCATCCCCAACAGCTATTTGCAGTTCAAGCCCCCTTCCACTCAGCCCATTTCCAGTCCTAGCAACCCCAACCCATTACCAGTCCTAGCCCCCCATAGCCCACTCCCAGTCCTAATCCCACCAGCCCATTTCCAGTCCTAATTCCCCATCACCCAATTTTCAGTTTAAGCCCCCCCATAGCCCATTACCAGTCCTAACCTCCCCATCAGCCCACTCCCAGTCCTAATCCCCCATCACCCAATTTTCAGTTTAAGCCCCCCCATAGCCCATTACCAGTCCTAACCCCCCATCAACCCACTTCCAGTCCTAATCCCACCAGCCCATTTCCAGTCCTAATCCCCCATCACCCAATTTTCAGTTTAAGCCCCCCCATAGCCCATTACCAGTCCTAACCCCCCATCAACCCACTTCCAGTCCTAATCCCACCAGCCCATTTCCAGTCCTAATCCCCCATCACCCAATTTTTAGTTTAAGCCCCCCCAGCGCCCATCACCACTCCTAACCCCCCCAGCCCAGCGCCCATCACCACTCCTAACCCCCCCAGCCAGCCCAGTGCCCATCACCACTCCTAACCCCCCCCAGCCAGCCCAGTGTCCATCACCACTCCTACCCCCCCCAGCCCAGTGCCCATCACCACTCCTAAATCCCCCAGCCCAGCACTACTCCTAACACCCCCCCCAGCCCAGCCCATCACTACTCCTAACGCCCCCCAGCCCAGCCCATCACCACTCCTAACACCCCCACCAGCCCAGCCCAGCCCATCACCACTCCTAACCCCCCCAGCCCAGCCCAGCCCAGCCCATCACATCACCACTCCTAACCCCCCCCCCAGCCCAGCCCAGCCCATCACATCACCACTCCTAACCCCCCCCCCAGCCCAGGGAAAATTAAAAAAAAAGAAAACCTGTCTGTTGCCGCTGTCGGGGCCACCGCGGCAGAATCGAGCGTGCCGCGGGGCCCCCCAGTATCCGGCAGAGCCTGCCCTCCCCGTAGCAGCTCTATCTTTGGAGCTGCAGTCAGACGTGCCGGCTTGCAGAGCGCGAGGGAAGAGTTTCTCCCTCGCTGCTCTGTTAAACCTGCGGGGGCTGATGGGAAGTTCCCATCAGCCCCCGCGGGCTTAACAGAGTCGCGAAAGGGAAACTCTTCCCTTCGCGCTCTGCAAGCCGGCGCGTCTGACTGCAGCTCCAAAGAGAGAGCTGCTACGGGGAGGGCAGGCTCTGCCGGGTACAGGGGGGCCCCGTGGCACGCTCGATTTTGCCGCGGCGGCCCCGACAGCGGCAGCCGACAAGTAAAATTGAAAAAAAAAAAAAAAAACTAATTGCGGACCTTCCCGCGTGCCAGCTGCAAGGCCTTCGCGTGCCACAGCTGGCACGCGTGCCATAGGTTCGCCATCGCTGCTCTATAGCCAGTAGGATAAAATACAAAAAACTCTAGTTACCACATTTAAACTGATTAACAACATCTCCCCCTCTTTTCTTAAAACCAAGATACACAACCAGCCAGATAGTAGGAGCAGGAGAAGTTGTAATCAAAATCTTCTTGCAATACCTTCCTCAATCGGCAAGACTGAACAAGCGACCAGCAACAGAGCCTTCACATATACAGCTCCCACTCTTTGGAACTCCCTACCAGACCCCATCAGATCAAGCAAAGACCTGCAAGACATTTAGAAAAGAGCTAAAAACCCTTCTGCTCTCCGAGTACTGCAGCATTACGAATACTCAACTCATCCATATGGTGCTTTCCTAACTGGTCTTCCCCTCCCTAACTTCCTACGGCCCTAACCTAACTGGTCTATCTCTCCCTAGCTTCCACACTGCCTCAGCTAGACCCCTATACTGGTACTTGTTGCTAAAGCTAATCATGTATATAGTTAAATGTCAACCATCTTCCACTATATTCCGCATATGTGGATAGCTGGTATGTAAATAGTTCTATGTAATATAGTTTTAAAACACTGCTCTCTATAACTGAGAGCAGCTGAGGCCTGCATAAAAGGCTTCAGAACCCTGCCCTGTTGAGGCATTCCAAACAGGGGCTCTACAGGTCAAACAACGGTAAGGATTTGAGGGTTTATTTTTATTAAATTGCTAGCTCTCTGACTGGGAGCTTTTAAAAGGGTTCTGGTATATTTTTAAAGCAAAGTTACATTCTTTTTGGTGGTTTAGTGGCAATATTTTCTTAGCAGAGTAGGTTTTAAACTCTAGTAACCTTCTCAGCTTGTGGGAACTGCTGACACCTAATCAGGTGTTAGTTCCCTCCTACCCACCCCAACTCCCACCCACCCCTAGTGAGCAGTCTTGCTTTATAAGGCACCTCCCCATTTAACAAAGCACAGGGACTTGGAACAGCACATTTTGAATATAATTAAAGTGATTTAACTGCTTTTTCTCTGAAAGGACAGCTGGGAAACCAGCTGGTATTTTGGTAGATCTCTCGTTTTTGCTTTAACAGATACCTAAGCTCCCCGAACAGATCAATGACTGGGAAAAATCATATCGCTAAAGCTGTTTCCCACGTTATAGCTTCTGCCTCGGTCCAGACAGAGGTCCCAATGCCTGTTGAAGGACCGGTTCCATGTGCAGGGTGCCTGCATGCTGAAGCTCTGAGGAAACAAGTGGAGGAACTCAGAGAGGAGGTGGCAAGGCTGAGGTGCACAGGTGGTGTTCTCTTCAATCCTCCCTGTTGAGGGTAAAGGCCAAGGCAGAGAGGCTCACATCCTGGAGATGAATGCATGGCTGCGTGGATGGGGTCATCGAGAGCGTTTAGGTTTCCTAGACCATGGGATGCTGTTCCAAGGGTTGCAGAGCAGAGATGGCATCCATCTGTCCAAGAAAGGTCAACGCATCTTCAGTAGTAGACTGGCTAATCTACTGAAGAGGGCTTTAAACTAGATTCGTTGGGGATGGGTCAAAAAAGCCCCCAGGTAAGTGAAAGCCCCCAAGTAAGTGATGCATTAAATACCTTTATGGAAATGGGTAACAGGGGTAACATATGGAAAGCAGTGTGTATAAATGCCCGTAGCATGGGGAATAAGATCCCTGATGTTGAAGCTTTGGTGGGAGTGGCCGACTTGGATTTAGTGACAGTTACAGAAATATGGTTCACAGAAAACCATGACTGGGATGTAACTGTATCTGGCTATACTTTATTCAGAAAGAACAGGGTAGGAAGAAGGGGTGGAGGAGTGACACTATATGTAAAAAATACTATTAAAGCTTTGGAATTACAGAGCTTAAAAGGGAGAGAGGAGGCATTGAGGGTTAAACTAGAAAGAGGGAAAGAGAAATCTATTTGCATTGGCGTGATATACAGACCTCCCTCACAAGAGGGAAGAAGTGGACAGAGAGTTAATTGAAGACATATGCAGCATTGCTAGGAAAGGGGACGTGCTACTGATAGGGGATTTCAATATGCCAGATGTTGATTGGCACATTCCTGCTGCAGTATCATCTAGAAGTAAAGATATCCTGAATTCTCTACAGGGAGAACTATTCAAACAATTGGTAACAGATCCCACACGTGAAGGGGCCATACTGGACTTGGTGCTTACCAATGGTGAAAGTCTTTCTGATGTTATAGTGGGAGATCATTTTGCATCCAGTGATCACCAGATGGTGTGGTTCAGTATTAGGACTAGGGCTGTTAGAATCCATTCAAAGGTGAGGGTCTTAGACTTTAGGAAGACTAATTTTGCCAAGATGGGCCAATACCTCAGGAAGTCATTAGCGGGATGGGAACAGCTGGGGGATGTAGAAAAACAGTGGGCACAACTGAAAGGAGATATTTTAAGGGCAACCAATATTTTTGTTAAAGGTAAAAGGAAAAGGAGTCCGCTATGGCTTTCGAAAGAGGTAGCTGAAAAAGTGAAGAAAAAGAGGGAGGCCTTCATGAAATACAAGAGATCACAGAGAGAGGAAGACAGACATCTATATTTGGAAAAACTTAGAGAAGCTAGCAAAGTAGTCAGGAAAGCAAAGATTCAAAAAGAGGAGGAAATAGCCAATGCAATAAAATGGGGGGATAAGACATTTTTCAGATATGTTAGTGAGAAGAGGAAGGGCAAAAGTGGTATTGTCAGACTCAAGGGTGAAGGGGAGGAATATGTAGAAGCTGATGAGGATAAAGTGGAATTGCTTAACAAATATTTCTGTTCTGTGTTCACAGATGAAGAACCAGGAGCAGGACCTCAGAAAACACCCACAAACAGGAACAGAAGCGAGGGACATCTTGAACAATTTTCAGAAGACTGTGTTCGTAAGAAACTTGCTCAACTTAAAGAAGACAAAGCGATGGGACCGGATGGGATACACCCTAGAATACTGAGGGACCTTGGGGACGTTCTAGCAGCTCCACTGACTGACCTTTTCAATGCCTCGTTGGAGTCGGGAGTGGTGCCAAAGGACTGGAGAGAGGCTCATGTGGTGCCTTTACACAAAAGCGGAAGTAAGGATGTGGTTGAAAACTACAGGCCGGTTAGTTTAACTTTGGTGGTGAGTAAATTATTGGAAACGCTGCTGAAAGAGAATATAGTGAGGTTTCTTGAGTCCAGCGGATTACAGGATCCGAGGCAGCATGGATTCACCAGAGGCAGGTCTTGTCAGACAAATCTGATTGATTTCTTTGACTGGGTGACCAGGGAGTTGGACTGAGGGAGAGCCCTAGATGTGGTGTATTTAGATTTCAGTAAAGCCTTTGACACTGTTCCTCACAGGCAACTTATAAACAAACTGAGCATCCTAGGGATGGACCCTAAAGTTACTGCTTGGGTTAGAAATTGGTTGGGTGGGAGGTGACAAAGAGTACAGGTAAATGGGGCTCACTCTGAGGAGAAGGATGTTACCAGTGGTATGCCCCAGGGATCTGTCCTTGGTCCGATTCTTTTTAATATCTTTGTTAGTGATATAGCGGAAAGGCTGTCGGGTAAGGTTTGCCTTTTTGCAGATGATACCAAAATCTGTAATAGAGAGACCCCCAGGAAGGTGTAGATAACATGGAGGGATCTAGCTAAGCTTGAAGAATGGTCTAGAATCTGGCAGCTGGGATTTAATGTTAAAAAATGTAAGGTCATGCATTTGGGCTGCAGCAATCCAAGGGAGCAATGTAGTATAGGTGGTGAAGTACTTTTTCCAGTAAAGAAGAGCGGGACCTGGGCGTGGTTGTGTCTGATGATCTTAAAGTAGCTAAACAGGTAGAAAAGGCAACGGCAAAAGCTAGAAGGATGCTTGGGTGCATACGGAGAGGAATGGCTAGCAGAAAAAAGGAGGTGATAGTGCCTCTGTATAAGTCTTTGGTGCGACCTCATTTGGAGTATAGTGTGCAATTCTGGAGACCGCACCTTCAAAAGGATGTGAACAGGATGGATTTGGTACAGAGGGTGGCTACTAAAATGGTTAGTGGTCTTCGTTATAAAGCATATGAGGACAGACTTAAGGATCTTAATATGTACACCTTAGAGGAAAGGTGGGATAAAGGTGATATGATTAAAATGTTTAAATACCTCTGTGGCATAAATGTTCAGGAGGAGAGCCTCTTTCAATTGAAAGCAAGTTCTGCTATGAGGGGACATGGGATGAGGGTGAAGGGGGAAAGATTCAGGAGTGATTTGCGGAAATATTTCTTTACGGAAAGAGTGGTGGATCCGTGGAATAGTCTCCCAGTGGAGGTGGTAGAGATGAGGACAGTAACTGAATTAAAAAAAGCATGGGACAAACACAGAGGACCTCTGAAGGAAAAAAGGGGACTTTTGTAGTTGTTGATATGGAAGGACAGACTAGATAGGCCATGTGGTCTTTTTCTGTCATCATATTTCTATGTTTCTATAACTGATATTTGTTTGATGTAAATCGCCCCTGATCGTTGGAAGAGGAGGTATAGAAAAAATGTTCAAATAAATAAAATATAACGCCATGTGACAGTATTTGTCCACACCAGAAGAAAAGAAAGTATACAAAGGTGGCCCAAAAAAAGTGAGAACATCTTGTAAATTAAAAGCTTAAATAGTTTACTTATTTACCTTTTTTAGCTATATAACGTCTTTATTTCGACAATTTCCAGTCGCCATCTTTGCTTTTTAATTTGTCATTCGTTTACATCTGTCTTTTTGAATTTTTAAATAACTCATATGCTACGAGATGGTCTCACTTTTTTTGGGCCACCCTGTATGTCGAGCATAATGTACCAACCTCTACCCTCCACTGAAGATCAACTAAAAGACCTTTAACCTACTAACCATCTTCTGGATGTAATATCAATAGCCTTCCACATTAACCTCTTTCATTACATGACATTCTTAATATTGAACATATCTGCTCTTCTCCACTCATTCAGTTGCCCCATCAATCCCTAATACATCCTATCCACCCCTAATGCCTAACACTAAACTCTAGCATATGTCAAACCATAAACTATGGTATCAGCATGCAATGAAAGAGTGAGAAGATGGGAGATGTATTTTCTTTAAAAACAATCACTACAAATTCAAATGATAATGCATTCAAGTGAAAGGAATAATTGAGCATCAGGGGCATATTTCCTGAAAATGATATACCACATCAATTTCTCTTATCCCATAAGCTTTCCCCAAGGCTTCGTTCATGTCTTCATTCTTAGTGCAACCTCTCATTTCCATTGCCAACCTATTGCCATCTTGGCATCCAGTCAAAAGGACTAACTCAGACTGGCTATATTTTTCGGTAAAAGGTTCAATAGTTGCAACCTCAGCAGGTGTATTCAGAGGTCTTCTAGAAGGTCAATTCCTTAATGATCCTACAGGCCCTTTTACTAAAACCCGCTGACCAGTTAACGTGCACTTTAATATGCAGGAGCTGTCAGCAGAAACGGCTAACATACAGACATGACAGCAATTACACGTTGAAACACACTTAACTGCACATCATGCTATGGGCTGGGGAATGGGCGGGTTAGGGATGGAATGTGGACATGAAGAGCACATTTTAATTAGCGCAGGGTACCTATTGCACACTTAATGGTCAATTTGGCAATTAGCATGGGTGCATCTAATGATACCTCTATGGGTGGCATAAGGTGCACCTGTGTTAATAGTGCTGCATGTTGTGGTACGAGAACATACCCCCCAAAACTACACTACTGTTGCACTTACTGTACATTTGTTTTGTCACAAATCGTGCATTAAGTGCAACACCCTAATGGGTTTTAGAAAAAGGGCGCCTTAATCTGAACTCATACCCCTTCCCAGTAAACCAGACGTACTCTGCATTCCTATCACATGTGAATAAGCGACCTCTCTCTTCTACATGCTCGCCAAAAATCCTTATTTGATATTTTGTCCATTTTAAGTAGTTTAAGGGAAGTTTGTAGAGTTTGTAGCTAACCTTATACTATAATGACAAAGGATGCATTTGTTTGAAAAATGATGTATCCTTCTCTAAGTCAATCAAAAAAATTGGTGAAGACAATCTGCAAAAAGCAAGCCAAGGAAAAACAGAAATGGAGGTAGACAACGGCCACTCAAAGATGTGTATCCAACATGCAAACCTGACTCAGGGGATTTGACTCAGCTGAATTTCAACAAAACTCACCCGCATCAGGGGGTCTATAAAAAATAAATATAATAAAATGAATGCCCATACATATAAAACCACATATATAGTAGAGGAGTAGCCTAGTGGTTAGAGCAACTGCCTAGTACCCATAAGATCAAGGATTCAATTTCCACTGGCACTCCTTGAGACCTTGGACAAGTCACTTTACCCTCCACTGCCTCGGAAGAAAAGGCCTGGCAATCTATTTCCAGTGACATTGCCAAGAAAACCCAGAGGCAGCTGGGTCTCCAGGAGTCAGCACTGACTCAACCTTGCTAAAATATCGAACTCAACCATGCTTGCCAAAATCAGTACAATAAAACAAATAAATACAGTCAAAAAGATACATGGAGATTTTTATATGAAAAGGAAACAATGAAAGAGAACCATGTCGGCACACTCACATAGAAAAGAATATATATGTCAGTTGTAAAAGAAGTTGCATGTTAAACAAAACATTGATACAATAGAATCATAAACAGAAAGAACTCAAAACCACATTACCGAGATGATTATTCACCAATAATGTTTGGTCAGTACGTATAATTCTGATTTATCTAGGGAACCTAAAATTAAAAAAAAGATATAAAGATGGGGCATAAAACAATATCATATTTTAAAAAGAGAATGTGGAGGAAAGCACTACCATAGTGGTGAAATTAAAAGCAAATGCCTTCCAAAAATATGTGAGAAATATATGTAAAGAAAAGTATAAAAAAGTGGTTTAAAATATTTAAAATGAGTATTTAAAAAAAGGGGGGAGGGACAGAAAAGGAATGGATTTGTGCTGTTTTTCTGCCTATGACAATTTCTAGAGTGCAATCAGAACTAGGAGTGCATAAGGTGAAGGAGGTCCGCTTCCATGGACATATCCTGCCTTCATCGGGCCTGAAAGCAGACCCAGATAAGATTAAATCTATACAGGATATGCCACTGCCTGCAGATGTACAATCTGTGCACTACTTCATTGGATTTAAAACTTACCTAGTAAAATTCATACCACGTCTGTCTGAGATATTTGAGCCCTAAGAAGATTTCTAGATAAGGATGCAGTTTGCCACTGGTTTCTGAAGTCTGACCAGGCAGTACAGGAAATAAAGAACCCGGCAGCTGGAAATAATTACCGCCGGACACAAGAGGGAGGGGTGTCAGGAGAGGGTTAATGTAGTAGTGGGGCAGAGGGGCAGGAGGGCGGGCCCGGGGGAGGGCTATTTTAGTGGCCGGCAAGGCCTAGGCTTTCCTCTTGCCCCTCTGGACTGAAGGAGCCAAGATGGCGCTCAGACCCGACCATCTTGTGGCACCCCTTCCCCCAGGTGCGTACCTGGTTTGATTGCCAGCTTCCTGCAGCTGTTCTTGGCCAACCGATCAGGACCGTACCTAGCTCTGTGCTAGCGGTGCAGCCGCACAAGGTGCAAAGGACAGACTAGATAGGCCATGTGGTCTTTTTCTGTCGTCATATTTCTATGTTTCTATGTAAAGGCTTGGGGGCACATTTCAGCTGCCTGCTATTGCCCTGAGGCCGCCACTTATTCTTCTCTCAGTGGCGGCAGGGCAACAGCAGACAGCCAAAATGCTCCCCCCAAGCCTTTTCGCAGCACTTAAAGCAGGTCTGATCCTTCCCTTCTCCGACACGACGTCAGAGCAGGGAGGGACAGATCTGCTTAAAGTGCCGGCGAAGTGCTTATCAGGCACGTGCCCCCCCATACCTCTGTCAAGCGCTGCCTGCTCTTGCCCTGCTGCTGGCGCCGCCATGAATAAAACAGAGGGTGGCAGCAGCAGGGCAAGAGCAGGCAGCGGCTGGACGGAAGTATTTGGGGGGGGGGGGGGGCGTGCCTGATCAGCAAGTCACACAGGGTGCGATTCCAGCTCAGTGCGGCCCTGAACCGATCATAGGCAAGTGTGAGTTCTCTCCCTTGTTTTTGCATTGGGGCAGGAAGAAGCATTTGGGGCTGCCAAGCACCGGGAAAGTTAAAAAACAAAAAGAATGGGACTGCGGGCAGGCTATGGTCTTCTGTCTCTTGTTTGGGGCCCTTCTAGGTCCTTCTTGGGGCCTTCCGAGTCCGCAAGTTGCATGCCTGCCTCAGTCATTGTGGGCTGTCCTCCCACAGTGACCACAGCATCGCCCGGCAAGAAAAAGCAAGGCGGTAAGGGGAGCAGGATGGAGGTCCAGGGCAGGCAGTGTGGGGAGCGGGACCCATTGGTGGCAACTACAAAGGACAGTGCTGGGAGCAGGACGTATGCCCAGCAAGCTGCATACGCAAAAGGGGGTCTTTTCGGCAGCCATGATTAGGTTGGCAAGGATGAGGTTTTGGCACCATCAGGGGGAAGCCAACTGAGGTGAAGCCAACTGGGTACGGATCAAGCTGTGAGCTCTGTTTTTGGGGGGCTTTAAGAAGAGTGGCAGTTCTTTCTTAAAAAAATAAATAAATAAAAAAGTGAGGAGGCAGCTCTAGCCTGAACAACAATGGCTTGGCTCCATGTGGTGATAGGTGATGCAATGCTTCCACCTAGTGGTAATTATAGTTCATTGTGTAGTCTGATTTATGCAGAGAGATCTTTAGTATGCTGGAACCTAAGCAACAAGGTTAATAATGATAGGGAGCGCTAAAAAAACAACAACCCAGGGATGTGGCCTGTACTGTGGTGACCACGGTGACAGAGGCAGGATGGAGGACGTTTGGCTCCCGGAGGGGGGGGGGGGGGAGCATGCCCCGGGGGGAAGGGATGTCAAGGTCCCCAGGTTGCTGTGTTGGTAACACACGGTAGATAGCTTTCTGCCTCTCCATAGCAATTTTCCCATTGCAAGCATGCCAAGGGAGAGCAGCGGCAGCCAGATGGGGACGCAGGGCAGGTGGTATTCAGTGGAGCAAAGAGGAGGTTCCACGGCTGGGGCTTCGGTGATGACAACTGCCAAGGTGATGACGGCCACGGTGAAGATAAAAGAGGCAATTGGTACTGCTGTGACACCCACATGGAGCAGTAAGTGAGCAGCAAGGACGCAGCCAGCAACGGCTCAAGCCAATCTGCTGCCTGAGGTGAGGGATGAGATGCCCCCCCCCCCCCCCGGCTTTCTTAAAACTCCAGTCAAGGACTGAACCAAACCAAAAAGCAGATTAGATTATATGTAGGAAATGCAAGATGTTTGCACACCAAGGAACTAAAAGAGAGGAGAACCACAGTACAGTTTATAAAATTTAATTATAACTCATTTTTATTTTTTTTTGTTGTAAACTGTGTTATGGTTCTTGCTTTTTCTTTTTGAATATATATTTTGCATCCACAGAACCCCCTCCCTCAACAGTGGGTGCAGAGCAGAACCAGGACTTTCACCCATAGAACTCACAAACAAACATTCTCCAGAACCAGGCATATTGTGAACTAATACAAAACCCTACAACAAAGTCACTATCTATAGAGCAAATCTACCATATCATACCAGCACCAACTTCCAAAACTCACATAAGGAGGCCATCCTAAACAAGCATCACTGTAAATACTACAGCGGGCCCTGGGACATCCAAACACCTAGTTGGAAAGCTGAACAATTCAGATTACTACAGTAACAGATCCCTACATACAAACTCCATGTTAACAGAACACCTAGTCTTGGTCACACACCCAAAACACAGACCCTCACCAAATACAGAATAAGTGACTGTAACCTAAAAATAAACATATGTAGATAACAATTAAACTGCAATCTCAAGAAGCCAGATTCTGCATACAGTGCAAGACCAGAGAAATAGAAAGAGATGCATTTCCATGTACTATATAAAATATAAAGATAGCACTGAGTCTGATCATTATATTGAAAATAAAATTCTCTTCGAACTTTGTTGTCTGATCATTTTATTCTCTTATCATATAGGTCCCAATCTGAGATTTCTGCTCTCCTTTGTCTCCCAGGACACCCTCTTGTCTACTTTCCTCCAGGGATGGCATAATGGTGATGCAGAGCAATGTGCAGAGACTCACTGAGGCATCATTTGCATAAATTTTGTATACTTTATTTTAAAATATATATGCCACCCATCTAAAATCCTAGGTGGCTTCTAAACATACACATGCAATTTAGTAACATAATGTTACAATAAAACAAAAATAATAATAATAATAAAAATAATAATAAAACATGAAATTTGATTAATGAAAAGCTACTTACACAGTGCCTCCCCCCCCCCCGTCAAACCATTATAAGTATCTGCACATCAGATTTATTTTGCTATGACCAGATTCTTGATGAGGGGGGAAGATATAAAATGAGAAACTAATCCTGGTAGCCATGAATTCAAATGATGGATTGGAGTGTGCTAGAGCTGGAAAAGTCCGGAACTCAGCAGAGGTGAAGCTATCAGGCTACTAAACAAAATTAAACTGAGACGTTCCCTGAAAATTTGAAATTTCCTTGAATCTAAACTGACAAAATATTTAAAATTTCAGTCTGGCAGCATAAAAAAATCAAAACTGAAAATCTCAAAAATAATACATATTCCATTATCTCCCCACAACCAACACCCTACAGTTGACCTCACCAAGAAACCAGAGTACAGGACCCAGTCTACTATTTCATAACAACATTAACTTCCAAAACTCACACAACACGGAGCGTACACAGAAAAGGGCAACACCATAAATATTGCAGTGGGCCTTAGAACATCCACATTCCTCTTCAGAAAACTGAATAAGCCAGATTGCTACAGCTCCCTACATAGAAACTCCATGCTAACAGAACATGTAGCCTCAGTCACACATGCAGAACAGAGATAGATCTTCACCAAGTAGGGAATGTATCAGTAAAAGCTAAAAACAGACATACGTAGTCAAAACATGCTTTTACCCATTACTGTTAGGTTTACAGGATTTCTTTCCCAAATTTATTGTAGAGTGAGGTGAGAGAAAGAACTCTCACACACAGGCATCTGCATTGTTGGCAAAAACTAACATAATGCTCAGCGCAAGTAGCGTGAGTGCAACTAGCACTTTGATTGAAGGATAAGGTGGTATACAAAACTGTCTAGATAAATAAATAATGCCACCTCAGTAGGTGGCCTTAGTTGCACTGGCAGTTGTTTTGCCATACTGAAATGCGGTAACTGCAGGGGGATGTAACTGCCTCCCTGCAGTTAGCCTACGGCCGTGCATAATCAAACTCTGGAATTAGTTACCAGAGGATGCAGTAAAAGCTGTTAGTGTAGCTGGGTTTAAAAAAGGTTTGGACAAGTTCCTGGAGGAAAGATCCATAAACTATTATTAAAGAGGACCTGGGAAATCCACTGCTATCCGTGGGACAAGCATTGTGGAACCTATGCGCCTTTTTGGGAACTTGCCAGGTACTTGTGACCTGTATTGGCCACTTTTGGAAACAGGATACTGGGCTTGATGGACCTTAGTCTGACCCAGTATGGCATATCTTATGTTCATATGTTACCACTGAAGAGCTTAGGAAACATGCTGCTAAACAGGACCGTACATAGCCCTGTGCGAGCAGTGCGGCCACACAGGGCGCAAAGGCTTAAGGGGCGCATTTTAGCTGTCTGCCATTGCCTGCCGCCGCCACTTTTTCTTCTCTCAGCGGCAGCAGGCAACGGAAGACAGCTAAAATGTGCCCTTTAAGCCTTCTCATCGGCATGCTTAGCAGATCTGCTTAGCATGCCGGCGACTTGCACATCGGGTGCGCCTCTTCTCTCCCGCTGTGGGGGGGGGGGGGAGACGCACGCCCATGTGCAAGTCGCACAGGGCACGATTTACACTCAGTACGGCTCTGCTGCTAAATATGCCAAACAGAGGCTCAACACCACCTATGCAGCATCTCCCACTTCCAAACAAGAGCAATTTGGCACCCCAACACAGCATTTCCAACCCTCTCAAAAACAAGAGGGACTTTGTGACCCCAAAACAACACCTCCCACTCCAACATAAACACCAAGAAGTGCTTGGCAACCCCAACATAACTCCTGAAACTGCATTGGACCAGCATGGTGTTAATGTAAATATATATTCCATAAAAACAAAGAAATATAAGATGCTTGCACACCAAGGAACTAAAAGAAAAAGTGAGAACCACAGCACAGTTTATTAGACCAAATTATAGCTCATTTTATTCTGTTATAAACTGCGCTATGGTTCTCACCTTTTTTTTTAAATATATATTTTGCATCCACAGAAACCTCTCCCTCAGCAGTTTTACACATAACACATCTGTCATCCTCCCCAGAGCAGAAGTAGGACATTCACCCACAGAACTCACTGTATTTTAAACAAATCTGATTCTTGTCATCTCAACAACAACAACAAACATTCTCCAGAACCAGGCATATTGAGAACTAATATAAAGCCCTACAAAAGTCACCGAAGATCTGCAAGGCCAAATCTATCATACCATTACCAGCATAAACTTCCACAACTCATACAAGGGGCCTACCCATAAAAAAGCAACACTATAAATACTGCAGCGGGCCCTAGAATATCCATACACCTGTTTGAAAAGCTAAATAAGTCAAATTACTACAGTACAGTATAGATCCCTATGTACAAACTCATGTTAACAGAACACCTGGTCTCAGTCACACACTCAGAACACAGAACCTCACCAAGTACAGAATAACTGACTACAACCTAAAGTAAAAATAAAAATATGTAGACAAAAATTAAACTGAAATCCCAAGCAGCCAGACTGCCTGCAGTGCAACATCAGATAGAAATGCAGTTCCCCATACTGTGTAAAATATAAAGACAGAGCAAAGTCCAATCACTAAAATGAAAATAAAATTATTTTTTCTACCTTTGTTGTCTGACTATTTTATTCTCTGATCATGCTGGTCCTGATCTGAGGCTTCTGCTTTCCTGTCTTCTCTTAGCTCTCTTTCTATGGTCTATAGTCCATCTGCCATTTCTCATCTCTTCTTTTGTTTTCTTCACTTTCTTCCATCAGTCTATTTCCAATCCCAGTACCTCTTCCAAATATCAGCCCCCTTTCCAGTCCTCCCCTCCCAGTACCTTCCAATGTCAACCCCCTTGCAATCTGACAATTGCCACTGGGGTCCATTCCCTTCCAGTCCCCCTCCTCCTCCACTTCCCAGCCCCTTCTAGTCCAAATAACATTGCAGGCATCCGCTCACTTCCACTCCCAGTGCCACCCCTTTCCAGTCACCCTACCCTCTGTCCATCCTCCTTCCAGTGCCATCCCCATGTGTCAGGTCCTTTCCAGCCCCAGTGGCCCCTCCCTTCAAGTGTCCTCCTCATTACCCAGCCATCTACTAGTCTCACCCCCAGGTGTCAGCTGCCTTCCAGTCCCCCTCCAGTACCATCCCCAAGTGTCAGCTCCTTTCCATCCCCCTACTCCCTTCCCTAGTGTTATCACTCTTCCAGTCCCCCTCCAGTACCATCCTTTGGTATCAGCACCCTTCCAGCCCCCCCCCCCATTATCAGCCCCCTTCCTGCCCCCACCTCCCCCCATGTGTCAGCTCCTTTCCTGCCCCCTCCTTCCCCTGGCAGCCCCTGTCCGATTCCACTCTTCAAGGCCCATTCTCCCATCACCCCGCATCAGCCCATTTGTAGTCCTAGCTTACAATTTTCTTCCAGGGCCAGCAGCTCTCTCCTCCCCCCCCCCATTAGCCCATTTCCATTCCTAGTCCCCCCATCAGCCCATTTCCAGTCCCAGCCTATTTCCAGTCCTACCCCCCCATCAGCCCTCCACCAGTCCCATCCCTCCAATCAGTACATTTCCAGTCCTAGCTCATTTCCAGTGCTATCCCCCCTGATGAGCCCATATCCAGTGCTTGCCCCCCATCAGCCCATTACCAGTCCTAACCCCCCTGATAAGCCCATTTCCAGTACTAGCCTCCCCTAATCAGCCCATTTCCAGTCCTAGCCCCCCCCATCAGCCCATTAACAGTCCTAGCCCCCTGATCAGCCTATTTCCAGTACTAGCCCCCATCAGCCCATTTCCAACTCTAACACATACTGAGGATCAGCTTAATTCCAGTCCTAACCCCCATGGGAGGCCCCGCACTTGCCTGACTGAAATCTGGCACCCCCGACTCTGCACAGCTGCAACAAAGAACAGCATTTCCTTTCTTTCCCATGGCTCTGTTAAAGTTGAGCCCAGTGGTGCACTGAGGGTAAAAAAAACAGCATTTCCTGTTTCACTGGGTGGTCCAGGGGGTGGGAGCCTGAGAGCTGGGGGGTGGGGGGGAGCGGCACCGCTGCCACGGTCACTGGGGAAGTGGCGGGGTATGAGGGATGGGCTCTGCACCTGATCCCATGTCGAATGTTGCCATGGCAGCTAACTCCGTTTCCAGAAAGATAAAGAAAAAACTATGGAAGCGGGAGTTAATTGGCATTTTCTCATTGTTGATTAGAGATCAAGCAGGAGAAGAAAAAGTTGGTAAGGAAAAAGAGAACGGGCTCAGCGAGAGGGTCAAGAAGCCTAAGATAGTCAAATCAGTACACAATAGGGCTTCCACCTTCCATTTATTCATGAGTGTCATGGTGGAGCAAGAACTTGAACCTAGCCCCTTCTTAATCCGCTACCTGGATACCATAAGCCGCACACACAAGTGCTTCTACTGAAGCCACAAGCAGGTGTTGCAAAGTAGTTTGCATGCTATGTCTATCCTG
The DNA here is from genome assembly GCA_033557465.1 of Ichthyophis bannanicus. Taxonomy (NCBI): domain Eukaryota; kingdom Metazoa; phylum Chordata; class Amphibia; order Gymnophiona; family Ichthyophiidae; genus Ichthyophis; species Ichthyophis bannanicus. The sequence goes on from CM066034.1 coordinate 586,534,829, forward strand.
ATTGAGTCATCTCAGAAAATGGCCCTCAATTTATGTGCATGCAGTTTAATAGGATTTCTGCTGAGTGGGACTTTGAACATGTTACAACATCACCAAGGCGGACCCATAAGTGAATGACAAAACTGAATCTGCTGTAAAAATAGCAAAGAGGGATGATGAAGACCCATGCAAAGTTTTGTACTGCATTGGAGGACCACAACAATAGAGGGCATGGATAGCAACCTAGCGCAGCTCCTGATATCAGGGAGACTAAAGACATCTTTTCCAATAGCCAGCAAGATACTTGAGCTCTTTGTGATATAAGGTATCAGAAAAGCTCTGACACAAGAAACAGTGTGTTAAGTCAAGATATGACATATCTCCAAGGAATTTGCATGAGCTGAATACTGGACACTCAGTCCACATGAAACCTCTACCAGGAGATCGTACAAATCATTGGAAGTTGGGTACTTGTGTGCAAAAGGCTGCATCATGTTCATATCTTGGTGCTCTAGTACAGCCCCAGGCATGGAGAGTACATGCACTACAGGGAACAGCAGTGATGAGAATCTTAAGCCAGTGGGCACACCTGTCAGAAATATGGTACCAAGTACAATATACCTATCCCACTGATGCCAGACAGGAATCAGTATCCGCATGTGCCCCATCTACACTTGCAGTGGCAGTCTTTCTCCAAGCTACCACAGCAACTTGATCTGTAAGACATTTGCTGTGCATAAGCTCAAAGAAAGAAAGGGAGATGCTACAGATGTTAATTTATACTGATGCCATCTAGTGGTTCATTGATATATCGCATCCCCCATCCCCAAGTAAAATAAAATAAAAGTAAAATCCTGGTGATCTGGCAGCCCTTGAACCCTCCCCCCCAACCCAAAGTAAAAGTAAAATCACCCCCAAGTAAAATAAAATAAAGAAAACATTGCATGGTGGTCTAGCAGCTCCTAAATTCAATCTCCCCCAAACCTTAAAATAGGCGGAAATGTTGCCTATATGCTCCCGCTCTGGTCCGCCATCTTGTAAAATGGCACGCCTGGCCCCACGCGGTGTATCCTGAGATGCACTGTACGGGGTTAGACTGCTATGCAGATCTATCTCATGCATATTCATTGTGGATATCCTGAAATCCTGAGTGGCCTGGGGGTCCCAGAGGACTGGGTTGAGAACCACTGCTTTAGACTTTCAAATCAGCTAATGGTTTTGGTACCCTACTGCATCACAACACTTACTTTCCTGCCTGAAACAGAGCTCTTCAGGCAGATGCCTGCACTGCCTCATCACTTCCAATACATTTCTATGCAACTGGAACTTATTTTTCACATTAAAAAAGGATTTTATAACCTTAAAACATCAGGATGATTTTTTTTAAATCAAACCAGAGGCCCAGGTGCTCTTTTTTTAAATCCCAGGGGCTCTACCTCCCATCTAAGGAAAACACAGCTTTTTCTGACCAAATTAAACACTCAAAGATTAAACTAAATGCATTTTTGGGGTGGGCAGTACTCCTACACCAGAACCCCACCATCAAAACTTTCAAATTTTAATTTTTAAATTTGCCGATTTTTTTAAGTTTTTTTCTAAGGGGCTACTGCCCCTTTAAGACAGCACCTCCTCATTATAATGAGGCCTATAGCAGACCTGAAGCCTCACTGAAGCCCAACCATTCTAGGGCCTGCCCAATAGCCCGATTTTTACTAGGGCCAACCTATGGCCTGATTGTCCACTCTTGGGCTCATGGCCTGACCAAATGCCCTCCGGGGTTCATCAATTGCCCTTTGGCCCCAACAAATGCCCTACAAAGCTCACTAGGTCAAATTCCAAGGGCCTCTACCAATTCAAATGAATTGGGCCTTCCCAATGGCCTAGTTCTGTCTCCAGGATTTGGCAGGTCCAACTGGCAGGCCCCGCCACTCCTGTAGGCCTACTGGGCCCAATTTCCAAGGCCTCCTACCCTTTCCTTTGCTCCCAGGCCCCCTTTCCTGACATCAGGGCCAGCTGCGAACCTCTGTGACTCTTCCCGATGCCAGGAAAACAGCTAATGATCGCCCCCTGACATTGAGGACAGCCACGGCCCTCGAAGCTGCACCCGACACCAACAGGGCACTCTTCCCCAGCAATAAGGACAGCTGCGCAGGCCGCAGCTGTACCTGACTATAGCCAGCACACTCCTATCATGATCGCAGCAGCCACCGAACAATGCGGCTGCACCTGACCATGCCACCAGCCCTCATAGTCCTCTGGAGCCTTGGGATGGGCTCCAGCACACAGCAGGGGCATGGCCCATAAAAGGCTCACTCCCATAGCTATCCTGCAGCTTCAGCAAAAACAAACAAAAAAAACCCCAATGCGGCTGCTGGCTCTCGGAAGCCACAAGCAGCCCCAAAGCTCAACTATTTTCATTTTTAAAAAACGCTGCCAGTCTTCGGTTGTGCCCGCAGCCTCAGGGGATAAAAAGTAATCCCAGTGCAGGCAGAAGCCCCCGGAACGGCCCTGAAGTGGCTCCCGGTCCCTGAAGAAAAAAACGCTTTAGGCAGACCATCGGCAGCCTAGTCAGCAGCTCAAACCCCTGGGGCACCCAAAAGGCAAAAATATTTAACCCTTTGGTTACATTAATCAAGGGCAAAGCTCAAGATCATGTAGATAATCAATCTAAATAGGGGTTATGAGCAGACTGCATGGATCTTAAAGTCCTTATCTGTTGTCATAGTCTATGTTTCTCTGATAGAGAAAGAAGGTATTCTGAGTGGACACATAAGGTAGGGGAGAGTGTGAAAAATAAACATAAAGATAAGTGAAGTATGTTGTTTTTGTATTCACTATCTAGTAGTTGCTGTTGAATTGAGTAAGATGCCCCTTGGAAAATGTCGCTACCTTATCCAAATCACTTCTCTTTAGGTTAGAGAATAACAGTCCAATTAGGCTCATTCCATCCCCCCAGGCTCTTCTGAGAGGGGAAGGGTAAAGATACCAGTAGCATTCTGAAGAGCTAATCCTAAATCACAGAATACCAGCGACCAGTGCTGCATCTAGGGGAGTAACCACAGTAGAAAGGAAGAGCAAGTGGGGAAAACATGCAGAGCATGGCTCATGGAGTTCTTTCCAGCTTCCCAGCATGCACATGAATGTATGTCTGGTATTTGTATCTATATTGCCTCTGTGTGTGTGTGTCTTGTTTCTGTGTGTATCTGACCTGGAGGGAAGAGGGAAGGGACAGTTTGAATGAAGGGGTACCCAAACATCAGGGCTGGCCTGTCCACAAGGCGAGCTAGGCGGCCAGCCCGGGTGGGTGGTGCAGTGGCACACATGACCGGTCGAGCTACCCCCACCCAGCTGCCGCTGCCCCCACAGCTGCTGCCGATACTGTCTCGGGAGGGGGAGGCAGGTAGCGGCAGTATTTCCAGAAGCGGCGACAAAAAGCTGCCGCTTTTGGAAATACTGCCATGCCGCTGCCCGCTTCCCTCTCCCAAGACGGAATTGGCGGTAGCTGGGGGGCGGCGTCAACTGGTTGGGGGCGGAGAGACCAGGGTTTCTGCCAAGGGTGGCAGAAACTCTTGGGCCGGCCCTGCCAAACATTCTATTCATTTGGAAAGAAAAACAAATGTAAAATTTAGTGTGAATCTATCTAATCATTAGACGTCACTGTCAGATTTCACAGAACAAATGTTATCCCTGTTCACAACTGTAGGGTAAGGAGGATGCTAATAACAATAGGCCAGTTGATATGACCTCAGTGGGAGGTAAATTAATGGATCGGAAAGCTAAATAGATCGGAAAGCAGCAGCATGCTTTAGGAACACCTTCCAACAGAGATTTGTAGAAGAGGTATCTGTGGCGGGGTGGGGGAGAGTTTTGTGGTGAAGGTACATTTCAGGAATGTGTATAGGGGAGCTTGGGAGTGGTATGTGACAGTGTGGAGTGTGTATGGGGGGCAGGGTGGTGTGTATGTTTGCATGTAAAGAGAGGAAGTATACAGTTCAGTGTGTATTGTATTTGGGAAGGGTTGTGTGTGTGTGTGTGTGGGGGGGGGGGGGGGGAAATGTTTGTTGAGGGGTTGTAGGATATCGGGTTTTAAGGGGTAAGGGGAGGGAGAGGTGTATGACAGAGGGTGGATCAGCCCAAAGAGTAAGTAAGATTTTTCAGATGATGTGTCTGGGATATAAACATAGAAAGATTTAAGTGTTGCATTGCTGTACCAATGAAAAAAGAAGCATAAAAGGATATTTGAGTGGAGGCAATATGAGGATAGCATTTAAAGGAATTTGCCCACATAAACAGTTACCCAGGTAAACTCTCTGGGCCGATAAATTGCCCTCCACACAGTGGCTAAAAGTATGCAAAGAGGTTTCACGGCATTTGTAGTTTTAGATGCAGGGAAAAGGGATGCGACGAGAGAAGGTAAAGTACTCGGGTTCCTCTCTGCCTGTGGCATCTCTCCCCTTGGGCTTGTCCGTCATAAAAGCAGTGATCAGGATGCGTGCACTGGTACTTAGGATTTAACGAGCGAGAGAAGGGGCTCAAAGAATATGAGAAAGAGAAAACCTTCAAATGAGTGTGACACATGCCTAAGGAGTGAGACTTGGCATCTCTGGTTTAATTTAGCCTTCCAATAAGAGAGAAATCAATGGGTCCATGGTTCTTCCTACAAGATCTCTTCTTTTCTTCAGGTATAACAAGCAGACATTATCTTAAAATAATTTGTTTCCTTTACTGTAGGAGCTAGGCAATTGACTTAGAGAAAGGCAGAGAATAGAAACAGAGGTGCAGGAAAGCAAGGCAAACAGAAACCCCAAACTGCTGTCCTCTTTGGGGGCACTTCTGTAGGTCACGTGTACGGTGTAAAAGTAGGTATTTTAGTCATCTACATTTGTAAAAGGGCATTTCTAGGCTTATTTGATGAGGTTGTATTCTGAAGTGTACAGGGGCAGACTTTGGATGGAGTGCAAAGCTATGCACATAAATTATAACATGCTATCATTTACATGGGCTCTTGAAAAATCTAGGTGCAGGCATTTACACCGGTCATAGGATTAGTGTAAGTGTTCGTGGCTTAAATTAATAGGTGTTTTTGATCATTTTATCCCTATTTTATAACAAAGTACATGAGTATCTTACTTTATAAAATAGGTATGAAGTATGTGCATAAAAGCGTACACTAGTCTTGGCACACCTTACTGTATAAAATGACTATCCTTGTCTTATATCGAAGTAAATTAAACATTTGCTTATCTCCTCATGATTATGAGTTTGCCTACAAGCTGATAGATTGGCATTAGAGGTTGTGGATAAGCAGGCGGGATAAACCACTAAAATATTTTTCTAGGTCTGAAGGAAAGGAAATATTTATGAAGGAAACTTAAATGTCTAAACATATGACTAAATGAGGGACGGACTATGAAACCTCAAATTTCAGCCATTGACCAAAGTACTTTCTATCATTTAAAACGGATCTACTAGTTGTGTCCTTACACAGTATGTTTGCAGAAAATCCAAGAATGCACATGCAAAGGATAATTCTATCGAGGCTGCACTATTGCAATGCGATATACTGTATTATGGGGGACTTTTACTAAAGGATGCTAAAGTGTTGCACGTAACGTGCCAGAAGTGTCAAAGCTATGCATTAGGTGCAACACCACCACGTTAACCGTTGGGACGTGGAAAGCATTTCCCTGGCAGTAAACATGGAGTCCCGTCCCCTCGCGCATGCTGCAATAGCGTGGATGCTCTGAACACCACCGATTGAGGTAGGGTTAGTTGAACCCGTGCTAATGCAATTAGCAGGCAGTGTGAACCCAGCTCTAACTGTGCTGCGCTCACCATGCCCACTCTTTGACCTAGTCCGCCCACTCATAACCCTATCGTGGGTTGCACCGTTCGTGCAGAAATCATCTCGTGCTGTCATGGCTCTGAGCTAGCTGTCAATGCGTGTCCCAGTACGCTTTCAGCATGCGCCAAATACACGCTCCCAGCTAGTGCCTGTTACCAAAAGACCCCCAAAGTTTGATAGACTCTCAAATGAGGCAGATACGACTTCAATGTAATTATGTGATCCAAAGATCTAAGTCAGTCTCTGTATTGTACCAGTTACACTGGCTGCCAGTGACGGCTCAGTTGTGTTTTAACTCATTGCTATAGGTGTTCGGGGTTTTTGTAATAGGTTATCCAAATTATTTATCCTCATTACAATGTGTTATGTTCCAGGAAGATCTTTTTGCTGGGGGTCCAGGCTAGTTTACTAGTGCCACCTCCATTTGAGGTAAGGTTAGTAAAAATGAAGTGGACCGCTTTAATTGATCCAAGTCCACAACGTGGAATGCACTTCCTCGGAAAGTGAGAGAGAAGATGTCTTTGCAGTTTGGCAAACAAGCAAGATGCTCCTTTTCTGTGGAGTACGGGTAGGAGTGAAGGGTAGAAGGAGAAGAGGAAAAAGGCTTATTTAGTATGAGGGGGTTCAATATGACAAATATTTGGTTTGTGTTATGTTTGAATATAAACCACTTTGATGCCTATATAGCGTGATGTGGTATAGCAAGATTTTTTTATAATTAATCAATCAATAAATATCCTACTTTGATAATGGCATAATCATCTCCCAGTTATTTAGTCTGCAGTGTCATTTAAGGAATGCAAGCTTGCAGAAGTCCAGAGTAACTTTCCTACCCTTGCATATATGAGTCATTGATTAAATTTCGCTGTGTTATCATTCGTAATTGCTACTTATTGTCTGTCTATGCCTGCCGACTCTCCTCCTGTGCTCTGATCTCATGGCTCATAAGACAAGTCAGTGTTTCATAGCTAGAAAGTCTTATCACTGCTCCAGGAATTTCATTTCCTCCTGGGCTTTGCTACTAATATCCAAGGCCAACCAAGCATTTGTTTAGAAATTGAAATTTCTATTTTTTTAAACGGGGGATGACCTTTTTCAAGTTCAGCACAAGGAAAGAAACTGGCCCAAGAACCAGAGATTCCAGTCACTGCTCCACAGTAACAGACTTCAATTTCTGCGGATCCCAGGCCTTGCAATGTTTGTGATCAATCCAGGGCCAGTCCAAGGGTTTCTGCTGCCCTGGGCAGAAACCCTGGCCTTGGCCCCCCCCCCCCACAGCTGCTGCCGCTGCCACCGCTTCCCCCAGCTGCTGCCGATTCCATCTCGGGGGGGGGGGGGGAGTGGGCAGTGGCAGCTGTAGTATTTCAAAATGAGGTGGCAAAAAGCAGCCACTTTTGGAAATATTGCTGCTGCTGCTGCCGCTGCCCGCCTCCCCATCCTGAAATGGAATCGGCGGCAGCAGGGGAAGGGGGCAGCGCAGTCAGTCATGTATGCCATTGCTGCTGCCCACCCAGGATAGCCACCCTAGGCGGCTGCCTAGCTTGCCTAGTGGATGGGCCGGCCCTGGATAAACCCCGTTGCACTAACAGCTGCTATTGTAGCTGATTTAAAAAAAAAAAGGTCCCTAAACCATTATTAAAGTGGACTGGAGAAATCCACTGCTTACCCCTGGGATAAGCAGCTTGGCATCTGTCTACCTTTTGGGGACCTGACAGGTACTTGTGATCTGGAACGGCCACTGTTGATAACAGGATACTGGGCTTGATGGACCTTTGGTCTGAGCCAGTATGTCATTTCTTATGTTTTTATTAAAAATGAATTGCTGTTGTCAGAAAGTAGCATTTTGATAGAACTGGAAGGAGACGCTAATACTTAAGGCATCCTACTTAACTTGTAAAGGTGCTAAAGGGATATCAGCATCTTGTTCATCAGAAGTGCTCGAGATGAGCAAATGTGATGAGTCTCCATCATTTGAAACTACAACATAACCCATTTAAGACTAATAAGAGAAAAAATGTTTTTCACTCAATGCATAATCAAACTCTGGAATTCATTGCCGGAGGATGTAGTAAAGGCCGTTAGTGTAACTGGGTTTAAAAAAGGTTTGGACAAGTTCCTGGAGGAAAGGTCCATAAACCATTATTAAAAAGGACCCAGGATATCACTGCTTGACCCAATACAAGCATTGTGGAACCTGTGTCTTTTGGGGAAACTGCTAGGTACGTATGACCTAGATTGGCCACTGCTGGAAAAAGGATTCTGGGCTTGATGGACCTTGGTCTGACCCAGTATGGCATTTCTTATGTTCTTATTTACCCGAACGGCTCCTGAGGGAACATCTCTTAATATGATACAATATTTAATGTTGTTGTTGTTGTTAAGTGCCGTCGAGTCGGAGTCGACTCATGGCGACCCTCTGGATAGCTATCCTAAATTGTGTTCGGTCTTCAGTCAGGCGGCTCAGACTGGCACCTGTAGCTGCTATATTTAATAGACAGTCTTTTTGCGCTAAAAGGATTTTTTTGTTTTCTTATAATGCAGATAAAACAATGCACTGTGACTACTTTCTGCAGAGGATGGGACTGTAATGTGGTTATGCTTGCTGTTAGCATCCCAGCTGTAACAGCCAACATTTTTTGGCTGGCTGGACGGGAACCTGAATAGCCCCGTCTGATCTCAGAAACATTATGGATGTCCGGCATCGCATCTAAGTTTAGACCTGCTCTAAGCAGGTACTTCTACTTTCCTATTTTATTATGGCGTTCTTTTCCATGTTTTTGCATTGCTAACCTTTTATTGTACACCGCTTTATGTTTTGACGGAAAGCGGTTTATCAAATTTTAAATAAAGATAAAGATAAGCATGAACAATCATTTGAAAAGTGCTTGTTTTGGCTGAAAAACATCCAGAGGGCGTAAAGAAGAAAACACACTATCATCCTCAGTACAATGTCAACAGTAGCAGCAGTGGGATATGAGCCCTGGCTGCCCTGTTCCTAGCCCACTACTCTAACCATTAGGCTATCCCAGACATCCAGGTTCTCAAATATGGTTCTGAGGAAGTCTGTGTAGACTCCCCCGTAATTGTCCATATTGGGTATGTCCACAGTTGTGAAATTGTTTTGCACCTGGATGTGCCTTCTAAAATTCTCCTCCACGATATTCCCAGTATTGTTTTCTAAACCTTTCTGAATAATTTCTAGCAATTTATGTTCACTAAAGAGTGGTAAGGGAGCAAGTAAGCCATTAATGTGCATTATCAGTGCCTGTGAGCAGTTAACGCCGCGGAAAGCATTGATAACACTGGGTTGACAATTGGTAGAGGGGCCCGCAGCGGTAAGAGAAAAGGAGGCAGAGAATGGACATTGATGGGGTAGAGAGTGGGCAGGGATAGCGTGGACTCCCTTACCGCAGGGCCGTGTTACCATGCATTAGCGCTCTCAGCGCTGAGAACCCTGACGCCAGCTGAAAGCTCATGGAAAAGGATATTTGAGGGGAGAGAGCCTATTTAAGCATATGCAATGTACTTCATCCATCAGAAATCCCAAATGTGTGATGATAGTGCTCCATTGGCAGCAACAGCATGGTGCCCTTTGAAGAAAGGACACTATGTTGATGAAGCCAAATTGGCAAAGGGGATACAAGTAGGTGATGCAGTGGGGCTGGCTGGTCCACTAGCCTGACAACAGAAGAAGCACTATAGGAAGCAAACTACCATGTAGATCAGAAGAACAAGTCCAGACGTGGAGTATGGAAAGACAACCTTTATTTACTATATACCAGGGACCAACCCTGGTTGACCCCTGGTATATAGTAAATAAAGGTTGTCTTTTCATACTCCACATCTGGACTTGTTCTTCCACTAGCCTGACAAGGCAGCTGCCTAGGGTGTACATCTGTTATTCCCAGCAGGACCCCACCATGACAGTGGCAGCACACATACATGTTGCCACAGCCAAAAAGGAGTTGCACCACCCCTACTGCCACCATGTTGCCAAATCAGCATGGTGTGAGGGTGGGGATGGGGGCACAGGGAATGTGGCCTGCTGCAGACAGAATGTTGTCCTGGCCCTGTGTGCCCAGTGCAATGCTGCACTTGCCACTGTGAGTGGGATGGAAAGCATGTCAGCAGCAGATATAGTGTAGCATAGGGCGCCCCTCCCTACTGAGGCTGAAGGCAGCAGCACGTGTGGCCACAGCCCCCGGTGGAGGGAGGCAGGAGTGGCAAGGTGTGCCAAGCTGCATGTATGTAATGACAAAGAGGGCACCTGCAGCACTGAAATGATGGCTGTTCCATGATGGGAGAGAGGGAGGGATCAATAGGCATGCTGTCTGCTCTGATCACTGGACCCTGGCACCTGGCTAGTTGTCCTACTGGATGGGCTGGTCCTGGGATCAGGATGCCCCTACCCACACATATTGAGTAGATATGTACAGTTGGCGGGAGAGATATGCCACTGAGGCAGAAAGATCAGGCAATAGCACCCCAATATTGAGGAAAATTAACCACATTGCCTGATCAGTTGCCAAATGATGACCAGACCCTGTCTCTGAACCAGGGACCCTCTTATGAGTGGGCACTCAAATAGGTGTGACATCCAAGTGCGCTACATGGGTGTCCAAATGACTCAGGGTGGCCTGTCAACCATTTGATCATACAAAGAGTGGGCTACAAGCACACCCCATGAAATGGTTACATTGGTCACTCTGCTAGGTCACCCAGGGTCTTGCATGTATATGGTCATATATCATGACCTGCCCCTCTGGCAGGACAGATTTCACATGGAAGACATAAATGTCAGTTCAATCAGTAGCACATCCATGAAGTTCCACATACCAACCTAACAAGATGTCCCTCACCTACAGAAGCCTGATAGACCCTGTCAGACAAGTATGGCAGAGAGAGGCATACCTTGACCCATGCCCGCATACATCCAGACACTACCCACAGATATGCCCACATGCCTGCTCTGTGGCTCCAAATACAGGGCCAGTGTGTGCAAGAGAGAAGGGTCACATTATTTTTACATGATTTTTTTATATTGTTAGAAATGCCTGACGAAACCATTTGAGGTGAAACTTTGGCCAAAGTTGGGTTTCTGATGAGACATCTATGACTAGGAGCACCTATTGACAAGATGAGTTTGTGGACACTGGGAAAGAGTTTTCCTTTTTGTTGGATACTTGGCAAAATGGCGTAAATCCATATTATCTTAGAAGATTCTTACTGGTGTAAAAATATTTGCTTTTGCACAAAGGTGGTAGAGCATGGATGGAGTTAGCAAGTAGCCACATTGATTATAAAATGCCCTAATTTATGCATATACTTATGCGCTCTCATTTTCATCTGTTAAAGAACTGGTGTAAAATATCTGTGCTTTAACTTAAGGTGCGACCTCTGCCATTTAACGCTAGCTCTATATAAAGGCAAGTAGGCGCCTTGTTATTCGAAGATATGAGGCACCGCTTTTTGGCCAAATACATCTTCCTCTGAATCATCTCTCCTCACTTCAATCTGTTCAAAACTCAGCTGCATGGCTAATCTTCTGCCAGTGTTGCTATGTTGATGTCACCTCTTTTTAAATCACTTCATTGGCTCCCTATCAGTTTCCGCATCCAGTTCAAACTTCTACTGAGCTACAAGTACAGCTCTTCCTGGGAACTCCGCTCTTCTGGCAGATCCCTTCTATCTGTGCCCTTCTCTTCCACTGCCAACTCCAGACTTCGATCTTTCTACCTTGCTACTCCTTATGCCTGGAACAAAATATCCGAGTTGGTACACTCCATCTGTGGCTAAAAACTCATTTCTTTGAGACTGCTTTTGGATCCTGATTCCCCCTAGTCTCCTGTTCACCTCCTATGTGTTGCCTTACCATTCCCTGGGATATATCCTTTATATCCTAGTCCCCATTGTGTTGCCTGTCTTGACTAGACTACCGGGTATGTTTACTAAACGGCGCACAAGTGCGTGGCACACAATAGCGTGCGCTAAGGTACCTTAGCGCACGCTAATGATGCGTTTTTGTACCCCGCACATGTGCGCACCGCACTAACGTGCCCGCTCATGTGCGCGGCGCGCAAATGAGCGATAGAGGCGTGGAAAGGCTCCCGGAGGGCGGAGGAAGGCTCCCCAGGGGCGGAGAGACGGGGTCAATGGGCGGAGAGTGGGAGGGGAGAGGCTCCCCGCACAGGAGCGGGGCTGAAATTCAAGCAAAAAAATACTGCGAGTGAAAACCTCGCGGTAGAGCCGATTTAAAGGGAAGAGAAACCATTTCTGTCAGCAATGTACAGCAAAACCAGGGGAAACCTATAAAACGTGAGCAGTGTGATACATGTGCACGGAACAAAAGGGCAAATAAACATTAAATATGACCCAAACAAAATATAATAAAATTATAATCAAGCTGGGCAATAGTGATAGTAATGGGGAACATCAAAAAACACACCCAAAAAAGCCCCCCCCAAAAAATATGAATTTTAGAAGGGTCTACGCTCTGTCCCCATACAAGGTGAATGATCCCACAGTGAAATAGCACTGATCAGGGTTTCCCTCTCCATTGGACAGGTTACCTATGGCATGCACATTTCCACAACAGCAGGGCGGGCAGGTCGGAATGGGCAATTGGAAAGATGCAGGGAAAGGGGGATACAGAGGGCTGCAGGCGGCACATGCTGTGATGCAGCTGGGGCACAGTGCGGACTAGGCAGATGCCTAGATGGCACCTAGGAATGCTGAAACTGAACAGCAGCCAGACAGCAACTGATGAGGGCCCAACATGGGCACGAGAGTGTCCATCACAGTGCCACAGGGGATAGCACCCAGCAGGTACCCCCAAGGGCACAGAACATTGGCAGGCGGTGATTGGGGGACGTGCGGACAAATTTGCAGGCACCCCTACCCCAGAACCCCCACCATAGGCAGCCGCCTACCCACACAAAGGATGGCCTCAGACTGCGTACCACCAGCACCACCAGCAGAAGGGCATGTCAGCAGGGTGGCACAGGGGTACTGGAGGTGGAAGGGGGCAGTGGCAGCTGCCCAGAGCAGACCATGGCCTAACCCTGTGTAGGTGGGTGCAAATCACTGCAACAGACAGGCCCTGCCGGATAAACAGTCATGGTATCATCAGGGAATGCACTGTCTCTTTGGCAACGCGGTGGTGCAGTGCACACAAGCAGTGTGTTTGGAGACAGAAGGTCACAGATTCAAAGCCCAGCTGGGGCTCCTGCCAATCCAGTCCACATATTTTTTCAACAACTAAACCATGATAGTAAGGACAAACCTTTATTGCAGAGAACATATGCATGGTTAATACGCCTATATTTTACCCCACCGAGCACAGACACCATAAACAGGCGCATTACCTAGAGCAGAGTCTCCCAAATGCAGTCCTGGAGGGCCCCACACCATTCAGGTTCCATGCATCCTCTAATAAAGATGCCTGTGCTGCATATCTATGCACCACCCCCATGGTATGCAGATGTAGCTCATGCATATTCATGAGGGACAGCATGAAAACCCGAACAGTGTTTGGCACACCAGGACCTACACTGGCTGCCCATAACCGCCCGCCTAAAATACAAACTACTAGTTACAACATTCAAACTCCTACAAAACAACATAGCACCATCATATCTAAACAACCTCATAAACACTCAACCCCTTTCCAGAAACAGAAGAATCTGCAATATAAACAACCTATGTATACCAAACAGTATCAGATCAGCCAAAGCCTGCACAAGTAAAAGAGCCTTCACTTATACAGCACCGACTTTATGGAATCAACTACCAGCAGAACTGAGATCAGTTGAAGACCTAAAAGACTTTAGAAAAAAGCTAAAAACACACCTCTTCAATGAAGCATACGATCCAACTTAAACATAATGAACACTCCTAATTGCTAGCATGAATCAATCTGTCTTAGGAACCAACATAAGCACAGCCACAACTTTTTCATGTAAACTTGTATTATATTATCATACATGATATATATGTACGACCCAATATTGTATATATTATCCCTTTTAAAATTGTATATATGTTATCCCTTTACTTTAATCACCTGTTATCTAATGATTATCACCTGGCAATCAATTATAAGTTTGTTTCACTTTAGTTGTAGCCATAGTTATGTTTACGTTTAAGTTATCCGCTTCTGATCGCTGGAAGTAGCGGTATACAAATGATAAATAAATAAAAAATAAATAAATAAAAATGTGTTTGTTGGCTATGGTAACTGAGTCTAGTAGTGCCATGGTATTGGAGGAGATCAATTGAAACTGGAGTTCGGTTTTTGCTAATATGAAGACCCCCCACCCCTTCTACAAACTCTATGGCAGGTGTATATTGAGAAGTTAGGTGGGATGAGTTGGTTTAGGATCACTGTATCTGTTTCTGAGAGCCAGGATTCAGTGACCATTAGTATGTCCAGGTTAAGGTGATCTATGAGATCTGTGATGGCTGGCCATTTCTTACGAGCAGAACGGGAGTTTATGAGGGCACATTTTAAGTAAGGGTGTACTTGGGGTATATCTTGAATTGTGTTATCAGTCTGCTGGAGTGTTATATAGAGTAGATGTGGTTGTCTGACACGGTCAGTGCGTGGTGGAGGATGATAATGGCTGCTGTAGCTTTTTCGTCCCATTCCCTTAAGGATGAGGATGGGATTATAGTTGTGGGTAAGAGCAGTGGCATCGTGGATGGTATATGCAAGGATACACATGCTGGTGATAGTTAGTGTTGAGAAGGCCATGGTCGTCTACTGAGTGAGACAGTCTATTGTGTCAGCACAGATGAACAATAAATGTGGTGTGGGGCAGTTTACAGGGTGGTAGGGCAATTGTGAATGAGTATTTTCTTAGCATTACAGCAGTGTGCGGGGTAGTGGGGCAGTTGTGTGGGGTTTGTATTTTATGGTGGGTCAGTTGCAGTAGGGTAGTTTTTGGGAGTGGGGCAGTCTGCTGGATACTGGGACAGTTGAAGGGTGGTGGCTAGTTGCAGGAGGGGTTAGATTTTCTCAGTGGGGCAGTTGTGGGGGTATTTTTTGGGATGGGGCAGTTTGCAGCATAGAGGGACAGTTGTGGGGCTGTAGTTTTTGGGAGTTGAGCTGTTTGAAGGGTGGTGAGAGTTGCAGGATGTTGTTTTTTTAGCGGTGGGGTTGTTTTTGGGGATTAAGCAATTTTGAGGGAGGTAGGACAGTTGTGGGGGATGGTTTTTGGGGAGGGGCAGTTACAGAAGGGTTTAGGTTTTCCTGATGGGGCAGATTTTTTTGGTGTGGTGGAGCAGTTGTGGCAGGTATTTTTGGGGGTGGGGCAGTTTGCAGGGTGATGAGGCAGTTGCAAGGGGTTGATTTTTGGGGTGGGGCAATTGACAGGGCAGTGTGTCAATTGTAGGAGGGCTTAGGTTTTCCAGTGGGGAGTTTGCAAGTGGGGGAGCAATTGTGGAGGGTATTATTTGGGGGTGGGGCAGTTTGTGATGCACTGGGGCAGTTAAGGGGGTGTAGTGTGAGGATGGGGCAGTTTGCAGTGTGCAATGGCAGCATTTGGGGGGTTGTAGAGCATTTGTGAAGAGACATTTTGGGGGGTGGGGCAGTGTGCATGATGGTGGGGCTCTTATGGGTGATGCAATTTTTTGGTGGTGAGGGCATTTTGGGGGTTGGGAGAAGAGTACAGATAAAGGGCATTTGAAAAGAGCAATTCCCTAACTGTATATGTATGTTTCTATTTTACTGAAGCTGGCAATTCTTCTCTCATAGAAATACATTGGGCTCATTTTTTTTTAGGGGGGGGGGGGTGGCGCGTTATTTCTCTCGCTTGGTCCAGTTTAGGCTATTTTCAAAATCGATATTTTTTTTATCAGTCTTTCCCACAAGCCAAGTTTCATCCCATTCCATTTTTGAAGAGTCATTTTGCCGACCGACAGACGTTCTCAATCCCTTTATTCTTTCCAACTTCAAAAATATGAAATGGAAAACCCAAGTAATCAAACACCTTGAGCAGTGGCCTACTGAAGAAAAACAGAAATGTACAGTATTTCCTCCTGTACTGAATGAAATGTAAAGATGTAAGAAATGCAAATGCTCAGTGCTGACATACTTCATTCTCTTGCAGTGCCGGCAGCCGTGGGAACACTAATAAGACAGTGCAGTGGGAGTGAGAACAAGTTCCCGCCACAGCACCACTGAAAACTTGACTGGGTCAGGGCCCATGTAGCTCGTCTCATTCTGACACCTACCCCTGCTGGTGGTCGTGAATGTGAGGTTTAAGAAGCTGCTGTACTGTACAGTCAAACCTCGGTTTTCATGATTAATCCGTTCAAAAAAGTCTGACTATAACCGAAACGGACTAAAACCGAAGCAAGATTTCCCATAAGAAATAATGTAAATTCAATTAATCCGTTCCAGACACCCAAAAATATTGACAAAAAATACATTTTATAGAGAATAACTATCTTTTTACATACAGAAAACAATGAGAAATACATATAAATGACTAATGAAATGGATAAATGAGCATGTAACATCACTTTTACCTTTATTGAAGACTTTTGTTGGCATACACAGTGTCGGGAGAGGTGGAGAGGCAGTGTCAGCCAAGCAGCAGGCAGTTGAGAAACAGTGGGACAGAGAGTCTTAGGCTGCCTCCGGCCCCCCTAAGGTAGCAGCCTGACACAGGTGAGAGTCAGAGAACAGCGTGGGGCTGTGCCAGCAGGAGCCTGCAGCTGCAGACTGCAAGGTTTCAAGGAGAGGCCGCGTGTGCAGGCCTGCAGGACACCCAGAATCCAATCGGGAGGGCAGGGGCCCCGGCGGGAGACTGGGCCGCCAAGGAGAAGCAGATTCGGTCACCAGCTCCTGTCCCGGTTCAAGGGATGTGCAGGGGAAGAGGCAGCAGGCAGACGTCAATCGGGGGAGAGTCCGGGGCCGGACGCAGTTTCGGGCAGGCCACGCTGGAGCGTTGAACTCCTCGGCTCCCCAGAGGTCCCGCAGAATCGCTGGCTCAAGCTCCGTGGGAGATCGCTGGCTCACGCTAATCCATGGCAGGTACGGGGGGGGGGGGGGGGGGGGTAAAATGCTGTACGAAAACCGAGACAACGTACGAAAACCGAAACACAATCTTGATGAAAAAAATCAACGAAAACCGAATCGTACGAAAACCAGGGCATACGAAAACCGAGGTTTGACTGTATTCCTTAGCCATCAATTACCTCCAAGACAACTCTTAGTAGGTAGGTGACCCCCAGCCTGTATCATCAGTGTTGTGTCTGGCTGCCAGAGGGTGGTACAGTTTGCCAGCCTCGTTCTAATGACACACTGGTGGCAAAACATATCTTAGCAGAAATAAGGGCAATGATAGGGGGCTAGTAGCTTGACCAAATGAGAACCGTGCTTCCTGGCTGGAAAGTATATGCTTAAGGCAGTGAAGGAGGGGGACTTTTATGGTAATCAACCCTTTGCATATTTGCTGTATCTGGTAGTAGGAATCTCCCTAGGACTGAGAAGCAAGGGAAGTGCTGGATACTTCCATCAGTGTGAAGGTGGATACGAGCTGTGTGAGAAGCAGGAAGCAGTAGGGGTTCCTGTGCACCGGGTGAAATTCCACCAATCTGATGCTGGAGAGGTTTGTGGAATAACAGGAAGCCCTCCACTAGATGTTATTGGATACCAAAATCGGTAGCGAAAGCTCCCTGGGGCGTTAGGATTGGAGAAACGTGACTCAGGTCATAAAAATCCTGAAGCCCTTCAAGGATGCCATACAGGATCTGAGGTCCAGCAAGGCCACCTGGGCATTGTGACACCGATAGCAAATATCCCGGCGGTAATGTTTTCAGCAGTGAGAGAGATTGACGAAAGAGGAGTTGCTGTTGATGGATTCCTTGTGGCCCGCAGTGAAACTTCACACCAAGGAGGATGCTTACATGCTAGTCATCCTTTGTGACCCATGGGTGAAAGGGAGTATCTCTCTCTAGTGCAACACACTAATGTACTGGAGGGATAGGTTAGTGATTCATATGGAGGAATGGGACTGACAGAGGGAAAGAGGTGATGCACCAGGGAGAACAGCAGGCATCCTGTCAAGTAGTATCTTCTGCCAGCCTCCGTATGCGCATATAACCCCTCTTCTTAAGTCACTTCATTGGCTCCCTATCTATTTCCATATCCAGTTCAAACTTCTCTACTGATCAATAAGTGCACTCATTCTGCTGCTCCTCACTACCTTTACTCTCTTATCTCTCCCTACATCCCTCCTCGAGATCTCCACTCTTCTGGCAAATCGCTTCTATCAGTGCCTCTCTCTTCTGCTGCCAACTCCAGACTTTGCTCCTTTCACCTTGCTGCACCTTATGCCTGGAACAAACTACCCGAGTCTGTACTGCAGGCTTCATCTCAGCCCTTTTCAAATCCAGGCTGCAAACTCTCGCCTCTTCGAGGCCGCTTTTGGATCTTGATCTGCTTAGTCTCCCATGTGCTTCCTTACCATTCCAGTAGTTGTATCCTTGTCCTAAACTGTTGTGTTTGTCTTGACAAGATTGTAAGCTCTGATGAGCAGGAACTGTTTTTACATGTGTTTGTACAGCGCTGCGTATGCCTTATAGCGCTATACACATGATTATTAGTAGTAAGTAGTCCTGGGAGTATGAGCAGCACCCTGTCAGCTCTCCTACTTTTATCTGCCAGTCCCCCATGAGCACCATCTGTCGACAGAGTCTCTTGCTACAGTGGTAAGTGGCAGAGACCAGCAACTCCGTTCCCCTGCTACTCAGACCCTATGATAAACTTCTGTAGCATGGCTCCTTGCAGAGTCTATTGAGGCTATAACCACAGACTGGTTGGTATACTGGGCACAAACCTGCAGTCTGACTGGAAGCACTATATAAGAGTGATGGAAAAACATTGGTGCTGGTATAAGAAACTTCTGGGATACACTTGCTGGACCTTCTGTCTGGCCTTTCTGTTCTGTTGGCTCCCGTTCTATGCCTGGCTCTTCAGTCCACTTCTTTGGCTCCCTATCAATGACCAATACTCCAATCCAGTTTCAGCTGTTCAATGCCAGGCTCTCCAGTCCATATTCAGTGCTTCCATTCCATGCCTGTTCTGTTCTCCCCAAGCATCAAATCCTCTGTAAGTTTGCTTTCCTGGAAAGTATTCTGTAGCCTTATTGAAATGTTCCCTACCAGCAGCTAATTCTGCCTGTCTGCTCAAGCAGTGGCTTCTCACATGGAGATCTCAATTCAGACTACCAGCTAGGCCTTAGCCACACCCACAGCCTATTCTGCAATAGGATTAAGCAACCCTTTATAAACTCTCACACAGCATGTAAATCAGACACATACAATACCCAGTTCAAGCATATTGTCTAACTTTTGTTTCAGCCCAAACCCAGGAAGCTCTAGCTTTTATTGAAGCTAGCAAGTTCAGGAGGTCATTTTAGAAGGCTTGTGTGGTAACCTTACATGTAAATAGTGGGTTTACATGTGTAAATGGCCCAACGCATCTAAGTCGTGATGTTAGAAAAGTTGCTGCTTACACATGTATGTCCAAAGCACACACAGCTTCTGAAGGGGCGTGCGCTCAGCATGGTTTGGGCAGGCCTGAGATATATGAAAGTGTTTCCTGTTTTGCAAAGGAAATACATATCTGCTTCATAAAATCTAGACATCGACATTTACATCTTTTGGAGGAATATGTGTAAACCAAATATGCATTTGGACCTGGGATTTGGAGGAGTGATAGGGCAGCCTCTCTGCTGTTCAAAAGCACCTCAAAAAAGCAAAACAATTTAGTAGCTTTGCTCCATAATTGGCTCCTTTTGGAACATCCATTTTTGTAAAATCTGTCACTTGCACATAGAGGTTGGGAAACCAGCATTTGCACCAGTGGTTCTCCTCTGTCCTGGCATACCCTCATAGCCAGTCAGGCTTTTAGATATCCACAATGAATATGCATGAGAGATTTACATGTGCTGCCTCTATAGCATGCAAACCTCTCTCATGCATATTTTATTTATTGATTTAAACATATTTTTATACCGCCCCTTCCAGAGATCAGGAGCGGTTTACATCATAACAGTATAACTGAAGCTTTTACATGGAACAGTATTCAAGAACTATGTACAATGAACAATGTAGAAGAGTATACACTGTAGCTATTTACATATCATGGAACTGAGTGGAGTCACTTCTAACTATTTACATCGTTATATACAGAATAATAGGGTTCATAGGTGGTATTCTTATTGAGGTCGATAGTTGCTATTGGTGGTTAACTTGACAGTTTTGATTTTAATCCCAATTGGGGGTGGTGTTTTAGGAGGGAGCAACTGCCTAGTACCCAGGAGATCAAGGGTTCAGTTCCCACTGGCACTCCTTGTGACCTTGAGCAAGTCACTTTACCCTCCATTGCCTCAGAAGAAAAGGCTGGCAATCTACTTCCAGTGATACATTGCCAAGAAAACCCAGAGGTAGCTGGGTCACTAGGAGTCAACACTGACTTGATGGCACTAGAAAAAAAAAAGGGGAGGAGAGATGGGGGGAATAGAAGGGTTGGGGAGGAGGATGATAGGTGAGTGGAAATTATTTGATATTGTTCTTGGTGTTGGTATAATATTCTCTAAATAGGTGGGTTTTTAATTCTTTACGTAAAGATTGTAGATCTTTAATTCCTCTTATTGTCTCCAGGATGGCGTTCCACTGTGAAGGTGCTGTGTATGTAAATGCCCTATTGCTGGTGGATTGTTTGGTGTTGCATATTGTATGGGGTACTTTTAGAATGTTTTGGTCAGGAGTTCTTCTGAGTCTGTTGAGTGGTTGAACTTGGATGAGTGTTGAGAGGTGAGAAGGGGCTACGTTACCAATCAGTTTAAATGCGGTCATTATTATTTTGTATCTTATTCTTGAAGCAATTGGGAGCCAGTGGAGTTTGAATAGAATGGGTGTTATGTGGTCAGAGAGTCGTACTTTCATTATGATTCTGGCTGTGACATTCTGGGCTACTTGTAGTATATTTAGTTTTCTTTTGGGTATTCCCTGCAGGAGGCTATTGCAGTAGTCGAAGTAGGGTGTTATGAGTGCTTGGACTACTGTTCTGAAGTCAGATATTTCAATGATGTTTCTCAGTGGTTGTATAATCCTTAGCTTATAGAATATGGTTCTATTTAGGAGCTTTAAGTAGGGTTCCATGCTGAGTGTTTTGTCTAAAGAGACTCCTAGGTATTTCACTTCTTGATTAACTGGAAATTGATTGTTATTTAGGTGGATTGTAGAAGGAGGGTTGAATTCTGGTTTCTCAATATGAACATTAGGTCAGTTTTCTTGAAGTTGATACTCATGTTGTTTTCTTTTAGTCAGGGTTGAGTGTCTTCCAGGCAGGCGGCTAATTTATTATAAGTTGGATTACATATGTCCAAGTGGGTGTACAACATAATGTCATCAGCGTATATATGGTAGTTTATTTTGTGTTTTTTAAATATTGGTTTTATGTATAAGTTAAACAGGAGGGTGGATAATGCCGAGCCTTGGGGTATTCTCTGGGTTTGGGGGGAAGGTGGCTGAAGTATTTTGTCCAATTTGGACATATTGAGCGCGGTTAGTTATGTATGATGTAAACCATTTGAGTGCGTGTCCTTTTATGCCTAAGGTGTTGAGTCTGGATATGAGGGTCTTGTGATGAACATTGATATGTAAATATTCATTGCAGATATCCTGTAAACTGACTCACTAGGGGGTACACCAGGACAGGGTTGAGAACCATGTCTTACAAACTCAATGCTCCAGGTGAGGCAAGGTGACAACTGCCTGGTTTTGGGCTGGACATTCCAATTTCCAAGCCATTTGTATAATGTTGGCTTACAAGTTGTTACTGGACACTATTTTACCTGGTCAAGCATGGTGGGCCAATCAGTTTATGGTGCTTTGCCTTACAATCTGGCTGCACAACCTCAGCAGAGCAAATTGAGCAGGATGTGCAGGGGAAGCATCTTGCATGCATTATGTGGTGGTGTGCATGCTCACCATTTTACTTGCACCAGACACAGTGCATGCATGCTAAATGCATGGTACACAGCTACTGCTGCCTTCCTGTGTGCCTTGCAAAGTTCCCTTCTCTCTGGCCATTTCTATTTCATGGGGGCCTGGCACAGGTGAGAGGCCCTTTCAGCACACCTTTCTACCCTGCTGCTGTTGCTGCCATCAACTTATGGCTGCCTGCACTTGCTCACTCAATGCTCCAGAGACCCAAATGGCCTGCCCTTAGTGCTCTGGCCCTCTAGCAAACAGCCACAATGACTCTAGCAGCCAGTTTCTGAATCCCAGTGCACCAGTGTGACGAGTCGCTCGCTGCTGCAGCCTGCTCAAGAGCAGTGCATGGAGCAGAGGAACCAAGTTCCTTAATCTTCCTCCAGACACCTGAGCCAGCACCTGCCCCAAGGCTGACACTATCCCCCCTCCCCCCAGTATAATGGCACACTAATTTCCAACCGTAGCTGCTCCTGGCTGTACTTCCATCCCATCCCTGACCACAGACAGCTCCACCTCTGGATTCAAGGAATCCAGCCTATGCTGTGCTGCAGACCTGCAATGCTGTCTGCCCTGCCCTGGGCCAAAAATTGCGATACCCGTGATAATGCACATGCTACTGCGTGGCAGCAGTGCTCTGACTTCACCTGACCCCAGTCACCCCACCCGAGTTGAGCGAGTCCAATCCTAGGCTAGCCAATGTTGCCCCTGCCCATCAGACTAGGCCCAGGCTGGCCCCCACTGCTACAGAGCACTAAAAAAGGAAACGTGACCAAGAGATAGAAAAAAATAAGAACATAAGATATGCCATACTGGGTCAGACCAAAGTCCATCAAGCCCAATATCCTGTTTCCAGTGGCCAATCTAGATCAAACATACATAGCAGTTTCCCCAAAAGACACAGGTTCCACAATGCTTGTATTGGGACAAGCAGTGAATTTCCCGAGTCTCATTTAATAATGGTTTATGGACCTTTCCTCCAGGAACTTGTCCAAACCTTTTTTAAACCCAGCTACACTAACAGCTTTTACTACATCCTCCGGTAACGAAATCCAGAGTTTGATTACACGTTGAGTGAATAAATATTTTCTCTTATTAGTCTTATATTAGGAGACCCTGTAGCTTCATTGCATGTCCCCTAGTCTTTCTATATTCTGATGACGTAAACATTCGATTTACGTCTACCCATCCCACTCCATTCATTAATTTATAGACCTCTATCATATCTCCTCTCAACCGTCTCTTTTCCAGGTTGAACAGCCCTATCCTTTTTAGCCTCTTCATAGGGGGTATCCTTCTATCCCCTTTACCATTTATCTTCATAGGGATATCCTTCAATCCCCTTTACCATTGCTCTTGTTTGTACCTTTTCTAATAAAGCGTAGTTACTCACCTGTAACAGGTGTTCTCCAGGGACAGCAGGAATCAGTCCTCACATATGCCCTCATGCGGAGCAATTCCCCAGCTTTCAAAGAAAGCCTTTAGGATTGCATCGCACATGCGCAGTCCCCTTCCCGCCCAAGGGTGCCATCTTGCTCAATCAAATGACATAGCTAAAAAGACGGCAAAATGAATAAAAACCAATAATAGGACTGCAACTCCAGGGGAGGAGGGAGGGTCATGAGGACTGATTCCTGCTATCCCTGGAGAACTCCTATTACAGGTGAGTAAATACGCTTTCTCCAGGAACAAGCAGGAAGTCAGTCCTCGCATATGGGACTCCCTAGCTATAGGCTACCGAGAACCCATAGCTGAAAAATGGCTCCCTCTAGAAGAGCTGCAGCAGCTGCAATAGGAATTCAGCCAAGAAAGCAACACCCCCCGGTAGCCTGACACCAAAGGGTCGGAGGGTTGGAGTTGCCTAAACCTCAGATAGGTTACGGAGAACCACCTGGCCGAAAGCACTGTCCCATCGGGACTCCCTATCCAGGCATTAATGGGCTGCAAAAGTCTGGCTTGAAGACCAAGTTGTGGCCCAGCAGATGTCGGCCAATGGAACAGAGCAGAAGTGAGCCACTGATGCGGCCTTAGCCCTAACACGGTGGGCCGTGACTCGACCCTGCAACGGGAGGTCAGCCATCCTGTATGCCCTGGCAATGCAGTCTGCCACCAGGTGGACAGCGTATGCTTGGAAACAGGTAACCCCAGCTTACTGGGGTCATACGAGACAAAGAGCTGAGTAGTCCTTCAATGTCCCTTCATATGCTCCAGGTAGAAGGACAACGCCCTCTTACAATCCAGGGTATGCAGGACTGCCTCTGCCCGGCTGGAATGTGGCCTGGGAAAGAAGGTCAGAAGAATCACCTCCTGGTTGAGGTGGAAAGAAGAGACCACCTTTGGAAGGAACTTCGAGTGAGTGCGAAGGACCACCCTATTCCTATAAAACCTTGTGTATGGTTTATCAGTTACGAGAGCTTGCAGTTCACTCACATGTCTGGCTGATGTGAGTGCCACCAGGAAGAGCACCTTCCAGGAGAGGAAGCGCAGATGGCAACAGGACATCAGCTCAAAAGGTGGGCGAGTAAGCTGCTGCAAGACCACATTCAAATCCCACTCAGTTGCCGGAGGACGAACTGGGGGTTTCAGCAGAAGCAGACCTCTGAGGAATCTGGACGCCAGGGGGTGAGCCGAAAAAAGATGCCCCTCCACTGGCGAGTGGTTTGCTGACAAAGCACTCAGGTGGATCCTGACAGAGTTAGACTTGAGACCTAATTCTGAGAGGTGAAGCAAGTACTGCAGCACCACTGGTACAAGGCAAGAGAAAGGGTTCTCATTGTGCTGTTTACACCACACCTCAAACCTACACCACTTGAAAGCATAGGATTTCCTAGTGGACTGCCTCCTGGAGGCCAGTAACACTTCTTCTACATTCTGAGGTAGGAGAAGAGGAGCCAGCACTTCCCTTTCAGCAGCCATGCCATCAGGTTCAGGGCCCTGAGGTTGGGGTGCAAGAAAGAGCCCTGCTCCTGTGAAACGAGGTTGGGCTGCATCCCCAGTGGAAGTGGGGTTTCCACTGCCAGCTGGAGGAGAAGCGGAAACCAAGGCTGTCTTGGCCATCTGGGGGCTACCAGAATGACAGAGGCCTTGTCCCGAAGGATTATGAACAGAGTCCGGGCCACCAGAGGTATGGGAGGAAATGCATACATGAGGCCCCCTGACCAGGAGATCAGGAAAGCATCTGCAGCCACCCTCATGGAATGTGGCTGTCTGGAGCAAAATCTGGGCAGCTGGTGATTTTGCAGACTGGCAAATAGATCTATAGACGGATGTCCCCAGCAGTGGAAAATCCGCTGGGCCACCACCGGATCCAGTTGCCATTTGTGAGGTTGGAGAATCCTGCTTAGTTTGTCTGCTAGGCAGTTCTCCTGACCAGGCAGGTACACTGCTTTGAGAGACATACCCTGCCTGATGGCAAAGGAGCAGAGGTCCAGTGTCTCCTAACATAGGATACGAGACCCCATACCTCCCTGCTTGTTCACATAGAACATTGCTACATGGTTGTCCATCTGTATTAATACAGACTGATGTGAGAGGACATGAGAAAAGGCTTGAAGAGCTAGGTGAGTCGCCCACAGCTCTAAGAGGTTGATTTGGTGTGCAGACTCCTGAGGAGACCATAATCCTTGAGTGCATGATCCTTGGCAATGGGCTTCCCCAGCCCAGCAAGGAGGCATCTGTCGTTAGCACTCTTGTGTGCGAGGGAATCTGAAAAGAGACACTCTCGAGCAGATTGGGTGGTTGACTCCACCACTGCAATGATTTCACCAGTCGTCTGGATACTGTTATCCTGTCTCTGAGGCTGACGGTGGCTTGTGTCCACTGATCCCTGAGGCACCACTGAGCTGTTCTCATGTGGAGACAGGCATTTGGTGTCACATGCACCGTGGAGGCCTTGTGGCCCAGGAGGCGTAAGAAGTGTCTCGCTGAGATCCGAGACCTGTGCCTGAACTGCTGTGTCAGTGCTAGCAGCCTCTGTGCCCTGTCCTCCGGCAGGTAAGCCTTTGCCTGAAGGGTGTTCAATCTTGCTCCTATGAACTCTAAGTTTTGAGTGGGGAGCAAAGTAGACTTTGCGTGGTTTATGACAAAGCCTAGACGTTGCAACAGGTTGATAGTGCGAGAAGTAGCCTGTTGGGCCTCCTGAGACGACTGGCCCCTGATGAGCCAGTCGTCCAGGTAAGGGAAGACAAAAATTCCCTGACTTCTGAGGAAGGCCACCACTACAGCCAGGCATTTTGTAAACACTCTGGGAGCAGAGGCTAGGCCAAAGGGTAGTAGAACCCTGTATTGGAAATGTTTTCCTCCCACTACAAATCTCAGATATTGTCTGTGGTCTGGATGTATGAGGATGTGTGTATAGGCATCCTTCAGGTCTAAGGAGCATAGCCAAATCTCCCTGGTGGAGGTAAGGCAGCAACATTCCAAGGGAAAGCATTTTGAACTTTTCCCTCACCAGGAACTTGTTTAAGGTCGAGGATGGGTCTGAGGCCTCCTGTTCTCTTTGGTATGAGAAAATACCTGGAATAGAAGCCTTGCCCTGCAGGTGGTGGGGCACCAGTTCCACCGCCTGATCCTGTAGAAGACCTGCCAGCTCCTGCAAGAGGAGGTCCCAGTGAATAGGGGGTCTGAGAGGCTCTCCTGGAAAGAAGGAGGGTGGTATCTGGCTGAAGTGAAGCAAATAGCCCCTTTGACCTATTTGCAGGACCCAGATATCCGAGGTGATGGCTGGCCACCTGTGAGAGTACAGGGTTAGCCTGTCCCCTGTTCATGACCTTACCACTGGCGGAAGAGAGACTATGCATTGGGAGTCAAAAACCCCCACCGGCTGAGTAGGAGCTGGGGCCTGGAGCTTGGGGGCCTTCTGCTTACGCGGGGCATGCCCCTGTCCCTTGGCCTGCTGCCCATGTTGGGGAGCTGGGGTGGCCTGGTAAGTGGGGTAGTTGTGGTAAGCAGTACCCTTCCTCGGGAAAAAGGGCCTTTTAACTGAGCCCTTCTTCTTAGAAGGGGCAGAAGTCTTCTTTGAGAGTCTTGTCCGGGTCAAGTACTCGGACTCGAGCTCAGCAGCCTTCTCAGTCATGGGTTTGCCAAAGAGGTTGTCACCTCGGCAAGGGACATCAACCAACTTGTCCTGAACCCATGGCTCCAGATCCGATGACATTAGCCAGGCCTGGCAGTGTGCACCAATGCCGGCCACAGCTATTCAGGCCGAAGCCTCAAAGCCATCATAGGCCACTCGAGATATGAACTTCGAGCACTCCCGAATCCCGGAGGACAAGGCATTGAAGCACTGCAAGGGTGCCTCGGAGAGGCCAGCTGAGAACCCGGCAATCTTCTTTGCAGGTCCCTCAAGTACATGCCCATGTACAGCTGGTAGGTTTGGACACGGCATGAAAGCATCGAGCCCTGGAAGCATTTTCTGCCAAGGGCGTCCAGGTTCCGGGCCTCCCAGCCAGGAGGCACCGAGGAGTGCGTTTTCTGGCTCTTGAGCCTATGCATGGCCGATTCCACAACCATGGAGTTGTGCGGCAGCTGTGCCTTTTAGAAGCTAGGGCTATTGCGGACTCGCTAGATGGAATAGACCTGTTTGCTGAGAACCGGCATTGAGTCGGTGACTCCCACATGCGCAGCATCAGCCGTTCCAGCATCAGGGGAACCGGCACAGTAAGGGCTTCCCTCGGGGGAAAGTCATACTGGAGGGTATCGAGCTCTTCAGCTCGAGGCTCCTCCTCGGTATCCGCCGAGAATGCCAAAGCCTTGGCCATGTCCCTGGCGAAGTCCAAGAACCGGGTATCCTCCGGAGGGGACCTTCTCTGAGGCTCCGAACCTGGTGAGTCCGATGGGACATACCAGGTCCAATGGATGTCAGGGGACTCCTCATCTTCTGTCTCCCATGCTGATCCCTCCGAGGAGGAATCAAGGGGCTCTGGCCCCGACTGCCCCGATGCCGAGAGCACTGGCATCGACGACCTCGGTCCTGAGCGGGAGGTCGAGGGAGACCTTGGCTGAGGATCGACTCGGCCTCCGGGGCCGACTTGGATGTCGAGGTCCCAGTGGTCGGGGCAGATGGACCGGTGAGACCGGCTATCAGCGCCCGCTTTTGCTCCATGAAGGCAGACATGCTGCGCTCCAGGGCCGCCATCCTGAGACTGAGCTCAGAAGACTTCGCAGCCTCTGGCTCGGAGCCCAATGCCGGCTCCCCCCAGAGGGAAGTTCACGAGGACAACAGCATTTACCTGCCCCGCTGTCTCCGGCTCCGTGCAAGGTACCTTTGCAGGCCGCTCCAAGGACCCGGGGCGGTGGTCAGGACTCCGCGACCTGGCTTTCAAGGGCCTAGGGCAATCGGAGACATCCAACGATGCTGCCCTCATGGGCTTTTTCTTCCTCCGGTGTTCCCGGGAGGGAGACCCCCATTCAGAAGAGCCCCGACACTGCTCGGGTTCAGACAGCTCCCAAGACATCGAGGCTTCTGATGAGGTTCGGATCTGGGGGGATGCGGACTCCGAGAAAATCCTTTCACGCTGCTGCTGCCTACTACGAAGTGCCTTAGAGGACATCTTCCCACACGGGCCACAGACCTTCGGGTCATGGTCGGCCTGAAGCATCGGAGACAGCAGTCATGTGTATCGGTGAGGGATATTAACTTCTTACACTGATCACACTTTTTAAACCCGCTGGCAGCCATCGGGGGAAAAATGGCCCCTGCAAGGTCGAAGGACCGGGCTGCCAGTGAAAATAAAAAAAGAGCGTGAACGCTAGTCTCTAAGGACAAAAACACAAAAATTGACTGGACTCGATACTGGTGTACCGAGCCGAAGGTGGGAACGGGAACCGACGTCGAACCGGTCAGAGATCCAAAGCTGTTTACAGAGAACTCAATGTGTATATTTTACATTGAAACATTAAATGTGTATGGTTTACACTGACATTTTTAAACATGTGTATATTTACTGTACATTGAGAGGCGGTTATGAACATTTAACCAAAAACATAGAACATTAACGTTGAATAGCTTTCTACCAATGACTGAGAGCCATTCCTCTGCAGAGGATCAATGGTGTGATGGAGACAGGCTTGGAGTTGATTTACCAATTTACTACTCATGTTCTTTTAATACTTTGAATAAGACTTAATTTGTATTTTTTTTTAGGTGGAGGGGGTTATTGCTTTGTATTATTTTTCTTATTGTTGCCCTATATGGAGAATTTTGATTGATTTAATATTGTAGCACACTTTGGAATTTGATGTAAGACCTGTTATAAATATAAAGGTGACTTAAGAAGTTTATGTATAAGTTTTAGATTGTTTTTATAAGTTGCATTATGTGCCCTTCTCCCCCTGCTTGCTGTTCCCGTGGGACATGCCACAAACTACATGTGTTTTCCCACAGTCTTAGAGGTGTAGCATAACAGGCTCTGCATTCAGTGAGCTTTTTGGAAACTGCAAATTGTGAATGTCCAGACTTGGACATCCCTTTTCTATCTAGACAGCCTATGCAAAAATCAGGTCTCACAATCTCTTATTTTAAACCCCTGCTTTTAAATTCAGACTAGATGGCCCTACCTTTTCCTTTAACTTTGGATTTCAATGCTACTAAATCCTAACCTCTCTTTGAACACTAACTTTAAAAATCAAAGCTATAGAACCTTATATCTTCCTATAAGCCTAACGTTTCTCTCCCAGTACCAAAACTTGCACTAGAAGTGACTAATAGTTTAGATCAGGAGTGTCAAACTCATTAGGTATTGAGCAACACTGGGATAAAAGGCACCGCAAGTGGCCAGAGAGACTAGCAGAGGACGGTGGTTCCCTTGGATGTCATGACCAACCCAGGGAGGAGAAGGGGCAGAATTACAGAGGTACAAATTAGCACATTTATACAACTAAGACAAGCAGAAATTCCTTGTCCCCAGCAGACGCTCTCTCTAAATCTCCTTGCCCCAGTATTCATAATATTTATAAATCCCGCTTCTTGTCCCAATTTCCTTCAGTACTCTCTGAACCCATGAGCACCCCTTTGCCCCATCCCTCTCCTCCTCAACAATATGCTGCAGGCTAGTCAGAGCCCAGCAGATCCAAAGACCCTCACGCATTGTAGGTGAATGTTGTGCAAGGAGGAGCTCCCTCAAACCTCCCTCCCTCCTGCTGTTGCCATTGCCACTTTACTTCTGGCATGACGGCAGTGATTGCAGACCTGGAAGCAGTCTGTGAAGTCACCAAGTTGATGCTCATGCTCAAGTAGTGCATGAGTGTTTTACATCGATAGTGTGCACGATCAAGAAACAGTGCGTGCTACTGATGAATAGTGTATGCTGTTGAGTGTGTCTTCTCTTGGCCAGATAAAGAGGCTTAGTGAACCGGAAATGGCCTGTGAGCCTTGAGTTTGACACTCCTAAATTAGATAATGATGAAATGTATGCCTCTTCTCACAGTAGCCCGAGTTCTTGAAGCCAGGCACAGATTTAGGCATAGGCAACAGTCCTAGGGTGCCAAATGTTGAAAATGTAAAGTACTCGGACCAAAAGAAAGCTTCTCTCACTTACTTTAGGCCATCCTCCAGCACCCCTTCAAAGAGGGCAACCATGTCACTCTGGTCCAATACTCCCAGCCCTACTTTCCAGTCTTCAAAGGGCTCCTGTTGGAGCTCAGGATCCCTGTCCTCATCATCCAGCCCTACTTGTAGGTACCCAGATTTTAAATCCGGCCCTGCTTAGAAGTCAGTCAGCTACTGTCTCACTCCACTAGAGGTTCTCTCCACTCGAGCCAGGCTACCTACATAGCTGTGACTGTCTATCTAGGGCAGTGTGTACCTACAATACATAATCTTACCTTTTAGAAGTTTTAGCTCACCTTCATTGTCCATTTCAAATGTTGCATCTATATAGGTACATGTTGCATCACACAGTGAGATGCAGATGGCAAAAGCAAGAGTGAAGACCCCAACGTTTTTCTGTAAAAGAGGACACTGTGATACTTGCGCAAATTCAGCAGGAAATTCTCACTTATCAAAAAATGATTCCACTTTTTTTTTTTGAGTGAACAGATTTGTATGCTTTACATGCATAGATGCAGCTGTTGTCAGGATGAGGACCACATCATTTGCTTCTCAAGTTAAATTCATTTGAATTTGTTCCAGGAAAATAGAGACTATTACTCCATACCTAACAAGGCAACCAAATCAATACAGGTAAGAAATTTAATTTAACCTACTTTGCATCAAATCCACAAAAAAAGAGGAGAGGGGGAGGGCGAAGAATAGGACAATAAAAAAGACGACAAATGAAGAAATGATTTAGAACAGTAGTGTATCAGCAGACATACTGCCCAGATGCCCCAAACTCCACTAAGGGGGCAATTTTAAGACTGCTCTTGGACAATCCTTGGGGGTGGGAAGGAGTGCCCTTCTTTGCAGTTTGACTGGTCACTAGGGGAGGGGGATATAGTTTCCATTGGATAGCATAAATGCTGGGGCCCTTCATGGTGGAATAAGGGCTTGAAAGGGCTGATACAGTGGCAGCATGGAGTGCGGGTACCCCATCCTCTGATGAGGTCCATTGGCGGCCCCCCTAGTAGTCATTGGCCTTGTTTGCCCCTTCTGACATTTCTGTGCATGGGGTTCCCTTTCAAAATCAGGGCGGAAACAGAGCACTGTTTTCTGCACCACTTTGAAGCCGGCACAAATACATGCAGTGAAATTTTAATGCAGAGCTTTCAAAATCAGAGCCTCATGCCTATGTTTTCTCCATTCACCTCCCTGCATCGTGTTTAGGCGTGGGTAACAGTGCACATACGCTTGCTTTTACCTGCATTGAAGGGGTTATTTTAATGGTTAAACCACAATTTATCCACGTAAAACCCTTTCAAAATTACCCACTAAAGGCCAAGCCTCTGAGATAGCACTTAACAAGGACAAAAAGAATAATTAGCCACTTCCAATTTGTCATCTAAAATTGAGTCAGAACACTGTTATGATTATTATGACCAGAATCCCTAGTCTTCCGTGAAGCTGAAGGAAGGGATACAAAATCCAGCCCTTCCCATGGAATCTATTTATGATGGAGTAGATTCTGGTTTGCATTTAGCAGGGATGGATGTCCGGTTCAGACATCCATCTTGCTAAACATTGGGGTGCTGCTGCAGCCAACAGAGCTCCCCCACACATACAGGCAAGATGTGCGGGGAGCTCTATTAGTGGGTGGGAGGGGGTGGGCCGGAGGTGGAGTAAGGGTGGGATTTAGAGGTCGGCCCTGTATGTTTGGGGTCAGCAGTCTAGATAGGGGACTTATTTCACCTCAGAGGTGGAATAAGTCCCACTAGATGGGGGGACATGACTGCTCCAGGGCTGGAAAGGGAGATAAGGGGGTGGAGGGGGTACCCCGCAGCCTGACGCTGGCCATGGCAGGCCTGATCGGGAGTCGGGCTGTTGGAAAAGGACATTTGCGGGGTCTGCCAGTGATCGCGGCTCTTGTATGGAGCTGCAGTGGCATGGCAACAGGACACCATGCCACCACCGCTTCATGCAGGAGCCTGGCTAGGCTAGCTGGGTAAGTGTCAGGATGTTCGGGGTGCCTGAACCAGGGCATGTCCTGGACGTCGCGGCCTTATGCCACATTTCTGCGCCCACTGGTTCATATAACCCCTGCGGGAGCAGAATTGGGTGCATCTACATCCGGACGGCCCGGGGCACACATCTCTGAATTAGTCTCCACATGTTTATACCATCTTAATGAGAAATGTTATTCAAAATGATGGGTGGGGCTACAAGCCAGAAATAAAACTGCAATTCCCAGCCAACCCTCCTTCAATTATATTTATTTATTTAGTAGTATTTAGCTCATATCTTTCCAGTAATTCAAGGTGAATTATAGGCCCCATGTTAAAATCCCCATGCTAACTGGTTAGTATGTAATTGGGTGGGGACTAGGTGGGCTAGGGGCATAATGTGACCATTGACGGTGGGTCATGGTTAGTGTGGGCATTTAGGGCATAGACTAACTGCACCTGTTGTGTTAGTGTAGGTGCACTTATCACCTCACCGGGTGCTGGCTAGCACAGTGCTGCAAGTTAGCATCGGGCTATTGGCAGAGGGACAGATACATACACCCCCCAAATTTAGTGCAGGCTGCTATGCTAAATTTGGCAGCACAATCATGTGCTACCAGCAGTCACCTTATTAAACATGTTTCTAAATGCTTTCATTTGCCAAAATGTCTTGCAAATAGCTGTCACCTTAGGAACCTCTAAATAACTACCCTGGGCAGATTGTAGTTGTCTCCTAGGGACATAACTTTATAGTCTATTTTTTAAATATATGGGTTTTGGGGGGGAGAGAGCTGAGCAGCCGGAGTGAGAGCGAGGTTGAGGATGCCGGCTCCATGTAGCAGCTCTGACGCCAGCTGGGGCTATGACGGTCTCCTAGCTATTAGGCATGTGGCTGTTGGTACACAGCCGTGGCGTGCCCTAAGGGGCATGCCGTAAGGGACAGGTAGGCCCCTTGGAGCCATGAAAGTGCACCTCTTGGGAAGCTATGTTTCTTCCATATGGGCAAGAGAAAGAAGAAATTGGTTTTGGATTCCTCTGGTCCTGTAGTTGGCCCGATGGATAAACATTTGACCACTAAGGAGATAATGGAACCTTCTTCAGCTACTGTGTCCTCTCTTACTCCTTAGCTCCCTAGCTCGTACCCTAGCCCCTCCCCCATCTTCAGTGACTCCGCCAGATCTATCCAACTATAGACAGCCAGTACAACAGAGTACTCTTTTGCCCTTCGTTGATTCTTATCAGGCTATCTCTTGGTCCCCACCCCAGGTGGACGCTGTAGTAGTTTCTGAATCTCAGATCTCCCTGGCAAATATATCTGAACCGGACAGAGCAAATTTTAGTGTCCACGGTATCCCAACTCTGCAAGTTTTCTCAGGAAATGGTTGCAAGGTTGGGGAATGAGGGGATTGAGGCACGAGTGGAATCCTTATCTGGTGAAATTTTGAAATCTGAAACACAGCGTGTCTCCCTTCAAGCTGTTAGTGCCTCCACTGTGAAGGACAGCTTAATTGTTCATTGGAAGATGGAATCTATGAATGTTTTGAGGGCAAAGAATTACTACTTTTTGAATTTTCCAATATGTCAGCTGTTATCCCCCGAGATTGTATTGTGGAAATACCTTAAAGAAATATTACATTTGCCTAAATCTGATTTAATGTTGTTTTCAAAAATGTTTTACCTTTCAGGTAGAAAGGCTACAGGTAGATCTTCTGGTGATTATAAGGTTTTACAACCTTCTCCTGAGTTAGACTTGACTTGGTTTTTGGAGAACTCGCTTGATCGCATTCCTACCTGGGCCACTTTGGTGGCTATGTTTCTTAGAGCTTATTCTAAAAATAAAACTGGTTTGTTTTGTGGTGAGAAAATTCAAATGTTTCAGGATGTCTCCGGGGTAATGCAGCTCTCAAGGCAAGGGTGTTTGCTCTGGGGGCATCCTTTTTTCTTCGTTACCCTTGCAAATGTCAAATTACATTTCAAGGGACTACGCTCACGTTTGCTGACTCTGCTGTTAGAGGCTTTTCTGACTGAAGGGGGACGTGCTGTAGCTGATGAGTGAATTCTGGTTAGTGGGTTAGTTTAAATGGCTGCTATAATTTGAGGAATTTCCCTTACATTTCCTTTCTTTCTGTAATACCTTTATGTTCAATGAGGGCTAATGGATTTGACGTGGTATTTCAATTATGTGCTTTATCCTATTTTGTTGTGACTTCTAATCATGTTTCCTATTTCATGCTTGCTTTTCTATGTGTAGAACGTAAACTTCAATACAAAAACGGGTTTTGAAAATCTCGTCAGCTTAACTATTACAAGTAAGTTTATATGTGGTGTTTTTTTGAGCACTGAATTGGGCTGGAACTGCGAACAAAGGGGTTAGGAAGGAGAATGTAGAGGGGGTGGGGGACAAGCAATTGATTGAGTTGAAAGGTGCACTGAACTACTGATTTTCTCTCTCTCTCTCTCCTTCCCCTCCATATATATATATCTGATTGGGATGATACATACTACTAAACTGCCAATTCCCTCTTTCTCCCCTTCCTTTTCCTTTCTTCCAACATTTTTCCCCAGCAAACCTCTCTCCCTCTGCTCTCTATTCCTCTTCCTTCTCATGGCTCACTCTTTGTCCCCCTCCATCCCTTCCAGTGCTCAAATCTCTCTCTTTCATCCTCCCACCCAGGAGCAGCTTAATCATTAGGCAGGGTGAAGCGGCCACCTAAGGCAGCAAATTTTTGGGAGCGACAAAAAATGCCCCTTAACACTGCTTAAAAAAGGCCTTCAGTTTTAAAAAAACAAAACACAAATTCTTTGTAACTCCTGCGCTTTAAAGGCCCTCTCTGACACATGCTTTGCATTATACGGGGCGGGACTTGCAAGGCCTTTCAAGCATGGAGTCAGAAAGACCTTTTTTTTACATTTTTCATTTTTAAATTTGAATGCTCGCTGCTGCAGACAGGAAAGGTAGCAACAGTGGCGGGGTTGGGGCAAAATGTCTGGAAGGGGAATACTGGGAACATTCTAGGAGTCAGAGGGCAGATGCTGGACAGGAATTGCGGAGAGAAGAGGGCGGATATTGGACAGAAAGGGGATATAGGGCAGATGCTGGATATAAAATGGGGATGAAGGCAGATGTTGGACCCAGGGTGGAAAAGTAGGGAGCAGACACAAGGTGAGGGACATAAGCGAATAGAGACAGGATGGTAGATACGGAGCCGGGTAGATGCTGGACATGAGGAAGAAGTTATAGGAGAGTGGAGAGCACATTCTGGATGCAGGGTAGGGGACACAGGATAATAAAAGGCATATACTGGGAACAGGCTGGGAGCAGATGGTATTTACAATATTTGTGCTGACATTTAAAATATTAAGGGATGAGCAAGTTGCAGTGGTGCCAGCCAGGCCTAGTTTGAAGGTCCAGCCAGGGTAGTCTGTTGGGGATCTGTAATCATCAAGCGGTGCGATAGCAGAAATGGAGGAGGGTGAGCATTTAAGGCAGCTGTGCCCATGTGATGGAAGAAGCTCCTCCTTGGAGTGAGACAAGAATGGGATAAGTGGTGCTTCCCCTTTAAGGGATCTTTTTGTTCCTTAGATAGCTTGGTGTGAAGAGTGACCTTGGGATGGGGCAGATGAGTGGTGACAACCTGCTCTGTTTATAATGTACTTGTATTACTGTTCTATTTTATTTTGTAAACAGCATAGAACGTATGACTTGTTTGCAGTATATACATGTTTTTAAATAAATGGTGGACATGGGTTGGAGAGCAGATAGTGGATATGGGGTGAGGGGGGTGAGGGATGGAGGGCAGATGCTGGACGGGGTAAGGGTAACAGGGGAATGAAGGGTAAATGCTGGACACAGGGTAAGAGTTTTTTTCAGGGGATAGAGGGCAGAGGATGGACAGAGGGTAGGGATGGAGGGCAGGTGCTGGACATAGGGTGAGAGGAGGAGATGCTGGACATGACATAGGAGATAAACGGGGGAGATGTTTGACATGGGCTGAGGGAGTGAGGGGAATGCCGACGTGGGGATAGGATGAGAAAAAGGGGAGAGGCATTAGATGGTGAGAGAGGGAGAGGCACAAGATAGGGCAGAGGGGGAGAGGCACTAGATGGTGAGAGAGGGAGAGACACAAGATAGGGCAGAGGGGAGAGGCACTAGATGGTGAGAGAGGGAGAGGCACAAGATAGGGCAGAAAAGAAGGGGAGAGATGCTGGATACAGGAAGGGTGGAAGAGAGAAAGAGAAAGTTAGTTAAAGACTACTACTACTTCTTTGTATAGCTGGGGAATAAGAGGCTGGGGAAGGACAGAGAGATGGGGAATGAAAGGGCTGAGCTAATGGCTGAAAAGGGTAGACAGACACAGTAAAGAGACAGATTGAGAAATGTATGGTGAAAAGGAGAAATGAAATCTGAGCTGATAGAGAAAAATAAATGGAAGAAAGCTGCAAGAAAAAGATCAATGTCAGATGGAACGAAGTGAAGAAAACAGGTGGGGAAAGAAGTGGCAAATGGGCCAGAGACCCCTGAGGGTGAGTTGAGAACACAAGGAAAAGAGAAACCAAAGACCGGTAGCAACACGATTAGAAAATAAAATGGCCAGACAGCGAAAGGGTAGAAAAATGAATGTTATTTTCAGTTTAGTGATTGGACTATGTATGTCTTTGACCTTCACAGGCCCGATATTCAATATGTGGTGGTCAGCATTTTTACAGTGCTGACTGCCATGGACAAAAGTGAAAACCAGATATTCATTACCAAAATCTGGACAACCTCCAGTGCTGAATATGCAGTTTCAAAGCTGACTGGCACAGCTATGTAGACAGTGGCAGTGTCCAGCTGCTGTCCAGACAGCCAAGCAGCATAAAGTTAGGACAGCTATGGAAATAACCTGACTTTATACGGGCACTTGGAAATCGCCAGTGCTAGGACTACCCTCTCCCCGCCCACGGACAGCCTGTGGACTGTCCGGACAGTGCCATTGGGGATAGTCACTAGCGCTGGCCAGTATTCCCCTCAGTGGGATTTATCTGATAAACCCTTTTGAATAGTGAGCTGTACTGTATATACATTTTTTTACCTTTATACACTGCACAGTACAGCGGCATCTGCAGATCTTTCTGTTTTTCTGGTGTTGGATTGCATGCAGAGTCTGTTATTGGAGGCTTCGATTAATTTTTGTCTGCATAATTTTATTTATAGTTTGCGGAAATTTATTCCACACTTGGTGGGTAGCTCCCTTTATTCTGAGCATGTGAATGAGGCCATGGAGTTTCTATGTAAGGATCTGTCGCAATCCTGCGTATTCACTTTTCCAAATAGCCTTATGGATGTTCTAGGGCCCACTGCAATATTTACAGTACTGCCCTTTTTTGGGGTAAACTCCTTGTGAGTTTTGCCATATATGGTACATTTTTTCTAAAGGTCCCGAGTAATTTTTGTAAGGTTTTGTATTACTTCATAATATGTCCATGACTAGTGAGGGTTTTTATTGCTGTTACTGAGATACCACAATCAGAAATTGTTTTTGTATGTTGACCTGGCTCTCCCCAGATCCTTTTGAATGAGCACGCCCCCTGGATGATTCTACTGACTGCCCAGCTAACGTAAATTTGATGAGCTGACATGGTAAAATAATGAGTAGGAATGAAAGATGACTAGTTATGCTATCTGCTGCGAGCGAACTTAAAGTGCAGTCCACCCGGTTACTTCTTTGTGGCTGCTGGGTCTTTGCTTCTTTATTTTGCTTCTTGGTGGGTGATTACTTGGCATCTCCTTTGTTTTTGCAGAATATGTATTTACATTTAATAGCATGCCAATCCAGTGTGCAATGTCATTACATTAGATTCCCAGGCTATATAATTGAGCTGCTACAATTTCTGCAGCATAAAAACAGCATAGCAAAGTTGTTTTAAAAACTTTATGTAGCCTGGAAATATATTGCTTTCTTTATTCTTGGGGCAAGCACCTGACTTGTGTTATGAGTGAGGGGTTCCTAAATAGAGCTCTGGGAGGGCCCCTCTGTTTTGGCTGCTGGGGGAGGGGGGCAAACACATCTCTTGCCTCAGGCTGTAATTTGTCTTGAGCCACCCCTGTTCCCACCCCTCCTGGCACATTCGCTCTCCTCCCCATCTCTCCCCCCCCTCCCCTTGAGAACTCCAACATAGTTATCTCTTACACCAGATCCTATGTTCCACTAAGAACGAGGTCTAAAATAGCTTCCCCTTGTGTTGGTTCATGAAGCAGTCATTTATGTGGTCTAGGAAGAAAGCTTATAGATAAAATAAATGACTGCTTCATGAAGAAACACAAGGGGAAGCTATTTTAGACCTAGCCCTTAGTGGAATACAGGATGAGGCGCAAGAGATAATGGTGTTAAAGCCACTTGGCAATTTGATTTCATAAATCGAAGGAGGAAGAAAGGAAATCCACAGCAGTAGCTTTTAACTTTCAAAAGGGAGGCTATGATAAAATGAGGAAAATAGGCTTTTTTCTTAAGGGAGCATCTGTAAAGGTTAAAGGTTTACATCAAGCTTGGGCGTTGTTTAAAAATACTATCTTGGAAACACAGACCAGATGTAGTCCATACTTTTTAAGAAAGGTGGACAGCAGGCCGAATGACTGCCAACATGGTTTAAAGGTGAGATCAGAGAGGCTGTTGTAGCCAAAATAGCATCTTTCAGGAAATGGAAAAAGGAGCCAAATGATGGAAAACGGGGAACAACATAAGCACTGGCAAGTTAGATGCAAGGTATTGATAAGGCAGGCAAAGAGAGAATTTGAAAAGAACCTTGTGTGAAAGCAAAAACACATAAAAACGTTTTCAAGTATGGCAAAAAACAGTGAGAGAGTCAGTTGGACCATAAGATGATAGAGGGGTAAAAGGGATACTAAGGGATAACAAGGCCATAAAGGAAACACTGAATGAATTCCTTGCTTCGGTCTATACTGAAGATGATGTAGGGAAGTTACCCATGCCTGAAATGTCATTAAAAGGTGATATATTGGAAGAAGTGAAACATGGGGGAACTCAAAATCTTGATAAACTGGAAAGATGTATTAGAATTATTTGATAAAGTGCAGCAAATCCTCTGGACCGGATAGTATACATCCCAGGATACTGAAAGAACTGAAATATGAGATTGCAGACATACTATTAATAAAATGTGAACTATCATTAAAATCTGTAGTACCTGAAGATTGGAGAATGGCCAATGTAGCACCAATATTTAAAAATGATTCTAGGGGTGATCCAGGAAACTACATACTGGTGATCCTGATGTCAGTACCGAGTGACATGGTAGAAACCATTATATAGAATTAAAATACTAAACACGTAGATAGTCATGGTTTAATGAGGGAATGCCAACATGGATTTAGTCAAGGAAAGTCTTGTCTTACTAATCTGTTATATTTTTATGAAGGTGTGAATAAAATAGGTACAGAAAGATGAACCAGTTGATACAGTGTATCTGGATTTTCAGAAAGCCTTTGACAAGATCCCTCATGAGAGACTTGGTGAAATTAAAAAGTCATGGGATGGGAGGCAGTGTAGTAATGTGGATCAGAAACTAGTTAAAAGATAAAAAGCAGACAGTAGGGTTAAATGGCCAATTTTCTCAATGGAGAAAGATGAATAGTGGAGTACCCCAGGGATCTGTGCTGAGTTCACTGCTTTTTAACATGTTCATAAATGACCTGGAAATGGAAATAATGAGCGAGGTGATCAAATATGAAGATGACACAAAATTATTCAAAGTCGTTGAAATACAAGAGGATTGTGGAAAATTGCAAGAGGACCTTGATAAATTAGGAGGCTGGACATCCAAATAGCAGATGGAATTTAATGTGGATAAGTGCCTAGGAAAGAACAACCCAAACTATGGTTACATGATGCAAGGTTCCACATTAGGAACCACCATCCAGGAAAAGGAATTAGGCATCATTGTGAATAATATGTTGAAACTCTGCCCAGTGTACAGCGGCGGCCAAGAGAGGAAATATAATACTAGGAATCATAAGGAAAGGAATGGAGAATAAAACAAAGGATATTATAGTGTCTCTGTATCGTTCTATGGTGCGACCGCACCTTGAATATGGTGTGCTGTTCTGGTCGCCGTATCTTAAAAAGGATACAGCAGAACTAGAAGAGGTACAGAGTAGACCCACCAAAATGGTAAAGAGGATGGAAGGATGCCCCTACGAGGAAAGGCTTAAAAAGTTAGTGTTCTTCAACTTGGAAAAAAGACTGCAGAGGGGAGATGTAATAGAGGTCTATAAAATAACGAATGGCGTGGAACTGGTAAACACAGATCGGTTGTTTACTCCAGTGGTTCCAACCCAGTCCTCCGGTACCTCCAGGTCAGTCGGGTTTTCAGAATATCCACAATGAATATGCATGAGAGAGATCTACATACAATGGAAGCAGTGCATGCAGCTCTATCTCATGCATATTCATTGTAGGTATCCTGAAAACCCGACTGGCCCGGGGGGTACTGAAGGACTGGGTTGGGAACCACTGGTTTACTCCTTCAAAAAGTAGAAAGACTAGGGGATACACCAAGGGTCTCTAACTCCAGTCCTGGAGGGCATCAAACCATTCAGGTTGTCAGGCTGTCCCTAATGAATATGCATTTATCTCACCTTTCAGGTGTGTATGTTTGTTATCATCCCTCAAAAAAGTTAGTGAGCATTAAATTGATTGAATGCATGTTAATCTACAAATTAACACACATGAGATTGACTTCTGTATGTTAAAGAGTCCTAACACATGTTAATTTTATATTAATGGAGAGTACCCAGAAGATTGAGGGTTTGATTCTCACTGGCATTCCTTGTGACCTTGGACAAATCACTTTACCCTCCATTGCCTTGGGAAAAAAAGGCCTGGCAATCCACTTCCGGTTATATATTGCCAAGAAAACCTAGAAGCAGCTGGTTTGCCAGGAATTGTTACTGACTTGACAGTACTAAAAAAAATAAATCTACAAATGAACACAAGAGACTGACTTTTGTATGTTAAAAAGTCCTAACACATGTTAGGTTTCTATTAACAGAGGTGTGTGAAATGAACTGAAAAAATGTCAAAAAATTGGGAAAAAGGTCCAGATGAATCAAAAACGTTCCCCCTGTGTACATTCCTAGTAAAAAAAAAAATGGTATTCTGATTCTGTCCCACATACTTCTTTGATTGAGAATTAGCAAAAAAAATATTCTCTCATCATTTCTATCACATACACAGGCCCCGCAGACAGGAGTCTGTGGTCTGAGTATCCTGTGCCAGAGCCATAGAAAGAAATTCTTCTTGTAAGTAGATGTCATGCACACTTGACTTTTGAAAGTATCCTGTTTTATAACTAGAAAGCAAACATTTCATTAATAAGACCCTCCCTGGAGCCCAATAAATGCTGGAACTTACCATAGTGAGTCACTTCTGGGGAATACTGATACTGTTCAAGGCTGGTTGATTTATATACTGCATGAGACGCGGCTTGTGCACACATCACTAAGCAAACGCTTGCCCTTCCAAAGACATTCCACTAAACGATAATGATTAAAAGTACAAGCTATCACTTGGGAGAGTCTTGGTAGCAACATATCACCCCGATGAAAGACAAGCAACTTTAGAAAGCTTCCAAAGAGTGAAAACCATTCTTAGGACAACTTCCTTTCAGAGGATGTGGAATTTAGAAGACTTGGCCATTTCCTCAGGATTGAGTGTAATAAGAGATGGGAAGTCCAGTCTTTTCTATGGCAACCAGTGTTGCCTTTTTTGTGGGCTTTCTGCCTAATTGGGTGACACTTTGCGTGGGCTGTGGAAAAAAAATCACAGGTCATGGGTTGCAGTTTTTTGCACAATTTGCCTGCGCCTCTTTGGGTGAGAAAACCACAGAAAAGAAGAGTAAAAAAAGTAAAGAAAAAGCAAACTCCAGCTTTAAAAAGGTCACAGCCCTTGGCTGCATCTCATTGGGAGCTGACCTCCTCACAACCATTCTTAGTGTAACCGCTCAGCCTAGTGTCAACTTCACTTTTCCCCTTTTAG
This sequence comes from Ichthyophis bannanicus, assembly GCA_033557465.1. Classification (NCBI taxonomy): domain Eukaryota; kingdom Metazoa; phylum Chordata; class Amphibia; order Gymnophiona; family Ichthyophiidae; genus Ichthyophis; species Ichthyophis bannanicus. The sequence continues at coordinate 586,577,231 of CM066034.1, forward strand.
ATGCTAATGTGACAGTGGTGATGGTGATACCTTAAGATGACAATTGCTGAGGGGGCGGCTCACAGTTTTACACTGTCCCTCTGTTGTAACACTCTATTAAAGAGCTCTACTACAGTTAGAGAAAGAGAAATACAACTAATGGAAAGGACCAAATCACTGGATATCACAAGAAGGTGTTTATTAAAGTCCCAATCTCAAATGTGTACAGGTATGTATAAAAATGACTAAAATATGAGTTTAATCAATGACATGTTTCTCAATTGGTCTTTCAATAAACAAATTTAAACAATTCTTTCAGTGTATGCTTCCTTGTTTGTTCTTACGTTAGCCCTTAATCAAATGTAATTGAATGTATAATTGAGCTTAATTAAATGTCTCAGTTCGTGAAATGAAAGTAGCTATTTCATCCTCCAAAGTCTTCCTCCGTTGGGGCCCTGGAAGAAACTGGCAGCACCCCTTATTTCTCCACCCTCCCTATCCCAGAAAGATTCCTCAGCTCACTATATATATATATATAAAGCTTACAAGCCCTTCAAGGTCAGTAGCCCTGAATCACTAACTGTGTATATTCTGGGAAAACGCTCTCATGCAATGTTGGTGATTAAAAGAAATAATCAACAAAAAAAGTCATGCAGACCCACTTACGCTTCCCAACATACTACCTCACACTCTAGCACAGCACCTATTCGCCCAGTCAAACACAAGCACTTCTCATTCAGATCACACTTGCTACAATTCTCACTTAAGTGACCCTTAAATCCTCTTCTGAACACTTTTAAGATGAAACCTTAACTACTATCAAAGTTATCCTCCTGTAAACTCAGCTACCTCCTTTTCCCTATATCACTCAATTTACCTCACCTGAACCTCATTAACCCCCCCCCCCACCCCGAAACCTCTATTATATCGAATTAGCCTATTAGTTACCTTTACCTCTCAGCCCTAAGGGACTCTTTCCCCTTTATGGTACACTTACCTTTCCCTTACTTCAATACGGAGTAATATGAATGAAATAAAAATGTAACTATTCTTTAAATCATTTAAATTTGGATTGCATAAGATTTTAACTTAGAATAAATCCCTTTCTGCCCTTTTTTCCTACTCTTTCCTGCTCTCTATTACCTTCTTCCCAACTTCTCAGAAATTAATATCAAAACCACGCAAACAATCACTCTACATGTAACTCCTTCACTCTCTTCAACAAACACCCACATGTTATGCTTTCTGACCCATTTAAAGGTCTAGGCCACCAGTCAAACCAACAAACACCCTCTCTCTTTCATTCCCAACCAGCAACTGACACTTTCCAGTCACACTCACTCACATTGCAATCATGACAAATCAGTGTCCCTGCACCCAGTGAGGTAATCAAATAAACCCTGGGGTCCCTACTCTAATCCTTTTTCTTCACCCCTTGAAAACCCCAATAATTCTCCTTTTATCTCTAACCCACATGGGATCTTTACAACCTGTCATTTCCTTCTCACACAGTCAGGGAGAGATTTTAGCTTAACTAAGTCAGAGAGAGCTTGGTAAACAGCTGAGCCAAAGAGCAACAAAATAACAGTTGGGATCACTCCATTCTACTCCTACTAAAGCACATTGTAAAGCTAATAAACTCAATTTTTTTCCAGTGAATTAGCATTATAATCATTCATTTTCACATCAACAGAGATGTGAACATTTAACAGAGATTCAGTTACTATAGTTTTAAATTTAAATAAACTCTTTTCCTTCCTTCCTTATAATCTTGTACAAATTCTCATTAAACAAACCCTTCAAATAACTTTAAAATCACTTTATAGTGTTTCCCAGATTCCTGACATTCCCCTAAACCCTTTTCATACCTTAGTATTGCAGTTTTGTCTTTCCTTTTCCTCCTTTTTTTTTAAAACTTTTATTTATAAAGATACCTTTTTACATAGTCATACTGTGAAACAGTTACAACCAACATCTCGGGGAGACGTTAAACTAAACAAATCAAAATATGTCCAAAGAAAACAAGGCAAGACCCAAAGGGACATTAGCCAACTGATCAGCCAGAAGAGTACCCTCACTACCCACCCTCAATCAATCATACAGTAGTATGTGCCTTTTCCCGATCTACAGTCCACTTTTCTAGCTCGGACAAGGGAAAAAAGACAAACTTATCATAATGTAATGAAATGCAACATTTACAAGGGTATTTTAGGAAAAATGTAGCCTCTAAAGCAAGTACTCTAGGTTTCAACAAAAGAAACGACTTCCTACGAAGTTGTGTAGAACGAGATACATCTGGAAATATAGATACTCTATCACCACAGAATTGGAACTCCTTCCTCTTGAAATAAGACTTCAAAATAGAAATCTTATCATCCTCTAAGGACAGAGTGACCAGTAAAGTGGCCCTAGTGGTAATCACATCCTGAGTATCTTCCAGAAAAGCTGTTAAATTGAAATCATCCTTATCTGATATGGGCAACTCATCCCTGTCCCCAGGACTGGTAGAAATATTAACAGGAAGGTAATAACATTTAGTCACTAAACAAGACTCGGCCTGAGGAAAAAGGAGAGTATCCTTCAGATATTTCCTAAAGAGTACTAAAAATTTAACAAACGAAGATTTTTTCTACGACCTAAGTTTTCTAGATTTTCCAGCTTCTGATGCAAAAGAGAACTTTCTTTAGCATGAGTTGCTGTAAAATCCGCAAACATTTTAACTTGAGGCTCAAGTTTCACCAGCGCAGAGCTGCAAGCCCCAATCTGGGAATCTAGAGACTGAAACTTTTGAACGGATTCCCTTGTAAATTGACATAGCTTAGGAACAGTCTCTACAAGCATTTGTTCGGTACGCGAGACTACAGCCCAAACATCCGAAAGAGAAATGGTGGAAGCAAGTGGTTTAGCTGCTAAAGGGGTGGGACGACTCCATGAAACTTCTTTAAGGACCATGTTCGAGGAAACCACAGGAGACACTTCCCCAGACAATTCAAGAAAACCCGGGGGAAGCGGGGGTGTTCGCTCAAAAGAGCTCAAACTCGCACCATCAGTTACAGGATCAAGAGGCACAGTACCTGGAATGGCGGTTCGCGGCATAGAAACTAGATGTTTCTCAATCGCCCCGGCTTGATATTCATCAGCAGGGGGTTTCTTCTTACGCTTGCCTCCTGGCATAACTCACTAACTCACACCACACAGCTCCAAAGCGGCTCCAAAGGGGCTCACAAGGGGCAAGAAACCCCCTTTGAAAACGCGCCCCTTAGAAGACGCGCTGACGGCTGAGTGCCGTATGGAATCGAATTATAGCGGGACTTGGAGATGACGTCAGCAGGCTGCCCGCTCAGCCGCCAGCCACGAAACCAGCCTCCTCTCCTCCAATGGAACCGGACAGCAGATGAAAACGCTCCCGAAGAGAGCAGCAAGGCAGGAGCTTTAAACCAGGGCCTGGAGATGACATCAGCAGGCTGCCCGCTCAGCCGCCAGCCACGAAACTAGCCTCCTCTCCTCCAATGGAACCAGACAGCAGATGAAAATGCTCCCCTCCTTTTCCTCCTTCTAATCACCTTCTCAAAACTCTGAAAAAAACTCAGCAAACCCTATCAGGTTCCTTTATCACCCTCCTAAACCCTTTCCTACCCTTAACAGCCCCTTTTTCCTCTGCTATCACCCTTTCTTACATGTTTGGACAGAATTGCTTAAATATATTAAAATTCCCATAGGAACTTTTCTTTCCCTCCCTGCAACTCTCCCCTCTCTACTCCCCTCCTTGCCATCTCCAGGAACAAGCAGGAATGTAGTCCTCACATATGGGGTATCATCGGTACCAACGGAGCCTGTGCGGGAACGCTCCCCAGCGTCCAATAAGAATGGTTTTGGGAGCATTCCTCAGCACATGTGCGCTGCCTTCCCGCCTTTCCAACTGTCCCTCTTCAGTTCTTCGTTTTCCGCAGAGCCGACAGGACCTATTCCCTGTCACCTCAGAAAATTACATCTTTAAACTTCTTTCTGTGGTCGCGTTTGCCTACCGCACGACGCCTACCGGTACTGCCGGTTCTTATCTTTTCTTTCTTTAAAAAATGTACTAAGTGGGGCGGTACCATTTCCGTCACTGACACCCATGATTGGTGTCTAAAATGTTTAGGATCTGATCATTCTCCAACTGAATGTCTCTCCTGCATGGGGATGACCAAAAGAGGAAGACACAACCGGGCCGGAAAGCTGGTACCCTTTTTTCTTTAGATGCCAGATCCATTGCATCCAGACAAATAGTATATCGGTCACTTCTCGAGTGATTACTTCAAGTGATACAAATGCAAAATAAACTCACTCAATATTCACCAAATGAAACCTTGAACCTTCAGCATAGTTATATTCAGACTCCGCTATATCTTCAAGAAGGTCTCAGACAAATAGTAGCACCTAATCTTGGACCAAATTTTAGTCCTAATGTAGTGCTTTTTTAGCATCAACGACCTTCAAAAATCGGATTGGTTCAATTATATTACAAAGGGTTTTTAAAAATTTCTGCCAGTAAGAGAAGACCACACGATCTTAGCTTTTGCTTTAAAAAATACTTAGCTTCATTATTCTTATATTTCGCGGGATCATATTCTTGGCTTCACAAAGATCCCAACACCATATTTTAGGCGCCCATGCGTTTCACTGAAAGTGGTTTCTTCAGGGGATCACCAATCACCACCTCATCGATGCGCGGCGTTTTTTAGCCTAAGCAAGAAGAGTGGGATTTTGAAGGTGTGCAATAGCTTGGCTTTCTGATATGTGTGCAGCATCCATTTACAGTATGAGGTGGTGATTGGTGATCCCCTGAAGAAACCACTTTCAGTGAAACGCATGGGCGCCTAAAATATGGCGTTGGGATCTTTGTGAAGCCGAGAGTATGATCCCGCGAAATATAAGAATAATGAAGCTAAGTATTTTTTAAAGCAAAAGCTAAGATCGTGTGGTCTTCTCTTACTGGCAGAAATTTAAAAAACCCCTTTGTAATATAATTGAACCAATCCAATTTTTGAAGGTCGTTGATGCTAAAAAAGCACTACATTAGGACTAAAATTTGGTCCAAGATTAGGTGCTACTATTTGTCTGAGACCTTCTTGAAGATATAGCAGAGTCTGAATATAACTATGCTGAAGGTTCAAGGTTTCATTTGGTGAATGTTGAGTGAGATCCATTGCATTGACATCATCGAGGGCCTCTTCTTCCTCCCATGGATCTCAGGTAACTAAACATAAGAGCCAGTCCTCAAAGGGTAGCTCTCCTGCTAAGCATCGAGAGGCCGTTGGCATTGCCCTTGAGGGAACCACACCGGCAAAACAGTCCCGGCAGGAGGCTTCGGCTTACAAAGCATCAATGGGGCTTCAGGATGTTCTCGAGGCCTCAACCTCGCAAGAACTACCTGTGTCATGCTCAGGGGTTCTGGCCGTCCTTACCGGTACCGACACCCAGGCATCGGCAGCATCGATAGACCAGAGGTTCCTCGCTATCAAGCGCAGTATCGCAGCTCTTCTCTCGGCTGTGGTACCGGTGGTCCCAAGAGCACCGGTGCCGACATCGACACCGATGCCGGTACAGACACCGGTGATGCCGGTACCGATGGTGCCGGCCCCGGTGGGAACTCCTCCTATGCCATCTCTGGCTTGAGGGGACAAAGCGGTACTGGGTCACCTCGGTACCAACTTCATGCTTTGCAAGAGCATCGGGGTCAGGAATACTTTGATTCCTCTGATTCCGAAGACTCTGACAATTCTGCTGGCACTAGAGGGTTTCTCCTAGAAGATCCCTCTTCTCCCCAACCAGAATGTCACCTCCAGAGGACATGTCTTTTCAGGATTTCATCCGTGATATGGCCAAAGGTCTTTCAATCACAGCAGCTCCTGAAGAAGAACCCAGAGTAAAGGAATTGGAAATCCTCCAATATCCTAAAGCTCCCAAGGAGGCAGCTACTCTGCCTATCCATGAAATTCTGCATAGCTTGATGCTCAGAATGTGGGAGACACCTCTGACCACTTCTCCTCACTCTAGGAGGCTTGATACTATGTATTGAGTTCCACCATGTCCTGGTTTTCAGAAAACCCAGCTGCCACACCATTCAATGGTAGTGGAATCAGCCATGCGTAGGATGAAAAGTGCAAAGAGACATGCATCCAATCCTCCAGGTCGTGAATGCAGGACTCTGAATGCTTTTTGATGCAGAATGTTTCAAGCTTCCATGCTTTCAGCTAGGATCAGTTCATACATCCTATATATGGGAATGTTCCTTAAGGAAGTCACAGGAGACTTGGAACTTATGAGCCCTTTTCTCCCAGATGAAGAGAGACAAGATTTTCTTGCTCTAGTTAAGCATGCTCAAGATGTCTCCAAGTTTGTCAATCGTGCAGCTTTTGACTGCTTTGAATGCATCAGCAGAACTTCTGCTATTGCCATTGGTGCACGATGGATTGCCGGGCTACAGGCATCAGACTTGGAGACTTGGGTACAGGACAAATTAGGCAACATTCCTTGCACGGGGGAGAATCTCTTCGGCAAGAACTGGCAGGAAAAGGCTAATGAGTTAGACGCTGACAATTCTACCTTAGATAGATTGTCAAAGTCTACAGCCACTCCAGCCAAAAGGAAGTCTTATAAAAAACTTCAGCAAAAAGAGGAAGTTTTATCCTTCCTATACCCAGCAGAGTCAGACTTCAGGTCAGGTTGCCCAAAAGGGACAACCTAGACAGCAAAAGAAACCAAAAGGACCGAGAGCCCAACCAGCTCTCCAGGTTCAGCCCCCTCAAGGGCTTTGACTCCTTCCCAGAGAGCTTCACCTTCCTGCCTCTGAGGGGTCCCCAACCCCCCAATATTCCAGGCAGGTTATTCCACTTTATCAACAGATGGCATCAAATAACAGCAGAAGATTGGACTTTGTCCATTGTAGGAGAGGGGTACAAACTTCATTTTCACAGCATACCCCCTCCTACAATTCTAAAGCAGTTCAATTTACAAACCTCTGCAGACAATCTGCTAGATTACAAGGTCTCCACACTTTTTGCCAAGGGGCAAAAGAGGAAGTACCCATTTTTCAACAGGGAACAGGGTTCTACTCCCCCTATTTTCTTATCCCAAAGAAAACAGGGGGACACAGACCCATTCTAGACCTCAGAGAATTGAACAAATATCTGTTTCGAGAGAAATTCAAAATGATTTTTCTAGGAACTCTTCTGCCATACCTTCAAGGCCAGGACTGGCTTTGCTCTCTAGACTTAAAGGATGCATACACACACATTCTCATCCATCCAGATTGCAGGAAATTCTTACGTTTCCTTTTCAGGGTAAGACATTTACAGTACAGGGTTCTTCCTTTTGGTCTGGCTTCAGCACCAAGGGTGTTCACAAAATGCATGGCAGTAGTAGCAGCATTTCTACGAATCCTGGGGATTTTTGTCTTCACCTACTTAGACGACTGGCTCATTCGAGCCTCCACAGTTGCAGAGGCCAGCACTGCACTGTCTCGTACAATGCGAATCCTCCAATACTTGGGATTGGAAATCAACTTCCCGAAGTCTCAACTAGTTCCTTCCCAATGCCTAGAATTCATAGGAGCCTGTCTGGATACCAGGTAGGCAAGGGCTTTCCTTCCACAAGCCCGGTGTCTTCGCATTATGCAGCTAGCTTCCCAAGCAGCAGGAAAATCCTCCCTCATGGCTCAGGAACTACTGCAGTTACTGGGACACATGGCATCCACAGTTCATGTAGTCCCATATGCTCGCCTCGACATGCGAGCAGCTCAGTGGACCCTCTCCACACAGTGGACACAGGCCACGGGCAATTTGTCGGACAAAATAACAGTCTCTCAAAGACTGATTTTGTCCCTCCAATGGTGGCAATCACGAGAAAATCTGACAGTGGGGTCTCCTTTCCATCAACCCCTCTTTCAGGCCACCCTAACAACAGATGCATCACAGGTGGGTTGGGGAGCCACCTGGATCATCTCTCTACCCAGGGCACCTGGACTCCACAGGAGGTAAGTTTACATATAAACCTCCTGGAATTAAGAGCAATTTATTTAGCTCTTTGAGTGTTCCACGCCGAGCTCAGCTACAAGACAGTCCTGGTCCAGATGGACAATTAGGTAGCCATGTTCTATGTGAACAAGCAGGGCGGAACCGGCTCTCTGTCGTTATGCAATGAAGCTTTACGACTATGGGCCCTTGCCAGAGAGCACCAAATTCACCTTCTAGTGGTATATCTTCCAGGCATTCAAAACCTTTGGGCAAACAAATTCAGTCGAGTACTGCTACCTCACGAGTGGTCACTCCACCTAGACCAGGTGGCAAAGATATTTCATCTCTGGGGCACTCCAGACATAGACTTCTTTGCAAGTCCACTGAATGCCAAACTTCCCCGGTTCTGTTCCAGGATACCGGCACACCACTGTCAGGCAAGGGATGCCTTCCTCCTTCACTGGGGTGAGGACTTCCTTTATGCTTTCCCACCCATTCCCCTCATTCCCAAAACACTCTTCAAGCTTCAGAGAGACAGGGGTTGCATGATTCTCATCGCACCACAATGGCCACGCCAAGCGTGGTATTCCCTGCTTCTGCATCTCTCTCAAGCGGCACCTCTGGAGTTAGGGCATGCTCCAGATCTCCTTTCTCAGGAGAATGGGACGCTATGGCACCCGAATCCACAGTCCCTGCACCTCACGGCCTGGTTGCTGAAGGCTTAGACCTCCAGGATCTCAACCTGTCTTAGCAGGTAAAAGATATCCTTCGAGCTTCTAGGAAACTTTCCACAAGAAGATCTTATGCCTTCAAGTGGAAACGTTTTACTATATGGTGCTCCAGGAGGGGATTAAACCCCCTGGTCGTACCCTTAGAATCGATACTAGAGTATCTCCTTCACTTATCGAATTCTGGGTTAAAGACCAATTCGGTAAGAGTCCATCTTAGTGCAATTGCAGCTTCTTATAAGCCTCTGAATGGACAACCAATTTCCTCTCATCCACTCATATCGAGATTTATGAGAGGCCTTCTATTAACCAAACCTCCCATCAAGCCACCACCGGTGGCATGGGATCTAAATCTAGTTCTCGGGCAGCTCATGAAGCCGCCTTTTGAGCCTTAAGCCACTGCAGCCCTTACGTTTTTGACCTGGAAGGTCATCTTCCTAATTGCAATCATCTCTGCCCGTCGCATCAGTGAATTGCAAGCTTTAGTGGCCGATCCTCCTTATACTAGGTTTCATCATGATAAGGTTGTTCTTTGAACTCACCCACATTTTATGCCAAAGGTGGTTTTGCCTTTTCATTTAAATCAATCAATTTACCTTGCTGTATTTTTTCCCAGGCCTCACGCCTCTAATGCAGAAAGGAACCTTCATACTTTGGATTGCAAAAGGGCCTTGGCCTTTTACATACAAAGAACACAGCAACATAGAAAGTCTTCACAACTTTTTATAGCGTTTGACCCTAGTCATTTGGGACTTCCAGTCTCAAAAAGAACTTTATCTAAATGGATTGCCCAATGCATATCCTTTACTTATGAGAGTAAGGGTCTTCCTCTTCAGGATAATGTCACAGCTCATAATGTCAGGGCCATGGCTAATCTCCACTCTGTGTCTATCGATGACATTTGTCGAGTAGACACCTGGGCTTCGGTACACACCTTCACAGCCCACTACTGCCTTGATAAAACCTCCTGTCGGGATGCCTTCTTTGGCCAAGCTGTTCTTCAAAACCTTTTTCAAATGTAAACCAACTCCTACCCACCAACCATGGTGGGATGCCAGAGATCCATGGGAGGAAGGATCCTCACCCTTGACGGTGGCACCTTCCTGGGGCTATCTCCCTGGCATCTTCAGCTAGGGAGTCCCCATATGTGAAGACTATGATAGTGTAGTTACTCACCTGTAACAGGTGATCTCCGAGAACTGCAGGAATTTAGTCCTCACAACCCACCCACCTCCCCTAGGAGTTGTCTCTCTCTCTCTTTGTCTCTTTCCTTTCTCCCTCTATCCTTTCACTCAGCTACAAACTTAACTGAAGAGGAACAGTTGGAAAGGCGGGAAGGCAGCGCGCATGTGCTGAGGGATGCTCCCAAAAGCGTTCTTATTGGACGCTGGGGAGCGTTCTCGCACAGGCTCCGTCGGTACCGACGATACCCCATATGTGAGGACTAAATTCCTGCTGTTCCCAGAGATCACCTGTTACAGGTGAGTAACTATGCTTTCCTTAAATGTTATCATTTTTAAATTTTCAACCATTTTTTCCACTTAATCAGGGGATCAGGTCCATTTAAGACCAGCACCTCCCCTTGCCTGTCAATCATCCTGTAGGCCTGAAGCCTCTCTACCCTTCCTCCCCCTATTCCAAAGCCTCCTCCCAACAGCCCTCCCTTCTATTTGGGGTTTCCCGATGCCCCTCCTTCATTTTTATATTACTTTTTTAAAATCAGACCCCTCAGTCCTTTCCCCCTTCCCCCTGGAGCTCCATTTTCAACTTGGGGCCTTCCCAGCCCTTTTACCAACCTCAGAGTCCTTGCAGTGTGAGTTAGCCTTCCCTCACCTCACTAGGGAGATCCATGATACCAGTGGGTTTCCCTGATGCTGGCAGACCTCATCTGGCCTTGATTGGGGACAGGAACAACCAAAGGAGAGCAACCAAGAACATGCAGCATAATACTAGGAACCAAAGGAGCTGGTACACAGACTGGCGGATTTCAGGTTTTTATTAAGCCCCAACACGTTTCGGCCGGTAAGGCCTTCTTCAGGGGGAAATAAGGCTAACAAACCTTGAAAAAGTACAATAAAAACAATGAAAATACATAATAATCATAATATAAATACAATATAAAAACATTTTAAAATAAATAACAAAACTGTAAAAGATAACGGTACACAATAATGAAAAAACATCATACTAAAATATAAAACCAAATGATAAAAGACCTAATAAACAAATAAACCACTTTAGTACACAGTGTGGACAATGAACATGAGTCTATGTGCTGCATAGTGAGCTATACCAGAAAAACTATCAATAGTGGGTCACCGATGGGGTCAAAGTAATGACTGCCACCAAAGGAGGGAGAAAGAGATGAGGAGGACCAAATATATGCTTAAAAAATATTCCTGAGATGTTCCAAGTACCTTTTAAAATCCTGCCATTGTATAAAGACAATTACTGCTGAAAAACAGAAGTATAAACCCGATCATACCCGGACTATATCCAAGCCTATTGAGAAAAGAATAGTAATGAAGTTATAGAGGAACCTACCAAACAAATGTGCCGTAGTGATTTCTCAAGTCAAATGACCAGAAAGAGATTGCCAGCTGGCTGAGAGAGCTTTTAAAACACTTTTTTCCACCGTCAAAGGTTAAAAACGGGCCATCATCTTTGAAATAAAACAATAATGAGATAAAAAGGTGTAAAACATTGTTATGGAAAGGGAAAAGAGCGAGGGTGCAAATCGAGTTTCCACACAGACCATGGAGTCAAGGAGGAATGGGATTGCCAGATATTGAAAGTTATAACATGGAAAAGATTAATGACCACTTGATTTTGAAAAGGTCATCACCCCTAACACTTATCTTTTGCATATGACAAATTCCCGATCTCTTATAGATATTATGACCACTAGGGGGCACTAGAGTTCACTGACCAGCTCCTGAATAGCTGCTCATGTGTTGCTGCTTGTTATTTCCTAATAAATGTAGAGGCAAATTCCCAAGCACATTTGGATTAGGCTTACGAGTTTCAAACAAGTCAAAAGCATGATCAATAGAAATTAGGAAAGCTTATGGCAATATCTTTCAATTTTAGACAGAGCTCAAACCCATTATGTAAGTTCTCAGAACCAAAATACTGTGGGGGGAGGGGGGTGGGTGAGACTTCAAAGACATTTACACGGTTTGCAGACCTGCACATGCCGGTTAGCAGGATATTCACTGGATATTCCTGGGCGCTGCCCCTACATGCTCCGATGCTATGGAGTTAGCACTGGGGTGTGTCATGAGCATTCTGGGGTGGAGCAGAGGCAGCACCTGTCACTAACCAGGGAGTGGCGATATTGAGCTACTGCTCATTTAGCAACTTGCATGTAACGTCGGGCTTGGCAATGCTGACCTAACTTTACCTATGAAAGCTAAACTGGGCAGCAACTCAATATCGCCGCTGCCCGGTTAGCGTCTGGGTACTGTGGCATTGAATATCCGGGGTTAGTATTCATCAGCAATGGCTATGCGCTTTACAAGCATTAGCCACTGCCACTGAATATTCCCCCCCCCCCCATTAAGTGACACACTATCCCAATATAATATATGAGAGACTTTACTTTCCCCCAGTAACCACAGGGCACAATGCACTAAAGACAGTTCATCATTTACTTCATGCCTTTCTTCTCCTTATTGGAAGTTCTTGGCTTTAGTTCATTCTTTGAGCTGTTTCAGTCAGCAACCTTAACAAGGTATAGCAGCACACGAATCCATACCAGGTTTTCCACCCAGTGCACAACCACATGGCTACAGGGATAGAGCACTGTTCAGCAAATCTCTCTCTCACCACCTGATGGTCTTTAGCATTCAGCAGAACCATCATGAGGTAAAGCAGCACTTCCACATTAACAATTGTTTCAGTTAGGAATCATCTTCTTTTAACCCACACTGATAAGGTAAGCATACTTGTTTCGCAAAGCACTTTTCTGAAGCTACATATAACTTTTAGCTTGTCTTGCAGCAGTACAGTATGTTCTGTGGTTCTGATTGACACACAACACTCAACATTCCAAATGCCCATTAATTTGCTTCAGTTTAGTTTGCTTACGTCAGGGGTCTCCAGTTCCACTCCTGGAGGGCTGCAAACCAGTCAGGTTTTCAAGATATCCCTAATGAATATGCATGACATATATTTGCATGCACTGCCCCCATTGTATTCAAATTTATCTCATGCATATTCATTAGGGATATCCTGAAAATCTGACTGGTTCGTGGCCCTCCAGAACTGGGTTGGAGATCCCTGACTTATATCCTCGGACTTTAACCCATCCTTATTGACAAGTTCTTCCTTCCAGCTTTTACCTTTTCTTTCAGTTTATCAGCTGCCTTGGCTCCAGTGAGCTTTGGCCATATCCTAGCCCTTTCCCATCTAGACTCAGCCAGTCATAGGGTTGCTCCTGTCACTTCTTGAGGGCTCCTGTAAGATGCACTTTCCTTTGCTTCTGGGGCCTCCCTTCTGCCTTGCCCTCATATGATTTTTATGCCGCCAGTTAGGACCACATCCAGTTGGCTCGGCTAGCTCTTTAACTTGCCCTAAGGTGGAGCTTAACACCCGAGTCACAAGGTGGAAGGGAATTTACAGGAACTGCTCAGGTTTGCAGGACTGTGGACGCCCTTCCCTTAAGGCCTTAAAAGTATGGTATTTTTAACATAATTCTGAGTGTGTGAATTGTTTTATTACATATTATTACTCTCTCTCTCTCTCTCTTCCATTGCTTGGCGTGAAGGGATGAAGCCCAAGAACCCAGGTTCTGTCACTGATGAGGGGTGAAGCAGGGCACATTCAGTTGGTGCCATCCACAAAACTTTCTTTTTCTTCATTCAAAGCAAGGCAGAGGATTGTGAGTATGGAATACAAACAGTCACAGACTTTAGTGTTTAAGAGAAGCAGTCCATATGTATGCAGAACTCTGGAGCACGAATAGTGGTAATGAAGCATTGTTATTTCCCAAGACAGGGACTTTTTCAGAGAGTTTTCGATATTGAAATATGAAATGGTTGTCAATGTTTAGGGGTGGCTGCCCCCCATTCTTGAGTCTTAAGGTAATTTCAATTGTTTTCTATATCTGAGGATGTGTTTTGGTTTTTAGAGAGGTACACTTTGTTTTGAAAGCTTTCCTGGCTTTAGTTTAATTATAAAACAGAGATATGTTGTAGCGCTGTGATTTAGATATGCTGAGTTTTGGTTTGGTTTGGTATAAAGTAATTATTTCAATACTGTGAATGATAGCGGATTTCCAGCTTGGCTATGTCTTCTGAAGTTATGGGAAGTGCTGCATTGTCTGATATTATTAGCATCTCAATTTGTTGTACGAATCAACTTTCCTATTGAGATGATTGGAACATACATAAGAACATAAGATATGCCATACTGGGTCAGACCAAGGTCCATCAAGCCCAGTATCCTGTTTCCAACAGTGGCCAATCTAGATCATACGTACCTAGCAGTTTCCCCAAAAGACACAGGTTCCACAATGCTTGTACTGGGTCAAGCATTGATATCCTGGGTCCCTTCTTAATAATGGTTTATGGACCTTTCCTCCGGGAACTTGTCCAAACCTTTTTTAAACCCAGCTACACTAACAGCCTTTACTACATCCTCCGGTAACAAATTACAGAGTTTGATTACCGTTGAGTGAAAAATATTTTCTTTTATTAGTCTTAAATAGTTTACCCTGTAGCTTCATTGCATGTCCCCTAGTCTTTCTATATTCTGATAACATAAACAATCGATCTACGTTTACCCGTTCCACTCCATTCATTAATTTATAGACTTCTATCATATCTCCCCTCAGCCGTCTCTTTTCCAGGTTAAAGAGCCCTAACCTTTTTAGCCTTTCTTCATAGGAGTATCCTTCCATCCCCTTTACCATTTTGGTGGCTCTTCTCTGAACCTTTTCTAAAATCGCTATATCCTTTTTAAGATACGGCGACCAGAATTGCACACAATATTCAAGGTGCGGTCTCACCATGGAACGATACAGAGGCATTATAATATATTTTGTTTTATTTTCCATTCCTTTCCTTATGATACCTAGAATTCTATTTGCCCTCTTGGCCGCCGCTGCACACTGAGCCGAGGGTTTTAACATGGTATCCACAATGACGCCTAAATCTTTTTCCTGGGTGGTGGTTCCTAATATGGAACCTTGCATCGTGTAACCATAGTTTGGGTTGTTATTCCCTAGGTGCATAACCTTGCACTTGTCCACATTAAATTTCATCTGCCATTTTGATGCCCAGTCTTCCAATTTATCAAGATCCTCTTGCAGTTTTCCACAATCCTCTTGGGTTTTAACAACTTTAAATAGTTTTGTGTCATCTGCAAATTTGATAACCTCACTCGTTATTCCACTTTCCAGGTCATTTATGAATATTGTCACACTGCAGCGCCCTCTGGCGTAGGTATAGGCAGTTGCCTATGAGGGGTTAGCATGTGGGGCAAAGAGGAAAGCAAATTTATATACCTAAGTGCTGCTGTCTGGTGTCCATTGTAGTTGTGGGCCAAGTAACAGAGCGAAGGCCTTCTGTGAGTTCCAATAATAACTTTATTTCCACACACAGGAATTTGGAGCACTACGTCCCCAGGCACAAACAAAAAGTAGTGGTACTCAATTGTGTCAAATAAAAAGTCCATGAAAATCCTGATGCTTCTCAGGTACAATTCAAAGTACAAAGTTCAGCAATTAACTTCCATTAGCTTCCAATACAAGCCTTGATTTCTTCCATTAAACATTGCACTAGTATGCTCTCTTTAAACATAGGACATTCTCCAACGTTGAGCTTTACTTCACAGGTGCAATAATTACCTCTGAGTTTCCCACGGCAGAAGGCTGCCTTTCTCAATGAAACTCAGATTCATTCAAATAGGCTTCTCAGCACTTCACATATAAGCTTTTGATACAGCTTCTCTCCTCTTATAGACTGTGTTCTCTGGCAGGGAGGTAAACATTTCCTGTGATACTGTTTCACTAAATCTTGTATTACAGAGTCTTCGTCAGAGCCTAGCTCCTGCCCGTGTCTGTGCTGCTTGTAATCAAGAGCATGCTGATAGGCACCTGGGCTACACCCAGAGCTAGAGCTTCTATAACGTTGTCTGTGACAAGCAACTTTCTTTAGCTTACTGAAAGGGATCTTCTCTCTGCCCAATCTTTCATTCCTGAGAGAAGATTCCTGAGAGCTATTTCTCTCCCTTACAGGCAAGGTATCTGACCTTCTCCCCTGGAGTTTTAAATAGTCTCTGACCTGCTTTCCTTGGCTAATGAGCTCCAAGTAGTTCCTCCTTGGAAGGTTCCTCTGAAGCCTGGCCTCTCTCCTTGGCTCCCTTTGCCTCTGCTTCCCAGACTCTCTCCTGGTCTCTGCGGTCTTTCTCTCAGACTCTCTCCTGGTCCCAGTCCTGCTCTCGGACTTGTTTCTGTTCTCCGGTCTGTTCTCGTACTCCCTTTCCTTCTTTCTCCTCTGCAACTCTTTCTGCCTACTGGCAGTGGCTTCTTGGTTAAGTGAAGCAAGCTGCCCTATCGGGTGTGACTCCGCCCCTTTTCCTCCCACGTCAGCTCCCTGGGTTTGCTTCAAGCTAGGGTGTGGCTCTCTTTCCACTTTCCTGTGTAGCACAGCTTTCAGGGCTGTATCATTAACCCCTTCCTGCCCAGTTTCACTGACAGCTTCTGAAGAGAAAAAGTGTTTTAAACCTTCATTTTCAGGTTCTGCAACCTCTGCATTGTCACAATATGTAAAAAATGTTGTAAAATGTTTTGAAGGAATGATTTTCATATCGTAAGGATTTTAGTTATATGCTAATTACAACATACGTAGAGAGTTGTCATGTGGAATGAGCAGAAATAAAAGTATACTGCTGTCCGTATCCTCGCCCACGCATCTTGTTTTGATCATGTCACTTCCCTTCTTTTGCACCAGCACTGGCTCCCCATCACATACCGCATACAGTTTAAAATCCTTATTTTTGTACCCAGAACTATTCACACTGGTACCCCTCTCTATCTCGCCGACCAGGTACGTCTTCACACCCCTCACCGTTCCCTTCGTTCGATTCACATTAATCGTATGTTTCTTCACTCCCCGTCTCAGGCCCACCTAGAGTTCACTCGATCCTCCGCTTTTTTCTTCCTTGGACCTCGGCTCTGGAACTCGCTCCCCCCCGCCCTCCGAATGGATTCCTCTTTCAAATCTTTTAAAGCTCAACTGAAAACACACCTCTTCTGCACAGCTTTTGATCTTCCTTCCCCTCCCTCCCTCACCTCCCAAGCAATAAAAGTAAATTAACGACTCCTTAGTTCCCTCTCCTACCCTTTCCTTTACTGTTTGTCTTGTCTTTGTCATTATCCTTCTGTTCTTTCTTCTTTCCTGGCTCTGTCCTTTCCTTCCCTTTGAGATTCAGTTATTGGCGTTCACCTTTCTTTTTCTGTGGCATTCTATGTATAACTTTTTAATTTTTAATTTGTAAACCGCTCTGACACTATGGGGTATGTTTACTAAACTGCGTTAGTGCAAATCGCGTTAGGAGCCGCGTTAGTGAAAGGAAAGCCAAAAAAGGACATGGGCGGGACATCGTAATGACTAACGCGCGTTCCAAAAACTAACGAGCGTTACAGGGCGCCGTGGCGCGTTACTGTGCGTTAATCGTATGAAGGTGTACAGACACAAATCACTGAAACAGAGCTGTAGCACAATGGTTAGTGTACTCACCGCTGTTACAGGCAGCATGGGTTCGAGTCCCCAGCGTGCCTAACGCAGAATGCTGTCCCAGGCAGCACCCTGTACATTACATAGGGAATGAGGAGGCATGTTTTTCTTTACGTTCAGTAGTGGTTACTGCAAAACACTCTCGCAGTGCGCGTAGCCATGTACATTGGTACGTGCGTGGCTGCGTGCGTTGTTACGGGCATAGCTACGTGCGTTGGTACGTGCGTACAATCGTGCGTGGGTACGTGTGTTTTTACCAGCATGGGCACCTTATAGTACTGACACTTTAGGGTGTCTTGCACCTATGCACTATGCTAACAGATGTACGTGTGATGGCCTATGGTTTATCAGAGCCTGTGAGCAGGCGCTGGATCTTCCCAGGGTTGGATTGTGCCAGTCACACCCATGATGCACTGCACATGCAAATCAGCTGTCCACAGATACACACCATGGGGAATGCACCCCCACAGCACCTCGGCCTGGTAGGGGGAACTGACCATGTGCACCCCCACAGCACCTCGGCCTGGTAGGGGGTACTGACCGTGTGTTGTACTGGCACAGAATAGCTACACACCGTCACATTGTGCGGGTACTGTGCTCACCCTGAGGGTGCAGTGAGGCGCCCAGCACCAGGTCCACAGCACCATCCATGGCTGAAAGAGGCCATGGCACAGGTCCAAAGCAGTGTTAATGTGCGAGATAGGTAGTTTCTGCACAAACACCTTGCAGTCAGGTGTAGCCTCCATGGACCCCTAGGTGGCCCATGTACCCCCCCCCAAGTGCCAAGGGTGGCAAACAGGGTCTCCTAACAATAGATCCACCTTCTACCTCCCTGCAAAGGTGGCAGTAGAGAGGAACATCAACCCCAGTTCTGGTGAGGAACAGACACCCCACAGGGCAGGCACTGCAGCTCTGTACACAGACAGACATTAGGCCTGGATATGGTAAGCTGCACCCCACCACCATCTGATATTCTCCTGCAGCAAGCCATCAGCCACTGCACCCTGCAAGCCACTCCATCTAGACACATACCAGCTGCAAAAGGTCTGCTAGTTAGTCCATAATGCATGTGCCCAGTGGAGATGCATGCACCCAGAACTGGGATGTCAGCATACACAGCAAGCAGATAAATCAGTGACTGGGCCCCAAAAGGAAACCCATTTCTATCACATGAGAGAAATACTATATAGCACTATGGGGGTACCTAGCCATGCTGTGGTCACTGCACAGTCAGGGTGAGAGTGATCTCTCAGCAGGACATACTGAGGTCACCCTGTCTGTGTAGGTGGTGGCCGGGCACTAAAATGTGCCTGTCACTGCCCTATGCCCTGTGCAGATGCACCCTGGCCAGGCCATCCTGTCCGGCCTATAACCATGGTACCTTGCTCCTCATTATGCACATTGGCAGCTCAATACTGGCAACATTGCTGGCAGTGTGGGCTGTGGAAGGTGTTTGCAGCCACCACACACTGGATAGACAGACAGCCACCCCCACACCTATGCCAGCATTGTGCAACTATAGAGGTGTTCAGCAGCCATACCCACCACACCAGTCCTGGGCACAGTTCAGGCATGGATATGGTACGCAAGACTGTTTGGGGTCACTCCCCAGGGTGGTAAGCACTGTCAGAGACCAGACCTGCAGCACACACCGCAGACATCAGAATGCCTGTTTTGGTGGAGCTCACTGAGCAAAATGTGCTTAACGTAGGAATTGATATCTGCCAGTTATCACAGGAAACGTTTGAGAGCTGTGTACCACATACCCAGGTGTAGGGTGGCATTGCTAAGGTATACAACTGCTAGTAATGGGAGATACAGGCAGGGCCCAATGTCCTGCTTCTCCAGGAGGCATTGGCCAATGGGGCCTGTGGGTGTGTGTGTGGGTGTGTCTGGCCCTGTTGGCTGCTGCTTTACGGCAGAGTTCCCCAACTCCAGTCCTGGTGTTCCAAACACTGTTCGGGTTTTCCTGCTGTCACTCATAAATATGCATGAGCTACATCTGCATACCATGGGGGTGGTGCATAGATATGCAGCACAGGCATCTTTATTAGAGGCAGCATGGAACCTGAATGGTGTGGGGCCCTCCAGGACTGCATTTGCGAGACTCTGCTCTGGGTAATGCGCCTGTTTCTGGTGTCTGTGTTTGGTGTGGTAAAATATAGGTGTATGAACCATGCGTATGTTCTCTGCAATAAAGGGGTGTCTTTACTATCACTGTTTAGTGGTGGGTAAAACTATGGGGACTGGGTTGGCAGGAGCCCCAGCTGGGATTTGAACCTGTGACCCTCTGTTCTTACAGGCACTGGCTGTGTCTGTTGCACCACACTGTGGCCACAGAGATGGTGCAGTCCCTGGAGTTAGTTAAACCGGCCTGACGAGTCAGAAACCCTGCTCTGCACAAGTTTACTGTGGGCTCATTTACCTTGTATGGAGACAAAGGTGCACATAAACCTCAAAACAGACCTCAAAGAAAGGGGCAAACACCCATAACCAAGCTGGGCAGCAATGATATCATTGGGCAACATTACACAACACTCCCAGGAAAGCTCCATCACAATGAAATGATCTTTGAAAGGGTCTACGGAGCGTAGACCCTTCCAAACATCATTTCTTTCTTTGGTGCTTTCCAGGGAGTGTTGTTCATTGTTGCCCATTGCTATCACTGTTGCCCAGCTGAATTATGCTTTTTACAATGTTTCTTGTGGTCATTCTTAAGGTTTTATGTGAACTTTTGGTCTTTGCACATGTATCACACTGCTCACGTTTTGTAGGTTTCCCCGGTTTTGCTGTACATTGCTGACGGAAATGGTTTCTCTTCCCTTTAATATGCCTTTAACGACAGGTTTTCATTCGCGTTGGAATTGAGCTCAGGAATTCAGCGCGTTAGTATGAGGGGAGCCTCTCCCCGCCCACTCTCCGCCCATTGACCCCTTCTCTCCGCCCACTCTCCACCTTCTGCGCTGTTTTAACGCGCCACGGAGCTTTACGATCGTTAACTACGGTTAACGCGCGTAGTATGACGTTAACGGTCATTGGCGCATGATTACGTGCATTATACTGTGCTTACGGTCATTAACGTCATACAACACGCGTTATTCACGTTTACCGCACTTTAGTAAACATACCCCTATGTAAAGGGCGGTATATAAAGTTTTAAATAAACATAAATATATATCTTCTACTGTATATGCAGTTCATTTAAAAGGAGAAGGACGTTTTAATAACTTTTAATAGTTTGTTTCTTGAAGTCTCAGTCTGTATAAGTCCTCTTTAAGATGGCTGCGTCTGTAGTATAACATTAAGAAATAGTTTTGCTCTGTGTGTTATGGAGAAATTCTTAAAGGAACAGCAAGCTAATACTTTTTATTTGCCCATGGTTTTGTGTTATAGAATAAGAATTTTATCTGATCCACAAATATGAATTTTAATAGACTTTAACTGAAATTGTTGTATGTACAGAGTGGATCGCGATTCTGATCCCGTGGGGCACGTCTAGAATCGCAACCAGGCATGTACATGCGATTCAGTCTGGCCTGTACATACACGGACAGCCCAGCTAACTCAGTCAGGGCTTTTAAATGAAGCCGCGGCACCATAGCGTCCTGTTGCCATGGCACTGTGGCTCCATTTATGTTTAAATCTTTTTTATTAACCAAAACTGCAACATCTCCAGCATATAAGTATTTTGATACTATTTTTGAGACTATTCAACCATTCAACTGTTACGTCTTTACATTTTTGTATTTTCTCCCTACCCATCTCCCAACATCCCCTCCCCCCCTTTCCCCAATATAAATTATGCTATTTCCTGTAAGTTTAACAGTGTCACTAACATTTTTCCCCCGGCAGGTGGGTACTCTTATACCCGCCAGTGTTTTTATACTTAGAATATATAAGACCATTACCACTAGACACAAACTCCATGTCACATAGGTCTATAAAATCGTGGGGTCATTATAGTATTTCCCCAATTAATCCATTCGTAGATGGGTAATTTAAGGTACTTTGTCCCCCAACATCTCCAACCCTATCATTGTTGCATCCTCCTTCCCCCCCGATAATCTACCTCTCCCCCCTTTCCTATAATACTGCCCCCTCCACTCCCCTCCCCCCTTCCTAAAGGAATCCTAACACCTATTTAGTCAACTTATATTATTAATATGTCATTCCGTGCCCTGACTGATACACCCTCTAAACACAGGGACCAAATCAACAAAAAAGCTTGCTCTCGTGCGTATGTGTCGCTTAGATGATTCCCCCTCCCATAACACCAACTGGTGTAATATATTCCTCCATTACCAGTATTCGGGCCCACCCACGTTCCTCCATTTATGAAGGATACATTGTTTGGCAATATTTATTTATTTTATTTATTTATTCTTTTCTTCTATACCGCTCCTTCCAGAGATCAAGGGCGGTTTACAGGGAACAGTTAAACAATTTTATATAGTTTTACATGGAACAGTAGTTGTAACTATATACAGGTAAACATTGCATGCAACGGTGTCAAAAACTATTTACAAAGAACTATAAACATATATTATAGGCAACACTTCCTCACCATCAGTCTATTCCCTGCCTTAGAGAGTCCTAAGGGATCTGGAGCATCTAGAATAGCTAGGCCTGGAGTCAACTTCAATGTCTGCCCCAATAATCCCCCCTGCCTCCCAGACAAATGCATCAAGATTGACTCCCAGCTTCCGGCCCCATTGTATACTCAACTGGCTATAATTCCTATCTGGAACCCCTCTATTCAGGGGCCCTACAGTAGCCGGCAACTGTTATCCATTCTTTGTCTGCCAACACAAACCACGTCCAAAGTTTTCCCTTTTCAAGCCTCGTTTCCCTTCTTTCATAGCTGCCACATAATTCTTAACCTGCAAATATTCATAATAATGTCCACTTGGTAGATCATAGAGTTCCTGCAGTTCTAAAATAGGTCGGAGTTCTCCCTCATCATTAATGACTTCTTGTACCTGTTTTAGGCCCCTTAGTGCCCACCCTCGAAAAAACTGGACATTGTGCTCAGTTGAAAGGACAAGTTACCCTGTAGGGGTAAGTATCCTGATACCTCATATGGGATCTCCAATCTACCACACAGGACCCGCCAACTCCAATGAACCCCCTTCCACAGGATATTGTCTCTGAGCCCTTTGGGCAACTGTGCCTGTGAAACATGCAATACGGATAGGAGCGAGTATGGGGCAGCCAACGCTGATTCAAAGTCATATGGGGTATACACCTCCGTCCCTCCCAACCAATCTTGAACATGGCGCAACAAACATCCCAAGTTATATTGCTCTAATCACGGTAGCCCCAGCCCTCCCTGGTGCCATTGACCATATAACCGAGCAATTTTAAGTCTGGGCTTTTTCCCTTTCCAAAAAAAGCTCTGTAGAAAGCTCTCAATCTTCTGAACATCCTGTCTCCGCAACTGCAGAGGAAGAAGTTGAAGAATATACAGAATCTTTGGAAAAAGTATCATTTTATAGGCTGCCACCCTACCCAGAAGGGAAAGGGGCGATGGCATCCAGTCGCTTAATTTACTTTGAATTCCTTGAAGGGGCGGATATTTTGATTATATAGCCTTTTTGGGTCTTGTGTTAGCCATATTCCTAAGTATTTAAATTTATCTTTTGCCCAGCGTAAGGGGAACGATCCGTTCCAATCCCCTTGCAGCCCTCCCGTAATATCTAGAGCCTCAGACTTGGTCACATTCAGCTTCAAACCAGCTATCGCTCCATACTTTATTACCTCCAAAAGTCTAGGCAAAGAATCTCGGGGCTCCATCAGCATGACCAATAAATCATCTGCAAAAGCTGATACCTTGAATGTACAGGATCCCACCTTCACCCCCTGTATATCATCCTGGGCATAAATCATTCGTAACAATGGGTCTGAGGAGAGCATGAATAGTAGCGGGGACAACGGACATCCCTGCATCATTCCCCTTTTGATTCCAAAACTAGAGATGACCCATCCATTCATTCCAACTACTGCCCTTGGTGTCTGATATAGGCCGTGAACCCCTTGTATGAACCTCGCTCCCAATCCATATGCATCCAAAGTCTCAAACAGGTACGCTCATCCCACCCTGTCAAAGGCTTTTTCAGGGTCAAAACTGACCAGCAAGGAGGGGGCACCTTGTTTCCTTACCCACTCCAAGGCCCCTAGAATTCTTCACACATTTTTAGTGGGGTAACTCCCCTGCACAAACCTGGTCTGACATGCATGTAATAAGCTGGGAAGATGCATAGCTAGGCGATCTGCTAGAATCTTTGCAAACAATTTGAGGTCATAATTAGTGAAATAGGTCGCTATGAGCCCACCTCTGTCATGTCCTTCCCCGGCTTTGGTAGGACCACAATATTTGCTGTATTACTATTATACTTGAATACTCCCATATCCAACCACGTATTAAACAAGGCTACTAACACAGGAGTAACCTGCGTTATCAGCAATTTATAATATTCAGCACTATATCCATCCAATCCAGGGGCCTGGCACGTTGCTGCTTTTTCAATACCCCTTTGAACCTCTTCTATTGTTATTGGTGTTGCTCAAGATCTCTGTTGCTCTTGCATAAGACATGGTAAATCCACCTCAGCCAGAAATTTCCTAATCTTAGACCGTGACGCATCTTCACGTGCATATAACTTACGATAATAATTTACAAAAATGTTCCCGATGGCCACAGCATCTGTGTGCATCTTCCCCAACTCATCTCGCAGAAGTGTTACAAATCTGGATCCCTAACCATGTAAGACAGCGGGCCAATAACTTCCCTGCTTTATCTCCATATTGGTACAGTTGGTATTTATAATAAACTAATAATTTTTTAGCTCTCTGATATAACAAGGTATTTAATGCTGCTTGAGTTGCCAGCAACTGTGCTCTATTAACTGTAGTGGGACACCTAGTCAGGAGCCGGTGTTTTCTGCAGATCTGTTTTCCATTCTTAAAATCCTAGCTGCCATCATACGCCTCCGACTGATACTATAAGTTATTATGTCACCCCACAATACCGCTTTGGATGCCTCCCAAAACAACTCTGGCTCTCCTTTATGGGCCTGATTATGAACGTCATACTCCATCCACCTGTCTATCAAAAAGTCCTTAAACTTAGTATCTTGACATAGGTCCAATGGTAAACGCCACTGCCCTCTCCTATCACCTCGTTGCCCATACTCCCAATCAGCCCATACTGAAGCGTGATCCGAAATGGTCCAATTACTGCATCAGTCATTGCCTGGAATAGCTCCTCTGAAACTAAGATAGCATCAATTCTTGCACTTGTGCCGTGCGTCCTGGACAAATGCGTATAGTCTCTTTCTGTTGAGTGGAGGGATCTCCATACATCTATGAGCTGACACCGTTGGCAAAACCTCCTCAAGTGCCGTGCAGTACTAAGACGATTACCCCCGTGCTCTCCTGTCACATCTATACTAGGTATTAAATACGAAAAACACTCCACTGCAAGTTTGCAGTGGAGTGTTTTTCGTATTTAATATATTGTATATACCACTCTGAAAGGACCATTTTTTGTCTTGTACATCTATACTAGGGTCAAGGACTCCATTCCAGTCACCCCCCCAGAATTATTAGGAATTTGGGTAGTGCATCGATTTCCGCTGCTATTCTGGCAAAAAAGCTTGGATCAGGTACATTTGGAGCCTACATGCTACCCACCGAACCTTCCGCCCCTTTAAATCTCCCTGTATTAATACAAACCGACCCTTTCGGTCCACCACCGTCTGTTCCACTGTAAATCCTACCCCTCTCTTAATTAATATTGCACCCCTCCTTTTTTCCCTAATGCTGATGCCCCATAGATTTCCTCTATCCAACCCTTCTTTAATCTTACTAAATCCTCTATAGCTTGATGGGTTTCCTGCAACAATATTATATCCCCCTTATGTCGCCCCACTGCCTGAAGAACTTTGTTCCTTTTAAAAGGGCTCGCTAGACCACATACGTTCCATGAAATTATTCTCACCCCAGTTTTATTGTCTGTGGCATAGTATCTGAGAACATCATCGTCCCTCCCTCTCCAAACTACTAATAGTTTACTTCCCCATTGAATTCCAAGTTGACTCTACCTGTAAGATTTCTTTTTGTTTCCTTTGTACCTCCCTCCCCCTCTCCTGCCCTTACTCCCCCTTGTATTCTCACTCCTAGCCCCTACCCAATAATTCTCCCACACCTGCACCATGGCCCCTATAGTGTTAGGCCCTCTCCAAGCCCTCCCATGCTGTTTCTATGCATCATCTCCCTTTTCCCCACGGACTAACCATCCCCTTTTTACATCCCCGAACTAACCCTCTCTCTCTTCTTTTAGTAACTAACCAGCTGATGAGTACATCTTTCTTTAAACATCACTTCAGCAGACAAGCATTATGAGAAAATAATGAAAACAATATTACAACCATAACATTCAAACTAATACTCTTTAGTCCTCTTTGTATTCCATTGACTTATTTATCCCACCAGCCAACAACATTAACTTCCTTCAGACTGTTGCCTTCCAGCTTCACTTTCATAGCTTCCAGTTGAGTTCCACAACCCCAGGTTCAGGTATTCCCTTTCAAGATATCCATATGAGACTGCATCCATTTGTGTACTTCTTCCGGCGAATTCATTGTCACTGTCTTGCCATTATAGAAAATTCGCAATCTCGCCGGGTATTGTACCACGAATTTCAGATGTGTTGATACCAGCTTCTGACAAACAGCGGCATATGCCTTTCGCTTCATGCCCAATTGCACTGAATAGTCTTGGAATTACCTGTATGCACGCTCCCTCATATGTCACAGTCCCTTTAGCTCTTACTGCCCTCAGGACACCATCTTTCTGCACAAAGTTCATAAATCTGGCCAGTGCTATTTGCGGCCGCATGTCCTCTGGGAGAGGCCTTCCCAACCTGTGAATTCGCTCGATAATAATTTGGTTGCAGTCATCACCTAGGCTTAATGTATGTATCAGGCCCAAAATGTAATTGCGTAGATCAGCATCTTTTATAGTCTCCAGTATGCCAATTATCCAGAGATTTTTTTCAGCAGCCCCGATTTCCTATGTCACCGAGTTTCTCTCCCTGCTTACTGACTGTATTTTGCAGTGCAGCGATCTCTCCCCTGGCTTTGTTCAAGTCATCTTCCACTGTCGATATACGTTTCTCTGCTGCCTGTATCCTTGTGCCCACTGCCTCTAATTGCTTACTTATCCCATCCAGCTGACCAGTGATACCAAACGCGTTCACCACCGCGTTAGTCACCTCTTTAGTGGACGTCACTGGCTGGCCTGGTGATGGGGGTCCATCGTTCATCTTTGCTGAGGCTGGGGCTGCTGAACTCTTTTGCTCCCGATGGGCTGCCTTCATGTCTCACTGTATTTTTTTTACAGCTTCCAGCCAGCTGTCTTGGATTCGTTACTTTGCCATCCTGATTTCCATTTACTTTTAGCCTCTTTGGAGCATGTACAGGACCAACATGAGGAAGAGGACCACAGAGCCAGCCCACTTCCCACCAAGACTCACTCAGCACATCTCCCAGTCTCTGATTAGGATTATAGCAAGGTTTGCTGTGAAAAGACTCACTGTTGACCACTAGATGGCACTCTGTTAATTGTTGATATCAGTTCTTCCCAGTCATTTACAATAAGGCAGCCGGAGCAATCACATATATTCAGCCAGCAGACTACCGGTCTTCAGTCAAGCATCAAGAAATGACTCAAGCACCGTATTTGCAAAACTTCAGTTGCCAAGAAGGGTTTATCTAGGGCTCTCCTCAAAATCACCCACCGGATGTCTCAGGTCTCCGCCGGATGTATCAGCTTTCCGCTCAAGCTGTGTGGAACGCAGGACCGCTCATGCGTTCCACCTCCTCATGGCAATGGCCGCAGCAACCCAGGGACCGGAAATCACCAACAGGCAGCCGAATCTCAGGGCCAAATCAACAGCAAGAACTCCTGTTTTTACCCTTTAACAGACTAGCCTCTCACGCGGTCAATCGGCACTGGATATCACTTCTGGTGATGCAGGTGAGTGTCGTCACTAAACCGGTCTCTCTGATGCCTCTGATTCATCAGGAACGCGCTCCGATGTTAGTCGGCTGGGTCAGGATCACGGTCGGCGGAGCACCCCGGAGTATCTCTCACTTCTAAGACTTTTGCAGAGGTCATTAGGGTCATGCAGTCTTCGTGCTGATCTTCTTAAACTGCATTGGGGATGGCAACATTAGCAGTGGTTTCCTTCCACTCCTACTGTTCAGTCATAATTCTGCTGATCTGTAGCACTAATGTTTCGGGGCGGTTAGAGCCACATAGCTCTTTTCATGAAACCAAGGGCTGTTTTTTTCATCCTTTTCCCTCTGCTTATTTTACAGCAGGGAGACTCTGTATTGGAGCCCCACTAAAGAGCTGCAGGCTCGCGAGCCCCCCCCCCCCCAATACTGCTTCTATTTAACTACTAGAGCCATTTTCACTGTGGCTCCATTTAAAAGCCACGATGCCGGCTACCTGCAACAAATGCTAATTCCCCACAGCCCGACCCCCAATCAGGACTCCTAAGGCCAGGGTTGGACTGTGGGGAATGTCCCCTGTCCCCCCCCCCCGCCCCATCCGTGTCCCGGCAGCTGCAAAACGAAACGTCCAGGGAAGTTATTCCACCTTGGAGGTGGAATAACTTCCCTGAACATGTCGCTGGCCCTGGACGTACAGGGCTGACATTAGAATCGGCCCTGTACGTCCAGGGCTGGTGACTGCCCACTGCCCGTGCAGACTCTGCCCCTGGGCCACCCATTCCCCGCCCCCATCTAACTTCCCCACACTACCGGTGGGGAAGTTATTTGGGGCAGGAGAAGCAATGTTGGGACATCCATCCCCTCTATTCGTGGCTCAGAAACCCCCCCCCCCCCCTAGTGTTTTTTTTCTATCTGGTTTTGTGCTATAGTATGGAATAAATTCTTTGAGTCATTGGATTGGGAGAATGCAGTGTGTACACTGCAGTAGCAACTTGATAGAAAAAGAGCACAGAGAACATAACGGCAACAAGTCTGGCAGAGTTTTGTGCGTTTACATTAACTCTGTAGCGAATGATATTGTCAGTTATCTAGCAAGAAGGCATTGACTACAAGTTTTGTTAGAAGTGTCATTTTAAACAAAGAATAGTTACAGTTAAGGTGCATCCTAAATGTAGCTAATTTCCCATCTATAATTGAAATAACAACTTTTGTTTCCAATTGTCAGCAGGAGAAATAAATATGCACAATTGTGATTTCATTTAAAATTATGTTTAAGACTATTTTAGGGATCCTGGATCTGACAAGTGTGATAGAGGAGGGAGGAAACCCCCTAAATGATTAACCATTTCTGTATATGTGTTTGTACAGTAAATAAGTTTGATCCACGATGTGTGATCCTGGTTAAAAGAAAATGTGTGTGTTCAATGCAAATAGGACCTCTTGGAGTTTTTTATATCTGTAGAATAAAATTCTCTAGAGTGCATATTTTAATTGATGTGAATGATTGGGAAGATCTTCAATGTGTGATAGCATTTTGATATGTTTAGATATCATACGTTGTGTGACTTTTCATATGACATGGCAGGCTAAAAAAGGTTCTGAAGTTATAAGTGAAAACTGAATTGTGTGTCAGTCAAAACAAGTTTATTTGACTAAAAAAAAGAGCAAAATGGAAAAAGTAAAATAAAAAAAAAGAAAACTTCAGTCTGGGGTGTAGGTTATCAAGCGCATTTATGTGACAACGCTTGTCATGAAGAAGTGATAGTTTGTTGATATCTGTTATTTTTGTTTCTTATTGTGCAAGAAGCATAATGATACATGTGATATTAAAAAAAATCTTCAGATTAGGGATTTAGCTTTTACAAGTCACAAATAATGAGTGATACAATTTCATTCTGACAAGTAAAGTAATTAAACCAAGGTGGTAAATGTGTACATGATGATTTCTTTTTTTTGTCAGTAGAAAATCTAGATGTACATCACCATGAAAGTCTAAGAGATTAGAGAAGCAATGTCCCAGTCTATTTTTCAGCCATCTGCAAGAGTCTATTGGATTTTAAATTCTCTTGATGTGTGTTTCAGTTTGTTATTATGGAATGACTCTGCAGAACTGATGTTTTGTTGCTAGTGGAATAGGTATAAAATTGGCATTGAGGTAGATTTAAGATGTAGATAAATTTCCCTGTGCAGGAGATTAATCAATCCTTTATAAAGCAATGACAATTGAATTTCTAATTGGTTTAAGATTTATGTTTTTGAAAATGTCTTGAGCACAATTCTGTTTATGGAATGGCCTATCTACCGTATACTGTATTTGTTTCTTTGTTTGTGTCCTGATATCATCCTTTGTGAGCTGAGATGTCTGTCAATCAGACAATGTTCAAAGTAATGTGAGTCAAACTATTACCTGAGATAAGAGAACGTCCCTAAGAATTTTTAGTAAATGAAATGAGTTTAATTTAATTTCCATAAACTGTCAGTTATGTTTTGATGCTTGTTACCCCTTAAGAAATAAGATTAACTATACCTTGTACAGTTGTGCACCTGACAAGAGAGGCGTGTCTATTAGGCCACATGTTAAATTTTATTTAGTAGATAAGAGAAAAATTGAAGAATGTAGATGTAAAATAAAAGTATGTTGCAAATGATTTTGGTCTCCATATAGTTAAATAAGTTTAATAATTTAGTGCTAGGAGTAGATGCATTGTGATGAATTAACATTAGATTAGATTAGATAATTCTGTTCAGTAATTCTATATTGCAATTAATAGTTGTGCTTGTTTGCAATTATGTGGAAATCAGAAGAATGCTTTTATAGGAAAGTTTTGTTCTGCAAATTATATATTACATGCACTGAATCTTACCGGCCAAAGATGACTACTGTGAATGACAGAAGTCAGCAATGCTACTGAAAGCCAGATTGGAGCCAAGATCAGTGATTCCAGCAATGCTACAGAAAGATGTGTGTGCAGCCATGATGCCTGGGTGGACAGTTCCTGACATTCTCTGTCCAAGATGTGCACAGCGCAGCCGAGAGTGAAAGAAGAAGCTGCTGAAGAAATTGAAGTTACCAGCGGTGGCAGAAGAAGTGGTGCAAAGTTCTAAACATCTGAAAGATCTATGAAGAACAGTTGGCCACTGCTAACAAATTTTGCTTGTAAGAATAATTGGTAGAGCCTTACTTCTGTACACATTCTTATTAAAACCTTGCAAGGGCAAACGGTGTCACATAGTTTTGATTAATTTTCAGGATGCTTGTAATCTCTTTTTTCTGTATTATCAAATGGACTATATATCTATAAAAACTTCTTCCACCCAACAAGATGAAGTTCACCCATGGACCAGATGTGCCTAGGACTCTGAAATGAAGTGAAGTGGAAGACGTTTCCCACTATGGCAGAAGATTTATTTTATTTGTGTATCGATACATTTCTTTCTTTCTTTATGTATTTATTTTGGACATGGACAAGTTTTATAGTGATTCTTTACAGAATCATAGGGAGGACTGTTGAGAGGGACTTGAAATGGGGAACCAGAGACCTCTGAAAGAGTTAATATGGAGAATGGCTTAGAATTCACTAGCAGCCTGGAGAGATATGTGTACCCAAAATCAAGGCCATATTTAGCAGAACGGGACAGAATGTTTTTGCTTCTTCTAATTCAGCTAAGCAATAATGTCTCTGCTTCCTTTGTCCCATAAGACTTGTAATAAAAGTGGTGCTGACAGTGCAGTTTTTCTATCAATAAATGAGGTGCTCTGGTCTAGCCAGATTGAAGGGGATTTACAGGAACTGCTCGAGTTTGCAGGATTGTGGACCCTTCCCTTGAGGCCTTAAGAGTACGGTATTTTTAACATAAAACAATTCACATACACAGAACTATTATGTATTATTACTCTCTCTCTCCTATTGCTTTGAGTGAAGGGATGAAGCCTATGAATCCAGGTTCTGTTGCTGGTGAGGAGTGAAGCAGGGTACATTCACTTATAATTTGTATAGTACTACAAGGCATACATAGCGCGTTACACATATTCTTAAGAGACAGGTCTGCTCCATAGATCTTACAATTTATTCAAGACAGACAAACACAAACGGGGAATTGATAAGACTAAGAGGAAATGGTTATACATAGGTGGTAAATAGGAGAATAAGGGGTCTGAATCCAAAAGCATCCTCGGAGAGATGGTTTTTTTTAGCATGGATTTGAATAGGACCAGAGATAGAGCCTTATGTATAGACTCAGGTACTCTATTCCAGGCATACAGTGCAGCAAGGTGGAGCAAATGAAGTGTAACAGAAGGGGACAGATAATTTGCCTCATGCCTGAAGTTCCCAAGGAGGAATGTAGGGTGAGATAAGAGGAGAGATAAAGAGGAGTTGCAGAATGTCTGCACTTATTGGTCTATAGGAGAAGTTTGAACTTGTTAGGGAGCTGCTTCCACCCCCATGCAGTAGGATGCCTGCATTGGGCATCTCAGTGGGCAGAAGCACAAATAGCCCCACAGTGCTGAAGACAATCTAAAGCTCTATAGTTCCAGTGACCAATAATTAGCAGTGCGGTGAAAAGCTTTTCTGATGACATCAGGATGACTTTTGGCCTTGACAAATGTGCTAAGGCAACTTTTTTTAGCAGAAAATTGAGCAAAACAGAAAGCATCTCTCTGGCTGAAGGCTATGACATCAAGGAACTTGAACAGGAAGGTCTATATAAGTATCTCAGAGTAGAAGAAGGAACGACACTCAAAATCATTATTGAAAAGTACTTTAACATCATGGAATAAGAAACAAGCCATCAATCAGATGGAAATTCCTGCACTTTCATACAGCTTTGGGGTTGTGGACTGGCCTCTTAAAGTTCTTGAAAAACTGGATATGCGAACAAAAAACCTCCTCCATACCGATCAAGTTATTTACAAGAATCAGTGTATGCCAAGACTGTGCTGAAGGAGGGCTAGGACTCATAGAGATTGATTACAAATACCGAGCTACTATCATAGGCCTTTAGGCCTACTTAACTGCATCCTCGGATCCAAATACGCAAAAAGTATTGAAATATAAGAGTAAACATCAAGAATCTGTCTCCATCAGCATTCTGATGACTAGAAGGAATGCACAGGGAAGGAAGTAACAGAATTTGAAAAACAAGATTAAAAAAAACCTTTTCAAGGAATTAGATCAACAAACAAGGAAAAACAAGTGTCAGATACAGAAATACAGTGTGTTACTCCAGGAA
Source organism: Ichthyophis bannanicus (assembly GCA_033557465.1). Taxonomy (NCBI): domain Eukaryota; kingdom Metazoa; phylum Chordata; class Amphibia; order Gymnophiona; family Ichthyophiidae; genus Ichthyophis; species Ichthyophis bannanicus. The sequence goes on from CM066034.1 coordinate 586,609,927, forward strand.
CCTTTTGTCGATCAAGAATGGACACATAAATGGTTAAGAAGGGGTGAACTGAAACCGAAGGATGAGAGGTTGATAGTTGCAGCCCAGGACAGCAGCTTTCGGATGAGATAGTTTACAGCAATCACTGAAAAAACTGGCAACACAGACATATGTTGATTCTGTAAGAAAGACCTGGAAACGGTGACTCACCTCATAGCTGGCTGTGAAGTTCTGATGGCAGAAAATGCCTATACAGAAAGACATAATAAAATAGCATGCCTCATCCATTTGAAACTCTGTAAGCACTACAACATCACTGTGCCCGAAAAGCACTGGGATCATGACCCTAAGAGAATTACAGAGAATGAGGAGGTTAGGATCACCTGCGATACTCCCATTCTGACCAATAAGAAGCTGGATGCGAGGAAGCCGAATATAGTGGTTAATGAGAAAAATACCAGAATGGCATTGATAACAGAGGTGTCAGTTCCAAGCGACTACTCTGTGAATCGCATGGAGAGGCAGAAGATCCTGAAATACCAGGAAATGCAGTCACAGACTAAGAAAATCTGGAAGATAACAGAAATATTTTCCATTGTATTGTGAGCCATAGGCTTGATAAAGAAGAATTTCCAAGCACATCCTGACAAACTATCCATACATGTTACATCTTATGAACTCAAGTAGGAGGCTCTCTTTGGCATGATGCAAGTACTACGCTGAGCCTTTGCAGCTTGCAAGTGAGGTTCACGACTGTCATGGTATGCGCAAAACTAATCAAAAACACCCCTTAGTAAACCACCAATATATAAACCAACTCTAATCTAACCTTTATGTCAATTCTAAAGTTTTTTCATAAACATTACAAATAGGTTCTCACCGGACCTCAGGATTTATACACCCTCCATTTGGCGAAATTCATCACCATAGGGAAATGGTGGACACTTACATCATAGGTCCATAACCTCAATACTTTATTAATTTTATAACCAAAGAATCTTTCAACACTATATTTCAAAACTGTCCCTATCAAATATCTATACACAAGGATTCATCCAGCCACTCACACAAACAGACTACAATGCCCAATCATCAATAAATAACCACATACACACACTACTGTAAAAGTGTCCAATACTGCTTTAAAAAGCAGAAAGTAACAGGAAGGAATATTAAAGGCCCTTTAAACCACACACTCCGATATCTTCAGATGTGGGTATATTCAATCTCGATGTCTCAGTATCCGCAAAAATTGCTGGAAGAAAATAAATGAGATTCCTTTAACTAGTATACAGCATACACCATAAAACACTAGGCAATCCGTTACTTATCTGCTAAAGATCAATTAACAGCATTTCTTCATAGCGCTAACAAGCAACCCCCGAAGATCACCATCTGTTGTCCAACGAAAGCTTCCATTTCGCCACCAGGCTTCATCAGGAACCGAAGTTAAATTAAATTTCACGGCCAGCTTAGCTCCTCCATAATCGGACACAAACAGTGTCTCTTCAGATAAACACTTACACTGGCGTCTGACATCAGCAGCTTTAAATAACAGGTCACCAATCGGCGTACTTGTACCAATCCACAGCTTTCAACAACTTTATACAAAACACAAACACACACTATCATAAACAATTACAGCCAAGAAGAAGATAAATAGGAACTGCAACAGTCAAAACCAATCATGGCAAAATTTTCGTCTCAAAAAAATAATGCCCAGTCTATTTTGTCATTCAACCCTCCTGGGTCTAAGGTATTTAAAGCAGTATTGGACACTTTTACAGTAGTGTGTGTATGTGGTTATTTATTGATGATTGGGCATTGTAGTCTGTTTGTGTGAGTGGCTGGATGAATCCTTGTGTATAGATATTTGATAGGGACAGTTTTGAAATATAGTGTTGAAAGATTCTTTGGTTATAAAATTAAGAAAGCATTAAGGTTATGGACCTATGATGTAAGTGTCCACCATTTCCCTATGGTGATGAATTTCGCCAAATGGAGGGTGTATAAATCCTGAGGTCCGGTGAGAACCTATTTGTAATGTTTATGAAAAAACTTTAGAATTGACATAAAGGTTAGATTAGAGTTGGTTTATATATTGGTGGTTTACTAAGGGGTGTTTTTGATTCTTTGAGGTGATTATTCCCCTTAGGCGGTATTGTTATTATGCGCAAAACTAAGCCATTTGGAGAAAGTGCTCGAAGATTTAGGTATGTGCTGCAGAGCTGTTTGAAGTCATTGCTGCAGCTGCAGGTCCCAGAGAGGGGTGGCAATGGGGGTGGGGCAAAAGCAGGGGGGAGACACAGGGAATGAAGTTTGCTAAGGGTGCCTCATATCCGTGCACTGGCCCTGTGTATAACCCATAGATATGGGAGAATATCCCTAGACCACAGGTGATATTTGTTTTGTAGTTATGCAAATCACTTTTCCTTGTTCAACAAGTTGTCCCAAATAGCTTAGTCCCCAAATTCTCCCAGTGTTTGAAAACCTTATCCTTTCTCCCCGATCTAAACTCATTATTATATCTAATAGGTGCATATATCGACACTTGCTTTCCCCTGGCAAAATCTCTTGAAGTGTGTACCAAACTTTCAAAGTAATGCTAGTTAGGGATTACTTTTTGCATCTTCTTCCTCCTATTAGTTAACCAGGAAAGATGCAACACAGGGATCTGATGGTAGCAGTCTTGCTGGAGCTCCAGCCACTGCTTCATTCTCAGAGCTAAAGTATTTCACACTATGCAATTAAGACAAGAATTAACATGCACTGCATGTCAAGCTACCACATTAACTATATTAGAACAACAGTGCACTAACAGCAACTGCTTATTCCTGTTGGTTGGAATGACCAGGTCCCTGAGCTGTGTTGGGTCGGGTAAAAATACTGTGGAGAGCCTAAAGCATGCCTCTGTCCCTTGAAGTCACCCCCTTCTGAACAGAAACCCTTTAAAGGCAGCAAGGGGAGGAGCAGGGGAGGAGTACAGAGAGACGAGGAGTGTGATAAATGGCTCTCAGTCTATACCTCCCAGAGCACCAGAAAGAAAGTGGGCAGTGTCCGTACTTGTTTGACGCTTCAGAACTAGCAGTCTATTACTGAAGAGATGGAGAGAGCCCAATCCTTATTATTCAAGGAAGAGCCAGAAGCAATGGCACTTACCTCCACTAAAGTAAGGTAGGAGTTCTTTGGGACTGTCATGCTTAATGCCTGAAAGAATCTGCAAAGGCAACACTAGGAGGGCAGTAGTAATGCCGGCTATTAACTAAGCTGCAAAGGAAGCATCTGTCTAGCCCAGTATCAGAGATGTGAAAATTGTGTGAGAAACAAAGAGCAGCTATTCAGGCCAGTGGACAAAGACTGTCTGAACTATAATGTTGGAGGAGTTGGTCTGACAAACATTTATTTGTACTGAGCATTGTTCAGAGTCTCTCCTGCTGACTAAGAGAGGGCAACAGAAGCTGGAGCCTCACTTCACTGATGCCTGGAGTTCCCAAGGAGGAATGTAGGGAGAGATAAGAGGAGCTGGCTTATTGATGCTATTAATTGGTTGCCAGGGAAAAAGCAATCTAACCTTCACAGAAAAAGCAGCTCGATAATTGCTCAGCGTTTGTGGTACAGAGCAGAAAATGTGAATTGAGCCTTTCTTATAAACATTGCTCCGCGAAAGGACTTTTCCTGAATGTGTCTGACTGCTGTAAGGAACCAAAGGTTTTGTTGTTTCTTTCTTTCTTTCTTTCATCTGTTTTTCTATACACTTTTCTCTGGGGTAAAGCGGTGAACTTATTTACAATGATATTTGCAACAGTATGAAGTTAATTACATAGAACTATCCAATCGCATTTACATAGAGCAGTACAAGCTTGTATGTAGATGTAACATATTTACATTTAGTATGGGGTTATTTTTGATAGAGGTTGTGGTAATATGGGGGAGGATGGCGGGGTGGGGGGGGGGGTATGTTTTGGGACCAAAGTGTTCGGTGAACAAGTGTGTCTTTAGTAACTTTTGGAAGGTGAGTAAGTCATTGGTATTTCTGATATTTTCAGGGAGTAAGTTCCACAAGCTTGGAGGCCTAGAGTTCAAATGCTCTTAAGCATGCATAGTGTGCTTTTTGTTTTTTCATGCGGGATGGTCAACATATTTTAGGTGGTTTCTCTTTTGCTTCTGGTGGTATTATTTGTGTTTAGTAGGACTTGTAGGTAATAAGACTGTTTGTTGATAGTTTTGAAGATGATTAGGAGTACTTTGTATTTGATGCAGCTTTTTAGGGGGAATCAATGGAGTTGTCTCAGAATAGGGGTTTTGTGATCAAATCATATGGCTCCTTGGATGACTCGTGCTGCTGTGTGTAGTGCTATGTATAGTGGGAGAAGTTTGGATTTTGGTAGGCCTTGGAGGACTGAGTTGCAATAGTTTATCTGTGGTGAAATGATTGCCTGGAAGGTAGTGCAGAAGTCAGGTGGGTCTAGGAGGGAGTGGAGGTGGTGTAGTGTACGGATTTTGTGATAAATGGTTCTTGTGGTGTTTTGTATGCTGGGTTTGAGAGAGGCATTGGTCAAGGGTGATGCTCAGGTATTTGATTTATTTCTTGGTTGATACTTGAATGTTGTTTAGGGTTAGTGATGGGGGGGGGGGGGGATGGAATGCTTCAATCTGGATGATGAAGAGTATTTCTGATTTCTTGTAGTTGATCGTGAATGAGTTTGTTGCCAGCCAGCGAGAAATGTCTATAAAGCATTTTAGGATTCCATTGTAGGTGGGTTTGTTGGTATTGAAGGATGTATAAATTATTATGTCATCTGCATAGATGTGAAAGTGGATATTATGGGAACGTATGATTGTGTATAATGACTGGAGTTAGAGGTTGAAGAGGAGTGCTGATATCCTTGTGGAACACCTCGAGCTTGTGGAAATGGGGTTGATGTGTCTGAGCCCACTTTCACTGTTGTTGGCATTCTTTCACGTAGGAGTGGAACCATTTTAATACTTCGTTTTGTAGTCCAATTGATTGGAGCCTTTGGAGAAGGAGGTTGTGGTTGATGGAGTCAAATGCTGCTGTGATGTCCAAGAATATCAGGATGAATCCTTGTTGTATTTTTTGTGTCCCTTTTATTAGTATGTCCATTAGGGAGGTGATGATGGTTTCGACTCCATGGTGTGGTCTGAAGCCGTGTTGCTGTGGGTCTAGTTGTAGCATGACCCCTTTTACCATTGGTCAACTTGTGGTGACCCCCAATGATAAAATCGAATGCGTCTCTCTTCCTTTACCGTTAACGCATTGTCGCTGTAATCATTTGTTGAATTATTAATATATTATAGGCCTTTGCAATATGTTTTTATTTATAAAATTTACTTATTTAAACCACAATAATTAATCACAATAACAAGTAACAATAATTGATTTCAAAATTATGATGATTTTGTAGTCAAATCACTAATATGAAATAAAATTATTTTTTCTACCTTTGTTGTCTGACCAATTTATTCTCTGATCATGCTGGTCCCGATCTGAGGCTTCTGCTTTCCTGTCTTCTCTTAGCTCTCTTTCTGTGGTCTATGGTCCATCTGCCATTTCTTATCTCTTCTTTTGTTTTCTTCACTTCTTTCCATCAGCCTATTTCCAGTCCCAGTATTCCTCCCCAGTATCAGTCCCTTTCCAGTCCTCACTCTCAGTACTTTCCAATGTCAACTTGCATTCCCATGACTGCCACTGGTGTCCATTCCCTTCCAGTCCCCCTCCTTCCCCATTGACCAGTCCCTTCTAGTACAAATACCATGGCAGCCCCTCTCAGATCCACTTCCTTCAAGTTCCATTCTCCCATCCCCTTGTATCAGCCCATTTATAGCCTTAGCCCCCAGTTTTCTTCCAGGGCCAGCAGCTCTATCCTCCCCTCCCCACAATCAGCCCATTCCCAGTCGAAGCTCCCCAATCAGCTCGCTTCCAGTGCTAGTCCCCCCTCAACCCCATTACCAGTGCTAGGCTCCCCTAATCAGCCCATTACCAGTCCTACCCCCCCCCCCCCATCAGCCCATTACCAGTCCTAGCCTCCTCTAATCAGCCCATTTCCAGTCCTAACCTCCCTGATCAGCTCATTTCCAATGCTAGCCCCTCATCAGTCCATTACCAGTCCTACCCCCTATCAGCACATTACCAGCCCCAACCACCCCTTGATCAGTCCATTCCCAGTCCTAGCCTTGCCTAATCAACCCAATTCCTTCTCGTTGGCTGTCAGAGCCCTCGCTTCAGCTCATCCCAATTATCACTACCATCATAAATTCTAGTTTATCCTCCGGTCTATTCCCCTCCTCGTGGAAGTCTGCCATTGTTCACCCTCTTTTAAAACAATCATCTCTTGATCCCTCTGTCCTTGCACATTGGCGTCCTGTGTCAAATCTCCCCTTCTTATCTAAACTTCTGGAACGTTTTGTTTTTAATCAGTTGTCTTCCCACGTAGAATCCACTAACGCACTTCACCCTCGGCAAGCCGGATTTCGACAGGGCCACAGCACCGAGACTGTTCTTCTTGCGGTTTTGAATGAGCTTCACGTTGCACATGATCGTGGTGATGTTACTCTGTTGGTTTCCCTGGATCTTTCTGCTGCGTTTGATTAAATCGATCACACCCTGCTTCTCACTCGTCTTGCGGAGGTGGGTCTTCACGATACGGTTCTTCTTTGGTTTCGTTCCTTTCTTACGGCCCGATCCTTTTCCGTCACTCTTAATGGAACATCATCTTCCCCTCTTCCCCTCACCTGTGGTGTCCCTCAAGGCTCGGTTCTGTCTCCTCTGTTGTTTAATATTTTTTTGGCCCCTCTACTTCTCTTACTGCAGCAGTACCCAGTATCTCCCTATGTCTACGCAGATGACATCATATTACTCTATCACACTTTCCCACTTTCTCTGGATCTTTCCCCTTTCAATATCTGTCTCTCACATGTGGCTTCCTGGCTTTCCCAGCATTTCTTACGCCTGAACCCATCCAAATCCACGGCTATGTGGGTATCCCTCACTGGTTCTTGCCCCTCCTCTGCCCCTTTGATCGATTCTGTACCCATTCCTCTTGTATCCTCCTTTCGGTATCTTGGAGTAGTTCTTGATCCTTCTCTTTCTTTTCACGACCATATCTCTTCCCTCACTAGGCGTTGTTTTGCTACCCTTCATCAAATTCGAGCTGTCCGCACATTTCTTCCCTTAGAATCATTAGTTACTCTTGTCATTGCCCTGATCACCAGCCGACTCGACTATTGTAATGTTTTCATAGCCAACCTCCCCAAGTATCAACTCCGACGCCTCCAACTAATTCAAAATACCGCTGCCCGTATCATCACTTTTGCCCGCCGTTTTGATCATATCACTCCTATCCTCTTTCGTCTACACTGGCTGCCCCTATCTGTCCGATTTCATTACAAAATTCTCATTCTCACACACCGTGCCATCCACACCCATAACCCTTTGTATCTGGCTGATTTGGTTTCCTTGCACACACCCTATCGCCAGCTCCGTGCTCTTCATGCTAATCGTCTGTCTCTGCCTCCCCCCTCCCATGCACATCTTGAAAAGACCCGTCACTCTGCTTTCTTTTTCCTTGGTCCCTGGTTGTGGAATACTTTACCTTCGTCCCTTCGTCTTGAAAACTCCTATTCTCAATTTAAAGCCTCCCTTAAAACTTACCTCTTCCAAAAAGCATTTGACCTTCCCTTGGACCCCCCCCCCCCTGACGTAGTAGTTTCATTGTTTTTATTGTTGTCTTGTCTCAGCTAGATTTTGGTCCTGTTTTCCCCCTGTCTGTCGTTGTTTTAATTGAGTCAGTCTGTGTTTTGGTTGCGATTATTGTTTGTTGTTTTTGCTTTGCACTGTCCTTTCTTTTGCTTTCCTGTTATATTTTGGCGTTCCTTTTTCTATAGTTTGCAGTGTTGACCTTTTATTTTTTTTGTACACCGCTTTTATGTTTCGGCCTAAGCGGTTTATCAAATTTTAAATAAAGATAAAGATAAAGATAAAGTCCTAGTCCCCCCCCCCCATTATAATCCTAACCCGCACTCTCTCTCCCCTCTGTCCAGCATTTATCCCCGTCTGTCCAGTATGTCCCCGTCTTTTCCCTTTGTCCATGTCAGCCCCCTCCCTCCCTCCATCCATCCCTCCATGTCAGCCCTCCCTCTGTCCATGTCAGCCCTCTCTCCCTCCCTCCATGTCAGCCCCCCTGTCCATGGCAGCCCCCTCCCTCCCTCCATCCATCCCTCCATGTCAGTCCCCCTTCTGTCCATGTCAGCCCCCCCTCCCTCCATGTCAGCCCCCCTCTATCCATGTCAGCCCCCTCCCTCCCTCCATCCATCAATGTGTGCTGCCCCTCGCTCGATGGCAGCCCCCTCCCTCCCTCCATCCATCAATGTCAGCCACCCCTCCCTCCATGTCAGCCCCCTGCCCATGTCAGCCCTCCCTCTGTCCATATCAGCCCCCTCCCTCCATTCATCAATGTCAGCCCCCTCCCTCCATTCATCAATGTCAGCCCCCCTCCCTCCCTCCATGCATGTCATCCCCCCTCCCTCCCTCCCTCCATGTTAGCCGCCCTGTCCATATCAGCCCCCTCCCTCCCTCCATCCATCCCTCCATGTCAGTCCCCCTCTGTCCATGTCAGCTCTCCCTCCCTCCATGTCAGCCCCCCTCTGTCCATGTCAGCCCCCTCCTGTCCTCCCTCCATCCATCAATGTCAGCCACCCCTCCCTCCATCCATGTCAGCCTCCCTGTCCATGTCATCCCTCCCTCTGTCCATATCAGCCCCCTCCCTCCCTCCATCCATCCCTCCCTCCCTCCATGTCAGTCCCCCCTCTGTCCATGTCAGCCCTCCCTCCCTCCCATCCATCAATCTATGTCACCCCCCCTGTCCATGTCAGCCCCCCTCCCTCCATCCATCCCTACATGTCAGCCACCTCCCTCCCTCATGTCAGCCCCGTTGCAGGTTCCCTGCCCCCTCCTCCCCTCTCCTATCTGCCTGCTACTGTCCTGTTCTTCTAATGCAGCCACGGCTCCCCGCCTCTTAGGAAACCGCGGCTATGCCTGTAAAACCGTTGCGGAGCCTTTCTGTCTCTCGATGGGCTCCGTGCAGCATTGTCCCACCTCCAAAGGAAGTGGTAAACAACTTACTTTGGAGGCGGGACAATGCTGCACGGGGCCCGTCGAGACGAGAGACAGGAAGAGCTCTACAACGGTTTCGCAGGCACAGCCGCGGTTCCCTAAGAGGCGGGGAGCCGCGGCTGCTTTAGAAGACAGGCGGTGAGTTTGCTGCTGCCGAGAAGCGGACTCGGCAGCGGCAGCAACTTGTGCATTGTTTTTTTTTTTTAACGGCGGAGTGAGGAGACACCCGCTAAATCCTGTGGCGACCCCCGTGGGGGTCGCAACCCACAAGTTGAGAACTGCTGGTCTAGTAGGTTATGATTGATGACAAATTCTTGGAGTTATTGTATGACATTTTTTTCTATTATTTTGGATAGGAATGGGTGACTGGCAACTGCTCTATATGCTGAGGAATCTAGTTTTGTGTTTTTTTAGTGTGGGAAAGGTAGAGGAGGTTTTTAGGAGTTTTTGGCATATGGCCTTATGATCGAGGCATTGATGAGCTTGGAATAGAATGTCTTTTTATGGCTGTCAGTTGTGGTTCGGTCTTCATTTCGTAGTATCATGTAGTTATTGTGGTTGTGTGTAGATCTGTTTTTTGCCATTTGTGTTCTTGTTTCCGCAGTTGTTTTTTTGAGTTCTCTGAGGTCTGTGGTGAACCAGGAGGTCTTTTGGTGTCTCTTAGTGGGGTGATGAGGTGTGGACACTATAGCTGCTTTTCCAATGACTTTGTTACAGGTAGATAAGGTTTCTATGACATTAGTGTTTGTGTCTAGAGCCAGTAGGATTTCGTCGAGGAATTTTTGTTCTTGAATTGCTTGAAATGTCTGGTTGCATGGTGCTGGTTTGTATGGTTTCTTTTTGTGGTATAGGGGAGGTTGAAGTTGATGAGTAGGTGGTCTGACCATGGTATTGGTAATAGGTGGGGTGATAACAGCATTGATGTGTGTATGGGTTTTTTATTTATGAATATGAAGTCCAGGACATTGCCTTTTTCATGAGTTGGTGTGGTGATGAGTTCCGAGAAATCCATGGAGTCCATTGCTTGAAGGAATGACATTGCTTGTTTGAGTGGGATGGATGGGAGGTTGAAGTTGCCTAATAATATGAAGTCTTTTTTTCTTTTGGTGTTTTCAAGTGCTAATTTGAGGATGGTTGATAGGTCGGTGTATGTGGTGGTGGGGGATCTGTAAATGAGTCCGATGGTTATGTGTTGGTTTGATATGATGAGGATGTCCAGTCCTTCCATGCTTTCAGCTGAGATTTTGTGGAAGTGGAAGTGGGATTTTGTCAGAATGAGAACTCCTCTTCCAGTTCGATGGGTTCTTGGGCAGTTGAATAGTGAATAGTGTGGTGGTTTGATTTGGTTCATTAGAATTTTGTCTGTTTCTGAGAGCCAGGACTCTGTGATGCATAGTATATCAAGGTTGTGCGTCTTGAGGTAGTCACTGATAATTGGTATTTTGTTTCTCGCAGATTGTGTATTAATTAAAGCGCATTTTAGGGTCTGTTGGTTTATGTAGTTGATGGCTGAGGGTAGGTGAATTGTGTCATGCAGATGGATTGAGATTAAGTTGGAACTGTTTCGTTGCTTTGGGATGCTGTATAAGGTGTTGGTGGCATATCGGTTGCTTTTCCAGAGGATTGGGATATGTGTTTGGGGGAGGGGGGGACGGAATCCTGAGCTGAAGGATAGGGGTAAGAGGGAAAGAAGTGTGTATGTGAACGCGTATAATGAAAGCACATTTGGGCTAGGGTGTGTGCTGGATGTGGGAATCTTGCAGTCAGTATGCAGTCTGTGTGTGTTGATAGTGTAGGTCAATGTGATCGAGGTGTTGGTTGCTGTGCAGAGCAGTGGGGTGTGTACAGTACCTTTGTTGCACGTCCTTGCTAGATTCCGTAGTCTGAGTTTTTCCTGGTGGGCTTTTGGTGAGGCTGGTGGTGTCGCTCCGGGCCATGCCAAAGGGCCTTTTAGCAAGGCCCTTATGCATGGGCCCACCAGGCGTAGGCGTGCCCTGTGGAGTGGGGAAATAATAATTCTCACACATAGCAAACTGAGCCAGGATGATCAAAAAAGCTGTGGGTATACGTTTGTGCGTGGTCCTCTTAAGAAGATATTTTTCAATAATATGTAAGGCCTCTGCTTGCGGAATGTTGGTATACAATGATTCCACATCCAATGTAACTAATATAATATCTGATTCAAAATCTTTATAAGAAGATAAAATATCTATAACATGAGCAGAGTCTCTCACATACGATCACATTTCATAAACGAAGGGACGCAAAAACTGATCTAAAAACTTGGAAAGAGGCTCCAAAAGGGAGCCGATAGCTGAGACAATAGGTCTACCAGGGGGTGCTTCTAGGGACTTGTGTATTTTGGGGATAATGTAAATGGTGGGAATAATGGGTGCTTGTACTATAAGGAAATCCCTTTTCTTCTTAGTGATGTGACCTATCTCGAAAGCTGTAATAACTATGTTGTCTATACTACTCTTTAGATTGTCTGTAGGGTCCCCTTCAATCCTTTAGTAAAAGTTAGAATCTTTCAATTGCCTATTGACTTCTTCAATGTAATATGATTTATCTAACACAACAACAACAACACCCTTATCAGCTGGCTTAATGATAATGCTATCATTTTTTTTCTGCAGTGCTATGATGGCATCCTTCTCACCTTTCGTGATATTATTTATTTATTTAACATTTCTTATATACCGCGCTATTTGTCATCAGTGCGGTTTACATTGTAACAATAAAATTATGATAGGAGGACCACCTGTTAATGAAAGCACAATTGACTTGTTTGAGTACTACTTGTTCAAATGCTTCTATAAGTGGATCCGAATGTGGCGGAGGGTTCCAAGTGGACTTCTGACATATAATGGAATCATCAGTATGAGTATCACCAAGGGTGCTGAAAAAATGGCATATGCGTATTTTTCGAAAAAACTTGTACAAATCAACACGTATAGCAAAGGGATCTGGCTTTCTTTTGGGGACGAAGGATAACCCCTTACTAAAAATAGATACTTCATCTGCCGTAAGAGTGTGTTTGGAGAGATTAATAACATTACTACCTACTTCAGAACTCAATATCTCCTCTTGTTCGATCTCTCTGCTTTCCAATGTCCCCTCCCTCGTCCTTCACCTCGCCCCCTGTAATGATTGTACTGGCCAAATTGCCTGTCTTGATCTATTTCTTGATCCAACTCGAATTTTATCTGTCGAGGACGGGTACGGGACCTTTTTTATTGAAGATTTCTCCAACTGTGAGACATCACACATAATATATGTAATAATGTGTCCATGCAATAATTTATATGTAGGAAAAACCCAGTGCAGTATCCGTACACGTATTGTGGAGCACAAGAGCTGCATTAAGAGGAATTTGGCTGATAAACCATGAGTGTCTCACTGGGTCGCTGAGAATCATAAAATTAGTGATCTCAAGTTTTTTGTTATTAAGAAGGTTAAAATAAATTGGTGTGGTGGGGACATTAATAAAACTATTTTAAGGATTGAGGTGAGATATATATTTTTTTACTTAATACCCTTTTTCCCATGGTCTCAATTGTGATAGTGACCTTTCGGTTTTCCTTTAATTTCATTTTTATTTTTGGTTTTATTATTAATCATATCTGTCCTATTTGTTTTACCATTTATTACCCTCCCACTATGGTTTTATACAATTTTGGTACGTTTTTTTCATTAAAATTCTCTTCTGATCACCTTACAGGCTCCCTGTTGCCAACATGGAGATGTCTAACATATTTCATTCAAAAAACAAACTAACTGTTACTCTACACTATAAACCCCAAACAAAAATAGAGAAGTATACAGGAAATGAATAGCTGACGTGTATGCAATAATGTCGGAAGCGCAGCCTTGAGGTTTAAATCGCCTCTTGAAGCTAAACTTCCATTTTGCTCAAGTTTTATTATTGAGTCCACCACAGAGCTACATAAAGTTAAGGTGAAACACCACAATAAGTGCCACCAATATAAAATCTACTAATCGTGTAGTGATTTAAAAATCCATTAGTGCTATTTGCTATTGAGCATGCTCTGGCGTTCTGATCAGCTGAGAGACTGGTTTCGTGTTGCAGTTGGTTGAGCGTTGAAACGGCGAAAATTTGATGTTAGCCCGAAACGCAGTACTGTGTACCTGTTCATAACTGAAAATTCGTTCTGAACTTGTTTATAATTGCAAACTGTTCTGAAGGAGCGTCTTGGAGAGGTCCGGTAGATCTCTGAAGTGGATGGTGAAGAAAAGGGTCACGGGACGTTTCAGATAAGTTAAACCCCGATTTTTCTTTTTTCTTGTGCCTTCAGATTGGACTTCTCATAATACACTAATGGATTTTTAAATCACTACATGATTAGTAGATTTTATATTGGTGGCACTTATTGTGGTGTTTCACCTTACTTTATGTAGCTCCGTGGTGGGCTCAATAATAAAACTTGAGCAAAATGGAAGTTTAGCTTCAAGAGGTGATTTAAACCTCAAGGCTGCACTTCCGACATTATTGCATACACGTCAGCTATTCATTTCCTGTATACTTAACATATTTCATTGGCAGTTCACCTACCTGCGGCTTTTTATGACTTTTATGGATCACGTTACGGTATTTTTAATTTAAGCACACTATCAACCAATAGAGTGGAGGAGTAGCCTAGTGGCTAGAACACTGGCTTGGTAACCAAGCAACCAGGGTTCAATTCCCACTAGCACTCCTTGTGGCATTGGGCAAGTCACTTAACCCTCCATTGCCTCGGAAGAAAGGCCTGGCAATCTACTTCCGGTGACACTGCCAAGAAAACCCAGGAGCTTCTGGGTCGCCAGGAGTCAGTACTGACTCGAAGGCACACATTGCATTTGCATCAACCAATAAGTTTGCTTTGATATTGTGTTCACCCCCTCCCTTTTTTCCCCCTTCCCCCTCCCCTCCCCCCTCTTCCCCCCTTTCCCTCCCCCCCTTATCTTCCCCCTTTTTTTCCTTTTTTTCTTTCTTCTTTCTCCCATCCCCCCTCACCCCCCCCTTTTCTCCTCTAGGCGCATGTGCAATGCGATCCTAAGTTACAATCGCTCAATGACACACAACGGATCAGGTACTTTGTCTAAGCTGATATGTGAATTATACGTTTATTTATTTCTCCTTTCAAGTAGACCCTCGATCATGCGGTTGTTACCTAAGTAATACAACTATTATCCATTCATAACCATGCATTCAAGGCGCCTCCTATTTTGGCGGTTTTTCCCGCGTTCCCTTCCCTTCCTTTTTACTTAAGCGCATGTGCTGGCGTTTTTTTAAAGGTTTATTCCACAGTTGACACATAGCGAACCGAGCTCCTGGTTCAGGCTGATATGTAATGTTATACTTTCATTTCTTCTTTCTTCTTTCTTCTTTTTTCTGATCTTTTCAAAGAATTATTATTGTCGGAGTAGTGGTCTGTAGGTAACAATGTTACATGTGGATGGTCACCATGTTTTATTTTTTACCATTCATTTAGTATTTACTGATTGTATGCATCAAGTTTTTCATTTTTAAGACCAAGTACATACAATCTTGTCATTAATCATCTTTCTGCATCTCCATCCTCATTGCATCATAGATACGAGTTTTTATGTTTTTCATATTAATTAATGTTGCATACATTTTTTGTTTAGATGATGTTTTTGATGCAAAGATGTTTTCACTTTCTCCAACAGTGCAACATTTTTAGTATAGATCTGTTTCCAGTTTTTATATTTTACACAGTCATTGTTCCTTCCTTTTTAGCGGTCTTTTGCTACTGACTAGTATATTACTGGTTTGTTCGGAACATTGCAATTGTTTTTTTACATGGGTTTTTTTATGTAAGGGTTCCTCCTGCTAATTTCTGCCCCGCTCTTATGGTCTATACTTTATGCTTTGCCATTTTATTTATTTATTCATTATATATTATTTTTATGGTTCACCTGGGTACTGAGCTCTATTCATTACGTTTTATGTCCTACAGCTCTGTTCGCTCCTGCTCTGTTGTGTTTTTATTTATATTGTTGATATAAATAAAGGCCGCGAAAGGTAGCGTCCAGAGCCGGCCGCCTGTAACTGGGCGGCTCGGTGAGATGCGGTAAGAGGGTTGGTGGCGGGGGGGGGGGGGTTGGGGAAAGGACGCAAGGGGTTTTTGTTTAAATTCATTGGCTCTCCTTGTGTTTTGTGCGTGTGGGAGAGCCAATGAAAAGTCGAAGGCCAGGGGCAGGGTAGGAGAGGCGCCGGAAGAAGAGCCAGTCGGCGAAGCTTCGGCAAGCGGCGGGCGAGCGGTGGAGCGTGGCTGGGGAGTGGAGCGGTTTAAGTACCGTGGAAGGCAGCAGCGTCCCTCCCACCTTTCAATCACGTTTGCCGGTTCGTCGCACAGCAGGACTCCGGAGCCCGCAGGCAGACGGTCTTCTCGGCGGTGTGCAGAGCGGTCCAGGACACGTGGCGCGGATCTCGGCCCAGCGGAGGTGCGGCGGTATCAGGCAAGGCCAGAGTCGAGGGGACTATCCTGCTACGATGGCCAGGGGGGGGTTGATGGGTAGAGGCAGGGAGAGTGGTCGTGCCCGGGGGGCTGCAAGTCAGCACAAGGGTTCTGCAGGGCATAATCGACCAAAGGATGGCAGGGTTGAAGGACAGCAACGGGTAGCCAAAGGGCTACAACAAGGGCAAGGAGCAAAAGGAAGTGGTGGTAGACGGGGAGGGGGGAGGGGGAGGGGGAGGGGGTACGGAATGGGGCTTCCCTGGCATCACGGGGGGGTCGGGGAAAGGGTAGGCGAAGTGCTAGAGGAGGATTGGAAGTGCCAGTCGAAGGGTTGCGGGGGGCGGTTGCTGTGGGGGAAACAGGGGAAAGGCCGGACAGTCAGCCTGAGAGGTCTGGGCCTGAAGCTATGGGTCTCCAAGACTCAGCGGGTCCTCAAGGGGTGGGGATGTTGGGTGATATGGGGGTAGGATGGTGGGGGTGGGTAGAGGTAGGGGCGGGGGTGGACCCGGGGCAACGGCAGGGCGAGGGGATGGCCTCACAGCCACCTGGGGAGTGGGGAAATGGCTGGGTATGCGGGGGAACAGCTAGGGGGCAGGGTGGGGGCTTGGCAGCATTGGCTGGGGGTGGACAAGGATCTTCCGGGACGGACTGGTTAGGGGCTTGGCAGCCGGCATGGCCAGCTGTGGCCCCTCCCCCGCTTTTCTCTTTTATGTCCCCGCAGGTACCGGCGATGATCCCGTATGCTGCGATGCCAGGCGGCAGCGGACTGAGGGGACCGGAGCGGCAGATGACTAATAGGTCGGCTGGCAAGGCGGAAGCGGCTGCGGCTCCTGAGCGGGTTGAGGAACCAGTAGCGGCAGGTGAGCCACTGGAGGGAACCGGGGGAGGGGTGAGAGGGGGCAGTATCGGGGGGCAAGGCGCTTAAAAAACGGAAACACCGATATCGGCGGCGGCGTGGTTCGGATACTTCTTCTTCGTCTTCGTCTTCCACGGGGTTGGAGTCTTCGTCTGTGGGTGGGGACAGACAGGAAGTGGGCGGTTTGGAGGGTGGTATGGACAACGTGAGGGGGCGCGCTCCGTCTATGGCGGTGTATTCTGAGTTATGGGAGGGGGTACCAAGAAAGTTGTGGCGTAGGATTAAAAAACGGCACTATATTGATATCTTCTGGTTGCTGGAGGGGCGGCGGCGGTCCGGGGATAGCAAGAAGAAACGGAAGGAGGATGAGAAGGCGGGTCGCGTTAAGAAGGTTTCTAGAAATGTTGTGAACTGGATGCGAGCCTTTTTACCGTTAGCTAGCGTGTGGGGGCATTCATTTCCGGATCAGTACGGTATGCTGTTGGCATATGCGGACTCTATTCTCGAGGCGGCTCAGACGCATGAGGGGTGGTCGTGGTTAAACTACGACGAGAAGTTTCGGGATAAGATGGAGGAAAATCGTTTTTTGTCATGGGGCGCTCAGGATATTAACCTCTGGCTTACCCAGATGTCCGCAAAGCCGGGAGGAGGGGTGGCGGGGGGGGGGGGAAGGTTGGAGTCGGGGCACCTGTGGGTCCCGGGCGGTCCTTTCGGCCAGCTGCCCCCTCCGGACAGCACAAGAGTGTCATTACGGGGCCGGGGGACATCTGTTGGCGGTACAATAAAACATCCTGCCCCTTCCCGGATTGCAAATTCCGGCATGCCTGTTCAAGCTGCGGGGGGGGGGGGGGGAGCATTCGGCAGCAAGATGTGTTAAGAAGGGGACAGCCCAGCTTAGTGGGGCGGTCCTTAAGTAGCGGGACGGAGTTCAGCCTGGCAGCCACCCCGATACGATTAGACGCATTAATCGCTCGTCTCCGGTTGTACCCGCGGCGGGGGGATAAGGGGGTGTTGGAGCGAGGTTTTCGGGAAGGTTTTGTGATCCCGGTAGAAGGGACGGTGGTGGTTGCTCAGTCGCGTAATTCTAATTCCGTTCGTCGCTGGGCTGCGGTGGTGAGAGATAAGCTATCCAAGGAACAGGAGGGGGGGGGGCGGATTGCGGGCCCCTTTGTGAATAAGCCGTTCCCGGAGTTAGTAGTGTCTCCATTGGGCATTATTCCCAAAAAAGAACAAGGAAAATTCCGTTTAATCCATAATCTATCATTCCCGGAGGGAGCGTCGGTCAACGATCACATTCCACGTGATAGTTGTACGTTCAGGTACGCATCGTTTGATCGAGCAGCAGAACTAGTGAGGACGGCAGGGGAGATGGCCTGGATGGCGAAAGTGGATATAGAATCGGCATTCCGTCTGTTGCCTGTGCACCCCAGTAGTTTTCCCTTGCTAGGCTTCTGCTTCGAGGGTCACTTCTATTTTGACAAATGTATGCCGATGGGATGCTCGGTGTCTTGCGCTTACTTTGAAAAATTCAGTTCCTTTTTGCATTGGGCTTTGGTAAAGGAGGTGGGTTGTGCCAATG
Organism: Ichthyophis bannanicus; assembly: GCA_033557465.1. Classification (NCBI taxonomy): domain Eukaryota; kingdom Metazoa; phylum Chordata; class Amphibia; order Gymnophiona; family Ichthyophiidae; genus Ichthyophis; species Ichthyophis bannanicus. The sequence goes on from CM066034.1 coordinate 586,627,959, forward strand.
TAGTGCATTATTTGGACGATTTTTTCTTCGTAGGCACTGAGGGGTCCGGGGATTGCAGGCAGCTGCTGGAGGGTTTCACCAGTTTGGCTCGGGAATTGGGGGTGCCTCTAGCTGAGAATAAAACGGAAGGGCCGGCTAGGACGATCACGTTCCTGGGGATAGAGTTGGATTCGCGGGAAATGGTAGCGAGGCTGCCACAAGCAAAAGTGGTGAAGCTGCGGGTCTTAGTGGCCAATGCGATGGCTTCCAGAAAATTGACTTTGAGAGAGTTGCAGGCATTGATGGGTGTACTGAATTTTGCCTGCCGTATAATACCGATGGGTAGGGTATTCCTGAGGAGGTTAGCAGAGGCAATGGCGGGTGTACGGAAGCCGCACCATAGGATTCGGATGTCCCCAGTTATGAAAGAAGATTTACGGATCTGGGACATATTTTTGCAGGAATTCAATGGCACTTCTGTGCTGATGGCAGCTGAGATTTCGTCCGGGGACTTGCAGCTATTTTCGTATGCGGCGGGTGGGGCTGGTTTAGGCATATATTTTGCGGGAGCATGGTGTGCGGAGAGGTGGCCGCAGGCATGGCTGGATGCGGGTTTGGTCACTAATATTGCTTTTCTAGAGTTGTTTCCCATGCGAGTAGCACTGGAATTGTGGCCGGAGCGTTTGCGTAACAGACGAGTACTATGGTGGTGCGAAAACGAGGCAGTGGTGAGTATTGTTAACCAGTACAGTCCGAGATGTGTTCCAGTTGCGGAGTTAATGCGGGAGGTGGTATTGGCGTGTTTAAGGTTGAATGTGGTGATCAAAGCGCGTCATATTCCGGGCTGTACTAATAATATCGCGGATGCTTTGTCTCGTTTTCAGTGGGACCGATTCTGGAGACTGGCCCGGAGGCCGAAGAGCGTGGCTTGCTGGTCCCAGAGCACTTGTGGAGGATTGGCCTGCAGAGATGCTGAGGTTGTTGCGTTCTTTGGTGGCGCAAAGTACTTGGTCAGCGTACCTGACGGGCTGTGACAAAGTGGAGGACTTCTTACGGGATCGGGGATGGCGAATGGATGCAGTATCGGATTGGACGTTGGCAGGTTATGTAGCGGCTGCAAAAGAAAAAGGGTGGTCTAGGGCGGCGGTGCGTTCCCATTTAGCCGGGTTTGTGTTTTTTGCACGGGCGGCTGGGTGTTTACGGGAAGGGTACGGGTTTGTAACTCAGAAATTGATGTGGGGGTGGAGCAGGTTAAGCCCAGTGTCCCGGGACCGCAGGCGGCCGATTACGCACGACCTGCTGGTGAAGTTATGTGGAGCGCTCCCGGGAGTGGCGGATTCGGCCTACGAAGCGGGGCTGTTCAAAGCGGTTTTTTGTTTAGCCTTCTTTGGGGCCTTCCGTATGGGGGAATTAGTAGCGTGCTCAAGGAGGGCGGGAAAGGAGAGTGGGTTACAGCGACAACATGTGCAGGTGGAGAAAGGGCTGATCAGAGTGCTCCTGGCCCGTTCAAAGACCGACCAGCAAGGGCGGGGCCAGTGGGTGGTGCTTCAGAAGATGGAGGGTGTACCGACCTGTGCAGTGGCGGCACTGCGGAACTACTTGCAGGTCCAACCTGCGGCGGAGGGGGCGATCTTTATACATGAGGACGAGTGGCTGCTGACTCGTTTCCAGGTGTCTGCGGTGCTTCGAATGGCGTTGCGGCAGGTGGGCGAGGTGTCGCATCAATTTGCTTCCCATTCCTTCCGCATAGGGGCAGCCACGAGCGCAGCGGCTGCTGGCTTGTCCGATCAGGAGGTGCAGCGCATTGGGCGATGGCGCTCTAAAGCGTTTCGGGGATATGTCCGTTTGTAAAGGGTGGAGGGGTTGGTGGGGGGGGGGGCTCATCATGTGTTTTCTTTTGCAGATAGAGTTCGAGTTCCTCATGGCTGCTGGCTGATCGGCCACTCCTATGTGCATTGGGCTGGCCGGCGAGCGGCGATTCGACCGGCGGGTGAGAATCTCGGACTCGATCCCACTGCAGTGTCGGTTCGATGGCTGGGTGAGCGAGGCCTCCGTTGGTTGCAGTTGCTCCCTTTGCTGCGGCACCACAGGAGACTGCGGCAGGCACCGGACCTCATCTTACTTCACCTAGGAGGCAATGATCTGGCGGCGTGGACCTGCAGGCAATTGATCAGAGCGGTGCAGCGAGATTTGGAAGAGGTGCAGCAGTTATTTCCGGGCGTCATATTGATATGGTCGGACATTATACAGCGGCCTAGTTGTCGCAACCAGAGACGTTGGTCTCGCGGTCTTACAAAAATTAACAGGCAGATTGGCCGTTGGGTCTGTGCACATGGGGGGTACCAAGTGCTTCATCCTTGGGTGGAGGTGGATTGTGCGGGATTATATGGTGCCGATGGGGTGCATTTGTCCCCAGTGGGTCTTGATTTGTTATTAAACGATTGGCAGGAGGCCCTGGAGTGGGTAGTGTTGAGAGATGCTCGCTGGTCGCAGCTTTAGGGGGGGCGGCGCGGGGGGAATAGGTTGCCCGCGCCGGTGGCGGGATCCCAGAGGTTTCCGTGGTCCAGAGCCTTGGCTAAACTTGGGACGGGGGTGGGGTACCCCCGACCCGGAGAACCCCTGGGCGGGCTTTTGCTAATGATAAGGCGAAGTCGGGTGCCCGGAGGGGGAGAGAAGTGGGGAAAGCGGAGGCGGGCCCCACCTTGCTATAGACATGGCTGGTGAGGCCTCATTCCGTTGGACTAAAACAATTATGGTTATTAGCTGTTTACTGTTATACGTTGTATTGGTTAATAAAGCTGCGACCACGCGATTTACCAAAATTGGTGTTCGAGTATTTATGGAAGGGGGGTGGTGTGGGGGATGCAGAGCTATGGCGGAGCCATAGTCTAAAGTCTCGAATGAGCATCGAGTCCGGCCTGCTCCAGTTATTGTTGATTTAGAGATTATAGTTAATTTAGTCATGGCCGCTCTCAGGTTATATACCATGTTTTTATTGTTCCACCTAGTCTCATATTTACCCCATTTGGGCAGTCTCTTGCACTTTGTGCAACGAAGTCACGCTACAGACGTGATTCGCAATAAGGTACTGATTTACAAGTTTTTTGATTATTGTTTTTATTATTGTTTATTAGCTATAGACTTTTATCAATGTCATACCCCATATTCTGTTCTTTTTGTTTATATTGTTTTTTAAATTTATTTATATATATGCACATGATGTTTTTACTAAGTTAACACGTATGATGATTGCCACATAACGTTTAGTGTTTTATGATTGGAGTTATATAATTTTATCAATGTGGGTGATCAATAATTGTCAATTTATTTCTTTTAATTATTTATTTGGTATTATTTTTTATTCTATATTGTTATCTAATTGTACTATTGTTTTTTAATGATGTTTTAAGATATGATTTTATTGATATTTATGTATTTATGATTTTAGTGTGCCAGATATATTACCCCTGACGAAGGCAATGAAACACAGCCTGTGTTGGGTAGTCCCTGTTACACGCATAATAAAGATTGGTCTTTCCTAACACCACATTTGGACTTGTTTCTTCTTATCTACGTGGTAGTTCTGCTTCCTACAGTGCTATTCATCTCTATCACCTCCACTGGGAGAATATTCCACAGATCCACAACTCTTTCCGTAAAGAAATATTTCTGCATATCACTCCTGAGTCTATCCCCTTTCACCCTTATCCCATGTCTCCTCGTAGCAGAGCTTGCTTTCAATTGAAAGAGACTCTCCTCCTGTGCATTTATTCCATGGAGGTATTTAAACGTCTCAATCATATCACTTATCCCGCCTTTCCTCTAAGGTGTACATATTAAGATCCTGCTTTCTAATGAAGACCACTAACCATTTTAGAGGCCATCCTCTGTACGGACTCCAGCCTGATTATATTCTTTTGAAGGTGCGGTCTCCAGAATTGCACACAATACTCCAAATGATGTTCCATCACTTATACAGAGGCACTATCACCTCCTTTTTTTCTGCTAGCCATTCCTCTCCCTATGCACCCAAGCATCCTTCTAGCTTTTGCCGTCACCTTTTCTACCTGTTTAGCTACTTTAAGATCATTAGACAGAATCATGCCTAGATCCCGCTCTTCTTTAGTAGACAAAAGTACTTCATCCCCTATATTATATTGCTCCCTTGGATTACTGCAGCCCAAATGCATGACCTTGCATTTTTTAACATTAAATCTCAACTGCCAAATTCAAGACCATTCTTCAAGCTTAGCTAGATCCCTCCTCATGTTATCTATACCTTTCTGGGTGTCTATTCTATTGCAGATTTTGGTATCATCTGCAAAGGGGCAAACCTTTCCTGACAGCCCTTCCACTTCTGCATCCAGTTCAGACTTCTATTTACCTACAATTGCATTCATTCTGCATCTTCTCATTACCTCTCCTCTCTTATCTCTCCCTACACCCCATCCTGGCAACTCCGCTTATCAAGTAAATCACTTTTATTTATTCCCTTCTCTTCTACTGGAGCAGTTCCCAAATTGCTCTGTTTGCATGTCTGTTCTACAGCTGCTGAGTCATACTCCCAAAGAAATGCATTGGGAATGAGGATATGTGGAAATGTGAGGTCAAGCCTGTGCTGGGGTGGAGTATTGTGGTACTCGGGGACTGTGTGCTGTTGCAATAGTGTGAAACAGTAGGCCTTTAGGTCTTTGGCTGTTTTGGGGTTAGCAAAGTTGGGGATTTGCATTGGCTTGTGTTAGCCAGAAGGAGAACAAAGGATAAAGATCCAAAACTGGCCAGAAAGAGGGGAGCCTTTAGCATGGATTTAAAAAGGGAGAGAGATGAAACCTGATGTAAAGATACAGGTAGTTTGTTCCAGGCATAAGGCGCAGCAAGGTGAAAGGATCATGTTAAAAATTGAAAGAAGACCAAAGAAGGGGTTTTCCCCTCTGTATTCTTTATTTTTAAATTGACCAGTTACCTCTCGATGGAGTTTTTTTTTTTAGTGCCATCAGGCATGCCAAAAGAACACAGATCAAGCAAATGATCTGCAATGAAGAGTTTAGAAGATAAAGGAATTTGACGCCATCTGGTGATTGAAAGGTAAAATCAACTTTCAGGGATCAGTATTCAGCTGGCATAGTCAACAGGCTAAGCTACATGTAAACACTAGCACTGCTATTTAACTTAAACTGAGTATTCAGCACTGCCCTCCGTTCAGGTAGTGGCACTGAATATGCATTGTGTCCGGTGACCACACCAGCAGCATTTGTTTAATTTAGGATTATTTTATAATTTATTTTATTTATTTATAGCTTTTCTATACCGCGCTCTTTTTCATCAGCGCGGTTTACAATGAACAAGAATACTCACAGCAAGTAACAGGTTTACATGAAACAGGAAAATTCAACTGGGATTCAACTTAGTGAAACTATGTACATATATGTTATGAAATTATATACAATGAATAGAGATTTTATTAACATCTTGTATAAATAATATATTTACAATTTTTCTATGCGGGCTTGGAATGTATTAGAGGGTTGATGATGGGCACTGGGATTGGTAGAAGTGTAGAAGGAACAGGTGGTGTTTTATGGCTTTTCTGAATTGCTTGAGAATAATGAATAATGAGAATATATGTATGTTGTTTTGTATGTTGTTGGGTTTTTTTTGTCTCTCCTGCTGAAAAACAGGCATAGGTGTCAGCTACATGTTTGTTTGGACCTGGGGTCTTCAACAGTGATTGAGAGGGCAACTCGGCTTACCTCAGCAGTGTCTAACACTCATCACCAATTCCACAAAAAGTTATTTTGCTAGGCTTCTTAATTGGTTCCGTTTGAATATATAGCTTTGTAAAATACAGTCTATAAATGGCTAGTACTACTGCTAGTTATCATTCATATAGCACTATTAGGCATATGTAACGCTGCACAAATACACATAAAAGATATTCCCTGCTCATACAGCTTACAATCTTCTAAAGACAGACAAAACAAACAGGGGACTAGGGAATTCTTAGTGAAATGATGAAAAATACATATGGCTGAAGACAGGAGAATAAGGGTCAGGATCCAAAGGCAACTTCGAAGAGATGAGATTTTAGCCTGGATCTGAATAGGACCCAAGATGGAGCCTGACATACCGACTCAGTCAGTCTATTCCAGGCATACAGTGCAGCAAGGTGGAAGGAATGGAGTCTGAAGTTGGCAGTAGAAGAGAAGGGCATAGATAAAACTGATTTACTTGATGAGTGGAGTTGCCAGGATGGGGTGCAGGGAGAGATAAGAGAGGAGAGGTAGTGAGAAGCTGCAGAATGAATGCCATTGTAAGTCAGTAGAAGTCTGAACTGGATGCAGAAACAGAAGGAGCCAGTGAAGTAGCTTGAGAAGAGGGGTTAAGTGAGCTTAGCAACACTAGCAAAAGATTAGTCGTGCAGCTTTGAGTTGTGAGCAGATTGAAAGGGGAAATAGATGATTCAATGGGAGATAACTGAGGAGCACATTGCATTAGTCTAGACCAGAGGTATTGAGAGAGTTGATAAGGGGCTTGGTAGTGTATTCTGAGAGGAAGGAACAAATTTTGCTGATGTTATAGGGAAAGAAACAACAGGTTTTAGTTATCTGGTAGATATGTGCAGAGCAAGACAGTGAAGAGTCAAAGATGACCCCAAGACAGGGAGGATGATGGTGTTATTCATAGAAATAGAGAAGGGAGAAGGTAGGTTTAGGGGGAAAGATAAGCTTTGGCTTGGCCATGATCAGTTTCAGATGGTGCTGGGCAGGGCCGGATTTACGTATACGCCATGTACGCCATGGCGTAGGGCCCACAACCGGCAGGGGCCCACCAAAAATAGAACCAGTTTTTTTTTTAACTCGATTAAAAAAAAAACCTGGTGGCTGCCGCCGCGGGGCCCCCTCTGCTGCCGCGGGGGCCCCGTCTACAAGATGGTCTGGTCTGGTCCGGTCCGGTCCGGTCCGGTCGGGTCGGGTCGGGTCTCGTCTCCCTCCCTCCCTCCCTCCCGGCTGCGAGAGACGCGAAGATAGAGCGTCTCCTCGCGTCTGTGTTAAGCCCGCAGGGGCTGATGGGATTTCCCATCAGCCCCTGCGGGCTTAACACAGACGCGAGGAGACGCTCTCCCTTCGCGTCTCTCGCAGCCTGCAGCGAGGGAGGGAGAGAGACCCGACCGGACCGGACCGGACCCGACCCGACCAGCTTGTAGACGGGGCCCCCGCGGCAGCAGAGGGGGCCCCGCGGCGGCAGCCACCAGGTTTTTTTTTTAAATTAAATTTTACTTTAGGCCGGGGGGGTAGGATACCCCCCCGGCCTAAAGTAAAATTTAATTTAAAAAAAAAACCTGGTGGCTGCCGCCGCGGGGCCCCCTCTGCTGCCGCGGGGGCCCCGTCTACAAGCTGGTCGGGTCGGGTCCGGTCGGGTCTCTCTCCCTCCCTCCCTCGCTGCAGGCTGCGAGAGATATGCATCTCTCGCTGCCTGCAGCGTGGGAGGGAGAGAGACCCGACCGGACCTGACCCGACCCGACCGGACCCGACCCGCTTGTAGCCGGGGCCCCCGCGGCAGCAGCGGGGGCCCCGCGGCGGCAGCCACCAGGTTTTTTTTTTAAATTAAATTTTACTTTAGGCCGGGGGGGGGGGGGGTAGGACGGGTAAATGGAGATGGGGGGGGGGGGGGTAGGACTGGTAATGGGCAATGGGGGGGGGTAGGACGGGTAATGGGCAATGGGGGGGGCTGGGGCTGGAAATGGACTGGGGGGGGGGTAGGGCTGGTAAATGGCGATTGGGGGGCTGGGGCTGGAAATTGGCTGGGCTGGGGGGGTTAAGGCTAGAGGTGGGCTGATGGGGTTAGGACTGGTAATGGACTGTGGGCTGTTGTGGGGGGGCTTAGAACTGGTAATGGGCTTTGGGGGGGGTTAAGACTGGTAATGGGCTGTGGGCTGATGGGGCTGTCTGGTAATGGACTATGGGGGGGCTAGGACTGGAAATGGGCTGGGGGGTTAAGACTGGAGGTGGGCTGATGGGGTTAGGACTGGTAATGGGCTGTTGGGGGGGGGTTAGGACTGGTAATGGGCTTTGGGGGGGTTAAGACTGGTAATGGGCTGTGGGCTGATGGGGGTTGTCTGGTAATGGGCTATGGGGGGCTAGGACTGGAAATGGGCTGGGGGGTTAAAACTGGAGGTGGGATGATGGGGTTAGGACTGGTAATGGGCTGTGGGCTGATGGGGGGGGGGGGTAGGACTGGCAATGGGCTATGGGGGGCTGACTGGAAATGGGTTGATGGGGTTAGGACTGGAAGTGGGCTGATGGGGGGTTAGGACTGGTAATGGGTTATAGGGGGGGCTTAAACTGAAAATGGGGTGATGGTGGGTTAAGGACTGAAAATGGGGTGATGGGGGGTTAAGGACTGTAAGTGGGGTGATGGGGGGGCTAGGACTGGAAATGGGCTGATGGATGGCTAGGACTGGAAATGGGCTGATGCAGGGACTAGAAGGGAATGGATGCTGGGTGAGGCTGGAACTAGAAGGGAGCTGATGTTGGGGGAGGATTAGAATGGGATGGGGCTGGAAGAGTAAAATGGAGAAGGGAAAAATATTTTGTGTGGGAGGGATAAAAAATCTACAATTGGCCGGGTATTGGGAGAGTAAGTGGGGATTGAGGATGGAGGGGTAATATTTGAGTGGATGAAATAGGAATGAGGAAAGAGCAAAAGGAGAAAGATTAGTATGTTAAAGCAGATGTAGAGAGAGAATGGAAAAAAATCTAGAAGAGAGAAGAAAGGACAAATGGACAGCAGACGATGGACAGTTAGCAGAAGACACGAAGAAACCAGAAGAAAGTGGCTGGAGCAATTGCAGCTGAAAAAAATGCACAAAAGGTAGAAAAATATCTCTTTATTTTGAATTTATTAATTGGAATATGTCAGCTCTGGTAAATGTGCATCATTAACATCTGTGCTTTGTTTAGTACAAGAGCAAATTAATGTATAGTTTTATTTCTACAGTGTTGTACATTCCAAGTTTGGCTTTTGGGATTCCCAGTTTAATTATTGTCTTCCTATTTCTAAATTGTGATTACTTGTTTGGTGATGGTCTATGTTCTGCATGTGTAACTGAGCTGAGGTGTTCTGTTTATATAATTCCTGTTTGACATTGCCACTTGTTCTCTTTCCCCAGTAGGTCATGTATTGTTGTTCTCTGAAATGTATTGGTTTAATATTTGCAGTGTTGCCTTTTGATTGGTAGAGTATGGTGCTTTGTGAGTCCTGGTAGTGCTGTTAGGATACGGCGGGTTTACTATGGGCAGTGTTTGTAGTAGTTCCTAATGTGTCTGGCAGTTGGCACTGGATTATAGTAATGTAGAAATCTTTTAGTCTTTCTTTATCCATACACTCATTAAGAGGCACGTTTACTAAAAGTTAGTATATGGTAACATTATGCAAATATTTATGCAAATGAGGCCCCTTATGCAAATGAGGTCCGCACCCCCCTTGGGCCGCCCCTGCTGGGGGCCCACAATTTTTGTTGGCGTAGGGCCTCACTCAAGGTAAATCCGGCCCTGGTGCTGGGACATCCAGGCAGCGATATTAGACAAGCAGGCTGCAATTCAGGCCTGGATTCCTGGAGAGATTTCAGGGGTAGAGAGGGTAAATCTGATAGTCCTTAGTATAAAGATGGTACTAAAAACCATGGGAGGAGATCCGGGCACCTGGGGAACGAGTGTAGAGAGAGAAGAGAAAAGGTACCACGACTGAGACCGGGATAGCAGTGGACAAGGATCCACCAGAGCGTACACTGAAAATACGATGCGAGATACAAGAAGAAATCCAAGACAGAACAGAGCCCCTCTAAGTGTCCGTTTCCCTCAGGTGACATCACTTGTGAAGCCGCTCGCTTTTGAACATAGTTTTTTATGAAATGGTTGCTGCTGCTGTACGTGCTGCCAAATACATGTGCATTTGCTGGCATCCTTATACATAATTTCTAAAAGGCTCCATGTTCATCAGAGAACTGTGTAGAATACTTGGGGGACTGTGAACATCCTGTCTTACATAAAATGGGGTTTTATATTAAATTAGCCTTTATCAATAAAGAAGTGTAGAAAGAGTTTTATTTGCAAGTAGTGAGCCCTGGCTAAATAAAACATCCTTATCGAACAGTGTGCCCCTGCTAAAGAGTGTGCTCCTGCAAAGGTTGCATTACAATTATCCAGCCATCACAGTATTGGAGTAATAATGTTACTCTTTCCTCTCTTTTGCTAATGAGAGCAGCTTGATGACCACTATGTAACCTTTGGTAGAGACTGACTCTTTGGCACAGATGCAGTGTTTAGCAGGGCCACACAGTTCGGCTGTGCAGTACTACTTGGCAAGGGTGTACAGTTTGCTAATAAAACATTTTCAATACTCTTATCATTAAAACCAATTTAATATAATCATTACTGCAGTTAATCTTTGCTGAAAATGAATATTGCATTAATAATTTTATCAATTTTCCCTCTTTTGGATCTCTGCAGATGTACTATAACTTGACTTAGGCCTTCTTTTCATCCCACAGACCATCCCACTCAACTGCTTGGCATCCTTTTCAAGTGACCTTTTCCTGTCCTCAAACCCTTCTCCACCCCCCAACCCCTAGTCCTTTCCTGCCATCCCTCCTGTCCTCCTTCAAGTTTAATGCTATCAAAAGCTACACATAGCTGTTCTATATTGTTATAATGTTTGCTATGTTTAGCTTCCAATTTGTTCCATGTAAGTTCTATGTAATCCTGAGTTCAGTTCTACGTAAACCACCTTGACCTTTGGAAATGCGGTATATAAAACCTGCCAAATAAATAAATAATACCTGTTGAATAATTGTAGTGGAATCTTCGACAGGGGCACACTATGCGGTGTGTTTGCTGAAGGGCACTAGGCTTTTGCAGCTAATGCTGTGCTATCTGTGGTGACTGTGCACAAATTTTCCCAGCAGATAATGCACCGAAATTGCAGAGAGCACGCCAAGGCAGCATCATGGATGCCGCTGATGCCGCCCATTGAGAGATGGGTTTGAAACTTTGCTGGTTAACAAGCACTGACTACGCCCATGGTAATCATGCAGTGCAGACATGCCCACTCTTCTCCCTTTCCTGTCCACTCCAGCAGTTAGCTTCATTGTCTGCAATTTCACTGCCTTATCTGTTACCAGATAGCGTGCTCTATCTGCCGCATTCATAGGTAATGCTACTCAGTAGACAGACCCCTAATTGTCAGAGGTGCACTGTTTGACAAGGGCTTGCACACTCGGGCATATTTTTTGCATATAAAAATTTCTACATGCCCAGTTTGTTTAAAACCAGTTATTAAAATGTCTTCTGCAGTTCTCATTGGCAGGGGGATGCTATTTGGTAGGGGTGCATTATCTGACAAGATGTTTAGTTTGGAAAGGGTGCGGTGTTTGTAAATGGAACACTTTCTACACAACCACACTGATTAAAACAAATTTAATATAATGTATTTTGCAGTTTGGGAATTGCTAAAACAAAGTTTTGCAGTAATAAGTTTGCTCTTTTTCCTCCCTTTGACAATGATATTGGTTGAATAATTATAGTGTAATCTTTGACAAAGAGTACATACCGTTCTGGTCAACATTATTGACACACTTGCATTTTAGATATGTTGTGTGTAATATCTTGAGAAATAATTAGAAATATTCCAACTGTATGTTGTTATAATATTTTAATAGTATATTTAAAGGTATACAACAAAAAATGATGTCCGTGCAATTTAGAGGTAGTAATATCTGAGAAAGAAACAAAATATGACCTGGACAGGATTGTGGCTTCTCAAGGTGGGTTTGGGCAAAGATCAGGCATGCCTTTTTATGACTGTTTTTGAGCAGTGGGGTTCTCCTTGGCCTTTGCCCATGAAGTCCTCCTTTGTTTAGTCTGTAGCATATGGTGCAGGTTGAAACCACCACTTCAGATTGCTCCAGTTCAGCCTTAAGCTCTTTGGATGTTGTACGTGGTGCTTTTCAAACAGTTCCCACTAACCTTCAAAGACTTCTTTTATTAAGTTTCCTCCTCCCACCATGTCCTGGGAGGTTCTTGACAATTTTATGAGCAGAAAACATCTTAATAACATTGCGAATTGTAGACACAGGAATCCCAAAGTCTTTGGAGATGCCCTTGTATCTCTTTAATATTTGATGATAATGGCTTTTCTGACGGTCTCAAGCAGCTCTCTTGTCTTCAGCATTGTGAAAATGGAACAAGAGTGAATGTGGCCATTTTAAATATTAGCCTCCGCTCAATGTGGTAAATACACTTATGGTAGAAATGTTTTTCTTCATTTAAAGAGAATAGATAAAAAATGCTATATATGCCCAGAATGTCTCAGACTAGATGGCGCTGTAACAAACGATATTCATCATATCATACTCTAGCGCCTAATAGCATCAAGGACTGTTCTGGCAATTTAGCATTTTTTTTTTATATATAAATTTTCTATTGAAAGTTTCCACCACCTAGATTATCAATCAGAAGTACTCCCTTAGGGGAGTATCTGAAGTCAAACTGGGGAGCACCTAAAAGCTAATTATACAAAGCTAAGCATTTTTTATTCTGGTGGTGGAAACTTTCAATAGAAAATTTATATATTAAAAAAAATATGCTAAATTGCCGGAACAGTCCTTGATGCTATTAGGCGCTAGAGTATGATACGATGAATATCGTTTGTTACAGCACCATCTAGTCTAAGACATTCTGGGCATATATAGCATTTTTTATCTATTCTCTTTAAATGAAGAAAAACATTTCTACCATAAGTGTATTTACCACATTGAGCGAAGGTTATTCATAGAGCATTTTGAATTATAAAGACATTGTATTTTGCTCTGAAAGGACCAAAAAGAGGATTATTTTAAATATTAGAGCCATCATTCATTGGTTGATTCAAGTCATGCGAGAACTGACAATTGATCACAGGTGCGTCTAATTTTACTGCAATGAGAATGTGGTTCTTTTACTTGAACTGATTTGAATTGTTTAAAAGGGCGCCAATAATCAAGTCCTAAATCACAAATGGCCAAAAATCAGAATGAAGAAAAGAGGCAATTCCATACAAAATACTTCATTCCACCTAATCCCAGTTACAGGTGTAGTATGGCTTCATCAGTTTTACTTGGGAGAAAAAGGATCTCAGAACCAACAAGCATAAATGTCCGGGAAAATCAGTCTCATCGTTAGACAAAACTCAGGAACATCAGTTACCATTTTGCCCTTGTGTGGTTCCAGATCTTCAGCGAGATAGGATGTGTGTTTTTTGTGTACTCTGCTTGACCTCTCCGTTACCATAATCTCCTCCCCCTAGTAGCCAACCCCGGTTTACCAGAGATCTTTGGTGGACAGTCTTATCCAAAATGGTGCTGATGATCACTAGTGGTAATCTCATGGCCAGTATCACTTGCATTTCGTTATCAGTCCCAATTACACTATTTTAAATTGTTATGATAATTACTCTAATTTTTCAGTATTTTGGTCCAAAGCTACTGCAATTTAGAATGTATAGCCAAGTTTAGAGTAAAAGCAAAAATCTAATGCAGTCTGGCTATACTGATCCAAACAGAGTAAAAAGTTATAAGAGGCCATATGACTAGGGTAGCACTATTCATTACGGTAGCTACAGCATCCATTACCTGTTTCTCAACAGTCTAGCTCCGAGGATCATGCTGCAAAGTCCTCAGGGAGACAAACATCTCACTTCATTCCTCCACACTCCCTGGAATCTCTACTGGCAGTTTCTGGTTTTCTTGAGCCTCACTGTGTCCATTTCTTGCAGAACTTCCTTCAGATGCATCCTCCCTGAGATTAATTAAGTTTCAGGTGAACAAAGTACATTAAACGTATTAGGAGTGGAGGAGTGGCCTAGTGGTTGGGGCAAGGTACTTCAGTCCAGAAGGTCAGAGGTTCAAATCCCACTAGAGGACAGCAACCTTGGGCCGGAAGGACTGGGGTTTCTAGTCCCACAGGTGCTCCTTGTGGTCTTGGGCAAGCCACTTAACCCTCCATAGCCCATGTTCCCTGTAAAATAGTTATCTCCAAGTTATAATGCCCTGTTCAATGTAATTTCAGTTTGTTCAATGTAAACCGCACTGATGCAGAATTGCGTGGTATATAAGAGAATGTAAATAAATAAATAAATTAGGTGTAGTTTTATTAGTATAAGTATCCCTACCAACCCTTAGTAGGTAAAGAACTTAAATACCTAAACACGACCTTAAAACTAAGATGCAGACAGCAGTCCAGCAGCAAGATGGGTGTTTTCCAGTCTTTTGCATTGAGTGTCACATGTATGATTTTCTCCCAGTTGATGACGGATCTTTCATGTGCACTAGGTGCAAGGAGCTCTTTGCTCTCAGGGAACGAGTCCGATCTCTGGAGGCTAGAGTAGCAGACTTGGAAGACAGAGAGGTACATAGATGACACCTACAATGATATAGTACTGAAGTCCCACCTCCAGTCTGGCAGCATCCCTGTTGCCATGGAGGACAGAGGTCATGTGACAGGAGAGCATCACCCTGGTGTGGCAGGAAGTGATCCTGTAGCAAGGACCTGTCCCCCAGGTGATGTAAGACCCTTTCGTTCAGAGGAGGTTTCTCCAGGGCCATGTGCCCATGAAGGAAGGGTTAGGACAGCTATTATAGTTGGCGATTTGACCATTAAGCATGCAGATAGCTGGGTGGCTGGTGGATGTGAGGATTGCCTGGTAACATGCCTGCCTGGTGGGAAGGTAGCGGACCTCACGCTCCACCTAGACAAAGTCTTAGATAGTGCTGGGAGGAGTGCTGTCTTGGTAATTATCAGTACCAGTGACATAGCAAAATGTGGTAGGAAGGTTCCAGAGGCTAAATTTAGGCTTTTAGGTAGGAGGTAGAAATCCAGAACTTCTAGGATAGCATTCTCTGAAATGCTTCCCGTTCCAAGCGCAGGACCCAAAAGGCAGACAGAGTTCTGGACTCTCAATGCGTGGATGAGACAATGGTGCAAGAATGAGGGTTTTGGATTTTTTAGGAACTGGGGAACATTCTGGGGAAAGGAGGGGCTCTTCCGAAGGGATGGGCTTCACCTTAATTGGGAGGGAAACAGGCTGATGGCATTAACCTTTAAAAAGGAGAGAGAGTAGTTTTTAAACTAGACAATAGAGGAGAGCCGACAGTCACCCAAGAGCGCATGATTCGGAACAATGTATCCTTGAAGGATACTACCAAAAAAATGAAGTTAGGGCATATCAGCAGACAATAAAGACAAAAGTAGCCCAAATGCCCTTGAGTACAAAGCAGACAGAGCTTAAAGATTCCAAATTACCCCAGCCTACCAATAGTCAGATTAATATGAATAGAAACCAATCTCTAAAATGCTTGTATGCAAATGCTAGAAGTCTAAAAAATAATGGGAGAGTTAGAATATAGCACTAAATGAGAGGTTAGATATGATTGCTATCTCAGTAACATGGTGGAAGGAGGACAACCAGTGGGACACTGTGATACCTGGGTACAAACTATATCATAATGATAGAGCTGATCAAATTGGTGGAGGGGTTGCGCTCTATGTTAGAAAGGGCATTGAATCACAAAGGATTAAAGTTTTGCAGGAAACAATCAAAATCCCTTACCTCTCACAAACTACTTCCCAACAACCGCAAAAAACAACCTACCAACCTCCAAAGCCCAGAACCCACTAACTCCCCCCCAACCCCAGAGCTTCGCCCCACCATAACCAAATGAACAATATAACTCAAGATTGACACAAGGTTGTTTGTACAGTATGTTTATTTGTAAATAGTCAGTACCACAGTTTCATACAAAAGTTGTTTGTAAATAGTTATAACTGACGTTTCATGTAAAAGTTGTTCAATTGTTCTCTGTAAACCGCCCTTGATCTCTGGGTGGGGCGGTATAGAAGAAAATCATAAATAAATAAATAAATAAAATAAAAATTTGCTTTTGGGTCTCTATGGATTGAAATTCCATGTAAAAAGGGGAAGGCGATGGCAGTGGGGGGTGTACTATCAACCGCCTGCCCAGAATGAACAAATGGATGATGAAATGCTCAAAGAAATCAGGGAAGCTAACAAACGTTACAGCACAGTGATAATAATGGGTGATTTCAATTACTCCGGAATTGACTGGGTCAGTGTCATGGCAGGACATGCTAAGGAGATAAAGTTTCTAGATGAAATAAATGACTGCTTCTTCGAGCAGCTGGTTCATGAACCGACCAGCGGGGAAACCATTTTGGACTAGTCCTTATTTGAACACCAGATCTGGTGCAAGAGATAAGGGTGTTAGGGCCACTTGGCAATAGTGATCATAGCATGATCACATTTGATTTAATTGATTTCCTTACCATCCTATATGAGAAGGGATGGTAAGGAAATCCACAGCACTACCTTTTAACTTTCGAAAGGGAGACTATGATAAAATGAGGAAAATTGTTATGAAAAAACTAAAAGGAGCAGTTGTAAAGGTTAAAGACTTACATCAAGCTTGGGTGTTGTTTAAAAATACTATTTTGGAAGTCCAGACCAGCTGTATTCCATGCTTTAAGAAAAGTGGAAGGAAGTCCAAAAAACTGCCAGCATGGTTTAAAGGTCAGGACAGAGAGGCTGTTGTTGCCAAAAAAGCATCTTTCAGGAAATGGAATAAAGAGCCAAATGACGAAAACTGGAAACAGCATAAGCACTGGCAAGTTAGATGCAAGACATTGATAAGGCAGGCAAAGAAAGAATTTGAGAAGAAGTTTGCTGTGGAAGCAAAAACACATAATAAAGACTTTTTCAAGTACATTCGTAGCAAAACACCTGTGAGAGGATCAGTTGGATCATTAGATGATAGAGGGTTAAAAGGTAGACTAAGAGGGGACAAGGCCATAGCCAAGAGACTGAATGAGTTCTTTGCTTCGGTCTTTACTGAGGAAGATGTGGGGATGTTACCCATGACTGAAGTGATATTTATAGGTGATACTGCGGAAGAACTGAAAGAAATATCAATAATCAGGAAGATGAATTACAACTATTTGATAAACTGAAGAGTAGCAAATCACCTGGACCGGATGGTATACATCCAAGGGTATTGAAAAACTGAAATAGGAGATTGCAGACCTGCTATTAGTAATCTGTGAACTATCGTTAAAATCATCTATAATACCTGAAGATTGGAGGATGGCCAATATAACACCAATTTTTAAAAAGGTTTCGAGGTGTGATCCGGGAAATTATAGATTGGTGAGCCTGATGTCAGTACCAGGAAAAATGGTACAAACCATCATAAAGAACAAAATTACTGAACATGTAGATAGTCATGGCTTAATGGGAGACAGCCAACATGGCTTTAGACAAGGAAGATTTTGTCTTACTAATCTGTTATGTTTTTTTGAAGGTGTGAATAAATTGGTAGACAAAGGCGAGTCAGTTGATATAGTGTATTTGGACTTTCAGAAAGACTTTGACAAGGTCTCTCATCAGAGTCTTTTGGCAAAACTAAAGAGTCATGGGATAGGAGGCAGTGTACTATTGTGGATCAGGAACTGGTTAAAAGATAGAAAGCAGAGGGTAGGGCTATATGGCCAATTTTCCAAATGGAGAAAGGTGAATAGTGGAGTACCCCAGGGATTTGTGTTGGGTCTGCTGTTTTTTAACATATTCATAAATGATCTGGAAATGGGAATAATGAGTGAGGTTATCAAATTTGCAGATGACACAAAACTATTCATAGTTGTTAAAACTCATGAGGATTGTGGAAAATTGCAAGATCTTGATAAATTGGAAGACTGGGCTTCCAAATGGCAGATGAAATTGAATGTGGACAAGTGCAAAGTTATGCACCTAGGAAAGAAAAACCCAAACTATGGGTTACATGATGCAAGGTTCCACATTATGAATCACCACCCAGGAAAAAGATTTAGGTATCATCGTGGATAACATGTTAAAACCCTCCAACCAGTGTGCAGCGGCGGCAAAGAGAGCAAATAGAATGCTAGGTATCATAAGGAAAGGAATGGAAAATAAAAAAAGGATATTATAATGCCTCTGTATTGTTCCATGGTGCGACCGCACCTTGAATATTGTGTGCAATTCTGGTCGCCGTATCTTAAAAAGCATATAGTGTTATTAGAGAAGGTACAGAGAAGAGCCACCAAAATGGTAGAGGGGATGGAAGGATACCCCTATGAAGAGAGGCTAAAATGATTAGGGCTCGTCAACCTTGAAAAGAGATGGCTGAGGGGAGATATGAAAGGTCTATAAATTAATGAATGGAGTGGAATGGGTAAACGTACATCGATTGTTTACATCATCAAAATATAGCAAGACTAGGGGGCATGCAATGAAGCTACAGGGTAACCTATTTAAGACTAATAAGAGAAAATATTTTTTTTCACTCAACGTGTAATCAAATTCTGGAATTTGCTATCGGAGGAGGTAGTAAAAGCTTTTAGTGTAGCTGGGTTTTAAAAAGGTTTGGACAAGTTCCTGGAGGAAAGGTCAATAAACCATTATTAAAGTGGACCCAGAATATCCACTGCTTACCCCAGTGCAAGCATTGTGGAACCTGTGTCTTTTGTGGAAACTGCTATGTACTTGTGAGTGTGACCTAGATTGGCCTCTGCTGGAAACAGGATACTGGACTTGATGGGCCTTGGTCTGACCCAGTATGACGTATCTTAGGTTCTTAAAATTGTACCAAAGTTTAAGTGGCGGAGTCCCCTCTGACTACATTGGTATTGTGGCAGACAAGTGATCTCCAGTACGATTTTGTACTGTTGGTCTAGTTAATAAAAATAAGTTAAACATAAACACTTGCAGGATAGTGTGATGTGTTGAGACATTTATCTTTATAATAGATGAGTGATGTAGACAAGCTTGATTTCTTTTGGTAGAAAGGCAAAATTAACAAGGGTGCACACCAGGCATACAGGTCTGAGCTAAGTAAATAGCCTACAAAAGCTGTCTGTCATGTGTCATGATTGATACTTTAAATATTAGTCTACAGGGTGGCCCAAAAAAAGTGAGAACATCTGGTAGCATATAAGTTATTTAAAAATTCAAAAAGACAGATGTAAATGATTGACAAATTAAAAAAAAAAAAAGATGGCGACCGGAAATTGTAGAAATAAAGACGTTATATAGTGTGATGAAGTTGAAACCATTGAAGCTATAGACTTAGAAAAAAACACTGTTTATTATAAAGCAACTGACTCACAGAGGGTGCAGTTACCTAAAAGTGCAGCTAGAGGGAGCAGGCACGAGGCTGCAGAAGCTAAGCTGACACACCCAGGTTTTGAGAATGCAGGAGCTAATCAGGTACACCTGAGTAGAGAGCCAGGAAGCTCAGGGGAGAAACGGCTTTATAAACAGTGCTCAGAAGGAAGAAAGAAGAGAGGATCTCGCGTTCAGAGAGGAACTGAGAGAGGACTACGAGCTGAGAGAGGAGCTGAGAGAGGACCTCAAGCTCAGAGATGACCACAAGTTTGGAGAGGAACACAAGTTCAGAGAGGAATTGAGAGGGGACCTGAGAGAGGAACCTCACATACTGAAAGGCAGAGAAGCTTGGAGTACTTACAAGGAAGAGCTAAGTTCCAGGGAGGACAAGCCCGTTCCAGAAAGCTCCAGGAGCCAGTCTTCAGGGAAGATGGTGATAGAAGGAGACTGCTGGGTAGAGCAAATACTAGCAGAGCACGTCTCAAAGATCCAAGGTACAGTTATATTTCCTTTCCAAGATGTGAGCCAGCTCCTAGAAAAGCTTATAACCCAGAGCTGTACTGATAGGAAACAAAGCTGGGAAGGGCTTGTGAAACCTTTACAGAGAGGCATAGTAAAAAGCCATAGCAGTTATTTGCCAAACCAAGACCAGCGAGGCTGGGGAATATTGGATAGATCTATTGAACTACAACCTACCTTATCCAGGGAAAGCTCAGGACTAACTGACAACACGGCTGAACAGGAACCTATGCAAATAGAGGTGATAGAACCAGAGCCGTTGCAGTTAGAGCACCCGATGAACTGCTCACTCTGTGTTGCCAAGAGTCTAGAGTCTCTCACAGAATTGTAACCGGCAGGACATGCTTTAACATATCTTTTTGCTTTTGCTAAGCTGAAAGAAGAAGTTTTGTGTTTGTTTTTCCTCTTGGTGTTGAAAACCTGTTTGAATGCAAAGAACTGTGAAGCGCCTGTAACAGTTACTGACTTTGTAAATATTTTGGCATAAACCCTGAAGTAAGGTACATTCTGTTTTTGTCTTCCTGGAGAACCTTTGTGCAACAAAGGGAATAAAAAACATTTAAGTTTAACCCTGCACAAGGCTCACAACTATTTCTTTATGAAGTGGGACTACAAAGACCATGATGCACCTGGTCTAGAAAAGCTTTTCCTTCTTCAACCAACAATAAGTGTCCGCCCTCTCCTTTCTGCACGCGGCCACTAGGAGGGGCTGTGACAATAGCTAAAAAAGGTAAATAAGTAAACTATTTAAGCTTTTAATTTATGAGATGTTCTCACTTTTTTTGGGCCACCCTGTATGTGCTTTTCCAGCTTCCAGGAGGCAGGGCTGAAGTACCTACACTAAAAAAAGCCAGTGTGAGGTAGCTCAGCAACTCTAATATTTACCATGCTCTGCTTCTGTTCCCACAGTCCGGAGTCCCTGAGCCCCCTTCTTGATTGGTCTTTCCTTCATTGCAGGAGCTGTCTGGGCAGAATTTGTACCATTAAGGTAACTGAATAAAGTATCCAGTTAATTGTGCTTAAGCACTTAACACTAAACCGCATATGCACTTACTGAAGCAATGCAAGTGTATTTAGATATTGTCACAACCCCATCCCTTTAGCCACATGCTTAAAGGTCAGGGTGGACATTATTGTTGTATTGAAGGTAGAAACTTTTGTTAGCCCAGGTGCATGCTGGTACTAGTAGTCCCTTTCTTCAAAATGAATAGTTGTGTAAGCCATGTGAATGGTAAAGTATAGGGTTTCATTCCCTTAATGCACAAAAGTTCAAACGAAGGCAACAGGATTTTCACCTTGTTCAGGATTTTCACATAAGGTATTTACATAGGTCAAAAACTTAGATATGCTTCACAGTCCTTGTTAGTTATGCAGGTTCAAACAAAACAGGTTATACAAAGAAAAGCAATGCTTCTTCTTTCAGCTTGTCAAACAAAACTGTGTTTCAAAAGTATGTCCGGCATGCTACATTTCTCTCAGGGATTCTAAACTCCCAGCACAACAAAGCATACAGTCCATAGGGCATTCAGTTAGCAAAGGGTCAGGTTCAGCAGGGTCTATCTGCATAGCCTCTTGTTCTGCTGAAATATCTGTTGCCCCTGAGCTTTCTCCATATACTCCTGGTTTTACTTCAGAACTTCTTTCTAAGGCTCTATAGCCTGGCTGTACCCGGTCTGGCAAATATGCAACAGGACTTTTAGTAAGCACTCTTTTTATAGGTTCCCAAACCTTTTTCCAGCTGTGTTGGCTGCTGCTACGGCTCCCTAGCTTCCAGGCCTTTCTGGGAACTGGCCTCAGTTTCTGGTTCAGATCTGTGTCTCTTAGACTCCTGGGCTGAGTCTTGTTCACCCACCTCTGAACTCCTTGTGGCTCACATACAGGGGAAGAAGCATGAAGGTACCTCTGAACTCTTGGGTCTGCGTCTCTGGCATTCTCCCTACCAGGCACTTTCCAGGTACTCCTTCTGTCCCTCCTGAAGCTTTCCTTCTGGAGCTTCCCAGCCTGAAACTGGCTGTCCTGGAACCTGTTCCTTTTCTGTAAGGGCTGCAAGTTCCACTGCCTTTTCTCCTCTCCTTGGAGCCGTCTCCTTTCTCTTTCTTCTCTATCAGCAGCACTGTTCCCTCTAAGCTGTGCGCGTGTGCGCGCGCACACACCTCACCGAGTGAGCGCACATACTTTACAACAGAGCGCACAAAAATTACGGTTCTGATTCTGATAGAAAACAACACAGATGTCTTAAAATTTAAAAGTTGTTGTGTATTTATGGTTTTCAAAAGTTCTACAATATTTTCTAGTGCAATCAATGTGGTGTACATACTGTATTCTGACGTGTAGTCAAATTTTAAAGTATATAACTCCGAGTGTCGTTATGTGGCGCACAAAAATTTAACCTTCCTTCAAAAGCTGCACAGCTGATATTTTATGCGCACACAGCGTACAGAAAGTTAGAGGGAACATTGATCAGCAGCTGCTGTGGCTCGTGCCGCTCTTCTCTCCTCTGGCTTGCCTAAGCTTTGCTTATAAAGCTGTTTCTCAGCTAAGGTTTCTGTCCCTCTGACCAGGTGTATCTGATTATGCTTTGAATTAGTTCTTGCATCATCCCAATCTGGGCGTGTCAGCCTACCTTCTGAATCTCCGTGCATGCTCCCTCTAGCTGCACTTCTCACTAACTGCACTTTATGTATATCATTTCCTTTAAAGAGATCAGTGTTTTCTTCTACCTCCATGGGTTTACTGGCGTCTGCTTCATCACAATATGTCTCTAGAGACCGTATCCCCTAAATTAAATTTGACCAGAAACAAGTCTACTATAAAAATAAACATCTTAAAACATATTGCACTGTCCAGCAATATGTTCTTAAAATCCTCCTGATGTCATGACAAAATGACCACCACAATTTAGCACATACTTCAACTTCGTATGACAAAATACTTATCAGACTGTGTACAATATATCAAAGTTGGCACCCTCACATCTACACCATTCCCTCTCATCCAAGGTGCACCACAAAAGTCTGCACTCTCCTCACTCCTGTTTAACATCTATTTACAACCCCTCTGTGAAATGATCAAAACCATGTCAACTACTTAATATATGCAGATGACATAATGATCTTCACCCCCTTCTCCACCAAATCACCAGACTATACCAAAATCTCCAACTGTTTTTCAACAATCAACCTCTGGCTTAAAGAACACAATCTCAAAATAAATCACAAGTCAGAAGCACTCCACATCACAAGAAACTAGCATTTCAATCCTCCACCTTCAATCATAATAAACAATACCTCATATTAATTATTTGGGCATCACACTTAACCAAGAACTCAGCTTTCAGCCATAAATAAGCCGAATTACCAAATCTGTCTACTTCAAGCTTCGCACCTTAAGGAACTTACGCAAATTCCTCTCCCCAATGGATTTCCGAGCTGTTTGTCAAGCAGTTATCACCCCAGTATCTAATTATTGTAACGTCTTCCCAATAGCACGCTTTACCCCCTACAACTAGCTCAAAATACAGTAGCTAGAACCATATTGGTGAAATCTCAACAGGTTCACATTACCCCACTCCTTAAACAGCTTCACTGGCTTCCCATTACAAGCAGGATCAAATACAAAATCATCTTACACCCCCCAAATTTTTGAACAGTCAGTGGATAGCTTTGCTCCCCTAATAGCAAGCAACAACTCCGACAGACCCAGGAGAAGAGCTACAACAACAGGCTGGAAATACCCACAAACAAACCCTCATGCAGCCAAAGAACCAACAGCAGGGCATTTTCACTACACGCTCCCATCCTTTAGAACTCACTGCCACCACAATTAAGGTCCATCTAGATAACCAAACAATTCTGCAAAAAAACGTAAAGACTTCGTTATTCCTAGAGTATTATGGATTAAATACTGAACAAGGAACACCCGGCTAAGCAAAACCACACTCTATCAATACACTGTACATAGTTTTGCCTCAAAAGTTTGATGATTGTTTATCTGTGACAATATATGTCCCCTGTAATGTGCACCTCTCTGTTCAAGTGTTAACATTACTGCACTGAGTTATCCGAAAACCATCTTCATTGATAGAAAGATGGTATAAAAGAGATGCTATATAAAACACCTTATTAACCTGTGTGGAATGACCTTTAGAGTTCTAAGTGAAGGTGTGGAGGGCATAGATCCTGCATGGGGTAGCAGTTACAGTTTAACCTAACATCACTCTGGGCAGAGTGAATGGGCCATATCAGGCTTTATTTATTTATTTAACAGGTTAGTATACCACTTTATCATTTCATTCAAAGCAATGTACATTGTAACTTAAACTTGGCAATATACAGTCAAACCTCGGTTTTCATGATTAATCCATTCGAAAAAGTCTGACTAAAACCGAAACGTATGAAAACTGAAGCAATATTTACCATAAGAAATAATGTAAATCCAATTAATCCGTTCCAGACACCCAAAAATATTCACAAAAAATACATTTTATAGAGAATAACTATATTTTTACATACAGAAAACAATGAGAAATAAATATAAATGACTAATGAAATGGATAAATGAACATTTAATATCACTGAAAGCAAGCTAAGTACAGTACTGTACAGTACAGTATGTTAACATCTGGCCTTAGCCACCCCTGACAAGCTGCTGTGCCCAGCTCTCTTCGGAATCACATTGGATTCAGCCCATTAAAATACCTTTACATTATCTGCTCAATGCTTCAGAATGGCAGAAAATCTTAATGATATAGCTTCAGACATACCCTGCAAGAGAAAGAACTGCCTCCCACATTCATGCAACATCTCCTGCTTACGTTGACAGCTTTTCTTCCCTGCTACCTCTGAGCCTGAGGGGGCGCTCCAGAGAACGGGCAGGCAGTGGACGAGATCGGGGCCTTCCTCTCTGCGCAATCCTTGCCTCTCTAACTCTGACCAGGCTCGAGGATGTGTTTCATTTACGTGCTCAGCTGGCTTTCGCTTCTCATCACGCTGGCGATCGGTGAGTCCGGGGGGCAGTGCTGCCGGGACCGGGTGGGCATTCTGGCAGTGTATACAGACCAGTGTGCAGCGCGAAGGTGTATGTATTTACAGTACTGTACTTTACGAAAACCGAGGCGATGTACGAGAACCGGGACAAAATCTCAGTCAAAAAAGACGTTGAAAACCGAAGCGATGTATGAGAACTGGGACAAAATCTCAATCAAAAAAGACGTTGAAAACCGAAGCGTATGAAAACCGGGGCAAATGAAAACCAAGGTTTGACTGTATATTAAACAGAGACATTAATAATGTGGATTTTTTTCTGAGGCAATGGAGGGTTAAGTGACTTGCCCAAGGTCACAAGGAATACTAGCAGGAATTGAACCCTGGTCTTTTGGCTTCTAAGCCAGGGTGCTAATCATTAGGCTACTCCTCCACTCCTGCAACTGTTAACTACTGTGTCCTTATAACGCATCAAATGCTCCACGAGCCACTTCTTATTCAATGATGTGCTGTGCAATACAGAGCTGAGTTCTAGTCGGGATTAAGGCCCCAGGTCTCTTATTCCTTTATTTGAGCAAGTAAATAAATGTTTAAATGTTTACAAAGCTTTATAGCAAAAATGCCACTGAGTAAATACAATATGACTAAGTAGAGATCTACTCAGCAGATTTATGGTTTAATGGTTTTGATTCTCCACTACCTCCTATTGATCTCAAGTTAGCTAAGGTAACCTGCACACACTGAAAATCGGCACTATTAAATTATATTTTCCCTGGCTCAAAAGTTTTGACTAGCATCTAACTTTTATAAATATTTTTACACCCCTGCATCCAACTCTCTATACAAGAAGGACGTTTGAGCTCTATATAAAGCTAATCTCAGTGTGCACGCAGCACCTACTACTACTACTACTAATCATTTCTGTAGCACTACAAGGCACCTCTCGTTCTGTAAACATACCCTATACACACAGAAACTCCCTCAATAACAGATGCTCAGCAGAACTAGGAAATTTCCACTTATTCCTTGCTGTACAAAAATATATTCAAATTCTAGTGTCATCTCAGTAACAGCAACATAAACTCTCTCCACTAACAGGCAAATAGTAAAGTAACATAACATTCTGCAAACAAGACACTCACAACCTATTAAGAAAACTTGCCATACCATAACAGCACAAATTGACAGGACTCGAACAGCACCCCATCTCCCCAACTTCTGAAAACAATTACAACTGGTGCTAGAACATTTACACACCTCCTACTGGGCATCAGAACAGGCTGAACTGCAATTGATTCCTAGACAGAAAATAAACGATAACAAAATCTAATTTCAGTCACATATGGAGAACACAGATATACCCTTAAGAAATGAAGATTAAGGGACCACAGATTAGACATGTGCTGACAAAAACTGAACTGGAAACTCTAAGAAGCCAGACTCTGCATGCTGTGCAACAATAGAGAAAAAACCAAACACATTTTGCAGAATTTGCACAGAATTCCCCTAGGCTAGAGATTCCCAATCTTTTTTATTTTAGGACCCTTTATTAACCTCCCCCAAATTCAGGGAACCCAGTTCCATCCCCTCAGTGTCAAACCAGTCCCTCCTAGCTCTCCTTATCTCCCTTCCTCTTCTTCTCTCTACCAATCTCTCTCCTTCTCTCTCCCAAATAGTTCCCACCAGCCTCTCTCTCTCCCTTCAGCCAGTCCTCACCAGTCTTTCTTCCACTTCTGCCAATCCCCCCTCCAGCCCCTCTCTCTCTAGCCATACCCTACAGTTTCTCTCTCTCCCAAGCTATTTCACCAGTTTCTCTCTCTCTCACATTCTCCTCCAACCAGTCTCATTTCCTCTTCTCCCCCCCCCATCTTAGTCTCTGTCTCTCCTTCTTCCCATATAATTCCTTCCAGTCTCTCTCTTTTTAGCCAGCCACTATCAGTCTTTCTTTCTCCCCCCAGCCAGTCCCCACCAGCCTCTTTCTCCCCACCACCTCTCCAAGCTAGTCGCCAGCAGTCTCTCTCCAGCCATCCAGTCCGTCTCCCTTTCTCCCTCCAGCTAATTTTCACCATTAGTATCTCCTCCTCTCCTCCAGGGCTGCCAACCTTAGTAAATGTGGGGCTAATTTGGACCATTTTGGTGGGGCCTCCTGGAGTAAAAACTAATATTGTATTAAAAATATAACAATATCTATATTCATTGGAAGAGAGAAAGAGGAGGAGTAGAAGAGTGCAGGGCAGAGAGGGGACAGCATGCCGATATTGAGGGTGAGGTTGTTTCAGGGAAAGAGGGAGAGGAGATGGCTGAATGAGAGGGAGAAAGAGGTGAAGTTCAAGAGCTAATGATAGGATAGATGACAAGATGGTGAGGAAGTGAGGATGGTAAAGGGAATATGAGCAATAGAAAGAGTAAGTGCTGAGGAGCCATAAAACAGAGAGATAGAAATCAGAAGAACTAAAAGGATAAGTGATAGAAACTGCAGGGATAAGGTGAGTGATCATGGTAATGAGCACAGGGCGGTTATAAGAGACTATAAGCCAGGGGGCGGTTGGACTGTGGAAGGAAGGGTGGGATAATAAGGAAGAGGAGAGAGAGACACACACAGCTGAAAAGAGAGGGAGAGCTGAACAAGATCAAACAAAAATACTGAATAGTAAGGTATTCAAACAATGATAAGATAAATAACTAAAGAATATATACAAGCAGACCGACCTTACAAGCAAGGGACTAAAAAGTCAGAGCCTAGCCAGAAGCTTGCACTTGGACTTCCTTTCTAAAATGCCACTTCAAGCATAATCTGGGATGTCCAGATATATCTGTTTTGGCCTGATTAGAGAAACAAACATCCCTGAAATGGACACCTGCACCGGCATCCATATAGACATCTCCACTACAAAAACGTGGGGTGGGGATGACTATCACATGCTACTTTCCATAAGGGCATGTCCATTGGAGAGGCAAAATGAAAACAAGATCCCCCATTCCCCAGCAGTGTTCATTGTCAACATGGAAAATATAGGGGATATGAGTGTACCTCCTTCTCCACATCCTCCAGATGTTTGGCTGGCAAAACAAATACTTTTCTGATGCTTATTCATGCCTGGATCAAATATAACCTTTGATGCAGCTCAGGACATGCAGGGCATTTTGAAACAAGGCAAGGATGTTATGCCTCCGTCTCTGCCATGCCCCCTTCATGGCTTGGATGTTCTTGCACCAGGGACCTCTCTGGAGTCAGCTTCTAAGAAGCCTCTGGAGACATCTCTATGATTTGGATGTCTGCATGCCTGTTTGCAGACATCCGAAGCACGAATAGCACTTTTAACCTCCTTAAAGTGTCACCCCTGATGCATGACAGCTGTTACAGGCTATGCAGAAATCTGTTGCCAACTGCATTATAGGGCATATTGTGGGTGATGTTATCAGGCATTTCATGCATGCAAAGCATTGTTTACCCACAGAAAATGTCTCTTGTAAAGTTGTGTGTAAAAAGTAGATGTATAGAAAAATAGTTCCCAAAGGTACACAATATGTGCATAGGATTCCCAAGGGCATAATTCAGGTGCCACTAGCAAAGAATTGTGATATCTATATATGGAGTGAACGCACATATTACGCATGCCTTGTAGTAGGCATAACTTTGTGTGAGAGCATTAATGTGCTTCTGGGAATGATGTGGCACTATGAGGTATGTTTACTAAACTGCGGTAATGTCATTTGCGTTAGGTTCCGCGGTAAAGGTACAGATGCCCATATAAAGGCGTGGGCGGTGCATTGTTACAGCAAGCCGTATCAGCCAACGCATGTTACAAACACGCGTTACAAGGTGCCTCATAAGGTGCCCTATCAGGTGCCTTGTTAGGTGCCCTATAAGGTGCCTTGGAAGGTGCCTCATAAGGCGCTTTGTAAGGTGCCCTATACAGTAGGGCTCCTTAGGCTAAGCACCGTATTAGGCACCCCTGGACAAGGCACCTTAGAAGGCACCCTGGGTTACGGAACCATAGGTTAAGGTGGCCTAACAAGGTTATGGTGCCCTAGGTTAATGTGGCCTAAGGGCTGCAAGGTGCTTCAGGATGACATACATGACCTGTGAGGGACAGAGACAAATGTAGCCCTAACACTAGATAGAGGAAAGGCAATGAACAGGTGAGTGAAGGAGGTAGAGCTGGGAGCCGCTGGACCTGCCATATCTGAGGGCATCCCATGTGGCTGCCAGTACTGATGACAAACATGGTCGGGGCAATTGTACCACAGCACAGGGTGTTGGCAATGCAAAGTACTGGAAAGACAGTTGGTGGCAGACGATGGGAATACCTGTCCCCCAGTGGAGGCGGAGGTGGCAGGAGAGTTACAGTGATGGGTGGACAGAGGAATGGTGATGCCATGCAGATCAGGCACAGGCGAGGCAAGCATGAAGAGGCACAATGCAGGAAAGGGTAAAAGTGCAGGACATGGGGTGGCAGCCTGCACAGGAAGACAGGACTCTACACAGCTGACAGACGCAGATAGACGGACCGAGGGAATGTTAGCAAATGTGGCAAGGGTATTATGGGCTGGCAGCACAAATCTGCAAAAATATGACTGTTACAGGCATGCACACTATTTGAGTAGGACAGGCATGAGAGGAGAGAACAATGAAGACTTGAACCCATGAACACTGCCGAGAATGGCATTGTATTAACCAGTAGGCTATACCTCCGTGGTGTATGTCACAGCAATGGCTGGGTACAGAAGGACTGCAGGTCACTGCACAAACTGTCTGCTCTGAGTGCCAGGATAGGGTAATCCTACCAGTACCCATGATGCAATGCACATGCTGAATAGCTGTCTACAGCTGATCAGCAAATGGGGTCTGCACCTCTCCGGTACCTCAGCTTGGAAAGACGAACTGACAGTTCGTGATACTGGCACAGAGTAGCTACAGACCATGCCATTGTGCAGGTTCTGTGCTCTCCCTGATGGATAGGATGGGTGCCCAGCACTAGGTCCGCAGTACATGTGGTGCTAGAGATAGGCCCTGCTGTACATCCCCATCACTAACAGTGTGTGACAAGTGTTCCTTGCAGTGCAGCTGAAGGTAATTTGGTGTCCATCTTTATCCTGCAGTCACATGTGGCCCTCTGGGACCAGACACCACCCAGATTAGTGTGTTCCCCGTGTTTGGGTCTGGCTGACATGGGCAACTGTTATCAGGGCAGAGGGGTTTCCAGACGTGCATGAGGTTTGTGTAGCAGTGCCTTTATAGGTCAAAGTGGTATACACCACATACCCCAAAGGGCTCACATCACCCTTTTTGTAGGTAAGGGACAGGTTCCTCAGCCCCCATGAAGCAACCTCCATCCTGCTTGTATAAGACAGCCCTCCAGGGTTGGTGGGCCAGAGCCATACCTGTGGCTGGGGCAGTGGTAGACCAGCAGCAATGATGGGGTTAGCTCTGGAAAACCCCAACTGCCTCACACCACTGTCTGCCAGTCACCAGCAGACAGCACAGTCAGACTGCACCTTATAGGTGTTCCAACCATGCACAGTCTAACTGCAGACAGTCCACTAGCCAGTCTATAGTGCATGCTCACAGAGGAACTATGTGCACCAAGCAGGCATCTCAGTGATTGGGGCCCCAGCACTGAGAACACAAAAGTATCACTGGAGGCAGATAGTGTAGAGCGCTATGTGGGAACCTAGACATGCCATGGTCACTGCTCAGTCAGAGTGAGTGCCCTCCCAGCATGCCATGCTGTGGCCACCCTGTCCATGCAGGTGGTGGTTGGGCACTACAGTGTCCCAGCCATTGCCCCACACCCTGTGAAGATGCATCCTGGCCAATCTGCCCTGTCCAGGCCATACCCACAACACCTTGCTCCTCATTATGCACCTATTCAGGCTAACACTGGTAACAGTGGGACATTGTGGGCCCGGTGAGGTGTGGGCAGCCACAAAACAATGGATAGACATACACACACACACTCCTATTGCAGCATTGTGCAAAGATAGGGGTGGTTGGCAACCCTTCCCGCCACACTGGTCCTGATCACAGTGCCGACATTGCTAAACTGTGCAGGAGGTAGTAGTAGTGCTCTGGTGATAACTTCAGCTCAATGCTGGGGCCAACAGCCTGACTCTCCATGTATCTTTGGATTGTGGAGCCTGTGTGAGTGGGTGTTTGTACCCCTGTTCGCTGCTGCTTTGGGCTTTGCACATGTTGCTGTTGTATCTGCATTGTAGGGTAAAACATAGGGACATGTTCTGCAGGAACCACAGCTGGGGCTTGAACCTGTGACCCTCTGCTTCTGGACACACTGGCTGGGTGTACTGCACCACACTGTTGCCAGAGATGCATGGTGGTCCCAGGGGCTACCTGTACTTTTCCTCAGCCAGACCTGTTATGTTGCACTGCACACTGCGTACTGGTACAGGGCATGGCCTAGGTCCACTGCAGGCAGGTGCCACTGCCCCCTCCAGCACGGGCACACTCCCCCTGCCATGCTGACATGACCATATGCTGTTGGTGCTGGTAGGGTGCAGTCCCAGGCCGTCCATTGTGTAGGTAGGTGGTCACCTAGGGAGTGGGGGTCTGGGGCATGGGGTACACATGAGCATCCTCACATCCCCCCCCATCACCGCCTACCAATAGTATGTCCCTTCTGCTTGGGGGAGGGTTGGCTGGGGGGATGTCAGGTCAGCGTCCTGGCAACTGTTAGCTTCGGTGGACCAGGTAGATGTAGGTGGATTGTGTTTGGCCTTTGTCAGCTGCTGTAACGCTGATTACCGGTTTCTATGTTCCTATGTGCCACCTAGGCACCCACCTCGTCCACCCTGTGCTCCAGCTGCCCCCGCTACATGTCCCGCCTGCAGCCCCCTAAGCCCCACTTGCACCATCGCCATAGTGGCCTTTCATACTTGGGCACTATGCTGTTGCTGGAAATGGAGCACTACTATCACGTTTCTTGGGCTCCCTGCCTATGCTGTACATTGCTGACACTGAAATGGTTTCTCCCTCCTGCAAATGTGCATCTAATGGCAGGTTTTCATTCACGTTAGGATTCAGCCCTTCAGTTCAGTGCGTTAGTGTTCAGGGAGCCTCTCCCTGCCCACTCCCCACCCATTGACCTGTTCCCCGCCCTCTCTCCACCCTCTGCAGTATTTACCGCGGTCGCGAACGTTAACGCTCGTTAGGTAACGTTAACGCGCGTTAACGTTACATACCGCGTGTTAACGTTACCTAACGAGCGTTAACGTTATCTAACGAGCGTTAACGTTATCTAACGCGCAGTCTGTAATGTTACCGCAGTTTAGTAAACATACCCCTATGTTTGAATGCAAAGTATTTTCTAGGGAATTTTTGGGCCAATGGACTGTGGATATACCCTAATGAAATTTTTTCGTTGAAACATGGTATCTTGTCATATTGTTAATGAGCTCTTGAGAGAGATTGCTGACCGAGAAATGAACTACTGCTACCAATGAACTATCAATACAGATAAGTGGTCTGATTACTGTTGAGTATTTATGAACTATTTATGACAGAAAATAAGTATGAACTAATCTACTTAATGAGTTATATGGACCAATGAGAGTTTAAGAGTAATTGTACATTCTTGCAGTTTCAGCTCTTATATGCTACTTGAGAACCCTATTTAAATACTTATTACTGAGAGGGTGAAATTAGACTCACCTGCTAATTGTTGTTCCTTGAGGAACTCCAGTCTAGTCCCGAACCTCTGGGTTTTGCTCCTCCTCTAGTAGCTTGGAGACTGAGAAACGCCATTGTTTTGACGGCACTGGTATAAAACCCCAGGAACCACCTCCTCACTCCAGTAATCTATTGGCAAAGCAGACTCACCGGAGCAACAATTAAGTAGCAAAGACTACTAACAAACTGTAAAATAGTAACTTAACTAATAACTTGTGAAGGAGAACCATGTCTTCCTTTGTTCTTCTCCACCTTCTAACAGCTATTGCATAACTGCATAGGCTTGCCCCTTCCTCACCCTTATGGAGGAATTGGACCCTATCAGAATCCCCATCGTTTTGAAAAGAAACCCCATCCCCCTACCTGACACATAACCTTCACTGCTGCTTCCCAGCTTACCTGTGAACATAAGAACATAAGATATGCCATACTGGGTCAGACCAAGGTCCATCAAGCCCAGTATTCTGTTTCCAACAGAGGCCAATCTAGGTCATATGTACCTAGCAGTTTCCCCAAGGGACACAGGTTCCACAATGCTTGTATTGGTTCAAGCATTGATATCCTGGGTCCCTTCTTAATAATGGTTTATGGACCTTTCCTCCAGGAACTTGTCCAAACCTTTTTTAAACCCAGCTACACTAACAGCCTTTACTACATCCTCCGGTAACAAATTCCAGAGTTTGATTACACGTTGAGTGAAAAAATATTTTCTTTTATTAGTCTTAAATAGTTTACCCTGTAGCTTCATTGCATGTCCCCTAGTCTTTCTATTTCTGATAAGGTAAACAATCGATCTACGTTTACCCGTTCCACTCCGTTCATCAATTTATAGACTTCTATCATATCTCCCCTCAGCCGTCTCTTTTCCAGGTTAAAGAGCCCTAACCTTTTTAGCCTTTCTTCATAGGAGTATCCTTCCATCCCCTTTACCATTTTGGTGGCTCTTCTCTGAACCCTTTCCAAAATCGCTATGTCCTTTTTAAGATACGGCGACCAGAATTGCACACAATATTCAAGGTGCGGTCTCACCATGGAACAATATAGAGGCATTACAATATCCCTTGTTTTATTTTCCATTCCTTTCCTTATCATACCTAGCATTCTATTTGCTCTCTTGGCAGCTGCTGCACACTGGGCCGAGGGTTTTAACATGGTATCCACAATGACGCCCAAATCTTCCTCCTGGGTGGTAGCTCCCAACGTGGAACCCCGCATCGTGCAACCACAGCCTGGGTTGTACCTCCCTAGGTGCACAACCCTGCACCTGTCCACACCAAATTTCATCCGCCACTTTGATGCCCAGTCTTGCAATTCATCAAGATCCCCCCGCAACTCTCCACAATCCTCCCGGGTCCCAACAACCCCAAACAGTTCAGTGTCATCTGCAAACTTGACAACCTCACTCGTCACTCCACTCTCCAGGTTATCTATGAACATGTCAAAAAGCAGCGGACCCAGCACAGATCCCTGGGGTACACCCTTGCTTCAGGCTATAGTCCAAATAAAATACTAGGGAGGGATACGGTACTAGACTGGAGTTCCTCAAGGAACAACAATTAGCAGGTAAGTCAAATTTCATCTTCCTTATAGTCCCTCCAGTCTAGTCCCGAACCTCTGGGGATGTAACAGAGCAGCGCAACAAGTCAACGGGAGGAACCTGCTAGACCCGCCTGAAGCACCGCTGATCCAAAACAGGTATCCCTTTCCGCCTGAACATCCAGACGGTAATGTTTGACAAAAGAATTTAAAGATGACCAGGTAGCCGCCTTACAAATTTCAACCGCTGGCACCCCACTGTACTCAGCCCACGACGCTGCTTGTGCCCTAGTCAAATGAGCTCCAAGTCCTTCCGGTACGGATTTACCCTTTAAAACATAAGCTGACACAATCACCTCTGGAAGCTTTGGAGGCTGCTTCTCCTTTTCTTGGTCCCCCAAACAGGACAAAAAGTCTATCCGATTTGCGGAAACTTTCTGTCCTATGGGTATACTTCTTTAATGCCCGACGAACATCTAAGAGATGTAACTTCTCTGAGGAAGAACCGTCCCTACCCCCACCAAACACCGGCAAGGAAACAACCCGATTCACATGAAAAAACGATACTACCTTTGGCAAAAAGGACAGCATGGGCCTCAATACCACCTTTGAATCAAAAAGGATAGAAAAGGCTTCCGACACAACAAGGCCTGCAATTCCGAGATTCTTCGAGCCGAACAGATCGCTACTAGGAAAATCACTTTAAAGAGTAAGGTCCTTTAGCGACGCTCTAGGCAAAGGTTCACAGGGCTCACGCACCAATGCTTCCAGCACGAAATGAAGATCCCACGTCGGAATCATCTGCCTACATGGCGGTCTCAACAATGACACCGCCCGCAAAAAACGTTTTATATTGGAATGCACTCCCAGCGCCTCACCTTTTATCTTCCCCCTCTAACAGGATAGCGCTGCCAACTGTACTCTCAAAGATGCTGCCACCAAACCTTTTTCAAAACCATCTTGCAAGAACACCAAAATCTACGGTACCGAAGCTCTCAATGCTCCAGCATTCCTATCCACACACCATTCTTCAAATACAAACATATGCTAGTGAGGTAGACATCCTCCGTGCCCTTAACAAGGTATAAATTATTGCGGCAGAGTATCCCCTCATTCTCAACCTTGCCCTTTCAAGAGTCATGCCGTAAGCGAGAATCGATCCACATGAGGCATGTGCAGCGGACCCCTAGATAAGAGGTCCTTCCAAACTGGAAGGTGCCATGGCTCTTCTACTACTAGTCTCAACAGATCTGCATACCAAGGACGTCTTGGCCAATCCAGCACAATCAATACTACTTTCCCCCTGTGAACGTCTATGCGCTGCAACACCCGACCTATTAACACCCAAGATGGAAACAAGTACAGGAGTTGCTCTTTTGGCCACGTTTGAATGAGAGCATCTAGCCCTTCCAACATTCTCTCCCTTCTACTGCTGAAGAACCGATCGATCTTTGCCGACTGGAAGGTCGCCATTAGATCCATTACTGGTGTGCCCCAGCGCCGCACCAAACTGTCGAACACTTCCGGATGGAGAACCCATTCTCCTGGATCTACCTTTACTCGACTCAAGAAATATGCCTCCACATTGTCCACGCCTGCTACGTGTGCTGCCAACAATGCCAGTAAATTTAACTCGGCCCAATTGAATAGCTGTTCTGCCTCGGCTTCCAGTGCTACACTGTTGGTGCCCCCTTGCTGGTTGACGTATGCTACAGTGGTCGCATTGTTGGAAAACACCCGAATGGCTTTTCCACGGAGGCAAGGTTGAAACGCTTGAAGTGCTAAAGATATGGCCCGCAATTCCAGCCTGTTGATCGACCAGCTCTTCTCCAGGTTGGTCCACTGCCCTTGTGCATATTGACCTTTGAAATGAGCTCCCCAGCCTACAAGACTGGCATCCATCATTACAGTAAACCAACAGGGTGCTTCTAATGGCATCCCCTTCTCCAGAATCTGCGGCCTCAGCCACCAGGTAAGGGTGCACTAACAGTCCGTCCCTTCGCAATGCTGCCGCTACTACCACCATCACTTTGGTGAACGTTCTGGGTGCCGTAGCCAGCCCAAACGGCAATGCCTGGAACTGAAAATGCCCCATAGGCAGAGCAAATCTGAGAAACGTTTGATGTTCTAGCCGAATGGGAATGTGTAGGTAAGCTTCCGACAAATCCAAGGATGGAAGAAACTCCCCTTCTCTTACTGCGACTATGACCGACCTTAGGGTCTCCATATGAAAATGGGATACCCGAAGACATCGATTTACTCTTTTGAGATCCAAAATTGGCCAAAACTCCCCTTTCTTCTTTGGGACGACAAAGTATATGGAGTATCGACCAGACTCGCATTGGTCTGGCGGAACTAGTACCACTGCTTTGAGGGTCAGGAGTCTCTCTAAAGTGTCTCTCTAAAGTGTCTCGCACCGCCTCATATTTGATCCGTGCTCAGCATGGAGATTTTATGAAAGAATCGATCACCAGCCGCTGAAATTCCAGAACAGAGCGGAGATGAGCTACTGACGCAGCTGAAATTCCAGAGCATAACCTTCTTGAATGACCTCTAGCACCCACTGATCTGAAGTGATCTGGACCCAGGCAGGGTAAAACTCCCGTAACCGACCTCCCACGGGCACCTGCCCTACCTGGATCCCCCTGGCTTCATTGCGACTTTCTAAGAGTAGAGGCAGAGGAGGCCACGAATCCTCTGCCCGCCCCTCGAAAGCCCCAAAATCCCTGGTTCCTATAGGGGAAAGGTCCTCTCTGAAATTGACTGAACCTTGGGGAACGAAAACAACGACAACTCCTTTTGTTGACCTTTATTTGTCAGAACTGGCTGCCCCTGCTTCTGCTTGTCCTCCGACAGCCTTCCGCTCTTGGACTCCCCGAGATCCTTTACCAGCTTGTCTAAATCTTCTCCAAAAAGTAGCCTTCCTCTGAAAGGAAGCTTACTTAACCTTGCTTTGGAGGAGCCATCTGCCGCCCAATTGTGCAACCAAAGATATATTTGTGCCGCTATTACCGACTCTTAGATAACCCCCAAATGAGGTCATAATGAATATCAGCGAGGTAAGCCGCCCCGGATTCCAATCTGGAAGTCTCTGAAGCCGTCTCTTCCATCTGTTCTCCCTGAATTTGCTGCGCTCAGCGAAGACAAGCTCTAGCTACCCACACCCCACAAGGAACCAAGTTTTCTGGCATGCTTTGAGAACTTTTATAGGCTCCCTGTTATAAAGTTATCCACTACTTGTTTTAACTATTGTGGCTGAGAACACTATGCCTAGATCATCAATATCGAAAAGACGTTTTCGGGAAACTTAGAGCTACCCAGACAAATCTGCAAGTTTTAAAATTGCTCCCCTACATTTGGTTGGACATATTTTAGCCACCACCAAAGAAGTAATGTAAGAAGTTCAAAGCAGGGCTGGTTTGACCCAACAGGCATTTGAGGCAGTCACCTACAGCATCAATGTTCCCATTGGGCCAACTGCTGCTGCTATACCCTTCTCTGGGACATTCAATGGTGCAATGGCATTTAAATGGCAATGTAGCACTTACCAGAACTCTCCAGTGCTGTACTGCTCTTCCTGTTCTCTATGATCTGTGGCTTCCACCCCCTCTGATGCAAACTTCCTGTTTGCATGGGGGTGGAAGGGATGGGTTATAGAGAAAAGGAAGAGCAACACAGCACCTAGGAGTTAAGGTAAGTGCTGTGTTGCTCTTTAAATGCCATAGCTGCTGCTGCCGGTCCCAGAGAAGGGCAGCAATGGTGGCAAGCAGGACTGGGGGTGGAAGCGAGGGGAGGTGGCAGGACTGAGGGCTCGCCTAAGGCACCTCATGTTGTTGCAGCCTCCCTGGTTCCAGTTGGTATATGGCTTGACAAGTCTGGTTGGGTTTGGCAACTGTCCTAAAGCTGACTGAATATTTTTAAGTATCACTGAATAACCAGGTAAACAAGTGGCTAAGGTCAAATGAGGGAAACCCAAGCAAGGTTTTGCTGATGGCTTCTCATGGCTGGCAGGTAGGTGGAGAAGGGTGAAGACACCCACTGCCCACTTTTAGGAGGAGAAACATAGCAAATATTACTTATTTTTTTAAAAAAGATGCCAAGCTGGTTTTCTGCAATGAAAGTACTTCAGCTCTGACTGATGGCAGTTGAAGAAACACACATCTCATTTCCCACTGCTAGGCCGAAGCCTCATGTTAATAGTGGCAAAATCATGTAGCTGTTCTTGCGAGACATCGGCCTGGCAGTGGGAAATGAGGATATATTTGCTTCTCAGGCTGCCGGGGATCACAGCCAAAGCACTTTCTTAGGAGAAGGCTAGTGGAAGGCGGCACAATAACTTACACATAACATAAGTAATGTTTGCTGTGCTCTGTTTTTGTCTCAATAGTGCAGAGTCACTGGGGCCCGGAGGTTGCTTGGGCAGAATTTACCCATCGGGGAATAGTTAATGAAATTTTCAGAGTAACCTTGTTGCTCACTGTGCTACTCAGTATGACCTCCTAGTGCTGACATGTTAACCTTGGCCCCACTGAGAAACATATCAGTTTGGGCAACACAGCTGCAGGTTATTACTAACCGACAACAAACTGGTCAGTAACAGAAGTGAATTGCCCTCCTCCTTCGCTCTCTCCCATACAACTTTGACACAGGTGTTAGATGTCTTCTGTTAGGAGTTTCCAAAATGGGCCTATTGTATTTCATTTAATTACTCCCCTTTTCAAAACAAGCCAGTACAAAGAGTTGCACAAACAGAAAACTTAGATAGCCATAATAATATACATGCTGGAAAATGCAAATAATGTTCTGCATCCCCAATGGACTACCTATCTCTTATTACCCTTAGTCCTGAGGAAATGGCCAGGTCTTCTAAATTCCACATCCTCTGAAAGGAAGTTGTCCTAAGAATGGTTTTCACTCTTTGGAATTTTACTGAAGTTGTTTATTGTTCATCTGGGTGATATGATCAGGATGTTGCTGTTCCCAATGTAACAGCTGATCGAGCAAGAAAAAGAAAAAAAATACCCAGGAGTCTCTTAGGAAACAAGCCGTTTAATATGTATAGGCTCAGTGAAATCATTTTCAAAGCCTGAGCCCCATCTATAGGGTTGATACATACTAATATAGACATTTTTATAAGTACATCTAGGCATCTCTTCATGATAGGTTACGTTTTTAATGCAATACATTTTGGATAGAAGAATCTTTGGTGCAGTGTTCTCTAGCAAAACAGAGAGCCACAAGGCACAGAGAAAGAATGCAGCAGGGACTGGGAGGGACAAACGTGTGTAGGTGTGTCCTAACGAAGGGGTGTATCCTTTTCACACAGTGAGCAGGGAAAGTAAGGATCATTCAGTAACCCTTTCAGTTCTTATTAACCCTCACAGCTCTCAGCCCTGTCTGGATTCCACCTCACCAAGACTCTCCCAAGTGATAGCTTAAGCTTTTAATCATTATCATTTAGTGGAATTTCTTTGGAAGGCAAGTGTTTGCTTAATGATGTGTTTGCACAAGCCTCTTGTCACGCAGTATATAAATCAACCAGCTTTGAACAGTATCAGTATTCCCCAGAAGTTGAGTGTCTCACTATGGTAAGTTCCAGCATTCATTGGGCTCCAGGGAGGGTCTTTGGTTTAGAGTGGAGGAGTAGCCTTGTGATTAGAGTAACTCAGGAGATCTGGGTTCAGTTCCTGCTGGTACTCCTTGTGGCCTTGGGCAAGTCACTTTACCCTCCATTGCCTCAGAAGAAAAGCCCTGGCAATCTATTTCCAGTCATGCCTTGCCAAGAAAACCCAGGGGCTGCTGGGTCACCAGGAGTCAGCATGGACTTGATGGCACTTTTAAAAAAAAGGGAGGGTCTTTCTTAATGGAATGTTTGCTTTCTAGTTATAAAACGGGCTACTGTCAGAATTCAAGCAGGCATCCCACCTACTTACAAGAAGCTTTTAGATTTCAGTAGTCCTGTGTATGAGTATTCTGATTCTTTCTCTGAACATTAAGCCTTCTAAGAAGCCATATGGTGACAAACAGCACTGGCACAAGAGACTCAGACCACAGTCTCCTGTCTGTGTGTGTGTGTGTGTTGGGGGGGGGGGGAGACTCATGTATATGGTAGAGATGATGGGGATATAAAGTAGTATGTGGGGGGGCGGGAATCAGAATGCTGACCTTTTCACTTGAAATTTAGACAGGGAAAAAATTATGTTTTCTCTTGCCCTTTTCCCCAATTTTTGAACATTTTTTTCAGTTAATTTCACACATTCCTATTATTAAAAATGTAACATGTTTAAACTTTTTAACATACACAAATCAACTTTGTGGGTGTTAATTTGTAGATTCATATGCATTAAATCAGTTTAATACTCATTAATATTTAGGAGGAATGCTAACAAACTGAATATATGTTAATGAAGACCTGTATTTTTCACATACACAACTGAAAGTATCTTTTGAAATAAAACCTCCATCTTTTTTTATAACCAACTACTTTAGTCAATCCTGCTTCAATTGTTTAGTTAAATCCTTTTGGATTTTTTAGCCCTGGTTGAAACAGAGAATTAAAACACGTGGGGGCCTATTCTAATCTGGACGTCCTGGCCTCTGTGTATCCTGTTGGAACCAGCCGCACAGAGGTAGATGGGATTCCGATCCTGCAGGGCACGTCTAGCCCCCTTGGGATCAGAATCCCATCTCAGCCCATACCTGCAGGTCTGGACCCGATTCTGGTCGGCCTTCATGTACAGGCACATGTCCAGCTAACTTAGTCAAGGCTCCTGAATGGAGCTGCAACACCATGGTGCCCGGTTGCTATGGCACCGTGGCTCCATTCTGGAGCCACGATCCCCGGCCTTTGATGACTTATTTCATTCCCCACAGCCTAACTCCTGATCTGGCCTCTCAAGGCCAGGGTTGGGCTGCGGGGAATCTCATGTGTCCCCTCCTCCCTTTGATGCACCCGGGCCTGCCATCCCACTGAGAAACATATCAGTTTGGGCAACACAGCTGCAGGTTATTACTAACCGACAACAAACTGGTCAGTAACAGAAGTGAATTGCCCTCCTCCTTCGCTCTCTCCCATACAACTTTGGCACAGGTGCTAGATGTCTTCTGTTAGGAGTTTCCAAAATGGGCCTATTGTATTTCATTTAATTACTCCCCTTTTCAAAACAAGCCAGTACAAAGAGTTGCACAAACAGAAAACTTAGATAGCCATAATAATATACATGCTGGAAAATGCAAATAATGTTCTGCATCCCCAATGGACTGCCTATCTCTTATTACCCTTAGTCCTGAGGAAATGGCCAGGTCTTCTAAATGTCATCTAGGGGAGCTTAAGTTCCCTGTCTACTCTCCTGGCCCTGGATGTACAGGGCCGGCATCAGAATCGGCCCTGTACATCCAGGGCCACAGACCATCCACTGCCTGCCCCGCCTCCGCCTCCATGCCACCTCTTTCCCGCCCCGTCTAACTTCCCCGTACAAACTCCTTGTGCGTACGAGGACCTACGTCGGAGCCGGAAAAGGGGGACAAATAGCATGGATCTATTTCCCATTGGGACGTCCATTCCTGCTATTCGTGCCTAAGAATAGACCACATAGGCGATAAGACAGGAGGAGGGAGGGGACATCAGAAGAGGATATATCTTTCTAATTTGATGGGTGGAATATTGGGGGGGGGGGGTTGCTGGCCAGCTATAATGATTAATGAGGTAGAAGAAAGGAGGTAGATCACCAGCTCCAAAAGTATGGATTTGGATAAGAAACATAGATACATGGCAGCAGATAAAGACCATACAGCCTGTCCAGTCTGCCTTATCATACCAACTACTAAGCTTTACAGTCCCTTTTTTTCCTTTAGAAATCCTTTGTGTGTGTCTCATGCTTTCTTGAATTCAGATACAATACCTGTTTCTACTACCTCCACTGGGAAACTACTGCATGCATCTACCACTCTTTCCATGAAGAAATATTTCCAACTAGCTTTTCATCTAGATTTGGTCAGCCCAAGTTAAGCTAGAAATCTGCTGAGTAAGAGTAGTTACTCACCTGTAACAGGTGTTCTCCAGGAGCAGCAGGAATCAGTCCTCACATATGGGTGACGTCGGCGTCGACGGAGCCCCCATGCGGAGCATTTCCCCAGCTTTCAAAGAAAGCCTTTGGGAATGCAGCGCACATGCACAGTCCCCTTCCCGCCCAAGGGTGCCATCTTGCTCAGTCTGATGACATAGCTAAAAGACAGCAAAAAACCAAAAATGAATTATATGACTGCAACTCCCAGGGGAGGAGGGAGGGTCGTGAGGACTGATTCCTGCTGCTCCTGGAGAACACCTGTTACAGGTGAGTAACTACTCTTTCTCCAGGAAGTCAGTCCTCACATATGGGACTCCCCAGCTTTAGGCTACCGGGGACCAAAAGCTGAACAATGAGCTCCCTCTAGAGCCTCAGCATGTGTGAAAGAATCTTCTTTGAGAACACCCCCGTACGGTAGCCCAACACCAGAGCCGGAAGGTAGGAGTTGCCTATACCTCAAAAAGATTACGGAGTACCACCTGTCCGAAAGCACTGTCCCTGCGGGACTCCCTCTCGAGGCAGTAGTGGGCTGCAAAAGTCTGGCTTGAAGACCAAGTAGCGGCCCGACAGATGTCTGCCAACAGAACAGAGCAGAGATGAGCTACTGATGCAGCCTTCGCCCTGACACGGTGGACCGTGACTCGACCCTGCAAGGAGAGGCCGGCTGCTACCCAGGTGATACAGTCTGCTACCCAAAGGGACAGGGTATGCTTGGAGACAGGTAACCCCAACTTATTAGGGTCAAAAGATACGAAGAGCTGAACAGCCCTTCGATGCCCCTGCGTACGGTCAATGTAGAAAGACAACGCCCTCCTACAGTCCAGGGTATGCAAGACTGTTTCAGCCCAGCCGGCATGCGGCCTGGGAAAGAAAGTCGGAAGAACCACCTCCTGATTGAGATGGAAGGAGGAGACAACTTTTGGAAGGAACTTTGGGTGAGTCCGTAAGACCACCCTGTTCCTATAGAACCTTGTGTATGGTACTTCTGAGACCAGAGCTTGTAGCTCACTGACTCGCCTGGCTGAGGTAAGAGCTACCAAAAACAACGCCTTCCAGGAAAGAAAGCATAAAGGACAAGTAGCCATAGGTTCAAATGATGGGCAAGTAAGTTGTTGCAAGACCACATTCAAATCCCACTCAGGTGCAGGTGGATGAACCGGAGGCTTGAGCAAAAGGAGGCCTCTGAGGAAGCGGGCCACTAAAGGGTGGTCTGACAGAGAATGACCTTCCACCGGTGAGTGGTGCGCGGAGAGAGCACTGAAGTGGACCCAAACAGAGTTGGATTTAAGGCCCAGGTCGGACAGGTGAAGCAAATATTGCAGCACCACTGGCACCAGGCATGAAAAAGGATCCTCCTTGTGCTGAGCGCACCAGGTGGAGAACCTCCGCCACTTGAGGGCATAAGATTTTCTAGTGGAGTGCCTCCTAGAGGCCAAGACCACCTCCTCCACTTCCCTAGGTAGCAGTAAGGGAGCTAGAACTACCCTTTCAGCATCCAGGCCATCAATTGGAGCGACTGGAGGTTGGGGTGCAAGAGAGATCCCTGATCCTGTGATAGGAGATCGGGTTGCACCCCCAGAGGGAGTGGAGTGTCCACAGCCAACTGCAGAAGGAGTGGAAACCACGGCTGCCTCGGCCATCTGCGGGCTACCAGTATCACTGAGGCCTTGTCCCGAAGCACCTTGAAAAGGGTCCGGGCTACTAGAGGCGTGGGAGGAAACGCATATAGCAGGCCCATCGACCAAGAGATTAGAAACGCATCTGCTGCTATTCTCAGAGGATGCAGCTGTCTGGAGCAGAACCTGGGTAGTTGACGGTTGAGTGGACTGGCAAAGAGATCGATGGTTGGAAGACCCCACCTTAGTAAGATTCGCTGGACCACCAGAGGATTCAACTGCCATTCGTGTGGCTGCAGAATCCTGCTCAACCTGTCTGCCAGGTAATTCTCTT
Source organism: Ichthyophis bannanicus (assembly GCA_033557465.1). Taxonomy (NCBI): domain Eukaryota; kingdom Metazoa; phylum Chordata; class Amphibia; order Gymnophiona; family Ichthyophiidae; genus Ichthyophis; species Ichthyophis bannanicus. The sequence continues at coordinate 586,671,905 of CM066034.1, forward strand.
GGCCAGGCAGATAAACTGCCTTGAGAAGCATACCCTGTTTGTCTGCCCAGGAGCACAGGGCTTGAGCCTTCTGACACAGAAGTCAGAACCCTGTGCCTCCCTGTTTGTTCACATAGAACATGGCCACTTGATTGTCGGTCTGAACCAGAATAGACTGGTGAGAGAGGGCATGAGAGAAAGTTTGGAGAGCCAAACGGATAGCCCTCAACTCCAAGAAGTTGATCTGCTGTGCAGCTTCCCAAGGGGACCAGAGGCCTTGGGTGCAGGCCCCTTGGCAATGTGCCCCCCAACCCTGAAGAGAAGCATCTGTTGTCAGCACTTGTGTTTGTGGAGGTGGCTGAAAAGGCACCCCTCACACTAAATTCGGGAGATGCAGCCACCATTGCAGGGAGGCTGCCAGCAGTTTGGACACCCTTACTTTGTCTACCAAGCGTCCTGTGGCTTGCAGCCACTGAGTTCTGAGGCCCCACTGAGCAGGCCTCATGTGCAGATGGGCATTTGGAGTAACATGGACCGTGGATGCCATGTGGCCCAATAGTCTCAGGAATTGCCTGGCGGAAACCAGAGAATTGCTGGGAAACTGTCTGGCCAAGTCCATCAGTCTGTGGGCCCTGTCTACAGGCAGATAAGCCTTTGCCTGAAGAGTATCCAGCCGTGCTCCTATGAACTCTGTGTTTTATGAGGGGTGCAAAGTGGACTTTGCGAAGTTTATGACAAACCTCAGATACTGTAGAAGGGAGACAGTGCAGAGGGTGGCCTGTCTGGTTTCCTGCGGAGACTGACCCCTGATGAGCCAGTCGTCCAGGTATGGAAAGACAAATATGCCTTGGACTCTGAGATAGGTCGCTACTACTGCCAGGCATTTGGTGAAAACCCTGGGTGCGGAGGTTAGGCCAAATTGAAGTACTCTGTACTGAAAATGATTTCCTCCCACTACAAATCTGAGATATTGTCTGTGGTCTGGATGAATGAGGATGTGAGTATAAGCATCCTTTAGGTCTAAGGAGCATAGCCAATCTCCCTGCTGGAGGTAGGGCAGAAATATTCCAAGGGTAAGCATCTTGAACGTTTCCCTCACCAGGAACTTGTTGAGATTTCACAAGTCTAGGATGGGCCTGAGGCCTCCTGTCCTTTTTGGTACTAGGAAGTACCTGGAATAGAAGCCTCTCTCATGTGGTGAGGCACCGGTTCCACCGCCTGCTCCTTCAGAAGACTTGTCAATTCCTGAAGGAGTAAGTTCCTGTGCAGAGGGAGTCTTGGAGGCTCCCCTGGAAAGTAGGAGGGGGGTAACTCGGTGAAGTGGAGCAAGTAGTCCTTCTGGACTATGCTGAGCACCCATGTATCCCCTGTTATGGCTAACCACCTGTGGGCGTACAGGGTCAGTCGGCCTCCTGTGCTGAGAAGTGCCAGCTGAGGAGGAGAGGCTATGCCACTGGAGTCAAAACCCCGCTCCTTGCTGAGCAGGAGCCGGAGGTGGTGGCTTGGGGGCTTTCTGCCTATGGGGCCCATGTCCCTGCCCCTTGGCCTGCTGACCCTGTTGGGGAGCTGTGGAGGCCTGGTATTGAGGGTAAGATTTGTAGGCAGAGGACTTCCTTGGGTAAAAGGTCTTTTTTCCCTGAGCCCTTCTTCTTTTGAGAAGGGGCAGAGGTCTTCCTGGACAGCCTTGTCCTGGTGAGAGTCTCGGACTCGAGTTCTGCAGCCTTCTCAGCCATGGGCTTGCCAAAGAGGTTTTCACCTCAGCAAGGGACATCTACCAACTTGTCCTGCACCTATGGCTCGAGGTCCGATGACTGTAGCCAGGCCTGACGGCGTGCACCAATGCCGGCCATGGCTACTTGGGCCGAAGCCTTGAAGCCATCATAGGCTGCTTGAGACATAAACTTCGAGCACTCCCGGATCCCAGATGACAAGGCTTTGAACCTCTGCAAAGGTTCCTCGGAGAGACCAGCAGAGAACCCAGCAATCTCCTTTGCCAGGTCTCGTAGGTACATGCCCATGTACAGCTGGTAGGTCTGGACACGGCAAGCAAGCATAAAGCCCTGGAAGCACTTTCTACTGAGGGCATCCAGGTTCCGGGCCTCCCTGCGGGGGTGGGGGGGGCACTGAGGAGTGCATCTTCTGACTCTTCAGACGATGCATGGCCGATTCCACAACCATGGAATGGTGCGGCAGCTGTGCCTTCTGGAACCCAGGGCTCTTGCGGACTCAATAAATGGAATCGACCCGCTTGCTAAGAACCGGCGTCGAGGCCGGCACCTCCCACATGCGGAAGAGCAACCATTCCAGCATCGGAGGAACCGGTACAGTAAAGGCCTCCTTGGGGGGAGAGTCATACTGCAGGGTCTCGAGCTCCTCGGCTCGAGGCTCCTCCTTGGGGTCCGCGGGGAAGGCCAAGGCCTTGGCCATGTCCCGCACGAAGTCCGAGAACCGGGTATCCTCCGGGGGGGACCTTCTCTGAGGTTCAGACTCCGGTGAGTCCGAAGGGACTCACCGGGTCCGAAAAGTGTCGGGGGACTCCTCATCCTCCATTTCCCATCCCGATCCCTCCGAGGAGGAGTCGAGCGGCTCCGGTCAGGCAGGCACCAATGCCATCCGCCCTGACGCCGAGTGTACCAGCGTCGACGACCTCGGTCCTGCACGGGAGATCGAGGGAGACCTCGGCCGAGGATCGACTCGAGATCTCATGGACTCGAGGATCGGCTCGGCCTCCAGGGTCGACTTGGACATCGAGGTCCCGGTGGTCGGGGCAGATTCTCCGGTGAGACCGGCGATCAGTACCCGCTGCTGTTCCATGAAGGCAGCCAAGCTGCTTTCCACGGCCGTCAACCTGAGTCCGAGCTGAGGAGACCCAGCAGCCTCCGACTCAGGCCCCGACGGCGGCTCCCCCAGAGGAGAGTCCATGAGGACTACAGTACTCACGTGACTCTGGGCCTACGTCTCTACACGGTTGTTTAGCAGGCCTCTCCAACTCCGAAGACCCGGGACGGTGGTCGGGACTATGCGACCTGGCCCTCGAGGAGTCAAGAGCGTCCACCGACGCCGCCCTCGTGGGTTTCTTCTTCCTGTGGTGCTCCCACGAAGGAGAACCCCTCTCAGAGGAGCCACGACGATGCTCGGGGTCGGACTCCCGAGACGTCAAGGCCTCTGACGAAGTCCGGGCCCGGCTGGACGCGTTGGTGCTGTCGGCTCCTCAATGCCTTGGAAGACATTTTGCCACATGGGACACAGACCAGCGGGTCATGGTCGGGTCTGAGGCACCGGAGGCAGCAATCGTGTGTGTCGGTGAGAGACATCAGTTTCTTACACCGATCACACTTCTTAAACCCGCTGGCAGCCATCGGGGGAAAAAGAGCCCCTGCGAGGTCAAAAGACTGGGCTGCCAGGGAAAAATAAAAAAATGGTGCGAATGCTAGTCTCTAAGGACAAAAAACGAAAAAAGGAAGTCCGGGTTCGATACCGGTGTACCGGGCCCAGGCGGGAAAGGGAACCGGCGTCGAACCGAGTAAGTACACGGATCCACACCGAAAAATCAGCTTTTTTCACCGGTGACCACAAAACACGTCCATTGGGCTCTGTGGAAAAAAGAAGACTGAGCAAGATGGCACCCTTTGGCGGGAAGGGGACCGCACATGCGCGCTGCATTCCCAAAGGCTTTCTTTGAAAGCTGGGGAAATGCTCCGCATGGGGGCTCCATCGACGCCGACATCACCCATATGTGAGGACTGACTTCCTGCTTGGTCCTGGAGAAAATCTTATTATAAATTGTATTTATATACCACATATGGTTTTAACTTCTATAGCTTACAATAAAACATCCATAATAAAATTTCATTTGACATTACAAAAGTAACACAATATTTAAAACTGAAGTTGAAATGAAAAACCCAGATAATACTACTGTATACAGTTTCCAATATCAGCCCATGAGACTAATGAAATAAATTAGCCCTTAAGGCTTTTCAAAAGGTCAGCATGTCAACATTTTTACTTAATGATTCCAATAAACTGTGCCAATTATATGGACCAGTATATGACAGTGCCCTGTTCCTTGTCAAAATCTTCCTAACCAATGAGGGAGAAAGCAAGGTGGAACAATCTTTTTGATTGTTTCATTTACTCAGCTGGCACTTTATTATAAAACTTTATCAACACTCAGACACAGTTTCTAATATGTACTTTTTCATATAGTAGAGAAAAGACCTTAGGGCTTAATCATGAATGGAACATTGTTCTGTATTGCACAGCACATCACTGATCAGATTCATGTGTTTAGAATGATGCTTTTGCAAATAACTTGACAGATAAAACAGAAGTGGATTTTCTGATTAAAAGTGTTGGAGCCTATGGGGGTGATTCTGACCCGCTTTTAGTGGGGATATATGTCTGGGTTGGACGTATAGTCTCGCTAAACGCCAGGTTGCCGATTCCTGTTGTGGAGTTCCCCGCATGTACTGCAGAGATGTGTGGGGAGCTCTGGATGGGGGCGTGAGGGGGTGGGCCGGAGGAGGAGCGAGGGTGGGGAGTGGGTGGGACCCTGACCCCAGAAGTACAGAGCCGATTCCCCTGAGGTTGGCGGCGGCCGAAGAAAGGACCGGGAGAGGGGGTAAGTAGGGGCAGGGGGTTCCCTGCAGCCCGATCCCGGCCTCAGAAGGCCTGATGGTGGGTTGGGTGGTGGGGAACAGGTCTTTAAATGCAGTGCCAGCGATCGGAGTTCTGGCATGGAGCCGCACTGCCATGGCAATGGGATGCCATGGCACCGTGGCTCCATGCAGGAGACCGGCTGGGCTAGCCAGGGATGTTCCTGCATGTCCTTCGGGCCAGAATCAGGGCACGGCTGGGCTGTCCATGCCGTTTGCACCCAATTCTGATCCCACAGGGATGTAAAGCCCCCAAGGGATCAGAACCGAGTGCAAATCAGCCCATCCAGATTTTGGATGTCTGGACGGTCCCAATCGGAATTGGCCTCCATGGGTTTAATTAGTAGCATAGACTGGCACTGGTTTTACAATTTTTTTAGACTGTGATATTAAATCTTAATTTTCAGTGTACTATAGCTGCTAATCTTAATTCTATCCACTCATATCAGACCTTGGAACTGTGAAAAACTGTCACTGTCTGTGTTTTTTTTTTTTTTTTAAATACGGCACAAGCTTGAGCCACTACAAAGTGAAATTGTGATATTAATTTCTTATGTATTTTTTTTTTTTAGAGAATGCAAAGTAATTTCTGGCACAACAGATATATCTGAGATAAAGTTTGATTAGTTTTGCTTAAAGAACTTCAGGACCATTTTACTAAAGTGTGCAAGGGATGAGAAACTAACGCCTGGTAGTTACAACCACTATATGCCAACTGCCAGGGGTGTGGCCAGCATAGAAAGGTACTCTTAACGTGCAACGGCAGGAGGCACTATTACCGTGAGTGTATCGATCACCACCTATCAAAGTGACATTAGGTGAACCCACACTAATTGCCTGAGGTACAGGTAACGCAGTGTACCTGTCTACTAACTGCTCACCTCACCCACTCTGTCCCTAACCTGCCCCTTTAACACTCTAACGCATAGTCACATAGTATATTACGGCAGATAAAGACCAGTATACTCCATCTAGTCTGCCCAGCAAGGCGGCAAGAGTAGATGCACTTGCTGCTCCATGCAGGTAACCCCCCCCCTTCCCATGCCTTTGTTTAGGGGTGTACCCATCGCTCTGTGTAGGTCACTCCTATTTATTCAGATATAAGAGATACTTATGCTTATTTTGATTTTATCCTGTTGCTATAAAGGGATCCAGTGTGTCTGTCCCATGCCATTTTGAATTCTGTCACTGTATTTGCCCCACCACTTCCATCGGGAGGGCATTCCAAGCCCCCACCACCTTTCAGTGAAAAAGACATTGCCTTTCATTTTACCCCCTTGCAGCTTCATGTTATGCCCTCTAGTTTTACAGTTTCCCTGTCTTTGGAAGAGGTTTGTTTGTTCATTAGTACTCTTTTAAGTATTTAAAGGTATTGTGATAAGGAAGCTTATCAGGACCCAAGAGACAGGAATAAAGAGAAGGAATTTACCCTTATAAAAGGACCCATTTTACCAGGTCAGAGACACAAAACTCCCTTTACACCTAGAAAGCAGGTAATTCCTAGCTATAATAGGTTGCAGAATGCCCCTAGTGGAGGAAAAGAGAGGGAATACAGGCTCAGGCAGGGCCGGCCCGTCCATTGAGCAAGAATGTTTTTTGCACAGGGCCCCGCGTTTCAGGGGGCCCCGCGCAAAAAACATTCTACATTAGCACAAGCACATAAAAAAAAAAAAAAACCCGGCTGCTGCTGCCGCTGCTGCCGTGGCAGCGGCAGAATCAAATGTCCCGCCACAGGGCCCCGCCTGCCCGGCAGAGCCTCCCTGAGCTCCCGAGTCCCTCCCAATGCGCGGGCTTTCAGAGCCGTGAGAGCTTCTCTGACCTCTCGCGGCTCTGTTAATCCCGCCAGGGCTGATGAGAAATCCCATCAGCCCCGGCGAGATTAACAGAGCCGCGAGAAGAAAGGGAAGCTCTCGCGGCTCTGAAAGCCCGCGCATTGGGAGGAGCTCAGAGAGGCTCTGCCGGGCAGGCGGGGCCCCGCGGTGGGACATTTGATTCTGCCACTGCCACGGTGGCAGCGGCAGCAGCAGCCATTTTTCTTTTTTTTAAATCTATCAGGGCTGATGGGGGGAGGGGGGTTAGGACTGGTAATGGGCTATGGGGGGGGGGGGTTAGGACTGGTAATGGGCTATGGGGGGCCTAAGAATGGAAGGGGGATGATGGAGGGAGGGGTGTTAGGACTGATAATGGTCTATGGGAGGGCTAAGACTGGAAATGGGCTGATGGAGGGGGGGTTAGGATGTAATGGGCTATGGGGGGCTAAGACTGGAAATGGGCTGATGGAGGGAGGTTAGGATGTAATGGGCTATGGGGGGGCTAAGACTGGAACTGGGCTGATGGGGGGTTAGGACTGGTAATGGGCTATGGGAGTGCTAAGAGTGGAAATGGGCTGATGGGGGGATAGGAAGAGGAATGGGCTATGGGGGTGCTAGGACTGGAAATGGGCTATGGGGGGCTAGGACTGGAAATGGGCTGATGGGGGTTAGGACTGGTAATGGGCTATGGGGGGGCTAAGACTGAAAATGGGGTGATGGGGGGGCCTTAGGACTGGAAGTGGGCTGATGGGGGGCTTCGGACTGGTACTGGGCTATGGGCGTGCTAGGACTGGTAATGGGCTGGGTGTGGCTAGGACTGGAAATGGGCTGAGTGGAAGGAGGGCTTGAACTGCAAATAGCTGATGGGGATGGGGGCTTGGAATGGAAATGGGCTGTGTGGAAGAAGGGCTTGAACTACAAACAGCTGATGGGGAGGGGGGCTTGGAATGGAAATGGGCTGTAAGGGGAGGGAGCTAGGACTTGAAATGGGCTGATGGGGGTTAGGACTGGTAATGGGCTATGGGGGGCTAAGACTGAAAAGGGGGTGATGGGGGCTTAGGACTGGAAGTGGGCTTATGGGGGGGCTTAGGACTGGTAATGGGCTATGGGGGGGATAGGACTGGTAATGGGCTGGGGGGGGTGGCTAGGACTGGAAATGGGCTGAGTGGAAGGAGGGCTTGAACTGCAAATAGCTGATGGGGATGGGGGCTTGGAATGGAAATGGGCTGAGTGGAAGGAAGGCTTGAACTACAAATAGCTGATGGGGAGGGGGCTTGGAATGGAAATGGGCTGTGAGGGGAGGGAGCTAGGACTGGAAATGGGCTGAGTGAGGGGGGGCTAGGACAGGAAATGGGCTGATGGAGGGCTAGGATAGGACTGGAAATGGGTTGTTGGGGGGGCTGGGATTGGAAATGAGCTGATGGAGGGACTCGGATGGGGGAGCTAGGACTGGAAATGGGCTGATGGTGGGGCTAGGATAGGACTAGAAATGGGCTTATGGGGGCTGGGATTGGAAATGAGCTGATGGAGGGACTTGGATGGGGAGCTAGGACTGGAAATGGGCTGATGCGGGGACTAGAAGGGAGCAGATGCTGGATGGGGCTGGAACTAGAAGGGAGCTGATGTTGGGGGAGGATTAGAATGGGATAGAGTTGGGAGAGTGAAATGGAAAAGGAAAAAATATTTTGTGTGGGAGGGAAGACAAATCTACAATTGGCCGGATATTGGGAGAGTAAGTGGGGATTGAGGATGGCGGGGTAAAATTTGAGTGGATGAAATAGGAATGAGGAAAGAGCAAAAGGAGAGAGATTAGTATGTTAAAGCAGATGTAGAGAGAGAATGGAAAAAAACTAGAAGAGTGAAGAAAGGACAAATGGACAGCAGACGATGGAGAGTTAGCAGAAGACACGAAGAAACCAGAAGAAAGTGGCTGAAGCAATTGCAACTGAAAAAAAATGCACAAAAGGTAGAAAAATATCTCTTTATTGAATTTATTAACTGAAATATGCCAGCTCTGGGAAATGTGCATCATTAACGTCTGCGCTTTGTTTAGTACAAGAGGAAATTAATTTATAGTTTTATTTCTACAGTGTTGTTGGGCTTTTGGGGTTCCCAGTTTAATTATTGTCTTCCTGTTTCTACATTGTGATTTCTTGTTTGGTGACGGTCTATGTTCTGCACGTGTAACTGAGCTGAGGTATTCTGTTTATATAATTCCTATTTGACATTGCCACTTGTTCTCTTTCCCCAGTAGGTCAGGTATTGTTGTTCTCTGAAATGTATTGGTTTAATATTTGTAGTGTTGCCTTTTGATAGGTAGGGTCTTGTGCTTTGTGAGTCCTGGTAGTGCTGTTATGATACGGCAGGTTTGCTTTGGGTTCTCAATGACAAAGTCAAAAATCATCAAACAAACCCCCAGAAAAATGTATCAAAAAAATCTTTTTTGTCGGATGTTTACAGGAAAGGAACATGTATCAGTACTATGTCCACCACTCAGTTACATCCATTTTATTTTAATAAATTTCATATAAAACCATGAAAAACTCTACTTAGCTGGATTAGCAAGTCGCAGACTACTCAGGCACGCTCAAGCACGACATGCACGTTTCGGGTCAAAAACCCTGTTTCAAGTGCTGCCATAATCAGATTCAACCGTCATTGAAATGCCGAAATCAGCTGTTTCTTTCAAAAGGGTCTGATACTTCGCAGAATGGCTGTGCTTCGCTGTCAATCACCTCAACCCACCAATGAAACACCAGGGTCACCCCACCAACCAGGGGAAGCCCAGGGATCATCAGTGGCGTCAGTGAATACTGAGCCAATCAATCTCTTTGTTTAGACCTTCAGGGGATACGGTCCTCAATTGAAAAATCCAGCGCTGTTCACAACTCTGTAATTTATTGATACGGTCCCCACCACGTGGATCAAAAGGTACATGGTCGATGACCGACCATCGTAAGTCCTGAAAAGCATGACCATTGGCTAAGCAATGCTCTACTATTGGAGCTGTCACAATCCTCTGACGTAGACGGGAAGCATGTTCACTCAATCGAAGTTTGATCATCCGGGTAGTTCTACCCACATAAGCCAAAGGACACGGGCAGTAGATCAAATATACAACAAAACTCGAAGCGCAATCTGTTTCCCATCGTCGTCGGAATTGCCGGCCCGTGCCCAAGTAGGTCCATTCCACCCCTGTCATAGCTGAAGAACAATAATTACATTTACCACACACTTTGTGACCTTCGTGGCTCAGTATTGCTTAGCCAATGGTCATGCTTTTCAGGACTTACGATGGTCGGTCATCGACCATGTACCTTTTGATCCACGTGGTGGGGACCGTATCAATAAATTACAGAGTTGTGAACAGCGCTGGATTTTTCAATTGAGGACCGTATCCCCTGAAGGTCTAAACAAAGAGATTGATTGGCTCAGTATTCACTGACGCCACTGATGATCCCTGGGCTTCCCCTGGTTGGTGGGGTGACCCTGGTGTTTCATTGGTGGGTTGAGGTGATTGACAGCGAAGCACAGCCATTCTGCGAAGTATCAGACCCTTTTGAAAGAAACAGCTGATTTCGGCATTTCAATGACGGTTGAATCTGATTATGGCAGCACTTGAAACAGGGTTTTTGACCCGAAACGTGCATGTCGTGCTTGAGCGTGCCTGAGTAGTCTGCGACTTGCTAATCCAGCTAAGTAGAGTTTTTCATGGTTTTATATGAAATTTATTAAAATAAAATGGATGTAACTGAGTGGTGGACATAGTACTGATACATGTTCCTTTCCTGTAAACATCCGACAAAAAAAGATTTTTTTGATACATTTTTCTGGGGGTTTGTTTGGTGATTTTTGACTTTGTCAGTACGATTTATCACTGAAAATTGGGGGTTTTTGGTATATGGGTTCTAAATGGGCAGTGTTTGTAGTAGTTCCTAATGTGCCTGGCAGTTGGCACTGGATTATAGTAATGTAGAAATCTTTTAGTCTTTCTCTATCCATACACTCATTAAGAGGCATGTTTACTAAAAGTTAGTGTATGGTAACATTATGCAAATATTTATGCAAATGAGGCCCCGTACCGAGTCTCCGCACATGGCCCCGCACCCCCCTTGGGCCGCCCCTGGGCTCAGGGTAAGGAACCCTTACGTCACTGAATTCCCCAATTATTCAGCTGCCACGAGGCAGTTTGATCTCCAACACCTGAGAGGAGAGGGGGTGGAGCAGGCACCTGAGAGGTTTAAGACTAGGTCAGTTTATTCAGAAGGGAGAGGCAGGAGAGGAAGAAGAAGAGGAAAGGAGAGAGAACGTGAGAGCAGTAGGAGTGCCTACTGGAAGAGGAATGGAACTGGAACTGGAACAGTGAGAACAGCAGGAACCAGGAACACAAGTTGGAGAACAGGACGTGGAAGCACCAGTGAATGGTGGCCAGAGCATGAGAGAGGAGAAGCTACTACAAGCTTTGACCCAGGTATGAGCATTAGAAGCTTACCTAATTCTGAGCACTACAGAATTGCCAGAGACAGCCTTAGCCCTAACGGAAGGCAGTCAGCTAAGCCCTCCGAGCCAGAAACAGAGGATGTGCCCATGCAACTGGGTGAACCAGACATAGCTTTAGAAAAAGAAGTCTCATACATGGATTGCTCTTTATGCCAGTCTTCCAATACAGAGGTGTTGAAAGGGAGTCAACCGTAAGGAAAACCTCCAGTGTCCGGTAGCCCTAAGAGCCTGTGGTTAACTTGTGAAGGTCCTGAGTTAAAGGCAAAATACCTTTTTTTTTACTGTGTAAGCCGAAGCTGCCTAATTAAGTTGGTGAATCAGCTGTGAGCCAGAGCAGTGCTCAGCCGAAAGCCGTACTAACGGTGAAAGTAAGGAAAGCTTTTGTTTGGCTGTTTATAAGAAAACCTTGCATAGAGAATTGCTTGCCTGTGAAGAGTTTAACTGCCTTGTTGAAAGTTTTTCTATGTTTAAGAAGAGAAACAGTGTTCTGGACTGAGAGAAAAAGAAACCTGCTTTAGGAAAAGCTGTTTTCTGTTTGTTTGATCAGCATTGCAAGCCATGCCTGACAGCATGTGCTGTTAAAGTATTTATGTTTATACTGGAGAACATTGCAAGCTGTTTTGTTTTGGAATTCATTTATGTCCTGATGTTCATTTACAAGTATCCTGGAGCAATAATCCAAAGGTGGAATTTGTGAACCTTAGCGTGTTTTTTTTCAGTTAATAAACTGTCATTACCTTACCACTCAAGGCAACTACAAAGGTGTTTTTTTTTTACCTGAGGTTGAATACTTTGACTGAACTACCTTTCCCATAAGGCATTATAAGGCAATCTGTCAGTTAAAGACCCAAAGGTGAATCTCTCTAATGACAACCACGCCCCTCCATACTGCATGTAAGGGGCTATGGGCGTGACAGTATGAATCATATCTCCCCTGTCCCTCCTCTCCTCCAGAGTGTACATATTTAGGTCTTCAAGTCTCTTCTCATGAGTCTTCTGAAGCAGGCTCCAAATCATTATGGTCGCCTTCCTTTGAACTGCTTCCAGCCTTTTTATATCCTTTGCGAGATACGGTCTCCAAAACTGAACACTAATGTGCTAACACAGAAATCGGTCCGTGCTGTTTTGGCCCCGCACGTAACACATGCAGTGACTGCAGAATGCCCTTTAGTAAAAGGGTCCCTTTGTTTATTTACATTTCGCTTTTGGTCCAATTCAAGTTATTTGCAAAAGCTTCTTTCTAAATACATTACTAGGAGGTTTTTTCCTGACTAGTGATGTGCTGTGCTCCGTTCATGAATAAGGTCCTGAGGTTTATCCCTCATTGATTTGAACAAGTAATATTAGAATAGTGTTTGAGTGTTTATAAAGTTTCACAGTAAAGTGCTAGCTCGGGAATTATAATGGGGGCAATACTGAGGCCATGACAGTCAGTTTTTTTAAACGCTGACTACTGCAGTTAAAAAAGATCTGAATATTCAGCAACAGAATATGGAAAGTGATTGCCGCTGAATATCTGAATTTTGTGGTCCAAGCTGGAGCTATCCAGATAGTGACGATATTAAGCTGCTATCTGGATAGCCAATCTGCATACACTTAGAGCAACTTTTTTTCCATTCTAAGTTATTTGCCTGCTTATGCAGATAGTGGTGCTGAAAAGCTCTGCTATCCGGATAAGTGCCAGCTCCCTCCCAGTACCACCCCAATACCATCTGGATAGTGCTGCTGAATATTGGGATCACCGGGACTTTCCCAGTTTGCAGGTTCTGCTAACCGGAGAAGCCCTTTTGAATTGGCCCCAACATAATTAAGTAGAGAATTACAGCCCAATTCCATTCGGGACGTGCAGGCTCTCTGTGTGCCCAGTCAGAACTGGATGCACAGAGGGCGTTGTGATTCTGATCCCGCAGAGCACATCTACTCCCATGGGATCAGAATCGTGAACAGGCCTGTACGTGGAGGCCCGGACTGCGATTCCATATGGCCTGCACGTACAGGCCTTGCCCAACTAACTCAGTCAGGTCTTTTAAATGGAGCCACGGTGCCATGGTGTCCGGTTGCTATGGCACCGCGGCTCCATTTAAAAGCCGCAATCGCCGGCCACCGGCCACCACATTGCTTTCCCCACAGTCTGATCCCTTATCTGGCTTCCCAGGGCCAGGGTCAGGCTGTCGGGAATGCCCTCTGCCACCCCTTCCTAGCCCCGGGCCTGCCGATCCTGCCGATCCTGCCGTTCAAGTCACTGGCCCCAGACCTATAGGGCCAACATTAGAATTGGCCCTGTACGTCCGGGGCCGGTGACTGCCGACTGCCCACCCTAATGCCATCTCTGATCCTCCCCTTTCCCATCCCCGTCTAATTTCCCTGTACAATCGGCAGGGATGTTAGACACTGGCGGGAAAGGGCATGAATAGCGGGGATGGACATCCCGCTATTCGCAGCTTTGAATGACCTCCTTAGTCAGCAGATTTGTGATTTTAATTCTCTGCTACCTCCTATAGATTTGAGTCCAGTCTAGTTGAACTGCAAGTGCTGAAAATCAACACCAAGTAAATTCAAAAAGTCGTTCACGTGCTAATCAGTGCTTTTGAGAATTTCTTACTACCCTTGTTGCAATTATAAAAATAAATCTTTATTCAACTAAAGAGGTCTCAGACTGTTGTGGCTCTGCTGTATAGACTACTGTCTTCTTCAAAACAGATTGTCCTTTCGCATCAACGACCTCCAGAAACTCAGCGAGGTTATTAACTCTACTTGCAATCTTATGGATCTATCTTAGATAGTACTTATCTTGCGTGCATAACCCCACTGATGTGAACATAATAGAAATCCCGACGCTCTTCCCAAGTACCATTCGTGCGTTTCACACTATGATTTCATCAGGGGATCATTCAATCTGTCATGTTCAGCGTCTCTAGTTTTTCTTACTGCATTAAAAGAAATTACACATGAACATCATTCCCATTTCTCACTAAAATTAAAATGAAATCTAACATATTCAAATTTAGACCGAATCTGAGTGTTAGTTGGGAGAATACCTTCATGTTATCAGCTACGCTGCCTGCGTTATTCCGGTGAGTATTTCTCGCTCCTTGCCGGTTGCTTCCAAAACACCGCGCATGCGGTGTACAGACTCTCCTACCTTATTTAATTGGATTCATGAATACCATGTGCTCCAATCAGCTGTTAACATGTCATACTCCTTTCGTTCATAAAAATTATTTTTTCCTTGTGCATTTTCAACAGCGACCACTAAACTGAGGGAACTATAAGAGCTATGAAAAGCATAACGCTGACGCGACTACTCAAACACAATTCGCCCATTGTATGGAGGCATTGAGTCCCTTAGGGACCACTGTATTGAAGACATAAATCCATCGTTGCTCACATATAATTAATGTTTGATCCAAAGATTTTCCCCTCCTTCCTGTCTCTATTTGGTCTAAACATAAGCACTGAAGTTGTTCAAAGGTGTGCTGTTTCTGTAAAACAGTGGTGAACTATGGGAGCCTCTCGGATTTGGCAGTTCAGTCGGCTCTTGTGCTCTCTAATACGAGTCCGAAATGGACGTGTTGTCTTTCCTATATAAGCTAATCCGCATGGACAAACAGTAGCGTAAACCACATTGGATGAGTCACATGTAGTGGAAGATTTCAAACTTCTTTTAATTCCATTATACTCGAAATTAGTGGTTTCTATGGTAATCGCACATTTCTCACATGTGCCACACCTCTGATGACCCATACGCTGGACCATTAAATGTTCACCTTGTATCGGTTTCAGTACCGCCGGACTTAAAAATTCCTTTAAGTTACGATCTCTAGTCCATACACACCTTATAGTCTTATTAGTTAAGCCTGGGACTACAGAGAGAATATTGGAATGTTTATTATTTGTTGTAGTGTCATGCTCTACGGTGAATATTTCGTGATGAAATTAACATAAGAAGATTTGTGTGCCACATCTACTGTAGAGGGACGCATTTCTAAAAGTGGAGCTCTATGGTTAAATAATGCTCTAGAATAAGCACGTTTAACAATTTGTTGTGGAGAACCTTGATCCACAAAATTCTTAAATAGTTCCTTAGACCGGTGTTTATAGTCTGTCGCTTCCAAACAGTTCCTTCAGAAACGTAGAAACTGCAAATAAGGGAGACTTTCCTTTAATTGTCTTGGATGTAGACTTTGGAAATGTAAAAAAGTATTTCTATCTGTACTTTCTTTTTTGAAAACTGTGGTCAATCACCCTTGGGGACTCTTGAGAATTTGCACATCCAGATATGTGAGTGTCTCCTTATGAAAAGAATGAGTGAAGGCGATGTTCGCATCTTGACGGTTGATCCAGTGCAAAAACTGGCCTAGGGAATCCTCAGTCCCCTTCCACAGCAAAAAGATATCATCTATGTATCTTTTCCATATTAAAATGTGGGGAGTAAAACATGAGGGAATCACCCATTGTTTTTCAAAAAAAAACTCATATAAAAGTTGGCTACAGAAGGTGCGCAGGTGGCACCCATAGCCACTCCTGCGATTTGCTGATATAATTCCCCTTGAAATAGAAAATAATTACGTGAAATTGTTAATCATGCCAAATTCATAATGAAAGTAAGTTTTGACCCTGAAAGTAAGTTATGACCCTAATACTTGCTCGATAACTCGTAGGGCTGCTTCTTGTGGAATGTGAGTATACAAAGATACTACATCCAAAAATACTAACAATACGTCAGAATGATGTGACCAGTCATTTGCCTCTTTTAGTACATTCAGAAAATGCGTTGTGTCCTTTAAATATGATGGAATAGTTGAAAGCAAAGGGCGTAGGTAGGAATCAACAAAAGTACAGATAGAAATACTTTTTTACATTTCCAAAGTCTACATCCAAGACGATTAAAGGAAAGTCTCCCTTATTTGCAGTTTCTACGTTTCTGAAGGAACTGTTCGGAAGCGACAGACTATAAACACCGGTCTAAGGAACTATTTAAGACTTTTGTGGATCAAGGTTATCCACAACAAATCGTTAAACGTGCTTATTCTAGAGCATTATTTAACCATAGAGCTCCACTTTTAGAAATGCTTCCCTCTACAGTAGATGTGGCACACGAATCTTCTTATGTTAATTTCATCACGAAATATTCACCGTTGAGCATGACACTGCAACGAATAATAAAGAAACATTCCAATATTCTCTCTGTATTCCCAGGCTTAACTAATAAGACTATAAGGTGTGTATGGACTAGAGATTGTAACTTAAAGGAATTTTTAAGTCCGGCGGTACTGAAACCGATACAAGGTGAACATTTAATGGTCCAGCGTATGGGTCATCAGAGGTGTGGCACATGTGAGATATGTGCGATTACCATAGAAACCACTAATTTCGAGTATAATGGAATTAAAAGAAGTTTGAAATCTTCCACTACATGTGACTCATCCAATGTGGTTTACGCTATTGTTTGTCCATGCGGATTAGCTTATATAGGAAAGACAACACGTCCATTTCGGACTCGCATTAGAGAGCACAAGAGCCGACTGAACTGCCAAATCTGAGAGGCTCCCATAGTTCACCACTGTTTACAGAAACAGCACACCTTTGAACAATTTTGGTGCTAATGTTTAGACCAAATAGAGACAGGAAGGAGGGGAAAATCTTTGGATCAAGCATTAATTATATGTGAGCAACGATGGATTTATGTCTTCAATACAGTGGTCCCTAGAGGACTCAATGCCTCCATACAATGGGCGAATTGTGTTTGAGTAGTCGCGTCAGCTTTATGCTTTTCATAGCTCTTATAGTTCCCTCAGTTTAGTGGTCGCTGGTGAAAATGCACAACAAGGAAAGCACAGTTACTTACCTGTAACAGGTGATCTCTGGGAACAGCAGGAATAAGTCTTCACATATGGGTACGTCGGTACCGACGGAGCCTGCACGGGAACGCTCCCCAGCTTCCCAAAAAGGAAAGCTTTTGGGAGCATCCCACAGCGCCTGTGCGCTGCCTTCCTGCCTTTCCTAACCAACTCTCCTCAGTTCGAGTTTAAAGCTGAGACAATAGAGAGAGAGAGGAAAGGAAAGATAGAAAAGAGATACAACTCCTAAGGGAAGTGGGTGGGTTGTGAAGACTTATTCCTGCTGTTCCCAGAGATCACCTGTTACAGGTAAGTAACTGTGCTATCTCCAGGAACAAGCAGGAATGAGTCTTCACATATGGGGACTCCCTAGCTGAGATGCCTGGGAGATCCCCAAGGATATGAGACCCTGACAGGGGTCTGCGTCCTCCTATGGATCTCAGGCATCCATCCAGGCAAGGAGGGCAGGAGTTGTTTAAGAATGGAATAGGTGTCTGAGGACAGCCTGACCAAACAAGGCATCCTGGCGGGAGTCCTTGTCCAAGCAGTAATGGGCTGTGAAGGTATGAACCGAGGCCCAGGTGGCTGCTCGACAGATCTGGTCGATGGACACAGAATTTAGATGAGCCATAGAGGTGGCCATGGCCCTCACATTATGAGCTGTGACATGGCTCTCCAGAGAAAGGTTCTTGCTCTGGTAGGCGAAAGAAATACACTGAGCAATCCAATTGGACAGTGTTCTCTTAGAGACTGGAAGTCCCAAATGAGAAGGATCAAAAGCAACAAAAAGCTGGGAAGACTTTCTATGTTGCTGTGTCCTATGTAAGTAAAAAGCAAGAGCTCTTTTAAAATCCAGAGTATGAAGATTCCTCTCTGCAGTGGATGCATGAGGAGCTGGAAAAAAGACAGGTAAATATACCTCTTGATTAAGATGAAAAGGTGAGACCACTTTAGGCATAAAGTGTGGATTTGTCCTAAGGACTACCTTGTCATGATGGAACCTTGTATAAGGTGGATTAGCCACTAAGGCCTGCAGTTCACTGATGCGGCGAGCAGAAGTGACTGCAATGAGGAAAATAACCTTCCAGGAAAGAAATTTCAAGGAGGTAGTGGCTAAGGGTTCAAAAGGTGGCTTCATAAGCTGACCAAGAACCAAATTTAAGTCCCATGCCACCGAAGGAGGCCTAATGGGAGGTTTAGTTAAAGTTAGGCCTCTCATGAATCTTGAAATGAGAGGATGAGAGGAGATAGGTTGTCCATTGATGGGCTTAAGGGATGCTGCAATAGCACTCAAATGGACTCTTACTGAATTTGTCTTAAGTCCTGCATTGGAGAGATGCAGGAGATAGTCTAATAGAGAAGTTAAAGGTAGTGCTAGAGGGTCAAGACCCTTTTCAGCACACCAAATGGAAAATCTTTTCCACTTAAAAGCATAGGAACGCCTGGTGGAAGGTTTCCTGGAAGCATGGAGGATATCCTTCACTTGCTGAGAAAGATTCAAGCCTTGAAGGTCTAGGCCTTCAGTAACCAAGCTCTGAGGTGAAGGGACTTGGGGTTTGGGTGCCACAAAGTCCCTTCATCCTGGGACAGAAGGTCTGGAGCAGCTCCCAAGTCCAGGGAGGGGGCTTGGGAGAGATGCAGAAGTAGAGGGTACCACACTTGGCGTGGCCAGCGTGGAGCTATGAGGATCATAGATCCTTGATCCCTCTGGAGTTTGAATAGAGTCTTGGGAATCAAGGGAATGGGTGGAAAGGCATACAGGAAGCCCTGACCCCAATGAAGGAGGAAGGCATCCTTGGCCTGAACTCCCTGACACGGAATTCTGGAACAGAACCGGGGAAGTTTGGCATTCCACGGACTTGCAAAGAGGTCTATGTCCGGGGTTCCCCATTCTTGGAAGATTCTGAGTACCTGATCCATATGCAGGGACCATTCGTGTGGAAGCAGAACTCGACTGAGTCTGTCTGCCCAAGAGTTTTGGATTCCTGGGAGGTATACTGCCAGGAGATGGATTTGATGCTCTCTGGCGAAGGCCCATAATCTTAGAGCTTCGTTGCAAAGTGATAGAGAGCCAGTTCCTCCTTGCTTGTTTATGTAAAACATGGCTACTTGATTGTCCGTATGAATGAGGACTGTCTTGTAGCTGAGGAGGGTATGAAAGACCTTGAGAGCTAGAAACACTGCTCGAAGTTCCAAGTGGTTGATATGAAGAGAGGTCTCCTGTGGGACCAAGTGCCTTGGGTGGAGAGGTCTTGTAGATGAGCTCCCCAACCTGTTTGGGAGGCATCTGTTGTGAGGGTTGCTTGGGGCAACAACTGTTGGAAGGGGGACCCCAGCAACAGATTTTGAGTGGACATCCACCATTGGAGAGACCAAAAGAGACGTTTGGAGGTTGCTATTTGGTCTGAGAGAGCTCCTGAAGCTTAAGTCCACTGGGTGGACAAAGTCCATTGAGCTGCTCTCATGTGTAGGCGAGCATAGGGTACCACATGTACTGTGGAAGCCATGTGGCCTAGCAGTTGTAGCATCTCCCTGGCAGTTAAGTGGCTCTTTGACTGAATCTGGGAGGCTAGCTGCACTAGACGTTGGCAACGGGCCTGAGGAAGGTAGGCCCTTGCAGTGGTGGTATCTAACCAGGCCCCTATGAATTCCAGGGACTAAGTAGGGGTGAGCTGGGACTTTGGGAGGTTTACCACCAGTCCCAGATACTGCAGAATGCGCCTTGTGCGGTCCAGGGAAATCTGGGCCTCTGACTGAGATGGAGCTCGGATGAGCCAGTCGTCCAGGTATGGGAAGACAAATATTCCCAGAGTGCGTAGAAATGCAGCAACTATTGCCATGCATTTGGTGAACACTCTCGGAGCAGAGGCCAGACCAAAAGGAAGCACTCTGTATTGGTAATGTTTTCCCTGGAAAAGAAAATGTAGGAATTTTCTGTGAGATGGATGGATGAGGACATGTGTGTACGCATCCTTGAGATCTAGAGAACAAAGCCAATCCTGACTTTGAAGGTATGGAAGGAGAGTGCCCAGAGAAAGCATCTTGAACTTCTCCTTGCATAGGAATTTGTTCAATTCTCTGAGATCTAAGATGGGTCTGTATCCCCCTGTCTTCTTTGGAATGAGAAAATAGGGGGAATAGAACCCTGACCCTTGATGAAGAAGAGGAACCTCTTCTATTGCCCCTTGGGCAAGAAGGGTAGTCACCTCCTGACCCAGAAGGTCGAGAAGAGACGTGGGAGAATTGAAGTGTCTCACCATGGTGTGGGGAGGAAGGTCTTAGAAAAATGGAATCTACTTGGAGAAGGAAAAAACTCACGAACTCAGAATACAATATTTCTCACTACTCAAAGATTACAAGGATGCGATTAATAACGCTAAAAAACAATATCACTCTAAAACTTTATCTAAAGCTATTAATCGTCCTAGAGATCTATTTGAGATTGTCAAATCGTTAATCAAATCCCCATCCAACAATTCTCACAAAATTTGTATTAGCCCGCAAATACTTGCTGATCACTTTGCAAATAAACTCAAACTTAACAGCCATTTCACCCCACCTAGCATATCTTTTCCAGATAATATCCACCTGGAATGGAAAACCTTCCACCCTATTACCAACAAACTCCTACTTCAGACAATCTCCAACCTAAATACAACAACCTCCCTTCTTGATCCTTGTCCAGTGACTTGGATAAAATCAACAAAAACAGAACTTGCCTCAGACTTACTGAACATAGTAAACCAATCTCTTCAACAAGGACGTATAGCAGATGTCCTCAAAAGGTCAGCAATTCGACCGCTGTTAAAAAACAAAGCACTAGATGGCAATGACCCAACTTCATATCGCCCCATTGCAAGTATTCCATTTCTTGCCAAGATTATTGAAAAGATTGTGCAAATACAACTGCAAGATTATATAGACTCATCAGCTCCATTAGATGAACATCAATATGGATTTCGCCCATATCATGGTGTAGAAACGCTCCTAACAGCACTATTTGATACAATCATCAGAGGTATCGATAATGCCAAGCAAGCCTTCATTCTCATATTCATTGATATTTCCTCGGCCTTTGACACTGTAAACCATATCACGCTCATCTCTAGACTCTCTCAAATAGGCATCAAAGATAAAACCCTTGAATGGTTCATATCCTATTTTACCAACCGGACCCAATATGTGCAAATAGATCGAAATGCCTCATCCCCATTTCCACAAGAACAGGGCATCCCTCAAGGCTCTGCCCTTTCGGCACTTTTATTTAATCTCTATCTTCAACCCATCTGTTCCATATTTAAATGCTTCAAAATCAACTACCACATCTACGCGGACGACATCATGTTATACTCGCCATTTGATGTGTCCAACCCGGATTATAGCAACATATGTCGTTGCCTCACTGAAGCTGAGCTGTGGCTGAAATCAAGGAATATGAATATTAATTTTAAAAAACAGAAGTTCTATTTATAACAAGAAACACAAGCTTCACTCCCCCACTTGAAATCAACATTGGAAAAAACTCTCTCCCAGTCAAAGATGAGATCAAATACTTGGGAGTCACTCTAGATAAGACCCTCAGCCTCACCAAACATATAAAACAATCTGTAAAAACAATATATTTCAAATTAAGGACAATCCAACAACTTAGACCATTGATAGATAACACTGATTTCAGAACTGTAGCACAAACACTTATAACACTACATTTAGACTACTGTAATGGTATTCTTCAAGGGACCTCTAAGAAAAATATTCACACACTTCAATTAGCCCAAAATGTCACCGCAAGAATTATCTATAAAGCGAAACTATCAGATCATATATCTCTGATTCTCTACGCTCTCCATTGGTCACCCGTCTCATCCAGAATCATCTACAAGTCCTTAGTCAATACGTTTAAGATCTTTAATAATATAGCACCATCTTTCTTATCTACGCTCATCAACATCCCACATGAAAATAGATCAAGAAGAAGAAATAACCTTCACACGATACAAGTCCCTGATTCTATTCGAAAGACAAGTCAGAAGACAAGTAACACAGCTTTTTCATTCTTCGCCCCTACGTTATGGAACAACCTCCCAATTGAAATCAGAGAAATCAAGGACCTTCAATTATTTAGAAAAAATCTAAAAACCCATCTATTTACTCTGTACTACAATAACCTTCAAATTGAAGATAATCCTAACTCAGAGAAAAACACCGATCATCAGTCACTCACTGACCCTACCTAGACAAGGCATAAAATCTTTCCCACACATTCACATTGCTCACCTAGATTAAGCTTACTCCTTGAACGCAATTGCTTGTCCCTATTGTGAATAACTGTAATTACTGTAATAAACTGTAATTTAATGTTAATGTAAATATATCCCTTTACTGTTGACATATTATGTTTTGAAACATTAACTAATTCATACCCAGTTCTAACGTTCCTACCTCTTCTGTTATCTCATTGTATTTTGAGTTACATTTAATAGTTGAATGTTCTAAATCTGTTCTATGTAAAATAATAGTACTCTATTATTAAAGTTTATGTTACCTGTAAACCGCCACTGATCTCTGGAAGTGGCGGTATAGAAAAGATGTATAAATAAAAAATAAAAATAAATAAATAAGTTTGTAGCCCTCTCTTATGATGGAGAGGGTCCACTGCTCTGATGTGATTTGCTCCCATCTGGGAGCAAAATGAGCTAACCTTCCTGCAATGGTGAGAGGTTCTGGCTGTTGTAGAGCCAGAAAGGCTAGGTTCTCTAGCATCAAGTCAAAAACCCTGAGGAGGTTGGGACTGCTGAGTTGCAGCAGCCCCTGTAGACTTTGGTCTGGCCTGCTTAGGTTGCTGACGTTTAGTGGCAAAGCGACCTGTAGAAGATTGTTGGCCAGAAGTAGAAGGAAATCTGCCCTTTTTGTAAAAAGACTTTTTAAAGATCTTTTTCTTGGCAGGAAAGGAGGTTGACTTTGAAAGTCTATCCAGAGCAGAGTTCTCTGCATCCATCTGAGTGGCTTTAATTTGCCACTCTTTGCCAAATAGATTTTCACCTGTACAGAGCAGATTTCCTAAGCCATCTTGAACCCAGGGTTCTAGATCAGAAGCCTGGAGCCAAGCAATTCTGCGAGCAGCTATGGCAATGCCTGAGGTTCTGCTGGCACCTTCAAAGGAGGCAAAAGCTGCCCTGTTGGAGAACTTTGAAATGTCCTGAGTATGCTGAAGCCAAAGGCTGAATTCATCCCTTTTATGCTCTGGAAGAAAAGGGAGGAAGTTGTGCAATTTTTGTGCAACTTCTTTCAGAAACATACCCATGTAAAGGCTATATGAGTTGATTCTGGCAATAAGCATACTGGCCTGGAAGATTTTCCTACCAAAAGCATCCAAGGTCCTGCATTCTCTTCCTGGAGGAGCAGAAGAGTGTCTCTTTGTACTCTTTATCCTCTTCATAGCTGACTGCACCACAATGGAATGGTGAGGAAGCTGAGTTTTCTGAAACCCAGGACAAGGAGGGACACGATACATAGTGTCCAACCTGCGAGAATGAGGAGAGAGAGTGAGAGGAGTCTCCCATAAATCAATCATGTGTTCATGAAGAATCTCATGAATTGGTAAGGTGACTGCCTCTTTAGGAGCCTTAGAGTATCCTAAAATATCTAATTTTTTTGCTCTAGGCTCTGATTCAGAGGTTACTGAAATAGAGAGTCCTTTAGCTACTTCTCTTATGAAGTCTTGAAAGGACAAGTCCTCTGGAGGAGACATTCTTCTTTTTGGAGAAGAAGGCTCCTCAGGAAGGGCTATGGATACTTCAGGAGACTCATCAGAGGAATCGAATCATCAGAGGAATCAGAATCATCAGAGGAATCGAAGTATCGCCTGTCAGGGTGCTCTTCTAACGCTCGATACGCGTATCGAGCGGTATCGACATCGGGCGTCCCCGGTACCGGATTGGTACCGAGAAGTAGCCCTGGACAAGGAACTGCTGCAGTCGGTATCCTGGTCGATGTCGATGCAGTCGGTACCGGCATCGGCGCTGGTGTCGGTACCGGAGCCGATACCGACAACGGAGCCCGATGCGGTATCATCGGCGTCGCAGCTTGACTTGATAGCCTGCTGCATGGACAGAACATTCTGATCCATCGACGCCATGAAAGCCTGGATGTCGGTACCGGGAGAAAGTGCCGGTACCCCAGAGCAATCTAACAGGTCGAGGCCGTGCCATCGATGTCAACCTGTAACCCCATAGGAGGAGCTTTGGAAGCCGGAGCTTCCCGCCGGGGTTGTTTGGCTGGTGCAGGATCCTCGAGGGCAAGCCCGGAGGCATCTCGATGCTTAGAGGGAGATCTACCCTTCGAGGACCTGCTAGATTTATGTTTGGTTACCTGAGATCCATCAGGAGAAGAAGACCTGGAAGATGTCGATGCTACCGCCGGTGCATCAGCGGGAAACAGCACATGGAGCTTAGCTGCTTGGTTCTGTAACCCCCGTTTAGACATTAGAGAGCAGGACGGACAATCCGGAATGGAGTGTTCAGGACCCAAACATTTAAGACACCATTCATGGGTACCTGTAACAGAAATAGTACCGCTACACTTAGTGCATTTTTTGAACCCGGAGGTTGGTTTTTCCATGAGGGAAATTTTCTTGTGGGCCCTGAGGCCTAAGAAGAAAATTACACCAGTGAGGAAAAATATCGATATATATATTTTTTTTTTAAAGAAAGAAAGAAAAGGCCGGCGGTACCGGTCCGGAGTCGGGGAAGGCAGACACGCGACCAAAGAAATAAAATAAAATAAAGAACTTCTTCAGCGGTGACAGGGCTCGACCTGCTGGCTCCGCGGCAAAGAAGAACTGAGGAGAGTTGGTTAGGAAAGGCAGCGCGCAGGCGCTGTGGGATACTCCCAAAAGCTTTCCTTTTTGGGAAGCTGGGGAGCGTTCCCGTGCAGGCTCCGTCGGTACCGATGTACCCATATGTGAAGACTCATTCCTGCTTGTTCCTGGAGATAAAATAATTTTTATGAACGAGAGGAGTATGACGTGTTAACAGCTGATTGGAGCACATGGTATTCATGAATCCATTTAAATAAGGTAGGAGAGTCTGTACACTGCGTGCGCGGCGTTTTGGAAGCAACCGGCAAGGAGAGAGAAATACTCACTGGAATAACGCGGGCAGCATAGCTGATAACATGAAGGTATTCTCCCAACTAACACTCAGATTCGGTCTAAATTTGAATATGTTAGATTATCATTTTAATTTTTAGTGAGAAATGGGAATGATGTTCATGTGTAATTTCTTTTAATGCAGTAAGAAAAACTAGAGATGCTGAACATGACAGATTGAGTGATCCCCTGATGAAATCATAGTGTGAAATGCACGAATGGTACTTAGGAAGAGCGTCGGGATCTCTATTATGTTCACATCAGTGGGGTTATGCATGCAAGATAAGTACTATCTAAGATAGATCCATGAGATTGCAAGTAGAGTTAATAACCTCGCTGAGTTTCTGGAGGTCGTTGATGTGAAAGGGCAATCCGCTTTGAAGAAGACAGCAGTCTATACAGCACAGACACAACAGTCTGAGACCTCTTTAGTTGAATAAAGATTTATTTTTATAATTGCAACAAGGGTAGTAAGAAATTCTCAAAAGCACTGATTAGCACGTGAACGACTTTTTGAATTTACTTGTTGTTCGTTCAGGAACAGATCTTCAATAGGTGTAGCCATATGAAAATCAACACCAGGCACCTACCTATGGGCTTGTTTTACTAATAACATTTTCTCACAGACACTGGGAGGGCAGTTTTCCAACAGAGCACCTAGGCAGGGAAGGTATTTAGGAGCAGTGTTCCTTTATGCAGCAGCCTACGTGGAAACTCCCACACAGAGATATGCCTGTTCCAAGACATGATTAACTTTATGTGCTGATAGAAATTGGTGCATATGTGTGTCTTTTACCAATCCTGCCCCTGGGAATGCTATACATAGCACAGAAAGGTAGGAGCTATTACATCCATGTCAGTTATTCCATCCCCTCCTCCTGTCTAGACAGTTCTATACATGTCAACTAGAGAAAGTAAAAAACTGTTCTAGAGGTACAAATCACTTCTAGAATTACCCCGCGGTGGGTAAATATTAAAGTCAGGATGCATCATTGCAAAATCCACAGTAAAACCACCCCTCTTCCATCAGTATCCTCCTCTTTGCTTCTCCAAGGCTTTCAATATCCCTTCTCCCCCAAGGCTAGATCAATGTGTCTTTTGGGGAAACTGCTAGGTACGTATGACCTAGATTGGCCACTGTTGGAAACAGGATACTGGGCTTGATAGACCTTGGTCTGACCCAGTATGGCATATCTTATGTTATGTTCAATAGTGTGCATTTCCCACATCCCCCACCTCTGCTTCCAGCTCCTTCCTCTTCTCCCCCCACTGCCACTGCCTCTCCCCTCTGCAGCCCCTTCTCCTCCTCCTCCTCCACCTATTTGTGTTTATGTTTAGTAGGTTCGATATCTATCAAGGCAGCCAACAATTGAAAACCATAATATAACAGAATTAATTCTAACATACTATATTGAAAAAAATGCCACATGCACACACAGTCTGTGTCTCCTGTTCCTTTCCCACAGGTGCTCTTTTCCCATGATTCTCACGTGTCGTCCTTTCCCAGCCACCAGGGGCAAGGAACTCTGCTGTTTCCTCCCTTTGCTCTCTCCTGGTTTGGAAGAGATGACGTCTTGGTTAGAATTAAGTGGTTTGGTGTTGAATACAGGAAAAACAGCGGGGGATGAATATCCCTGGATCCCGCCACTGAACGCCCCGATGCTACCAGGCTATCAATGGCACGTTTTGGGGCCGACACCCAGGGATATACAGCTAGTGGTAATATTCAACCAGTTATCCCAAAGTGGAGAAAGACAGACACCTACAAAGCTCACCTAACATTCACCACTGAAACTAACTGGGAAGCAGCTGAATATCGCATTATATAAAGCCTAAGTTAAATTAACTTTCTTACCTGTATTGATTTGGTTGCATTGTTAGCTATGGAGTAATAGTCTCTATTTTCCTGGAACTAATTCGAATGGATTTAACTTGAGAAGCAAATTATGTGGTCCTTATTCTGAAGGTAGCTGCATATGATATATGCATTTTAAGGTGCCATAATCTGAAAGCATGCAAATAATCTGTTCACTTGAAAAAAGTGTGATTTGCCTGAGTATCAGTGTCCTCTTTCACAGAAGCACGTTTGGGTCTTCACTCTTGCCTTTGCCATCTGCATCTCACTGTGTGATGCATCATGTGCCCATTCAAAGCCAAAAATGGAAGTGGACAGTAAAGGCAACCTAATAGAGCCAACAGGTAAGATTATATATTATTGCAGGTACTTACCATCCTGGATAGACTGTCACTGCTATGTAGCCTGGCTCAAGTGGAGAGAAACTGGTGGAGTGAGATAGTAGCTGACTGACCTCTAAGCAGGGCCGGAATTAAGATTTGGGCTCCTTCAGGCAAGACTGAGGATGAGAGCAGGGATCCTGAGCTCCAAGGAGAGCCCTCTGAAGACTGTAAAGCAGACCAGGGCACTTTTCACTTTCTATATTTGCTGTCCTAGGCAGTGCCTATGTTTAAATCTGGACCAGGCTGCAAAGACTCAGGCTGCTGTGAGACGAGGTAGCATGCTTAATTTTTGCCTTTTTCCATATTTTATCACTATCCAGATCAGGGGTGTTGAACTCAAAACGCATAGGCCATTTCCGGACCAATAAACCTCTTTATCTGGCACACGGAAGACATACTCAATAGTGCACATTATTCATCAGTAGCACGTGCTGACAACCAGTGTGCACAGCTGAGTATGAGCATCCATGTGGTGACCTCACAGCCTCCTTCCAATTCTGTGGTCACTACTGTTATGCAAAGATGCCAAGGGTGAACCATCCCAAGGAGTGAGGTTTACCACCTCAGAGAGACACTTTGTTTAGATGGTGCATCCACAGTATAAATCTAGGAAAAATATAAATGTAGTATTGCTTTGCAAATGACAAAAGCAGTAGAAAATGACATTTGCTTTTCTTTGGAGTTTCTGTAAGGATACAGATATATAGTGAAGGCAATATGGGTCAATTCCCTGGGCTGCAAATTGCTCTCCACTCAGTTGCTACTCGTGTGTGCAGAGGTTTCACAGCGCCTGTACTTGAAGGGGAAAAAAAAAAGATGCAGGAGGTGGCGGTATACAGGAGGATGAGCTCAGATTTCTTCCTACTGGCTGGGCCACTTCTTGTAGATTTGTATCTCATCAGAGCAATAATCAGCATTGGTGGGTTCGCACTGAGAGTCAGAGAGTGAAAGTGGGAGGAGTGTGACAGCAGCAGGAGGGAGGGAGGCTTGAGGGAGCCCCTCCTTGCATAGCATTCATCTTGAAGACATGAATGTCTTTGGATCTGTGGGGCTATGACCAGGCCACCCTGCAGCCTGTTGAGGGGAAGAGAGGGGGAGGGGGATGGGGCAGAGGGGTGCTCATAAGTGCAGGAAGTGCTAAAGGAGTTTGGGACAAGAAGGGGGGATTGATAGCTATCATGAGTACTGGGGCAAGAAAGGAGGTTGAAAGAGAGTGTCTGCTGCAGACAAGGCATATCTGCCCATTTTAACTGCATGAATAATGTGCTACTTCCACCCTGGTAATTCTGCCCCTCCCCACTGCCTTGTCTCCAGCAGACACTCTCTCTTTCAATCTCCTTTTTTGCCTCAGCACTCAAGATATCTATCAATCCCCCTTTCTTATCCCAATCTCCTCTACCATTCCCTGCACATATGTGCACTCCTCTGCCCCATCCCCATCTTCGCCTGGTCATAGCTCCACAGATCCAGACATTCATGTCTTCAGGGGAAAAAGAGTCTTCTGCTTTGTTGATGTCCCTTCCTGTCTGTCTGGAGTTCAACTTCCACCCCTCAGAGGTAATCTAAAATCTTTTTCTTCTCAATATTGTTTACACTACGACTGCACCTGGGAGATAAGCCTGACTCACCATACTGAGGCATGCTCATCTCCAGGCAGCTGGATCTTAAGCACTACTCCTCTAGGTACTGGACAGTTCTGTTCCTAGATCCTTCAGGCTGATCTTCCAGCCATGAGCTCCTTGAAACTTAAATAAAGGAAAAAAGTAAATTAAGCATATAGTTTGGTTAAGCCTAGCCATCTTATGGCTAGCAGCACTCTTAGCTGGTGAAATAGCTGGCTATCAAGGAAGCAACATTCCAAGCTGTGCCCGAGCCCCTTCTACTGCTCTTGTGACAAGCCAAGAAGACACTGAGCTCCAGGGGCTACTTACTTTTCCCTCCAAAAGTGATGAAACAGAGACCCCGTACACCATGAATGGCAGGGTTGACCCATCCTCTGTGACTGCATTACTGACAGGTCAGACTAGGAGCCAGAGGGACTACCATTCAGGTGGACAGCAAGTTGAGATGCAAACAGGGCTGACCCCACATTTGGTTCAAGGTGTTGGTGCCCTAGTCAAACCTTAAGCCTTATGGTCCCCTTTGGCTGTCAGAATCTACTGTTTGGCTCTGAATGCCCTGCTCTTTGCTGACCCCTCTCCCCCCCCAAAAAAAACTGCCACCCTAAGCAACCACTTAGTTTGCTTAATGGTTGGGCCGGCCCTAGATGTGAATGAGAGGAACTCCCCATTCCTTCCGAGTCAGTCCTACAGTTAACCCCAAGAGAAGGCAATTTCTGAGGTTCTGGAAGTGAGGATATCGAAACTAGCAAAATCAAGAGGCACCAACCCAAAAGAAATGTATGCCACAAAATCCAGTCAATCAGGAAGGGAGGTCCCGATGTTTGCTATGCCTGTCTCACCTGCATCTGGAGTAAATAGCAATGGAGAGGACAGAGGCAGGCTGTCTGAGACTGAGGCAAGGTAGTCAATGCTTCTTAAAGAACTTAGGGACTCAAATATAGAGAGAGTTTCAACAATGTTGGGCAGATTTGCAGAAAAATGTGAGGCCCTGATAACTAAGTTGACTGGGGCAGAGGGCAGAATAAGTAATCTAGAGGGTAAGCATAAAAGAGAGAGAAGAAGCACAAAAGATCCAAAAGCTGTTCAAGATTCTGAGAGATAAATTGGAGGACAAGGAAAATAGGAGTCTATGTTCCAGTCTTAGAATCGTTAGTATCAAAAGGGGCAAAGATTGCTTTCCTCTCTTTCCTGAGGCTCTGGCTTCTGAATTACAGTGGGCCCACAGAGAACTGCATCTGAAGCTGGGTCCAGAGTGCTGTCTTAGGGAAATTATTGTTTAATTCCTTTGTAATGGAAGTCAGCAATATGTAGTTAAAGAAGCCAGAAAGGTGGGCCAGTATTAGATAAAGACTTGGAAATGAGAAGGGGATATATTGAACAGTGGCGGCCAGTGCTGTTACAGTGGATGGCCATTGCCAGTTTATGGTTTATCTTATTTGATATATACCACCTTTTTCAAAGCATACAAAGTGGTTTACAATTCCAAAATGCAAAAAATAATTATAAAGTGGTGAAAAGAACTCCAAATGTTGACAGGAAAGAGGAAAAAAATCATAGGGCTCGATTTTCAGCGGGGCGGTAATATGCCCCGCATCGGCATATAGCCTGCCCCTTCCGCCTAACCTGGACTTTCAATGCCGGGGTCATATGCGGCCCTAGCATTGAAAATCTGGGCCTCGCCACACACCCCAGAAGCCTCAGGAGCTAGATGGGTAGCACTGATTTTTAATGCTACCCGCTTAGCCCCTGCGCCTGAAAGATAGGCAAAGAAAAACCTTGCCTATCTTTAAGGTGCAGAGGACTACGTGGGTAGCATTGAAAATATATCTATATCTCTTGGTGCTACCTGGTTAGCCCTTTCCTCTGCCCGGAATTTATTTATTTATTTAGACAGTTTTGTATACCACCTTATCCTTCAATCAAAGTGATCACAACACAATTGGGGGATACATTTAACACGAGGGGATACGAGACATATACACTAATACTTACAGGGAACATGGGCAGTGGAGGGTTAAGTGGCTTGCCCAAGACCACAAGGAGCACCTGTGGGACTAGAAACCCCAGTCCTTCCAGCCCAAGGTTGCTGTCCTCTAGTGGGATTTGAACCCCTGACCTTCCGACCTGAGGTAACTTGCCCCAACCACTAGGCCACTCCTCCCTTAGGCATTGCATCTGAGTGGCATTGCATCTGGGCACGTTAAGGAGATATCTAGGATTTTCCAAGGGCACTACCCATGTAAATGCCTTCAAAAATCGGGCCCATAGTAAAGAACCATACTGTCTAGTAGAACACAGGAATTATTCATAACTATACATAGAACATCATTTCTGCTATGCCGGCACCAGGCGGGTTCGCCTGCTCTGGTTTGTTTGAACAGATATGTGTTTAGGTCAGATTTAAATCTTACGTATAAATCCTAGAGACAAAGCTGCGATGCGAGATGATTCCATAGAAAAGGTGCTAGACAGAAAAAGGCAGATTTCCTTGCTTATGTTTATTTAAAACTTTCGATACAGCCCTAGACTCAAAGATATCAGAGCGGTTTATATAAGTTAAAATAAGAGAACAGAAAAAGAAAAGAATTACTACTACTACTATGATTAATCATTTATATAGCGCTGCAAGGCACACGCAGTGCTGTACAGATACACAAGAAAACCGGCCCCTGCTCATCAGAGCTTACAATCTAATCAAGACAGAAAGTACAATAGCTGAGAACAGGGGTACAAATAGGGAAAAGGCAAGAGACACAAGGGATTAGGATCCAAAGGTAGCCTTAAAGAGGTGAGCCTTTAGCATGGATTTGAAAAGGGGGAGAGATGAAAAACCTGACGTACAGATTCAGGTAGTTTATTCCAGGCATAAGGAGCAGCAAGGTGACAGGATCGAAGTCTGGAGTTGGCAATAGAAGAAAAGGGCAAAGAGAGAAGTAAGTTAGAAGAAGAACGAAGTTCACGGGGAGAGAGGAGAGGAGAAAAGTAGAATGAATGCATTTATAGGTCAGAAGGAGAAGTTTGAATTGGCTGCTGAAATGAAAGGGGAGCCAATGAAGTGACTTGAAAAGAGGGGTTATATGAATATATCGAGACTGGTGGAAGATTAGCCGTGCAGCAGAGTTCTGAACAGATTGAAAGGGAGAGAGATGACACAGAGGGAGACCAGCAAGGAGAAGGTTACAATAATCGAAATGGGAGGTGACAAAAGAGTGGATAAGTATTTTAGTAGTGTGTTCAGAAAGGAATGTGCGAATTTTATTAATGATATAGAGAAAGAAACAAGTTTTAGCTATCTGCTGGATACGAGTAGAGAAGGAGAGGGAGGAGTCAAAGATGACCCCAAGGTTGCAGGCTGAGGAAACAGGAAGTATAAGAGTGTTATCAGAGAAAGGAGGAAGGGAGGAGGAGGAAAAATAAGAAGTTTGGTTTTTGGCCTTGTTCAATTTCAAGCGGTGGTGAGACATCCAGGCAGTGATGTCAGATAGTCAGGTAGTGATATGGGTCTGGAGTGTCGGAGCAATATCAGGTGTAGACAGATAGATTTGAGAGTCATCAACATAAAAATGATACTGAAAGCCATGGGAGGAGCGGAGAGCACCAAGGAACTGGGTATAGAGGGAGAAAAGGAGAGGGTCCAGAACAGACCTTTGGGGTACACCAACTGAGAGTGGGATAGCAGTAGAGGAGGAACCACCAGAACAAACACTGAAGGAGTGATGTGAGAGATAAGAAGAGAACCAGGACAGCACAGAGCCCCTATAACCAAGTGAGGACAATCTTTTGAGGAGAAGGTGATGGTCAACACTGTCAAAAGCAACAGAAAGGTCAAGAAGAATGAGGAATGAGTAAAGGCCTTTGGATTTAGCCAGGAATAAGTTGCTGGAGACATTGGCAAGAGCGGTTTCAGTAGATTGTAAGGGACAAAAGCCAGATTGAAATTAATCTAGGAGGGCTTAAGAGAAGAGAAATTCAAGGCAATGGTGGAGAACAGCACATTCAAGAAGTTTGGAAATGAAGGGAAGAAGAGAGATGGATCAATAGTTAGAAGGACAAGTAGGGTCAAGTGAAGGTTTCTTGAGAAGTATGACCACAACATACTTGAAGGTTGTGGGGAAAGTTGCAGTGGAGAACGATAGGTTGAGAATATGTGAGATGGAAGGGATGACAGAGAAGGGGAGGTGGAGTTAGAGATGGGTAGGGATAGGATCAGAGGAACAGGTAGTAAGTTTAGAGGAGGAAAGGAGAGGAGAGGTTTCCTCGTCGGAGATCTTAGAAAAGGATGAAAAGGTAATAGAGATTGAGGGGAAAAGTTGGTATTGAAGGGGGGGGGGAGAAGCTGATCTTGTGGGGAATTGAAGTGTGATCTTGTGGACTGTCATGGAAATAGTCGGCTAGGGTTTGGGCAGAAAGACAGAGGGAAGGGTTGGAGGTGGAGGTACCTTGAGGAGAGAGTTGAGAGGAGACGGCAGGGGTCAGAGGCAAGAGAGTTAGATTAACATAGTAGTTTTGCTTGGCAAGTGCTATAATTGACTGGAAGAAGAGAGCATGAATTTGAAGTGAAGAAAATCAGAAAGGGAGTGGGATTTAAGCCAAATGCACTCATCTGAGTAGGCACAGGAGCATAGGTAGCAGGTAGTAGAATACAGCCAGGACTGAGGTATAGTGCACCTCACAGGATGTGGTATGGAATGCTATATAAAATAGGACAGAGGGGGAGAAAAGGTAAAACTTGAAATGCAGAGTCAGTCAGTCGGTGCAAGAAAATAAAAGGCAGCATGGCGGGAGGCCTCCATCCTAGCGTGGGATACTGGAGGGATTGTCAGCAAGTTTGAGTTTTGTGAGTGAAGGACAGTAAGGGGTCAGCAACATGGAAAGACAGATCAGGAATCCAGTGAAGAACATTTTGTGAGTGAGCATGAAGTAAAACCGGTAAGAGAGGGATCCAATGGTGTTTAAAGAAAAGAGGGGTGATGTAATCGCATTTAGTGGCATTGCTTAATAAACAAATGATGGCTGTAATTTTTTTCAGATTAGTGGCCACAATAGATGGTGTTACAGTAGTCCAACTGAAATATTACAGGGGCGTGGATCAGAGTATCTAGGTCTTGGAAGATAAAGAGAAGGCTTGATAGAATGAATCTGGTGTAAGAGTAGAAAGAAGAGTGGAAGGAAGGTTGAGCACATGATTTAGATCCTTCCTAAGGGAAGGCAGCAGGAGAGGATGGCTTCCCTTCAGATTATTATAAGATATCAAATGGACAGATCGCTCCTGTTTTTGCAAAACAGTTTAATTAGGTTTTTAATGGCTCCTATTTGCTGGGGCCAATGTAAAAAGCTAATACGTTTGTGTTGAATAAGGAGGGTAAACCTGAAATATTTTGTATTAACTACTGACCAGTTGAACTTTTAAATGGTGATATGATGATATTTATAGAGGTATTAGCTGACAGATAGGAAGGGTTCAGGCTCTTTCTAACTCACCCAGACCAGTCTGGGTTGATGAGTGATAAATGTTCAGAGTGCCGTCAATACTATATAGGATGAGAAAGCTGTATATCCTCAATGCTGAAAGAAATAAGAAAATGTGCAGAAAGATACTGAGATGTTTCCCATTGTGTTGGATACCACTGGCCTAATTAAGAGAAATTTCCAAGCACAACTTGATAAATTACCCATATATGTAAAATCTTACAGACTCCAAAGTGAGGCTCTCCTTGGTATGATGCAAGTACTACGCCGAGCATTAGCAGTAAATTTGAGAGACTGAGATCATACTCCACATGCCCTGGCTTAGAAGTGAGGTTCATGACTGCCATGGTGTACGCAAATCTCACCCATTTGGAGAAACTGCCCTGAAAAGGTGTTTGATAGGTTAGATGTGGTGTGTGTGTGTGTGTGTGGGGGGGGGGGGGGGTGTTATTCAGAGTTTTGGATCATTATAATGAGAGGTAAGAGCTTTTGAAATGGGTCCAGGCAGTGCCAAAGGGTGGAATTTTGGTTAATGGAATCTGTTTGGAAGAGTTCCTGTTGTACAGGGGCACTAGATGGGGGGCCCTTAACCTTGCTACTATTTAGATTGACAATTGAGCCATTGAGCTTGTATCAAGGTGAATTAGAGTATATAACAAAATCAGAGTGGTGATGGTGGGGGGAGGAAACCATAACATTCTGTTTATTGGAGGATGCGAAGGTCGTCTTAGAATATTTGGAGTTTAAGATAAGTATGGGTGGACTTCCGGTGATGTCAGCGGATTGGAGGGCAGCGAAGTAGATGAGATCCGCTGCCATCACTTGCCAAAAGGGGTTAAAATACCCTCAAGCAGTGAGGAAGTGATGTGCAGTACGGGCACATATTAATTATCTTTCCCAAATCATACGGAAGGCAGAGCGGGCTGTTCCAGTTGACTGAATAAGCCGCTGAGGCAGAGAGTGAAGAAGGAGTGGAGAACCACGTGGCAACAACGTGGGAGGCCCCGGGGACAGTAAACCAGGCAGGAGGATGGGGGGTAAGTGTCAGAGTGAGGGGCAGCAGCAGAGGTGCCTGGTCTCCAATGGCGGCAGAGGTAGAGTGAGGAGGGAAGTGTGGACAGCAAGCCCGGAGGGCAGATTGCAGAGGGAAGCGAGGACAGAGGCGAAAACGTGGCGGGAGAGCTAAGCTGCCCGGGTTCACCGGAGTGAAGTAGATTGGCGCTGAAGATACGAAGCAGAAGCAGAGAGAAAGCAGGGCAAACAGCGAGAGTGAAAAGTGGACACTTTTTTAAAGAGCGGGCACAGAAGGGGAGCACGGTTGGAGAAGGATCAAAACAGCATCTCCTTAAATTAAGGTGGAGAAGGTTTCTGATGCTGTCAGTGGACCTAATGGCGGCACGCTAAAGGAGCTCCGCCGTTGAAGACACAGCAAAGAGGAGACAGGAGCTGTGAATCAGGAGGCAAACTCCCAAAGGTTAGTTCCGGGCAGAGACCCGTCTGCTTCCAACAAGATAAGCAAAATCTATACACTAATAACGGCTGCCAGACAGAAAACACAAACAGGCTCAGCCACCCACAGGATTTCACTACAATCCTTGTGTTGATGACAGCCACATATATCGCATAGACAATACTAAATGAGTGGGAAGACACTCAAGGGGACAAAACTTACTATTACACTGAGTGGAGAAGAAGAATTTGTTGGAAGTAGGGGGTGGCCGACGGGATCCCGAAGGGGGCATAGCAGCACGATGGATAAGTCTAAAGGAGGATCGTCTTCTAAGAAAAATTTGGCGGAATTCAGATCCCCATATGCCACCTCAAGAGCAGGTAAGGAAGGGGAGAAGGAGAGTAAATCAGTGGCGGAGCAAGATGTTGAGCCAGGGGTAGAGACTGAGAGCGCCTGGAGCCCGGGAGTAGTGGAAATGATCAAGATGTGGTTGAATGAGTTAAAAGAAGAAATAAAAGTGGAAATTAGTGGAGTAAAAAATGAATTAAAAGAGACACTGCAATCTTTGCGACAGGACATAGCGGACCTGGGCTCGTGGGTAGAGAAAACAGAAACTCAGTTGGAGCATCATGGAGAAACCCTGGAAGAGCTACAAAAAGGCTGGGAGGAGATAATAAGAAGCCAGGAGGAATTAAGAGAAGACGGAGGATCTGGAGGATCGGTCTAGGAGAAGTAATATAAGAGTGAGAGGAGTGCCAGAGGATCCCAAGTATAAAAATTGTGAAGAAGTCATCACAAAGGTGTTTGCAGCACTTTTGACAGAGGCTGCCTTCGAGGATGGGGGAGGGGCGAAGACATGCAAATTGAGAGGGCGCATAGGGGTTAGGCCCCATAAGAGACAACAGACCAAGAGACATTGTGGTGTGTCTGCGGACCTTTAAAAGTAAAGAAAAACTGGGACATTTTAAGTGGGAAGGGCATGCATTGGAGTTGTTCCAAGACCTTTCCTTAGGTACATTGCAACGTCGGAGAGAGATGAAAGAAGTGACGGCCTACTTAAGGAGGGAGGAGGTGCGATACAGATGGCTGTATCCATTTGGCCTGTTAATTACAGTAAATGGCATCTCACGACAGGTCAAGACTTATGAAGAAGCGTGGGGGGTACTTGGAGATATGGGCTTAACCAATATGCCAGGCAGTAAAGAGAACCAAGCAAGAAATGTGATGGCTGCGCCAGCAGGGAAGCAGGCAGCCAACCGGAGATGGCACAGAGTGCCCACCAGTGGACAGCGAGCAGCGAGACTGACCAAAAGTAGCCACAGTGCCCAAGAGAAGGGGAAGGATAGTGGCT
Organism: Ichthyophis bannanicus; assembly: GCA_033557465.1. Classification (NCBI taxonomy): domain Eukaryota; kingdom Metazoa; phylum Chordata; class Amphibia; order Gymnophiona; family Ichthyophiidae; genus Ichthyophis; species Ichthyophis bannanicus. Next base: position 586,708,972 of record CM066034.1, read on the forward strand.
GAGGGAACAGATCCTGTGTCTTCAAGCAACAGATGTATTCAAGTATGGACTGCAAAGTGGGACATTGATAAGAGGCGTGTGAGGGATGTTGTAAATAAGGGACAGGGAGGAGGGGGCAGGAGAACAGTCGAGAGAGGGTGTGGTGGGCAGTGGATTAAGTGGGATGGTAAGAATTGGGGGATTAGTAAAAGGGGGAGGGGAGTTGGAATGGGGGGCAGTGGAGATTTAGTTAAGGGGTAAGAAAGGATAGTGGATTGGGGGACAGAGGAGGATGAGTAATGGAGGGGGGATGGAATGGGAGAGATAGGAATCAAAAGGGGGGTTGAGAACAACATATGAAGAGGGGGGAGGGGGAATAGTAAGACGGGGCAAGCTGGGAACCGCTTGATAGTCACGATATATGGAAGTCGAGTCTTCATATAGGAGACGAGGGAGGGGGTGAGGGAAGAAGAGGGGGGTATAAAGTGTATAGGAGGGAGGGGGGAAGGGAGATGAGCTAGAGGGGGGATAGGAGTTAAGGGAGAAGGGAGAGTGTATCATTTACAGGTGAGTTAACGATTGTATCCTTAAATGTAAAAGGGCTTAATTCACCATTTAAACGACAAAAACTGTATAAAGAAATAATACGCCAAAAGGCAGCGGTGGTATTTCTACAAGAAACACACTTGACAAGAGCGACAGAGTACCTTGTTAAACCCAGGGGATATGGAGTATGTGCATATGCCTCCAACACGGTGGGAAAGAAGAAAGGAGGGGTGGCCATTTTGATCGATACCAAATTGAAGATGTTATTGCACACTGTGGTAAGGGATAAAGCAGGGCGATGTGTTAATGCGGATAAAAATGGGGAATGAATGGCACTGCATAGTACATGTATATGCGCCAACAGGGGTGCAAAGTGAATTTTGGACAAAACTGAATAAGGAGGTGGGGAAAATGGAGGAGGGGCACTAATCTGTGGTGGAGATTTCAATTTAACGTGGAATCCCGCTAGAGATGCCACAGGGAAAAGAGAGGGTAAGCAGGCAGATAGGAGGAGGTACCGTAGTTTTGTAACCCAGCATTGTTTGATGCTTGGAGGAGATTTCATCATCCAGGGAAGAGACAATTTTCCTATTATTCACCAGTACATGGCTCATATTCTAGAATAGATATTATATGGGTTTCGAAAGAGATGGGGGGGGAGGGGGAAGGATCAAGGAGGCGGATATGGATTCGATTACATGGTCAGACCATGCGCCTGTACAGGTAAGATTGACCATAGAGGGGGAGGAGAAGGGTAGACAGTTTTGGAGACTTAATGAATCCTTATTAGAGGATGGGAAGGTACGAGAGGAAATAGAGAGGGAAACCAAAGAATATTTTCAATAGCATGATAATGGGGTGTTAGCATGGGGAGGAGTATGGGATGACTATAAGGCAGTAGTGAGAGGCATCTTAATTAAATGGGGGGCGCGAAAGAGGAAAGAAAGGGAGGGGAAGAGAGAAGGCCTTGCGAGTAAAATTGATGGAGTTGGAAGAATTAGATGCGCAGGGCCAACCAGGAGCCTACCGAGGTCAGGTGCTAGCCGTACGAGCCCAACTAAATGAAATGCAGGCCACCAAGATAAGGTACCAAATGCAGCTTTGGAGGCAGGATTTCTTTGAGGGTGGAAATAAAGCGGGGAGATACATGGCGCAGAAGCTGAAGCAGAGGAAACTGCGCTCGCATATAATGAAAATTAGGAAACAGGGAGGGGGGTTGGTACACAAGGATGGGGAGATTAGGGAAGCATTTCGAGGATACTATCAGGAGTTATATAAAGCAAGGGACTCTCCACAGAGGGAGAGAATACAAAGCTATTTAGATTCTCTGAAGCTGCCGAAGTTAAATGAGGAGGAGCAAACAGAGTTAAACCAGGCCATCAGAGGCGAAGAAGTGCAGAGCGCTATAAAACAGTTAAAAGTGGATAAGGCTCCAGGGTTAGATGGGCTAACAGCGCAATTTTATAGACGATTTGGAGAGATACTAATACCACCATTCGTGAGGCTCTTTAATCTGCCAAGGGGGGGGGGGGGGTTAGCGGACACTATGGGGTGGGCGGGCATAACAATAATACACAAAGAGGGTAAGGACCCACAAGAATGTGCATCTTATAGACCAATCTCGCTACTTAATTTGGACACCAAATTGCTGGCTAAAGTATTAGCTGTGCGCTTAAATAAGGTGATAGGGAAGCTGATATATCAGAATCAAGCGGGATTCATTCCCGGCAGACAAGTAGCTGACAATATTAGGAAAATCTTGAGCATGATTTGGTACACTGAGCAAAATAGGGAAGATGCTTTATTCCTGTCTCTAGAGGCAGAAAAGGCTTTTGTCCAGGTGTCTTGGCCATTTCTGTTCCAGGTATTGGAAAGAATGGGATTGGGGCGGAATACTTAAGTTGGGTAAAAGCATTATATCATAACCCAAAAGCCTGTGTTAGGGTGAATGGGGCCTACTCCGAGTTTTTCGGGCAGGGGAGAGGAACGAGACAGGGATGCCCTCTATCGCCGCTACTTTTTGCTATTTCCCTGGAACCATTTGCGGAGAGGGTGACGGAGCGGGCAGATGTACAGGGAATACAATTAGGGCGGAGAGAGTATAAAATATCTCTATTCGCAGATGACATAATTTTGAGTGTAACTAGACCTAGGTTTTCTCTCCCCATCTTAATGTGGGAACTAGAGGAATTTGGCAGGCTATCGGGTTTTACCATTAATTGGACTAAATCAGAAATATTAAATTTAATGGTACAGGGGGACACACAGAAAATGTTACAAGAGAAATACCCCTTCAAGTGGGCCAGAGAACGTATTAGATATTTGGGTGTTCGGATAAGTAATAAGATAGAAGCCCTATATGAGCTTAATTACCCGAAGCTTTTCGGGCAGGTAGAGAGTTTGCTGGATGGGTGGGGGCGGGGATACCTCTCATGGTTTGGATGGATTGCCACAATAAAAATGTTGCTATTGCCCAGATTTCTGTTTCTGTTCCAGACGCTGCCAATAAAGGTACCGCCTAGGGTTGCCAACTTTTTCACCGAGAAAAACCCGACACCTGTGGCTCGCCATGCTCCACCCATTCTCCGCCCCTAGTCCCACCCCTGCCCCGCCCCCAGCCCCACCCACAAAAATTACCGAGGATACGTGTAGGCTAACGTCCTTGGTCAGATAATAATTAAACTGGGAACCCCAAAATCCAAACATGAAATGTACAACACTGAAGAAATAAAACTATAAAGTAATTTCCTCTTGCACTAAACAAAAACGCAAAGATGTTAGCAATACACACTTCCCAGACCAGACATATTCCAGTTAATAAATTCAAAATAAAAAGTATTTTTCTACCTTCTGTTTGGGCGTTTTATTTTTCAGTTGCAATTGCTCCAGTCACTTTCTTCTGGTTTCTTCGTGTCTTCTGCGAGCTATACATTTGTCCTTTCTTCTCTTTTAGATGTTTTCCATTCTCTCTCTATTTCTGCTTTAACATACTGATTGTTTCCCTTTTGCTCTTTCCCCCAATTCTTTCCTTATTCCTTTATCATCCGTTTAAATTTCACCCTTCCATTCTCAAGCCCCTCTTACTCTCCCAATACTGGCCCATCATAGACTTTTCTTCCACACAAAATATTTTTTCCCCTCTCCATTCTCATTCCCCATCCATTCTAGTGCTCCCCCCAAATCAATTCCCTTATAGTTCTAGGCCCACCCAGCATCCACTCCCTTCTAGTCCCATTCTCCCATGCCCCACATCAGCCCATTTCCAGTCCTATTCCAGCTCTTCATCAGCCCATTTCCAGTGCTAGCCCTCACATCACAGGCCATTTCCAGTCCTAGCTCCCCCCCCCAATCACAGCCCATTTCCAGTCCAAGTCCCCCATCACAGCCTATTTCCAGTCCTAGGCCCCCCCCCACCATCACAGCCCATTTGCAGTCCGAGTCCCCGCGCACCATCACAGCCCATTTGCAGTCCGAGTCCCCCCGCACCATCACAGCCCATTTGCAGTCCGAGTCCCCCCGCACCATCACAGCCCATTTGCAGTCCTAGCCCCCCTAATCAAAGCCTATTTCCAGTCCAAGTTCCCCCCCCCCCCCATAGCCCTTTTCCAGTCCAGGTCCCCTCCACCCCCATCACAGCCCATTTCCAGTCCATGTCCCCCCCCATAACCCTTTTACAGTCCAGGTCCCCCCCATCACAGCCTATTTCCAGTCCAAGTTTCCCCCCCCCCCATAGCCCTTTTCTGGTCCAGGTCCCCTCCACCCCCATCACAACCCATTTCCAGTCCATGTCCCCCCCATAACCCTTTTACAGTCCAGGTCCCCCCCATCACAGCCTATTTCCAGTCCGAGTCCCCCCCTTAGCCCTTTTCCAGTCCAGGTCCCCCCCCCTTAGCCCTTTTCCAGTCCAAGTTCCCCCCTTTAGCCCTTTTCCAGTCCAAGTCCCCCCCCCCTTAGCCCTTTTCCAGTCCAAGTCCCCCCCTTAGCCCTTTTCCAGTCCAAGTCCCCCCCCTTAGCCCTTTTCCAGTCCAGGTCCCCCCCATCACAGCCAATGCAGTCCTTGCCCCCCCCCCCGACCAGCATCGCGGCTGTCTGAGGCTTCAGAGGGAGCCGGGGAAGCCTGCGCGAGGCCCCGGCTCCTTCTGAACAACCACCAGCGTGAAGAGCCTTTTCCTTCACGTTGGCGGCTGTTCCTGTGAAGCCGCGAATGCTGGGAAAGGTTAAAGGGCAACCTTTAACCTTTCCCAGCATTCGCGGCTTCACAGGAACAGCCGCCAGCGTGAAGGTAAAGGCTCTTCACGCTGGTGGCTGTTCAGAGGGAGCCGGGGCCTAGCGCGGGCTTCCCTGGCTCCCTCTGAAGCGGAGAAAAGCCGTTTTTTTTGCTCTGGCCGCTCCCGATCTTGCGGCCAGAGCAAAAAAACCGGCTTTTAAAGGGCCGGTTTTGCCTCTGCGCCGGCAGCCGGCCTGGCCGTGGAAAAACCGGCCAGGCCGGCTGAAAACCGGCCAGTTGGCAACCCTAGTACCGCCTGGTAAGCTAAAACAGTTACAAAGACTTGTGAATCAGTTCATCTGGCAAAATCGAAGGCCGAGAATAGCTATGACCGTAATGCAAAGAGCCAAAGGAGAGGGAGAGTTAGGGGCGCCTAACTTTCGAAAGTATTATGAAGCAGTGCAACTGAAAATGATATATATGAGTGGCATCGAGGCACAACGAAACAATGGGTACAAATGGAAAAAAAGATTCCATAAGGTGAGAGAGCCTGGTTAAAATAGTGTGGAGGGGGGGTAAAATTTCAGAACATAAAAACCAACATCCTCTAATAACACATAGTTTGCAAATGTGGAAACAAAATAGGAAATGTTTAGTACAAGATAAAGGATACACGCAGGGCATGACCTTGGAGGCTTGTTTTGACAAGGGACAGGGACCTGAGGTAGCTATTCTGCGCAGATGGGCACAGGCGGGACTAACACATATCTCTCAAATAGTAAGCACGGAGGGCCCAATGGAGTTTGAGGGCCTTAACGATTTATACAGGTTGAAGGGCAGTGATTACTATGCATACATACAAGTGAGCCACTTCGTGAGACAGCAGAAAGTGTGTCAGGACCTCTAGGAGAACAGGGGGTGGTTTGAGGTACTACGTTCAGGGAACCTAGGTCACAAAGGAGTTTTGTCCAAAATTCACAGAGGATTAATGGAGAGTGGGGATAGTAAACTGGGGTATATGCTAAAATGGGAGGAAGACTTGGGTGTGAGATGGACAGATGAGATATGGGATAAAATAATACCGACGGTGGTAAGTGTATCTATTGCTACACAGGTAAAAGAAAACGCTTATAAAGTATTGCTTCGCTGGTATTGGATCCCAGTATGTAAAAAGAGAGCTGGAAGGGGGCATACTGACCAATGTTGGAGGGGATGTCATGAGAGAGGGGATTGGGTACTGTGATAAGGAAGCTTATCATAGTTCAGGAAGAAATAATACAAGAGGTGAATTGGCTCTGAATAGGCAACCTGTGCTGGCTGGTAAAAGCACTAAAACAGAGTGTTTACCTAAAAGACTACCAGACCCAGAATGCACTGGTTTACAGAAAGCCTCTAGGAGAGCTGAAATAGGGAAATGTGTGCCTAATCAGAGAAGCAATGATGTAATCCCTAATCACCCATCTCCTAGGGCAGGGCTTGATTCAGAACACTTGGACTGTGCTAGGGTGGAGTGTCCATCTAGGCACTTTAAAACTAGAAGAAATTCTTCAGACAGGGAGCAAAAAGAACATAGACAGCAAGGCTGGCAAAGACGGCAAGAGAAGGAGAGACGGGGCCTGAACAGAAGGAAGAACAGCAAGACGTCCAGGAGGTCTAAGAAAGGAGCCCAAGGCAACACGTATGCTGGGAGAGATTCCTGGGGCAAGCATTCTTCATTGGACTGGAAGAAACCAGAGGCTTGGAGATATACAGCCAGGAACCCTCGGACAGCACCTGTAAAGGGGACGGCTGCATCTACAGAAAGAAGGAGCTCTAATACCTATTTAAGGAGGTATGGGAAAAGAGACCTAAAGTCCAGAGATTCTGACTGGAAAGCTGGGCACAGAAGCTTTGCTACCTACTGGCCAAAATACCCAGAGAGGAAACCTAATGACAACGTGATCTCAGGTATGAACTCTGATCTGTTCCCTAGCGTTGCACAAGGCAGACAGCAGGGAAACAGTTTCTATCCTGGTAGAGATCAGTTAGAGAATTCCTCTGAGCCAGTGTATGAAAGTGATCCTATGATATTTCAAGAGCAAGGGGAAATATCAAATGAGAAAGTGGAATGCATGGATTGCTCTCTTTCTAGGCTGCTATTCTAAAGTAATCCTTAGTTAAGCATCAAACACCAAAAGGAACTGTACTTTTTTTTTAGCTTCCCTGAAATGTTTCTTTGAGAGAAAGCTTTGGGGAAAGTTGGAGCCACATGGAGAGTGGACCAGCAATGGTTTGCAGCTGGTTAAGCACCTGTGATTAGAGCAAGGCACAAGTGCACGTGGGACTTTGGAAAGAAAACTTCTTCACTGTGTGAAAGGAAGAAAGTTGTTGTTTTTTTATAAAGAGAATTTTCCTTTTGGGTTTATTTTTCATTCCAGCACTGCTAAGAAAGTTTATTAGCAGGGGCTAGAAGAAAGACCTTTTCTGTTCCATCAAGGTCTTTACTAAGTTGTTGCATAAGTATATCAGTTGCCTTATTATTTTGTTTCTTGAATACAATTCCTGAAGAAATTATCCTGTTGATGTTACCAAGCATATCTGTGCGAGGGAATAACACCCCATAAATAAAATCTGTTTTCTGCTTTACACTTGAGCAACTACAATTCTTTTTCTTGTTGAACGGCTGGTTTTGTGTGATTGAACTACAACACCCACAATCCTTTGCAAGTCAAGTAAATTCCTGTCTTTGCCAAGATTGTGGAACTTTCACAACAAGCACCCCCATTTATAGTACATATGTGGTGGAAGTGTGAATGGATACAGGCTTACTGGATAGAGATTCTAAAAATGATTTATAACATGACAGGATATCGACTGCAAAGGACACCAGAGATCTGCCTACTGCATCAATTAGAGGAGGATCTTCCAAAAAAGGACAGTGGGGTGCTACATCACTGTATAGTGGCAGCCCGATGTGAGATAGCACAGCACTGGGTGGGGGCGGACAAGCCGCAGCCAGCAGGCGTTGTTAGACGGGTGACAGAGGATTTTGATGCAAAGACTGACAGAGCTAAGGAGGGGGAAAGGGGGGACGAGTGCATCACCCTGGAAGAGAGTGTGTAAGTGGCTGGAAACATGGAAGGCGGAGAGAGGGAGGGGAAGAGTCCCTGATAAAGGTCATCAGTAAGTTTGAAGGGTGATTGGGTAAAATGGGAGGGGGTACTGATATGGGGTTGGATGAGCGGAAGATGGATGTATGAATGAAGGGCGAGAGGGGGAGGGGTGGGGGGGGGAGGGAGGGGAGGGCAGGGAGAGGGGAAGGTTCAGGGAGGGGTATAAAGCAGGGGATACAGCATAACGAGAGCCTACACACGCTAATATAGGAAAGAGTTATGGAAAACGCACAAAGATGTGAATGCAGAGATGTGTAATCTTCCTCGAAATGGTTAATAAGCTTGAGGGAGACAGCAGGATATTTGGATGCTAATAGAGATGTGTAACGTGTACATTGATGGCTTTTGAGATTGTTTGTATTCCTTTCAGAAATAACCAATAAAAAATGTAAATGGTAAGCCAGAAGTTATGTTTAATTTATTGGGTCAAGATATCCCATATACTTTCCTTTTTAGAGTTTGTCCATGGATACTAAAGAGCTATTCTGACTAAAATATGCTACTCATAAGATTAGCGATTACCTAAATAGCTGGCAATTGCTGAAGTTAAGTTGGACAGGTAGGGTGGCAACTCTTAAATGGTGGATTTTACCTGAATTTGTTTTTACGTTTTCACAACTCCCTATCATTTTATCACTATTCCTGCTTGTGGTTTTAAATGGTGGGATAAATTATTGACGTAATATGTGTGTGTTTGTGGGAGGAAGAGAATACCCCAAATCAGTAGAATTAGGATGCAGGAAAGCAAGGATCAGAGGGTTATGAAATTTTCATTTTGATAGGCGAGGGGAGGACTTTTGGGTTAACAGAAAAAGGAGGGTATTGGGCTACTACATGAATATTGAGTTAGGGGATCCAGGGGGTACTGTAAGGGCAAATTCTAGTAGGGAATTGCAGAGACACCCTTTTTGCCTCCTCTGATGAAGGAGTGGGAGATGGTCAAGAACTAGGCTACTTTGGAAGGTGAGGTATTTCCCTCAAGAACTGTTAAGAGATTTTCATCCCATGGCCTCTATAATTTTTAGGAAGTTGTAAGAAGGCTTGGAGGCATATGGTCTTAGGGGCTTAAAAGATCTTTTTGTTCAGGGGACTCTGATATTCCTGGGTCAGCTAGAGGCCTTGATCAGCTACAGAATTCTTCTTTCAATATTTAATTGTGACACTTTCTACTTAGCATGGAAGTTTGAAGTAATCTGTTACTTTTTAAAGGGAATCCATCAGGAAAGCATAGTTACGCACCTGTAACAGGTGATCTCCGGAAACAGCAGGAATTTAGTCTTCACATATGGGTATCGTCAGTACCGACGGAGCCTGCGCGGGAACGCTCCCCACCGTCCAATAGGAACGCTTTTGGGAGCATCCCCCAGCACATGCGCGCTGCCTTCCAGCCTTTCCAACTGTCCCTCTTCAGTTAAGTTTGTAGCTGAGTGAAAGGATAGAGGGAGAGAGGAAAGAGACAAAGAGATAGAGAGACAACTCCTAGGGGAAGTGGGTGGGTTGTGAAGACTAAATTCCTGCTGTTCCCGGAGATCACCTGTTACAGGTGACTAACTACGCTATCTCCAGGAACAAGCAGGAATGTAGTCTTCACATATGGGGGATCCCTAGCTGAAGATGCCAGGGAGATAGCCCCAGGAAGGTGCCACCCTAGAAAGGTAGGCATCCTTCCTCACATGGATCTCTGGCATTCCACCAGGGTTGGTGGGTAGGAGTTGAATTAGGTCTGAAAGAGATTTTGAAGAACAGCTTGGCCAAAGAAGGCATCCCGACGGGAGGCTTTATCCAGGCAGTAGTGGGCTGTGAAGGTGTGTACCGAAGCCCAGGTGACTGCTCGACAAATGTCATCGATAGACACGGAGTGGAGATTAGCCATGGAAGTTGCCATGGCTCTCGCGTTATGAGCTGTGACATGGCCTTGAAGAGGAAGACCCTTACTCTCATAAGCAAAGGATATGCATTGGGCAATCCATTTAGATAAAGTTCTTTTGGAGACTGGAAGTCCCAAATGACTAGAGTCAAAAGCTATAAAAAGTTGCAAGGACTTTCTATGTTGCTGTGTTCTCTGCAGGTAAAAGGCTAAGGCTCTTTTACAATCCAAAGAATGAAGGTTTCTTTCTGCATTAGAGGCGTGAGGCCTCTGAAAAAATACAGGAAGATGAATTGATTGATTTAAATGAAAAGGCGAAACCACCTTGGGCATAAAGTGTGGATGAGTTCTAAGAATAACCTTATCATGATGAAACCTAGTATAAGGAGGATAAGCCACTAAACTTGCAGTTCACTAATGTGATGTGCAGAGGTGATTGCAATTAGGAAGATGACCTTCCTGGTCAAAAACCTAAGGGTTGTAGTGGCTAAAGGCTCAAAAGGCGGCTTTATGAGCTGCCCGAGAACTAGATTTAGAGCCCATGCCACTGGTGGTGGCTTAATGGGAGGTTTGGTTAATAGAAGACCTCTCATAAATCTGGATATGAGTGGATGAGAGGAAATTGGTTGTCCAGTCAGAGGCTTATAAGAAGCTGCAATTGCTCTAAGATGGACTCTTACCGAATTGGTCATTAGACCAGAATTCGATAAGTGAAGGAGATACTCTAGTATCAATTCTAAAGGTATGACAAGGGGGTTTAATCCCTTCTTGGAGCACCATATAGTAAAACGTTTGCACTTGAAGGCATAAGATCTTCTTGTGGAACGTTTTCTGGAAGCCTGAAGGATATCCTTTACCTGTTGGGACAGGTTGAAATCCTGGAGGTCTAAGCCTTCAGCAACCAGGCCATGAGATGCAGGGACTGGGGATTCGGGTGCCATAGTGTCCCGTCCTCTTGGGAAAGGAGATCTGGAGCATGCCCCAACTCCAGAAGTGCAGCTTGAGAGAGATGTAGAAGAAGGGGATACCACGATTGGCGTGGCCATCGTGGCGCTATGAGAATCATACAACCCCTATCTCTCTGAAGCTTGAAGAGTGTTTTGGGGATGAGGGGAATGGGTGGGAAGGCATAAAAGAAGTCCTGACCCCAGTGAAGGAGGAAGGCATCCCTTGCCTGACAATTGTGAGCCGGAATCCTGGAACAGAACCGGGGAAGTTTGGCATTCAGTGGACTTGAAAAGAGGTATATGTCTGGAGTGCCCCAGAAATGAAATATCTTTGCCAGCTGGTCTAGGTGGAGAGACCACTCGTGAGGCAGCAGTACTCGAATGAGTTTGTCTGCCCAAAGGTTTTGAATGCCATGAAGATATACCACTAGAAGGTGAATTTGATACTCTCTGGCGAGGGCCCACAGTCGTACAGCTTCGTTGCATAACGACAGAGAGCCTGTTCCACCCTGCTTGTTCACATAGAACATGGCTAGTTGATTGTCCATCTGGACTAGGACTGTCTTGTAGCTGAGCTGGGCGTGGAATAGTCAAAGAGCTAAATAGATTGCTCTTAATTCCAGGAGGTTTATGTGTAGACCAGCCTCCTGTGGAGTCCAGGTGCCCTGGGTAGAGAGATGATTCAGGTGTGCTCCCCAACCCACCTGTGATGCATCTGTTGTTAGGGTGGCCTGAAAGAGGGGTTGATGAAAAGGAGACCCCACTGTCAGATTTTCTAGTGATTGCCACCATTGGAGGGACAAAATTAGTTGTTGAGAGTTTATTATTTTGTCTGATAAATGTCCTGTGGCCTGTGTCCACTGTGTGGATAGGGTCCACTGAGCTGCTCGCATGTGGAGGTGAGCATATGGGACTACATGAACTGTGGATGCCATATGTCCCAGCAACTGTAGTAGCTCTCGAGCAGTTAGGGAGGATTTTCCTGCTGCTTGAGAAGCTAGTTGCATTATGCGAAGACACCAGGCCTGTGGAAGGAAAGCCTTTGCCTGTCTGGTATCTAGACAGGCCCCTATGAATTCCAGGCATTGGGAAGGAACAAGTTGGGATTTTGGGAAGTTTATTACCAACCCCAAGTATTGGAGGATTTGCATTGTGCGAGACAGTGCAGTGCTGGCCTCTGCAACTGTAGGGGCTCGATTGAGCCAGTCATCTAAGTAAGGGAAGACAAATATCCCGAAGGTTCACAGAAATGCAGCTGCTTCTGCCATGCATTTCGTGAATACTCTTGGTGCTGAAGCCAGACCAAAGGGAAGAACCCTGTACTGGAAATGTTTTCCCTTGAAAAGGAATCGTAAGAATTTCCTGTGATCTGGATGGATCAGAATGTGAGTGTATGCATCCTTTAAGTCTAGAGAGCAAAGCCAATCCTGGCTTTGAAGGTATGGCAGAAGAGTTCCTAGAGAAATCATTTTGAACTTCTCTCGGAACAGGTATTTGCTCAATTCTCGGAGGTCTAGAATGGGTCTGTGTCCTCCTGTTTTCTTTGGAATAAGAAAATAGGGGGAGTAGAACCCTGCACCCCGTTGAAGAATGGGTACCTCTTCTATTGCCCCTTGGGCAAGAGGTGTTGAGACCTCGTGATCTAGCAGATCGTCTGCGGAGGTTTCAGAATTGAATTGCTTTAGAATTGTAGGAGGGGGCATGCTGTGAAAATGAAGCTTGTACCCCCTCTCTTACAATGGACAGAGTCCAATCTTCTGCTGTTATCTGATGCCATCTGTTGGCAAAGTGGCATAACCTGCCTGGGATATTGGGGGGTTGGGGACCCCTCAGAGGCAGGAAGGCTAAGCTCTCTAGGAAGGAGTCAAAGCCCTTGAGGGGGCTGAACCTGCGGAGCTGGTTGGGCTCTCGGGCCTTTTGGCTTCTTTTGCTGTCTAGTTTGTCCCTTTTGGATAACCTCACCCTGAGTTTGACTCTGCTGGGTATAGGAAGGATAAAATTTCCTATTTTTGCTGAAAGAGGGTTTTTTATAAGGCTTCTTTTTGGCTGGAGTGGCTGTAGATTTTGACAATCTAACTCATTAGCCTTTTCCTGCCATTCTTGCCAAAGATCTCTCCCGTGCAAGGAATGTTGCCTAACTTGTCCTGTACCCAAGTCTCCAAGTCTGATGCCTGAAGTCAGGCAATCCGTCGTGCCCCAATGGCAATAGCAGAGGTTCTGCTGATGCATTCAAAGCAGTCAAAGGCTGCACGATTCACAAACTTGGAGACATCTTGAGCATGGTTAACTAGAGCAAGAAAGTCTTGTCTCTTGTCATCTGGGAGAAGTGGGCTCATAAGCTCCAAGTCTCCTGTAACTTCTTTGAGGAACATTCCCATATATAGTATATATGAACTGATCCTAGCTGAAAGCATGGAAGCCTGAAACGTTTAGTGCCCAAAAGCGTCCAGAGTCCTGCATTCACGACCTGGGGGATTGGATGCATGCCTCTTTGCACTTTTCATCCTACGCATGGCTGACTTCACCACCATTGAATGGTGTGGCAGCTGAGTCTTTTGAAATCCAGGACATGGCGGAACTCGATGCATAGTATCAAGTCTCCAAGAATGAGGAGATCTAGTCAGAGGTGTCTCCCACATTCTGAGCATCAAGTTATGCAGAATTTCATGGATGGGCAGAATGGCTGCCTCCTTTGGAGCTTTAGGATATTGGAGAATTTCCAATTCCTTTGCTCTGGGTTCCTTTTCAGGAGCTACCGTGATTGAAAGGCCCTTGGCCACATCACGAATAAAATCCTGAAAAGACATGTCCTCTGGAGGTGACATTCTGCATTGGGGAGAAGAGGGATCTTCCGGGAGAAACCCTCTGGTACCAGCAGAATTGTCAGAGTCTTCGGAATCGGAGGATTCGAAGTATTCCTGACCACGATGCTCATGAAAAGCACAGTCCCGGTATCGATCGAAGTTGGTACCGAGTTGATCCGGTACCGATCTGTCAATTCCAGCCAAAAATGGCGTGGGAAGAATTCCCAAGTACACAGAGAGCAGAAGCAGTGGACGACCCAGTTGCTCAGTATGAATTCCAAATAGCTTTATTGAAGATCCCCGACGCGTTTCGGCTTGCGCCTTTCTCAAGGGGAGAGTTGCTTACAAAAAATAATAATGAATAATAATAAATCCATTAAATCATTAAAAACATATATAAACAACCTTATGAAAAGGCAACCGGGACACATTTATAAAAAGAGGAATTACTTAAAGATTATTATAAAATCAATCAACAAATAACACATAATAGCATAATAAAAAATCAATAAATACATACGCATATTATTGTAATAAATAATTAAAAAATTAAAACAATATTTATATACACATATATATAATTAAAAATATAATTAAAATATTAAAAAGACATAATTGGATACAGGAAAACATAGAAAACCAGACGCAGGGCAGGAAAGACGGAAAGACTACTCACTGTATCATGCACTGAGGTGTCGTTTGGAAACTGAGGGACACTAAAGTCCTAAACTTGCCACTGTACGAATTTAAAGGGGAATAAAAATTAAGACATGAAGACTCAAGTAACAGGATACTAAACAACTAAGAAACATATTTGAAGTGAATGTACACTCATATGAACCATACATTAAAAACCGTGACTGTGTAACCCAGGATTTTTCATTACAAGAATAAAACTATGCCTCAGAGGGGCAGACAAACTTAGCGCTGAGTGAAAAGGTTCATAAGTTCTTGTAGTGCCGTTCATGCAGAGGAGGCTGTTATGTTTAGAAAACGTGCCGTGGAAGACAAGACTCATAAGTTATTGTTATGCCGTTCATGCAGAGGGAGCTGTTATCCTTAAGAAATTCATGCTTTTAGAAAACTTTCTGTGGACAAAAATTGTGTATATGTATTATTTATTTTTACTTATAGCGAGCACAGAGGTACCAAGACCCTGTGCTCTGTAGTTAGATTCGTGAAGACGCTATGTAAAAAAGCCCGTAGAACTTATTAATAGCAACCCAGCAAATGTTAAATTAAACATTGAAACTGTAAATCACTCCTAATTACCTGCTTAGAAATGTGTGGACACAAAAGCAAGCTTCTGAGAACGTAACTGTTCGGCAAGAATTCTAGCAGAATAACACGTAGAGCGTTCTTCCAGATTAAATGCACGAGACTCTTTGAGAACTGTTTTAAAGACGCTAACTTTCGCGCCAAAAGGGGCGTGGTTACCTTTATCCAATCCCCGAAGGGATATTCGAGCAGAGGAAAGTAGGAAATAAATAATTAATATCATTTGTGTAATCTGGTTTTGTAATGTTGAAAATTACCGACCAACTCTTGAAATTATACACATCATAGTTTTAAGGGAGTAAAATGGTTGGCCCGAATTACAATAAAAGAATGCTTAAGGAAAAACGGCTGTTCCGACCAGAGATTTATGTTTAAACACGAGCGAACACTATAAATCTTGTGCGATTGTAGTTTTAATAAACTGACATAATAAGTGATTGCAGTAAAAGATTGCTCGAGGGAAAACAGATGCTCCGATCAGGGATTTATATTTAAACACGAAAAACGCTCTAAATCCTGTGCAAATGCTATTTGAAAAGAGGGGAAAAGAGTGAGATGACGGCCCCAATAGGAGAATAGAATTAAAATTACGTTCCAAGCTCTTTCAATGTGAGTCATTTTGATCTTCTTATAAAGACTAATTTAATTTTGTTGTCCATGAACAAGTAGGGTATGTAAATAGAAGGAAATGATGGACGTGAGTGGAAGAGAAACATAAAAATCAATTGCACTTGTTGTGTGGTGTAGCTGCATAGGCTAAAATGGCATGTCATGCAAATAAATTAGACCTTCTCCTGAATGAAAAGGGGAAGCTGACCTATAAATGGTGAAACCTGGCTTGACATCTATGTAGCGAACTATGTGTAAAACAATGTCTAAAAACTATGTAATCAATTTAATACAGTATAAAATGTGAAATAAATTATTAAAAAATTAAAAAAGGCATAATATATGGGTATATATACCGGTGAGATTATGGTGTGTGACATCGTGTACGATAAATAAATAAAAAAGAGTAGAAATAATAATTGATAAATATAGAATGTATAAATACTAAAAAATAAAAAATAAAGATAAAAAGATAAAATATTAAAATATTAAAATTGATTAAATATAGAAAATAAAAATAAAGATGAATAGAAATAATAAAAATAATAAATATATAATAAAAATCATGAAAGATTAAAATTCAAAACCATAAAAATAAAAATAAAAATAAAACTGAAAAATCATGATTAAATCAAGATTATATACTGATATAAATTAATAAAATAATGAATGATTAAAAAATTAAAAATTGAATAAATTAAAAAATAAAAAATTGAAAAATATATTTTTAATAAAATAAATAAATAAATCATTAAAAATTCATAAGAGATTAAAATTCAAAACATAAAAATAAAAATAAAAAATCATGATTAAACCAAGAATATAATAATTAAAAATAAAAAATATATTTTAATATATATACACCAACATAAATAAACACATTAAAGGAATATTAAAAATAAAATACCAGTAGGTATAATGATACCTCTGTTTATGGTGTATTACTAACATACTGTTTTTGAAAAAACAATGATACACAGAACTGGTGAACTGACTCATAAAAACATAATATGTAAATTGGACTGGAGGGTCAAAGGAACACCAACAGATCAACCTCTTGATTGAGACCATTAGGTTCTAAACTATTGAATTCATATATAAATCGCTGTTCTAACTTAAGAAGAGACTTGTCCACATCTCCGCCTCTCCAATGTGGAATGACTACTTTCAAAACTACATATTTAAGGTCCTGTATAGAATGGTTCATTTTGAGCCAGTGGGCAACTAGTGGGCAATCAGGAACACTTCGTTGGAGGCAACTTCTGTGCTCTATGATACGAGTGCGCACCTGTCGCTTGGTTTTGCCAACGTAAACTAGATTGCAGGGACATAAGATCAAATAAACAACATTTTCTGTTTTACAATTGGAGAATGTGTGAAGGTATACCTTGTGGTGGGTAGTAGGGTGCACAAAGACATTTTTTGCTAAGATAGGCACGACTGCGAATTACCGCAGCGGCGCGCAGGCGCGCACTGGCGAGCCAAGGGCGGGGGGAGCGGCGAGAGGGGGCGGGCAGTGAGCCGCCGATATAGGAGCGGGCCCGAAGCCTGCTCGGCCTCTTTCGCCGATCCCCCCCCCGTCGGGCTGAGAGGAGCAGAAACAGCAGAGACCCACCGGGAGCAGGGCCGGCATCGCGCAAAGAGGAGCCTCAGGCAGTCGGTGGACAGCGACATCGCATCGGAGAGTCAACTACAGAGGGAGGTCAGTCGGGCTGCCAGTGGGGCTTACTGGTGGGAGGCATGCAGTGAGGAGGCTAAGGCTACCTAACCCGCCGCGCAAACATGGTACAAGGGAGATGTGCAGTAGGCGGGGAGCAGGCTCCAGAATCGGCGGGTAGCGGTCGCCGCACAGGCGCGCTCCTCCACGCGGCGGTTGGGAATTGCCTCACCGGGTGCTCCTGGAAAAGGCAGACACAGGCAGGCGGCGGCCAACAGACGGGAGGAGGTGAGGCGAAGCGAGAAAGGGGGGGGGGGACCTACATTTCTCATCACAGCAGTGGAAAAATCCCCAAGCAGGTAAAACAGCAGGGAAAAAAGGCTGACGAGGGTGGGGGAAGGATATGCACCTCCACGTGCTATCGCCGAACTCGGGAAGCATGCATCCCCATGGGAAATATAAAGGGGAGTGAGAATGCGGGCAGTAGACGTGGTAGCCACAGCAAATAAAACAAAATAAATACAAATAGCTGATCAGAAGAAAAATCTGAAGAATAGGCATCACATAAATAAAACAATACAAGTCTAATGCACAGTTTTTGGAAAGGGGATGCATGCTTACGCTGAGCGGTGGAACGGGGCTGCCATCTAATGGACAAGATCGATATTGCAGGAGGAGAAATGTGTAATGGCATAGAAGATAATAGTTATGGAAGAATTTCAAACTGTAAATGCAAATGGAAACAAATATATGTAATTTGGGAAGGAAGATGTATATATAAGAAGGTTGTATATGCGGATACCATACATATGAGAACAATATGTAAGGGAACATAGAGAGGTAAGCAATATGAAGTGAGGGTGGCATAGGGAAGATACAGGATGGAGAGACAGAGTGTAATGCAGACTTTCCCCCTCCCGTAGTAGATTCACACTAGAATAGAGATGCCGAGAAAAGAGATGCAGAAGGCCAAGGCACCACGATCCGAGAGGCCAGAGGGCAGGGCTACGAAAAAGGCAAACGCAAGGGCGCGGGCAGCCACTGGCTCGGGAAGAAAAAGAGTGCAGGGGGTCGGCCATGACACAGATGGCAGCGTAACAGCAAGACAGCCGAGGCGCAGCAACCGGAAGAAGGCGCCACAGCAACAGCAAATCGCAGAGTCAGCACAAGGGCAGGAGCTGGACGACCTGCTCCAGATGATACGGGAGCAAGTTACCCAACACGGCCTGTCCGCGGTCAAACAACGACTGGGGACAACAGGCTTTATGAGCGAGGGAGGGCCTGCAGCGAGCACGAGTGCCTTAACACCCGGCATAACAGAGGGTAAGTCTAGGGCGAGCAGAGGGGCCCCAGAATTAACATCATCATCATCTGGCGACTCTTGTTCTGGCAGTGATAGCGATACTACATTAGCAGATGTAATTAAATACGCATTGAGGAAAGTGAAAAGAAAGAAGACCCCAAAGCAGGCAAATCCCCTAAGGCAAGCGTGGGTGGGGCAGGATCAGGATGGGGCGCACCACGGGAGCATGACAGCAGGGACGGCTCAGAGAACTCTGCAGGACTGGCGCGACACCAGTCGCGATCCACGTTGTGGGGTGAGCTCCCTGGCCGTGTCAGTACCCAAAAAATTAAAGAAAAGAATTTGGAAGCGAGAATACATTGACCTATTCTCTCTCCTACTCAGAGACCAGGATGAGGAAGCCGGCAATGGGAAAGATAAAGATAAAAGGAGCGATAGGGACAAGAAACCTAAAATCCCCAAATCCCTGAATAACTGGGTCTCAGCATTCCACATCTTCATGAGTGTAGTTATGGAGAAAGAACCTGACTCGGGCCCATATCTGACCAGGTACCTGGACACGATCACCAGGGCCTATAAACAATACGGCGGATGGGCCTGGTTAAATTATGATGTGAGGTTCAGAAGAAGCATGGCGGAGGATCCTACCCTGGCATGGCACCACAGAATTCTGGACATGTGGACAGAAGAAATGGCGCCCAACAGGCCATTCTGTCAGGACGGGATGTTGCAACCTATCTCAGGCATGCAATGGCAACAGCCAACCCAACTCACGCAAGGGAGGCAAGCCAATCAGTGGTTGGGGAGGCGGGCGTGCCGCCAGTACAACACAGGGAGTTGTACATGGCAACCCTGTAAGTTCAAACATGCCTGCTCATTTTGTGGAAACGGGCATCCCACCTTCACCTGCAGAGCATCCAGGGAAGCCAAGCCTTTCAGAGCAATTCAACAGCGCTCAACGGAAGGAGTTGGCACCAACGCCCATCAGGCTTGAGAGCATGCGTCCCTGGCTGAGAGCCTACCCGAAGCAGGACATAGCTAACAATATCGAGGTGGGTTTCTCGCAGGGTTTCCGCATCCCATCCTTAATAAGCAGGAAAGAACTACTAACGCGGCCTATCAATAACCCACCATCTGTACGGAAACATAACGCCATAGCACACAGTAAAATAGCCAAAGAAATAGGTCTGGGAAGGGTGGCAGGCCCTTTCCGGTCACCCCCTTTCAAGGATCTAGTAATATCACCTTTGGGGGTCATACCAAAAAAGGAACCGGGGCAATACCGGTTAATTCAGAACCTGTCACACCCAGAGGGGAGTTCAGTTAATGACCATATTGACCCGGCGCTTTGCTCGGTCAAATATGCCACCATTGACCAGGCAATTATGTTGATTCGAAGTAAGGGACGAGGGGCGCAGCTGGCAAAGGCGGACATAGAGTCCGCCTTCCGGCTATTGCCAATTCACCCTGAGTCCTTCCCATTATTGGGTTTCGTATTCAACGGGGAATTTTTCTACGATAAATGCTTACCCTGGGGTGTGCGGTATCATGTGCATACTTTGAACAATTTAGTTCCTTCCTACACTGGGTGGTCGAGGACATCGCGGGACCCAACACAGTGGTCCACTATCTGGACGATTTCCTTTTTATTGGCAAAGACCATGACGAATGCCTAAGGATCCTAAGTATCTTTCAGCAGACGGCACAGTTGTTCGGAATCCCGTTAGCAAAGGGAAAGACTGAGGGCCCGACAGGGATCATCACTTTCCTAGGAATACAATTGGATGTGCCGGCACAGATGTCCCGCCTCCCAGCAGATAAAGTGACGAAATTGAGAAAAGACATGCAACTACTTCACAGTCAACGAAAGGCGACCCTGCAACAAATTCAAACAATCCTCGGCCTGCTATGCTTTGCATGCAGGATAATGCCAATGGGGAGAGTTTTCTGCCGCCGCATGGCTTGGGCAATGAGAGGGGTCACGAAGCGGCATCATCGCATACGAGTTAACAAAGAGGTGCGGGAAGACCTGCGGGTCTGGATGCAATTCCTCCACACCTTCAATGGTCTGGCCTTCTGGCAGGCACCCCCGGTATCGAATACGGAACTTGACTTCTTCACCGATGCCTCGGGAGGAATAGGTTTCGGCATCTACTTTAAAGGGGCGTGGTGTGCGGAGGCTTGGCCCGCGGAATGGCGAGCGGAAGGAACCACCAAGGATATCACGTTCTTGGAACTTTTCCCGCTTATGGTAGCCTTAAGTATCTGGGCTCCTGGGCTTGCTAACAGGGCCATCACTGTCCATATAGATAATCTAGCCGTGGTGTGGGCAGTGAACGGAATGAGAGCTAAGACGCCAAGGGTGATAGCACTATTAAGAAGAATTGTGTTGCTATGTCTAGTGCATAACATAACCCTTAGAGCGGAGCATATCATTGGCAAAAACAATAACATTGCCGACGCTCTTTCTCGTTCTAAGATCAGGCTTTTCCACCAACTGGCGCCCAAGGCGGACGCAGTCAGGACAGCAGTACCCGAACAAATCTGGGAGTATGGCCCGCCGAAGTATGGGAGCTCCTCTTGGGCTCCCTGGCAGAGCAGACCCGGCGAAAATACATAGCAGCATGGGAAGCGTACCAAACCTTCTGCAATGAGGCCAATATCCAGCAAGAGGACAGATTCGAAGTGGCAACGCTTCTGAGATGGATTTTGCAGTGCAAAAGCAGGGGACAAACAAAAGGGTCAGTGCAAGCCCGCTTAGCTGCGGTATCCTTTTTTGCGAAGGCCATGGGTAAGAAGAGCCCAAAGGCGGAGTTCGTCATCAAGAAAGTGATGAGAGGCTGGTCCTTAGGGCAGCCCCGAAGGGTGGACCAACGCCGACCGATCACGCACCAGATGCTCCAGCAAATGATGGTGACCACTAGCCAAGTGTGCTATGACGAGTATGAAGCCAGGCTTTTTAGGTGTGCCTTCTCCTGGGCCTTTTACGGAGCATTTCGGGTGGGGGAGCTAGTCGCATCATCGACAAAACATGGGGCGACCTATGGCGGAATCGAAGACCGCGATGTGAACATACTCAAGGAGGCCATAGTGCTGCACTTGCGCAGATCCAAAACGGACACGGATGGAAAAGGGACTCAAATTGTCCTGTCGGCACTGTGCAAAGACCCCTCATGCCCGCTGCGAAATGCTCTGGCCTATCAACAACTACGGGCACACCCAAGCCAACAATGGTTCGTCCACGCAAACGGCGAGCCACTTTCACGTTTCCAATTCATCAGAGTACTTAAGCTGACGATAGAGCAAATGGGAAGGAATGCAAGCTTATACGGCTCGCACTCCTTTCGCATCGGAGCCGCTTCAACGGCGGCCAGTATAGAGATGTCCAGAGCGCAAATAATGAATATCGGAAGATGGCGCTCGGACAGATATAAACTGTACATCCGGCCAACAGAATGAGGAATGGGGATATAAAAAAAAAAAAAAAGTATATAACGATAAACATAGGGTGGGCGAGAACACCGCAAGACCCAGGGTATATACTGTTGTATGAAATCACTGTGATGTCTAATGTCTATTATCTCGTTATAGCTGCACTAACATTTCTTGCTAATTGTGCTCCAATCTAGGAACGAGGCCCTGCCTATGGCCCCACGAAGTGTGGATATGCGGCCATTCATTTGTTCACTGGGCGCAAAAGCGGACTCAGCACAGACCGCAGGGGCTTAACCTGGGACTTCCAAGTACAGAAGTTTCAGTGGTGTGGCTCGGTCGACGGGGTATGTCGTGGGACCAACTGGTGCCGCTCTTGCTGCAAAGGAAGCGGGTGACCAGGAACACAGCTATGAACGTAATCCATCTGGGGGGCAACGACCTGGCGGCCATACGCAGTGTCGAGCTCACCAAAAAGATGCAGAGCGACATACTAACACTGGCAAATGCATCTCCCGGTACGCGCCTAGTGTGGTCCCACATCATACCACGGCGCGTGTGGCGGGGCGAGATTTCGCACAAAGCAGTAGAAAAAACGAGGCAGAAAGTGAACAGGTGGATGGCCCGCTTCATGGGGATGATAGGAGGTGACAGCATCAAGCATGACCTCATTGAAGAAAGATGCCCAGGACTGTATCGTGAGGATGGGGTACACTTGTCAGACATAGGGATGGACATTTTCCTGTGCACCTTACAAGATGCGGTGGAGTGGCTATGGAAGAAAGAGGTGTTGGCCACAGCTGCGTGTTGATAGGTGGGGGCCCCGCCAACAAGCGAGGATTCGCGGTTGGCGGGGTTGGCAGAAGAAACGCACCCGGTGAGAGAGAACACAGCCTAGGCGTTAAGTAAAGAGGGAGAGTTGCAGGAGAGAAACCTGGATATGCCCCCGGTGAGATGGACCAGGCACAAGAACACAGCGCAGAGGGCCCCTGGCCTCGCTTTGACGGCGGGCAAAAGGGGGGGTAAAGCAAGAAAAGTGCCAAACCTGCTTGAACGGCAGGCGTAACAGCTTGGCGACGGAAAGAGATAGAGAAGATTAAGGACTGGGGAAAGCTTGAACGGCTTTCTCCTAGTGACAGTCAAAAAAACGACACTGGGATAGTGGCTGTGTCTCTCGAGGGGCGGAAGGAAAGGAATTGTGTACAGTGTTTCGTGGATTGCGATGTGCATGCTGTGGCCAACAGTTTAGGACTGTTAATAACCATTGTAAATCAATAAATAAATGTAAATAGTTGTTGAAAGCAAACATATCGAGAATCGTGGATTATTGGAGGGATGGGTGGGTGGGGGAGGGCGAGGGGGGGAGGGCAAAGGGCAGGGCCAGGTACCCGAGGCTACAATGCCAGTTGCGCGGCTTGTGGTGGGTAGTAGGGTGCACAAAGACATTTTTTGCTAAGATAGTGTGTGCACAAACAGAGCAGTTGCCACATTTGTAATGACCTTTTGTGCTTAATGGAGGCTTTTTATATGTTAGGGCTGAAGGGACTCCAATTTACAATTCGAAGGACATTACAGCACAAAAGAGATAGCCTATTTAGATATTTTAATAAAGAAAGGTAAAGATCGTTTCATTACAGACCTGTATCGCAAACCTACCGACCGCAATAATTTGTTACACTATAATAGTTTCCACAATACATCTTTGAAATACAACCTTCCTACCAGTCAGTTCTTGAGGATCAGAAGATTATGTACTAATGAAACAGATTTCGACAAACATGCGTCAGAAATGCACCATAGATTTAATCAACGTGGCTATCCCAAAAAGAGTATAAAGAAGGCTTATTTTAAGGCTTGTAATGCGGACCGTAATTCGCTTTTAATTAAAAAAGATCGAAAAACAGTGACAGATCGAATTGTATGCCCCCTTACCTTTTCTAATTACTCTAGTGAAATCACCAAGATTATCAAACAAGAGTGGCAATTACTGACATCCTTGCCCACCTTTGCTTCAAAAAGAGTAATGATAGCTTATAAACGCAATCCAAATTTAGCCAACATTCTGGTCCCTTCAGCCCTAACATATAAAAAGCCTCCATTAAGCACAAAAGGTCATTACAAATGTGGCAACTGCTCTGTTTGTGCACACACTATCTTAGCAAAAAATGTCTTTGTGCACCCTACTACCCACCACAAGGTATACCTTCACACATTCTCCAATTGTAAAACAGAAAATGTTGTTTATTTGATCTTATGTCCCTGCAATCTAGTTTACGTTGGCAAAACCAAGCGACAGGTGCACACTCGTATCATAGAGCACAGAAGTTGCCTCCAACGAAGTGTTCCTGATCACCGACTAGTTGCCCACTGGCTCAAAATGAACCATTCTATACAGGACCTTAAATATGTAGTTTTGAAAGTAGTCATTCCACATTGGAGAGGCGGAGATGTGGACAAGTCTCTTCTTAAGTTAGAACAGCGATTTATATATGAATTCAATAGTTTAGAACCTAATGGTCTCAATCAAGAGGTTGATCTGTCGGTGTTCCTTTGACCCTCCAGTCCAATTTACATATTATGTTTTTATGAGTCAGTTCACCAGTTCTGTGTATCATTGTTTTTTCAAAAACAGTATGTTAGTAATACACCATATACAGAGGTATCATTATACCTACTGGTATTTTATTTTTAATATTCCTTTAATGTGTTTATTTATGTTGGTGTATATATATTAAAATATATTTTTTATTTTTAATTATTATATTCTTGGTTTAATCATGATTTTTTAGTTTTATATTTTATGTTTTGAATTTTAATCTCTTATGAATTTTTAATGATTTATTTATTTATTTTATTAAAATATATTTTTCAATTTTTTATTTTTTAATTATTTATTCAATTTTTAATTTTTTAATCATTCATTATTTTATTAATTTATATCAGTATATAATCTTGATTTAATCATGATTTTTCAGTTTTATTTTTATTTTTATTTTTATGGTTTTGAATTTTAATCTTTCATGATTTTTATTATATATTTATTATTTTTATTATTTCTATTCATCTTTATTTTTATTTTCTATATTTAATCAATTTTAATATTTTAATATTTTTAATATTTTATCTTTTTATCTTTATTTTTTAGTATTTATACATTCTATATTTATCAATTATTAACTACAATTTATAAATTATTATTTCTACTCTTTTTTATTTATTTATCGTACACGATGTCACACACCATAATCTCACCGGTATATATACCCATATATTATGCCTTTTTTTTATTTTTTAATAATTTATTTCACATTTTATACTGTATTAAATTGATTACATAGTTTTTAGACATTGTTTTACACATAGTTCGCTACATAGATGTCAAGCCAGGTTTCACCATTTATAGGTCAGCTTCCCCTTTTCATTCAGGAGAAGGTCTAATTTTTTTGCATGACATGCCATTTTAGCCTATGCAGCTACACCACACAACAAGTGCAATTGATTTTTATGTTTCTCTTCCACTCACGTCCATCATTTCCTTCTATTTACATACCCTACTTGTTCATGGACAACAAAATTAAATTAGTCTTTATAAGAAGATCAAAATGACTCACATTGAAAGAGCTTGGAACGTAATTTTAATTCTATTCTCCTATTGGGGCCGTCATCTCACTCTTTTCCCCTCTTTTCAAATAGCATTTGCACAGGATTTAGAGCGTTTTTTCGTGTTTAAATATAAATCCCTGATCGGAGCATCTGTTTTCCCTCGAGCAATCTTTTACTGCAATCACTTATTATGTCAGTTTATTAAAACTACAATCGCACAAGATTTATAGTGTTCGCTCGTGTTTAAACATAAATCTCTGGTCGGAACAGCCGTTTTTCCTTAAGCAGTCTTTTATTGTAATTCGGGCCAACCATTTTACTCCCTTAAAACTATGATGTGTATAATTTCAAGAGTTGGTCGGTGATTTTCAACATTACAAAACCAGATTACACAAATGATATTAATTATTTATTTCCTACTTTCCTCTGCTCGAATATCCCTTCGGGGATTGGATAAAGGTAACACGCCCCTTTTGGCGCGAAAGTTAGCGTCTTTAAAACAGTTCTCAAAGAGTCTCGTGCATTTAATCTGGAAGAACGCTCTACGTGTTATTCTGTAGAATTCTTGCCGAACAGTTACGTTCTCAGAAGCTTGCTTTTGTGTCCACACATTTCTAAGCAGGTAATTAGGAGTGATTTACAGTTTCAATGTTTAATTTAACATTTGCCGGGTTGCTATTAATAAGTTCTACGGGCTTTTTTACATAGTGTCTTCACGAATCTAACTACAGAGCACAGGGTATTGGTACCTCTGTGCTCACTATAAGTAAAAATAAATAATACATATACACAATTTTTGTCCACAGAAAGTTTTCTAAAAGCATGAATGTCTTAAGGATAACAGCTCCCTCTGCATGAACGGCACAACAGTAACTTATGAGTCTTGTCTTCCACGGCACGTTTTCTAAACATAACAGCCTCCTCTGCATGAACGGCACTACAAGAGCTTATGAATCTTTTCACGCAGCGCTAAGTTTGTCTGCCCCTCTGAGGCATAGTTTTATTCTTGTAATGAAAAATCCTGGGTTACACAGTCACGGTTTTTAATGTATGGTTCATATGAGTGTACATTCACTTCAAATATGTTTCTTAGTTGTTTAGTATCCTGTTACTTGAGTCTTCATGTCTTAATTTTTATTCCCCTTTAAATTCGTACAGTGGCAAGTTTAGGACTTTAGTGTCCCTCAGTTTCCAAACGACACCTCAGTGCATGATACAGTGAGTAGTCTTTCCGTCTTTCCTGCCCTGCGTCTGGTTTTCTATGTTTTCCTGTATCCAATTATGTCGTTTTAATATTTTAATTATATTTTTAATTATATATGTGTATATAAATATTGTTTTAATTTTTTAATTATTTATTACAATAATATGCGTATGTATTTATTGATTTTTTATTATGCTATTATGTGTTATTTGTTGATTGATTTTATAATAATCTTTAAGTAATTCCTCTTTTTATAAATGTGTCCCGGTTGCCTTTTCATAAGGTTGTTTATATATGTTTTTAATGATTTAATGGATTTATTATTATTCATTATTATTTTTTGTAAGCAACTCTCCCCTTGAGAAAGGCGCAAGATGAAACGCGTCGGGGATCTTCAATAAAGCTATTTGGAATTCATACTGAGCAACTGGGTCGTCCACTGCTTCTGCTCTCTGTGTACTTGCTGATCCCTGCAGGAGCTCTGCTCTCCTGTGTGCTATTCGTGGGAAGAATTCCCACCAGGGCCTGTACCGTCAGTACCGGTATCGTTGGTACCGGTAGCGGTGTAGGTACCGGCATCGGTATCGATGTTGGTATTGGTGCCCGTTTAACCATAGGTGTCAACGGTACCGCAGCTGTGAGAAGAGCTGCAATGCTGTGTTCGATAGCGAGGAACCTCTGGTCTATCGATGTTGCCAATGCCTGGGTGTCGGTACCGGTGAAAACGGCCGGGACCCCTGAGCATGGCACAGGTAGTTCTTGTGAGGTCGAGGCCTCGAACATCCTGGAGCCCCATTGATGCTTTGGAAGTCGAAGCCTCCCGCCGGGGCTGCATTGCTGCTGTGGTTCCTTCAAGGGCAATGCCAATGGCCTCTCGATGCTTAGCAGGAGAGCTACCCTTTGAGGACCGTCTTTTATGTTTAGTTACCTGAGATCCATGGGAGGAAGAGGAGGCCCTTGAAGATGTTGATGCAATGGATCTGGCATCCGAAGAAAAGAGGGTACCGAGCTTTGCAGCCTGGTTCTGTCTTCCTCTTTTAGTCATCCCCATACAGGAGAGACATTCAGATGGAGAATGTTCAGGCCCTAAACATTTAAGACACCAATCATGTGTGTCAGTGACGGAAATGGTACCTCCACACTTAGGACATTTTTTAACTAGTTGGTTTTTCCATGTTTCAGGAATATGAGGCCTAATGCTCAAAATGGCGCCTAGCACTGAAAAAGAAAAGTTTCTGAAGAGAAACAGTTCAAAGTATAAGTTTTTTTTCTTTTCTCAAAAAAAAAAAAAAAAAAAAAGAACCAGTGGTACCAGTAAGCATCGTGCGGAGGCAAACGCGACCACAAGAAAACAATTTTAAAGACGGAATTTTCTGCGGTGATAGGGCATGGGTCCTGTCGGCTCCGCGGAAAACGAAGAACTGAAGAGGGACAGTTGGAAAGGCGGGAAGGCAGCGCACATGCACTGAGGGATGCTCCCAAAAGTGTTCCTATTGGATGCTGGGGAGCGTTCCCGTCCAGACTCCGTCGGTACCGACGATACCCATATGTGAAGACTACATTCCTGCTTGTTCCTGGAGATAATTGCTCTCCAAACTTCAGAACACTTTTGGTCAAATATTTGGGTGAATGAGGCCTATCCATCAGGTGAAGTAGGATAGTTGGATAGATTGTACCATTAGATGAGGAACCTTGGAAAAGGATACACCCTTTTTCATACAAATATATCCTTTGTCACTAAATACAAACTATAGCATAAGGTTGTCTGCAAACTCTATCTAATTCTCTCTATATTCATTACAATGGGCAGAATTTCAAATAAGGATTGTTGGTGGGGATGTGGAAGAGAGAGGTTATTTATTCACATACAGTTTATTGGGAGGGGGTACAAGTTCAGATTAAGGGGCCCTTTTAGCAAAGCCCGTTAGGATGTTGTACTTAACACACAATTAGTGACAAAACTAATATGTGGTAAATGCATATGTCATGTGCTGTCTGGGATCATACCTGGCATGTTCCCAGCAGTTAGCACACAACCACATACCCTGAAATGTGGTGCTGTTAACATGGGTGCATCTAACACTGCCCATAAAGGTATCATTAGGTGCAGCCATGCTAATTGCTGTATTGACAGTAGGTGCATGTTTTGTACCCCTTGTCTAACTGCAAAGGTGTACTTCATGCCCACACTCTACCTCTAACCTGCCCTTCCTTGCCCCATAGTGTGCTGTACAGTTAATGCTCATTTTAGTGTGTGATCACTTTCATGCCCACATGTTAGCAGTTTCCATTGACAGTTCCCACATGCTACAATGTGCACTAACCAGTTACCAAAGTTTAGTAAATGGGTCCATAAGATTATTGCAGCAATTGACCTTGAAGAAGACCCCCCATATACAGCTGCTGAGATTGCAACTATTAAACCCCCTGCTAAAAAATACAGTTAGACTGGGTCTGTCCCTCTGACTTGCTGCCAATAGATCAACAATGAAAATGAGATTTTAGACCAAAAATGAAGGAGTGGATGAAGCTTTGGAGAAAGCTTATGGGATAAATAGAAATTACACTTACCTGGTAATTGTCGTTCCTTGAGTGACGACAGTTTAGTCCTCCACCTCTGGGTTGTGCACCTCCTCCTGCAGCTTGGAGACTGGACATGTCAAAGTTGTGACATCACTGGATATAGCCTGCTGGTATCTCCCATCAGCCTCCAGTGTACTATTGACAAAGCAAACTCAAAGGAACAACAAATAAGTAACTATACCATAGCTTTAACTAACTCTCCATTCCTCAACTTGAGGAACATTTTTAACCTTATCAGTCTTATATATATATAATTTTTTATTTTTTTACTTTACATTCACGTCCCCCCTATGCAAACATGTTTCCTATACCATCCCCTCGTTTAAATAAGAGAGAAGGAAGAAACAACAGAGAGGGATACTCACTGCGATCTAGAATCTGAAAGGATCTGTCTACTTCTTGAGATTGATGCTCCAATCCGCCTGAAAATAAACTCTGAAGAAATCACACCCCTGGGCGGGAATGAGGACTAAACTGTCGTCACTCAAGGAACGACAATTACCAGGTAAGTGTAATTTCTATTGCCTTATCATTCCTCCAGTTTAGTCCTCCACCTCTGGGATGTAACAGAGCAGTAATCATTGGGAGGGACCTATCCAGCCAACTCACCACACCGTCGACCCGGAACAGGCATCCTTTACTGCCAGAACATTTAGGCAGCAGTGGTTACTGAGGGAATGAAGAGACGACCTGGAAGCTGCTCTACCAATCCCCCCTGGTGGAATGACACAGTGATCCACCCATGAAGCTGCTTGCACCCTGGTAGCAAAAGTCAGAAAGCCCCCCGGAATCGTACAACCTCGCCACCAGAATGCTGAGGCAACCACCGCCTTAACCCAGTGCAAAATGGCCGCCTTTGCTGCTGTTTCCCCTTCGCGGGGACCTCCAACCAACACACAAAAACAAAGAAACGAATGCCGCACCCTGCATTTTATGTTTCCTATCGGCGTAAGCTACGAATAAAAACCTCCCCTTCCAGAAAAACCGAGAACTGGAAGAGAAACCAATAGGCTGAGGAGAAAAATCAGATACCACCTTTGGGAAGGATGATGGGACTGGTCGCTAACACCACCCTCTATCCAGAAAGGGTGAAAACGGCTCATTACATTACAACGCCTGAAACTCCGAACTCGTTGTGCCGAACAAAGAGCTATCAAAGCCACTGTCTATAACAGCAAATCCTTTACCGAAACCTGGAGTAAAGAATCAAAGGGCTCTTTAGTTAACTCCTCTAAGGCCCAATCGGTATCCCACGGCGGCACCCGAACTCTCCTTGAGGAGCGCAGTCGGGTCCCAACTTAAGGAAACGCCACACATCGATCCAAACACCTAGCGCTATTCCCTCCACAGAACCTCTACAGCCGGAAGCAGTTGCCAGCTGGACCCTCTAAGGAACTGGCCGCTAGTTCCTTCAGACACTGTCCTGCAGAGAACTCAGACCAAGGATACAGACACCTTTGTCGCCCGGACTTGCCGCCGTGAACAGCAGCCTTCAAAAAGGCGCTAAGCACGGACCTATGTACCAGACGCAGCCTGCCTCCTTGCTCTCAACAAGGTGGCGAAGACTGCTGCAGAATAATCCTGCTTCTTCAGCCCCACCCATTCAAAGGCCAAACCGTAGGCGGGCACCGATCCACCTGAGACATTCGCCACGGACCTAGCCACAGCAGAACGTCCGCTACCAGCAACTTCTAGGAAATGCCCATCGAGTAGGCGAATGAGATCAGCCTAGTACGGCCGTCTCGTCCAACCGGGCGCTACCAAGAGTACCTTTCCCCGAAAGCCTCGATACACTAACTACTTGCCCTATGAGAGCCCACAGGGAATGGACAAGACAAAGACTTTTAACTGGGAGCTTACTGAGCTTCGACTTGGACGAACCATCAGCCGCCCCATTTCTCCACCAGAGAGACCTCCGGGTGAACCCCAAGGAAGCCAATAATATTAGCTAGCGCTCAAATTAAACCATAATGCACATTTGCCATATAAAGCAAATCAGGCTCTAGTCGATTCAACTCCCTGATCCTTTCCTGTTCCAGGCAAGTAGCCTGCCATAAACACTGCGACCACCTGAAGCATGCTCTCGTCCCCCCCCACACCCCCCCCCCCAGGCTCCACAAATGGCAGCTTGTAAGGACAGAGCATTGCCCCCAACGATCGCTTCAGTGAACCATCTACTTTCCTATCTTGCGCTAAAGAAGATTGCTAGGGCTCTCTTCTATCCAGTGAGTCCACACCCCCTGGTAGTGCAAGGTGTGCACCCACCCACGTAGTACCCAGGTCTGCCCCTGCTTAGCCTCAAAATGTCAATCAAGAACAGGCGAATTCAGGACAGCTGAATACTTTTTTTTTTTCACAAAGACATCTCTTAACCAAAAATTCCTTCAGCATATGTTAGGAGAAGCTCTTTCCGTGCCAACAATATGAAGTAGAAGGAACTCCCAATCACAGGCATACTAATCCACGGCCTTCCTGCTAGAGTAACGTCCCATTCCATCTGACTGCACAAAGATGGACTTTATATTTTAAGTTCAACTAGCACCTGGTGTTAGGAAATACAGCTTTCTCATTCCGCAGTGGCAATTGAGTCAGCAATGAAGAAGCCGAGAAACTGCAGACAAGTTCCCATTATACCACCTGGTACAGATCCCACTTTTAGACCACTGAAGCAAAAAAGCATGCGAGAGTGCATTGTGTCCTGCCAGTAGCTGATCGAATTTAAATGATTCCGTGTATGCAGGGCATTTTCCAGAGAACGCAAGGTCCCTCATCCAGGCTGCCTCCACATTCACAGTCTAAACCGGCAGCCATCTTGGCTGATGCCGATCAGCGTGGAAGCCATCTTGTAAGCCCAGCATATGATGTATGCCTATTAGAATCTGAGCTGCTGCTATTGCTGCTAGAGAACTAGCCTGACTGCGTGCTTCTGGCCCCCATTAACCCTTTCCAGGCCAAGCCCAAAACTCTCAGGATCCAAAATTCTGACTAAATCTTCCTATCAAATGGTATATAATACATGACCATAGCAGAAGGAAAATCACTATTAGAACATATTGAATAAGATGGGTACAATTTTCCTGAAATATGCAAAAATTAACCCGGCTACAGAATGTGGATTAAAAATTTAAAGTAGGCCTTCAAAGGGTTAAGGCATTCACTGAACACTAGCAGATACTCTCCGTACTGGAGAACCTCTGATAAATGGAATGGGAGCACAGATAGCTTCTAAGGCCAGAGTTCTAGTTTGCAACCTCTCTCCGCTGAGCTGCCTTTTCCTTATGTAAAATTAAACCACATATAGCCAAAATTAAGACATTACAAATCTACCGTAAAATCTTATAATTTGGGCAAAGCCAAACTAAATGGGAATATTTTCCATTAAGAAACCACACAACTATAAAACCCCTCTCATGACATAATGCTTATGGCAGAGTATTCCACATCTGTGGACTGGCCATGGCACTCACCCAAGCACCTGTTATAACTGTCCAAGAGTTATCACCATAATTCCTTTTGACTTGAATATGTTTACAGCAGATCATAGCGCTATATCACAGCAGCTAAGCCAAAATATTACCCTGCCATATAAACCGACTAACGCTTTATAGGACCTTCTATGGATAGCGGAAGGAGATTCTTGTAAATCAACATAGCTATGCCTTTTTTTATTTCTTTTTTAAGTATAGGACTCCAAAAACCAAGTTTCCGCCAATTCCAATGAAATCAAATCAGATCAGCTAAAATTACCCGAACTGCTCCTATAGCTTTGCAAGAAGCTACCAGCCCCCGCTGCACCCAGCTTTCTTTCCCCCCTTATCCTGAGGGATTCAGTGTTGCAGGATGCGTTGCGCACCCCCTGCCAGCCTGCTGTGTCTGCCAGGGAGCTGAAAAGCGAAACAGAGAGTAGAACCCCTGGAAGCAAACAGTGTCTCGACCTTGGGGTTCAGGACGCAAAAGGCCACCGGATAAATCAACAGTGTTAGCTGAAAAAATGAACAAGGCTCTCTCTCACTAGAGAGAGTTTCTTTTTTCTTTTTGAAATCCCACCGAAGTCCGTGGGACCCAAGCCTTCAAACACAGCCCCCTAACGCTGTGCATTAACCATAACCATAACCAGAGAAATGAAATGAAATGAAATCCTGCTCTAGAAATAGATGAGAATTTCCTGGGAATGGCATGCTAAGTGGAGCTATGAAACACACAGGCACTCCCCCCCCCCCCCCCCCCCGGCCTTCCTGCAGTCAGAGAAATAGCTGTGGGATACACCGACAACCTTGCTAATGGAGGACTTAGAGGTTGCTGCTTGTGTGAACATGATGAGTAATAAGATTTTGTATTTTACCACCCCCCCCCAGGGATGGGGGCACTGAATACTATATGTGATTCATGAGCAGCGCTGCCATCCGGTGGCCTTTAGGGCACCAGAGCCTGACAAACGATGCAGAAGTTAAGAGCTTTAAATCTTGGTCAGATAATCTTGATTTGCAGAACATTAGTTGCTTGTTTAGTCACTAACCCCTGAGAGTCCATGAGGTGGCCCTATGGTTATTTCTTCCCTGACTTGCAAAGAATGATCAATCTGATATGGCTGCATACACACGGTCACAGAAAGGCACTACTGAGTGTACCAGCTGCCCTCTGGTGGCCATAGACCGTAGCACAGGCACTTCTTGGTTGACAGTTAACTGTGTTATACTTTTTTATATCCTAAGGTTTCCTAAACCTGTCCCTGTGAAACCACAGGCATTTGGGCAACTTTCACTATAGAATACACAAAGGCACACTTCCAGCCTGTCCCTCCTTCCAACTACAAGTTAGGGCTCTGTTCTTGAACCTAAAAGCTGGCAATTTGCCTAATATCCCGGGACTTAACAGATGCTCCTCAGAGACATGATTAGGAGGGAAAGAACATGTGGCATCAGAGATCAATGCCAAAACTGCTGTCCTATAAAACTAAGATAAACTTAAAAATAAAGAGGGCTGACAACAGCCCCCTTAAGGCTGAGGAACCCCCCGAGCCTCAAAAAACCTACAAACAAAAGAAAGAAACACTAGGCCCAAAAATCTAGCTATTCTGCCTGTCATCGTCCTCACACAGGCAGCTTCCTGCAACTCTTGCCATGCGGTCCAAATACCTAGAGAGAAAATGGCCACCCCTTCACCAATGAATCTTGATGCCAAGAACAGCCGCTGCAAAAAGGAGGCCTCAGCAGACTGACAGAGCCTGAAGGCCTTACCTGCAGGGCCAAAAGCCATGCAGCCTGCTCCTACCGCCTTGAATTCATCCGATCCTCAAGCCGCGCTGATGCGCCTGTCAGCCGCGGCGAGGACCGCTCAGCCGGTTCCACAGAGTAAAAATAAAATCCCGCAGCAACGGAGAGGCTCCGTCTCACACAGCTTCAGTATGGTTGTACGGGTCCTGGAGCTCTCTCCCGTACTGTCCAGGGAGAGAGATCCGCACTAGCGAATGCCTGCAGCAAGTGAAAATAACTGACAAGGAGGGAAGGCGAGAGCTGCTACTAATTTAAAGAGCCAGGCTCAAATTTAAAATTACTGTAAATATAAGGAAATTTGTTCCTAATAACTAAAGGGAACTAATCCCTGACTGCCAATTAACCAAAGGTAACTGAATTAAAATTAAAATTAAAAGTAAAAATCAAAGAAAATCAGAATAGAATTTGTCACACTAAATGCTCCTTATCTGTTCCCCCCAAGTGAGCCCAGAAGCTAGGCTCACTATGTCCTCCTGCTGCATGGAGACTGGACACACTGGAAGCTGATGGGAGATACCAGCAGGCTATATCCAGTGATGTCACGACTTTGACATGCCCAGTCTCCAAGCTGCAGGAGGAGGTGCACAACCCAGAGGTGGAGGACTAAACTGGAGGAACGATAAGGAACAGAAAATGATGTGGTATATCATTTTCAGGATTTTTTTTTTTTATTTAGACAGATTTGTATACCACATTATCCTACAATCAAAGTGGTCACATCACAATTGGGGTTACATTTAACATGAGGATACTTGACAACATTATACAATGAACTCGTGTGTCTAGTTGGGATAAGTGAGTATCGGGTTGGTGGATGTAGTTGCATTACTGTTCGGGTGGAGACTGTTGTCTGTTTGCTTGGTTATGGCCCTGATGGCCCTGATAATAATTCCTTTCACTTGTATGCATTATTGTTTGAATTCGTAGCGATGGTTTTTAAGGAATATAGAGATCTCACATCTTCCTACCCTTTCATTGCCTGCTGATACCACAGCTTATGGTTTGACATATGTTAAAGAGATTATTAGTGTTAGGCATTAGGGGTTGATGGGGCAACTAAATGAGTGGAGAATAGCAGGTATGTTCAACATTAAGAAAGTCATGTAATGAAAGAAGTTAATGTGGAAGGCTATTGAAATTACATCCAGAAGATGGTCAGTAGGTTAAGGGTCTTTTAGTTGATCTACGCTGGAGGGCAGGAGTTGGTACTTTGTGCTCGACATATACTTTGTTTTCTTCTGGTGTTGACAAATACAGTCGTGGCATTACATAAGTCAGAATTATATAAAGAGAAATTAGACTTACCTGCTAATTGTTTCTTGAGGAACTCCAGTCCAGTCCTGCACCTCTGGGTAGTGTACCTCATCTCGCAGCTTGGAGACTGGGCATGTCAGAATCTTGAAGCCACCTCATATATACTGCTGGCACCTCCCACCAGCTCCCAGTGACCTATTGACAAAGCAGAACTAAAGGAGCAATAAATAAGTAGCACAAGTGATAACTAAATACTTTAACCAAACACCTAAGACAACTCTTCCCTCCCGTTAGAGGAGACAGTTCCCTCCATTGCCGGAGAAGATCTGAATATATCAGAAGAAAGAGAGAGAGGCCGCGCAACAGCGTGCAATCAGGAGGAAAAGAAGAAATAGCTGGCTAAAATTAACTTGAGCAGCACTAAGCTTGTAATTATCCCACGCTTCGACTGTACATATTGCAGTAAAACAAGCTGTGACTTGTCTACCCGAGTGGGATCTGGGACTGGACTGGAGTTCCTCAAGGAACAACAATTAGCAAGTAAGTCTAATTTCTCTTTCCTTATTGTCCCTCCAGTCCAGTCCCACATCTCTGGGATGTAACAGCAGTCCATTAATGGGAGGGACCTGACAAACCAGCACGCAAAACGGCTGATCTGCCGCCTGAATGTCCAGACGATAATGCTTACTGAATGTATGCAAAGAAGACCACGTAGCTGCCTTGCATATCTCAACTGGAGGAACCAAAGTATACTCTGCCCAAGAAGTAGCTTGAGCCTTGGTAGAATGCACCCACAAACCTACAGGAACCCGATGACCCTGTAAAATATAAGTTGAAGAAATCGCTTCACGGACCCATCTTGAAATGGAGGTCTTTGCCGCCGCTTTGCCCCTACGCAGCCCTACAAAGAGTACAAACAACCGATCAGACTTGCGAAAAGGCTCTGATGCTTTAAGATAATGTCGAAGAACCCTCTTTACATCTAGTAAGTGCAGAGCGCAGTCAGAGACGCTGTTCTCCGCTGCCCGTAAAATGGGCAGTGACACTACCTGACTCACATGAAAAGCTGAAACCACCTTCGGCAGAAAGGACGGAACCAGATGCAAAATCACCATATCTCGAAAAAAGGTAAGAAACGGCTCTTGACAAGATTCGTCGTGCAGAACAGATTGCTACGAGAGACAGCCTCCAATGTCAAATCCTTCAACGAGGCCTGACCTAAAGGTTCAAATGGTTCCCTTGTCAATGCCCCCAAAACCAAGTTGAGATCCCAGGGAGGGATCACCACTCTTCTCGGAGAACGAAGACGAGATACCGCCCGCAGGAAACGTAACACATCTGGGTGAGAGCCTAAGGGGGCACCCTGAATCTTCCCACGATAAGAAGCAATAGCTGCCAGTTGGATCCTTAACGAGCTAGCTGCTAAACCCTTATCAAAACCATCTTGCAAGAAAGCCAACACTTCCGGAATAGAAGCTGAAGCCGGACGTCCATTCCTTGCTTCGCACCAAGCCTCAAAAATACGCCAGACGTGCATATAGGCTAGAGAAGTGGACCTCTTTCTAGCTGAGAGCAAAGTAGAGATTACCACTCCGGAATAGCCCTTTTTCATTAGCCTCGCCCTTTCAATGAACAAGCCGTAAGTGAGAATCGATCCACTTACAGCATTCGCAACGGCCCCTGAAGAAGATGATTGTCCCACACCGGAAGTTGCCAGGGATGACCGTCTAGAAGAGGCACTAAGTCGGCGTACCACGGACATCGTGGCCAATCCAGAGCGATTAAGAGAATGCGCCCCCAATGAGACTCAATGAGTTGAACTACTCGACCTATGAGAGCCCAAGGAGGAAAGACAGAGTAGCCCCTCTGTGGGCTACTGTTGCAGCAAGGCATCCAGACCCTCGGACATCCTTTCCCGCCTTCTGCTGTAAAAGCGACTCGCTTTGGCAGAGCGCCAGGTAGCCATCAGATCCATAATGGGTGGTCCCCACATGTGGACTATCTGAGTGAAGACCTCTGCTTGAAGTTCCCACTCCCCAGGGTCCACGTGAACCCAACTGAGATAGTCCGCCATCACATTGTCTACTCCTGCAATGTGCACTGCTGAGAGCGCCTGAAGTCAAGGTTCCACCCAACTGAACAAGTCTTCTGCTTCCTTTTCCAGAGCCACGCTGCCCATGCCAACCTGCCTGTTGACATATGCCACCGCGGAAGCATTGTCCATCAAGATTCAGACCGATTGTCCCAGGAGATTGGCTTTGAATTCTGAGCGCCAGAGCTACCGCCCTCAACTCCAGGCAATTGATTGATCATTGAGCTTCCTGAGTGCTCCAGCTTCTCTGTGTGAACAATTCCCCGCAATGAGCCCCCGAACCCGACAAGCTGGCATCGGTTAGGACCGGAACCCACTGCAGTTGCTCGAGAGGCATGCCTGCAGCTAAACTTCCTGGATGAAGCCACCAACGAAGGGCCTTCCTGACCCCTTCAGGGCAGGACAGACATCTTGTCAGGGAGTCCTTCTGATGAGACCAGCGACGAAGTAAGGACCTCTGCAACGGTCGCATGTGCACCCGTGCCCAAGGCACTACCTCCGGAGTGGCTGCCATCGTCCCCAGAACCTGAAGATACTGCCAGGCTGTTGGCGCCACACATTTTTAAAAAAACTGAGCACCAAAGATTTTGGGCCCTGTGCTCCAGCAGAAACATCGATCCCACTCGAGTGTTGAACCAAACTCCCAAAAATATTCCAGAACCTGAGAGGGCGCCAATGGGCTCTTGGCCACATTGACTACCCAACCGAGGCTTTCCAGGAACTGTACCACTCTGGAAGTAGCCTGTATACTCTCTGCCCTGGACTTCGCTCAGATGAACCAATCGTCGATGTAAGGGTGTATCAACACCCCCTCCTTGCGCAATACTGCCGCCACTACTACCATTACCTTGATGAAGGATCGAGGCGCTGTAGCGAGACCGAACGGTAATGCCTGAAACTGAAAATGTCCTTGAAGCACCACAAAGCGAAGAAAGTGCCGATGGCCTGCTCTGATTGGAATGTGAATATACGCTTCGGTGAGATCAAGAGACGTCAGGAATTCTCCCTTTCGCCCTGCCACGATGATTAATCGCAAAGTTTCCATGCGAAAATGAGGCACCTGAAGGCAATGGTTCACTCCCTTGAGATTCAGAATAGGACGAAAGGACCAGTCTTTCTTGGGAACCATGAAATAAATGGAGTAACGACCGCAGCCGAGCTGGTCTGGAGGCTCCGGAAACACCGCCCTCAGCTGCAATAACCGAGCGAGCGTTTCCGCCACAGTCACCGCTTTGTTTTGCCCCCTGCATGGAGACAGAACAAAGGTATCGGTTATCGGTCAGGCGAATTCGAGGGCATACACCTCGCGAATGACTTCCAATACCCAACTGTCTGATGTTATCTGGACCCAGGCTGGAAGAAACTCCCGCTACCATTCTCCTACAGGCTGAACTGCAGCCTGGGCCCTCCTCGCTTCATTGGGACTTCTTGAAACTTGAGGACGAGGGATTAGTGAAGCCTCTACCCGCTCCTCGAAACCCTCTGAACGCTTGACCCCGAGAGGGAAACCTCCCTCCTTTGGAAACGTCCCAGCTGGGAGGTTCGAAAACACCAAAAATCGCGTGCCTGACCTTGAGAAGGAGCTGGAGCCTGACTGGGCCTTGGCTTATCCTCTGGCAAACGACTGCCTTTCGATTCCCCCAAGTCCTTGACCAACTTGTCCAAGTCCTCCCCAAACAAGAGTTTCCCCTTGAAGGAAAGCTTGCTAAGTTGTGATTTGGAGGAACTATCAGCTGCCCTATTCTGTAACCAAAGATAACATCGAGTCACAACGAGCGATGTCATGCTATTGGGCAGTCCTCTAATGAGGTCATAATGAAAGTCTGCCAGGTAAGCTGCTCCAGATTCTAGCCTAGTTACGTCCACCACGTGCTCTTGAATCTGTTCTGCAGGAAGCTTCAGGCGCTGCGACCAGTGTAGACACTCTCTTGCTACCCAAGTTCCACAAATAGATGCTTTAAGGAATAAGGCATTGACTTCGAAGGCCTGCTTTAACAAGGAATCTAATTTGCGGTCCTGTCCATCCTTCAGAGCCGCACTGCCCTCTACTGGAATGGTCGTCTTTTTGGTGACTGCTGACACAGCGTCATCTACAAAGGGAGAATGAAAGGACTCCTGCTTGCAATTAGACAAGGGATAAAGCCAAGTCATGGATCTGACTCCCCTTAGACCTGACTCTGGAAGGTCCCACTCATCCTGGATCATCTGCCTGACCACAGGGTGGACCGGAAAAACTGCCTGTTTCTTATGTACTGCTTGGATGTTAGGATCTTCCACTGACTCCTCCTCCGTTGGCTGATCAACTGCCAGATTAAGAGCCTGAAGGGACTCTGTAACCAAGCCGGCAGCTCTTCTTTACAAAACACTCAAATAATCCGAGCCTGGTCCTCCGGCTCTGAATCTCACCTTCCTCAAGATCCTCTCCTGCTACTTCCGGATCCTCTAAATAATCGCCATCAAGCCAGTCAGACAAGGCTGGCTGTTCCTCTACGGATCGAGTTCTTTGCTGATTTTCCTTTCATAGCCTCAACCTTTTCAGCTGAGGGACCACCCCCTCCGGCTCTGAGAGATCCGCAGCGACCCCTTGCTTTCGCAGACAAAAGGCTTGATGTAATAAGAGAACAAATTCTGGAGAGAAGCCAGGTAGAGTCCTTCCCCCTACAATAGAAGGCACAGAAAGAACTGGGACTGACAGGGCTGCTGCTTGCAGAGAGACGGGAGTCTCCAACTGAGCACTCGCCTCCATAGAAGGATAAGGTGGTATATAAAACTGGTTAAATAGAGACCTGAGCCCCCTGCACAGCCAAAGATGCTCCTTCCTTGGACTTATCCTGACGTTCTAGCTCCATGTTAAGCACTTCAGTAGCACAGCCACGGCACATTCCGGCCTCCGATACAGTCCCTCGCCAGGTACCGCAGACAAGACACTGTGGACGTGGAGTCATGAGCCCAAAAGCCCTATGTGCCTAAAAACAAAATAGACAGAACACCAAGAATCCTCTTCTTTTTTTCTTCTTTTTCAAATTAACCACAACACTCACCAATCTGTGCAAAAAAGAAAGTAATAGCCCAAATGTCGTGAAAGGGCCAAGATACAGGGCACTAGCAAAAAACAAAGAAAATCGAGGCCGTACATGAATCGAGGCAAAAAATGCGGGAACTAGACCACGCAGCAGTTGCAGGACAAAAAAATTACATTGGGCCGTGCAAGCGGCAGCAGGCCGTGCCTACGAGACCCCCCCAAACAACCGCAACTGTCAGCACTCACCTCTGGACTGCTGGACTCGAAAACGCCGCAAAATGCAATTGGGCTGCCAGAGGAGCTGAGAGAATTTATCCGATCAGCAGCGGCAGCGCGGCTCAAGGCCCGCTGGTGGCTCCCGCGTCCCAGACACGATCAGGAGCCGTCCAGGTTAAGACAAACCTCTCTGACTACCTCAGCTCCCCTCCGTCCAGGAGGGGAGTGAAGTAGGAAATGCCATCCGGAGAAAGGGCAGAAAGGAAAGAGAGTCTCCTCCTGATGCTCACCCCTCTGACTACAACTGACAGAATCTTTTTTTTTTTTTTTTAACACTAAGCCCCAAAGAAACAAAACCCAAAGGGGAGAAATGAAATAAGATACCAACTGGCTATCTACTCTAACAGCAAAGCTCCTTATTAGTCACTCCAGTGAGCCCAGCACCTAGGCTCACTACCACCTCTTGCTGCTTGGAGACTGAGCACACTGGGAGCTGGTGGGAGATGCCAGCAGTATATATGAGGTGGCTTCAAGATTCTGACATGTCCAGTCTCCAAGCTGCGAGAGGAGGTACACTACCCAGAGGTGTGGGACTGGACTGGAGGGACGATAAGGAACTATGATTACTGCGCTATTGAATTAGAACAATAAATGCATTGTTAAAAAAAGAAAAAGATTAGGATCAAGGGCCCCAGAATGTCCCCCCTTTTATGAAAATAGAAAGGAAAGGAAAATGGATTTCCCAGAAGTTCAGCGATGTTATATACATAGTGACTTGCCCAAGATCAGAGCAGCCTTTTGATTCTCCTCCTACATTCCTTTATTTGAATTTAGCTTGCACCTTTGCATTGGTGGTTCAAGATGAGTAATATTTAGATACAGTCGGTATTTTCCTATCCACACAGAGCTTAGTCTAACATTTGTACCAAGGCAATGGAGGATGAAGGGAGTAGTCCAAGGCCAGGAAGGGTGTCAGTGGGAAGTAGGATTTGAACCCTGGCTTCCATGGTTCTCAGCCCACTGGTTTAAGCAGTAAGGAGCATATTTGCTAAACTGCATTAACTGCTAACATGGCAGATATCATGGCACACTTGGCAAGCGCTAACAGCTAATGTGGGGCAAATGCAGATAGTACAGCGATTTTCTGTGCTATCTGTAGAATATGCATTAGTTACATGCATGGCCAGGGTGAGGGCAGAGAGTGGGTGTGTCTATATTGCACAGTTACCACTCATGGCAACTGTTGGGTTTGCGGCCAGTGTCATGCAACTAACACCACCTCAATGGATGGCTGAATCCAGGTTGCTGTCCAGCCATGTTTTTGCATTTTCAGTGCAGTATTTTCTTGGATTGCTATGCATGCCCCCAACAGATACTGCATGGCTTTTGCAGCTAACGCAGTGCTATTTGCACTTAACGCACCATGTTAGCTGCAAAAGCCTAATGTGACTTAGTAGACATGATCCTTAGAATTAGCTGTTGTCTATAATGACTATGGATACTATGGCAAAGCTTTGGGACAAGGCAGTTGTGGTACAGAGCCGCTATGGGAAAGGAAAGTTCTAATAAATGGAAGCATTTGCATACTGCAGGGGGCACCTTTGCTATGTCCTCCTAGGACCGACAGCTATGCTACAGAACTGCAGTATGGGAT
This sequence comes from Ichthyophis bannanicus, assembly GCA_033557465.1. Taxonomy (NCBI): domain Eukaryota; kingdom Metazoa; phylum Chordata; class Amphibia; order Gymnophiona; family Ichthyophiidae; genus Ichthyophis; species Ichthyophis bannanicus. Next base: position 586,751,654 of record CM066034.1, read on the forward strand.
AGCTCTCAGATCAGGAGTCCAGATCAGGTTCTATATCTTATACTGTTCCTTCTTTTTCAGGATGTACTGATCAACATGGAAATCATTATAAACTTGGGAGCAGAACTAAAGTGAACTGCATGAACTGCAACTGTGGCAGAGATGGTGCACTAACCTGCTGCATCAAGTGAGTGTTCATCCAAATGTAAAATTCCCTTTGGCAGGTAAACTGGTGTACACATCTCCTTCCTGGGTATTGCTCAGATCCCTCTGTGGCTAAAGACGTTAGTTATTTATCTGTAAAGTTAAAGCAAACTCTGGGTCATGTCTCACCTTGGAGTCTTGCTAAGAGTCGATAGAATTATTGCATAGTTTATGCACAGACCTTATCCAAACAAAAGGTGCCCATGTAAATCTAAGAACATGTCCTTGTAGTGCTTCCCAGAATGCCTTTTTTATGTGGCCAGGTTTGTGCCTGTTGTGCATGAACAAACATACATTCAAGTAGCTGAAAATCTACCTCCTGAATAGCCTGACCTACTTGATTTACTTCTTTTTAATTTTTTCAACCCAATGGAATTGTGAAAAGCAAATCTACTTAAGTGGTGGAGAACATCTGTCTGCTTGGGTGCAAAGTAACTTTCAAAAACTTAATGGACTGGGACCAAATTTGGTTTGAGAGAAAAATCAGAGAAAAAAAACAGAGTTCAAAACTGGGCCATATCGGACAGGGATTCTAGTGAAGTAAAGTCCCCCCAGAAAGGCCCAGTGCATTTCTATAGGAGAAGCAGTTCCAACTTCTGCAGCACAAAACTTTGATGCACCAAAAAACAGAAGGGAATTGCTCCTTTCAAACTCCCTTCCCCCTCTACTCCCTCTGTCACAGACACTTACAGAGCCAACACCCACACGCGCAGATACAACCACAAACACACACATACAGAAACCAAACCCCTTCATGCACACACAAAACACAAATACAAATCCATGGAAAGCCCCCACAAGTAAAATACAGACATGCACAAAACACAGATGCGCACACAGAAAAAGCAGACACAAACACAAACAAAACATAAACATAAACATACACACATACAAACAAACCAGATACATATACACAAACAAAACACATACATACAAACATGCACGCAAAACACAAACACACGTGAAGAGGGATCTGAAATAATTCTATGAGGTATACTCCACATGCTTTCCCCATCATGCACCTTCCCACTGCTGCCACTCCTTAATCCTGGTTGGGCTGGTTCTTAGTGATTCAGATGGGGTATTTCATTTTCTTTGTTAGTTCTACTGTGAAACCTAGTGATTCAACCATATAGCTTTCTTAATGGTTCCTATGTATGGTGACATCTATTGGCTGAACTGTGAAGTTTGCTACTGGTTGCTATGAGGTCAATTCCGTACTGGCTGTTCAGCCTTTGTACCGCTGATCAGAATCGGGGTGTACAGAGGTAGACCCGATTCTGATCCCGCAGGAGCTCATGTGCCCACGGGATCAGAATCGGGTCTACTTCCTGGACATTCAGGACTTCCAGACCCACTAAAGGGAGTTCAGAGTGAACCCCTATGTGTACAGTCTCCTACAGGTAGAAAAGCACAGCAAGACTTGTTACCTTAGTCCAGTAATACCCAGTGGTTTAAATGTAGTGCTTTTTTTCTTTAAAACATTTCTAAGCCACCAATCGCAAGTAGTGCTAAATGGCTAACAAAGAACAATTGGAACATATGCTGATAAACATTTAAAATTCAAAATTTCCAAGTAAGAGTTTGAATAAAATATATTATCAATAGCTTTCACAATGTAAAATATTTGTATCTAGCTATTATATGTCACTATCATACATGTAGGCAGAAGAGTTGGAAAGAATTCTATGAGTCATGCTCCACATGCTTTCTCTACTTGTTTTACTTACATAAAGGATGGCAATGTGGCCTATACAACAATGCTTAGTGTGCACAGTAAAGACCTGCTCTACTAAATATAATTTGCAATGAAATAAGTACTTATCATGAATGTTAAAATGGTTCCTCAATGTATAAAGATGTTATCAAAATATAAATGAGGGAAGAGGGAGCATCAAATCCAAAAGAGGCTTTACTATGGGGTCTATTCCCGCTATTCATCCCCTTTCCCGTCCCCGACTAAACTCCCCATATGAACAGGGAGTTTGTACGGGGATGCTAGATGGGGGCGGGAAAAGGGTGACGGGGCGGGAAAAGGGTGACGGGGCGGGAAAAGGGTGATGTAGGCGGAGACAGGGCATGCAGTGGGCGGGGAACTTATTCTACCTCTGAGGTGGAATAAGTTCTCCTAGACGACAGGGGATGGCAAGCTAGGGATGCTTCAAAGGGAGGAGGGGGCGCAGGAGATTCCTGGCAACCCGACCCTGGCCTTGGGAGGCCAGATTGGGAGTTGGGTTGCAGGGAATGAATTAAGTCAGTCATCGGCAGCCGGGGTTCGGAGCTCCTGAATGGAGCCGCAGTGCCATAGCGCCGCGGCTCCATTCAGGAGCCTTGGCTGAGTTAGCCGGACAGGTGCCTGTACATGCAGGCCAACTGGGATCGGGTCTGGGCCTGCATGTATAGGCTTAGATGGGATTCTGATCCTGCAGGGGCCAGACATACCCCACGGGATCAGAATCCCGTGTACCTCTGTGCATCTAGTTTCGGCTGGATGCACAGAGGCCATGACATCCAAGTTAGAATAGGCCTCTAAGTGTAAAGCACATGGTGTGCTATTCTCTTCTGGTTATGTGAGCTTAGTTCTTGGAGTTCCCTCCTTTCAATTATTTCATTTTTTAATCATCCCTAATCATCATAATTGCTACAATATATTCTGAAGAAGCAGAGAAGCGATGACTCCCTACTTTATAGGCAGATCAAACAGCTAGGCCAAAGAGTAAAGGAAAGGAAAAGGGAAAAGGATTTAGCGTCCGTGCTTCTCAGAAGTTCAGAGTGACTTAAAATCAGGTATAGCCGGTATTTTCCTATCCCCAGAGGGCTTACAATCTAAAGCCTCAATGCAATAAGCACTGCATTCGAATGCTGCACTAACCATCAGCACGTATGAGCTGAAAAAAATATTTTTACTCCCGCATGCAAATTACTGCTACATTATGTTTATGTTTATTGTATTTGATAAAAACCGCCTTTCCACAGTAACCAAGGCGGTGTACAATAAAATTCAATAAAAGAGGCTGGTAGCCAACGAAAAGGAAAGGAAAGTACAATATCATGATAGGACAGGAAAGAAAATAAGGAGGACAAGACAAGACAAAGGAGGGAAAACATGAGAGGGACTAAGAGGAGGGGAGGATAAGCATCACACGAAAGGGGAGGGAACATCGAACGCCAGGGAAAACAGGTGGGTCTTTAGGTTTTGTTTGAATGTAGCGTATTGAGGGTCCAAACGGAGGGAGGGGGGAAGAGCATTCCAGAGGGCGGGACCAGCAAAAAAGAAGGCAGAGGTACGGGTGGACTGCAGGTGAGCGCGAGAGGGAGAGGGAAGGGTGAGGCGGTTGAGGTGAAAAGAGCGAGGTGTATGTCTGGGAGAGTGAAAAAAAATGAGATCCGTTAAGTATTGCAGGGTGCTGGTATGAAAGGCTTTGTGTACAAGGGTCAGCAGATTAAATGTGGCACGGAAGGTAACGGGCAGCCAGTAAAGGTGAAATAATACAGGGGTAATATGATCCCGGGGGGAAGAGCGTGTAATGAGGCGAGCTGCAGTATTTTGTATCCGTTGGAAGCGGGTTACCTGGTTTTTAGGCAGACCAATGAATAGTGAATTGGAGAAATCTACCCTGGACATAACTAAAGATAGTACCAGGGTAGTAGGGGCCGAGGGGGAAAGGAAAGGGTGAATGGAACGAATTTGACGAAGGAAGAAAAAGGATGTTTTAGTAATGTGGGATATGTGGGTGTGGAAAGATAAGTCAGAGTCAAAGTGCACACCAAGGTAACAAAAGGTAGAGACCGAGGGAACAGGGGTGCCGGAAAAAGAGGGAGCTATGGAAGGGGATGGACTACCGTGAGAGAACCAAATGGCAATAGTCTTAGTGAGATTTAAGTGAAGACAATTAAGTGTTAACCAGTTCGCTACAGCTGAGAGGCAAGAATCCAAAGCGGAAAGATCAGGACATGAGGGGTAAGTGTGATGGAGTAAGAGAATATCATCAGCATAGAAAAAAGCAGATATACCAGACTGATGAATTAGAAACGCAAGGGGGGCCAAGAAAAGATTAAAAAGAAGAGGGGCGAGGACAGAGCCCTGGGGAACCCCGCAGGGAAGAGGGTGAGAATCTGAAGGGGGGGGGGTGGAAGGTGAGAAAGAGAGAACCGCGCAGGACCGAATAGAAAGAAAAGAGTGGAACCAGTGGAGAACCGTACTACAAAGACCCGCTTCCCGAAGGCGGTGAAGGAGAAGGGAGTGATCAACCAAATCAAAAGCAGCCGAGAGATCCAGAGCAACTGCCACAGAAATGTCACCACGATCGTGAGCTACATGTAGTGCATTTGTGAAAGCTAAAAGAACAGTCTCAACACTGTGACCTTGACGGAATCCAGATTGACGGGGTGAAGGAAGTTAATAGAATTGAGATGATGAGAGAGTTGTGCAAAGACGAATTTCTCGAAGTTTAGATAGAAAAGGGAGGTTAGAGACAGGGCGATAGTGGGCAGGAATAAAAAAGTGTGCACGATCATAAAAAGCAGCATACGCTGCTGCAGTAATATACATGGAGAAACTTCACCTACTGTTAATTTTCTTTCCTGGAATACTGCTAGACCAGTCCAGACAAGCAGGTTATGTCCCCCTGCTAGCAGATGTTAGAGACAGAGAAAAGAACACTCCAGAGCTGTAATTGGTTGGGCTCTGGGTGACATAGGAGTGCCCTTAGAGGATCTAGCCAGTATTCTTTTGAAAAAGCACTAATGTAAAGAGAAAAACTGGACTAATGAACTCAACTATGTACAGGTAGCCAGTAATTCAACGAAGAACTCGAACCAAGAAGGTTAGAGGAGGATCAAACAAACATCATTCTTCGGAGAAAAAAAATCTGAATCCACTGTTGTGGACTTTCTCCGGCATATGATATTGCTTATGTCTGAAGTAAATCGAACGTCAGCTCCTCTGCACCAGCAGTCGTGACACTGATAATGGGGCGGGTTCTGGACTGGTCTAACAGTATTCCAGGAAAGGAAGTTAACGGTAAGTGAAATTTCTCCTTCCATATCATACTGCTAGACCAGTCCAGACAAGCGGGAAGTACCCAAGCTAATGAACCCCCAGGGTGGGCAGAGAGAGCTGCTGACAGCACACTAGCCCCAAAACAACTGTCCTCACGTGCCTGAACGTCCAGGCGATAATGCTAGACAAAGGTAGACAAGGAAGACCAAGTTGCCACTCGACAAATATCAAGAGAGACTACGTGCGATTGCTCAGCCCAAGACGTGGCCTGAGCCCAAGTCGAATGTGCGCGAAGAGTGGGAGGCACCGGCTTGCCTTGGAGAATATAGACTGATTCAATGGTACGGCGTATGCATCGGGCGATAGACTTGGAAGCTGCCAAACCTCGGCGTGGCCCCGCAAAAAGCACAAAAAGATGGTCAGTCTTGCGAAAAGAATTGGTGAATTGGTGACCTTGAGATAGCGAAGAAGAATCCTTTTGAGATCAACCGCTTGGAGATTCTTGGAACTTCTGGAACATTGTTCTTTTGAAAAAGCCAGCAACAAAAGAGGCTGATTGATATGAAAAGGAGTAATCACCTTAGGCAAGAAAGAGGGAACAGTGCGAAGGGACACTCCTTCTGCAGAGAAAGTCAAATACGGATCCCTGCAAGAGAGGGCCTGCAGCTCCGAAATGCGACGAGCCAAAGTTATTGCCACTAAGAAAACTGCCTTAAATGTCAAATCTGATACGGAAACTTTCTTCAGAGGCTCGAAGGGCGGAGACATCAGAGCCCGAAGAACCAAGACAAGGTCCCAAGAAGGAACAAGTGGACGGACTGGAGGGCATAGAAACTTAACTCCTTTAAGAAAAAGCGACACATCGGAGTGGGATGCAAGAGAACAACCGCGAATCGGCCCCCTATAACACGTCAATGCTGAAATCTGTACCCGTATAGTGCCAAGAGCTAAGCCTTTGTCGAAGCCCTTTATCTTTATTTGTGAGGTTTGATATATCGCCCATGCCGGAGCGTCAGGGTGGTGTACTATTGGCTACTGAAAAATAAAGCCAGAAAGGAACGCCATCAGCAGATAGGACAGGGATGGATAAAAGCAGAACAAGACAGAGGACAGGGACAGAGCAAGAGGTTGAACTTTTTTTAGACAAGAACCAAAAGGGAGGGGAAGCAGTGGGGTGACCTAATTGTAAGGGTACCACATTATAAAGGGTGGGGGGCACAACTAGGGGAGGCGAGGCCATCGGCGGGAACAGGGAGGTCGTAGGCCTAGCAGAAAAGGTGTGTTTTAAGAAGAGCTGTGAAACGAGGGAAAGATAGTTCGGTGCGAAGGGAGTGCAGGAGCGAGTTCCATAGAGCAGGGCTTAGGAAGAAAAACGCGGAATGACGGGTGAGTTCAAGGTGGGCCTGAGAAGGGGAGGGGAGGAAAAGACGGTTGCCATGTGCAGAATGAAGGAGATGCAGGGCCGGTTGGAGGTGAATAGTGTCAGCCAGGTACTGTGGGGTGATGGTGTGCAGAACCCTATGTGTGATGACGAGAAGTTTGTAAATGAATCTAACCTTGACCGGAAGCCAGTGAAGAGAGAAAAGGCAGGGAGTGACATGGGAATGAGCAGGAGAACAAGTGATAAGGCGAGCAGCTGTGTTTTGGACTAACTGGAGGTGGCGAAGCTGATAATAGGGGAGACCTGGGTACTGTCGTGAAGTGCAAGGTTTAGAACCGATGGAAACAGAGGTTTCTGTGGAAAATGAAACCAAAGCTGTCAGTGCTGAGTCAAGCATGGAGGGTTGGCATGGAAACCATAAACAAACCTCATCACAGAGGGCTAGGGAACGCCCATCCCCTGAGCTAGCTCCTACCTCATCAGGGAACTGTGAACACCTGGGGGGAGGTGTGGCTCAATACAACGGGGGAAGGAAGCTAGATAAAAACCCTCTAGTAAAATATATGAGAGAGACAGAGACAGAGACAGACACAGACACGGGAAAAGATACGAGCAGAGACAAGGGGAGAGTCTCAGATGGAAGCTCAGTCTCCGACACGGAGAGAGACACAGCAAGCGTGGGAAAAGGTAAAAGAAATCCCAATCCTAGTTGGAGATACTCTTCAAAGGACAAGAGCTGTGTAGGACATTCAGGTCCAGGACACAGGGAGCAGTGCTTAAACATAGGAGGCACAGAGGATTTCTATTGCTCAGGAAGCAAGGACATTTATGCTGAAAAGCAGAAAAGACAGCCACGCTGGGTTCACAAAAGGCAGACTCCAGGTAAAGTCAATTTCCCTGATTATAATATATATCAGAAGGGGGAGAGGAGTTTTGTTTTCCGTGTGGTAGCCAAGGGAGAATCCTGAGAGGAAGTAGTGTTAAAAGCAAAGGAAGAATTCCATGTTATAAAGCTGAAGAGGGAAACGTATTACCCTTTAACTACAGAGAGCTGTTTGCACCTGAGAGCAAGCATTTTGACTCACCAAGCAGGTTGGGGGAAGGAAACCCTGTGAGTGAAAGAGAACAGTTTACCTGGCAAAGAGAAGAACCTGTTCTAAAAGGTTTCCAGGAAGAAACTGATTGTATGCACTGGGACCCATATCAACCCCCTGAGTCAGAATATATGATGGACTGTTCTTATATGGTGGCGGATAATGTGCAGTCTCTGTGCTGAATATATTGGCTTTTACTAAGGAGAAAGAAACAGCCAAAAGAAACATTTTGGAAGGAACTGTTTATTGTTTTGGTTTTGTATAACAGCTGAAAGTAAGCAATATTTTGTTATCACTGGAAGTATAATTTCGTTGTAAATAGTCCTTATTCTTGGTCTTCAACATCTAACCCCGGGAGGGGAAATAAATCCTAATTTCCTTAAACCACTCGTGCACAACGTGTACTCATTTTCATGGTTGGTGGACTACATTACCCAGGAGGCCTTTCTACACCTCCATTTTAAGTTTTACCACCCAAGAAACACAACTACCCACTTGCCCTACCTATGCTAATTACCTCTGGGAGGGTGAGTGGTGACATATCTGGCGTAGTTTTTCGGATGCTTGACCTTGAAGGAAGGACAACGGAAGATTACAGCACCAGGACTCCGGCACAAGCAAGTGGGCTACCAGAAGGCTGCAGGAAAGACAAAGACAAGACACAGCTTCTTTTCCTGAACGCAGACCTCTACACGAAGCTTCAGGTAATAGCACCTGGGCATAAGTGAGGGAGGATACCAGGAAAAGAGGGGCGCTGTGGGGTTGAGGAAAAAAAAAAAAAAAAAAAAAAAAAAAAAAAACCTGAAAAAGGGAGCCGCACTTGGGTTTTTTTTTCTGTCTTTCATTGCAGGTGCTGACGAGAGATGGAGGCCCAGGACGTAATAGCGTGGATGCGGAAGCAGTGGGACTTACAAATGGAACTTTCTAAGCGCATCCAGGAGGAGAATGCCGCGCTCCAGAGAGAGCAGCAGAAGCCGCTGCTGGACGCTGTAGCAGCACTTCTACAGGAACGCCAAGGACCACGGACGGACAATCCTTTGGTTATGCCAGGACCCCCAATGCACGCAAGTCATATATTTTCTTTAGGACAATTGAGTCCAACAGACAATATTGATGACTTTATAGATGCATTTGAGCGTATTGGACAGGCGTTAAAATGGCCTGATAGTCAGTGGGCTACGCGCTTTGCAGTTTCGCTAACAGGTGAAGCCCTGTCAGCCTACAAAGCGATGCCAGCCGCTCTTGCGGATGATTATGCTGAAATAAAAAGGGCGGTAAAGGACAGGTTGGGGCTGACAACCTCACATTATAGGAGGCTTTTCAGGGAGGCTCGCCTGAAGCCTCAGGAAACGCCAAAGGCGTTACAACAGCGTCTTAAGAGTCTGGCGTGGAAATGGCTAAGTCCAGAAAATAAGACAATGGAAAGTGTATTAGATACAGTTATATTAGAACAGTTTGTACAGGCTGTACCTAAGGAAATGAAGATGTACCTCACCTTGCAAAATTGCAAGACCACTGAGGAAGCAGCTAGTTTGGCGGACCGGTTTTTGGAGGCCCAAATAGCTGACCCCTCAGAGCGCAGCGTATTGCAAGCTGCAGGTTTATATAATGTTAAAAAGGGAAAGGTTCCCTATGATGAAAAATATACTATGGCTAATGGGAATGTTAGAAGTAAGAATGATGAGAGTGTTTATGTGCCCAGAGAGAATGTGTCTACACCCAAGGGTAAATGTTATCTGTGTGGGAAAATGGGGCATTTTAAAAGGGAATGCACTAAGAGGACTGTTCTGATATCTGGGGTGGATGACCCAGTTCAGAGTAAATTTTTATTACACGCACAGGTGGAAGGGGTGGACACCTTGGCCCTGCTTGACTCGGGGGCCGACCAGAGTATGATTTCTCGCACACTCTGGGAGGCCATCAAGCGGCGTTGTTCGACACCCCCGAGGCAAGCAGGAAGCCAAGTCAGAGTGAAATGCATACACGGTACGTTTGCATTTTACCCTCGCCAGAATCTCTTGGTAAATGCACTAAAGTTTAAGCAAGTTATGTCATTAGCCATACGTCCTGCATTACCCCAAGACCTTATTTTAGGTAGGGATTGGGTACCCTTTTATGAGGGATTAGTGGAAGGTTTGAACACCCGAACCGGCCTGGTCTCCACTAGATCACAAGCCGGGACCTCAGGGATGGGAGATACATCAACTGGGGACAGGGGAGAACCTGGGGAAGGATTAGTGCCCCAAGAGGAGGTATTAGGGGAAGAAGAGACAGATATTCTTCCTACCCATGAGGACCTAGTGTATGAACCTACTGCACCAGGGAGAAAGGCCAAGGCAAAGAGGCGCCATGAGAGGCAGTCTAGGTCCCGCGGCCGAGCGGAGTTGGAGGCGGGCGCAAGCCTACCCTGGGTACCCGCCGAGTTAGTGAATAAATTTCCCTCCTTTCCTGCTGAGCAGCGGGCCGACCCAGCGCTCAAGAGAGCCTTCGAATGGGCCCAGGAGATTAGGCCCACATTACCTAGGTTCTTTATGGACAATGGCGTTCTGTATAGGGAAAGCGTAGACCCTTACTCTGAGGCAGTAAGGAAACAGCTGGTAGTGCCTACGGCGTTCAAAGCCACGGTCTTGCGTCTCGCGCACGACCACCCTATAGGGAGCCATAAAGGCATCCAAGGCACCCTAGACCAAATATTAAGTCGCTTTTACTGGCCTGGGGTGTTCAAGGAGACTAAGCAGTATTGCGAGTCGTGTGCTCCATGTCAAAGGGTATCAGCGTTAAGGCCAAAAGCTGTACCCTTGGTGCTTACTCCCACCATAGCCGTACCTATGAGCCGGATAGGCATAGATATGGTAGGCCCTATGACACGCACACCCAGGGGTTTTCAGTACCTTCTCGTTATAGTCGACCATGCCACCCGGTTTCCCTGGGCTATTCCCCTAAGGAACACCTCTGCGAGGATTATAGCACAGGAGCTGGTCAAACTATTCTGCATGGTAGGGTTCCCCAGAGAGGTACTTACAGACCAGGGTAGCAACTTTTTATCCAAGCATCTGTCTACCGTATGGGAGGCTTTTGGGATAAAACACATACGGACTTCGGCTTACCACCCACAGACAAATGGTCTTGTAGAACGTACTAATCAGACCATTAAACAGATGCTGAGGAGAGGGCTGGAAAAAGGGGAGATAGCAGAATGGGATACCTTGCTCCCATTCGTTCTCTATGCATGCCGAGAACGCGTGCAATCTTCATTAAAGGCCTCACCCTATGAGCTTATGTTTGGGAGATCCCCTAGGGGGATATTAGATATATTACAGGAGCAATGGGTGGAACCAGACATTTCTGAAATTGAAATACCTCGGTTTTTAAAGGGTCTACGGCAGCGTTTAGAGAGAACGGCAAAGGCTGCAATGGAAAATCTGCAAGCGAGTAAACAGAAGCATAAGCAATACTACGACAGGGGAAAACAACCCCGAACGTTAAATGTAGGGGATAAGGTAATTATCCAGGTGGCAAATCCAGGCCCAAAATTTGAAGCCCATTGGAGGGGACCATGTACGGTCGTAGAGAAAGTAGGGCCCGTTTCCTACAGGATAGAGAACGCAAAGGGTCGTAGGCAGGTATATCACCTGAACCTTTTAAAGCCCTGGAAAGACAGAGTTGCCACTGCCAGTATGGTGTACATGGAACGGCACAGCAGATCCCACACTGGTATTACGTACTGTCCGGAAGATGCGGCAGTACGTAATATTTTAAGGCGGGGGATATGTCGTGAAGTGCAAGGTTTAGAACCGATGGAAACAGAGGTTTCTGTGGAAAATGAAACCAAAGCTGTCAGTGCTGAGTCAAGCATGGAGGGTTGGCATGGAAACCATAAACAAACCTCGTCACAGAGGGCTAGGGAACGCCCATCCCCTGAGCTAGCTCCTACCTCATCAGGGAACTGTGAACACCTGGGGGGAGGTGTGGCTCAATACAACGGGGGAAGGAAGCTAGATAAAAACCCTCTAGTAAAATATATGAGAGAGACAGAGACAGAGACAGACACAGACACGGGAAAAGATACGAGCAGAGACAAGGGGAGAGTCTCAGATGGAAGCTCAGTCTCCGACACGGAGAGAGACACAGCAAGCGTGGGAAAAGGTAAAAGAAATCCCAATCCTAGTTGGAGATACTCTTCAAAGGACAAGAGCTGTGTAGGACATTCAGGTCCAGGACACAGGGAGCAGTGCTTAAACATAGGAGGCACAGAGGATTTCTATTGCTCAGGAAGCAAGGACATTTATGCTGAAAAGCAGAAAAGACAGCCACGCTGGGTTCACAAAAGGCAGACTCCAGGTAAAGTCAATTTCCCTGATTATAAATATATATCAGAAGGGGGAGAGGAGTTTTGTTTTCCGTGTGGTAGCCAAGGGAGAATCCTGAGAGGAAGTAGTGTTAAAAGCAAAGGAAGAATTCCATGTTATAAAGCTGAAGAGGGAAACGTATTACCCTTTAACTACAGAGAGCTGTTTGCACCTGAGAGCAAGCATTTTGACTCACCAAGCAGGTTGGGGGAAGGAAACCCTGTGAGTGAAAGAGAACAGTTTACCTGGCAAAGAGAAGAACCTGTTCTAAAAGGTTTCCAGGAAGAAACTGATTGTATGCACTGGGACCCATATCAACCCCCTGAGTCAGAATATATGATGGACTGTTCTTATATGGTGGCGGATAATGTGCAGTCTCTGTGCTGAATATATTGGCTTTTACTAAGGAGAAAGAAACAGCCAAAAGAAACATTTTGGAAGGAACTGTTTATTGTTTTGGTTTTGTATAACAGCTGAAAGTAAGCAATATTTTGTTATCACTGGAAGTATAATTTCGTTGTAAATAGTCCTTATTCTTGGTCTTCAACATCTAACCCCGGGAGGGGAAATAAATCCTAATTTCCTTAAACCACTCGTGCACAACGTGTACTCATTTTCATGGTTGGTGGACTACATTACCCAGGAGGCCTTTCTACACCTCCATTTTAAGTTTTACCACCCAAGAAACACAACTACCCACTTGCCCTACCTATGCTAATTACCTCTGGGAGGGTGAGTGGTGACAGTACACTAGGACTCAAAGACTCTCCACACCCTAGCGTATGTCAATGAAGTAGACAAACAGCGAGCTTTGAGGAGAGTCAACACTATCTTGAAAGAGTAACCCTTACGCGTCAATCTACGGCGTTCAAGAGCCAAGCCATAAGCAAGTAGGGAGTTGGATCTTCCATCGAAATAGGACCTTGCCTGAGAAGTCCGAACGAAGCTTGTAGTCTCAGAGGAGGGACTTGAGACAGTCTTATGAGATCAGCATACCGAGGTCTTTGTGGCAGTCCAGGGCCACCAATATTACTGGACCCTTGTGCTCCCTGATTCGCTGCAAAACCCTTCCGATCATTGGCCAAGGTGGGAATACATAAAGCAACTGGCGTTTCGGCCATGGCTGCGCCAAGGCATCTATGCCCTGAGAGCTGTGGTCCCTCCAACGACTGAAGAAGAGGGGAACTTTCGCATTTGTGGCTGACGTCATGAGATCTACTTTCGGTTGCCCCCACTTCTGAACTATGGTTTGGAACGCTTGTGGGGCCAGTTCCCATTCGCCGGGATCGAGAGTGTGTCTGCTTAGGAAATCCGCTTTCACGTTGCTGGTTCCCGCAATATGCTGTGCCAAGAGTGCTTGAAGGTTCTTTTCCACCCAAGGGAAGAGAAGGGACATCTCTTTCGATACCCCTTGCGCACTTGGTGCTGCCCTGGCGGTTGAGGTAGGATACTGCCATGGCATTGTCGCAGAGTATCCGAACTGCTTGCCCCTGTAGGAACCACTGAAACTTCAGTAAGGCGAATCGAGCCGCTCTTGCCTCGAGCCTGTTGGTGGTCTATCGTGCTTCGCGTTTCGTCCAAATTCCTTGTGCTGAGTGAGTGCAACAATGCACTCCCCATCCGGACAGACTGGCGTCGGTTGTCAGCAAGATCCAACACGGGTTTTCCAACGGTACTCCCCTGAGGAGATTGTGAGATGCCAACCATCACTGTAGACTACGCTGGACCTGCTGCTGTAACGGCAGACGAATCTGATAGTCTTCCGTCACTGGGGACCATCTGGAAAGCAGAGCGGCCTGAAGACAGCGCATGTGAGCTTTTGCCCAAGGTACGAGTTCGATGGTGGCTGCCATGGATCCCAGAACTTGTAGGTAATCCCATGTCCGGGGGGCTGTTTGCGCCAAGAAACTGCAGAGTTGAGAGGTCAGCTTTACAAAACGGGCTTGAGTCAGGAATACACGCCCTTGACCGGTATCGAAGCGTGCTCCAAGAAATTCGATCTCTTGAGATGGATGGAGGGAACTTTTGATGCAGTTGATCACCCAACCGAGCTGCTGAAGAAAGGCCACTACTGTGGAAACAGTTTTGATAGCCTCTGGAAGAGAATCCGCATGAATGAGCCAATCGTCCAAGTACGGGTGCACTTTGATGCCCTGCTTGCGTAAGGCTGTGGCCACAACCACCATCACCTTTGAGAAGGTTCGAGACGCCGAGGCTAGGCCAAAGGGCATAGCTCAAAACTGAAAATGTTGGCCTAGAAATGAAAAATGCAGGAAGCGCTGGTGGTGTTTTCGAACGGGAATATGAAAATACGCTTCCGTGAGATCTAAGGATGCTAGAAACTCTCCCCGGCGTACCGAATGAATGACTGATCGTTGGGTTTCCATCCGGAAGTGTGGTACACGAAGGCTGCGATTTATGCCTTTGAGGTCCAAAATTGGACGAAAGGATACATCTTTCTTGGGCACCACGAAATAGATGGAATAGCGGCCTAGCCCTCTTTCTAATGGAGGGACTGGACAAATGGCCTTTAAGGAGAGAAGTCTCTGAACAGTAGTTTGAATGGCCACTCGTTTTCCCGACGAGCATCCTGGAGAGACCAGGAAGGCATCGTGAATGGGTCGGTAATATTCGAGAGAATAGCCGTGAGTAACTATATCGAGGACCCAGCGATCTGAGTTATGAGTGCCCACTGTCGAGAAAAAAGGGATAACCGTCCTCCTATGGGCAGAAGGATCTCGAGTGGGCGGAGCATCCCGTCAGCAGGAAGGACGGGAAATTCCAGTGAATTTCCCTGGGCCAGAGTAGGTATCTGTCCCTCTGTGGGCTCCTCGAAAGGACTGCGCTCTCTGACCATAGCGATGGGCAGAAGTGGAAGACACACCTGGCTTAAAAGAACAGTATCGTCGTGAATCCTGAGATTTGGAAAATTGGCGAAAACCGTGGGATCGAGAGCCACAACAAGAAGATGCCTTTGGTCTGTCCTCAGGTAAACGATGAGGCTTCACCTCTGAGATCTTTCACCAATTTATCAAGATCTTCGCCGAAAAGGAGTCTCCCTTTAAAAGGCAACTTAGACAGGTGAGTATTAGAAACAACATCCACTGCCCATTGACGTAACCATAGCCATCTTCTAGCCACTGTAACCACTGCCACGGAGCGAGCTGACAGCTGTAGAAGATCATAAAAGGCATCTGCCAGGAATGCAGCGACAGATTCAAGGCACTCTAATTCTGGCTCATCAGAAAGTTGCTGAATCCATCGGAGGGAGGCCCAAGCCGCCAAACCTCCACAAACCGCAGCTTATAGAGAGAGTGGAGGATGAAAGGGCTGTTTTCAGAAGGCTTTCGACCTTACGGTCTTGTTTGTAACCTGAACACTCTCGGCTTTTGACTTTGCCCGAATCAACCAATCGTCAAGATAAGGATGAATCAGAATTCCTTCCATCCGTAACGCTGCCACCACCACCACCACCACCATGATCTTGGTGAAGGTCTGCGGCGCCGTCGCCAGACTGAAAGGCAATGCTTGGAATTGATAGTGTCCCCAAGGATGAGCGAAGCATAGAAACCTCTGGTGAGCCGCTCTGATTGGGATATGCAGATACGCCTCTGTAAGATCTAGGGAAGTTAAGTACTCTCCCTTGCGTACCGCCACAATGACCAACCTCAACGTTTCCATCCTGAAATGTGGTACACGAAAATGATTCACTCCTTTTAGGTCTAAGATAGGACGTAGAGATCCGTCCCTCTTTGGCACCACAAAATAAATTGAGTATCGACCCATACCGTAATCTGCTAACAGAACTGGCGCGATTGCACCCATTAGCAAAAGTCGATTTAAGGTACTGCGGACCGCCAGGGTTTTCCGTTGACCTTTGCAGGGAGACATCACAAAGGAATCCCGAACCGGTCTTGCCAATTCCAGCGCATAACCCTCTCTAAAACCCACTGGTCGGATGTTATTTGGGTCCAGGCAGGAAGGAACCCCTGAAGTCTCCCGCCTATCGGTTGGCTTCCTACTGGGACCCGCCAGCTTTCATTGGGGTTTCCGAATTGCTGCTGTGGATGTTGCTGCAAAACCTCTGCTTGCTCCACGAAACCCCTGGGCTCTAGAAGCAAATCTTCCTCTCTGGAAACCGCCCAAACGAGAAGAATGAAATCTCTTGAAATCCCTAAACTGACCCCGAAAGGCTGGTGAGGACTTCCCTTGCTTAGGCAATCCTCCGGGAGTCTTCCGCCTTTTGACTCCCCTAAATCCTTAACCAACTTGTCAAGATCTTCTTCAAACAACAACTTCCCCTTAAACGGAAGCTTACTGAGGCACGACTTAGACGAACCATCGGCCGCCCAATTCCTTAACCATAGGGATCTGTGTGCGGCAACCAACGAAGCCATACTATTAGCTAGCGCTCTGATCAAGTCGTAATGTACATCTGCCAAATATGCGGCCCCTGACTCTAACTGATCCAGCTCTCTAGCACCCTTTTGTTCCAGTTGAGAAGACTGTCGTAAGCGCCGAGACCATCTGAGGCATGCTCTTGCCACCCAAGCTCGACAAATGGAAGCCTGCAAGGACAAGGCGTCAGCTTCAAAAAACTGTTTCAAGAAACCATCTACTTTCCTATCCTGTGCATCCTTTAATGCTGTGCTATCTTCCACTGGAATCGTGGTCTTCTTTGTGACCACTGACACTGCTGCATCAATTCGCAGAGAGCGAAACCTCTCTTTGTCCTTATCCACTAAGGGATAGAGTCTGTTCATAGTTCTAACTCCTCTCAGACCTGCCTCTGGTTGGTCCTACTCCTCCTGGATCATCAGGCCAACCACTCGGTGTACGGCAAACACTACCTGCGCCTGCTGCACCGCTTGAATGATAGGGTCTTCAACACGCTCCTCTTCCGTCGGTTGTGCCGTAGCCAGATTCAGCGTCTGGAGGGATTCCATAATAAGTGCCGTCAGCTTATCCTTCTGGAATACTCATAGAAACATAGAAATATGACGACAGAAAAAGACCACATGGCCTATCTAGTCTGTCCTTCCATATCAACAACTACAACAGTCCCCTTTAGAGATCCTCTCTGTTTGTCCCATGCTTTTTTGAATTCAGTTACTGTCCTCATCTCTACCATCTCCACTGGGAGACTATTCCATGGATCCACCACTCTTTCCGTAAAGAAATATTTCCACATATCACTCCTGAATCTATCCCCCATCACCCTCATCCCATGTCCCCTCATAGCAGAACTTGCTTTCAAATGAAAGAGGCTCTCCCCCTGAATATTTATGCCACGGAGGTATTTAAACATCTCAATCATATCACCTCTATCCCGCCTTTCCTCTAAGGTGTACATATTAAGATCTTTAAGCCTGTCCTCATATGCTTTTATAGTGAAAACCACTAACCATTTTAGTAGCCACCCTCTGCACCGACTCCATTCTGTTCACATCCTTTTGAAGGTGCGGTCTCCAGAATTGCACACTATACTCCAAATGAGGTCGCACCAAAGACTTATACAGAGGCACTATCACCTCCTTTTTTCTGCTAGCCATTCCTCTCCGTACGCACCCAAGCATCCTTCTAGCTTTTGCCGTTGCCTTTTCTACCTGTTTAGCTACTTTAAGATCATCAGACACAATCATGCCTAGGTCCCGCTCTTCTTTAGTGGACAAAAGTACTTCACCCCTTATACTATATTGCTCCCTTGGATTGCCGCAGCCCAAATGCATGACCTTACATTTTTTAACATTAAATCCCAGCTGCCAAATTGTGTCTCTTATTTCTGATCAGAAGTTATTTAAGACATTTTTAAGAAACATTTTGAAAATGCCCCCAGAATTGTTTCCCCCTGCGATTAGAATGTGTTACCTTCCAACAGTTAAGTTATCAGAAAGGCAAGAACAGTCACCTTTATTATTATTTCACAGTTTGGATTTAACTGTTTGTTTTGGAGAGGTCTGAATCACAACCTATGGTGACTGGTACTTTGTAAGTCGCTGTCGCTCTGGACCAAGAGAGAGATTGGCTTCTAAAAATTTTCTTCAGGTTATTGACACTATGGGCCGGATATTGAGCTCGGCTCATTTTCGAAGGGCTATGCAGCACACTAACCTCTAGCTCCGATATTCAATGCTGCCGCGACAACACTGAATATCCGGGGATCTCCACAAACACCAGAAGCCACCAAAGCTTACCGGGCAACAGCAATATTGCATGCTGCCCGGTTAGCTCCTGCACCTTAAAGAAAGGTGCGGGTATTCCTCGCCCATCTCTTTGGCACAGATCACTAACCAGGCAGGGTGCAGTATCGCTGCTGCCCAATTATCGCTTGTCACCAGCTCCAAACCGCCCCAGAATGCCCCCTGCACGCCCCGATGCAAACCAGATAGCATTGGGGCACCTAAGGGAGTTAGAAGGGGGTATTTAACGGCATTAACCATGTAATTGTCATTGAATATCCTGGTTTAAGGCATTTAGATGGTTTATTGGGTTGTAAACTATGTAAGTGCCTTTTGAAAATTGAGCCCTATGCTCCTGGACTGCAGGATAAGGATGTTCCTGGATGCTTCCAAAGTTACACAGGAGAAGAGGAAAGCAATTTCTTTTATTAAAGCCCGTTGTTGTTCAGTTGGATGGTTTCCCCTGTAAATCTTTGGTTGAGTGGGTTCAACTATATTTTCTTTGAGCCACAGCAGCTGTCTATCTTTACGACTTTTAAGTTTGCTACTGCTCATATCGTAGCAGAAGAAAAGCCTGGCGTAGGTCCTAAAGTTTAGTGGGGGTCTTATATAGGCAGTCTCATTTGCTATCCAATGGCTTCCTATCCCCCTGGGCACATAGGACAAGCACCCCCCTCTTGCAGCCAGCACCCCTGTGGGACACTGTGATACCTGGGTACAAACTATATCGAAATGATAGAGCTGATCAAATTGGGGGAGGGGTTGCTCTCTATGTTAGAGAGGGCATTGAGTCAGAAAGGATTAAAGTTTTGCAGGAAGCAAAATCTGCTGTAGAATCTATATGGATTGAAATTCCATGTAAAAGGGGGAAGGCAATGGCAGTGGGGGTGTACTATCGAGCGCCTGGCCAGAATGACCAAATGAATGATGAAATGCTCAAAGAAATCAAGGAAGCTAATAAAAGTCACAGCACAGTAATAATAATGGGTGATTTCAACTACCCCGGTATCGACTGGGTCAGTGTCACGTCAGGACATGCTAGGGAGATAAAGTTCCTAGATGAAATAAATGACTGCTTCTTGGAGCAACTGGTTCATGAACCGACCAGAGGGGAAGCCATATTAGACCTAGTCCTTACTGGAACACCAGATCTAGTGCAAGAGATAAGGTTGTTGGGGCCACTTGGCAATAGTGATCATAGCATGATCGCCTTTGATTTAATTAGTGGAGGAGGGATAGTAAGGAAATCCACAGTACTACCTTTTAACTTTCGAAAGGGAGACTATGATAAAATGAGGAAAACAGTTAAGAAAAAACTAAAAGGAGCAGTTGCAAAGGTTAAAGACGTACATCAGGCTTGGCTGTTGTTGAAAAATACTATATTGGAAGCCCAGACCAGCTGTATTCCATGCTTTAAGAAAAGTGGAAGGAAGTCCAAAAAACTGCCAGCATGGTTTAAAAGTGAGGTCAGAGAGGCTGTTGTTGCCAAAAAAGCATCTTTCAGGAAATGGAAAAAAGAGCCAAACGACGAAACCTGGAAACAACACAAGCACTGGCAAGTCAAATGCAAGACATTGATAAGGCAGGCAAAGGGAGAATTTGAGAAGAAGCTTGCTGCGGAAGCAAAAACGCAAAGTAAAGACCTTTTCAAGTACATTCGTAGCAAAAAACCTGTGAGAGAGTCAGTTGGTCCATTAGATGATAAAGGGGTTAAAGGAGCACTAAGAGGCGACAAGGCGATAGCGGAGAGACTGAATGAATTCTTTGCTTCAGTCTTTACTGAGGAAGATGTAGGGATGTTACCCATGACTGAAGTGGTATTTAAAGGTGCGGAAGAATTGAAGGAAATATCGATACACCGGGAAGATGTATTACAATTATTAGATAAACTGAAGAGTAGAAAATCACCTGGGCCGGATAGTATACATCCAAGGGTGTTGAAAGAACTGAAATATGAGATTGCAGACCTGCTATTAGTAATCTGTGAACTATCATTAAAATCATCTCTACTACCTGAAGACTGGAGGATCGCCAATGTAACACCACTTTTTAAAAAGGGTTCCAGGGGTGATCCGGGAAACTACAGACCGGTGAGCCTGACATCAGTACCGGGAAAAATGGTAGAAACCATCATAAAGAATAAAATTACTCAGCATGTAGATAGTCATGACCCAATGGGAGACAGCCAACATGGCTTTAGACAAGGAAGATCTTGTCTTACTAATCTGTTATGTTTTTTGAAGGAGTGAATAATCAGGTGGACAAAGGTAAGTCGGTTGATATTGT
This sequence comes from Ichthyophis bannanicus, assembly GCA_033557465.1. Classification (NCBI taxonomy): domain Eukaryota; kingdom Metazoa; phylum Chordata; class Amphibia; order Gymnophiona; family Ichthyophiidae; genus Ichthyophis; species Ichthyophis bannanicus. The sequence goes on from CM066034.1 coordinate 586,772,128, forward strand.
GTATCTGGACTTTCAGAAAGCCTTTGACAAGGTCCCTCATCAGAGACTTTTGGTAAAACTAAAGAGTCATGGGATAGGAGGCAGTGTACTATTGTGGATCAGGAACTGGTTAAAAGATAGAAAGCAGAGGGTAGGGCTAAATGGCCAATTTTCCCAATGGAGAAAGGTGAATAGTGGTGTACCCCAGGGATCTGTGCTGGGTCCGCTGCTTTTTGACATATTCATAAATGACCTGGAAAGTGGAATAACGAATGAGGTTATCAAATTTGCAGATGACACAAAACTATTTAAAGTTGTTAAAACCCAAGAGGATTGTGGAAAACTGCAAGAGGATCTTGATAAATTGGAAGACTGGGCATCAAAATGGCAGATGAAATTTAATGTGGACAAGTGCAAGGTTATGCACCTAGGGAAGAACAACCCAAACTATTGTTACATGATGCAAGGTTACACATTAGGAACCACCACCCAGGAAAAAGATTTAGGCGTCATTGTGGATACCATGTTAAAACCCTCGGCCCAGTGTGCAGCGGCGGCCAAGAGAGCAAATTAGAATGCTAGGTATGATAAGGAAAGGAATGGAAAATAAAACAAAAGATATTATAATGCCTCTGTATCGTTCCATGGTGAGACCACACCTTGAATATTGTGTGCAATTCTGGTCGCCGTATCTTAAAAAGGATATAGCGATTTTAGAAAAGGTTCAGAGAAGAGCCACCAAAATGGTAAAGGGGATGGAAGGATACTCCTTTGAAGAAAGGCTTAAACGGTTAGGGCTCTTTAACCTGGAAAAGAGACGGCTGAGGGGAGATATGATAGAAGTCTATAAATTAATGAACGGAGTGGAACGGGTCAACGTAGATCGATTGTTTACCTTATCAGAATATAGAAAGACTAGGGGACATGCAATGAAGCTACAGGGTAAACTATTTAAGACTAATAAAAGAAAATATTTTTTCACTCAACGTGTAATCAAACTCTGGAATTTGTTACCGGAGGATGTAGTAAAGGCTATTAGTGTAGCTGGGTTTAAAAAAGGTTTGGACAAGTTCCTGGAGGAAAGGTCCATAAACCATTATTAAGAAGGGACCCAGGATATCAATGCTTGAACCAATACAAGCATTGTGGAACCTGTGTCCTTTGGGGAAACTGCTAGGTACATATGACCTAGATTGGCCACTGTTGGAAACAGAATACTGGGCTTGATGGACCTTGGTCTGACCCAGTATGGCATATCTTATGTTCTTATGTTCTTATGTTTTGTGCAGCGTGGTGTGATACCCCCCTCCCTGCCCCCCCCCCCCCACCAAGAGGAGTCAGCATGGCAAACTTACCTTAAAGTCTTGGGTGACTTGCTCTGTTGCCTCCAATCCAGACCCAGCGGCTCTTCTCTCCTGGGCCAAAGTCTCACAGTTTAAGTTAAGTTTGTTGCACTGCCTCCGCTGTGTGGGTTCAGCGAGAGTGCAACCTCCTCCTGCCCAGCTCCCGGGATGGGCCACACCCACCATCCCGCCTCAGGTGGGTGCGGGTGCTAAGAGAGGTTTTGGCTTTAAGACCTTTTTCTGTAACAAAGTGTTCTGTTTAAGTTGTAAAAATGTGAATATATAAAAGTTTTTTTTTTTTAATGACAGGCTCAAACAAAGCAAAAAGCACATACACATCACTGATTGCGAGCTGAAGGAGGAAATCTACCAGCAAATCCACACTGCCACTTAAGTGTCATTGGCTTATATAGATTTAGACATTATAAACCCTAAGGGCCCAATTTTCGAAGGCATTTACACGGTTAACAGCCCACATTAACCGTGTAACTGTCTTAATTGGGGATTTTCAAAGGCACCTGCACGGCTGGTGCTTTTGAAAATCCCCGATTAAGTCCCCTACGTGCCCTATGCTATCTGGTTAGCATTGGAGTGTGTTGGGGGTGTTCCGGGTCCGAGCAGAGGTGAGGAATGATGCTAACCAGGTAGCAGTGATTTTTTATGCTGCCCGGTTAGCTCTCTGTGTCTGAAAGATAGGCGAGGGCTTTCCTTGCCTATCTTTAAAGGTGCTGAGGCTAACCGGGCAGCATTCTACCTGCTTAGGCTTGGCGACTTTCCAGCTGTGCAACGAGCCCTGGATTTTCACTTCTGCCACCGGGGGTTAAACGGTCAGCAGGCAGGTCCCTGCCCAACTGAAAATTGGGCCCTAAAATTCTAATCCCTGTCATCTTCTGTTCACCCATCCATCTTCCCCTCCTACCTTCTCCCCTTCAGACTATCACTGGAATACTTTAATGATTTACTTATATATTCTACTATTGCCATTCTTGCTCCTTCTGTCCTGATTTGAAGAAGGGAGTTTTAGCTCCCAACAGCTAGTCAAAAATGTATTAAGTTAAACCCATAAAAAGGTAAACATAGAAACATAGAAATAGGATGACAGAAAAAGATCATATGGGCTATCCAGTCTGCCCTTCCATGTTGTATTTGTTAAGTGCCATCGAGTCGCTGTCGACTCATGGCGATCCTCTGGATAGTTGACCTGTGTTAGGTCTTCACTCAGGCGCCTGATTGTTGATAGAGTGGCATCGATAGCTGCTGTTATTGTATAAGCTTCCATACCAACTACTATAGTCACTTTTTTTCCTTTAGAGATCTTCTTTGTTTGTACCATGCCTTCTTGAATTTAGATACTATCCTCGTCTCTACTACCTCCACTAGGAGACTACTCCATGCATATACCACTCTTTCTGTAAAGAAATATCTCCACATATTACTCCTGAGTCTATCCCCTTTCACCTTTATCCTATGCACTCTTGTTGCAGAGCTTTCTTTCAATTGAAAGAGGCTCTCCTCCTGTGCATTTATGACACAGACGTATTTAAACATCTCTAACTTATCTCCTCTCACCTGCCTTTCCTCCAAAGTATACATATTGAGATCTTTAAGTCTGTCCCCATGTGCCTTATGACAAAGCGCACTAACCATTTTGGTAGCCACCCTCTGCACCGACACAAGAAAAGACACAGTACTCCAAGTGAAGTCTCACCAAAGACTTATACAGAGGCACTATCATCTCCTTCTTCCTGCTGGCCATTCCTCTCCCTGTGCACCAGGCATCCTTCTGACTTTCGCTGTTGTCTTTAACTGTTTAGCCACCTTAAGATCATTAGAAGCAATCACGCCTCAGTCCCACTCTTCTTTCGTGGACAGTACTTCAGCCCCTATACTGTACCATTCCCTTCGATTTTTGCAGCTCAAATGCACGACCCTGCATTTTTTTTAGCATCAAATCTCAGCTGCCAAATTCCCACCCATGCTTCAAGCTTACCTAGATCCCTCGTCATGTTACCAACTCCTTCCTAGGTGTCCACTCTATTGCAGATTTTGGTACTATACACAAAAAGGCAAACCTTACCCGACAGCCCTTCCACAATATCACTAACAAAAATGTGAAAAAGAATCGGACTAAGGACAGATCCTTGTAGCACACCACTGAGAAAATCCTTCTCCTCAAAGTGAGCTCCATTTACCTATACCCTTTGTCACCTCCCACTAAAAGAATTTCTAGCCCAGTCAGTCACTTTAGGGTCCATACCTAGGGTGCTCAATTTATTTATAAGTTGCCTGTGTGGAATGGTGTCAAAGGCTTTCCCCCCATCTAGGGCAATCAAAGAAATCAATCAGATTTATCTGATAAGATCTGCCTCTAGTAAACCTATGCTGCTTCAGATCCTGCAATCTATTGGACTCCAGTAATTTCACTAACCCTCTGTTTCAGCAGCTTTTCCATTTATTTACTCACCCCCGAGGTCAGACTAACTGGCCTGTAGTTCTCAACCTCATCCTTAGTTCCACTTTTGTATAAAGAGACTATATGCACCTTTCTTTAATTCACTGGGACCACCCCCAACTCTAAAGCATTGAAAAGATCAGACAGCGGAGCCACTAGAACTTCACCAAGCTCCTTCAGTACTCTCGGAATATCCCATTGGGCCCCATTACTTTGTCTACTTTTAGTGTAGCTAGTTCCTTACGAACACAGTCTTCTGAAAATCCTTCAAGATCCCCTACACTTCTATTCCTATTTATGGGTGTTTTTCTGAGGTCCTGCTCCTGGCCTTTCATCTGTGAACACAGAACAAAAATATTTGTTAAGCAATTCCACTTTATCCTCATCAGCTTCCACATATTCCTCCCCTTCACCCTTGAGTCTGACAATACCACTTTTGCCCTTCCTCTTCTCACTAAATGTCCGAAAAATGTCTTGTCCCCATATTTTATTGCATTGACTATTTTTTTCTTCAGTTTGTAGCTTTGCTTTTCTGTCTACTTTCCTAGCTTCTCTTTTTCCAAATATTGATGCTTGGCTTTATCTTTCTGTGATCTCTTGTATTTTATGAAGGCCTCCCTCTCTCTTCATCTTTTCAGCTACTTCTTTTGAGTGTCATAATGGCCTCCTTTTCCTTTTATTTCTTTTATAACTAAAAGGTTTGTTGGCCTTAAAATATCCCCTTTCACTTTTGCCCATTGCTTTTTTTTGACATGGGGAACTATGCGTTTACTTGAGTAAAATCCTTCAACTATTACCCACTCAATGAATATGAGCTTATGTGGAACCCAAGACCATGAATCAGAAAGATCTGCAATTTAAGACAAATCAGACAGAAACAGTGACTATATTCAAGTACGGTCTGCGTTGAAACGGTCAGCAGCACTGTCAGAGTAGAGTGAACATTACTGGTAAATCAATGCTGGGATCCAGCTGAACTAGTCAGAAAACAGGAGGCAGGGTGGAGCCCAAACACACAGACCAATCAGGAAGCAGCAATCGAGACAGAGCAAGACTTGCAGAAATGGGTAGACTGGCTAGAAGGCATTCAGCACTAGAGGGCAAACATACTCAGGAGAAAGATGCTGCAAGGCATTTCATTGTTGCCATCTTCATGGTTATCTCACCCCATTGGGCTCGTTCTTTCTCCAAGTCACAGGAACTATTTTGCGGAAGACCACCTTCTCTTGTCTTTTGGTTCAGACTTTGCTAGTGCCAGATCTAATGCGGATCTGCTCCCACTGTGCAGCCACACACACTCTCCTTCACAGCTGGCCTAACCATTATGTCGACGACAGTCCCAGGGGCAACAAGGAGCAGCTGCGGTCAAAGCAAAACAATAGGTCCTGACAGCCACACACACTCTAAAATCAGCATGTAATTTTACCAGCAATGGGCAATGTTCAAATCCCCATTTACCTGGCTTTTGGGAATTTAGCTCATTATGTGTGTTTGGGAGGTGGGGGGGGGGGGGGGGAGGAGTATATATATCCAACCACACATGCAAACCAAACTTCATTTTGGAAATAGGAGGTCCAATTATGCATTTTCACAGGATTATTCTAAAAAAGGGGTGAGAATGTTGAGTCTAATTATTAAAATTGTGGGGGGCCTAGAGGCTCCTTCTTTTATCTCTATCCTCCACACCTCTTAAATTTTCTCCCGCCTCTTTCATTTATTATCTGTCTTAGCAGCCTTCATCTTTTTTCTTGCATCTTGTACCTTCCTTATCTAGCTTCTCCTCCAGTCTTCACTCATCTCTCTATCCCCCCCTACATCCTTCCCTTATCTCTTCTCAAGGACTCTAAATATTCTGAGCACCACCTCTTCCCACAGTCCCTCTTCCTTCTACTTGTGTGTTTATGCTTTAAACAGGACGTTCACAGGTGAAGGCAGCAAGGAAGGAAGATATAAAATGAGAAAAAAATCCTGGTAACTCAAATCATGCTCTCAGGCTAGATTAAACTGGAAAACCCAGAAATCAATAACAGTGATGCTCAGGCCACAAGAATACAAACCTACAGTCCTTAAAGGACTATTCATATTCCAGTGCCCCCCACCAACACCTTACTGTTGGCTCCACACAGGAAACAAAAGAGATAAAGTGAGAACCACAGCACAGAGCCCATAGAGCAAATCTACTGTTCCATAACAGCACTAACTAACAAACTGCCACAGTAAGGAGCCTACCTAGAAAAGGCAGCACCGTAAATATCGCCTCGCGTCCTACAAAATCCACACACCTACTAGGAAAGTTGAACAAGCCAGATTACTATACATTCTTATATAGAAACTCACTACTAACATGGCCTCAGTCACAACATAGATAAACTATCACCAAGAAGAGAATAAGAGACCACAAACTAAAAATACAAATATGTTGTCAAAAATTAAAATGAAACCCCAAGAAGTCAAGCACTGAATGCAGTGCAGTACCAAAAAAAGAGAGATATCTCCCCCTGTATGGTATAAAACATGAACAACAGATGTCAGGTTTTGGGGATGGGGTGAGGGGGAGTAGCAATGAGAACAGTTGTCCTTTGCCCCCAAGTCTGAAAGAAACTGCAGCTGAAGAAGGCCCAGTCTGGTAGTGGTGTTGGGACTAGGATTGCCAACTTGTTCCAGATGTGCCCAACAGGCTTGATCCAGTCCTAGGTTTACCCCACTGCATGCACGGACTTGTAGTTTTCCATTTCCTATGGAGTGCAGTGGAGTCAGAACTAAATGTCTCTGTATACAATAGGGTAAACCCAGGACTGGATCAAGCCTGCTGGGTGCATCTGGAGTCAGTTGGCAACTCTCCCAAATTTTTGCCTTTGGGCTGGGTCCCAGCAATATCTAATACCAGTTCTGGCAGTTGTACTTTCCACAAACTGACAGTCCAGTCACTAAATAGAAAATAAAATTTGTTTTCTATCTTTGTGGTCTGGCCATTTTTTTTGTTAATCATGTTGGCCACAGGCTCTGGTTTCTGCTTTCTTCTATCTTTTCTTAGCTCTGTTTCCAGGGTCTGCTGTCCAGTTGCTATTTCTTCACGCTACTTCTCTAACATTGATCTCATCCTTTCAGTTTTCTTCCATTTATTTTTCTGTCTCTCTATAAAGATTTCAGCTGACCTTCCCATTTGGTCCTCTATTTCTCTTTTTCTACTGCATCTACCTACAGCTTTCCATCTCTTTCTCTGTCTTGCTAGCTCATCCCCATAGTCTAGCATCTCTTCTTTCTCCTTAGCTCTCCCCATCTAGCATCTCTCTATCTCCCTCTCCTACAGTCTTAGCATCTCCTCTCTGTCTCCGTAGCTCCCCACCCCATTTCTAGCATCTCTTCTGTCTCCCTAGCGCCTCCCATGTCTAGCATTTCCTACTTGTCTCCCTAGACCCCCTCTCCCATGACTAGCACCTTCATCTCCCTATTGACCCCTCCCCTGGCAGCCCACTTCTTACTGTTCTCTCTCCACTGGTGCTGAGCATGTTTGTTCTGCAATCTTCTCTCCCATCGCCTCCCCCTCCTCCATCTCACCCCACTAGTCTGGCATCTGGCGTCAGTCTTTGTTCCCACCCCAGGCTAAGATTGATCACAGCATCACTTAGAGCAGCAGATCACAGCTAATTCTCAGACTTGAAGGCAACAGCATTAAGACAAAAGAAGAGAGTGCGACCTTGAGCCCCTGCAAAGGCTGAGTTGTGATCTGCCCCTATGCAGACTTGCTGCTTCTTTGAGGGTGGGGCACAGCTGAGCCTTTGCACAGGCCTGAGACTCAAGGTCCCCAGCTGCTGCCTCTACCTACAGGGTAATTAACTCAGCTGTGATTGGTGTTACTGCTGGGTGGGGAGGGAGGGTTGATACCAGACATGGCAGAGCTTGAAAGGCAAAAGCTGATGGTGTCACTTTTGGCAGAAAACTAGTCAGTTGGCTGATGTTACATCTTGCTTGAAAGGGCAATCCATCCTTGTAGCTGGGAGAAAGATTGAGAGAATCTTCACTTCTCCTCTGCTGTGGCACACACACTGTTGTTGGAGGGTTGAGTGCAGATTTGTAGCAGGGAAGGAAGGCTCGAGAACGAGACCCGTGGAACCGGCACCATGGTGGAGGGGAGGTTGAAGGACCAGGCTGGCAGCAGCAGTACGTCATCACTCAAAACTGGACACACTACGTGGCTGCGCAGCATGAGGGTGACATGGGGCCCTGTGCCAACATGTTAGCACATGCATAGTGCCGGCCCTGCATTCAGGAGAGAGTGGGACACAGACTTCCATATAGTATATTCCAAACTTGCTTGCTCCTCATGGGCAGGGGAAGATGCAGTAACAAAAAAAGTCCTCTCTTCTTGTGTTCCCAGAACATTCTTCCAAATCCAAAGGTCCCAGTAACCTGCTGTGTAACTTCTCTGTGTGTATACATGATTTAAAATTTACGCTCCACTAACTGTGTAATGGATTCAAAACCTTTTGGGGTGGTTAATACTGCCAATTAAGGGTTGTTTCCTTGCACAAGATTACTGCAGAGCTTTCTGTTTATTTATGCAGGTTCTACTTGTAAAATATTTTGTTTCAAAAAATTAAAACAAAATTATGCTTCATAATTAAGTAAAAAAGCTAAGACAAATATCCTATGGGGGCTACATAAATATCCACATGAAGGATGCCCCCAACTTTCATTTCAAAGATTCCAACTCTAATATGTAAGTCTTGTACTTTATTTTTCATGTTTTGACAAATGTATTTTGTCTTCTCTCTTCTGTGACAGCTACATAATACCTGTAAAGTATGATAAGAAGAACTGTGAATCTATCTTTAATAAGAAGACCTGCTCTTACACTGTGACGAGGAAGGATAATCCCGCTGTAACCTGTGCGAGTTCCGCTGCAATTGGTTAAGAGGCTGATCTGTCTGCTATGATGATCCCAGCCACTGGAGAACAATGCATAAACCAGTGGCCCTTTCTTCTTACAAATTATCTAATGAAACATTGAAATAAAAAACACTAATCCTAAATTTTACTGAATGCCAATTTTAGAATTTCTATGTGCTGAAAATAAAATGCATAATATATCATGATAGTTATCTCAGATTCATTTTTTTTGTATAATCTGTTTATTAAACAAAACAACAGTACAAAACAACCAACAGGTTCACAAAACAGCAGCAAAAAATTTTTTGTAATCAATACATGGCCCCTCCGGGTGTGGTTGTATCTGATCCACCGCCGGAGGCCAGGAACCTCACACAAGGCAGAACAATGCGGTAAGGACTATTTCCAAGTATCCCCCCCTTCTCCCCTCCCCCCACCCCACCCCCAACCGTATCTATTCCCATGCTACTAAACCAGAAGCATCTCTATCCAACCTTAAGCACCTCGCTGCGGGCGATAGGACCCAAGTTCTGGATATAGGGCATCCAAACCAATAAAAAGGAGGCCCAGCGCTTGGGAGACCCTAGTGCTCGGCGTCGCTCAAAAAGCATGAGCTGATGGAAGCAGTTGCGCCATTCACAAAAGGTAGGAGCCAATGCCTCACGCCATCTACGGAGAATAGGTCCTTTCCCCACCAGACAAGCCTTGCGTACGAGAAAACGCTCCCAGCGCCCCTTAGGATGGAGTGGTCCCAGGCAATCCAGCACCATGAATAACCCCGTCCAGTGGACCCGCTGTCTTAAAAGCCCACCAAGATAACTTCCGATGCGCTTCCAGTAGGACTGTATCATGGGGCAGGTCCACCACATATGACCGAGGTCAGCTAAGGGACACGAGCATTTAGGGCAATTGCCAGACTCGGCAAGGTGGCTCCGCAGCGCCCTCCTCGGGGAAAAGTGTGCACGAAGGATGGATTTATATTGCACCTCCCGCCATCTGGTCCCTTCTACTAATCGTCGAATCTGTGATATGGCGATACATGCAGAGCCCGGGTCGACCGCTCGGCCGAGCTCTCGTGCCCACGCCTTCTCTACGGCTGAGAAATCCATGGGGCAATCTAGGCGATCCAATCGCTTTTTCAACTTGGCAATGGTTGGGGGAGCGTCTGCTCCCAAACTTAAAAACTCCAAGATCTGGGCGGAGTGCTCCAACCGGAGTTCCGATTGGGGCAGAGAGCCCACATAGTGGGACAATTGGGCATAAGCAAAACTGGACTCAGGCCGCCTCAAACCATATTCGGCAGCGAGTTCATCCAAGGTCTTACATTTCCCTGTAGTATCAACTACATTTCCCAAGCGAGTGATCCCGGCTCTTTCCCAGTACCGGAAAGCGGACGAATCGGAGCCAGGGGAAAACTGAACATTGCCCCGTATTGGCAACCACGAGGATACCGTAGGATTGCTGCTCCAGAGTTTATTAAGCTGCTGCCAAGTGCGCCGCATCGCCTGCAGTAGGACGCTATTGGTCAGCCGAGTCGGCAACCGCACTCTCGGCAACTGTAAAGCCGCTTCTAGGGCATGTGGCGCCATAAGGGCCCGCTCTAACTCCCTGGGGGTATACACCGCGGTATCCCCCAACCAGTCACTTAGGTGTCATGCTTGGCAGGCCAACGCATATTTCCAAAAGTCCGGAACTCCCACCCCTCCTGTTCTCCAACCCCCCCGCAGCCGGAATAACGGTATGCGCGCTCGGGCCCCTTTCCATAGAAAACGCCGAATTTCACGTTCCATACGCATCACATCCCGGCGCTGCAGCCACACTGGGAGAGTTTGAATCCAGTAAAGTACGCGTGGAAGGATAACCATCTGTAAGGCCGCCACCCGACCTAACAGAGACAAAGGCAGCGGCATCCAGGCCCGCAACTGCGTCTGAAGTTTGAGAAACACTCGGTCAAAGTTTATTTTATACAGCGTCTCAGGCAGCCTTGTCAACACTATACCCAAGTAGACAAAGGCCTCATCAGCCCATCGGAGAGGGAAAGTGCCCGGCCATTGAGCCCGCAGCGCACCCCCCACGTCCAAGGCCTCAGATTTCTCTGTGTTAATACATAATCCGGCAAATCTCCCGTAACTGGAGAAGGCCGCTGAGGCAGTGAACGCTGGGGTGATGTGAGATGGACCAATATATCGTCCGCAAAGGCGGCCACTTTAAAGCCCACTGTTCCAATCTGGACCCCCGAGATGAGCGCGGATTCCTCCACGGTCCGAATCAAGGGATCCAATGATAGAACAAAGAGTAAAGGCGATAGCGGGCACCCCTGGCGTGTGCCCCGCTCTATGCGGAAAGGATCAGAAAGTAAACCATTACAAAGAATGCCCGCAGTCGGGTCGGCATACAACAGCGTCACATATTTGCAAAATATGTCTCCTAATCCGTAATGCGGCAACAAATCTTTCAAATAGTCCCAATGCACTTGATCAAAGGCTTTCTCTGCATCAAAGCTGATCAATAGAGAGGGCAGTTCCCGGTCCCTGACCCACTCCAAGGATGCCAAAATCTTCCGTAGATTACGGACCGCGTAACGCCCTCTGACGAACCCCACTTGGGACTCATGAATCAACCCATCAAGCACCAAGGCCAGTCTATCCGCCAGTATTTTTGCCAATATTTTCATGTCGAAGTTCAGTAATGAGATAGGGCGATAGGAAGCCGCCCGAGTAGGGTCTTTCCCAGGTTTGGGTATTAAAGTAACATAGGCATGGTTAGATCCCCAGGTGAAATGTCCAGTTTGCGCCCTGCGACCGTACAGGTCGGCGAGAACCGGAGGGACCACGTCACCCATCACTTTATAGAACTCGGCCCCAAAACCATCGGGCCCGGGCGCCTTGTAACACTGTGCCCGCTGAATGACAGCGCGGATTTCTTCCACAGTGATCGGGGCGTCCAAAGTGGCCCGCTGTGTGGTGGACAGCTTCGGTAAGGTCAACTTTCGCAGGTAACCCTGCAACTCGGATATAGTCCCCTCTCGCCGTGCATAGAGTCTTTGAAAAAAGGAACGGAATTGCCCCACTATTGCCCGGTTATCTTTATGCAAGAGACCGGTCTCATCTCGTATGGCGGCTACCGATCGGACCCCCCGGCTGCCACGAAGGCAGCGAGCTAAGAGACGGCCCGGTTTGTCCCCAAATTGGTATAAACAATATCGATAGTAAAAATGGGATTTCTTCGTCTGCTGATGTATAAGTTCATTTAGCGATGTTTGCAATTCCCAAAAGCATCTACGGTTTCCCAATGAGGGGTCTCCGGCGCAGCGACGGCGCGCCCTGACCACCTGCTTTTCCAAAGACACTATTTGCCGCGCTAAACGTCGACGCTTGCGCACGACATACTCAATAATGTTGCCCCTAAGAACCACCTTGGCGGTCTCCCATAGCAGTTCTGGGTCAGCAGTATGTGCTTCGTGATGGAGCATAAAATCCGCCCAGCAGCCCCGCAAATGGGCTTGAAATTCCGGATCGCGATCTAGGCCGGTGGGGAATCGCCAGATACGTGTTGTATCAGCTACTGCCCCCCACGCTAAGTCCACCCAGATCGGGGCATGATCTGACACTTCGGTGGGTCCAATCTGCGCTTCATCCACCCGTGAAAAGATCTCTTCCGAGACTAGTAGGTAATCTATGCGGGCTTGGGTCCCATGAGCCCTCGATAGATGGGTGAAATCCCTTTCAAGGGGGTGTAACAAACGCCATGGATCCACGATACCTAAACGCCGACAAAGCTCCCGAAGTACCATCGTAGTTGGAGCCCGCCCTCTCCCACCTCCCATTGCGGCAGTGTCCATGTCTATATCTAGGACCCCATTCAGGTCTCCGGCCAGTATCAGCGGGACATCTGGTAGTTGCTCCACCTGGGATGCCAAGCGTGCGTAAAATGCACGGTCCAAAACATTAGGGCCATAGAGATTTCCCAAAACCACTGGTTTACCATCCAAATGGCCGTATAGTAAAAGGTAGCGGCCCTCGGGGTCCACAATTTCTATGAGTTGGTCAAAGCGTGTCTTTTTGCTGATGAGCGTGACCACTCCACCCTTTCTGCCTTTGGCCGGGGCTCCTCTACTTTGCCCCACCCACGCCCTTTTTAATTTTACATGTTCATCGGCTGTCTGGTGGGTCTCTTGTAATAATGCAACATCACATTTCAGTCGCGCCAGAACTTGTAATATTTTCGACCTTTTAATAGGATTACCTATCCCGCAGACATTCCAAGAGATGATTCTCAGGCTGGATAATAGACTCGCAGCAAGTATGACATTAGCCAACTAATATAATAGGGGCAGACCTCCCCAGCCTGAGGTCCCCCCTGGAATAGAAGGATGCTTCTGGTTAGTCCTGCACGCCTAATCTCTTTCTTCCCCCCCCATAGCTTACCCATCCCCTTCCCGCTACAACCCCCCGCCCCCTTTTGCCCTCGCCCCTTCTTCCCCTTCCCCCAACCAAACAAATTCCTCTCCCTACCCATAGGAGACTTTAGGATGTGAGCAGGACCCCCTCCCCTTCTATACACCAAACACTCCCCGGCTACCTACCCCCAGTAAAGGACCCTTTACCCCACCCTGCCCCTGTCCGCTCTACCCCGACTACAGAGCTCTCCCCCCTAGTACCCTGTCACCATCACAAGCGACCACCGTTCTCATAGGAAAAACACACAGAAAAAGAAAAGGGGGGGGGGAACAAGGTGGAGAATCCCCCCACATCCAATGCTACAAACCCCACAGCAACTCTAAGAACTTACAGTGGGTGGGCAGTACTCCACAGACAATAGCTGAACAGCAAGTCGGGACCCTCCACCACTTATCCCCCAAAGGGCACGTCCCAGACATTACAACGACCAAACCTGGTGCAGCCCAATGTGGAATACTCCCCCCCCCCCTCGTGCGATCTGTAGCAAGAGTTTGGCCAAGGTCTGCTCGCCGGGGGAGACGAGATCGGGGGGGCCATATAAACACCCCAGGGCTTGGCGGTCCCTCCCCAACACTTAAGACAAAGCTCCCCGCGAACCAGAGATGCCCCTTTGCCCTGGAGTATAATTATCACAGAGGGGTGTAGATGCCCACTACAGGGCTCGGTGTGGTACCTGCTACCCAGAATCCCATAAAGGTGGACTCCCTCGGAACCCCCCTCGAGGGGAAAGGTGTCTAGCCAGAAAACGGCGGCTTAAATAGGCTCCGAGGGCCCAGGCAAACCTTTGGCCTGCTGAACACAGCGCAGCCTCTAGGTTACAGTAACTAAGGCCTCAATGAAAAGTACAAACAGTGTAACTTTTAACATTTACATAGTAACACAGTTGCCGGAGATCTGCAACACAAAGACACAATCTTGTGCCTCCAGCCTCACAGCGGCTGTCCGGGTAGCAGAAAAGTTTTGAGGTAGTTCGCTGGCACCCGTCCTTACTGGCCCGTCCGAACCGACAGTGGGCCTCACTCCCACTCACCGCTGGGCAAAGGCCGTCTCCCCGAGGCATCCCATGAGCTCCAACAGAGTGGGTGTAACACGTGTTGAGAGATCTCGCAGGCCCACGTAACAAATTGTAATGTCCCAGGTTTAGCCAAGGCAGTATGGCATCAACGTACTTGTAGCCCACACCAGCACGCAGGGATTAAACGATCCACTCCAATTTACAGCGCAGGGGGCAGTTCTTCACTCGCTGGGCGAGCCGTTCTGGTCCGCCACCGGTGATGTGAGCCGGTCCACATAGGTAGCAGCTTCGTCCGCTGATTTGAAACTCCGGCGGGTCCCCTCTTTCCAAATCACCAGGCGAGCAGGGTACTGCACCTGGAAGCGAATGTCGGCAGCAAGAAGTTTTTGGCAGAGGGAGGCGTAGGCTTTCCGGCATTGGCTCAGCGCGGCTGAGTAATCTTGCGTGGCTCGAATTCGCATACTCTCCCATTCCACCGCTCCCCTCTGCCGCACAGTTCTAAGCAGCACCTCCTTTTGCGGGAAACTGAGGAACTTTGCCAGAACCACTCGAGGACGGTGGTCATTCGCCGATTGCTTGGGCCCGATCCGGTGGGCACGTTCCACTATAATAGGGCCATGTGTTTCGGCTTCGGAGCGTAGCGATGTCGCCAGGACCTCCACAAACCTTGGGAGGTCTGTATCGGGGACTGAGTCAGCGACTCCCAAGAATCTTAAATTATTCCGTCTGGATCGATTTTCCAAATCATCCAGCTTGGATGCCTGGTCTGTGGCTACTTTTTGCACCGCTCGAAGTTCCCGCCGGAGAGTTACCAGGTCTTCCTCTGCCTGTGTGATGCGGGTCTCGGCCTCCTGCACGCGGGACCCCAGTCCCCCCAGGATGTTGTGGATCACGTCCATTTTCGTGTGCAAGGCATCGAACTGCCCCGACAGCGCGGTAGTCACCGCCTCTACTGTCAGGGTCGGAGGTAGAGGAGACCCGGTCCATTTTGGGGGAGAGTCCACCATTTTGGATGCCCCGGCGCCCCGGTCCTTTTCCCTGCGACCAAGTTTAACTGCCGAAGCCATGGCCGTCTCGGGGTAAAAAGCAGCGTCGGGGAGTGAGCAGGTCGCCCCTCACGAGGGGATAGCAGATGTCGGTTTTTCACGGCGGATTGTCCCGTTTCAGGGGGCAGGGGGCCCAGAGCTCAGACCGGACACGTCCGTCCAAGCTCACCACATCACGTGGTCCTCATCTCAGATTCATTTTTATTTATTCCCCTCCCACCTCCTAAGACCCCTAATGAATAAATTTGGTAAAACAATTTCCTCTTCGGGAGCATGAAGGGTAAGGGCAGCTGAGCTGTAATGGTAAGTAATTTCTAAGAGAGCATTTCAGCTGCTAGCTACTGGCCCCAGGCCTTTTGCTGGCAAAATTTAACCCTGTTGCAGCCTCTGCTCTTGATTCCCATCTTCACCCATGCAAGCTACAGCCTTTGCTCCTAGCCATTGACCCATAAGGGTTGCTGTATTGGACACCTTGCCTCCCTTATGTCTTACCCAGGCTATGCTCCAGCGCTCTATAATCTTCCTATTCTCTCCCCCGCTCATTGCAGACTGCAGCAGCAGCATACAAGAGGAGCAGGCTGGCAGAACAAGTCTGGTACAATCAATCAATGTCTCTTCTGTGGCTGCGTATTGGTCTTTCCAACCCAATGGAAGGTGGAAAGAATTTACAAAAGGGATGAAAAATGTCTGGGGGCAAAATAGCCAGTGGCATTTCTGGCCCCCTCACCACCTGGGACGGGGACCCTCCCACATAGCATGGCACTGCATGATGCTATTCAATTCCACCACTACCACCGCTGCTACCAGGCCCACAAAGACAGTGTGGCAAACTTACCCTCAAACTGGCTTACCGTGCTGTCTCAGTGAGCCTGCCACTATCCTCTCCTGGCTGAAGTCTCACAATTCATGAGACTTTGGCCAGAAGAGGAGATCAGCTGGGTCCATGGAGACCATGCAGCAAGCCAGCATGAGGGTAAGTTTACCGCGTTGCCTCCATGGACCCAGCAGGGGTGCACCCCCCCTCCCAACCAGCACCCAGAGATATAACCCCCTCCCCCCATCCAAAAAAATAGCCCAATACATTTCTATGATAGGAGTTTGAGCTTCTGTAACATAAAAACTTACATACAGTGGAAAAGAGGAAATTAGACTTACCTGCTAATTGTTGTTCCTTAAGGAACTCTAGTCCAGTCCCGGAACCATAGAGTTTAGAATCTCCTCCAGCAGCTTTGGAGACTGAAATACGTCATCGCTTTGATGACCTCTGCATAAATAGTCAAGGACCGCCCCTCCTCTCCAGTACCTATTGACAAAGCAGACTCAGCAGAGCAACAAATAAGTAGTTAAACAATCAAGTAAAAAGAATCTCCTAACGACTCTCACGAGAATACCGCGCCTAGAGCGCGATCTTTTTTTTTTTCTTCAAACTGAAAAAAATGGATCCCAACGGCAAGAGCCGAAAACAGGGAAAAAAACCCGTGTTCCGGAAAGCAACATCCAACTAGCTACGTAAGCACTGCTGCGAAAAGAGTCCATTTGCTTCGCCACTTTGAGCGACTCCCAGAACCCCTTCGTCCGTAGCATCACTGCCCTCAACAAACTTCAGGCTGGCCGCGCTAAGACTCTGGGAGGGATCCGGGACTGGACTAGAGTTCCTTAAGGAACAACAATTAGCAGGTAAGTCTAATTTCCTCTTCCTTTTCGTCCCTCTAGTCCAGTCCCGGAACCATAGAGGATGTAACAAAGCAGTATACCTCAACGGGAGGGCCGTGCTAGCCCAGCCTGAAGTACCGCAGACCCAAAACGCACATCTTCCCCCACCTGCACATCAAGCCTATAGTGCTTAGCAAAGGAATGCAAGGACGACCACGTAGCCGCCCTACAAATGTCCATGGCTGGCACCAAGCTAAACTCCGCCCAAGACGCCGCTTGTGCCCTAGTCGAATGAGCCCGGAGACCTTCCGGAACTACTCTACCTCTTAAAATGTACGCAGCCGCAATCGACTCCTTCAACCATCTGGAAATAGACGACTTCGCCGCTGCCTCTCCCTTCCTTGGACCACCAAAGCCACAAATAACCTATCCGACTTCCAGATGGATGCTGTCCCGTGGAGGTATCGCCGGAGCGCGCGATGCATGTCCAGAAGATGCAATCTGCTATCCAAACGTCCACTCTGTTTCCCCGAAAACACCGGCAGCGAGACTACCTGGTTAACATGGAATGCCGAGACCACCTTGGGCAAAAAAGCTGGTACTGTACGTAAGACCACCTTGTTATCGAGGAAGACGAGATACGGCTCCTTACAGAACAAAGCTTGCAACTCTGAAATCCTGTGAGCAGAACAAATCGCCACGAGAAATACCGTCTTCAATGTCAAATCCTTCAAGGAAGCCTTAGCCAATGGCTCAAACGGCGGCTTCACCAAGGCCTCTAATACCAAGTTGAGGTCCCACGCAGGTACCAAGCATCTACGCGGCGGCCGCATGAGAAGCACAGCTCGCAAGAACCTGCGAATGTCGCTATGAGCCCCTAACATCTGCCCTTGAATCTTGCCTCAGAAGCAAAAAATCGCTGCCAACTGGGCTCGTAAAGAACTTTCTGCAAGCCTCTTGTCCACACCAGCTTGCAAGAAAGATAGAATCTGTGGAACCGACGCTCCCAACGGTCGGAGAGCTCGCTCCGCATACCATCCTTCAAAGACTCGCCAGACCCGAACATACGCCAGCGAGGTGGATCGCCTTCGAGCCCTTAACAACGTAGAAATGACCGCTGGGGAATAACCCTTAGCTCTCATCCTCGCCCTTTCAAGAGCCATGCCGTAAGCGAGAACCGAGCCACTTGAGGCATCTGCAACGGCCCCTGTAACAGCAGATCCTCTCGCTGAGGAAGCCTCCACGGATCCTCCACCAGGAGCCTTACCAAATCCGCATACCAAGGCCTCCTGGGCCAATTGGGCGCTATCAGGATCACCCGACCTCGGTGTCGCTCTATGCGCTGCACCACTTGACCTATCAGAGCCCAAGGCGGAAGCACATAAAGCAGGCCGTCCACTGGCCACCCTTGTGCCAATGCGTCGAGCCCCTCCGACATGCGCTCCCTTCTTCTGCTGTAAAATCTCACCGCCTTCGCAGACTCGAAGGTTGCCATCAGATCCATGAGCGGCGGACCCCAATGCCGTACGAACAGCGCAAACACTTTCGGATGAAGAGTCCACTCTCCCGGGTCCACCCTGCGACGACTTAGAAAATCGGCTTCAACATTGTCCACTCCTGCCACATGCTGTGCCGACAGCACCTTCAGATTCTGCTCGGCCCAGTCCAGGAGCTGACTCGCTTCTTCCTCCAGAGCTGCACTTCCTGTGCTGCCCTGTCGATTGATGTAGGCTACCATGGACGCATTGTCAGACAGCACCCTGACCGCCGTCCCCCCCAACCACGTCCGGAATTCCAGAAGAGCCAAATACACTGCTCTCATCTCCAGCCTGTTGATGGACCAAACTCTCTCCGCTCGGGACCACCGACCCTGAGCGAAACGCCCCTCGCAATGTGCTCCCCATCCCCCCAGACTTGCATCCGTCGTCAAAAGTTTCCAGGCGGGAGGCTCCAGAGGCATGCCGCTTTCCAGACTGCCCTTCCGTAACCACCAGTGGAGTTCCCTCTGAACCTCCGGCGGACAGACCAGGCGACAAGCTAACGTGTCTGATTGGTGGGACCAACTCCGGAGGAGAGCTCTCTGTAACGGCTGCATGTGAGCTCTGGCCCACGGCACCACTTCGATAGAGGCCGCCATCATCCCGAGTAGCTGAAGGTACTGCCAAGCCATTGATGCTCATCGCGCCCGAAACCTTTCCACCAACCTTCTCAAGGCTCGAGTTCGGCGATCCAGGAGAAAAACCGCGCCCCGCTTTGTCTCGAAGCATGCTCCCAAATACTCCAGGGACTGAGAGGGGACTAGGCTGCTCTTCGCATGGTTTACCACCCAGCCCAGGCTTTCTAAAACCTGAACCACCCGGGCGGTGGCCCTGACACTCTCCTCCCTCGACTTTGCTCGAATCAACCAATCGTCCAAATACGGGTGCACTAGTACTTCCGACGTGCCGCCGCCACAACCACCATGATCTTGGTGAACACTCGAGGCGCTGTTGCCAGCCCAAACGACATTGCCTGAAATTGGAAATGTCCCATGGGCAGTGCAAAGCATAGGAACATTTGATGCTCCTGCCGAATTGGGATATGCAGATATGCTTCCGTGAGGTCTAAGGACGTCAGGAATTCTCCCTCTCTGACTGCCGCTATCATGGAACACAACGTCTCCATTTGGAAATGAGTCACTCGAAGACAGCGGTTTACCTGCTTTAAATCCAGAATCGGCCGAAATGTGCCTTTGTTCTTTGGCACCACGAAGTATATGGAGTATCGACCGTACCCGCACTGCTCCTCGGGCACGGGCACCACTGCCTTGAGCTGCAGTAGACATTGTAGTGTCTCTGACACTGCAAGCCGTTTGCACGGAGTCCTGCAAGGGGACAAGACAAAGGAATCTAGAATGGGTCGATGGAGTTCTAGCGCATAGCCGTCTCGAATCACTTCCAACACCCACTGGTCCGAAGTCAGACGGGCCCAGGCAGGGAAGAATTCCCGTAGCCTTCCTCCCACGGGCAACTCCCCTACCTGAGCCGGCCTCATCTCATTGCGACTTTTTGAGGGATGATGACTGAAAGGGGGCAAAACCTCTACCTGCCCCCCCGAAATCCTCGGAATCCTTGCCCTCGCACCGGAAACCTCCCCCGCTGTGCTTGTCCGAAACGCGAGGCCCGAAATCTCCGAAAATCCCACTGAGACCCTCTGTGACCCGAAGATCCTCGGCTCTGCTTGGACTTATCCTCCGGCAGGCGACCCCCCCTTGGATTCCCTCAGATCCTTCACCAACTTGTCCAAATCCTCACCAAACAACAGCTTGCCCCTGAATGGAAGCTTACTGAGACGAGCCTTAGATGACCCGTCCGCCGCCCAGTTTCTCAACCAGAGATAACGCCACGCCGCAATGACTGACGCCATACTTTTCGCAAGCCCCCTGATGAGGTCTTAATGAATATCCCCCAAGTAAGCGGTTCCGGACTCCAGACGCGACACCTCCGCTTCCTGATCTCCTGACTGCTCTCCCTGCAACCGCTGGGACCATCTCAGACAGCCTCTCGCTACCCATGCCCCCGCAATCGAGGCCTGCATGGACAGAGCACTAATATCAAACACTTGCTTCAACAACGTATCCAATTTTCTATCCTGCACGTCTTTTAACGCCGCTGCACCCTCTACCGGGATCGTTGTCTTCTTTGTGACCGTAGAGACGGCTGCATCCACCTTCGGCGAGCGAAAAAGCTCCCTATCCTGATCTGAAAGGGGGTACAACTTAGCTATCGCCCTAGAACCTCTCAGGGCCGACTCCGGTACGTCCCACTCCTCTTGGATCATGCTTTTAAATACCCTATGCACGGGAAACACCCGCTGGGACGTACGCACTGCCTGCAACAGCGAATCCTCCTGAACTTCACTTGCAGAAGGTTTCATAGACGGCATGTTCAGCGTCTTTAACGTCTCGGCAATCAGAGCAGGGAGTTCCTCCTTCCTAAACACCCGGACTACTCTACTTTGTTGCTCCCCTTCAGGCAACTCTCCTTCTTCCAACTCCTCTTCGGACCCAGCCGCGAGGTCCTCACCACCTGCCTCTAGGTCCTCCCAAATCAGAGACGCCGGGTCCTCCATGCTTGTCCCCCCTGCTCTTCTTGGGTGGGAGCGGCTCCATCTCCGCCGAGCACAGACGCTTCTGCCCTCGCGGGCTCTGAGCCGAACTCACCAGTGCTGGTTGCAATAATACAAAGGCTTGCTGCATAAGGGAGAAAAAAATACGGCGGGATCCCCCCCGAACACCGCGCCTGGCTGGACATAGGCGGCGGGCCTACCTCTTCCCCCGAAGAAGGCCCGGCCACCTGCTCTCTGGATACCAACGGAACCATCACAACTTCACCCTTATCCCGAGAGCCTGACAAGTGGTCCCCGCTGGACCCCTCCAGAGGGTCTTCCATAACGGACGCTTCGCAGGTACAGTTCTTACACACCCCCGACCCTAACAGCTCACCCCTCCTTATACCACACACTAAACAGCGGGGCCTAGCCGGCATAACCCCTGCCAAAAGGCACCACTGCCTCCTTCCTGATCTCCTGACTGCTCCCTAAGTCCAGAACAGGCACCGCGGCTAAAAGCAACTGTTTATTATTATTATTATTATTTTTTTTTTTTTTTTACACAACAGTTCCCCACAAGCGGGAAAACCCTGCGCCAGCCACTGAAAGTCGAAACGAGGCTGCATAGTCAAGAAAATCAAAAAATAAACACCGTTTGTCTCCGCAGTGTTAAAACATGGCCACCATCGCGCTTCCTGCGCGAAAACGGGTGGTCGGCCTAACTGCTTCGCCGAAGTCTCTGCTTCAGCCGTCTTCCCCTTAGCTCAATCAGATTTATCTCCCCGCTGCCCAGACTCACCTGCAGCTATTGAGAAGGACGGGAAGAGTCGGGAATGCCGGAGCTCAGCCGGACCGCGGCTTCGGCTCCAGCTTCCCTCACTCGTGCCAGCAGTGCCTCAAATGTCTGACAGGCTGCCACTGCGCTACAGAGCCTGCCACCTGCTCCTCACCCGTTACCCCGGGTTCGGGAGCAGGGAGGCTAAGGTGCTGCCACAGTCCCCTCAATGCTCGTTAAGGAGAAGGGGAGAATGCCCGGGGGGGGGGGGGGGAGAGGGAGAGGGGGAGAGAGAGAAGAACAGAGACAGCAAGAAACAAAAAAAAACAGCTTCAGGCAGCAGCCACAAATGGGACACCTCTAGCCGCAGCAGCACCGTCCCTGCAAGAACCAAAGCAGCTATTAGAACTTAATTCTCTTCTCAAAACCCCAACTACACTGAAACTAAAAAAATTAACTATTAGCTCTGCTTATTTGTGCTGAGTGAGCCTAGAGCTCAGAAGCTCCTCTAGCTGCTTGGAGACTGAAAGTACTAGAGAGGAGGGGACGGTCCTTGACTACTTATGCAGAGGTCATCAAAGTGATGACGTATTTCAGTCTCCAAAACTGCTGGAGGAGATTCTAAACTCTATGGTTCCAGGACTGGACTAGAGGGACGAAAAGGAAACAGTAGTTAGAGAATTCCTCCTTTCAAACTCCCTTTCCCTGTCTTCTACTCTCCCACCCTCCAACCTACAAAAACTGTCTACCCCCACAATTGCCACTCCCTCCAAAATACTTCCTTGCAACTATTAAACCAAACAAAATGTCTCCACCACAAAAAAGTCTCCACACAACTGACTCACCATCCTGCAAATTGCCCAGCCCCCAGAAACTGAACCCCTGCAATTCCCCTATCACATTGAAAATTGTCGTCACCCTAAAAAACAACCTACTGAAACTGTCACCACCCTACAAACTCTCCTACCCTCAAAAATTACCCCCTCACAACTGTCCCACCACTCCACATACTGTTCCAGAACGTATCACTTTCAACTCCCATACCACTATGCCCATGTTCCCTGTAAATATTAGTGTATGTGTCTCATATCCCCGCGTGTTAAATGTATCCCCCAATTGTGTTGTGACTGCTTTGATTGAAGGATAAGGCGGTATACAAAACTGTCTAAATAAATAAAATAAAATAAATAAAGTGCTCCCACCCTGAAAAAATACCCCGGAAACTGCCCTACACTTCACAAACTGTCCCACCCCCCAAAATCTACTCCCTCACAACTACCATACCAATCCACACAGTGCCCCTTTCCCCCCCAAAAGAAAAACCTTCCCTCAAAACTACCCTACTACCTTGCAAATTGCTCCACATCCAAAAAAAGGCACGTCCCACTACCTTAAAATGTTCCAAAACCTACCACCACAATTGTCCCACCACTTAACTGCCCCCGCATCTGCCTCACCACCTCGCAAACTGCCTCCTCCTAAAAACCACTACCTTGCAGTTGCTGCACCCAAAAAAATTACCCTCCACCCCACCCCACCCACCAAAACACCCGACAACTGTTCTACCACCCCACAGACTGCCCAACCCCCCAAAAAACTGTCTTACATCTGTCTCATCCTCAAACCTACAACTTGCAATTACTATCACCCCCTTAAAATTCCCCTCACAACTGTCCCACCACCCTGCCAACTCCAAACACCTAAGAGATTTACCCACAGCAACTGTCCCAAATCCACACCCCCAAAATTTACTCCCTCACAACTAACCCACCAATCTGCAGACTGTTCCTACCCTGAACAAATTGAAAAGTATGTATTTGTGGTGTGACAGAAGGTGAAATTAGACTTACCTGCTAATTGTTGTTCCTTGAGGAACTCCAGTCTAGTCCCGGACATCTAGGTCTTGCATCTCTTGTAGCAGCTTTGGAGACTGAGTACGTCATCTTTTTGATGATCCTGGTATAAATAGCAGAGGAACCGCCTCCTTGCTCCAGTAACCTATTAACAAAGCAGACTCACCGGAGCAACAATTAAGTAGCAAATACTACAAATAACCTGAACCCTATCATAACCAGTAACCAAGTTAACAAGGAGGGAAAACCTTACTCGCTTTGTACCCCTTTATTGGGGGTATCTCGGCATTGCCTAGGTCCGCCCTCACCCCTCACAGGAAAGCTGAACCAGTGCCGCATTCCCCTTACCCTCCCCCATCTCCTGAAACCACAACCTCTGCAGTTGCTCCACTTACCTGAACAACGACATATCACCTTGCTTCAGGCTGCAGTCCAAAAGGAAGAAACAGGAGGGAAGCGGGACTAGACTGGAGTTCCTCAAGGAACAACAATTAGCAGGTAAGTCTAATTCCAGCTTCCTTATCGTCCCTCCAGTCTAGTCCCGGATATCTGGGGATGTAACAGAGCAGTGAAAAATTCAACGGGAGGGACCTGCCAGACCAGCCTGAAGCTCCGCTGATCCGAACCGAGTATCCCTCTCCGCCAGAACATCAAGCCGGTAATGCTTGACAAAAGAATTCAATATGTGTAGAGCACCCAACCTTATTCAGTGACCTCACAAACTTTTTTCTTTTTGTCGGAGCTAGCCGTAGGAAGGTCGGAAGAGAAACCGACCCACACCAAGCGAGTAGCTACTTTTATTATTATAGGTTCTTCACCAAAATAAAGTTAAAGTTCATTTAACCATAAAATAGTCAAAAGACTTATCTCAGTCCAGAAATGCCAGTTATGATAGGTACACGACGTGCACGTTTCGGGCACTCTAGCCCTGTTTCAAGTGCAATAACTAGGATTCCTTAATCTTCAAATACCATCCTCTGAACGCCGTCAATGCAGCTAAGGTCATTTTTACAATGGCTGATGAATCACTTTTTGAAATAAAAGAACCAACCAATCAGTATCGGGAAAACCCCCACATGATGGGGAACCCCTGATCTGATTGGTTTTCAAAAGTTATGACGACATCATCATATTGTGCTCTGCAAAACACCTGGTATCATCCTTCCGAGACGGGGGATATCATTATTATGTCATTCCAAATGGTCATATAGAGTTGTAACTTAAATGAGACTCTGCCAGTCTATTTCCCTGTTCAAACCTCCTGGCTCCATCGTTTCAAGACGAAAAATCCATCGTTGTTCTATATATTGCAGACGTTCTTCCCGCTGTCCTCCCCGAGGATTAGCTGGCACATGATCAATGATTGACCAGTGAAGCTGGTCAAAAGTATGAGAATATTCTATACAGTGAGAGACCATGGGTGCAGAAAGTACCGCACATCGATGACGAGAGGCATGTTCAGTTAGACGACTTTTCATAGAACGAGTAGTTCTACCTATATAAAGAAGGGAACATGGGCATAGAATAAAATATACTACATAAGGAGTAGCACATGTAGTATCCCATCGACGTCGATAGGCTTGATGCGTAGTTGGATGACTCCATTCAATACCGGTAAGTGTGGATACACAATATTTACATTGTTGACATGCTGAGTGGCCAAAATTAGGTTCAGAATAGGAACCCCTATCTTTTGGATGAAGACCAGACGGTCAGTGTAGTTTCCTCTTCAATAGCCGCATATAAGACACTTTGTAAACGGCTGGTAAGAGCACAATTGCATGGAGCGGGGATGATACAGTATTTAAAAACGAGAGTCATTCCGCAGGGTCTACGCATGACCCGAGCCCCGAAGATGTTTAAATGGGATACAGAGTTTGTGGAAAAATGGAATAGGATATCTAATAAGTGTAGTTTCGATTTAATGGCGTTAATCTTGGAGCGTACCACTCAAGAGGAATCGACCTTGAATACACAAATTACTGAAGCGAAGGCAACCCTATTGAAATCAATGGGAGAGGAGCCGTGGAAGGTAAAATTATTAGATCTCGATCGTCAGATAAAAAGCTATTCAGATTATATTAAATCATTAAAATCTAAGAAAGTTTTGAGGGATAAAAAAGATTATGATGATAAACGTGTCTATTATTGGATGTACGAACAAGAAGATATTACAGAACCGATTAAGAAAGTAGTGTCTTTTGACCGCACATCAGAGGATACTGATGACAGTGCCTCGGGGTCTGAGGCTCAGAAGACTACACGGGGTCGTCCGGTTTTTCGGCGAGGCCGGCGCTTTCATCAAAACCTGACGACCGACGATTGGGATCCCCCCGTCACACGACAACGGTACAAACAAACTCATCAATAGTTGTCAATTTATCTGCAAGAGCACTGACTCCTGTCCAAGAACAAGTATTGAATTATGGTTTATCATATGTCCCAACTCCTCGATATGATTCCTTTGAGATGCGTGTCTCTCTATATCGGTTTTTTCGTAAGCTTAGAATAATACAATTTTTTCAGCACCGTACATCTATTGATGATGGCTCTGTAGTTTATCCTAAGTCTCGTTGGATGCCTCCTGAATTACCAATTGATTCTATATTGGCTACTTTTCAATCTTTAGTGTTACGAGATGTATCTCTTTTAGAACAGCAGTCAGGCGGATCATTTTCTAATTTGACACGGGCAGAACGCTCGGCTTTGACTGAGTTAAGTGCTGATTCTTCTCTTGTCATACGGAGGGCGGATAAGGGGGGTGCACTTGTTTTGCAAGATATATCGGCATATACATGGACACTTCGTGAACACTTAAATGATCCGACCATATATAAACCTTTACTGGTGGATCCTACCAGTTCACTGCAGCAAGAAATAAAATCTCTATTGGGCCCTGCATTACAAAGTAACTGGATCACAAAACGTGAATATCAATTTTTATATAGGGGACACCCTATCTGTCCAGTTCTGTATATGCTTCCGAAGATCCACAAGTCCCTTACTGCTCCTCCAGGGCAACCTATCGTTTCTTGTCGGAACTCACTTTTAGAACCACTATCAATTTTCTGTGATGAATTTTTGAAACAAGAAGCGTGTTTGGTAAATTCATTTATTAGGGACTCCACTCATTTTCTTCAAATGATTTCTCATCTGACTATCCCCTCTGGTGCCCTGTTAGTCTCATTGGACGTGGTTTCTCTTTACACCAATATTAATCAAACCGAGGCTCTAGATCTTCTACAACATAAATTCTCTTTTGCGCCAGAGCGTTTACCAAAACAATTTTTGCTACAATTAGCTGAATTGGTTCTGACCCGGAATTATTTTATATCTGAAGGGGTCTACTATCAGCAACTGTCGGGTATTGCTATGGGTGCTACAATGGCGCCATCCATTGCTACCCTATATTTAGCGGATATGGAAACCTCTTTGATTGAGCAATCAGATATGTACCAACATATTCTTATATGGAAGCGTTTTCTTGACGATATATTTTTTATATGGCTATCTAGCCTTACCTTGCTGCATGAGTTTATAAACTGGCTGAATGGACTGAAACCTAATATTGCCTTTACTGCACACATCGAAGAAAATGAGATTGAATTTTTAGATATCTATATCTCTCATCATAATGGGCATTTGTATACATCATTATATCGAAAGCCTGTAGAACGAAATAGTCTTCTACAATTTGGTAGTTTTCATCCGGGCCCCTTGCGACGTGGGCTTCCATATGGGCAGTTTCTTAGATTACGACGTTTGTGCCATTCTATTGAAATGTTTAAAGCTCATGCTCAAGATCTTTGTAATCGTCTAAAATCACGTGGCTATCCTGATCCTGTTATAAAGAAAGCTTTTAAACGAGCATGTTGTACACATCGTGAATGGCTATTGGATCCTGCTTATACTGTCTCAAAATCATTGGGTCCGCCAAAAATTACAGGAGTCTTACCATATATGCCTTTGAGTCCACAGGTGGTACGGATTTTAAAAATCTATTGGCCTATCCTTCAACTTCATGATTGTTTTAATATTCCTCTACAGATAGCTTTCTCTAGAGGTCGTAATATAGGGGATACCCTTGTAAAATCTTCTATGAAGGAAGACCGTTGTTCCTATTCTGAACCTAATTTTGGCCACTCAGCATGTCAACAATGTAAATATTGTGTATCCACACTTACCGGTATTGAATGGAGTCATCCAACTACGCATCAAGCCTATCGACGTCGATGGGATACTACATGTGCTACTCCTTATGTAGTATATTTTATTCTATGCCCATGTTCCCTTCTTTATATAGGTAGAACTACTCGTTCTATGAAAAGTCGTCTAACTGAACATGCCTCTCGTCATCGATGTGCGGTACTTTCTGCACCCATGGTCTCTCACTGTATAGAATATTCTCATACTTTTGACCAGCTTCACTGGTCAATCATTGATCATGTGCCAGCTAATCCTCGGGGAGGACAGCGGGAAGAACGTCTGCAATATATAGAACAACGATGGATTTTTCGTCTTGAAACGATGGAGCCAGGAGGTTTGAACAGGGAAATAGACTGGCAGAGTCTCATTTAAGTTACAACTCTATATGACTATTTGGAATGACATAATAATGATATATCCCCCGTCTCGGAAGGATGATACCAGGTGTTTTGCAGAGCACAATATGATGATGTCGTCATAACTTTTGAAAACCAATCAGATCAGGGGTTCCCCATCATGTGGGGGTTTTCCCGATACTGATTGGCTGGTTCTTTTATTTCAAAAAGTGATTCATCAGCCATTGTAAAAATGACCTTAGCTGCATTGACGGCGTTCAGAGGATGGTATTTGAAGATTAAGGAATCCTAGTTATTGCACTTGAAACAGGGCTAGAGTGCCCGAAACGTGCACGTCGTGTACCTCTCATAACTGGCATTTCTGGACTGAGATAAGTCTTTTGACTATTTTATGGTTAAATGAACTTTAACTTTATTTTGGTGAAGAACCTATAATAATAAAAGTAGCTACTTGCTTGGTGTGGGTCGGTTTCTCTTCCGACCTTCCTACGGCTAGCTCCGACAAAAAGAAAAAAGTTTGTGAGGTCACTGAATAAGGATGGGTGCTCTACACATATTGGTTATTGATTTGCCCTGACCAGAAGGTTTTTTGTTTGTCTTGACAAAAGAATTCAGCAACAACCATGTGGCCGCTTTACAAATGTCCACTGCCGGCACCGAACTATATTCTGCCTACGACGACGCTTGCGCCCTAGTCGAATGAGCCCTTAGACCCTCTGGAACGGGCTTACCCTTTAACCGGTACCCTGAAGCTATTGACTCCTTGAGCCATCTGGCAATTGACGCTTTGGAAGCTGCTTCTCCCTTTCTTGGTCCTCCAAACAATACAAAGAGTCTATCCGACTTGCGAAAGTCTGCTGTAATCCTCAGATACTTCTTAAGGGCTCGGCGAACATCTAGAAGTCTCAAATTCTCAGAAGCCGAGGTTCTGCTACTTTGAGCAAATACCGGCAAAGAAACCACTTGATTGATATGGAAAGGCGACACCACCTTGGGCAAAAAGGAAGGAACAGTCCTTAATACCAGTTTCTTCTCGAAAATAAAGCCTGTAACTCCGAGATCCTGCGAGCAGAGCAAATGGCCACCAGAAACACCACCTTGAGGGTAACATCCTTGCTAACCACGGTTTGCTTAGAACTTGCTACCCACTGTCTGCATAGAACTTACTTCCCATTGATTGCAGAGAACTTGCCACCCATTGTTTGCAGAGAACTCGCTAATCATTGTTTGCACAGTACTTGATACCCACTGCCTGCATAGAACTTGCTACCCACTGTTTGCATAGAACTTCCTACCATTTGCCTGCACAGAACTTGCTGACCATTGCCATGGCCCCACATCATGTTGTCCTCCTCTTCCTCATCCTCCCGAACTGCATCCCCTCTTACCAACACCCTCCCTCCTCTCCCTCCTCTCCCCCCTACTCCCCCTACCTTCCTCACTTCTCCCTCCATTCTGTCCTCTAGCTTAGCATCTGCTCTTGAGCTTCATCACAACATCCCCTGCATTCAACCATCCCCCCTCTCTTTAAGGCAACCCCACCCTCGCTTCTGCTGTACTGTCTCCGCTCTACCATGCTCTGTACTACTCCTCCTCCTTCTCTCATCAGGTAACATCAACCCCAACCCTGGCCCCCCTCGATTTCTCTCTCACCCTAAAAAGAGTTCCTCACGCACCTTATCTAATCTCATCCACATCCCGCTCCTCCCCTTTTCCGCCCTCCCTCACTCATCCCCCACTCACTCATCCAGAAATATCAACCCCAACCTTTATTTATTTATTTACTTTTCTTATATACCGCGCTATTAAAATCAGTGCGGTTTACAATTGAACAGAACATACTGCAAAGTCACATGACAATTGAGTTTACATTGAACAAGGACAAAACAACTTGGAGGTGAACTGGGGTAACTATTTACAGAGGAGGTATTGGAGTATAAAGTTGTGAATGGAGTTATACTGACTGCTTATTTACAATAATATAGGTCGGTTTTCAGCAATGTTAAAACAACAAACATCAAATAGAGGACATAATGGTGGAGCTAATCGTTCTCTTTATGGTGTTGGGTTGTAGGTGGAGTGGAGTATGATGTGGAGGTATTTGGTTGTTTTCTGGGGTTGGGTTCTGGGTAATGGGTTAGGAAGAGGTGGTGTGTTTGAGGGCTTTTCTAAAAGATGAAAGGTCTGGGATGGTGCGGATCTCAGTAGGAAGGGCGTTCCAGGCCATGGGTGCGAATATGGAGAAGGCCTTGTTGGCGGTAGCCTTTGTGCACTTTGTTAGTATCTTGGGGACCTCCAGAATGTTTGCTTGGTTAGATCTGATTCTGTTGGTCGGTCGGCTTTGAATGAGTTTGCTGATGGGCGTGTGGTTCTGGTTCCTTAGGGCTTTGAATGTCAGCACTAGGGATTTGTACTGGATTCTGGCTTGAAGCGGAAGCCAGTGAAGGTCTATCATGACTGGAGTTATATGTTCAATTCTCGATATACCTGCAAGTACCCTTGCTGCAGCATTCATTGCAAGGCGGAGAGGTCCCAGCATAGACTGAGGGAGGCCATGGAGGACAATGTTTGCGAAATCCAGGTGCGGGAGCACCAAGGCTTGGAAGATTGTTCGGTAGTCGTTAAAGTCCAGGAGGGGGCGCAGGTGACGTAGTATTCGGATCTTGTGGTAAATTGCTTTCGTGATGTTCTTCACGTGTGTAGACATATCGAGCGTTGGTTGAGCGTGATGCCTAGATATCAGATTGTTGGTTTTGCTATCAGCTCAACATTGTTTACTTGTAGAGTGGAGGGTGGGGTGAACTTCTGGTTCTTGGTGAGGAATAAGACATCCGTTTTGCTGTGGTTGATCCTTAGGTTCTGTGCTGCAAGCCATTCTGCTACAGCTTCGAAACAACTCGATATTGGTGAAAAATCTGGTTGGTCAATCAGGAATGGGGAGTAGATTAGGACGTAATCTGCATAGACTAGGCACTGGATGTTAAAGGATCAGATCAAGGCACAAATTGGCTGCATATAGATGTTGAACATTAGTGCAGATAGCGACGAGCCCTGGGGTACACCTTGATTGAGCGGGAAAGGATCGGAGGTCGTGGGGCCTGTTCGGACTTGTTGCCATCTGTTAGCCAGGTAGGACCTGCACCATGTTATAGCTGAGCCTTGTATTCCTTTTTCCATAAGTCGGAGTATCAGCGTTTCGTGGTTGACTGAGTCAAAGGCTGCAGCAATGTCCATGAAGATGAGGACAAATCCATGGTGGGTGTTATCTAATCCTGTAACCAGATCATTGAAGAGGGTTGTGAGGATGGTGTCGACACCATGTGCTTCTCTGAAGCCATGTTGAGATGGATCTAGTGGAGCTGCAGTGTCAATATGTTGTTGTATCTGTCGTTGGACTACCTTTTCAATGATTTTGGCGAGCAGGGGGATGCTTGATATTCGGCGAAAAGATTCTACTTTGGAGGGATCAAGTTTGTTGTTCTTTAACAGTGGGCGGATTGAGGTGAATTTCAGGCTCTGTGGGAAGGATCCTGTGGAGAGGGACTGGTTTGTGATTCGGCTTATAGCAGGACTGAGCTCGTGGCGCAATTCTTTAATCCAGCAGGCTGGACATGGGTCAGTAGGGGTGGTTGTAAGATTAATTGATGTGATAATATCTTGTATCTCCTTGTTGGATACCTCTCAGAATTTGAGTAGAGGGGTTTCACATGGGGTAGGGGGGATTGTGTAGGTTGTTGTCTTAGTGGCTTGTATCATCTTTGATTGTAGGTAGATAGCGTAATCTTGTGGATGAGGCTTAGATGTTTGAGCTGGAGCTGGGTCACCTGTTAGTGACTTCACTATGCTGAACAGGTCATGGGGTTTGTTCAGCGATCTATTTAGTATATCTGCATGGTATTGTTTTCTTTTTTCCATTGTCATCGCTCGATGTTTTTGTAGGTACGAGGTGTAAGTACCTAGGGATTCAGGAGACCGGGTGTGGCGCCAATGTCTTTCGAGCTTGCGTAGGTGAAGGAGCGATGCCCTAAGATCATCGGTGTACCATGGTGCATGTTCTCACTTCTCGGGGTTTTTTCTTGTGGTTGGGATGGAGGCAGCAGATTTGAGGGCGTGGTCCCAGTTGGAAACTAGTTCATCTGGGTCAGATGATGTGGAAGTGAGGCGAGGTAGGATTTCCTTGAGGGCTTTATCCTTAACAAGGGGCTTAAAATGTGTGGACAGGGAGCTCGGGGAGGGGGGGGGGGCTTGTGCCTTGTTAGCGCTGCTGGTTTGATGGGTGGCAGGTATTTGGAACGTGATAAGGTCGTGGTCAGACCAGGGTACTGGGGTTATAGTGGTAGCAAGATGGAGGGATGTATTTATTGCTGACTGTGGGGCGAAGATCAGGTCGAGTGTGCTTTCCTTGATGTGGGTGGGTGAATGGACAATTTGTTTGTATCCCAGATCATTCATAGCTTCGATGAAGGCTGCTGCATGTGAAGTTTGTAGGGAGGGCAGATTGAAGTCTCCCATTATCCAGCTTGGGTTATTGGAGCTGCAAGCGAGGTTGATTATTGTTGGTAGCTCGTCTGGTGAGGGTGTAGGAGCTCGGTACAAAAGGTTGATTGAACAAAGATCGTTAGTTATGGTGATCATATCAAGGTGAGTGGTGCTGGATGCATTGTTTGTTTTGAACTGGAGATTAGATCTGGTAAGGATGAGTGTACCACCTCCCTTCTGATTGGACCTGTGGCAGGTGTGGATGATGAAGCCTGGTGGTGACATCTGGTGGATGAGAGCATTGTCGCAATCTGATAGCCAGGTTTCAGTTATCATTAGGATATTAGATAAGAACCTTATCTCCAAAATGAAATCCTCACACAACCCACCTGATATCATTAATATTACCCCTCACTTCCCCTCCCTCAGGTCACTCCTGGAGGGCACACACACCAAGACATATCCACCCACACCCTGCTCCCTCCAAATCTCTGCACTACTCTAGAAATAGACCCTCACGTTACTCTGATAAGAAATCCTCACGTAACTTATCCAACCTTATCCATATCCCTCTCCTTCCCCCCTCCATTCTCCCATTTTCATGTGCCCTATGGAACGCATGCTCTGTCACTTAAAAATTTCCTTTTATTCACAACCTCTTTATCTCTAATGCCCTACACCTTCTTGCCCTGACTGAGACCTGGCTCCCCCCTGACGACACCACATCCATTGCTTCCCTCTGCTATGGGGGCTACCAATTCTCCCATACACCTCGAGCTACCGGTCGCGGTGGTGGTGTTGGCCTCCTACTCTATCCTTCCTGCCAATTCCAACCCCTCCTGCTATCTGGAACAGAGGACGGCCCTGCCACAGGCTCTAGCGGGGTCACAGCGGGCGAAACGGGTTCCTGCCCAGTTGAAGAGGTCCTCTCTGACTCCCAGTACTGACCTCCGCCCTCTGTTCCATAGGGGATGCTTCTTGGGTGCACTCCCTACAAACCCCTGTCTCTGTCATGGATCCCCTCTTTGCACCGCATACCATTCAGTGCTGCTTTGAAGGCATGTCCTACAAATACCACCATTCCTATGCTCAAAAAAAAAAAAAGTGTTACAGGTCAGTAGGCTCCAGACTGGCTGGCTTGCCTCCAATAAATTCTTCCAAAACCAAACAACTCTTTAGCCCTTTTTTCTTTTTTACTACTGTCAATCCGAACTATGGAAGGGATCCCCCTGGGGCTTCCCACTCCAACTCTGCCAAAAGCCTGACCTAACGAAGCTCACTGACTCCACACGGCCCGCAAGCAGGCACTGCTGAGAAAACGGCTTTTCCCGCCCAGGAAACACACGGCAGGGCCCGTCTTCCTGCGGAATCGCGTTGTCACGTGCAGTGCCGGATGCACTGCAAACACACTGCCGACCCCTCTTACCTTAGAGAAGTCCCGGCTCACTGTCTGTCTGGCGATCATGTCCCACTTACTCTACACGCGCTCAGCCTTCTCTGTGGCTTCAGTGTCGTGGAAGAGCGAGGTACCGAAAAGGGAGCTGCTGCAGCGATTCACTCACTCTGCTACTGCTAACGGTTCTCTTCACCGCTCCCGCTACCGGCTCCTCACCCAAAGTCGTGGGTTCGGGAGCCGGCGCCTTCCTCCAAAAAAGCACTTTACTTCAGCTGGTGGGAATCAAGGTAGGGAGGGGGGAGGGAGGGCACCTCAATGCCTCTCAATCGCCAAGAAAGAATTTGTGTTAAATACAGAGCGCTTCAGCAGTCTCAAGTAATTTAAGTAATTTAAGCAATTGATATAACTAATAAAACTCCTTAATTGTCCCTGAAGTGAGTCCTGAACCTCTGGGCTCACTACTCCTAGCTGCTTGGAGACTGAGATACTGGAGCAATGAGGCGGTCTCTCTGCTATTTATACCAGGATCCTCAAAAAGATGACACACTCAGTCTCCAAAGCTTCTAGAAGAGATGCAAGACCCAGATGTCCGGGACTACACTGGAGGGATGGTAAGGAAGGATGCATTTCCTCCATTCACAGAGCAAGGCATGTGTATGTCATAGGAAGTGCCAAGAGGTGCATGCATGAATGAATGTGTGTATGTTTGTCAAGGTTGCATACGTGTTTGTCTGTGTTGCTTTCATGGGGAGTGTTGGGCTGCGTGTGTGTGTGAGATGAGGACTGTCAGGCTGTGTGCATGTGTCGTTAGGCGTGTTGAGTGTGCGCGCACATGTGTGGTGTTTCTCATAAGGACTGTCGAAGGCTGCTTGCCTGCATGCCTGTGTCATGGGGTTTCTCAGTAGCTGCATGCGTATGTGTCCCTCTTTCATGAACCCCTCCCCCAGGTTTCACCTAGTTTCTCTCCCTTTCTC
Organism: Ichthyophis bannanicus; assembly: GCA_033557465.1. NCBI lineage: Eukaryota > Metazoa > Chordata > Amphibia > Gymnophiona > Ichthyophiidae > Ichthyophis > Ichthyophis bannanicus. Next base: position 586,807,094 of record CM066034.1, read on the forward strand.
ATGACTCCCCTCCCCAGATTTTACCCAAATCTCTCATAACTCCCCCCTCCCCCTGCCAATTCATCAAGTTGCTCTTATTCACCCTTTCTTGTGCCTGGCTGCAGTTCTTCAAAATGTGTGAGACTTGAAACCAAGAAATCAGCCTGAACTTCTACCACCGCGTGATGCAGCCATGTAAACAGCCGATTACAGTGGGGGAAATGTGAAGCGCTGTGTTTCTCAGGAGCTGCAGCCAGATCAGGGGATAGCATAGGCATGTTTGTTTGTGCATGCATACTGCGACGCTCCTGCCTGCACCCTGGAGCTTACAGGCAGGAGTGGCCTTATTGTCCCTTGTGAGTATAGGTATAACTGTTCCCTATGAATGCTGGGAACTGAAGTCCACTTCTATTTTCTTTAGGAAATAAATTGTAGTTGTGACCAAAGATGGTAAGGCTTTGCAAGAATATTTATTTGTATTGGGGATGTTCTCCAGTGCATCAAAATTCATAGATACAAACGTAAAGGTGCAACTTATAACATAAGCAGAAGTAAACAGGAACTCAGGAACAACTGAAATCGAATTAGCTTTAACTCAGCTTTTCATATTTAGAGGAGCTTAAACTCAGCATTGCCTTGAGTGGTAACTCAAGAATATTGCAGCCTCACATTAACAGCTGTTCAGCTCACAGCGTGGCTTTAGAATACAGGTGCAAACAATTATGAACTCTCACGGCAAAGGCAGCAGAAATAGCAAACGTTCTGTATTTCTTTCATACAAACTTTCAAAGCTTCTTTATATTGCTATTCTCTACAACAAAAAGAGCAGTCCATGCTACAAGGATCAGTGGTTAAGGTAGGCAAATCATTTTCTACCTGCATGTACTCCTCTGAGTTAATGGAACTACGGTCTTCTTCAAGCTTCTGAAGTTTCCCTGCTTTCAGCTCTAAAAACTGCTGAAATTCTTTTAGGAGCAATTCAGCCTGCTTGTTATCAGGTTGGCAGTTATCAGTAAGGGTTATGCCCTTCTCCCAGTCACTAACTGTTTCTATTGCAGAGCTTTGCTTATACAGTTCAGAGCAATGAAAAGGTTTCTTCAACAAAGCACTAAAGATAGGAAATTGTGCTTTACCTTCTCCAGCGTTGTTTGTATAAGAACTGACTTCTTTCTGCAAGACTCCTCTCCTGTTTGGAAGCTCAGGAGTTTTGTGGTTAACTCTTCTGTTAGGAGAATTTCCCTTAGGAAGGTTTTCTCCCTGCTGTAACTTTCTATAGCACTGCCTGCCAGTATAGGAACTTTCTATAGCACTGCCTGCCAGTATAGGAAGTACCTTCTTTCCACGTGTTGGTTTTTCTGGGCTTCCCAGGTCCAGGCTCTATTCGGTAGAAAGAGTTTCCTTCAGTGTGTGCCTGCCTTTGAGGCTTTCTATTCCAGGGTTCTGTCTTCTCCCAAGATTCTAAAGCATTGCTCCGTCCATTCCTCATAGGACTCCTCTTAGTAGTGCCTTTAGAACTCCTTGCAGAACCTCTCTTGCTCCTCCTCACAGACTCCGACTCACTCTTACTCCCAGACTCACACTTAGCCTCAGACTCCGACCGACTCTTGGACTCTGACTCAGACTTAGCGTCAGACTCCGACCTCCTCTGCCTAGCAGCCGTGTTCAAGGCTTTAAAAAGGGCTTCTTTTCCCAGCACACCTTGTCCAACCCGTGGGTGTGCCCAATCAGCATTGAAGCCTAACTCCTCCCCGGGCTGGTGTCTGTGCTCAGCTCAGCAGAGCAGCAGAGCAGTGTGTTTTTTTCAAGTCAGAATTGAAAATCCTGTGTGAATCCTTTCCCTTCTCAGGATTTTCCTCAATCTCCATCTCTTCTGGAGGGCATTCTTCACCACAGATCCCCCCCTTATCACGGGCTGGCTTCTGACCAGGGGCACAGCACGTGATACTACTCATGGATTCTGCAATGTTTTGTGTCTTTTCCACAACTTCTATGCTAGGGACTATGGTGGCTACCTGAGCTAAAGCTGCCCTATCATGCCAAGGCTTCAAGAGGTTGATGTGGTAGACTTGTTGGCATCCTTTTCTATTTTCAACAAGATAAGAAACTGGACCCACCGGCCGCACTACCCTACAAGGCCCTTTCCATTGGCTCTCAAATTTAGGGTCTGGCCCTGCTACCATCACTACAACTTTGTCTCCCACCACCAACTGGCGCGGCTATGTGCCACGGTCATAATAGGAAGGCCTTGTTTGACTGCCCCTTAAATTAACCTCCGCGACCTGTGAGGTGCGGTGTAAGCGGCCTTTTAAGTCCTTTAGGAACTCGGGTACTCCTACCTCTTGTATGTCGGGTTCTACCCACTGCTCTTTCAGGATATCTAATACCCCACGGGGTGATCGACCATACATTAACTCATATGGCGCTGTCCCTAGGGATGATTGTTTCCTCTCCCTACAGGCATAGAGGACATCCTTATACCTGGCCAGTAGCTGAGCAACTTCCTGCTTCTGTGCCCAGGAAAGGCCTTCATCAAGTCGGGGCTCCGGATTACTTTTGCACTCAGCCAGTTGTGGCCAAAGATCTTCCTCTTCTTTCTCCTCCACAACTGCCGATAAGCCCTGGAGGCTGGTGCCACCTGTCGACCCAGAACCTTCTGTTCCGCGGGCCGTTGTTGACAGGGTGGACACTTCCTCAAGAGGAGGCAGACCCACGCGTTCGCAAATTAATTGCGCTATTCGATCGCCAACAACTATCTTGAAGTCCTCCTTTCCAAAATTAAAAAGGAGAATTTTTATAGAGCCTCTGTAATCCGGGTCTATAACTCCGGCCCCGACATCAATAAAATGTTTTACGGCGAGGCCCGATCGTGGGGCTATTCGGCCGTAACAGCCTAATGGAATCTCCATCTGTAAAGCCGTATCTACTAGGGCTTTTCCTTGCCTCGGAACCACGACATCTTCTGCGCTACAAAGGTCGAATCCGGCAGAGTTAATCAAGGCTCTCTTGGGGGCCTGAGCATTAGGGTTCATTTTGCAATATTTGAGAACGAAGACTGGTTTTCTTACAGCTTCCTCTTTCGGGGTTCCCGTTTCCCACTTTGGCTTCCTTAGCTGGGCAAACAAGGGGCTAGGAACCATGCTTTTCTCCGTGGTTTGGGCCAAGGCTTCCACTGGGGGCTCTTGGGAATCTCCCTGTTCTTTTAGTAGTAAGCCCTGTTCTACCCCTTTCTGGAACTGCGGTCAGTCTCTTCCCAAAACCATATTGTGCGGTAGCTTAGGTACTACCGCTATGGGGATTTTCCTATTGGCTCCCAACCCTTTCACTTGGAGGTTGTATACGGGGTACAATGAAGTGCCTCCATGAACGCAGCAAATTTTTACTGTGTGTACAGGCTGAATTGCTACCCCTGAAGCTTCAACCCGCTGCCATAGCACTTTAGACAACATTGATTGTTCTGCGCTAGAGTCTAGTAGCGCTGTGGTAGCAATTCTCTGCACCTCAACATCAATTAGAAAACCCTCTCTGGCCTTCTGTGCATTCACTGCTACTAAAGCTGTCTTTATTTATTTTTTTTTAAATTCTTTATTTACGTTTTATAACAACAAAAGAAAGGAAGACATACAGCTAAAAGACAAATACACAACGTGTAGTACATACACCAAAGTAAACCCCTACCACCCCCCTCCCCCCTGCTTCTTCTCTAGAAAACTAAGCATTCCCGAAGCGGGCATGTACTTACATTATTGTAATACAAACCTAACGGTGATCTAAAACATGATGAGCGTACATTATACAGGCATGTTAGAGCAATGAGCAGATTGTACATAATCATTAAGCATCTGCCATTTAGACAAGCATGAGTGAGTGTGGACATGGGGAATAGCTCTCCGAGGTATCTGCTCATATTTACTATATAAGCAGACAAGGTTCCACCATTCGTTGACAGTAAGTCGGGAGCTATCCTTCCAGTTCCTCGTGATTAAGCATATGGCTATACCTAGCATGAAATCAAGGAGAAAGCGACCCTTCTTAGGAAGAGAGGGGACCTCCGCCACAGAGCGGAGTCCCACGACCTTCCAAGAAAGAGGTGCATGAAAGTGTAATATAGATTGAATACGACCCCAGACCCGCCCCCAATAGACCTGCAGGTGAGGACATTCAAAAATAACATGAGCGAGGGATCCCCCAGCAGTATGGCAAGACCAGCACCGGTCCCTAGCATTTGGGTTCCATTTGGCTATTTTTTCTGGGGTATAAAAGCATCTGTGTGCAAAGAAGAAAAGAGTTTGGGTAACAGAGGCAGACCGGGAAACCCGCACTACTTTATTCCAGAAAACGCTCCATTGCACAGGGGTTATAGTAGTTTGCAGTTCGCGCTCCCAGGCTTGTTGGGCTCTAAAAGTGTCCGTATCTGTACCCTGACAAAGTATTTTATAAAAATTAGAGGCTACCCCTTGTATACTACTAATGGAGTGAACTATCTCTAATAGCCCATCCTCAGTAGGGGCAGAGGGCGGCATGATTCGAGCACTTTTAAGGCAGTGTTGAAGCTGCATCAATTGAAAGTAGTGTTTCGCTGGTAACGCAAATTCCTTTTGTAAATCCGAAAGGGTTTTCCAATGAGCTGCAGAGAAAAGCTGTTGGGGTGTCCAGATCCCCCTGGAGTACCAGGGTCTCCAGGCTATGGTTCTATTTAGGACTTGAATTCTGGGGTTATTCCATAGCGGGAGTCCGTCCAGAGGACATACATTCGGGCCCAGCGCTAGAATGAAAGTGTTAAAGGCCGCAAGAGTATCGACAATCATTGGTGGATGGCGGGTGTCTACTTGATAAGACATACCGGGGAGATGGGTCAACGGAATTGGGCTACTGAGCTCCTCTTCTATGTCCAGCCAAACTGGTCGGCGGTCTGTTGAGGTATCTAGCCATCGGGCACCTTGCTTAAGTAAAAAGGCTTGATGATATCTAAGAAAATCAGGAAATCTAGTACCCCCTCGTTCCTTTACTGACTGCAGTTTATGTTTAGCTATCCTTGGTGGCTTGCCTTGCCAGAGATAACGGACGAGAAGACCCTCAATATCTTTATAAGTACGTAGCGGAAGTAAGCATGGCAGCATTTCTAAAATGTAGTTCACTTTGGGGACTATCATCATCTTCACAGTGTCTAAGCGGCCCCACCATGTGAGAGATAAGGGAGACCAACGATTTGTGAGTTCACGAACTTTGGAGACTACCTCTTTGGCATTGAAACTGATAGTGTCTTCTAAAGGAGAACAGTAATGGACCCCGAGATACTTCACCATGCGGGATTGCCAAAGGAAGGGAAAGGCCTGCATGTCAGCCTCATGTACCCAGCGGTTCAGTGGGAATGCTACAGATTTGGTCCAGTTGATTTTATAGCCCGATAATTGTGAATATCCGTCAATCAGATCCAGGACAGCTGGAACCGAATCGAGGGAAACAAAGAGCATAAGGTCATCTGCGTAGGCAGAAAGTTTAATCTCCCTATGACTAAAGGGGACACCTCGAATACGTGCAGACTGTCTGATTAGGAGGGCTAGGGGTTCAAGAGCGAGATCAAAAAGCATTGGTGATAGGGGGCAACCTTGACGCGTGCCTCTTTGGAGGGTAAATGGCTGAGATTTGATGGCGTTTACACAAATACTGGCGACGGGTTGAGTGTACATGACTTGGAGATATCGGAGGAAGCCCTCTCCAAAGCCATACCATCGGAGAACTGCAAATAAGAAGAGCCATTCTAGACGATCAAAGGCTTTTTCGGCATCCAGGGAAAGACCCACCCATGGATGGTCAAGATTGGCAGCACTAGTTAACACATGGCACAAGGTCCGAGCATTGTCAGCAGTTGATCTGCCGGGTATAAAACCACATTGGTCGGGGTGAATTAAGGTAGCCATCATGCCAGATAGCCGGGTGGCCAAGATCGTTGCGAAGATCTTATAGTCGGCATTAAGTAGGGAGATTGGACGGTAGTTGGCGGTCAGCAGTGGGTCTCTGCCTTCTTTCTCAAATACAACCACATTAGCTGCCGAAAAGGATCCCAAAGAGGATGTATCTAACGCAAGGGCAGTAAAATAGAGTTTTAAGTAGGGAACTAAATCTGCACTGAACGTTTTGTAGAATTCGGTCGGGAGACCATCGGGCCCAGCGGCACGGCCCGAGGCTGTTCGTTTTAGGGCAGATTGGATCTCTGAAGTAGAGAAGGGTGCATCCATCACATCTCTATCATCTTCAGAGAGGGTCGGCCGTTGAATGCCAGAGAGCAATCGCTCAAATGTCTCTGAAGAGAACTCACATTCAGATTGATATAGGCGGGTATAGAAATCCCGAAAGAGCTCTACAATCTCGGAGTCTGTGGTCACTATACCCCCTCCCTGTGGAACTCGAAGGGCCGCAACGCGTTTGGCTTCTTTTTGACCTTTCAAGGCATTGGCTAAGAGTCGACCGGCTCGGTTATTTTCACGATAATATGTCCCTCGCTGAAGTTCAATACTCTTAGAGGCTGCAGTTGAGAGGATTGAATTATATTGAAAACAGAGACGTTGTAATCGAATTAATACACATGGGTCAGTACGGGAAGTTAGGACTCGCTCGCCTGCTTTTATTTGCTGGTCTAGTATGAGCAGCTGCTGTTTACGTTGTTTCCGCAAGCGGATTTGATAGCTAGTGATCGTTGCCCGAATGGCCGCTTTGAAGCCCTCCCACCAAGCCCAATTCGCAGTATCTTGAGGTAGATTAAAATGGAAGTAATCCTGTATGGCTACTCGAATTTCTGCCTGGAATTCTGGCTGAGCTAACAGGGCTCTATCAAAGAACCAGGCTCCCGAGTTGCCCTGGGGTGCAGTAGTGTGTAACTGAAAGGAAACGGCCGCATGATCTGAAATATGTTGGGAGTGAATCTTTGCAGTGTCCACCTGAGGAACTAACAGTTTTGAGATTAGAAAGAAGTCTATACGAGACTGAGATTTATGAGGGGAGGAGAAGAAGGTGAAGTCAAGCTCATTGGGGTGTAGTAATCTCCATAGATCAACTAAAGCAAGATCCTTGATCAGAGAGGTAAGCGTGGCGTGACTCTTGGGGGGACCACTCGTCCTAGGCGGCTGTTTGTCGATCAGGGGATCAAGGACTAGATTGAAATCCCCCCCAATGATCAATGAAGTATTAGCAGAAGCCTGCGCAACCTGAGCAATGGTAGCAAAAAAGGCAGGGTCATCAACATTAGGAGCGTAAATGCATATACATGTAACTTCTAGACTACCTATCTTAAGGTGAATTCTAGACCATCTACCTCCTGTATCTGCGCTGGTCGCAATAACAGTAGCATGCAGAGATTTCCTAACCAGTATGGCAACCCCACATTTCTTAGAAACGGCTGGGGAATAAGCGGCCACCATGTAAGGTTTAATATTGAGTTTAAGAGTTTCCTTTGAATTTAAATGCGTTTCTTGGAGAAAAATCAGATCCGCTGCTTCCTGATTTTCTTCCGTTTTATCGGATTATTGATGCCTTTTACGTTCAATGAAAAAATCTTACATGGTGCCATCAATCGGTAGTAAACATATTAAGTAAGGACACCTGATAACATAGAACATAAGCAGAATCTGTACAACAATGTCACAATCACCGAGTATTCTGGCTAATACACCCCATATTGAAAAGTATGTACCAACGTATCTTAGAGAAGAAGCAAAATCCCCAAAGAAAATGGCGACCATGTGTCTGCGGGAGGAGGCCCTGGAGAGGAAATAAAAGACAGGTAAAAGGAAAGAAACACCAGAGTCCATAATAACACTGTCTCTGATACTCATCGAGGCTACTGTGGGTAGATGGAGTCGGGTCACAGGTACCATCAAGAGTAAGGCAACAGATTGCCCACGCCAGACTCTTCGCTAGGCTGCGGCAGATCCAATATAACAGGTACAGCGGATATAAGGAGACTTGCAAGAATATTCTGGAAGTCAGCGCATCAAGTCGGCTTCTTTGGAATCCAAAAACTCCGCTAGTAGATCAGGGTCCTCGAATGTTCGTGTCTGATTGTGAAGCGTGACGCGGAGCTTGGCCGGGTACATCAGGCCGTAGCGTGCTTGTAGTTGTTGAAGCCTCGGCCGGAATTCCAAAAGGCGCTTTCGACGGTCGACTGTGGGTTTAGACAAGTCAGGATAGAAGGAGATCTTGTGGCTCTCAAACTCCATATGGCCCTTTGCCCGGGAGGCACTTAGAATTTGCTCCACGTGTTGATATCTCAATAGTCGAAAAATGATAGGCCGCGGGGTCTTCCTGTTGAGCGTTATGTTTGTGGGTACACGATGAGCGCGATCAATCTCCAGATCTTTGGTAAAGGTGATTTGGAGCAAGGAAGGGAGGATTTTGCATAAAAACCTTTTCATGTCTCCCGATTCCGCTCCCTCCGGTATGCCCACGAGGCGTATGTTGTTGCGACGCGCTCTATTATTGCCATCTTCCACCTCTTTCTGCAATGCCCGCACCTGTCGTTCAACTTTGTCGAGTTTGGACAACCGGGCCTCATGGGAGTCCAATATGCCCTCCATTTTGTCCTGACGCGAAGAAAGCCCTTCTAGTTTGCTTTGCAGCACACCAAAGTCGTCCCGCAGCGCTCGAAGTGCTTCACCGTTTGCCTGCACAAGGTTTTTGACCCCTCTGATCTCTACGAGGATTTCCTGCTGCATTTCGGGGCCCTCGCACGAGGCCGGCCCCTTCTGCGGAGACGGAGGTTCAGTTTTGGAACGTTTGCCGTGAGAAGCCGCTGGAGACCCAAATTCCAGGCGCGTAGGTTTGGTCCCCGCCATCTCACCACTGTGCCCCGGCAAGGTCAGAGTAGAAGTTCCAAAATATGAGGTGTTAATTCAGGATTCTGAGTAGGCCTCTCGGGAGCCTCAGCGTTATGCGACCATCCCGCTGGACATCAGGCTCCGCCCCCTCTAAAGCTGTCTTTAAATAACAATTTTTCTGTACATGGCCCTCTTGACTGCATTTAAAACATTTCCTATGCGAGATCGGACCTTTCATAGTTGGCATGCACATTCTTCCTGTCTCATCACTTAACCTCCACCTCCTTTCTGATTCTCGTATTGCTGTCCCCTTGGAAGCGCTTCCGCCTTCATGGGCCGGTAACTTGGCTTCCATGAAGCGTTCCGTGAGGTCAGTAGCCTCTTGCGGGGTTTTACAGCTCTGTAAAATCAGGAAGGTACGCATTTCGGTGGGTAAAGCACTCATATATTGCTCTAATATGAGACTATCTACGATAGACTCCTTAGACCTTCCCCCTGGATCCAGCCATTTGTTTACTAGCATGCGGATCCTGTAACATAAGGCTTTTGGGGTCTCATTTGGCTTTAACTTTACCGCTCGCAGGAGATTATGATAAACCAGCGGTGTGAGGCCTAGCCTCTCCCTGACCGCTTTCTTGAGTTCATCATAATTCCCAGCGAGAGCGGGTGGCATGGCTCTATATGCGGCCATGGCCTCCCCTGTAAGGGATGCCGCAAAACAGATGGCCCAATGTTCCTTTGGCCAAGCGCTCAAATGCGCCACTCTCTCAAAGCTTTCTATATAATCATCAATATCATCAGAGTCCTTAAATTGTCCAAAATTAAACATGGTCCCTGTGTGCAAATTAAGCGCAGCTGGCGCTGAAAAACCTGGTGGAGCGGTTGTTGGCTCCAGCGGCTTCGTCTGCTCGGCGATCCATGTTTGCAACATGTCCAGCAGCGGTTTTTGTTGAGCTTGAAGGCTCGCGGCATTTCTCTCTTGTGCCTCCAAGGTCAGGTCCCTTTGCCTTTCTAGCTGTGTTGCCATCCATTTGAAAACTTCTTGTGGATCGAGAGACATTCTTGGAATCTCTGTAAGCACAAACACAAAGAGAAACCCAAGTGCGGTACCACAAAAAATGTGAGAGAAAAAAAAACTTTTTTTTTTTCTCAAACCAGGCCCAGCTATCACCCTTGCCCCAGTATCCTGGCCTCTCCCGGATGGATAATTTTTACCTTGCTCAGGTGATGCTTCACGCTCTACCAACAACGTTGCAGCCAGTAGCCCTCTGATGCTGTGATTTCTTCCCTTCCGGATAGTCTGCAGCTGGGCTCCTCCTGGGCAGTTGCCTCCTGTAGATCTTCCACGTTGGCACACTTTAGCGCATGCGCAGTATCCTCAAGATGACGCCACTTGCGACGCTCCTGCCTGCGCCCTGGAGCTTACAGGCAGGAGTGGCCTTATTGTCCCTTGTGAGTATAGGTAGAACAGTTCCCTATGAATGCTGGGAACTGAAGTCCACTTCTATTTTCTTTAGGGAATAAACTGTAGTTGCGACCAAAGATGGTAAGGCTTTGCAAGAATATTTATTTGTATTGGGGATGTTCTCCAGCGCATCAAAATTCATAGATACAAACGTAAAGGTGCAACTTATAACATAAGCAGAAGTAAACAGGAACTCAGGAACAACTGAAATCGAATTAGCTTTAACTCAGCTTTTCATATTTAGAGGAGCTTAAACTCAGCATTGCCTCGAGTGGTAACTCAAGAATATTGCAGCCTCACATTAACAGCTGTTCAGCTCACAGCGTGGCTTTAGAACACAGGTGCAAACAATTATGAACTCTCACGGCAAAGGCAGCAGAAATAGCAAACGTTCTGTATTTCTTTCATACAAACTTTCAAAGCTTCTTTATATTGCTATTCTCTAAACAAAAAGAGCAGTCCATGCTACAAGGATCAGTGGTTAAGGTAGGCAAATCATTTTCTACCTGCATGCCACCCTTCTTAACCCCCATCTACCTTCTAACTCCCATCCTGACACTCTACCCCACCCAACCACACTCATTCACCCCCTCTGCACAGGCACCACAACAACTCAATCCACAAACATCCATAATACTACACACAACCATGCACACACACACCACATCCCAGCCCATACCACCAACCCCAAAAGCTGCCACCACCTCTCCATCTCACTCATAAATACACGCTCCGTCAGGAACAAATACCACATGCTCCAAGACCTGATCACAGCCAAGAAGATCGACATCCTGTGTATAACAGAAACCTGGCTAACAGAAACCGACACAGTAATAGTGAACCAACTGACACCAACTGGATATAGCCTTCAGCACTGCTCCCGAACACACGCAAAAGGCAGAGGCGTAGCCATCATTGCAAAGAACAACCTCCACCTACGAATCCACGCCTCAGAAACCTCCAATGAAGCAGACATCCTCACCCTTATCAACAAACACCTCACAATATGCCTGGTCTACCGAACACCCACCGCAACCACCGACCTACCAAGGATACTACACCTCATCTCCGAAAGCACCGACCCCTCCCCTCAAAAGAACAAATTATCTTGGGTGATTTCAATCTCCCATCACTCCAAAGCATACAAGCAGAAACCTTCATCAACGCCATGACAGCAATGGACCTGACCTCCTACAGCAATGGACAACAATGGACCCCACCTTCTACAGACCAGTTGAGAGCCTCCCCCTCACCGCCAAGATAATAGAGAAGGTAGTCCAACGCCAGCTTCAAGAACATCTAGACATCAACGACATACTAGACCCGCAGCAACATGGATTCCGGCCACTACATGGAGTTGAGACCCTCATGACCATACTGATGAACACCCTCATCATAGGAACCCAAGAGAAAAAATTTGGATACATCTTGATCTTCCTAGATATGTCAGCGGCCTTTGACACAATCTCCCACGAAATCCTCATACGCAGACTCCAATCAATTGGAATCAAAGATACTGTGCTCCAGTGGTTCAGATCCTATCTAACCAACAGACAGCAACTGATCCGCACCCTCACCGCAACCTCGCCCCCCTACCAGCAACATCAAGGAGTACCTCAAGGATCCACTTTATCAGCCATGCTCTTCAACATCTATCTCCGTCCACTCTGCTCAATCATACGCACCCACAACATCAACTTTCACATATACGCTGACGACATAATGCTCTATGCACCGATCACAACCACCAACCCAGCAATTGACCAGCTACCAGCCTGCTTCACTGACGTGTCCAACTGGCTACAGGAGAACAACCTATCCATCAACATAAAGAAAACTGAAGCCCTTATAGTAACAAAAGACCCAGACTTCAAACCCCTTACCCACCTCAACATGGGAACCACGCAAATTCAAATAGAGCCTCAAATAAGGTATCTAGGCATTATTATTGACCAAGCTCTCACCTTTAAACATCAAATCAACAAGACCACCGGGACAATATTCCACAAAGCTAAAACTGTGCAACGCCTCCGACCCCTCCTCGAACCTCAAGACTTCAGGACAGTAATGCAAGCTATGACACTCCCTCATCTGGACTTCTGCAACATAATCTACCATGGACTACCCGCCACACAAACCAACCCCCTCCGAACTGCCTTAAATACTACGGCAAGGATTATTCAGAATGCAAAAAAGCGGGATCACATCACCCCAATCTTAAGAGACCTCCACATCCTTCCCATCGAAGCAAGAATCAAATATAAAGCTATCCTACTCACCCACAAGACTATCCACCAAACACAGAACACCTCACTCCACACCCTACTGCCTCGCTCGACCCACAGCAGACCAACCAGACAATCCTCCAATAACTCCATCATCGTCCCCCACAAAAGAACCAAGTCCACACAACGGACCTGCAACAGAGCCTTCGGACTTTATGCTCCATCCCTCTGGAACTCTCTGCCAAACCACATCAGGAACAACGCTGACATCACATCATTCAAAAAACAGCTGAAAACAATCCTTTTCTGTGAACATCTCTGAACAGAAAATCCACCCCATCCTCAAGAGCTCATACTTAGATACTGCAGAATTGTACATGTCTATGTCCACCCCAAATCATTAATGTTGCCCCCCTGGTGATGGCCCCACCCTATAAAATATTGATCCCCCCCCCTGTTATATGTTACACCGCTTTGACCCGGTGAAAAGTGGTATATAAATACAGTTAAATAAATAAATAAATAAATGTACTCCTCTGAGTTAATGGAACTACGGTCTTCTTCAAGCTTCTGAAGTTTCCCTGCTTTCAGCTCTAAAAACTGCTGAAATTCTTTTAGGAGCAATTCAGCCTGCTTGTTATCAGGTTGGCAGTTATCAGTAAGGGTTATGCCCTTCTCCCAGTCACTAACTGTTTCTATTGCAGCGCTTTGCTTATATAGTTCAGGGCAATGAAAAGGTTTCTTCAACAAAGCACTAAAGATAGGAAATTGTGCTTTACCTTCTCCAGCGTTGTTTGTATAAGAACTGACTTCTTTCTGCAAGACTCCTCTCCTGTTTGGAAGCTCAGGAGTTTTGTGGTTAACTCTTCTGTTAGGAGAATTTCCCTTAGGAAGGTTTTCTCCCTGCTGTAACTTTCTATAGCACTGTCTGCCAGTATAGGAAGTACCTTCTTTCCACGTGTTGGTTTTTCTGGGCTTCCCAGGTCCAGGCTCTATTCGGTAGAAAGAGTTTCCTTCAGAGTGTGCCTGCCTTTGAGGTTTTCTATTCCAGGGTTCTGTCTTCTCCCAAGATTCTAAAGCATTGCTCCGTCCATTCCTCATAGGACTCCTCTTAGTAGTGCCTTTAGAACTCCTTGCAGAATCTCTCTTGCTCCTCCTCACAGACTCCGACTCACTCTTACTCCCAGATTCACACTTAGCCTCAGACTCCAACCGACTCTTGGACTCTGACTCAGACTTAGCATCAGACTCCGACCTCCTCTGCCTAGCAGCCGTGTTCAAGGCTTTAAAAAGGGCTTCTTTTCCCGGCACACCTTGTCCAACCCCTGGGTGTGCCCAATCAGCATTGAAGCCTAACTCCTCCCCTGGGCTGGTGTCTGTGCTCAGCTCAGCAGAGCAGTGTGTTTTTTTCAAGTCAGAATTGAAAATCCTGTGTGAATCCTTTCTCTTCTCAGGATTTTCCTCAATCTCCATCTCTTCTGGAGGGCATTCTTCACCACAATACACAAGCACAGACGTGTGCAAGCAAACAAAATTTGCCCAGTCACCTGAACTCTCAATCATAGGTGCTATACATAAGTGACATACACCTAAAAAACACTCCCTCACAACTGCCCCATCACAAAAAACTAACCCTACAATTGTCCCACACCTTACCAACTGCCCCTGCATTTGCCCCATCACTCTACAAATTGCTTCTTTCAAAAACTACTCCATCCCCCAAACCTACCCTCCTGCAAATGCCCCCCTTCCTACACACTGCCCCACTCCCAAGAACTCTTTACTAAAAGTGTTCCACCACCCTGCAAACTACCCTACCCCCAAAACAACCTTCCTACAACTTTCCAAAAAACTGTCTATTGGAAATGCCCCATCACCTTCAGGAACCTCACCCAGACACAGCACATGCACACCACACATACACCCAAATGCAGGGATTACAAATAATTCCCTAGCAGGGATGGCCCAAGGGGGCTGCAGGGCCATGTGCGGAGACTCACTGCGGGACCTCATTTGCATAAGATATGTAATTTGCATAAATATTTGCATAATGGTAATGTGCGCTTTTAGTAAAAATGCCTCTTGATGAGTGTCTGGATAAAGACAGATTTCTATATTACTATATTCCAGTGCCAAACGGCCAGACATATTAGGAAGTACTACAAACACTGCCCATTTAGAACTCATAACAAACCTGCAGTATCATAACAGCACTACCAGGACTCACAAAGCACCAAACCCTACCTATCAAGAAAGCAGCACTGCAAATATTAAACCAATACATCTCAGAGAATACCAAAACATCTTCTACTGGGGAAAGAGAACGAGTGGCACTGTCAAATATTAACTATATAAACAGAATACCTCAGCTCGGTTACACATGCAGAACAGAGACCGTCAACCACCAAATCCAGGCATTTTATTTTTCAGTTGCAAATGCTCCAGTCACTTTCTTCTGGTTTCTTCATGTCTTCTGCTAACTCTTCATTGTCTGCTGTCCATTTGTCCTTTCTTCTCTCCTAGTTTTTTTCCATTCTCTCTCTACATCTGCTCCAACATATTGATCTTTCCCTTTTGCTCTTTCCTCCATTTCTTTTTCATCCACTCAAATTTCACCCTTCCATCCTCAATCCCCACTTACTCTGCCAATACCCGGCCAATCGTAGATTTTTCTTGCCTCCCACACAAAATATCTTTTCCCTCTCAATCTTCAATCCCCCAGCCCCATCCCATTCTAGTCTTCCCCCAACATCTGCTGCCTTCTAGTCCCATTCTCCCATCCCTCTGCATCAACCCATTTCCAGTCCTAGCCCCCCCATCAGCCCATTTCCAATCCTAGCCCCCATCAGACAATTTCCAGTACAAGCCTCCCACATCAGCCCATTTCCAATCCTAGCACCCCCATCAGTCATTTCCAGTCCTATCCTAGCCCCCCCCCCAATCAGGCCATTTCCAGTCCAAGCCCCCCCCAATCACTCCATTTCCAATCCTAGCCCCCCACCAGCCATTTCCATCCCTATCCTAGCCCCCATCAGACCATTTCCATTCCTAGCCCCCCCAAAAAAGGGTGCAAAAAGACCACTCCACCCACAACCAAACATGAGCAAAATGAAAACAAGAGGACAATATGCTACTGGAAGGACTAGAGCTTTATGATTGAGTCAAGGTCTGCCCAACACGTGTTTCGGCCAGTGAACTTCTTCAGGGGACTGTGACTTCCAAGAGACACATACAAAATCATTAAACTAACAGGCATAATTAAAACATACAAATCATAATTGTACAATAAGCAGCTAAATAAATATAATCATCATAAATTGTTAAACATAACAAGAGCCAAATCATAATAAAAATGCTATAAAGCTATTCCATTAAAAAAATAACATAGGTAAATGAATCCTAATCAAATATCAATTAAACAATATTAAGATCAAAATACATATAAAGAAAAAATAAAAGCCATAGCTTAATAACAATAAAATAATATAAGTAATTGATACATGTGTCAAATGGTGACTAATAGCTCAAGAAGGTGCTGAAGTATACAGGGCTAAAAGAAGTGGAGTGGAGGAGTGGCCTAGTGGTTGGGGCAAGATACTTCAGGCCGGAAGGTCAGGGGTTCAAATCCCACTAGAGGACAGCAACCTTGGGCCAGAAGGACTGGGGTTTCTAGTCCCACAGGTGCTCCTTGTGGTCTTGGGCAAGCCACTTAACCCTCCATAGCCCATGTTCCCTGTAAAATAGTTCTCTGTGTGCTGTGCTTTCCTGTCTAATCAATGTGTTTATACCTCAAAAATTTCCTGTCATGATTTGACAATTTCCAATCTGTAATCAAACCGCTGCTGATCGCTGGAAGTAGCGGTATACAAATGTATACTAAATAAATAAATAAAGTAAACAAATAAATACCATAAAACTCACCAACAAAAAAGTAACACAATGATGTGACCTCAAGTCTTGTACACTAACTCAGAGTACGAAAAGAGAAAGGACATGACAATTAAAAACAATTGATAAAACAGTTGGACAGCTGTGGGTAAGAGAAGAAGTATATATATATATATCCATAATACTCTTCATCCAAAAACTCTATACTAGAGAATGATGAATATGAGAAATATATGCAACATAAATGGAGGGGAGAGGGAGATGGCAACAGGCAACTGAACATGTTACAAATGCTTTATGCATGTGATGGTATAATGAAAGTTCTTGTGACCCCTGCACCATTGTATCAGCCGAACAGAGTGATCCTATTACAAATAACAAATGCTTCCCCTTATATATAGATGTTGTACAAGCCCAATCTTATTGGGAACTGAATCATTGTGAACAGCCAAGGCAGAAGAGAACCCCCTTTGAGTGGCCGGTGGGAGAAAACGTTAAACAGATTGCAGTGAAAAAGTATTGCATTGTGATCAGTCTCATACATATACATACATATACATATATATATATAACCAATCCTTGATAAAAATGTTGTACTCTTGATACATCAGAAATAGTGATCCGACTGGTTGTACATATATAAATCAATAAATAAATAGTGAGCACGCAAGATCAACCCAGCGAAACAGAACTGCATTATTCATGCAGAAACTCGGATTGAAAGCAAAAACAGAGCGTGGCAACGGCACATTAAACCACAGAAGTAGTGCAATGAAGAAATAGCCTCTACAAACATAATGAAAATGTGATACAGTGAAACAGTGTATATTTTAATCGGGAAGATATTATCAGACCCCAGTTACCAAGCGCACAGCAGGGCAGCAACACATTGTGAAACCATATACTATGTCTCTCCTGTATCCTACTACTCGCACCTATCCCCAAACTACATGCACTCTCCACCTCACTGAATCTCCTTAATTCTGCTAACATCCATATTATTCCCCTTCTCCCTAGACAAGTATACCATAACCATTATAACACACCCCCTTTCACCTATAAATACTTTCACCAATCGAATCTAAAAAGTCAAACTAAAAGGTTAATACAAATAAAATTAACACCAGAAGATATAATTAAAAAAACATATAACCAATCTCAGAACCTCAAAATTATTCTCATTAACACTAGATCAGTTAGAAATAAAATCCCCCTCATAACAGACCTCATTACAGATGAGAAGCCTGATTTTCTTTGTATCACAGAAACCTGGATAACCGAATCCGACACCATTATCCTAAACCAACTAAATGTAAATGGATACTCTCTGTTCAACTGCAATCGGGATAAAAAGAAAGGAGGAGGAGTACTCATAATAGCAAAGACTATACTTAACTGCTCACCCACCATCTGTAGTAACAAAGAGGGCATGAATATACTAAAGATAGAAAACAAAAACATAGCCATCTGCCTCTTCTATAGACCTCCCATGCCTGACTCTCAAAATATAACCTCTGTTTTAGAACTGGCATGCAAAGCCTCCATGAATAAGCCGCATATTATCCTTGGGGATTTCAATCTAGCTTCTCTAAATAATCACCAGTCAAAAACCTTCCTTGACTCTATGGACGAAATGGGCTTTAAACAAACAATCTCCTACCCTACACACATCAAAGGGAACACGCTTGATCTAGTTTTCCTTCCTGAATACTTAACCAGATTACCCCAATATAATACCCCTAACATAACTCAAATACCATGGTCCGACCATCATTTAATTCAATTCTCCATTCACATTCCCCATACCCCTAATCATCTACAAAATACACTACACCACAGTCCGAGGTTTCGACCGTTTAAACCAGAAATGTTCCTTGAAACAATTATTCCTCAACTGGACAAAAAACTACACAGTCTCGAAAAATCTATTACCCATTGGAACACTACAATAGAAGCAGCTGCCAAACCATTATCTACCAAAACCAACAGACCTCATAAAAATTCATCTGAAAAATGGTATACAACTGAATTAAATAATTACAAAAAAGAACTAAGAAAAATAGAGGCTAAATGGAGAACTAAAAAAACCCCGGAATTGCGAGAGTTATACTTTGCAACCCTCAATTCTTACAAACTAGCTACAAATAATGCCAAGAAACAATACCATTCATCAATCCTATCCAAAGCTATTAATCGACCAAGAGAAATATTTGAAATTATAAAATCATTATCTAAAGTCCCACCTACTAATAACCACAAGATCCCTATCAACCCCCAAACACTAGCAGACTATTTTGCTGGCAAACTCAAGCAAAATACACCATCTGTACCTGATCCCTTTCCTACAAAAATAAATGTCCTCAGTGAATGGAAATCTTTCCACCCCATAGATAGAAATCAATTATCAAATATAATTATAAACCTTAATACAACCTGTGGTGAGGAAAGCACTGCTGAACATAGAGATACACAGGGAAATGAGTCCTATCACTTTAATTCAGAAAGTATCAAGGGTTTCCCTAGTAACCAAGAGTCTCTGACTCAGAACCTAGTCATTCCTAAGCCCCGCCCACAGCAGCACGTCAGGGAGAAGCTTGACCCTAATCACATGTGCTGGGAGCAAGGTGTGGCTCAGGAAGAAAGAAAGTTTAAAAAGCTGACTTTCAGAAACACAGATAGAGAAGGAGAAGGAGAAAGGGGAGCTGGAAGTGAAGCAGCAAGAACAAGGAACGCAAAGAGGGAAGCGAGAGCAAGTGAGAGAGTGCTTGCAGAGCATGAAAGACAGTGTGAAGGAAACACTGGAAGCCGAAGAGAGAGAACTGATGAGAGATTGCCAAGCACAGCTGAGAGAGCAAGGAAAGAGAGGCTAGTGCAAGCAAACGAAGCTGATGCAAACGGAAGACAGCATGACTGGCTTGCAGGGCAGAGAGAGATTCTGAATACCTCTGAAACCAGGCAAGTGTGTCCTTCTCAGTTCTTAACCAGTAAAAGTTTGAGAGAATTAGCTTTAGAGTTAAAAGCTGATTCCAGCAATAAGCCAAACCCCAAGATAAAGAGAGACTGTTTATCTAAGTATCAAGTAGCTCATATAGCAGACGAGCTAGTGCAGAAACAAGCCCTGCTTAAGAAATTGAGTGAACTGATTAAGAAAGAGAATAGCAAGCTCTCCCCTCAGATGTCTTTGGATGTGTGTGAGAATGATAGCGTTGAAGATATGGAGATAACCGATATGGAAGACAGTTCCTTTGAAATGCAATGTGCTGTATGTCAAGCCTCTGACGTAGAAGAGAGCTGAGCCAGAAAGCCATAGAATGTATGCCTGCTTAGGAAGCAGCATGAATTGTGAAGACGTCACAACTGAAGAAGACAGCTGAGTGCTAAGCTCAACTTATAAGGTTGAAAGCTGATACTAATGTTCAAGGGACATTTAAAGAGTTGTTTTGCTGCAAGAGTTTTGTGCCTGTAAAGAAGAGAAACATTTAAGAAGTTAAAAGTTTTGGAATAAGTGGCATTTTGATTTACAAGCAAAGTTGTGCCTGTTTCTTTGCATTTTTGAAATACAAGCAAAGTTGTTCCTATTTCTTTTGAAGCTGTAGCGTGGGATTAAAAATCCTTTATTTGATTTTTCCACTTGTGTCCTGTGTATGAAGGAACCCCTGATTACATTAAATAAATTTTCTCTGTCTTATGCCTAACCCTCGGATCACAACTCCTTTGCTTTAAGATAGGACTACAATTCCCAGCAGCCCTCCTGGCAGCCATTTTGAGGGAAACTTATTTTAAAGCCAAAAAGGCGACCTCACCTGGTATCAGTTATCTACCTG
Organism: Ichthyophis bannanicus; assembly: GCA_033557465.1. Taxonomy (NCBI): domain Eukaryota; kingdom Metazoa; phylum Chordata; class Amphibia; order Gymnophiona; family Ichthyophiidae; genus Ichthyophis; species Ichthyophis bannanicus. Next base: position 586,827,285 of record CM066034.1, read on the forward strand.
GCCAGGCGGGGGCGACAGAGTGGCGTAGTTGTTTGGATGCGGAGTAGGCCACGCCACAGAGGAACACAGTTCTTTGGTTTGCAGCTGGAGTACGACTGCGCACCAGAAGAACGTGAGCACAACGGATTCCAGAGCTCGACAGGAGGACGCCGGAGAAGTGCAAGCGCCTGAGACAGAGAGTCCAGAGTTCCTGCAAAGCCGGAGGGTCCGAAGACCTGCCGAGGTCCTACGCTGTTGCTGAGCGAGACGCACCACTAGTACCAGGTACACCGTATTTAACTAGAGAAAGTTAAGGTTACCGGTACTGGGTGGGGGCGATAGCAGCAGATAGAGGGGAACACATACCTAGTGTTGGGTACCGCACTTGGGTGTTCTGTGTTTTCTCATTCTACAGGAAAGGAGACGACGATGGAGACACAAGATATCCTTGCATGGGCAGCAGCGGAGCTCAAGCGGCAAAGAGACTTGTCATTAGAGCTTCAGGAGCAAGTGGCTCGTCAACTGCAGGCCCAGCAGAAACCGCTGGTAGAGCTTATGGAGGCCTGGGTGAAGGAACATAAGAAACCACCAGAGCCTGATCCGGTTACCACAGGTTTTTCATTGGGATTAGCCCATACCTTTGGACTCGGGTCCAAAGAGACCCTTAGTTTTGGACAACTAAGAGATGGGGAAAGTGTAGACGCTTTCTTGGATGCGTTTGAAAAAGTGGCACAAATAGCCAGGTGGCCACCCGAACAGTGGGCGGTAAGGTTAGCTGTCTCACTTACTGGTGAGGCCTTGGCAGCCTACCAGACCGTTCCCGCTGAGTTGGCCAATGACTATTTGGAGGTCAGGAAGGCTATAAAAGATAGGCTTGGCCTAACTCCTATAGTCTACAGACGCCAGCTTAGAAATGCAAAATTGCGCGTGGATGAGACACCACAAGCGCTTTATCATAGATTGAAAATGCTGGTAGTTAAATGGCTAGAACCAGAACATAAGTCAGTGGAAACACTGATCGATGAGCTCGTTCTGGAGCAGTATTTTGCAGCAGTACCTGAAAGGATGCAAAATTTTCTGATGTTACAAGGATGTAAGAACACCAGAGAGGCTATAACTATGTCAGAGCGATTCCTAGAAGCTGAAGTGTTAGCTAAGGATAGGTCTGTCGCCTGTACTAAAATGTCTGTAGCTAGGTTGAATGTTGATAGCAAGAATGTACAGAATGTTTGTGTTCCCACCAATAGAAGGATGCCAGGGAAGCGTGCATGTTACCGGTGCGGAAGTGAACAACATTTAATGCGTGAGTGCAAGATGAAAACAGCCCTAGTGTTGAGCGACCCTAGTAAGAAAGGAGAAGGCTTTTTACTGGAGGTGACAGTACAAGGCATACCAGTTAAAGCACTGCTTGATTCCGGATCGGATCAATCGATGCTTTCCAAACGATTATGGAGAAGGTTAACAGCCCCAGGTTTAAGAACACTTCAGACACCCACGGGCAATGTAAACATTCGGTGCGTTCACGGAACGGCGTGTACCTATCCTGTTTACTGTGTCCGCATAAAAGGGTTAGGCATAGAGAGGGAGGTCCCGGTCGCTATTGTCCCCAGATTACCCCAGGAGGTAGTCCTCGGGAGGGACTGGCCCCAGTTTCAGCGAGGGGTGCAACAAGGGTTGGGGGTTAAGAAAGGCTTAGTGTCCACGCGAGCCCAGTCCCAAGCCCAACAGGTCCTAGGGGAGGAGCCCCTAGAGGGGGAGGCGAAGGTTCCACCCTCTCATGAAGCGGTAGGGACAGCTCCTATAAGTAGAACAAGTAAGCCCAAGGCAGGTGCTACAATGGCATTCTTAAGGCCTTTGTTTGCGAAAGGTGAAAAGGGGAAGACACACTTGCCTAAGGAGGAGTCTCCTAAGAAACCTGTTTTTGTCTTACGCTTTTGTCGGATGAGTCCGGAAGCACGAGCCCCAAGGAAGACCACTCCACAAGCAGCCGGCTTCGACCTATACAGTGCTGAAGAGGTTCTTGTCCCGAAGCATGGGAAGGCACTAGTGAACACAGCACTACAGATGGAGATACCAGTAGGCTGCTATGGGAGAATTGCGCCTCGATCAGGCTTGGCTGTAAAGCACTTCTTAGACGTAGGTGCGGGTGTAGTGGACCCCGATTATAGAGGAGCCATTAAAGTATTGCTATTTAACTTTGGATCCGAAGATTTCCAAGTGAATGTGGGCGACCGAATTGCTCAAATTATTTGTGAGCGAGTGGGTTTTCCTCCATTGGAAGAGGTGGCCATGGTGTCCGATACGCTGCGAGGGACGCAAGGTTTCGGGTCCTCGGGGTATTCAGACAAGCATGGGCTGACTGCATTGCGGGAAGAAAAGATGGAGGATGACCTCGGACCCCAGCTAAGTGACTGCAGAAAGGAACCGGAACTCAGGATAGCAGATGGTCTCTCATGGTTTCAGAGACAGGAGTTGGAGCGTCTTGTTAAGAGCTTTACAGATGTCCTGACGCCACTACCAGGAGAAACCAAACTTGTTGCTCATGAGATCCTGACACCTGCAGGAGAAGTAATTCGGCAACGTCCATATAGGCTGCCCGAGGCCAAGAAGCATGAGGTGATGGACCAGGTCAAGGAGATGCTAGGCCTTGGTATCATCGAAGAATCTAGGAGTCCCTGGAACAGCCCGGTCGTGCTGGTTCCAAAACCCGATGGATCACTCAGATTCTGTATTGATTTTCGCAAAGTCAATGCCATCTCCAAATTTGATACTTATCCCATGCCTCGTATCGAGGAGCTCCTTGACCGGCTGGGCCAGGCCAGATATCTAACAACGTTAGATATGACGAAAGGATACTGGCAGATTCCCCTGACCAGGGAATCTCGCCCGAAAACCGCTTTCAGTACGCCACAGGGGTTGTTTCAATTCCGAAGAATGCCATTCGGGCTCCACGGAGCGGCAGCCACCTGTCAACGTCTCATTGATATCGTACTCAGGCCGCATCAGAAATATGCTACGGCCTATATGGACGACGTGGTGATCCATAGCACCAGATGGGATCAGCACATGGTCCACTTAAAGGCAGTCCTACAAGCAATGAGGGAAGCTGGTTTGACTTTAAACCCGGCAAAGTGCATGTTCGGGGCCCAAGAAGTAAAATACTTGGGACACTTGGTGGGACATGGTATAGTAAAGCCCCTGTTAAGTAAGATTGAAAGTGTCCAATCTTTTCCGCGCCCTACCAATAAGAAACAACTCCGTAGTTTCCTAGGATTGGTAGGTTATTACCGAAGGTTTGTGGCACAGTTTGCCGAGAAGAGTGCGCCATTATCTGATATGTTGAGGAAGAACATGCCTAATCAGTTGCGCTGGACCGAAGAGGCGGATAAGGCGTTTGGACGGCTGAAAGAAGAACTGTGCGCCGCCCCGGTATTAAGAGGGGTAGAATTCAGTCTGCCATTCATCCTACAGACTGATGCTTCAGAAACAGGTCTGGGAGCGGTGCTCTCCCAGAAGCATGAAGGTCTGGAGCATCCCGTGATGTTTCTCAGCCGGAAGTTGTCGCCCGCTGAGAAAAATTACTCTACCATCGAAAGAGAGTGCCTAGCGGTGAAGTGGGCCGTGGAGTCCTTAAAGTTCTATCTGGCGGGTAGAAAATTCCTACTCATGACCGACCATGCCCCATTAAAATGGTTGGGTCAAATGAAAGATCACAACGCCCGGTTGACCCGATGGTATATGGTGCTTCAGGTGTTTGACTTTCAGGTTGTCCATCGAGCAGGAAGACTTCACCAAAATGCGGATGCGTTGTCTAGAGGCACTACCAGAGATGAAGACAAAGAGTCTTATAGGAGAATTACGTGCTGTGATTTTATAGGAACCCCAGCCCGTAATGTCTTAAGAAGGGGAATATGTGGTGAGGAAAGCACTGCTGAACATAGAGATACACAGGGAAATGAGTCCTATCACTTTAATTCAGAAAGTATCAAGGGTTTCCCTAGTAACCAAGAGTCTCTGACTCAGAACCTAGTCATTCCTAAGCCCCGCCCACAGCAGCACGTCAGGGAGAAGCTTGACCCTAATCACATGTGCTGGGAGCAAGGTGTGGCTCAGGAAGAAAGAAAGTTTAAAAAGCTGACTTTCAGAAACACAGATAGAGAAGGAGAAGGAGAAAGGGGAGCTGGAAGTGAAGCAGCAAGAACAAGGAACGCAAAGAGGGAAGCGAGAGCAAGTGAGAGAGTGCTTGCAGAGCATGAAAGACAGTGTGAAGGAAACACTGGAAGCCGAAGAGAGAGAACTGATGAGAGATTGCCAAGCACAGCTGAGAGAGCAAGGAAAGAGAGGCTAGTGCAAGCAAACGAAGCTGATGCAAACGGAAGACAGCATGACTGGCTTGCAGGGCAGAGAGAGATTCTGAATACCTCTGAAACCAGGCAAGTGTGTCCTTCTCAGTTCTTAACCAGTAAAAGTTTGAGAGAATTAGCTTTAGAGTTAAAAGCTGATTCCAGCAATAAGCCAAACCCCAAGATAAAGAGAGACTGTTTATCTAAGTATCAAGTAGCTCATATAGCAGACGAGCTAGTGCAGAAACAAGCCCTGCTTAAGAAATTGAGTGAACTGATTAAGAAAGAGAATAGCAAGCTCTCCCCTCAGATGTCTTTGGATGTGTGTGAGAATGATAGCGTTGAAGATATGGAGATAACCGATATGGAAGACAGTTCCTTTGAAATGCAATGTGCTGTATGTCAAGCCTCTGACGTAGAAGAGAGCTGAGCCAGAAAGCCATAGAATGTATGCCTGCTTAGGAAGCAGCATGAATTGTGAAGACGTCACAACTGAAGAAGACAGCTGAGTGCTAAGCTCAACTTATAAGGTTGAAAGCTGATACTAATGTTCAAGGGACATTTAAAGAGTTGTTTTGCTGCAAGAGTTTTGTGCCTGTAAAGAAGAGAAACATTTAAGAAGTTAAAAGTTTTGGAATAAGTGGCATTTTGATTTACAAGCAAAGTTGTGCCTGTTTCTTTGCATTTTTGAAATACAAGCAAAGTTGTTCCTATTTCTTTTGAAGCTGTAGCGTGGGATTAAAAATCCTTTATTTGATTTTTCCACTTGTGTCCTGTGTATGAAGGAACCCCTGATTACATTAAATAAATTTTCTCTGTCTTATGCCTAACCCTCGGATCACAACTCCTTTGCTTTAAGATAGGACTACAATTCCCAGCAGCCCTCCTGGCAGCCATTTTGAGGGAAACTTATTTTAAAGCCAAAAAGGCGACCTCACCTGGTATCATTATCTACCTGGCCAGGCGGGGGCGACAAACCACATCCCTCTTAGACCCATGTCCAGCAGCATGGATTAAGACTACAAAAGAAGAACTAGCCCCATACATATTAGATATAGTAAATAAATCCCTACAACAGGGTATACTACCAAATGAACTCAAAATCTCAGCAATCCGCCCACTTTTGAAAAACAACTCACTAGATAGCAAAGATCCATCATCATACAGACCTATAGCTAGTATACCCTTCCTGACTAAAATTATTGAAAAAGTTGTTCAAATCCAACTTCAAGATTTTATAGACACCTCAACACCCCTTGATGAACACCAATATGGGTTTCGACCATCACACGGCGTAGAAACATTATTACTTGTCCTTCTTGACTCCCTTGTCAGAGGTATGGACAATATCAAACAAGCTTTCATACTAGTATTTATTGACATTTCCGCTGCTTTTGACAGTGTAAACCATAACATTCTAATCTCAAGACTTGGCCAATTAGGTATAAAAGAAGTAGCCCTCAAATGGTTTAAATCTTATATATCCGACCGTTCTCAATTTGTACAAATAGATCAAGATCCCTCTCCACCATTTCCACAAGAACAGGGAATCTCTCAAGGATCATCACTTTCTGCCCTATTATTCAACTTATATCTACAACCGATATGCACCATCTTTAAAAGACATAATATAAATTACCACATTTATGCGGACGATATTATGTTGTACACCCCAATTAATACAAGTGACCCCAACTATGATAACCTCTCAAACTGCCTCGCCGAAGCCGATCAGTGGCTTCGCTCAAAGAATATGAACATTCATTTTAAGAAAACTGAAATACTGTTTACATCAAGAAACCCCAATTTCGCACCCCCATCAGAAATCAAACTACATAACTTCTCCCTCCCAGTGAAGCATGAAATCAAATATTTGGGAGTCATACTTGATAAAACTCTCAGCTTCACTTCACACATTAAGAAAATAACCAGAACAATATTCTACAAACTTAGAACTATCCAGCAGCTTAGACCACTTATAGAAAGTGACGACTTCTGGACCATTACTCAAATTTTAATAACACCTCACCTTGACTATTGCAATGGTATCCTTAAAGGCATAACAAAGAAAAATCAAAATATTCTCCAAATGGCTCAGAATGTTGCCGCAAGAATAATTTCCAAGGCTAAATTATCCGACCACATTTCTCCCATTTTATACTCATTACATTGGCTTCCCGTTGCATGCAGGATACATTACAAAATTATACTGACTACATTCAAGTTAATTAACAACATTGCCCCATCTTACCTATCTACCCTCATCCATAGCCCCTCAGATAGTAGAGTAAGAAGAAGGAGGAATCTCAATACAGTGCAAGTGCCAGATACAATAAGAAAGACAAAGCAAATAACAAGCAACAGCGCTTTCACTTACGTAGCACCTACACTATGGAACAACCTCCCTGATCAACTAAGAGAGACAAAAGATCTCCAAAAGTTTAGAAAGGAACTAAAAACACACTTATTCACCCAACATTACTGTCAATTCTCAGATCTAGCCTCCCACCCCGCATAGCTCATTCTGCTAACTGTCTAAATAATCAAAGGCGATACTATGTTACAGGCTGTAAATACCACAGTTTTCCAAATAATCAAGATTTTTGTTATAACCTCTGTAAATAATTAACTGTCTAAATAATCAAAGGTTCTTGTTATGAGCTATACATGATTGCTATTGTTTATAATGTTCCTTGTACATAGTTGCAATGTTACATAATGTTCTATGTATTTGTTTCACTAATGTTCTATGTAAACCGCCACTGATCTTGGGAAGGGGCGGTATATAAAAGTTTTCAAATAAATAAATAAAAATAAAAATATAGGTAGTGCATTAAATAAATAACCTCTGCAAACATATATATTCACACACACGAGGGTTGCTCAGAAAGTAATGCTCCACATGTTTTTTCTCAGTCCAGAATGAAGATAGAGGTGTGAAATTGAAAGGGTAGTAACTTGGAACTTCAAAGGACACGTGTATAATTTTACAGTCGTCCGACAAATAGCGAGGCGGTAGTGATCCTTCAAATGGTGTCTGTGAGTGACCCACGGTACACACAACAAGCTGTAATTGAATTCTTGGTGGAGGAGAAAGAAAGTGTGAGAAACATTCACAAACGGTTGTGTGCTGTGTATGTTCTGCGGTAGATAGGAGCACTGTTGGACGATGGGTCAAGAGAGTAAAGGCTTCATGAAGTGGTAAAATGGAACTGGAAGATCCAGACAAGTTGCAGAAAGCTGCCAGAGGGCATTAAAATACTGTAAGCTGTTACGGTGTACCTTGCACACACCTTTGAATATCCCAAAGAGTCAATAATTGCCATTGCACTACCTCTACTGACAGAAAGCTGTACAGACAATTCCCGACTCGTGATGCGCCGATCCACACAAATAATGTCATCAGCGCGCTGCAACCTGTCTGAACTGGTGGCTGAGGCAGGATGCCCAGACCGCGGCCTCCTCCACCAAGAATTCAATTACAGCTCGTTGTTTGTACCGTGTGTCACTCACAGATGCCATTTGCAGGATCACTACCGCCTCGCTATTTGTCAGACGACTGTAAAATTACACACGTGTCCTTTGACGTTCCAAATTACTACCCTTTCAATTTCACACCTCTATCTTCATTTTGGACTGAGAAAAAACATGTGGGGCATTACTTTCTGAGCAACCCTCGTGTATGTATGTATATATATAAAATGAAATACTATATATGTTTAATATCAGTATCTGATCAGACCTGCGGTAAACAGCAAGCAGATAAGGCCAATACACCATATAAAGCGAAATGATAGCAATGCCAGATATTATCATTGTCCAATAAAAATCACTCAGACATACAATGAGTTAAGATTATGAACAATCCATCAAAAAGTATGTATTAAATCAATAGAATAAAGAACTCACAATGGAGCTAAATATAGATGCCAAAACACAGGGACGGCTCTATAATGAGACCGAGTGAGGCAGTGGCCTCAGGCAGCAGCTTTTTTGGGGCAGCAAAAAATGCTCCCAAAAAGTTTGCCTCACCCGGCCTTCAAATTTAAAAAAAAAATTTAAAAAATGCACTGGACAAGCTGCTGCTTCTCAGCAGCGGCAGAATCATCTGCCCCACAGTCCTGCGCCCCCCTTTCCGCTGCCCCGGAAGAGCCCTGCTGACACCCTGGCTCAACTTTGTAGAGCCGTGAGAAGGAAAAATGTTTCTCTTCTTTCCCGCAGTTCTGCTAAAGTTGAGCCCGTTGTCATTTCCTGTCTCGTTTACCCTCAGTGCCAGTGGGCTCCACTTTAACAGAGCCGCAGGAAAGAAGAGAAATGCTTTTCCTTCTCGCGGCTCTACAAAGGTGAGCTGGGGCACCGATCAGGAAGTGCAGGGCTCTTCCCCGGGGGGGGGGGGGCTTGACTGGAAATGAGCTGACCTGGGCTGGACTGAACTGGACTGGGGGGTAGTACCAGAAATAGTCTAATGGGGGGAGTGGTAGGACTGATAATGGGCTGATCAGGGGGGTTAGGATTGGTAGTGGGCTGATGGAAGGGCTAGCATTGGCAATAGGCAGTGGATCACTACCGCTTCGCTATTTGTCGGACGACTGTAAAATTACACACGTGTCCTTTGACGTTCCAAGCTACTACCCTTTCAATTTCTGGAATCTGTGCTGGGTCTGCTGCTTTTTGACATGTTCATAAATGACCTGGAAAGTGGAATAACGAGTGAGGTTATCAAATTTGCAGATGACACAAAACTATTTAAAGTTGTTAAAACCCAAGAGGATTGTGGAAAATTGCAAGAGGATCTTGATAAATTAGAAGACTGGGCATCAAAATGGCAGATGAAATTTAATGTGGACAAGTGCAAAGTTATACACCTAGGGAAGAACAACCCAAACTATGGTTACACAATGCAAGGTTCCACATTAGGAACCACCACCCAGGAAAAAGATTTAGGCGTCATTGTGGATAACATGTTAAAATCCTCGGCCCAGTGTGTAGCGGTGGCCAAGAGAGCAAATAGAATGCTAGGTATCATAAGGAAAGGAATGGAAAATAAAACAAAAGATATTATAATGCCTCTATATCGTTCCATGGTGAGACTGCACCTTGAATATTGTGTGGAATTCTGGTCGCCGTATCTTAAAAAGGATATAGCATTATTAGAAAAGGTTCAGAGAAGAGCCACCAAAATGGTAAAGGGGATGGAAGGATACTCCTATGAAGAAAGGCTAAAAAGGTTAGGGCTCTTTAACCTGGAAAAGAGACTGAGGGGAGATATGATAGAAGTCTATAAATTAATGAACGGAGTGGAATGGGTAAACGTAGATCGATTGTTTACGTTATCAGAATATAGAAAGACTAGGGGACATGCAATGAAGCTACAGGGTAAACTATTTAAGACTAATAAAAGAAATATTTTTTCACTCAACGTGTAATCAAACTCTGGAATTTGTTACCGGAGGATGTAGTAAAGGCTGTTAGTGTAGCTGGGTTTAAAAAAGGTTTGGACAAGTTCCTGGAGGAAAGGTCCATAAGCCATTATTAAGAAGGGACCCAGGATATCAATGCTTGAGCCAGTACAGGCATTGCAGAACCTGTGTCTTTTGGGGAAACTGCTAGGTATTAATCGAAATCCTCAGAATGGCCCTCCAGGTCGCTGTCTTGCTTAGCTTCTACCTCTTCCACTGGCTTGGAACCTCCCAGGCTCTTTACACACCACAAAGCAGGATCCCAATCCTGAATAGCCATGGAAAAAGATGGAATTGCCCCCCTTACTCCAACCCAGGAAGTAGCACCTACACGCGCCACTCCCACCTGATTCATGTGGCACTCCAGCTATCCAAGTCAACCAGACAAGAAAAACCTTTGAGATGCCGACCCCTAAAATGTGCCATCATCAATGCACGCTCCATTCGCAATAAATGGCCAGTGGTCCTTGACACAATCTCCTTCTATGACCTGGAAATACTTATGATCACAGAAACATGGCTATCTTCAGAAGACAACGTCATCCTACACCAGCTACTACCCCCCAATTTCTCAATACATACGCGGCATAGGGAAAACAAAAAAGGAGGAGGTGTACTCATAATCTCCAAATCTGAGCTCAACTTCCACATTCTAGACTCTTCCAGCACAAACAGCCTAGACATCCTCTCCATTGCTAATCAACAATGTTCCCTCAACCTGATATATAGATCACCATCCACTTCTCCAGAAGATCTTCCATCTATTACTGACCTCGCAGCTAACACCCTCTCTCCCAATAAGCCAAATTGGTTAATGGGCGATTTCAATCTCCCGTCCTTACCACAAAGCCATGCAAATGCGTTCCTTGAGGCAATGGATGACCTAGGTCTCAAACAAATCATCGGTGAACCCACACACACAAAGGGGAACATTCTTGACATGGTATTTGCTCCACACCCTGTCATTGACCAAAGCCACTATCCTCCGATATCAGTCATAGAAGTACCCTGGTCCGACCACAAATTGATCATCATACAGATACCCATCAACAATGTCCAACTAGACAGAAGCCGACCTTCGAACACATCCTCTCGAACTACCACCAGATGCTTTCGCCCCTTCGATAGGGAACACATCCTGGCGGAGACCCCATCACTCATCAACAAAACTACACCAGACCTTGAAGAACTAATCGCTTACTGGAACTCTAGCCTGCTTGCCATCTCACAACGCCCAAACCCGAAGATTACAGCAAGGTCAAAAAGATGCTCCGCCCCCTGGTTCTCTCCTGAGCTGCGAACATCCCTTACGCAACTACGTAAACTTGAATGCCGATGGCGCAGATCGCATTCAACTGAAGATCAGACCGCTTACCGAACCCACCTTGCAATACACCGAGAATCAATCACTACCAAAATGAAACAATATCACACTGACACCTTAAAGAGGTCTCTGAACAAGCCACGTGATCTTTTCAATCTAGTAAAATCCCTCTCAAAAGAACCTTCCCCGATACAGCACAGTGAAATTCACCCGCAGGAATTTGCGGATTATCTACAATCCAAGATCGTGCAAACCAATAAGGTGGTAACAGCCCCATATCAAGAACCAACGGGCCTATCACCACTTAACATATTTTCTACACCATCCACTAAATGCATCGAGGACACCATAGCATCTCTCAGCACCTCCACCGCACAAACTGACCCATGTCCAGCTTTTTGGATCAAGGAGCTACGTGATGTGTTCAGCCCGGTCATCGCAAAAATAATGAAACTATCCTTCACTACATCATATTTCCCCACTACACTTAAGCAGACTTCCATTAGACCACTATTGAAGAACCCCAAGCTTGATCCACAAAGAACCGACTCTTACCGACCAATAGCCAGCATCCCCCTCTTGGCCAAAATAATTGAGAAAGAAGCACAACGGCAAATTCAAGATCACATCGATGCTGCTTCCCCCTTAGATAGCTGCCAACACGGATTCAGAGAATATCATGGGGTAGAGACACTACTCACTGGTCTTTTCAATGAAATCATCACTGGAATTGACAACATCCGTCAAGGTTTTGTGCTCATATTTCTAGACATTGCCGCGGCGTTCGACTCCGTGAGTCACGAAATTCTCCTCGGAAGACTGAAGGAGAAGGGAGTCTGCAACAGTGCACTAGAATGGTGCAAATCTTACCTTGACGACAGATGGCAATATGTGAAATCAGGATCAGAGGAGTCAACACATTTCCATCAAAAGCAAGGAGTACCCCAGGGCTCATCGTTATCCTCATTACTTTTCAATATCTACATGCAGCCCATCTGCAATATCATAAGATCATTCAACGTGAATTGTTTGATATATGCAGACGATATACTATTATACATGCCCTTCTCCACAACTCACATGGACCTGACCCCCCTCACAGACTGCTTCAACGCAGTTTCAACTTGGCTCCAAACACAGAACCTTCGCATCCAACATAAAAAAACGGAAGTGCTATTCATCACCAGAGACACCTACTTTACCCCCCCATCCCATGTCAGTGTCAATGAAGCTGATTTGCAAACCAAAGATGCAATAAAATATTTGGGAGTTACTTTGGATCAACATCTTAACATGAAAAGCCACATAAGCAACATAGTCAAAGCCGTCTACTTCAAAATACGCTCTCTCAAGCACCTACGCTCCCTATTGGACCCAGATGACTTCCGAACCATATATCAAGCGCTGATACTGCCGCACTTTGATTTTGCAAATGCCATCTTACAAGGTCTCCCCCAATCCACATTAACCCCCTTACAGTTGGCCATGAACACCGCAGCTAGGATCCTTTACGGAGCATCCAGATACGACCACGTGACCCCCATTCTCAGACAGCTGCACTGGCTACCAATCAATGGGAGAATCACCTTCAAAACCCTTCTATTAGCTTTCAAAGCAATCAAAGGTATTTCAGCCTCCTCACTCACTCATCTTATCCACTTTGTCCCTCCCAACAGATCCAGAAGATCAACAGCTGTAAACTTGCTTGCAATACCAAAGGCTTCGACAAAGTACAACTTGTCAACCACAAACAGGACTTTCAGCTGTTACGTACCCAAATGCTGGAATGCTCTACCCCCTGACATTAGGGCCATAGCCAGCCTATATCAGTTCAGGAAGGCCCTCAAAACCCACTTGTTCCTCCAACACTTACCTGACAGCAATTGATCCTAGACATACCCTCCAGGAATTGACCCAATTTAGTTAGAAAAGACCTACATGCATTATCTGACTTTTATCTATCCTTCCAATGTAAATAGATTATGTATATAGTTAACCCTGTTTTCCAAGTTTATACTCCTGTTCGATGTAAACCTGACAGCTTGTTGTTATGGTCGTTAAGTTATAATGTAAACCGCACTGATGCTAAATAGCGCGGTATATAAGAAATTGTAATAAAATAAATAATAAATAATAGGTATGTATGACCTAGATTGGCCACTGCTGGAAACAGGATACTGGGCTTGATGGACCTTGGTCTGACCCAGTATGGCATATCTTATGTTCTAATGGCTGATCAAAGGCTAGCACTGGAAACGGGCTGATGGGGGTCTAGAACTGGAAATGGGTACTTAAGGGAAGCTAGGACTGAAAATGGGCTGATCAGGGGATGCAGGGCTGGAAATAGGCTGATTAGGTGAACTATAGCTGGAAATGAGCTGATTGGAGGGCTAGCACTGGAAATGAGCTAGGACTGGTAATGGGCAGATTGGGAGGTAGGACTGGAATGGGCTGATAAGGGGGATAGGACTGGAAATAGGCTGGGACTGAAAGAAGACTAGGGGCTAAAACTTGAAATGGGCTGATGGGGGGAGGGGAGGAGAGAGCTGCTGACCCTGAAAGAAAACTGGGGGCTAGGGCTACAAATGGGCTGATGCAGGGGATGGGAGAATGGGAATGGAAGGTGTGCATGTGCATTTGTTTTTTTTTACGCTGTGCACATTGCGCATGCGCAGTGGTGCGAGTGCATTGCGCATGTACTGCAGAGACGTGGAAGGTGTGTGTGCGGGACACCATGTTACGCATGCGCTGTGCGTGAGGCTTGGTGCATGCGTGTAACGGCATGCAGCACATGCGCATGTCTCACACCCATGCATAGCGCATATGCAACATGGTGTCTCGCACATGCACCTTCAACGTCTCCACCGCACATGCGCAATGTGCACAGATGACATGCTCGCGCCACTGCATGTGCGCAGCGTTAAAAAAAACAACTACACATGCACACCTGGTACACGTTGAGGGGTTTGTGTAGGCGAGGGAGAGAAGGCGTGCGTTGTTGGTTGTTGGTGAAGCAAGGAGAGTGTCAGAAGCAGGTTTGTTGTGGAGCGTGGCTGGGTTGGTGAGTGGTGGTGGAGAGTGTCAGAGGCAGGTTTGGTGTGGAGAGGTGTGTTGCAAAGCAGGCAAGAGAGAGAGGAGGGAAGGAAAGGAGCAGGACAGAGATACAGGAGCGGTGTTGAGGAGCAGGCGGCAGGGAGAGGATGGGAGGTGAGGAGCAGGCGGGAGGTGGAGCAGAGGAGCCAAGGGGCAGGGATGTGTGACAGGGAGGGAGAGGGCACAGAGGGCAGGGAGATGGAGCGACAGGACATGGCAGGAGGGGAGGAGGGAGGGCACCTGTTCAGCAGGACCCAGAGCCGGCAGGGAGTGTTGGGCCTGTGGTGGTGGCTGCAGGCCCATCGGGTGTGTCGCAGCCCACCCAGGGGCCACCCAGTACCAAATGGAGGCGTATACCGGTGCCAGCTGAGGAAGGGAGGAGGGCTGTGAGATTCAGTCAGCAAGAAAACCACATCCTGCTGGCCAGTGTGTTGGAGCGGTATGAGGTGCTCTATGGCCGGCTGAGCAACAGCACCACTGTGGCCACACGTATACACGTGTGGGAAGAGGTACAGGAGGCTGTAGCCCAGGCAGGGGGACCAACCAGGGACCTGGACAGGCTGAGAAAGAGATTCAATGACATTAAGCATGGTGTCCAAGCACACATTGTGGCGGAGAAGCAACATGCCATGGGCACCGGTGGGGGTGCCCCCTTCGTCCCAACCCTCACACCCCTGGAGCAGGAGCTCGCAGACCGTCTGGGCCCCATCTACCTGCGTGGACTGCCAGAAGCGCTGGACACCGCAAATCCACAGGCAGGTAGGTTGGCACCTCTCACCCTGCTGCTCCTTACCCTTGGAATAAATGTCCTTTGTCTATACGTCAGGCAGCTTCTTTGCCCCTCTTCAAACTCAAGCTAAAATCTCATCTTTTCGCCTCTGCCTTTGGCTCATGAGTTTGCTATTCTCCTTCCTTCCCCTCTGTTATATCACCTTTCTGTCTTCCTCTCACACTTGTTCCTACCTCTTTCCTTTGTTCTGTCTCTCATGCTCGTCTTTTTGCTCTTGTTCCTAACTTTTCTCTACACCTTTTATTGCTTTGCCTTTTTAGATTGTAAGCTCCATTGAGCAGGGACTGTCTTTTTGTGTTTTCACTTTTACAGCGCTGCATGTGCCTGGTAGCGCCTTATAAATGCTTAGTAGTAGTAGTAGTAGTAGAAGTAGTAGTAGTAGTAGATATGCTGCACACGTAGAGGGCACACCCAAGCACATGCGGCACATGGAGGGGATTGGTGGGGGACCATGTCCTGAGAGCATGCGTGCCCTACCACAGGCAACTGTGGGGTGATGGCACAGCAGCACATGGCAGGGTAGGTACAGGGTGTGTGTGACAGGTACCTGGGCCTGAGTGCATGATAGACACAGTCCTGAACGTAGTCGAGGACTGCAAAGCTGTGGAGAAGCAGGGGGCATGGCAGACAAGGCCCATATCTGATTGAACACTGCATACATCAATGGTCCAGAAAACCTCCATGCAAAGCCCAGAGGGTTAAGCTGCACAGCAACAATTCACAGCACTACAGATCAGCAGTGTAATAGTGATCTAAAAGACCTATCTGAGGAGTGGCTAATAATATGCCACTGTAAACAAAGAGGATCACAGCATACATGAGCAGCAATGTAACAGTAACGAGCCCCATTGGAATATCATTTGCCACTATTCAGATAACCTCCTTGTATTACTATTACATTGGTGCTCTCTAGGGATGTGATGTGTTGCTGTGCTGCTGGACCCTCTGGCCTTTTCATATAGGTGATTTTGGCTACTGATGTATGCAGAGTTCATGTGATTACAGGGCTTTTCTGCCCTTCGAAGTAATCCTCCTCCTAAGGATTTGTGTTTGGGAGACTAACTGAGGTCTGTTTCCTCCACTACTGGAGTTATCCTACCCAGATTGGTCTAGTGTTCCCTCCTCACATATGGCTTATGAAGGTTTATATTGATTTGTTTATTTGTGCCTACTCCTTTTGGGGTGTGTTCATTATTATCAGCCTGATTTCTCTGTCTCCCTGAGGTCTACTTGTTAACATAGTACCTGGCATATTGGTCACAACCATTCATCATACCCCTGCAGCCAGTCACCCAGCACATTGTGACAGGGGGAGACATACAGAAGGGACATACAACTAGCCCAGAACACATTGGCCTGGGGGTACCCACACACACCACCAAAACACATATGACGTCTGTATGCTCTTACCTATCCAGGGACATATCCCATTCCTCTGACAGGGAAGGGCCTAACACACGGGGATGATGATGTAGATGCAAACAAATGCCAGCAAACACATCACACACATGTCACACACTTAACACTCTGTCGGGGCCCACATAGAGTGGGGATCCCCCACCCACCCTCACCAGACATTGGTGTGCACATTGCCACACCCGTACCAACTGCACATAGCACAAACCCCACACCACCTGGGATCATCCCTTATATACGCCCCACAGTGCAACAGACACATTCCCATAACCCCACACATGCTGCAACCCCATGCCCAGCAGTGCTCCACCCATCCCCTGAGACATCCCACCACATCCACGGAGTATGGGATAGCTGTCCACCCACACCGCACAGTGTCTTGCAAAGCAGAGGGCCCCCACACACGTCTGGCTGACACGGACACATCCTGCAACACCTAACGTGCATACCACCTAACGTGCATACCACCTAACGTGCGTACACCTAACGTGCATACCACCTAACGTGCAACACCTAACGTGCATAGGGAGGAGTGGCCTAGTGGTTGGGGCAAGGTACTACAGGCCGGAAGGTCAGTTGTTCAAATCCCACTAGAGGACAGCAACCTTGGGCCGGAAGGACTGGGGTTTCTAGTCCCACAGGTGCTCCTTGTGGTCTTGGGCAACCCTCCATTGCCCATGTATTAGTGTATGTGTCTCATATCCACTCATGTTAAATGTATTCCCCAAATGCTTTGACCCGGTGAAAAGCGGGATATAAATGCAGCTAAATAAATAAAATAAATAAATAAATACCACTCAGGGCAATGCAAGCACATCGCTCACACACACAATGACGGCACACAATCCCACTCAGGGCTCCCACATGCACCACGGCCACATGTATTGCTGAGGCCACATCCAAGGTCAGGTGGCCAGTCCATACCTGATACTGCAGATAGGGGGCGCGGCACTCAGCACACTATCCCCCACACACCACATCCCATGTAGCACAGCTACACCAGGGAATGAGGCTGCTCCCCTCCCCACCCCCTGCCAGGCACATGTGCTATCCCCATTGCAGGCGCACCAGCATTAGGCACAGGCAGACAACATATTGATTTTGGCAGGGATGTACTACACAGGTGTACATAGGTGCCCTGCGCAAACTCATCTGGGCTGTGTACCCTTTTCCAACCCCCGAGGTGACTACCGGACCATGGAGGCACATGAGGAGGAAGATGTGGCAGGGCCGCAGGATGCTGAGGGGCCAGAGACCGCAATGTACGGGGACACCTCCAGCAATGGCGAGGGCACAACAGGAACAATGTGCTGCCCGAGGCACACGCCACCGGACGTCAACACTACAGTGGGGGCCACTAGCAGCAACTCACAGGCTGTAGAGGGTACAGAGATGGAGGGGAATCACCACACCATGCAGGCGCCAGGGACATCAGCCACGCCTCCTACCAGCATGGCTACGATCCTGGCGGAGCTGCGTGCCCACAGTGCCTCAGCAAGGCACGATGCTGAAGGTGGGTAACAGCATACACAACAATCCCCATGGGGGTTGACGTAACATCCACAATGAGATTGCATGTGCACCACAATATCTTGTCAACATAGCAGATCGTATATTATGTTGTGGGGGGGATCTATGCCATGTGCATTACCCCCTATTGTAACATAGAAACATAGAAACATAGAAACATGATGACAGAAAAAGACCACAAGGCCCAGCTAGTCTGTCCTTCCATAACATCAACTACAACAGTCCACTTTTTACCTTTAGAGATCCTCTGTGTTGGTCCCATGCTTTTTTGAATTCAGTTACTGTCCTCATCTCTACCACCTCCACTGGGAGACTATTCCACGGATCCACTACTCTTTCCATAAAGAAATATTTCCGCATATCACTCCTGAATCTATCTCCCTTCACCCTCATCCCATGTCCCCTCGTCGCAGAACTTGCTTTCAATTGAAAGAGGCTCTCTCCCTGAACATTTATGCCACGGAGGTATTTAAACATCTCAATCATATCACCTCTATCCCGCCTTTCCTCTAAGGTGTACATATTAAGATCCTTAAGTCTGTCCTCATATGCTTTATAATGAAGACCACTAATCATCTTAGTAGCAACCCTCTGCACCGACTCCATCCTGTTCACATCCTTTTGAAGGTGCGGTCTCCAGAATTGCACACCATACTCCAAATGAGGTCGCACCAAAGACTTATACAGAGGCATTATCACCTCCTTTTTTCTGCTAGCCATTCCTCTCCGTATGCACCCAAGCATCCTTCTAGCTTTTGCTGTCGCCTTTTCTATCTGTTTAGCTACTTTAAGATCATCGGACACAACTACGCCTAGGTCCCGCTCTTCTTTAGTGGACAAAAGTACTTCACCTCCTATACTGTATTGCTCCCTTGGATTGCTGCAGCCCAAATGCATGACCTTACATTTTTTAACATTAAATCCCAGTTGCCAAATTCTAGACCATTCTTCAAGCTTAGCTAGATCCCTCCTCATGTTATCTACACCTTCCTGGGTGTCTACTCTATTGCAGATTTTGGTATCATCCGCAAAGAGGCAAACCTTACCCGACAGCCCTTCCGCTATATCACTAACAAAGATGTTAAAAAGAATCGGACCAAGGACAGATCCCTGGGGCACACCACTGGTAACATCCTTCTCCTCAGAGTGAGCTCCATTTACTTGTACTCTTTGTCGCCTCCCACCCAACCAATTTCTAACCCAAGCAGTAACTTTAGGGTCCATCCCTAGGGTGCTCAGTTTGTTTATAAGTCGCCTGTGAGGAACAGTGTCAAAGGCTTTACTGAAATCGAAATACACCACATCTAGAGCTCTCCCGCGGTCCAACTCCCTGGTCACCCAGTCAAAGAAATCAATCAGATTTGTCTGACAAGACCTGCCTCTGGTGAATCCATGCTGCCTTGGATCCTGTAATCCGCTGGACTCCAGAAACCTCACTATTTTCTCTTTCAACAGCGTTTCCATTAATTTACTTACCACTGAAGTTAAACTAACCGGCCTGTAGTTTTCAACCACATCCTTACTACCGCTTTTGTGTAAAGGCACCACATGAGCCTCTCTCCAGTCCTTTGGCACCACTCCCGACTCCAATGAGGCATTGAAAAGGTCAGTCAGTGGAGTTGCTAGAACGTCCCCAAGTTCCCTCAGTATTCTAGGGTGTATCCCATCCGGTCCCATCGCTTTGTCTACTTTAAGTTGAGCTAGTTTCTCACGAACACAGTCTTCTGAAAATTGTTCAAGATGTCCCTCGCTTCTGTTCTTATTTGTGGGTGTTTTCTGAGGTCCCGCTCCTGGTTCTTCATCTGTGAACACAGAACAAAAATATTTGTTAAGCAATTCCGCTTTATCCTTATCAGCTTCTACATATTCCCCCCCTGCACCCTTGAGTCTGACAATACCACTTTTGCCCTTCCTCTTCTCACTAATATATCTGAAAAATGTCTTATCCCCCCATTTTATTGCATTGGCTATTTCCTCCTCCTTTTGAATCTTTGCCTTCTTGACTACTTTGCTAGCTTCTCTAAGTTTTTCCAAATACAGATGCCTGTCTTCCTCTCTCTGTGATCTCTTGTATTTCATGAAGGCCTCCCTCTTTTTCTTCACTTTTTCAGCTACTTCCTTTGAAAACCATAGCGGTCTCCTGTTCCTTTTGCCTTTATTTACCTTTTTAACAAAAAGGTTGGTTGCCTTTAAAATACCCCCTTTCAGTTTTGCCCACTGTTTTTCTACATCCCCCAGTTGTTCCCATCCCACTAACAACTCCCTGAGGTATTGGCCCATCTTCGCAAAGTTAGTCTTCCTAAAGTCTAAGATCTTCACCTTGGAATGGATTCTAACAGCCCTAGTCCTAATACTGAACCACACCATCTGGTGATCACTGGATGCAAAATGATCTCCCATTACAACATCAGAAACACTTTCACCATTGGTAAGCACCAAGTCCAGTATGGCCCCTTCACGTGTGGGGTCTGTTACCAATTGCCTGAATAGTTCTCCCTGTAGAGAATCCAGGATCTCCTTACTCCTAGATGATACTGCAGCAGGAATGTGCCAATCAACATCTGGCATATTGAAATCTCCTAGCAGTAGCACTTCCCCTTTCCTAGCAATGCTGCGTATGTCTTCAATTAACTCTCTGTCCACCTCTTCCTCTTGTAGCATGGCTTGTCAAGTGTCAGCATGTTGAGGAGCTCAGACATATGCACACTGTTCACGGCCATATACCCCAAGGAAGCGCACAGCGGTAAACACCTATCCCAGGTCACCTAGACAGCTTACTTGACTGTCCCCTCACCATGGGTATTGGTACCTAGCATAGCTTGTCACCGTAATCTGTACTGTGCGCCAGCATTATAAAAAACAGGGCCCCCCAGATCTATGTATGTGTGTGCCATGACTCCCCACGTCATCTGACTTATCTCATATGACCAGTGCGCAGATCATGCATTGACACATTGAACTGCGACACTGTACCGTGTGAGATCTGTGATTCACATGACCCCTCATCAGGACCCTTTCCTGGCATGAGAATGGCTCATGGGACACACAGATGTACACATGGTCATGCATTGCTAGTCGTCGCGTGCATGCTTTTTCTGCAGACTGGTCTGGTGGGATATGCCTGACATGTGCATGTGTCACAGTGGGGGTTGTAACAGGTGTCTCACACATCACCTTGTGTCCCACCCACAGGCACTGGTCAGACTCTGCTGGCCATTCACTAGGAGATCCATCAGCTGCGGGCCACAGCAGACACAATGGCAGGTGCACTACTCCGTATTGAGGATGCCCTGGAGGTCATGGCTGCCCATACACAGCAGCCAGCATCGGCACCAGAGGCGGCACCAGCAGTCCCGGGACAGAAGGGTGGGTTGGGCTGTGGTTGCCGTGGCTGGCCATGGAGAATGTGAACATTGTAAATAAAGACATCACAACCTATTACTACCTATGTGTTTGTTTCCAATGTGTGGCACTGTGATCCCGAGTACCCTGCACCCCCATGTTGTCACCCTGCCCACATGTGCCTACCCATATCCCTCAGGGATGTGGTGTCTGCACTGCCACCAATCAACGCACATAGGTTATACCATGCCCTGTGTACCATGGACTGTGCCAGGTGGTCACCCTCCTACGTATGGTTGGGGGGGTATACCCAACCTCACCCATTGCCCAGCAAGATGTTCACGGTGGTACATGTCTGTTGTAAGGATCTGTCACCCTCTCCCACCCCATATGCTCTCCATTATTATACACACATGTGACCATCCTCCCTGCCTACACCAGGGCCTACGTGACTGTCTACCCACATAGGCTTGCATGCGGCAAAGGCAGACAAAGGTAACTTGCTACAGTCAGCTGATCACTCTTCCCCAGCGCTTGTAGTTCCCCACCACTCATCCTCGGGACCTGCATCGACTTGTCTCACCCTCACCAGCTATCCCCTGTGCAGCTCCTGGGTACAGCAGTTCCTCTTATCCTTCCTGCCACATACCTGCTACTAGCCTTTTCCCCTATTGCCCCACGAGCATGGTGCATCAGATATGCAGCCTACACATCACAGGCAGCATACATGTGACCACAGCTGTTGGGACACACTGCACATCGGCACATCACAGGGGTACCAGGGGACACAGATGCCTACTCATATGGGCAGCCCCCACACCTGCGTGTGGAGACGGTCCATGTATGTTACCTATATCTACCACACATACACATAGGGATCTACACACATGTCCCATGCTCATGTCCACAGTCTGTCTGTAAGGGAGACACGTGACCATTGTGCCATACGTACAAACTTGTTTATCTACACATATACATTGGTTAATAGTTACAGAACACCCTATGTTCTGTCCTGGTTGACAGGACAGCACAGGGCACGTGTGTGAGCACCCCGGTGCCCCTTAAACGCTCCAGGGACGCCTATCAGGAGATGGCTGTCGAGATGCACCACCCATAGCAGCTGCATGCTGCATGTGATCTCGGCAGCCAACCACTGAATGGCACCTGCCAGTCACCAGATGGTGCAGTCCTGGGTTCGCTGGTGTTGCAGCACACCACCCACTGCCACATACAGGTCCCACACACACTTGCCACCACATCCACGCCAGGTGCCCGGTGTTTGTGTGGTGGCATGAGCGTGAGTCCTATCTGTGGCAATGGGTGGGAATGCTACTCCCAGGTGGACACCATCACCGCACGCATGTGGCAGCCGGCAGAGACCCACTGTGCCCTGTGCTGTCCTGTGTCCCCTCTCCACCCACAGAGCCACCCTCCCCCCTCTACACCCCCCTCCTCCTTTTGACCCCTCCCCCACCCTCTCTCTCGCCCCCCTCCCCGCTCTCCTCTTCCTCCTCTGCCGCCTCTTCCACCTCCCCCTCCTCACCCCCTGCCACATACAACTCACTCTCCCCCTCCCCTCCCCCCCATCGCCCCCTCCATGTTGTCCTCTTCCTCTTCGCCCTCTGCCACATCCTCCTCCTCTGGCTGAACTGGCGCTGTGGGGCCCCGATGTAGATGGGCCCTCACCAGCAGCAGCATCCTCTGTGGGGGAAGACAGTCATTAGCACACCATCATGTGAGTCACATACCACATGTAGATAGTTTGGCCTCCCACAGGATGTTGGGCCACTGTGACATGCTGTACTGCACTGCAGAGGCCGCAACACTCACCGCCACTTTGCTCCAGCGCCCTCCTTTGGAGGCGGGCAAGGACCTCCGGGCAGTGCAGCCGCAACTCCCAACCCTTTTTCCGTAGATCCTCTACCTGGGGGGGGGGGGGGGAGAAGCAATGGGTGGGAGCATTAGGGGCCAGATATCTCTGGTGGGTGCCCACTGCATATCACACATCTCTGTGAGCAGCAGTGTGCTGCTGCTGCTGCTCTGGCCAGTGTGTCCTCTACTACCTGTTGCCAGCGCACCCTACATGTGTGGCTGTGGGTCTGGGCATGTGTGAGGTGTCACCTATGTGTACTGTGCGTAACCCCGATACCCTGTTCCTACCCTCTCCTTGCATGACATGGCAGCACCATGCCACGTGTGGTTTGGCCATGCTGGTGTCCAGGGGAGGTGTTCCCTAACTCCCTGTGTGGTCCGGCACACACCTGTTTGCCTGACCTACACACATCATCCGACACACCTGCCATGGCACCATGCTATCCTTACAACACATGGGTGATGTGTTCTGAGATAGATCGGGAGGTGGGTGGCCATGAACACATCGCCAGGCACCACTACCATGACACTAGGCTTTCTACTATACCTCTGTGGTCCCAACTAAGGCCTCCTGTGAATAGGGCAGTTGTGGGTGACTGCAACAGGAGCATGGCCCACCACACCTAGCTGAGCTAGTAACATCTGTGATCTGGTCTGGGCCCTCCTCGAGTAAGGGCAGAGCTGTGAAACCCCAACAGGTGCAGGTACCCTAACACCAGCATCTATAATGGTCCTCTGCGATCAGGTACGGGCCTCCTGGGGAGAGGGCAGATGTGTGACCTGAAACGGCATACACTACCATAATATCTGGATTTATTACAGACCTTTGTAATCAGGTCTCAGGGCTCCTGGGGGTGGAGTGGATTGGAATACAACCACAGCTGCAGCTACCATACCATCAGGATCCATAATATACCTGTGTAATCAGGTCTGGGCCTCCTGGGAATAGGGCAGATGTGTGACCTGACCCTGCATAACCTACCACAATATCTGGATTTCATACAGGTCTTTGTAATCAGGTCTCAGGACTCCTGGGGGTAGGGTGGATTAGAACACATCAACAGCAACATATACCATAACACCAGGGTGACTGACAGACCACTTTGATCAGGTCTCAGGCCCCCTGGAGGTAGGGCAGATGTTTTAACCTGCAAATGCATAAACGACCATACCACCAGGATGGATACCAGACCACTTTAATCAGGTCACAGGACTCCTGGGGGTGGGCAGATGTGTGAACCTGCAACTGCATAAACTACCATACTAACAGGATTTATTACAAACCTGTGTAATCAGGTCTGGGCCTCCTGGGGGTAGGGCAGATGTGTGACCTGACCCTGCATAAACTACCATAATATATGGATTTATTACACACCTGTGTAATCAGGTCTCAGGACTCCTGGGGGTAGGGCAGATCTGTGAACCTGCAACTGCATACTGTTTACCAGACTTCTTTAGGAAGATCTACGTGCTCCTAGGGTTAGGGTGGATTTTAACACATCAACAGCAGCAGGTACCATAACACCAGGCTGACAACTGGACCTCTGTGATCAGGTCCTTAGCCTCCTGGGGATAGGGTATACCTACACACAGCAGCATACGCAGCTACATTCAGCACTGGATGGCCCAAGCACTGGTGTCTATAGCATGTTGTACATGTATGATGTGTGCTCATTGCTGGATAATGTGTTGCACAACTTGTATTGTGTGACCTGTCCCCATACACTTACCTCATGTGGGTAGTCGGCAAGACGATTGTTCCGCCTCGTAACATGCTCCCATGCCCTCCTAACGCAGCAGAGGTCCTGGTGTTTGGAGGAGCTGGGGAATAATTTGTGCTGCCTAGCGCAGATTAGTCCTGCAAGGTGTCACAACTCCCGACGGGTGAAGGCAGGCTTCCTTGACCGCGTCACCATTTTCTCCGATGCCTTGCTGATGCATGCATGCATGTCGCATAT
Organism: Ichthyophis bannanicus; assembly: GCA_033557465.1. Taxonomy (NCBI): domain Eukaryota; kingdom Metazoa; phylum Chordata; class Amphibia; order Gymnophiona; family Ichthyophiidae; genus Ichthyophis; species Ichthyophis bannanicus. The sequence continues at coordinate 586,852,391 of CM066034.1, forward strand.
GCGAGCATGCACGCTGCCACGCATCAACGTGCGCTGCCATACATCACTATGGCACGCTAGCTACGTGCCCGTGCCACAGCTGGTACACTGCGAATGGTGGCGCTGCCAAGATACGCGGTGCTGCAGGCTTTCTGCCCTTTGTCCAGGCCGCTTCATAGGGCGCCTTATGACGCACTTCCTGCCACGCCATGCTGTGAGGCACCTTGGGGTACACGGCTACGGTGAAAAGATTTATGCTGCAGACACACATTGCAGAGATGTGTCTGACTCTTCTTACCATGATATACGTCTTAGACATTTCTCTTGATGTTGGTGAACCCATCACTACTGGCTGTGAAGGCATTGTATTAACCAGTGTGCTATGCATTTTAACATTGCAATGGCTGGCTACACAGCTACACCAGGTCACCTGCACACACTTTCTGCTCTGCTTACCAGGATAGTGTAAGGACACAGCTAGGGCACTTTACAGGGCACCTTAGTTTGGGCAACTGAGCTGAGGGTGCTTTGGGGTGTGCACACCGATTTCAGATCTATGTCAGACTGTTACAGGCATAAACAGCCGTAGCCTCGAACAGTTTTACTGACGGATGCACTTTGTATATAGCTCACCAGCTAATCTAGCAACCTGCAGCCCACACCACTCTTCCAACTTACCCACTGCATGTGACTGGCCACACTTTTAAAAAAAAATTCATGTGGTAAAAGGCTCTGATGTAATGATAATATGGTATATCATATCCATCCAGATACATCGATATACAGGCCCAGTGGGGTATTAAACCCATGACCTCTCCCACTGAGGTCATTATATTAACCATTGTCCTACATCAATATTGGTTGTAGCTAAACTATGGCTAGCTACTGAACCAGTACAGGTCACAAGACACACTGTCTGGTGTGGCAACCAGGATAGGTTAGCACCAAGAGTACCCATGATGCAATTCACATGCAGAACAGCAGTCTACATCTGCTCACCAGATGGGGTTTGCACCTCTGCAGCACGTCAACTGGGTAGGGGGACTGACCGTGCGTGTTACTGGCACAGTGTGCCTACTGTGTTCTGGTGCTCACCCTGAGGGTAGGTCGTGTGGACAGTATCAGGTCCACAGTACCCGGGTTGTTTGTGGTAGGTTTTGCTGCAGTTCACCATTACTGCCAGTGTGTGGGGTATTCTTTGCAGACAGCCTTGGACGTTTTCTATGTCCATTTCTATTTGCCAGTAATGTGTAGCCTGTGTGGACCATGATGCTCGCAACATAATGTATATTCAGTGAGGTTGTCATGGACACCTGTTTTTGGAGCAGGGGTGTGGCTGGACTCACATGATGAAGATATGCGTAGCAAGCCCACCCTCTGTGGGTCAGGATAGGGAACATGATCTGCGAACAACAGACACACACTATCGCTGTTTGCAATAGGGCCAGTTGAGGTACTTGATGACAGACTGTGGGACCAGCAAGCCCCCGGCCAACTGGCAAACAGAGAGCTGATGCAGATCTGCACATGGAACTGGACCACTGGCAGTGTGCCTGGTCAGCTCAGCTGCCCCCCCCACCCCCACTACATTCTGACATGCACCAACAGAAGGCAGTTTGACAGTCAGTCTGCTAGCACATACATAGTGCATGTTCCAAAAGGAACACTATGCACCCAGGCATGGGATCTGGCACACACACCAAGCAGGTTTGTCAGTGATTGGGTCCCAAAAATGGGAACCCAGAAATATCACTTACAGAGACTGTGTATAGCATTATGTGGGAACCTGGACATGCCGTGGTCACTACTCAGTCAGAGTGGGACTGACCTCCCAGCATGGCATGCTGTGGCCACTGTGTCCTTGCAGGTGGTGGGTGCGCACTACACTATCCCAGCTATTGCCCAATGCCCTGTACACATGCATCTTGCCCAGACCACCCTGTCCGGCCCATACCCACAATACCTTGGCCCTCATTATGCACAATGGCAGGCTAACGCTGGAAACTGTGCAAGCATTGTGGGCTCAGTAAGGTGTAGGCATCCGCAAAACACTGGATAGACATATACACACTCCAACACCTATTTCTGCATTGTGCAACGGTAGAGGTGGCTGCTAGCCCTGGCCACCACACCAGTCCTGGGCACTGTGCAGGCAGTGCGAAGGTACGCAATACTATTAGGGTCACTCTCCAGGGTGGTAGACAGTGTTGTAAACACATATGCAGCACACGCCACAGATATCAGAAAGGCTGGTATGATGAATCTATTTTACAAAATTGTTTAAAGTTAGGTTTTGTGATCTCACATTAATCATAGCAAGCTTTTGATACACATATGGAACGTGTTTCCATGGATCTGACCGCATTACTAAGGTATACAGGTGCAGGTGGTGGTAGCTGCTGCTCCTCCACGCAGGCCCAACAGCCTGACTCTCCATGAGGCTTTGTATAGTGGTGCCCGTGGGTGTGGGTGTTTGTGCATCTGTTGGCCACAACTCTGGTGCAGAGGGTCCAGACTCCGGTCCTGGTGGGCCAAACACGATTCCGGTTTCCTGGATGTCGCTAATGAATATGCATGGATACATTTGCATACAATGGGGGCAGTGCATGTAAATGCATCTCGTGGATATTTCTTAGGAACATCCTGACAACCTGAATGGTGTTTGCACCTCCAGGACTGGGGTTGGGAACCTCTGCTCTAGGCAGTGGACATGTTTATGGTGTCTGCACACTGTAGGGTAAAATAGTGGGGTATGATCTGCAGGGGCCTCAGCTGGGACATGAACCTGTGACCTTCTGCCTTTGGGCACACTGGCTGTGTGTACTGCACCACACTTACCACATAGGCAGGTTGTTCCCTGGGGATCCCATGACTGTTCCTCAGACAGACCTTATCTGTTGTACTGCACGCAACCCACCTGTACAGGGCTTGGCCTTGCTCTGCTGTGGGCAGCTGCCACTGCCTCCTCCAGCGCCGGCACCCCCTCCACCACCATGCTGACATGCCCTTATGCCGGTGGTGTGCAGTCCCATGCCATCCAGTGTTCCGCTAGGTGGGTGCCTATGGTGTGGGGTCTGGGGTAGGGGTGTTGACATGGACATCAGCACATCCCCCCAGCACCACCTGCCAATGTTCTGTGCCCTTGGGGGTACCTGCTGGGTGCTATCCCCTGGGACACTGTGGGACGCACACTCGTAGCCATATTGGACCCTGGTCAGTTGCTGTCTTGCTGCTTTTCATTTTCTGCATTCCTATGTGCCAGGAAGGCATCTGCCTAGTCCACACTGTGCCCCAGCTGGCCCACTGCATGTGCCGCCTGCAGTCCCCTGTACCCCAGTTACACCATCACCATAGTGCCCTTTCCCACGTGCCCACTCTGCTGTTGCTACACATGTGTAAGCCACAAAGGCAAGCTATCCCATGCACACCACAGAAAACCCTCATCAGCACTATTTCTTTGTTGGCACATTCACTTTGTGGTGGGACTGTGAATTGACCCTTCCAAATGTGCACTTGTCCTTTTTCCTCTTTATAGGTTGTGTTCATTACTACTTGTCATTATTTGTTCTATTGGCCAGCTCAGTGTTTTGGATTTCAATTTTGGTACTGGTCATTATTTATGGTTTGTGCCTTTTTGGTTGCTGCACATTTATCACTTCTATCACTTTTCAAGGTCTCCCTGCCTTTGCTGTACATTGCTGACTGAAATGGTTTCTCTGTCCTGCAAATGTGTCTAGCGCGAGGTTTTCACTGGCGCTAATTTTCAGAGCTTCATTTCACGGCGTTAGTGTGCATGGATCCACTCCCCACCCATTGACCCCTTCTCTCCGCCCCTGGGGAGCTTTACTCCGCCCTCTGCTCACCTTAACGCCGCCGCAGACATTATCGCACAATACGCGACGTTCTCGTACGGTAAAGCGCCATTATCGCGCGATAATGTCGCCGCTGCTACGTTAAGACGGTTTAGTAAACATACCCCTAAGGTTAACATATGACAGTCTGGGAATCCCAGTGCAAGCATCCCTTAGAGTTGCGCACAGCTAACTACATATTACCCACAGGGGAATGAAGATGCTCTTGAAAACTCTGGAATAAAAGACAAGATATGGGTGATTTGTTGAGGACAACCAGGAATTTAGAAGAGGGAGATTGAAACCTCTTTCAGGGGGTTTCAAAAATGGAAGATTCTGATAAAAGCCCTCAGGATATGGAGAAAAGTCAATAAAAAGGAAAGAAAAGGTTTATTTTATTAACTGAAGCCAGGCTGATCAAGTATCCCTAGGACCTGCAGCAGTCAGTAGTGCAGATGCAGTTCAAGCATATTAGTGAGACCTGTGGGAAAGGAGGGGGAGGAGAACATATCTGTACATGGTTTTAATAAAGTGAAGGCCCAATTGACTCTTCAGCTTCTGCCGTCCCAACCTCATCCTGTCTCCTCCAACCTATTTAGAAACCTTCATAATATTGATACCATGACTCTCTCTTCCACCATTTCTCCATATCTCTCCTCCATTTTATCCTCCAAGTCCGTTGACGAGGTATTATCTTCATACAATGCTACACTATCCTCAGCCCTTGACACTCTTGCCCCTCCCACCCCACGTCATATCAAATGATCTACTCCCCAACACTGGCTTTCACCCACAATCCATTACCTACGCATCTGCACCCGTTCTGCCGAATGAGCTTGGTCCAAATCCCGCTCCCCGGAAGACCTTCCACATTTCAAATTCATGCTTGGCTCCTTCCAGTCAGCCTTAGCACTTTCCAAACAAGATTACTACATCCATCTGACCAACTCCCTTGCCTCTGATCCTCGCCGTCTCTTTAATACCCTCAATTCTCTCCTCAAGGTCCCCCCGCCCCCAATCCCCCCTCCCTTTCTGCCCAAACCCTAGCCGACTACTTCCACGACAAAATCCACAAGATTACCCTCCAATTCCCTACTCCCTCATCTACCTCCCCTCCTCCTCAAATCTCCTCCCCCATCCATACTCCCCCTGCCACCCTCTCCTCCTTCCCTCCGATCTCTGAAGAAGAAACCGCACTCCTCCTTTCCTCCTCCAAACCCACCACCTGTTCATCAGACCCTATCCCCACCCATCTCCTACATTCCATCTCCCTCACCATTGTCCCCTCCATACTCATATCCTCAACCTTTCACTCTCCACTGCAACTGTCCCCGCTGACTTCAAACATGCTGTTGTCACACCCCTCCTCAAGAAACCCTCACTTGATCCCACATGCCCTTCTAACTATCGACCCATCTCCCTCCTTCCCTTCAAATCCAAACTATTAGAACGAGCAGTCTACCGTCGCTGCCTCGACTTCCTCACCTCCCAGGCCCTCCTGGATCACTACAATCCGGCTTCCATCCCCTACACTCCACTGAAACGGCACTCACAAAAGTCACCAATGACCTGTTCCTGGCTAAATCTGAGGGCCTTTATTCTATCCTCATCCTTCTTTACCTTTCTGCTGCCTTTGACACCATTGACCACGACCTTCTCCTCACCACTCTCTCCTCGCTTGGCTTCAAGGACTCCGTACTATCCTGGTTCTCCTCCTATCTCTCCCACCGCTCATTCAGTGTATGCTCTGGTGGCTTCTCCTCCTCCGCTAACCCACTCCATGTAGGTGTACCCCAGGGATCTATCTTGGGCCCCCTCCTCTTCTCTCTCTATACCCAAGGCCTTGGCGCGCTTATCTCCTCCCATGGCTTTCAGTACCATCTCTATGCGGATGACTCCCAGATCTACCTCTCTACACCTGATATTTCTCTGACAACCCAGTCCAAGATCTCTGCCTGTCTCTCGGACATCGTTGCCTGGATGTCTCATCGCCGATTGAAAATGAACATGGCCAAGACTGAACTCCTTTTCTTTCCACCCAACTCCTCAACCCCACTTCCCCCTCTCTCAGTCCATGTGGATGGATCTACTATCCTTCCTGTTCCCTCTGCCCGCAATCTAGGGGTTATCTTTGACACCTCTCTCTCCTTCTCCGCTCATATCCAGCTTGTAGCTAAGACCTTCACTTCTTTCTCTACAACATCTGCAAAATCCACCCCTTCCTCTCTGAACACACTACCAAAACACTTATCCACTCCTTAATCTCCTCTCGCCTCGATTACTGCAACACACTCCTCGCTGGTCTCCCCGTGAGCCACCTCCTCCCCCTTCAATCCATACAAAATCACGCTGCTTGACTAATCTTCTGCCAGCCTCGCCATGCCCACATTACTCCTCTTCTAAAGTTGCTTCACTGGCTCCCTGTCCAATTTCACATCCAATTCAAGCTTCTCTTACTGACCTATAAATGCATTCACTCTATGGCCCCTCAATACCTCTTATCTCCCCCTATGTCCCCTCTCAAAATTTGCGCTCCGCTGATAAATTACTTCTATCAATGCCTTTCACCCGCACCGCGAACTCCCGACTGTGCTCCTTTCACCTTGCTGCACCATACGCCTGGAACAGCCTACCTGCGTCTGTGCGCCAGGCATCCTCCCTGGCCCTCTTCATATCCAGGTTGAAGACCCACCTCTTCATCGTTGCATTCAGATTCTGACTCCATCCTCATCTTAACTTAACCCCCATCAACGTTTATGACCAAACTATAGACCAAACTGTACCACACTGTACCTTGCGCAGAACTGACTAATGCTCTGTACTGTTCTAACCAGATTGTAAGCTCCGATGAGCATGACTCTGACAGGCAGGGACTGTCTCTTGTATATTGGCTACCTCTTGTAGGTTAGCTGTGCAGCGCTGCGTGCATGCGTGGCGCTCTATAAGTGCTAAATAGTAGTAGTAGTAGTAGTAGTAGTAAATGGTACAACTGCAGGGAGATCACTACCCCAATTCATCTACTGACTGATTGGTACTATGCATGTAATTGAGTCACTTATTGTTCTTTGACTTAGTATGTATTAAGGGGATTGACACATAAGTGGACAAAACATCCTGGGGATGTTACATCTTTATATTTCTGACTGTTAAGGTTAATAAAACTTCATAAAGGCTTGCATTCAGCCTTCTTCACAGACACTCTGATTTTTTTGGGGAGAAGAGAAGGTAACTTCACCAACTGACACCCTCCAACCCAGGTGGCCTCACCATGGTGCCAAACTCTTAGGGATTAACAGTGCCTGCCAGAGAGGGGACTCCTGATAGATTGGATCTAGGCCCCGGACACCTGCTAGGGGGCACTACACAGGAAACTCACCAGACAGATGGGGAGCATGGAAATCAGAAGTGTTGGTGGATGGGAGAGGTTTATGGTTCTTCACCAGAAGAGCAGAAAGCAGTAATGGCTATTTTGATTAAAAAAACAGTGGATTTTGTTAAAGAAAACATTATCTTAGGTCTGAAAGTAAGATATATTTTTGTTGTAGGGAAGCTGCAAGGGAAACCTTTAGTCCTGGGGAATATAAATGCTCCTAATAAATATATGACCCACACTTTTAGGCAAAACCGATGCAGTGCTTTTATTCACGTGAAATGTTGCCATTTTTATTTGGAGGAGATTTCAGTTATGTTTCGGATGGAACTATGAATAGTTCAATGTCTGGGGTGGGGAGTTCCAGAAGGAAGGCTAGATGCTTACATGGTTGATATGAGGAATATTGAGTTTTGGGTGTTTGGAGAATTTTTCACCCTACCAAAAGGGATTATGCAGATTTATCTCAAGCTCATGCTATCAAGAAATAATCAATATGATACCAGAAAGGTTGCTGAAAAAGATAGATAAGGTAGAAATTTTACTAGTGGGAATCTTGGATCACGCTTTAGTGTGGCTAGATCTGGACTGGGGTGCACTACAGCAGCATTTTTATGGAGGTTTCCCTCATCTCTAATGGGGGATATAGCTTTCTCAGGTTTTTTGTGATAAAAAAGGGAAGAATATGAACAATATAATAAAGAGCATAAAGAGACACCCCTCTCCCTTTATTTTGGGAAACAGCAAACGCGGTACTGATGGGAGAAATTGTAGGATATGTTAGGAAGAAATAGAAGGATATGGTTAAAAGGATAGTACTGGGGCAAAAATGTTTGTGTACGGAGCAGAAGTGGCATGCAGTGAATTCCACCAAAAGCTGGCGAATGAATGTTTTGGCATTTCAGGCTGAGTTAATTACTATACTACACAAAAGAGGTTATAAATTAAATTTGTACTATCAGTATAACTTGCATAAATTTGGGAATAAAGCTGGGCAATTGCAGTCACCCTTGATTCACTCAGGTGGAATGGAATGTCAAGTATGGGCAGTCAAAGACAGTCGAGGGAAGGAAAGAGCATCAAGGGTTGATACTGAGTGTTTTGGGAGTTTTATCAAGACTTATATAGAGGGAAACCTGGAGATTTACTTAGAGCACAGGAATATTTGAGGCAAAAATGTTTTCCTAAATTGACAGCAGAACAACTGAACATACTAAATGTGCCAGTATTGGCACCGGAAGTGCAAAGTGGAATAAAGGGCCTTAGAACTTGTAGGACTCCAGGCCCAGATGGCTATAGAAGTGAGTTTTACAAGATTTTATAGGATAATCTATTTCATTTGCAGAGAACTACATGGAAATAATTAGAATTCAAAAATTCCTTTATGAAACTAATAAAGAGGTTATAACTGTTTTACTAAAACCAGGAAAGGAAGCGTTACCAACCAGGTTTATATAGACCCATTTCTCTACTGAACATAGATATAAAACTGTTAGCTAAAATTATGACGGACCAGATGAACAATATATACAGTACTACTAATCTACTACCACTAATCTGTATAGCGCTATAAGGCATACACAGCCCTGTACATATAGATATAAGACACAATCCCTGCTCATCAGAGCTTACAATCTAATCAAGATGAAAAAAAATTCACAAAATTGGAGACTAGAGAATGTTAACATACACATATGTAGTGGGCAAGAGAGTGAGAAGCATTAGGATCCAAAAGCAGCCTCAAAGAGGTGGGATTTTAGCCTGGATTTGAATAGGGCTAGAGAAGGAGCACGATGTACTGACTCAGGTAGTTTGTTCCAGGAATATGGAGCAGCAAGGTGGAATAGACAAAGTCTGCAGTTGGCAGTGGCAGAGAAGGGCATAGAAAAAAGGATCTGCCAGAGGAGCGAAGTTCCTAAGGAGAGGTATAGACTATGATAAGAAAGGAAAGGTAGTGAGGAGACACAGAATGAATGTACTTGTAGGTCAGTAGGAGAAGTTTGAACTGGATGCAGAAACTGATAAAAAGCCAGTGAAGTGACTTGAGAAGAAGGGTTATATGAGCATAGCAACACTGACGGAAGATAAGCTGTGCAGCTGAGGTTTGAACAAATTAAAGGGGAGAAAGATGATTCAGAGGGAGACCAGCAAGGAGCAGGTTACAATAGTCAAGAAAGGAAGCGACTAGTGAGTGTATGTGGATAAGGCTTTTAGTAGTGTGAGTAGAAAGGAAAGGACTAATTCTGCTGATGTTATAGAGAAAGAAGCAACAGGTTTTAGCCATCTGTTGGATGCATGCAGAGAAAGAGTAGAGTCAAAGATGATCCCAAGGTTTCAAACTGTGGAAACAGGGAGAAGTGTAGTGTCATCCACAAAAATAGAGAAGGGAGGAAGAGGGGAGGTGAATTTAGGTGGAAAAAGATCTCAGTTTTGGGCATGTTCAGTTTCAGATTACAGTGATACATCCTGGCAGCAATGTTGGAAAAACAGGCAAAGACCCAGGTCTGGACTCCTAGAGAGATTTCAGGTGCAGAGAGGTAGATCTGCGAGTCATCAGCATAAAGATGGCACTGAAAACCATGGGAGGAAACAAGTGCCCAAGGAAATGAGGGTAGAGAGAAAAAAAATGGATTAACTTGTTGAGTGAACAATAATGGAAACTCTTATAATACATACAAGTACTTAGAGGAAAAGTACCATCTTACAGATTCCCAAATAGGGCTTGTGAAGGATAGATACATTATAGTTAATATGCAGAAGATATTGAAATCTATGCAATATTGTATAAAGAAACAAATAACCATCTATGAATTTAGATACATGCAGGGCCATGTGGCGCTCTGGCTGCTCAAATCCAATAATGTTAGCAGCAGCCTTGGAGGATTCAGCGTTATCGTTGATCTCTTCATTGAGGATCCTGGGATGCATTTTTGATTCATAATTTACTTTTACTTCTCAAATCTTTGATACAGTTAAAAAAATGTAATTTTTTTTTGCCTTTGGACAATTAGAGCTCTTTGGTCTGTCTTAGACAAAGCAGCTCTTAGCCAAGCTGATTTTTGCCTTGATGATTAGTAAGTTAGATTATGGAAATTCTTTATAGTGGCTATCCATTAAATTCTTTAAAATGTCTGCAATAAGTGCAAAATGTAGTGATTAAGTTACTCACGGGTTCTAGAGCATCGGACCATGTTACTCCTCTTCTCCAAGCTCATCATTCGTTGCCTATAGTATTTAACATTAAGTTTAAAGTACTTTTGATACCCATAAAGCCTTTTATTCTGGCTGTGTTAAATTTCAGATTTACTTTTTCTCTACACGCTGAAGGAATCTCTGTACTCCCAGTCACTCAATCGTCTATGTTTCATCAGAATGTTTTTTTCTTGCTCTGCCACTGTGGAATTCTATCCCACTTTATATATGCTAAGAGACTACTTTGAAGTCTTTTTGAACAGGCCTTTGATGGTTCTGAGAAGTGAGGAGGGTCTGTTGCTTGACTGAGCTTCAGTCTTTTGTTTTCATTTTATTCCACCCTATTTTTTCTGTATTTGTTATTTTTTTGTTATCTTAAGTCTTTTTCTATATTTGTTTTCATCTACTTTTTTTGTATTTTGATGGGAAATTGATTTTTATGTATATTTATAGTGCTTTGCTTTGTTTTTATTTGTATTGTAAACCACTTTGAGGGTAGGTGAATTGTCTCATGCAGATGGATTGAGATTAAGATGGAACAGTTTTGTTACCTTGGGATGCTGTATAAAGTATTGGTGGCATATTGGAGGGGGAGGGGGAATCCTGAGCTGAAGGATAAGGATAAGAGGGAAAGAAGTGTGCATGTGAAAGCGTATAGTGAAAGCATGTTTTGGCTAGGATTGTGGGAATCTTGCAGTCAAGTATGCAGTCTGTGTGTGTTGATAGTTGCCTGTAGGTCAATGTGATTGAGGTGTTGGTTGCTGTGCAAAGCAGTTGGGTGTGTAGAGTACCTGTGTCGCACCTCCTTGCTAGATCCTGTAGTCTGAGTTTTTCCTCGTGGGCTTTCGATGAGGGAGGTGGCGTTGCGCTCGCCCTTAGGCCTAGGCCCGCCAGGTGCAGACATGCCCTGTGGAGTGGGGACGTTAAGTCCTGCTGCCATTGAGAGGGAGGCACCGGATTGGTGGTGGAGAGGAGCGAGGGAGGGGCTTATCGTCTCACTCTCCAGTGTCCTCTTCTGTTCTTCCTGCTGTTAGAGCTCTCTCAGGGTTCGGCAGAGCAGTTTTTAAATTTCAAGTGTCCCAATGCCGTCGAGAGGGGGCGCTGGATTAGTCACTGAGAGGAGCAAGGGAGAGGCTTACCTCCTCACTCTCCCAGCATCCTTTTTTGGTCTTCCTGCCATCTGAGTTCTCTCGGGTTCGGCAGAATTCTTAAATTTAAAGTGTCCTGCTGCCGTTGAGAGGGGACACCTGAATCAGCAGGAAACTGCAGCTGTGGATAATCACTGAGGAAACTCACCAGTGCTGTGGACTGCACAGACTCTCTTTTCCAGGTATGTGATCTGATTGTATCCTTCGAAACTAAGGAAATGAGGAGTTTGTTTAAACCCACAGGAGAACTACGAGTTGAACTACGTCCTTCAAAAAAGTAGAGTTCTGGAATTGAGTAGTTTGGTGCTTGAACTCCCAGAGAAAGCACAAACTGATTGCTGTGTGCAGTCTATTCCCAAGATGCAGTAGATTGCTGAAGTAGGGAAACAGGCATATAGCATTACTCTGACTAAGCTGTGCAGTTGGTCAGTGTCTCCCACTGACTGGGTGAACAGAATTTAAACCCATTGGTCTATGTTGCTGAAGATAATAAAGCAGCATTTTGTTTGAGGCATTGTATGAGCCATCCTGACAGGTTTTTAAAGGTGAAAGGACTGAAAGAGAATGCTAAAAGAGTGAGCACAGAATCACGCTGCTGGCAAAACCGTGTTAAGTGCTTAATGCTCTCCAGTAAATGTGCCCCTAAGTTTAAAAAAATGGCCCAATGTGTGTCTTTTCTTTTTTAAATGTACTTATACTTCTATTACAGACATTTAAGGACACAACCATATATGCCAACTATACAAAACATAACAAATGAAAATGGACAATTCCTCAGTCCTCAAAACATCCAATTACAGCTAACACAAGCCAATGCAAATCCCCAACTTTGCTAACCCCAAAATAACCAACGACCTAAAGACCTACTGTTTCACACTATTACAACAGCACACAGTCCCCCAGTACCACAATACTCACATTTCCAAGTATCCTCATTCCCAATGCATTTCTATGGGAGTCTGACTCAGCAGCTGTAGAAGAGAAATGCAAACAGAGCAATTTGGGAACTGCTCCATTCAAACTGCCTCTCTCCTTTCCTCTCCACACATACCCATGGAAAGAGTTCCCTGAGCCACCTCCACATGCACACTGCAGCACTTTTCGTTGGGCTTCAGATATCGGGGATTTCCCGGATTGTGTCTCTCTTCTTCTGGGTGACAAGCAGCCATAGTTAAGTGGAGCAAGTTTATCCTGGACTCGTATAGAATTTAACTGTGTTGCTGCTGCTGCTACTACTAATATTATTAATCATATAATATATATAGCACTACAAGACGTACGCAATGCTACACAGACAAATACATACTCATCAGAGTTTACAGTCTAATCAAGACAGACAGTGCAATAGATGAGAAGAAGGGTACAATAGAGCAGGGTAATGAGTCAGCAACATAGGCCATGTGGTCTTTTTCTGTGGTCATGTCTCTATCTAGTCTGTCCTTCCATATCAACCACTACAACAGTCCCCCTTTTTCCTTTAGAGATCCTCTGTGTTTGTCCCATGCTTCTTTGAATTCAGATACTGTCCTCATCTCTATCACTTTCACTGGGAGACTATTCCATGGATCCACCACTCTTTCCGTAAAGAAATATTTCTGCATATCACTCCTGAATCTATCCCCTTTCACCCTTATCCCATGTCCCCTCGTAGCAGAGCTTGCTTTCAAACTAAAGAGGCTCTTCCCCATGCATTTATTCCACTGAGGTATTTAAACGTCTCAATCATATCACCTCTATCCTGCCTTTCCTCTAAGGTGTACATATTAAGATCCTTGGTCTTCATTATAAAGCATATGAGGACAGACTTATTAGCCATTTTAGAGGCCACCCTCTGTACGGACTCCAGCCTGTTTATATCCTTTTAAAGGTGCAATCTCCAGAATTGCACACAATACTCCAAATGAGGCCACACCAAAGACTTATACAGAGGCACTATCACCTCCTTTTTTTCTGCTAGCTATTCCTCTCCCTACGCACCCAAACATCCTTCTAGCTTTTGCCGTCGCCTTTTCTACCTGTTTAGCTACTTTTAAGATCATTAGACAGAATCACGCCTAGATCCCGCTCTTCTTTAGTGGACAAAAGTACTTCACCCCCTATACTATATTGCTCCCTTGGATTGCTGCAGCCCATATATATGAACTTGCATTTTTTAACATTAAATCTCAACTGCCAAATTCAAGACCATTCTTCAAGCTTAGCTAGATCCCTCCTCTATACCTTCTTGGGTATCTACTCTTTTGCAGATTTTGGTATCATCCGCAAAGAGGCAAACCTTTCCTGACAGCTCTTCCGCTTCTGCATCCAGTTCAGACTTCTCCTACTGACCTACAATTGCATTCATTCTGCAGCTTCTCATTACCTCTCCTCTCTTATCTCTCCCTACACCCCATCCTGGCAACTCCGCTCATCAAGTAAATCATTTTTATCTATGCCCTTCTCTTCTACTGGAGCAGTTCCCAAATTGCTCTGTTTGCATGTCTGTTCTACAGCTGCTGAGTCAGACTCCCATAGAAATGCATTGGGAATGAGGATATGTGGAAATGTGAGGTCAAGCCTGTGCTGGGGTTGGAGTATTGTGGTACTGGGGGACTGTGTGCTGTTGCAATAGTGTGAAACAGTAGGCCTTTAGGTCTTTGGCTGTTTTGGGGTTAGCAAAGTTGGGGATTTGCATTGACTTGTGTTAGCCAGAAGGAGAACAAAGGATAAAGATCCAAAACTGGCCAGAAAGAGGGGAGCCTTTAGCATGGATTTGAAAAGGGAGAGAGATGAAACCTAATATAAAGATACAGGTAGTTTGTTCCAGGCATAAGGCGCAGCAAGGTGAAAGGATCATCTTAAAAATTGAAAGACGACCAAAGAAGGTTTTCCCCCCCCCCCCCTCTGTATTCTTTATTTTTAAATCAACCAGTTACATCTCGATGGAGTAAGCATGCCAAAAGAACACAGATCAAGCAAATGATCTGCAATTAAGCCTTTAGAAGATAAAGAGATTTGACGCCACCTGGTGGTTGAAAGGTAAAATCCACTTTTAGGGATCAGTATTCAACTGGCATGGTCATCAGACTAAGCTAAACACTAGCACTGGTATTTAACCCTTTCGTGTCAACATAATTGTTTCATAACTAAAAAAAATTTTCTGTTCTTTTTATTAAGATTTGAGCTAAATGATGCAGAATATAAGTTTTTAAAAAACAACAACTTTAATTTCTAAGAAACAATATTTACTGTTGCCATATGGCAAGTACGGTCCTGAATGGCTGAAAATGAAAAACAGTCTTGGCATCAGTTTCATTTACTGCTGGGTGTGATAGTTTTAATAATATTTTTTTTTTCAGATGTCAAGCACAGATACACATCACATTTCGCACACAGTGTGCGGATTTTTTGGAAATATAGAATCCGGTGAAAACTTTTGGGGAAAATTTATTTATTTATTTATTTAACTATTTTCTTTTATACCGCCCCTTCCAGAGATCAAGGGCGGTTTACATATAACAGTTTAACAGTCTTGTACACATTTGTATACATTTTACATTGAACAATAGAAGTCAACTATTTACATTGAACAATAAATTTAACTTTGTAGGTAATTAAAGCAAAACAAACATCAAACTTTTTACAAATGTATATTTACAGTGGTTGTGTGTGGTGTATAGGGCAGATACTGGTGTAGGTGCTGGAATTTAATTCCTTTTATGTCGTAATTGGGGCGTGTATGGGGAGGGGGACAGACATGTAGTTAGAATTTTTGGGATTAAGGGAGTTTATGCATGTGTGACCACGTTTGTTGTGGAGCTGGCTTTGGGGGAGTAGGGGATTTCGAAGTGTTCGGTGAACAGGTAGGTCTTTAATTCTTTCCTGAATTGGATGAGGTCTTTTATGGTGCGAAGGTCTATAGGGAGGTCGTTCCAGAGTGTAGGAGCAGTGAATGTGAATGCTCTGGAGCTAGTGGTTTTCTTAGTTTTCCGGATGGCTTTTGGTATGATAAGGGAGTGGGCTGCGTTTTGTCTGTGGGCTCTTGTCGAGGTTGGAGAGTGCAGTAGTGTAGATAGGTGTGAGGGGGCTATGTCATTTATGAGTTTATAGGTTGTTAGGATAATTTTGTATCTAATTCGGCTGTTTATAGGGAGCCAGTGGAGTTCTAGCAGTATTGGGGTTACGTGGTCTGTTAGGCGAGCTTTAGCAATTACTTTTGCACAGATATTTTGAGCTCTTTGTAGAAGGTATATGCTTTTTTGAGGAAGGCCTATTAGGAGACTATTGCAATAGTCGAAGTGAGGGGTGATCAGTGTACTTACTACAGATCTAAAGTCTTGTGTTTCGAGGAGTGGCCTTAGGTGCTGAATAGTTTTAAGTTTATAGAAAATGGTTTTTACTGTTTGTTTTATGTGTGGTAGCATGGTGAGAGTGTGGTCTATTATTACTCCTAAGTATTTTACCTGTTTTCTAACCGGTATGGTGGTTTTGTTGATTGTGATTGTTTCCGGGTAAGTGTTCTCAGTCATAGATGACCTTGTTACGAACATTGCCTCTGATTTTTTGAGGTTGATGCTGAGGTAGTTAGATTCCATACAGGAGGAGGTCTCAGCCATGCATTTGGATAGTGAGTCATATGTATGGTTTTTAATGGTTATGGGGATAGCAAGCATGATGTCATCGGCATATATAAAATGGTTAATCCTGTGTTTTTTAAATATGTTCGTTATCGGTTGCAGGTACAAGTTAAATAGGAGGGCTGAAAGGGCTGATCCTTGGGGTATTCCTTGTCCTTGGGGGAATGTGTCTGATGCTTGTTGGTCAATTTGGACGCGTATTAATCTATGCGAGATGTAGGATTTGAACCATTTAAGGACAGTCCTGCCTATTCCTAGGTTCTCTAATCTGTTGATCAGTGTCGGGTGATTGATGTTATCGAAGGCGGCAGAGATATCTATGAATAGGAGTAGGAAGCCTTGGTGTTTGTCATCTGTACCCCTGATGAGGAAGTCCATTAGGGTGATTAAGAGGGTTTCTACTCCATGGGATGGGCGGAAACCAAATTGGTGTGAGTCAAGTGGTTTGTGCTCATCAATGTGTTCTTGTAACTGAATTTGAATTGTTTTCTCTATTATTTTGGCTATGAAAGGAATGCTGGCTATGGGTCTGTATGAGTTCGGATCTTTTGAGTCGAGCTTATTATTCTTTATTATTGGTCAGAGTGTTGTGAGTTTTAGGGCATCAGGCATGATGCCTTGTGAAAGGGATTGGTTGACTATGTGTTGTAGGTTTCCAGCCAGTTCATCTTTCGCACACTTAATCCATGAAACAGGGCATGGATCGAGTGGGGAGGTGGTGGTGTTGATCATTGTTATGATTTTGAGGAGTTGCTTTTGTTCTATCAAATGGAAACTTGTCCATTCTTGTGTGGTTTTTGTGTTTGATAATAGTGGAGTCGGGGTAGTGGTCTTGCTTTTTAGTTTTTCTGCAAAATGTTTTGCTAGTGTTTGTATACTTATTGCTTGTTGTTTAGGTTCGGTGTTATTTGTCTTGGTTAGTGTTCTTACTATCGCGAATAACTCCCTAGGGCGGTTGATGGTTGAGTTTATTACTTTAGAATGGTAATCTCTTTTTGATTTGTTGATTGTGTTTTTGTATTCTATAAGTAAGAGCATGTATTGGGATTTGTTTTCCTCTGATTTTAGTTTTCTCCATCTCTTTTCTTGTCTCCTCAGTTGTTTTTTTAGTTTTGTTAGTTCTTTCGTGAACCATTTTTCTGTCTTTTTGTTGTTTGTTTATGTAAGACTCTTGTGGGGACAGCTGCTTTTTGAATGGTTAGATTCCAGTGTGTTATGGTTGAGTTGATGTCTGGTGAGCTTGTGTTTAGTTTGGGTAATACTTTGTTGAGGAATGTGTTTTTGTCAAAGCGCACGAAACGTGAGGTATGTGGAGTTGTACTTGCAGTGTTTTTTGGGGCTTGTGCAGGTAGCTGGATTGTGATGAGATGGTGGTCTGACCAGGGTACTTCGGTTATATTCGGAGTGGTATGTAGTAGGTGATGGTAGAGTATGGATGGGAGGAAAATTAGGTCAAGCATGTTACCTTTTTTGTGTGTGGGGGCATGTATTATCTGTGTGAACCCCATTTGTGTCATAGCATCCATGAAGTTATCTGATTGTGAGTGGTTCAGTGATGGAAGGTTCAAATCACCAAGGAGTATAAGTGGTTTACTTTGCGATGCTGTGCATGCGAGTTCTAGGATAGGGGTGAGGTTTTTTTGATCGGATGATGGGGGTCTGTAGATGAGGGTGAGAGCCAAGGTTTTATTTTCTATATTAACGATGTCCATTCCATCTATGTTATTTAAGTTTGTTAGGGTGAATTGTAGGTCTTTTTTGGTGAGTATCAATGCACCCCCTCCTCTTTTTATATTCCGTTGGCAATTGAATATGTCATATTGATGTGTGGTTAGTTGGTTTAGTAGTATAGTGTCTGTAGGTGAGAGCCATGTTTCAGTAATGCAGATAATGTCAGGGGATGTGTCGTTTATTATGTCATTAATTATTGGTATTTTATTTCGTATGGACCGGATGTTTATTAGGATGAGGTTGAATTTGAAGGTTGCCATATGGCAACATCAGCCATGAAAGGGTTAACTTAAACCGAGTATTCAGCACTGCCCTCTATGCAGTTAGTGGCACTGAATATGCATTTTGTCTGATGACCACACCAGCAGCATCTGTTTAATTTAGGATTATTTTATAATGAAAATATATGTATGTTGTTTTGTATGTTGTTGGGTTTTTTTTAAGTCTCTCCTGCTGAAAAACAGGCATAGGTGTCAGCTACATGTTTATTTGGACCTGGGGTCTTCAACAGTGATTGAGAGGGCAGCTCTGCTTACCTCAGCAGTGTCTAACACTCATCACAAAAGTCCACAAAAGTTATTTTCCTAGGCTTCTTATTGGGCCCTTTTGAATATATAGCTTTGTAAAATCCAGTCTATAAATGGCTAGTACTACTGCTAATTATCATTCATATTGGTAACCCAAAACGTAGTCGGTCAAGATTCACGGAGTGAAAAATGCCAAAAATAGAGAAATCACTCCAATATCAACAAACGTGTCTTCTAACTGCGAAAAATAGTGTAGTTTTCTTTAAACAAGTAAATCAGGTCTCAGCATATCAAGGCACAGGTGAATAAACAACCATTTTGCAGGCCGTCTACACCAAACATAAGCCCAGTAACATCAATGACCTGATGAGTGGCAACTGGCGTACTCCACACCTCGTATTATACGAATAAAAGATAACAGCACTTAGCTTTGGAAATCAGGCAGGAGAATCACAAAAACGCCAGCTGGCGTTTTTGTGATTCTCCTGCCTGATTTCCAAAGCTAAGTGCTGTTATCTTTTATTCGTATAATACGAGGTGTGGAGTACGCCAGTTGCCACTCATCAGGTCATTGATGTTACTGGGCTTATGTTTGGTGTAGACGGCCTGCAAAATGGTTGTTTATTCACCTGTGCCTTGATATGCTGAGACCTGATTTACTTGTTTAAAGAAAACTACACTATTTTTCGCAGTTAGAAGACACGTTTGTTGATATTGGAGTGATTTCTCTATTTTTGGAATTATCATTCATATAGCACTATTAGGCATATGTAATGCTGTACAAATACACATAAAAGATATTCCCTGCTCATACAGCTTACAATCTTCTAAAGACAGACAAAACAAACAGGGGATTAGGGAATTCTTAGTGAAATGATGAAAAATACATATGGCTGAAGACAGGAGAATAAGGGTCAGGATCCAAAGGCAGCTTCGAAGAGATGAGGTTTTTAGCCTGGATCTGAATAGGACCCAAGATGGAGCCTGACATACCGACTCAGATAGTCTATTCCAGGCATACAGTGCAGCAAGGTGGAAGGAACGGAGTCTGAAGTTGGCAGTAGAAGAGAAGGGCATAGATAAAACTGATTTACTTGATGAGTGGAGTTGCCAGGATGGGGTGCAGGGAGAGATAAGAGAGGAGAGGTAGTGAGAAGCTGCAGAATGAATGCAATTGTAGGTCAGCAGAAGTCTGAACTGGATGCAGAAACAGAAGGAGCCAGTGAAGTAGCTTGAGAAGAGGGGTTAAGTGAGCTTAGCAACACTAGCAAAAGATTAGTCATGCAGCTGAGTTTTGAGCAGTTTGAAAGGGAAATAAATGATTCAATGGGAGATCACAGAGGAGCACATTGCAATAGTCTAGACGAGAGGTATTGAGAGAGTTTATAATGGGCTTGGTAGTGTATTCTGAGAGGAAGGAACACAATTTGCTGATGTTATAGGGAGAGGCTTCGCAACTGCTGGAATGCTCTTTCCTGCATTTTCCCCTCTTTCGTGAGCTCCGGGAATCACCACAATCTAAAGAGTTGTTGTCATCCTGTTCCCGCCTTCTTTTCTTGTTCCGGGAACCGTGCTGTGGCGTCCTGAGGCTCTCGGTGCCGATATCGGTGCTGAGCGGGGCTCTCGGGGTCTATGTGCTGTTGTAATAGTGTGAAACAGTAGGTCTTTAGGTCATTGGTTGTTTTGGGGTTAGCAAAGTTGGGGATTTGCATTGGCTTGTGGCATTTGGGAGGAGCTAGGGTGGCTGACGTCGGGCCTGAAAGCAGGGTTGCAGGAGCCTCAGCGAAGGTGGGAGGAGTCAGAGCGCTTACCGGTGGCGCCATCTTGAAGGACAGCGTGTTCGGGAGGCACCGCATGGCCCGAAGAAGAGGGGCGCAAAGGTTCCATGGCTGCGGGGGGCCGGTCTGCATCCCCGACTGAGAGGTCCGTCATTGCGGCATCAGTGAGAATGGCGGAGGCCCCAGAAGCAAGGCAGGGGGTGGAGGCCCTGTTGGGCACACCCCGGGCCTTAGCGGCAGCAGCAGCATACAAGTCTGAAGAGATGCTCAGGGCAGTGAGATGGTCTTTCAAGGCATTCCCTCTGGCCTTCCATGCCCTCGGGGACATCCTTGAGCAGTGGGGGCAGTCCCCGACGTTGTGTGTAGGGCCTAGGCAGCATACACACAGCTCATGCAGATCCGAGCTACTCATCTTCTTTCCACAGGGGCATTTTTTAAAACCCGGGTGTGGCTGACACAATCCTGCAGTCCATGGAGAAACAGGTTTTAGTTATCTGTTAGATATGTGCAGAGCAAGACACTGAAGAGTCAAAGATGACCCCAAGACAGGGAGGATGATGGTGTTATTCATAGAAATAGAGAAGGGAGGACGTGGAGGAGGTGGGTTTAGGGGGAAAGATAAGCTTTGACTTGGCCATGATCAGTTTCAGATGGTGCTGCGACATCCAGGCAGTGATATCAGACAAGCAGGCTGCAATTCAGGCCTGGATTCCTGGAGAGATTTCAGGGGTAGAGAGGGTAAATCTGATAGTCCTTAGTATAAAGATGATACTAAAAACCATGAGAGGAGATCCGGGCACCTGGGGAACGAGTGTAGAGAGAGAAGAGAAAAGGTACCACGACTGAGACCGGGATAGCAGTGGACCAGGATCCACCAGAGCGTACATTGAAAATACGATGCGAGATACAAGAAGAAAACCAAGACAAAACAGAGCCCCTCTAAGTGTCCGTTTCCCTCAGGTGACATCACTTGTGAAGCCGCTCGCTTTTGAACATAGTTTTTTATGAAATGGTTGCTGCTGCTGTACGTGCTGCCAAATACATGTGCATTTGCTGGCATCCTTATACATAATTTCTAAAAGGCTCCATGTTCAGCAGAGGACTGTGTAAAATACTTGGGGGACCGTGAACATCCTGTCTGACACAAAATGGGGTTTTATATTAAATTAGCCTTTATCAATAAAGAAGTGTAGAAAGTGTGTTATTTGCAAGTAGTGAGCCCTGGCTAAATAAAACATCCTCAGCGAACAGTGTGCCCCTGCTAAAGAGTGTGCTCCTGTCAAAGGTTGCATTACAATTATCCAGCCATTACAGTATTGGAGTAATAATGTTGTTATTCTTTCCTCTCTTTTGCTAATGAGAGCAGCTTGATGACCACTGTGTAACCTTTGGTAGAGACTGACTCTTTGGCACAGATGCACTGTTTAGCAGGGCCACACAGTTCGGCTGTGCAACATTTATTTATTTATTTACATTCTCTTATATACTGCGCTATTGTGCATCAGTGTGGTTTACATTGAACAAACTGAAATTACTTTGAACAGGGCATTATAACTTGGACATAACTATTTTACCGCATTTCCAAAGGTCAAGGTGGTTTACGTAGAACTGAACTCAGCATTATATAGCTGTTCTATATTAAGTTATAATGTTATGTGCAGCATTTGATAGCATTAAACTTGAAGGAGGGCAGGAGGGCTGGCAGGAAAGGACTAAGGGGGGGGGGGTGGAGAAGGGTTTGAGGACAGGGAAAGGTCATGTGAAAAAGATGCCAAGTCCAGAGGGGGAAAATTGACAAAATTATTAATGCAATACATTCATTTTCAGCAAAGATTAACTGCAGAAACGATTATGTTAAATTGGTTTTAATGATAGAGTATTGAAAATGTTTTATTAGGGGGGGGCGGAGCCTGATGTCCAGCGGGATGGTCGCATAACGCTGAGGCTCCCGAGAGGCCTACTCCGAATCCTGAATTAACACCGGACATTCTTGAATTTCTGCTCTGATCTTACCGGGGCACATTGGTGAGATGGCGGGGACCAAACCTACGCGCCTGGAATTCGGATCTCCAGCGGCTTCTCACGGCAAACGCTCCAAAACTGAACCCCCGTCCCCGCAGAAGGGGCTGGCTCTACGCGAGGGCCCCGAAATGCAGCAGGAGATCCTCGCAGAGATCAGAGGGGTTAAAGACCTCGTGCAGTCAAACGGGGAAGCACTCCGAGCGCTGCGGGAAGACCTTGGTGTGTTGCAAGGCAGGCTAGAGGGGCTCTCCTCGCGTCAGGACAAAATGGAGAGCATATTAGATTCCCATGTGGTCCGGTTGTCCAAACTCGACAAAGTTGAACGTCAGGTGCGGGCCTTGCAGAAAGAAGTGGAAGATGGCAATAATAGAGCGCGCCGCAACAACCTGCGACTCGTGGGCATACCGGAGGGAGCGGAATCGGGAGACATGAAGGAGTTTCTATATAAAATCCTCCCTTCTCTGCTCCAAATCACCTTTACCAAAGAATTGGCGATCGATCGCGCTCATCGTGTACCCACAAACATAACGCTCAACAGGAAGACCCCGCGGCCTATCATCTTTCGACTTTTGAGATATCAACATGTGGAGCAAATTCTCAGCGCCTCTCGGGCAAAGGGCCATATGGAGTTTGAGAGCCACAAGATCTCCTTCTATCCTGACTTGGCTAAACCCACGGTTGATCGCCGAAAGCGCTTTCTGGAATTCCGGCCGAGGCTTCAACAATTACAAGCACGCTATGGCCTGATGTACCCGGCCAAGCTCCGAGTCACGCTACACAATCAGACAAGAACATTTGAGGACCCTGATCTACTAGCGGAGTTTTTGGATGCTAAAGAAGCCGACTTGATGCGCTGACTTCCAGAGTGTTCCTACCAGTGTTCTCCTATCCGCTGTACCCGCCATCTTGGATTTGCCACGGTTCAGCGAGGAGTCTGTCGAGGGCGGTTTGTTGCCTTCTTTTGATGATGTTTGTGACCCGACTCCATCTACCCAGAGTAGCTTCGATGAATATCAGAGACAGTGTTAATTATGGACTCTGGTGTTTCTTCTCTTTTTTCATGTCTTCATCCTCCTCTCTAGGGCCTCCTCCCGCAGACACATGGTCGCCATATTCTTTGGGGGTTTTGCTTCTTCTCTAAGTTACTTTGGTACATGCTTTTCAATATGGGGTGTATTAGCCAGCATACTCGGTGATTATGTCATTGCTGTACAGATTCTGCTTATGTTGTATGTTTTCAAGCGCCCTTACCTAAAATGTCTATTACCGATTGATGGCACCATGTAAGATTTTATCATTGAACATAAAAGGCATCAATAATCCGATAAAACGGAAGAAAATCCTGAGCTATCTAAGTCATGAAGCTGCGGACCTGATTTTCCTCCAAGAAACGCATTTAAATTCGAAGGAAACTCTTAAACTCAATGTTAAACCTTACATGGTGGCCGCCTATTCCCCAGCTGTTTCTAAGAAATGTGGGGTTGCCATACTGGTTAGGAAATCTCTGCATGCTACTATTATTGCGACTAGCTCAGATACAGCAGGCAGATGGTCCAGGGCTCACCTCAAGATAGGTAACCTTGAAGTTACATGTATATGCCTTTATGCTCCTAATGTAGATGACCCTGCCTTTTTTGCTACCATTGCTCAGGTTGCGCAGGCCTCTGCTAATACTTCATTGATAATTGGGGGGGATTTCAATTTAGTTCTTGATCCCCTGATTGACAAACAGCCGCCTAGGACGAGTGGTCCCCCCAAGAGTCACACTACGCTTACCTCTATGATCAAAGATCTTGCTTTAGTCGATCTATGGAGGTTACTACACCCCAATGAGCTTGACTTTACCTTCTTCTCTTCCCCTCATAAATCCCAGTCTCGCATAGATTTCTTTCTAATATCAAAACTGTTAGTTCCTCAGGTAGACACTGCAAAGATTCACTCCCAACATATCTCAGATCACGCTGCTATTTCTTTTCAATTACACACCACTGCGCCCCAAGGGAATTCGGGGGCCTGGTTCTTTGATAGAGCCCTACTAACTCAACCAGAGTTCCAGTTAGAAATTCGTGCAGCCATACAGGACTACTTTCACTTTAATCTACCCCAGGACACTGCAAATTGGGCTTGGTGGGAGGGTTTTAAAGCGGCCATTCGTGCAACGATCACTAGTTATCAAATTCGCCTGCGGAAACAACGCAAACAGCAGCTCCTTATACTAGACCAACAAATCAAAGCAGGCGAACGAGTTCTAACTTCACGTACTGATCCATGCGTCTTAGTTCGCTTACAGCGTCTCCGTTTTCAATATAATGCAATCCTCTCAACTGCAGCTTCTCAGAGTATTGCACTTCAGCAAGGGACATATTACCGTGAAAGCAACCGAGCCGGTCGACTTTTAGCCAACGCCTTGAAAGGTCAAAAAGAAGCCAAACGCGTAGCGGCCCTTCGCGCCCCACAGGGAGGGGGCATACTGACCACAGACTCCGATATCGTAGAACTTTTTTCGGGATTTCTATACCCGTCTATATCAATCTGAATGTGAGTTCTCATCCGAGACCTTCGAGCGCTTGTTTTCGGGTATTCAGCGGCCGACCCTTTCTGAAGCTGATAGGGATGCGCTGGATGAACCCTTCTCTACTTCAGAGATCCATTCTGCCCTAAAACGAACAGCCTCGGGTCGAGCCGCTGGGCCTGATGGTCTCCCGACAGAATTCTACAGAACGTTCAGTGCAGATTTAGTTCCCTACTTAAAACTTTACTTTACTGCCCTTGCGGTAGATACATCCTCTTTGGGATCCTTTTCTGCAGCTAATGTGGTAGTTTTTGAGAAAGAAGGCAGAGACCCGCTGCTAACCGCCAACTACCGTCCAATCTCCCTACTTAATGCCGATTATAAGATCTTCGCAACGATCTTGGCCACCCGGCTATCTGACAGGATGGCCACCTTAGTCCATCCCGACCAATGTGGTTTTATACCCGGCCGCTCCACTGCTGACAATGCTCGGACCTTGTGCCATGTGCTATCCAGTGCTGCCAATTTAGACCACCCATGGGTGGGTCTTTCCCTAGATGCTGAAAAAGCCTTTGATCGCCTGGAATGGCCCTTCTTATTTGCAGTTCTCCGATGGTATGGCTTTGGGGAGGGCTTCCTCCGATACCTCCAAGTCATGTATTCTCAACCCGTTGCCAGTATTTGTGTAAATGCCATTAAGTCTCGGCCTTTTAATCTTCAAAGAGGCACGCGTCAAGGTTGCCCCCTATCACCAATGCTCTTTGATCTAGCTCTTGAACCCCTCGCCCTCCTTATTAGACAGTCCGCACGTATTCGAGGTGTCCCCTTCAGTCACAGAGAGATTAAACTCTCTGCATATGCAGATGACCTTATGCTCTTTGTATCCCTTGATTCGGTCCCGGCTGTCTTGGACCTGATTGATGGATACTCGCAATTATCGGGCTATAAAATAAAACTGGACCAAATCCGTAGCATTCACACTGAACCGCTGGGTACATGAGGCTGACATGCAGGCCTTTCCTTTCCTTTGGCAATCCCGCATGGTGAAATATCTTGGCGTCCACTACTGTTCTCCTTTAGAAGACACTATTAGTTTTAATGCCAAGGAGGTAGTCTCCAAAGTCCGTGAGCTCACAAATCGGTGGTCTCCCTTATCCCTTACATGGTGGGGCCGCCTAGAAACCGTCAAAATGATGATAGTCCCCAAAGTGAAACTATATTTTAGAAATGCTGCCCTGCTTCCTCCCGCTACACACCTACAAAGACATAGAGGGCCTTCTCGTCCGTTATCTCTGGCAGGGAAAACCACCAAGAGTAGCTAAACAAAAACTACAGTCTGCGAAGGAACTAGGGGGGTACCGCTTTCCTGATTTTCTTAGATATCATCAAGCCTTCCTACTTAAACAAGGTGCCCGATGGCTAGCTGCCTCAACAGACAACAGACCAGTTTGGCTTGACATTGCAGAGGAGCTAAGTAGCCCAATTCCGTTGATCCATCTCCCCGGCATGTCCCATCAAGTAGACACACGCCATCCCCCAATGATTGTCGATACTCTTGCGGCCTTTAACACTCTCATTCTGTCACTGGGTCCAAACGTATGTCCTCCGGACGGACTCCCGCTGTGGAATAACACCAGAATTCAAGTCCTAAATAAAACGATTGCATGGAAACCCTGGTACTCTAGGGGGATCTGGACACCCCAACAACTCTTCTCTGCAGCTCGTTGGAAGACCTTTTCTGATTTACAAAAGGAATTTGCGTTACCAGCGAAACATTACTTTCAATTGATGCAGCTTCAACACTGCCTCAAAGGTGCTCAAATCCTGCCGCCCTCTGCCCCTACTGAGGACGGGCTATTAGAACTAATTCACTCTATTAGTAGTACACATGGGGTAGCCTCTAACTTTTATAAATTATTATGTCAGGGTACCGATACTGCTACTTGTAGAGCTCAACAAGCCTGGGAACGCGAACTGCAAACCACTTTAACCCCTGTGCAATGGAGCGTTTTCTGGAGCAAAGTAGTGCGGGTTTCCCGATCTGCCTCTGTAACCCAAACTCTCTTCTTTTTTGCACATAGATGCTTTTATACTCCAGAAAGAATAGCCAAATGGAACACAACTGCTAGGGACCAGTGTTGGTCTTGCCATACTGCTGTGGGAACCCTTGCTCATGTTCTTTATGAATGTCCTCAACTGCAGGTTTACTGGGGGCGGGTCTGGGGTTGTATTCAATCTATCTTACACCTCCACGAGCCTCTTTCTTGGAAGATTGTGGGACTCCGCTCAGTGGCGGAGGTCCCCTCTCTTCCTAAGAAGGGTCGCTTTCTCCTTGATTTCATGCTGGGTATAGCCATATGTTTAATCACGAGGAATTGGAAGGATAGCTCTCGAATTACTGCCAATGAATGGTGGCACCTCGTCTGCTTATATAGTAAATATGAGCAGATATCTCGGAGAGCTATTCCCCATATCCAAACTCACTCTCGCTTGTCTAAATGGAAGATGCTCAATGATTATGTACACTCTGCTCATTGCTCCGACATGTCTGTTTAATGTATACCCATCATGTTTCAGATCACCGTTAGGTCTTGTACCACAATAATGTCAGTACACGCCCGTTTTCGGGAATGATTAGTTTCTAGAGAAGAAGCAGGGGGGAGGGGGGTGGTAGGGGTTTACTTTGGTGTATGTATCACATTCTATGTATGTATTTGTCTTTTAGCTGTATGTCTTCCTTTCCTTTGTTGTTATAAAACGAAAATAAAGCATTAAAAAAAAAAGAAAATGTTTTATTAGCAAACTGTACACCCTTGCCAAATAGTATTGGAGGAGTGGCCTAGTGGTTGGGGCAAGGTACTGCAGGTCGGGGGTTCAAATCCCACTAGAGAACAGCAACCTTGGGCCAGAAGGACTGGGGTTTCTAGTCCCACAGGTGCTCTTGGGCAAGCCACTTAACCCTCCATAGCCCATGTTCCCTGTAAGTATTAGCGTATGTGTGTCATATCCCCTCGTGTTAAATGTATCTCCCTATTGACCGCTTTGTCCCGGTGAAAAGCGGGATATAAATACAGCTAAATAAAGAAATAAACAAAGGTACTGCAATTTAGAATGTATAGCCAAGTTTAGAGTAAAAGCAGAAATCTAATGCAGTCTGGCTATACTGATCCAAACAGAGTCAAAAGTTTTATAAGAGGATATGTGACTAGGGTAGCACTATTCATTACTGTAGCTACAGCATCCATTGCCTGTTTCTAAACTGTCTAGCTCTGAGGATCATGCTGGAAGGTTCCCAGGGAGGGAAACACCTCAGTTAGTTCCTCCACACTCCCTGGAATCTCTAGTGGCATTTCCTGGTCTTCTTGAACCCAACTGTGTCCATTTCTTGCAGAACTTCCTTCACATACATCTTCCTGAGGACCTGAGATTGATTGATTAAGCTTCAGGTGAACAAACTACATTAAACGTATTAGGTTTAGTTTTATTAGTATAAATATTCCTACCAACCCTTAGTAGGTAAAAAACTTAAATACCTAAACACAACCTTAAAACTAAGATGCAGACAGCAGTCCAGCAGCAAGATGGGGGTTTTCCAGTCTTTTGCATTCAGTGTCGCATGTATGATTTTCTCCCAGTTGATGAGGGGTCTTACGTGTGCATGAGGTGCAAGGAGCTCTTTGATCTCGGGGAATGAGTCCAATCTCTGGAGGCTAGAGTAGCAGACTTGGATGACATAAGGAGGACAGAGAGGTACATAAATGAGACCTACAGGGATATAGTACTGAAGTCCCACCTCCAGTCTGGCAGCCATGGAGGAGAGAGGTCACGTGACAGGAGAGCATCACCCTGGTGTGGTGGGAAGTGATCCTGTAGCTAGGACCTGTCCTCCAGGTGATGCAAAACCCTCTCGCACAGAGGAAGATTCTCCAGTGCCATGTGCCCATGAGGGAAGGGTTAGGACAGCCATTATAGTTGGTAATTCAATCATTAGGCATGTAGATAGCTGAGTGGCTGGTGGATGTGAGGATCGCCTGGTAACATGCCTGCCTGCTGCTAAGGTAGTGGACCTCATGCGTCACCTAGACAAAGTCTTAGTGCTGGGAAGAGTCTGCTATCTTGGTACATGTCGGTACCAATGACATAGTAAAATGTGGTAGGGAGGTCCCGGAGGCTAAATTTAGGCTTTTAGGTAGGAAGTAGAAATCCAGAACATCTAGGATAGCATTCTCCAAAATGCTTCCCTTTCCAAGTGCAAGACCCAAAAGGCAGGCAGAGATCCAGAGTCTCGATATGTAGATGAGATGATGGTACAAGGATGAGGGTTTTGGATTTGTTAGGAACTGGGGAACATTCTGGGGAAAAGAGGGGATCTTCCAAAGGGATGGGCTTTGCCTTAACCAGGTTGGAACCAGGCTGCTGGCATTAACCTTTAAAAAGGAGAGAGAGCAGGTTGTTTTTTTCTTTTATTTATTTTAACATTTTATTGAATATTCAAAACAACAATCAAAGAAGTTCCATGAACGTAAAGAAAGATGCTTAAATCAACTACATCACAAGAAATTATTTAGGATAAACATGCATCTACAATTAGACCATAATATATAGAGATATAGAGAGAGAGGAGGCTATAGGAAACAAAATACATTAACAAATAGAAATACTATAAAATAACAGGCAGAGACCTACACGTCAACCGGATGGGAAGCTAAAGAAACTTCAATACCTATACCCTCCCTAGCAATAAGAAATTCCAAGAGCTGTTTGGGTTCAAAGAAAAGAAAATTATTACCTTGATAGGAAACATAACGAGAGGGAAATTTTAATTTAAAAAAAAGTGGCCCCCAAGGATTGAATCCTAGCACGATAGGACAAGAACTCCTTCCTTCTAGTCTGAATAACCCCCGACAAATCCGGAAACATACGGACCTGAGAGCCCAAAAACTGCTCCTTGATATTCCTAAAGTATGAACGAAGAATCACTGACTTATCAGATTCTAACACCAAGGTTACAAGCAGAGTAGACCTCTCAGTGATTACATCCAAGGAACTTTCTAAGAAGCCTGTTAACTCTCCAACCCCAAACGGTGTATCAGATTGAACACACTTCCTACCCAGAGGACCCCCCCCCAAGGACAAGTATTGAACTCTGGTTAATGGGGGCATATGCTCCTGTGAGATTTGTAATACCTCACAGAAGTATTTCCTCACCATTTCCATAGGAGAAAGAACCGGTGATTTAGGAAAATTCAATAACCGGAGGTTATTCCTCCAGGTCTGATTCTCCAGATATTCTGTTTTCCTAGTCATCAAAACTTTGTCCTTGATTAGAGTCCCCTGTAGGTCTTGTAGATGTTCCATCCTTGCTGCAAGTTGAGAGACCACACCAGCCTGTTCTTGAAGCACAGAAAGTGAGGTAACAGTTTTTTTAACAGACATTAAATCATCTTTAACAGTTCCCACTACCATAGATAGAGGAAGTTAATGAAGTTATGGCTTCCCACAGCGATTCCAAAGTTATAACAGCGGGTTTTACCAGCCCTTTAGTAGCCAACATCTGGCCTCCTCCTATCCCGACAAGCTGTTGCCGAGCCGCTGAAGTAGACTCTGCCGTATCGGGAGTCCTCACCGACAGCCGCGGGGGTCCAGAGATAGCCGATGAACCCACCAAAACAAAGCCCTCTTCACTTCTATGCTCCGGAACACCGGAGGGAAGCACTGCATGTGGCGTCGAAAAGCTTCCGGGCTGAAATGGGGGGGGGGGGCTCACTGGTCAGGAGAAAGAAACACTCTTGATACGCTCGACACCGCAGAAGAATCCTCCTGCACTGCAGCCGAAGACGCCGCTCCAGGCACCGGGGAAACAAAGCCGCACGATAATGTGCGCTGACCGCCTTTAGAAAACACCAGCATACACGAGGGAAGATTAGCTTGCTTTCTTTTCCTCCGCCCCATCACAATACGAGTGCAGTGGACCGGCAGTCAAACAAAACACACAGAGCCACGCTAGGCTGTTCCTCCGACACTCAGTCCTGTCGCCATCTTACCCCCTCCTCCTCCATATAATCTAATCGTCTTTTTGATAGAGCAGTTTTTTAACTAGATAATAGGGGAGAACCGACAGTCACCCAAGAGCGCATGATTCGGAACAATATATCCTTGAAGGATACTACCAAAAAAAATGCAGTTAGGGCATATCAGCAGAAAGGTTCCAATAAAGACAAGTTGCCCAAATGCCCTTGAGTACAGAGCAGACAGAGCTCAAAGATTCCAAAGTACCCCCGCCTACCGATAGCCAGATTAAAATGAATAAAATACAGTCTCTAAAATGTTTGTATGCAAATGCTAGAAGTCTAAAAAATAAGATGGAAAAGTTAGAATATACAGCACTAAATGAGAGGTTAGATATGATTGATTGGTGTCTCAGAGACATGGTGGAAGGAGGACAACCAGTGGGACACTGTGATACCTGGGTACAAACTATATCGTAATGACAGAGCTGATCAAATTGGTGGAGGGATTGCGCTCTGTTAGGGCATTGAGTCACAAAGGATTAAAGTTTTGCAGGAAACAAAATTTGCTGTAGAATCTCTATGAATCGAAATTCCATGTTAAAAGAGGAAGGTGATCGCAGTGGGGGGTGTACTATCGACCGGTTGGCCAGATTGAACAAATGGATGATGAAATGCTCAAAGAAATCAGGGAAGCTAACAAAAGTTACAGCACAATAGTAATAATGGGTGATTTCAATTACCCCATAATTGACTGGATCAGTGTCACGGCAGGACATGCTAGGGAGATAAAGTTTCTAGATGAAATAAATGACTACTTCTTCGAGCAGCTGGTTCATGAACTGACCAGAGGGGAAGCCATTTTGGACCTAGTCCTTATTGGAACATCAGATCTGGTGCAAGAGATAAGGGTGTTGGGGCCACTTGGCAATAGTGATCATAGCATGATCGCATTTGATTTAATTAATGAGAAGGGATGGTAAGGAAATCCACAGTACTACCTTTTAACTTTCAAAAGGGAGACCATGATAAAATGAGGAAAATAGTTAGGAAAAAACTAAAAAGAGCAGTTGCAAAGGTTAAAGACTGACATCAAGCTTGGGGGGTGTTTAAAAATACTACCTTGCAAGTCCACATCAACTGTATTCCATGCTTTAAGAAAAGTGGAAGGAAGTCCAAAAAATTGCCAGCATGGTTTAAAGGTGAGGTCAGAGAGGCTGTTGCCAAAAAAGCATCTTTCAGGAATGGAAAAAAGAGTCAAATGATGAAAACTGGAAACAGCACAAGTACTGGCAAGTTAGATGCAAGGCATTGATAAAGCAGGCAAAGAGAGAATTTGAGAAGAAGCTTGCTGTGGAAGCAAAAACACATAATAAAGACTTTCAAGTATATTCGTAGCAAAAAACCTGTGAGCGAGTCAGTTGGACCATTAGATGATAGAGGGGTAAAAGGTGCACTAAGAGGGGACAAGGCCATAGTGGAGAGACTGAATAAATTCTTTGCTTCGGTCTTTACTGAGGAAGATGTAGGGATGTTCCTCATGACTGAAGTGGTATTTAAAACTGATACTGCGGAAGAACTGAAAGAAATATCGATAAACCGGAAACATGTATTACAACTATTTGATAAACTGAAGAGTAGAAAATCACCTGGACCAGATGGTATACATCCAAGGGTATTGAAAGAACCGAAATATGAGATTGCAGACGTGCTATTAGTAATCTGTGAACTATTATTAAAATCATCTATAATACCTGAAGACTGAAGGATGGCCAGTATAACACCAATGTTTAAAAAGGGTTCCAGGGGTGATCCGGGAAACTACAGACCATGAGAAATCGTAGAAACCATCATAAAGAACAAAATAACTGAACATGTAGATAGTCATGGCTTAATGGGAGACAGCCAACATGGCTTTAGACAAAGACGATTTTGTCTTACTAATCTGTTATGTTTTTTGAAGGTGTGAATAAACTGGTAGACAAAGATAAGTCAGTTGATATAGTGTATCTGGACTTTCAGAAAACCTTTGACAAGGTCCCTTATCAGAGACTTTTGGCAAAACTAAAAAGTCATGGGATAGAAAGCAGTGTACTGTTGTGGATCAGGAACTGGTTAAAAGATAAAAATCGGAGGGTTGGCTAAATGGCCAATTTTCCCAATGGAGAAAAGTGAATAGTGGAGTACCCCAGGGATCTTTGCTGGGTCCGCTGCTTTTTAACATATTCATAAATGACCTGGAAATGGAAATAACAAGTGAGGTTATCATATTTGCAGATGACACAAAACTATTTAAAGTTATTTAAACCCATGAGGATCTTGATAAATTGGAAGACTGGGCATCCAAATGGCAGATGAAATTTAATGTGGATAAGTAGAAAGTTGTGTATCTAGGAAAGAACAACCCACACTATGGTCACACGATGAAAGGTTCCACATTGGGACCCTGGAAAAAGATTTAGGCAGCATCGTGGATAAATGTTAAAACCCTCCAACCAGTGTGCAGCAGTGGCCAAGAGAGCAAATAGAATGCTAGTTATCATAAGGAAAGGAATGGAAAATAAAACAAAGGATATTATAATGCCTCTGTATCATTCCATTGTGTGACCGCACCTTGAATATTGTGTACAATTCTGTTTGCCATATATTAAAAAGACTATAGTGTAATTAGAAAAGATACAGAGAAGAGCCACCAAAATGGTAAAGGGGA
The DNA here is from genome assembly GCA_033557465.1 of Ichthyophis bannanicus. Taxonomy (NCBI): domain Eukaryota; kingdom Metazoa; phylum Chordata; class Amphibia; order Gymnophiona; family Ichthyophiidae; genus Ichthyophis; species Ichthyophis bannanicus. The sequence goes on from CM066034.1 coordinate 586,885,835, forward strand.
TGAAAGGATACCACTGAGGAAAGACTTAAAAGGTTAGTAATCTTCAACTTGGAAAAGAGACAGCTGAGGGGAGATATGATAGAGGTCTATAAATTAATGAATGGAGTGGAATGGGTAAACGTAGATCGATTGTTTATGTCAGCAGAATATAAAAAGAGTAGGGGACATGCAATGAAGTTACAGGGTAACCTATTTTAGACTAATAAGAGAAAATATTTTTTCACTCAACATGTAATCAAACTCTGGAATTTGTTACCGGAGGATGTAGTAAAAGCTGTTGGTATAGCTGGGTTTAAAAAAGGTTTGGACAAGTTCCTGGAGGAAAGGTCCATAAACCATTATTAAGAAGGGACCCGGGATATCACTGCTTGACCCAATTCAAGCATTGAGGAACCTGTGTCTTTTGGGGGAACTGTTAGGTACTTATGACTTAGACTGGCCACTGTTGGAAACAGGATACTGGGCTTGATTGACCTTGGTTTGACCCAATATGGCATATCTTATGTTCTTATGTTCTGAGGGAAGATAAAGAAGACTGCCACCAATACTCTGCCACTGCTGCCTTCAATCAACTTCCCCCACCCCGATCCAGCATTAGTCTTCCCTTTCCTTCTGAGACCAATTGATTTGCACCCCTCCTTTGTTCCTTGGCACCTGCATCAACAAGTGCTCATGAAAATAGATAAGAAGTGTGGGAACCTCAAGCTGGAGTCTGTCTATGTGCAGAAGGCTTAGCCTCAGTCATGTCCCGCCCCCCTCTCAGACTTCCTGTTTCTATGGAGCAGGACGCAGCTGAGGCTGAGTCTTCTGCACATGTACAGATTCCAGCTTGAGGTCCCCACATGTCATATATGTACACTGAGTGCAGATGCAGGTTCCAGGGGAGGGAGGAGTGGCGTGATTCAGTTGGCCTGCAGAAGGAAGGGAAAGGCTGATGCTAGATTGGAGGTGGAGGAGGTTGGTTGAATGCAGAAGTGGCACTTCGTATCTGTAATGTGAGTGCTTGATGCTGCAGGTTTGAAGGGTTACAGGAGCATGATGCCTGGCTAAGAGAGTGCAGGATTTGGGGAAGATGCTGGACCGTGGAGGAGGAGAAGGGATCACTGGATGCTGGAGCACCATTGGAAAGGGAAATAGGGAGAAAGCTGGAAATGATGGAAGGTTGGAATAGTTTGAATGACAGGGAGATGTTTGACATGGGGTGGTACAGGGGCAGGAAGACAAAGGAGATGCTGGATATGGGGGAGGGGGAACTAGGGAGACAAGAGATGCTAGACATGGGAGGAAGGAAGACAGGAGATGCTTGAAAGTAGGGGGGCTTCTGGGGAGGGGAGAGAAAGAAACTGCTGGACATGGGGGGGCACAAGTACTGGTGAGACTGACAGGAAATACTGAATATTAGGAGTGGGGCTAGGGAGACAGAAAGAAGAGATATGAGAGGGAGGGAGACAGAAGAAATCCTGGGCATGGGGTGCTAGAGACAGAAGAGATGCTGGACGTGTGGGAGGAATGAGGGAGGCAGACTGGAAATACTGAACATGGGAGAGATGGAGACCCTGGATGGGGAGGGTAAGAGGAGAAATGCAGGACATGGTGAGAAGAGACAGGGGAGTCAGTGAAAGATTGGGCAATAAGAGGCTTGTTAAGGAGAGAGAGAGAGATGGGGAAGAGAGAACCGAATGAGGGAATGTGATGGAAAGCTGTGATTAAATATAGAAAACAGCAGGAGATTGAAAACTAAATGGTAAAAGGAGAAGGAAGAAAACTGAAAAGAAGAGATCAGTATTACAAATTGATACAGGTGATGAAGTGAAGACAGGAGAGAGAAGAAATGGCAAATAGACAGGTGATATCAATCACTCAAAAATATCTGGATTAACACACTCTTAACCCTTTAAGGACCAGGGGACATATTTGTCCCATAAGTTTTAAAACTCATAAAACATGCAATTTTTATTTAAAATCCATTCTAATTTCTGTTCACGTCAAGATAAAACCTTATTCTGTCAAATGATTCTGTTTAATGACCAATTCATGTAACATTTATTTTCTCTAAAGCGCTTCATAATTTACCAATATGTAAATAGGAATTTGTGTTCTTTTGGTGTTCCATAGAAAATGATGTAAGAAGCCGGATGCTATGTGAACTTTCATATTTAATTACGTGCATGTCTTTGACAAAATTGAATAGTTTTCTTTAGAGAAATTGCTATTTTTATCAATTTTAGTGAGTTTTATTGCTCTGGGACACATTTGTCCCTGTGGTCTATAACTGAAAAAATACAGTATTACTTTTGTCGCATGCTATCAGTTAGTTATCGTTCGTCAATTCGTAGAAAACCATACTTCGAAAAAAGATGCATGAGCATTTGTTTAGAATACGTGAAGCAGATATACAACAACTCTTGTTTGCTGAGAGCAGCGATTCTGATGATGATGATGATGATTTGCTTCTTGATGATGATCAAAATTTCTTGCTTTAAGATGTCAACAATGTTGACGAGGAAGTGGTCATAGAACATCCTGATTCTTTGACAATTGAAACTAGTAATCCTAGTAGTAGTACAAATCTAGCCAGTGGAGCTTCAACATTCATATCTGTGACATTCTATGGTAAATCTAAATGTAAATGTACCATCAAGACTCCATCTCCATCAGTAGTCTCCGGAGCAAAAGAACAGTCGATGCAGGTGCAGGCAACTACATCAAATTCTAGAAAAAATTCACACAAATGAAAAAAGACAAATGATGCCAATCATCCTGATGATATTCAAAAACAAGCAACACAACCAATGGATGAAGACTTGCCCCCAACGACTAAATCACGAGCAAGTGGCAGGTCAGTGCAAACTACAATACACTTCAAATGGGGAAGGAAGCCGGTAAAAGACAACTCCGAGACAATTGACTACGATTATGGAAAAGTAAATCTGAAGTTTGATGATTCTGAAGACATTAGTGCAGTTTCTGTTTTTGAACAAGTGTCTGATTTCAACTCCTTAGTCTCACTAATCGCAGAACAGAGTGAACTATATATGAAGCAAAGAGGCATTCCATTTCTCACTGATGCAGATGAGCTCTGAGCATTCCTTGGGATGTGTCTGGTCATGGGTTACCATGTTCTGCCCACAATTAGAGATTATTGGTCTACTCAACCAGATTTGCAGGTTCCATTCATTGCAAATGCAATGACTCGGACGCGATTTGAAACAATTCGCTCTGCCTTGCGTTTTTAAATAATGATGATATGCTACCGAGAACTCACCCACAGTGTGATTGGGCTTTCAAGGTTCGCCCATTGATCAACCACTTCAATCAATGCCTCCAGGCTGCTAGAAATGCAAGCAAGCAGCAGTCAATTGATGAGCACATGATAAAATTCAAAGGCCAAAACATCATGAAGCAGTACATAAGGAACAAGCCTGTGAAGTGGGGATTTAAACTGTGGTGCAGGTGTGATGCGATCTCAGGCTATCTTTACCAGTTTGACCTGTATACTGGACGAAAAATGGAGACAGAGTATGGGCTTGGGGAGGGGGTGGTCATAATGCTGTCAAAAGCACTCGAACAGCTATGTTGCCAAGTTTTTATTGACAATTTCTTTAACTCGCCAGTGTTGCAATTTCAGATGCTACAAAAGAATATTTACCTATGTGGCACAGTTCATGTAGATCGGAAGCACATGCCAAAGAACTTGAAATCAGATAAGGAAATGAAACGTGGTGACATGGATTATATGACAGCAAATGGTGTTACTTGTGCGAAATGGTTGGACAACAGGTCAGTGATTCTATTATCAAATTTCCTACCATGTTCAAAGGATGATGTCACGTATGTGCTAAGAAGGCAAGCAGGATCTGCAGATAAGCTGTGTGTTTCATGTCCTTCCATTGTTACAACTTGCAACAAATACATGGGTAGTGTGGACCTCATGGACCAAAAAAAGGTTTCATACGAGACCTGACCGAAAGTCAAAAATTAAATATTACTTGAAAATCTTCTTTGATCTTCTTGATATTGCTGTCAACAATAGTCATTGCATTTATGTTCAACTGCAACAAGAGAGGGACCCTGATTATAAGGCAATAACACCACTGGAATATCGTCAGATGATAGCAAGGGGTCTTATTGGATGGTACTCCAACCGTCAAAGAAATGCACCATCAGCACCAGTTAGAGGTTCACGGTGTGTTCTTCAAGCACCAAAACCAGAACATTCCCTGACAAAAAGTGATCGCAGATGATGTGCTCAGTATGCCAAATCTGGAGTTGAAAATCGCACAGACAGCTTCTGTGACACATGTAGCATTCACTTGTGCTACACTAAGACACGTAACTGCTTTTTCTGATTTATCATAGCCTGAACTGTTTGTCAGACAATTAGGCTTTTGCTTACTATTTACTATATTAAAGTCTAATTGCCTATTTTCAAATATAATAAATCTTTTTGATTTCATGCTGATGCTCACTCTAAGACAGAAGCTTGATATACTAAGGTTTTGCATGCTTAACATTTTTGCGCATGTATTTTCTAAATAAATTTTGCTCAAGTTGCTCAATAAACAGAAATATATGAAAAATTACATGATTGCCCTTAATTAAAAATAAATATAAACATGAATTTTTAATATAACTGAGATGTTATGTGTGAATTAACACATGGGACAAATATCTCCCATTATTCTCTTGACGACCATAGGGACAAATATGTCCGTTTTTATAGCACCACCCCCCACAGTGTCACATGTTTGAAATTTTTGTATTTGTTATTCAAAAGTATTGTTGAATCTAACATGTCACTTTCATACATCTCATCAATCTAGAAACCTTGCCGTCTTCAAAATGTTAACCCCTTCAAGAGTACTCACTTGCACCATTAAATTAAATCCCAAAGTTAAATCCAAAGAAGAGAAAAGATCTCAGAAGTAAAGTTATCCCTCCAATAGGTGGCTATCCACACCTAGGGGACTGGTCTTATATTACACAAGAAAAGTTTTTAGATCATTGATGGTAATAATCTTTATAGAAATTAACTTTCAATGACTGTCAAGTAGCTAAAATGAAAGTCTTCAGGCAGCTTAACGTCTCCACCAGCATCTGAAATAACAGGGTAATTGTAAATATCCCATTCAGTTACAACCACATCAAATGTTCTCAAACACTTATCTACAATGGTGTTCGTATCTGTCGAAGAACTCCAAATACTCTTACCCAACAAAGATCCTTGTTTCACCAACCAGCCATCGGGGGCAATCACACGAATACTCATCTTCAACTCTTACCCAACTTAAAAGGAGTGATATGATCAATCGAGAAGATGCATGGTCAAAACTCCACCCACAACTCACTACATCACTCCAACATGACTGTCTCACCAATTCACCTACAAAAATTTCATTGGCCCCCCTCACAAAAATACGCTCTACTCAGTTTTACTATTTAGACCTTATGGTTCCAAGGAATTTAACCGATAGATCCATTTCTGCTCTTTTTGTAATAACAACCTCCCTTGGTCGCCACCCCTAGGTGTATCTGCCACATGATCAATGACCATACAACGGAGCTCCTCAAATGAGTGGCAAAAATTTGTCTCTATACTGTGGGCCCAGTCACATTTCCCTTAATTCCTTTCTCCTCCCCTAGAATCCTCTCAGCTCATGGCCGGGCTGATGGAAGAAGGCATGGAGAGTCTGCTGTCCGTCTCTGTTACTCAGAATGGTTACACTGCCCCGGTCCCCTGCAACAGATTTGTCCTTCTCTGCATCTACGACTGCTCCAAAAGTGCTGATCCTGTGCATTGGTACAATTCTAGATACTAATTGTAAAGAACAAAATTAATGAACACCTAGTTATGGTTTAATGGAGCTGTGAGGTTCCACTGCCAGTCTGTAGGTAGCCCTCATTCTGTAAGAACCTTACCTTGATGAACTTCCGACCCCCAGCCAGCAGGGATTAGTAGGTTTCATTCTGTTGACTAGACCTTAGTCTGTTCTATGCCTGCTACTTCTTTTCAGGTGCTATTTTTTTCCTGTCTAACACCCTATATATATACTCAACTCTAGCTAAAATCTCTTTGCCAGAGTCTGGTCTGCATCATTCTGGTGTTGCCTGGTGGTTTATCTCTTTGCTGCTTTTCTGAGTTTTTACCGAAAGGCCTTTTTGACTTTATTCCAGGTTTTTGTTGTCTTCCAACCTTGCTATCTTTTGGGGTTTTTGTGGTGAGTTCCTGTGTGTCCGTGTAATTCATCCTTTTTCTAAGTTTTCCTGGCTTCTGGTTAGACAGCTAAGTCCTGTCAGTCACCAGCAATGGAGGGCTCAACCCAGAGGGAAGGTGGCTGCTACTGGCAGAAGACCTCATGCAATGTTACCCTGACCCGGGGTACTCCTGTTCAATAGACAGCTGATCTAAGGACCTTGCCTGCTCACTGTTCCTGGGTCGTCTTTACTGGGGAGATATTATCACATCATGTTCTGCCCAGTATAGATTCTGTTGAACTGATTATGTTTCTACTGATGCAGGGGAAACTTCTGGGGGAATTAAGTTAGCAGCTGTGTCAACTGGATCAGTGTTAGAGGTAACAATAAGCACAGAATGAGGAACTCTGTCAGAATGTTCAACCCACAAAAGCACAGCCTGCTGAACTTCTTCACCCAGGGCTCCATACCAGAGAGATCCCCAATCCTGTCCCATGAAGAACCTAGAGTTAAGATCCTACTATGCTTTTCTGCAGACCTGGAAGCTTGCTGAGGATTTCCGCATCAAATTTCATTGTATTTGCATTATGAGCCTCGTTTTCATGATTACAAATCCATAATGGCCTATATCATTTCTTTGCTGACTGGGGAGGCATTAGCTCAGGCTTCTCCATTCTAGGAAAGACAGGATCCGGTTGCGACAAACTATGAGGCTATTATTCATTTCTTTAAGACTTTTTGATGACCCAGACTGTCTGGCTTCTACCTCCTTTGCCTTTCTTTGGATCCCAGGGGGACCCACATGGTTGGGCAATACACCATAAAGTTCCACTTTATCTTGGCAGAACAGACAGAAATAACGAGGCCTTAGTGGCGGCTTTCTGGAATGGTCTCTCTGACTGGATCAAAGATGACTTGACCTAACGAGACTTTTCCCTAGAATTGGACACAATTATATCCATATGGTTAGGCCTTTGTGTGCATATCTGGAAACATCACTCTGAGCTCCAGTTGTCCTTTGGGAACACTGCAACTATCGCAGCCCAGCTACCTGCTTGTCTTTCACAGGCCGAGTAATTTAGGGAGGTGGCCTGTGTGGGGCTTAGGTTGTTCTGCACAGAAAAAGACCAAAGAAAGAGGCAGAGCCACTGCCTTTATTTATCAGGTCAAAGATATTTTGCTGTGTTATATCTCTGTAAACCAGCTCTGAGACTATGCAAGGTCACCTTTTGAATGTAAGCAGCATCTTTCTGAATCAAGTAGCTTAATGCCGTTCAGTCTCAGTTATCCTGAGTTGGTACACTGGTAATGTGGAGCTCCTGGAGAGGGTGTGGGAGCAGGGGCAGGATCGGGGAGGGGGCGCAAAAGATGAGGTTTGTCTACGGCATCTCATCTCCTTGCACCAGTCATCACTGTTCCAAGAAATATATTTGAGCTGAAAAAAAAGCCAAACTGACATCACTCGGGACTTTAGACCAGTAACTGATCTTGCAACAGCCATGTTTATTTGACACATGTACTGTAAATGCTGGATTTTATAAATCTATATGTAAATGAGGAGCCAATTAAGAAGTCACGCAAAATAACCTTTTTTTGTCCTTTTTGAGGTGGAGTTAGACACCACTGAGCAAAGTATAGTTGGAGACCTCAGGTTCAGACAAGCAGACAACTGACACCTATGCCTGTTTTTGAGCAGGAAAGACATTTTTTTAAGCATATGTATATTCTCATTATAAAATAATCCTAAATTAAACAGATAGTGTTGGTGTTCTCATGGAGCAAAATGTATATTCAGTTCCGCTAACTGCATGGAGGGCAGTGCTGAATAAACAGATTAAGTTGAATGCTGATGCTGGTGTTCATTTTCCATAATCCAGTGACTATACCAGCTGCATACTCATCCCTAAATGTTGATTTTAGCTTTCAACCATCAGATGGCATCAAATTCCTTCATCTTCTAAACACTCCATGCCGGACCATTTGCTTCATCTGTTCTTCAGGGACAGTCCTTCCAGCGGTTAATTTACAAATAAAGACAACAGAGGATAAAACAAAGCCCTCTTTTTTTTCAGTTTTTAACATTAGCAACACAGTTGACTATCTATATGAGTCCAGGATAAACTTGCTCCACTTAACTGTGGCTGCTGTCACCCAGAAGAAGAGAGACACAATCCGGGAAATCCCCGATATCTGAAGCCCAACGAAAAGTGCTGCAGTGTGCATGTGGAGGTGGCTCAGGGAACTCTTTCCATGGGTATGTGTGGAGAGGAAAGGAGAGAGGCAGTTTGAATGGAGCAGTTCCCAAATTGCTCTGTTTGCATTTCTGTTCTACAACTGCTGAGTCAGACTCTCCCACAGAAATGCATTGGGCCATTTTTTTGGAAACTTTGGGACACTTTTACTATTCTACATTGCAATGCAATGCAATGTGTGCTTTTGAGTCAGTCCTGACTACTGGCGACCCAGAAGCTCCTGGGTTTTCTTGGCAGTGTCACCGGAAGTAGATTGCCAGGCCTTTCCACTTAATATGAGAATTAGTGCACACTCTTAATACACGGCTGCTCTAACAACTTCAGTGGTGGGCTTCACATGTAGTGCCTGCTAATTTCCGTTTTAAGTGCATAGATCCCGATTCTTGAAGCAGGATGTCTGGGCCATCCGGACGTCCCTGCTGAAGACGGGGCTGCTAGGACCTGATTCTGGTCTATGGGAACGTTGAATCGAGCCAGAGGATGGCCCAGTATGCCCCCTCTGCCTGTGGGGATATCCTACCCGCAGGTGCCCAGACAACAGTGGCTCCGGCCCCCATTATCCCCGCCACCCGATCCATGGCTGGCCTCCCACGGCCTGGATCGGGTAGCGGGGACCCACCCCCACACCTGGCCCCAGCCTTGTGGGTGACTGCCTTGCTCTTAAAATGCTGCCTATACCACCTCTGCTTGTACCACTCCAGCCCTGCTCCCTCCCGCCTTCTCTTCCCATCCTGAAGCACAGGACATATAGGGAGAGCCGTAGGGGGATTAGGGTTTAAGCGGAGTATGGGGCTGCATGTCCTGGTGGGACATTAAAAAAAAACACAGAGGGAGCAACCCTCGCAAACAAGAGCAAACACAGAAGAGCGGAGGTATGGAGGTCACAAGTGCTTTATTTGATTAAAAAGTCCCAAAGCGTTTCGGCTTATGCCTTCATCAGGGGGCAAGGAATGGGAAAGTGCAGATGTTGAGCACCATAAATTGACAGAAGTCAAAGCTTCAAAACCCTATGGGTAAGAACAGTGTTGAGTGTACAGATTAAACTCGCGTTGGGGCTTTTTAATCAAATAAAGCACTTGTGACCTCTATACCTTCGCTCTTCTGTGTTTGTCCTGGTGGGACATACAGCTCTGCATCCCGTGTTCATGAATGAGGGTCATAGGGCGAAAAGGTCGGGATTGCACTTTGCATGTTCATTTTTTACCACAGCACTTAAGTGCTGTTAAATGCATTCATATGATCTATAATGCATTTCACACGCAGTAAGTTTACTTTCTCTTTGGTAACTGCATGGGCAGATACTGGGAATGCCTTCAACAGTTATGTAGGAGCTTTGCAGTTAATGTGGTAATTTGGGCAGTTACCATGCAGTAAGTGCTGTACTTTCCATACTTTCAGGTAGAGTATGCAAATGCTGGCCATGGTAACCGTGCACATGTAAATGAGCCATCACAGTGTTAAACTGGGGGAGCAAGACAAACACATGCTCTCGAGAAGTCTGTGTTAGTTTGGCTTGCTCTCGGGGCATAGTGTGGCTAATTTGCATATCAGTTCCGACCGTATTTTGATGGCATCGGGAACGGTGGCATCAGGAAAAGCCCCCAATGCCATCAAAACACTGACAGGGGCTGGTGCCCCAAAAGAAAGTTAAATCCTGGTGGTCTAGCGACCCTTAAACCTCCCACCCCAACCCAAAGTAAATATAAAATTACCTGGTAGTCTGGCAGCATCTAATTCAACTCCCCGTACCTTAAAATAGGTGGGAGTGCTGCCTACATGCTCCCGCTCTGGTCCACCATCTTGTAAAATGGCACGCCTGGCCCTGTGCCAGTAAGGTGATACCTTTTTATTGGACTAACTTTCGAGGGTTAAAACCATCCTCAACTCTATATGTCTGCTGGTAGTTTCTCCCACTCCGACTGCGATTTGTCCCAACATATGAATGTTTCCACGATTCCTTTTACCAATGGCAGATTCAGTTCTTTCCAAAAGTTCTCGATTGGATTGAGATCAGGTCTCATTTGTTACTTTTTAACCATTCGTTTGTACTTTTAGATGTATGTTGTGGGTCATTGATCCATGACTTTCAACCCAGACCTAGCCTTCTGACAATAGGTGGCACATTTTGCTCCAGAATACCTTGGTAGTTCTCAGATTTCATGATTCCTTTAATATGTTCCAGGCCTCCAGTTCCTGAGGCAGCAAAACAAAATCTGTTGTCCTTCCTTATATAATTGCAAATCCAGAAACTCTATCTGTAATTGATGGTATTTAGCCTCAAACTGGATGTTCTCGTGCAACGTATTTATCCACATCAAAAATTCCGCTAGCTCCTCTAACGAACCAGTCCAAATGAAGAATATGTCATCTAAAAAGTGCTTCCAGAAAGTAACATGTTGAAACCTAGGTGCATCATACGATAAGTATTCTCAAAATGGCCCATATATAGGGCTGCTACAGTGCCACTGTGGCTAAATACCATCAATTACAGATAAGAGTTTCTGGATTTGCTATTATATAAGGAAGGATAGCAGATTTCGTCAACCCTTTACAGAAAATCAGTGCGACGCAACACATTGTTACAATTTACCAGTTATCATCCCAGATCACTGCGTAGAGCATTACCTATTGGACAGTTTTTGCGACTTAGACGTCTATGTTCCACACTGGAAGAATACAAAAAGCATGCAGCTGATTTAAAATCCCAATTGCGGGTACGGGGATATCCTGCCAATTTGATTAATTTAGCATACAAACGAGCACTCTATAACCACCCTGAATGGTGGGATGATTTCAGACGTCAACGTCGGGTGTCCACACCACGTTTTGACGGAGTGCTTCCGTTTATGCCTAACTCTATGGCAATCTCTAAGATTCTTAGATCTCATTGGCATGTGTTAATGTTACACAAATGTTCCTTATCGTTCCTCCAGTTTAGTCCTCAACCTCTGGGTAGTGAACCTCCTCCTGCAGCTTGGAGACTGGGCATGTCAAAAACTCATGACATCACTGGATATAGCCTGCTGGTCTCTCCCATCAGCCCCCAGTGTGTCCAGTCTCCATGCAGCAGGAGGACATAGTGAGCCTAGCTGGGGGAACAGATAAGGAGCATTTAGTGTGACAAATTCTATTCTTATTTTACTTTTGATTTTTACCTTTAATTTTACTTTTAATATTATTTTTAATTCAGTTACCTTTGGTTATTTGGCAATCAGGGATTAGTTCCCTTTGGTTGTTAGGAGCAAATTTCCTTATATTTACAATAATTTTAAATTTGAGTCTGGCTCTTTAAATTAGTAGCAGCTCTCGCCTTCCCTCCTTCTCAGTTATTTTCACTTGCTGCAGGCATTCGCTGGTATGGATCTCTCTCCCTTGAGGGTACGGGAGAGAGTTCCGGGACCTGTACAGCCACACTGAAGCTGTGTGAGATGGAGCCTCTCCGTTGCTGCGGGATTTTACATTTACTCTGTGGAACCGGCTGAGCGGTCCTCGATGCGGCTGCCAGGCGCAGCAGCGCGGTTTGAGGATCGGATGAATTCAAGGTGGTAGGAGCAGACTGCATGGCTTTCGGCCCTGCAGGTAAGGCCTTCGGGCTCTGTCGGTCTGCTGAGGCCTCCTTTTTGCAGTGGCTGTTCTTGGCGCCAAAATTTGTTGGCAAAGGGGCGGCCATTTTCTCTCTAGGTATTTGGACCGCATGGCAAGAGTTGCAGTGAGCTGCCTGTGTGAGGAAGATGACAGGCAGAATAGCTAGATTTTTAGGTCTAGTGTTTCTTTTGTTTGTAGGTTTTTTGAGGCTCGGGGGGTTCCTCAGCCTTAAGGGGGCTGTTGTCAGTCCTCTTTATTTTTAAGTTTATTCTTAGTTTTATTGGACAGCAGTTTTGGCATTGATCTCTGATGCCACATGTTCTCTCCCTCCTAATCATGTCTCTGAGGAGCATCTGTTAAGTCCTGGGATATTAGGCAAATTGCCAGCTTTTAGGTTCTTCAAGAGCAGAGCCCTAACTTGTAGTTGGAAGGAGGGACAGGCTGGAAGTGTGCTTTTGTGTATTCTATAGTGAAAGTGGCTCAAACGCCTGTGGTTTCACAGGGACAGGTTTAGGAAACCTTAGGATATAAAAATATATATATATAATAATAATGACAGTTAAACTGTCAACCAAGAAGTGCCTGTGCTATGTATGGTCTATGGCCACCAGAGGGCAGCTGGTACACTCAATTGTGCCTTTCTGTGACTGTGTGTATACAGCCATCATCAGATTGATCATTCTCTGCAAGTTAGGGAAGAAATAACCACAGGACCACCTCATGGGCACTCAGGGGTTAGTGACTAAACAAGCAATTGTAGTGTTCTGCAAATCAAGATTATATGACCAAGATATACAGCTCTTAACTTCTGTATCGTTTGTTGGGCTCTGGTGCCCTAAAGGCCACTGGATGGCAGCGCTGCTCATGAATCACATATAGTATTCAGTGCCCCCTTCCCTGGGGGAGGGGGGGTGGTAAAATACAAAATCGTATTCTTTATCAGTTCACACAGGCAGCAACCTCTAAGACCCCCACTTGCAAGGTTGTCGGTGTATCCCACTGCTATTTCTCTGACTGCAGGAAGGCCGGGGGGGGGGGGGTGCCTGTGTGTTTCATAGCTCCACTTAGCATGCCCTTCCCAGGAAATTCTCATCTATTTCTAGAGCCTGTGCTGTTAGAGCAGGGCTTTAAGCACTTAGCAGGGGCACTGACCCGTCTGTGCCATCTTGTTAAAGGGCCCGTGCTGAGGGTGACGAGAAGGACGTCTAGGTAGCACAGTCTGGGGCTTAGCGCTCCAGGGCACTGGAAGATTTCATAGAGGAAGTCAATACTCTGTGTATGCTCCATGCATTCAGCCTATGTTCAAGCGTGCTCACTGCACTGTGTTTGGGTGACAGGTGCTGGGTCACCCGTATATGTAGATGTGCATTTTGTATGTGCTCACTATTGCTTAGGCATGATTTTTGGGTGCACTCTTTGCAGAGTGATACTGCATTTCTTTGCTCAGACTGTATTATCAGACTAAGGTAATTTTTCCAGTAATGGAGGGATGTTGATTATAATAAAGTGCGTGAGGTCCTCATGGTGTTACATGGGGTTGGAGATGCAGTCATGAGATCTGCTGTGGAGTGAGCCATCTGGAGGAGCTACAGTGTCCCAGTCACCAGTTTCCCTTTCTCTTTGGGCTTTGCTCCCAGATCCTAGCCCCTCTTTCTCTCTGATGTCCAGGACGCAAGGTCCCCGGCCCACTGGACAATCTATTCTCAGCCTTTTCTCAATGCCGGCAGAAGGACTGGGAGAGCGAGAAAGGAAGACCAGGAACCAGCACCAGCTCTGATGTCTCTCCACTGCCAGTGTTTGCTACAGTCACATAGTCCCAGTCAGTTATTTATTTGAGTATATTGATTGCCTACAGGTCAGGGTGGCATACAGTCAATTATGGTATTTCTATTTCCCTTGTCCCTGAAGGGCTCACAATTTATGTTTTGGTACCTGAGGCAGAGGGTTAAGTCGCTTAACGAAGGCCAGAAGGACCACGTGTGGGACCAGAAACCCCAGTTTTTATGGCCCAAGGTTGGTGGTCTCGATTGGAATTCAAACCCTTGGTCCTCTGGCAACTTGCCTCAACCACTAGGCCGCACTGCTCTGTGTGAGCTAGCCACAGGGCCATAGGGCCAGGTGCAGCCTGTTACCTCCAAGGCAGAGACCTTGGGGAAGTTCAGTTCATAAGGATACGAGAAATGCCATACTGGGTCAGGCCAAGCTCTTTCAGGTCCAGTATCCTGTTTCCTAGGGTAGCCAATCCTGTTCTTAAGGACCTGGCTGGTTTCCAAAAAGACAAATAGGCTACTCAATGCTTGTATCGAGGCAACCGGTGGATTCATGTATGCTCATATTTTAAGGGTTTCATTGCATGTACAACAGATGTGACACTCTGTTGGGTTGTGTGCCTTGTAGAACATCTTGAATTGGTGAAAGTTGGTATAAAAAAAAATTATAATTTTCCAGCTTCTCTCTAATAAAAGGTTATGGACCTTTCCTCCGGGAGCTTAGCCAAAAACTTTGTTAAACTTCGCTACGTTCGGAAATCGTTTCACGCAAGGCTCTTGGAGTACACAGGAGACCCAGTGGTCAATCAACTGATTGGAAATGCAAGTGATACGCCGGGCATTGCAGGCATTCAAAGCTACGGTGACAGGTCGAGCAGTGCGAGTATTGTATGACAACTCCGCGGCGGTGGCCTACATCAATCGGCAGGGCGGAACCGGAAGTGTGGCCATAGAGGCCGCGGCAGAGGGTCTCTGTGTGTGGATAGAGCTTTGGCTGCCAGCGTTTTCGGTGGCGCATGTTGCGGGTAAGGACATTGTGACGGCGGATTTCCTCAGCTGGGTCCAAGTAGATGCCAGAGAATGGGAGTGGCATCCGGAGGTGTTCGCACAGATTGGTCGCATATGGGGACAGCCAGTAATGGACCTCATGGCGGCGTTTCACTCTGTGTAAACGGGTTGCTTCTTTAGCAGATGACGCAAAAGGAGGTCGGAAGGCATCGGCGCACTGTTTTAACGGCGGCTGTCGTCCGGTCTTCTGTCTTTCCACCGGGGGCACTCATAGGTCGAGTGGTTCTGCGTATCGAAACGCTTCGGGGAAACATGTGGTTGGGGGCCTTGGGCTGGCCAAGATGCCCTTGGTATGCCTGCCTCATACAGTTGCTCGACGGGAATCCATGGAGTTTTCCGATATTGGAGATTCTATTGCTACGGAGTTCCCTTTGAATGTCCCAGGTGCATTGTTTTTTGCTTACGGGGTGGCCATTGAAAGGGCAAGCTTAAGGAAAAAGTTACTCAACAGCAGTCTTTGCCACCTTGCCGCAAAAAAAATAAAAAAATAAAATAAAAAACATAAAATAAGTCTACGTTCCTTGCATATGTGCATGTATGGCGCATCTTTGAGGACAGGTGCTTGCGGAGGCACGCTCGCATGACAACAGTGTCAGTTCCCTTGGTATTAAGTTTTGTACAGGACGGGTTTGGTAAAGGCAGGTCCTGGAGAGTTCAGTTAGCAGCTCTGTCTTGCTATAGGGGCAAAGTACAGGGAGTGGCTCTCATGCACAGGTCGATGTGGTACGCTTTCTCAGGCAGTTACCAGACTGTAGCCCTGTCGTAGAATATTAATTCCACCGGGGAAGATCAGAAATTAGGGGGAGTGGTTACTTTCAAGATGGCGGCGTGAGTTTTCCTGGGACTATGCCTAAATGCAATGGCAAGCACAAGGCCTTGCCCGCGGAGCCTGTTCCTGCTGTTTCTTCCGGTCCAATGGACTGTTTTGTCCATCTATCTGAGCAGAAGAAAGGGGAGATTCGAGCGGTGGAGGTAGACCCAGCGTTACTAACCCTGGAGGTGTCTCTCTCCCCGGACGATCGACAGCCCCCTCAGCGGCTGACCCCCCCCCGGAGTCTCTTCTCGCGAGTAGCGAGTCAGCTCACCTGGAAGGTGTTGGAGCTGTCTTGCCGGAGCAGGCCTCGCTAGATCAGAGTGCCGGAGAGGCCCCTTTGATGTTAGGGGCTGTGGATACGACCGGACAGCAGTCCTCGGACATGGAGGTGCGTTTGTGTCAACAAGGGGTTTCAGCAGTTGGGAGTTCCTTGGCTTTTGCTGATTTACCTCGAGATATCCCTCTGCAATGCCCGAAGGTATTCTCGTTGGAATCCATCTGGGAGGCGATTTCACAGCTTTCGACTGTAGTGTATCAACAGATGTTAATGTCTTCCCAGCGTCTGGAGAAGTTGGAAGGTATAACAGATGGGATTAAGGGAGACTTGACAGTGCTTGGTGAGAAGATGAGTGCTGGTGATCAAAAAGTTTCTCAACTTTCGGTATTGACTGATTCAATTGTGAAAGACAATGTTGCAATCCGTGGGAAATTAGAAAATTTGGAAAACGCTGTTCGGGCGTCAAATATATGACTCTTAAATTTTCCCATGGTTAGGGGGTTTTTCCCTGTGGACTTTTTAAAAAAATATTTGCATGAATCTTTATCTGTACCTGAGGATTTAGCTCCACCAGTTGTTAAAGTGTATTTTCTTCCTTTGGGTAAACGCGGAGTTCAGGTTGATTTGGGGTCTTTTAAAGCAGACACACTTGATGTGTCGGCTTTGTTACAGTCCCCCAATGAAGCTGATATCAAGGTTTCTACTCTGTTAGTCACTTTCGCAATTTCTTCTGACCGGGATTGGCTGTTAAAGTTATATTTTAAGAAGCGTTCTGCATTATTTATGGGTAAGAGAATTGTGATTTTTCCCGATGTATCTAGAGAAACCCAGAAGAGGCGGAAAGCCTTTTTGCTTTTGAGATCTGGTGTTCTTTCCATTGGTGCTACAATGTTACATCGATTTCCTTGTAAGTGTATAGTTTACTTTCGGGATAATAAGTATGTTTTTCTTTAGCTGGAGGACTTGTCTAGGTTTGTTTCATCTCACTTGCTGACCTCTTCACCCATGGGATAACTGATCGTTATAAGTAATATGCTCTGATCCGTGCCTCCCTCTTGATGTTAGTACTTTTTTTTTTTTCCTAGATATGGTGTGAGGCTTTACCTGGCCTCATTTGACTGTTTTCCTTACATTCCTCCTTTGGGTTTGTGGGCTACATAACCCTGAGTATAAGAATTTTTTTTTTCTTCTTTATTGTTTATTGGTGATGTTGTAGTTTTTTCTATGTGCGCAGCGGTGTATTTCTGTACAAGCATTTGCTTGATTGTTATTGTAAAATTGCATAAATATAAAATAAAAAAAAAAATTATAATTCCACCGGGGAAGCTCAAGTTGGTTTTAGGAGCATTGGCTAGTGTGCTACTGGGGCCCTTGCAACAGGCATAGATTAAGGGTTTTGCCTTGAAGACGGTATGTTTGATAGTCATCTGTTCGGCGAGGCGATTTTCAGAGTTGCAGGCGTTGACCTGTCAGGAAGCTTTTTTTCTGTCTCCAGACAGAAGGTGGCCTGGCAGCTGGTTCTGTCGTTGTTGCCAAAAGTGGTTTCTACGTTCACCTAGATAAAATGGTCTCTCTTCCAGCGCTAGGTGTGGCGGAGGGGAGTGTATTGAACCATAGCTTGTGCTGTTTGGACATCAAGAGAGTGCTGCGGAAGTGTTTAAAGGTTTCAGAAACTTTTGCAAGGCGGATGGTCTCTCTTCGGGGTGATTGGAGGGCCCCGCAAAGGGAAACGGCGGCGAAGGAGTCCATTTCTGGATGGATTGGAGTGGCGAGTGCGTCGGCTTATCTTCTACGGGACCGTATAGTCCCAGGGAGCTTACGAGCTCACTCTACCAGAGTGCAATTGTCTTCTTGGATGGAGCACAGTTTGGTTCCGCCAGTGGACATCTGTAGGGAGGCCTCTTGGTTGTCTCTCCATGCTTTCATTAAGCACTACCGCCTAGATGTTCTGGTGGCTAAGGATGCTGTTTTCAGGGAGGCAGTGTTGAGATCCAGCTGGAAAGGTCCCTCCCAATGATTACTGCTCTGATATATCCCAGAGGTTGAGGACTAAACTGGAGGAATGATAAGGAAATAGGAATTACACTTACCTGGTAATTGTGGTTCCTTGAGTGACTCCAGTTTAGTCCTCATTCCCACCCGGGGATGGGGTCTTAGCAGTGGTTTTTCTGTTAGGGGAAGTGTAAGGTTAAAAGTGGATATAGGCCTTCACTGGTGTTCAGTCGTTTTGATGCTTCCATTTGTTTTGCGCTATATTGTTATATTATTATATTATGATATTGTTATATATATTGCTTTATTGCTCTGGATTGTTTAGGGCTAGGCATTCGATGGAAAGGAGAGCATGTAGGAAGCAGTCCCTTTCCTTTTGGAAGGGGAGTAGTAGGTAGATAACATTATATTCAAGGGCACGCAGAACATATAACCTAAGGTAAAAAAAAAAAAGGTTACTGATTTTTTGCTCCTTTGAGTCTGCTTTGTCAGTAGTTCACTGGGGGCTGATGGGAGAGACCAGCAGGCTGTATCCAGTGATGTCATGAGTTTTTTTGACATGCCCACTCTCGAAGCTGCAGGAGGAGGTTCACTACCCAGAGGTTGAGGACTAAACTGGAGTCACTCAAGGAACCACAATTACCAGGTAAGTGTAATTCCTATTTTTCAGCTACCACTGATGCTGTCGTATCAATGGAGCTCTAACATTGCGGATCGCATAATTAATACTAGATCTAGATCCACAGAGCCACCAACAGGCAATGGTCGTCATGCGTGTGGTTCCTGTGACTTTTGTTCCACTACAATACAAGGTGCACAGTGGCGTGATCCACAGTCAAATAAGGTTTTTTTCTTTACGCCACACTACAGATTGTACTTCATCTTATGTGATCTATTTAATATTGTGCCCTTGTGAGAAAATATATTTAGGAATGACAACTAGGATGATAAAGAAACGTTTACAGGAACATAGATCTCGCATACACACTAAGATAGTGGCGGCTCCAATGGTACAACACTGCATACAGTATTCGCACACTTTTGACCAGTTAAAGTGGCTGATACTGGATATGGTTCCCACACTGAAGTGGGGAGGGGACCGCCAAAGCCTCTTGCGTTATAAGGAGCAAAGGTGGATCTACATGCTGCACTCTATGGCTCCGATAGGATTGAACACCAATGTAGAATAGTGGAGTTTGAACTGTAGTCATGAATTGTAGTCATGTCATCATTAACTTCTTTTTTCATGATTACCACTACACAGGATGACGTCATGGTGTTGAAGTAGGAACAGGAAGTTGGGAATACGGTGCTTGATAAAGGGCCAAAAAGACGACTGGCTTGAAACACAATGGCTTGTGTCGCAGTACCCAAAGGCTTGTTTTAACGCCCTGTTGTAGAGTTTTATCAAAGAGAGTGATGATCGTTTGAGCGACCTTTTGAAAGGGGAAAAGGAAAAAGGTATATTCCACCTGTGTATTGGATCACCATTGGCCAGCTCTCCATTGATTTCATCAGATGAGTATCTCTATTTTGTGGGCGATATTGACATCATGCTTGAACATGTGAATTCGTGTTCAGATTGAACTGATATTGAAACTAATATGCTTTAACAAGTTTAGAAATATTGCGGTGGCTGGGTCAGAGGACTATATAGCCAAATGCGAAGTTGGCCGAGTTGGCCTTTTATCTTGATTAAAATGGAGGGTCTGTAGCAAGAGTATGTTTTTGCATCCTCAAAACAGACGATCCAACAAAAAATAATAAAAAAAATACAATAATAATTAGTCCTGTCCATTAGATTACGAGAATCTAAGGTTGGTAAATTAGAAGTTGAATGTTGTGCACCTTCTTGGATGAAATAATATAGTGGTCACACTGATTGGGTTTTTTGCGTAAATAATCAAGTCCTGGCAATGTCTCCGTTTTTATAATAATTCCTTTTTTAATTGATCTTGTTTTATTTTATTCTCTTATGTGTCAAATATGTGTGCACATATAGTCCAAAGCCATTTCTCTGGCCACTGCTTTTTTAGGAGATATTGGACATTAAGGGGTTGAACTGCAAGGGTGCCAATAATGTTGACCACAATTGTACATATAAGGGACAGGCCTGCTCAGTAGAATTTACAATCTATTCAAGATGGACAAGCACAAACAGGGAACTAGGGGAAAACTAAGGGAAAATGGTTATAACATACATGGGTGGCAGGGCTGGCCCCAGAGTTGGTTCAAGGTATTGGCACCTAGGCAAACCTTAAGCCTTAGGTCCCCCCTGGCTGTCAGAATCTACTGCTTAGCCTTGAATGCCCTGCTCTTTGCCTCCCCCCCCCCTTCCAGAAACTGCCACCCTAGGTGACCTAATGGTTTGGCCGGTCCTGATGGTAACCAGAGAATAAGGATGTCAGGATCCCCTGATATAACCAGACACTTTCTTCTCTTTTCAGAGGACCCAACAGAAACCCCTTTTGATACTTTTAATGCTCCACATTGAGTCTGTTTGGAAGACCCAACCATTACAGATAATCACATTGTCAGGAGCAAGGAGATAGCAAGCTGAGGGACCACATCAACATATAAAACACACTGACAAAGGAAACAGAGGACAAGGATCCTGGAAAGGGCAAAGCAGAGGTAATTTTAGGAATTCCTTCTTTAATGGGGAAGATGTAAGAGTGTAGAAAGATGAACACAGACATGCTGTCCTCTGGCACAGAAACAATACCCAGTGCCCCATCAGATAGTGGGACCAGTAACAGAAAGTGTAAATACATTTAGAGAGATGGTCTAATCAGACCTAGATCTTCAACATGCTATCAGTCTCATAGCCTGGCTGATAGTTAAATTGGAGAGATCCTGGAGGCTTATGATAGATTTTCATGCCCTACATCAACTTTCAAAATCTGTGGTACCAGTGGTAGCTTTGTACCCTGAAATAATTTCAAAATTGAATCCTGAATGCAAAGTTTTCTCAGTTCAAGACATATCCAATGGCTTCTGGAGTCTGCGCTTGGCAGCTGAATGCCAATGCAAACCAGCATTTCAGTGACTAACAAACAATATGTACGGACTGTCCTGCCCCAGGGTTTCAAAGATTCTTCATAAATATATACACAAAGCCCTGTCGTATGTGTCTTGCAGAGAAAATAAAATACAGTATGTAGATGACATTTTGATTCAGCCTGTGAATGAATCTGCACACTGGGCTCCTGCATGAGAGATTTAAAAGCTCTCTTAGAACTTACCAGGAGGGTTGGGAGGGGGGATAGGAGCTATTAGCCACCAGGACATTTTCTTGGTTTGGGTGGGGGGGTAGGGGCCACTGGACCACCAGGTTATTCAATTGGTTCGGCAGTGGAGAGGGATAGGGGCCATTGGGCCTCTAGACAGTTTTATTGGTTGGCGGAATTGCTACTGGGGAGGATTAAAGAGGCCATGACTGGATAGAGGGGTCAGAGGTCGGACCATGATCAGGGGTGTCTGTTCATCTGACGAGAGGTGTCAAACTGTTTAAAGTAATCCTATCCATGCATACAGGTGCCAGACTTAATGCAGACCCTTGTGCACATGTGTCTGGCCTGCGCCCCTTGTTTAGCGCTTACTCTTTGTGCACAGCTGATTTGCCTGCTGTTTGCTTACAGCATCACTGTGCAAAAGGTCAAGCATTAAATGTGCATTCGGAAACCCTTCCTTAGAACTTTAGCGTTGGTCTCTGGCTCAGACTTTCTGCCTCAGCCTCTATGTTTGGGAGGAGGAACATACAGATGCTGTGACTAAACTGTAGCACTTTTCTAGCTTCTGCCCCCATCCTTGCTTTCCCGATCGCAACGGGCAGTTTTCTTCTACCCTGTAGTTAGAAAGAACAGCATAGATGCAGCACTCACACAGCATTTAGGAGGGGCAGATCCCCCAATTGCTTTCTTTTTCACAGATCCCACTTCCCCTGAACTGAAAATGTGAACCTGTGAAAAGCATGTACTAGATTCTTATGCTACTATGCAGAAATGGGCATATATTATTGCTGCTCAAACCCCACAGATTTGCAGCCATCACACACCACTTAAATTCATTGTGGAGGGAAAGTTAGCATGAGGCAAGATTAGGACTGAGAGAATAGTCCAGGGGACTCTCATGTTGCAGGCACAGAATGTAAAGTTTGAATTGCCAAAGGAGCCTAAAGTACAGGTTGCAGGAATCTTGCTGGAAGGAAAATCTCATGACGGTCAGTGCTTACCCAGTACTCCTAATCAAATGATCTTTCGAGAACTGGTACAGGATAAAATATCACCTTATCTACTGTACCAACAGAATATACTGATGGGAAGTAACTAGCCTGACGGAGGTAGGCGGCTAGCAGGCTTTGCAATTATATAGCGTGATCCAAATGCCCAAGAGATTGTTCTTGCCTTTGTTGCCTGTTTGCAGCAGTCCCATCCTGAGCTTCGGATCATTTTCGGTTCAGACTATGGTGGGCAAATTCAAAGTGCTGAAACTGCTAAAATGCTCTCAGTCCGATATTCAGTGGTATTAAGCAGAGAGGGCCACTGAATATTGTCACAGACCACATTAAACCCTGTGGGCAGATGTTATCTAGTTAGTGACAATATTCAGCTGCTAGCCAGATATCTTAACTGGTTAAAGGTAAGTCAATCCAATAGCTGCCCTAACTTTAATTGAATTTTGCTGTCTGGTTAGCGGCTGAATATCATTGCCGACTGGAGAGCAGAGCTGCTTTCTGGAGACCCCCGGGATATTCAGTGCCGGAAACTGGATAGACTGCAGTGCTGAATATCTGGGTTTTAAATGTTTATAAGAAGTTTTTTAAAAAAAACGTTTTAGTTCCTATTTTTATAATAGCTTGAGAGGGCACTTTGATGTGCAATACACATTCTCTCAGGTACTTATAATTTATGTTTTTTAATATCTATTCACACTTTTACAGATGTGATATTAATTTATTTCTTATAGGTTTAGTGATCATCAGTTATCTCCCACATCCCTGGATGTGGATGTGAGCCTCCTTGAACAGGTATTTCATGTTTTTAGGTCTGTTAGTTTAGGTTTAAATTTGCACAAGATACAGAGCGTTTTGGTTGGTTTGTCGCCCTCATCTCTCTGCTTATCACCTGCTTATATATTTGTTTTTTACCTCCTTAGGAGTTTTAAGGGTATTTAAAAAAAAAGCAACACGTATAAGAGTAGCATATAACCACAGGTATGACTTTTTATGCTTGCCTAATAGTCACATTCCTTAAGAGCTCACTTATCAAAATAGTTTATAAATGGTTCATGAATGTTTATTTATTATTTATTTATTTATTATAATGTACATGTTTGAGACATTAATTTATATGTTCTTATATGGCGAGACATCTGTTTTAATTTTATGAACTATTTATTTATATAATTTCGGATTCCTGTAATGATGTTTGAGATACCATTTTAGGCATTTGCATGTGGTGCGTGAATTATTTGGTTTTAGCGTACTAACTGATTTATATATGTTTAGATTCACAATTTTTACTGCATGAACTAAGCTTTCATTTTTATTCGTTTATTGTTATTTATGCTCTTCTGTGTTATTTATTTATTTATTGTTTTAAAATATAATGATCTTTTACATAATAATTCGACCACTTCAATGTTTGTAATTGTTATTTAGGGGCTTGTTTACAAAGCCGCGGTAGTGGTTCGCGATCGCGATCGCAACCGCGGCCCCATTGAAATCAATGGGGCCACGGCTCCGATTACGATCGCAAACCGCTACCGCGGCTTTGTAAACAAGCCCCTTAGTTTGGTAGTCTCGTTTATGGATTGTTGCTCTGCTCCGTTTTTATTGGCTGTACTTCATTTTATTTTATGCTATTTATTATGATTTTAAATATTCATTAACTTATTTTTATAATGTTTTGTCTCGGGTGTGTTTTCCTCACCATTTATAATAATTTTTATATTAATGTTTGATTTATATTTGTTTTTTAGCCATTAAAAGCCCCTGAAGAAGATTTCCGAAACACGGCCAGTGTCGGGCCAGTGGCTAGAGTTGGTTTTCAATAAAGTATTTATTTATTATACGTCCTTTTGTTGCAATATTCAGCTGCTAGCCAGATATCTTAACTGGTTAAAGGTAAGTCAATCCAATAGCTGCCCTAACTTTAATTGAATTTTGCTGTCTGGTTAGCGGCTGAATATCGTTGCCGACTGGAGAGCAGAGCTGCTTTCTGGAAACCCCCGGGATATTCAGTGCCGAAAACTGGATAGACTGCAGTGCTGAATATCTGGGTTTAAATAAAGCAGTGGTGGCTAGGCACTTTAAATGACCAAGTCGCCGCTGAATATGGCCCCCTGTGTGTTTAGAAGTGCCATTGCTGCCTTGTTGATTAGCTAATAACTTTGGGTTTGATATTGAAAGGGATTCACATGGTTGGCAGACCTGCTGACTGTGGTAATCCCCTTAGCAGGATATTCAGCAGCTCAAACACGGTTAGTGCCACTGAATATCCGTAGGTGTCACTTCTGCATGCCCCGATGTTAACCAGTTAGCGCCGGAACATTCTGGGGTGGCAACGATACTGAATCAAGGTTATCGTTAAGTGGCAAAAGTCAGGTGCAGGAAAGACTGACCTAACTTTTGCCACTGAAGCTAAATGGGCAGTGGTTGAATATTGGGCCCTTTAAATCCACAGATGGTTTCACTGTGAAAAATTCATCACTTCGGACTATGGCACAAGAATTCAGTGAGAGGTTTTAGAGAATTCAGTTAACGAACGTGAAAGCACACAGAAAGAAGGGGCCTTTGGTGAGAGGAAACACATTAGCAGACTCACTGGAAAGGATGTGCTATGCGGCCCCATATGGCCATGGTATGAGAGACTCTCATGGCTGCCAAAGCAACAGGCTCCACAGATTATGATCACATGGTACCACCAGACTACGTTATAACACTGCAGAAGTGTGGGGCAGGATACTCCTGAAAGCACATACCAGCAAACACCGCTTTCACACTCACTATGCAAAAAGACATGATGGGGCTAATTTTATAAGGGACGTTCAGAAAGTTAAACATTATTTATACACATAAATCCCTATTTTAAAGGACTTATGCATGTGAATGGGCACTTACGCAACCCTTTGAGTGGTTGCTATTCTGTAAGTGCACACGTAAGGGCCATTGTGCATACTTTCTGTTGGAGTGCGCATAGGAAGGAGCTTGGAGGGGAACATAGGCATGGCCTAAATTTATGTATGTAAGTTAGAAAATACTATGACATATATGCATTTCCACCCAGGTAGCTATGTCTGCCCTAGGCAGGACATGTAATTGATGCATTTAGGTTAAAGCACATCATTATGCCCCTATTTTATAAATGCACGTAAATTGCATGGCAGTTTATAAAATTTCCCTCTACATGTGTGAAAAAAAGGAAGGCTTATAGCTATCCCTAGAGCTCAAGGTAAGGAGTGGAGGCATTGGATTCATGATACTGGTGCTATGGATCACCTCAAAGCACACAAAATGCAGTCTATCCTTAACATGTTGGCATGGGGCCCCATTCTGATATGGATGTGCCGGCCCTCTGTGCACCGGGTCAGAACCAGACGCAGAGTGTGAGCTGGGATTCTGATCCCGCGGGGCACATCTAGCCCCACGAGATCAGAATCATGTCCAGGCCTGTCCGTGCAGGCCGGGACCCTGATTCTGGTTGACCTGCACGTATGGGCCTTCCCTGGCTAACTCAGTCACGGCTCTTGAATGGAGCTGCGGCACCTTGGCTTCCGGTTGCCATGGCACTATGGCTCCATTCAAGAGCCGTGATCCCTGGCCACCGGAACAAAATGTTTTATTCCCCAAAGCCTGACCCCCGATCTGGCCTCCCAAGGCCAGGGTTGGGCTGCAGGGAATCCCCCCTACGATGGCCAGGCCTGCTGTCCCCGGGAACTTATTCCACCTCAGAGATGGAATACGTTCCCTGTTCAAGCTGCCAGCCCTGGATGTAAAGGCCAACATTGGAATCAGCCCTGTATGTCTGGGATTGATGACTGCCCACTGCCCACCCTAATTCCTCCCCTGCAATGCCCCTTTCCCACCACCATCTAACCTCAACCATGTGTGGGGAAGTTGGTTGGGGTTGGCAGAGGAGCCAAATAGTGGGGATGGACTATTTGCACCTCAGAATGACCCTGATGCAAAGCAGTGTGTGCCTTCAAGTCAGTCCTGACTCCTGGCAACCCAGAAGCTCCTGGGTTTTCTTGGCAGTGTCACTGGAAGTAGATTGCCAGGCCTTTCTTCTGAGGCAATGAAGGGTTAAGTGACTTGCCCAAGGCCACAAGGAGTGCTAGTGGGAATTGAACCCTGGTTGCTTGGTTACCAAGTCAGTGTTCTAACCACTAGGCTACTCCTCCACTCCTAATTTCTGGACCCTGATAGTGTCCAGAAATAAAACATGATATACAGGATTGTGTTTCCTCCTGTGTAATCTGTGCCTCATTCAAACAATCTAAAACGAGGAGAGGATAGTTGATGAGAGCACATCTATGTGGCCCATTTGAGAGACTTCAGATAGATCATGTGGACTCTCTTCCTTTAGCAAACAGAAAAACGTTTTTACTTTAGTGTTCATTTTGGGTGGAGTGGAGGAGTAGCCTGGTGGTTAGAAATCTTAACTAAGCAAAATTAAATGCTGGGAAATTCCTAAGATTATTGATTCTGACAATGGTCCAGGTTTTGTTTATCAGCTAATCAAGGAATTGTTTGACTTGTTGGGCATAGAACAACAGTTGCACATTCCTTACCGCCTACAAGCAGCAGGACAGGTAGAAAAGATGAATTAAACAAACAAGGCTCTTCTCAGTCCTAGGTGGAATCTGACTGGAAAAAAGTATAATCAGGTACCCCTTTGATCTTGATGCATATCAGAGCTAATGTCTCTAAATCCACAAGATTTGTAAACTATGAAGCCTTAATGGGAAGGCTAATGCCTCGATGGGAAAATCTGCTGCATCCTTTGCTTCCAGAGGACTAGACAGTGATTCTTACCAATGATTCTTACCAATAAAATCCTTGCAAGATCATCTAAAGAAATACAGACCTGCTGTGTTGGTGAACAGCGAAAACTCTAGAGATTGCTCATAGGAGGTATATGCCAAAGGTCCTGACTTAAGACCACTCAAGGTTGGGAGTCAGGTCATGCTCCTGAATCCCAAACCAAACCTCCCCTTCAGTGCAACAAAGTGGGACGAACTATACTTGGCCACTGATGTTCTAGGCTCAAGCTTGTACCAGATCCTAATGCCAGACAGCCAACAGCGCTTGAAACATCACTCAGTTTGAACCATATATAATGTGTTTACAGGTCTCTATTTTCAGAACTGAATGTTGCACGCAAAAGTTTCTTATAGGATGGTAACCACACATTTATTTATTTGTACTGTATAGTGGATGAACCTTATCTAATAAATCTGTTTTTAGTATCTAAGTAATATGCACTATTTGAATTGCTTAATTGTAGTCATTTATTTTTATTTGCAATATTGTTAATTTGTATCTGTTTTGCTTTGTTCTTGCACGTGCTCTTTTACTTACGTTTTGTGTCACTGAGACTTCATTCTATTTTGATGTATTTTGCTTCCCTACCACCCCTTCTCCTGACACCTCCGGTCCTCCTACACTCTGTCTTTCTGATTTCAATCACCTCTTTCAGGTTAAATAGGATGGGCTACATGATATTTTCTATAATGTGGAATTCCATTTTTTTACTTGCCATTTATTTCCTGAACTGTTTTTAGTTACTCACAAATATCCAAACTGCTCTCAGTTTGTCACTAACCATATGTATATGTTTAATACTTGGTTTGATGTGCAGTCAGTCAATTTAGATATGCAGCTATTCAGTTTAGATATAAGCGTCAATTACCTGATACAATTTTAGGTAGCATAGGTACTGCACTTCAGGGGGATGTTTACTAAAGTGTGTTACCAAGAAGCATGAGGTTCAGTGCACACCGAATGCACCGCAATAAAATTTACCATTACCTGTTGCTGTCAGTTTTCTACCAGATTGGGAGCCGCTATGCCGCATCGGTTTGAGTGGAGGACATGTGAGCAGCTAAGAGCTCTCAAACCTCAGCCCCCATCGTAGCACTTTAGAAAGCTTTGTTTCCTGTTGCTATCAGTTTCCTACCTGATTGGGAGCCGCTGTGCTGCATCGGTTTGAGTGGAGGACATGTATAAGACCTCAGCCCCCACCACGGGACACGCACAGTGGGCGTGGGCCTGTGGACACGTGCTCCGAAGGGACATGTCCAAAGGGGCAGGTGTGCCCCTTCAGAGCACATCGGACCATTAGAGAGAACTATGAGTGATCAATGGGGAAGCGGAAGAAGAGACCCTTATTGCCATCTTTGCCTATGACTAAAACTGCAAAAGTTGTGGGGCACATGGATGTGCTGTTAAAATCCATGGGTACTACTCCTGGTGTTGTACCGCTGGAGACCTCATCATCATCAGTGAATACTGTTTCTTCTTCAATGTCTCCAGTTTTGCCGAGGGTTTTATCCACACACAACAAAGGAACATGTTCTGGGGAGGAGGGCTCCAATCTCCAAAGTGTGAGTGGTGCCTCTCCTGATGTGGACCCTCTCCCTGATGCCTTTCTTAGATTGAGTATTTTGGACGTAGTCTTGCCTGTTCCATTTGACTTTATATCAGTTCAACAAAAGACTCAGCCTCCGATGGATGTTACCTTGCAGGACATGGCAGATAACTGAGTTATCGCTTCAGTCATCTTTGGTTAAATAATCGACGTTTACTAAAGAGGCGGTGGTCATTATGTCGGGTCATGAGTCTAGGCTTGTACATGTAGAGTCACGTTTGTTAAAGGGAGACTCTCAGATTCAGACCCTTCAGGCGGCTGTGGCCTCTTTGCTACAAGATTTGTTAATACTTCCTTGGCAAAATGAATATCTAGAAAATGTTTTTTGTCAGCGGAACCTTCCTTTTTAAAATTTTCCTTGTACCCACTACCTTTCCCTTTCTATTTTGTTTGGTAAATATTTTAAGGATGTTTTGAATGTTCCTAATTCTGAGTCCATACAATTGTCCAAGATATATTATCTTCCTAGGGGTATTAGGAGACTAGAGAAAATGGTGAGTGTAGAGGGGATGTGGCGGGAGATCACTTATCTGTCTCGAGTTTGGATTTGTCTGCTTTTATTAGAAACATCAATGGAAGAGATACCGATTCAGGAAAGTCTTTTTTTGTTACATTTTTGCTTGAGAGGGATAAAGATCTTGTTTTTCATTCATATTTCTGAAAAGGTCTGAGAAGTTTCTTGATGTATTGTGTATTTCGCAGAGGAGAAGGAAGGCTTTCCTGGAGCTTAGACCACGTGTTTTAGCTCTTTGAGCCTCCTTTCTCCTGAAATATCCCTGTAAATGTGTAATATTATTGCAGGGCAGACATATGTCTTTTTTGATTTAATGTAACTAGAAGGGTTTTTGCAGGGTAAGGGTTAAATTACTTTTTAGAACATAAGATATGCCATACTGGGTCAGACCAAGGTCCATCAAGCCCAGTATCCTGTTTCCAACAGTGGCCAATCTAGGTCATACGTACCTAGGAGTTTCCCCAAAATACACAGGTTCCACAATGTTTGTACTGAGTCAAACATTGATATCCTGGGTCCCTTCTTAATAATGGTTTATGGACCTTTCCTCCAGGAACTTGTCCAAACCTTTTTTAAACCCAGCTACACTAACAGCCTTTACTACATCCTCCGGTAACAAATTCCAGGGTTTGATTACACGTTGAGTGAAAAAATATTTTCTTTTATTAGTCTTAAATAGTTTACCCTGTAGCTTCATTGCATGTCCCCTAGTCTTTCTATATTCTGATAACGTAAACAATCGATCTACGTTTACCTGTTCCACTCCATTCATTAATTTATAGACTTCTATCATATCTCCCCTCAGCCGTCTCTTTTCCAGGTTAAAGAGCCCTAACCTTTTTAGCCCTTCTTCATAGGAGAATCCTTCCATCCCCTTTACCATTTTGGTGGCTCTTCTCTGAACCTTTTCTAAAATCGCTATTATCTTTTTTAAGATACGGTGACCAGAATTGCACACAATATTCAAGGTGCGGTCTCACCATGGAACGATATAGAGGCATTATAATATCTTTTGTTTTATTTTCCATTCCTTTCCTTATGATACCTAGCATTCTATTTGCTCTCTTGGCCGCTGCTGCACACTGGGCCAAGGGTTTTAACATGGTATCCACAATGACGCCTAAATCTTTTTCCTGGGTGGTGGTTCCTAATGTGGAATCTTGCATCGTGTAACCATAGTTTGGGTTGTTCTTCCCTTAGTGCATAACTTTGCACTTGTCCACATTAAGTTTCATCTGCCATTTTGATGCCCAGTCTTTCAATTTATCAAGATCCTCTTGCAATTTTCCACAATCCTCTTGGGTTTTAACAACTTTAAATAGTTTTGTGTCATCTGCAAATTTGATAACCTCACTCGTTATTCCCCTTTCCAGGTCATTTATGAATATGTCAAAGCAGCGGACCCAGCACTGATCCCTGGGGTACACCACTATTCACCTTTTCTCCATTGGGAAAACTGGCCATTTAGTCCAACCCTCTGCTTTCTATCTTTTAACCAGTTCTTGATCCACAGTAGTACACTGCCTCCTATCCCATGACTCTTTAGTTTTGCCAAAAGTCTCTGAGGGACCTTGTCAAAGGCTTTCTGAAAGTCCAGATACACTATATTGAAAGTCCAGATACACTTTCTGTAAGTCCAGATACACTTTAAGTTGACTTGACTTGTTCCTCTGTAAGTAAAATGGGGATTATAGATAGGTTGGTGTTTTGCAGCTCTATTTTGTTTTTGTTGGCTCTTCCAATATTGTGGGCTATTAGTATTTTCATGTTCTTTGTATGTTCATGCAGTATTCTGTATGTGATTTGTTCTTTTCTTGTATTTCTTGTTTGTTTCCTTAAATAAAAGGAAAAAAAATTACCATGTGCCAAAAATGCACTGCACTAAAATTTCCATGCTACCTGAGTAACATAGATTGGGGTGGAGAGTGTGGGGGTCAGGGGTAGAGCATGCACATCGCAGGAAGTGTGAGTGTCTTTGGCGCGTGCTCGCTGTTAACATTGTACTTAGCATGGGTCCACTTACTGCCACCTCAATGGGTGGTGTTAAGTCACCCGCATTGATTGCGCCAAACAGAATGAGTGTGGGGATGGCATGAAACCCACACTAGCTACACAGGAACATGCTGGGTGCCCCTCCATTTTATAGTGTAGGTCGAGCATCACCCCCATGTTCATATTTGGGGCTGAACTCGTGATAACCTATCACATTTTAGCAAACATGCTCCCTGGTGTGCCTAATACAATTGCTTTAGAGGTGTTCTGTAAGAAGATGGGATCCATTTCTCAACGTGCTTCTGCTTCACTACATACTATCAATGAGACTTCCTCTAAACTTTTCAATGTAATTGTAGATACATTTGCTGTCATATCACCCATTGTAGAACAGAAAATTCTTACCTTAGTGCATGAGGAATAGATGCTGGGTTAGAATATTTCATTGGCTATTGCCTGTGATCATCAGAGATCAAGTTTTTTTTTGTACTATCCTAAAAGACATTCTTATCACTGCTAAATTAGGTCACTGACCACCATCCCTTCTCCAGATGGCTGGCACCAAAATTGACTGCATTTGCTATAGTTTACCTTCATAGGTGGATAGTTAGATCATCCTTGATCTTCAGGAGCAAGCAGGAATGTAATCTTCACATATGGGTATCGTCGGTACCGACGGAGCCTGCACGGGAATGCTCCCCAGCGTCCATTAGGAAAGCTTTTGGGAGCATCCCACAGCACCTGCGTGCTGCCTTCCCACCTTTCCAACTGTCCCTCTCCAGTTCTTCATTTTCTGCGGAGCCGACAGGTCACATACCCTGTCACAGCGGAAAACGTTTGTCTTTAATCTTTGTTTTTGTGGTCGCGTCTGCCTTCCTTTGCCATACCGGTACCGCCGGTTCTTTCTTCTTTCTTTAAAAAAAAGAAAAAAAAATTATAGTTTGAGGTGTTTTACTTTAGAAACTTTTTTTCCTTGGTGTTAGGTGCCATTTTGGGCACTAGGCCCAATTTTTTCCTTAAAAATGGAAAAACCTACTTCAGATTTTAAGAAATGTTCTAAATGTGGCAGTACTATTTCAGTCACCGACACTCATGATTGGTGTCTCAAATGTTTAGGTCCTGACCACTCTATTTCAGAGTTCCACTCCTGTGGAATGATGTCAAAAAGGGGCCGGCAGAACCGAGCTGCTAAACCCTTTTTCCCTCAAATGTGGCGTCTGTTGCATCGACGTCCTCCAGGGCCTCATCTTCCTCCCATGGATCTCAGGTAACTAAACATAAATCTAGCCAGCCCTCAAAGGGTAGATCTCCTTCTACGTATCGAGATGCCCCTGGCATTACCCTTGAGGAATTTTCACCGGCAAAACTGCCCCAGCGGGAGGCTTCGGCTTCGAAAACACTAATGGGGCTCCAGGAGGTTCTCGAGGCCTCAACCTCGACAGAACTGCTGGAGCCATGCTCTGGGGTTCCGACTGCTTCTACCGGTACTGACACCCAAGCATCGGCAGCATCGATAGACCAGAGATTCCTTGCTATCGAATGCAGTCTAGCGGTTTTTCTCACGGCTTTGGTACCATTGAAACCGCTTTAGACACCTCAACCGAGACCGGAACGGGTACCGACTACATTAGCATCGGCGGGTATGCCACCCATACCAAGCCATGCATATGTCATCCGGCATCGACAGATCAGTACCGGAACAACCCGATACTGACTTCGATTGTTACCGGTACCGTGCTTTGCACGATCACCAGAATCGGAGGTATTTTGAATCCTCTTAGTTGGAAGACTCCGAAGACTCTGCCGATACAAGAGTACTTCTCCCCGAGGATTCCTCTTCTCCTCAGCGCAGAATGTCTCCGCCAGAGGATATGTCCTTTCAGGACTTTACCCGTGATGTGGCCCGAGGCCTTTCCATCACAGTAGCTCCTGAAAAAGAGCCTAGGGCAAAGGAATTGGAAATTCTCCAATACCCTAAGGCTCCCAAAGAGGCAGCTACTCTGCCTATTCATGAGATTTTACATGATCTTATGCTAAGGATGTGGGAAACACCTTTAACCACAGCTCCTCGTTCTCGAAGACTCGATACCATGTATCGAGTTCCACCTTGTCCTGGCTTTCAAAAAACTCAATTACCACACCATTCAGTAGTGGTGGAATCAGCCATGACAAGGATGAAAAGTGCAGAGACATGCATCCAATCCTCCAGGTCATGAATGTAGGACTCTCGATGCCTTTGGGCGTCGATGTTTCCAAGCTTCCATGCTCTCAGCTAGGATCAGTTCCTAAATCTTGTATATGGGAATGTTCCTTAAAGAGGTCACAGAAGACTTGGAGCTTATGAGCCCCCCTCCTTCCTGATGACAAAAGGCAAGACTATCTTACTCTAGTCAAACATGCTCAGGATGTTTCCAAGTTTGTAAATCGTGCAGCCTTTGACTGTTTTGAGTGCATAAGCAGAACCTCTGCTATTGCCATTGGTGCACGTCAGATTGCCTGGCTTCAGGCATCTGACTTAGAAATTTGGGCACAGGATAAATTAGGAAACATTCCTTGCACAGGAGAAAATCTCTTTGGCAAGAAGTGGCAGGAGAAGGCTAATGAGATAGAGGCAGATAATATCACTTTGGATAGATTGTCCAAATCTACAGCCGATCCTGCAAGGAAAAAATCCTTTAAGAAACCATTTTTCAATAAAGAAAAAGAAGTTTTATCCTTCCTATCCCCAACAGGAACACTGTCCAGGTCAGACTGCCCAAAAAGGACAACAGCAACAACCTAGACAACAAAAGAAGCCAAAAGCTGCAAAACCTCAGCCACATCAGCAGGCTCAGCCTCCTCAGGGGCTTTGACTCTTCTCTAGAGAACTTTATCTTCCTGCCTCTGAATGGTCCAGAACCCTTGACCATCCCAGGCAGGTTATGTCATTTTGCCCACAGATGGTACCAAATAACAGCAGAAAATTGGACTCTGTCCATTGTACGAGAGGGGTACAAGCTTCATTTTCAACGCATGCCCCCTCCTACAATTGTAAGACAGTTCAATTCTCAGACTTCTCTCGACAGTCTCTTAGGTCAAGAAGTCACAATGCTCCTTGCTCAAGGAGCAATAGAGGAAGTACCCATTCCTCATCAGGGTACAGGGTTCTACTCCCCCTATTTCCTTATTCCAAAGAAAACAGGGGGACACAGACCCATTTTAGACCTCAGAAAATTGAACAAATATTTGTTCCAAGAGAAGTTCAAAATGGTCTCCCTAGGAACTCTGCTGCCATACCTTCAAAGTCAGGATTGGCTTTGTTCTCTAGATCTCAAGGATGCGTATGCTCATATTCTCATCGATCCAAATCACAGGATTCCTCCGATTCCTGTTTCAAGGAAAGCACTACCAATACAAGGTTCTTCCCTTTGGCCTGGCTTCTGCGCCAAGAGTGCTCACAAAATGCATGGCTGTGGTAGCAGTTTTTCTCCGCACTCTGGGAATATTCGTCTTCCCTTACTTAGACGACTGGCTCATTCAAGCTCCTACAGTGCCAGACGCCAGCTCTGCTCTGTTTCGCACAATGCGAATCCTTCAGTATTTGGGACTGGTCATAAAACTCCCAAAATCCAATCTTGCTCCCACTCAGTCCCTAGAGTTCATAGGAACTCATTTGGATACCAGACAGACAAGGGCTTTCCTTCCGCAGCCCCGCTGTCTTCACATAGCACAACTAGCTTCCCAAGCAGTGCTCAAATCTTGTCTCACTGCTTGGGAAATGCTACAATTGCTAGGCCACATGGCATCCACCATGCATGTGGTTCCTTATGCTCGCCTCCATATGTGAGCAGCCCAGTGGACTTTATCCACTCAGTGGACACAGGCCTCAGGCTGCCTGTCAGACAAAATAACAAACTCAAATCGTCTTATTTCGTCCCTCCAATGGTGGCAATCACCCAGAAACCTTCTGGTGCGGTCTCCTTTCCAGCAACCCCTATCCCAAGCCACCCTAACAAGAGATGAATCACAGGTGGGATGGGACGCCCACCTGCACGATCTCTATACCCAGGTTACCTGGACTCCACAGGAGACCTGTCTTCACATCAACCTCCTGGAGCTCAGAGCAATCTTCTTTGCTGTTCGAGTATTTCACGCCCAGCTCAGCTAAAAGACAGTCCTAGTTCAAAAGGACAATCAGGTAGCTATGTTCTATGTGAAGAAGCAGGGTAGAACAGGCTCTCTGTCGCTATGCAACGAAGCTTTGCGACTATGGGCCCTCGCCAGAGCATCAGATTCATCTACTTGCGGTGTATCTTCCAGGCATCCAAAACTCTTGGGCAGACAAACTCTGTCGAGTTTGGCTTACACACGAATGGTCTCTCCATGCAGACCAGGTTGCTGAAATATTTCAGATTTGGGGAACCCCTGACATAGACCTCTTTGCAAGTCCACTGATGGCCAAACTTCCCCGGTTCTGTTCCAGAATTCCGGCTCGATGTTGTCAGGCAAGGGGCGCCTTCCTCCTCCACTGGGGTCAGGACTTCCTATATGCCTTCCCACCCATTCCCCTCATCCCCAAAACCCTATTCAAGCTTCAGAGAGACAGAGGTCATATGATCATCATAGCTCCATGTTGGCCACGACAAATGTGGTACCCTCTGCTCCTACATCTCTCTCAAGCTCCGCCTCTGGAGTTGGGATCTGCTCCAGATCTTCTCTCCCAAGAGGACGGGATGCTCCGGCATCGGAATCCCCAGTCTCTGCATCTCAGGGCCTGGTTGCTGAAAGCCTAGAACTTCAGGATCTTAACTTTTCCCAACAGGTAAAGGATATCCCTCATGCTTCTAGGAAGCCCTCCAGAAGACGCTCATATGCCTTTAAGTGGAAAAGGTTTACCATATGGTGCTCGCAGAAGGGTCTTAACCCTCTTGCGATACCTCTGGAATCGATACTTGAGTATCTCCTTCATTTGTCAAATGCGGGTCTCAAGACAAATTCTGTAAGAGTCCATCTTAGTGCTATTGCAGCTTCTTACAAGCCTCTAAGTGGACAACCTATTTCTTCTCATCCTGTCATAGCGAGATTTATGAGAGGCTTTCTTTTAACAGAGCCTCCCATTAAGCCACCACCGGTGGCATGGGACTTAAATCTGGTGCTCGGGCAGCTCATGAAGCTGCCCTTTGAACCATTAGCCACTGCATCTTTGAAATTCCTTTCTTGGAAAGTCATCTTCCTCATTGCAATCACATCAGCATGTTGCATCAGTGAATTGCAAGCGTTAGTGGCTGATCCTCCTTATACAAGGTTCCACCACAATAAGAAAGTTCTTAGGACTCATCCACACTTTATGCCAAAGGTGGTTTTGCCTTTCCATTTAAACCAAGTGGTTTACCTTCCTGTATTCTTTCCAAGGCCTCATGTCTCCAGTGGAGAAAGGAACCTTCATACCTTGGACTGTAAAAGAGCTTTGGCCTTTTACTTGCAAAGGACACAGCAACATAGAAAATCTTCTCAACTCTTTGTTGCTTTTGATCCTAGTCATTTGGGACTTCCATTTTGCAAAAGAACTCTATCTAACTGGATTGGTCATTGCATATCCTTCGCCTATGAGAGTAAGAACCTTCTTCTTGAAGGCCATGTCACAGCTCACAATGTGAGAGCCATGGCAACCTCAATGGCTCATCTTCACTCTGTGTCTATCGACGACATCTGTTGAGCAGCTACTTGGGCTTCGGTACATACCTTCACAGCCCACTACAGCTTAGACAAGGACTCCTGCCGGGATGCCTTGTTTGGCCAGGCTGTTCTTCAACACCTTTTTCAGACTTAATCAACTCCTACCCACCGTCCCTGGTAGGATGCCAGAGATCCATGGGGGGGAAGTATGCCCTTTCACAAGGCCTAACAACTTCCTGGGGCCATCTCCCTGGCAGCTGCAGCTAGGGAGTCCCCATATGTGAAGACTACATTCCTGCTTTGTTCCTGGAGATAGTGTAGTTACTCACCTGTAACAGGTGATCTCCGGGAACAGCAGGAATTTAGTCTTCACAACCTGCCCACTTCCCCTAGGAGTTGTATGTCTCTCTCTGTCTCTCTCATCTCAGCTATAAACTCAACTGGAGAGGGACAGTTGGAAAGGTGGGAAGGCAGCACGCAGGTGCTGTGGGATGCTCCCAAAAGCTTTCCTATTGGACGCTGGGGAGCGTTCCCACACAGGCTCCAATGATACCCATATGTGAAGACTAAATTCCTGCTGTTCCCGGAGATCAACTGTTACAGGTGAGTAACTACGCTTGATGAACAGATTGGATCCCTATCTGTACTTTGATCCCTTGGTCAGGACAACATACTGTAATTTATCCTGTTGTATAGAGTTTGAATACGCTTATCTACCCTCTCAACCCTCTTACCTGGGTTCAGCCATTGAATGATGGCTATACCTCATTCTAATCTAAGGATCTCAGTTTGTGTGAAGACACCTTTTCATTTCAAATGCAAACCTAATCAGTTTCAAGAGGCTGACGCCTCCCGCTTGTACAGTTTTTCCTCTTGTTCACTAACAGCAAAGCTGTACTCACCTCACATTTGGGATTATCTAGGAGCTGGGCACTTTAGTTTTTATTTGTTTTATTTTCCCTCAGAATGTGTCCTTTTTGTTTTGCTATAAAGTGTATAAACATTCACCTCCCTAAGCACACTTTGTTGTACAGTTCAGATTATTTACTGAATAATCCCTGGTGCAGTCATACACAGCTATTTTTGATCTCTATCAATGGCAAGTATGCCACACCTGTGGTTACCAATATCTCTATTGACATTCCAGACTTTTTCTCATATACTGTGCATATACTACCACTTGGCAGAGGAGAAGAGATGTTACATAAACCTCTAAACTTTACAATCTCCAAAGAAGTGAATCATACCATTGTTTATGAGAAAGGAAGGATTTCACAAACTGCTGCAAACTTGGAACAAGATACTCACATTTCTGCATGTGAAAGTTTATTCAGTTATTTGCCTACTACTAATCATATTTTTAATGTTCTAATTCACTCTATTATTTTAACTGTTAACTAAATTCTGTGATGCATTGTTATGGTTTTCTTGTGCTCTAAGATGAAACAGATGTGCATCTCACTTCAGTGCATGACCTAGAAGATCTCATCTGCCTTGTATGGTATTAACTTTCATTCTTTTAGCATTTGCCTCTGAGACCAGGCTAATCCTGCTCTTCCTATTGTACTATATACTAGGGTCCACTCTAGTACATTGCTGCTTCCCATGCCACTATACCCTCTCTCGTGGAATCATGGTTCCTTCAGGCCTCAACCTCTGCAGAAATTTCTGTGTCCCTTATGCACTGTTCATTCTTTATGACAGGCACTGATGTGGCATATTGAGTTACCCGCTCAGTAGTGGCTGTCCTACCTAAGGCACAAGGTCTGGATTCATAATGGGACTTGCTTATCTCCATTGCTATGGAGAAGGTACGGTGCAGGACAGGGACCTGATGGAAATAGCAGGATGTGTATTAATGGAGGTTTTAGAGGCAAAATACAATGGTAGTATTGTGCCATTTGCCATTGCTATATGCAAGACAGTTAGTTTCTGAAGGCTCTGGCCTGCAGGTACTAGTTAATTTGCTTCCACATTCCACTGCACACTCCAAAAAAAGAAAACAAAATACAAAATATGAGTATGGTACAGTACTGTTCAACAAACCTACCCAAAATTCAGTCCAGCTGGTCCAAGTTATCCTGACTAAGCCTTCTGGGAAATATTGCCCCATCAGCATCTCCAAATGATGGTTTACCTCTAGAGGTGATGGCTGTGTAGGCAGACTGAATGTTCAACAATCAAAGGAGCATTATTTAGCTGACTAACTAGGGGAACAGGCAAGCACAAAAGATAAATCGCAGCTGCATGCCAATAAGAGGACCAAAGGAAACATCTCTCCATAAGAGAGGACAATGCTGAGAAAAGAGGGAAATGTTGAAATAATTTACAATTCCTTTTTGCATATAGTTACTGGTTGGATGGGGGTCATGGGGAGACAAAGAGAGATGCGCACAGACAAAGCAGCCCCTCTACCACATGTACGGTCATCTCTTCTTACAAACTATGCATTCTGTACCAGCTCCAGTATACTGTAATATAGTCTGCCAAGTGCTGTATTCAGCAAGCTTCTGCATTTCCTAAAGTATCTTTTATTCTACAAACACCTGCCCCTATGTATCATGGTTTTTGCTATACCCAGGGCCTCTGAGAAGTGGATCCAGGTTAGTCAAGGGGTTGTCTGAGAATCTTCAGCTTTGCAGACAAGAAGCCAGAAAACAG
The DNA here is from genome assembly GCA_033557465.1 of Ichthyophis bannanicus. Classification (NCBI taxonomy): domain Eukaryota; kingdom Metazoa; phylum Chordata; class Amphibia; order Gymnophiona; family Ichthyophiidae; genus Ichthyophis; species Ichthyophis bannanicus. The sequence continues at coordinate 586,925,261 of CM066034.1, forward strand.
AGAGGAGTCAGACCCAGCTCGCCCCAGCCCTGACAGAGTCAAAAATATTAAATACTAACTTGTCACATCCTACAGTAGTCAAATTGCATTGTGTCTTCCCATTTAAGTGGGTCTCTCCTGCTCTTGAATATTTAGGAATACAGCTTGCAGCAGATGAGACCCTGCCTTGAAATTTACCCCTTGCATTTGCAATCTCTAATTTGCCACTACAATCAATAATCCCCTATAATCTACTCCTATAATCATTAGTTTGCCCAATTGGAATTTTTCAGGGTTTACTAGGATTGAGGTGGTAAATATGATGATTCTTCCAAATTTTCTTTTATCTTTCCCAAGCTCTGCCAATTGAGATATCAGCTGATAACTTTTAGAATCTTGCATCGAAAGCTCTTCCATTTTAAATGAAATAGATGCCCCCTGAGGATTCATAGAAACATAGAGCCTGATTTTTGAAAGGCATTTACTTGATTTACAGCCCAGTAAACCATGTAAGTGGCTTATATGGGGATATTCAACGGCACTTACACCGTTAGTGCCATTGAACATCCCCTTCTAACTCCCCTAAGCATCCCAGTGCTATCTGGTTAGCATCAAGGCATGTCGGGGGTGTTCTGGGGTGGAGGGGAGGTGGTGACAAGCAGTGATATTTCATGCTGTCTGGTTAGCGATCTGTGCCAAAGAGATAGGTGAAGAAAACCCTCGCCTATCTTTAAGGCACAGGAGCTAAGCTGGCAGCATGCAATATTGCTGCCGCCCAGCTAGCTTCAGCGGCTTCCTGTATCTGCAGTGATCCCCGGATAGTCAATGTTGTCGCCGCGGCATTGATTATCCAGGTTAGAGGTCAGTGGGGAGAGCTCAGTATTCAGGGGTGGCGGCCAGCTTAATAGCCAGGTTACTTGGATTGGTACGATATTCAACCACCTAGCAGTTAGCTTTAGCGGCAAACATTAGGCCAGCCTTTACTGCACCTGACGTTCACTGCATGTCAGTAACCTGGCAGCGGCTCAATATCACTGTTGCCTGATTATCAACAGGTACTGCCTCCAGAATGCCCCTGACACTGTGTTAGTGCCACTTAATATCCCAGACAAGGGCATGAACATGGTTAGCAGATCCATTAACCACGGCAGCGCCGTATCTAGCCCTGTATGAGTGGTACAGCTGCATAGGGAGCAAAAAAAAAAAAAAGGGCGCATTTGGGGTTGCCAGTCTTGGTTCCTCCCCTCAACTGCCCTTGTCCCACCGTCGCTGCTGCTTTTCATGTCGTCTTGGCGGTGGCAGTCGCAGCAGTGGAGAGCGGGTCTTCCAGACTCCACGTTTGCATGTTTGCCCGATCCCTCCCTCCTCTGATGTAGACTCGTGTCAGAGGAGGGAGAGACCAGACCAGCCATTCAAAAGTGGTTCTTTGTAACTCTACAGTTGAATGGCTGGTCTGGTCCCTCCCTCTTCTGATGTGAACCTACATCAGAGGAGGGAGGGATCAGGCAAACATGGAGTCAGAATTACCCATGTGGTTTTTTTTCTCAATTAGAGATACTCTCTGCTGCTGCTACCACTGCCAAGGAGTCACAGAAAATGGCGGTGGTAAGGCAAGGGCAGGTGTGGGCAAGATGTGGCATGGAGATAACATGGAGGTGTGGGGGAGATGCTGACATAGGGAAATGACAAACTGGGAGGGGGGGTGGGTGGTGCCATGTGCAGGTCGCACAGGGTGCATTTATGGCTTGGAACAGCCCTGACCATGGTAATACCTTGGATATCCCCTCCCCCCCAATAGAAAATGATGGCAGATAAAAACCATGGGGGGCATATTCAGCAGTGGAAGTTGACCTGAGTAAAGTGGCTGGGTGTCACCCCTTTAAATTAAATACTGGGGACATATCTAGCCACCAACATTGAATATTCGGGTTGCCTGGATAACATTTTAGCTATTGGGTTAGTGGCAATATTCAGCCTCTGGCAGATAGCTAAACCAGCTAATGTTAGGCCAGTAAAAAAATACTGTCATTGACCAGATAATCCTTGGTGCTGCCACTGAATATCCCACTAAGCGCCATTTAGCCTGTTAGCAAGTCTGCTAACCAATATGGCCTATCTAGTCTGTCCATCTATAAGAACTATTTTCTATAATCCATTCCTCCTCTTCAGAGATCCTCTTTATTGGTCCCATGCTTTCTTGAATTTAGATATAGTTCTCATCTCTACCGTCTCCATTGGGAAGCTGTTCCATGCAGCCATCACCCTTTCCGTAAAGAAATATTTCTACAGATTACTCCAGAATCTATCCTCTTTTTACCCTTCATCCTATGACCTTCCTTTCAACTGGAAGACTGCTACCTCCTCTACATTTATACCACAGAGGCATAGGTAGTCAGGGAACTCGGCTGTTTGGGGAGGCTAAGTGGGACAGGGTCAGCAGCGCTGGTGCTAGGGTTTCTGGCACCCCTTGCAACCTATAAATCGGTGCCCCTCCCTCATTATTAATGTTGGCTATACCCCACGTTTCTTTTTCCCAAACCTCCTTTACAAACTCTTTTCATGTGATGCCAGTATTTCTCCTTTAAATCCAATGTTTTAAGAAAATTACAGTGAAGGGGCAAATGCATAGCAAGAATAAAAATAACTACGGAACAGTAAATACTTAGCATCATTTTGAACAGGCTGTGGCAAGAGCAAGCTAAATTTTGGATAAACATGAGGAGAAAGTGGGTGAAGGCTGGATATGGATCAAAGAAAAATCCTCAGTTGTACGGACTGCTCATAAATATTTTACTCATTGAAGAAATATGCAGGAGATAGATTTTGTACAGAAGGAAGGAATGAAAAACATAACCATGCAAGCAATATACATCTAAAAACTATAAGCAAAACTGGTGAGAGAAAAGCAAGAATAGCAGGCCAATGAGTAAGTTCCATGCTTTTACCCATTACTCTTAGGTTTTCAGGATTTATTTCTAATGAAATGAAACTGAATGTATACAGATCAAAATAAAACAAAGGTTATTATAATGCCTCTGTATTGTTTCATGGTGCGAACGCACCTTGAATATTGTGTTCAATTATGGTCACTGTATCTTAAAAAGGATATAGCGTTATTAGAAAAAGTACAGAGAAGAGCTACCAAAATGGTAAAGAGGATGGAAGGATACCCCTGTGAGAAGAGGCTTAAAAGATTAGGGCTCTTCAACCTGGAAAAGAGACAGCTGAGAGGTGATATGATAGAGGTCTATAAATTAATGAATTGAGTGGAACGGGTAAACGTAGATCAATTGTTTACACCATTAAATATAGAAAGACTAGGGGACATGCAATGAAGCTACAAGGTAACCTATTTGAGACTAATAAGAGAAAATATTTTTTCACTCAATGCACATTCAAACTCTGGAATTCGTTACCAGAGGATGGTAGTAAAAGCTGTTAGTATAGCTGGGTTTAAAAAAGGTTTGGACAAGTTCCTGGAGGAAAGGGCTATAAACCATTTATTAAAGGGGACCTGGGAAATCCATTGCTTGCCCCAGTACAAGCTTTGTGGAACCTGTGTGTCTTTTGGGGAAACTGCTAAGTACTGATGACCTGGATTGGCCACTGTTGGAAACAGGATACTGGGCTTGATGGAACTTGGTCTGACCCAGTATGGCATATTTTATGTTCTTAAGTTATGTTTACTAACCCGCTACAGCACCTTTGAATGTCTGAAAAGTCATTGAACATGGACATCCTCCTGGAAAACGCCAGCCAGGAGGTCCAAGAAACCATTTCTGCAACCGTCCATTTGGGGACATCCATGTTTCTAAAATCAGGACAAAATGTAAAAATCCACAGGGTTTTCTTAGATGTGTAGCCCTGTATGTTCAGATTGCACCTGGACATCCTTTCTTAAATGCCACTTTTATCACTAGGCATAAAATAAAATGTTTTCTACCTTTTGCTCTCTGTGCATTTGTTTTCTGTAATCAGGGTCTCCTTTCCATTTTCTGTTTCCTCTCTCCCCTCCTGTTTGCTCCACTTCTTCCCATACATCTGTCTCTGGCACTGATCTTTCACTTTCATCTCATGTGTCTCCTCTCTGTTCCCTCATAACTATACTTCACACTAGTTCCTCTGCCTCCTGTTCTTCCTGCCTCAGCTATTCGCCCCTCAGATCTGCCCTCCTTTCCTCTCGGAACCTTCCATCCCCTCCCTACCAGTCTCCATAGATCTGGCTCATGTTCTTACACCCATTTGCTGACTCCTTTCTGGTTTGCTCACTCCAACCATCCCAAGCTGGGTCTCTTTCTCCAACTATTCCCTTCAAGCTTTTCTACACATCTTTTATTGTTCTGTATCATCCCTCGCCTCCCCTTCCTACCTCACTCTTATTCCCATTGTCCCTCCTAGTCCTCAGTCATCCTATTTGTCATCTTTTATCTGCCTACCAGCTTTCTATTTCTCACTCACTCCTTTCCCAATACTTCCATGCCTTCCTGTATTATTCCAACTTGCAGATTTTAATTGTCTTTCACATAGTCCCATCTCTTATATCTACCCTCTAATTCACCCCTCTCCAGTCCTCACCCACTTTCTTCTATTTGTCTTCACCAACTCATGTGCTTCCCTATAGCTCTCCCTCAGTCTCCATTAGTATCTTATCTCCTACCCAGTCTCCCCTCTACTTTCATCTTTCCCAGCCCCTGATCTCTATCCTACCCCCTCCGCAGTCCTCCAGAACCTTTACATCATCTCTTCAGCCTCATTTCACTAACCTTGTCTCACACAGTCACACCGCATCTTTAATATCTATTATCCTATTTCACCTCCCATCTCCCCTAGCCTTCAGTCATATCCCATGCTCTCATGCTCCCACTACCAGCTCCCTGTCCCATACATCCTCACTCATCCTCTAAGCTCACAGTTCCACACTCTCTAGACTCACACCTTGGTTGCAGCAACCTCAAGTTCAACCCACTCTCCAATCCTCCACACCTGTTCTCCACACCTCAACCTGTCCATTCCCCAGTTGCCACTCACCCCAACTCCCCTCTTCCTACATCCCAGTCCAGCTTACCTAATTCCCTGTTGCTATAATCCCTATCCATCCACACCAAATGCATCAGTCCCATCCTCTCACCACCCCCAATTTTCCAGTCCCCACACACATCCTTATAGCCAGTCTCTCAGACCCTATTTCCTCCCCTAGATATTCCCCATTCCCTGCTCACCCCACCCCATTTACTATGTCAAGTTCCCAGCTGCTCACCTCAGTTTCAAAGTCCCCACTCATCACCTCCTACCTCTAAGACCTCATGTTGTTTCCTCCTCCAAGTGCTCATTGCTTTCTTCCTCATCACGCTTTTGAGGGAGGGCCAGAGGCACTTCACTGTATGACGTTAACAAAAGAAAAAAAGAAAAGCGGCTTCAGTGCTGTTCATCAGAGCATATCTGACAAAGCCTCCCATTGACAAGTTAGAGCGGTGGGTGGCACAGGCCACATACAGCTTCCCTGCTCAGCTAGCAAAGCCATTTCAAGCAATCTAATCCCCCTCCTTGGCCAAGCACTGTCCTCAAAAACACTCACTTGTTCCGGTTTCTGCACTGCCATCACCAGGGAAGCTCTTCCTGTGTAACTTAGCAACTGAGAGGCTCCCGCTGTACTAAGTTCTTGCTGGGAAGCTTATGCACTGATGAGCAGCACTGGTTCCACTCTGCAATCTGTTTTTGGTTAAGGCCAGACTCTATTGATCTACTAGGTTTGGGGGAGGTTCAGTCTCCCTAGCCTCTTATACTGGGCACCTATGCACAGAGGAATTTAAATGTCTCTAACCTAACTTCCCTCTCCCACCTTTTCTCCAATGTATACATACTGAGAACTTTAAGTTTATCCACATATGCCTTATAATGAAGACCACTGACCTTTTTAGTAGTTGTCTTCTGGACAGAGCTCATCCTGTTTATATCCTTTTGAAGGTGTGGCCTCCAGAACTGTGACCAGTACTCCAAAAGAGGTCTCACCAAAGACTTATACAAAAGCACTATCACCTCCTTCTTCCTACGCACCCAAGCATCCTTCTGACTTTCACAGTTGCCTTTTCTATCTGTTTAGTCACCTTAAGATCATCAAAAACAATCACCCCCAGGTCCCACTCTTCTTTTGTGGACAGCAGTACTTCATCCCCTGGCCTACACTGTACTGCTCCCTTGGATTTCTGCAGCCCAAATGCATGATTGCATTTTTAGCATTAAATCTTCACTGTCAAATTCTTAATCATTCTTCAAACTTTGCTAGATCCTTCCTCATGTTGTCCACATATTCCAGGGTGCCTACCCTTTTGCAGATTTTAGTACCACCTGCAAAGAGGCATACCTTTCCCAACAGGCCTTCCATAACATCAGTTACAAAAATGTTAAAAAGGACCAATCCCTTTTTAATGCTAACAGTGATGCCCCTATCCTCAGAGTGAACTCCATTCCTCCGTCACCAATACGTAACCAGTTTCTTCCTCGCTCAGTCACTTTAGGATCCATCCTAAGGGCATTCAGTTTATTTATAAGTTGCCGATGCAGAATGGTGTTAAAGGCCTTACTGAAATATAGGTATACCACATCTAACGCTCTCCCCCAATCCAATTCTCTGATTGCCCAGTCAAGGAATCAGTCAGTCAGGAAGTGTTTCTGTTAAGGCAGGTAGGGGGCTAGAAAAATATTACCTTGCAGCTCAACTTAGGGCAGTATTGGAGTGGCAAGCTAGAGCAAGACTGTCAGAATCAGATCCCCCCCCCCCCCCCCATGCATCTCCCCTGGTTAACTGATTGGAGGGAGCAGATGAAAAAAGTGAGTAATCCCTGTCTGACATTTCTTGGGATATTTGGTACACACTTCAAAAGATTTTGCTGGGGAAACAGGATATTCAATATATATTCCTATTAGATATAAAAATGAGTTTAGATCGGGGAGAAAAGATAAGGTTTTCAAACACTGGGCGGACTTGCGGCTAAGCTGTTTGGGACAACTTGTTGAACAAGGAAGAGGGATTGATTGTGCATAACTACAGAATAAATATCACCTGTGGCCTAGGAATATTCTCCCTTATCTAAGTTAAACATTACATGATACACTCAGGAGTTACATGAGATATTCAGGTGGAGAAAATATTTGAGACTGTAAAGCAGACCCGGTGTGGTTTATTTAGATATTTGCTATACTGCTCTATGTATACAGACTTGAAAGCGGTTTACATTTCAAAAATAGTTTTACAAGGGGGAAGATGGGGTCATTCATGTACTGACAAATTATTACTACTACTATACTACTAAGGTAACATCTAGGGAAGAGAAGAGGGGAAAGAAAAAGAGAGATCCCATCGGGCACCCAGTTCTGATAAACCTCCAAAGACCTAAGTAAAAAAGAGGACTTCCAGTCCCTTCTTCATTTAGGATGTGATCACTCTGTTCCTAAGATTGCAGATAAGGAGTTCCAAAGATGTGGACTCAATGCTTCATAGCGCGTTTGCAACGCAGGGGGCAAGGGACAAAGATTTTGTTTTTCGAATCTAATTTATTTAACTGGTTTTATATACCGCCTTATCAGAGGTGTCAAGGCCGTGATACATGGAATAGTTAGAACCTAACATTACATAGAACAGTATAGAATTAACTAAGTTAAATTGAAGTAATTAACTTAACTTAAATAATTTGGGCTAGTATACATGGCACAGGCATGTTATTATAGAACAGTAGTTACATAATAACATAAGTGGTAAACAGCTTAATGTGGATAACAAACCCTCTGTTGGGAGGGTGGGGAAGGGAGAAAGGGAGTAGGTGAGTTTGAGGAGGGTAATGGGTGTGGGGTTGATGTTATGTAGGGCCTTTGCTAAAGTGTTCCTTATATGGATGTGTCTTCAGCTTCTTTCTGAAGTCTTGCAGGTCTCTTGTGGAGCAGATATCAGGTGGTAGAGCATTTTATAAGTGTAGAGCATAAAACTTGAATGCTCTGTTTGATGTTGCTTGGCTGCTTCTTCTGTGTGTCGCAGGGATTTATTTTATTTATTATTTATTACAAATTCTTATATACCGCGCTATTTAGAATCAGTGCGGTTTACATTATAACAACATTTTGCATTAGAACAAGATCTTTTGCTTACATTATAACAGGGATAGTAACTTGGAAGTAACAGGATAACTATATATAGTTCAAACAAATGATCAGTGTAGACTATGAGTTGGTTCTCCTCATTCTGTTATCTGGTGTCTTGCGGATTAGAAAACATAAATATTCTGGGGAGAGGTTGTGGTATGCCTTTAAAGGTTATGATAATGGCCTTGTATTTGGCTCATGCTGTGATAGGTAGTCAGTGTAGGTTTTGTAGTACAGGTGTTATGCAATCTTGAATGGAAACACCATGCAAGATTTGGGCGGTGGCATTTTGAGTCACCTACAGGGGGTGGGTTATGGATGCTGGTAGGCCTTGTAGGATTATGTTGTAGTAAACCAGGTGTGGGTGCTCCAATGTCTGGAAAACTGTGTGGAAATCATGTTTGTCAAGGATTGGTTGCAGACCATGAGCTGTTTTTATTTTATGGTAGGTTTGTTTTAGGATTGCATTGATGCGTGGTTGTAATGTTAAACCTTGGTCTAGTATGATTCCCAGGTAGCGTACTTGACGTTTTACCTTTTCACTGCAGATTAGCCACATTTTTAAATGCTCTTTTGGCGCTCTCTGGCGCTTTCAAGCTATTTGCCCCTTTCTGGACACTATAGCCCAAACATCTCAGTATGGTAGTAGCCCATCTTGATTACTGTAATGTGATCTATTCCAGCCTTCCTGCCTATGAGTCAAAAAGATTAAAATCCATTCAAAATGAGGACTATCCTGCACTGGGAAATTAGACCACATCACTCCCCTGATGGTTCAATACTATTGTCTCCTGGTGAGTTCCCGGATACACCACAAAATCTTCACTTTGTTTCATAAATTGCTCCATAAAAAAGCCTCAGATTATTATCCTCACTCATCATTTCCTATGTCCTCCTCTGTCTATGTAGTCTGTTTGGAAGTCTGATGAGTGCTTGGAGATGCTCAGTGGAGATGATGAGTGCTTTATGGGTGATAGTGAGGATCTTGAACTTTATCCTGGATGCATCAGGGAGCCAATGGAGAGATTTCAGTATGGGAGTGATATGGGAGTATCTGGAGACTCTGGCTAATGTGTGTGCTGCTGTGTTTTGGGCAAGCTGTAGAGGGGCAATGGTAGCCTTAGGAAGTCCTTGAAGGATGGAGTTGCAGTAGTTGAGCAAGGGTGTAATGGAGACCTGGCATACTGCGTGGAAGCTATCAGGAGAGAGGAGGGGGCATAAGTTGCGGAGGATTCGGAGTTTGAAGTAAATGCTCTTGGTGGTGCTCATCATGTGAGGCTGGAAATTGAGTTGGTGATCCAGGATGACTCCGAGGTATTTGACCTGAGACTTTACTTGAATTTTGATGTCCTCGATTTTGATGATGGGAGGTGGTATGAAGATGGTGTCGTTGGTCAAGTGGAGAATTTCAGTCTTACTAATGTTGACCGCTAGATTACGAAGCTATAGCCAGGAGACAATCTCTTTGAAACAGGTAGTTAGATTAGAGTAATCGGGGGGGGGGGGGGTTGTTGAAATGGAGTGAAGATCATTATGTCATCTGCATAAAGACGGTAGTCAATGTTAAACTTCTGTATGATGTAGCAAAGGGGCCTGATGTAAATGTTAAAAAGTAGGGTGGAGAGTGCAGAACCCTGTGGGACTCCTTGTGGAAGGGTATAAGGTATTGAGGATTGTTGTCCAATTCTTATCAGTTAGGTGCGATGGGAAGGGTAGGAGTGGATCCATTTGAGTTGTTTGTTTTGATATTATTGAACTGGTCAAGTAGGATCTGGTGGGAAACCATGTCAAATGCTGCAGAGAGGTCTAGGAAGAGTAGAACATAGAGGAAGCTTGAGATGAGTATTGCTATGAGTGAGGTGAGCAATGTCTCGGCACTATGGCAGGGGAGGAATCCATGCTGACTGTGATGTAGAGGTGCATGTCTGTCTGTGTTCCTGGAGTTGAAGTTGGACTGCTTTTTCGATGATTTTGGCGAGGAATGGTACGCTAGCTATGGGTCTGTAAGAGACAGGTGAATTGGGATCTAGGTTGGATTTCTACAGGAGGGGTCTTACAGAAGCTTCTTTGAGAGAGGTTGAGAGGTAGGCTTGTGTAAGCGAGGCTTGAAAGATAGTGGAGATGAAAGGTAGCAGCTGCATCTTTGTTAATTTGATCCAGGATACCGGGCAGGGGTCTAGTGGGGACGTGCTGGCATTGTTGTGTGAGATGATGTCCAGGAGCTCTTCAGGAGGGACGTTTCTGAATGTGGTCCAAGGTTGGGTAGTGGAAGTTGCACTGGAAGGTGGAGGTATGGTGAGGGTAGTGGAATCATGCTGCTTATGTTTAGCTATGAGGAAGTTGGCCATCGCTTGGGGGGTCAAGGTTATGGTTTTGATGGGGTTGGGATGGATATCCTGTGAGGGTTCTGACAAGGCTTTACAGTTCTCTTGGTTTATTAAGAGCATGGAGGAGAATGTTGTTATGCTGCTCATGTTTGGCATTGAGGGTGTTGGTGCAGTAGGCTGTGCATTGGTCGAGGTATATGGATTGAAACTGTGGGTCCTTAGACTTTCTCCATCTATGTTCAAATCTTCTGAGGGTGCGTTTCTGTTCTCTCAGGCAGGTGGAGTTTCAAGGTGTGTGAGGTCGACAAGTTTTGGGAGGGACACACAGTGGAGCTTTGGTAATGGTAGAATTCCAGGTATCTACCATTGAGTTGGGTCTGAGTAATGTAGTACATCTTCAAAGGAATGGATGGTCTTTTGGATGAAGGAGGGTTCATCAAAAGTAAGGAATGTTCTTGGGGTAGAAAGTCTGGGAAGAGGAAGGTAGTTGAGATGAACAGATGGGAGAGTGAAGGTAATTAGGTGGTGATCTGACCAAGGGACTGGAATGGAGGTGGGAGAAATGAGGTGAGATGAGGAGAGTAGGTCAATAGGGAGGAAGAGTAGGTCAAGGGCACCTCCTTTTGAGTGTGTTGAGTTGTTGATGATCTGTGTAAAATGTAAGTCATTTATGGCTTGGAGGAAGGCATTGCTCTGACTGATGTTGGCTGAAGGCAGATTAAGATCACTGAGGAGAATGAGGTGGTGTTGGTGGGAGGTCTGAGAGCATATTGTCTCGAGAAGCATGTCCAGCTGGTCTACGTTTTGATGAGGTGCTCTGTAAACAAGGCAGACCTTTATCTTTATTTGTGAGGTTTCATATACCACCCTTGCCGGAGCATCAGGGCAGTGTACAATAAAACAATATAGTGGCTACAGAAAGTTGAAGGAGGAAAGGAATGCCATCATTAAATAGGAAAGTAAAGAAGAATAAAGGAGCATAACAAAAAGAGGTAGGGAGGCAGGGTTAGGCATGGGAGGCACAGGTAGGAGGGCAGGGGGAAGGGAACTGCCAGATGGATAAGTGAAGATGTTATTAAGTTACTGGTGTAGGAGGGCTTGGCGGGGGAGGATCAGGGCCATCAGCGAGTGCAGGAAGATTATAGGTCTGACAGTAAAGGTGTGTTTTAAGAAGTGCCTTGAAACGTGGAAAAGAGAGTTCCATGCGAAGGGAGTGGGGGAGCGAGTTCCATAGAGCAGGACTGAGGAAGAAGAAGGCGGAGGGACGGGTGAGCTCGAGGTGCACCTGAGAGGGGGAAGGGAGGAAAAGATGGTTACCGTGTGCAGAACGGAGGAGACGAGGGACTGGTTGGAGGTGGATGATATCGGCCAGATACTGTGGAATACTGGTGTGTAAGACTTTATGGGTGATAGTAAGGATTTTGTAGATAAATCTGACTTTAATTGGAAGCCAGTGAAGGGAAGGGAGAGAGGAAGTGACATGGGTGGTAGCAGGGGAGTGGGTGATTAAGCGGGCAGCGGTGTTTTGAACTAACTGGAGGCAACGTAATTTATAGCGAGGAAGACCAGCAAAAACAGAATTGCAATAATCTAAGCGAGTAATCACAAGGGACAGAACAAGGGTAGTGATAGCGGTGGTAGAAAGGAACGGCCGGATAGACCTGATTCTGCGAAGGTGGAAAAAGGAAGTGCGTACCACAGAGGAAATGTGCTGGTGAAAAGAAAGAGAGGCGTCCAAGGTGACACCCAAATACCGAAAGGTGGAGACAAGGGGAATGGGGCGGGCCGATATAATAGGTGAGAGAAGGGGCACGAAAAGAAAACCAAATGGCAGAGGGTTTGGATGGATTGACATGAAGGAAATTTTGTCTGAACCAGGAGGCAATGAGATTAAGACAGTCATTAAGCGGAGAAAGATCGGGTGCCGAGGGGGAAGTATGGTAAACTAGGAGAATATCATCAGCGTAAATATAGGTGGAAATTCCGGCTTGTTGAATGAGCAAGGCAAGGGGGGCGAGAAAAACATTAAAGAGTAGGGGGGCAAGGATAGAGCCCTGTGGCACACCACATTGTAACGGAAGTGAGGGTGAAGCATCAGGACCCATGTGAACAGCGAAGGTACGAGAGGAAAGGAAAGACCAAAATCACTGTAAGACTGTACCATAGATACCCAGATCAGGCAAGCACGAAAGAAGCGTGCGATGATCGACAACATCAAAAGCGGAGGAAAGATCCAGTGAGACAACAAGGGAGAGGTCGTCTTGATCGTGAAAGCGGTGAATTTCGGAAAGGCGTGCCAAAAGGATAGTTTCAGTGCTGTGGCCGGTGCTAAATCCCGATTGGCATGGGTGAAGAGAAAAGGTGAAATCGACGTGAGTGGCAAGCTGAGAGAAAACAAGCTTTTCAAGAATTTTGGAGAGAAAAGAGAAGCTAGCTACTGGGCACCAGTGAGCAGGGACAGCAGGCTCTAAGGTGGACTTCTTGAGAAGTGGCCGAACAACGGCATGTTTCCAACTGGTGGGGAAGTGACCGGAGGCAAGACTGTAATTAAGCATAGTTAGGGCGTATAGAATAAGATGAAGCGAGGGATTAAGGAGCCAGGAGGAGGAAAAAAGGTCAAGGGGGCAGGTGGTCTGGTGGGAGGAGGATATGGCTTTAATGAGTTTGGCAGAGGTAACAGGATTGAAAGTGCACCAGGTATGGGGAAAAGTATGAGAAGCAGGCGGAGAATTGATTACGGAGAGGGCGGGGGGGGGGGGAGGGGGAGAGGCGTAGGACAGGTAGGGAAAGATGAGTGAAGAGATTGGACCTTATCTGAAAAGAAAGAGGCGAGAGTGGTTGGGCTGGGGGCAGAAGGGGTGGGAAAGGAGGAAGGGGGGAGGTGGAAGGGGAAGAGAGAGACTTAAGGACCTGATATAAGCGCCTAGAAGAGTTTGAGGAGGAGGCTATAAGCTGTGAGTAGTAAGATTCCTTAGCAGAGGTTATCATGGAATGGTAGTGATGATGTGCCTGGCGGAATGCAGAGGTGGAGGTAGCAGAAGGCTTCTTCCGTCACTGACATTCGGCACGGCGGAGATGTGTGTGGAGTAAGTATAGGCCAGGATGATACCAGTGGTGATGGGAAGGAGAGCAAAGGGAAATAGGACGGAGTGGAGCTAGGGTGTTGAGAGCAGCAGAGAAAGTAGAAGTCCAAGAGTCCACCTGCTGATCTATTGTGAGGGAGGCAAACTCAGGGGGAGAAGGTAATCAGCTGGGGGAAAGCGTTGGAGAGTGACTGGGGTAAGATGACATTTAAGAGTCTGTGGGGGAGGGTCCACAGTGGCAGGTAAAGAGGACTCTGAAGAGGGAAAAGGGAAGAAAAATAGTAGGCAGTGATGATCAGACCAGGGAAGAGGAAGTGCTTGAATACTGGATGGTAGGAAGGGAGAAAATGCAGTGGTAAGAATGAGGTCCAGAATATAGCCAGAGGTATTGTCGGGCAGGTTACGTGTTGGGTAAGGGATAGATCATTGAAAAGTGAAGCTAAGGTCTTGTCGCGAGACCTGGTTTGGGAACCGAGGTGAGCATTGAAGTCGCTCAGAACAACCAGGTGAGGAGATAGGAGAGTAGAGTCTGACAGGGAGAGGAGTAGGGAGTCCCAGAGATCAGTTACTAATGAAGAAGGGGTGTAGAGGAGAAGGAAATACACAGTGGTGGAGGACCCTAAGCGAAGGAGGAGAGATTCAGGGTAGTGTGGGGGAGGGGTGACCAATGAGAAAGAAAGGGAGGACCTATGAATAAGAGCCACCTCCTGCCTGTTCGACGGAGACGAGGCGTGTGCAGAGCAGAATAGCCTGGAGGGAGACAACGGTGAAGCAGGCCATCTTCCCCCTCACGAAGCCAGGATTCAGTAATAAAGAGAGCGTCTAAGGAGTGTTGGGTCAAGAGATCATGGACTAGATGGGTTTTGGTGCAGAGGGATCGGCAGATAAGGACAGCAAATGAAAGTGTCAGCCAAGCAATGGGTGAGGGGGCCGAAGGAAGAGGGCTTATAGGCAGCTGGCAAGAGCGACATGGGAGAAGGTTAGACATATTACGTGAAGAGAAACCTGAAGATACAGAGACAGACGTAGGTGGGCGGTGACCCCAGAAAACGGGGATGGCGGCCATTCTGGGAATGAAATAGGGGCCAGAGGCTAGTGCAGGTGAACTGGGCAGATGGGATAAATGACCGGGCACAGATGACAGGCTTACTACAAGAATGGTGAGAAGGAAGGGCAACCGAAGGTATAGGGTGGCGCAGGTAGGCTGACGGCACTGAACGCCCCCGTTGTCACCCCAAGGAGCTCTCCCAAGGAGCACGTCCAGCTCCTTGAGCGCGCTCCTTTGGCGCGTGCTGCTGTGGTGCAGAATGCTGCCGCTGGAGCCCTTAAATCTGTTTGGCTATCTGGATGCCAACGCGGATGCGTCGCATGCGTCTGCGTCATGTTCGGGAGGCAGGACAGCAAATCTTGATTGGCAGGGAGGCAGCAAAGCACCTGGGGAGAAGAGAGAGCAATGGTAGCAGGCATACACAGCAAGCAGGAGATAAGCAGCAGCAGTAGCAACAGGAAACAATGACGATGAAGTATTTGTTCATTATGATGAGAGTATCTAGGCCTTGAGAGGATGTTGTGCTGGCTGTTGTGAAGCAAAGGCGCTTATTTGAAAGGATGCAGACTCTACTGCCTCTCTTGCTATTTCTTGGGCAGTTGTGGATATTGTGGGTATCGGTGTTTAGCTGGTTCAGCAAGACATTATTGGCGTCAGTGAACCATGTCTCAGTGAAACAAGAGATTGATTTCATCATCAGTGATTTGGTCAAGAGTCTGCATTTTATTGCAGGTGGAGTGTGCATTGATCAGACTGCATTTGATTGCGGGATCTGGGTGAGCATTGTGAGTGATTGGTGTCTCAGTAGGAGAATATATGGGGATGTGGAGGAACTGTACACCACTTTGTTGGTTACATAAAGCAGTATATCAAGTTCAATAAACTATATAAACTTATACGGTATAAACTATATACAGTACTGTGAGACTGCCCAGTCACAAAAGAATTTTGGAAGGAAGTCGTTGATTTCCTGGCTAATGTGACCAAAGGTGGGATCCCTGGAGCTATGGAGGTGGCACTGCTCTATGCTAAAGTTTTAGAATGGAAGACTCAAAAGATAAGCTGCCGGGCTTGTTATTATAACTACCAGATTAGTCCTGGGGCACACTGGGAACAGACATATGCCGTTGAGGGCAGTACAAGAAAAGCGTTGTCACATTTAAGGTATGTACAGGTTAGCAGTGCATGGATCAGAATGAGCAATGTGAGGAAATGTGATCATGTTTTCTGGAGCGAAGTAACATGTGAGTGACGGAGCTAGATCAGCAGTCCTCAGCCTGTGTGTTGCAGTGCCAACAGCGGTTCTAAGGAAGCCACAGAAGTAATGATGATGGGAAGTGCAGCAGCACAATAGAGTCTGACAGCAGAAGACGCAGCTATACAAACCACGGAATTCTGCTTTCATTGTCTCAAAGCTGCATTCTTTCTCAGCAGGAGGCTCTTACTATGATTTCATTTCCGGTGTATTCCACTGCAGGGGTGAGGGGTAGGAGGAGGAGGTAAACTGAAAAAATGTTATTTTGTGGTAACTATGATATTATAATATACTATATGAATCTTCATTTGGTTTTTGGTGACTTTGTATTTGTATTGCACTTGGTTATAATAAACATTTCAATTTAAAAAAATTGTTTTCAGACCTGCAGGTGCAAAAGGAATTTTTAATTTCCTCGAGTCTCTCATGAGTGACCTTGTCAAAGGCTTTCTGAAAATCCAGATACACTATATCAATGAACTTACCTTTATTTACCTGTTTATTCACATCTTCAAAAAAATTATCGGATTAGTAAGACAAGTTTCCTTGGCTATATCCAAATTGGCTTTGTCTCATTAAACCATGTTCAGTAATTTTTCCCAGCACTGACGTAAGAGTCACTGGTTTCCTGGGTCACCCCTGGAACCCTTTTTAGAAATTGGTGTTGTGTTGGCCACTCTCCAATCTTCAGGTACTATACATGATTTTGATGATAGTTTACAAATTACTAATAGTAGATCTGCAATTTCATTTTTGAGTTCTTTCAGCACCTGCAATGTGTACCACCCAGTCCAGGTGATTTGCTGCTCTTTAGTTTATCAAATTTCTAGATTACATCTTCCAGCTTTATCAAGATTTGTTTCAATTTCTCCGATACATCACCTTTAAATATTATTTCTAGCATGGGTAATTTTTGTACATCTTCAGTAAAGACCAAAGCTATGGCTTTGTCCTTCTTTAGTGCCCTTTTACACCTGTATCATCTAATGGTCCAACTGATTCTCTCAAGTTTTTTTCTATGAATGTACATGAAAACTTTTATTATGCTTCCATAGCAAGCTTCTCTTCAAGCTTCTGTCTTTGCCTGCCTTATCAGTGCCTTGCATCAAACTTGCCAGTGTTTGTTTGTTCCCTTTTTTGGCTCCTTTTTGCATTTTTTGAAAGATGTTTTTTTGACTATAATAGCCTCTCTGACCTCACTTTTAAACCATGCCAGCAATTGTTTGGCCTTCCTTTTACCTTTCGTAAAGCAAGGAACACATCTGGTATGGGCTTCCAAGACTACATTTTTAAATAATACCCAGGCCTAATGTAAACTCTTAATTTTTCCAGTTGCTCTTTTTTGTTTTTTTTTTAAATTTGATTATAGTCTCCCATTTGGAAGTTAAATGATACACAGTGAATTTCCTTGCTGTCCTCCCTCCATTTATTAAATCAAATGTAATCATGTTATCATCACTATTGCCAAGTGGCCACAACACCATTACCTCTCGCACCAGATCCTGTGTTCCACTAAGGACTACAGTGGTGTGCAAAAGTCTGGAATCACTTGTAAATTTGACATTTTTTCAACTTCGTGACCTTATATCTTAATTTCTTTTTCCTCCCAGTGGCTTTTTCTGTGTATCTCATGATAAGTGATAGATTTGGCTATTAGGGCCAACTTTTAGTATTAGTTTGGCCCTTATTTTCTGAGTTTGTTCCCCATAGTTGTCCTGTTGATAGATTTTCTGTGAAAATCATGTAATGTACATCATTGGCCAACGATATATTATTGTAAGTATGCTTTAAAATATTATGGACGCATGCCAGGTTTCCTTCAAATGAATGTATGTGGCCTTGAAAAAGGCCGTTTTTGTGTCGGTGATGGTTCAGTATTTGATGGGCCACCCTTTGTGCTTGATCACCTGACTGCACCTTGTCGGCATTGAATGAACCAGTCTGACAAGGTGATCGTTGGTGACAACGCGGTTCCAAGCTGCAATGAGTGACTCAATCAGCTCACACTTTTGATGTCGGATGCCTCTTGGATATTTCCAAGGCCACCTTGTGCCACAGGTTCTCAATTGGATTCAGATCTGGAGACTGGGCAGGCCAGTCCATTGACTTGATGATGTTCCGCTGCTTCCAGCTGATTGCCTGTCTGGAGCAATGGCAGGGTGCATTGTCATCTTGGAACAGGAACTGGCCAGGAAACAGCTGGTGTGCTGATGGCACCATGCACTTTTGCAGTATGGTGATGTACTTGGCCCCATTGACCATTTCATCAATGATGTGAAGACGTCCGACGCCACTGGCAGCCATGCAGCCCCAGACCATGACCTTCAAAGGATGCTTCACAGTGAGGTTGAGATACTCAGGCTTGAATTCCTCTCCAAAGAAATCTCCTCACATAGGTGTGGGCCTGGTTACCAAACAGGCAGAAGGTGCTTTCATCGCTGAATAGCACCTTTTCCCACATTTCAGTCGACCAGGTTGAGTGCTTTCTCGCCCACACGATCCGATTGTGCCTTTTGTATGTCAGTCATCAGTGGCTTATTCTGTGCTTTGTTCCATGTCTCAATATGCAAGATATCTTTGCAGGTACCGGCGACAAACTGTTGATGAGCTGACACTGACCTCACTCTTGTCTGACCACTCTCGAAGTAAATGAGGAGAGGTCAACTTGCGATTAGTCAGTGAAATGTGTCATAGTGCGTGGTCCTGGCGTGATGTTGATGCACGTGGACGACCTGAACGAGGCTTGTCCACTGCTGAACCCGTTTCTTCTTCTGTACAATCTTGACAGCGCTCTGACTGCAGCCAACTTTCCTGGCTATCTGATGGTTTGAAAATCCTTCCTCGCTCATAAAGGACACACGAACACGCTCCTCCAACGTCAGGGTCCGAGTCATCTTCATAGTCAATCCAGAAAGCGTATGAAATTCAAAAATTCCGCGCGTTTTTATAGCTGCACTGTTGGCTAGATATCTGCATTGTGATTGGTTAGTGAAACCAGCCTCCTGATTGGTCAGAAATAATGTGTGCAAATTAGATAATCTCGATCCAGTTTTGACGCAGGATCTACAAAAATCGCAGTAGCTATCTCCCAGTGTCTGTAAAGTATTTAAATTGGAAGCAAGGAATGGAAAGAAGTCAACTCTAATAGCCAAATGTATCCCTTTTAACGTGGTAGAAAGATGAATATGCTGGGCTAACGCAAAATTTAAAAAAAAAAATCTGTTAGAAAGTATGAAAAATGCAAAACTCAAGTGATTCCAGACTTTTGCACACCACTGTAGATCTAAAATAGCCTCCCTTCGTGCCAATTCCTGAATCTGCTGCTCCATGAAGCTGTCATTTCTTTCATCTAGAAACATTTGGGGGAGGGGGGATATTCATAGGCATTTACATGATTTGCAGGACTTCCATGTAAAAACTGCTGAACGGGTTATTCAGCAGCACTAACATGGTTAGTGCCAATGGGTATCCAAGGGTGCTGCTGCTACACGCTCTGATGCTACACGGTTAGCATCAGAGCGTGTTAGCATTCTGGAACAGAGTGGAGAGGGCACTCATCACTAACTGTGCAGCAGCGATATTGAGCCACTGCCTGGTTAGCAACATGAGGGTAAAGTAAGGTGCAGAAAAGGCTGGCCTAACTTTACCACAAAGCCAACTGGGCAGTGGCTCAATTGGCTCAATATCACCGCTGCCCAGTTACCTTCCATGCTCTGTGATGACCTAGATATCCAATGCTGGTGGTCGGATAGAATTCACTTTACAAGTACTAGCCACTGCTGCTGAATATCCCCCCTTTCTCTCCCTAGCATGTCCTGATGTGACATTGACCCATTTGATACTGGAATAATTGAAATCACCTGTTACTGTGTTGTAAATTTAGCTAGCCTCCCTAATTTCTCTTAGCATTTCCTCATTTGTTTATTCTGATTAAGCGTACATTGCCATTCCCCCCCCCCCCATTGTCATTCCCTTCCCCTTTTTACATAGAATTTCTATCCATAGACATTCTACAATATATTTTGTTTCCTGCAAAACTTTTATCCTGTTTGACTGAATGCTCTCTGTAACATGTAGTGCCACCCCTCCATCAATTTGATCCTAACGTATCATTGTGTTTATAATTTGTACCTAGGTATCACTGTGTTCCATTATCCTTCTACCAGGTCTCTGAGATGCCAATTATATCTAACCCTTCATTCCGTGCCCATATATTCTAACTCTCTCATTTTATTTTTTAGACTTCTAGCAGTTGCATACAGGCATTTCAAAGTTTGTTTATATTAACGATCTGGTTATCAGTTGACAGATGTAATTTGGAATGTTTCGACTGTCTGCTCTTTACCTAAGGCATCTGGGTTACTTTTACCTTTATAGGAACATCCTTATCAGGATGCCCTAACTTCCTCATTTTGCTAGTATCCGTCAAAGATGCATCATTATGAACCATATACTCTTCGGCGACTGTCAGCTTTCCCATATTATCTAGTTTAAAAGCTGTTTGAAGACTGAGCATGTCATCTTTTTGATGGCCTCACTGTACTTAGGCTGTTGGCATCTCCTACAAGCCCACAGTAACCTATTGACAAAGTAGACTCACAGGAGCAACCAATAAGAAGTTAATTCAACATCCATGAAAAAAATATAACTTCCGGCATCATCTTATCAAAATCTGGCCCCCCTCCAACCAAACCAGGGGCCCTCCACTTTCCCGCAAAGAAAGGTAAGCTTATCTATAGTCTACAGCAAATACAAAACACCTTATGGCCATTGGCCAAGCTTCTAAACCATCTCCTGGCCTTCACAAATATGCTTGACCTCCACACATGAGGACCACCCAGACCTGCCATAACTATGTTGCCCTTCTTCAGGCCTGGGGTTGCCCCGAGACAGGGAGGGTTCTGGGACTAGACTGGAGTTAATCAAGGAATGCTAATTAGCAGTTAAGGCCTAATTTCACCTTGCTTATCGTCCCTCTAGTCCAGTCCCACACCTCTGGATGTATCAGAGCAGTACTATGCAAGGGGAAGGCTCACGAGTCCGGCCTGAATCACTGTCACATTGAATTTGGGATTCCCCACCGTTTGTACATCCAGGCGGTAATGCTTCACGAATGTGTGGAGAGAGGACCATGTGGCCGCCCTGCAAATGTCTCCCAGTGGGACGAGGCCATACTTTGCCCATGAAGTAGTGTGCGCCCGAGTCGAATGAGCTCATTGTCTCATTGGCATGCTCTGCTGCTGCAACACGTACGCTGACATGATTGCTTCTTCTATGCATCGAAAAAATGGAAACCTTAGCCACTACCTCCCCTTTAGGTGGACCTCCAAATAGAATGAACAACCAATCCAACTTACGGAACAGTGGTTCTCTTCAAATAACACCATCATGCCCTCCGAACATCCAGGAAACATAACCGTGGCTCTGCTGACTCTCCTGGGTCCCCTGAGCACACCAGCAGAGTGACTGGCTGATTCAGATGAAACACAGAAAGCACCTTGGGCAAAAATGATGGCACCACCATAGCACCACCTGCTCCCTTAAGATAGAGAGAAAAGGTTCCCAACTGGCAGCGCTTGAAGCTCCAAAATCCTATGTGTGGAACAAATCGCCACTAAGAACACCATCTTGAGTGTCAAGTCATTCAGTGTACAGAACCCCAGAGGTTCAGATGGCTCCTCTGTCAGAACTGAGAAAACCAAGTTGAAATCCCATGAAGGAACCATGGAATGCCGTGGAGAGCGAAGCTGTTTCACTGCCCAAAGAAAATGGACCACATCTGAGTGAGCCCTTAACGACACCCCTTGGATCCTGCTGTGGTAGCACGTGATCACTGCCACCTACTGTCACAATGAGCTGCTTGCTAGGCCCTTCTCATAGCCCGTCTGCAGAAAGGCTATGACCTCAGGGACCGAGGACTGCTGCGGCATGCATGCTCATTCCGCATACCAGGCCTGGAAAATTAACCACACGCGGATATATGACCGTGAGGAGGACCCCTTACGAGCTCTCAATAAAGTTGTGATAACTGGGCTGAAAATTTCCTCAACCTGGGCTGAAAGTTTCCTCAACCTGGGCTGAAAATTTCAATGTATTATATACAATAACTCAAAGATCTTTTTCTTAGATGGTAACTAACTCAGTACCTAGCATTTTTCTCTATGTAGTTGGGATTATTTATCTCTGTGCATCACTTTGCACTACTCCACATTAAATTTTATCTGACATTTAGATGGACAGTTTCCTAGTCTCACAAGATCGTCTCCAAATCGTCATAATCCTCTGCCGTTTTTATAACTTTGAATAATTTTGTGTCATCCGCAAATTTGATTACCTCACTCATCACTCTTTTATCTCCAGATAATTTACGAAAAACACAGATCTCAGTACCTACCCTTGGGACACTCCACTAGTGATCCTTTCCCATTTGGTTAACTGACCATTCAGTCCTACTCTGTTTGATGTCTTTTAGCCAGTTTGCAATCCACAAAAGGACAAGGACTGCTGTCCCATGACTCTTTAATTTCCTAAGGAATTTAGGAGCTGTATTCGTGATTTGCACATCTGAAAATGCTCATTGAAATTTGCCAGTCACATCCACGCCCAAAGAACCATTTTGTAAAGCATCAAGTTTAGACATGTCCACATTCTCTGCTACCTCTCCCACAAAGTTTTGGACATTTTGACCTGGACGTCCCAGGGGGTGCCTAAACAGCCCTTCTGAAATGTGCCTTCACATCAACTTGTTCACCATTAGTCACATGTTTATTTACACCTTCAAAAAAATCTAGTAAATTGGTAAGGCAAGATTTGTTTTTGCTGATTCATTCCTGTATGTTGAATGATTTGGGGTTTTTTTAGTATAGCTTCAACCATTTTGCCTGGCACTGATGTCAGGCTCCCCTAGCCTATAGTTTCCTAGATCACCTCTGGTGCCATTTTTCAGAAAGTTACCTAGTCTAAAAAGCTACATAGGTACTTATAAAATAGGCCTTTTTTGGGACATTTCACATAGGCACCTGCTATGAAATTGCCTCCAGGGTAATTTCATGATGGAATGCCTAGGCAGAACAGACATATCAGCTCGTATTTCTTTATAAAATATCCTACTTGAAAGCCCCCGCACAAAACTTACACATGACCTGATAAAGTGATAATATATACCAGCGGCAAACAGGGGCATATTATCAACGAAGGGGGGGGGGGATACTCAAAGGCATTTACTCAATTTGCAGACCTGCCGCTACTACACACTCCGATGCTAACTGGTTAGCGATATGTGGTAAACGTCAGGGGCAGGAAACCCTGACCTAACTTTCCCCACAGAAGCTAACTGGCCAGTAGCTAAATATCGCTGCTGCCCGGTTAGCCTTGTGACAATCTGAACAGCCTGAATCTTCAATGCCTGAGCCTGGATATGGCCCCAGTATTAAATATTTGGGTTTTAAGTTCTGCGTTGGCGGCTAGCTGCTTTATCAGCGCTAGCCAGAAGCACTGAATATCAGCCCTAAATACATAACTGTCGATCCTGCCCTCTCTCCACCTATCCTCCACTCCTGGGAATGCCAGTGCATATTATATAAAAGTAAACATTATGGGCTCGATATTCGAAGGGCAGTTGCACGGTTTACAGCCCTGTAAACCAGGAAACTGCCGCTGAGAGGAATATCTCAGATTATGTGTTGGGGATGTTCCAGGTAGGAGCAGTGGCAGAGACAATTGATAACCGAGCAGCAGCGATATTGCATGCTGCCTGATTAGCAACCTGCACCTAAAAGATAGACGAGGAAAAAACGGTTAGCTGCTGCCTGGATAGCTACTGTGGCTTCTGTCATATGTAGCAGGGAGAAGTGACCTAGTGGTTGGGGCAAGGTACTACAGGCCGGAAGGTCAGTGGTTCAAATCCCACTAGAGGAAAGCAACCTTGGGCTGGAAGGACTGGGGTTTGTAGTCCCACAGGTGCTCCTTGTGGTCTTGGGCAAGCCACTTAACCCTCCATTGCCCATGTTCCCTGTAGTAGTGTATGTGTCTCATATCCTCCTGTGTTAAATGTATCCCCCAACCACTTTGACCCCATGAAAAGCAGGATATAAATGCAGCTAAATAAATAAACATGGTGATCCCCAGATATTCAATACCAAGGTCACATATGACCCTGACATTGAATATCCAGGGCTAAGGGTGAGCAGGCATGGCTATGCCTTAGCGGTGCATAGCCTGACCAACTGAATATTGGGCCCTATGGATCTGATATTCAAAAGAAGCTGAGCTCCTAAACTTAGGCACCTAATTTAGGCTCCTAAATTTGTGCCCTAAGATTATACTTGAAGAATGGAGAGTGGTCAGTGTAGCACCAATTTTTAAAAAGGATTCCAGGGCTGATCCAAGAAACTACAGACCAGTGAGCCTGACATCAGTACCAGGCAAAATGTTAGAAACTATTATAAAAACAAAATTACTGAACATGTACATAGTCATGGTTTAATGGCAGTAAGCAAACATGGATTTAGCCAAGGAATGTCTTGTCTTACTAATCTGTTATATTTTTTGAAGATGTGAATAAACAGGTAGACAAAGGTGAGTCAGATGGTATAGTGTATCTCGATTTTCAGAAAGCCTTTGCAAAGTCCCTCATGAGAGACTCTTGGGGAAATTAGTCATGGGATAGGAGGCAGAGTACTATTGTGGATTAGGCACTAGTTGAAAGATAGAAAGCAGAGAATAGAACTAAATGGCAATTTTCTCAGTGGAGAAAGGTGAATAGTGGAATACCGCAGGCATCTATGCTGGGGCCACTGCTTTTTTAACATATTTATAAATGACCTAGCGAATGGGAATAATGAGTGAGGTGATCAAATCTGCAGATGATGCCAATTTATTCAAAGTTGTTAAAACACAAGCAGTTTGTAAAAAATTGCAAGAGGACCTAGAGAAAGTGGGACACAGCGTCCAATGGCAAATGATAATGTGGACAAGTGCAAAGTTATGCACTTAGGGAAAACAACCCAAACTACAGTTACATGATGCAAGGTTCCACATTAGGAACCACTACACAGGAAAAGGATTTAGGTGTCGTCATGCGTAATACGTTGAAATCCTCTGCCCAGTGTGCAGCGGTGGCCAAAAAAGCAAATAGAATGCTAGGAATCATAAAGAAAGGAAGGGAGAATAAAACAAAGGATATTATAATGCCTCTGTATCGTTCCATGATGCAACCACACCTTGAATATTGTGTGCAATTCTGGTCACTATATCTTAAAAAGGAAATAGCAGAATTAGAAAAGGTACAGAGAATAGTGACAAAAATGGTAAAGAGGGTGGAGGGATATCCCTACAAGGAAAAGCTTAAAAGATTACTGCTCTTCATCTTAGAAAAGAGATGGCTGAGGGGAGATATGATAGAGGTTTATAAAATAATGAATGGAATAGAATGGATAAATGTAGATCGGTTGTTTACTCCTTCAAAAAGTAGAAAGACAAGGGGACATGCAATGATGCTACAATGTAGCACATTTAAGACTAATTGAGGAAAATAGTTTTCACTCAACACTTAAACTCTGGAATTCGTTACCAGAGGATGTAGTAAAAGCCGTTAGTGTAGCTAGATTTAAAAGAAGTTTGGACAAGTTCCTAGAGGATAAGTCCATAAACCATTATTAAAGAGGACGGGGGAAATCCACTGCTTACCCATTGGACAAGCAGCATGGAATCTGTGTATCTTTTGGGAACCTGACAGGTAACCTTCTGGTGCACAACAAACTCTGCCATCGGCTCCCCTCTGAGCCCTGATCGGCATCCCGATCGAGAGCGGGAGGCACCAAACCTTTCCTCTCTCCGCCAGAAGGCCAATCAGGGCCCTGCAGCTCCAGCCAACTCTTCAAAACAGGAGCACCTTCCGGTGCGCCTGTGCCTGAGGGCCTCGCCAGAGGGCCCTTTGGCGTGGCCCTTAGGCAAGGCACCTAGAATAAAAGAGATACCAGAAGCTACGAATACTACAGCTATAAATTAGCGCATAAGGTACCACATCAGCCGACGTGTCAACTAACTCAAAAGCACTTTAATTACTCCAATTCCTTCACCGCCTTGGAGCCCCAATCAGGAGAAGCAGCAGCAGATCTGAGCCACACCAGCTCCTCCCACATTCGAGCTACAAGATCTTCTCTGCAACAACGAGTTAGCAGCTTCTGCTGTCAAACAGGTATGCCTCAACTTTTAAATTCTGATTGGTTGCTTTACATAATTGCCAGGGTCCTCTCCCTCTAAAAATCTGAAGGTCATTCTTACAAGTCCAACAGTGTTTCAGAACAAAGATTTGCCAATATCAGCAGATATGCATCCTTTATTTTCTTTAATATCCAATGGCCTTCTTGTCTCTCTATCCCTACCTACTACATCTCAGGCCCTTTCCCCATCCGGCCACCCAATACTGGTTATCCACAATTTCCACCGACCTGCCACTGAAGTGAAAAGCTTTATTCCATTCCTTAACAAAGCTGAGTGCAAGCAATGTCTAATCCAGATCAACCTCAACGAAGTGAGTCATACTAATGCTAATCCCAACAATATTGCACCTAGTTTAAAATGCTCCCTTATCAATCCACGCTCTATCAGGAATAAAATACCTCTCATAATTGATCACATATCTGATAATAACCTGGACATCTTATTCATAACTGAATCATGGCTAATGACAAATGACACAGTATTGATCAATCGACTAAACCAATAGGGTACGACATATTCAATCACCAAAGAGTAAATAAAAGAGGAGGAGGAGTAACCATATTGGCAAGGAAAGAATTGCACCTAACAAAAGGTTCAAGTGAATTCGCTCAAAACATGGACGTTCTCCTAGTGGAAAACATGAGCATGCTCTTATGCCTATTCTATAGTCCCCCATCATCAAAAGGTGAGGATCTGGCTAACATCACAGACTACCTGTGCAGCAAAATCACTACTAATAGGTTCACAATGGTACTAGGCGAACTAAATTTGCCTTCTGCCACAACACATATTGCTCAAGGGTTTATGGAAACTATGGATGCTCTGGGCTTTAAACAAATAGTTCATGAACCTACTCACATTAAAGGAAATACTCTGGACCTCATTTTTATCCAGCAAGAGTGGTCAAGCAACACCTCCGTCCCAAAGGTACAGATCCAACAAATTCCTTGGTCTGACCATCACACTATTCAATTCAGTATCTCTTCCCTTCCCAGCAGAGCAAATACAAATCTAATCGTCTATCAGCGTAGAAAGTTCTGCCAATTTGACAAGGATCAATTCTTAAAAAGAAGTCCTACCACAGCTTCAAATGGACACCATGAATACCGAGCTACTCATAAGCAGATGGAACTTGACGATTATCCAAGCGGCCATCTTTTCACGACTCCTAAGCCTCATACAAGGAAAAGTGCAGTATGGTACACTAAAGATGTTAGAACATTAAAAGAACAGCTGAGAAAGATAGAAAGGAAATGGAGAAAATCAAAAAGTGAAACCGACAAAGTATCTTTCTTCAGCAAACTGGAAGAATGCAAATCATTAACAAACAACAAGCGAGATTACCATACCAAGCTAATAATGTCAGCACTGAACAAGCCAAGGGAAATCTTTGATATAGTTAAATCCCTTAACAACCAATCCGAAGGAGGACAACTCCACTGTCACACCAGATGCATATGCCATGGCCAAATACTACAAGGAAAAGGTAGGCATGGTATCATCAACAGATCACCAATTCAAAACGAGTGCCGTGCCTATAAATCAGGCCTGGAAAAGTTTTTCTCTCATCTCTGAAAGACATCTAGATGATACGCTGTAATCAAATCTCTAAACACTTCAACTTCAGCTCTTGACCCTTGCCCAGCCACATGGATATGATTGACTTGCGACAGTCTTGCTCCTCATATGATAAATCTAATAAACTCCTCATTAGAATAAAGCTATATTCCAGAAGATTTAAAAATAGCCTCTATCCATCCCCTCTTCAAAGGCAAGGATTTGGATAAATCAAAACCAAGCTCCTACAGGCCTATTTCAAGTCTGCCATTTATGGCAAAAATCCTAGAAAAGGCAGCTCAGTTCCAGCTACAAAATCACGTAGACTATTTTGCCCAGCTCGATTCACAACAACACGGATTTAGAATCGGTCACGGAATGGAAACCTTCCTCATGGCATTAACAGATAAACTTCTAAAAGGAACTGAAAAACCTAATTCTGGATTTATCCTAATTTTCCTTGACGTAACAGCAGCATATGACTCCATAATACATGAATACCTCATACTTAGATTGCAAGAAATCGGCCTTAAAGACAAGGTTTTGTTATGGTTTAAATCCTACCTTTCAAACCGAACCATCCAAGTAAAAATGGGTAATAACATGTCAAGCCCATTCTACCAAAAGAAAGGCATACCACAAGGTTCTGTATCAGTGCTTCTTTTTAACCTATATATTCAACCTATTTGCAGCATAATCAAGAGTCATGGCATTGACTACAACCTGTACGCTGATGATATTATGTTATAAACCCAAATCAACACCAAACAACTGAACTTAGAAAAGATAGAGGAATGTTTCAACAACATTATTACATGGTTAGGAGAACACAACCTTCAAATAAATTTGAATAAAACAGAAATTCTATTCATTACAAAGGACAACTCCTTCACTCCACCAGAAGCTATTAAGATAAAAGAAGCAAACATCCAAGTTAAAAAAGATGCAAGATATTTGGGTATCATGCTAGATCAACAGCTTAATTTTGCCAAGCATGTGAGCAACTTAACAAAAGCCATCTACGCCAAGCTAAAGATGCTTCAACATCAAAGACCTCTCCTCTCCACAAGTGACTTCAGAACAGCAGTCTAGGCAATAATCTTCCCACACTTCAATTTCTGTAATGCCATACTAATGGGCCTCCCAAAGCAAAGCATCCGCCACCTTCAGCTAGCTCAAAATACAGCGGCTAGAGTAATCTCGCAAGTCCCAATCAAAAATCACATTACCCCGATATTAAAACAGCTGCCCTGCTACCAATTGAGAGTAGAATAAAATTCAAAGTTATTCATATTATATTCAAATCCCTCCAAGCAGAACCATCCACTTGCCTGAAAGCGTTTATTCGAGTCAATCCGGAAAACAGAGCACGAAGAAGTAACAATAAAAATTCTCTTGAGGTACATGCTGAATTCAGAAGCTGCAACTCAACAACGTCCAAGAGAGCCTTCTCCCTTTACGCTCCACTCTTATGGAATTCCCTTCCTGCCTTCATAAGAGACACTAAGGATCCTAAATCTTTCCGTAAACTTCTAAAAACATTTCTGTTCAAGGAACACTTTGGTGAACTAATCACTTAGTTCAAAATTCTTCAAGTAAAGCAACAGTCCTGCTCACAGTTCAAGATGCTTTCAAGTTCAGTGTACTTAAACATGCTTAGTTCTCTGTATATAGTTATTGCTTAAATCGGCTGATAGCTGTTTTAAGTTATTTTTTCTCTTAATCCCCATCACTCCTTGTTCACAGTGTTACATGTATTTTTTGTTCATTGTAAACCACTTTGATTCACGAAAGGTGGTAAATAAGCACAAATAAATAAGGTACTTGTGACCTGGATTTGCCACTGTTGGAAACAGGATACTGGGTTTTATGGACCCTTGGTCTATCCCGGTATGGCATATCTTATGTTTTTATTCTCAGCCGCACTTAGAAGCCTATGTTTTCAGTTAAACATTCATTCTAATCTAGGAGCTTAAAATTTTGGCTCCTAAATTTAGGCCTACCATTCATTTGCCTAGATTTTTGAGCCTAATTTAGGTACCTAGTGTTGAAAATTAGTACCAAGCTCCTAATTTCTTTTCCTTACCCTAAATCCACCCTATTGCTACCCGCTTTTTATGCTCCTAAATTTAGTAGTTTAATGTAATTTTACAAAAATATATATGAACTCACCCATAGTAAATTTTCAGACTATTCGCAGGTGCTGAGTCAGTGTTGCCTGGCTGAGGCAAAAATTAAATTCTTCCTGCAATACCAAGCATGCCTCCGAATTCAACACAACGGTGTCGTCCGAATGTTTAAAGATGCACAGACAGCTACAACCTTTGTTCGAACAATCACAATACAGGGAGAACCAAGCTGAAGCAAGGCCCTGGCAACCAGGAGGAATGGAGCTTAATGGATACATTTAACATCTTTAATTTTCTTTTTTCCCTTCCTTATGCTATTATTTACAGGACTTTGAAGAGAACAGTTTATAGCACAGCATTGTTCAACCGTCATGGTAGGGAGCGGCACGTTGATCTTCCATGGCCTGTGGGAGATGAGTTGCAACGGTTGAACCTAAGGCTTTCAGTAGTCATGTTGCTGAGGCTTGTATACTTAATTTTGGAGAAGTATAAAGAGAGGGATTGCATTAAGCAACAACGGGCAGGTGGCAGTAGGGGGTGGATGTATACACATCAGCCCATAGTGATTAAGCCCTAGAATAAAGGTGTGATTGAGGGATGAAGGGGGAGCATGGCACATAAGAGCTGAGAAGGGTAAAGGGGTTGTTGAGACCAAGGAGAGAAAGCTAAGCCGAGTGGATGCAAGTCGAGGTGGAATAAGGGCGAGGGAATGGTGGTGATGAATGTGAGCATGAGTGTGACCTAATAGAGGGTATCCAGTTACGAACTAAGAATTGAGAATCAGCAGGGCTGTGCTTAAGAACTGGAAACCAGGGGGTGAGGAATCCTGGTAGTAAGTGCCTATAATATGAGGGATGGGAAGGAATAGACCATTTGGCCTGGGGGGAGGGAGGAGGGGAGGGGGAGCAGGATGGGCTGGGGAAGGCAAAGGAGGAGGGGTTAAACGTCATAAGGCAAGGGTTCTGAAGGTAATGGTTCAGAGGGCAAGGGTTAGGAGACAGATGGCACAAGGAGTACGAAGGAAAGGTGACGGGCGGAGCGGGTCACCTAGGCTGGGGGGTGGTCTGCTGAAGAAATGTTGGTATCTCTTGAGGAAGGGAGCTATGTTGAATACTGATCCGGAGTGAGCCACAGATTCACTGTGTAACTTGGAATGTTTGTGGATGTGGGTCTCCTATTAAAAGGTACAAAGTGTTAAAACATCTGAAAGACCTGAAGGCGGATATAGCCATGTTGCAAGAGACTCACATGTCTCGAAAGGAACATGCTAAATTAAGTCGTTGGTGGGTAGATTAGGCCTTTGGAGCCTCAGCAGGCCTTTGGAGCCTCCCGGAGAGCTGGGGTAGCAATTCTATTTCAGAAGGGCTTAGACTTTGAGCTAAATAGGCAGGAATCAGACCCACAGGGCTGCTATATAATTGTGGAGGGGAAAATTGGTGATACAGTTTATACGTTTTGTACTATTTATGGGCCCAATATCCCAGACCACACATTGTTTACTAAATTGGGCAAAGCTCTGGGGGTATACTCGCAGCTGTCACTGCTTGTGGGGGGGGGGGGAGAATTTAAACTGCATGCTGGATCCAGACATAGACAGGGCCATGGCAGGAAAACCAGGGCAGGCAGGCACAAGACATGGAGTGGAACAGTTATGTACAAGGTTAGATTTGGTAGATGCATGGCAGATACTCCATCCGCAAGAGCGTGACTTCACCCGCCTATCATGGGCAGACGGCACCCTATCACTTTTGGACTACTGGCTAGTATCTTCTGCAGCCTTGTCCAGAGTGCATGAGGTGGGTATTGCAATCATGGCAATCTCAGACCATGTGCCGGTCTGGCTGACCTTTTGGGGGAGGAGTAGGGGCAGTAGGAGGGAACGCATAGATGCACAAATCATCCATCTCTCCAAAAAGATTCAAGAACTCTGAGTCTTGGGGCAGCAGCACACAGTGGAGTGGTGAGGGGAGTTGGTGGCTGCACAGGTAGAGCTCAATACGCTAATACATCAAGGGGCTTACAGGTCTCCAATTTACTACCAATATCAAATGCACCGACACGGAAACCGGGTGGGTCGACTCATGGCATCTCTCGTGAAGCACTGGTGGGGGTCGAGAGGGGTTATGATTCTAAGAGACGGAACGGGGTAACAACAGATGAGAGTTGTATCTTGATGTTTCGAGAATTTTATCAGGCGTTATATGTGGAGGGGAAGGCCAGAGGCTTGGAGACACAGCATATTTGGACAGGGTGGATCTTCCAACACTCACAGCTGAGCAGTTGGAGAGTCTGAACCACTGAAGATGAAGTAATGAGCGCTATCAGGCAGACTAAAATATATAAGGCCTCGGACCCAGATGGATTTGGGAATGAGTGGTATAAGCTGCTGCAGGAGCGGGTTCAGGGCCCTCTACGAGGACTATTTACCTATCTAATTCAAAGGCATACTTTTCCTTATGAAACTAATCTAGCCCATATCATAGTTCTGCCAAAACCAGGTTGTGACCCCCTCTTGATCGCATCCTACCATCCCATCTCCCTCCTGAACTGTGATAACAAGCAACTTGCAAAGATCCTGGCTAATAGGCTGGATCCTATTATACCGTACCTGGTGAGGAGGGGCAGGTCAGGTTTGTGAAGCACCGGCATCCTGTTCTCATCTTACGATGCGTAATAACCTCCATAATGGCATGCAAATAGACGAGATACTGTACTAAACGTTTTGATGCTGAGAAGGCTTTTGACTTAGTAAATGGGTGATTTTTGTATGGGGTAATAGAGTGAATGGGATTCCTAGGGCTCTTTATGCAGTCCATCTGGCTCTTGTATCATGCACCGTGCGCAGCAGTAGTGGTTAACGGGCAAATATCAGAGAATTTTAAGCTGGGCCGGGGCACTCAGCAAGGATGCCCATTATCCCTTCTGTTATTCCTCCTCTTTTTGGAGCCGATATTGCGAGTCATCCAAGCAGATCCGCGGACTGAAGGGGTACAGGTTGGGCAGCGCACCTTTAAGATAGCGGTCTCTTACCACTGAAGGGCAATGCGGAGTTTCCTGTGGGAGGCATGTCACAAATCTTTCAAGGGTGGGGACAGCAAGGTTTGGTTCGATTAGCACAGTTCCTAACTCAGGAGGGGCAATTTAAGTCTCAGGAAGACTTAAGAAAGGAGTTCCAAGTAACCCCTAAGGACACACTTGTACTTATGCAAGTTAGGCATCATAAAGGGTCCAAGCAATGTAATACACTAGGCCAATCATTTATAGAACAATTGATGTAAGAGATCGGATGTTGCTCTCTCGGATGTGAAAGAAATGAGTGGAGTTGCTGAAGTGCCAGCGACACTAGGACTGGGCGCAACAGTAGAATCTGGAATTGAATACGGACTGGACTGGGAACACTTTGACGCAAGCTCTGCAGCAGATACCGCAGACTACCACATAAGCAACGCTCCGGGAGGGAGATCTGGTATAAAGTAGTCCTACATGCTTCATTTCCTCGGATAAGTGCTCAGGCAGCGAGTTTGGTTGAAACTGGGAGATATTTAAAATACTCAGAGACCAGGAGTACTCTGGCACACCAGTTTTGGCTGTGTCCGGCGATACAGGTATTCTGGGCTAGGCTATAGGCATATCTCTCTGACATACTTCAGCAAAGAGTACAGTTTAAAGTACAGGGCTTAATTCTAGGTAGCCCAGCGGGACTAGTAGTGAAAGGGAAAGGGCACGCAAGATCTGCTTGTTGGGACTTCAAGGGGCATTGAAGTCAGGGCTGGATCCAGAACCTCCTGCATATTGGGCCTGGCGAAACAATCTACATAAATTGATGCAAATGGAAAATATCGCTGCCCAGGGGTCAACCCAGAGACATACATCTTTTTTGGCTATTTGGGAACCATACATTCAATCACTTTTACCCAGGGAGTGTAGCATGGCCCTAAATTGTTTTTTTATCTAAATTTGAGGGGCATGCCACCTTCAGTCCCTTTCATTCCCCTCGGCTACAGAGGGATTAGTGTCTGGTACCTACACAATGGCTCTCATGGATAAAACACTGATATAAAAGGCTGATATGTCTGTGAGTTCAGTAGAGGTGCGACATGTTGGGAGTTTAGGCCAATCTGTTAGTATGTGCCATGAGTATAATGTAAAATGTTGCTTTCTGAACCTTCTGAAGTCGTAGGGAGGGTAGGGAGCGAGGGTGGGTGAGGGGGGGGGGAATGTTATAGGGTAAGAATTAACTAAAGAAATGTATGATACAGGGTGCAAACTATATTGTAATGATAGAGAAGATCAAATTGGTGGAGGGGTTGCACTCTGTTAGAGACGGCATTGAGTCACAAAGGATTAAAGTTTTGCAGGAAACAAAATTCACTGTAGAATTTCTATGGAGTGAAATTCCATGTAAAAAGGGGAAGGAGAAGGCGATGGCAGTGGGGGTGTACTATCAACCGCCTGGCCAGAATGAACAAATGAATGATGAAATGATCAAAGAAATCAGGGAAGCTAACAAAAGTTACAACACTGTGATAATAATGTGTGATTTCAATTACCCCGGTATTGATTGGGTCAATGTCATGTCAGGACATGCTAGGAAAAGAAAGTTTCTAGATGAAATAAAAGACTGCTTCTTGGAGTAGTTGGTTCATGAACCGATCAGAGGGGAAGCCATATTAGACCTAGTCTTTAGTGAAACGCAAGATCTGGTGGAAAAGATAAGGGTGTTGCAGCCACTTGGCAATAGTGATCATAGCATGATCGCATTTGATTTAATAAATAATGGAAAGACAGTCAGGAAATCCACAGTACTACCTTTTAACTTACAAAAGGGAGATGAAATGAGGAAAATAGTTATCATTTTATCATTTTAAAGAAAAAACTAAAAAGTTGCAAAGCTTAAAGATTTACATAAAGCTTGGGTGTTGTTTAAAAATACTATCTTGGAAGCCCAGATCAGCTGTATTCCACGCTTTAAGAAAAGTGGAAGGAAGTCCAAAAAACTGCCAGCATGGTTTAAAGGTGAGGTCAGAGAGGCTATTGTTGCCAAAAAAGCATCTTGCAGAAAATGCAAAAAGGAGCCAAATGATAAACTGGAAACAACACAAGCACTGGCAAGTTAGATGCAAGGCATTGACAAGAGAGGCAAAGAGAGAATTTGACAAGAAGCTTCCTGTGGAAGCAAAAATGCATAATAAAGACTTTTTCAAGTGCCTTCATAGCAAAAAAACTGTGAGAGAGTGAGTTGGACCATTAGATGATAAAGGGGTAAAGGAGGCACTAAGAGGGGATAAGGCCATAGCAGAAAGACGGAACAAATTCTTTGCTTCAGTCTTTATTGAGAAAGATGTAGGAATGTTACCCATGAATGAAATGGTATTTAAAGTAGATGCTTTGGAAGAATTGAAAAAAATTGATACACCGGGAAGATGAATTACAAGTATTTGATATACTGAAGAGTAGCAAATCACCTGGACCAGATGGTATACATCCTAGGGTGTTGAAAGAGCTGAAATATGAGATTGCAGACTTACTATCATCAAAATCATCTGTAATACCTAAAGAATGGAGGATGGCCAATGTAACTCCAATTTTTAAAAAGGGTTCCAGGGGTGATCCGAGAAACTACAGATCGGTGAGCCTCACGTCAGTATGGGAAAAATAGTGGAAACCATCATAAAGAACAAAATTATTGAACATGTAGAAAGCCAAGGAAGATCTTGTCTTACTAATCTGTTATGTTTTTTAAAAGTGTGAATAAACAGGTAGATAAAGGAGAGTCGGTTGATATAGTGTATCTCGACTTTCAGAAAACCTTTGACAAGGTCCCTCATGAGAGACTTTTGGCAAAATTAAAAAGTCATGGGTTAGGAGATGCTGTACTATTGTGAATCAGGAATTGGTTAAAAGATAGAAAGCAGAGGGTAGGGCTAAATGGCCAATTTTCAAATGGAGAAAGGTGAATAGTGGAGTACCCCAGGGATTTATGCTGGGTCCACTGCTTTTTAACATATTCATAAATGACATGGGAATAACAAATGAGATTATCAAAATTGCAGATGACACAAAACTATTCATAGTTGTTAGCTCATGAGGATTGTGGAAAATAGCAAGAGGATCTTGATCAATTGGAAGACTGGACTTCCAAATGGCAGATGAAATTTAATGTGGACAAGTGCAAAGTTATGCACCTAGGAAAGAAAAATCCAAACTGTGGTTACACGATGCAAGGTTCCACATTATGAACCACCACCCAGAAAAAAGATTAAGACATCATCGTGGATAATATGTTAAAACCCTCCTCCCAGTGTTCAGCGGCGGCCAAGAGAGCAAATAGAATGCTAGGTATCATAAGGAAAGGAATGGAAAATAAAACAAAGGATATTATAATGCCTTTATCTTTATCTTTATCTTTATTAAAACATTTGATAAACCGCTACGGCCAAAGCATAGAGCGGTGTACAATAAAAGGTCCACACTGCAAGCTATAGAAAAGAACGCCATAAATAATAGGAAAGCAAAGCACATAGCACACAGAAGTAAAACCAAGTAACTAAAGTAAAAAACTAAAAAACAAAACAGGGAAAGACAGGACATTAACAGACAGACAGCACAAACAAAAAATCCAACTGCAGATTCAAGGAGGGGCACTGGCGGGAAGGTCAAAAGCCTGCTCGAACAGATGGGTTTTGAGTAGTGTCTTGAATTGAGGATAAGAAGGTTCTAACCTGAGGGAAGGTGGTAACGAATTCCAAAGAGATGGACCAAGAAAGAAAAAGGCGGATGTCGGGTTTGCTCCAGACGGGCCTGTGATGGGGGAGGCAAGGACAAACGATTGGCATGAATAGACCGGAGTTGACGATAGGGTGTGTGAAGGAAAATCAGACCCGCAAGATACAAAGTATTGCCAGTATGGATAGTATAGTGAATCAAAATCAGGAACTTATATTGATAGCGAAAACGAAGAGGCAACCAGTGCAAGCGAAGAAAGAGGGGAGTGACATGATCGAAACGCCGGGAAAAAGTGATAAGGCGAGCTGCGGTATTTTGAATAGATTGTAACTGTTGAAGCTGATATTTAGGAAGATTAGCCAAGAAAACATAATAGTAGTCAAGTCTACTAATTACCAAAGCTAGAACAAGAGTAACCAAAGAGTCAGGGGAAAAGAGAGAACAAGTAGCTCTAATCTGCCTAAGAGTCACAAAGGACCGACGAGTGAGAGAAGAGATGTGATCGTGAAAAGAAAGTGATGAATCAAGAGTAACCCCCAAATAGCGGAAAGAAGACACAAGGAGAATAGGAACTGAATCAATCATGGGGGCGACAGAAGGACAAGAACCACTAAGAGATACCCACATAGCCGTGGATTTCGAGGGATTTAAGTGAAGAAAGTTTCGAGAAAGCCAGGATGCGATATGAGAAAGACAATCATTTAGTGGGGCAATATCCAAAGTGAGGGGAGAGACATGACAGAGGAGAATAATGTCGTCTGCATAAATGTAAGGAGATATCGAAAATTGCTGAATCGCAAGAGGCAAAGGAGCAAGAAAGATATTAAATAACAAAGGAGAAAGAACAGACCCCTGCGGAACACCACAGACAAGCAGGAGAGAAGAAGAAGAGCAGTTACCAGAGTGCACAGTGAACGAGTGAGCCGTAAGGAAAGAACGAAACCATTGTAGAACAGAACCCCGCAATCTAATATCGAATAGACGAGAAAGGAGAGTCCGGTGATCAATCAAGTTGAAAGCTGCAGAAAGATCCAGAGAAACAAGAAGAGTAACATCACCACGATCGTGAGCAACATGAATTTCATTTAGAAGTGCCAAAAGAACAGTTTCAGTGCTATGCCCGTGACGAAAACCTGCTTGACGGGGGTGAAGAGTATTTGTGGCCTCTATGTGCGAATTTAACTGTTCAAAAACAAAACGCTCCAAAGGTTTAGCCAGGAAAGGAAGGTTGGAAACTGGCTGCCAATTAGATAAAACAGAAGGATTGCTGGAAGGTTGTTTCAGAAGGGGACGGACAACAGCAGACTTCCACAAATATGGGAAGAGGCCAGAGGATAGACTGGAATTTATAATAGTAGTGAGGAATGGAACAAGTTGCAGAGAAGGCTCAGACAACCAGTGAGATGGAACAG
This sequence comes from Ichthyophis bannanicus, assembly GCA_033557465.1. Taxonomy (NCBI): domain Eukaryota; kingdom Metazoa; phylum Chordata; class Amphibia; order Gymnophiona; family Ichthyophiidae; genus Ichthyophis; species Ichthyophis bannanicus. The sequence continues at coordinate 586,963,134 of CM066034.1, forward strand.
GATCTAATACGCAAGTCATCTTTCTAGCTTTGAGCAGCATCTGCAGTACTTCTGCGGAAGTGACCAAATGGAAAGAGGACCAAGTATGAGCAAGGGCCTGGTTCGGAGAAGAAGGGGAAGGAGCAAACAGGAAGTCGGTAGCATGATTGGGCGACCCACTGGGGGGGGGGCAGAGGAGATAAAGGCGAAGGCGGAGAGGGACTTGAGAAAGAGGTCCGCAACTTCAGTATCTTATCCGAAAAGAAAGTAGCCAGAAGTTGGGGGTCCGGAGACTGGGATACCGGGCCACAACTGGGACCAATAGAAGAAAGCCTCGGGAGAATTGAAAAGAGTTTATTGGAGGAGTGCGCGGCCTCCGAGATCTGAGTAGAATAGAAAGCACGTTTGGCGGCCTGGACTGCCAGGCGATAAGCAGCAGATAAATGACGAAAATGCAGTAACAAGTCGGAAGAGGGGTGGCGAGCCCAACGACGCTGCACCTGGCAGAGCTGAGTCCGCTGCAGGCGCAGAGAAGGATGGTACCATGGTGAATGCCCGGTGGAACGTGGTCTAGAGAAGGGGCGAAGAGGTGCCAAATCATCTAGAGCGTTGGTAAGCAGTGAATTCCAAAGGGAGGTCTGACAGTCAAGTGAGCGCAAAGCAAAATCTGAAGGAAAAAGCGAGGAGGCAGAGGGAAAGGCCTGAAGAGTGTCAGAGGTGCAACATCGAGGCAGAGGAGGGGGAGAGGAAGGTACAGAGGGAGGGGTGGTCACAGGTGAGGGAGAGGACACTGTAAAGAGAACACAGAGATGGTCAGACCAGGGAACGGCCAATAGAGCGGGGGATGAAATCACTGGCAATAGCATGGGAGGTGAAAGGACCAGATCTAAAGTATGACCTGCTACATGGGTGGAACCTGAGACATGCTGATGAAGAGAGATATCAGACAAGAGATTCAAAAATGTACGATCTTTTGCTCTAGTAGGGTGATCCACATGAACGTTGAAATCACCAAGAACAATAAGATTAGAGAACTGCAGGGTCGTATCTGAAAGTACTTGTAAAGTTGCATCCCAGCGTGCAGAGGAGGGGGAAGGGGGAAGATAAAGAAGAAGAAAGTAAAGTGTGGGGGGGGGGGATGAATTAAGATGAAGGAAAAGGGATTCAGAAAGAGAAACCGAAGGGGAAGGAATCTCCTCGATAGCGATAGAGGCCCGGTGAAGCAGAGCCACCCCACCCCCGCCCCTACCCAATTGAGGGGAGGAAATCGCTGAGTACCCAGGAGGAAGGGAACTAGACAGAACAGGCCCGTCACCCTCTTTCAACCAAGTCTCGGTAAGAAAGCAGAGGTCAAGTGAGTAATGAGAAATAAGGTCATGGACCAACAAAGACTTTGACCGGAGAGAACACCAATTCAATAAGGCTAGGCTGAGTGTTAGAGTGGAAGCAGCCATAGCACGTCCCAGAGAAGGGAGATATCGCCCAGACGGGACCCTGATAGAGTGGCATGGAATTAAATTAGAGGAACATCGGGCAAGTGAGCCCGAGGGAGCAAGGGACAGCGTTGGAAAACGCCGGCCCTAAAAAACAGGAATAGCCGCCATGGAAACAAAGGCTAAGTAGAAAACGAATACCCAGGAGAGAAGTGCATTGATCTGTGAAGGCCGAAACCTTCCCCAACAGGAAGAAAAACGAGACGGATTCAGCAGCCCATCAGGAAAGGGCCAGGACATAATGGACACAGAAGCCCCAAGACGAGCCTCTATATTGCCTCTATATTGTTCCATGGTGTGACCGCACCTTGAATATTGTATGCAATTCTGGTCGCTGTATCTTAAAAAGCATATAGCGTTATTAGAGAAGGTACAGAGAAGAGCCACCAAAATGGTAAAAGGGATGGAAGGATACCCCTATGAAGAGAGGCTAAAAAGATTAGGGCTCGTCAACCTTGAAAAGAGACGGCTGAGGGGAGATAAGAAAGAGGTCTATAAATTAATGAATGGAGTGGAACGGGTAAACGTAGATCGATTGTTTACATCATCAAAATATAGCAAGACTAGGGGGCATGCAATGAAGCTAAAGGGTATTCTATTTAAGACTAATAAGAGAAAATATTTTTTCACTCAACGTGTAATCAAATTCTGGAATTTGCTATCCGGAGGATGTAGTAAAAGCTTTTAGTGTAGCCGGGTTTAAAAAAGGTTTGGACAAGTTCCTGGAGGAAAGGTCCATAAACCATTATTAAAGTGGACCCAGAATATCCACTGCTTACCCCAGTACAAGCATTGTGGAACCTGTGTCTTTTGTGGAAACTGCTAGGTACTTGTGACCTAGATTGGCCTCTGTTGGAAACAGGATACTGGACTTGATGGACCTTGGTCTGACCCAATATGGCATATCTAATGTTCTTAAAATTGTAGCAAAGTTTATGTGGCAGAGTCCCTCCTGACTACATTGGTGTTGTGGCAGACACGTGATCTCCAGTACGATTTTGTACTGTTGGTCTAGTTAATAAAAATAAGCTAAACATAAACACTTGCAGGATAGTGTGATATGTGTTGAGACATTTATCTTTATAATAGATGAGTGGTTTAGACACGCTTGATTTCTTTTGGTAGAAAGGCAAAATTAACAAGGGTGCACACCAGGCATACAGGTCTGAGCTAAGTAAATAGCCTACAAAAGCCGTCTGTCATGCGTCATGAGTGATATTTTAAATATTAGTCTATGTGCTTTTCCAGCTTCCGGGAGGCAGGGCTGAAGTACTTACAGTGAAAAAAGCCAGTGCGAGGTAGTTCGGGAGCTCTTTAATATTTACCATGCTCTGCTTCTGTTCCCACAGTGCGGAGTCCCTGAGCCCCCTTTTTGACAAGTCTTTCCTTCATTGCAGGAGCTGTCTGGGCAGAATTTGTACCACTGAGGTAAAGGTAACTGAATAAAGTATCCACTTAATAGTGCTTATTTATTTATTTATTTAGCATATATTTGTATACCGCTCCTTCCAGCGATCAGAAGCGGTTTGATTGTGTGACGTGGAATGTCAGATCAAAGACAGATTTTAAAATTACAGCGTGATTTACAAGGTTATATGTTAAAAGTTGTCAGATCAAAGCAAAATATTTTCACAATATGTACAATGTGATTCAAGGGAAAATGCACAACACACAGTTAGGGGGGGGGGGTAGAGAGATATTTACATATATACATTTTACACTTGACTATATTTTTGGTTAAGCACTTATCAACACTAACCCCATATACACTTACTGAAGCAATGCAGGTGTATTTAGATATGTCTTGAGAGACCATATTCCCTAAATTAAATGTGACCAGAAACAAGTCTACTATAAAGACAAACATCTTAAAACACATTGCAATGTCCACCAACATGTTCTTAAAATCCTCCTGATGTCATGACAAAATGACCACCACAATTTAGCACACATACTTCAACTTCGTATGACAAAATACTTATCAGACTGTGTACAATATATCAAAGTTGGCACCCTCACATCTACACCATTCCCTCTCATCCAAGGTGTACCGCAAAAGTCTGCACTCTCCTCACTCCTGTTTAACATCTGTTTACAACCCCTCTGTGAAATGATCAAAAAACATGTTAACTAGTTAATATATGCAGATGACATAATGATCTTCACCCCCTTCTCCACCAAATCACCAGACTATACCAGGACTCGAACAGCACCCCATCTCCCCAACTTTTGAAAACAATTACAACTGATGCTAGAATATTTACACACCTCCTACTGGGCATCAGAACAGGCTGAACTGCAATTGATTCCTAGACAGAAAATAAATGATAACAAAATCTAATTTCAGTCACATATGGAGAACACAGATATACCCTTAACAAATCAAGATTAAGGGACCACAGATTAGACATGTGCTGACAAAAACTGAACTGGAAACTCTAAGAAGCCAGACTCTGCATGCAGTGCAACAATAGAGAAAGAAAACTGAAATACATTTTACAGAATTTGCACGGAATTCCCCTAAGCTCGAGATTCCCAATCTCTTGGATTTTAGGACCCTTTATTAACCTCCCCAAAATACAGGGAACCCAGTTCATCCCCTCTGTTCTTCCCGGTTCCATCCCCTCAGTGTCAAACCAGTCCCTCCTAGCTCTCTTTATCTCCCTTCCTCTTCCTCTCTCTATCAATCTCTCTCCTCTCTCCCAAATAGTTCCCACCAGCCTCTCTCTCTCCCTTCAGCCAGTCCTCACCAGTCTTTCTTCCACTTCTGCCAATCCCCCCTCCAGCCCCTCTCTCTCTAGCCATACTCTACAGTTTCTCTCTCTCCCGAGCCATTCCACCAGTTTCTCTCTCTCTCACTTGCTCCTCCAACCAGTCTCATTTCCTCTTTCCCCCCCCCCATCTTAGTCTCCGTCTTTCCCTCTTCCCATATAATTCCTTCCACTATCTCTCTATTGAGCCAGCCGCTACCAGTCTCTTTTTTTCTTCCCCCAGCCAGTCCCCACCAGCCTCTTTCTCCCCACCACCTCTCCAAGCTAGTCGCCAGCAGTCTCTCTCTCTCTCTCTCTCCAGTCAGCCTGTCCTCAATCAGTCAGTCTCCCTTTCTCCCTCCAGATAATTTTCACCATTAATATGTCCTCTCTTCCAGGGCTGCCAACCTTAGCAAATGTGGGGCTAATTTGGACCATTTTGGTGGGGCCTCCTGGAGTAAAACCTAATATTGTATTAAAAATATAACAATATCTATATTCATTGGAAGAGAGAAGGAGGAGGAGTAGAAGAGTGCGGGGCAGAGAGGAGACAGCATGCCGATAACGAGGGTACTACTACTACTATTAAGCACTTATATAGCGCCACGCACGCAGCACTGTACAGGCATGCATACAAGAGACAGTCCCTGCTCGTCAGTCATGCTTGTCGGAGCTTACAATCTAGTTCAGATAATAGAAAGCATTAGTCAATTCGGTGCAAAGCACAGTATGGTCTTTATAATTCGGTCATGAAAATTGACGGGAGGTTGAGATAAAGGAGGAAGTCAGGATCTGAAATCGACAGTGAAGAGGTGGGTCTTCAATCTAGATTTGAAGACGGCCAGGGAGAGTGCCTGGCGTACAGACACAGGTAGGCTGTTCTAGGCCTGAGATGCAGCAAGGCAAAAGGAGTGAAGTCGGGAGTTAGCAGTGTGAGTGAAAGGCCTAGATAGAAGTGATTTGTTGGTGGTGCGAAGATCCTGAGAGGGGATGTAGGGAGAGATAAGAGATGAGAGGTATTGAGGGGCCATAGAGTGAATGCATTTATAGGTCAACAGGAGAAGTTTGAATTGGATATGGAATTGGATAGGGAGCCAGTGAAGCGATTTGAGAAGGGGAGTAGTGTGGGCATGGCGAGACTGGCAGAAGATTAGTCGAGCAACATGATTTTGTATAGATTGAATGGGAAGGAGATGGCTCATGGGGAGACCAGCAAAGAGTAGGTTGCAGTAGTCAAGGCAAGAGGAGATCAGGGAGTGGATAAGCGTTTTGGTAGTGTGATCAGAAAGAAAGGGGCGGATTTTGCTAATGTTGTAGAGAAAGAAGTGGCAGGTCTTAGCTATGAGTTGGATATGTGTGGAGAAGGAGAGAGAGGAATCAAAGATAACCCCCAGATTGCGGGCCGAGGGAACAGGAAGGATCATAGAACCATCCACGGAGACTGAGAAGGGTGAGGTTGTTTCAGGGAAAGAGGGAGAGGAGATGGCTGAATGAGAGGGAGAAAGAGGTGAAGTTCAAGAGCTAATGATAGGGTAGATGACAAGATGGTGAGGAAGTGAGGATGGTAAAGGGGAGATAAGAGAGAGAGGCTTGAAAGTGTTGGTAGGGAGACAATTAGGGAATATGAGCAATAGAAAGAGTAAGTGCTGAGGAGCCATAAAACAGAGAGATAGAAATTAGAAGAACTAAAAGGATAAGTGATAGAAACTGCAGGGATAAGGTGCACCTGTGAGTGATCATGGTAATGAGCACAGGGCGATTATAACAGACTATAAGCCAGGGGGCGGTTGGACTGTGGAAGGAAGGGTGGGATAATAAGGAAGAGGAGAGAGAGAGACACAGCTGAAAACAGAAAGGGAGAGCTGAACAAGATCACAAACAAAATTACTGAAAAGTAAGGCACTCCAACAATGATAGGATAAATAAATAAATAAATAATATATACAGGCAGACTGACCTTACGAGCAAGGGGTTAAAAAGTCAGAGCCTAGCCAGAAGCTTGCACTTGGACTTCCTTTCTAAAATGCCACTTCAAGCTAATCTGGGACGTCCAGGTATGTCTGTTTTGGCCTGTTTAGAGAAACAGATGTCCCTGAAATGGACACCCGCACCAGCATCCATATAGATGTCTCCACTACAAAAGCTTGGGGTGGAAATGACTATCACATGCTACTTTCCATAAGGGGATGTCCATTGGAGAGGCAAAACGAAAACAAGACCCCCCATTCCCCATCAATGTTGTCAACATGGAAAATATAGGGGATATGAGTGTACCTCCTTCTCCACATCCTCCAGATGTTTGGCTGGCAAAATAAGTACTTTTTCGATGCTGATTCATGCCTGGAGCAGATATAATCTTTGATGCAGCCCAGGACATGCAAGGCATTTTGAAACAAGGCGAGGACGTTATGTCTCCATCTCTGCCATGCCCCCTTCATGGCTTGGATGTTCTTGCACCAGGGACTCTCTGGAGTCCGCTTCTAAGAAGCCTCCGGAGACATCTCTATGATTTGGATGTATGCATGCCTGTTTGCAGACATCCGAAGCATGAATAGCACTTTTAACCTCCTTAAAGTGTCACCACTGATGCATGACAGCTGTTACAGGCTATGCAGACATCTGTTGGCAACTGCATTAGAGGGCATGTTGTGGGTGATGTTATCAGGCATTTCATGCATGCAAAGCATTGTTTACCCACAGAAAATGACTCTTGTAAAGTTGTGTGTAAAAAGTAGATGTACAGAAAAATAGTTCCCACAGGAGCACAATATGTGCATAGGATTCCCAAGGGCATAATTCAGGTGGCACTAGCAAGGAATTGCAATGTCTACATATGGAGTGAACGCATATATTACGCATGCCTTGTAGTAGGCATAACTTTGTGCAAGAGCATTAATGTGCTTCTGGGGGTGATGCGGCACTATGTTTGAATGCAAAGTATTTTCTAAGGAATTTTTTGGCCAATGGACTGTGGATATACCTTAATGAAGACGTTTCTTCTTTGAAACACGATATCTTGTCATATTGTTAATGAGCTGTTGAGAAAGATTGCTGACCGAGAAATGAACTACTGTTACCAATGAACTATCAATACAGATAAGTGGTCTGATTGTTGAGTATTTATGAACAATTTATGAAGGAAAGTAAGTACAAGTTATATGGACCAATGAGAGTTTGAGTAATTGTACATTCTTGCAGTTTCAACTCTTACATGCTGCTTGAGAACCCTATTTAAATACTTATATTATTGAGAGCCAAGTTTTCTAGCATGTTTTGAGAAGTTTTATAGGCTCCCTGTTATAAAGTTATTCACTACTTGTTTTAACTATTGTGGCTGAGAACAGTATGCCTAGGAGATCAATATCCAAAAGAATTTTTCTGGGAAACTTAGAACTACCCAGACAAATCTGCAAGTTTTAAAATTGCTCCCCCTACATTTGGTTGGACATTTTAGCTACCACCAAAGAAGTAATGTGAGAGGTTCAGAGCAGGGCTGGTGTGACCCAATAGGCGAGTGAGGCAGTCACCTACAGCATCAACGTTCCCATTGGGCCAACTGCTGCTGCTATACCCTTCTCTAGGACATTGCATGGTGACAATAGCATTTAAACAGCAATGTAGCATTTACCATAACTCTCCAGTGCTGTACTGCTCTTCCTGTTCTCTATGATCTGTGGCTTCCACCCCCTCTGATGCAAACTTCCTGTTTGCATGGGGGTGGAAGGGATGGGTTATAGGGAAAAGGAAGAGCAACACAGCACCTAGGAGTTAAGGTAAGTGCTGTGTTGCTCTTTAAATGCCATAGCCGCTGCTGCCGGTCCCAGAGAAGGGCAGCAATGGTGGCAAGCAGGACTGGGGGTGGAAGCGAGGGGAGGTGCCAGGACTGAGGGTTCACCTATAGCACCTCATGTTGTTGCAGCCACCCTGGTTCCAGTTGGTATATGGCTTGACAAGTCTGGTTGGGTTTGGCAACTGTCTGAATGTTGCAGCCAAGCTGCTGAAAAAGCTCTAATTCTCTCACTCACCCACAGAAGGAAACACACAGACAGGCTGGTATGCAAACAGGATCTTTAATGTGCGCACAGGCCCAGACAGAGAACCAGCAGTCTCCACAAAAAATCTGAGCCTCGAGGGACGTCCCACACTGTCTTATATACTGTACATTTTCCAACTCATTCTACAATCCCATTTGTCTCAGGTATTTCCTGTCCACCAATCAGCAGTCCCTGGGGAAGGTACCTGGGTGACCTGTCCAAACCGGTGTGCTCTGGTCTGCTGATTTCTGGGCATTGTGCTCAGGCCTTGGGGGAAGGGTGCCTACTGAAATCTTTGTCTTCTCTTAACAGGCTGATCACTTATGTAAGAGCCTCATGGCTGCCTCACTCCCCCCTTTCTAAGTGAGACCTCAACCGCTAGGGGCGGTAGAGGGCAGTATTACTGGAGGCAAGCCGCAGAGGAGTGTATTGGGTCAGGGCCATGACAGTGGTAGCAGCCTTGCGTTCTACCAGGGTGTCAAGGGTGGTGGTAATGAATCGGTGAAGAATGGGGATACAACATGGTATGAGGGCACATACTAGGAAGAGAAGGAAAACTCCTATAGCTAGGGTTTTAAGGCCCCCCAACCAACCAAACAATTTGACGAACCACCCCGTCCCCAGTCCCATAGACGGGTCCGAGATTTGCTTCGCTAAGTCACGTAGGTCTTGGATTGAGCGTTCAATGGACACACTTTCATCAGTGAGGTTAAAACAACACATTCCTTCGAATTCCTCACACCCATGGTTGAGGCGTAACAGCAGGAAATCAATGGTCATTCTATTCTGTAGAATCGCTGTACGTAGGCCGGACAGCTCGTAATTTATGGAAGCTAGTATGGTTGAGGTGAGGTTAAGGGTTTTGGCTAGAGAACAAGCAAGTCGGCTTATCTCCATGGAGTTGTGTAGGGCTAACCCAGGCGTCCCAACGATTGACAGTGACAGGCCAAGGGCTGTCTCATCACTGTAAGGCTCTACGTTTGAGTTACAGGTCGAGGGCATGGGGGCAGAGCGGGGATAACTGGGGGGGGGGGGCGGACGAAGGCAGCAGTTGTAAGCCTAGCAAAAGTGCACGGACCACCAGTGGCATTTGCGGGGACATAAGTATACGTCATTCTGCCACATACTAAAAACCAGCCTAAGGGAAGATACATTTCTGAATGTGAATAGGATACCTTTGTAACAGAGCTGCATGATAGCACAGTATTTGATACATTGAACCCTCCCCTCTTGGCATTGACAAAAAAGAAACAATCAGTAGCATTTAGGGGGGAAACTACCTGTAAGGAAAAAGGCACTTGGTTGAAATGTGTAGAAGTTGGTCGGGTAACCCCAATATGGTAGAAAAATGTAGAAAAATATATCCCAGTTTGTTTACAGTTCAGATTAGCAAGCATAGTGAAGTTCTGCATTTCACATAAACTAGATGGTACAGCAATAAGAGAGGTTGACAGAAACACCCCGGTTTGTAGAGAGTTACGTACACAAAAGTTTGTCATGTTTAGAGCAGTTTGGGCAAGTAATACTGCTGTGTTAGTAGTCTCTGCACTTGTTTGAAAGCAAGTCCATGTCAGGGATAGGAGTAAGGCTAAGGCACCGTTCCTCATTCTGATCCCAGTTCTGGGAAAGGTGTCTCGTAGATCAGTCTCTCCGGTGGTCCAGAGTTCGTCGGCAATCTGTTAGAACCCCTTAATGGGCAGAAGGGTCCCTCTTCAGTTTCAAACGCAGGGGTTGATCTGGAATCGGGACTGAGGTCCAGGCTGGAACAACTTCTGGTGCAGCGGCCTTGACACGAGAGTGATGGATCCATGGAGCGACTTCAGCCACCTTGACAGCCGTGGGGGTGGTCAGCTGAACGGTATACAGGCCTCGCCACTGGGGGGGTCAATGGATCTTTCTTCCACTCCTTGACCCACACTTGGGAACCAGGCTGGTGCGTATGGAGTGCTTCAGTCAGGTTGATGGGGAGTCGCTCCTGGATCCACTGGTGCAATTTCTGCAATACAGAACTGAGAGCCGACAGTTCCTGCCGGGTTATTTCTGAACCTATCTGTATTAAATCTCCATGGACGCCCTGTATGAGGGGTGCAGGGCGACCATACACAGCTTCAAAGGGGGAAACACCAATACCCTTGCGTGGGGCTGACCGTATGCGGAGCAGAGCTATAGGGAGCAATTGGGGCCACTTCAATGAGGTTTCCTGACACAATTTTGCTAACTGGCTCTTTATGGTGCGATTCATGCGTTCTACTTTCCCCGAGCTCTGCGGACGGTAAGCTGTGTGTAGCTTCCAGTCGATCTGCAAGGCCTTGGCTACCTGCTGTACCACTTGGGCCACAAATGCAGGTCCATTATCCGATCCCACTACTACTGGAAGCCCAAAATGGGGAATGGTTTGATGTAGCAGCACCTTTGTCACTTCTCTGGCTTTTTCTGTGCGGACTGGGAAAGCCTCCACCCACCCCGTGAAAGTACAGACTAATACTAGCAGATACCGGTACCCATTTGCTTGGGGCATTTCTGAAAGGTCAACCTGGATGTTTCCCATAGGGGTGACCCCATAAGACTGGTCCCCTGGGGGTTGGCTTGGACCTTGACGGGCATTGTTTTTAGCACATGTGGTACATTGTCTAACAATTGCAGCTGCCAACGAGGATAAGCAGGAAATGAAGAAATATGGGCGGAGGGTAGTTTCCATTGCTGTCTTGCCCATATGAGTGGCCTGATGAAAGGATGATAGGAATGCTGGGGCAAGGCTGTCTGGGATGACTATCACTGGAGCTGTCCCTGTTCTAGGTAACCTTATCCAACCATCTGTGTGTAACACCCCACCCTCCTCCTGACAGAAGAAATCTAGTTCTCGTGTAGTGTACCTCTTGGCCCATTGGCTTAGTGGGCCCGGGAACAGGGGGCTTGTAGATCCTGGGAGCCCTCTGGGAAGGACTGGGACAAGGATGTGGTTGCGACCCGCCGGGCTTCTACATCAGCCCGTCTATTTCCCTTAGCTATTTCACTGTTCCCTTTCTGGTGGCCTCTGCAGTGCATAATGGCTACTGCTTTAGGATGCCAGACTGCTTCTAACAGGGCCAATACCTGGGGGCCGTTCTTTATTTCTGAGCCAGCTGCAGTAACTAACCCTCTTTCCTTGTACAGGGCCCCATGGGCATGGAGAGTGTCAAAGGCATACCGGGAGTCTGTGTATATATTCACATGATGGTTAGTCCCAAGGGTTAAGGCACTGGTAAGGGCAATGAGTTCCGCCTTCTGTGCGGAAGTTCCAGGGGGCAAAGGCTGAGCTTCGACTATCTCTTCCATCGTCACCACCGCGTACCCCGCACACCTGCGGCCCTCCAACACCAGACTGCTTCCATCTATGAAGTAGGTCTCATCCGGATTGCTTAACGGCACATCTGTCAGATCAGGGCGACTGGAGAAGACTGTATCCATCACTTCCAGGCAGTCGTGATCAGGTGGTCCCGGGCCAACAGGCAGGAATGTAGCAGGGTTTAAGGCTTGGCTGGTAGTTATCTGCACTCTGGGATTTCCCCATAACATGCTGTGGTATTTCAACATCCGGGAGCTGGTGAACCAGTGACTTCCTTTATGCTCTAGCAATGTTTGGACTGAGTGTGGGACGGTGACTAGAAGGCCTTGGCCCATGGACAGTTTATCAGACTCTTCCACCACCAAGGCTGTTGCTGCTATTGCTCTCAGGCAAGGTGGCCATCCCTTGGCCACTGGATCCAGCAGTTTAGACAGGTAGGCGACTGGTCACGGCCAAGACCCTAGTTGTTGGGTCAAGACCCCCAAAGCTGTTCCTGCTGCTTCGTGTATGTAGAGAGTGAAAGGTTTGGTAACATCCGGAAGGCCTAGGGCTGATGACAGTAATGCCCTTTTCAAATGTTCGAAGGCCTCCTGTTGGTCACGACCCCATTCAAGGGGGCTTTCCTCTGGGCCCTTTGTAGACTCATAGAGGGGCTTTGCAATCTTTGCGAAGTTGGGAATCCAGATACGACAGTACCCAGAGGCCCCGAGAAAGGTGCGTACTTGTTTGCGGGTTGTTGGCGCTGGGATCCGGCACACTGCTTTCTTCCTCTCGCTCCCCAACCGTCGGCTTCCTTTCGACAGATGGAATCCCAGATACTTCACTTCCAACTGGCATAACTGAGCCTTTTTCCTGGAAACTCGGTAACCCGCATCATACAAAAGTTGGAGAAGCTCTGTGGTTGCCAGTATACATTCAGCCTCAGAGTCAGCAACGATTAGCAGGTCATCAACGTACTGCAGAAGTAATCGTCTGCCGGGCTCCCCCGGGGGGGAAACTAGCGAGATCTTGGGCCAATGCTGTGCTGAAAATGGTAGGGGAGTTCTTGAATCCCTGTGGTAAGCGAGTCCAGGTAACTTGGGACTTTCTGCCAGTAGCAGGGTCCTCTTTCTCGAAGGCAAACAGGTGCTGGCTTGCAGCAGCCAGGCGTATACAAAAGAAGGCATCTTTTAGGTCCAGTACTGAGAAGTGAGAAGCAGTCACCGGGATGAGGCCCAACAGTGTATAAGGGTTTGGTACTACTGGATGCAGAGTCACAGTGGCCTCATTGACACGACGGAGATCCTGAACAGGTCGGTAGTCGGTGGTTCCAGGTTTTCGGACTGGCAGCAAAGGAGTGTTCCATGCCGATTGGCAGGGCCGCAGGATACCATGCTGTAGCAGCTGCACCAGATGATGAATTCCTTCCACAGCTGCCCGCGGCAGCGGGTATTGTCGCACATGTACCAGGGAAGCTCCCGGCTTCATTTCAATGCATACGGGAGGGATGTTGATGGCCATTCCGGGGGGGGGGTTCCTTCAGCCCATACTCCAGGGGGCACTGATTCCCACGTATCCAGGGTAGCCACATCAGATTTGGGCCTGTTCTCATATAACCGCCATTCTTCTTCTCGGGGGACGGACAGTACCAAAACTGTTGGGCCCAGGCTGGGTATTTCGAGCTCAGCCTGGCCGTCAGGCCCGAATGAGATTTGGGCCTGGAGTTTTGCCAGAACATCCCGACCCAGCAGGGGTATGGGACATTCAGGCATATACAGGAACTGGTGAGTGATGGTCCGTCCCCCCAACTGGCACGTGTGGTTTTGCAGGAAAGGTCTCTGGGCCCTCTCCCCCGTGGCTCCCACAATAGTTACTGATTGGGAGGAGATCGGGGCTACTTGTTGGGTGACCACTGAGTGTGTTGCTCCGGTATCGGCCATGAATTGCATTTTCCGGTCCCCTAAATTCATGTTGACCATAGGCTCCTGGGGACCCAACAGAAACTTGGAGCCCGGTCTGGCCTAGTAGCCATCCGAGTCATAATGTTCCATAGTTGCAAGGCCTTCGAAAGCTGGTCTCGGTGGAGGCAGGAAAGCATCATGCTGGTCTTGCTCCCGTGTAGTTCGTACAGGTGCTCTTACACCCCTTGTGGATGGATATCTCCCTCGCCTTGTGTTACGATTTGGACACTCATTCTTCCAATGTCCCTCCTCTTTGCAGTAGGCGCATTGATTGGGGCCTAGGGGAAACCTCGGCCCCCCGTATCCGCGGCCTCGTCCTCGTCCCCTATTTTCTCCTCTGGCCCAGGCCGGAACTGGTGGTTGCTCGGCTAGGGCGGCTGCTAGGAAGTCTGCTTTTTTCTTCATCTGACGCTCCGACTCTCGCTTCTGCTCCTGGTCACGATTTACATATATTTTTTGTGCTACTTCCATCAATTGTGTTGTATTCATGCCCACAAACCCTTCCAGTTTCTGCAGCTTCCGCCGTATATCACCTTGTGCCTGTGCCACAAAGGCAGTATTCACCATATGAAGATTCTCAGGGGCCGCTGGATCGTAGGGGGTGTATAATCGGTATGCTTCAGTCAGACGCTCATAAAATACCGCCGGACTCTCATCAGGAAACTGGAGAACTTCTGCGATTTTACTGATGTTCATAGCTCGTTTCCCCCCCCTTCTTAAGGCCCTCAAGGAGCGCAGTCCGGAAACGAGTGAGAGCCACTGCTCCAACAGGGTTGTTCGGGTCCCAGCGGGGGTCTTCATTCGGGAAATCTGCCTCTGCCCGCTGCCGTGGATTTATAACTCCCTCACGGGCAGGATGTGTCTCCAGCCACTCGAGGGTGGCCCGTACAATGCGCGCCCGTTCTTCTGTACTGAATAAAGTGGAAAGCAATTGTTTAGTGTCCGACCAGGTAGGCTGGTGTGTTTGCATAATACTGGTCATAAGATCTGTCAGTTCTTGGGGCTTTTCAGTATAGGAGGCATAGTGGGTTTTCCAGTTCAACAGGTCCGTAGTGGAGAAAGGGACATAAATCAAGCTGGATGGTCCCACTGCCACACGCCCAGTAGCATCAAGATACGGGAGCCCCTGTACTTGTCGTAGTGGCATTTGGAGATCATGTGACCGCAGGCGGCAGGCTACCGGGGTGGACGATCCAAGCTCAGCCTCTGTGCTCTCAGGGGAGGAGATGGTGGCACTGGAGGTGGTACCAGAAGTGGGAGGGGTGGAGGATGTGGGAGGGGAATCTGAAGATGAGGGGCCGGAATCCGTAGAATCTTCCCTAAATCTGGCATCACCCACCCCAAGAGGAGGTCTTCCTGACCCTTCAGCTATGGGCGGATCCTGCAGTGGTGCGGATGGGACATGGGGTTGAAGCAGAGGGAGGGGGCGTGGAGGAATATCTGGAGAGTCCCGCCCCTGGTAGATAGGGGCGGGCGTCCATCCCTTTTGGCGACCGATGGCTGCCACCATTATTCTACACTGATCCTCGTGGCAGCGCTGGAGCCATCTTGGTCTGAACTGGCATATGGCCAGCCATGAATCAATATATGGAAACTGGTCTGGGTGTTCTTTCGCTACAATTTGATGGACTAAAAACACAGTGGGCAGATCTGTGGACCCCTGGGGAGGCCACAGCTTGACTAAGGCTGGCCATTCCCTCTGACATAGAAAAGATAATCGAGAGGGGGAGAGGGGAACCCCGTAATCCTCCCCAAACCCAGATTTAAAATTGCGAAGCATGCACTGTAGGGGCGTTTGCACTTTTGACTTTCCCAACCCCATGCTCTAATTCTAGTTCAATGACTAAATGCAGTATACGATGTGGATCTTCTAATCTATTCTCAAATCTGGAATTGCAATGTACAATATGGATCTGCTGATCTAATCTCAATTCAGGAAAATGCAATTTTACAATACAGATCTTCTTATCTAATCTGAATTCAGGAAAAAGCAATTTACAATATACATCATCTAATCTAATCTCAATTCAGGAAAATACAATATTACAAAATACACACTCTAGCTGCAGCATGAGATTTGATTTGGATAATAGTGATATAAGTATAGCAAGCTATTTTTAAAATGTCCACTAGATGGAGCTCCAGGATTACTTTAACCATGAGGATAACAGTAGTATGAGAAATACAGCTAATGTCCACTAGATGGAGCTCCAGGGTTACTTTAAGTGCTGTTTCTTTTAGTATCTCAGTGTAGAGAAATTCTTACACGTGGTCTTCACAAAATGGCTGCCTCCTCGTGCGTTCCACATCGGCTCACTCACCACTCGCAGATCAGGGAAAAGAAAACCGACCTCCAGGTGATCACTCCTCTCCAATGGCACCGCGCACCCCCCAACACCAACTCCTTCGCTCCTGGACTCAAAGGAAAAGCAAGCATTGGGTCAAACAGCACCGGATTCAAAGATGAAGCAGGGGAACACAGATCGGGACTCCCCAGGAACGGGGAGTGGTCCAGCAAAAGAAATCAGCAGAGATAAGCGGCGGCAAGGAAATCACTCCCTGTCCTCCATGCCCACGCCTCTAAGGAGCAGAAGCCACCCCATCTCAACTCCCCCAGCAAAAACCAGACGGGCACCCCGAGCAGGCCCGAAACGGATGCTCCAGCGCGCCGAACCCCCACTCGCCGACCGAGTGCACGAGGCAAATAACACACAAAAAAAGAAAAACCAAACCAAAGGCGGAGAGCCGGGCCGCAGCGGGGGTCACCCGCCGACAACAAACTGCAGTCTCGTGCCGCCCGCAGCCAGCGCAGGGCACCAGCCGGTGTCCATGGACAAAATGCGGTCAGTGCAAAATTTATTTTAATCAGCTTGGAGGGCACACTTAAGGGGGTTAACTGCTAATATAATATTTTGGCAGCGCTTTTTAGTACTTTAAGGGACCCGAGGTGGCAGAACTGAATTTATACTGCAGTTATTTACCGGCGCTCACAAGCGCGCCCCCCTACTCCTACCAGATTTACCAGATAGCAAATACAGACTGGACGAGCAATGGTTTCAGGGCCTCTAGGACCCTTAGTCGGACTGCTCGTCATTGCGGGTGATCAGGCCGCTACAGGTTCACAGAAATTACCAGATACCAGAATTACCAGATTTACCAGATACAGGAATACAGAACTACCCAAACAGTATAACAGTAAGGCAGTAGTACTCACCAGACCTCTGATCAGAGAGAGTTTGGATGCCAGTCTATCCAGCCATTTTTTTTCAATCGGGGGGGGGGGGGGAGGTGTCAGCCACAGGGACCGACCGACCAGACGAGTCAAGGTGTCCTTCCGGAGCACAAAGTGGCCCGGGGCGCCAAGGACCGTTAATCACCTGGAGGGGCCGGTCCCTGACTGGTGGAGGCCCGATGCTGCAAAAAGCAGTAGTCTTCCCACCGTGGGTATGATGAGAAAGGCTTTTTATTTAATTTAATTTAATTACGTCCCACCTGGGGTGCCAGAATGTTGCAGCCAAGCTGCTGAAAAAGCTCTAATTCTCTCACTCACCCACAGAAGGAAACACACAGACAGGCTGGTATGCAAACAGGATCTTTAATGTGCGCACAGGCCCAGACAGAGAACCAGCAGTATCCACAAAAAATCTGAGCCTTGAGGGACGTCCCACACTGTCTTATATACTGTACATTTTCAAACTCATTCTACAATCCCATTTGTCTCAGGTATTTCCTGTTCACCAATCAGCAGTCCCTGGGGAAGGTACCTGGGTGCTGTCCAAACCGGTGTGCTCTGGTCTGCTGATTTCTGGGCAAGGGGGTATTGTGCTCAGGCCTTGGGGGAAAGGTGCCTACTGAAATCTTTATGTCTTCTCTTAACAGGCTGATCACTTATGTAAGAGCCTCATGGCTGCCTCACTAAAGCTGACTAAATATTTTTAAGTATCTCTGAATAGCCAGGTAAAGAAGTGGGATAAGGTCAAATGAGGGAAATCCAAGCAAAGTTTTGCTGATGGCTTCTCATGGCTGGCAGGTAGATGGAGAAGGGTGAAGACACCCACTGCCCACTTTTAGGAGGAGAAACATAGCAAATATTACTTATTTTTTAAAAAAAAGATGCCAAGCTGCTTGTCTACAATGAAAGTACTTCAGCTCTGACAGCTGGCAGTTGAAGAAAGACGCATCTCATTTCCCCCTGCTAGGCCGAAGCCTCATGTTAATAGTGGCAAAATCATGTAGCTGTTATTGCGAGACATCGGCCTGGCAGTGGGAAATGAGGATATATTTGTTTCTCAGGCTGCCGGGGGGTCACAGCCAAAGCACTTTCTTAGGAGAAGGCTAGTGGAAGGCGGCACAATAACTCTTGCACATAACATAAGTAATGTTTGCTGTGCTCTGTTTCTGTCTCAATAGTGCAGTCACTGTGGCTCCTTCTTGACTGGGCCCCTCTGTATTGTGGAGGCTGCTTGGGCAGAGTTTACCCATCAGGATATACCGTATTTTTCGCACCATAAGACGCACCGGACCATAAGACGCACCTGGTTTTTCAGAGGGGAAAATAGGAAAAAAAATATTCTGTTTTGATTGCCTGTGAAAGTGCTTATTATTTGTTTTATTTTCCATTCCTTTCCTTTCCTTATGATACCTAGCATTCTATTTGCTCTCTTGGCTGCCGCTGCACACTGGGCCGAGGGTTTTAACATGTTATCCACAATGACGCCTAAATCTTTTTCCTGGGTGGTAGTTCCTAATGTGGAACCTTGCATCGTGTAACCATAGTTTGGGTTGTTCTTCCCTAGGTGCATAACTTTGCACGTGCCCACATTAAATTTCATCTGCCATTTTGATGCTCAGTCTTCCAATTTATCAAGATCCTCTTGCAATTTTCCACAATCCTCTTGGGTTTTAAAAATTTTAAATAGTTTTGTGTCATCTGCAAATTTGATAACCTCACTCGTTATTCCACTTTCCAGGTCATTTATGAATATGTCAAAAAGCAGCGGGCCCAGCACAGATCCCTGGGGTACACTACTATTCACCTTTCTCCATTGGGAAAATTGGCCATTTAGCCCTACCCTCTGCTTTCTATCTTTTAACCAGTTCCTGATCCATAGTAGTACACTGCCTCCTATGCCATGACTCTTTAGTTTTGCCAAAAGACTCTGATGAGGGACCTTGTCAAAGGCTTTCTGAAAGTCCAGATACACTATATCAACCGACTCACCTTTGTCCACCTGTTTATTCACACTTTCAAAAAAACATAACAGATGAGGGTTCCGGTGATGTCATCGGAGGAAATAGCGGTGTAGCGCCAAGCTCCGCCGTCTTCGGCCGATTTGAGGGGGGAAATAACCCCTAATTGTGCAAGCAGAGCGGCGTAGACGAAAGGAGGCAGTGGAGTGAGACCCCCGGTAGGGAACGCAGAGGAGCGATCGCCGGTCGGTAGACCGGGACAGGCGGTGAGCAGAGGAGTTTCACCGCGACGGAAGAAGCTGGGCCCAAAGTAAAAGAGAGGACGTAGAGAGGAGCAGGCTGAGACAAGGTGCAATCGGCACCGCGAAGGACAGTGCAGAGTGCTGAGAAGACAGCGGCAGTACCGTGCGGGAAAGCCGGGGTTTGTGGGCCTGAAGAACAACTGGAGGGCGCGCTGAGGTGAACGGAGCAGCGGGGTGCCACTTGGGAGCTTAGTCCCGCGGGAGGAACCCACGCAGTGAAGGCAGAGGTAGGAGGGCCTGCGGAGTGCTACCTCTGGGAGAGGAGGTAAGACGGTGTGGACCGCGAACAGCAGCAAGCAGCTCAAATAAAGTGAAAGAAGTAGCGGAGGATACAGCACACGTTGAGGGCAGTGGAGTGGAAGAGTGGGGGCCCAAAAGCAGCCATGGAAAGGAGGTCGGTGGCAGTGAGGAGGTCAGAGAGTGTGTCGGCAAGCCTCCGGGTGATTGGAGAGATCCCAGGATAAGTCCAGGGGAACAGGACCGAGAACCAGAGCTCAGAGTTAAAAAGAAACTGGCAGCGTTCAAGTCCCCGTATGCAGCACCGAGAAGAGGGAAAGAAGAGGAACACGACGGCAGAGCAGAGGTGGAACGCCCAGACCCGCTGCCACTCTGCAACTTCTTATATTCGCACCATAAGACGCAGGCACTTTTCCTCCCACTTTTTGGCGAAGAAAAAGTGCGTCTTATGGTGCGAAAAATACGGTACCCCATTGGGACGGCAGTAGAAGTACTGCTTAAGTGCATCATCTCCCATGGCCACAGGGTCGAGTCTCTCAACTCCTGTAGCAAGACGTGTCCATGTGGCAGTAGGAGATTATGTACTTAAGCACTTCTATTGGCATAGTGAGGATTTCTGGTGCTTGGGCACTGATATTTATATTTGTGCCTACAGCCACCCAATCCCAGCTGATGGCAGATGAGTGCAGCTGGCAACACTGTGGCTCCAGTGTTTCTCTAATTCTCTCTTCCTGCCTATGGTGCGTTCCTGCCCATGTGATTCATAGCTTGTTCCCTCTATTTGGCAGCCCAGTGTTCTACAGATTTGTAAAGTGCATCATGTTTAAGGAGCTTTGAAAGAAGCAGAAAAGTTGCTGGCAGAAGAGCAGGTTAGAAATGTGCTTACAGCTGTTGCCATTATCTTGACATCTACTGCGATCAGCACGAAGAAGCGAGGTGAGAACCAAGGTGAAGGATGGCTCCTATGAGTAGTGGGTAGAGAAATTTCTACAGTAGGTATTTAAAAGAACCAGAGGTCACTCATAGAGCCCCCATTACTAAATAGTATACCAAACAAATGCATCGTATAATCTTTATGAATAGAAATTCCATGTGGAAAGGGAATAGCAGTAGGAGTATAGTACCATTGACCTGGACAAAATGAACAGATAGATATGACATGCTAACTGATAATTGGGGAAGCTAATAAAATTGACAACACAAGAATGGGTGATTTTAATTAACCCGGTACTAACAATCAATGTCTCATCAGGAAAGGCTAGCACGATAAAGTTTCTAGATGAAATAAATGACTGCTTCATGGAACAGCTAGTTCTGGAATAGACAAGAGGGAATTATTTGAGACTTAGTCCTTAGTGGAACACAGGGTCTGATGTGAGACGTAACTGTTGGGACCACTTAGCAATGGCAATCATAGCATGATCAAATTTGATTTAATAAATTCAGCGAGGCCAGTAAAGAAATCTAGCATTTAACTTTCAAAAGGAAGTCACTATGATAAAATGGTTAGGAAAAAAGCTAAAAAGAGCAGCTGCAGGTGATTTGTTCCAAGATGGCGGATGAGCTTTACAGTCTGTCGGGTGTCTGGTAGCGGGCTCTGGTTTGAGACGCCGTTATGGGGAGAAAGAGGAAGCAATTTTCACAGAAACCCCCCGAAACCTCTACACCTACAGTTGCAGCATCACAGTTGGTGATTCCTGGCTTCTTTTCCCCGATGGTCCCTTCTGTGGCTTCGGTGAATCAGACGCATTCTTCGTCTGATTTGAGCAATGGGGTAGTTTTGAGCCCCCGACAGCAGTTGCCGCCGCAACCCGGAAGAGTTTCTGGGGCTGGTTTGCCTGTCGGCGCACCCCCGGAAGATGGGAGTTCGCTTGCAGTGGAGGGTGCTGCCCCGATCCAGAGTGAGATGGTTCCCGCTGCCGCGTTGGTAGGAGGAGAGTTGTCATCGACAGTTCAGGCAAGCGGAGGTTTGGAGAGTGTATCTCTGGCTTCTTCTCTCTCTCTCTCTCTGGTTTCTTCTGAGGTTCAGGCTTTGGATAGACCGGCAACAGTTACTCTAGAAAGCTTATGGGACACCATAACTTCCCTTCAAAAGACTCATACCTGTTGTGGCTGCTCTTTCTAAGGATTTGAGTTTGGTGAAGGTGCAGGATGAGGCTGAACGCTCAAGAGTGGATGGGCATGCTGTGAGGTTGTCACAACTGGAGACTCAGACTGCTGTGTTACAGGATCTGGGTGCTACCCAGGCAAAAGGAGCTTTAATTTTGGGAAGGCGGCTAGAGTTTTTGGATAACCAAGCAAGGAGGAATAACTTGCGTTTGCTGGACCCTCTAGAGCTGGTTCGGAGGTTCTTTACTGAGGTGCGGCTCATGCCATCTGCGAATTTACCTCCCATTACTCGTGTACAGTATGTTTCTATTTCTTCAACAGATGGCCTGGGTGGTAAAGCCTCGGTGGAGCCTAGTGTTCCAGCTCAGATGGATCTGACAGGATTCCTTGAAAGCTCGCTTGAAGTGGTGACCAGCAGAGCCACTTTACTGGTGTCCTTTGCCTTTGAGTCGGATCGGAACTCTTCTGCGCTTATTTTCTTAAGATGAATGTTTCCCAATTTATGGGTTCTAAGATTTTGATTTTCCCAGATTTGGCGAGAGATACCCAGAAAAGGAGGAGAGAGTTTTTGGCTTTACGTCAGCGCTCTCTTGACCTCGGGGTACAGTTTAAATTGAAATACCCTT
Organism: Ichthyophis bannanicus; assembly: GCA_033557465.1. Taxonomy (NCBI): domain Eukaryota; kingdom Metazoa; phylum Chordata; class Amphibia; order Gymnophiona; family Ichthyophiidae; genus Ichthyophis; species Ichthyophis bannanicus. The sequence goes on from CM066034.1 coordinate 586,985,119, forward strand.
GTAAGTGTATAATAGTTCATAATACCAAGCAGTTTCTTTTCTTTGAACCTCCTCAATTGAAATTGTTTCTTGAGGGTAGGGAAGGGGAGGGATTGGGCCCCGTACCGGCTGCTACAAGTTCCATCTAAGCTCTACTTTTTATGGCCTGTTGGTTGTTACTGTTGGAGTATTTTATTTTTTCTTGGAACCTTATTGAGGTGTATTTTGTGGTCTATGCCAAGTTTATGTTATTATTGATGATTAGATATTTCCTTTTTGGTGTCTGTATTCTAATTACACGTAGTTTTACTCTGGTGTATTTGAAAATTAATAAAGTATAAATTAAAAAAAAAAAAGAGCAGCTGCAAAGGTTAAGAGCTTACATTTATTTGGCCTGGACATTATTTAAAAATACCATTTTGAAAGCACAGATCAAATGTGTCCCACACTTTAAGAAAGGTGGAAGGAAGGGTAAACAACTGCCGGCATGGTTTAAAAGTGAGATAAGAGAGACTGTTATTTCCAAAAAATGGGAAAAAAATCAAAATGAAGAAAACCGGAAATGGCATAAGCACTGGCAATCAAGTTGCAGAACATTGATAAGGCAGGCAAAGAGAATTTGAAAAGAAGCTTGCTGTGGAAGCAACAATTCATAAGAAAACCTTATTCAGGTACATTAAAAGCAAAAAGCCTGTAAGAGAGTCAATAGGATCATTAGATGATAGAGAGGTTAAAGGGGCACTAAGGAAGGGACAAAGCTATAGTGGAGAGACTAAATTAATTTGCTTTGGTCGTTACAGAAGGAGATGCACATTCTAAAGTGCCAAAAACTATCCTTTCAAAGAATCAATATGATTTTAAAGAACACAGCACAGGAAGAAAAAAGACCTTTGTGCTGGATGGCTGAATCTTCAACATACCAACTACCTTCACTTTACATCACCTGTCATAAAAAAGGCTTCCATTCTAATAGTCTTATAACATACTAATGAAAACACAATTAACCATATCAAGAAATGACCTTATCTTAGGTGCCATGTTCTTTCTACTCCAGTTTCTGATTCTCATATCAAAAAATGATATTTAAAGACAATGATTTGGAGGAATTGAAACAAATCTCTGTGAACCTGAAAAATGTAACAGGGTGATTTAACACACTACAGAGTAGCAACTCACTTGAACAGGATTGTATACATCCCAGGGTACTAAAAAAAAATGTAAAAATGAAATTTACTCCTGCTGGAATTCTGCACACAATTTAAAATTTTGCAATTTTGGAAGTTTTTGTTTTCTGTATTGCATTTTAAGTATTACTCAAAAACAATATGCTTTCTTATTTTGATAAATAAAGCATACTGGATTTTGTATAATTCAGACCTTTTGACACAATTTTGAATTTTATATGCAGAATTCCAATAGGAATAAAAACTGCAGACCTAGAATTAGTCATTTGTAAACTAACATTAAAATCATCTATAGTATCTGAAGACTGGAAAGTGGCTAACATAATGACAATTTTTAAAAAGTGTTCCAGGGGTGATCTTTGCAACTACAAACTGGTGACCCTGACACCAGTGCCAGGCAAAATAGTAGAAACCAAAATCAAGAATGAAGTTACTGAATATATACATAGTTGGTCATTGTTTCATGGGACAAAGCCAACATGGATTCAGTCAAGGGAAGTCTTGCTTCACCCAATCTACTACATTTTTTTGAAGGTATGAATAAACATGTAGATGAAGGTGAGCTGGTCAATTACAGTATTTTTGAATTTTCAGAAAACCTTTGACAAGGTCCCTCATGACAGACTCTTGAGGAAATTTAAAAAGTCATGGGATAGAAGGCAGTGTACTATTTGTGGATTAGGAAATGGTTAAAAGATAGCGTGTAGGACTAAATGACCAATTTTCTCAATGGAGAAAAGTGAATGGTGGAGTTCCTAGGTATTTGTACTGGGCTCACTGCTTTTGAACAGATTTATGAATGAAGTGGAAACGAATGAGGTGATTAAATTTGCAGAGGAGACAAAACTATCAAACCACAAGATGATTGTTAAAAAAAAAAAAAATTGCAAAAGGACCTTGAGAGACTTGGGCATTCAAATAGCAGATGAAATTTAGGGGTAGGTTTACTAAACCAGGTTAGTTGTAGCTAGGTCCCATTGAATAGCATGGGACCTAGTTGCAGCTAGACCAGGTTAGTAAACATACCCCTTAATGTGGGCAAGGTTCTACACCAAGAAAAAGGATCTAGGTATTATCATAAATCATGCATTGAAATCCTCTGCTCAATGTGCAGTGGCGGCCAAGAAAGCTAATAGAATGCTAGAAATGTATAAAGAAAGGAATGAAGAATAAAACAAAAAATATCACAGTGTCTGTGTATTGCCTCATGGTGCAGTCACACCTTGAGTATTGCGTGTAGTTCCTGTCTTAAAAGAAAGAAAGAAAAAAAGCTATAGCAGAATTAGAAAAGGAGAAGGGTGACCAAAACAATAAAGAGGATGAAATGAATCTGCTAGCAAGAAAGGCTAAAAATATTAGGGCTCTTCAGCGTGGAGAAGAGATGGCTAAGGGAAGATGTGATATAGATCTATAAAATCCTGAGTGGAATGGAATGGGTAAATACAAATTGTTTGCTCTTTCAAAGACTAGTGGACATTCCAGGAAATTACATTATAATACATTTAAAATAAACAGAAGAAAATATTTTTTCTCTCAATGAGTATTTAAGCTTTGGAATTCATTGCCAGAGGATATAGTAAAGTAATTAGCATAGCTGGGTTAAAAAAAAAAGGTTTGAATGAGTTTCTGGAGGAAAAGACAATAGATTATTATTAAAGTGCATGCGGGGGAGGAATCGGTGTGTGCTTTTTTTTTGCATAATTGCAACAAGGGTTTGCATTTTGAAGGGAACCTTTCACTGGGTAGGGTGGAGGAGAGGTCGTGAGAGGGGATTGTCCCTCGGGACCAATCTTCCAACATGTAACATAGTAAATGACGGCAGATAAATACCAGTATGGTCCATCTAGTCTGCCCAGTAAGATGGCAAGAGTAGGTGCACCTGCTGCTCAGTGCAGACCACCTCTCCCCTCATCTTTGTTTTAGGGGTGAACCCACCGCTCCATGTAGAACACCCCTGTATGTTGAGAAATTAAATTAAATTAAAAACGTAACTGTATACTATAGTGCTCAGCCATTTTTGGTTTTGGTAGTATATGAAGAGGCTAAAGCAAGGAGTTAAGGAGGCCAGGGTTCTGTAGTCTACATGTGAGAGAGAGCCTAAGTAAATGGTGCAAGCTCTAGAATTGTAGCCTCCTGTGTAGCTGTAGGTCTTAATCTATGGTCGTCCCCCCTTCAACCACTGAGGCCATTTTGTATGGTCAGTGGTACCTTGAAGTAAACTATATTTTTTCTTCTAGAGGGTGCATTTTTAGCTCGTCTGGTTTCTCTGCATTTAGTTTATAATGTAGACTGTGTACCATTCTGGTGACTTTCCTCTGAGTTGCCTCCACTTTATCAATTTCCTTTGGTAGTTGTAATCTTCAGAGTTGCACATGGTACTCAAGGTGAGATCTCGCTGGAGACTCGTGCAGAGGTAATATTACGTAATCTTTCCTATGGGTGATAATGATTTATGCACTCATGTTTATTATAAAGTTTCCCCAATTGCTTTATCTCACTCTACTTTGAGGTGATGACTTTAAGGCCTTTTTTCTGTTTCTGCTGATTCAAAACAGATTTGGACAAGTTCCTGGAGGGAAAGAGTCCATACATCATTATTAAAGAGGTCTGGGGCAATCTACTGCTTACCCCTGGGACAAGCAGCATGTAATGTTATAGACCTTTGGCAACCTGACAGGTACTTACGACCTGGAATGGCCACTGTTGGAAACAGGATACTGGACTTGATGGTCCACTATCTGACCCAGTATGTCAGATTTTATGCTATTATGATGATCTGCATGTTACACGGTCTATAGCATTTCTGTACCTGAAATGCATGATTTAACACATTGCATAATATTTGAACATTTAGTTGTGATGGTAGAGAACTCTTTTCTCTCAGGGGAAATCAGGCTGGAGAACTTCAAGTTAATTTTGTGCTCAGCTGGACACACCATTCATAGGATTTAGGATGCTCACTCGGAACAGAAACACTTTGATTTTTCTATGGATGTAATGGCCACCCCACTAAGAGAACATATTAGGACTACTGATCAGTTAGTACTGGGAGACATGGTAGAAACCTTCATAAAGAACAAAATTACTGTACATGTAGATAGTCATGGCTTAATGGGAGATAGCCGACATGGCTTTAGCCAAGGAAGGTCTTGTCTTACTAATCTGTTATGGTTTTTTTTGAAGGTGTGAATAAACAGGTAGACAAAGGTGAGTTGGTTAATATAGTGTATCTGGACTTTCAGAATGCCTTTGATAAGGTCCCTCATGGGAGACGTTTGGCATAATTAAAAAGTCATGGGATAGGATGCAGTGTGCTATTGTGGATCAGGAACTGGTTAAAAGATAGAAAGCAGCGGGTAGGGCTAAGTGGCCAATGTTCTAAATGGAGAAAAGTAAATAGTGGAATACCCCCAGGGATCTGTGCTGGGTCTGCTGCTTTTTAATATATTCATAAAAGACCTGGCAATGGGAATAACGAGTGAGATTATCAAATTTGCAGATGACACAAAACAATTTAAAGTTGTTAAAACCCATGAGGATTGTGGAAAATTGCAAGAGGATCTTGATAAATTCGAAGACTGGGCATCCAAATTGCACTTCTCCACATTAAATTTCATCTGCCAAGTTTTGCACCTACTGTAAGAAAGAAAAAAACCATTCTAACTGATAAACAGCTGGATGCAAGGAAGCCGGATATAGTGGTAAAGGAGAACATCAGAACGACATTGATTATAGAGGTGTCTGTTCCAAGCGACTATGCTGGGAAGAGGGAGAAAATCTTTAAGTAACAAGAAACACAGTCGGAGACCAAGAAAATGTGACAGAAAGATAACGGGTTATTTCCCATAGTGTTGATTACCACAAGCCTAATTAAGAGGAATTTTCAAGCGCACCTTGCTAAATTGCCCATACACACAACATCTTATGAACTCCAGAGGGAGGCTCTTTGGCACGATGCAAGTACTACGCCGAGCATTAGCAGCCAATTTGAGAACTGAGATCATATGCCACATACCCTGGCTTGGAAGTGAGGTTCATGATCGTCACGGTATGTACAAAACTCGCCCATTTGGAGCAGCTGCCCCTAATGAACATTGTGCGGTGCTTTGCATATGCTCTGGTTGCTGTATCTTAAAAAGGATATAGCGTTATTAGAAAAGCTACAGAGAAGAGCCACCAAAATGGTAAAGGGGATGGAAGGCTACTCCTATGAAGAGAGGCTAAAAAGGTTAGGGCTCTTCAATCTGGAAAAGAGACAGCTGAGGGGAGATATGATAGAAGTCTATAAATTAATGAATGGAGTGGAATGGGTAAATGTAGATCGATTGTTTACGTTATCAGAATATAGTACGACTAGGGGACATGCAATGAAGCTACAGGGTAAACTATTTAAGACAAATAAAATATTTTTCACTCAATGTGTAATAAAACTCTGGAATTTGTTACTGGAGGATGTAGTAAAGGCTGTTAGTGTAGCTAGGTTTAAAAAAACGATTTGGACAAGTTCCTGGAGGAAAAGGTCCATAAACCATTATTAAAAAGGGACCCAGGATATCAATGCTTGACCCAATACAAGCATTGTGGAACCTGTGTCTTTTGGGGAAACTGCTAGGTATGTATGACCTAGATTGGCCACGGTTGGAAACAGGATACTGGGCTTGATGGACCTTGGTCTGACCCAGTATGGCATTTCTTATGTAATCCACTGCGTATCCCTGGGATATGTATCATGGAATCTGTCTACCTTTTGGGATCTTGCTAGGTATATGTGACCTGGATTGACCATTATTGGAAACAGGATACTGGGCTTTATGGAACCTTTGGTCGGTCTCAAATTGGTAAATCTTACATTCTTATGATCAAACCCTCCCCTCTCAAGAATGATCCCATAAAAACACATAATTGAGCAACATAAATCATTCACAACATTAGAGCTTCCCTCTACTGCCAGGTACATTATAAAATAATACAAAGCCCCACAAGAAGCACACTCAAAACCAATAATAAACCTGCTATACCATATTGGTACTACTACTGAGGCATATGCAGCATTGCAATTATTACACCAGGCTCCGCAACCCCACTGAGAAAATAGAACAAATCAGACTGCTAGAAATTCCTACGCAGAAAATAACTTTAGCAGAACATTGCACCTTGGTCGTACACACAGCATGCAGAGACCTTCACCAGTGCAGAAGGGATTCATAAATTATAAAGAGAAATAGAACTATTCAGAAAAAAACTGAACTGGAAACCCCAAAAAGCCAAACACTACATGCACTGTTAAACTGGAGAAAGTGAAACAGAAAATATATTTTCTCTTATGCTAAGTAAAATATAGATGAACCCTAGAGTCTTAAATCACATAGTTTTAAGTATTTAAATAAATAAATATAGGACCCCCTTTATTACAGGTCTGCTTTACTGTCTTAAAAATCAGTTTAAAAATATAGGAGGGGATGCAATGCAATGTGTGCCTTTAAGCACATGCTGACTCCTGGCGACCCGGCAGCTTACTGGGTTTTCTTGGTAGTGGGATTGGAAATAGATTGCCAGGCCTTTTGTCTGAGGCAATGAAGAATTAAGTGACTTGCCCAAGGCCACAAGGAGTGCTAGTGGGAATAGAACACTGGTTGCTTGGTTACCAAGCCAGTGCTCTAACCATTAGGCTACTCCTCCACTCCATTGGAGGAGGGGAGGGGAAAGATATTCAATGTGATTAATGCGGTTTGCAGTCCTGTTAATTGCCATCACCAGGATATTCAACAGCACTAATGCAATTAGTGTTGCATAGTATCCCTGGATGCCGCTGCTAGCTGGCTAGCATTGGGGCATTCCATGGACGGAGCAGAGGCATTATTGCTAAGTGGCAGAAGTTAGGCACCTAAGAGGATAAACTAACTTTCGCCGCCGAAACTAAACAGGCAGCAGCTGAATATTACCACAGCCCAGTTAGATTCCTGCTTCTCCAGCTAACCTGAATATGCAATGCTGGTGGCCAGATGTGGCTCTGGTATTGAATATCCGAGTGTAAGTTTCAGTGACGACAGCTAGCCACTGTAATCATGCTAGCCGCCACCCCAAAACATCCAAATATGTCTTCACAATTTTCATAGTCAGTTTAAACCCCACATATCTGACATAACATTATGTTTTGAATTCTAGAAAATCCTGCATCAGGAAAATCAAAAATAATCAAAGGGTCACAATCTTTAAAGAAGAATGTAATGACATCGCTCATTATGTCACTCATTCATTATTCAGTTCACATTTAAAAGGGGACATCCATTCAATTTCCAGATTCATACCAAGAGGAGATACGATATTTAAACAAATTAATATCCATCATTCTAAAAATTTCAACTTCACGGTCATCTCCACACCAATGTCAATGTGACTGATCAATAACTCGCCACATCAATGGGGAAAAAAGATGTTCAATTCTGTATACAATAATTTGCCATAGAGGCAGTCTAGTCCAATGTTCAATCAAACAATTCTTCAAAGACTCCAACATACAATAAAGAACAAGGACATAGCTAAACTTAAAGTAGACAAAGTGATGGGACACACCTGAGAATACAGAGGGAGCTTGGGGACCTTCTTGCAGCTCCACTGACTGACCTTTTCAATGCCTCATTGGAGTCAGGAGTGGTGCCAGAGGACTGGAGAGAGGTACATGTGGTCCCTTTACACAAAAGCAGATGTAAGGATGTGGTTGAAAACTACAGGCCGGTTAGTTCAATCTCAGTGGTGAGTAAATTATTGGAAGCGTTGCTGAAAGAGAAAATAGTGAGCTTTCTGGAGTCCAACGGATTTCCGGATCCGAAGCAGCATGGATTCACCAGAGGCAGGTTTTGTCAGACAAATCTGACTGATTTCTTTGACTGGGTGACCACGGAGTTGGACCGAGGGAGAGCCCTAGATGTGGTATATTTAGATTTCAGTAAAGCCCTTTACACCGTTCCACACAGGTGACTTACGTATAAACAAACTGAGCACCCTAGAGATGGACCCTAAAGCTACTGTTTTGATTAGAAATTGGTTGAGTGAAGTCTATAAATTAATGAACGGATAAACGTAAATCGATTGTTTACGTTATCAGAATATAGAAAGACTAGGGGACATGCAATGAAGCTACAGGGTAAACTATTTAAGACTAATAAAAGAAAATATTTTTTCACTCAACGTGTAATCAAACTCTGGAATTTGTTACTGGAGGATGTAGTAAAGGCTGTTAGTGTAGCTGGGTTTAAAAAAGGTTTGGACAAGTTCCTGGAGGAAAGGTCCATAAACCATTATTAAGAAGGGACCCAGGATATCAATGCTTGACCCAGTACAAGCATTGTGGAACCTGTGTCTTTTGTGGAAACTGCTAGGTACGTATGACCTAGATTGGCCACTGTTGGAAACAGGATACTGGGCTTGATGGACCTTGGTCTGACCCAGTATGGCATATCTTATGTTCTTATGAGTGGAAGGCGACAAAGAGTACAGGTAAATGGAGCTTACTCAGAGGAGAAGGAAGTTACCAGTAGTGTGTCCCAGAGATCTGTCCTTGGTCTGATTCTTTTTAACATCTTTGTTAGCGATATTGCAGAAGGGCTGTCTGATAAGGTTTGCCTCTTTGTAGATGATACCAAAATCTGCAATAGATTAGACACCCAGGAAGGTGTAAATAACATGAGGAGGGATCTCGCTAAGCTTGAAGAATGGTCTAGAATTTGGCAGCTGAGATTTAATATTAAAAAATGCAAGGTCATGCATTTGGGATGCAGCAATCCAAGGGAGCAATATAGTATAGGGGGTGAAGTACTTCTGTCCACAAAAGAAGAACAGGATCTAGGCGTGAATATGTCTGATGATCTTAAAGTAGCTAAACAGGTAGAAAAAGCAACGGCAAAAACTAGAAGAATGCTTGGGTGCATAGGGAGAGGAATGGCCAGCAGAAGAAAGGAGGTGATATTACCTCTATATAAGTCTTTGGTGCGACCTCATTTGGAGTATTGTGTGCAATTTTGGAGACCACACCTTCAAAATGATATAAACAGGTTGTAGTCAGTACAGAGGGTGGCTACTAAAATGGTTAGTGGTCTTCATTATAAAGCATACGAGGACAGACTTAAGGATATTAATATGTATACTTTAGAGGAAATGAGGGATAGAGGTGACATAACTTGATACGTTTAAATACCTCCATGGCATAAATGCACAGGAGAAGAGCCTCTTTTGATTGAAAGCAAGCTCTGCTACAAGGGGACATAGGATGAGGGTGAAAGGGGATAAACTCAGGAGTAATATGCATAAATATTTCTTTATAGAAAGAGTGGTAGATGCGTGGAATAGTCTCCCAGTAGAGGTGGTAGAGATGAGGACAGTGTCTGAATTCATAAAAGCATGGGACAAACACAGAGGCTCTCTAAAGAAATAAAGGGGACTGTTGTAGTGGTTGATATGAAAGGGCAGACTAGATAGGCCATGTGGTCTTTTTCTGCCATCATGTTTCTATGTAACACATAGATCACACCAAACAAGATGGAGCACACAGTACCTGCTGGTACCAAGACTGGCTGATAAGATTTAAAACTCTTCCTTTATTGACCCCAACACGTTTCGGCCTGGGCTTTCTTCAGGGGGTATATGGGACACACCTTGAAAGAAACAATGTAAACTCACAATAAGTTTATAAACATATGATATCATATAAATTAAAATTTACCGATCAAAACATAAAAACATATAATAATTTGTAAATAATAAAACTATAAATCATACTCCTAAAAAGTATATATACACTTAAAAAATAAATAAACATAAACAAATTGTACATTAAAAAGAGTATCGTAAAAGTGCAAGGGTGACATATGACGCACATTGGCAGCCATATAAAACAAATGCGTATAATGATAATAAACGAAAAAAACATAACATATACAAAAAATTAATATACAATACATAAATAAACCATTGATATACTAAACATGCAAATTCCATGTACAAAAGTGCCATATATAAAGGTAAATGAAGCCGTAGAAAAAAGAGAAAAAACATTTTTTTAAAAAGTGATAAAAAGGTGATGAGGAAGACACAAAATGGAAAATAAAATTACCTTTAGGGTCCTGACTAGGTAAAGGATTATTGCACTGGAATGAAAATTAATTGCATATCATTGATAGGGAGAAAGAAGAGTACCACTGGGAGAAACAGAAGATATGCCAATATCCAAGCCGGGAGACACTCATGCTATACACACAGAGGAATAATATCATAGAGTTCCTAAATACTTTGTAAACCTCACTATTGATGAGCCACTAAAAAAACCTTTGAAGTGTATTAAAAATGTTGATGTTATTAAAAAGGGAAAATGTACAAAAAGTAATATCATAAAAGTAAAAAATCCATATTAGAAGTCAAATTAATGTCTCATAAAAAATTTTCATAAAACATTTTTGGAATCACCGCAAAGTAAATCATTTAAACACAAAATGGGGGAGATGAAAATAAAAAGATTATATCAACCGGACCATATTACTTCAAAGGAGACTACTGATCCACAACATTCTTGCAAACGACAAACTTAAAACCTACTGGGCATCTCAAAAGCAGTTGTATTATAGCTTTAAAAAGCTGCTATGTTGTCTGGGATTTAATAAAGACATCCGAAACCAAAAATGAAGAACCAAAGTTGTTTGCATAATAAATAAGAAAGAAGAATCATGGTAGTCATAAAGGGTTCCGCCGAAATTGGAACTAACTGCCATCAAAAGTACACCCTTCTTCTTGAACAAAAAGGGGGTTTTTTTGCTGACATTACTAGAACGATTTAAATTACCAGCGGAAAACCACTATGTTAAAAAAACATGACAAGTCTGTTGTTTAATGCGATCAAATTAAACACCCGCAAGTTCATCTTTCAGCTAAGAATAAAAACTGACACTGTTGTCCAGCATTCTAGCGAACATAACCAGCTTCACACAGTGAAAATATCATAATGACCCTGCTCTGTCAGGAACTTACAGCTACGATCTCCGTAGCTGGTTCTCTCATCCATTGACAAAGGGAGGGAATGTGCTGCCTACCATCTTTTAAAGAGCTTTTCCTGCCATTGCAAGGTGAAAGGTCATTTCTGTTCCAGTGCACGGAGAACATACAAATACATGGACAATCTGTTTAAAAATGAGCTATATAAATATATAAGAAACATTGATATATAAAATAATTATGGTTATAGTACTGGAAAAAGCAAAAAAGAGGGGGGGAGGAGGAAGGGGGAAGGGGTTTTGCCTATGGACGCCAAAATCTTAAAACTGGCCCTGCATATAGTGAAACCAATATCTATGCCAGTTTTATAGAGCATTGCCTTATAACTTTATTATTTATTTATTTTATTTACATTCTCTTATATACCGTGCTATTCTGCATCAGTGCGGTTTACATTGAACAAACTGAAATTACATTGAACAGGGCATTATAACTTGGAGATAACTATTTTACAGGAAAGATGAGCTATGGAGGGTTACCGTATTTTTCGCACCATAAGACGCACCTGGTTTTTCAGAGGGGAAAATAGGAAAAAAAATATTCTGTTTTGATTGCCTGTGAAAGTGCTTATTATTTGTTTTATTTTCCATTCCTTTCCTTTCCTTATGATACCTAGCATTCTATTTGCTCTCTTGGCTGCCGCTGCACACTGGGCCGAGGGTTTTAACATGTTATCCACAATGACGCCTAAATCTTTTTCCTGGGTGGTAGTTCCTAATGTGGAACCTTGCATCGTGTAACCATAGTTTGGGTTGTTCTTCCCTAGGTGCATAACTTTGCACGTGCCCACATTAAATTTCATCTGCCATTTTGATGCTCAGTCTTCCAATTTATCAAGATCCTCTTGCAATTTTCCACAATCCTCTTGGGTTTTAAAAATTTTAAATAGTTTTGTGTCATCTGCAAATTTGATAACCTCACTCGTTATTCCACTTTCCAGGTCATTTATGAATATGTCAAAAAGCAGCGGGCCCAGCACAGATCCCTGGGGTACACTACTATTCACCTTTCTACATTGGGAAAATTGGCCATTTAGCCCTACCCTCTGCTTTCTATCTTTTAACCAGTTCCTGATCCACAGTAGTACACTGCCTCCTATGCCATGACTCTTTAGTTTTGCCAAAAGACTCTGATGAGGGACCTTGTCAAAGGCTTTCTGAAAGTCCAGATACACTATATCAACCGACTCACCTTTGTCCACCTGTTTATTCACACTTTCAAAAAAACATAACAGATGAGGGTTCCGGTGATGTCATCGGAGGAAATAGCGGTGTAGCGCCAAGCTCCGCCGTCTTCGGCCGATTTGAGGGGGGAAATAACCCCTAATTGTGCAAGCAGAGCGGCGTAGACGAAAGGAGGCAGTGGAGTGAGACCCCCGGTAGGGAACGCAGAGGAGCGATCGCCGGTCGGTAGACCGGGACAGGCGGTGAGCAGAGGAGTTTCACCGCGACGGAAGAAGCCGGGCCCAAAGTAAAAGAGAGGACGTAGAGAGGAGCAGGCTGAGACAAGGTGCAATCGGCACCGCGAAGGACAGTGCAGAGTGCTGAGAAGACAGCGGCAGTACCGTGCGGGAAAGCCGGGGTTTGTGGGCCTGAAGAACAACTGGAGGGCGCGCTGAGGTGAACGGAGCAGCGGGGTGCCACTTGGGAGCTTAGTCCCGCGGGAGGAACCCACGCAGTGAAGGCAGAGGTAGGAGGGCCTGCGGAGTGCTACCTCTGGGAGAGGAGGTAAGACGGTGTGGACCGCGAACAGCAGCAAGCAGCTCAAATAAAGTGAAAGAAGTAGCGGAGGATACAGCACACGTTGAGGGCAGTGGAGTGGAAGAGTGGGGGCCCAAAAGCAGCCATGGAAAGGAGGTCGGTGGCAGTGAGGAGGTCAGAGAGTGTGTCGGCAAGCCTCCGGGTGATTGGAGAGATCCCAGGATAAGTCCAGGGGAACAGGACCGAGAACCAGAGCTCAGAGTTAAAAAGAAACTGGCAGCGTTCAAGTCCCCGTATGCAGCACCGAGAAGAGGGAAAGAAGAGGAACACGACGGCAGAGCAGAGGTGGAACGCCCAGACCCGCTGCCACTCTGCAACTTCTTATATTCGCACCATAAGACGCAGGCACTTTTCCTCCCACTTTTTGGCGAAGAAAAAGTGCGTCTTATGGTGCGAAAAATACGGTAGTTAACAATTTTCTGAGTAACCTTGTTGCTCACTGTGCTACTCAATATGACCGCCTAGTGCTGACATGTTAACCTTGGCCCCACTGAGAAAAAAATTAGTTCGGGTTATACATCTGCAGGTTATTACTAACCGACAACAAACTGGTCAGTAACAGAAGTGAATTGCCCTCCTCCTCTGCCCTCCGCAGTGCAACTTTGACACAGGTGGTGCAATGCTAGAAGAACTCTGTTAGGAGTTTCCAAAATGGGCCTAATGTATTTCATTTAATTACTCCCCTTTTCAAAACAAGCCAGTACAAAGAGTTGCACAAACAGAAAACTTAGATATCCATAATATACATGCTGGAAAATGCAAATAATGTTCTGTATCCCCAATGGACTGCCTATCTCTTATTACCCTCAGTCCTGAGGAAATGACCAGGTCTTCTAAATTCCACATCCTCCAAAAGGAAGTTGTCCTAAGAATGGTTTTCACTCTTTGGAAGTTTACTGACGTTGTTTATGGTTCATCTGGGTGATATGATCAGGATGTTGCTGTTCCCAAGACTCTCCCAAGTGATAGCTTAAGCTTTTAATCATTATCATTAGGTGGAATTTCTTTGGAAGGCAAGTGTTTGCTTAGTGATGTGTTTGCACAAGCCTCATCTCATGCAGTATATAAATCAACCAGCTTTGAACAGTATCAGTATTCCCCAGAAGTCGAGTGTCTCACTATGGTAAGTTCCAGCATTCATTGGGCTCCAGGGAGGGTCTTTGGTTTAGAGTGGAGGAGTAGCCTTGTGATTAGAGTAACTCAGGAGATCTGGGTTCAGTTCCTGCTGGTACTCCTTGTGGCCTTGGGCAAGTCACTTTACCCTCCATTGCCTCAGAAGAAAAGCCCTGGCAATCTATTTCCAGTCATGCCTTGCCAAGAAAACCCAGGGGCTGCTGGGTCACCAGGAGTCAGCATGGACTTGATGGCACTTAAAAAAAAGGGAGGGTCTTTCTTAATGGAATGTTTGCTTTCTAGTTATAAAACGGGCTACTGTCAGAATTCAAGCAGGCATCCCATCTACTTACAAGAAGCTTTTAGATTTCAGTAGTCCTGTGTATGAGTATTCTGATTCTTTCTCTGAACATTAAGCCTTCTAAGAAGCCATATGGTGACAAACAGCACTGGCACAAGAGACTCAGACCACAGTCTCCTGTCTGTGGGGAGCGGGGGGCTCATGTATATGGTAGAGATGATGGGGATAGAAAGTAGTATGTGGGGGGCGGGAATCAGAATGCTGACCTTTTCACCTGAAATTTAGACAGGGAAAGAATTCTGTTTGTCTCGCCCTTTTCCCCAATTTTTGAACATTTTTTCAGTTCATTTAAACACATTTCTGTTATTAAAAATGTAACATGTTTGAACTTTTTAACATACACAAATGAACTTTGTGAGTGTTAAACTGATTTAATGCATATGAATCTACAAATTAACGCTCATTAAAATTTAGGAGGAATGCTAACAAACTGAATATATGTTAATGAAGACCTGTATTTTTCACATACTTTCAGTTGTGTATCTTTTGGAATAAAGCCTCCATCTCTTTTTATAACCAACTACTTTAGTCAATCCTGCTTCAATTGTTCAGTTAAATCCTTTTGGATTTTTTAGCCCTGGTTGAAACAGAGAATTAAAACACATGGGGGCCTATTCTAATCTGGACGTCCTGGCCTCTGTGTATCCTGTTGGAACCAGCCGCACAGAGGTAGATGGGATTCCGATCCCACAGGGCACGTCTAGCCCCCTTGGGATCAGAATCCCATCTCAGCCTGTACGTGCAGGTCCGGACCCGATTCCAGTCGGCCTTCATATACAGGCAGCTGTCCAGCTAACTCAGTCAAGGCTCCTGAATGGAGCTGCAACACCATGGCGCCCGATTACCATGGCTCCATTCTGGAGCCACGATTCCCGGCCTCTGATGACTTATTTCATTCCCCACAGCCTAACCACTGATTTGGCCTCTCAAGGCCAGGGTCGGGCTGCGGGGAATCTCCTGTGTCCCCTCCTCCCTTTGATGCACCCCGGGCCTGCCATCCCTTGTCAGCCAGGGGAACTTATTCTACCTCAGAGGTGGAATAAGTTCCCTGTCTACACTGCTGGCCCTGGATGTACAGGGCCGGCATCAGAATCGGCCCTGTGCATCCAGGGCCACAGAGCAACCACTGCCCGCCCTGCCTCCACGCCACCCCATTCCCGACACCATCTAACTTCCCCGTACAAATGCCCTGTTCATATGAGGACCTTAGTCGGAGCCGGAAAAGGGGGACAAATAGCATGGATCTATTTCCCATTGGGACGTCCATCCCTGCTATTCGTGCCTCAGAATAGACCACATAGGCGATAAGACAGGAGGAGGGAGGGGACATCAGAAGAGGATATATCTTTCCAATTTGATGGGTGGAATATTGGGGGCGGGGGGGGGGGCGGGCCAGCTATAAAGATTATTTTTAATGAGGTAGAAGAAAGGAGGTAGATCACCAGCTACTTTTGAATGGATTTGAATAAGAAACATAGATACATGACAGCAGATAAAGACCATAGAGCCTGTCCAGTCTGCCTTATCATACCAACTACTAAGCTTTACAGTCCCTTTTTTTCCTTTAGAAATCCTCTGTGTGTGTCTCATGCTTTCTTGAATTCAGATACAGTACCTGTCTCTACGACCTCCACTGGGAAACTATTGCATGCATCTACCACTCTTTCCATGAAGAAATATTTCCAGCTAGCTTTTCATCTAGATTTGGTCAGCCCAAGTTAAGCTAGAAATCTGCTGAGTAAATCTTAATTATTATAAATTGTATTTAATCTGTATACCACATATGGTTATAACTTCTATAGCTTACAATAAAACATCCATAATAAAATTTCATTTGACATTACAAAAGTAATATAATCTTTAAAACTGAAGTTAAAATGAATAACCCAGACAATACCTACTATACACAGTTTCCAATATCAGCCCATGAGACTAATGAAATAAATTAGCCCTTAAGGCTTTTCAAAAGGTCAGCATGTCAACATTTTTACATAACGATTCCAATAAATTGTACCAATTGTATGGACCAGTATATGACAGTGCCCTGTTCCTTGTCAAAATCTTCCTAACCAATGAGGGAGAAAGCAAGGTGGAACGATATTTTTGATTGTTTCATTTACTCAGCTGGCACTTTATTATAAAACTTTATCAACACTCAGACACAGTTTCTAATATGTACTTTTTCATATAGTAGAGAAAAGACCTTAGGGCTTAATCATGAATGGAACATTGTTCTGTATTGCACAGCACATCACTGATCAGATTCATGTGTTTAGAATGATGCTTTTGCAAATAACTTGACAGACAAAACAAAAAAAACAGAAGTGAATTTTCTGATTAAAAGTGTTGCAGCCTATGGGGATGGTTCTGACCCGCTTTTAGCGGGGATATATGTCTGGGTTGGACTATAGTCCCGCTAAACGCCAGGTTGCCAATTCTTGTTGTGGAGCTTCCCGCATGTACTGCAGAGATGAGCGGGGAGCTCTGGATGGGGGCAGGAGAGGGTGGGGAGTGGCAGGACCCTGACCCCAAAAGTACAGGTCTGATTCAAGTGTCAGCCCTGTACATCCAGGGGTGCAGTTTGGATGGGGAACTTATTCCACCTCGGAGGTGGAATAAGTTCCCCTGAGGTTGGCGGCGGCTGAAGAAAGGACCGGGAGAGGGGGTGAGTAGGGGCAGGGGGTTCCCTGCAGCCCGATCCCGGCCTCAGAAGGACTTATGGTGGGTTGGGTGGTGGGGAACAGGTCTTTAAATGCAGTGCCAGCGATCGGAGTTCTGGCATGGAGCCACACTGCCATGTCAATGGGATGCCATGGCACCGCGGCTCCATGCAGGAGACTGGTTGGGCTAGCCAGGGATGTTCCTGCATGTCCTTCGGGCCAGAATCAGGGCACGGCTGGGCTGTCCAGGCCGTTTGCACCCAATTCTGATCCCACAGGGATGTAAAGCCCCCAAGGGATCAGAACCAAGTGCAAATCAGCCCATCCAGATTTTGGATGTCTGGACGGTCCCGATCAGAATTGGCCTCCATGGGTTTAATTAGTAGCAGAGACTGGCACTGGTTTTACTAATTCTTTAGACTGTGATATTAAACTTTAATTTTCAGTGTACTATAGCTGCTAATCTTAGTTCTATCCAGTCAAATCAGACCTTGGAACTGTAAAAAGCTGTCAGTGTCTATTTTTTTTAAATATGGCACAAGCTTGAGCCACTACAAAGTGAAGTTAGCACCAAGTCTGAATTATTTTCTATTCTGAAATTGTGATATTAATTTCTTATGTATTTTTTAGAGAATGCGAAGCCTAAACATTTGAGTAATTTCTTGCACAACAGATAGATCTGAGATAAAGTTTCATTAGTTTTGCTTAAAGAACTTTAGAACTTCAGAACTTCAGGACCCTTTTACTAAAGTGTGTAAGGGATGAGAAACTAACGCCTGGTAGTTACAACCGCTATAAGCTAACTGCCAGGGGTGCGGCCAGCAGAGAAAGGTACTCTTAATGTGCCACGGCAGGAGGCACTATTACCGTGAGTGCATCGAACACCACCTATCGAAGTGACATTAGATGAACCCACACTAATTGCCTGAGGTAGAGGTAACGCACAGTGTGTACCTGTCTACTAACTGCTCACTACACCCACTCTGTCCCTAACCTGCCCCTTTAACACTCTAACGCAGAGGTTCCCAACTCCAGTCCTGGAGGGCCAAACACCATTCAGGTTTTCAGGCTGTGCCTAATGAATATGCATGAGATACATTTGAATACAATGGGGCAGTGCATGCAAATGCATCTCATGCATATTTATTAGGGACAGCCTGAAAACCTGAATGGTGTTTGGCCCTGCAGGACTGGAGTTGGGAACCTCTGCTCTAACGCATAGTAACATAGTATATTACAGCAGATAAAGACCAGTATGCTCCATCTAGTCTGCCCAGCAAGGCGGCAACAGTAGGTGCACTTGCTGCTCCATGCAGGTCACCCCCCTCCCCATGCTTTTGTTTAGGGGTGTACCCACCGCTCATCCAAAATCTGGATGGGCTGATTTGCACTCGGTTCTGATCCCTTGGGGGCTTTACATCTCTATGGGATCAGAATTGGGTGCAAACGGCCTGGACAGCCCAGCCGTGCCCCGATTCTGGCCCGAAGGACATGCAGGAACATCCCTGGCTAGCCCAGCCAGTCTCCTGCATGGAGGTCACCCCTATTTATTCAGATATAAGAGATAGTTATGCTTATTTTTATTTTAGCCTGTTGCTATAAAGGGATCCACTGTATCTGTCCCATGCCATTTTGAATTCTGTCACTGTATTTGCCCCCAGCACTTCCATCAGGAGGGCATTCCAAGCATCCACCACCCTTTCAGTGAAAAAGACATTGCCTTTCATTTTACCCCCTTGCAGCTTCATGCTATGCCCTCTAGTTTTACAGTTTCCCTGTCTTTGGAAGAGGTTTGTTTGTTCATTAGTACGAGTACTCTTTAAGTATTTAAAGGTCTGAATCATATCTCCCCTGTCCCTCCTCTCCTCCAGAGTGTACATATTTAAGTCTTCAAGTCTCTTCTCGTGAGTCTTCTGACGCAGGCTCCGAATCATTTTTGTCGCCTTCCTCTGAACCGCTTCCAGCCTTTTTATATCCTTTGCGAGATACGGTCTCCAAAACTGAACACTAATGTGCTAACACAGAAATCAGTCTGTGCTGTTTTGGCCCTGCGCTGTTGGTTCACACAGGCTTCAGTATGCACTTAACACACGCAGTGACTGCAGAATGCCCTTTAGTAAAAGGGCCCCTTTGTTTATTTACATTTTGCTTTTGGTCCAGTTAAAGTTATTTGCAAAAGCTTCATTCTAAATTTATATTCTCTTATATACCGCGCTATTCTGCATCAGTGTGGTATACATTGAACAAACTGAAATTACATTGAACAGGGCATTATAACTTGGAGATAACTATTTTACAGGGAACATGGGCTATGGAGGGTTAAGTGGCTTGCCCAAGACCACAAGGAGCACCTGTGGGACTAGAAACCCCAGTCCTTCTGGCCCAAGGTTGCTGTCCTCTAGTGGGATTTGAACCCCTGACCTTCTAGCCTGAAGTACCTTGCCCCAACCACTAGGCCACTCCTCCACTCCAAATACATTACTAGGTGATTTTTTTCTGACTAGAGATGTGCTGTGCAAAATAGAGCTGTGCTCCGTTCATGAATAAGGCCCTGAGGTTTATCCCGCATTGATTTGAACAAGTAATATTAGAATAGTGTTTGAGTGTTTATAAAGTTTCACAGTAAGGTGCTAGTTCGGGAATTATAATGGGGCAATAGTGAGGCCATGACAGTCAATTTTTTTAAACACTGACTACTGCAGTTAAAAAAAAATCTGAATATTCAGCGACAGAATATGGAAAGTGACTGCCGCTGAATATCTGAATTTTGTGGTCCAAGCTGCAGCTATCCAGATAGTGACGATATTAAGCTACTATCTGGATAGCCAATCTGCATACACTTAGAGCAACTTGTTTTCCGTTCTAAGCTATTTGCCTGCTTATGCAGATAGTGATGCTGAAAAGTTCTGCTATCCGGATAAGTGCCAGCTCCCTCCCAGTAACACCCTGATACCATCTGGATAGTGCTGCTGAATATTGGGCTCACCGTGACTTTCCCAGTTTGCAGGTCCTGCTAACTGGATAAGCCCTTTTGAATATTGGCCCCAACATAATTAAGTAGAGACTTACAGCCCGATTCCATTCGGGACGTGCAGGCTCTCTGTGTGCCCAGTCAGAACCGGATGCACAGAGGTTGTTGCGATTCTGATCCCGTGGAGCACATCTAATGCCATGGGATCAGAATCGTGAACAGGCCTGTATGTGGAGGCCCGGACTGCGATTCCATCTGGCCTGCACGTACAGGCCTTGCCCAACTAACTCAGTCAGGGCTTCTAAATGGAGCTGGGGTGCCATGGTGTCTGGTTGCTATAGCACCGCGGCTCCGTTTAAAAGCCGTGATCCCTGGCCGCCGGCCACCACATTGCTTTCCCTGCAGCCCGATCACTGATCTGGCCTCCAAAGGCCAGGGTCAGACTGTGGGGAATGCCCTCTGCCTCTTGCCGCCCCTTCCTAGCCCCGGGCCCGCCGATCCTTGGTGAATTGGGGAAGTTATTCCACCTTGGAGGTAGAATAACTTCCCCGTTCAAGCCGCCGGCCCGGACGTACAGGGCCAGCATTAGAATTGGCCCTGTACGTCTGGGGCCAGCAACCGCCCACTGCCCGCCCTAACGCCGCATCCGATCCTCCCCTTTCCTGGCCCCCTTCTAACTTCCCTGTACAAACGGCAGGAATGTTAGACACTGGCAGGAAGGGGCACGAATAGCAGGGATGGACATCCCTTTGGGACATCCATCACACTATTTGCGGCTTTGAATGACCTCCTTAGTCAGAAGATTTGTGATTTTGATTCTCTCCTACCTCCTATAGATTTGAGTCCAGCCTAGTTGAACTGCTAGTGCTGAAAATCAACACCAGGCACCTACCTATGGGCTTGTTTTACTAATAGCATTTTCTCGCAGACACTGGGAGGGCAGTTTTCCAGCAGAGCACCTAGGCAGGGAAGGTATTTAGGAGCAGTGTTCCTTTATGCAGCAGCCTACGTGGAAACTCCCACACAGAGATATGCCTGCTCCAAGACAGGATTAACTTTATGTGCTGATAGAAACTGGTGCATGTGTGTGTCTTTTACCAATCCTGCCCTGGGAATGCTATACATAGCACAGAAAAGTAGGAGCTATTACAGCCATGTCAGTTATTCCATCCCCTCCTCCTGTCTAGACAGTTCTATACATGCCAACTCGAGAAAGTAAAAAACTGTGCTAGAGGTACAAATCACTTCTAGAATTACCTCACGGTGGGTAAATATTAAAGTCAGGATGCATCATTGCAAACTCCACAGTAAAACCACCCCTCTTCCATCGGTATCCTCTTTGCTTCTCCAAGGCTTTCAATATCCCTTCTCCCCCAAGGCTAGATCAATAGTGTGCGTTTCCCACATCCCCCACCTCCGCTTCCAGCTCCTTCCTCCTCTTCCCCCACTGCCACTGCCTCTCCTCTCTGCAGCCCCTTCTCCTCCTCCACCTATTTGTGTTTGTTTAGTAGGTTCGATATCTATCAAGGCAGCCAACAATTGAAAACCATAATATAACAGAATTAATTCTAACATGCTATATTGAAAAAAATGCCACATGCACATACAGTCTGTGTCTCCTGTTCCTTTCCCACATGCTCTTTCCCATGATTCTCACGTGTCGTCCTTTCCCAGCCATCAGGGGCAAGGAACTCTGCTGTTTCCTCTGCTCTCTCCTGGTTTGCAAGAGATGAAGTCTTGGTTAGAATTAAGTGGTTTGGTGTTGAACAGGAAAAACAGCGGGGTGGGGGGCGGGGGGGATGAATATCCCTGTGTCCCGCCACTGAACGTCCCGATGCTACCAGGCACGTTTTGGGGCCGACACCCAGGGATATGCAGCTAGTGGCAATATTCAACCAGTTATCCCAAAGTGGAGAAAGACAGACACCTCAAAAGCTCACCTAACGTTCACCACTGAAACTAACTGGGAAGCAGCTGAATATCGCATTATATAAAGCCTAAGTTAAATTAACTTTCTTACCTGTATTGAGTTGGTTGCATTGTTAGCTATGGAGTAATAGTCTCTATTTTCCTGGAACTAATTCAAATGGATTTAACTTGAGAAGCAAATTATGTGGTCCTTATTCTGAAGATAGCTGCATATATGCATTTTAAGGTGCCATAATCTGAAAGCAGAAAACACCATCAAAAATAGCCCTTTTCACATTAACGACCTTACTTGCCAACAGATCCCCAATGGTACAATAGGAGAGCCAGACATATCAACTTATCTTGTATTCATTTCAGATATTGTCTTAGCACTCCAAGCCCCGACGCCTTAAATCCAGCGCTCACAAGCGTTTCACGACAAGTCGCTTCCTCAGGGAGGGGATACTAAACCAAAACAAAACAAACATCCATCAACATGCATGTACTCAAAAACGACCTATCTACCAACATAACAATTAAAAACACTCCCATCTTACCTTAGCATCCAGCAGCCATCTAAACATACAAAACAGCCAGCCGCACTGTTTGATGGTGTTTGTGAATAATGTCACGGAAAACACTGGGCCAAGACTACTGAGACTTTATCTTTGCATTTGAATGAAGCTGACCATTATTGTACCTGGTGAAGATTGTGACCATATTTATGTGTTTATTATATATTTTGTTATAATTGAGTGTTTATCTAGTTTTATTAATTATATACACTCTAATAGTGACCATAATATTTGTATAATCTGAAAGCATGCAAATAATCTGTTCACTTGAAAAAAGCGTGATTTGCCTGAGTATCACAGTGTCCTTTTTCACAGAAGCACGTTTGGGTCTTCACTCTTGCCTTTGCCATCTGCATCTCACTGTGTGATGCATCATGTGCCTATTCAGAGCCAAAACAGGAAGTGGACAGTGAAGGCAACCTAATAGCACCAACAGGTAAGATTATATATTATTGCAGGTACATACTATCCTGGATAGACTGTCACTGCTATGTAGCCTGGCTCAAGTGGAAAGAAACTGGTGGAGTGAGATAGTAGCTGACTGACCTCTAAGCAGGGCCGGAATTAAGATTTGGGCTCCTTCAGGCAAGACTGAGGATGAGAGCAGGGATCCTGAGCTCCAAGGAGAGCCCTCTGAAGACTGAAAAACAGACCAAGGCACTTTTCACTTTCTATATTTGCTGTCCTAGGAAGTGCCTATGTTGAAATCGGGGCCAGGCTGCAAAGGCTTGGGCTGGTGTGAGACGAGGTAGCATGCTTAATTTTTGACTTTTTCTATATTTTATCACTATCCAGATCAGGAGTGTTGAACCCAAGACCCATAGGCCATTTCCGGACCAATAAACCTCTTTATCTGGCACACGGAAGACATACTCAATAGTGCACATTATTCATCAGTAGCACGTGCTGACAACCAGCATGCACAACCGAGTTTGAGCATCCATGTGGTGACCCCACAGCCTCCTTCCAATTCTGTGGTCACTACCGTTATGCAAAGATGCCAAGGGTGAACCATCCCAAGGAGTGAAATTTACCACCTCAGAGAGACACTTTGTTTAGATGGTGCATCCACAGTATAAATGTAGGAAAAATGTAAATGTAGTATTGCTTTGCAAATGACAAAAGCAGTAGAAATGCTTTTCTTTGGAGTTTCTGTAAGGATACAGATATAGTGAAGGCAATATGGGTCAATTCCCTGGGCTGCAAATTGCTCTCCATTCAGTCGCTAATCGTGTGTGCAGAGGTTTCACAGCGCCTGTACTTGAAGGTAAGGGGAAAAAAATGCAGGAGGAGGTGGTATACAGGAGGATGAGCTCGAATTTCTTCCTACTGGCTGGGCCACTTCTTGTAGATTTGTATCTCATCAGAGCAATAATCAGCATTGGTGGGTTAGCACTGAGAGTCAGAGAGTGAAAGTGGGAGGAGCATGACAGCAGCAGGAGGGAGGGAGGCAGGCTTGAGGGAGCCCCTCCTTGCACAGCATTCACCATGAACACATGAATGTCTTTGGATCTGTGGGGCTATGACCAGGCCACCCTGCAGCCTGTTGAGGGGAAGAGAGGGGGAGGGGGATGGGGCAGAGGGGTGCTCATAAGTGCAGGGAGTGCTAAAGGAGTTTGGGACAAGAGGGGGGGATTGATAGCTATCATGAGTACTGGGGCAAGAAAGGAGGTTGAAAGAGTGTCTGCTGCAGACAAGGCATATCTGCCCGTTTTAACTGCATGAATAATGTGCTACTTACACCCTGGTAATTCTGCCCCTCCCCACTGCCTTGTCTCCAGCAGACACTCTCTCTTTCAATCTCCTTTTTTGCCTCAGCACTCAAGATATCTTTCAATCCCCCTTTCTTATCCCAATCTCCTCTACCATTCCCTGCATATATAAGCACTCCTCTGCCCCATGCCCATCTTGGCCTGGTCATAGCTCCAGAGATCCAGACATTCATATATTCAAAGGGAAAAAGTCTCCTGCTTTGTTGATGTCACTTCCTGGCTATCTGGAGTTCAACTTTCACTCCTCAGAGGTAGTCTAAAATCTTTTTCTTCTCAATATTGTTTACAATACCACTGCACCTGGGAGATAAGCCCGACTCACTACACTGAGGCATGCTCATCTCCAGGCAGCTGGATCTTAAGCACTACTCCTCCAGGTACTGGACAGTTCTGTTACTATATCCTTCAGGCTGATCTTCTAGCCATGAGCCCCTTGGAACATAATTTACTTTTTTCCTTTATTTAAGCATATAGTTTGGTTAAGCCTAGCCATCTTATGGCTAGCAGCACTCTCAACTGGTGAAATAGCTGGCTATCAAGGAAGCAACATTCCAAGCTATGCCCGAGCCCCTTGGAGAGCGTTCCTACAGCCCCTTCTACTGCTCTTGTGACAAGCCAAGAAGACACTGATCTCCTGGGGCTACTTACTTTTCCCTCCAAAAGTGATGAAGCAGAGACCCTGTCCACCATGAATGGTAGTCTTCATCTGTGACTCTGCATTACTGACAGGTCAGATTAGGAGCCAGAGGGACTATCATTCTGGTGGACAACAAGGTGAGATGAAAACAGGGCTGACCCCAGATTTGGTTCAAGGTGTTGGCGCCCTAGTCAAACCTTAAGTCTTATGGCCCCCTTTGGCTGTCAGAATCTACTGTTTAGCTTTGAATGCCCTGCTCTTTGCTACCGACCCCCACCACTAGAAACTGCCACCCTAAGCAAACACTTAGTTTGCTTAATGGTTGGACAGGCCCTAGATGTGTGTGAGAGGAACTCCCCATTCCTTCCGAGTCAGTCCTACAGTTAACCCTAAGAGAAAGCAATTTGTATGGTTCTAGAAGTGAGGATGCCTAAACTAGCAAAATCAAGAGGCACCAAACCAAAAGAAATGTATGCCACGAAATCCAGTCAATCAGGAAGGGAGGTCCCGATGTTTGCTATGCCTGTCTCACCTGCATCTGGAGTAAATAGCAATGGAGAGGGTAGCGGCAGGCTGTCTGAGACTGAGGCAAGGTAGTCAACGCTTCTTAAAGAACTTAGGGACTCAAATACGGAGATAGTTTCAACAATGTTAGTCAAATTTGAAGAAAAATGTGAGGTCCTGATAACTAAGGTGATTGAGGCAGAGGGCAGAATAAGTAATCTAGAGGGTAAGCATAAAAGAGAGAGGCACAAAAGGTCCGAAAGCTGTTCAAGATTCTGAGGGATAAATTTGAGGACAAGGAAAATAAGAGCCTATGTTCCAATCTTAGAATCTTAAGTGTCAAAAGGGGCAAAGATTGCTTTCCTCTCTTTCCTGAGGCTCTGGCTTCTGAATTACAGTGGGCCCACAGAGAACTGCATCCGAAACTAGGTCCAGAGAGCTCTCTTAGGGAAATTATTATTTAATTCCTTTGTTATGGAAGTCAGCAATTTGTAGTTAAAGAAGCCAGAAAGGTGGGCCAAGTGTTGGATAAAGATTTGGAAAACAGAAGGGGATATATTGAACAGCGATGGCCAGTGCTGTTACAGTGGATGGCCATTGCCAGTTTATGGTTTATCTTATTTGATATATACCACCTTTTTCAAAGCATACAAAGCGGTTTACAATTCTGAAATTCAAAAACAATTATAAAGCGGTGAAAAGAAAGACGAGAGCCCTAGATGTGGTGTATTTAGATTTCAGTAAAGCCTTTGACACTGTTCCTCACAGGCGACTTATAGACAAACTGAGCAGAAAGATACCTAGTTGTTTCCCATTGTGTTGGATGCCACAGGCCTAATTAAGAGAAATTTCCAAGCACAACTTGATAAATTACCCATATTTGTAAAATCTTACAGACTCCAAAGTGAGGCTTTCCTTGGTATGATGCAAGTACTACGCCGAGCATTAGCAGTAAATTTGAGAGACTGAGATCATACTCCACATGCCCTGGCTTAGAAGTGAGGTTCATGACTGCCATGGTATACGCAAATCTCACCCATTTGGAGAAACTGCCCTGAAAAGGTGTTTGATAGGTTAGAATGTGGTGTGTGTGTGTGTGTGTGGGGGGGGGGGGTGTTATTCAGAGTTTTGGATCATTATAATGAGAGGTAAGAGCTTTTGAAATGGGTCCAGGGAGTGCCAAAGGGTGGAATTTTGGTTAATGGAATCTGTTTGGAAGAGTTCCTGTTGTACAGGGGCACTAGATGGGGGGCCCTTAACCTTGCTACTATTTAGCTTGACAATTGAGCCATTGGCAGCTTGTATCAAGGTGAATAAGAGTATATAACAAATCAGTGGTGATGGTGGGGGAGGAAACCATAAAATTCTGTTTATTGGAGGATGCAAAGGTCTTAGAATATTTGGAGTTTAAGATAAGTATGAGTAAGCCAGAAGTTATGTTTAATTAATTGGGTCAAGATATTCCATATACTTTCCCTTTTAGAGTTTGTCCATGGACACTAAAGAACTATTTTGACTAAATTATGCTTCTCATAAGATTAGAGATTACCTAAATAGCTGGCAATTGCTGATGTTAAATTGGACAGGTAGGGTGGCAACTCTTAAATGGTAGATTTTACCTGAATTTGTTTTTACGTTTTCACAACTTCCTATCATTTTATCACTATTCCTGCTTGTGGTTTTAAATGGTGGGATAAATTATTGACGTAATATGTGTGTGTTTGTGGGAGGAAGAGAATACCCCAAATCAGTAGAATTAGGATGCAGAAAAGCAAGGATCAGAAGGTTATGACATTTTCATTTTGATAGGCGAGTGGAGGACTTTTGGGTTAACAGAAAAAGGAGGGTATTGGGCTACTACATGAATATTGAGTTAGGGGATCGAGGGGGTACTGTAAGGGCAAATTCTAGTAGGGAATTGCAGAGACACCCTTTTTGCCTCCTCTGATGAAGGAGTGGGAGATGGTCAAGAACTAGGCTACTTCAGAAGGTGAGGTATTTCCTGAAGAACTGTTAAGAGATTTTCATCCCATGGCCTCTGTTATTTTTAGGAAGTTGTAAGAAGACTTAGAGGCAAATGGTCTTAGGGGCTTAAAAGATCTTTTTGTTCAAGGGACTCTGATATTTCTGGGTCAGCTAGAGGCCTTGATCAGCTGCAGAATTCTTCTTTCAGTATTTAATTGTGACACTTTCTACTTAGCATGGAAGTTTGAAGTAATCTGGTACTTTTTAAAGGGGACCCATCATGAAAATTGCTCTCCAAACTTCAGAACACTCTTGGTCAAATATTTGGGTGAATGAGGTCTATCCGTCAGGTGAAGTGGGATAGATGGATATATTGTACCATTAGATGAGGAACCTTGGAAAAGGATACACCATTTTTTATACAAATATATCCTTTGTCATTAAATACAAACAACTATAGTATAAGGTTATCTGCAAACTCTACCTAATTCTCCCTATATTCGTTAAAATGGGCAGAATTTCAAATATGGATTGTTGGTGGGGATGTGGAAGAGAGGGGTTACTTAGTTACAGTATATTGGGAAGGGGTACAAGTTCAGATTAAGGGGCCCTTTTAGCAAAGTCCATTAGGGTGTTGTACTCAGGGCCAGTCCGTCCATTGTGAGATAATGTTGTTCGCACAGGGCCCTGCGCGAACACCATTATGGCAGAGCACGGTCAGAGATGCAGTTCTCTGCTGCCCGTAAAAACTGGCTGACTCACATGAAAAACTGAAACCACCTTCGGCAGAACTCCTTATCTTTCCCCCGAATGCCTCCCCTCCTCTTTCCCCTTTCTCTCTCTGTGGATAACTCTGTAATCCTCCCTGTCTCTTCAGCACGTAACCTTGATGTTACTTTTGATTCCTCTCTCTCTTTCTCTCCACATATCCAGCTCATTGCTAAAACATGCCATATCTTTCTATACAATATCTGCAAAATTCGCCCTTTTCTCTCTGTTGACACCACTAAGTTGCTTGTCCACTCCTTAATCACCTCCCGTCTTGATTATTGTAACCTTCTTCTTGACGGCCTCCCTGCAAGCCACCTCTGAGATTCGGCGTGCAGAACAGATTGCTATGAGAGAGACAGTCTTCAATGTCAAATCCTTCAACGAGGCCTGACCTAAAGGTTCAAATGGCTCCCTTGTCAACGCCCCCAAATCCAAGTTGAGATCCCAGGAAGGGATCACCACTCTCTTCTCGGAGGATGAAGATGAGATACTGCCCGCAGGAAACGTAACACATCCGGGTGGGAGCCTAAGGGGGCACCCTGAATCTTATCACCATAAGAAGCAATAGCTGTCAATTGGACCCTTATTGTTTATTGTTTTGTTGTTTATACAACATTTGATATACCGCCCCCCGTTACAAACTAGCTGCTAAACCCTTATCAAAACCATCTTGCAAGAAAGCCAACACTTCCGGAATAGAAGCTGAAGCCGGACGTCCCTTCCTTGCCTCGCACCAAGCCTCAAAAATACGCCAGATGCACGCACATAGGCTAGAGAAGTCAACCTCTTTCTGGCTGAGAGCAAAGTAGAGATTACCACTCCGGAATAGCCCTTTTTCATTAGCCTTGCCCTTTCAAAGGCCAAGCCATAAGCGAGAATCAATCCACTTGTGGCATTCGCAGCGGCCCCTGAAGAAGAAGATCGTCCTGCACCAGAAGCCGCCAGGGACGACCGTCCAGAAGGCGCATTAAGTAGGCGTACCACGGACATCGTGGCCAATCCAGAGCGATTAAGAGAATGCATCCCCGATGAGACTTGATGCGTTGAGCTACTCGACCTATGAGAGCCCAAGGAGGAAAGACATAGAGTAGCCCCTCTGTGGGTCACTGTTGCAGCAAGGCATCCAGACCCTCGGACATCCTTTCCCGCCTTCTGCTGTAAAAGTGACTCACTTTGGCAGAGTGCAAGGTAGCCATCAGATCCATAATGGGTGGCCCCCACATGTGGACTGAGTGAAGACCTCTGCATGAAGTTCCCACTCCCCAGGGTCCACGTGAACCCGACCAAGATAGTCCGCCGTCACATTGTCTACTCCTGCAATGTGCGCTGCTGAGAGCGCCTGAAGTCGAGGTTCCACCCAATTGAACAAGTCTTCCGCTTCCTTTTCCAGAGCTGCGCTGCCCATGCCGCCCTGCCTGTTGACATACGCCACCATGGAGGCATTGTCCGACAAGACTCAGACCGAGCGTCCCAGGAGATTGGCTTTGAATTCTCTGAGCGCCAGAGCTACCGCCCTCAACTCCAGGCGATTGATCGACCATTGAGCTTCTTGAGCGCTCCAGCTTCCCTGTGTGAACAATTCCCCGCAATGAGCCCCCCAACCCGAAAAACTGGGGTCAGTTACGACCGGAACCCACTGCGGTTGCTCGAGAGGCATGCCTGTGGCTAAACGTCCTGGATGAAGCCACCAATGAAGGGCCTTCCTGACCTCTTCTGGGCAGGACAGACGTCTTGTCAGGGAGTCCTCCTGATGAGACCAGCGACGAAGTAAGGACCTCTGCAACGGTCGCATGTGTGCCCGTGTCCAAGGCAATACCTCCAGAGTGACTGCCATCGTCCCCAGAACCTGAAGATACTGCCAGGCCATTGGTGCCACGCATTTCAAAAAACTGCACACCAAACAAAGTTTTTGGGCCCTGTGCTCCAGCAGAAACACCAATCCCACTTGAGTGTCAAACCGAACTCCCAAATATTCCAGAACCTGAGAGGGCGCCAATGGGCTCTTGGCCACATTGACTACTCAACCGAGGCTTTCCAGGAGCTGTACCACTCTGGAAGTAGCCTGTATACTCTCTACCCTGGACTTCGCTCAGATGAGCCAATCATCGATGTAAGGGTGTACCAACATTCCCTGCTTGCGCAATGCTGCCACCACTACTACCATTAACTTGGTGAAGGATCGAGGCACTGTACTGAGACCGAATGGTAATGCCTGAAACTGAAAATGTCCTTGAGGCACCGCAAAGCAAAGAAAGCGCTGATGGCCTGCTCTGATTGGAATGTGAAGATATGCTTCGGTGAGATCGAGAGACGTCAGGAATTCTTCCTTTCGCACTGCCATGATGACCGCAAAGTTTCCATGTGAAAATGAGGCACCCGAAGGCAACAGTTCACTCCATTGAGATCCAGAATAGGATGAAAGGACCAGTCTTTCTTGGGAACCACAAAATAAATGGAGTAATGACCGCAGCTGAGCTGGTCTGGAGGCACTGGAACTACCGCCCTCAGCTGCAATAACCAAGTGAGCGTTTCCGCCACAGCCACCACTTTGTTTTGCCCCCTGCATGGAGACAGAACAAAGGAATCGGTTATCGGTCGGCGAATTCGAGGGCATACCCCTCACGAATGACTTCCAATACCCAATTGTCTGATGTTATCTGGATCCATGCTGGAAGAAACTCCCGCAACCGCCCCCTACGGGCTGAAATGCAGCCTGGACCCTCCTTGCTTCATTGGGACTTCTTGAAACCTGAGGATGAGGGATTAGCGAAGCCTCTGCCTGCTCCTTGAAACTCTCTGAACGCTTGACCCTGAGAGGGGAACCTCCCCCTTTTTAAAACTTCCCAGCCGGGAGGTTCAAAAACACTGAAAATCGTGCGCCTGACCTCGAGAAGAAGCTGGAGTCCGACTGGGCCTTGGCTTATCCTCCGGCAAACGACCGCCTTTTGATTCCCCCAAGTCCTTGACCAACTTGTCCAAGTCCTCCCCAAACAAGAGTTTCTCCTTGAACGAAAGCCTGCTAAGTTGTGATTTGGAGGAACTATCAGCTGCCCAATTCCGTAACCAAAGATAATGTTGAGCCACAACGAGCGACGCTATGCTATTGGACAGTCCTCTGAGGTCATAATGAAGGTCTGCCAGGTAAGCAGTGGCAGTTTCTCTCGACCTCTCCGCTGCCTTTGATCTCGTCGACCACTCTCTTCTTTTAACCCGTCTTCGCGAAGCAGGCCTCTGCAGCACCGTCCTTCACTGGTTCCACTCTTTTCTCTCCTCTAGGTCCTTCTCAGTTCTCTCTACCTCTACCCCCCCAACTGCCTCCACACCTACTCCTCTGCTCTGTGGTGTCCCCCAGGGCTCTGTCCTGGCTCCCCTCCTCTTCAATGTTTTCCTCACGCCCCTCTCTTTATTGGTTCAACAGCACGGGATTTCTGCTTTTTACTACGCTGATGACCTCCTTCTTCTATACCATACCTCTCCCCTTTCCCCTGATCTCTCTCCACTTAACACTTGTCTTTCAGCCGTAGCCCAATGGCTTACCACCCACTGCCTCCACCTCAACCTTGCTAAGACTTTAGCCATCTGGTTTTCACGTGATGGTTCCCCTCCTTCGGTTTCCCCCTCTTTCTCTGGTTCCCCCATTCCTTTAGTTACCTCCTTTCGGTACCTGGGTGTCCTCTTTGACCCCAGCCTCACTTTTCAGGATCACATTGCCCACATATCAAAGACCTCCTTCTATTACCTCCGCCAGATCCGTGCCATCCGTCCCTTTCTTTCTCCACAGGCCCTTTCTACTCTTCTTCTTTCCCTGGTCATATCTCGCATCGACTTCTGCAACTCCCTCATGTCTGGTCTCCCTGCCTCCCAACTGCAACGCCTCCAACGCATTCAAAACACAGCCACCCGCCTCATCTTCCATGCATCTATCCGCGACCATATCACCCCCCTCCTCATCCGTCTTCACTGGCTCCCTGTCAAATTCCGTAGTCATTTTAAAATTCTGATCCTTCTTCACCGTATCCTCTATACCCACTCTCCGCAGTACCTAGCTGACCTGGTTCACTTCCATAACCCCACCTGTTCCCCACGCTCCTTTCATCTGAATCGCCTATACCTCCCCTCTCCCACTTGTGCTCGCCTCCAATCCACCCGTACCTCTGCATTTTTCTTCCTTGCCCCCGCCCTCTGGAACTCTCTTCCCTCCTCTATTCGCCTCGAACAAGACCATTCTACCTTTAAGAACCGCCTCAAAACTCACTTCTTCACCCTTGCCTTTGACCTTCCTGCTCCTCCTGTACCTCACGTGTGATCTGTTTTCCCTTCCCTCTCTCCTCTACTGTCCTGTCCTGTCGTATGAATCTGCCTAGTTTGCTTTCCTGTCGATTGATGTAACTTCCTTTCCTCTTCTATCTCACCTTTACGGTGATTGCTTCACTTTGTTTTTTGAACTCTGTAAACCGCTATGATGTCCCCCACGTTTAGCGGTATATTAAGCGAATAAACCTAAACCTAAACCTAGTTACGTCCGCCACGTGCTCTTGTGTCTGTTCTGCAGGAAGCTGCAGGCGCTGCAACCAACATAGACCCACTCTTGCTACCCAAGCTCCACAAATGGACGCTTGAAGGGATAAGGCATTGACTTTGAAGGCCTGCTTTAACAAGGAATCTAATTTGCGGTCCTATCCATTCTTCAGAGCCGCACTGCCCTCTACTGGAATGGTCGTCTTCTTGGTGACTGCCGACGCAGTGGCATCTACATGGGGAGAATGAAAGGTTTCCCGCTCCCGATCAGACAAGGGATAAAGCTGAGTCATGGACCGGACTCCCTCTAGACCTGACTCTGGAAAGTCCCACTCATCCTGGATCATCTGCCTGACCAAAGGGTGGACTGGAAAAGCTGCCTGTTTCTTACATACTGCTTGTATGTTAGGATCCTCCACCGACTATTCCTCCGTCGGCTGATCGACTGCCAGATTAAGAGCCTGAAGGGACTCCGTAACCAAGCTGGCAGCTCTTCTTTACGAAACACTCGAATAATCCGAGCCTGGTCCTCAGGCTCTGAATCTCACCTTCCTCAAGATCCTCTCCTGCTACTTCCAGATCCTCTAAATCATCACCATCAAACCAGTCAGACAAGGCTGGCTGTTCCTCTATGGATCGAACTCTCTTTGCTGATTTTCCTATCGTAGCCTCAACCTTTTCAGCCGAGGGACCACCCCCTCCAGCTCCGAGCCCCGAGAGATCCGCAGTGATCCCTTGCTGTCGCAGACAATAGAATTGATGTAATAATAAGAAAACAAAGTCTGGAGAGAAGCCAGGTAGAGTCCCTCCCCCCTCCAATAGAAGGCCCAGAAGGAACTGGGACTGACAGGGCTGCTGCTTGCGGAGAGACCGGAGTCTCCAACAGAGCACTCACCTCCATAGGGACCTGAGCCCCCTGCGCAGCCAAAGATGCTCCTTCCTTGGCCTTATCCTGAAGTTCCTGCTCCATGTTAAGCGCTTTAGTAGCACAGCCACGGCACACTCCAGCCTCCAATACAGTCCCTCGCCGGGTACCACAGACAAGACACTGCGGACATGGAGTCATGAGCCCCAAAAGCCCTATGTGCCTAAAAACAAAATAGCAGACAGAACACCAAGAATCCTCTTCCTTCTTTTTTTTTTCAAATTACCACAACACTGTCACCAATCTGTACAAAAAAGAAAGTAATAGCCCAAATGTCGCGAAAGGGCCAAGATACAGGGCACTAGCAAAAACAAAGAAAATCGAGGCCGTACAAGAATCGAGCCAAAAAATGCAGGAACTAGGCCGCGCAGCTGTTGCAGGAGAAAACAATTTCATCGGGCTATGCACGCGGCAGCGGGCTGCACCTGCGAGACCCCCCAAACAACCATGACTGTCTCGGACTGCCGGACTCCAAGAAAACACCGCAAAACGCATTCGGCTGCCAGAGG
Source organism: Ichthyophis bannanicus (assembly GCA_033557465.1). NCBI lineage: Eukaryota > Metazoa > Chordata > Amphibia > Gymnophiona > Ichthyophiidae > Ichthyophis > Ichthyophis bannanicus. Next base: position 587,019,272 of record CM066034.1, read on the forward strand.
AGCTGAGAGAATTTATCTGGTAAGCAGCGGCAGCGCAGCTCAAGGCCTGCCGGTGGCTCACGCGTCTCAGACACAATTGAGAGACGTCCGGGTAAGACAAACCTCTCTGACTACCTCAGCTCCCCTCCATCCAGACCAGGAGGGGAGTGAAATAGGAAATGCCATCCAGAGAAAGGGCAGAAGGGAAAGAAAGTCCCCTCCCGATGCTCACCACTCTGACTAAAACTGACACTTTTTTTTTTTTTAAACAATCTTAAAACCCTTTCCAGGCCGAGCCCAAAACTCTCGGGATCCAAAATTCTGACTAAATATTCCTATCAAATGGTATATAATACATGACCATAGCAGAAGGAAAATCACTATTAGAACATATTGAATAAGACGGGTACAATTTTCCTGAAATATGCAAAAATTAACCCGGCTGTAGAATGTGGATTAAAAATTTAAAGTAGGCCTTCAAAGGGTTAAAGACACTAAGCCCCAAAGAAAAAAAAACCAAAGGGGAGAAATGAAATAAGATACCAACTGGCTATCTACCCTAACAGCAAAGCTCATTAGTCACTCCAGTGAGCCCAGCACCTAGGCTCACTACCACTTCTCGCTGCTTGGAGACTGAGCACACTAGGGAGCTGGTGGGAGGTGCCAGCAGTATATATGAGGTGGCTTCAAGATTCTGACATGCCCAGTATCCAAGCTACGAGAAGAGGTACACTACCCAGAGGTGTGGGACTGGACTGGAGGGACGATAAGGAACTATGATTACTGCGCTATTGAATTAAAACAATAAATGCATTGTTAAAAAAAGAAAAAGATTAGGATCAAGGGCCCCAGAATGTCCCCCCTTTTATGAAAATAGAAAGGAAAACTAAAGGAAAATGGATTTCACAGAAGTTCAGTGATGTTATATACAGATATAACAGGCAATGGAGAGTTAGTGACTTGTCCAAGATCACAGAGCAGCCTTTTGGTTCTCCTCCTACATTCCTTTATTTAAATTTAGCTTGCACCTTTGCATTGGTGGTTCAAGATGAGTAATATTTAGGTACAGTCGGTATTTTCCTATCCCCATAGAGCTTAGTCTAACATTTGTATCAAGGCAATGGAGGATGAAGGGAGCAGTCCAAGGTCAGGAGGAGTGTCAGTGGGAAGTAGGATTTGAACCCTGGCTTCCGTGGTTCTCAGCCCGCTGGTTTAAGCAGTAAGGAGCATATTTGCTAAACTGCGTTAGCTGTTAACATGGCACATATCGTGGCACACTTGGCAAGGGCTAACAGCTAACATGGGGCAAATGCAGATTTTCTGTGCTATCTGCAGAATGTGCATTAGTGACATGCATGGCCAGGGTGAGGGCAGAGAGTGGGTGTGTCTGTATTGCACAGTTACCACTCGTGGCAACTGTTGGGTTTGCAGCCAGTGACGGTGCAACTAACGCCACCTCAATAGATGGCTGAATCCAGGCTGCTGTCCAGCCATGGTTTTGCGTTTTCAGTGCAGTATTTGCTTGGGGATTGCTATGCATGCCCCCAACAGATACTACGTGGTTTTTGCAGCTAACGCAGTGCTATTTGCACTTAACGCACCATGTTAGCTGCAAAAGCCTAATGTGGCTTAGTAAACATGGTCCTTAGAATTAGCTGTTGTCGATAATGACTATGGATGCTATGGCAAAGCTTCGGGACAAGGCAGTTGTGGTACAGAGCCGCTATGGGAAAGGGAAGTTCTAATAAATGGAAGCATTTGGATACTGCAGGGGGCACCTTTGCTATGTCCTCTTGGGACCCGACAGCTATGCTACAGAACTGCAGTATGGGACAGCTCTCAGATCAGGAGTCCAGATCAGGTTCGGTATCTTATACTGTTCCTTCTTTTTCAGGATGTACTGATGAAAAAGGAAATCATTATGAACTTGGGAGCGAAACTAAAGTGAACTGCATGGACTGCAGCTGTGGCAGAGATGGTACACTAACCTGCTGCATCAAGTGAGTGTTCATCCAAATGTAAAGTTCCCTTTGGCAGGTAAACTGGTGTAGACATCATCTTCCTGGGTATTGCTTAGATCCCTCTGTGGCTAAAGGCCTTAGGTATTTGTTTGTAAAGTTAAAGCAAACTCTGGGTCTTGTCTCACCTTGGAGTATTACTTAGGGGCATGTTTACTAAAATCCGCAAAATAGCGCGCCGCAAAATAGCGCATGGCAACGCGGCACTGAAATGCGCAGAAACGCGTTTAAACGCCCCGCACACGTGCGTGTCACCCCCGCACAGGTACGCGGCTCACTAACGGGCCCCGTACAAGTGCGGGCCCGCAAATGTCCGATAGAGGCGTGGAACGGCGAAAGGAGGGCGGAGGAAGGCTCCGGAGGGGCGGAGGGACGGGGTCAATGGGTGGAGAGTGGGAGGGGAGAGGCTCCCCGCACAGTACCGGGCCCGAATTTGCATGTAAAAACTACCGCGAGTGAAACACTCGCGGTAGAAAGCATTTAAAGGGAAGAGAAACCATTTCCGTCAGCAATGTACAGGAAAACCGGGGAAACCAGCAAAACGTGAGCAGTGTGATATATGTGCACAGCACAAAAGTGAAAATAAAAATAGAAAATGACCACAACAGAACCATTAAAAAGAGTAATTCAGCTGGGGAACAGTTATAGTGATGGGCAAATACAGAAATCACACCCAGCAAAGCTCCAGAAAAAAGAAATGAATTTTGGAAGGGTCTACTGAGAGGAGACTCTTCCAAAAAACATTTCCACGTTTTGGAGCTTTCCTGGGAGTGTTTGCTATGGTTGCCCATTAATATCACTGTTTCCCAGCGTGGTGATATTTCGTCCCACATTTCCCGTGGTCATTTCCGGGGTTTATGTGCACGTCTGTCACCAGACAGGGTGCATATGCCCACAGTAGAATTGCGTAGAGCAGGGTTTGTGACTCCATCCTGCCAGGCTTACTGCCTCCAGGGGCTGCACTGTCTCTGTGGCCAAAGTGTGGTACAGCGGACAGAGTCATTACCTCTAGGACCAGAGGGCAGAGGTTCAAAACCCAGCTGGGGCACCTGCCAGCCCAGTCCCTATATTTTACCCACCACTAAATAAAGATAGCGCAGACACCCCTGTATGCATGGGGAAAACACCCATATTTTACCCAACACCGCACACACACCACAACAATGGGCATTACCTACAGCCAAGTCCCCCAAATGCAGTCCCATACTGCCACATTGCAATCAGGTCAACTGCTTTTTCTGAGAGACGTTCATGCCAGCATGTTGGCGGACATGTACATGTGGTGCAGGGGGCAGTGGCTGCTAACCACAGAAGACAGAGGCCTAGCCATGTGCAGGCTGGCACAGTCCACTGCAACAGACAGGTCCTGCCGGATCCACAGTCATGGACAGTCCAGGGAATCCAACCAATCTGTGGCTACACAGTGGTGCAGTGCACACAGACAGTGCATACAAGAACAGGAGGTCACAGGTTCAAAGCCCAGCTGGGGCTACTGCCAATCCTGCCCACATATTTTCCCCACAACTAAACAGTGATAGTAAGGACACACCTTTCATGGCGGGGACATATGCAATGGTAAGACATCTATCTTTTACCCCACTGAGCACAGACACCATGAACAGGGGCAGTACCTAGAGCAGAATCACCCAAATGCAGTCCTGGTGGGCCACACACCAGTCAGGTTCCATGCTGACACTCATACAAATGCCTGTGCTGTATATCTATGCACCACCCCCATGGCATGTAGATGTAGCCCATGCATATTCATGAGGGATAGCAGGAAAACCCGAACAGTGTGATGCAAACCTGGACTGGAGTTGGGAATCTGTGCCGTAAAGCAGCAGCCATCAAGGGCAGACACACCCACACCCACAGGCCCCATTGGCCAATGTCTCCTGGAAAGGCAGAACATTGGACCGTGCATGCAGCACCCAAAACGAGCACTTGCATAACTTACCAATGTCACCCTACACCTGAGGTATACGGTACACAGCTCGGAGACGTTTGCTAGGAGCACAGGCAGGCAGTTATCCATACGTTACGTACATACTGCTAGTTGACCCCATCCAAACAATCTGTTAGGTGTTTGCGGGGCATGCTCCAGGCCTGGCCTCTGACGGTGCTTACCACCCTGGGGAGTGACCACCAGCTGTAATGCGTACCATATCCATGCCTTGCCGTGCTCAGGACCGGTTTGGTGGGCAAGGCTACTTACCCCCTCAATCGTAGCACCATGATGGCAGAGGTGTGGAAGTGTGTGTCTGTCTATACCAGGGGTGGGCAAACCTGGTCCTGGAGGGCCGCAGACCAGTCAGGTTTTCGGGATATCTCTAATGAATATGCATGAGACATATATGCATTAGAGATATCCTGCCAACCTGACTGGTTTGTGGCCCTCCAGGGCTGGATCTGGAGACCCCTGCCTTACACCTCTGTCATTTAAGATTGTGAGTGGACAAGGTGCAGATGTCCAAGACATCAAAAAGGTTAGATAGAATTTGTCACAGTCCTCCTCACTTCTCACCACCACCAAAAAATTGTCTATTAGACAACTTTTTGGTGGTGGTGAGAATCGAGGAGGAATGTGACACATTCTATATACCCTTTTGATGTCTAGGACATCTGTACCTTGCCCACTCACAATCTTAAATGACAGAGGTGTAAGGCAGGGGTCTCCAAATCCAGCCCTGGAGGGCCACAAACCAGTCAGGTTGGCAGGATATCTCTAATGCATATATATCTCATGCATGTTCATTAGGGATATCCCGAAAACCTGACTGGTCTGCGGCCCTCCAGGACCGGAGGTGCCCACCCCTGGTCTATACAGTGGGTGTTGGCTGCAAGCCCCTTCAACAGCCCGCACTGCCAGCACTGTTGCCAGTATTGGCCAGTCACTGTGCATAATGAGGTGCAAGGTACCATGGGTATAGCCAGGGCAGGGTGGCGTGGCCAGGATGCATCTGCACTGGGCATAGGGCCCTGGCAGGGACATTGGCTGGGATATTGTAGTGTCCGGCCACCACCTACACAGACAGGGTGGCCAAAGCATGTCCTTCTGGGGGATCACGCTCACCCTGACTGTGCAGTGACCACAGCATGGCTAGGCCCCCCCATAGTGCTGTATAGTAGTTCTCTCATGTGATAGATATGGGTTTCTCTTTGGGGCCCAGTCACTGATCTATCTGCTTGCTGTGTATGCAGACAGCCCAGTTCTGGGTGCATGCATCTCCATTGGGAACATGCACTATGGACTAACCAGCAGACTGTTTGTAGCTGGTAAATGTCTTGCTATAATGGCTTGCAGGGTGCAGTGGCTGTTGGCTTGCTGCAGGGGAATATCTGGTGGTGGAGTGCAGCTTACCATACCCTGGGCTTATGTCTGTCTGCTATTGTGTTATGGCTGTGTATGGAGCTGCCTGCAGGGGGGGGTGGTGTTCCTCAGCAGGACTGGGGTTGATGTTGCCCTCTACTGCCACCTTTGCAGGGAGGTAGAGTGTGGATCCCTTGATGGGGACCATGTTTGCCACGGGGGGGGGGGGGTGCCTGATGGTGGCAGACAGGGATATCCATGGTGTTTGTGCAGAAACTAGCTATCTTACACATTAACACTGCTATGGAACGCCCGCTTGGCCTCCATCAGCCATGGCAGGTGTTGTTGACCTGGTCCTGGCCACCTCATTGCACACTCAGGGTGAGCACAGTACCCGCACGATGTAACGGTGTGTGGCTACTCTGTGCCAGTAAAACACCCGGTCAGTGCCCCCTACTAGGCCAAGGTGCTGTGTGGGTGCACCCGGTCACTTCCCCCAACAGGGCCGAGGTGCTGTGGGGGTGCATTCCCCATCGTGTGTCCATCTGCGGACAGCTAATTTGCATGTGCAGTGCATCATGGGTACGGGTGGCCTAACCCTATCCTGTTGACACCAGCAGACTGTCTGTGAGGTGACGTGTAGGCTATCTGCAGCCAGCCAGGGGCCTGCTTACAGCTATGGAGCTGTAACGCAATGGTTACATCACTGCCTGTGCAGCCAGAGGTCATGGGATCAAACCCACAGTGGGGCCCTTTGGTAGGGCTGTCCACAGCTTTATTTTTATTTACTGTACATATGTCTATGCCGGCAAGACCACCCTCAGCTTACTATACCCATTAGGTGCCTCTGAGGGTGCTTCATAGGGCGCCCTGTAGGCCACCTTATGGTTGCCATCCCTATAGGGTGCACTATACATTATCCTGTGTCGCAACATACATGCTGCCCTATAGGGGTCATTCAAGGGTGCCTTGGCGAACAGTGCACTGTAACATGTGCCTTATGGGCCGCCGTATGTTAACATGCTGGGAGAGTGCGTTTGCTAGTAGTGATGACAAAATAAAATTATACAGCCTCCTACAGCACTCCACAACATAATACATACTGCCTCAGCAGGCATTTTTCACTGGGCATTGTGAGGAGTTGAACCCCTGATCCCTGCACCATTGGTCAGTGTTTTAACCATTGTGCTGTGGCTCTGTTCCTGTGCTTGTGCATCAGCGCGCCGCCTTCTGCCGCCCAAGGGGACCAGTGCGCCGCCTTCTGCTGCCCAAAAATAACTGTGCGTCGCCTTATGCCGTTCCAAATTAATTTGCCTCCTAAAACAATGTTAATCATTACAGTTACTGCCTCAGCTGACCTTTGTCGTTGTGCACACTGGGGGATTGAACCCATGGCCCCTGCACCATTGGTCAGTGTCTTCACCGTTGTACCACGGCTCTGTTGTTTTGTGTACTCAGCAGCGCGCCACTTTGCCTTTCCACGCGCTAATGTCGACCCCCGCACATTAGCGCGACGCACACACGTCCGGTGGCTTACTACCGTTTTTTTTCTATTTTCTGCCTGAACCGCCCACTCCTTATATGGCACAGGCACACTAGCGCGGCCCCGCACGTTAGGAATGTTTAGTAAACATGCCCCTAAGAGTCGACAGAATTATTGCATAGTTTATGCACAGACCTTATCCAAACAAAAGGTGCCCATGTAAATCTAAGAACATGTCCTTGTAGTGCTTCCCAGAATGCCTTTTTATGTGGCCAGGTTTGTGCCTGTTGTGCATGAACAAACATACATTCAAGTAGCTGAAAATCGACCTCCTGAATAGCCTGACCTACTTGAATTACATCTTTTTAATTTTTTCAACCCAATGGAATTGTGAAAAGCAAATCTACTTAAGTGGTGGAGAACATCTGTCTGCCTGAGTGCAAAGTAACTTTCAAAAACTTAATGGACTGGGACCAAATTTGGTTTGAGAGAAAAATCAGAGAAAAAAAACAGAGTTCAAAACTGGGCCAGATCGGTCAGGGATTCTAGTGAAGTAAAGTCCCCCCAAAAAGGCCCAGTGCATTTCTATGGGAGAAGCAGTTCCAACTTCTGCTGCACAAAACTTTGATGCACAGAAAAACAGAAGGGAATTGCTCCTTTCAAACTCCCTTCCCCCTCTACTCCCTCGGTCACAGACACATACAGAACCAACACCCACACGCGCAGATACAACCACAAACACACAGATATAGAAACAAAACCCCTTCATGCACACACAAAACACAAATACAAATCCACGGAAAGCCCCCACAAGTAAAATACAGACATGCACAAAACAGAGATGTGCACACAGAAAAAGCAGACACAAACACATTCAAACACAAACAAAACATAGACACATCCATACACACATACAAACCAACCAGACAGATACATATACACAAACAAAACACATACATGCAAAACACACACACACACACACACGAAGAGGGATCTAAAATAATTCTATGAGGTATACTCCACATGCTTACCCCATCATGCACCTTCCCATTTCTGCCACTCCTTAATACTGTTGGGCTGGCTCTTAGTGATTCAGATGGGGTATTTCATTTTCTTTGTTAGTTCTACTGTGAAACCTAGTGATTCAACCATATAGCTTTCTTAATGGTTCCTATGTATGGCGACATCTATTGGCTGAACTGTGAAGTTTGCTACTGGTTGCTATGAGGCCAATTCTGTACTGGCTGTTCAGCCTCTGCACAGCTGATCAGAATCGGGGTGTACAGAGGTAGACCCGATTCTGATCCCTCAGGAACTAGATGTGCCCACTGGATCAGAATCGGGTCTACTTCCTGGACATTCAGGATGTCCAGACCCACTAAAGGGAGTTCAGAGTGACCCCCTATGTGTACAGTCTCCTACAGGTAGAAAAGCACAGCAAGACTTGTTACCTTAGTCCAGTAGTACCCAGTGGTTTAAATGTAGTGTTTTTTTTCTTTAAAACATTTCTAACCCACCAATCGCTAGTAGTTCTAAATGGCTAACAAAGAACAGCTGGAACATATGCTGATAAACATTTAAAACTCAAAATTTCCAAGTAAGAGTTTGAATAAAATAGAAATATTTTACATTGTGAAAGCTATTGAAAGGGACATATTAGATATATTATCAAACACGTATGCAGAAGAGTTGGAAAGAATTCTATGAGTCATGCTCCACATGCTTTCTCTACTTGTTTTACTTACATAAAGAATGGCAACGGGGCCTATACAGCAATGCTTAGTGTGCACAGTAAAGACCTGTTCTACTAAATATAATTTGCAATGAAATAAGTACTTATCATGAATGTTAAAATGGTTCCTCAATGTATAAAGATGTTATCAAAATATAAATGAGGGAAGAGGGAGCATCAAATCCAAAAGAGGCTTTACTATGGGGTCTATTCCCGCTATTCATCCCCTTTCCCGTCCCTGACTAAACTCCCCATATGAACAGGGAGTTTGTACGGGGATGCTAGATGGAGGCGGGAAAGGGGTGGTGTGGAGGTGGAGACAGGGCGTGCAGTGGGCGGGGAACTTATTCTACCTCTGAGGTGGAATAAGTTCTCCTAGACGACAGGGGGTGGCAAGCCAGGGATGCTTCAAAGGGAGGAGGGGGCGCAGGAGATTCCCGGCAACCCGACACTGGCCTAGGGAGGCCAGATTGGGAGTCGGGTTGCAGGGAATGAATTAAGTCATCGGCAACCGGGGTTCGGAGCTCCTGAATGGAGCTGCAGTACCATGGCGCCGTGGCTCCATTCAGGAGCCTTGGCTGAGTTAGCCAGACAGGTGCCTGTACATGCAGGTCAACTGGGATCGGGTCTGGGCCTGCATGTATAGGCTTAGATGGGATTCTGATCCTGCAGGGGCCAGACATACCCCACGGGATCAGAATCCCGTGTACCTCTGTGCATCTAGTTTCGGCTGGATGCACAGAGGCCATGACATCCAAGTTAGAATAGGCCTCTAAGTGTAAAGCACATGGTGTGCTATTCTCTTCTGGTTATGTGAGCTTAGTTCTTGGAGTTCCCTCCTTTCAATTATTTCATTTTTTAATCATCCCTAATCACCATAATTGCTACAATATATTCTGAAGCAGCAGAGAAGCGATGACTCCCTACTTTATAGGCAGATCAAACAGCTAGGCCAAAGAGTAAAGGAAAGGGAAACGGAAAAGGATTTAGCGTCCGCGCTTCTCAGAAGTTCAAAGCAACTTAAAATCAGGTATAGCCGGTATTTTCCTGTCCCCAGAGGGCTTACAATCTAAAGCCTCAATGCAATAAGCACTGCGTTAGAACGCTGCACTAACCATCAGTAAACAGCACAAATGAGCTGAAAAAATATTTTTACTCCTGCATGCAAATGCACGATCATAAAAAACAGCATACGCTGCTTCTGTAATATACATTCATTTTTTGCATAGTGAGTAAAATGTTCCCTTCCTTTTAATGCGTGAGCAAGGATTGGCTCATGCACTAACAAGAAGGAAGACTTCAACATCTGTCTCCCGACCCCATGCTAAATGACCTGGTAGCCAGTGGACACTGGACCTCCCCATTATCCCTCTAACTCTCTAATCACCCTAATATTCCTGAAATCCTCCTAACACCACCTCCTCTCCAGATCCCTCCAGTCCCACAAATGTACCTGTTGGTTCATGGCCCCTTGACTCTTCACCCCAAAGATTTCCCTGGGGGCCCAAGTGTCCTCTTATACTCATTTTCCCATTTTCACTTGCCCACAAAAGATATGTTGGGGCCCAAGTGGCCCTCCAAAACCCTCTCCATACACCTCGGACATCAGAAGGCAGTAGTGATGCCCACTTCTTATGTCTCTCTGTCACCATCTTGGAAAATAGTACATCCTAACACATTGCACAGAGTCAGTATGCCAAATAAGGGGATAATTATTTGACAGGTTGATCCCATACAGTGCAGCCCAACATACCACATGGGGGTCAGGCAGAGCTGCATTTAAGAGGGGGTGGGGGGGAGGAGCAGTGTCAGAGATCCCCAATAAATTGGAGAGCCAGAGTAGGAACAGGGGAAGGCCATAGTGCCTCAGTTGTGCCCCTTTGAAGTAGCATATACATATGGCCCTAAAAATAAGTGGGAGCAGGCTCCTGTTTAACTGGGTGTATGGTGTCTTCATAATTTGGTGCCCCTAGGCATTTGCCTGTCTCACCAAAATCCAGGCAGGCCAGGAGCTGCTATTTTCTAAAATGTAGTGCAGAGGTAGGACCAACTGTGCATCCTTCCTGCCTCAAAACACTAGAAGTGCACTAAAAGTGTGTGTGTGTGGGGGGGGGGGGTTCTGGTGTATATTGGTGTGTCCATTTGGGTCTTCAACATATTTTTATGGGAAAGGGGAACAGGGAGGGAAAGGGAGGGAATTGCAATGGGCCCCTTGAGCCACCAAAGAAATCTTTGGGGTGGGGTATAAGGGATTACGGGCCCAGGTCACCAGGGACATTTTTGGGGTCTGGGAGATCCGGAGAGTTGGGAAGGTGAAATGGGGAGTGTCGAGGGAGGGGAATCAAGGGGTCTAGGGAAAAGTAAAAAACTGCGCTGTTTCAGCATAATATTAATACTTTAGGAGAGATTTTCTATTTAGTTCTTTGCATGCTCACCATACTGTCCTTTAGCTCTAGAAATCTTTGTGCTTCAGGCGTAAGACTAGTGCAAGAAAATCTCGAGTGAACTGCTGGAATAAAACATAGCTCCTAAATCTTTACCTGACACAATGGAGGGTTAAGTGACTTGCCCAAGATCATAAAGAGGGGCAGTGGGATTCTAGCCTGGATTCCCTGGTTCTTAGCCAGTTGCCTACTCGCTCGCTGCTTGAGAAAGCAGAGATGCCAGAGAAGGCCGCCACTTATCATGTGAACTGGGCCAAGATACCGGTCTTCAGTGATGCAGCCGAAATGGTTCACAGTATATTTGGGTACATAGGGTTCGATTTTCAAAGGCCTTTACATGAGTAACTTCCCTAGTTACCTGTGTAAAGACCTTATCTGGGATTTTCAAAGGGCACCTACACGGGTAATGCCCTTTGAAAATCCTGGATATGTCCCTAACGCGCTCAGATGCTATGCACAAGCATTGGGGCATGTCAGGGGCGTTCCGGGGTGGAGCGGGGGCGGAGGAAGGGGTCAAACTGTGTCAAAGGCATTGCTGAACTCGATGTACACCACACCTTGCACCAGAGGCAGCCTGTAGGGAGGAGTGGCCTAGTGGTTGGGGCAAGTTACTGAGGGCCAGAGGTTCAAATCCTGCTAGAGGACAGCAACCATGGGCTGGAAGGACACGTGCTCCTTGTGGCCTTGGGCATGCCACTTAGCCCTCAATTGCCTCTGGTACAAAAACATAGATTGTGAGACAGGGGCAAGGGAAAATATATATATAGTATCTGAATGTACACCGCTTTGACTGGTAGAAAAGCAGTATATAAGAATAGATAAATAAGATAAGAATGCAGAGCTATGTGCAGAAACTAATTGCAGGGCCTCATTTGCATAAACATTATCATCCTGGATTTATTTAGTCAGTGTTATGATTAGGTTAATGATGAGGAGGGAAAATAACTTGAGAAAAAAAAATCATGGTAGCTGTGAATTCAAGATCATGTGACCAGGCTGGGCTGGACTGGGCAGGACCTTGCCAAAGATGGAAAAGCCCAGAAAATCAGCAACAGTGAAGCCGTCCAGCCACAAAACAACATTTAAACTGGGATGTTCCCTTTTAGGTTTCCTGGAATCTGAGCTGATAAAATATTTTAAATTTCAGACTGGCAGCATCAAGAACACAAAACTGCAAATCTCATAGACAATCCATATTCCAGTACCCCCAACCCACACTCTGCAGGTAACTCCATCATCCTCAAAGCCCCACAAACACAAACCTCAGCCAGCTTGATGCTATCTTGTAGCTGTATTAAACCATTCCCCATGATATGGTCTATAGTATGCTTACTGACCTATCTTTCAGCAAAAGTCTTCAACTCCATCAGTATGTTGGTCATCATAGTCCCGCATTCCCCATTCAGACACTCTCACTTAGGATCAGCTTATGGATCCCTCTCCAAAGGCACTCTATCCTACAGCTCTCCTGCTTTCAAGACCCTCCTGCTGCTCCTAGTATTTACAGTAGGACTGCATCAGATATGTATACAAGACAGCAAATTAACCGAATTACCCTATAATGGGAAAATAAGCAGTGGCAACTGGTGTGAGATTTAATTTAGTAGGCAAATAGTAGGGGATGCACACATCCCTGTTGATGCTCCCTATGAATCCATTTCTTTTTCTGTACACAAAAGAAATAGATAAATTAATGGTAGATTCTCCTGGTCTTTTCCAATAGTAGTGTCAGAGAGAGCAGCACATCAGCTTTGGGTTGAACCCCTTTCTCTCTCACTCTCAACTCCAGTCCACCACTCTTTCATCTCCAAGAGTCAAACCACAAATCCAGACCAAAACTGAAAATAATTCCAGGAAAGGCCGAGGATTTCTGCCACCCCAGGCTGATGCCCCCACCGCACCGCCCCAACATCCCCCCTGCCATGCCATGCCACCCTCTGCCACCACCAGTGGCAAGCCATGTACTTCGACGCACACTTGGCCTGCTGCTCCTGCCCCTCTCCAACAGGAAGTAGCGTTGGAGAGGGGCTGGAGAAGCAGGCCATTTGTGTGCCGAAGCACGTGGCCTGCAACCCATCAGGGTCAGCTGCCCTAGGCACATCACCTAGTCTGCATTGTGGATGGGCCAGTCTTGTTCAAATCTTTGCAGCCTCTTTGCAGAATTTAAGACACTAGTCGAGTGGTTCAGAGTCTTGCTAGTTTCATCTACACCATACTACCAAACCCAATCTACACATACATGCGCCCCTGCCACTCTGTTGGGTGCTAAGGGAGCAATTAGGAGCTTCCCTCCTCAGGAATACATGCAGTGTACAGGGGGGCAAGGTCTGGGATTTCTCTTCTCTTTTTTTTTTTTTTTTTAATATGAGAAAGGTATTCGGTGCGGGTAGCTGCTTGGGCTGGAGAAGCACTGAGTATAACACAAAAACGAAAGGAGTGGAGGAGTAGCCTAATAGTTAGCACACTGGCTTAAGAACCAAGAAACCTTGTGGCCTTAAGCAAGTCCCTTAACCCTCCATTGCTTCAGAAAAATCCAAGTTATCAATGTCCCTGCTTAATGCACATTACCAAATTTAAGTTGCAATGTAAACTGCTTTGACTGAAATGATAAAACAGTATAAAAAACCTGCTAAATAAATAAAAGAAAACAAATAATAAAACCCAGGCAAACCAAAAGAGGAGGGCAGAGCAGCTGTAAAGAGAAACTTGAGTGCTACACCAAAGTGGGAAGGGGTGCACCAGTACAGACAGCACCTTGGAATGTGCCTGCATCCCCTTGCTTATATCCAGAGAAGCCCTTTTCTTGTGTAATAAAAGTCTTTACACTTGGAAAAAGCTTTTAAAAATTATCCCCCACACATAGAGGATAATTTTATAACAGAGGCACTTTCCAGATGACTGAGGTGACATTTTGGCACTACAGAGCCACATAGGTACCTATGTATCATTATAAAATGCTGCATCAAGAGCGCCTACATTCAACGCACGGACATTACTCCTGCTTGAGAGGAGATGGAAGTGTTTGTGCATATTATATATGTATAAATCACGCTTCCACCCAAACTCCGCTCCTGTACAAATATATGCCAGTTTACACTGCATATACTCTTAGCCAAGATGCTGCGTTTTACACATTAAAATGTTTTCTAAAATTATCCCCATACTGTATAGATTCTCTGTAGATGCCTCGTAACAAAATATTAAAACATTTTGTCTTCTGTCTTAACTTATATCCTTGTTATGGGAAGACAATTGGAAAAATATCTCCACTTCATTAAAAAACATCACAGCAGGACAGAACTTATTTGATTTAATCATTTAAAAGATAAATAACTATGTTTACTCTTTCTGCTCTAAATTGTTTGATCAGAAGCTGGGCCAGCTATTATTTGATGGATTGCGAGTAGACGCACTTAAGTGATAGTCTTAAAAGTCATGAGGTATCATCTGCATTGCCTGCAGGTTTGCCAACATATGAAACTGTTTTGAATTGTCAGTCTGCTGGATTTTTACTGATAAAATTTTAAAAAAAAGAAAGATTTACAGACAATTTTTACTGTTGTCATTTTCGGCATAGCTAAACCTACTATGCCTAAATTCACTCCTTTGTGCACTAGGCCACAGCACTGAAGACTGCCCCTAGTGCACTTGATATTTATACTGACATTACATAAGAGAGACTTATGTTTTGCAGAATATGCATGCCCTACCTTCACTCAAAGCATGCACTGCAGTATCTTCATAAATGAAATACAATTAGAGCATTAAGGAAAGAAGGTCAGTATTCAGATGCAAGTATCCAGATGGCAGCAGCTACTGCTGAAAGGGGCGATCTAGTGATATTCAACAGCTTTATCCAGATTGTACTTCTGAACATCTTACAGACCACCTTGACACTGTCTGGATAGTGGTGCTGTGGTCCAGGGCAGAGCAGGGGCATCTGGACAGCGGGCCTGGATAGCTGACCTCACTTCAATCTGTTTCACTAACTCCCGAGAATTTCACGTTAGCCTTTCCATCAAATCTCTTTTCTGAATCGCATGCAAGAAAAGTGTACTCAGTCTCACCTGACTTCTGAGTCAACTTGCTTGAGGCTGGCAGCTACTTCTCCACCTCCTGATTCGTAAGTTAGCTGCTGCTCTATGCAAGCCTTCGGTGCTGCATTGCGCAACTCTCTTCCCTCACCATCGAGCACTCCATAATCTGGGAGTGGGGGTGGGCTTAACAGCAACCCCAGCTCCAGTAGCCAGGCCTCCTCAGCCTTCAACATAGTCAAAACACATAACATCAACTATCATCTATACGCGGATAATATCATGATGTACCTTTCATGGGATATTACCAACTTGGACTACTCCAGAATAACCACATGCATGTCTGAAATAACAAATTGGCTCAACAACACCCAGAATCTCAAAATCAAGCTCAAGAAAACTAAAGTGCTATATATTTCAAGAAACCCAAACCTCACCTCCCCCAGTAAAATTTCATTACAAGAAACAGAAATAGAAGTTAAGAAGGAAGTTAAATACCTAGGAGTAGTGTTAGATAAGAATCTAAGCATGATTCCACACATAAAAACAGTTACAAAAAGTATATACTTGAAATTGAGAACAATTCAACGCCTCAGACCACTTTAGGAAGACCATGACTTTAGGACTGTACTGCAATCACTAATAACCCCACTCATTGATTATTGTAATAGTATCTTCCAGGGACTCCCAAAAAAACCACACACTAGCTCCAACTAGCACAAAACCTTGCAGCACGCATAGCATCAAATTCAAAATGCACGGATCACATCACCCCTATACTCCGTGATCTTCACTGGCTACCAGTAACCTCAAGAGTAAAACACAAATACATAATGATTATCTTTAAGCATCATTGCAACATTGCCTCCACCATCTTATCCACCCTCCTTACAATACCAAACACCTCAAGGGTAAGAAGAAACTGCTCCCAAAACACACATATAATTCCATCACACATCCGCAATACAAACCAATGCACCAGCGCCTTCTCTTACGTGGCCCCAATATTGTGGAATTCACTCCCCAACCACCTAAGAGCGACAAAAGACCTCCTGCAATTCCGCAGGGATCTAAAAACATACCTTTTCATTAAACATTTTGGGGACCCAAATAATCTCACTAATTACCAAAATATCGAAAGAACTAGCAAATAACTCCATCCTTTACCTCAAAACTCTTAAAATTATGTAGTAACCCTAGGTTAAATAACCTATGCAACCATATTGTACATAGTTATCTGTATAAAGTTCTGACATGTTAAATGTATATAGTTCCAATGTTCAACCTAAAAGTTGTTGTGAAGTTCCATGTAAACCGCCCCTGATCTCATGAAACTTGGGCGCTTCTCCGCCTTACTTTGCACCCTCATCTCTCTGAATGGCATCAATGCTGAACTTATGCTTTTCGGTTCCTGATCTGCTTAGTCTCCTATCTGTTTCCTTGCCAATCCCCTAGATGCGTCCTTGTCCTCAGCTGTTGTGTTGTCTGTCTTGACTAGATTGTAAGCTCTGATGAGCAAGAACCGTCTTTTACATGTGTCTGTACAGCACTGCTTATGCTTTGTAGCGTTATATAAGTAGTGGGACTAGTAGTAGCATTGCTAAGGCACTCCCAGCGCTAAGGGATGACACCTTCTCTCTCTCTCTCAGCCCAAAACTTTCCCTCTCCATAGGTATAGTTTGGGTGGGGCATGGGGGGAGGGCGGTAGCATTAATGGTGATCTGGTACCCCTGCCCCTACTGTATGACTTCCTAACCCTTTGCCCCCCTCCCCCCCCCAAAAGAAATATGGCAAACTACACCAATGCCTCCCTACCCTCCTATTCTGAGCTGGGTAACATGTTCTCTAATTGTGCCGAGACAAGCCTACAATTTGTTCACTGATGCCCATTTATGATCTGCTGGAGATTGAGAATACTGAAGAGCACCCTATATAGGGCAGAATCTACAAGCTTGTGTTCTCTGTCTCCATCTACTGGTAGAAGAGCATAGCTCATCCATTCTGGACAGATCTGGTGAACAATAAGGAAAACAGATCGTCAGGTGTGGGCTTTGACTAGGCCACTTGAGGACATTCACTTTCTTCTTGAAGAATCATTCTATTGTTTTTGCTTTGTGCTTAGGATTATTATCCTGCTGAAATTGTTGAGAGGTTATTTAATTCTTGATATATCACCTTAGGGATCCAGCCAAGCCTTTTACACATAAAGCATAATAAAGAGCAAGCAAAAGAAATTAAAATTAGAATTTGTAACTTTCTATCTTTTAATTAGATAGGCCAGGAGGCAAGGTAAGAATAGGTATATGAGTGGGGGGGGGGGGGGTTGTTTGGATAGGTCTTGAAGGTACCCTAATTGTCAGAGAAGTCTCATCTACAATCAGGATTGTCATTGAAGTCAAAGACTAGTTGGAAGTAATGGGCTTTTAGTGCCTTCCTACATTTTTTTATAGGGAGATCTCTTCTCAGATAGAGAGATGGAGCGAGTTCCATAATAAAGAAGTCAAAAATTCTTCACAACACAAACAGGGAGGAAGCAAGATGACACCGTCAGTTTTTCTCTGATTGGGTTCTGCTGGAACACGGCTCCGCGATAATCTTCTCTGGATTCATGCCTCATTCTTTCCATAAACAGTGCAGACAAATAGCCAAAAACCTACAACCTGTAACCTGTGATTTTTCCATGGTCCAGCTGAAAAACATTACCCAATTAGGTGGGGAAACTGCAAGAAATGTCAGCATTATTCCGTATTCCCAACTCACAGCATGTTCACCTTGCAGTTGTCTGGGATAGGCAGCTCCACCTTCTCTCCCACTCTGCTGCATCTCATTGGTTAGCTCCCAGACATGCAGCAGAGTGGGACACAGACTTCCATATAGTATATTCCAAACTTGCTTGCTCCTCATGGGCAGGGGAAGATGCAGTAACAAAAAAAAGTCCTCTCTTCTTGTGTTCCCAGAACATTCTTCCAAATCCAAAGGTCCCAGTAACCTGCTGTGTAACTTCTCTGTGTGTATACATGATTTAAAATTTACGCTCCACTAACTGTGTAATGGATTCAAAGCCTTTTGGGGTGGTTAATATTGCCAATTAAGGGTTGTTTCCTTGCACAAGATTACTGCAGAGCTTTCTGTTTATTTATGCAGGTTCTACTTGTAAAATATTTTGTTTCAAAAAATTAAAACAAAATTATGCTTCATAATTAAGTAAAAAAGCTAAGAAAAATACCCCATGGGGGCTACATAAATATCCACATGCGAGATGCCCCCAACTTTCATTTTGAAGATTCCAACTCTAATATGTAAGTCTTGTACTTTATTTTTCATGTTTTGACAAATGTATTTTGTCTTCTCTCTTCTGTGACAGCTACCTAATACCTGTAGAGTATGATAAGGAGAACTGTGAATCTATCTTTAATAAGGAGACCTGCTCTTACACTGTGACGAGGAAGGATAATCCCGCTGTAACCTGTGAGATTACAGCTGCAATTGGTTAAGAGGCTGATCTGTCTGCCATGATGACCCCAGCCACTGGAGAACGATGCATAAACCAGTGGCCCTTTCTTCTTACAAATTATCTAATGAAACCTTGAAATAAAAAACACTAATCCTAAATTTTACTGAATGCCAATTTTAGAATTTCTATGTGCTGAAAATAAAATGCATAATATATCATGATAGTTATCTCAGATTCATTTTTATTTATTCCCCTCCCTCCTCCCAAGTCCCCTAATGAATAAATTTGGTAAAACAATTTCCTCTTCGGGAGCATGAAGGGTAAGGGCAGCTGAGCTGTAATGGTAAGTAATTTCTAAGAGAGCATTTCAGCTGCTAGCTACTGGCCCCAGGCCTTTTGCTGGCAAAATTCAACCCTGTTGCAGCCTCTGCTCTTGATTCCCATCTTCACCCATGCAAGCTACAGCCTTTGCTCCTAGCCATTGACCCATAAGGGTTGCTGTAGTGGACACCTTGCCTCCCTTATGTCTTACCCAGGCTATGCTCCAGCGCTCTATAATCTTCCTATTCTCTCCCCCGCTCATTGCAGACTGCAGCAGCAACATACAAGAGGAGCAAGCTGGCAGAACAAGTCTGGTACAATCAATCAACGTCTCTTCTGTGGCTGCGTATTGGTCTTTCCAACCCAATGGAAGGTGGAAAGAATTTACAAAAGGGATGAAAAATGTCTGGGGGCAAAATAGCCAGTGGCATTTCTGGCCCCCTCACCACCTGGGACGGGGACCCTCCCACATAGCATGGCACTGCATGATGCTATTCAATTCCCACCACCACTACCGCTGTCGCCGGGCCCACAAAGCCAGTGTGGCAAACTTACCCTCAAGCTGGCTTACCGTGCTGTCTCGGTGAGCCTGCCGCTATCCTCTCCTGGCTGAAGTCTCACAATTCATGAGACTTTGGCCAGGAGAGGAGATCAGCTGGGTCCATGGAGACTGTGTAGCAAGCCAGCTTGAGGGTAAGTTTACCACGTTGCCTCCATGGACCCAGCATGGGTGCACCCCCCTCCCAACCAGCACCCAGATATATAACCCCCTCCAAAAAAAATAGCCGAATGCATTTCTATGATAGGAGTTTCAGCTTCTGTAACATAATAAAACTTACATACAGTGGAAAAACAGTAGTTAGGGAATTCCTCCTTTCAAACTCCCTTTCCCTGTCCTCTACTCTCCCACCCTCCAACCTACAAAAACTGTCTATCCCCTGTTAGAAATGTTTTAAAGTTTTTAAATTTGTTGTTTTTATAAAATATATGCAGAATAGAATTAGAAATCCATAAGATGTTGTTTGCTTGCACTAACACATTGGTTCACATACTCCATTTTCTTATATTGAATAAAGCATTTTCTCCTGGCCTTGCAAATCCTTGGTTCCCCCATACACCCCTCCCTTAGCTTCCAGGCTATTGCACATGAAACTTAAAAACTCAAGGACAAGAACACTGAAACATGCTGATACAAAATCTGGTAGGCACAGAGAAAAGAAAGGAACTTTTGAAAACAGAAAGAAACTGTCCATGGGCACAAGGGGGGGGGGGGGGTGGATCTCTGAGAACCCATAAAACTGGTAACATAACCATAAAAGGAATAAGGTAAATAAGGGGAGAGGAGTAAAAGGGGCCGGGATTAAGAGAAGTAAATGGAGGTGGAGATTCACATGACCCAAATAACAATCACTAATTGCTAGGAAATTAGAAGTACTTACACTAATAGAATAATAGGGGAGGAATTTGTAGAAGAAATGAATGTAATAAATATGGAACTGTTCATATGACAAATTGTGGTCACGGATAACAAATTGTGGCCACCTATCTTGCAAGACTGAATAATAAATAAATAAAAGAAACTTTGGTTTCACTGAAGTGTCTGTTGTTGTGATAAAATTAATCTCCAGGAACAAGCAGCAATGTAGTCTTCACATATGGGGTACCAACGGAGTCTGCGCGGGAACGCTCCCCAGCGTCCAATAGGAATGCTTTTGGGAGCATCCCTCAGCACATGCACGCTGCCTTCCCGCCTTTCCAATTGTCCTTCTTCATTTTCCGCGGAGCTGACAGGACACATACCCTGTCACCGCAGAAAATTTCTTCTTTAAACTTGTTTTCTTGTGGTCATGCCTGCCTCCACACGACACCTACCGGTACCGCCAGTTCTTTCTTTCTTTCTTTTCTAAAAAAAAAAAATCTATTTTTGAACTGTTTCTCTTCAGAAACGTTTTCTTTTGGTGCTAGGTGCCATTTTGGGCATTAGGCCCCATTTTTCGCAAAAGATGGAAAAACCAGCTAGTGGTTTTAAAAAAAAAAATGTACTAAATGTGGCGGTACCATCTCCGTCACCAACACCCATGACTGGTGTCTAAAATGTTTAGGCCCTGACCATTCTCCATCTGAGTGTTCCTCCTGTATGGGGATGACTAAAAGAGGAAGACAGAATCTCGGTACCCTCTTTTCTTCGGATACCAGGTCCATTGCATCGACGTCTTCAAGAGCCTCATCTTCCTCACATGGATCTCAGGTAACTAAACATAAGAGCCGGTCCTCAAAGGGTAGCTCTCCTTCAAAGCATTGAGAGGCCATTGGCATTGCCCTTGAGGAAACTACACCGACAAAACAGCCCTGGCGGGAGGCTTCGGCCTCCAAAGCATCAACGGGGTTCCAGGATGTTCTCGAGGCTTCGACCTCGGCAGAACTACTGGTGCCATGCTCAGGGGTTCCGGCCGCTTTTATTGGTACCGATACCCAGGCATCAGCAGCGTCGATAGACCAGAGTTTCCTTGCTATCGAACGCAGTCTTGCAGCTCTCCTTACAGCTGCGGTACCATTGACACCGGTGGTTCAACAGGCACCAGTACCGACGCCGGTACCAGCACTGGTACAGATCCCGGTACCAGCACCGAAGGTACCAGCCCCGGTGGGAATCCTTCCCGTGCCGACTTTTTCTGGCATCGACAGATCGGTATCGGACCAATTCGGTACCGATTTCGATCGATACCGAGACCGTGCTTTGCATGAACATTGGGATCAGAGATATTTCGAATCCTCTGATTCCGATGACTATGATAATTCTGCCAGTACCTGAGTGTTTCTCCCGGAAGACTCCTCTTCTCCCCAACGCAGAATGTCTCCTCCGGAAGACATGTCTTTTCAGGATTTTATTTGTGATGTGGCCCGAGGCCTTTCAATCACGGTATCTCCTGAAAAAGAACCTAGAGCAAAGGAATTGGAAATTCTCCAATACCCTAAGGCTCCCAAGGAGGCAGCCACTCTGCTCATTCATGAAATTCTTCATGATATGTTGCTCAGAATGTGTGAGACACCTTTGACCACATCTCCTCATTCTAGGAGACTCGATACCATGTATTGAGTTCCACCATGTCCTGGTTTTCAAAAGACTCGGCTGCCACACCATTCAATGGTAGTGGAGTCAGCCATGCGTAGGATGAAAAGTTCAAAGAGACATGCATTCAATCCTCCAGGTCATGAATGCAGGACTCTTGACGCTTTTGGGCATCAAACTTTTCATGCTTCCATGCTTTCAGCTAGGATCAGCTCATATATCTTATATATGGGAATGTTCCTCAAAGACCAAGTTTGTAAACCGTGCAGCCTTTGACTGCTTTGAATGCATCAGCAGAACCTCTGCTTTTGCCATTGGTGCACATTGGATTGCCTGGCTTCAGGCATCAGACTTGGAGATTTGGGTACAGGATAAATTGCGAAACATCCCTTGCACAGGAGAAAACCTCTTTGGCAAGAATTGGCAGGAGAAGGCTAATGAGATAGATGCTGACAATATCACTTTAGATAGATTGTCAAAATCTACTGCCACTCCAGCCAAAAAGAAACCCTATAAAAACCCCTTTTTCAGCAAAAAGAGTAAGATTTATCCGTCCTATACCCAGCAAGGGCAAGCTCAGGGTCAAGTTGCCCAGAAGGGTCAACAACAACAATCCAGACAAAAGAAGCCAAAAGGCCTTAGAGCTCAACCAGCTCCACAAGCCCAGCCCCCTCAAGGGCTTTGACTCCTTCATAGAGAACTTAACCTTTCTGCCTCTGAAAAGTCCAGAACCCCTAAACATTCCAGGCAGGTTGTGTCATTTTGCTAACAGATGGCACCAAATAACAGCAGAAAACTGGACTCTGTCCATTGTGGGAGGGGGTATAAGCTTCATTTTCACAGAATGCCCCCTCCTACAATCGTAAGACAGTTCAATTCCCAAACCTCCATAGGCAATCTACTGGATCAAGAGGTCTCAACACTCCTTGCTCAAGGAGCAATAGAGGAGGTGCCCATTCTTCAACAGGGTGCAGGGTTCTACTCCCCCTATTTTCTTATTCCAAAGAAGACAGGAGGACACAGACCCATTCTAGACCTCAGAGAACTGAACAAATATCTGTTCCGAGAAAAGTTCAAAATGATTTCTCTGGGAACTCTTCTGCCATACCTTCAAAGTCAGGATTGGCTTTGTTCTCTAGATCTAAAGGATGCATATACTCACATTCTGATCCATCCAGATCACAGGAAATTCTTACGATTCCTTTTCAAGAGAAAACATTTCCAATACAGGGTTCTTCCCTTTGGTCTGGCTTCGGCACCAAGAGTATTCACAAAATGCATGGCAGTAATAGCTGCATTTCTGCAAACCCTGGGGATATTCATCTTCCCTTACTTGGACGACTGGCTCATTCGAGCCCCCACAGTTCCAGAAGCCAGCTCTGCACTGTCTCGCACAATGCAAATCCTTCAATACTTGGGATTGGTCATAAACCTCCCAAAATCCCAACTTGCTCCGTCTCAGTCCCTAGAGTTCATAGGAGCTCGTCTAGATACCAGACAGTCAAGGGCTTTTCTCCCACAACCCTGCTGTCTTTGTATAATGCAGCTAGCTTCTCAAGCAGCAGTGAACTCCTACCTAACTGCTCAAGAACTACTACAACTATTGGGACATATGGCATCCACGGTTCATGTAGTTCCCTACGCGTGCCTTCATATGCAAGCAGCCCAGTGGACCCTATCCACACAGTGGACACAGGCCACAGGGCATCTGTCGGACAAGATATCAAACTCACAATTACTGATCTTGTCCCTACAATGGAGGCAATCACTAGAAAATCTTCTAGTGGGGTCTCCTTTCCAGCAACCCCTATTCCAGGCCACCCTAACAACAGATGCATCACAGGTGGATGGGGAGCACACCTGCATCATCTCTCTACCCAGGGTACCTGGACTCCACAGGAGGCTTGTCTTCACATAAACCTCCTGGAACTCAGAGCAATCTATCTAGCTCTTCGAGTATTCCATGCCCAGCTCAGACAGTCCTAGTCCAAATGGACAATCAAGTAGCTATGTTCTACGTGAACAAGCAGGGGGGAACAGGCTCTCTGTCGTTATGCAACGAAGCTTTACGACTATGGGCCCTCGCCAGAGAGCATCAAATTCACCTTCTCGTGGTATATCTTTCAGGCATTCAAAACCTTTGGGCAGACAAACTCAGCCGAGTACTGCTGCCTCACGAATGGTCTCTCCATCTAGACCAGGTGGCCAAGATATTTCAGATCTGGGGAACCCCAGACATAGACCTATTTGCAAGTCCACTGAATGCCAAACTTCCCCGGTTCTGTTCCAGAATTCCAGCTCAAAATTGCCAGGCAAGGGACGCCTTCCTTCACTGGGGACACAACTTCCTCTATTCCTTCCCACCCATTCCCCTCAACCCCAAAACACTTTTCAAGCTTCAGAGAGACAGGGGTCGTATGATCCTCATAGCGCCACGGTGGCCACGCCAAACGTGGTATCCCCTGCTTCTACATCTCTCTCAAGCTGCACCTCTGGAGTTAGGCTATGCTCCACTCTAACACATTATACCATAACTTTAACTTTTATTTCTTTACATTTTCTCACTAATACTCTTAATATCTTTGTTTGTAAGACCGCTTTGATTGTATGATAAGGCGGTATAGAAATCCAATTAAATAAAATAAATAAAATAAATGCTCCAGATCTCCTTTCCCAAGAGAAAGGGATGCTATGGCACCCGCATCCACAGTCCCTGCATCTCAGGGCCTGCTTGCTGAAAGCTTAGACCAGTGATGGCTAACCTTTTTGAGCCCGAGTGCCCAAACTGCCGCACAAAACCAAAGAATTTCCTCAAAGTGCCAGCACGTCAATTTGCATAAATATTTGCATAATGCTAACATACACTAACTTTTAGTAAACATGTCTCTTAATGAGTGTATGGATAAAGACAGACTAAAAGATTTCTACATTACTATAATCCAGTGCCAACCGCCAGGCACATTAGGAACTACTACAAACACTGCCCATTTAGAACCAATAGCAAACCCGCCGTATCCTAACAGCACTACCAGGACTCACAAAGCACCACACCATACCTATCAAAAGGCAACACTGCAAATATTAAACCAATACATTTCAGACAATAACAATACATGACCTACTGGGGAAAGAGAACAAGTGGCAATGTCAAAAAGGAATTACATAAACAGAATACCTCAGCTCAGTTACACAGTTGCAATTGCTCCAGCCACTTTCTTCTGGTTTCTTCATGTTTTCTGCTAACTCTCCATCATCTGCTGTCCATTTGTCCTTTCTTCTCTCTTCTAGTTTTTTTTTCCATTCTCTCTCTCTACATCCGCTTTAACATACTAATCTTTCTCCTTTTGCTCTTTCCTCATTCCTATTTCATCCACTCAAATTTTACCCCTCCATCCTCAATCCCCACTTACTCTCCCAATACCCGGCCAATTGTAGATTTTTTATCCCTCCCACACAAAATATTTTTCCCCTCTCCATTTTACACTCCCCGCCCCATCCCATTCTAATCCTCCCCCAACATCAGCTCCCTTCTAGGTCAAGCCTCACCCAGCATCCAGTCACTTCTAGTCACTGCATCAGCCCATTTCCAGTCCTAGCCCCCCATCAGTCCATTTCCAGTCCTAGCAAACCCCCAACCCAATACCAGTCCTAGCCCCCCGCATCAACCCACTTCCAGTCCTAAACCCCCATCACCCCATTTTCAGTTTAAGCCCCCCCTATAACCCATTACCAGTCCTAACCCCCATCACCCCATTTCCAGACAGCCCCCATCAGCCCACAGCCCATTAGCAGTCCTACCCCCCCAGCCCATTAGCAGTCCTACCCCCCCCCGCCCGCCCGCCCATTAGCAGTCCTAACCCCCCCAGCCCATTAGCAGTCCTACCCCTGCCCGCCCGCCCGCCATTAGCAGTCCTAACCCCCCCCCAGCCCATTAGCAGTCCTAACCCCCCCGCCCGCCCGCCCGCCCGCCCGCCCATTAGCAGTCCTAACCCCCCCAGCCCATTAGCAGTCCTACCCATGCCCGCCCGCCCTCCCATTAGAAGTCCTAACCCCCCCCCCGCCCATTAGCAGTCCAAACCCCCCCTAGCCCATTAGCAGTCCTAACCCCCCCGCCCGCCCGCCCGCCCGCCCATTAGCAGTCCTAACCCCCCCTGAGCAGTCATCCCCCCCCGCCCGCCCGCCCGCCCTCCCCCTAGCCGATTTGATGCCCGACCACCCCCGCCTAGCCCATTAGCAGTCCTAACCCCCCCCCCCAGCCCATTAGAAGTCCTAACCCCCCTCTGGCAAATTTTTTTTTAAAAAAAGCAGGCTCTGGCTGCTGCCGCGGCAGATTGCAATGTCCCGCGGGGCCCCCTCCGCCCGCTAAGCCCCTCTGCAAGGGCTTTCAGATTCGCGAGGGAGAGCATCTCCCTCGCGTCTCTGTTAAGCCCGCAGGGGCTAATGGGAAATTTCCCATCAGTCCCTCGCGTCTAAAGGGGCTGATGGGAAATTTCCCATTAGCCCCTGCGGGCTTAACAGAGACGCGAGGGAGACGCTCTCCCTCGTGAATCTGAAAGCTCTTGCAGAGGGGCTTAGCGGGCGGAGGGGGCCCCGCGGGACGCTGCATTCTGCCCTTGCCGCGTCCGCAGTCAGAGCCAGCTTTTTCTTTTTTTGCGGACCTTCCCGCGTGCCAGCTGCAAGGCCTTCGCGTGCCACAGCTGGCATGCGTGCCATAGGTTCGCCATCGCTGGCTTAGACCTTCAGGATCTCAACCTTTCCCATCAGGTAAAGGATATCCTTCAGGCTTCTAGAAAACCTTCCACAAGACGCTCTTACGCCTTCAAGTGGAAACGTTTTACTATATGGTGTTCACAGAAAGGGTTAAACCCCCTTATGATACCTTTGGAATCGATACTAGAGTATCTACTTCATTTATCAAATTCTGGTCTAAAGACCAATTCAGTAAGAGTGCATCTTAGTGCAATTTCAGCTTCCTATAAGCCTCTAAATGGACAACCAATTTCCTCTCATCCTCTCATATCAAGATTTATTTTATTTTATTTATTTAGCAAGCATTTGTATACCGCTCCTTCCAGCGATCAGAAGCTGGTAAGATTACATGGAGAAAGCTGTCGAATCAAGACAGAATAATTTTGATTTGTACATAAAGATTCGAAAGGTTAGCACGTCACGCAGAAAATTAACTACTTCTAAGCTAAGGGGATAATAATTTACATATGTACATTTCTACATTACAGGTTGCTGTGGGGTGCAATTTATGAGAGGTCTTCTATTAACAAAGCCTACCATCAGGCCACCACCGGTGGCATGGGATTTAAACCTAGTTCTCAGGCAGCTCATGAAACTGCCTTTTGAATCTTTAGCCACTACAACCCTAAAGCTTTTGTCCTGGAAGGTCATCTTCCTGATTGCAATCACCTCTGCACGTCGCATTAGTGAATTGCAAGCTTTAGTGGCTGATCCTCCTTATTCTAGGTTTCACCATGACAAGGTTGTACTCAGAACTCATCCATACTTTATGCCAAAGGTGGTTTCGCCTTTTCATTTAAACCAATTTATCTTCCTGTATTCTTTCTGAGGTCTCATGCCTCTAATGCAGAAAGGAACCTTCATACTCTGGATTGTAAAAGAGCCTTGGCTTTTTACCTACCAAGAACACAGCAACATAGAAAGTCTTCTCAACTTTTTATTGCTTTTGATTCTAGTCATTTGGGACTTCCAGTCTCCAAGAGAACGCTATCCAAATGGATTGCACAATGCATATCCTTTGCTTATGAGAGTAAGAGTCTTCCTCTTCAAGGCCATGTCACAGCTCACAATGTGAGAGCCATGGCAGCCTCTATGGCTAACCTTCACTCTGTGTCTATTGATGACATTTGTCAAGCAGCCACCTTGGCTTCGGTACACACCTTTACAGCCCACTGCTGCCTAAATAAAGCCTCCCGTCAGAATGCCTTCTTTGGCCAGGCTGTTCTTCAAAATCTCTTTCAGACCTAATTCAACTCCTACCCACCAACCCTGGTGGGATGCCAGAGATCCATAGGAGGAAGCATGGCTCACCTCACTATAGGTGGCAGCTTCCTGGGGCTATCTCCCTGGCATCTTCAGCTAGGGAGTCCCCATATGTGAAGACTACATTCCTGCTTGTTCCTGGAGATAGTGTAGTTACTCACCTGTAACAGGTGATCTCTGGGAACAGCAGGAATTTAGTCTTCACAACCCACCCACCTCCCCTAGGAGTTGTCTCTCTATCTCTCTGTCTCTTTCCTCTCTCCCTCTATCCTTTCACTCAGCTACAAACTTAACTGAAGAGGGACAGTTGGAAAGGTGGGAAGGCAGCGCGCATGTGCTGAGGGATGCTCCCAAAAGCGTTCCTATTGGACGCTGGGGAGCATTCCCGTGCAGGCTCCGTCGGTACCGATGATACCCCATATGTGAAGACTAAATTCCTGCTGTTCCCAGAGATCACCTGTTACAGGTGCGTAACTATGCTTTATTATTTATTACACCCCATAATTGCCACTCCCCCAAAAATACTTCCTTGCAACTATTATACCAAACAAAATGTCTCCACTACAAAAAAAGGTCTCCACAAAACTGACTCACCACTCTGCAAATTGCCCAGCCCCCAGAAACTCAATGAAATGCTCAAAGAAATCAAGGAAGCTAACAAACGTTACAGCACAGTAATAATAATGGGTGATTTCAATTACCCCGGTATCGACTGGGTCAGTGTCACGGCAGGACATGCTAGGGAGATAAAGTTCCTAGATGAAATAAATGACTGCTTCTTGGAGCAGCTGGTTCATGAACCAAACAGAGGGGAAGCCATAATGGACCTAGTCCTTAGTGGAACACCATATCTGGTGCAAGACATAAGGGTGTTGGGGCCACTTGGCAATAGTGATCATAGCATGATAGCATTTGATTTAATTAGTAGAGGAGGGATGATAAGGAAATCCACAGTACTAGCTTTTAACTTTTGAAAGGGAGACTATGATAAAATGAGGAAAATAGTTAAGAAAAAACTAAAAGGAGCAGTTGCAAAGGTTGAAGACTTACATCAAGCTTGGGTGTTGTTTAAAAATACTATCTTGGAAACCTAGGAAGTCCAAAAAACTGCTATCATGGTTTAAAGGTGAGGTCAGAGAGGCTGTTGTTGCCAAAAAAGCATCTTTCAGGAAATGGTAAAAAAGAGCCAAATGACAAAAACTGGAAACCGCAAGTTAAATCCAAGGCAGGCAAAGCGAGAATTTGAGAAGAAACTTGCTACGGAAGCAAAAATGCATAATAAAGACTTTTTCAAGTACATTCATAGCCACAAAGCTGTGAGAGAGTCAATTAGATGATAGAGGGGTAAAAGGGGCAGTAAGAAAGTACAAGGCTATAGCGGAGAGACTGAATGAATTCTTTGCTTCGGTCTTTACTGAGAAAGATATAGGGATGTTACCCATGACTGAAGTGGTATTTAAAGGTGATACTGCAGAGGAATTGAAAGAAATATCGCTACACCGGGAAGATGTATTACAACTATTTGATAAACTGCAGAGTAGCAAATCACCTGGACCGGATGGTATACATCCAAGGGTGTTGAAAGCACTGAAATATGAGATTGCAGACCTGCTATTAGTAATCTTTGAACTTTCTTTAAAATCATCTGTAATACATTGGTGATCCTCCAATCTTCAGGTAATACCAATTTTTAAAAAGGGTTCTGGGGTGATCCGGGAAACTACAGACCGGTGAGTCTGACATCAGTACAGGGAAAAATGATAGAAACCATCATAAAGAACAAAATTACTCAACATGTAGAGAGTCATGGCCTAATGGGAGACAGCCAGCATGGCTTTAGACAAGGAAGATCTAGTCTTACTAATCTGTTATGTTTTTTTGAAGGTGTGAATAAACAGGTAGACAAAGTTGAGTTGGTTGATATAGTGTATCTGGATTTTCAGAAAGCCTTTGACAAGGTCCCTCATCAGAGACTTTTGGCAAAACTAAAATGTCATGGAGATAGGAGGCAGTGTACTATTGTGGATCCTGAACTGGTTAAAAGATAGAAAGCAGAGGGTAGGGCTAAATTTTCCCAGTGGAGATAGGTGAATAGTGGTGTACTCCAGGGATCTGTGCTGGGTCCACTGCTTTTTGACATATTCATAAATGATCTGGAAAAGGGAATAACGAGTGAGGTTATCAAATTTGCAGATGACACAAAACTATTTAAAGTTGTTAAAACGCAAGAGAATTGTGGAAAATTGCAAGAGGATCTTGATAAATTGGAAGACTGGGCATCCAAATGGCAGATGAAATTTAATGTAGACAAGTGCAAAGTTATGCACCTAGGAAAGAACAACCCAAACTATGGTTATATGATGCAAGGTTCCATATTGGGAACCACCACCCAGGAAAAAGATTTAGGCGTTATCGTGGATAGCATGTTGAAACCCTCTGCCCAGTGTGCAGCAGTGGCCAAAAGAGTAAATAGAATGCTAGGAATCATAAGGAAAGGAATGGAAAATAAAGCAAAGGATATTAGAATGCCCCTGTATCATTCCATGGTGCAACCGCACCTTGAATATTGTGTTCCATTCTGGTTGCTGTATCTTAAAAAGGATATAGCGTTATTAGAAAAGGTACAGAGAAGAACCACCAAAATGGTAAAAGGGATGGAAGTATACCCCTATGAAGAGAGGCTAAAAAGGTTAGGGCTCTTCAATCTGGAAAAGCGACAGCTGAGGGGAGATATGATAGAGGTCTATAAACTAATGAATGGAGTGGAACAGGTAAACGTAGATCGATTGTTTACATTATCAGAATATAGAAAGACTAGGGGACATGCAATGAAGCTACAGGGTAAACTATTTAAGACTAATAAGAGAAAATATTTTTTCATTTAACGTGTAATCAAAGTCTGGATTTCATTACCAGAGGATGTAGTAAAAGCTGTTAGTGTTGCTGGGTTTAAAAAAGATTTAGACAAGTTCCTGGAGGAAAGTACAAAAAGCCAATAAACCATTATTAAAGAGGACCCGGGAAATCCACTTTTTGCCACAATACAAGCATTATGGAACTTGTATCTTTAAGGGAAACTGCTAGGCACTTGTGATCTAGATTGGCCACTGTTGGAAGTAGGATACTGATCTTGATGGATCTTGCTCTGACCCAGTATGGCATATCCTATGTTCTTATGAAAATTTCTCATCAGTCCTTCTGAAGTCCTACCTCACCTTCTGAAGTAGCCTATTTCTTGACTATCTCACACTCCTTCATCAAAGGAGGCAAAAAGGGTGTCTCTGCCATTCCCTACTAGAATTTGCCATTACGGTACCTCCTGAATCCCCTCACTCAATATTCATGTAGTAGTCCAATACCCTCCTTTCTCTGTTAACCCAAAAGTCCTCCCCTAGCTTATCAAAATGAAATTTCATAACCCATAAGACTGTGATATCCCACCCCTCTGATCCTTGCTTTCCAGCATCCTAATTCTACTGATTTGGGGTATCCTCTTCCTCCCACAAACACACACATATTACGTCAATCATTTATCCCACCATTTAAAAACACAAGCAGTTGTAATATCTCGGCTGGCTACTATAACACCATCTATTGTGGCCACTAATCTGAAAAAAATTACAGCCATCATTCGTTTATTAAGCAATGCCACTAAATGCGATTACATCACCCCTCTTTTCTTTAAGGACCATTGGATCCTTCTCTTACCGGTTACACTTCAAGGTTTTCATGCTCACTTACAAAATGTTTTTCACTGGGTTCCTTATCTATCTTTCCATGTTTCTGACCCCTTACTGTCCTTCGTGGATACTTCACTCACAAAACTCAGAGTTGCTGACAATCCCTCCAGTATTCCGCGCTAGGATGGAGGCTTCCAGCCATGCTGCCTTTTATTTCCTTGCACCAACATTATGGAACTCTTTATCTACATGCATATGCGCTGAACTTTCCTATAAGAAATTCATCTCTACTGAACACATTATTTCAGTTAAGTCTAACCTGGGCAGCCCAGAAAGACTAAATACAGTCTTTGACTGACTCTGCATTTCAAGTTTTACCTTTTCTCTCCCTCTGTCCTATTTTATATGGCATCCCATACCACATCCTGTGAGGTGCACTATACCTCAGTCCTGGCTGTATTCTACTACTTGCTACCTACACTTCTGTGCCTGCTCAGATGAGTGCACTTTGCTTAAATACCGCTCTCTTTCTGATTTTCTTCACTTCAAATTCATGCTCTCTTCTTCCAGTCAGTTATAACACTCACCAAGCAAAACTACTATGTTCATCTGACTAACTTTCTTGCCTCTGACCCCTGTCATCTCCTCTCAACTCTCTCCTTGAGGTACCTCCACCTCTGACCCTTCCTTCAGCTCACTACATGCCGGTAAGCTTTCATTCTCTCTCTTTCAATACATGAATGCTATTAGTTAAGACTGTTCTCCGTTTTTTACAACTAAATATGGCCTTTACTTTTTTGTTTCATTTTTTATCTGCGTGATAATCCCTCATTGATTCCCGGTCCGTTAGTTCTGCAAACCTGCCATGACAGTTCTGCTTTTAATGTTTTTCTTGACTGAACGCGCTGACAGGATACGCTGACTCTTAGATCGCTTCAAGTTTTATTATGTCATACAATTCTTCTTAGATTAATGATTACCTTTATTTTTCAATCAATTCCAAAGGCTTAAGCATTGCTTTTCTGTTTTGAATAATCCCATATTATTGTGCAATGGCCACATAATAATTTACATAGCGCTTCATACATATTCCCTTTATTTAATGTCCAGTTTACTCTCTTCTGTTACTTCATTTTTTTCTGCCTTAAGTTCTCACATTTTTTACCATTTTTAAAGTTTGCCAGTGGTGCATTTATTATATTTATTATATTTAAATAGGTTTTTAACCAATATTATTGCTGTTATTTTACATTCTGTTTCCAGTGCTTGCCCATACTGGTTTAGTCTTAATAGGTTTTTAGTTTAAATAATTTATGTAGTAACATAAACACACTTTCAAGTTTTGACCATGTAATTTCCTCTGTATCTTTTATTATGTTTCTGTTGCTGCTCACTAGCTGTGTGGATGCCATTTTTTAATTTTTAGTGTAACTTTTATTGTATATATTTTTAATCAACAATGTTTTTTGTTTTTATGGATTAGCTCTTACAAAAAGGGTTTTGAACTTTGTGCACATGTCAATTGATGGTGTTTAATAACTGCTTTTCCCAATAAGTATTACTGTGCCTTCTCCTCCCATGTTTTTATCAATGTAATTCTATATGTCTTTCCTCTATGACATTATGGGGCTTGTTTACAAAGCTGCGGTAGCGGTTCGCGATCGTTATCGGAGCTGCGACCCCATTGATTTCAATGGGGCCGTGGCACCGATAACGACCGCGAACCGCTACCGCGGCTTTGTAAACAAGCCCCTATATCTGTCTTTTATATAAAATGGTCTGGTTCTAATATATCCTTTTTTTATTAGTTGCATTATTATTATAATTATAGTTTTATGTATAATTTAATGAGTATTATCTTATTTAATTAATTAATTAATTATTAGATTTTTAGTAAGTGTGTTTGTTTTTATTGCTTTTTATTCTGATTTTTATGTTTGTTATTGTCTTGGATTGCTCGCAGTTCCTTGCCCCCTGATGAAGGCATTGACTGAAACGCGTCGGGGCTTTTTTAATCAATAAAAGCACTTGTGACCTCCACACCACTGTTCCCTCTAAGCTGTGCACGTGTGCGTACACACACACCTCACCGAGCGAGCGCACATACTTTACAACAGAGCGCACAAAAATTATGGTTCTGATTCTGATAGAAAACAACACAGACGTCTTAAAATTTAAAAGTTGTTGTGCATTTACAGTTTTCACAAGTTCTACAATATTTTCTAGTGCAATCAATGTGGTATACATACTGTATTCTGACGTGTAGTCAAATTTTAAAGTACATAACTCCGAGTGTTGTTATGTGGCGCACAAAAATTTAACCTTCCTTCAAAAGCTGCACAGCTGATATTTTATGCGCACACAGCCTACAGAAAATTAGAGGGAACATTGTTCCACACCTTTGCTCTTTTGTGTTAAACCAGTGAAGGACAGTACCTCCTATGCCTAGTTGTGCCAATTTCCCGATTAGAGTGCTATGATTGATATTGTTGAATGCTGACTCTAGATCTATAGAGGAGGATGAATCCTCATTTATGGTCATCTGTACCAGTGATGAGGTGATCCATTAGTGTTATCAGTAAAGTTTTGACTCCATGAAAGGGACGGAAACCGAATTGATGAGTCTAAGGGGGATAGAGGTCAATGTAATCTTGAAGTTGCAATTGGATGGTTTTTTCCTATTAGTTTGGTGGTTATGGGTCTGTATGAGCTTGGTTCTTTTGGGTCCAGCATGTTATTCTTCAGTATGGGGCAGATGGAAGTAAGTTTGAGGGCATCAGGCATGATGCCTTGTGAGAGAGAGTGGTTGACTATGTGTAGGAGGAGTGGGGTCAGTTCAGTTTTGGTGGACTTGATCCAGGACACAGGGCAAGGATCTAGGGGGGAGGTTGTGGTGTTGATCATTGTTATAGTCTTATTTCTATAGCGCTACAAGGCATACGCAGCCCTGTACATAATAATGTAAGACACAATCCCTGCTCATCAGAGTTTAAAATCTAATCAAGATGAAAAAACTTCACAAAACTGGAGACTAGAGAATGTTAAGATACACATATGTAGTGGGCAAGAGAGTGAGACGCATTAGGATCCAAAAGCAGCCTCAAAGAGGTGGGATTTTAGCCTGGATTTGAATAGGGCTAGAGAAGGAGACTGATGTACTGACTTAGGTAGTTTGTTCCAGGAATATGGAGCAGCAAGATGGAATGGATGAAGTCTGGAGTTGGGAGTGGCAGAGAAGGGCACACATAAAAGGGATGTGCCAGAGGAGTGGAGTTCCTGAGGAGGAGGGTAGAGTGAGATAAGAGAGGAAAGGTAGTTAGGTCACGTGATGTGGTGAGCACGAGAGGACGTGAGTTGCTCGAGCTCCGGGCCCTCCTCCCCTGAATGTTGATATAGCACCGTGTTCTGCAGTGAATTTGGGTTTGCCAGGGACCCAGCACACCGGTAAGGGGCAGGAGATACCGTACGAGGAAAAAAAATAGGATGGCGACTGCGGTAAAGGCGGGGAGAAGAGAAAAAGAATGCACCGCAAGCGCCTTGAAAATGGCGGACTCCCCCCGAAGCAAAGTGCCGCGGCTTCTCCAACTATGACTGAAGAGATTTCTGCCGCTGTCACAAGTGCATTATCATTGCAATTCGAGGCTTTACATGCAAAGATGGATACACTTCAGAGCTCCCTGGGCATATTGGGCACACGTGTGCAAGAAGCTGAAACCCGTATTACTCACGCCGAGGAAGAAGTGGAGAATTTAAGGCGGGAGCTTCTTGCAATGCAGAAGGAGTCAAAAGCCCATGAAATAAAACTTGATGACCTGGAAAATAGGTCCCGACGCAATAATTTGCACTTTTTGGGAATTGCTGAATCCATCCTGGATAAGGACCTGAGGAAATATGTGGAGAACCTGTCTGCTTCCTTGAGAGATGGGGCTGATTTGAGTGGGCCCATTGTGGTGGAAAGAGCCCACAGATTAGGGCCTAAACAGCAATCTGGAGACCGCAGGCCTAGAGTGGTCTTAGCAAAATTTCTGTGTTACACGCAAAAAGATGCAGTGTTAAGAGCAGCAAAGCAAAAGGGAGTTGTCGAGTGGGAGAATGCGAAGATTAGAATAACACAAGACTACTCCGCTGCATTGAGTCATCGCCGTAAAGTCTATGCCCCGCTGTGCCGAAAGCTGATTGAGGCCAACGTCTGCTTCAGCGTTCAGTACCCCGCCCGGCTGCATGTGCTTCACCAGGGAATGCACCGGGTTTTCGAATCAGCGGCGGAGGCGAGTCTCTACGTGGAGCAACTGACGGTACAAGTGACATTGAGCCCAGGAGAGCAGTGAGGCCCTTTCTGAGCATCGCAAGGTTGGGAGTTGTTTTGTACTTTGCGGGCCTACCTGTTGGTGGGAGAAGGATGGTGCTGGCCCCTATGTCCCACCCTGCTTTTGAAGACCAGATCTTGCTGGCTGCTGCTCTTGCTACAAGGCTCAGGGGGGACTTCAGCTGGGTTCGAAGTTGGGGTCCACAGTATCTCAGCGCTGTCCGGACAGTTTTGTACCCTAGCCAAGGGACCTCCATGTGTGTGTGCTGATGACCGCGGTCGAAGCTTCAAGGTGGAACTTGTTGGAAATAGCATGTTGAAGCGGCGCCATTTCTGGTGCCCTAATGGCTGCTCATAGACCCTGTGCATCGGCTTCGGCTGATGCGGTGAGCTGGTCGGTGCCGGCTTGCTCCAAGGTGTTCTGGTGCTTGGGCTGAACTGAAGTATGATTATTTTGGATGTCCGTCATGGAGGTCCTTGCATGACTGCAGCCAGGCCCGTTTGGCCTACCTACGCAGAACACGGAGAGCTGGTTTGGCCTGCTGTCTGAGTAAAGTACTGAGTTATATATAGGGACGGCCTCTGTAGAATTGAGTTGTGTTTCAGTGATGTTGAATATGAGCTTAAGTACTTATTTTGGAATTGCAAAGTTGAGGGTGTGGGAAGGGTTGAGAAGTGGATAAGAGGGAGGGGGTACAGCTTGGGAAGTATCAACGGGGCCGGATTGCCTTTAAATATAGTTCCGGACTTGCTCGTAGAGAGAGAAGGGATTTGTTAAGGGGAAGGGGTAGTAAATAGGGATGGTGGTAGAGTGGTAATTGGGGGTTGGGAACCTTTACTAACTGGGCTGCTTTGGGGGTTTGAGTGAGCGGCGAGTGCACATAAGGTCATGGGAATATGGGATATGCCATCCCTGGTTTGACCTGGTCTATTGGGCCTAGTGTCTTGTTTTTAACAGTGACTAGCCCGGGTCGGGCGGGCCTGGCAGTCACCTAAGGGACATCAGTCCATATGCTTGACTGGGCCAGGAAGGGTTATTCTGGGTCCCTACTTAATCAAGGTGGATGAAGGTTGGAGAGGGGAGGGGGGTCCTACTCACATTCTAGGTGACTCTTGATGGGAGAGGGGTGGAGATTAGAGGTTGGGAGTAGGGTAGGGGGAGGGCAGGGGAAGGGGAAGGGGCATGGGTATAGGGCTAAGGGAGGAGGGATAGAGAGTAGGGGGGAAGGGGGTTGGGGGCTGCAGGGAGTACAGCGGAATCATAGTTTGATTATGGGCGTGAAATATGGGAGCGCCTTAATGTTCAGGGGGGGACCTCAGGCTGGGGAGGTCCATCCCCATTGTTACTGCAGGATCAATAAATATATTTTGTTCAATTATTATCCAACCTGAAGGTTATCTCTTGGAACGTATGCTGGGTAGGTACCCTATCAAAAGATATAAAGTGTTGCAAGCCTTAGCCAGATTGAAATGTGACATAGCTATGTTGCAGGAAACCCACCAGACGGCCGAAGAGCATGCTAAATTGCAGAAAAC
Source organism: Ichthyophis bannanicus (assembly GCA_033557465.1). Classification (NCBI taxonomy): domain Eukaryota; kingdom Metazoa; phylum Chordata; class Amphibia; order Gymnophiona; family Ichthyophiidae; genus Ichthyophis; species Ichthyophis bannanicus. Next base: position 587,056,651 of record CM066034.1, read on the forward strand.
GTGGGTGGGTCAGAGTTGGAGTGCCCCGGCTAAGGGGAAAAAGGGTGGAGTGGTCATACTGATCAGTAAGCAGGTTCGCTTTGAGTTGGAAAAGGAGTATTCAGACCCCGAAGGTAGATACATTTTGCTTTATGGCAGCCTTGAGGGCAGGCCTATTGTGCTGGGTAACCTGTATAGTCCCAATGTATTGGACCGGGCATTTTATGCCCGATTGGCCTCTAGAGTGGAACAATTGCCTGATGTTCCTTTGATACTGGCCAGAGATTTGAACGGGGTGTTGGATATAGAGATGGACACGTCGGGAAGCGGGGGGGGGAGCGAGTGCGAGCTCTGACTACTAAAGCGTTGCAGGGGTTGTGTAGTCGCTTGGGAATAGTTGACCCCTGGCGTTTATTGCATCCGTTAGAGAAAGATTTCACCCATCAATCGAGAGCCCACGGGTCTAGTGCTAGACTTGACTATGTTTTGGTTTCAGAAAGGCTTTTTGCGCAGGTAGGAGATGCACAGATAGGCCCTATTGCGGTGTCTGATCATGCCCCAATCTGGGTGGATTTAGGATGGGGGGGCTTGGCGGCGCCGACAAGGCTCTAGCGGTTTCCCATGGGGCTATATAACGATGCTGACTTTCAAACGCGTATCGGACAATACTGGCAAGAATTTATGGCCCATCACGAGCAGCATAAAGATGACCCGGAATTGCTCTGGGAGACGGCCAAAGTAGTGTTGCGGGGAGATATTATTGCATATGTTGCGAGAAAGCGAAAACTTTTGGCAATGCAGATTGTTCAGTTGGAGAAGCAGGTAGTGAGAGCTCGGCGATGGTGTGCGGAAGACCCAAGTGCGGTTAATAAGTGGAGGCTTTGGGAGTTGCAAACGTCTCTCAATGAATTACTTCATCAGAGGGTGAAGAAATCTCATATGTATTATAGGTACCAACTATACCGCTTTGGGGATAAACCTGGGAAACTTTTGGTGCGCTGCTTACAAGGTAGCCGGGGTGCTCGGTCGATTGCGGTGTTACGGGATGATCAGGGATGCTTGCATAAAGACAGCAAAGCCATAGCCAGATTGCTTCGCTCCTTTTTTCAGCAGCTATATGCGCGGAGGGAGGGGTCTCCAACTGAAATGCGGAACTATTTACGAGAAATACAGCTGCCGAAGGTGACGGCAGACCAGCGGGCGTACCTCGATGCCCCGGTGACGGTGGATGAAGTCTATAGAGTTATTCAGAGAGCTAGCTGCTGCAGAGCGCCTGGCCCCGATGGGTTTGGGGCCGAGTTTTATAAACTGTTAGGGGATCTAATGCCCCCAGCCTTAGTGGAAATGTATCATCGAAGGGTGGCTCAGGGGAAGTTTGACTGGGGAACTAACCATGCATATATTACTCTAATACCTAAACCAGGAAAGGACCCTACCCAAGCAGCTTCCTATAGACCTATCTCCTTATTGAATTTCGATTTGAAATACTGGCTAAGGTTTTGGCAGATAGACTTGCTTCTGTTTTAGGGGACTTGGTGCATGAGTCACAGGTTGATTTTGTTAAGGGGCGTTACGCTGTGCAGAACTTGCGGAGAATTTTGGCGTCTCTTGAGTGGGTCCGTGAACGGGATCTCCAATCACTGGTAATTAGCTTTGACGCCGAAAAGGCGTTCGATCAGGTACAATGGTACGCTCAGGTACGCTTTCTCCCAGCAGGTGCATACAGATAGCAAGCTAAGACGGTAACCTGCCTTAGCCTAGAGTATGTAGATAGTTTCCCCAGTTCAACCCAAGTTCTTCTATCCTGTTTTATGTAAGTCCAGTATGGTTTCTCCTTACTCATGGACAAAGTTTCCGTTATCTGTAAACCGAGCTGATTTGAAGAGCGCGGTATAGAAAAGACTTTAAATAAAATAAATAAATAAATAAAATGGGATTATTTGAAATGTCTTTTGCCTTACTATGGGCTGGGAGACCCTTTTTGTAAGATAGTGGAGTTGCTTTATGTGGACCCTACGGCTGGAGTCCTTTGTAATGGGGTGCTATCGGATAAATTTAGTTTGGAAAGGGGCACGCGTCAGGGTTGCCCGCTCTCCCCTTTACTTTTTGTATTGACCCTGGATCCGCTGATACGGAGGATAGAGGAGTCCCCGGGCATATGTGGTGTACGAATTGGGTCGCATGGGTTTAAGATGGCTGCTTTTGCAGATGATACACTCGTTCACCTTACGCTTCCCCAACAATCCCTGACTCATCTACTTGAGGAGTTCTCTTTATATGGCAAATTTGCGGGGCTACGTATAAATATGGACAAATTGGAGGCCTTAGATGTTGGGGGTAAATTAAGGGGGAGCTGGCCAGGGAGATTTCCACTTCGCTGGGCTGATGAATCTTTTGTTTATCTGGGTATTTTGTTGACTAGGACGCCAGCATTGTTATATAAAACAAATTTTGAACGCATTATTTCTAAACTTCGAGCGCAGTTGCAGGCCTGGGCGCCCCTTCCCTTGTCCCTACTGGGTAGAGTGGCCGCCTTAGGGATGGTGATTTTTCCACGAGTGCTCTATTGTATGCAAACCCTCCCGGTGTGGTTATTGAGGCGCGACTTGTTGCGTATTGAGAGGGAGATTCAGGGTTTTCTCTGGAAAGGGGCCAGAGCACGTATACCGTTGACCAGAATGAGAGGGGGTGGAGGTCGGGCGGGGTTTGGGTTCTGGATCTTTGGAAGTACGCGCTGGCATGTCAGGCACGGCATCTGGGTGATTGGCTGGGGGATACAGAGGTTTATACCCCCCGAGGGTTGGAAGAAGCCTTTGTAGCACCGCACGCTTTGGAAGCGGTTCTGCATTTGCAGCGGGCAGCTTTGCCGACTAGCATGACCAGTAGTGTTCTGATACAGGCGACACGGCGTACGTGGCAACAGTTAAATAAGTATTGGGGTAGTGACTCTGCGGTTTCGAGCTGGCTGCCTCTACAGGGTAATGTTTGTTTTACTCCGGGCTCTGATTCGGCTTCCTTTCGGCAGTGGGGGCGGTTGGGTATACGACGCCTTGGACATGTGATAGATCAGGACGGGAGATGCAAGGCTTTGGGTGCGCTTTGTGGGGAGTATGGCTTGAATCCGGGGGTGTCTGTCTTTGCGTATGCACAAGTCTCTCATTATGTCGGCTCTTTGTCTAAGCGTGAGCTTATTGCGGAGCATTCAGCGCGGATTCTCAATTTCTTCACTCTGGGGACGGAGTCCCCGCCGACTATAGCCAAATTAAAGAAGAGGTTGGACCGGCTTGATGTGCCCCTTGATTATTCGGCGCTGGAGAGCCTATGGGCGAGGGAACTGGGTCGGGAGATAGCCCCGGGCTCTGTTCGGGATGCACTGGGTCGGATTGCACAATTGGTGGAGGGGGCCCGGTGGCGCGAGATACAGTTTAAATGTATTCATCGAGCCCACTTTTCCCCGAGGCAAGCGCTCAGAAGCCGTCTTACATTATACGGAGGGTGCCCCAAATGTTCTTGTTCTTTGGCGGACCTGGGTCATATGTGGTGGGGCTGTCCTTCTATTTGTCGGTATTGGCTGCAAATTGGGGCGTATCTTAGTGGTCTACTGGGGCAGCGAATTTGTTGGACAGGGTTGCTGGTAGTATTAGATCAGCTGGGACCGCTCCACCCAAAAGGGAGGTGGGAGAGAATTTTGGTGCGAAAAGCCTGTCTGGTGGGTAAGGGCCCTATTCTTAGCCGATGGAGGGAGCCTGCGGCCCCTACCTTCTGTGAGTGGCGTAATAGCCTGCATCAGCTTATGCTCATGGAACGGAGAAGTGCGCAAGGGCAGCCCCGGAGATGGGCCACCTTTTTGCTGGTTTGGATGCCCTACATTCAGAGGTTGGGACCTAAAGCCCACAGTGAGGTGTTAAAGGTTGGATAGTGGTTGATTAGGATGAGTGTTGCTCCTTGGGCAATATTGCATTGCTGTGCTTCCTGTGCTAGGGGGGGAGGAGGGCTTGGAAGGGGAGAGGGGGTACATTGGCTTACACTGTTATGTATTGTATTGTACTTTTCTTTTCTGCTTGCTGTTATATTCCCAGGGTGGTGGACAAGACACAGCCCCACCCGGGATGTGATACTATGTAAAAATGAAAATTTGATTGGATGTATTGTTGGTTGTACTGTGTGATATCAATAAATAGAACTTTGAAAAAAAGAGAGGAAAGGTAGTGAGGAGCTGCAGAATGAATGCACTTGCAGGTAATTAGAAGTTTGAACTGGATGCAAAAACTGATAGCGAGACAGTGAAGTGATTTGAGAAGAGGAGTTACATGAGCACAGCAACACTGACGGAAGATAAGCCATGCAGCTGAGCTTTGAACAGATTGAAGGGGAGAAAGATGATTCAGAGGGAGACCAGCAAGGAGCAGGTTACAATAGTCAAAAAAGGAGGTGACTAGTGCGTGGATGTGTTAGTAGTGCGAGTAGAAAGGAAAGGACTAATTCTGCTGATGTTACAGAGAAAGAAGCGACAGGTTTTAGCCATCTGTTGGATGTGTGTAGAGAAAGAGAGAGTAGAGTCAAAGATGATTCCAAGGTTGCAAGCTGTGGAAACAGGGAGGAGTGTAGTGTCATCCACAGAAATAGAGAAGAGAGGAAAGGGGGAGGTGGGTTTGGGGGAAAGATAAGAAGCTCAGTTTTGGGCATGTTCAGTTTCAGATGGCGGAGATACATGCTGGCAGCAATGTGGGAAAAACAGGCAAAGAATCACGCCTGGAGAGATTTCAGGCGCAGAGAGGTAGATCTGAGAGTTGCCAGCATAAAGATGGCACTGAAAATGATGGGAGGAAACAAGTGCGCGAAGGGAATGAGTGTAGAGAGAAAAATTTGATTAACTTGTTGAGTGAGCAATAATGGAAACACTTGTAATACATAGAAGTACATAGAGGAAAGTACCATCTTACAGATTCCCAAGTAGGGTTGGTGAAGGATAGATACATTATGGTTAATATGCAGAAGATATTGAAATCTATGCAATATTGTATAAAGAAACAAATAACCATCTATGAATTTAGATACATGCAGGGCCTTGTGGATCTCTGCCAGCTCAAATCCAATAATGTTAGCCCCATCCTTGGAGGGTTAAGCGTTATCATTGATCTCTTCATTGAGGATCCTGGGATGCATTTTTGATTGATAATTTACGTTTACTTCTCAAATCTTTGATACAGTTAAAAAATGTTTTTTGACCTTTGGACAATTAGAGCTCTTCGGTCTGTGTTAGACAAAGTACTGTATTTTCGCGCATAAACCGCGCGCGCTATACACTTTTTTACCTACCGCGCAACCCTCTCACGCGGTATTTGCGAGGGCGCACTATACCGAAACTTTATTACAAGGAACCGATTCCATAAAAGAGTTCTTACAAGAATATAATGGTTTCAAAATATATTTAATTAATTTTCATCATCCGATTCCATAAAACCTTCGAAATCACTCCCCTCATCAACATCATTATTGAAATCATTTAGTTCAAATCATTTTTATTAATTTTTATAAGAAGAAGAAAGACAGCCACACAACTTTTCATAACAAACAAATGTGGGGGGCAATAAAGCCAACTCCCACAACTTGCAGGGTACACTGAGCAGTACGAAGCATTACACAAGGAAAGCCTATACGTATACAACAGGTACAATCGTTGCAAATAGGCAGAGAAATACAAGGCTCAAGCAACTAGCCTAAAATACTTTATAATGTGGAAACAGAGGTGATAGCCGTATACGTAAGGGCTACTATCCCAAAGTGGCTGCCCGCCCCCCCTCCCATTGCCACCCCCCCCTCCCACCCCTCCCCCTCCCCACGTCCCACCCGATACGATCAGTTGTGTTTCATTCAGATACTGGAGGAATCCGGGGAGGAGCCATAGGCAACTAGAGCACACCGCCGGTTACAATAATCCTCAATCTCCCCAGGCAGAGTCTCTCAACCACAGCTCACACATTCAAAAGCACACTCCGCTCGCTGGGAGCAAGCGTTTGGATAACCGGGAGCCAGCGGGTCAGAAAAGTGTCCCAATGTCGCCCTCCCTGCCGCTTAGCTGTAAGTTTTTCTAAATACATCAATTCGCGCAAGGCTTTTTCCCACATGAATACCCCCGGAGGCGTAGCGTCCAGCCAACGAGTCAAGAGAACTTTCTTAACCAGCAGAAAGCCACGCTCCAGGAGTTCCCTGTGCGACGGAGCCAAGGTCAGGTCTAGAGCTGACCAATCATGGAAGAGGCAAGTATCCCGTTGGCAAACATCGCCAACCTCAAGCCAGCCCGCCAATTTGGTACAAGCCTGGCGCCACACCACTTGCACTGCCGAGCAGCCCCAAAAACGATGCAGCAGGGAGCCCACATGTTGGGAACACCAAGAGCAGGCAGACGTGGACCGCAAGCCAACCTGAAAAGCCCACAAATCAGTGACATAGGCTCGCCAGAGAAATTTGTACTGCAATTCCTGCAAGTATACCCAGGAGGGCCCTCTTGGAATATGGCCAAACGCTATACGCAGGGCCGCTACTGACATCCCTTCCACCCCATCCCCATTCCACCGAGTCACCAAGGCCGCCAGAGAAGGTCCAGGTGAAAGGGCGCTCAGAAGTTGAGGATAAAGCGGGTTCCCGCGGTCCCGCTCCACTAATAATTGTAAAAGAGTTCTAGGGGTCCCTAGGGCGGTCCTCCCTCCACCCGACCTCCACCCCTTCAAACCCTCCAAATAATGTCGAATCTGTAGGTAACCATAGAACTGACGTGGGGGAAGGTGAAAACGGGCAGCAAGAGTTTGATAAGTCTCAAGAGCGTCCCCCCCCGGTGAGCACAGGTCCCCAAGACATACCAAGCCATGTGCCGACCAGGATTGAAAGAGATTCCTGGAGGGCATCCCAGGGGGGAAAGCCGGATTTCCCACCAGAGGTAGCAGGAGAGAAGATTTGGAGCTCCACCCAAGCTTATTGCTCAACACGCGCCACGCAGCACGAAGCGCTCCTATGTAGGCTCCACTTCCACCCCCCCTCCCAGGGATGGCCGCTCCATATGTAAAACATAAAGACTGTGATAGGGGGCACAAATCCCATTTAACTGAGGCACAGGGGCACACCCCTCCCCTCCATTCAACAAGCCCCAAATATGGCGCGCCATGTAACGAATATTATAGAGCCGTAGAGAGGGCAAACCCAGTCCACCCTCCTCCACTCCTTGCATAAAGACCCTCAACGGAACCCGAGCTCGCCGCCCACCCCAGAGAAAGCTCCGAAGGATGCTGTCCAATTTCTTCCAGTCCTTCGCCAAGATCCACAGAGGCAGCAGGCGGAGCACATACAGCCATCGCGGAAGTTCCACCATCGTAAACAGTGCCACCCGCCCCTTCAAGGATATGGGCAGTCCTTTCCAGCCAGAGAGCGTGACCTTGGTCTTCGCCAGCAGGCCTGGAATATTAGCCTGGTAGAGTTGATGCGGGCGGTCTGGGAGGTTAATACCCAAGTACTTTAAGGAGCTCTCAGCCCAAACCAGAGGAAAAGGCCCGTCCCACGATGGCCGGACCCGTCCGCCCACATCCAATACCATGGATTTGGAGGCATTGATTTTGAGGCCCGAAAAGCTACCATAGTATTCGATCAACTGCAGGGCATGCGGCAGAGACTGAGCGGGGCGCGTGAGACACAGAAGCATATCATCTGCAAACGCGCTAACTTTGGTCTCCTCGCCCCCCATCACCACCCCCCGCACCTGTGGGTCACGTTGCAGCGCGTGTAGCAAGGGTTCGAGAGCTAGAACAAATAGGAGAGGGGACAGAGGGCATCCCTGTCGGGTGCCTCTCTCTAAGATAAAAGGCTCAGAATAAACACCATTGACCCCCACCCGGGCCATGGGTTGGGTATACAGCAGTCGTATCCAGGTCGCAAAAGCACCAGCAAACCCCATGACGTCCAGAACGTCCCATAAGAAGGCCCATGCCACACGGTCAAACGCCTTTTCGGCATCCAGACTCACCAGCAGCAGCGGTGTCTCGTGGCGCAACGAGAGTTCCATCCCCAGGAGCAATTTCGCAATATTCCGAGAGGCCTCCCGCCCTTGCACAAAGCCCACCTGGCGAGGATCAATGAGAGACGGTAAAATAGGATTTAACCTTTTAGCCAAGACAGAGGCCAAAAGCTTCATATCACAATTGATTAATGAAATGGGTCTATATGAAGCCGGATCTAATAAATCTTTCCCGGGCTTCGGAAGTACTGTTATGTCAGCGCACCGCATATCACGAGGAAATTGACCCACCCGACAAGCTTCATCAAAGAGAATCACCATAGTCGGGGCAAGACGCGCTGAGAGAATTTTGTAGTATTCATAGGTGAACCCGTCCGGGCCCGGAGCCTTATGCGTACTCCCTGCCTGAATCGCCCGCTGTATTTCCCCTACTGTTAATGGGGCATTAAGCTGTTGCAGATCTATCTCCGAGAGGCGAGGGAGATCCAAGTCGCGCAAAAAGCGTTTCCCACTCTCATAGTCCCTCTCTTCCTCAGTGTAGAGCCGCGCATAAAACTTACGAAAAAGTTCAGCCAGCTGCGGGGGTTGGTGCTGTAAAGATCCCCCCTCGTCACGCAGCACAGGGATGAAGCGCGATCCTCCGGGGGCCTTGACCAACTTAGCCAAAAGCTTGCCGGATCTATTCCCATAGCGGAAAAGCTTATGCTTATAACACTGCATAGAATAGCGGGCTCGTCGCTGTAAAAGTTCATGGAGGGCCGCCTGCGCTCCAACATACTCGAGCCGCAAGACTTCCCCCCCTACCCTTCCCGCCCGGCGTTGCAGGTCGAGGACTTTGCGCTCTAAGACTAAAAGACTACGGTCCATATGTTTACGGCGCTTGACACAGTAAGCAATGATCGCCCCGCGCAGGACCGCTTTACTAGTTTCCCAAAGCAGAACTGGAGAACAATCGGGCGTATCGTTGAAAGAGAGGAACTCGTCCCATTGCACTTCCAGGAACTTCCGAAACTCCAGGTCTTCCCACAAGTGGGTGGGAAAGCGCCAGCCCGCCCTAGGAGCCCCCGCACATACCCAAGTTACCCACACTAGGCCATGGTCCGAGATCACGATCGGTTCAATGCCAGCTCGTTCCACTTTAGAAACCACCCCCTCCCCTACCAAAATGTAATCGATACGGGACCATGATTGGTGAGCTCTAGATAGGTGAGTATATTCACGGGAACCCGGATTGAGAAGACGCCATATATCCACCAAATCTCCCATCCGGCACAAGTAACCTACCCCCCTGTGTCGCCACGCCCTTGCATCACCCGAAACGGATTTGTCCAGGTGCGGATCATGTGGACAATTAAGGTCCCCGGCCAGAATCAGGTTGGGACTCTTCGCTCCGTGGACAAAGCTCAGCAGCCTACGAAAGAATGCATGATCATAGGTGTTAGGGGCATAAACATTGACCAACCAAATTTCCTCATTAAAGACTTTGGCGTGCATCAGGAGATATCTCTCCCCGGGATCTACCGTCAATTGTTTCACCTCTAAGGGAATACCCCGTTTCACCAGGACCGCTACTCCAGCCTTCCGAGTTTCGGAGGAAGCGCCATAGACTCGTCCCACCCAGTCCCGTGCTAACTTCTGATGCTCCACCTCACTGAGGTGTGTCTCCTGCACCAGAGCTATATGGGCCCCCTTTCGCTTAAGGAATTGCAGCACTTTAGTACGTTTCATAGGCGAGCCAATGCCCCCAACGTTCCATGAGACAATTTTTAGACTAGACATGTGCTCTCAAATAAAGGTCACAATGTAAGAATATCACAAAAACAAATCCCAGGAGTCGCCCAGCCTCAACTCCCAGAGCAGGCCCCGGCTTAGTAGAGGTAATAGACCCCTCCCCAGATTCCCCTCCTCCTCCAGCATCCAAAATCCAGATATCACCCACCCCCCCCTCTGCCACCCCCTCCTCCCCCATCCCTTCCCTCTTTTCCCCCCCCTCCCACCCACCATTGCACCCCGAAACTTCCCCCACCCGGCCTCCCCCCCCAGTCACCTACCCACCACTCAACCCCACGCCCCCAAACGCTCACACAGTCAGTCCCACATACACTCTCACAAACACTCCCATCCTCTCCCCCTCCCCCACTCTTCCTGATGAGTCTCCCCGTCCTTCCCCAAGCTATCTAACCCCAAACAGTACAGACCCCACTAAGTGGGGTAAGATCACCGTCCGCCTCCCTTGCGCCACCAGGTCTCCTCTCCAGCAGTGTTATTGATGGCAGCATAAAATACATCTGCACCACTCTAAGGGAGCATTCCAACCAAAAGGCAATCTCTTACACAGTACAGGCTTCAAAGCCATATCAAACGCAATCCCAGACATAGTACCCATCAAGAATGTTCAACAGTTGAAACAAGAGAGTTCTTCAGGGTATCCAGAAATTTCCGCGCTGCAGGGGCCTGTTCAAAGGTGTGCGTGGCGCCCTTATGGAAAATCCTCAGCGTAGCTGGATAACTCAAGGCAAAACGGGTACCCCCTTGGATGAGTTCAGTGCAAATGGGCGAAAACTCTTTCCGTTTTGCAGCCAGCGAGGCCGAGTAGTCCTGAAATAGATAGACAGGTGCATTATCCAGCTTAAGATCCCTCTTTTTCCGGTATGCCTGGAGGATCAGGGTCTTCTGATGAAAGTCCAATAGGCGCGCCAACACCGGGCGAGGTCTTGTGCGGCCCTCCTGCCATTGTCCCAACCGATGTGCTCTTTCCACGTGGATGCGGCCCTGCAGGTCTGTCAGGCCCAATTCTTTCGGCAGCCACGTGGTGAATAAGGAGAAAAGCTGCTCCCCCGTCCAAGACTCCGGGATCCCAATCAGCCGCAAGTTATTGCGGCGGGAGCGATTCTCTAGGTCATCGACCTTGAGAAGGAGGGCGTCAATCTGTTTTTGCTGCTGTTTCTGAGCCCGCTGCGTTTCTGACTCCCCCTCCTCCAGGCTGGCTACTCTCTGCTCCACTTCCTCCACTCTTTTAGTAAGCTCACCAAACGTGTCAGACATCTCCGCCAATTTTTGCAACACCGCTGCAAATTTGGGCTCCAGTAGTTTGGCGACCTCATAGGCAAGTTCTTCTGGCCCCGAATCGACACTCTCTGCACTTGGTGATGCAGGGCCCACGGACGGCTTCGACGCCGGCGCCATTTTAAGGTCCCGCGCTCCGGCAGCCTTCTCCCTCCTCGTCACAGATTTCATGCTCCAGCCTGCGTTAGCGCCAATAAAGAGGCCCGGGAGTAAGACTCGGATATTGGGAATTGCAGCAGGATAGGCTGGCCGCTCAGTTTAGCAAGTATGCCGCCGATTTGACGGACTGGAAAGGGGGGCTGTTACTTCTGGAGAGAAATCTGAAATTGTGAGTATATACTTCTGGGAATTTTTCTGAAAGGAATTGTTTTTCTTTTAAAGCTAATTAATCTGTGAACCCACTATTTTTTTTGTTAAATCAGTCAGGGCCTAGTAGCAACAGTTTAAGATTCAATTTAACAACACAGAAGAGAACTTTCTGGTTACCTTTCATACCCAGTAGACAGCTGTAGTTTAGATTTCATAGTCACTCAGGGCCTAGCATCAGCAAAGTACTTTTTTAGTTTCAAATTAAAACACAGAAGAGAGCTTTCTGGTTAAATTTAGAATCCAGCAGAGAGCTTGTAGTTTAAATTTCATAATAGGTTAGAGCCTAGTAGCAGCAAAGAGCTATAATTTAAATCAAATCAGAATATAGTTTTCCTCAGCAGCACAGGACAAGGTACTGTGTAGCAGCCCTTTTTTAATAAGTGATATATCCCTCCCTCCCTCCCCACACCCACCCTCCCCTGGGAAAATCACAGCTTTATAGGTACTTGCACAACTTAAAAGACAGGAGGTGCTCTCAGGTGAAGCTCATTACCCAAATCAGTCATACACCAAGGACCTGAGATTAATTAAGCTTCAGGTGAACAAGGTATATTAAACTTCTTAGGTACAGTTTTAGTGGTATAAATATCCATTGCACCCTTTAGTACATATAGAACTTAAAGATCTAAACACAAACTTAAAACTAAGATGAAGACAGCAGTCCAGCAGCGGGATGTGGGCTTTCCAGTCTTTTGCATTGAGTGTCACATGTATGATTTTCTCCCAGCTGGTGAGAGGTCTTACGTGTGCACTAGGTGCAAGGAGCTCTCTGCTCTCAGGGAACAAGTCCGTTCTCTAGAGGCTAGAGTAGCAGACTTGGAAAACATAAGACAGACAGAGAGGTACATAGACGAGACCTACAGGGATATAGTCCTGAAGTCCCACCTCCAGTCTGGCAGCATCCCTGTTGCCATGGAGGAGAGAGGTCACGTGACAGGAGAGCATCACCCTGGTGTGGCAGGAAGTGATCCTGTAACTAGGACCTGTCCTCCAGGTGATGTAAACCCCTCTCGCACCGAGGAGGTTTCTCCAGGGCCAAGTGCCCATGCGGGAAGGGTTAGGACAGCAGTTATAGTTGGTGATTCGATCATTAGGCATGTAGATAGCTGGGTGGCTGGTGGACGTGAGGATCGCCTGGTAACATGCCTGCCTGGTGCGAAGGTAGCGGACCTCACACGCCACCTAGATAAGGTCTTAGATAGTGCTGGGGAGGAGTCTGCTGTCTTGGTACATGTTGGTACCAATGACATAGGAAAATGTGGTAGGGAGGTTCTGGAAGCTAAATTTAGGCTTTTAGGTAGGAAGTTGAAATCCAGAACTTCCAGGGTAGCGTTCTCCGAAATGCTTCCCATTCCACGTGCAGGACCCAATAGGCAGGCAGAGCTCCGGAGTCTCAATGCGTGGATGAGACAATGGTGCAGAGATGAGGGGTTCGGATTTGTTAGGAACTGGGGAACATTCTGGGGAAAGGAGGGGCTCTTCCGAAGGGATGGGCTTCACCTTAACCGGGATGGAACCAGGCTGCTGGCATTAACCTTTAAAAAGGAGATAGAGCAGCTTTTAAACTAGATAATAGGGGAAAGCCGACAGTCGCCCAAGAGCGCATGGTTCGGAAGAATGTATCCTTGAAGGATACTACAAAAAGCAGAGAGGTTCCAAAAAAGAGTAAAGTAGCCCAAATGCCCTCGAGTATGGAGAAGACAGAACTTAAAGATCCCAAATTACCCATGTCTACCAATAGCCAAATTAATATGAATAAAATACAGTCTCTAAAATGCTTGTATGCAAATGCTAGAAGTCTACAAAACAAGATGGGAGAGTTAGAATATATAGCACTAAACGAGAGGTTAGATATGATTGGAATATCAGAGACATGGTGGAAGGAGGACAACCAGTGGGACACTGTGATACCTGGGTACAAACTATATCGAAATGATAGAGCTGATCAAATTGGTGGAGGGGTTGCGCTCTATGTTAGAGAGGGCATTGAGTCAGAAAGGATTAAAGTTTTGCAAGAAACAAAATTTGCTGTAGAATCTCTATGGATTGAAATTCCATGTAAAAAGGGGAAGGCGATGGCAGTGGGGGTGTACTATCGTCCGCCTGGCCAGAATGAACAAATGGATGATGAAATGCTCAAAGAAATCAAGGAAGCTAGCAAAAGTTACAGTGCAGTAATAATAATGGGTGATTTCAATTACCCCGGCATCGACTGGGTCAGTGTCACAACAGGACATGCTAGGGAGATAAAGTTCCTAGATGAAATAAATGACTGCTTCTTGGAGCAGCTGGTTCATGAACCGACCAGAGGGGAAGCAATATTAGACCTAGTCCTTAGTGGAACACCAGATGTAGTGCAAGAGATAAGGGTGTTGGGGCCACTTGGCAATAGTGATCATAGCATGATCGCCTTTGATTTAATTAGTGGAGGAGGGATAGTAAGGAAATCCACAGTACTACCCCTTAACTTTCGAAAGGGAGACTATGATAGAATGAGGAAAACAGTTAAGAAAAAACTAAAAGGAGCAGTTGCAAAGGTTAAAGACGTACATCAAGCTTGGGTGTTGTTGAAAAATACTATCTTGGAAGCCCAGACCAGCTGTATTCCACGCTTTAAGAAAAGTGGAAGGAAGTCCAAAAAATTGCCAGCATGGTTTAAAGCTGAGGTCAGAGAGGCTGTTGTTGCCAAAAAAGCATCTTTCAAGAAATGGAAAAAAGAGCCAAATGATGAAACCTGGAAACAGCACAAGCACTGGCAAGTCAAATGCAAGGCATTGATAAGGCAGGCAAAGAGAGAATTTGAGAAGAAGCTTGCTGCGGAAGCAAAAATGCGAAATAAAGACCTTTTCAAGTACATTCGTAGCAAAAAACCCGTGAGAGAGTCAGTTGGTCCATTAGATGATAAAGGGGTTAAAGGAGCACTAAGAGGCGACAAGGCGATAGCGGAGAGACTGAATGAATTCTTTGCTTCGGTCTTTACTGAGGAAGATGTAGGGATGTTACCCACGACTGAAGTGGTATTTAAAGGTGTGGAAGAATTGAAGGAAATATCGATACATCGGGAAGATGTCCTACAACTATTAGATAAACTGAAGAGTAGCAAATCACCTGGGCCGGATGGTATACATCCAAGGGTGTTGAAAGAACTGAAATTTGAGATTGCAGACCTGCTATCAGTAATCTGTGAACTATCATTAAAATCATCTCTAATACCTGAGGATTGGAGGATCGCCAATGTAACACCAATTTTTAAAAAGGGTTCGAGGGGTGATCCGGGAAACTACAGACCGGTGAGCCTGACATCAGTACCGGGAAAAATGGTAGAAACCATCATAAAGAATAAAATTACTCAGCATATAGATAGTCATGACCTAATGGGAGACAGCCAACATGGCTTTAGACAAGGAAGATCTTGTCTTACTAATCTGTTATGTTTTTTTGAAGGAGTGAATAAACAGGTGGACAAAGGTGAGTCGGTTGATATTGTGTATCTGGACTTTCAGAAAGCCTTTGACAAGGTCCCTCATGAGAGACTTTTGGCAAAACTAAAGAGTCATGGGATAGGAGGCAGTGTACTACTGTGGATCAGGAACTGGTTAAAAGATAGAAAGCAGAGAGTAGGGCTAAATGGCCAATTTTCCCAATGGAGAAAGGTGAATAGTGGTGTACCCCAGGGATCTGTGCTGGGTCCGCTGCTTTTTGACATATTCATAAATGACCTGGAAAGTGGAATAACGAGTGAGGTTATCAAATTTGCTGATGACACAAAACTATTTAAAGTTGTTAAAACCCAGGAGGATTGTGGAAAATTGCAAGAGGATCTTGATAAATTGGAAGACTGGGCATCAAAATGGCAGATGAAATTTAATGTGGAGAAGTGCAAGGTTATGCACCTAGGGAAGAACAACCCAAACTATGGTTACACGATGCAAGGTTCCACATTAGGAACCACCACCCAAGAAAAAGATTTAGGCGTCCTTGTGGATACCATGTTAAAACCCTCGGCCCAGTGTGCAGCGGCGGCCAAGAGAGCAAATAGAATGCTAGGTATGATAAGGAAAGGAATGGAAAATAAAACAAAAGATATTATAATGCCTCTATATCGTTCCATGGTGAGACCGCACCTTGAATATTGTGTGCAATTCTGGTCGCCGTATCTTAAAAAGGATATAGCGATTTTAGAAAAGGTTCAGAGAAGAGCCACCAAAATGGTAAAGGGGATGGAAGGCTACTCCTATGAAGAAAGGCTAAAAAGGTTGGGGCTCTTTAACCTGGAAAAGAGACGGCTGAGGGGAGATATGATAGAAGTCTATAAATTAATGAACGGAGTGGAACGGGTAAACGTAGATCGATTGTTTACCTTATCAGAATATAGAAAGACTAGGGGACATGCAATGAAGCTACAGGGTAAACTATTTAAGACTAATAAAAGAAAATATTTTTTCACTCAACGTGTAATCAAACTCTGGAATTTGTTACCGGAGGATGTAGTAAAGGCTGTTAGTGTAGCTGGGTTTAAAAAAGGTTTGGACAAGTTCCTGGAGGAAAGGTCCATAAACCATTATTAAGAAGGGACCCAGGATATCAATGCTTGAACCAATACAAGCATTGTGGAACCTGTGTCCCTTGGGGAAACTGCTAGGTACGTATGACCTAGATTGGCCACTGTTGGAAACAGAATACTGGGCTTGATGGACCTTGGTCTGACCCAGTATGGCATATCTTATGTTCTTATGTTCTTATGATTTAATTGCCGGTTCAGAGGGAGGCCTGGGAGCTCGGCAAGGACACGTCCTTACCCGCTCATGCGCTCACGTGATCTCTCTATTGAAATCATTTAAAACCGTCTGGAGACGCTCTTCCATAACATATGCACTTTCATCGTCACTCCTTTCGATATTTTCATCATCATCTTCGTCATCACTACGCACCCGATCCTCGTTCTTATAAACAATCCCGGCTTTTCGGAATCCATTTCTTATGGTTTCCGGGGATATTTTGTCCCAAGCAGAACACAACCAATTGCAGATTTCCGATAATGTAGCCCTCTTTAATTGTCCCGATGGTGTGAATTCATGAATTCCCCGCTGTATCCAATTATCCCACTCTCGTCTGATGAACGTTTTGAACGGGTGATTAACTGCTATATCTAGCGGCTGCAGTTTGCAAGTAAGACCAACCGGTATCACTGCGATATGGGCACCAGTAGAATTAATATAATTTTGCACATTTGTTTCTTTATGGGCAGCCATGGAATCGAAGATCAACAGAGACCTTTTAGAAAAGAAACCACCAGGCCTGGCCCTATAACATTTATCAATCCATATTTTCATGACCTCAGAGTCCATCCATCCCTTTTTGTTACAGTGAACAACAATACCTTGTGGAAATTTTTTGCAGGGCATGGTTACTCGCTTGAAAATAACCATCGGCTTCAATTTAAGCCCACTCGCTGTGCAACCCAGGACTACAGTGAAGCAAGCCCTCTCGTGTCCAGTTGTTGTTATTGCGACAGTTTTTGAACCCGAAGCAGCTACAGTCCTGGTTGGTGGAATGTCAAAAGACACAGGAACCTCATCCATGTTAATAACATCCATTGCCGAAATGCCGAACTCCGAAATTTCTTTGCTGACAAATGTGCCAAAATCCGCCATCTTTTGTTCCCAGTCATCCGGAATCCTCTGGCCTACAGTTGTTCTTATTCGCACGGAAAGACCATTCCTCTTCATAAATTTGCAAATCCAGTTGAAACTAGCCTGGAAACGTGAAATTCCTCTTTCATTGGCCAGCAGTTTTGCTTTGAATTGAATTGCGATAGTTGAGACAGCTTGATTTTGCTCCCTTCTAGACAGAATCCACTTTTTTTTTAAGTCACTCTCTAGCTCTGGCCACTTTTCTTTGGGACCCCGACGCGCACGTTTTCACGGGTTCATCTCCTCTAGTGCCGTTTTCTCCTTTCTCCAGTTGCGAACAGATGACTCACCAACATCAAATTCTCTTGCTGCTGCTCTATTGCTTGCTTCTTCAGCTTTTGCCACAACTTTCAGCTTGAAGTCCGCAGTATAAGACTTGCGTTTAATTCCGGGCATGATGACTGGATTATAATGCAAGAGATCGCAAAGTTTAAATGTAAGGTATAATAGAACCGAGGGCCTTTTATATATACCTCACAGTGCACTCGACACATGCGCGATATACGTGCGTGTGCATAATGCAAGAAATTCTCTGCAGAACAGGCCGAAAATTGCGCTTTATATGTGGGTGCGCGTTACATGCGCTAAAATACGGTAGCTATTAGCCACACTGATTCTTGCGTTGGTGATTAGTAAATTAGATTATGGAAATTTTCTTTGTGGCTGTCCATTATAAGAACATAAGATATGCACCTACCCTGTGTGATTGTACTTCTTCATTGTAAATATAGTAACATAGTAACATAGTAACATAATAAGTGACGGCAGATAAAGACCAGCATGGTTCATCTAGTCTGTCCAGTAAGATGGCAAGAGTAGGTGCACCTGTCGCTCTGTGCAGGCCACCCCTCCCCATGTTTTTGTTTTTGTTTAGGGGTGAACCCACCACTCCATGTAGGACACCCTTATTTGTTGAGACGCTAGATAGTTCAGAAGTTAGATGGTACCGTTTATTTTGCTTTTATCCTGTTGCTGTAAAGGGATCCACTGTGTTTGTCCCATGCCGTTTTGAATTCCATCACCGTGTTTGCCCCCACCACTTCCATCGGGAGGGCATTCCAAGCATCCACCACCCTTTCAGTGAAGAAATATTTCCTGACATTGCCTTTCAATTTACCACCTTGCAGCTTCATGTTATGCCCTCTAGTTTTACAGCTTCCCCGTCTATGGAAGAGGTTTGTTTGTTCATCATTTCTCTTTAAGTATTTAAAGTTCTGAATCATATCTCCCCTGTCCCTCCTCTCCTCCAAAGTGTACATATTTAGGTCTTCAAGTCTCTTCTCATAAGGCTTCTGATGCAGGCTCCAAATCATTTTGGTCGCCTTTCTCTGAACAGTTTCCAGTCTTTTTACACCTTTTGCAAGATATGGTCTCCAAAACTGAACACAGTATTCCAAGTGAGGCCTCACCAGTGACTTGTACAGTGGCATAAGTACCTCTTCCTTTCTGCTGGTAATCCCTCTTTGTATGCAGCCTAACATCCTCCTGGCTTTTGCCAGCGCCTTGTCGCACTGTTTTGTCACCTTGAGATCATCAGAGATAATCACACCAAGGTCTTTCTCCTGAACCGTGCATACCAACCTCTCACCCCCTATCGTGTACTTTTCCCTTGGATTTCTGCTACCCAAGTGCATAAACAAATGATGAACAAATAGTTATTTTTTGTTCCATGCAATCTGAATAAGATCATGTTTAGTGTATTTTACAGAACTTAGTTACTTGTAAACCACACTTGATCACGTGGAAAGCGCGGTTTACAAATGTTTGTTAAATAAAAATAAAAAAATATGCCATACTTGGTCAGACCAAGGTCCATCAAGCCCAGTATCCTGTTTCCAACAGTGGCCAATCTAGGTCATAAGTACCTAGCAGTTTCCCTAAAAGACACAGGTTCCACAATGCTTGTATTGGGTCAAGCAGTGATATCCTGGGTCCCTTTTAATAATGGTTTATGGACCTTTCCTCCAGGAACTTGTCCAAACCTTTTTTAAACCCAGCTATAACAACAGCTTTTACTACATCCTCCGGTAACAAATTCCAGAGTTTGATTACACGTTGAGTGAAAAAATATCTTCTCTTATTAGTCTTAAATAGGTTACTCTGTAGCTTCATTGCATATCCCCTAGTCTTTCTGTATTCTGATGGCATAAACAATCGATCTACTGTATGTTTACCTGTTCCACTCCATTCCCTCAGCCATCTGTTTTCCAGGTTGAAGAGTCCTAGCCTTTTTAGCCTCTCTTCATAGTGGTATCCTTCCATCCCCTTTACTCTTTTGGTGGCTCTTCTCTGTACCTTTTCTAATAATGCTATATCCTTTTTAAGATACAGTGACCAGAATTGCACGCAATACCCAAGGTGCATTCTCACCATGGAACGATTCAGAAGCATTATAATATCCTTTATTTTATTTTCCATTCCTTTCCTTATGATACCTAGCATTCTATTTGCTCTCTTTGCCACCGCTGCACACTGGGTGGAGGGTTTTAACATGTTATCTATGATGACATCTAAATCTTTTTCCTGGGTGGTGGTTCCTAATGTGGAACCTTGCATCATATAGTTTGGGTTTTTCTTTGCTAGGTGCATAACTTTGCATTTGTCCACATTAAATTTCATCTGCCATTTGGATGCCCAGTCTTCCAATTTATCAAGATCCTCTTACAATTTTCCACAATCCTGATGGGTTTTAACAACTTTAAATAGTTTTGTATCATCTACAGGTTTGATACCCTCACTCATTATTCCCTTTTCCAGGTAATTTATGAATACGTATATCAAAAAGCAGTGGACCCAGCACAGATTCCTGGGGTACTCCACTATTCACTTTTCTCCATTGGCCATTTACCCTACCCTCTGCTTTCTATCTTTTTACAGTTCCTGATCCACAATAGTACACTGCCTCCTATCCCATGGTTTTTAATTTTGCCAAAAGTCTCTGATGAAGGACCTTATCAAAAGCTTTTTGAAAGTCCAGATATACTATATCAACCGACTTACCTTTGTCTACCATGTTTTTTTGAAGGTGTGAATAAACAAATAGATTAGTAAGACAAGATCTTCCACTTTAGTCATAGGTAACATCTCTACATCTTTCTCAGTAAAGACTGAAGCAAAGAATGCATTCAGTCTCTTCGCTATGGCCTTGTCCCCTCTTAGTCCCCTTTTACCCTTTTATCATCTAATGGTCCAACTGACTATCTCACAGGTTTTTTGCTACGAATGTACTTGAAAAAGTCTTTATTACGCGTTTTTGCTTCCACAGCAAGCTTCTTCTCAAATTCTCTTGTTGCCTGCCTTATCAAAGCCTTGCTTTTAACTTGCCAGTGATTGTTATGTTTCCTGTCTTCGTCATTTGGCTCTTTGTTCCATTTCCTGAAAGATGCTTTTTTGGCAACAGCCTCTCTGACCTCACCTTTAAACCATGCTGGCAGTTTTTTGGACTTCCTTCCACTTTTCTTAAAGCGTGGAATACAGCTGGTCTGGGCTTCCAAGATAGTATTTTTAAACAACACCCAAGCTTGATGTAAGTCTTTAGCCTTTGCAACTGCTCCTTTTAATTTTTTTAAACTATTTTCCTCATTTTATCATAGTCTCCCTTTCGAAAGTTAAAAGGTAGTACTGTGGATTTCCTTACCATCCCCCTCCATTAATTAAATCAAACGCGATCATGCTATGATCACTATTGCCAAGTGGCACCAACACCCTTATCTCTTGCACTAGATCTGGTGTTCCACTAAAGAATAGGTCTAAAATGGCTTCCCCTCTGGTCAGTTCATGAACCTTCTGCTCCAAGAAGTAGTCATTTAGTTCATCTAGAAACTTTATCTCCCTAGCATGTCCTGCTGTGACACTGACCCAGTCAATACCGGGGTAATTGAAATCACCCATTATTATTACTGTGCTGTAACTTTTGTTAGCTTCCCTGATTTCTCTGAGCATTTCATCATCGATTTGTTCATTCTGGCCAGCGGTCGATAGTACACCCCCACTGTCATCACCTTCCACATTTTACATGGAATTTCAATCCATAGAGATTCTACAGCAAATGTTGTCTCCTGCAAAACTTTAATCCTTTGTGACTCAATACCCTCTCTAACATAGAGCGCAACCCCTCCACCAATTTGATCAGTTCTATCATTGTGATATAGTTTGCACCAAGGTATCACAGGTCCCACTCATTGTCCTCCTTCCACCATGTCTCTGAGATGCCAATCATATCTAACCTCTCTTTTAATGCTATATATTCTAACTCTCCTCTTATATTTTAGACTTCTAGCATTTGCATTCAAGCATTTTAGAGACTGTATTTTATTCATATTCATCTAGTTATTGGTAGACGGGGTAATTTGGAATCTTAAAGCTCTGTCTGCTGCATATTCAAGGGCATTTGGACTTCTTTTGTCTTTATTGGAACCTCTCTGCTGATATGCCTTAACTTCATTCTTTTGGTAGTATCCTTCAAAGATACATTGTTCTGAACCATGTGCTCTTGGCGACTGTCGGCTCTCCCCTTTTATCTAGTTTAAAAGCTGCTCTATCTCCTTTTTAAAGGTTAACGACAGAAGCTTGGTTCCATACTGGTTAAGGTGAAGCCCATCCCTTCAGAAAAGCCCCTTCTTTCCCCAGAATGTTCCCCAGTTCCTAACAAATCCAAAACCTTCATCCTTGCACTATTGTCTCATCCATCCATTGAGACATCCAGAGCTCTGCCTGCCTTTTGGGTCCTGCGCATGGAACGGTAAGCATTTCGGAGAACTTCCTGGAAGTTCTGGATTTCAACTTCCTACCTAAAAGCCTAAATTTAGCCTCCAGAACCTCCCTACCCCATTTTCCTATGTCATTGGTACCAACATGTACCAGGACAGCAGACTCCTCCCCAGCACTATCTAAGACCCTATCTAGGTGGCGCGTGAGGTCCGCTATCTTCGCACCAGGCAGACATGTTACCAGGCAATCTTCACATCCAACAGCCACCCAACTATCTACATGCCTAATGATTGAATCACCAACTATAACGGTTGTCCTAACCCTTCCCTCCTGGGCACATGGCCCTGGAGAAACTTCCTCGGTGCGAGAGGGCTTTACATCACCTGGAGGACAGGTCCCTAGCTACAGGATCACTTTCTGCCACACCAGGGTAATACTCTCCTGTCACGTGACCTCTCTCCTCCATGGCAACAGGGATGCTGCCAGACTGGAAGTGGGACTTCAGGACTATACCCCAGTAGGTGTTGTCTTTGTACCTCTCTGTCTTCCTTATGTCCTCCAAGTTTGCTACTCTAGCCTCCAGTGATTGAACTCATTCCCTGAGAGCAAAGAGCTCCTTGCACCTAGTGCATACGTAAGACCCCTCTCTAACTGGGAGAAAATCATACATGTGACACTCAATGGAAAAGACTGGAAAACCCCCATTTCACTGCTGGACTGCTGTCTGCATTTTAGTTTAGGTAGTGTTTAGATGTTTAAGTTCTTTACTTACCAAGGGTTGCTGAGGATATTATACTAATAAAACTATACCTAATACGTTTAATATACTTTGTTCACCTGAAGCTTAATTAATCTCAGGTCTTTAATGTATGCCTGATGAGGATAAACAGCTGCACCTCAGAGTGAATATGGCACCTCCTTTTTTTTAAGAGGTTTAGCACCTATAAAGCTATGATTATCCCAGAGGTGTGTGGGTATTGGGGAGGGAGGGAAAGAAAGAAGACCTATGAAAAGCTGACTGCTACACAGTACCCTATCCTGTGCTTCTAAGGTAATCTGTGACCAATTTCCAGGGGGAGTCCCACAGCCCTTGCTTGGATAGAGGGAGTCTTGGATTCTAACTTTAATCAGAAAGATCTCTGCTGTGCTTTAAATTTAAACTGAAAGCTCTTTGTTGCTACTAGGCCCTGCCTGATTTAACAAATACACTGGGTTCACAGTTCTCAAAGACTGAGAATCCCAGAACTCTGGTTGAACTCTTTATGCCTGTGCTTCTGAGGTAAGCAGGGACCAATTTCCTAGGTGTTTAACACACTCCTTGCCTGGATAGAAGGAATCTTTCAAAATGGTCCTTTTATCTGCCACCTGGCTTTATCACCTATTTAAAAAAAATTCACAGGTCTCTTGCCCACTATGTAGAAGGCCTCTTTGCAAAGGTCTCTTGAAATAATTTATTGCTCAAAGAATATTGACCCTGTTTTGCCATTTATGCTAAGTTATATAATGATTTGTTTTAAATTAAAGCTCTTTGCTGCTACTAGGCCCTGACTGAGTATGAAATTTAAACTAGAAGCTCTCTGCTGGGCTCTAAATTTAACCAGAAAGTTCTCTTCTGTGTTTTAAATTTAAACTAAAAGCTCTTTGCTGCTACTAGGCCCTGACTGATTTATCAAATACACTGGGTTCACAGATTAATCAGTTTTAATCTAAAGAATTCCCTTTTTTTCCCCAAGATTTAGAAAAATTCTCAGAAGTAAATACTTACAATTGCAGATCTCTCACCAAAAGTAGCAGTCCCCTATTGTAGTCTTTAAAATGTTTGCAATAAGTGCAAAATGTTGCAATTAAGTTACTCACGGGTTCTAGACCTTCAGACCATGTTACTACCCTTCTCCAAGCTCATCATTGGTTGCCTATAGTATTTTGCATTAAGTTTAAAGTACTTTTGATACCCATAAAGCCTTTCATTCTGACTTTCTGTGTTAACTTTCAGATTTACTTTTTCTCTACACGCCGAAGGAATCTCTGCACTCCCAATCACTCAATTGATTGGTGGTATCATCTATTAATTGTGCTAGATGAGAGTCTATGTATTCATCAGCATGTATTTTCTTGCTCTGACACTGTGGAATTCTATCCCACTATATATACGCTAAGAGACTGCTTTGAAGTCTTTTTGAAAGAGACGCAAAGCTTATTTTTCTGAACAGGCCTTTGATGGATCTGAAAAGTGAGGAGGGTCTATTGCTTAACTGAGTTTCACAGTTTTTTGTTGTTGCTTTTGTTTTAATTTTATTCCACCCTATTGTTTTCTTTATTTTTATTTTTTATTATCCTTCTATTTTTTTTTGTATTTTGATGGGAAATTGATTTTTATGTATATTTATAGTGCTTTGTTTTGTTTTTATTTGTATTGTAAACCACTTTGAGGTTAGGTGAATTGTCTCATGCAGATGGATTGAGATTAAGATGTAACAGTTTTGTTACCT
Source organism: Ichthyophis bannanicus (assembly GCA_033557465.1). Lineage (NCBI taxonomy): Eukaryota > Metazoa > Chordata > Amphibia > Gymnophiona > Ichthyophiidae > Ichthyophis > Ichthyophis bannanicus. The sequence goes on from CM066034.1 coordinate 587,080,962, forward strand.
TGGGATGCTGTATAAAGTGTTGGTGGCATATTGGAGGGGGAGGGGGAATCCTGAGCTGAAGGATAAGGATAAGAGGGAAAGAAGTGTGTATGTGAAAGCGTATAGTGAAAGCATGTTTGGGCTAGGGTGTGTGCTGGTTGTGGGAATCTTACAGTCAGTATGCAGTCTGTGTGTGTTGATAGTTGCCTGTAGGTCAATGTGATGGAGGTGTTAGGTGCTGTGCAAAGCAGTGGGGTGTGTACAGTACCTTTTGTCGCACCTCCTTGCTAGATCCTGTAGTCTGAGTTCTTCCTGGAGGGCTTTTGGTAAGGGGGGTGGCGTTGCTCCAGTCCTCGGCTAAGGACCATGGCAAAGGGCCTTTTGGCAAGGCCCTTAGGCATAGGCCTGCCAGGCGCAGATATGCCCTGTGGGTGGGGAAGTTAAATCCTGCTGCCATTGAGAGGAGGGCGCCAGATTGGTGGTGGAGAGGAGTGAGGGAGGGGCTTATCGTCTCACTCTCTGGTGTCCTCTTCTGTTCTTCCCACCGTCGGAGCTCTCTCAGGGCTTGGCAGAGCAGTTTTTAAAGTGTCTCACTATCATCAAAAGGGGGCGCTGGATTGGTGGTGGAGAGAAGCGAGGGAGGGGCTTACCTCCTCGCTCTCCAGCATCCTTTTCTATTCTTCCTGCCATCTGAGTTCTCTCAGGGTTCCGCAGAGCAGTTTTTAAATTTAAAGTGTCCTGCTGCTGTTGAGAGGGGACACCTGAATCAGCAGGAAGCTACAGTTGTGGATAATCACTGAGGAATCTCACCCATGCCGTGGACTACACAAACTGCAAAGACTCTCTTTTCCAGGTATGTGATCTGATTGTATTCCCAAGATGCAGTAGATTGCTGAAGTAGGGAAACAGGCATATAGCATTACTCTGACTAAGCTGTACAGTTGCTCAATGTCTTCCACTGACTGGGTGAACACAATTTAAGCACATTGGTCTATGTTGCTGAAGATAATAAAGCAGCATTTTGTTTGAGACATTGTATGAGCCATCCTGACAGGTTTTTTAAAGTGAAAGGACTGAAAGAGAATCCTGAAAGAGTGGGCACAGAATCACGGAGCGTCCTGCAGCTGGCCAAACCATGTTAAGTGCTTAATGCTCTACAGTAAAAATGCCCCAAAGTTTTAAAAAATGGCTCAATGTATTTCTTTCCTTTTTAAAATGTATTTATACTTTTTGTTACAGAAATTTAAGGACACATCCATATATGCCAAATATACAAAACATAACAAATGAAAATGGACAATTCCTCAGTCCCCAAAACATCCAATTACGGCTAACACAAGCCAATGCAAATCCCCAACTTTGCTAACCCCAAAACAACCAAAGACCTAAAAGATCTACTGTTTCACACTATTACAACAGCACACAGTCCCCCAGTACCACAATACTCACATTTCCAAGTATCCTCATTCCCAATGCATTTCTATGGGAGTCTGACTCAGCAGCTGTAGAAGAGAAATGCAAACAGAGCAATTTGGGAACTGCTCCATTCAAACTGCCTCTCTCCTTTCCTCTCCACACATACCCATGGAAAGAGTTCCCTGAGCCACCTCCACATGCACACTGCAGCACTTTCGATTGGGCTTCAAATATCGGGGATTTCCAAGATTGTCTCTTTTTACCTGGTTGACAGCAGCCACAGTTAAGTGGAGCAAGTTTATTCTGGACTCCTATAGATATTCAACCGTGTTGCTGCTGCTACTACTACTATTAATCATATATATAGCGCTACAAGACATACACAGTGCTACACAGACACATATAAAATGGCCCCTGCTCATCAGAGCTTATAGTCTAATCAAGACAGACAGTGCAGTAGATGAGAATAAGGGTACAATAGGGAAGGGTAAGGAGACAGAAGGAGAACGAAGGATTAAGATCCAAAAGTGGCCTGAAAGAGATGAGCCTTTAGAATGGATTTGAAAAGGGAGAGAGATGAAACCTGATGTAAAGATACAGGTAGTTTGTTCCAGGCATAAGGCGCAGCAAGGTGAAAGGATCATGTTAAAAATTGAAAGAAGTCCCACGTGACACATGAGTGAGTGAGGACGTCTCTCTACTCGCTCCGGGGCCGCCTCGGGATTAATCAATAAGAATCATTAATCATAACCCTAAAAAATCAGAGGAAAGAGGGAGGAAGCCATCTGCAGAAGGAGAGAGAGCTTGGAGCTAATAAAAAGAGGCTAAAGATGCCGTTGCCAGCACGGAAAGAACGGGAGAAAGCTCAGAAATCTGGGACCTCGTTGCCTGCAGTAGCACAGCCAGCTTCCCTGGGCACGGAGAGTCTGGACTCCACTACAGAGGAGCTAGCGAGAGAGCTGGTTAAATTGTTGGACCCTAAATTTGACCAGATTTTGACAAAATTGGAGTCGATGGGATCGTCGCAGACAGAAATGAGCCATAGAATGGATGAGCTGGAGCACAGAGTAGTGTTAATTGAAGATGATGATGGGCGGAAGCCAAAGGATGGCGAAGTGCAATGTGCAAAGATAGAGGCCTTGCTTCATAAAGTGGATGATCTAGAGAACAGATCACGCAGAAACAATCTGCAACTAGTAGATGTACCAGAGTCGATTACAGACCAAATGCTGATACCCTTGATTGAGAAATGGCTCCCGAAAGAGTTAGGCTTGGACTCATTGGAGAACTTAAAGTGGAACGTGCACACAGACTGGGAGCAAACATGGCAGCACGGCAATGCCCAAGAGTGGTGATAATGAAAATCCTAAATTTTCAGCACAAAGTGCAGCTGATGCAAACATACAGACGGAAATGAGACTTAACTTTAGAAAACCAAAGACTGTTAATTTTTCAAGATTACTCGGCGGCAGTGGCAGCAAAGCGCAAGGAATTTACGCCAATATGTGCAGCGCTGTTTCAGAAGAAAGTGCGGTTCACCTTGGCATTTCCCGCTGCTCTCCGAGTCATGCATATGGGACAAAACCACATCTTTGAATCAATTGTAGCAGCGAAGACTTTTTTGACAGGACTGGACAAAAGTGCATCGGAGCAGGCATCAACTACATGAGAAGCATGGTTGTTGAACACACTGATGGAGGAGCGGCGGAAAAGGAGAGTGAGAGACTTGAGGTCTGAGGGAGAAGTGCTGAAATGTGTACAGTACTTGCACTCTGTTAAAAGTTAAAAAGTTGGGGGGGCACTCGTGAGCCCGCTGAGAGATGGCCGCATTGTGAGTGAGCTCCGTCCCCACTACCCTGAAACACCAGCTAATATGCGCTAACGGCTGCACATTTTATTTATTTTATTTATTTATTTAGACAGATTTGTATACCGCCTTATCCTTTTTTAATCAAAGCGGTCACAACACAATTGGGGGATACATTTAACACACGGGGATATGAGACACATACACTAATACTTACAGGGAACATGGGCAATGGAGGGTTAAGTGGCTTACCCAAGACCACAAGGAGCATCTGTGGGACTAGAAACCCCAGTCCTTCCGGCCCAAGGTTGCTGTCCTCTAGTGGGATTTGAACCCCCGACCTTCCGGCCTGAAGTACCTTGCCCCAACCACTAGGCTACTCCTCCCTGGGTCTACCTAAGCGAGCGGTGCCTTCCGGAGTCGGGCTGGACGGTTTTCTAAGAAGCTGGGACGCCGCGGAGCTCTTTTGCGAAGTGCGGCCTGCTGCCACGTGTCTCTCCTCGCTGCCTGCTCTGGGCCCGACTGACCCCCTCGCTGCCTTCGGTGGCCCGTGTGGCCCGGACGACACTTGCGGGGATTCCCCTTGGGCTGCGCTGTCGGGCCCCTGCTGCTGGACCGGAGGCTGCGCAGCAACTCGTTGACCGGTGGAGCATTGCCCCCCGGGCTGGAGTGCCAGTGCAAGAAGCTGGAGTCTTGTTTCTGGGACTGGGGAGAGGGCCTGAAATCCCCGTGGCTCTCGTTGGCGCCCGCTCCCTCCTCTCGACAGTGTGACTTCCCCTGAGGGGGGTAGGCATAGAGGCTAAACCCTTTCTCTTTATGCCCTCATGCCTCTGGTCGGCTGAACGGTGCTGGAGTCTGTAGCACTTCTTCACACACTGGTGCTCTGCTGAAGCCTTGGCTCCGCGGTGTGGATTTTGGGCGCCCTGTTAGAGTGCTCCAGTGTTTTATTTGGCTTCAGGTCTCTTATCGGAGCCTAATTTCTGGCGGTTGTGGACTTTGTGTGCTCTACCCTTCCATAGCACTGCAGAACACCGCGAGCACTGCCTTTAACAGCTTATTACTTCAAGAAGGCCAGAGGCAGCTTCTATCTCAGGGCCCTGCTCTCTCTCCGGTCCCCTGGGCCTTGCAGACATTGATTCTATCTAACTCCTAACACTGTGTGGAAGTGATTGCTTTGCGGGACTGTGAGGCTTCGTGCACTGCTCTCTCCCTGACATCTCTGCTTTTGCTGACATTGACCTCTAATTCTCTTCTAACACTGTGTGACACAAGTGGCCCTGGGGGATGGCGGCTACGACTAAAAGTTCTGAAACTCGGGAGGGAGTGCGTTCCAGCGACTGCAGCGTAAGTCGGGGGCCCCGAGTAGCCCATGTGGACAATCTCCTCCGTCAGGTTCTGATGATGAGACTGTAAGTGAAGAGGAATTGGACTCCCATAAGCAACTCTCCTCTGCTCTAATCAAACAAGAACTCCGTAGAGGTTTTGCGGAGCTAGCCAGTGAGTTTCGTTCGCTACGTGAGGAGTTGTTGAAAGATGTTGCAGACCTACGGACTGACATGAAAGAGCTGGGAGCCCGAGTAGAGGATGTGGAGACCAAAATGGTTGATCATGACGGGACCCTGATGGATTTACAATGTGCATTGGATAGGCAGCAAGCGCAAGCAATGGAACTGACTTACAAAATTGAGGACATTGAAAACCGCTCCCGCCGCAATAACGTGCGTTTTCGTGGAATACCAGAAGCGGTAGGGGGCGGAGAAGATTTGCCAACTGTGCTTAAACTGCTGATAGCGGAGTTGCTTCCGGCGGAAGAACTGGCTGCGCGGGCCTCCGGGATGGAGATAGAACGAGTCCATCGGGCTTTGGGAAAACCTTCCAACAATCAGCCTCGTGATGTCATTGCGAGATTTCTGCGATATTCTGATGCTGAGCTTCTCATACGGCGAGGCCGGGAGAAAAAAGCGGTCCGCTTCCAGGATGCGACAGTGTCCATCTACCAAGACCTCTCGACGTTCACTTTGGCGCGCTGGAGAGAGATGAAACCAGTGACAACGGTCCTGAACAGCAAGGGGATTCGTTACTCCTGGTCCTTTCCATTTCGGATGAACTTCCTTTTGGGCAACAAGAAGATCTCCGCAAAGGACCATACTGAAGCTTGGCGAGCCCTACGCCAGGCGGGACTAGTTGATGATAATGCTCAGCCTCATCCGCCGCCCCCTAAGTCCCAGCACTCCAAGTGGACTCGGGTGGGCAAGTCCGCTTGATTTTTGACCTTTGTGTACACTTGAGGAGCTTTCCTTATCCCTTAGGGAGCCTTATTGGGTGGGTCTCTCGAACTCTGGATAACTGATGGAAGTAATATTTCTCATTGTGTTATTGGCCACCGATAAGGTTTGATCTGGGCCCACACTACCCTACATGTAGGGGGCGGCGGATGCTCTGCAAATGTTTTGATGATGATACTGTTCTGATGGGGAGGCATGGGGAGAGTGCTGACCCGGGGTGGGTGGGGGAGTAGTGCGGGGAATGTTTTCTATATGTTTAAGTTGACTTTCTGCTTCATGGGGTCTTGGGGGAAACGGGGTCTGTGGTCAATTTACCGTGTCCTGTGTTAACCTTGACAGGCAGGTGGTATTGACGGGAAGGGGGGGGGTCTGGGTTGGGGGGAGTTCATCTGGAACTGGAGGGCATGTTTGGGCTTGGGGGGAGGGTCTATGGCTTGTGCTTCTGGAGGGTGGAAAGGGTGGGCCTGGATAACTAAATCCCTGGGCTTGCTAGGGGGAGGATGTCCCTGGGATGCCCCGGGTAGCTGGAGGATAAGAGGGTTTAGATTGTAACTACCCATGGTGCGCTTTATCTCTTTAAATGTTAAGGGACTTAACTCCCCAAGGAAGCGGTCGCTGCTGTTCTCGGAATTGCGCACGTTGCAGGGGGACATTGTTTATCTACAGGAAACTCATTTACAGGCTTGCAAGCAGGGTTGGCTAAAGAGGTCCCCATATACTGAGGTGCGGGTGGCCTCAGATACGCAGGGCCGGAAGAAGCGGGGAGTAGCCTTACTATTTCATCAGAGCCTCTCTCTAAAGATCGAGGAGATACAACAGGATCCCCTGGGGAGGTGGCTCTTTTTGAATATTCGTCTGGAAGGGCGCTTGCTAACTTTAGCTAATGTCTATGCGCCCAACACAGGTCAGGGGTCCGTTTTTTACACGATTGAAGGCTTTACTGGTGGATTTTGCACGGGGTCCCATTGTTTTGGGCGGGGAATGTAACACCCCTCTGGTACCCTATTTGGATTCCACAGGCCGTGCTGGGGGGGAGTGGGGGGGGGGGTCAGCAAGAGCCCTTCAACGTTTTATGCTAGATTTGGGTTTACGGGATGTTTGGAGGGACACTCATGAGGGAGAGAGAGGTTATACGTACTACTCTCCGGTCCATCAGGTTCATACCCGCATTGACTATTTTCTATTGGATCAGCGCCTGATGGATGGGAGAGTGAAGGCTGGACATGGAGCGTTGACTTGGTCGGATCATGCCCCGTGCTGGCTTGCCCTTCCAGCCGGATTGTATAGCGAGCATCAACGTCTTTGGCGCTTAGATGTGAGGTTCCTACGGCGGCAGGGTGCCGTGCAGGATCATGTCCGCTTTATCACTGAATTTTTTGAGCTTAATGGCTCTGGGGATGTTCCCCTCCCCACGGTGTGGGATGCTTACAAAGCGACGGCTCGAGGCCAACTCATGGCTAAGGCGGCCCGCACGCGCAAAATGTGGACGCATGACCGTGACCAGTTGATGCAGGAGTCTTCCCGTCTAGGTTTGGAGCACGCCCGAACCGGCTCGCGGCAGGTTCTGCGTCAATGGCGGACTGTTCGAGCCAATTTGGATGCGTGTTTGCAGAAAGAACTAGATAATAAACACCGGAAATTACGGCAAACTTTTTATGAGCATGGGAATAAAACCGGCCGCTTCCTAGCTTTGCGTCTTCGGCAGCAGCAGTCCGCGCGAGTGGTTCGTGAGCTACGTGACTCTGGGGGTCGGAAGAGGGTTATTTCTCGGGAGATACGCGATCTTTTTGCTGACTACCTGGAGCGGCTCTACAAGGCAGAGCCCTTTGATCGGGATCGTGTGCAGGACTATTTGCAGAGGACCGCACTGCCGCGTCTCTCGGATCCTGATCGAGCTCAGCTAGATTCTGAATTAACGGTAGATGAAGTGGAGAGGCGATCCGGCGACTGAAAACTGGCAGTGCACCGGGTAGTGATGGCTTCCCAGCGGAATATTATAAGAAGTTTCGGACACACTTAGCGCCCACCTTGACCATCCTGTTCAACGAGGTCTTGGGGGGGGTTTCTCTCCCTCCGTCCCAACGTGAGGCCTTGATAGTGATGATACCCAAACCTGGCAAACCTTTGCATGATGCGGCGTCCTATCGCCCCATTTCTCTGTTAAACGTTGATGTTAAAATATTTGCTACTGTGCTGGCTGCGCGTCTGAACCGGGTCCTTCCGGGCTTGGTTCATCCGGATCAGGTTGGCTTTATGCCGGGTCGCCAGGCTGCGGATAACATTAGGCGTATGTTGCAGATCATACACGTGGCCCAGCGGGAACCGCAACCAGCTTTGCTGGTGGGGATTGACGCAGAGAAGGCCTTTGACCGGGTTGATTGGGAATACCTTTGGAGCGTTCTGGAGACCATGGGCTTTGGCTCTAACTATATCCGTTGGGTTCGTAGCCTTTATCAGTTGCCCCAGGCGTGCGTTCGGATTAATGGGGGACACTCGAGACATTTCTCTCTGGGGAGGGGCACGCGACAGGGTTGCCCCCTTTCGCCTCTGCTTTTCGCACTCGCAATGGAACCCCTGGCTCAGAGGTTTCGCGCACATCCAGGCTTGCAAGGAGTCCATATCGGTCTTGCGGATTATCGGATTGCGCTCTTTGCGGATGACATCATACTGTCCCTGGTGGATCCGTCTGCTTCCTTTCCAATTGCGATGCAGCTGTTTGAGGATTACTCTTGGGTATCTGGTTTCAAGATTAATTATGCTAAATCGGAGATCTTGAATGTTGGGGTTCCTGGGGCGATCTGTGCGGAACTCCAAGAGGCTTATCCTCTTTGCTGGGTCTCAGGAGCCTTGCGTTATCTAGGGGTGCACCTGACTGTGGAGCGGGCGGACCTTTTTAAAGCCAACTATGATCCCTTGCTTCGTCAGGTTCGGCGGGACTTAGAGATTTGGAATGGCCTGCTCCTTTCCTGGTTCGGGCGTATAGCCGTAGTCAAGATGGTGGTTGTTCCCCGCTTTCTTTATCTTTTTCAAGTTCTACCGATTCCCATTACACGGGCCACTTTGGCGACCTGGCAGCGGCTGCTTATGAAGTTCATATGGCATTACCGTCGTCCGCGCTTGGCGCGACATGTTCTTTATGCCCGTACGCGCTCTGGAGGTATGGGCATGCCCAATTTGCACTGGTATTATGCGGCGGCCCAGTGTCGGGCGGGGGTGGAGTGGATGATTGCGGACAGCACCAAGCGATGGGTACAGCTGGAAATGAGCTTGGCGGGGGGAGCGGGACTGGGAAACTGGCTGTGGCTTGGTCCCAAACTTCGGTGTGGTAAATGCACCAATAATCCCTATGTTCTTCATACCCTCCGATGCTGGGACCAGCACTTTCGGTCCCGAGATGCGGATTTAACTCCGTTGGCCCCTATAGTGGGTAATGCTTCTTTCCCGCCGGGGCAAAGCGCTACAGTCTTTCGGCAGTGGGGACATTTAGGCCTTAGCCGAGTCGGACACCTCTTTGAGGGCGGCCGGATACGGTCTTTCCGCGCGTTACAAGATGAATTTGACATTCCGGCTAGGCATCTCTATCAATATACGCAAGTGACGCATTGGGTTCGATCTAGGCTGGTTCGCCCCCAGGTTGCTCGGGACCTGACCGATTTGGAACGCTATTGTGAGGGGTGTACTACTACTAGGGGACTTGTGGCCACCCTCTATGATCTCAATCGCGCTCTGCGAGGCATAGGGAGCTCTGGAACTCTGATTTGAATCTTTCCTATACCGAGCAACAGTGGGAGACGGCAGAAACGCACTTGTGGAAGAGCTCGGTAGCGATTAATGCCCGTGAAACTAATTATAAAATACTGTACCGTTGGTACATGACCCCGGCGCGGATCGCACGTATATATCCTGGGACTGTGGATCTTTGTTGGCGTAATTGTGGGCAACAGGGTACCCTGGGGCACATTTGGTGGACTTGCCCCCGCATTCGCGCTTTTTGGAGGGGTGTGCAATTCCGGCTGCAATTGCTTCTGGGAATGAGCATACCTTGGAATCCAGGGATCTTCCTCTTTGGGGCCTCGGTGCCAGGTGCAAGGACTCTGCAACTTGCTCTACTACGCCATGGCCTGAATGCGGCCCGCTTATCTCTTGCGGCAGCCTGGAGGCGTGCTTTAGCCCCCTCCTTTCGGACTTGGTTGGAACGGATGTGGGATATGTATACCATGGAGTGGGGGTGGCTGTCAGTAGGATGCGCTTGGCGCGCTTTGAGTTGGTGTGGGCACCTTTTGTCTCTCGTTATGGTGCGTGAATGCTCTGGACAGGAGGGGGGGAATATGCGTACTTTACTGGGAGTCTGCCCCTTGTGTGTATTTTCCCCTTTTTATTTTTGCTCACCGTCTTTCCGTGCTTCACGAATGCTAAGCCATAGTCGGGGATACTGGGAGTTTGGGGGGGGGGTCCGGGGCTAGGGAGGTTCTGGAGAGGGGGGGGGGGAAGGGAGGTTGGGGGAGTTGTTGCTCCCCGATTCCTTATTCTAAAACTGTAAAAATGAAGGCATATTGTAGAATACTATTGTGACCCGAAGTTATGCTGTTACTGTTGCATTTTCTTGAAGTTCTTTGTGGTTCTTGTTTATATGTATCTTTTGGAAGCCTTTCAATAAAAATAAAAAATAAAAAAAAAAGTTAAAAAGTTAAATGTTATATGCTGAAAGATGCTGCAATGTGAGGTGCAGTAGAAAAGAAGATGGCAGGATGTTAGAGAGAGGGAATACGACTATTATTGTTCAGTTGCATTTTTCTCTGGTATAGAAGGATAAAGGATGTGTGGTAAATGCTTTCAATAACACCAATGTACAGTGAGGAGGGAAAGTTAAGATCAGTAGGTGAAAGGGGGTCGAGGTGGCCCAGTGTCCAATAGGGATGAAGACCTCGGCCTGAGTGTGCTGAGGATAAGATTTAAGATTATTTCTTTTAAGGGGATGAAGGGGGGAAGAGGCCTGAGGGGGGAAGGCAAGGGGAAGGGAGAAGGGGTGGGAGAAAGAAGGGAGGGGAAGGGGGAAGGGGGAAGGGAGAGGGAAGGGAGGAGGGGAAGGGAGAGGAGGGGAGGTGGGGATAAGAGGCTGGACGAAGAACGAAGTGGACAAGGTAAGGGGCGGAAGCTAGATAGAGGAAGAATATGGAGGGGTCCTAGGAAAAGAAGATTTGAATGGCTCAAATTAAGGGAAGGTAAGCTGCTGGGGGTTGAGGCTGGGCAGCCCCGAACAGGCGTGTTGAAGAAAAATTTTGAAGCAAGCGCCCTAGTACATGGGAATAATGGGACATGATATACGTATAATAACTTGGAACGTAGGAGGGGTGAGTACTCCTATGAAGCGGACAAAAATTCTACAAGCGTTGAGAAGGGGGAAAGCCCAAGTGGCGTTGTTACAAGAAACATCTGAATGCTAGGGAACACGCTAAGCTCAAAAGAGACTGGGTAGAACAAGTATATGCGACCTCTTCGGGAGGGAGGAAGAAGGGAGTAGCAATACTAGTTAAAAAAGGAATTCAAGTTGAGGTATTGGGAGAAGAACTAGATCCTTCCGGGAGATTTATGTTTATGCATGTAAAACTGAATGTAGAGGAAATATTTCTCGGAAATATCTACGCTCCAAATGTGTATAATCATGGTTTCTTTAAGGATATCCTTCAGAGGATTGGGAAAGCACCAAGAATACCAATAATAGTGGCAGGAGATTTCAATTGCCCACATGATCCTGCCTTGGACAGGTCAAATGTACGTGAGAAAGGGGGATGGAGTAAAAGAGGGGTAAGCTATATATGTTGAATGGGGAAATTGGTAGATACCTGGAGAATATTGCATGAGGGAGAGAGGGATTTCACGCATCTGTCGAGGGTGCACCAAACCTGGTCCAGAATTGATTATCTGTTGGTATCCAAGAGAGACTTCGGGAAAATGATAAATACGGAGATTGAAACCATCTCAGTATCAGACCACGCGATGGTGAGAATGGATTGGAGAGGAAGGAAGACTGGGGGGTATAGGTGGTCCTTCCCTAGACACATGCGGCAGAATAGGGATTTTCAAAAGTTTTTAGAACAAAAATGGGAGGAGCATTTAGAGTTTAACGAACCACATGCAAAAATGGTGGCCCTATTTTGGGATGCCGGGAAAGCAGTGATGAGAGGCCACATAATTGCCTATATGGTAAAAGAAAAGAAAAGAATTAACAAGGATATTCTAAAGTTGACGCAGGAATTGCAAAACTTAAAGAGATTAACTGTGGGAAAGCATGGGGGGAAACATTTAAAAGCTTATTTTGAAGCTCAGCAAGAATTAAATAGGATACTTCAAGAAAGAGCGGTTTATAGTATGCATTGTTATAGGCATCGATTTTTCATATATGGGAATAGATCAGGCAGATTGCTAGCACGTTTAGTGAAAGAATGGGGGAGCACAAAAGTGGCGATGGTTCTCCGAGATAAAGAAGGAGTCCGACAAAATGAAAGGAGGTTTTTCTGCAATTCTATAGAGATCTATACACCCCAGATGATGAGAATAGAGAGCGAGAAGAGAAATTCTTGGATGGAATCTCACTTCCGCAGGTTTCTCAATTAGAACTTGCAGAACCGAATAAGCCTATGGGGGGTGGGGGGGGGGGAATCCGGAAAATTATCAGGGAGGGGAAGCCACACAAAGCTCCGGGACCAGATGGGTCAGAATTTTATAAAATGCTTGAGTCTAAGGTGGTCCCAACCTTGGCAGCGTTATATGGAGAGGTTTTGGGGACAGGGGGATTTCCAAGACATATGCGGATGGCCTCTATTTCGGTCCTTCATAAAGCTGGGAAAGATCTGGAAGATTAGGCTTCATATAGACCGATATCTCTAATTAATTACAATATGAAGATTTTAGCCTCTATCCTGGCTAGGAGACTGCAGGTGATTCTTCCTAGATTAATTGGCAATCACCAAGCGGGTTTTGTTAAGGGTAGGGAGGCTTTCCTGAATATAAACAAAGTCCTTTTAGGGCTAGAGAAGTGTGAACAGCAAGGAACTCCATTACTGCTAATTAGCCTAGACGCAGAGAAGGCTTTTGATAGAGTCTCTTGGAAATATATGTTTGAGGTGTTGCACAGATTTGGGTTTGCGGGGACATTTCTGAGCTGGATAAAGGCGCTATATGATAAACCAATGGCATATATAGTATCCGGTGGTCACAGCTCCGAACCCTTTGAGTTACAGAGAGGAACGAGGCAGGGGTGCCCACTGTCACTCCTGCTGTTTGTGCTGCAACTTGAACCTTTGTTGAGATCTCTAATACAGAACAAAGAGATATGGGGGAGAGAGTGGAAAAGCGGGGGAATCAAAGTGAGCGCTTTTGCATAAGAACATAAGATATGCCATACTGGGTCAGACCAAGGTCAATCAAGCCCAGTATTCTGTTTCCAACAGTGGCCAAACTAGGTCATATGAACCTAGCAGTTTCCCCAAGGGACACAGGTTCCACAATGCTTGTATTGGTTCAAGCATTGATATCCTGGGTCCCTTCTTAATAATGGTTTATGGACCTTTCCTCCAGGAACTTGTCCAAACCTTTTTTAAACCTAGCTACACTAACAGCCTTTACTACATCCTCCGGTAACAAATTCCAGAGTTTGATTACACGTTGAGTGAAAAAATATTTTCTTTTATTAGTCTTAAATAGTTTACCCTGTAGCTTCATTGCATGTCCCCTAGTCTTTCTATATTCTGATAAGGTAAACAATCGATCTACGTTTACCCGTTCCACTCTGTTCATTAATTTATAGACTTCTATCATATCTCCCCTCAGCCGTCTCTTTTCCAGGTTAAAGAGCCCTAAACTTTTTAGCCTTTCTTCATAGGAGAATCCTTCCATCCCCTTTACCATTTTGGTGGCTCTTCTCTGAACCTTTTCTAAAATCGCTATATCCTTTTTAAGATACGGCGACCAGAATTGCACACAATATTCAAGGTGCGGTCTCACCATGGAACGATATAGAGGCATTATAATATCTTTTGTTTTATTTTCCATTCCTTTCCTTATCATACCTAGCATCCTATTTGCTCTCTTGGCCGCTGCTGCACACTGGGCCGAGGGTTTTAACATGGTATCCACAATGACGCCTAAATCTTTTTCCTGGGTGGTGGTTCCTAATGTGGAACCTTGCATCGTGTAACCATAGTTTGGGTTGTTCTTCCCTAGGTGCATAACCTTGCACTTGTCCACATTAAATTTCATCTGCCATTTTGATGCCCAGTCTTCCAATTTATCAAGATCCTCTTGCAATTTTCCACAATCCTCTTGGGTTTTAACAACTTTAAATAGTTTTGTGTCATCTGCAAATTTGATAACCTCACTCGTTATTCCACTTTCCAGGTCATTTATGAATATGTCAAAAAGCAGCAGACCCAGCACAGATCCTTGGGGTACACCACTATTCACCTTTCTCCATTGGGAAAATTGGCCATTTAGCCCTACCCTCTGCTTTCTATCTTTTAACCAGTTCCTGATCCACAATAGTACACTGCCTCCTATCCCATGACTCTTTAGTTTTGCCAAAAGTCTCTGATGAGGGACCTTGTCAAAGGCTTTCTGAAAGTCCAGATACACAATATCAACTGACTCACCTTTGTCCACCTGATTATTCACTCCTTCAAAAAAACATAACAGATTAGTAAGACAAGATATTCCTTGTCTAAAGCCATGTTGGCTGTCTCCCATTAGGTTATGACTATCTACATGCTGAGTAATTTTATTCTTTATGATGGTTTCTACCATTTTTCCTGGTACTGATGTCAGGCTCACCGGTCTGTAGTTTCCCGGATCACCCCTGGAACCCTTTTTAAAAATTGGTGTTACATTGGCGATCCTCCAATCTTCAGATATTAGAGATGATTTTAATGATAGTTCACAGATTACTAATAGCAGGTCTGCAATCTCATATTTCAGTTCTTTCAACACCCTTGGATGTATACCATCCGGCACAGGTGATTTGCTACTCTTCAGTTTATCTAATAGTTGTAATACATCTTCCCGATGTATCGATATTTCCTTCAATTCTTCCGCACCTTTAAATACCACGTCAGTCATGGATAACATCCCTACATCTTCCTCAGTAAAGACTGAAGCAAAGAATTCATTCAGTCTCTCCGCTATCACCTTGTCGCCTCTTAGTGCTCTTTTAACCCCTTTATCATCTAATGGACCAACTGACTCTCTCACAGGTTTTTTGCTACGAATGTACTTGAAAAGGTCTTTACTTCGCGTTTTTGCTTCCGCAGCAAGCTTCTTCTCAAATTCTCCCTTTGCCTGCCTTATCAATGCCTTACATTTGACTTGCCAGTGCTTGTGCTGTTTCCAGGTTTGGTCGTTTTGCTCTTTTTTCCATTTCCTGAAAGATGCTTTTTTGGCAACAACAGCCTCTCTGACCTCACCTTTAAACCATGCTGGCAGTTTTTTGGACTTCCTTCCACTTTTCTTAAAGCGTGGAATACAGCTGGTCTGGGCTTCCAAGATAGTATTTTTCAACAACAGCCAAGCCTGATGTATGTCTTTAACCTTTGCAACTGCTCCTTTTAGTTTTTTCTTAACTGTTTTCCTCATTTTATCATAGTCTCCCTTTCGAAAGTTAAATTGTAGTACTGTGGATTTCCTTACTATCCCTCCTCCACTAATTAAATCAAAGGCGATCATGCTATGATAGCTATTGCCAAGTGGCCCCAACAACCTTATCTCTTGCACTAGATCTGGTGTTCCACTAAGGACTAGGTCTAATATGGCTTCCCCTCTGGTCGGTTCATGAACCAGCTGCTCCAAGAAGCAGTCATTTATTTCATCTAGGAACTTTATCTCCCTAGCATGTCCTGACGTGACACTGACCCATTCGATACCGGGGTAGTTGAAATCACCCATTATTATTACTGTGCTTTAACCTTTGTTAGCTTCCTTGATTTCTTTGAGCATTTCATCATCCATTTGGTCATTCTTGCCAGGCGCTCGATAGTACACCCCCACTGCCATTGCCTCCCCCCTTTTACATGGAATTTCAATCCATATAGATTCTACAGCAGATTTTGTTTCCTGTAAAACTTTAATCCTTTCTGACTCAATGCCCTCTCTAACATAGAGAGCAACCCCTCCACCAATTTGATCAGCTCTATCATTTCGATATAGTTTGTACCCAGGTATCACAGTGTCCCACTGGTTGTCCTCCTTCCACCATGTCTCTGATATTCCAATCATATCTAACCTTTCATTTAGTGCTATATATTCTAACTCTCCCATCTTATTTTTTAGACTTCTAGCATTTGCATACAAGCATTTTAAAGAATGTATTTTATTCATATTAATTTGGCTATTGTTAGACATGAGTAATTTGGGATCTTTAAGCTCTGTCTGCTCCATACTTGAGGGCATTTGGGCTACTTTACTCTTTTGTGGAACCTCTCTGCTTTTGGTAGTAGTGCCTAACGAAACCACAGAGTTCTTTAAAAATGGCTTTGCAGCAGATCGAGCAGTTTGGAACATTCTCCAGACTAAAAATAAATAGAGCTAAATCTGTTGCATTAGATATTGGGGACAGTGTGAAGAGACAGTGGGTAGGAACTTTCCCGTTGGTGTGGGCAAAGGGGCCGATTCGATATTTAGGTATTCAAATACCAGGAACGTCGAACTAGCTTTATAAAGCGAATATAGAACCAATGATGGATAAAATGGTAGGAAGGCTGAAAAAGTGGAGAGAACTCCCTATTTCGTTGAAGGGGCGGATAGCCCTTTTTAAAATGGTAGAGCTTCCAAGGTGAATATACTTACTGCAGAATGCTCCCATATGGCTACTAAGAAAAGATCTAAAGAAGCTAGAGAGTCATATATCAAAATTTTTATGGAAGGGGAAGAGGGCTCGGATAGCACTAGCTACATTGATGAAGCCCACTGAGGAAGGGGGTGCTGGATTAACATCCTTACGAGACTATAATTTGGTTAGTTTAGCGAGGCCCCTAAGAGATTTAATAGAAGGTACATCTAAAACTGCATCAATTGAGTTAATTGATAATATATCGGAGATGAAGCATAGAGTGTTTCTTTTGCACAAATCAAGAAGGGAGCTGCCATGGGAATGGAGCCGGTCGGTGTACTTATTGGCGATCCGGCAAGCTTGGAAAGCCCTGAGTCAAAGAATGAAGACATGTTGGAGGAGATCTGACTGTCTCCCTTTGGTGAGAAATGATTATTTCCTTCCGGGTTTACAGGGGACTGCAGCTCAGCAATGGGCTAAGGGGGGAGTGAAATAGATAGGGCATTTAAAAAGAATGGAAAGTTTGCCAGAAATTGATTCCTACCAATCACTACAGGGGAGATACCAATTAAGAACCCAGGACTTCTACTTTTATTTGCAGGCAAGGCACTACGTGAGAAGTCTCCACAAACAAGGGAGCCCTGTCCTGAGCATAGGGGGAATGTTGGATCTCTTTAGAGCTCTAGAAGGGAAAATCACAGTACGGGCATTGTGAGGAGAAATAAGCTCGGGAGAGGAGGGAAGAGGTTTGGAAGCCTTAGCAAGGAAATGGAAGGAGGATAAGATACCAGAAGTATTGCTTGAGCGCTTGCAAAAAGCGTTTAAAACAATCAAAGAAGTGTCGTAGTCAGTACAGATGCAAGAGCTACAATATAAATTTTTGTGGTGGGCGTATGTACAAGATGTTTGGGCGGCATGGGCGGGTTTGGCCTCGACAGATGCGTGTAAACTATGTGGGGAAGAGAAAGGCACATTAGCCAATACGTTTTGGTTATGCACCTATATACAAACATTTTGGAGGGGGGTTGGGGGGAAATTACAAGGGTGGATAGGTAGTCAGGTGTTGGTGGCCCCAGAATGATGTTTATTTGGGTCTTATGAAGCAGGAAGCTTCTTGGATGGATGCAAGAGAAAGCTATGTGAGAAAGGCTTTCTAGTAGCTAAGCAAACTATATTGCGGCACTGGGTGGAAGTAAGAGAGCCCACAGTTGAAGAATGGGAGCAGATAATGAGAAATGTAATGAGCATGGAACAAAGTGCGGCTTGAATGTTGGGGGAAAAACAATTAGGAATGTTTGAAAAGGTTTGGTCCCCAGTCCTAAGCAAAAGTTAATGTTGGCCCTGAGGTAAAATTGGAACTGTAGTAGGAAGGAAGCCCTAAAGAAAGAAAGAAGAGGGAGGGAGGGAGGGAAGGGAGAAGGAAAAGGGGAACGGGGGGATAAGGGGGGGGGGTTCATAGTAACATAGTAAATGACGGCAGATAAAGATCAGCATGGTCCATCCAGTCTGCCCAGCAATACGGCAAGAGTAGGTGCACCTGACGCTCTGTGCAGGTCACCCCTCCCCTGTCTTTCTTTAGGGGAGCCTGACATACCGACTCAGATAGTCTATTCCAGGCATACAGTTTAGCAAGGTGGAAGGAACGGAGTCTGAAGTTGGCAGTAGAAGAGAAGGGCATAGATAAAACTGATTTACTTGATGAGTGGAGTTGCCAGGATGGGGTGCAGGGAGAGATAAGAGAAGAGAGGTAGTGAGAAGCTGCAGAATGAATGCAATTGTAGGTCAGTAGAAGAAGTCTGAACTGGATGCAGAAACAGAAGGAGCCAGTGAGGTAACTTGAGAAGAGGGGTTCAGTGAGCTTAGCAACACTAGCAGAAGATTAGCCATGCAGCTGAGTTGTGGACAGATTGAAAGGTTGCATTACAATTATCCAACAATTACAGTATTGGAGTAGTAATTTTGTTATTCTTTCCTCTCTTTTGCTAATGAGAGCAGATTGATAACCATTGTGTAACCTTTGGTAGAGACTGACTATTTGGCAGAGATGCACTATTTAGCAGGGCCACACAGTTTGGCTATGCAATACTATTTGGCAAGAGTGTACAGTTTGCTAATAAAACATTTTCAATACACTATCGTTAAAACCAGTTTAATTTAATCACTTCTGCAGTTTAATCTCTGCTGAAATGAAAGTCTTGAAGGACTACAAAAGGGGACTGCTACTTCTGGAGAGAGATCTGCAATTGTAAGTATTTACTTCTAGGAATTTTTCTAAATCTTTGGGAAAAAGGAATTCTTTAGATTAATCAGCTTTAATCTGTGAACCCGGTGTATTTGTTAAATCAGTCAGGGTCTCGTAGCAGCAAAGAGCTTTCAGTTTAAATTTAAAGCACAGCAGAGAGCTTTCTGGTTACATTTAGACCACAAGACTCCTTCTATCCAAGCAAGGGCTGTAGGACTCCCCCTGGAAATTGGTCACAGATTACCTTAGAAGCACAGGACAGGGCATTGTGTAGCAGCCAGCTTTTAATACGTCCCCTTGCCACCTGTTTACACCAAGCAATGTTGCTTTTTTGGGGATTTGTCTGAGTCTATTTGCTTTTGTGTTTGTTTGGCTCAGTTTCCCCATTATACAGGTTTTTTTCTGGCTGTTGATGTCTTTTTGAGCATTGTCGATTGTTTAGGCATTGTTGAGGCGTTGTTTTGTGTCTGTTTTGACATTCGACTGGCTCACCCTCTATGTTAAGCTCTGCAGAAGAGGATACTGAGGTCTTTTTTCCTCTATAACATTATTGTTTTTTGCTGGTGTTTTTTCTTGAAGACTCTCTTGTTGTTTCTGGTTATGTTCTTTTGTCTTTTTATTTCTTAATTTTTTTTTTTTTTTGGTGCCTTGTTGGGAGTCTTTTTTTTTTTTACTATTTTTTGGCTGTTTTTGGCTCCTTGGGGAGACTGTGTTGTATAGTGCCAATAATGTTGACCGCAACTGTATTTGGTTGACATGGTCACAATAGGTTGGCTTTAAATATCTCCAAAACAGAGATAATTTATCTTAATTGGGGATTATCACCCTCTATGCCTTTAAATTTAAAAATTGATGATTGGATGCTTCCTATATGTTCCCAGATTAGGAATTTGGGTGTACTATTAGACACCAGATTGGATCTACAGTGTCAGGTTCATTTAATCATCAAGCCTGACTTTCGGAAATTGAAACCTTTTACTTATGAGGATAGTTTATGGACTGTGGCCCATGCTTTAGTTATAATCATATTTATTGCAATAGTTTATATAGTGGTTTACCTGCCTAAGCCATTCAAATTCTGCAATCTTGCAGAATGCCACTGCTCGTGTAATTAAGGGAGCAAGTAAATATGAACATATCGCACCAGTCTTGTGTGAATTAGATTGGCTCTCTAAAATGGCACATGGTTTATAAAATAATCATGTTGGTATATAAAACATTAAATTATACTATTCCTCATTGTGTTTCATCTGTGTTGAAGCTTCATAGATCATCTTGCACACTATGTTCCCAAAATGCATGTTTACTAGAGGTACCTTCTTGTCACAGGACACATTTTACAACTCTCCATGATGATATGTTTTCTAGTACCATTCCAGGGCATTGGAATTCCCTTTCTCTTGAGTTTCAACCTGAGAGATTTGTTGGCTTTTAGAAAGAAGCTAAAAGCATATTTATTCAGGCAGACATATCCAGTTGATTGAAGTTTTTTAAGATTCGCCATTTATATTAATTTATTGTGATGACTTGTGTTATTTTGTTTTCATCATAATTTATTCTGTTTGTTATTTTGTAATCCACCTAGGTATTGTAGTGTAGAATTTAAATGCTTTTTAAATAAAAAAGGCCCGCTATTCGAAATGCATTTGCGCGGTTTACAGTCTAGTAAACTATGTAAATAAATGCCTTAGATAGGGATATTCAACGACACCTACACGGTTAGTGCTGTTGAATATCCCCATCTAAGTCACCTATGTGCCTCGATGCTATCCGATTAGCATTGGGGCGTGTCAGGAACGTACTGGGGCGGAATAGAGGTGGAGAATGGCACTAACTGTGCAGAAGCAATATTGGCTGCTGCCCGGTTAGCAATTGGTGCCTTAAAGATAGGCAAGGGTTTTCCTCACATATCTTTAAAGGCACTGATTGCTAACCGGGCAGCAGCCAATATCACTGCTGAATGTTTAGCGTTGGTAGCTTCTGGCTTTGGCGGCAATCGCCGGATATTCAATGCCGTCACTGCGTCATCGAATATCCAGTTTGGAGGTCGGTGGGGAGGGCAATGCACCAATGGGCTCATAGCCCTTTGAAGATCCGGGTAAATCAATATCGGGCCCATAGTGCCCTTCCAAACTGAGCTGCTGGGCTGGGGGCCCCTTCTTTGGGGGTGCTTGGGCTTGTTGCTGGAAGTGGACTGGCTGGGGGAATCTTATTGTTTTGACTGATCCCCTGGTGGGGTTTGGGCTCATTTCTTGTTTCCCAACAGTCTAACTTTGAGGATCATGTTGCAAAGTTCCCAGGGAGGCAAACACCTCACTTTGTTTCTCCACACTCCCTGGAATCTCCAGTGGCATTTCCTGGTCTTCTTGAGCCCCTCTGTGTCCAGCTCTTGCAGAACTTCCTTCAGATGCATCCTCCTCAGCCCCTAAACAGACAGAATCATCTCCACTCCAAGGGGGAACCTGACCTCTCAGGACAAAACCAGTAAGAGGCAAGAGCAGAATAGGACTGTCAGGATTTGGAGTTACATCACTCTCCAGCAGAACCATTGCTTCCTAGCCAGCAGTGGAGACAGTGCCTGATGCTCCATGGGCCACAGCAGGAAGCAGCTCCAGCACAGAGACTTGGCAGAATGAGGGTGGCCCAGATGTGTGGAGGCCTTGCCCAAACACTTCCCTTGCACGTTCCCTATCAAACTGTACAAGCCTAGGAAATACAGATGAAAGGGAACTTCTGATGGCGCTCTCACTTCGGCATCTCACCATCAGCTGCCATCTTGGTTTTATGGTTTTCAAAGTTTGTACCTGAGCCTTTTTAAAATAAAGTTTTAAGACCAGTTGCAATGGCAGACACACTTGCACAGGTCAGCAGTTCCAAGGGGGCAGTAAGGTCAGAGAAAATCATATGGTTCTAGCCATGGTGGAAGAAAGATCATGCAGCACAGGAGTTCAGCTACTGCTCCCACTTCATGCTCAGTTCCCCCTCTGCCGGCCCCATCCTGTTTGCTGACGCTGGGAATTTGCTGCAATGCAGAGGAGGAAGAGCTGCCTGAGGAGAGGCCAAGCAAGAGACTGCTGAGACTTAACAGGGCTGGCTTAACAGATAAGCCATTCAGGCACCCAGCCTTTAAGGGTGACCAAAGCCTGCCTCACTGACTCTCCACAGCCACGGGAGCATTTTTCTTTGCTCTCGTGGCTATGTTGCTTTAGAAGCGGCCAGTTTTAAAGACACTAACAAGGATTTCCTGTTTCTTCTGAGAAACAGGAAATGCTTGTGTTTATCTTTAAAATTGGCATGGTTTTGGCAACTTGTAAGGCATCACAACCGCGGGAGCAAAGGAAAATGCACTCATGGCTGTGTACATCAGCTGCAACTGCAACCAGGAAGGAGAGCTAAGGAGGCGACTAACACTGTAGAGAGGAGGCTGATTGTGACTGGAGCTGCTGTGGGAGATGGAGACTGGAAAGGAGCTGACACTGCGGATGCTACTGGAACTGGAAGAGGACTGGACAGTAGGAGGGGTTTGGACGAGAAAAAAAAGCAGCGGGAAGGCAGGCCAGAGGTGGCAAAATCACAACAAAGCAGGAGTGCCATGACCGTCGGAGTGTGTACTATTGGTTCCTGCAAGCGATCACGCTGATTCGTCTGACTCTGACGAATCGGGCTGATTGCTTGCAGGAACCAACAGTGGCTGAGTTCATTCATGATTTTGCCGCCTCTTGCCTGCCTCTGCCTTCCCATCACTTTTTTTCTCGCAGGAAGGCAGAAGTAGCCAAGAGGCAGCAAATTCAAGAATGAACACATATATCCAACTGATAGCTAAAACCTGCCGATCCTTTCTCTACAACATCAACAACATTCGCCCATTCCTTTCTGAACACACTACTAATACACTTCACCTCCCATCTGTACTATTGCAACCTACTCCTTGATGGTCTCCCTCTGAATCATCTTTCCCCTTCAATCTGTTCAAAGCTCTGCTGCTCAGCTAATCTTCTGCCAGCCTCATCATACTCATATTACCCCTCTTCTCAAGTCACTTCATTGGCTCCCTATCCATTTCTGCATCCAGTTCAAACTTCTCCTGATGACCTATAAGTGCATTCACTCTGCAGCTCCTCACTACCTTTCCTCTCTTATCTCTCCCCACATCCCTCCCCAGAAACTCTGCTCTTCTGGCCAATTGCTTCTATCTCTGCCCTTCTTTTCTATTGCTAACTCCAGACTTCGCTCCTTTCACCTTGCTGCTCCTTATGCCTGGAACATACTGCCTGAGTCTGTATGCCAGGCGCCTTCTCTGACCATTTTCAAATCTAGGCAGAAAACTCAACTCTTCGCTGCCTATTTTGGATCTTGACTCACCTGATTTTCTTTGTGTTTCCTTACCATTCCCCCTAGCTGTATCCCATGTCTTCAGCTACTGTGTTCTCTGTCTTGACTAGATTGTAAGTTCTGGTGTGCAGGGACCGTCTTTTACATGTGCCTGTGCAGCACTGCATATGTCTTGTAGCACTATACAAATGCTCAGTAGTAGTAGTAATAGTAGTAGTAGTAGTAGTAGCAGCAGCAATCTGGGATATCCAGGGCAAAATGTGCAAAAAAACACTGGGGATGTCTGTTTTGGTCTGATTATAGAAGCAGATGTCCCTGAAATGGACACCTTCAAGTACTTCGGCATTCAACCATATGGTACAATTCTGGAAGCCATGCAATTATGTCTAGTGCTATACAAATGATAGCTAGTAATAATTGTAGGGCCTGATGGCTATGCGCCTCTACAGTGCATAGCCATTGCGGCCAAACTTTAACCCAAGATATTTAATGCTGTGGTCATATGGAGCCCCAGCATTGAATATCCAGGGTCGCCACACAGCCAAAGATGCCACAGAACCTAACCGGGCAGTGGCGATATTGTGTTGCTGCCTGGTTAGCTCCCACCGGTAAAGATAGGCCAGCTTTTGCTGTGCCTATCTTTACCTGCAGATTGCTAACCAGGGAGTGATACAATATCACTCCCCAGAGTGGAGGAGTGGCCTAGTGGTTGGGGCAAGGAACCTCAGGCCAGAAGGTCAGGGGTTCAAATCCCACTAGAGGACAGCAACCTTGGGCCAGAAGGACTGGGGTTTCTAGTCCCACAGGTGCTTCTTGTGGTCTTGGGCAAGCCACTTAACCCTCCATAGCCCATGTTCCCTGTAAAATAGTTATCTCCAAGTTATAATGCCCTGTTCAATGTAATTTCAGTTTGTTCAATGTAAACTGCCTTGATATCATGAAAGGCGGTATATAAGAAATGTTAAATAAAATAAATAAATATCACCACTGCCTGGTTAGCAACTGGTGTTGCCTCTGCTTCACTCCGGAATGCCCCCCAACATGCCCTGATGCTAAGCAGTTACATCAGGGTGTGTAGTGGCATTAATCGGGGCTATTCAGGTCTATAAACCATTCAAATGCCTTTGAATATCGGGCCTGGATTAATTATATTTGAAAATGGCTCAAGAGTCAATATTGTATCCCATACCCTAATTTTAACTTGACTAGATACAGGTCTTCTAAGCAAGGGTGTAGCCTCTGGGGGAGGGGGGAGGGGGAGTCACCAATATCCCTTAGTGTCTGATTTGATTCAGCTACATCATTTAGACTTGGTTGCTCTGAGAGAAACCTGATTAAGGCCCGGTGAGGCTTATTATTTAAATAGTTGTAGTCCTGGATTTCAAACCTTTGGTGGTTATCCTTCTATTAAATGTGGTTGGAGAGGTAGACTTTTTTGTTTCCTGCACCACGTGTGGCTAGCAGTTACCCTGTCAAACTATGAAATTCTCTGATGTTCTTTTGATTAGGCTGGATTCCAAACCCCCTCCCCCCTTATATTGTTTATTGATTTATCAACCTCCTCCTAACTCAGTTTGCTTTAGAAGAACTCAGTCTGTTGATAGCTGATTTTAGCCTCAAGCAGGTGCATCTTTCCACCGCTGCACAGAGCAGAGACTGTCCCTTCTCTCCAGAGCCAGCAAGTGCATGTTGTCATGCTCGCTTCACTCTGGTCCCTCCCTGGCGACTTTCAGCGCCTTTATCGGCATCCTCTCCAGCCGCCACCAATTCCACCTGTGGGCTCTCTTTTTACTCACGGACACAGGACTGCACTTACTTTTTCAAATCGCCATCATTTAGGTGAATTTTAAGCCATTTTTGTGGGGTGAAAAGAGGAACTCATCTCAAGGGTGTCCACTCATACAGACCTCATCACATGACCCCTCCCTCAGGGCAATGATTCCTAATCGGTGATCTGCGGACCCCTAGAGATCTAAAATTATTATTAGAGAACTTCCACAGGACACAGAAAAGGGAAACAAGTCTTTTCACGCTGCTTTAATCCATGCGGGCAGAATATAGAGGCTGCTGCAGAGGCAGGATCAGCAATGGCTGCGGAGATGGTGTTGACAGCATCAGTAACCGTGGAGGATGAAGAGCTGTAGGGGTGGAATCAGAAGTGGCTCTGCAGACCGAAAGCAGAAATGGTCATGATGGTGGGGTCAGCAGAGGTAGCTGTGAGGGCCAGAAGCAGAAGCAGGGCCTGAAACAATACTGCAACATCAATAGATGAGGAGAGCAGGACTGACTTTAGGCAGGAGGCCCCACATTAGCATTGAGGGAGCTATCAGTTTTTGAAAGAGTTTGCAGAAAGATTTCTTTATAAGTATAATTTTATTTTAACATGCTTTATTTCAAGATATAAGCTAATGAATATAGATATTGTTATATTTTAATACAATATTAGTCTTTACACCATGAGGCCCCATCAATATGGTCCAAATTAGCCCCACAATTGCTAAGGTTGGCAGCCCTGGAGGAGAGGAGGAGATACTAATGGTGAAAATTAGCTGGAGGGAGAAAGGGAAACTGACTGATTGAGGACTGGCTGGCGGGAGGGAGAGAGAGAGACTGCTGGCGACTAGTTTGGAGAGGTGGTGGGGAGAAAGAGGCTGGTGGGGACTGGCTGGTGGAGAAAGAAAGAAAGACTGGTAGTGGCTGGCTAGAGAGAGAGAGAGTGGAAGGAATTATATGGGAAGAGGGAAAGACGGAGACTAAGATGGGGGGGGGGGAGAGGAAATGAGACTGGTTGGAGGAGCAAGTGAGAGAGAGAAACTGGTTTAATGGCTCGGGAGAGAGAGAAACTGTAGGGTATGGCTAGAGAGAGAGGGGCTGGAGGGGGGATTGGCAGAAGCAGAAGAAAGACTGGTGAGGACTGGCTGAAGGGAGAGAGAGAGAATGGTGGGGACTATTTGGGAGAGAAGAGGGAGATTGGTAGAGACAGGAAGAGGACAGGGTATAAAGAAAGCTAGGAGGGACTGGTTTGACACTGAGGGGATGGAACCGGAAAGGGGATGAGCTGGATTCCCTGAATGTTTGGGAGGTTAATAAAAGGTCCTAAAATCCAAGAGATTGGGAATCTCGAGTTTAGGGGAATTCTGTGTAAATTCTGTAAAATGTGTTTCAGTTTTCTTTCTCTATTGTTGCACTGCATGCAGAGTCTGGCTTCTTAGAGTTTCCAGTTCTATTTTTGTCAGCACATGTCTAATCTGTGGTCCCTTAATCTTCATTTGTTAAGGGTATATCTGTGTTCTCCATATGTGACTGAAATTAGATTTTGTTATCGTTTTTTTCAGTCTAGGAATCAATTACAGTTCAGCCTATTCTGATGCCCAGTAGGAGGTTTTTAAATATTCTAGCATCAGTTGTAATTGTTTTCATAAATTGGGGAGATGGGGTGCTGTTCGAGTCCTGTCAATTTGTGCTGTTACGGTATAGCAAGTTTACTACGTAGGTTATGAGTGTCTTGTTTGAAGAATGTTGTGTTACTTTACAATTTGCCTGTTAGTGGAGAGAGTTTATGTTGCTGTTACTGAGATGACACTAGAATTTGAACATATTTTTGTATAGCGAGGTATAAGTGGGAATTTCCTGCATCTGCAGAGCATCTGTTATTGAAGGAGTTTTTGTGTGTATAGGGTATGTTTACACAATCAGAGGTGCCTTGTAGTGCTACAGAAATGATAAATAGTAGTAGTAGTAGGTGCTGCGTGCACACTGAGATTATCTTCTATACAGAGCTCAAACTTCATTCTTGTATAGAGAGTTGGATGCAGGGGTGTAAAAATATTTATAAAAGTTAGATGCTAGTCAAACCTTTTGAGCCAGGGAAAATATAATTTCATAGTGCCGATTTTCAGTGTGTGCAGGTTACCTTAGCTAAACTGAACATAAGAACATAAGATATGCGATACTGGGTCAGACCAAGGTCCATCGAGCCCAGTATCCTGTTTCCAACAGTGGCCAATCTAGGTCACACGTACCTAGCAGTTTCCCCAAAAGACACAGGTTCCACAATGCTTGTATTGGGTCAAGCATTGATATCCTTGGTCCCTTCTTAATAATGGTTTATGGACCTTTCCTCCAGGAACTTGTCCAAACCTTTTTTAAACCCAGCTACACTAACAGCTTTTACTATATCCTCCGGTAACAAATTCCAGAGTTTGATAACATGTTGAGTGGAAAAATATTTTCTCTTATTTGTCTTAAATAGTTTACCCTGTAGCTTCATTGCATGTCCCCTAGTCTTCCTATATTCTCATAACGTAAACAATCGATCTACATTTACCCGTACATTGAGATCAATAGGAGGTAGTGGAGAATCAAAACATTAAACCATAAATCTGTTGAGTAGATTTCTACTTAGTCGGCACTTTTGCAATAAAGCTTTGTAAACATTTAAACAGTTTCTTAATATTTACTTGTTCAAATAAAGGAATAAAAAACCTTGGGGCTTAATCCTGAATGGAACTCAGCTCTGTATTGCAAAGCACATCATTGAATAAGAAGTGGCTTGTGGAGCAATTGATGTGTTATAAGGACACAGTAGTTAATAGCTGCAGGAGTGGAGGAGTAGTCTAATGTTTAGAGCACTGGCTTAGGAACCAAAAGACAAGAGTTCAATTCCCACTAGTATTCCTTGTGGCCTAGGGCAAGTTACTTAACCCTCCATTATCTTAGAAAAAAATCCACATTACCAAGTTTAAGTTACAATGTACATTGCTTTGTCTGAAATGATAAAGTTGTATAAAAACCTGTTAAATAAATAAAGCCTGATATGGCCCATTCACTCTGCCCAGAGTGATGTTAGGGTTAAACTGTAACTGCTACCCCATGCAGGATCTATGCCCTCCACACCTTCACTTAGAGCTCTAAAGGTCATTCCACACAGGTTAATAAGGCATTTATATAGCATCTTTTTTTATACCATCAGTCAAGACGGTTTCCAGATAACTCAGTGCAGTGATGTTAACACTTGAACAGTAAGGTGTACATTACAGGGGACATATATTTTAACAGTTAAACAATCATCAACCATTTTAGGCATAACTATGTAGTGTGTTGATAGGGTGTGGTTATTACATAGCTGGGTGTTCCTTGTTCAATATTTGATCCATAATACTCCAAGAATAATGGAGTTTTTAGGTTTTTGCAGAATTGTTTGGTTATCTGGATGGATCTTAATTGTGGTGGCAGTGAATTCCAAAGGATGGGAGCGTGTAGTGAAAATACCCTGCTGTTGGTTTTTTGGCTGCATGAGGGTTTGTTTGTGGGTATTTACAGCCTGTTGTTGTAGCTCTTCTCCTGGGTCTTTCAGAGTGGTTGCTTGCTATTAGGGGAGCGAGGCTATCCACTGATTGCTTGTTCAAAATTTTATGGGTGTGTAAGATGATTTTGTATTTGACCCTGCTTGTAATGGGAAGCCAGTGAAGCTGTTTAAGGAATGGGGTAATGTGAACCTGTTGAGATTTCACCAATATGGTTCTAGCTACTGTATTTTGAGCTAGTTGTAGGGGGTAAAGCGTGTTCTTGGGAAGGCATTACAATAATCATATACTAGGGTGATAACTGCTTGACAAACAGCTCGGAAATCCATTGGAGAGAGGAATTTGCATAGGTTCCTTAAGGTGCGGAGCTTGAAGTAGACAGATTTGGTAATTCAGCTTATTTATGGCTGAAAGTTGAGTTCTTGGTCGAGTGTGATGCCCAGATAATTAATATGAGGTATTGTTTATTATGATTGAAGGTGGAGGATTGAAATACTTGTTTCTTGTGATGTGGAGTGCTTCCGACTTGTTGTGATTTATTTTGAGATTGTGTTCTTTAAGCCAGAGGTTGATTGCTGAAAAACAGTTGGAGATTTTGGTATAGTTTGATGATTTGGTGGAGAAGGCGGTGAAGATCATTATGTCATCTGCATATATTAAATAGTTGACATTATGGTTTTTGATGATTTCACAGAGGGGTTGTAAGTAGATGTTAAACAGGAGCGAGGAGAGTGCAGACCCTTGCGGTACTCCTTGGTTGAGAGGGAATGGTGTCGATGTGAGAGTGCCAATTTTGATATGTTGTACACGGTCTGATAAGTATTTTGTCATACAAAGTTGAAGTATGTGTGCTAAACTGTGGTGATCATTTTGTCATGACATCAGGAGGATTTTAAGAACATGTTGCTGGGCATTACAATGTGTTTTAAGGTGTTTGTCTTTATAGTAGACTTGTGTCTGGTCAAATTTAATTTAGGGAATATGGTCTCTCAAGACATATCTAAATACACTTGCATTGCTTCGGTAAGTGTATATGTGGTTTAGTGTTAAGTGCTTAAGCACAATTAACTGGATACTTTATTCAGTTACCTTTACCCCAGTGGTACAAATTCTGCCCAGACAGATCCTGCAATGAAGGAAAGACAGGTCAAGAAGGGGGATCAGGGACTCCATACTGTGGGAACAGAAGCAGAGCATGGTAAATATTAAAGAGTTCCCGAGCTACCTCGCACTGGCTTTTTTCACTGTAAGTACTTCAGCCCTGCCTCCCGGAAGCTGGAAAAGCACATAGACTAATATTTAAAGTATCACTCATGACTCATGACAGCTTTGGTAGGCTATTTACTTAGCTCAGACCTGTTTGCCTTGTGTGCACTCATGTTAATTTTGCCTTCCTACTAAAAGAAATCAAGCCTGTCTACACCACTTATTTACTATAAAGATAAATGTCTCAACACACATCACACTATCCTGCAAATGTTTATGTTTAACTCATTTTTATTAACAAGACCAACAGTACAAAATCGTACCGGAGATCACCCGTCTGCCTCACAACATTAATGTAATCAGGGAGGACTCCGGCACTCAAACATTGTTATAATCTTATTTCTTTAGTTAGTTCTTACCCTGTAATGCCCCCCCCTCACCAACCCAACTCTCCCCTCCCTCCCAACCCCCCCCCCCCCCCACGACTTCAGAAGGGTCAGAAAGCAACATTTTACATTATACTCATGGCACATACTAACAGATTGGCCTAAACTCTCAACATATCGCACCTCTACTAAACCCACAGGCATACTAGCCTTTTACATCAGTGTTTTATCCATGAGAGCCATTGTGTAGGTACCAGACACTAATCCCTCTGTAGCCGAGGGGAATGAAAGGCCTGAAGGGGGTTGCCCCCAAATTTAGATAAAAACACAATTTAGGCCTATGCTACACCTCCTGGGTGAAAGCGATTGAATGTATGGTTTCAAAATAGCCATAAAAGATGTATGTCTCTGGGATGACCCCTGGGCAGTGATATTTTCCATTTGCATCAATTTATATAGATTGTTTTTCCAGGCCCAATATGCAGGGGGCTCCGGATCCAGCCATGACTTCAACACCCTCTGAAGTCCCAACAAGAAGACCTTGCGTGCCCTTTCCCTTTCACTACTAGTCCCGCTGGGTCACCTAGAATTAAGTCCTGTACTTTAAACTGTACTCTTTGCTGAAGTATGTCAGAGAGAGCCTGTAGCCTAGCCCAGAATCCCTGTATCACTGGACGCATGGACGGCCCGTCCATTGAGCAAGAATGTTTTTTGCATAGGACCCCGCGTTTCAGGGGGCCCCGTGTAAAAAACATTCTACATTAGCCCACGTAGATTTAAAAAAAACAACCAGCTGCTGCTGCTGCCGCCGTGGCAGCGGCAGAATCAAACGTCCACGCCGCGGGGCCCCAACTGCCCGGCAGAACCTCCCTCGAGCATCAGCTCCCGAATCCCTCCCAAAGCGCGGGCTTTCAGAGCCGCGAGAGTTTCCCTCTCTTCTCGCGGCTCTGTTAATCTCGCCGGGGCTGATGGGATTTCCCATCAGCCCCGGCGGGATTAACAGAGCCGCGAGAGGTCAGAGAAGCTCTCGCGGCTCTGAAAGCCCGCGCTTTGGGAGGGATTCGGGAGCTGATGCTCGAGGGAGGTTCTGCCGGGCAGTCGGGGCCCCACGGCGTGGACGTTTGATTCTGCCACTGCCACGGCGGCAGCAGCAGCAGCCGTTTTTTTTTTAATCTATCTGGGCTGGTGGGGGGAGGGGGGTTAGGACTACTAATGAGCTATGGGGGGGGGACCAAATACTGGAAGTGGGCTGATGGGGGGAGGGGTTTAGGACTGGTAATGGTCTATGGGGGGTTAGGACTACTAATGAGTTATGGGGGGGGGGACTAAGACTGGAAGTGGGCTGATGGGGGGGAGGGGTTAGGACTGGTAACGGGCTCTGGGGGTGTTAGGACTACTAATGAGCTATGGGGGGACTAAGACTGGAAGTGGGCTGATGGGGGGAGGGGGTTAGGACTGGTAATGGGCTATGGGGGTTAGGACTACTAATGGGCTATGGGAGGGACTAAGACTGGAAGTGGGCTGATGAGGGGATGGGGGTTAGGACTGGTAATGGGCTATGGGGGGTTAGGACTACTAATGGGCTATGGGGGGACTAAGACTGGAAGTGGGCTGATGGGGGTTATGACAGGTAATGGGCTATGGGGGGGCTAAGACTGGAAATGGGCTGATGGGGGGGTTAGGATGTAATGGGCTATGGGGAGGCTAAGACTGGAAATGGGCTGATGGGGGGTAGGACTGATAATGGCCTATAGGGGGGGCTAGGACTGGAAATGTGCTGATGGGGGGATTAGGACTGGTAATGGGCTATGGGCTTGCTAAGACTGGAAGTGGGCTGATGGGGGGGTTAGGACTGGTAATGGGCTATGGGGGGGCTAGAACTGGAAATGGGCTAATGGGGGGTTAGGACTGGAATGGGCTCTGGGGAGGCTAAGACTGGAAATGGGCTGATGGGGGTTAGGACTGGTAATGGGCTATGGGGGCGCAAAGACAAAATGGGGTGATGGGGGGCTTAGGACTGGTAATGGGTTATGGGGGGCTTAGGACTGGTAATGGGTTATGGGGGGGCTAGGACTGGTAATAGGCTGGGGGGTTGTTAGGACTGGAAATGGGCTGAGTGGAAGGGGGGCTTGAACTGCAAATAGCTGATGGGGACGGAGGCTTGGAATGGAAATGGACTGTGAGGGGAGGGAGCTAGGACTGGAAATGGGCTGAGTGAGGGGGGCTAGGACAGGAAATGGGCTGATGGAGGGCTAGGATAGGACTGGAAATGGGCTGTTGGGGGGGCTTGGATTGAAATGGACTCATGGAGGGGTTAGAACTGGAAGTAGGCTCATGGGGGCTTGGATTGGAAATGGGCTGAATGGAGGGGAGCTAGGATTTGACATGGGCTGATGGTGGGGCTAGGAAAGGAGTAGAAATAGGCTGATGGGGGGCTGGGATTGGAAATGAGCTGATGGAGGGACTCGGATGGGGGAGCTAGGACTGGAAATGGGCTGATGGTGGGGCTAGGATAGGACTAGAAATGGGCATATGGGGGGCTAGGACTGGAAATGGGCTGATGCGTGGACTAGAAGGGAGCGGATGCTGGGTGGGGCTGGAACTAGAAGGGAGCTGATGTTGGGGGAGGATTAGAATGGGATAGAGCTGGGAGAGTGAAAAAATATTTTGTGTGGGAGGGAAGACAAATCTACAATTGGCCGGACATTGGGAGAGTAAGTGGGGGTTGAGGATGGAGGGGTAAAATTTGAGTGGATGAAATAGGAATGAGGAAAGAGCAAAAGGAGAAAGATTAGTATGTTAAAGCAGATGTAGAGAGAGAATGGAAAAAACCTAGAAGAGTGAAGAAAGGACAAATGGACAACAGATGATGGAGAGTTAGCAGAAGACACGAAGAAGCCAGAAGATAGTGGCTGGAGCAATTGCAACTGATAAAAAATGCACAAAAGGTAGAAAAATATCTCTTTATTGAATTTATTAACTGAAATATGCCAGCTCTGGGAAATGTGCATCATTAATGTCTGCGCTTTGTTTAGTACAAGAGGAAATGAATTTATAGTTTTATTTCTACAGTGTTGTTGGGCTTTTGGGGTTCCCAGTTTAATTATTGTCTTCCTGTTTCTAAATTGTTATTCCTTGTTTGGTGATGGTCTATGTTCTGCATGTGTAACTGAGCTGAGGTATTCTGTTTATATAATTCCTATTTAACATTGCCACTTGTCCTCTTTCCCCAGTAGGTCATGTATTGTTATTCTCTGAAATGTATTGGTTTAATATTTGCAGTGTTGCCTTTTGATAGGTAGGGTCTTGTGCTTTGTGAGTCCTGGTAGTGCTGTTATGATACGGCAGGTTTGCTATGGGTTCTAAATGGGCAGTGTTTGTAGTAGTTCCTAATGTGCCTGGCAGTTGGCACTGGATTATAGTAATGTAGAAATCTTTTAGTCTTTCTTTATCCATACACTCATTAAGAGGCATGTTTACTAAAAGTTAGTGTAAGGTAACATTATGCAAATATTTATGCAAATGAGGTCCCTTATGCAAATGAGGCCCTGCACCGAGTCTCCGCACATGGCCCCGCACCCCCCTTGGGCCTGCTGCCCAAGCCCTTACCAGAGGAAATAGAGCACGCAGGATTACTTTATACCAGATCTCCCAGAGTGTTGCCGATGTGGTAGTCTGCGGTATCCACCACAGGGCTTGCATCAAAGTGTCCCCAGTCCAGTCCGTTTTCAATTCGAGGTTCCATCATTGCACCAACTCCTAGTGTCGCTGGCACTTCACCAACTCCGCCCACTTCTTCCGCATCTGGGAGAGCGACATCCGATCTCTTAAATCAATTTCAAAAAAGTCATCTAACTGTTCTATAAATGATTGGCCTAGTGTATCACATTCCTTGGACCCTATATAATGCCTAACTTGTATAAGTGCAAATGTGTCCTTAGGGGTTACTTGGAACTCCTTCCTTAAGTCTTCCTGAGACTTTAATTGCCCCTCCTGAGTTAGAAATTGTGCTAATCGAACCAAACCTTGCTGTTCCTACCCTTGAAAGGTTCGTGACAGGCCTCCCACAGGAAACTCCGCATTGTCTTTCAGTGGTAAGTGACCTGAACTCTGCGGATCTTGATTCAACTGCCGACATAACACCCGCCAAGTTTCTCATACTGACTGCACTATTGGGCTGGTTTTTAAATGTTCTTCTACATGATCTCAGGGGGCATGCAGCACATACACTGGATGGTTAGTCCCCAGGAGCTGCCTTTCCAGCTTAGGTGTACATTTATATGTCTGGTATATCCAACCCCGGGCATGCCGCAGCAGACAACTTAGGTTATATTGCCTCAGGTCTGGGACCCCCATTCCTCCTAGGTCCAGTTCTCCTAGCAGATGTTCAGACGATATCCTGGGCCAGTGGCCTCACCACAGAAAGCGGCACCGCTGTTTCTGCCTGGTTTTCAGATTTTTTTTCCAAAGCCGTATAGGTAACACCTGAAGGAGGTACAGCCACCTGGGCAAAAGCATCATTCTATATAGTGTTATACGTCCCACTAGGGACAGCGGGAGGGCCTCCCAATGGAGAAATTGCTCCCTCTCATTCTTCAGCATTGGTTGGACATTTATCTTATATATGTAGCCCGCCCCCTCGTCGCGCGTGCGCGTCGTCCTCCTCGCCCTTGCAGGCGACCTGACACCGCACGCCCTGATGTAGCTTCCTTTCGTGTAGTCGGTGGCCGTCGGGCGTTGGCACCAGACCTGCAAAGCGGGCCAAGGAGGAGGGGGGGGGTTGCAGTACACACCGGTACCTTGAAAAGGTACCGGGGAAAAAAGAGGAAGTTTACAATGGGTAAACTTAGATGTTAAGAATAAAATAAAAAAAATGAAGCTACAGCAAGGTATCTTAATATTTATTTCTCGCAGGTATCTAACACCCTACTGTACCTTCAGCTGAAATCATCTTCCTATTCAGTTAGATGAACATAAGAGAATAACCCTTCTTGCATTTCAGTATTTATTGTATTAACAGATAGTATTAATTAACAACAACCACAATTCTTTACAACTCTAATAAAGTTTTCTCTAAGTTTTCTAAACAATTGCACAACTATTCTGACTATGCAGCATTCCAAAGTTTATTTCTCTCTCAACCTTCTATAGTTGTCTCCTGAATTCAGAACTTCTTGTAACTTTCCTTTCCTTTATAACAACAATATATTACAAAACTAACAAACAGGAAGTAGTTCTCTCTCTTTTCTTACTCTCTCTTTCTCCTTTGTTTATACTACAAAACTGTCCAGAGCTTCACTTAGCTTTTTCCTGACGTTTGTGGACGATGTCTTTCATCTGGATGACTGTGAAGGTTGAAGAGTTGGGGCCCAGAATTCGCGCAGGAACACTGCCCCTCAGGAACCTTGGAAATCTGGTGACCTGTCTCCCTATCTTAAAGAAAATAACAGGAGGCAAAACCCTAACTTTCTCCTTCTGTTTTCACAACATTCCAATGTATTATTGCTCTTCAAAATAAATTTATTTCCCTAACTAATAAAAATAAAATTAATCAAAGTCCCTAACTAAATTTCACCTGACAGTACTTTAATCCCTATGCTGAAGTACTTACCAAACTCTCTTTTGACATAACACACCTTGTATCTAATCTTACTCAGTCTTCAAAACTCAGAATGGCAGCTGTCTATAACCATTCCACAATGCTTAGCTTCTACACATTTCTGTTCCAAAGCTATACCAAAGCTGAACCAATACTGTACCAATACTGGTGAAACAACAAGTTCCTGAATTGTCCCTAACAAAGAAAACCTGTTCACCAATATTACTCTGTCTTTAACAGAGCTTTCTTTCAAACATTCACTATCACAAACAAAGCAGTTTTTCCTTTGCGTCCCTCTAGTCCAGTCCCGGAACCATAGAGTTTAGAACCTCCACCAGCAGCTTTGGAGACTGAAAGACATCATCGCTTTGCTGGCACCAGTATAAATAGGCAGGATCCGCCCCCACACACCAGTACTTTCAGTCTCCAAGCAGCTGCGGAGGTTCTGAGCCGAGGACTGGACTCAGAGTGTAGAGGCAGAGCTGCAAATAAGCAGGGGTTGATCCCTTTTAGTTTGCATTCCTTTAGGTTAGGTTAAGGGGGAAGTTAATTTGTGACTGCACATTTCCTCAGTCTACATTTTTTGTTTTGCAGGTAGACAGCTGCGCTGAGAAGTTCTCTGCTGCAGGCTCTGCTCTATCCTTTTTTCTCTTCTCTCTCTCTTTCTCCTTCTTCTCCCCCCCCCCCCCCTGTTTGTCTCTTCCCCGCTGAGTCTAACGAGCATTGGGGGAGAGTGATTTTGTAGAGCCTCCCTGCTCCCGAACCCGCAATTAGGGGTGAGGAGCAGGTGGTAGGCTGGGGCCCGGACCAACAGGCAGAGGAGCCTCGGGCAATTTTCTTGCCGGCGTTGGAGCGGAAGCCGCGATTAGGGTTGAGCTCCGACAAGACAGGCCGCCTTCCTCCTCACCGGCAGCACAACGATCGGTGAGTAGAGGCTGTATTTGCAGGTGTTGCCCTTGGCCCTAGCAAGGGGAAAGGCCCAGGAGGCGAAATCGTTTGGTTTTTGGCAGCGCGTGTAGCCGCGCGGGAAAAATGGCGGCGGCCATTTTAAAGCGCCGTTCAGTTTCTCGGGGCCTTCTTTGCGGCTTAGTTGGGGCTAAAACCCTCGTTTTGCAGGGAAATTGCCTTAGGCCAGCCTGCTGACCCTACTACTGCGTGAGGGGACTAAAAATAAAAAAAATAAATAAATAAATAAAAAACAGTAAAACCAAGCTCAGTGCTGAGGCCTCACAGTCAGTGACTGACTTCCTACCATTGTTTTTAAGGAGTGCTGGGTGCCGAAGTGAGCCTGGTCCCTGAGTATGCCTGCCAAACCTCGGTGTCTGGTGTGTGGAACACGTCGAGGCACGGTGCAGGACTCTGGGGTATGTAAGCCGTGCACTCTGGAGGCGGTAGCAATGGACAACACCTCAGAGCAGGCCTCGGGAGGGCCCGGGACAAGGACTCCGTCAGGGGAGGATACTCTGCCCCCCTCCCTGGGTCCGGCGGAGCCCCTAGTGGATCTTGATTCGGGGGAGGGAACCTCTACGGGTCTGGGGAACTCCCCGGGGGGGCCCGCTGCTCTAATTCCGCCTAATTTCTTTTCACTGATGCAGCAGGCGTTCGCATTGCTCCAACCACCGGTGTCTGTTCCCACTCACAGGTCGCAGGGGCTGAAGCGGCCGGTGGTTCTGGATAGTACAACGGAGAGTGCTCCCGTGCCTAAGAGAGCTAAGGGCAACCGGGAGGAAAGTCCCGTGCCTCGTCTAGAGGACGACCTGCGTGAAGTAGATGCCCTGTTAGGTCATTTGTCGGAAGACGAATTGGAAGAAGGAGAATTGCCTGCTTCGGAAGAGCAGAGCAGGGTAGTCCGCGTTTTTCATCGCGAGAAGCTACCGGCCTTGATTGCGGAAACCCTCAAAATGCTGAACATGCCCTCAGGAGAGGTGGCGGCGGAGGAGACCTTGGAGGATCCTCTCTTACAAGCGGTCCGCACGTCGCGCAGGGTTTTTCCTGTGCATAGGGTTTTTCGGAGTATGATCCAGGAGGAATGGGACTCACTGGAGTCGGCCCTCAAGGGTTCCAGGGCCTTGGCCCGCCTTTATCCGCTCGCTGACCAGGATAGGGAGCTGTTTCGCTCTCCGAAGGTGGATGCGGCGGTCTCGGCGGTTACTAGGAAAACAACTATTCCGGTGGAGGGGGCGGCTGCGTTGAAAGATGTGCAGGATAGGAAGTTGGATACCCTGTTGAAGCAGGTGTTTGATGTTAGCGCCCTCTCGATGCAGGCCTCTATAGCAGGGGCATGGGTGGCGAGAGCCTGTTTGCGGTGGTCCCAAAGGATGCAGGGTGATCACGTAGAGGAGCAGTTGGATGAGGTTGCGCGGATGGAGTCCGGTACAGCGTATTTAGCAGACATTCATTATGATCTTATTTGTGGCTTGGCTAAAAGTATGGCCTCGGTAGTGGTGGCCCGTCATTATCTCTGGTTGAGAAATTGGTCTGCGGACGGGTCATCAAAGACTCGCCTTAGTAAGCTGCCGTTTAGGGGTAAGCTGTTATTTGGCGAGGATTTGGAAAAGTTGGTTAAGGATCTCGGGGAGTCTAAGGGGGGTAGGCTGCCCGAGGATAAGCCCAAGCCAGGTCGGTCTGCGCTCGGGTCCCGTGGAAACCCCAGGGAGTTTCGGAGATTTCGTTCCTCTCAGTTTGGCCAATCGCAGCGAGCGCGGTTTCCAGCGAGGGGGCAGGGCTTCAGGGGTTTCCGGGGAGCAGGGCAGGGGTTTGCTCCGTTCCACTCCTTGACCGTTAAAAAGTCTCAATGAAATAATGCGGGCTCAGGTGGGGGTTGTTCCCGTGGGAGGGCGTTTGCGGGATTTTTACCCCGCCTGGGTCCAAATTACGTCGGACCAATGGGTTCTGGAAGTCATTCGCGAGGGTTATGCTCTAGAACTTCATCGTCCCATGTTAGATTCCTTTGTCCGTTCCCTTTGCAAAGCGCCATTGAAGTTGCAGGCGGTCGCAGATACGCTCCAGCGACTACTGCAGCTCCGGGCAGTGGTGCCCGTCCCTCCGGATCAGTGCGGTTCTGGTCGATACTCCATTTATTTCGTGGTGCCAAAGAAAGAAGGCACGTTTCGGCCGATTCTGGTTTTAAAAAGGGTGAATCGTTGTCTTCGGGTCACCCATTTCCATATGGAGACGCTTCGGTCGGTGATTGCAGCGGTCCGAGCGGGAGAATTTCTGACGTCCTTAGATCTTACGGAGGCGTATCTCCATATCCCGGTGCGTGCGGAGCATCAACAGTTTCTGCGCTTTGCAGTGCCAATGGGGCATTTCCAGTTTCAGGCATTGCCCTTCGGTTTGGCTACGGCCCCTCGGACGTTCACCAAGATCATGGTGGTAGTAGCGGCGGCGCTCCACAAGGAGGGAGTGCTTGTGCATCCGTATTTGGATGATTGGCTAATCCGGGCAAAGTCCAGGGAAGAGAGTATCACGGCCACTGCCCGGGTAGTGCAAATGTTGGAGAGCCTGGGTTGGGTGGTCAACTT
Organism: Ichthyophis bannanicus; assembly: GCA_033557465.1. Classification (NCBI taxonomy): domain Eukaryota; kingdom Metazoa; phylum Chordata; class Amphibia; order Gymnophiona; family Ichthyophiidae; genus Ichthyophis; species Ichthyophis bannanicus. Next base: position 587,119,860 of record CM066034.1, read on the forward strand.
TGCAAAGAGCAGCTTGGTTCCCTCGCAGTCCCTGGAGTATCTGGGGGCACGGTTCGAGACACAGAAGGCGGTGGTATTTCTCCCGGTCCAGCGGGCGCAGGGTCTGTGACGTCTGGTGACTCAGTTTTTGTCCACACCGGCTCCGACAGCGTGGCGGTATCTGCAATTGCTCGGAACCATGGCGGCAGCAATCAAGGTGGTGCCATGGGCAAGGGCGCACATGAGGCCGTTGCAGAGCGCGCTACTGCGGCGGTGGTCTCATCAGCAGGATGCGCTGTCTCAGCGCCTTGTTTGTCCTCCGGAAGTGTGTCGAGAACTTCGCTGGTGGTTGAGGCCGGCGAGTTTGGAGGCGGGCATGCCTCTCGAGCCTCCCTCATGGAGACTCCTGACAACGGGCGCGAGTCTCTTGGGCTGGGGAGCGCATTTCGACGGAAAGTTTGCACAGGGGTCTTGGACGCCCGAGGAGAAAGGCTGGTCCATCAACAGACTGGAGATGAGAGCGGTGTTTTTGGCGCTTCAAAAGTTTCGGGAAAGTGTCTCTCAACAGGCGGTGTGGATCCTGTCTGACAATGCCATGACAGTAGCCTACATCAATCGGCAAGGTGGCACAGGCAGCCTGACGCTGGAAGCAGAGGCAGCTCCATTGTTATGGTGGGCCGAACGGAATCTACAGGCGCTTTTGGCGCAGCATGTGGCCGGGGTGAACAATGTCGAAGCGGACTTCCTCAGTCGCCGCAGGGTAGATCCAGGGGAGTGGGTACTTCACCCAGAGGTCTTTGCCTTGTTAGCGCGGCGTTGGGGGACTCCGCAAATGGATCTCATGGCAAGCTTCGAGTCCGCTCAAGTGGCACGGTTCTTCAGCAGAAGGCGAGAACGGATGTCGGAGGGGCTCGATGCGTTGGCACAGAGATGGCCGGAAGGAGGCCTCCTCTATGTGTTTCCGCCGTGGGGCTTCATCAGTCGGGTGCTGCAGCGCATAGAGCACCATCACGGTCTAGTGCTCCTGATAGCGCCCGACTGGCCCCGGCGACCTTGGTATGCGGACCTGGTGCGGTTGCTGGCAGACCGGCCGTGGAGGCTGCCACAGCGGAAGGATCTCTTATGGCAGGGTCCTCTTCGCATGCCCCAGGTGAGTCGATTCTCGCTTACGGCTTGGCTCTTGAGAGGGCTCGGATGACGGCTAAGGGTTATTCAGCGCCGGTCATTGCAACCTTTCTTAGGGCACGTAGGCGATCCACTTCACTGGCATACATCTGGGTTTGGCGTATTTTTGAGGCTTGGTGTACGGAGCGTAATCTGCGGCCATTGGGGGCCTCGGTTTCTCAGATCCTTTCCTTTCTGCAGGATGGCGTGGATAAGGGGCTGGCGGCTAATTCCTTGTGTGTTCAGTTGGCGGCTCTCTCCTGTTTCTGAGGTAAAATTAAGGGTCAGATGTTGGGAGTGCACGGGGACATTCGTAGGTTTTTGCGGGCTGTATTACTTATGCGTCCTCCGCGACGGAGTGTAGTGCCGCCGTGGGATTTGAATCTCGTGTTGGAAGCATTGCTCAGAGCACCTTTTGAGCCTTTGGCCAAGGCTTCCTTGAAAGATCTGACCTTGAAGATGGTTTTTCTAGTGGAAATTTGTTCAGCGAGGAGGATTTCTGAGTTGCAGGTGTTGTCCTGTAAGGAGCCGTATTTGTCCTTTTCCGATCATAAGGTCGAATTGCGTCCCGTTCCTGCGTTCCTGCCTAAGGTAGTGTCGGTTTTTCATGTGAACCAGGTGGTTTTGCTGCCGGTGTTCACGGAGCGTCAGAAGGATGAGTCAGGAGGCAGGTTGCACAGGTTGGATGTTCGCCATGTGCTTAAGTCTTACCTGCGTAGGACGGTGTCCTTCCACAAGTCCGACAGATTATTTGTGGCCTTCGGGGGTCCAAGGAAGGGGGAAGCGGTGGCGAAAGCGTCTATCTCCCATTGGTTGAAGGAGGCTATTGCGTCGGCATACCTCTTGCAGGGTAAGGTGGTGAAGGCGGGTATTCGTGCGCACTCGACTAGGGCGCAGGCTGCGTCTTGGGCGGAGTTCAGTTTGGTGCCGGTGGAAGACATTTGTAAGGCGGCGACTTGGTCTTCATTGCATACTTTTGCGAAGCATTATCGGCTTGATGTTCAAGCAGCGTGGGATAGTCGTTTTGGCTCCGCGGTCCTTCAGGCTGGGCTTGAAGGTCCCTCCTGTTGATATGTACTGCTCTGTTACATCCTCTATGGTTCCGGGACTGGACTAGAGGGACGCAAAGGAAGAGTAAATTAGACTTACCTGCTAATTGTCATTCCTTAAGGAACTCTAATCCAGTCCCGGATCCCACCCTGGGTTTCGGGGATTGTTCAGCCTGAAGTGTGGGATAAGCAGTAACTGCAAGATCATTGTTGGAGGGGTTCTTGGAGTGGTGGAGTAGAGCTTTCGTGGGAGCCCTTCCACAGCACAGGTGGTGTGTAGAGTTTTGGCATGTTAGAAACACAAAAAAAAAAAAAAAAGAATTATTACGAATGAGGTACGCCTCAACTTTTTGTCTCAGATTGTTCATAGTTATTTACTTCAATGCTTATTTGTTGCTCTGCTGAGTTTGCTTTGTCACTAGGTACTGGTGTGTGGGGGCGGATCCTGCCTATTTATACTGGTGCCAGCAAAGCGATGATGTCTTTCAGTCTCCAAAGCTGCTGGTGGAGGTTCTAAACTCTATGGTTCCGGGACTGGACTAGAGTTCCTTAAGGAATGACAATTAGCAGGTAAGTCTAATTTACTCTTAAATACATTCCAAGTTTCTGCCTTTAACTCTCTCTGTCACAGCAGGAAATTTCTTAGTGTGCTGATTGGCTTTATGACTTCAAACACTTCAAAATACAGATTACTAAAAACACAGTTCTGCTTAAGAAACCTCTAACAATTACACTCTGTCTGTTTCTAGCAGAGAACTCCCAAGAAAATCTTTGGTAAAAACCTCTGGTTTCACAACCAACAGAGTCTCCACCTACACTGTTCAAAACCTCTCCTCATCAGGACCATCTCCAGTTAACCTGAAGTCTCTAAACCCAAACTCCAGTTTCACACTTCCAATACAATGTATCTCCAATAGATACTTTTACAAATGCATAACAGCACATCTTCAAACACAATTCAAACTGCTGTTTTCCTCACTCAGGATCACACACAAAAAAAAATCAGTCTGTACAACTTCAAGCACAAGACTTCTCTCTGTTCAAAGAAATAAATATACTTCTGTACACAAACAGACTTCTCCCTTTTTCAGAAAACAAACCCTTTTTCTTTCTTCCAGTTCCTTTTCAGTTTCCCTGCCTTCCTTCTTCAGTTTCAAAAACAAAACAGTAAACAAAACAACTTTCTTACTGATGTTGTCAAGGAAACCAAGACTCTGCTGACATCATGCATCTGTTTCCTTAGATTCTCTAACCAATCAAAAACATGTTTACGAAATATGCAAATGAAGCAATAGAACCTAAACCAAATGCTGCAGGAGAAAATCAGTTTTACTTTTCAACTGCACATCTCATTATAAAGAATGGCACAAACTCAACCAGGATGTTTCAGATAAATAAAACCTCTCCAGACAATACAAAATCCACAACTCTTTAGAACTCAGCTAACTCACACATTCTAATACATCCAAATGTAAATGTGCACACTCCTTGGGCACCGCACAGTCCCAACAAAAACTTAACCTTACAAGGTACTTAACCCCCTCTCAAACAAACTTAACCCCACAGGGGGGTTACAAATAGTTGCTGCAAGATGGCTGTTACTTGCACCCCCAAGTATTTAAAGGAGTCCGCAGTCCCGCATCTGCTGATTCAGTGGCAGTGCTTCCGATTTCTCCATGTTTATTTTTAATTCTGAATGTGCTCCAAAATCACAGAACACCTCCAAGAATATTGGCAGTGATTGCTGTGGATTTTGAATATGTACTAAAATATCATCTGCGTAGGCCACTATCTTAATGGTGCCCTGCCCAACCTGTACCCCTTCAATCCGAAGATCTGCTTGGATGACTCGCAATATTGGCTCCAAAAAGAGGAGGAATAACAGATGGGATAATGAGCAGCCTTGTTGAGTGCCCCAACCCAGCTTAAAATTCTCTGATATTTGGCTGTTAACCACTACTGCTGTGCTTGTTGCATGATACAAGAGCCGTATGGACTGCATAAAGTGTCCTTGGAATCCCATTCGCTCCATTACAAATCACCAATTTATTAAGTCAAAATCCTACTCGGCATCAAAACTTATTAGTAGAGTATCTCGTCTATTTGCATGGCTTGCCGTTATGGAGGTTATTATGAGTCGTAGGTTGAGAACAGGGTGCTGTTCCTTCACAAACCCGGCCTGCCCCTCCTGCACCAGGCACGGTATAATAGGTGTCAGCCTATTAGCCAGGATCTTTGCAAGTAGCTTGTTATCACAGTTCAGGAGGGAGATGGGATGGTAGGATGCTGTCAAGAGGGGATCCCAACCTGGTTTTGGCAGAACTATGATATGGGCTAGATTAGTTTCATAAGGAAAAGTCTGCCTTTGAATTAGATAGGTAAATAGTTCCCATAGAGGGCCCTGAACCCACTCCTGCAGCAGCTTATACCACTCATTCCCAAATACATCTGGGCCCAGGGTTTTATAGAGTTTAGCCTGCCTGATAGTACTCATCACTTCATCTTCAGTAATAGGTTGGTTCAGACTCTCCAACTGCTCAGCTGTGAGTGTCGGAAGATCCACCCTGTCCAAATACGCTGTGTCTCCAAGCCTCTGGCCTTCCCACTCCACATATAATGCCTGATAAAATTCTCAGAACAACATCAAGATACGACTTTCATCTGTTGTTACCCTGGTTCTGTCTCTTACAGTCATAACTCCTCTCGACTTCACGAGAGATGCTATGAGTCTACCTGCATGATTCCCATGTCCGTGCATTTGATATTGGTAGTAAATTTGGGACTTGTAGGCCCGTTGATGTATGAGCGTATTGAGCTCTACCTGCGCAGCCACAAACTCCCCTTGCCGCTCCACTGTGTGCTGCCACCCCAAGGCTCGTTGGAGTTCTTGAATCTTCTTGGAAAGACGGATGATTTATGCATCTATGCGTTTCCTCCTACTGCATTTATAGCTAATAATCTCCCTGTGGAGTACTACCTTGGCTGTTTCCCAATATAGTGCCAGATCTGCCCGATGAAGCCAACGTTTAAATAGTGTCGAGCTGTCATCATAACGTATGACAGCGAGTTATCTTGTACATAGTTACCCTGTTAACCCTGTATATAATCCCCTGTTTATTGTAAGTCCAGTGTAGGCCTGCCTGCACTGCACAAATCTGTTACCTGTAAACCGCACTGATTTTTAAAGAGCGTGGTATAGAAGAGACATTAAATAAAAATAAATAAATAAATAAATAAATATTTGTAATTGCAAATGCGTCCCATTTTTCTTGCAAGAATCATAAAAATGCAGGATCACGACATAAGTGTATGGGAAAGCACCATCTCCTGCCATCAGTCCCCTACTCCTCCCCCTCCCGAGGGTCAGCCAGACCGGCGCATGGTCTGAGATTGCCATGGTTGCAATACCCACCTCGTGCACTCTGGACAAGGCTGCAGAAGATACTAAGCAGTAGTCCAAGTGTGATAGGGTGCCATGCGCCCATGATAGGTGGGTGAAGTGACACTCTTGTGGGTGGAGCATCCGCCACACATCTATCAATTCTAACTTTGTATATAACTGTTCCACTCTGTCTTGTGCCTGACTACCCTGGTTTTCCCACGGTTGCCCCGTCTATGTCTGGATCCAGCAAGCAGTTTAGATCCCCCCACCATAAGCAGTGACTGCTGCGAGTATGTCCCCAGAGCTTTGCCCAATTCAGTAAACAACGTGCGGTCTGGAATATTGGACCCATAAATATTACAAAACATATAAAGTAGACCACCAATTTTCCCCTCCACAATTCTATAGTGGCCTTGTGGGTCTGCTTCCTGCCTATTTAGCTCAAAGTCTAAGCCCTTCTGAAACAGAATTGCTACCCCAGCTCTCCGGGAACCTGCTGAGGCTCCAAAGACCTGATTTACCCACCAGCACTTTAATTTAGCGTGTTCCTGCTGAGACATGTGAGTCTCTTGCAACATGGCTATATCCGCCTTCAGGTCTCTCAGATGTTTTAACATTTTGTACCTTTTAATAGGAGACCCAAATCCACAAACATTCCAAGTTACACAGCGAATCTGTGACTCACCCGGGATCAATATTCAATATAGCTCCATTCCTCAAGAGATACCAACATTTCTTCAACAGACCACCCCCCAGCCTAGGTGACCTGCTCCGCTCATCACCTTTCTCTCCTGTTCCGTGTGCCATCTGTCTCCTAACCCTTGCCCTCTGAACCCTTACCTTCTAAACCCTTGCCTTCTGAATTTAACCCCTCCCCCTTTAGCCTTCCCCAGCTCATCCTGTTGTCGTCCCCCCGCCTTCTATTCCTCCCTCCCCCCCAGGCCAAATGGTCTATTCCTTCCCCCTCCCTCATAGTATAGGCACTTATTACCAAGATTCCCCCCCCCCTCCGGTTTCCAATTCTTAAGCACAGCCCTGCTGATTCTCAACTCTTAGTTCATAACTGAATATCCTTCATTAAGTCACTGCGGTACTTAGGGGTGATTTTAGATTCATCTCTGTCCTTTCATGACCATGTATCTGCCTTGTCCCGTCGTTCCTTTTTTACTTTACGGCAAATACGTTCAGTTCGTTCAATTTTGTCCCAGGATTCCCTTACCACTCTGGTATTAGCTCTAGTCATGTCCAGGCTGGACTATTGTAATATAATCTATGCCAACCTTCCTGCCTACCAGCTCAAACGTCTTCAGCTTCTACAGAACACAGCCGTCCGTCTTATCACTTTTGCCCGTAAATCAGACCATATCACTCCTCTCTTGTTTCGTCTCCATTGGCTTCCATTACGCTTCCGGTTTAAATATAAGGTCCTTATAATATTACATAGAGCCATCCACACTTCTAATCCTCAGTATTTAGCAAATTTGGTTTCCCTTCACACCCCCTACCGTCAGCTTCGATCATTGCATGCCAACTGCCTGTTTCTTCCCCCCCCTTCTCGCGCTCACCTCGAACAGACACGTCATGCCGCCTTCTTCTTCTTGGGTCCTTCACTCTGGAATTCTCTACCTCCTTCTCTCCTTTTGGAATCTTCTTACCAACAATTCAAAAATCAGCTCAAAACCTACCTGTTTCAACAGGCTTATGATCTTCCCTCCCAATAGTCTTGTCTTTTTGTCTTTGTCTGCTTATGTCTCATATGGTTTGTCCGGTCTGTCTTTTGTTTGTTGTGTTCTGTGACCTCTTTGGTCCATCTTTTCTTTATTTTAATGGATTTCCTTTCTGTTTTAATGCTTTTATTTATATTATTTTATTGTAAACCGCCCTTACGTTTCGACAAGGGCGGTATATTAAATGTAAATAAAGATAAAGATAAAGATAAAGACTCATGCTCACATTCATCACCACCATTCCCTCGCCCTTATTCCACCTCGACTTGCATGCACTCGGCTTAACTTTCCCTTTTTGGTCTCAACAACCCCTCCATCCTTCTCAGCTATTATGTCCTGTGCTCCCTTGGTCTACTGATTCCCCTTCATCCCACAATCACACTTTATTTCAGGGCTTAATCACTATGTGCTGATGTGTATACATCCCCCCCTACTGCCACCTCCCCGTTGCTGCTTAATACGATCCGTCTCTTTATGCTCCTCCAATATTAAGTATACAAGCCTCAATAACATGATTACTGACATCCTTAGGTTCAACCGTTGCGACTCGTCTCCCACAGCCCATGGAGGGTCAGCATGCCGCTCCCTAACATGGCGGTAGAACAATGCTGTGCTATAAACTGTTCTCTTCAAAGTCCTGTAAATAATAGCATAAGGAGGGGAAAAGAGAAAATTAAAGATTCTAAACATGTCCATTAAGCTCCATTCCTCCTTCCGGTTGCAGGGGCCTTGCTTCAGATTGGTGCTTCAGAGTGGTGTTCTCTTCAATCCTCCCTGTTGAGGGTAAAGGCCAAGGCAGAGAGGCTCGCATCCTGGAGATGAATGCATGGCTGCATGGATGGTGTCATTGAGAGCGTTTTGGTTTCCTAGACCATGGGATGCTGTTCCAAGGGTTGCAGAGCAGAGATGGCATCCATCTGTCCAAGAAAAGTCAACGCATCTTCGGTAGTAGACTGGCTAATCTACTGAAGAGGGCTTTAAACTAGATTCGTTGGGGATGGGTGAAGAAAACCCCCAGGTAAGTGAAAGCCCCCAGGTAGGTGATACATTAAATACCTTTATGGAAATGAGTAACAGGGGTAACATATGGAAAGCAGTGTGTATTAATGCCCGTAGCATGGGAAATAAGATCCCTGAAGTTGAAGCTTTGGTGGGAGTGGCTGACTTGGATTTAGTAGCAGTTACAGAAACATGGTTCACAGAAAACCATGACTGGGATGTAACTATACCTGGCTATACTTTATTCAGAAAGGACAGGGTAGGAAAAAGGGGAGGAGGAATGGCACTATATGTAAAAACTGCTATTAAAGCTTTGGAATTACAGAGCTTAAAAGGGAGAGAGGAGGCATTGTGGGTTAAACTAGAAAGAGGGAAAGAGAAATCTATTTGCATTGGTGTGATATACAGACATCCCTCACAAGAGGAAGAGGTGGACAGAGAGTTAATTGAAGACATACGCAGCATTGCTAGGAAAGGGGAAGTGCTACTGATAGGAGATTTCAATATGCCAGATGTTGAATGGCACATTCCTGCTGCAGTATCATCTAGAAGTAAGGAGATCCTGGATTCTCTACAGAGAGAACTATTCAGGCAATTGGTAACAGACCCCACACGTGAAGGGGCCATACTGGACTTGGTGCTTACCAATGGTGAAAGTGTTTCTGATGTTGTAGTGGGAGATCATTTTGCATCCAGTGATCACCAGATGGTGTGGTTCAGTATTAGGACTAGGGCTGTTAGAATCCATTCCAAGGTGAGGATCTTACACTTTAGGAAGACTAACTTTGCGAAGATGGGCCAATACCTCAGGGAGTCGTTAGTGGGATGGGAACAGCTGGGGGATGTAGAAAAACAGTGGGCAAAACTGAAAGGAGGTATTTTAAGGGCAATCAACCTTTTTGTTAAAATGGTAAATAAAGGCAAAAGGAACAGGAGACCGCAATGGTTTTCGAAGGAAGTAGCTGAAAAAGTGAAAAAAAGAAGGAGGCCTTCATGAAATACAAGAGATCACAGAGAGAGGAAGACAGGCATCTGTATTTGGAAAAACTTAGAGAAGCTAGCAAAGTAGTCAAGAAGGCAAAGATTCAAAAGGAGGAGGAAATAGCCAATGCAATAAAATGGGGGGATAAGACATTTTTCAGATATATTAGTGAGAAGAGGAAGGGCAAAAGTGGTATTGTCAGACTCAAGGGTGCAGGGGGGGAATATGTAGAAGCTGATAAGGATAAAGCGGAATTGCTTAACAAATATTTTAGTTCTGTGTTCACAGATGAAGAACCAGGAGCAGGACCTCAGAAAACACCCACAAATAAGAACAGAAGCGAGGGACATCTTGAACAATTTTCAGAAGCCTTCCTCAAAGCTCTCAATGAATTAGGATATAGGCAACTGGTCAAGGAACCCACACACACGAAAGGAAGCATATTGGACCTGATTTTCACTCCACAGACAACTTTCAATTCAACCAACATCCCCAGTTTGTCCATTACCGCATTCCCCTGGTCCGACCACAAGCTGATTGTATTCCAAATACCCCTGCCCAGCAACAGCCAGAAGGCTGAGCAGCACTGCCAAGGCACCACCATGAAGGTTCCAGGCCTTCAACAAGGACAGGATTCTAAGTAAAACCCACCCACTCCTCGCCTCCACAGCACACAATCCTGAGGATGTGGTTTCCAACTGGAATAAAAGCCTCAGTACTATTGCTCTACGTACACCACCTAACAAGACTCCAAGGAAATGAGCCACCACAGCCTGGTACTCCACTGAGCTGAGATCCTCACTCACCCTCCTAAGGAAGCTGGAAAGACGCTGGCATCGATTGTACTCTGCAGACGACCAAAGGGTATATAACCTTCACCTGTTAATGCACCGCGAAGCAGTAACAGAGAAAATGAGACGATTTCACACAGACACCCTAAAATGATCACTGAACAAACCACATGACTTGTTTGTTCTCGTCAAGAACCTAACAAAGGAACCAGACACCGAACAACCAAGCGAGATCCACCCCCAAGAATTTGCGGATTACCTGCAATCAAAGCTATGCCAGACCAATAAGTCCCCATCACCCGCCGTCACACCAGAGCCAAGCTATCTAACACCCCTGACCATCTTCTCCACGCCACCCAAGAAGCACATCGAGGACACTATTGCTGCAATCAACACTACCACTGCATAAACTGACCCCTGCCCTGCCTTCTGGATAAAAGAGCTATGGTCCGATTTTAGCCCTTTTATAGCCAGGCTCATGGACCGATCCTTTGCAACAGGCGCATTCCCCCAATCCCTCAAACATACGTTCATCAGACTGCTGCTAAAAAACAGCAAGCTCGACCCCCAGAAGGTAGACTCGTACAGACCGATATCGAGCATACCACTACTGGCCAAAATAATTGAAAAAGAAATCCAAAGACAAATTCAAGAACACATCAAAGCCTCCTCACCGCTGGACCCCTGCCAACACAGTTTTAGAGAGTCTCATGGTGTTGGAACGCTCCTCACCACACTCCTCAGTAACATAATTACTGGAATTGATAACATCCGTCAAGGGTTTGTACTCATTTTCATGGACATAGAAGCTGCATTCGACTCAGTAAGCCACGAGCTTCTTCTGGAGCGTCTCAAGGAGAAAAGGATCTGTGATACAGCGCTAGATTGGTGCAAGTCATACCTCTCAGACAGATGGCAGCACGTATGATCAGGGGCTTCAACATCGGAACCATTCCACCAGAAGCAAGGTGTCCCACAAGGATCCTCCCTCTCTGCCCTGATGTTCAACATATACATGCAGCCCATCTGTAACCTCATCCGGTCTTTCAAAGTTAACTGCTTGATATATGCAGATGATGTACTGCTTTACATGCCATTCCCGACAGAGAACCCGGACCTCTCCCCACTGACAGACTGCTTTAATGCAGTATCCAACTGGCTCCAAACCCAAAACCTCCAAATTCAGCATAAGAAAACAGAGGTCCTTTTCATCACGAGGAATCAAAACTTCACCACGCCCCCCCCTATTTAAAGGTCAAGGAAGCAGAACTACAGACCAAACCCACGATCCGGTACCTCAGAGTCACTTTAGACCAGCGCCTGGACATGAAGGTGCACATAAGCAACATAGCGAGAGCGGTATACCATAAGATCCGAACTCTCAGGCACCTACGCTTCCTGTTGGAACCGGATGACTTACGGACAATTTATCAAGCGCTGATCATACCACACTTTGATTATGCAAATTCAATCCTGCATGTACTCCCTCAATCCACCCTGAACCCGCTACAGTTTGCGATGAACGCCGCAGCGAGAGTTCTACATGGAGCATCCAGGAAAGACCACATGATGCCCATCCTGAAACATCTCCACTGGCTCCCTATACATGGCAGACTCACATTCAAAACCTTACTGCTGACTTTCAAAGCCATCAATGGGCTCTTCTCCACATCACTAGCAGAGCTTATCCAAGCCACTCCCCCCAACAGGTCCAAAAGATCGGTAGCGGTCAACACACTGATAGTCCCGAAAGCAATAACCCAATGTACCCAGGCAACAGCAAACAGGGCTTTCAAATTCTCTGTGCCTAGATGTTGGAACACCCTTCCACCCAGCATCCAGGCAATCCCTGACCTAGCCCAGTTTAGGAAGGCATTGAAACACCACCTCTTCCTCATATACTACCCAGTTGAGAGTGCTACACTAGCCCCTTCCACTAGCAAGCCCTTGCAGTACAACTGAACCTTACCATACAAGACACCCATGACTACGACTAGCGAGATACGACTTGTCACGTCGCCTAGATGTAAATAGTTTCCCCAGGTTATCCAAGTTCTAGTACCTGTTACTTGTAAACACAAATCAGCCAATGAAATGTGTAAGTTTTATGTTCCATGTGAACCGCACTGATGTTGAATAGCGCGGTATAGAAGATACTCTAAATAAATAAAAATAAAAATAAATTTATAAAATAGAGGCGTAATGATGTGCTTTAACCTGGATGCGGCAGTTACATGTCCCACTTAGGGCAGACATAGCTACCTGGGTGGAAATGCATGTATATCATAGTATTTTCTAATTTACATACATAAATTTAGGCAATGCCTATGTTCCCCTCCAAGCACCTTCTTGTACGCACTCCAACTGAAAGAATACATGATGGCCCTTACATGTGCGCTTACAGAATAGCAACCACCCAAAGGGCTGCGTAAGTGCCCATTCACATGCATAAGTCCTTTAAAATAGGGATTTATGTGTATAAATAATGCTTAACTTTCTGAACGTCCCTTATAAAATTAGCCCCATCATGTCTTTTTGCATAGTGAGTGTGAAAGCGGTGTTTGCTGGTATGTGCTTTCAGGAGTATCCTGCCCCACACTTCTGCAGTGTTATAACGTAGTCTGGTGGTACCACGTGATCATAATCTGTGGAGCCTGTTGCAATGGCAGCCATGCGAGTCTCTCATACCATGGCCATATGGGGCCGCATAGTGCATCCTTTCCAGTGAGTCTGCTAATGTGTTTCCTCTCACCAAAGGCCCCTTCTTTCTGTGTGCTTTCACGTTCGTTAACTGAATTCTCTAAAACCTCTCACTGAATTCTTGTGCCATAGTCCTTCTCTGACTTTTCACGAGCATATTTCCATGATCTCCCGTCGCTCCTTTGCTGCTTTACGACAGATTAAGGCCGTTCAATCTGTTTTACCCTCCAGTTCCCTAGTCACCCTTGTCATTGCTCTTGTCATCAGCAGATTGGATTATTGCAATGTTTACCTGGCCAACCTCCCCAAGTACTGCCTTCAAAGACTACAACGCATTCAGAACACCGCAGCTCGCCTCATCACCTTTTCCAGTAAATTTGACCATATTACTCCTATTCTTCTCCGTTTGCCCCTTCATTACCGCTTCCACTATAAATTTCTGATTCTTCTTCACCGGGCCATTTACACCTACACTCCTCTTTATTTAGCAGACTGCGTTTCACTGTATTCCCCCCATTGACAACTCCGCTCTATTCATACCAACCGTCTATCCCTTCCTTCACCCTCCCAAGCCCATTTAGAACAGACACGGCACTCTGCCTGGTTTTTCCTCAGACCATCATTATGGAATATGCTGCCTACTTCTCTCAGGTTAGAATCATCTTACCCCCCAGTTTAAATCATTGCTTAAGACTTATTTATTCCAGAAAGCTTTCGACCTCCCTCCTGAAGCACCCCCCCCCCCCCCGACCATTTTATGCTTTTGTCTGATGTCCTATGAATCGTCCCTGTCTGTCTTCCTTCTGTCCTTATGGTTTATTATGTTTTGGCTTTAAGGTGTGTTATGTTTGACCTTTTCTGTGCCCTTCTTTCCTGTCTATTTTTGTCATTCCGTTTCCTGGTTTGCAGTGTTTAATCAGTTTTTTATTGTACACCGCTTAATGCTTTTGCCATAGCGGTATATCAAATTTGGAATAAAGATAAAGATAAAGAAGTGATGAATTTTTCACAGTGAAACCATCTGTGGATTTAAAGGGCCCAATATTCAACCACTGACCATTTAGCTTCAGTGGCAAAAGCTAGGTCAGTCTTTCCTGCATCTGACTTTTGCCACTTAACGATAACCTGGTGGTGATTCAGTATCGCTGCCGCCCCAGAATGCCCCGGCACTAACTGGTTAACATCGGGGTATGCAGAAGAGACACCTACGGATATTCAGTGGCACTAACCGTGTTTGAGCTGCTGAATATCCTGCTAGGGGGATTACCACAGTCAGCAGGTGTGCTAACCATGTGAATCCCTTTCAATATCAAACCCAAAGTTATTAGCTAATCAACAAGCCAGCAATGGCACTTCTAAACACACAGGGGGCCATATTCAGCGGCGACTTGGTCATTTAAAGTGCCTAGCCACCACTGCTTTATTTAAACCCAGATATTCAGCACTGCAGTCTATCCAGTTTCCGGCACTGAATATCCCGGGGGTCTCCAGAAAGCAGCTCTGCTATCCAGTCGGCAACGATATTCAACCGCTAACCAGACAGCAAAATTCAATTAAAGTTAGGACAGCTATTGGGTTGACTTACCTTTAACCAGTTAAGATATCTGGCTAGCAGCTGAATATTGCCACTAACTAGATAGCATCCGCCCACAGACTGTCCCGGGTTTAATGTGGTCTGTGACAATATTCAGTGGCCCTCTCCACTGAATATCAGCCTGAGCGCATTTTAGCAGTTTCAACACTTTGAATATGCCCACCATAGTCTGAATAGAAAATGATCTGTAGCTCATGATGGGAATCTGGGATTCCTGCAAACAGGCAACAAAGGCAACAAACTCACAATATTGTGCTAGAGCTGATCCATAGGAACATTGTCTCTGAATAATCACTTGGGCATTTGGATCACACTATATAATTGCAAAGCCTGCTAGCCACCTACCTCCATCAGGCTAGTTACTTCTAGCCGCCTGCCTCCCCCGCACTAGTTACTTCCATCAGTGTATTCTGTTGGTTCAGTAGATAAGGTGATATTTTATCCTGTACCAGTTCTCGAAAGATCATTTGATTAGGAGTACTGGGTAAGCACTGACCATCATGAGGTTTTCCCTCCAGCAAGATTCCTGCAACCTGTACTTTAGGCTCCTTTGGCAATTCAAACTTTACATTCTGTGCCTGCAACATGAGAGTCCCCTGGACTATTCTCTCAGTCCTAATCTTGCCTCATGCTAACTTTCCCTCCACAATGAATTTAAGTGGTGCGTGATGGCTGCAAATCTATGGGGTTTGAGCAGCAATAATATATGCCCATTTCTGCATAGTAGCATAAGAATCTAGTACATGCTTTTCACAGGTTCACTTTTTCAGTTCAGGGGAAGTGGGATCTGTGAAAAAGAAAGCAATTGGGGGATCTGTCCCTCCTAAATGCTGTGTGAGTGCTGCATCTATGCTGTTCTTTCTAACTACAGGGTAGAAGAAAACATCCCGTGTGCGATCGGGAAAGCAAGGATGGGGGCAGAAGCTAGAAAAGTGCTACAGTTTAGTCACAGCATCTGTATGTTCCTCCTCCCAAACATAGAGGCTGAGGCAGAAAGTCTGAGCCAGAGACCAGCGCTAAAGTTCTAAGGAAGGGTTTCCGAATGCACATTTAATGCTTGACCTTTTGCACAGTGATGCTGTAAGCAAACAGCAGGCAAATCAGCTGTGCACAAAGAGTAAGCGCTAAACAAGGGGCGCAGGCCAGACACATGTGCACAAGGGTCTGCATTAAGTCTGGCACCTGTATGCATGGATAGGATTACTTTAAACAGTTTGACACCTCTCGTCAGATGAACAGACACCCCTGATCATGGTCCGACCTCTGACCCCTCTACCCAGTCATGGCCCCTTTAATCCTTCCCAGTAGCAATTCCCCCAACCAATAAAACTGTCTAGAGGCCCAATGGCCCCTATCCCTCTCCACTGCCGAACCAATTGAATAACCTGATGGCCCAGTGGCCCCTACCCCCCTTCCTCCCAAACCAAGAAAATGTCCTGGTGGCTAATAGCTCCTATCCCCCCTCCCAAACCCTCCTGGTAAGTTCTAAGAGAGCTTTTAAATCTCTCGTGCAGGAGCCCAGTGTGTAGATTCATTCACAGGCTAAATCAAAATGTCATCTACATACTGTATTTTGTTTTCTCTGCAAGACACATACGACAGGGCTTTGTGTATATATTTATGAAGAATCTTTGAAACCCTGGGGCAGGACAGTCCGTACATATTGTTTGTTAGTCACTGAAATGCTGGTTTGCATTGGCATTCAGCTGCCAAGCGCAGACTCCAGAAGCCATTGGATATGTGTTGGACTGAGAAAACTTTGCATTCATGATTCAATTTTGAAATTATTTCAGGGTACAAAGCTACCACTGGTACCAAAGATTTTGAAACTTGATGTAGGGCGTGAAAATCTATCATAAGCCTCTGGGATCCCTCCAGGCTATGAGACTGATGACATGTTGAAGATCTAGGTCTGATTAGACCCTCTCTATAAATGTATTTACACTTTCTGTTACTGGTCCCACTATCTCATGGGGCACTGGGTATTGTTTCTGTGCCAGAGGACAGCATGTCTGTGTTCGTCTTTCTACACTCTTCCCCATTAAAGAAGGAATTCCTAAAATTACCCCTGCTTTGCCCTTTCCAGGATCCTTGTCCTCTGTTTCCTTTGTCAGTGTGTTTTATATGTTGATGTGGTCCCTCAGCTTGCTATCTCCCTGCTCCTGACAATGTGATTGTCTGTAATGGTTGGGTCTTCCAAACAGAACCAATGCGGAGCATTAAAAGTATCAAAAGGAGTTTCTTTTGGGTCCTCTAAAAAGAGAAGAAAGTGTCTGGTTATATCAGGGGATCCTGACATCCTTATTCTCTGGTTACCATCAGGACCGGCCAAACCATTAGGTCACCTAGGGTGGCAGCTTCTGGGGGGAAGGAAAAGAGTAGAGCATTCAAGGCTAAACGGTAGATTCTGACAGCCAGGGCGGATGCTAAGGCTTAAGGTTTGCCTAAGACACCAACACCTTCAACCAACTCTGGGGCCGACCCTGCCACCCATGTATGTTATAACCATTTTCCCTTAGTTATACCCTAGTCCCCTGTTTGTGCTTGTCCATCTTGAATAGATTGTAAATTCTATTGAGCAGGCCTGTCCCTTACATATACAGTTGTGGTCAACATTATTTGCACCCTTGCAGTTCAACACCTTAATGTCCAATATCTTCTAAGAAAAAGTGTCCAATGAAATGGCTTTGGACTATATATGCACACATAATTGACACAAAAAAGTATCAAATAAAACAAGACCAATTAAAAAAGAAAAAATTATAAAAATTGAGACATTGTCAGGACATGATTATTCCAACAAAAAGGTAGACAATTTTATGACCTCTCAACATACAGTGTCCAACCTCTCAAACAATATAAACAGTGATACAAACAATTTTTTGTCGGATTGCCTACCATGAGAGTGGATAACCACTCTCTTGAAGCAGGCCCTCATTTTTAATCATATTTTTAGAAGTGGCCAACAAGCCATACCCCGAAGGATGCCAACACATTAGCCACCAAAGTCCCCAAACCGGCAACCTCTTTCAGCCGCAGGTGAGCTGCCAGATCGGCCGAGTCTGATTCCCCTCCCTAAAGGTAATCACGTCGCCGGACCCTCCGTCTTGCCCTCCGCCAATGCTCACCGAAGTTCCGCGAGAGCTCAGCAAACCCGAACATCCCCAGGCGCTCCCCCGACTAAGCCGCCCCACAAACAGCCCAAACAACCCCTAATGCACCACCTTTGCAACCACTACAGGAGGGTACTGAACATGGAGAAGAACGCACCGGAGACAGAGCAGCACCTTGGCCAACAGTGGTCAACATAAGACGCCCATGGAAAACAGAAGCCCCGCAAGGAAACGGAGATGAATGCCCGACAACAGGCGAAAGGCCAAGGCAATCCCTACCTCATCCAGCAATGCGGCCCAACCCGCGTCCCTCACCATCTCCACCGCCCGATCAAATGACACAGACCTCCTGTGACACAACTTGCGCGTAATGCGGCCAGTGACCGACCCCCCCCCCCCATAGGACAGGGACAAATTACAAAGTAGCCTGAACCCCCCAGGCTCCTCATTCGGTACTAACCGCCAACACGCCATAGGGAAAGTGAAGTCCGAGTACTAGGCACCACCATCGTGCCTGACCCTGGAAGAACCAATTCCAACGGAAAACCGAACCCCCAGTAAGGAAGCCACCATTACAAAATGTACCCACGCATCGGAGTCGGAACCCGACTGCCCAGCACCTCGTGGCCGGGGGGCCGATCCCTGGGCGCCGGTGACCCCTTCTGAACCACAGCTCATAGTGGAATGCCCTCCGCCACCAACCGTGCCGAAGTGCCAGAATCTGCCATCCAGAAATGGGGAGGTAGACCTATTGAACCTCTCACAAGGCACACCGACCCCCCCCCCCCCCGCTCCAGCTTACCGCTGGAAACAGGTCGACTGTGAGCGGAAAGGAACAAACCGCCCCCACTGCCAGCATCACCCCCGCCGCCCCGCAGTCTACATCCACCCTAGTGGACATTTGGGCCAGCCAGAGGTGACTATATCTTGAGGGCCCCAAGATAACCTTCTGTCCCCCTCCATCCTGTCCTTGAACAGTCTAACATAGGTCCACCACGCCCCCACTCTGAGCGGCCAGGACACCGCCAATACAGAATCCGCGTATGCCAAAACAACCCAGATGGCGAGGTGCCGAAAGGTTCGAGCCCAATTCACCACCTAGCGCGCAACCTTCGGAACCCACCCTGCCTCCGCATCCTCCGCCCTCTTTTCACGGCTCTCCCACGAGCGGTTTCCGCCATCCAACAGGTGATCTGGCGTCGAAGTCGAACAGGCACCCCTTCCCACAACTCCGAGAATGGAACCACTGACTGGGGCCCCCCCCCAGGCCCCGCCACCCCTGCGCTATCCGAACCCTCCCCGGCAGCTCTCCACCAACAGGGCCCCCTCCCCGGCAGCTCTCCACCGACAGGGCCCCCTCCCCCCCAGGCCC
The DNA here is from genome assembly GCA_033557465.1 of Ichthyophis bannanicus. NCBI lineage: Eukaryota > Metazoa > Chordata > Amphibia > Gymnophiona > Ichthyophiidae > Ichthyophis > Ichthyophis bannanicus. The sequence goes on from CM066034.1 coordinate 587,138,712, forward strand.
CGCCACCCCGCACTATCCAACCCCCTCCTCAGCAGCTCGCCCACAGATGCCAGTGACGAATCACGCGAGGAGGAGGAGGAGGGGGCCCGACACCGAGCCATGACACCGCCTGCTCTTATCCTGCCCGACCACCCCCCGCTCCTTCCAACTGGCAATCCCTTGCCCGGTGGGCCCGACCACACACCCGTCTCGCACCCACAGCAGGAGCAGCCCTGGCTTCCATTTGGTCGATCTCTGCGCTGGCCTGCTCCGCCTCCCGCGCCTCACACCGGATGCCTACGCGGAAGAACCTGTCGTCATATCCGCTCCATGGCCCCCACTCACCTGTCTCGCAGCTGGCGGATCTCAGCGCTGGACTGCGTCGTCTCCCGCTCCCCACACCGGATGCCACCGCGGCAGCACCTTGCCCCGTGCTCGCTCCACTGCCCTCTGCGCCAGCCCCTGTGAAAACACAAGCAAAAAACAGAGGGGGGGGGAAGAGAGGGAACCGCCGGAAAACCGGTATCTGGCCAGTGCCCACCCCACACCGACCCAGCCGTATCCCGCTCACCCCCAAGCCAGTGCTCCCCAGGCAAAGGCCCACCAGCCACCACCAAAACACCATGAACCAGAGACCAGGCAGCTGGGGCAACGTATCCCCCTCCCTACTGCCCCCAACCCGGCAGCTAACCTCCCCCCTGCCCGAGCTCCCTGGGCTCCCCCCTCGGCTCCCTCCAAAGCACCCACCATTCACCACGATGCCCCCCACACCCCCCACCCCCATAGTCGCCCCCCAACCACCCAGAGTTGGGTACCCCTAGCCCGCTGGGCCCACTGAGGAAGGGGCTCCAGCGCACCCCTCCCCCAATCATGCCGGCCCCTCCCCAAACCGATGACAGCAACGCTAGGGGCCCCCAATGCCCACTACCTACACCCCTGCCCCACCCGTCAGCGGCACAGGGGGGACGATCTCCCGCAGACCGGGCGATGCCCTGTGCAGCCCTGCCAGAAACAGGCAGGCCGTCGATCAGCCCCTCTCCCCCTCCCCAAGCCCCGCATGCACCTACCAGGCATCGGAGCTGGCACGCGCTGAGCGTCACTCCCAAGTGCAGAGCCTCGCAGACACAGGCCGCGCACTCGCCCTCCATCTCCTTCTCAGCGAGGAGCTCAAAAACGGGCCGCCGAGGCAACGGGTCTTCCCCTCCGAAGGGGCCGTGAAGTCGGCCCAAAACAGCTCGAGGAAGCGGCGGCATCCCTCCTTCGCCGGAAGAGCTGGACACGGCCACCAGGAGAATGAGCCGGGGCGCAAAGCAGACCCCGGCAAGGAAGAGCTCACGTGCCGCGGAGAAGGGCAGGAAGCTGGCACCTCCGAGCAGCCTCCGCCATGAATGACCACGCAGAGGCTGCCCGCCGGGCCCAAACCACCCACCCCACTGCCAAAATCCTCTCTGATTGGCTCCCGCACGGCTGCCACCGCCGGGAGCCAATGAGTTCAAATTGGCCGTGGCCACGCGCAGGATCCTCACACCGGCCGCTCGCCCGGTTAGAGTCGGCCGCCGGGACCCTGCCCGTGGCCTCGTCAGTTACCATCTTTATAAAGCAACATATCCAGGAACTCAATTCGAGAGTTGTGAAATTTTGCTTCAAACTGTATATGTTCATTGTAATTGATAAAGCAGCCAAAATAGTGTACGCCTCCCGCTGAGGGATATTAGTGTAGAATGCCACCACATCCAATGTGACAAGAATATGATGATCTAATACTCGTAGTGCTTGCAATAAAGACAAAAAATGAAAAGAACCTCTAGCCGATCATTTTCTAATATTTCTACCAATTCTCATAAAGCACTGCGGGAATCGCGGCATGCTTCTCAGTTGATTATTTGCAGAGCTGATAAAGGAGGAGAAGTGGTTATTATGGATGCCACTAAATATCATGCATTAGTTCTAGCACTCTTATAGAATTCTAACTATTATGAGATATTACAAGAGGATCCCACTTCAGTCTTACAATTGGAGATTAGGGCATGCAGTATACTACACAGGAAAAACAGCAGGGATGGATTACAGTTAAGGAGATGGAATTTTTAAATCCCAAATTCCTTAAAATATCTGTTATGTATATGGTTCCCAAAATCCATAAATTTTTACTTGATCCTCCGGGACATCCCATAGTCTCATGTCATTCCTCTGTGCTTGAACCTCTTTTTGTGACAAATTTTTTCAACTTCTGACATTAAACATCAAAGCGTATATATGAGATTCTTTTCATTTTTTGTCTTTATTGCAAGCAGTACGAGTATTAGATCATCATATTCTTATCACATTGGATGTGGTGGCATTCTACACTAATATCCCTCAGCGGGAGGCGTACACTATTTTGGCTGCTTTATCAATTACTTTGCCGCCACGGCTACCACAACGTTTTGTGTTGTAATTACTCACTTGGGTACTGGAGAGAAATTTTTTCATGTATGATCAGAAATTTTATCATCAGCTCTTTGGAGTAGCTATGGGTGCTACCATAGCCCCTTCAGTAGCGGCTCTTTATATGTCACATTTTGAGAATCAACATCTTTATGGGTCAGTTAAGTTTAAGCATGTTTTATTTTGGAAACGGTTCCTAGATGACATCTTTTTTATTTGAACAGGAACCACTGTAGCCCTGGAAGAATTTTTACACTGGATAAACACATTGCATGAACACATACAGTTTGAAGCAAAATTTCACAACTCTCAAATTGACTTCCTGGATATGTTGCTTTATAAAGATGGTAACCGGTTATTATCCGCTTTATATAGGAAACCAGTGCAACGTAACACTTTGTTACAATTTGACAGTTACCATCCGGGCTCCTTACGCAGGGGTTTACCCCTGGGCCAATTTTTACGAATCCGGCGTCTTTGTTCTACAGTTTTTGAATACTGGAAACATGCAAGTGATTTACATCAATGGCTTTTGATATGGTGATACCTCTCAAAATTGATTACCCGAGCATTTAAACGAGCCCTTTATAATCATCCTGAATAGTGGAATTTGAACACAACCACTCAGCACAGGTCAGGTGATTGTTTTGTGGGAGTCTTACCCTACATGCCTAATACCATGGCAGTTTCCAAAATTTTGAAGTCCCATTGGCATATTTTAATGCTACATAAGTGTTTTAAGTTACCACTGATGTTAGCCTATCAAAGAAGCTCCAACATAGCTGACCATGTTATTAATACTATCTTTGATTCTGCCCATTCCTATAGGGTGGAAGGTGGTCATTACGCAGGTGGCTCCTGTGACTTTTGCCGCACCACCATTGAGGGAATTTGCTGGCGTGATCCACAATCTGAACACATCTATATGTTGTGCCAATGTACTAACTGTGAGCCTTCGTTTGTGGTCTATTTGATCATTTGCCCTTGTGCTAAAGTTTATGTGGGCATGACGACATGACCCGTGAAGAAACGACTATGTGAGCATCGCTCTTGGATTTAATACCAATGTTATGTCAGCGCCACTAGTACGTTACTGCTCACAATTAGGACATTCTTTTGAGCAGCTTCAGTGGCTAGTTTTGGACATGGTCCCCCCACTTTTACGGGGTGGCAATCGCTTTCGTCAGTTAAGATATAAAGAACAGCGATGGATTTACTTACTACATTCCACTAGTCCATTAGGTCTAAATACTGAGAAAGAATGGTGGTCCCTTCATTAGGTAACCACATCTAGCTTAGTTATTGCACATATTGACGTCCATTGTGTATTTAACTGGATCCATTCATTGAATACAGCTCTAAGTGACATAATCGCACAAATACCTGAACAGAAAGTTTGGGTAACATTGCTTGAAGAAGAGCCATAGAAGCAACAGGCTTGAAACACGAATGTTTGTGTTGCAGTACCCAAACGGACTTTTCATTTTGGTGCCATGAGTGCTACATTCCATCAGATAAGTATTCAAGTGGTGGTTTATAAATTTTCATGGCTGTAGAGACTTTTAAGAAATTTTCATTGACACAGAAACTGTAGTGCCTACATCACGAGCAACGGCTCGCTTGGGGAATTATGGGGACACACCTTGATAAGTGTATTGTCTCCAATTGATTTGGCTTGTTGGCCACTTCTAAAAATATGAGTAAAAATGAGGGCCTGCTTCAAGAGAGTGGTTATCCACTCTCATGGTAGGCGATCCAACAAAAAATTGTTTGTATCACTGTTTATATTGTTTGAGAGGTTGGACACTGTATGTTGAGAGGTCATAAAATTGTCTACCTTTTTGTAGGAATAATATTGTGGGGACATTATTTGGGCTTTATTGGCTGGAGGACATGATTATTGGCACCCTTATAAATAATGCAAATCAGTTTGGACAGAAGGACCACATTCCCATTGCACTAAAATTAGTTTGGAAAAACACTACATGCAACATCCAAAGAGCTTAAGGCTGACCTGGAGCAATCTGGAGTGGTTGTTTCAACCTGCACCATACGCCACACACTAAACAAAGAAGGACTTCATAGGCTTGGGCCAAGGAGGGACCCCACTGCTCAAAGACAGACATAAAAAGGCATGCCTGATCTTTGCCCAAACCCACCTTGAGAAACCACAATAATTCTGGGAAAAATTTTCTTTTGGCAATGCAAACCGCAATACATTTACAGGTGAAGAAATGAAGCTTATAAGGAAAAAAACACCCTTCCTACAGTTAAAGATAGTGGAGGTTCCATAATGTTGTGGGGTTGTTTTGCTGCCTCAGGAACTGGAGGCCTGGTGTGTAATAAAGGAATCATGAAGTCCGAGAACTACCAAGGTGTTCTGGATTAAAATGTCCTACCTAGTGTCAGAAAGCTAAGTCTGGGTTGAAAGTCATGGGTCAATGACCCACATGCATCCAAAAATACAAAAGAATGGTTAAAAAGGAACAAATGGACTGTTTTAAACTGGTCAGCAATGAGTCCTGCTCTCAATCCAATCGAGAACCTTTGGAAAGAGCCGAATCTGCCATTGGTAAAAGGAATCCTGGAAACATTCATGAGTTGGGACAAATCGCAGTTGAAGAGTGAGAGAAACTACCAGCAGACATACAGAGCTAAGGACAGTTTTAACCCTTGAACGTTAGTCCAATATAAAGGTACTGGCGCAGGGTGCAGGCGTGCCATTTTACAAGATGGCAGACCAGAATGGAAGCACATAGGCAGCACTCCCACCTATTTTAAGGTATGGGGGTGGGGGTTTGAATTAGAAGCTGCTAGACTACCAAGTAATTTTACATTTACTTTGGGTTGGGGGTGGAGAGTTCAAGGGCTGCTAGACCACCAGGTTTTAACTTTTATTTCATTTTATTTTGGGTTGGGGTGGGGGATTCAAGGGCTGCTAGACCACCAGGTTTTAACTTTTATTTTATTTTACTGGGGGATGGGGGTGGGGGGGTATAGGGGCCACTAGACCACCAGGTTTTAACTTTCTGTTGGGGCACCGACCCCTGACAGTGTTTTGATAGCATTGGGGGCTTTTCCTGGTGCAGCCGTCTCTGATGCCATCAAAATACTGTCGGGGCTGATATGCAAATTAGCCATGCGGTGCCCGGAGAGCAAGCCAAACTAGCGCAGACTTCTTGTGCGCATGTGTTTGCCTTGCTCTCCCAGTTTAACGCTGCGGTGGCTCATTTGCATGTGCACGGTTACCACGGCCAGCATTTGCATACTCTATCCTTCCTGCATCGCATGTTAAAATGCGTGCGCTGTCAGGAACGTTAAAAAACTTGTGGACTAAATTTTGGGAAAGATTACTTGAATATTTTATGTGTTAATGTATTTGGTATGTTGTGGAGTTCCCGCTTTTTCTTTTTTTCATTCATGTAAATACCTGAGTGTTATTATAAATGCCAATAAAGATTATAAATATTTAAAAAAAAATCGATCCAGCGCAGGTCTAGCGCTGGCTTTCTGCATCATCATGAAAGTGTGGAAAGTACAGCAGTTACTGCATGGTAACTGCCCAAATTACCACATGTTAACTGCAAAGCCTCTACATAACTGTTGAAGGCATTCCCTGTATCTGCCCACGCAGTTAACAAAGAGAAAGTAAACTTACTGTGTGTGAAATGCATTTAACAGCACCTAAGTGCTGTGGTAGAAAAAGAACAAGTGCAGTCCCCACCCATTCCACCCTATGGCCCTTATTTATGAACGTGGGTTGCAGAGCTGTACTTCCCGCCAGAACATGCAGCCCCACAATCCGCCTAAACCCTATTCCCCCACAGGCTCTCCCTATACGTCCTGTGCTTTAGGACAGGGAGAGCTGGTGGAGGGGGAGAGGGCTGGGTTGTACTGCTCATACCACCTCAGAGATGGTATAAGCAGTATTTTTCACAGGATCGGAGCAAGGCAGTCACCCACGGGGCTGGGGCCAGGAGCGGGGGGGGGGGGGGGGGTCCTCGCTGCCTGATCCAGGCCATGGGAGTCCAGCCATGGGTCGGGCGGTGGGGATATTGGGGGCCAGAGCCACAGTTGTCTGGGGTGCCTGAAGGAAGGACGTCCACACAGGCAGAGGGGGCACGCCGGGCCATCCTTGGGACTGATTCTGGCAGACCAGAATTGGGTCTTAGCAGCCCTGTTTTCAGCAGGGACGACTGGACTGCCCAGACATTCTGCTTCAAGAATTGGGCTTTATGCACTTAAAACAGAAATTAGCAGGCACTACATGTCAAGCCCACCACAGAAATTGTTAGAGCAGCCGTGCATTAAGAGCGTGCACTAATTCTCATAGTAAGTGCTTAATGTAGAATAGTAAAAGTGTCCCAAAGTTTCCAAAAAATGGCCCAACTCTATGGGAGTCTGACTCAGCAGCTGTAGAACAGAAATGCAGACAGAGCAATTTGGGAACTGCTCCATTCAAACTGCCTCTCTCCTTTCCTCTCCACACATACCCATGGAAAGAGTTCCCTGAGCCACCTCCACATGCACACTGTAGCACTTCTAGTTGGGCTTCAGATATCGGGGATTTCCCGGATTGTGTCTCTCTTCTTCTGGGTGACAGCAGCCACAGTTAAGTGGAGCAAGTTTATCCTGGACTCATATAGATAGTCAACTGTGTTGCTCATGTTAAAAACTGAAAAACAAGAGGGCTTTGTTTTTCCTCTGCGGTCTTTATTTGTAAATTAACCCCTGGAAGGACTGTCCCTGAAGAACAGATGAAGCAAATGGTCCGGCATGGAGTGTTTAGAAGATGAAGGAATTTGATGCCATCTGATGGTTGAAAGCTAAAATCAACATTTAGGGATCAGTATGCAGCTGGTATAGTCACTGGATTATGGAAAATGAACACCAGCATCAGCATTCAACTTAATCTGTTTATTCAGCACTGCCCTCCATGCAGTTAGCGGCACTCAGTATACATTTTGCTCCATGAGAACACCAACACTATCTGTTTAATTTAGGATTATTTTATAATGAGAATATACATATGTTTAAAAAAATGTCTTTCCTGCTCAAAAACAGGCATAGGTGTCAGTTGTCTGCTTGTCTGAACCTGAGGTCTCCAACTATACTTTGCTCAGTGGTGTCTAACTCCACCTCAAAAAAGACAAAAAAAGGTTATTTTGCGTGACTTCTTAATTGGCTCCTCATTTACATATAGATTTGTAAAATCCAGCATTTACAGTACATGTGTCAAATAAACATGGCTGTTGCAAGATCAGTTACTGGTCTAAAGTCCCGAGTGATGTCAGTTTGGCTTTTTTTTTCAGCTCAAATATATTTCTTGGAACAGTGATGACTGGTGCAAGGAGATGAGATGCCGTAGACAAACCTCATCTTTTGCGCCCCCTCCCCGATCCTGCCCCTGCTCCCACACCCTCTCCAGGAGCTCCACATTACCAGTGTACCAACTCAGGATAACTGAGACTGAAAGGCATTAAGCTACTTGATTCAGAAAGATGCTGCTTACATTCAAAAGGTGACCTTGCATAGTCTCAGAGCTGGTTTACAGAGATATAGCACAGCAAAATATCTTTGACCTGATAAATAAAGGCAGTGGCTCTGCCTCTTTCTTTGGTCTTTTTCTGTGCAGAACAACCTAAGCCCCACACAGGCCACCTCCCTAAATTACTCTGCCTGTGAAAGACAAGCAGGTAGCTGGGCTGCGATAGTTGCAGTGTTCCCAAAGGACAACTGGAGCTCAGAGTGATGTTTCCAGATATGCACACAAAGGCCTAAACATATGGATATAATTGTGTCCAATTCTAGGGAAAAGTCTCAACAGGTCAAGTCATCTTTGATTCAGTCAGAGAGACCATTCCAGAAAGCCGCCACTAAGGCCTCGTTATTCCTATCGGTTCTGCGAAGATAATGTGGAACTCTATGGTATATTGCCCAACCATGTGGGTTCCCTGGGATCCAAAGAAAGGCAAAGGAGGTGGAAGCCAGACAGTCTGGGTCATCAAAAACTCTTAAAGAAATGAATAATAGCTTCATAGTTTGTCGCAACTGGATCCTGTCTTTCCTAGAATGGAGAAGCCTGAGCTAATGCCTCCCCAGTCAACAAAGAAATTATATAGACCATTTTGGATTTGTAATCACAGAAACAAGAGGCTCATAATGCAAATACAATGAAACTTTGATGCAAAAATCCTTGGCAAGCCTTCAGGTCTCCAGAAAAGCATAGTAGGATTTTAACTCTAGGTTCTTCATGGGACAGGATTGGGGATCTCTCTGGTATGGAGCCCTGGGTGAAGAAGTTCAGCAGGCTGTGCTTTTGTGGGTTGAACATTCTGACAGAGTTCCTCATTCTGTGCTTATTGTTACCTAAAACACTGATCTAGCTGACACAGCTGCTAACTTAATTCCCCCAGAAGTTTCCCCTGCATCAGCAGAAACATAACCAGTTCAACAGAGTCTATACTGGGCAGAACATGATATAATATATCTCTCCAGTAAAGAAGACCCAGGAACAGTGAGCAGGCAAGGTCCTCAGATCAGCTGTCCACTGAACAGGAGTACCCTGGGTCAGGGTAACATTGCATGAGGTCTTCTGCCGGTAGCAGCCACCTTCTCTTTGGGTTGAGCCCTCCGTTGCTGGAGACTGACAGGACTTAGCTGTCTAATCAGAAGCCAGGAAAACTTAGAAAAAGATTGAATAACACAGACACACAGGAACTCACCACAAAAACTCCAAAAGACAGCAAAGTTGGAAGACAACAAAAACGTGGAATAAAGTCAAGGAGGCCTTTGCGGTGAAGACTCAGAAAACCAGCAAAGAAATAAACCACCAGACAACACCAGAATGATGCAGACCAGACTCTGGCAAAGAGATTTTAGCTAGAGTTGGGTTTATATACATGGTATTAGACAGGAAAAAGATAGCACCTGAAAAGAAGTAGCAGGCATAGAACAGATCAAGATCTAGTCAATAGAATGGAACCTACTAATCCCTGCTGGCTGGGGGTCGGAGGTTCATCAAGGTAAGGTTCTTCCAGAATCAGGGTTACCTACAGACTGACAGTGGAACCTCACAGCTCCATTAAACCATAACTAGGTGTTCATTAATTTTGTTCTTGACAATAGTATCTAGAATTGTACCAATGCAGCAGTATCAGCACTTTTGGAGCAGTCGTAGATGCAGAGGAGGACAAATCTGCTGTAGGGGACCAGGGCAGTGTGACCATTCTGAGTAGTAGAGATGGACAGTAGACTCCCCTTGCCTTTTTCCATCAGCACGGCCATGAGCTGAGAGGATTCTAGGGGAGGAGAAAGGGATTAAGGGAAATGTGGCTGGGCCCACAGTATATAGGCAATGACAGGGGAAAGAATATACCTGAATGGTATATGAGGTTATGTCATTATTTTCCTTCACCTTCCCTGCTATTTAATTGTCAATGCTGTATAATATATGCCATTTCAAACGTTTCTTAATGTCATTTTAAGGCCAAGCATGGCTTGGCTCCTTAACACTTAGAAAGTAAGATTCAGCCCTGTTTCACCATGGTGTCTGCGGTTGTCTCATGGAAATGTGTTTTTAGCTCCTATCTTTACCAAGCACATTTTGCGCAGACAAGAAATAAGGCAATATCAGTCAGGGCCCCTCATTCTTAGAATTCATCACCCAGAGCTCTCAAGTTGGATGTGAATATGTTAGATATTCTAGTTAGTTCATTTTGTCTTATATAATGTGGTGTTATTTGAGTTACATGACTTTTATTGTATTTTAATTGTGTTATATATCACTGTGGTTAAAAAAACGATTCATAAATGTAAGAAATCAAACAAAAGACCACTTTTTTGTCTTAAACTGCTTCTCCAATGGCCAGAGCTGCACTTAATAGTATAGAGTTTTCTCTGTGTTACTGGGGCCTTTCCAACTGTGCCATCGGCAGTGAACCAGCACCTCTTATACTATGCCGAAGATGGAGAGAGCAGGCAAACAATGGAGCACCGAGGGATAACGAGCAAAGGGAGCAGAAAAAGAGAGCAAAGGGAGTGGGGAGGATTAAGAGACTAAGGGAAGGAGAATGAAAGAGTGTAAAGGAAGTGGAGAAAGAAAGCAAAGGGAGAGAGGACATGCAGAGGGGGAAAGTAAAGGGGAAGCAGAGTGAGAAAAAACTGCTTGAAATTCTGCACACCTGATTTGCTTGCTCAAAACCTTGAAGGTAAGATATGCCATACTGGGTCAGACTAAAGGTCCATCAAGCCCTGTATCCTGCTTCCAACAGTGGCCAATCCAGGTCACAAGTACCTGTCAGGTTCCCAAAAATAGACTGATGTCATGTTGATTGTCCCAGTCGTAAGCAGTAGATTCCCCCAGTCCACTTTAATAATGTTTTTGGACCTTTCCTCCAGGAACTTGTCCAAACCTCTTTTAAACCCAACTACACTAACAGCTTTTACTACATCCTCCAGCAACGAATTCCATATGACATACTGAGTGAAAACATATTTCCTCTGATTAATCTTAAATGTGCTACATTGTAGCTTCATTGTGTGTCCACTAGTCTTTCTAAGTAAATCTGCAATATCTCTTGCATCTTGTTTGCCTTGATTAGACTGTCAGCTCTACTAAACAGGGACTATCTCTTATGTGTACTTTGTAAAGCTGTGTGTATGCCAAGTGGCACTATAAAAGTGATAGGTAGTTGTAGTAGTAAAGAAAAAAGAAAGGGTGGGAATCGTATGAAAAGAAAAAAATAATAAAATAGGAGAGAGAGAGAAAGAGACAATGGATAGCAGAGCGTGAGCAATAGCGGAAAGGGAAGGACAGAGAGAGGGAGGCAAGGGAAAGAGCTAGTGGTTTTCTCTCCCAGGAGAGAGGCAACTGTGTGAGAGACAAAGCAGAATGATTGAAGATTATAAGAGAGAAAAGGAAGTGACTTCGAGAGACGGGCACCTTACTGCTGACTATGAAAGTGGTGATGTGACTGTGAAGTGAGAGTATGAGACAGATAGATACGACTGCTGACAGTGAGTGTGTGAGAGGGAAATATAAGTGCTTAGAGGGAGGATGGATCTGACCGGGGAATAGTGGCAGAGGTGAGCAAACAAGAGAGAGGAAAGGGTAATTAATGAGCTAAGAGTAAATGAATGGTGCTGAGTGCTAGTATGTGGTAGTCCACACAGAGAAAAATATACAGCCAAGGGCTGAAGAGCTTCCAGCAGAAATAAATAAAAAACAGAAGTGAGATAGAAAGATGAAATAAATGAGATAGCTGAGATAAATGCTGAAAAGAAAGAAGACTGACTTTAGAGAACAGATAATGCAAATTATTTGTCAATGAAAAGATAAAAAGATAACATTTGGATATTTTTTCTTGACATAGGGAAGGTGATACAAGATTTTGCAAATCTATCCTCTTCGATTTTTCAAAATTGCTAGCTGTGTTATTTACATTCTGGACTTGATTCATTCAATTTGAGTCTGAAAGAGCGAATAACTACTTTGTAAGGCCAGCAGATTTAAGATTTCACAGTTAACGCTGAGGCAGACAGTGTGGAAAGCCATATAGTGATGAACTGGGTGCTAATGAGTATATAATGAAGCATTCTGGGCTTCATTTTCCTTGTGAATGAGCTTAATACCATGTTCTGTCTTGGCTGCATGTTCCATTTGGTCCAATTTTAACACAGGAGCTGCTCCTTTGCTGTGTCCCTTATCATTGTGCCTCTTTGTGCAAACTGTTGCCTTGTTTCCTTTCTATGCTTTTGGTGCAGTCCTATGTTGTCTGTAATGACAGTGTTTAACCAAGGCAGGTCGGACCCGGTGCCACCCCGCTCCCCCCTCCCCCAACCGCTTCCCACCCCTATCCCCCCCCCAACCACCCCCCCACCCCTCCCGACCTCAAAATAACCAGCCCATACACAAGGAACTTTGGCTCGTATGGTCGCAGCTTTATTAACAAACATAGCATTCCAAAACATTTCTTTGCAAAATCCAACTTCTTAACATAATAGCCCACAAGCGGAATGAGCCCTCACCCGCTGTACCACTAGCAGGGTGACCTCATTCCACTCCCGCTGCGGCCAAGCCAGCGGCAAAGCCAACCCCCCCTTTCCCCGGCCTCGCCATATTACTAGCAAAGACCGGCCAGGGGTCATCCGGGTTGGGGGCGACCGCCCCCGCCCCAATTCCAGCTTAAGGCTCCGGACCCCGGAAACCTCCGGGATCCCGCCCCCCCCCCAGCTGCGACAACCCTTTCAAAATCACACCGAAAGAAGGGCGGGCGGGTGGGAAGCCAGAGCCCTCGCACCTGCTGCCGGTCTCGCCAAAAGAGACCGACGCCGCCGCGCACTTCCTTTAAACCCCCCCCCCCACAGTCAGCTCTTCTCATTGGCTCGCGCCCGCTCCGGGCCCGGGCGAGCCAATGAATTCAAATGATGCCCTGCGTGCCCCCGCCTCAAAACACAGACCACGGGCAGGGTCCCTGCACCGGGCCGAGCGCCTCGTTACCTTCGGCCGCCAGGGACCCTGCCCCGCGGCCTCAACATAACCAAGGCATGTCGGACCCGGTGCCACCCCGCTCCCCCCTCCCCCAACCGCTTCCCATCCCAATCCCCCCCCCAACCACCCCCCCACCCCTCCCGACCTCAAAATAACCAGCCCATACACAAGGAACTTTGGCTCGTGTGGTCGCAGCTTTATTAACAAACATAGCATTCCAAAACATTTCTTTGCAAAATCCAACTTCTTAACATAATAACCCACAAGCGGAATGAGCCCTCACCCGCCGTACCACTAGCAGGGTGACCTCATTCCACTCCCGCCACGGCCGAGCCAGCGGCAAAGCCAACCCCCCCTTTCCCCGGCCTCGCCATATTACTAGCAAAGACCGGCCAGGGGTCATCCGGGTTGGGGGCGACCGCCCCTGCCCCAATTCCAGCTTAAGGCTCCGGACCCCGGAAACCTCCGGGATCCCGCCACCCGGTGTAGGGCACGTTCACGCCTCTATGCTGCCCCCCCCCAAGCTGCGACCATCGAGGCTCCCACTGAACCACATATTCCAAGGCCTCCTGCCAGTCATTCAATAGCAGGTCTGTACCCACGGGGGATAAGTGAACCCCGTCTTGCCGATACAGTCCTGCACAATCGACGTCCACCCAGTGGTGCAAAATTTGATATCCCCCGTGCTCACAAACCCACCGCCCAATCTGCCGATTGACCTTCACCAATCCCCTTGACCAGCGCCGCTGCTGCCGGCAGACAGGCCTTGGAATGATGTCTGACCACAAGATAATAACATGAGGGAACAGCCGAAGAACATCTGCCAGATCCCTCTATGCCGCTCGAATGATCTGTTTACAAGTCCATCCACTCAGATCATTTCCTCCCATATGCAGCAGGATCACGGCGGGCTCCGTCCTCACCCGGTTATGGTGCCGAAGCAAAGGTAAAAGCTGTGGCCAACGCAGACCACGCTCACCCAGCCATAGTAGAGACACCAAAGCCGGGTCGAGTCCTAAATTGCAACCCAATGGACGTTCAGCTGCCTGCAGTCCCGCCCAATGCACAAATGAATGTCCGATCACCCAGCATACATGCGGGCACCGCACAGCATCTGAAAAAGAAAACAGAGGTTATCCCCACGCCCACCAGCACCCATCATAAACGCACATAACCTTTAAAGGCCTGTGACCGCCACCTGCCAATGCTCTGAATCGCCGCCTCTGAAAGCCCCACCGCCGCTGCACTTGTCGCCGCACCAATACAAAAAGAATGCGGCGCAAAGCGCGTAGGATCCAAGCCCAAATGCTGTACAGCCAGTCTCAGCACAGCCGTCACCTGAAAGCGGGTCATGCAACATGAATTCTCATGCAAGAAAAACAAACGACCCGCAACCAGACGCACTGATAAATAGTCCCTAACTGCCGACACTGGGCAAGTCGAAAGGGAAACTGCTTCATGAAGAACCACCCACAACCCTTTGCCCAACTGGTCAGTCTTTGATCTAGCCAGCTTAACCCGCAGTTGCCCCCCCCCCCCGATCTGCACATGACTAGCCAACAAGCCGCCAGCCCGCAAAGCCCTGCCAGCGCTAGCCACCAGCTCTCCAATCCGAAAAGCCACAAATAAGGCCAAGCAAAACAATGCCTTAAAAAGAACAGCCTCATAGCGTGACGACGCCACACTCGGCAGTGTCGCACAAAGCCGGACAAGCAGGTCGTGTGTCACTGGTAACCGTGCATCCCCAGAAGACGGGCAAGCTCTCTCCCAGCCCCGTAATAACTTCTGAGCCAAAACCCCAGGCCTCGCAAATCCCCAGCCGGCAGCCCTGGCAAAGAAGGTAAATCCCGCCAACCGACTCCGAACTGAGGCCCGGGACAAACCATTGCATTTAGCCAATACTATGTACTGTCCCAGCAAACCATCGACAGCAGCTCCGGGCTGCCATCCCTGAGACTCGAGGTACTCCAACACAGCGTCAAATCCTCTCCGGTAAGCCGACCACGTCGCAGGTGAAAGAGAATTCTTCAGCAGGCGTACCATTTCCGCTGGCCAATCCTCCACAATTGCTCTGGAACCGCCAAGCCCTCCTCGCTCGCTTCTGGGGCCAAGGTCCGGAAAAGCTCCCACTTGAAACGAGAGAGAGCATCAGCAATGGTATTAGTGCAACCCGGAATATGCCGAGCCTTCACAGCTACATTCAAACGCAAACAGGCTAAAACTATGTCCCGCATTAAACCCGCGATCTGCGCACAACGCGGCGTAAACCGATTGACCACTGCAACCACGGCCTCGTTGTCACACCACCAGACCACTCTGCGGTTTCTCAACCGTTCGGGCCACAAGTGCAAGACGACCAACAAAGGAAACAGCTCCAAGAACGTAATGTTACTAGTCAAGCCAGCTGTGTGCCACGCTTGAGGCCATCGTGCCGCACACCAATCCCCCCCAAAGTAAATACCCAAACCACCGCTGCCTGCCGCGTCCGTATATAGCTGCAAATCAACACTGGACACCTCCGCCTCCATCAAAACCGACACTCCATTAAAATCCTCCAAGAAAACTTCCCAAACTCTCAAATCGGCCTTCATGACCTTGGACATTCTGATACGATGATGTGGCTTACTAATCCCCGCCGTGGCTGCTGCTAATCGACGCATAAAAACCCGGCCCATCGGGATAACTCTGCACGCAAAATTTAAAGATCCGATCAAGATTTGCAGCTCACACAAGGATAACTTAGCGGACGCCAACCCATTAGCGACAAGGACCCGCAATTTCACCACCTTATCCATCGGGAGGCGCGCCACCATTTCAACCGAGTCAATCTCAACCCCCAAGAAAGTAATACAAGTGGCGGGGCCTTCCGTTTTGTCGACGGCCAACGGGAGCCCACATGCGCTAGCCATGCATAGGAAACCATCCATCAACTGTTGACAATCCTCCGCCCGCGCTGCCCCCACAAACAGAAAATCATCAAGGTAGTGCACAACATTCCCACAGCCCCCCCTCCGTACTAAATTCCAATGCAAAAAGGTACTAAACATCTCGAAGTAGGCACATGACACCGAACAGCCCATCGGCATGCACTTGTCCACATAGAATTCATTATCAAAAGAAAAACCCAACAAATAAAACGATGACGGATGGATGGGCAACAACCGAAAGGCCGATTCGATGTCTACCTTCGCCAACTGGGCCCCCGGGCCACAACGTTTTACCAGACTCACCGCCTCATCAAATGACGCATAACGAACCGCGCATAGCTCCTTTGGGATATGACCATTCACCGAGTCCCCTAACGGGAAAGAGAAGTTATGTATCAAACGAAACTTCCCTGCCTCTTTCTTGGGCACTACCCCAATGGGGAAACCACCAAATTCGCCAAAGGCGGCTCAGCAAAAGGACCCGCGACCCTACCCAAACGCAGCTCAACTGCCAACTTCTCGCGAACCACCGACGCCAAGCGCCGCACCGAGGGAGAGTTGCGCGCCGACCTACCTACTATAGTACCTTGCACCGGAATAATGAACCCCTCCGAAAACCCCCGCTCCAACACCTCCCTCTCCCGCCTCCGCGGATAAGCTCTCAACCATTCGCATATCACCTTCCGTAAAATTGGAGTGGGAGACAACTCCATTAAATCGCTATTGCTTGGGGGCCATGGTAGTAAGAGGAGCGCCGCCCTTTTTGAAACATTTGAGGGCAGAATGTCCGCCCCCACAGGCCGAGCACGCGTGCTGGAACTTGCAGTCAGGGAAAGGGCACGAGGACCTATTGAAACGCCAACAGATGTCCCCTGTACCCCCTCCCCCTGCTTTCAGCGGCAGAGTACCTCCGTAGGCACGAAAGGGCCGCCCCACTCCCACCGCGCTACCCGCCCCTGGACACACCCCTGCCCCACCACTCCCACCCGCCCCAGCCGACATCTGGGTTAACCATAGATTGATATCTTGCGTACCCCAGGACAGCCCCTTACTCTCCTCCATCTTGTCCCGAAACTTCTCGTCGTAATTCAACCACGCAAAACTGCCATGAGTCTGCACGGCTTCCAAAATAGAGTCCGCATATGCCAACAGCATTCCATAATCCTCCGGAGCCTGGCGACCCCAGACGCTCGCTAACCTTAAAAAAGCTCTAACCCAATTGAGAACATTGCGCAATACTTTCTTGACCCGACCCGCCTTTTCATCCTCCTTTCGCTTCTTCCTACTCTCACCCGACCGCCTCCTGCCCTCCAGCAATCTGAATATATCTATGTACCGCCTCTTCCATATCTTATGCCGCAAATGACGAGGGACCCCTTCCCATAACTCCGCGAATGCAACCAGCATAGGCACGCCCTTCCCTCCGGAGGACCCGACTGGCACCTGGTCAACCCCTTGCCCCGAGCGGGAAGGCGCAGGCGAGGATGAAGAAGCAGAAGAGGTGGACGATGAGGAAGACCCCGAACTGCGATGCCGCCGACTTGAATGCCTGCACTTTCGTTTAGCCTTACGCCCACCCCCCCCTTGCCCCTCCGACAGATCCACCCCACCCCCACCCCCATTGCCCACTGACAACTCACCCACAGCTCCACCAACACCAGCCTGCATATCCTCCGTCCGCACCTTGGGCTCCCGCGTCCCAGAGCCGAATGACTGCGCTCCCGCGAGGCTCGCTGGGCTGGCCTCGCGCATCTGGGATCCCCCTGATGCCGCCCCGGACCCATCTTCCACTGCTGCGTGCTGGACACCAGACATCTGCCCCACTGTCTGAGCCAATGGAGAAACCTGTGAAGACAAAAAAGAAGAAGAGGGGGGAGAGAGGACGAAAGGGAAGCCACATGGCTGCCAAGGAGACAACCACTCGGCCCTCGAAGAGCCTTGGCCCCCACCCCGCCAGTGTTCCCAGGGTGCATACCCACCCGGGGTTCCAACACTCCCATCCACACCCCTCTGTAACGGGGGGCCCTGCCCAAAATTATGGGCCCCATGCTACGGAGCGGCCCAACCCAACAATACTGGCCCCCCACCCCACCCCACCAGCCCTTGTCCACCCCAAATGTGCCCCCCCACCCCCGCCGCCCCAACCTCAGCAAACCCCTGCACCGCCCCGCCCCCATCCCCCCCACCAATCACCTCCACACCGGATAACCAATCTGTTGCCATACCCCTCCCTCGACCATGCGGCCCGGTTTCCCCTACCCGCTGCACTGGGTCAAATTCTACACCCCCCCGGCGCCCCCTGATAAGAGACCTCCCCCTTTGCCTCCCCACTGAGGCTGCCTCCCTGCCCCTCCTTCCACCAACCCTTTTACTGCCGATAGCACCCCTGCCCCTGGCCCCAAGAGCCACCCTTTGACCAGGCCTACCTCTAGCAGCTCCCCTACTGGCCCCATCAGACTGCACCCCCGATGGCCCCAACCGCCCTCCAGGCCTACCATCTGCCTCAATCTCTCCCCTGCCACGTCCTCCAACACTGGCCTGCTTTCCTTTCCGCGGCGGCATTCTCCCCTCACAGGCCCCGCTCACCCGCAGCTGACGACAACAGAAAGAACGCCACAAAACCTTCTCCTCCCCTCTTCCCGCTGCCTCACCCGCTCGTCTTCGTGTTGCCCCCGATTTTATTTATTTATTTATTTTAAGTTAGCCGCGGGCCCGCAAACAGCCCCGCAATCCCACACCCTACCGGTAAAGCAGGCTCCGGATCTGCAGGGCACCCCGGCTGAAGGACTCCTCCACCCGAAATCACCGAGGACGCAGAGTGCACGCTGCTCCAGCCAAGAGGTAAGCCCCTCAAGCCAGAGCCCTCGCACCCGCTGCCGGTCTCGCTGAAAGAGACTGACGCCGCCGTGCGCTTCCTTTAAATCCCCCCCCCCCACAGTCAGCTCTTCTCATTGGCTCGTGCCCTCTCCGGGCCCGGGCGAGCCAATGAATTCAAATGATGCCCTGCGTGCCCCCGCCTCAAAACACAGACCACGGGCAGGGTCCCCGCACCAGGCCGAGCGCCTGGTTACCTTCGGCCGCCAGGGACCCTGCCCCGCGGCCTCAACATTATCATCTTTTGTAAAAGTCTTGTAGAAAGCTTTTCCTCATATGGAGTGGACTGTGGAGGTTTGATGAACCCTTACCCCTGAAGAAAGCATTACATGCTGAAATATCTATGTTGGGTCTGTAGCAATGTGCTACAGTGGAGGAACTGCTTGGTAATTTGTATGAAAAGTGGGAGGTGGACGTTAGAAGATATGACCATTTTGGCAAAAAAAAGGAGGCTTGTGACACTGGACCTGAGATGAGTAGCACTGTTTTTTGCTGGATTGTGATGCAGTAATTTCACAATCTAAATAAAAAAAAATTTTCAGGTTGGAAATGCCTAAAATTTACTAAATGAATACTATGAAATGACAGTTTAGTCCGCTGCCTGGGAGACAGATGATGAAAAGGACAGTACGACTTGAAAAGTGGTGTGTCCTGCTGGCCGTGATTTCATGTCTCCTTGAGGTCTCCTTCTTTTAGATTTTCGAAATTCGGTTGCCCCTGTTTTGTTTGGTTTGTTTGTTGGTATGTAATTGAAAGAGATGGGCTTTTTCTATGTTACCGGAATAGTTTTATGGCTTATTCTTCTCATTTGGGTTACATTAAGGGATTATTTTAGAAGCCTTATTCACATATGCAAATGGCATGCCGGTGTAAATAGCGATTTTAGAAAAGCATGAGTAGAGAAAGCATGCAGAGAATTCCACATGGAATTTATTTGCAACCTCTGTGTCGGGCTGCGGCTTCCTGCCTGTGTTTTTTTGGCAACAGAAGCAAAGATTTAGAGCAGTGGTTCTCAACCTTTTTGTACCGTGACCCCTTTTACCATTGGTCAACTTGTGAGGACCCCCAATGATAAAATCAAATGTGTCTCTCTTCCTTTACTGTTAACGCAATGTTGCTGTAATCATTTGTTGAATTATTAATATATTATAGGCCTTTGCAATATGTTTTTATTTATAAAATTTACTTATTTAAACCACAATAATTAATCACAATAACAAGTAACAATATTTGATTTCAAAATTATGATGATTTTGTAGTCAAATCACTAATATGAAATAAAATTCTTTTTTCTACCTTTGTTGTCTGACCAATTTATTCTCTGATCATGCTGGTCCCGATCTGAGGCTTCTGCTTTCCTGTCTTCTCTTAGCTCTCTTTCTGTGGTCTATGGTCCATCTGCCATTTCTTATCTCTTCTTTAGTTTTCTTCACTTCTTTCCATCAGCCAATTTCCAGTCCCCGTAACCCTTCCCAGTATCAGTCCCTTTCCTATCCTCCCTCCCAGTATCTTCCAATGTCAACTTGCATTCCCATGACTGCCGCTGGTGTCCATTCCCTTTCAGTCTCCCTCCTTCCCCACTGTCAAGCTCCTTCTAGTCCAAATACCATGGCAGCCCCTCTCAGCATCCACTCCCTTCCAGTCCCATTTCCCATCACCTCGCATCAGCCCATTTGTAGCCCTAGCCCCCAGTTTTCTTCCAAGGCCAGCAGATCTATCCTCCCCTCCCCACCATCAACCCATTTTCAATTGAAGCCCCCCAATCAGCTTACTTCCAGTGCTAGTCCCCCCTCAACCCCATTACCAGTGCTAGGCTCCCCTAATCAGCCCATTACTAGTCCTACCCCCCCCCCCCCATCAGCCCATTTCCAGTCCTAACCTCCCCGATCAGCTCATTTCCAATGCTAGCCCCCCCATCAGTCCATTACCAGTCCTACCCCCCTATCAGCCCACTACCAGTCCCAACCCCCCAATGATCAGTCCATTCCCAGTCTTAGCCTTCCCTAATCAACCCATTACCAGTCCTAGCCCCCCCGATCTACCCATTACCAGTGCTAGCCCCCCATCAGCCCATTATAATCCTAACCTGCACTGTCTCTCCCCTCTGTCCAGCATTTATCCCATCTGTCCAGTATGCCCCGTCTCGCCCCGGTGGCCATGTCAGCCCCCCTCTATCCATGTCAGCCCCCCTCCCTCCCTCCATTTCAGCCCCGTTGCAGGTTCCCTGCCCCCTCCTCCCCTCTCCCTATGTCTGCCTGCTACTGCCCTGTTCTTCTGCAGCAACGGTTCCCTGTCTGTTAGGGAACCGCGGCTGTGCCGGTGAAGCAGTTTTGGAGCCTTCCTGTCTCTTGCCGGGCTCCGTGCAGCATTGTCCCGCCTCCAAAGGAAGTTGTTTACCACTTCCTTTGGAGGCAGGACAATGCTGCACAGAGCCCGTCAAGAGATGGGAAGGCTCCACAACGTTTTCACAGGCACAGCCATGGTTCCCTAAGAAGCAGGGAGCTGCAGCTGCAGAAGAAGGGAGGTGGTGAGTTTGCCGCTGCCGAGAAGAGGACTCGGCAGTGGCAGCAACTTGTGCAATTTTTTTAATTTTTTTTAACTGGAGTGAGGCGACCCATGCTAAATCCTTTGGCGACCCCTGTGGGGGTCACAACCCACAGGTTGAGAACCGCTGATCTAGAGAGAGATAGAAAGGTGAGAACACAATAAGCACTGTCTAGCTCTCTTGCAGGCCTCAAGAGACCCCAGAGGCAGGAACCTCCCTTGTGAAGGGGCCGGTGGTCTGCCGGTGCATATCAGACACCAAGCCAGTCTAGCTGATGACCTACCACAAAGAAAAGGAATAAGGGATAGATACGGTTGGAGTGAGAGTTTTGGCTTTGCATATATTTGTTGCTTGGGGGTGGAGTCAGAATGGATTGGGTTGAGTCGGAAGGGAGTAAATAAATGAGTTTGATTTTGTTTTACATGCACTTGTTTTGTACATTGCACTGGGTAAGAACCAATAGTATGGTTAATAAATGTTATAAAATAAATAAAATGAATGCTAACCATTTTCCCTTGTTTTACCTAGTCCCCTGTTTGTTGTGTTTGTATGTCTTGAATAGATAGTGAACTCTATTGAGCAGGGATTGTCTCTTACATGTACTGTATATGTACAGCCCTTTGTATGCTTTGCAGCATTATATAAATGATAAGCAGTAGCAGAAATAGTAACTTTCAATGCTCTTGAAAGTGTGTGTCAATTAGGGGCACTTATTGTGCAGAAGAAGGCACCGTTTGAATCTCTTTTGTGTAAACTCTGAGGAGTCAGTAGGGTGCCCAGAAGAGATACCGCCCATCTCTCTCTGAGTGTTTGTTCCTCATCCAGCTCCTCCTTGCTGCCTTTTGCTTCAGTCCCATTGGATGGGTATTTATTAGACATGAAAGATCAGATGAAGAGTTTAAGAGTGTTATCTACTACTACTACTACTACTACTACTACTAATCATTTGTATAGCGCTACAAGGTATATGCAGCACTGTACATACAGATGTAACGCACAGTCCTTGCTCATCGGAGCTTACAATCTAATCAAGACAAAACACATGCAGCCCAATTCCATAACATGCACGTCCGGCCCACGGACACATCCAAATCACAAACAAATCCTGTTTGAACCTGATTCCTTGGGCAAGTCACTTAACCCTCCACTGCCTCGGAAGAAAGGCCTGGCGATCTACTTCCGGTCACACTGCCCAGAAAACCCAGGAGCTTCTGGGTCTCCAGGAGTCAGCATTGACTTGAAGGCACACATCGCATTTTGAAACTACAATGCATTATGGTTCCCTGTTTGTTCCCGCCAAACTTTTTATTCATAGCTGCCAGGAAGCAGTTCCATTTGTTTCTGAAGCAGCAGAACCCGCATGATTTCTAGACTTGATTTTTTTTCTTTATTTATCACAATTTATCCACCTATACTTGAGTTTGTTTTTGCTGTTAATTTTTTATGAATGAATTATTTTCTAATGGTCTGTAATAGTTTTTCACCAATGAAGAGATTTGATATTCTTTGTAAATATAGTTTTCGCTCTCCCCTGGCTATTTACTACATGAAGAGTATTGCGCAACTACCCTTTGGTTATAATTACTATGTAATTTTTCTCATTGTGGCTTATTTGCATTTGACCCCCTTGCTAGAATTTACAGTCTCTAAGTAGATTACCATTATATCCCCTCTCCTGTTGGATGATTTCCTCTCATTTATGGTTTTACTGATGTATCTATTCATTTTTTTCACTGTACTCCACTTGGATGTTCCCTACATATATTAGTTAGTTACGTTCTACCAGTGTCTCACTAGTGGTGAGTGATTGTCTACAGTATTTACTATATATATATATATATATATATATATATATATATATATGTGTGTGTGTCTGATTATATAACCCTCCTGTAGTATATTTTATATATGTTTTTAGTTACTATACATTGTAAACAGGGGTGCTTGTTGTGAAAGTTCCACAATCTTGGCAAAGGCATGAATTTACTTGACTTGCAAAGGATTGTGGGTCTTGTAGTTCCTTCACACAAAACTAGCTGTTTAACAAGAATAAAGAATTGTAGTTGCTCGAGTGTAAAGCAGAAAACAGATTTTATTTATGGGGTGTTATTCCCTTGCACAGATATGCTTGGTAACATCAACAGGATAATTTTCTCCAGGAGTTTTAATTGTGAAACAAAACAAATAAGGCAGCTGAATTACTTATGCAACAACTTAGTAAAGACCTTGATGGAACAGAAAAGGTCTTTCTTCTAGCCCCTGCTAATAAACTTTCTTAGCAGTGCTGGAATGAAAAATAAACCCAAAAGGAAAATTCTCTTATCAGAAAAAAACACAGCTTTCTTCCATTCACACAGAGAAGAAGTTTTTTTCCAAAGTCCCACGTGCACTTGTGCCTTGCTCTAATCACAGGTGCTTAACCAGCTGCAAACCATTGCTGGTCCACTGTCCACATGGCTCCAACTTTCCCCAAAGCTTTCTCTCAAAGAAACTTTTCTGGGAAGTTAAAAATCAATACAGTTCCTTTTGGTGTTTGATCCTTCTGAGGATTACTTTAGAACAGCAGCTTAGATAGAGAACAATCCATGCATTCAACTTTCTCTGATATTTCCCCTTGCTCTTGGAATATCATAGGATCACTTTCATACACTGACTCAGAGGATTTCTCTAACTGATCCCTACCAGGATAGAAACTGTTTCCCTGCTGTCTTCCTTGTGCAAAGCTAGGGAACTGATCAGAGTTCATACCTGAGATCACGTTGTCATTAGGTTTCCTCTCTGAGTATTTTGGCCAGTAGGTAGCAAAGCTTCTGTGCCCAGCTCTCCAATCAGAATCTCTGAACTTTAGGTCTCCTTTCCCATACCTCCTTAAATAGGTATTAGAGCTCCTTCTTTCTGTAGATGCAGCCGTCTCCCTTACAGGTGCTGTCCGAGGGTTCCTGGCTGTATATCTCCAAGCCTCTGGTTTCTTCCAGTCCAATGAAGAATGCTTGCCCCAGGAATCGCTCCCAGTATACGTACTGCCTTGGGCTCCTTTCTTAGACCTTCTAGATGTCTTGCTGTTCTTCCTTCTGTTCACGATCAGTCTCTCCTTCTCCAGCTCACTTTGCTGGCCCTGCTGCCATCGCTGTCCTTGATCTTGCTTTCTGTATGATGAATTTCTTCTATTTTTAAAGTGCCTAGATGGCTGTTCCACCCTAGCACACTGCAGGTGTTCTGAATTAAGCCCTGCCCTAGCAGATGGGTGATTAGGGATTACATCATTGCTTCTCTGATTAGGCACACGTTTCACTACTTCTGCTCTCCTAGAGGTTTTCTGTAAACCAGTGCATTCTGGGTCTGGTAGTCTTTTAGGTAAACACCCTGTTTTAGTGCTTTTACCAGCCAGCACAGGTTGCTTATTCAGAGCCAATTCACCTCTTGTATTATCTCTTCCTGAACTATGATAAGCTTCCTTATCACAACATGTACATAATATTTTTATAATTACTTATTAATTTTAGTCTTTTTTATATATATGTATGGTTTTAGATGACAGAACTATTTCATCATTAACTGGGATGGAACCAGACTGCTGACATTAACCTTTAAAAAGGAGATAGAGCAGCTTTTAAACTAGATAATAGCGGAAAGCCGACAGTCGCCCAAGAGCGGATGGTTCGGAAGAATGCATCCTTGAAGGGTACTACCAAAAGCAGAGAGGTTCCAAAAAAGAGTAAAGTAGCCCAAATGCCCTCGAGTATGGAGCTGACAGAGCTTAAAGATCCAAAATTACCCATGTCTACCAATAGCCAAATTAATATGAATAAAATACAGTCTCTAAAATGCTTCTATGCAAATGCTAAACATCTAAGAAATAAGATGGGAGAGTTAGAATTTATAGCACTAAATGAGAGGTTATATATGATTGGAATATCAGAGAAATGGTGGAAGGAGGACAACCAGTGGGACACTGTGATACCTGGGTACAAACTATATCGTAATGATAGAGCTGATCAAATTGGTGGAGGGGTTGCACTCTATGTTAGAGAGGGCATTGAGTCACAAAGGATTAATGTTTTGCAGGAAACTAAATTCATTGTAGAATCTCTATGGATTGAAATTCCATGTAAAAAGGGGAAGGCGATGGCAGTGGGGGTGTACTATTGACCGCCTGGCCAGAATGAACAAATCGATGATGAAATGCTCAAAGAAATCAAGGAAGCTAACAAAAGTTACAGCACGGTAATAATAATGGGTGATTTCAATTATCCCGGTATCGACTGGGTCAGTGTCACGGCAGGTCATGCTTTGGAGATAAAGTTCCTAGATGACATAAATGACTGCTTCTTGGAGCAGCTGGTTCATGAACCGACCGGAGGGGAAGCCATATTAGACCTAGTCCTTAGTGGAACACCAGATCTAGTGCAAGAGATAAGGGTGTTGGGGCCACTTGACAATAGTGATCATAGCATGATCGCCTTTGATTTAATTAGTGGAGGAGGGATAGTAAGGAAATCCACAGTACTACCTTTTAACTTTTGAAAGGGAGACTATGATAAAATGAGGAAAATAGTTAAGAAAAAATTAAAAGGAGCAGTTGCAAAGGTTAAAGACTTACATCAAGCTTGGGTGTTGTTGAAAAATACTATCTTGGAAGTCTAGACCAGCTGTATTCCATGCTTTAAGAAAAGTGGAAGGAAGTCCAAAAAACTGCCAGCATGGTTTAAAGGTGAGGTCAGAGAGACTGTTGTTGCCAAGAAAGCATCTTTCAGGAAATGGAAAAAGGAGCCAAACGACGAAACCTGGAAAAAGCACAAGCAGTGGCAGGTCAAATGCAAGGCATTGATAAAGCACACAAAGGGAGAATTTGAGAAGAAGCTTGCTGCGGAAGCAAAAATTCGAAATAAAGATTTTTTCAAGTACATTCGTAGCAAAAAACCTGTGAGAGAGTCAGTTGGTCCATTAGATGATAGATGAGTTAAAGAGGCACTGAGAGGCGACAAGGCGATAGTGGAGAGACTGAATGAATTCTTTGCTTCGGTCTTTACTGAGGAAGATGTAGGGATGTTACCCATGACTGAAGTGGTATTTAAAGGTGCAGAAGAATTGAAGGAAATATCGATACATCGGGAAGATGTATTACAACTATTAGAGAAACTGAAGAGTAGCAAATCACCTGGGCCGGATGGTATACATCCAAGGGTGTTGAAAGAACTGAAATATGAGATTGCAGACCTGCTATTAGTAATCTGTGAACTATCATTAAAATCATCTCTAATACCTGAAGATTGGAGGATCGCCAATGTAACACCAATTTTTAAAAAGGGTTGCAGGGGTGATCCGGGAAACTACAGACCAGTGAGCCTCACGTCAGTACCGGGAAAAATGGTAGAAACCATCATAAAGAATAAAATTTCTCAGCATGTAGATAGTCATGGCCTAATGAGAGATAGCCAACATGGCTTTAGACAAGGAAGATCTTGTCTTACTAATCTGTTATGTTTTTTTGAAAGTATGAATAAACAGGTGGACAAAGGTACGTCAGTTGATATAGTGTATCTGGACTTTCAGAAAGCCTTTGACAAGGTCCCTCATCAGAGACGTTTGGCAAAACTAAAGAGTCATGGGATAGGAGGCAGTGTACTACTGTGGATCAGGAACTGGTTAAAAGATAGAAAGCAGAGGGTTGGGCTAAATGGCCAATTTTCCCAATGGAGAAAGGTGAATAGTGGTGTACCCCAGGGATCTGTGCTGGGTCCGCTGATTTTTTACATATTCATAAATGACCTGGAAAGTGGAATAACGAGTGAGGTTATCAAATTTGCAAATGACACAAAATCTGTATACTTCAAAATACGCACTCTCAGACACCTGCATCCCCTACTAGACCACGAAGACTTCAGAACCATCTACCAAGCTCTGATACTGCCACATTTCGACTTCGCCAATTCCATTCTACAAGGACTCCCACAATCCACCATAAGCCCCTTGCAGCTCGCAATGAACACCGCTGCCAGGGTTCTTATAGGAGCGGCCAGAAGTGAACACATCACACCTATCCTCAAACAGCTCCATTGGCTCCCTATACACGGAAGACTTACTTTCAAAATCCTCATTCTCACATTTAAGGCCTTAAATGGCTTATCGTCCACATCACTTACCAAACTCATCCAATCCGTCCCATCAAATAGAAATAGGAGACATGCAGCATTAAACTCACTAACAACCCCAAAGGCTATAACAACGTGCAGCCTATCAACATCAAACAGAGCTTTCATGTTTAGCGCACCAAAACACTGGAATTCTCTCCCACCTGATCTCCGCGCCATAACCGACCTAACCCAGTTCAGAAAGGCCCTTAAACTACACCTTTTCATTAAATACTACCCCACATGAACCGTAACATAGCAGCCTCTCCCCAGTACAATCCACAATATCCCTCTTGTTCCAAGCATCCCTACTAATTTTATGTAAATAGTTCGAGCATGCTATCTAGCTAATAGATTATATACTCCATGTAAATAGTTCTCCCATGTTATCCAAGTTGATACTCCTGTTATATGTAATACCAAACAGCCTGTTGTTCTGGTTCCTTTCTGTTATTTGTAAACCGCGCTGATGTCAAAGAGTGCGGTATATAAGAAGTTGAAATAAATAAATAAATAAATAAATAAAACTATTTAAAGTTGTTAAAACCCAAGAGGATTGTGAAAAATTGCAAGAGGATCTTGATAAATTGGAAGACTGAGCATCAAAATGGCATATGAAATTTAATGTGGACAAGTGCAAATTTATGCACCTAGGGAAAACAACCCAAACTATGGTTACACAATGCAAGGTTTCACATTAGGAACCACCACCCAGGAAAAAGATTTAGGCGTCATTGTGGATAACATGTTAAAACCCTCGGCCCAGTGTGCAGCGGCAGCCAAGAGAGCAAATAGAATGCTAGCTATCATAAGGAAAGGAATGGAAAATAAAACAAAAGATATTATAATGCCTCTATACCGTTCCATGGTGAGACCGCACCTTGAATATTGTGTGCAATTCTGGTCGTCGTATCTTTAAAAGGATATAGAGTTATTAGAAAAGGTTCAGAGAAGAGCCACCAAAATAGTAAAGGGGATGGAAATATACTCCTATGAAGAAAGGCTAAAAAGGTTAGGGCTCTTTAACCTGGAAAAGAGACGGCTGAGGGGAGATATGATAGATAATGAACGGAGTGGAACGGGTAAATGTAGATCGATTGTTTACGTTATCAGAATATAGAAAGACTAGGGGACATGCAATGAAGCTACAGGGTAAACTATTTAAGACTAATAAAAGAAAATATTTTTTTCACTCAACGTGTAATCAAACTCTGGAATTTGTTACTGGAGGATGTAGTAAAGGCTGTTAGTGTAGCTGGGTTTAAAAAAGGTTTGAACAAGTTCCTGGAGGAAAGGTCCATAAACCATTATTAAGAAGGGACCCAGGATATCAATGCTTGACCCAGTACAAGCATTGTGCAACCTGTGTCTTTTGGGGAAACTGCTAGGTACGTATGACCTAGATTGGCCACTGTTGGAAACAGGATACTGGGCTTGATGGACCTTGGTCTGACCCAGTATGGCATATCTTATCTTCTTATGTTCTTATCATTTGGTTCTTTTGGGTTAGCTGATTGTCATATATATATATATATATATATATATATATATATATATATATATATATATATATATATATATATATATATAATTTTTACTATTTATCATTTTTCATTGTTTAAGTTTTTATTTGTAATGTTATATTTTTTAGTGTAACTTTTAATTTATATATAATGTTTTATGTATGCTTTTGTACAAGGTCTTAGTCCCCTGAAGAAGGCTTCAGCCAAAACACGTGTTGGGCAGACCCTGGTTTTTAATAAAAGCACTTCCTCCAGTGCCGTGACACTCCTGCTTCCTTGTGCTCCCTTGTGCCTGCAGGAGATGCATTCCTTCTGCACATAAGTAGTGGACAAAAGAGTAAGGAGCATCAGGATTCAAAAGCAGCTTCAAAGAGATGGGATTTTAGCCTGGATTTAAATAGGGCTAGAGAAAAGGCCTGACACACAGACTCAGGTAGTTTGTTCCAGGCATATGGAGCAGCAAGGTAGAATAGACAAAGTCTGGAGTTGGCAGTAGCAGAGAAAAGCACAGATAAAAGGAATCTACCAGAGGAGCAGAGTTCCCAAGGAGGAGTTTAGAGTGAGATAAGAGAGGAAAGGTAGTGAAGAGCCACAGAATGAATGCACTTGTAGGTCAATAGGAGAAGTTTGAACTGGATGTGGAAACTGATAGGGAGCCAGTGAAGTGACTTAAGAATAGTGGTTACATGAGCATAGGGACACTGGTGGAGATAAGCCATGCAGCTGGATTTTGAACAGATTGACGGGGAGAGAGATGATTCAGAGGGAGACCAGCAAGGAGCACGTTACAATAGTCAAGGTGGGAGGTGACTAGTGAGTGGATAAGAATCTTAGTAGCATTAGTAGAAAGGAAGGGATGAATTTTGCTGATGTTATAGAGAAAGAAGTGGCAGGTTTTAGCCATCTGTTGATGTGCCCAGAGAAAGAGAGAGTAGAGTCAAAGATGACGCCAAGGTTGCAAGCTGAGGAAATGGGGAGGAGTATAGTGTCATCCACAGAAATAGAGAAGGGAGGAAGGGGGGAGGTGAGTTTAGGGGGAATGATGAGCTCAGTTTTGGCCATGTTCAATTTCAGGCGGCAGTGGAACATCCAGGCAGCAATGTCGGATAAGTAGGCAGAGATCCGGGATTGGATTCCTGGATAGATTTCAGGCACAGAGGTAGATCTGAGAGTCATCAGCATAAAGATGGTACTGAAGATCAAGGAGGAAATAAATGCACCAAGGGACTGAGTGTAGAGAGAGAAAATCAGAGGTCCCGAGACAGAGCCCTGAGGTACACCAACTGAAAGTGGGATGGCAGTAGAGGAGGAACCACCAGAACATACACTAAAAGGGTACTAGGAGAGATAAGAAGAACACCAGGATAGAACAGAGCCACTAAATCCAAGTGAGGACAGCGTTTCGAGGAGAAGGTGGTGATCAACAATGTCAAAGGCAGCAGAAACGTCAAGAAGGATGAGGATCAAGTAAAGGCCCTTGAATCTGGTGAGAAATAAGTCACTGGAGACTTTGGCAAGAGCTGTTTCTGAGGAATGTAGAGAGCAAAAGCCAGACTGCAGTGAATCCAGAAGGGCTTGAGAGGAAAGAAAGTCAAGATAGTGGCAGTGAAATGCTCA
Organism: Ichthyophis bannanicus; assembly: GCA_033557465.1. Classification (NCBI taxonomy): domain Eukaryota; kingdom Metazoa; phylum Chordata; class Amphibia; order Gymnophiona; family Ichthyophiidae; genus Ichthyophis; species Ichthyophis bannanicus. The sequence goes on from CM066034.1 coordinate 587,169,227, forward strand.
TTCACCTTAGAGGTGCATAGCCATTGCAAATGAATATTGGGCCCTTAAACTTTAAATATTTACAGAGGAATAGGGAGAAGGAGAAAAGAAAAAGCACTCCCAACTGTGCAGTCAGTATCAGTCAGAGTATAGAGGCAATAAACTATAGGAGGGAGACACAACTGCAGAGAGCAGTAGCTGGGTAAAGGACAGACAGAAGATGAACACATACTGAAAATCTAGAAGGAACAATATCTAAATAAATAACAAGTTAAATTCTAAACATGCACAAGAAGATGCCTGAATAGAGCATAAAAGTTATCAGTTTACAGAGAGTGCTCTCCCAAGCAGGAACCACCAAATGGAAGATCAGCTGCTCATGTGCTAAGAGAAATATCTGGTGGTGAATTGAGTAAGGCTTTTGACTGTGTAAACCATGAGAAACTCTGGGCCACATTAAGAAGCATGGGTATACCAGAACACCTGATCGTTCTCTTGCGTAATCTGTACATTGATCAAGAAGCAACAGTTCGAACGGAACAAGGAGAAACAGAATGGTTTAAAATAAGCAAAGGTGTAAGACAAGGCTGCATACTTTCCCCCTACCTGTTTAATTTATATGCAGAACAAATCATCAGAGAAGCAGGACTGTATGAAGACAACAGAGGTGTGAAGATTGGTGGAAGACTCATCAACAACTTTCGCTATGCTGATGATACCACATTACTGGCTGAAAGTGAAGATGATCTGAAACATTTGCTTCTCACAATCAAAGAACATAGTCTCAAAATGGGCCTGCACCTTAATGTAAAGAAGACAAAGATCATGACAACTGGCATAATCAACAGGTTCATCGTTGAAGGAGAAGAAATTGAAATCGTGAACAACTTTAACCTACTTGGATCAACTATCAATAAAGAAGCAACAAGCAGTCAAGAAATCAGACGACGCATTGCTCTTGGCAGAATGGCTATGAAAGATCTAGATAAGATTCTCAAGAGCAGAGATGTCTCTCTCCATACAAAGATTCGACTTGTTCAAGCCATGGTATTTTCAATAACATCATATGGATGTGAAAGCTGGACAGTGAAAAAGACAGACAGGAAGAAAATTGATGCCTTTGAATTATGGTGCTGGCGGCGAATACTGTGTATACCATGGACTGCCCGAAGAACAAACCAGTCGGTACTAGAAGAGATCAAACCTAAGCTTTCTTTAGAAGCTCAGATGACAAGACTTCGACTTTCATACTTCGGACACATCATGCGAAGAGAGAGATCATTAGAGAAAGACATCATGTTTGGCAAGATAGAAGGTCAACGCAAAAGAGGAAGGCCAGCAATGAGATGGATTGCTACAATAACAGCAGCTACGGGTACCAGTCTGTCAACAATGAGCCGCCTGACTGAAGACCGAACACAATTTAGGATAGCTATCCAGAGGGTCGCCATGAGTCGACTCCGACTCGACGGCACTTAACAACAACAACAACAAGGCAACTACTGTAGCAGCAGTTCTATGTAGCTGTCATTTCAAAGACAGCTGTATTCTGTCTTTTTTTTAAACAGGACGTGTTTGCTTTGATGTTGCCTGTGATAATACTAACATGGTTAAAATATTGTAACATCTTGTTTTTAGCCTTTATTCAGAATGCAGTAGCTAAGCTGTTAGCTGGATAGGGAGGGAAACAGTTCATCTCATCTGACTTGGCAGAACTTAATTGGCTTCCGGTTGAATGTCCAATAGGCTTTTAAAGTTCTTTTTTTGGGTTCAAAAGTGCTATATGAATAAGGTCTTAGTACTTCAAAGGGAAATGGAAGGCTGATACATCCAGGCATACTCTCCACTTGCAGTCAAATTTGATGTTGGAGCTTCCTGCTTCTCATGAAAGGAAATTAGTGTCAGCCAGAAAGAAAGCCCTTAGTTTTGCTATTCCTTTTTTATGGAATAGATTACCAGAAGAAATTCAGCGAGCAGAGTCTGTGTGAGGGTTAAACGTCTTGTTTTTATGCTGATGCTCAATTTACTCATGGATAGATTGGAAAATATTTTGCTGCTGTTTCTTCGAGGATTATACAGAGGTGTTCCTGCTCGTTCTTTTGTGGGAAGTCTTCGATTTGTTTTCCTCTCAGCTTTGGGAGACGTGTCTCTGGAAGCCTCCTCCCTCTTCACCCCTCACAGCTCCCTCCCCCCTGCCGTTTTTTATTCTGCGCCTGAAACTGCTCTTCCCTTGTAATCAGTCACTCTGAGCCTTTGCCCTTGCTTTTCGTCTACCATTGTTTTTGCTGCTCTTATCCCTGTGGGTTATAACCGGCCAGTCCTCAATGAAGTTCTCCCCAGCTGTCTCTTGCAGCTTTATTCAGAGCCTGGAGCTCTTGTCCCTGTGCATTCCCAGTTAGGATCGTGCGACTCTTCCGCTTTCGCTCTCTCCTGCTGTCGTCTGCTCCGAGCTTGGCACTTTTGTTATCCCTGTGGGCCCCCACTTAAGGATCGAGTGATTGCCCCGCTCTCCCTCACTCTCTCCCCATCTGTCTCCTGCTGTCTTTGTTCCTCGCTCGCCACTGCACGCTGCGCACGCGCACTGCGGCTCTTGCCGTCTAGCAGGGAGCTGTCCGTTCAGCACCACGCTCTGGAGCCGCGCAGCGCCGAAGCCTTACAACCGCCCGGCTCTACAACCTCTGCCGGTAAGCCCAGCGCTGCCTCTTGGCGTCTATCCCTTGCGGTGGCGACTTGAGACGGGGAGGGAAAGAACTATGCTTGTGGATCTGAAGACTGAGAGGGGGTGGGAGGCAGAGGACACTTTGCAGTAGGAGTAGGGCTGCAGCAGCACCCGGGGAAGCAAAAGACGACTGTAATTATACTTCCAAACCCCAAATTCTGAGGGAAGCTGAGCTGCCTCCTCCAGTCCTTTCATGCGTTGACAGGGCACGTTTCACTGCATCGTCGTCGTCCCCCCTCCCCCGGTTACTATAACGACACATTAGAGACCTATATCAAAAGAGACTAAAATTTTGAGGGCATGTATGTGAGCAGGGGTAGATTTCTCTATCTTCTCTCAAGTGTTTCAGGAATGATCCGAAATGTCATTCTGGAAAGACAAATGGGCACAAGGTGAAGCAGAACAGTGAGCAGATTTAAAGACGATATCGTAAGGGCAACAATATATCATAAAGGAGTAAATAAAAGTATGAGAAGAATATACCTGAATGATTTTCAAGAGATGGCTGAAAAGATAAAGAAAAGGATAAGCATTCAAAGGGTACCCAAAATGCAAAAAAAGAGCATAGAAAAAATCTGGAACAACTTAGGGAAGCAGGGGAGGTAGGCAAAACTGTGGCTGCAAATAGTTTGGTTTGATGTTACAAGAAGATGTTGGAGAATGACTACTGATGGAAGAAGTATATTTCCTAAAGAGCTTAATGCCTTTCCATTTACAGGAGTGAAGGATTGCATGGAGCTAGTAAAACTGAAAATGGGCAAAACAATGGTCTCATGCTAGAATATTAAGGGAGCTCCATGGATTGTTCTGTTTAGTCAATCATTGGAAACTGGAGTGATTCCAGAGGATTAGAGATGGGCAGAGAAAGTGGGTGTGCAGGAAGCAGAGTCTGACTTCAGTGGTGAGTAAATGGATGGGTGTCATTACTAAAGAAAAGAATAGTGCAATATTTTGAATTCAGAAAATTATAGGATGCAAGATAGCATGATTTTACCAGAAGATGGTCATATAAAAAAACAATCTCATCAATTTCTTTGGCAGCTCACCAAAGAATTAGATCAGAATCAGACAAAAGGTGTAGTGGGCTCAAATTTCAGTGAGGTGTTTGACACTGTTGCACACAAGAGTCTCATAAAATAAGTTGAGCAGCCTAGGATATGAGCCTTTAGTTGGTAAACTGGATTTGAAAATGAGTGATAGGCAATAGATGATAGTGATTAGTGGAGTTTACTACAAAGAATGAGCCTCAAGAACAAATAATATCCAATTCTGTTCAATATTCTAATAAGTGATATTGCAGAGATAATAGCAGGAAAGAGTTGTCTTGTTTTATATCATATTAAGACCTTAAACAGAATGAACACTCCAAATAAAGTGGAATATATGAGGATTGATTTTAATAGGCTTAAGGAATGGTCAAGAGTTTGACAGTAAAATATTTAACAATTCAAAAAGAAAGTGGAGAGGGACCACAGCCACTTCACACAAAATCAAAATCTTTATTCCTTGTAAATGAAAAATAAATGTCTGCCTTAACCTTTGCAGGCTTCAAACAGCATTCAGCTAGCATATACATATAGACTGAGGGCCCAATATTCAAAAGGCAGTGACCTGTGAGTAAAACTAGGGGAAGCAAAAACTGGTCTAGTTTTACCAAAGGGAGCTAACCAGGCAGCAGTGCAATATTGCCGCTACCCAGCTAGCTTCTGCGGCTCCGGGGCATGTGTGACGATCCCAGATATTCAATTCCAAGGCCCTGAGAGCATACACCTGGAGCTTTCCTTCTCCTTGTTTGGGTTTCTCTGCCTCATTCTAGGTGTGGGTTTTGGTCCTGCCCTTGGCCTTAGCTATATCTTTTTTAAGGTGGGTTGGGCCTCTGTCCCTTAAGGAGAACCAAGGATTTCATCTAAATACCCCTTCATGTACACTGTACCTCAATTTGACCTTCCTGGATTGAACTCCTTCTTTTGCTAGGGTCCCCTCCTGGAAAGGAAATTGGCATTGTGATGGTCCTTGTCTGCACTGTGATATGGCACATAGATGAAGGACCGGAGGCTTAAGAAATTTGCATCACTCTGGTGTTGGTTTCCTTATTTTGAGCTATAACAGTTGCCTTGGGTGATTGTACAAAATCTATGGCAACCCTCTTGAAAGTCATTTCCACAATAGCAATTGGTACTAAGGAAGAAGACTGAACTCTGGCAGGCTTAGTTAACTGACATGTAAGGCAGGACTGTCAGTAAAGCTGAACTTGTTTACAGGGCCAGTGCTACCTTTTTTGCTGCCCTGTGCAAATGATTACTGTGCTGCCCCCTCCCCACCTGTCCCCGCCATCATTGTTGTCCCCACCCTCACCGATTCCAATGGAGCCCTTCGCAAGCCTCTCTTTTGTCTCAACATATTGAAAATTCTGAGAGTATAGCCATGTTAGTCTGGAGTAGTAAAAATGACATGGGCAGATGGCACCTTTTACACTAACCAATTTATTGAGGCATGAACTTTGAAGGATAAGAGTCCACATCAAAGTGGACTCTTGCCCTTGAAAGTTCATACCTCAATAAACCAGTTAGTCTATAAGATTTACATATAGGTGAGGTTATAAATGCAGCATGTCATCAATAATTCTGGATCTGTCTTAACTTTATTGATAAAATATGTCCTTTCCTATACATCTGGTTGGTACAAAAAAAAATGTGCCTGAGTAGGACGATCTTTTAAGCTTTGATGTTCTTCCATTCCTTGGGAAAAGCCCCTCGTTTCCTTTACTGTCTAATGACTCAGTGCCATTATAGATGAAATTAGTTTTGAAAGTGTCTATGAAAAGTCTGCTTCTGGGCCTTATGATTCCTTTTCTGAAATACTGTAGGTGCATAGTGTGATTGTATCTTGAATATTGTGTTCAGTTCCGGCCACCCAATCTCAGAAAAGATATAGCAGAACTAGAAAATGTTCAAAGAGCAACAAAAGTGATAACGGGGATGAAGGAAAACCCTCTCTTATGAAGAAAGACTACACAGGCTAGGACTCTTCAGAATGGAGTAAAGATGACTGAGAGAAAATGATAGAAATTTGTAAAATCATGAGTGGGATGAACAGTAAAATAGGGAACAGTTGTTTAACCTTTCAAGCAGCACTAAAACAAGAGAACACTCCATGAAACTAACAACCAGCAGACTGAAAACAAATCATTGAAAATAATTTTTTTCATGAAATGTACAATTAAGCTATGGAATCTACTACCAGAGGATGTGGTCGAATAGCATGGTTCAAAAAAAGGTTTGGATAAGTTCCTGGAGGAAAAGTTCATATTAGCCTGATAGATTTTGGAAAGCTCACTTACACCTGGAAATGAGCTGCGTATGTGAAATTTTATGTATTCTTTGGGATCTGTTGGGTACCTGTGACCCAGACTGGCTACTGTCAGAGATAGGATGCTGGGGCTGGTAGATCTTGATCAGACTTAGCATAGCTTATTCTCTGTTCTTATGTACAATGCAAAAGTAAGATGTACCCTCTTTGTCCATTCTAGTTTGGGGACTGTTATCCTCTGTAAAAGCTTGGACTCTTCCTGGGCTAGTGGTAACTTGGGTCACTGGCAGAGGCAGATAGGCCTATTGAGCAGTCAGACATTCCTTCTCTAGTGGGCCAGTCAGTTCATTCACATGGTAGGCCAGTTGGAAGTCATTGGTATTTGATCACAGTTACTCACAATTAACTCATTCTGTGTGGTAAAGGTGAGCTGTGCAATTGAGCGGGGTTCTGTCTCTTCTGCACCGATGAAGCTATACTTGGTGGTTTGAACTATGATGCAACATACAGTTTGGATTTCATGCCTTTTTCAGGAGTAGCTCAAGGCAAGTTATATTTAGTTATAGTAAGTATTTTTCCCACCCCTTTGAAGAGTTTACTGTCTAAGTTTGTATATGAGGCAGTGGAGGGCTAAATGACTTGCCCAAGATCACAAAGAGCAGCAGTGGGTTTTGAACCAGGCTTCCCTGATTTATAAACCATGTAATAGAAATAATCACTGTTATAGCTCTATTGGAAGCAAGCAGCAATGTACAGTGACAAGTACTGAGGTACAATATCCAGTTGGGAGCTTCTGCTTATAGTTTATAGTTTATTAGTCTTTGCTATACTGCATTTCACTTTTGGCATCAAAGTGGTTTACCAAAATATTAAAATTATACAATAAAAGAAAACAGAAGTAAAGAAATGAAAAAGAGTGTCAGAAAAGGAAGACAGCAGGAGGAAAGGGCATACTTTTGCTAGTCACTCTGTCCCTTCGGTCAGGTCTGCTTAAAATTCTCCAAAAGCAAGTTTAAAAAGTAGGATCATATCAGAGAGGTAGGTGGGAAGGCCACTATAGTGGGCTTTGTGGGCTAGCAGCAATACCTTGAATTTTATTGGATAGGAAATGGGAAGCCAGTCGTGTTCCTTTAAAAGCAGAGCGACACGGTCAAATTTCTTTGTATGAGTAATAAGTTTAATTGTGGAATTTTGGATTAGTTGTAGGCATGTAAAAACAGATAAAGACAGACCATTGCATATGGAGTTATAATAGTCTAGCTCAGTGCTTCCCAAACATCTTTCTGGTGTGACCCCATTTAGCAGGTGAAAATTTCCATGACCCTAGATAGTAATCAAATACAATTATCACCCAAATAACTTAAATATAAATATATAAATAAGTAAATCTATGCTTTTTAAAGTAATGATCTGATGTACTCAACATGCCTAGCACATACAGACTTGAAAGTTATGACACAGCTTCTTGAACATATGCAGTGTGGGGCTGAGCATCTGGGATAGTGTGGGCCAGGGTTTAAGCATTGGGGGGCATTGAATGTCTTTGTGTGGAGGGGGGTGGCTAAATATCTTGGGCAGTGTATGTGCATGCAGGTGCTCAATGTCTAGGAGCACAGTATGCCAGACAACAAATACCCCCACAAAAACACAAATCGAATGTGCACAATTTCTTTTGTCGGAGTACGCCAACACAGTGTCGGGTAAACGAGCCAGGCACCACTGTGGCAACTCCTTTTTATTAAATGTATATAAGTGAATAAAAATTCAAAGTCCAAAACTTAGCTTTTGGACTTTGAATTTTTATTCACTTATATACATTTAATAAAAAGGATTTGCCACAGTGGTGCCTGGCTCGTTTACCCGACACTGTGTTGGCGTACTCCAACAAAAGAAATTGTGCACATTCGATTTGTGTTTTTGTGGGGGTATTTGTTGTCTGGAATCTTTTGGTTTTTGGGTTGTTTAGGTTGCTTCCAGTAGGTTTACCTTTTTTGGATTCTTTAGGAGCACAGTATGTGCATGGTTGTGTGGGCTAAGTGACCAGGGGCAGTGTGTGTATGTGTGTCTGAAGCTGAAGAAAGCACAGCCTGATAGTGAGTTCTAGCAGATGTGCATTCCAAAAGCTCACATATTCCAATCACTAAATTGAAAATAAAATTATTTTTTTACCTTGTTTTCTAGCCATTTTATTTTTCTAATCGTGCTAGTCTGAGGGTTTCTAGGGTTACCTGTCTATTTAGTACCCTATATCTACTGCTCCAGAGGTATAACAACCAATATCAATCAAAAACAATCTGGATTAACACACTCTTAACCCCTTCAAGGGTACCCACTTACACCATTAAATTAAATCCCAAAGTTAAAATAAAACCGAAGAGGAGAAAAGATCTCAGAAGTAAAGTTATCCCTCCGATAGGCGGTTACCCACCCCTAGGGGACTGGTCTTTATTACCATCAATGATTTAAAAACTCCTCTTGTGTAATATATCTTTATACAAATTAACCATTCAATGACTGTCAAGTAGCTAAGCTTAGCTCCTTCAACATACCAATAGTCATTGCACTATACTTTATTCTTAATTCAATTAGTACACAACCCAATCAAAATTATAATCCAACAGAAAACAAAGCTCTTGAAGCCCAACCGATATGGCTCAAAGGCTTAAAGCTCCTAAAGCAAGGCTCTTACAGCTCAAGTAACTCAAAATCTTCAAGCATCTCAACTCCACTGCCAGCACCTGAAACTGAAAGTCTTCAAGCAGCTTAACTCCTCCATCAGCACCTGAAATAACAGAGTAATTGTAAATATCCCATTCAGTTACAACCACATCAAATGCTACCAAACACTTATCTTCAACATTGTTCATATCCCTTGAAGATCTTCAAATACTCTTGCCCAACAAAGAATATAGAAAGACTAGGTGACATGCAATGAAGCTACAGGGTAACCTATTTAAGACTAATAAGAGAAAATAAAATTTCACTCAATGTGTAATAAAACTCTGGAATTTGTTACTGGAGGATGTAGTAAAAGCTGTTAGTGTAGCTGGGTTTAAAAATGGTTTGGACAAGTTCCTGGAGGAAAGGTCCATAAACCATTATTAAAAGGGACCCAGGATAGCACTGCTTGACCCAATACAAGCACTGTGGAACCTATGTCTTTTGGGGAAACTGCTAGGTACTTATGACCTAGATTGGCCACTGTTGGAAACAGGATAATGGGCTTGATTGACCTTGGTCTGACCGAGTATGGCATATCTTATGTTCTTAGATCCTTGTTTCACCAACCGGCTTCATCAGGGGCAATCAACATTATTCTCCTCAAGGGAATTCACCCATGATAGTGGATAGAGAAAGTAACTGAGGTGCAATTTTTAGTGACATTGTATGTGTGTGCCCTTTATACTTCAATTCTGCAAGATGAAGCATTGCAGGTTTTGCAAGAAGTATGGTACAGAAAAGGTGACCACAATAGGGTCTCTACCAGTATCTTATTATCAGAGATTGCTTTAAAGAAAAATTATTTTGTATATAAGGATCAATTTTATCTACAAATTTCAGGGACAGCTATGGAGGCAACATTTGCTCCATCACTGGCTAATTTATACATGGAGATGTTTGAGAAACATTAGGTATACACCAGCCCCTTTATGCAATATGTTGTTTGCTGGTGGAGATTTATAGATGATGTGTTTATGTTATGGAGTGGATCATCTGAAAACTTGCTGCAGTATGTCAATTACTTAAATTCTTGTAAACCAGTAATCCAGTTTGAGATGATCTATAATACTTCCAGTATCTCATATTTGGATATACTGGTGAAGAAGGATGTTCTGTGTTTTCAGATCACTTTATAAACTAAGGCCACGGATTGTAATTCTTTCCTGCAATACAATAGTTATCATCCAACACACTCGAAGAATAGTTTGCCATTTTCTCAATTACTGCAATGTTGTAGGATCTGTTCTGCAGAGGAGGAATACAGTAATCAAGCAAGGATCATGATAGATAAATTTAAGGTCCGGGGATACCCAGAGAAAGTTCTGCATCAAGCTTACTGGCAAGCTAAATTTAATCATAGAGACTGGTTGCTTGCTCCATTGAGTAATTGTGAGCCTATGAATTAATTGACTGATAGGGTAACATGTGTTTTACAGCATTCTCGGCTGTCATCACAAATTGCTGCCATGGTACGGAAGCAATGGATTGTATTTCAAGCACCTCCTGTTTTGTCTCAACTGCAGCCTCTGGTAGCGTTCAGCTGAGGTAGAAATTTGAGGGATTTATTATGTCCAGCGGTTGCGCGGCACCCATCACTGGATCTACCTCTAGGCCATGAGTGCTGTGGAAAACGTTCCTTTTGTGTGTTGATGGACACAGGAATTTTATTTTTGGCTAATGGACAGGTTTATCAGGTGCAGGTTTCATCACATGCACTTATAGTTATGTTGTGTATTTATTGTGTTGTCCATACTATATATGGAAAACCACAGGGCAGTTCCGAGTGCGACTGTCAGAACATAAATATAGTTTAGCCAAAGAGCGGGTGGATGCCCCATTAGTGATGCATTTTCAGGATTTTTGCCATTCATTTGAGGAGCTCCGTTGTATGGTCATTGATCATGTGGCAGATACACCTAGAGGTGACAACTAAGGGAGGTTATTATTATAAAATGAGCAGAAGTGGATCTATTGGTTAAAATCCTTGGAACCATATGGTCTAAATAGTAAAACAGAGTGGGGTGTATTTTTGTGAGGGGGCCAATGAAGTTTTTGTAGGTGAATTGGTGAGACATTCACATTGGAGTGACGCAGTGAGTTGTGTGTGTGTCCATGTATCTTTGCAATTGGTCAAATGATTCCTTTTAAGTTGGGTAAGAGTTGAAGATGAGTATTCGTGGGTCAATTCCCTTGAGGAGAATAATGTTGATTGCCCCAATAAAGTTGGTTGGTGAAACAAGGATCTTTGGTGGGCGAGAGTATTTGGAGTTCTTCGATGGGAAGTGTTTGGTAGCATTTGATGTGGTTGTATCTGAATGGGATATTTACAATTATCCTGTTATTTCAGGTGCTGGTGGAGGAGTTAAGCTGCCTGAAGATTTTGAGTTACATGAGCTGTAAGAGCCTTGCTTTAGGAGCTTTACGCCTTTGAGCCGTATCAGTTGGACTTCAAGAGCTTTGTTTTCTGATCGGATTCTAATTTTGTTTGGGTTGTGTACTAATTAAATTATGAATAAAGTATAGTGCAATGACTATTGGTATGTTGAAGGAGCTAAGTTTAGCTACTTGACAGTCATTGAATGGTTAATTTGTAAAAGATATATTACACAAGAGGAGTTTTTAAATCATTGATGGCAACAAAGACCAGTCCCCTAGGGGTGGGTAACTATCGGAGGGATAACTTTACTTCTGAGATTTTTTCTCCTCTTTGGTTTTATTTTAACTTTTGGATTTAATTTAGTGGTGTAAGTGAATACCCTTGAAGGGGTTAAGAGTGTGTTAATCCAGAGTATGTTTGATTGAGCTCTCTCCTGACTTCACTTCATCACCTATATCATTCTGTAATCTCTTCTTTTCATTTTTCTTCCTTCTCCTTTTACATTTAGTTTTCAATCTCCTGCTGTTTTCTGTATTTAATCACAGCTTTCCATCACAATCCCTCATTCAGCTCTCCCATCCCCATCTCTCTCTCTCTTTCCCAAGCCTCTTATTGCCCAATCTTTCACTAACTCTCCCGTGTCTCTTCTTGCTAGGGTTGCCAACCGGCCGGTTTTCAGCCGGCCTGGCCGGTTTTTCCATGGTCAGGCCAGCTACCGGCACAGATGTAAAACCAGCCCTTAAAAAGCCAGTATTTTGCTCTGGCTGCAAGATCGGGAGCGGCCTGAGCAAAAAAACGGCTTTTCTCCTGACTCCCGAAGTCCACGGGGGAGGGAGCCGGGGAAGCCTGCGCGAGGCCCCGGCTCCCTCTGTACAACCGCCAGCGTGAAGATCCTTTTTCCTCACGCTGGCAGCTGTTTGTGTGAAGCCGTGAATGCTGGGAAAGGTTAAAGGGCACAGCCTTTAACCTCTCCCAGGAGTCCCAGCTATCGCGGCTTCACACAAACAGCCGCCAGCGTGAGGGAAAAGGATCTTCACGCTGGCGGTTGTACAGAGGGAGCCGGGGCCTCGCGCGGGCTTCCCCGGCTCCCTCTGAAGCCCCTCAGACAGCCGCGGGGCTGGTCGGGGGGGGGGGGGGGGGGCCAAGGACTGAATGGACTGTGATGGGGGGAGCTAGGACTACAAATGGGCTGTGATGGGGGGACCTGGACTGGAAATGGGCTGTGGGGGGAACTTGGACTGGAAATGGGCTGTGATGGGGGGTGACCTGGACTGGAAATGGGCTATGGTGGGGGAACTTGCTGGAAATGGGCTGTGATGGAGGGGGGGGGCTAGGACTGCAAATGGGCTGTGATGGGGGGGGGCCTGGGACTGGAAATGGGCTGTGATGGAGGGGACTTGGACTGGAAATGGCCTGTGATGGGAGGGACAGCACTGGAAATGGGCTGATGAAGAGCTGGAATGGGACTGGAAATGGGTTGATGGGGCTGGAATAGGACTGGAAGTGGGCTGACGAGGGGGCTAGGATTGGAAATTGGCTGATGGGGGAGCTTGGAGTGGAGCTTGGAGTAGAAAGTAGGAGGCTGGAATGGAACTGGAAAAGAGCATATGTGGGGCTAGGACTGGAAATGGACTGATGAGGAGCTGGAATAGGACTAGAAATGGGCTGATGGGGGGAGCTTGGGCTGCAAATGGGTGATGGGCTAGAATAGGACTGTAAATGGGCTGATGAGGCGGCATGGGAGAATGGGACTGGAAGGGAGCGGATGCTGGGTGGGTCTAGAACTATAAGGGAGCTGATTTTGGGGGAGGACTAGAAGGGATGGGGAATGAGAATGGAGAGGGGAAAAGATATTTTGTGTGGAAGAAAAGTCTACGATGGGCCGGGTATTGGGAGAGTAAGAGGGGACTGAGAATGGAAGGGTGAATTTTGAGTGGATGATAAAGGAATAAGGAAAGAAATGGGGGAAAGAGCAAAAGGGAAACAATCAGTATGTTAAAGCAGATATAGAGAGAGAATGGAAAACATCTAAAAGAGAAGAAAGGACAAATGGATAGCTCGCAGAAGACACGAAGAAACCAGAAGAAAGTGACTGGAGCAATTGCAACTGAAAAATAAAATGCCCAAACAGAAGGTAGAAAAATACTTTTTATTCTGACTTTATTAACTGGAATATGTCTGGTCTGGGAAGTGTGTATTGCTAACATCTTTGTGTTTTTGTTTAGTGCAAGAGGAAATTACTTTATAGTTGTATTTCTCTAGTATTGTACATTTCATGTTTGGCTTTTGGGGTTCCCAGTTTAATTATTATCTGACCAAGGGAGTTAGCCTACACTTATCCTCGGTAATTTTTGTGGGTGGGGCTGAGGTGCAGCATGGGTGGGGCTGGGGGCGGGGCATGGGTGGGACTAGGGGCGGAGAATGGGTGGAGCATGGTGAGCCACAGGTGTCGGGTTTTTCTCGGTGAAAAAGTTGGCAACCCTACTTCTCGCCATGTCCTGCATCTCTCCTCTCACCCTCGCCATCCAGGTTCTCTTTATCTCTCTCATGTTTAGTATTTCCTGTCTCCCTCACTCATCCTTCCCACACATGTCCAGTATCTCTTCTGTCTCCCTAGTCCCCCCATGCCCAGGATTTCTCCTGTCTCCCTCCCTCTCATATCCAGTATCTCCTCTTTCTGTCTCCCTAGCCCCACTCCTAATATTCAGTATTTCCTGTCAGTCTCACCAGTACTTATGCCACCCATGTCCATCAGCTCATTTCTCTCCGCTCCCCAGTAGCCCCCCCATTTCAAGCATCTCCTGTCTTCCTTCCTCTCGTGTCTAGCATCTCATCTGTTTCCCTAGTTCCCCCTCTCCCATATCCAGCATCTACTTTGTGTTCCTGCCCCTGTACCACCCCCATGTCAAACATCTCCCTGTCATTCAAACTATTCCAACTTCCCATCATGTCCAGCTTTCTCCCTATTTCCCCTTCCAATGGTGATCCAGCATCCAGTGTTCCCTTCCCCTACTCCATGGTCCAGCATCTTCCCCAAATCTTGCACTCTCTTAGCCAGGCATCGTGCCCCTGTACCCCTCCAAACCTGCAGTATCAAGCACTCACATTACAGATACGAAGTGCCACTTCTGCATTCAACCAACCTTCTCCACCTCCAATCCAGCATCATCCTTTCCCTTCCTTCTGCAGGCCAACTGAATCACGCCACTCCTCCCTCCCCTGGAACCTGCATCTGCACTCAGTGTACATATATGACATGTGGGGACCTCAAGATGGAATCTGTGCATGTGTAGAAGACTCAGCCTCGGATGCATCCTGCTCCATAGAAGCAGGAAGTCTGAGAGGGGGCAGGACACGACTGAGGCTAAGACTTCTACACATGCACAGACTCCAGCTTGAGGGCCATGCACTTCTTATCTGTTTTCTGAGCACTTGCTGATGCAGGTTCCAGGGAACGAAGGAGGGGCGCTAATCAATTGGTCGCAGAAGGAAAGGGAAGGCTAATGCTGGATCGGGGGTGGGGGAAGTTGATTGAAGGCAGCAGTGGTAGAGTATTGGTGGCAGTCTTCTTTATCTTACCCCAGAACTCTGCAAGCAGCCATGATACCAAATGACAATTTTGCAACCCCATTTGGGGTTGCAACCCATAGTTTGGGAACCTCTGGTCTAGCTGATGACTCATAGAATGAATAAAGTGATCAGTGCTGTTTTGTCTAAAAAGAATCTAATGACCTGAATGGGTCTGAGTGCAGTAAAGCAGGATTTGATGACTGACTTGATGAGGCAGAAGCCATTGGGGTGCGTTGCAAATGCTTGAGCCATCATCCATACCTTGAAAGAGTTTAGGGCTAACCCCTACTCCAGATGCAAGGTTCCACATTAGGAACCACTACCCAGGAAATGGATTTAGGTGTTATTGTGGATAATACATTGGAACCCTCCACCCAGTGTGCTGCGGCAGCCAAGAAAGCAAATAGAATGCTAGGAATCATAATGAAAGGAATGGAGAATAAAATAAAGAATATTATAATGCTGCCTCTGTATCGTTCCATGGTACAACCAAAGCTTGAATATTGTATGCAGTTCTGGTAGCCATATCTTAAAAAGGATATAGCAGAATTAGAAAAGGTACAGAGAACAGCCACCAAAATGGTAAAGGGAATGAAAGGATACCCCTGAGGAAAGACTTAGTACTTTTCAACTTGGAAAAGAGACAGCTGAAGGGGAGATATGATAGAGATCTATAAATTAATGAATGGAATGGAATGGGTTAACGTAGATCAATTATTTACTCCTTCAAAAAGTAGAAAAAATAAGGACATGCAATGAAGCTACAATGTAATCCATTTAAGACTAATAAGAGAAAATATTTTTTCAGTCAACGCATAATCAAACTCCGGAATTTGTTACCAGAGGATGTAGTGAAGGCTATTAGTGTAGCTGGATTTAGAAAAGGTTTGGACAAGTTCCTGGAGGAAAGGTCCATAAAACAATATTAAAGAGGACCACTATTGAACATTTATATAGTGCTACAAGGTGTATGCAGCCCTCATCTGAGCTTACAATCTAGTTAAGACAGACAATACAACAAGCGAGGACAAGGATACAATGAAGCAAGGTAAAGAGACTTAAAGGAGACTAAGCAGGAGAGGATCCAAAGGCAGCCTCAAAGATGTGAACCTTTAGCGTGGATTTGAAAAGGGGGAGAGATGAAGCCTGCGCAAAGACTCAGGTGGTTTGTTCCAGGCAGAAGGAGCAACAATATGAAATGACTGGAGTCTGGAGTTGGCAGTAGAAGAAAAGGGGACAGAGAGAAGCGATCCACCAGAGGAGGGGAATTCATGAGGACAGGTGTAGGAAGAGATGAGAGAGGAAAAGTGGTGAGAAGCAGCAGAACAAGTGTACTTATAGGTCAGTAGGATTAGTTTGAACTGGATACGGCGCTAGTGAAGTGACTTGAGAAGAGGGGATATATGAGCATATCAAGGCTGTCAGATGACACAGAATTTGCCCACCTTTGCCCTGACCTTTCTTCTCTTAAGTATTTTGTAAAAACTTTAGGTGCAAAAAAAAAAAAAAATTCTTCATGTCTTTATTTGCCTTTATTTCTGTGATGTACACAATTTAAAATTTTCTTGCAGCAATGGTGAGAAAATAGCCTATGTAGGCAAGCTGATTGACAATAACCTAAAGAGTAGGGATATATACAAAAAACACATTTTTTAGGGTTGTTTTGAATCATTTTTGGATTTTTTCTTCATTTTTGGACATTTGTTTTCAGTTTGTTTCATATATTTGTGTTAAAAATACTTTAACACATGCTAATCAACTTTATATCTCTTACTAAATAGACTGGAGTGGCCTAATGGTTGGGGCAGCAGCCTAAGACCATGATTCAAATCCCACCGTTACTCCTTGTGGCCTTGGGCAAGTCACTTAATCCTTCATTGCCTCAGGTACAAACTTAGATTGTAAGTAACCGGGTAAGGCGGACCGGGCGATTCCACCCTGATTCCCCCCCCCCACCCCCCTTTTCCCCTCGCTTATAAGAGGCACACTTCAACTTTCAAAGAAAACCATTACCACTCATTTGGAATTGAACTGGTCGCAGCTTTATTAACTTACAACAATCATAACTTTCCAATTAACAAATTAACATCTCCCCCCCCCCCACCAGCAGCGCGAGCCAGCACCCGCCATGTTATTAGCAAGTTGCCGCCGCTGCCGCTTCCCCCGGGTACAGGCCACGACAAAATTGCCTCGCCCTCCCTCATCCGGCTTCGCCATATTATTAGCAAAAGCCGAGGGATTGTCCGGGCGGGGGTACCCCACCCCCACCGTACTGCTTGCATCCGGCTCCGGACCCCGGAAACCTCCGGGATCCCGCCAACCCCGTCCAGCTGCAACACCCCCACTACAACCCACCCAGACCCACTTGAAATCAGGGAGGGCGGGTGGGCGTCCGGCGGCTCCGGCATCCACCCAAAAGAGGCCGGAGCCACGCCGCGTCCCCGCACCTGCTCATGGGGTCCTTCTTCCCATTGGCCGCGGCGCCGAGCAGTCACCCGCCGCCGCCAATGGGAAGATCTTATCCCCTCGCTCCGCCCCCCCCCGGGCTCACAATGGCCCCGCTTCCGCCGGGGGAATGCACGCGGCCGCCCCCCCCCCCCCGGTTAATGGTGGCCGCGAGCACATGGCTCCGCGGCCTTGCCGTAACCGGGTAAGGCGGACCGGGCGATTCCACCCTGATTCCCCCCCCACCCCCCTTTTCCCCTCGCTTATAAGAGGCACACTTCAACTTTCAAAGAAAACCATTACCACTCATTTGGAATTGAACTGGTCGCAGCTTTATTAACTTACAACAATCATAACTTTCCAATTAACAAATTAACATCACCCCCCCCCCCCCCCCACCAGCAGCGCGAGCCAGCACCCGCCATGTTATTAGCAAGGTGCCGCCGCTGCCGCTTCCCCCGGGTACAGGCCCCGACAAAATTGCCTCGCCCTCCCTCATCCGGCTTCGCCATATTATTAGCAAAAGCCGAGGGATTGTCCGGGCGGGGGTACCCCACCCCCGCCGTACTGCTTGCATCCGGCTCCGGACCCCGGAAACCTCCGGGATCCCGCCACCGGCTCAGGACACCTCCGTCCTGAGCCGCCCCCCTTACAAAAAGCTGCGACCAGCCCGTCTCCTATGCAGAACCACTTCCAAGGCCTCCTGCCAATCGTTAAGCAGCAAGTCCAACCCGATCGGGGATAAATGCACCCCGTCCGACCTGAACAAACCTGCACAATCGACGTCCACCCATGGGTGCAAAATTTGGCGCCCCCCATTCTCAACGACCCATCTGCCTATTTGGCGATTGATTTTGGACAGCCCCTGGACCAGCGCCGCTGAACCCTGCAAGCAGGCCTTGGAAGTATATCTGACCACACCAAGATTACCCCCGGGAACATCCCTAAAACCAGCCCCAAGTCCTTGTGCACCGCACGAATCAACTGGCGACAAGTCCAGGACGTCAAGTCGTTGCCTCCCAGATGAATCAACAGAACAGCAGGCTTCTCCCTCTGACTTCCGTGGTGCCGTAGCAAAGGCAGGAGCTGAATCCACCGCAGTCCGCGCTCTCCCAGCCATGTGACGGACACCGCAGAGACGTCCAGTCCAAGATTCGCGCCAAGAGGACGTGTTGCTGCTCGCTGACCAGCCCAGTAAACGAACGAATGGCCAGTCACCCAACAGTGACACCGGTCATATCCCACATCTGCAACAAAAAGAAGATAGGTTAGGCACCCCCCCCCCCCACCACCCCTACAACCTCACATAGGTTTGGAAAGCCTGGGACCTCCAGCGACAGATACGCTTGATCTCCCTCTCCGGCAATCCCTCCGCTGCCGCACTGGTCGCCGCCCCGATCCGGAATGAATGAGGAGCAAACCGACCAGCGTCCTCCCCCAACGCCCGCAGAGACATCCGCAGAACCGCCGTAAACTGGAAGCGCGTCAGAA
This sequence comes from Ichthyophis bannanicus, assembly GCA_033557465.1. Taxonomy (NCBI): domain Eukaryota; kingdom Metazoa; phylum Chordata; class Amphibia; order Gymnophiona; family Ichthyophiidae; genus Ichthyophis; species Ichthyophis bannanicus. Next base: position 587,187,838 of record CM066034.1, read on the forward strand.
CCCGCCCGTCTTCATGGACAAATAAATGACCCGCGCCCGAGGGCCGCACCCCTAAGTACGCTTGTAACAACCCGACCGGGCAAGTCAAGGCACCGGACACTTGACTCAAGATTACCCAAACACCTTTGCCCAGCTGATCTGTTTTTGAACGCGCGACATGAATTCGAACTTGACCCGGTACCAACCGTACTTGGTGCAACTGCAAACCCCCAACCGCCGCACCTCTACCCGATTCTGCCACCAATTCACCCACTCGGAAGGCCCCGAAAAACGCTACGGCAAAAACCGCCCGAAATAAGCAACACTCGTAACTGGACGAGGCCACCTGAGGCAACACCACGCACAACCGCTCCAACATTGCATGCGTGATCGGCTGCCTGGTATCCCCAACCGGCGGCGCCTCACGCTCCCATCCTTGCAACAGCCGGGCCGTAAAACCCCCCCCCCCCCCCCGCCACGCGCCCCATCCCACTGCTTTCATGAAAAAGGAAAATCCTGCCAAATTCTTCCTAACCGTAGAACGCGACAAGCCCGCACCCTTTGCTGCCCAAACATACTGACCCAGTAGCCAATCCGATGCTGGGCCCCTTCTCCATCCCCGCTCCGACAGGAAGGACCTCACACTGCTGTAGCCTCTTCGGTAGGCCTCCCACGTCGCTGCCGACACAGAGTTTTTCAACAAGTCGATCATGCTTGCAGGCCAATCTGCCATAAAGTCTCCGGGACCGAGGCCCCCCGCTCTTCGGCAGCCGGCGCCAAGGTCCGAAACAGCTCCCACTTGAAACGGGAAAGAGCATCGGCAATAGTGTTAATACTCCCCGGAATTTGGCGAGCCTTAAGCACCACATTCAAACGTAAACAGGACAAAACCACCTGCCGCATCAATTCTGCGACCTGCCTGCACCTTGGGGTATAATTATTCACGACACTCACCACGGACTCGTTGTCGCACCTCCATAATATCTGGCGATTCCGCAGCCTCCCTGGCCATATGGACAACACCACCAGGATTGGGAACAACTCTAGGAAGGTGATATTACTGGTAAGGCCGGCTTCGCGCCAGGACGGAGGCCATTCCGCCGCACACCACGAACCCCCAAAGTAAATCCCCAAACCCGCCCCTCCGGCAGCATCTGTATATAAATGTAACTCCTCACTCGACACGACCGGCTCCCGCAACACCGATACACCGTTAAATTCCCTCAAAACCTCATCCCAGACGCCCAAGTCCGCTCTTATATTCCGGGAAACCCTAACCCGATGATGAGGTTTACGCACCCCCGCCGTAGCCAGCGACAGGCGGCGGAGGAATACCCATCCCATGGGAATGACCCGACATGCAAAATTGAGTGAGCCAATAAGCGCCTGCATATCCCGCAGCGACAGCTTTGTGGCTAACATCGCATTCGCAATCAAAACCCGCAGCTTCTCGACCTTGTCTACCGGTAATCTCGCCACCATGAAAAGCGAATCTAGTTCCACCCCCAGAAAAGTAAGACGCGTAGCTGGCCCCTCCGTCTTCCCCACTGCCAACGGTACTCCCCATTCCTGAGCCAATTGGTTGAAATCATCCAATAAATCCCGGCACTGCCTGGACTGAGCCGACCCTACGAAAAGGAAATCATCCAAGTAGTGCACCATTTGCCTACAACCCGAACGCTGAACCACGGCCCAGTACAGGAATGAACTGAAACGCTCAAAATACGAGCAGGATATTGCGCAACCCATAGGCATGCATTTGTCGAAGTAAAAGTGCCCCTCGAAGTGAAAACCCAACAAATGAAACGCCGAAGGGTGCACCGGCAGCAAACGGAAGGCCGACTCGATATCGGCCTTAGCCATCAGGCATCCGGGCCCACAATCCCTTACTAATGCCACCGCCTCATCAAACGATGCGTAACGCACCGAACACAAATCCTTCGGGATATGATCATTCACAGAAGTACCCTCCGGGAAGGAAAGATTGTGGATTAGTCTATATTTACCTCGCTCTTTCTTCGGGATTATGCCCAAGGGGGAAACCACAAAGTCCTCGAAGGGCTGAACCTGAAAAGGGCCAGCTACCCGCCCCAGCGAAATTTCCCCAGCCAGCTTGTCTCTCACAATACTAGCAAAACGACGCACCGACGGTGAATTCCTCGCTACGCCCGCGGCCACCCTCCCAATAATAGGAATCCAAAACCCCCCCTCGAATCCCTGTCCCAAAACGTTACCGTCCGCCCTCCGGGGATACCGAGCTAACCACGGACGAAGAGCCTGAACCTGAATGGGAGTAGGCGCGAGGCTCATCGCAGACCTATTGTTTTGCGGTGGGGGCGTTGGAACCCGTAGGGCCACGTTTGACACATTTGAGGGCGGAATGAGTTCCTCCGCAGACAGAGCAGGCGTGTCGGAATTTACAGTCCGGAAAGGGGCAGGTAGACTTGTTGAAACGCCAACATACGTCGCCCGTGCCCCCTCCCCCCGCCGGTCTCTGCACCGCCGGGGACACGCTCCCGCGAAAGGGCTTCCCGGACCCCGCCGCGCTGACCAAGCCTCCTCTACCCACATTCCCCCCTCCCGGTTTGACCGCCATCTGCGTCAGCCACAGGTTGATATCTTGGGTATCCCACGATAACAACCGGTTCTCCTCCATCTTGTCCCGAAACTTTTCATCGTAGTTGAGCCAGGCCCAACTGTCATGGGTTTGCGACGCTTCTAAGATGGAGTCCGCGTACGCCAACAACATCCCATACTGCTCCGGATGCACGCACCCCCAAACACTGGCGAGCCGGAGAAAGGCCCTCGCCCAATTCACTACATTCCTTGCGACTCTCCGCACCCGACCGGCTTTTTCGTCTTCTTTCCTCTTTCGTCTACTATCCCCCGACCGCTTCCTACCCTCCAGCAACCGGAAAATGTCAATATAGCGCCGCTTCTGTATCTTTTTCCGCAATTTCTTCGGTACGCCCTCCCACAACTCCGAGAACGCCGCTACTGTGGGAATTGCGCCGATAGAGTTGTGTACGCTGGCCCCCCTCCCAGATGCCTGACTCTGCCCCCCCTCCCGCAATGCCGAGCTAGACGATGAGTCCGTGGACGACGTGAACGACGAATCCGATCGCCGGTGCCTATGACATGCCCGCCGTCGCTTTCGACTTCTCTTGACCCGATCCCCGCCCGCCGTCTCAGTACCCTGCCCATGCTCATCCCCGTGGTCAACTGCCAACTCACCCGCAGCACTCGCCGCTGTTCCAGCCGGTACTCCGAGCTCGGGACGCTCCGCTGCCGTCGAGACCGCTGCCTCCGTCTCAACAGACGGACCGCCGTCCGCCTGACCGCTAGTGCCGTCACTGGGCCGAAACCCGCTCCATCGAGGATTCTCCGCACCCTGCCACGCTGGAGGTACCTGTGGAGAAAAAAAGGGAGAGGCGACGAGACACCCGCCCTACCCCAGGGAGACTGCCACGCCCCGAGCCACTCCGCCCTCGAGGAACCCTGTCCTCCGCTCTGCCAACGCTCCCACGAGGGGGACGGGCCGCCCCCCGCCTCCTGAGGCCATCCCCACATGCCCGCAAACCCCCACCTATCTGTACCGTCCAGGGGTGGCGGCCCCCCATCCGGCCGGTACTCAGGTGGCCCAGCAGTTCTGGGTCCCAGCATCCCCCCCACAGGCTCCCCATTCCCGCCAACCTGACCATCCCGAGGGACCCCCAGCTCCCCACCCGACCCTGCCGCCCCCCCTCCCCTTCCATCCCCATCCGCGATGGTCCTCCTGCCCCCCCTCTGCCCCCCGCCCCCTATTTCCCCTGGCGGACTCCCCCGCTGGCTGCCCCCTGCCCTGAACTGACCCAGCAGTTTGAGGAGTTCTGCCCTTCGCCCCCCCCCCCCCGCGCTGCCTTTCCAGGCCCTGCTGGACCCCGTGCCCTGCTAGCCAAACGCTCCGCGCGGGCCCCGGACTCCCTCCGCCCCTCCACCGGAGCTCCCACCCCACTTGCCTCACTGCTGTTCGCAGCCCGCTTGCCCCCTGCTTTATTCTTGGGCATCTTTCCCGGGATAGCCTGCCCTCTTCGTTTATGTGTTCTTTTATTTTTGTTTTATTTATTTATTTTTTTTTTAAACTGTCAGCCCCAGAAACCCCCCCCCCCCCCGAGTGCCTAAGCACCAATGGCACCCTTTAAACTCCCTGCCGCCCTCGTTAAGCCTCCCCGGGGATTCCTGGCTCTTGTGTTTTTAGCACTGCCTGGAAGCTTGCACCAGGGAGGCGGCGGCAAGGACTCTTCGTGCAGTCACTCACTCCCGAACGGGACTGAGCTGCACGGAGGCAGGGCTGCTATGCCGCTATGTGCCCGAAAAAAAAACCCCCTTCAATGCGCCGCAGGCCCCCCAATGCTCCTCCGAATACCTGAGAACACGTCCGGCGGCTCCGGCATCCACCCAAAAGAGGCCGGAGCCACGCCGCGTCCCCGCACCTGCTCATGGGGTCCTTCTTCCCATTGGCCGCGGCGCCGAGCAGTCACCCGCCACTGCCAATGGGAAGATCTTATCCCCTCGCTCCGCCCCCCCCCCCCCCCCGGGCTCACAACGGCCCCGCTTCCGCCGGGGGAATGCACGCGGCCGCCCCCCCCGGTTAATGGTGGCCACGAGCACATGGCTCCGCGGCCTTGCCGTTCTTGGGGGGGGGACAAGGAAATGCTTACTGTACCTGAATGCAACTTGCCTTGAAGTGGAAAGGTGTGAGCTAAATACTAATAAATAAATCAATTTAGCATACCAAGGAGGTTACTTTAGCAACCAAGGACTTTATTTACACATGTAGCTTGCATTTACTTGTAAATATTGAGTTTAGAATGGCTATAAAAGCCCAGTGATACACAGGGGCAGGTTTACTAAAGCCCATCCCTGTAACACCTGTGTAGGCCATGATACCAGCGCGAGGGGCCTGCACTAACTTCAGGGGGCATGTGCATCCGTCCCCCTGCAGTTAGCACAGTGGAAAGAGGCGGCACTGTGCAAGCCAGCATGCAAGCATAGTTAGCATCAGCTACTAATACCCACCCTAGCTAAAAGCTTGCCGTTAATGCCTCTGTTCGTCCCCTCATCCACTCAGTCCCCATCCCATCGCTTGCTACTCCAACTGATATTAAATAAACACACCTTGCTTCCCCATCCTATACCACTCGCTACAAGACCTTCCAACAGCCAGTAAACTAAAACTCAGAGGACCTGCTACTCTCTCCCTCCTCATATTCCCTCTAGGTTTCAGACTGACAAGAGCATTCCCTCCATTGCCAGTCATTCTGTTGTCTGTGGTGGCTTGCTGCCAAAATTCATAGGCCACTTTTTCTTGCCTTCATAATGATGTCTTCACTGGCCTGAATGAGTCTGATCTTGGCTGATTGCAGAAGCTAAGCAATGTTGGGCCTGGCTAGTACTTGGATGAGTGACCACCTTGGAATACCAGGTGCTGTAGACTTACTACAGAAGAAAGGTTTCTGGACACACCTTGCCAGGAAAACCCAAAGACGGGTCAGCATTCACTCAATGGCATGCACTTTCTTTTCTTTCCCTCATCTCATGCATTGCAAAAGCAGCATAAGAACATAAGAAATGCCAAACTGGGTTAGACCAAGGTCCATCAAGCCCAGTATTTTATTTCCAACAGTGGCCAATCCAGGTCACAATTACTTGGCAGGTTCTCAAAAAGGCACACGGGTTCCACAATGCTTGTCCTGGGGTAAGCAATGGATTTTCTGGGTCCTCCTTAATAAGGTTTATGGACCTTTCCTCCAGGAACTTGTCCAAACCTTTTTTATCCCAGTTACACTAAAGGCTTTTATCACATCCTCCAGTAACGAATCCCAGAGATTGTTTACACGTTGAGCAAAAAAGTATTTTCTCTTATTAGTCTTAAATGGGTTACATTGTAGCTTCATTGTGTGTCCTCTAGTCTTTCTACTTTTTGATGGTGTAAATAACCAATCAATGTTACCCGTTCCACTTCATTAATTTATAGACCTCTATCATATTCCCCCTCAGTCGTCTCTTTTCCAAGTTGAAGAACCCTAACCTTTTAAGCCTCTCCTCAAAGGGGATATCCTTCCATCCCCTTTACCATTTTTGTCACTCTTCTTTGTACCTTTTCTAATTCTGCTATATCCTTTTTAAGATATGGTGACCAGAATTGCACACAATATTCAAGGTGTGGTCGCACCATGGAATGATGCAGAGGCATTATAATATCCTTGGTTTTATTCTCCATTCCTTTCCTTATGATTCCTATTTGCTTTCTTGGCCACCGCTGCACACTGGGTGCAGGGTGCAACATATTATCCATGATGTCACCTAAATCTTTTTCCTATGTGGTGGTTCCTAATGTGGAACCTTGCATTGTGTAACCGTATTTTGGGTTGTTCTTTCCTAGGTTCATAACTTTGCACTTGCCCACATTAAATTTCATCTGTCATTTGAACTTTTTGTGTCTCCTTACCTTTCCATATTTGTACCCCTATTCTCAGCTATTATATTAGATTGTTTAGATTGTAAGTTCTGACGAGCAGGAAATGTCTTTCTACATGTATATGTACAGTATTGCGTAAGCTTTGTAGCGCTATATAAACGATTAATAGTAGTAGTAGTAGTCCTCTTGCAATTTTTCACAATCCTCTTGCGTTTTAACAACTTTGAATAATTTTGTATCATCTGCAAATTTGATCACCTCACTCGTTATTCCCATTTCCAGATCATTTATGATTATGTTAAAAAGCAGCAGGCCCAGCACAGATCCCTGGGGTACTACACTATTCACCTTTCTCCACTGAGAAAACTGGCCATTTAGCTCTACTCTCTGCTTTCTATCTTTTAACCAGGAAGTGTTAACCTTCAAGTTTGGAAAATGCTAGCAGTGCCTGCACAGACAGAGCAGAGCAGGGGGTTTCAATCCAGTCCTCAGTACACAGGCAGCCAATCTGGTTTTCAGGATATTTACAATGAATATGCATGAAAGAAATGTGTATCCATATCTCATGCATATTCATTTTGGATATCCTGAAAACCAGACTGGTTAGGCATCTACCAAAGAGTGGAGTGAGAATCACTGGTGTAAACCGATCAAAGTGGATGGATGTGGGTTCTACTGCTTAGTTTGGTTAGCCAGGGGAGATCTGCTTGAGAGGGGAGGGGAAAAGGTGGGGAGAAATTGATACAGGAGAAGAGGGGGAAGGAGGAATGAGGAATGGATACAAGAGAAGAGGGGAAAGAGACAGGAGGCAGATGCTGGGAAATGGGGAGAGAGATAGGAAGCAGGCGCTGTAAAAGAGGAGGGATGATGTTGGAGAAAGAGGGACAGACTGGAAGACAAAGGGACAGAAAAGGAGGGTTGGTGGAGGCAAAGAGTAAGAAATATGGGGGAGAAAGAAAAGAAGGATAAGCGGTATGAGGGCAGGGCCAGACCAATCACTAGGCAAACTAGGTGGCAGTGTGGGGAGCAGTAAAGAGCAGGGCATTCAAAGCTAAGCGATAGATCCTGACAGTCAGCATAAGGGTGCTAACACCTCAAAGCAACTCCTGGATGAGGGGGATGTGAAGATGGAGGAAGGGTAGGTGACAAGAAAATGAATTAGAGGGGTAGATGAGAGAGCTTAAAGGTGTGAAACAAGCTATAGAATAGCGAGAAGAAAAGAGATGGTAACAAAAGACAGATGGAAACTGAGAAGATAAAGATAGAGGGAAGTGAGATTAAAGAGAGAATGAGGGAGAAAGGAGGAGAAAGATTGTCAGGTTTGATTGATGGCAGAGTTTAGCCATTCTCTGAAGAGGAAACCCTTTGAATGGATCAGCTGTGTTTCAGCGTTGTGAACGGTTACGAGAAGACATGATGGTGGCACTTGAAACAGGGTGAAAACCCGAAACGTGCACATCGTGCCAGGTTTTTGAGGATTTTCACACATCTGAACTGGGCTAAGTAGTGGCATTCTACTCCACGTCTTTAATTATAATAAATTTTTGAAGTTTGCACTTTATTAAAAAGGAGGGAACCGAGTGGAGGACATAGTTTGTAGTACTTGTCCTTTCCGGTAACGTCCGACAAATATTTGAATTGATTCATAAAAAGAAGGGGGTGGTGATTTAATTTTGTAGGTGTTCTATTGTGATCACTACGGATGGGACTTTTTTTGAATAGGTTTACACACCTGGCAACAGTAGTAGGCAACACCAATAAGTCGGAACAACACACAGTGTGGGATCATCACTCCTTCCTCCCACCTAGATTGCGCAATTGCTTATTTCTGTTTACTATAACAGTACACACTTGCTCAATCCTAGAAAACAAATTTAGAGTTAACACATTTGACCGAATTTCTTAATATTAACAATTCCAGAAGTCTTGTTTCCTTAAATGGTGTGTAATAATGCAGCAAAATTACTAGTTTAGTGAATATATCTCCTATTATAGAAGATTTAGCTACTTATTTGATTTACATAATCTGCTTAGCAAAGATATTGTTCAAGGCGGCTCACAAGTGGACACTCAAAATAAAATAAACAAGACTGAACACATAAGAACTTTCCAGAATCCTCAAAAATCTAAAAATCCCATAAAAATCCAACCTCCTAATACTCATTATTCACCGCCAAAGGCTTCAGTAAAAAAGTCTAATTTTAGAACCCTTCCAAAACTGGAAATAATCTGATTCCAAGTGTTAATGATTAATCAAGTCCATAGTACTGGCTTGGGCGTCCAGTGTAAGGGACAGATGCTTGGGTGCAAAGGGAGAATAATGGCAACAGGAAAAGGACGTGACGGTGCCTCTGTATAAATCACTTCGGGACCTCATTTGCAGTACTGTGTACAATTCTGGAGGCTGCAACCTCACAAAGATATAAATGGCATGGAATCGGTCAAGAGGTCGCCTACTAAAATGGTCAGTGTTCTTCATAAAGCATACGGAGAGAAAATTAAAGATTTTAAGTATGTATACTTTGGAAGAAAGGTGGTATAAGAGAGATATGATAGAAATATTTAAATACCTCCCTGGTGTAAATGCACAGGAACTGGGCCCCTCTCAATTAAAAGGAAGCTCTGGAACAAGGATGAGAATGAAAGGGGGTAGACTCAGGGGTAATCTAAGGCAATGTTTCTTTACTGGGGGATACATGCGACAGCCTCCAGGTGGAGGCGATGGAGATGCGGACAGTATCTGAATTCAGGAAAGCATGGGACGAGCACAGAGGATCTCTGAGGGAGAGGAAGGGATTGTAGCGATGAGCAGTTGGTATGGACAGGCAGACTGATAGTCCTTCTGCTCTTTATCTACCATAAATGTTGGTGTTTCTATATAACTTTTCCAGGACAGTTTAATTTCTCTCCCATAGTCTAGATTCAGATGCAAATAGACCATGCTTCAGAATTTCTTCGACTTCCTTCATACCAATGTCAGAGAGAGTAAGGGCCAGATTTAAGAATAGAAGGTAAGCCCCGCTATATTATTTCTATATCTATGAGAGGGAGTTTTCCTTTACTATCGAATATATGCTTGAGGCAAAACTTGCAGTGATTCAAAATGCACGAGAAAATGATTTATGCCATTTTTGTAGTTTTTAAAATAATATTTGTTCATAGCAGAGCATCAGAAATTGTGTGAGGTATTACATGAACCTTAAAGTTCAAAACAAATGCAGAATGAATTGTTTCGATTATATTTGCACTTCTGCTTCTTGTCAATCTAATGCTTAAACGTGGTCCTAGATGGGCTGTTGTATGCATGCATAATCTCTCCAGGAGAAATCTGTCTTCTAATTCTACAATTTTCTTTTCCTGATACATAATAATAAACTGTTCCTTCCTTACATGGTTCACTTTTGTCTTTAAAAGTGAATTTAATATAATAATACATAAGGGCAGAGAGAGAGAGAAATGATGGAAGGCTGGGTGCAAGTATTAGCAAACAATGAGAGTGAAAAGATGGATGGAAAATTCTTGCCAACATTCAAGAGAAATATAAAGGGGATTATTTTAGAAGCCTTGTGATTTACATGTGTATAATCAGACATGCCAAATGAAAATGGCCATTTTAGAAAGGGATCAGTTTTCATGTGATGACCTTAATACATGGAAGCTTCAATGGGCAGGTGTCAACCTGGGTGGGGCAAAAATCAACATGTTTATTCCCCATTTCAATTAGGGAACAGGGCTGGCACTACCATTAAGTGAACTAGGCAGTCACCTAGAGTGCTGACCCTCCATGAGCACCCATTTCTATCACCGATGCCCCACTCGGGACTTGCAGCAGTGGAAATGGCTGTAAGCAGCCCACGGTGCTTACCTTGAAACTTCGGCACTGCGGGGCTGCTTGCTTCCGCCCCCTCGGACCGCCCAATAACAACTTCCTGTTTGCAAACTGGAATTCTGGCATCAGGCATTGGAGGGGGTGAAAGCAAACAGCCACGTGGCGCCAAAGTTTCAAGGTAAGCACTGTGGGGCTGTTTGCGGCCATTACTCCTGCTGCAGGTCCCGAGAGGAATGTCAGCTGTGGCGATGGGCGCCAGAAGGGGAGGGGAGGGGGGCAGAAAGGAAGAGGTTTGCCTAGAGTATCTCATCTCCTTGCACCAGCTCTGATAGGGAAGGCATGTGTAAGGCTAAAATTCTCCATGTTGGGATTTACAATTAGTCTCTGGCACACGTAGGTATTTAAAAGGTGTGCCTTTGGGTCATCCGTTTAGAGGAAAGATAAAGAGGAGAGAGTTATCCTCCTTAATCTCCTCTAGTTTATTGCCTTCTCCAAATTTAAATGAGCTAAAGCCTATCCGCCCAGAATCAGCTGGAAGCATGAGGGGGCGGCAAGTCATGTGTGCCGAAGCACATGGTCCACTACCCACAGAAGTCTGCCACACTAGGCAGCCGCCCAGCCCGCCTAGTGGATGGGCCGGCCCTGGCTGACATCTACACGTGCAAGTTGTGAAATGCTGGCACTTGACATGTACGTTGCCGGGTTTCCTCTGTTGATTTTTCGAATGTGTAAATTTTTTAAATGGCTCCTCCTGCTTCACATGGATACCAGTCCGCGTGCATTCTTGCACTTCCTTCTAGTATTTTAGAAACAGCTCCACGTTTAGCAGTGATGTGTCACAATTCCAGTCTTCATGTACTATCTAAAACATGCCTTCACATGTGACACAGCACTCAGCCGATATCCAGTCCAAATAAAATCCTGAAGAAGAACTGAGCCATTGGCAGAATTATACACTTCCATTTGGAGGGTTTGGGTTCAATTCCTGGGCCTGGACTCTGCTCCCCATGCTAGATAATGATGCCACAGAAACAACGTTCTCTCTCTGTCTCTCTTCTCCCCAGGAGAGAGAAGTCTCAGTCTTCAGCAATACATAGTGGCTGGATTCAGAGTTTAGGATTACACATTCTGGAGGGAGTTGAGATCCTTGGCTCCTGGCTAAATACAGTTGCTGTAATGCGTGGACTAAGGATCATGGCACTGCAGCCCAACAAAGAGGCCAGCTCTAACCTAACTTGACATACCATGGAGCAGGAAGAAGATGTCAGGCCTAAAAAGGTTTAACAAATCTTGAAGCAATGAGGGTCAACATTAAAATTGTATACTTTTATTTAAAGGTGACATTTTCCAAGCAATGTTCTTTCCTTGATTCTTGCAAAACCATAAGAACATAAGAAATGCCATACTGAGTCAGACCAAGATCCATCAGTGATCAATCCAGGTCACAAGTATCTGGCAGTTTCCCAAAAAGACCCACAGGTTCCATAATGCTTGTATTGGGGCAAGCAGTGGATAATAATGGTTTATGGACCTTTCCTCCAGGAACTTGTCTGAACCTTTTTTAAACGCAGCTATACTAAAAGCTTTTACTACATCCTCTAGTAACGAATTCCAGAGTTTGATTATGTATTGAGTGAAAAAATATTTTCTCTTCATAACCTTAAACGGGTTACACTGTAGCTTCATTGCATGTCCCCTAGTCTTTCTACTTTTTGATGGCGTAAACAATCTATCTATATTTACCTGTTCCACTCCATTCATTAATTTATAGACCTCTATCATATCTCCCTTCAGCTGTCTCTTTACCAGGTTGAAGAGCCCTAACCTTTTAAGCCTCTCCTCATAGGGGTATCCTTCCATCCCCTTTACCATTTTGGCGGCTCTTCTCTGTACCTTTTCTAATTCCACTATATCCTTTTTAAGATACAGTGACCAGAACTGCACACAATATTCAAGGTGCAGTCACACCATGGAATGATACAGAGGAATTATTATATCCTTTGTTTTATTCTCCATTCCTTTCCTTATGATTCCTGGCATTCTATTTACCTTCTTGGCTACTGCTGCACACTGGGCGGAGGGTTTCAACATGTTATCCACGATGATGCCTAAATCTTTTTCCTGGGTGGAGGTTCCTAATGTGGAACCTTGCATCGTGTAACCATAGTTTGGGTTGTTCTTTCCTAGATGCATAACTTTGCACTTGTCCACATTAAATTTCATCTGTCATTTGAACATCTAGTCTTCTAATTTATCAAGACCATTTTATAATCTTTCACAATCCTCTTGAGTTTTAACAACTTTGAATAATTCCAGAGTTTGATTATGCATTGAGTGAAAAAAATATTTTCTCGTATTTGTTTTTAAACAGGTTACACTGTAGCTTCATTGCATGTCCCCTAGTCTTTCTATTGATGCATGTTGACTAGTTCCACTCCATTCATTAATTTATAGACCTCTATCATATCTCCTCTCGGCTGTCTCTTTTACAGGTCTGAATAATTTTGTGTCATCTGCAAATTTGATTACCTCACCTATTATTCCCATTTCCAGGTCGTTTATGAATATGTTAAAGAGCAATGGACCCAGCAAAGATCCCTGACATACTCCACTATTCACCCTTCACTGGGAAAATTTACCATTTAGCCCTATCCTCTGCTTTCTATCTTTTAACCACAATAGTACACTTTTATCCTGATCTACAATACTACACTCTCTCCTATCCCATGACTTTTTAATTTTGCCAACAGTATCTCATGAGGGACCTAGTCAAAGACTTTCTGAAAATCTAGATACACTATATTGACCATCTCATCTTTGTCTACCTGTTTATTCAAACCTTCAAAAAATATAATAGATTCGTTAAACAAGACCTTTGTTGGTTAAAGCCATGTTGGCTTTCTCTCAGTAAACCATGGCTATATACATGTTCAGTAATTTTGTTTTTTATAATGGTTTCTACCATTTTCCGCAGTACTGATATACAGACCTCCCTCACAAGAGGAAGAGGTGGACAGAGTTAATTGAAGACATACGCAGCATTGCTAGGAAAGGGGAAGTGCTACTGATAGGGGATTTCAATATGCCAGATGTTGATTGGCACATTCCTGCTGCAGTAACATCTAGAAGTAAAGAAATCCTGGATTCTCTACAGGGAGAACTATTCAAGCAATTGGTAACAGACCCCACACGTGAAGGGGCCGTACTGGATTTGGTGCTTAACAATTGTGAAAGTGTTTCTGATGTTATAGTGGGAGATAATTTTGCATCCAGTGATCTCCAGATGGTGTGGTTCAGTATTAGGACTAGGGCTGTTAGAATCCATTCAAAGGTGAGGGTCTTAGACTTTAGGAAGACTAACTTTGCCAAGATGGGCCAATACCAGAAAGAGACACTAGCGGGATGGGAACAGCTGAGGGATGTAGAAAAACAGTGGGCTAAACTGAAAGGGGATATTTTAAGGGCAACCAACCTTTTTGTTAAAATGATAAATAAAGGTAAAAGGAAAAGGAGACCGCTATGGCTTTCGAAACAAGTGTCTGAAAAAGTGAAGAAAAAGAGGGAGGCCTTCATGAAATACAAGAGATCACAGAGAGAGAGGAAGACAGGCATCTATATTTGGAAAAACGTAGAGAAGCTAGCAAAGTAGTCAGGAAAGCAAGATTCAAAAAGAGGAGGAAATAGCCAATGCAATAAAATGGAGGGATAAGACATTTTTCAGATATGTTAGTGAGAAGAGGAAGGGCAAAAGTGTTATTGTCAGACTTAAAGGTGAAGGGGAGGAATATGTAGAAGCTGATGAGGATAAAGCGGAATTCCTTAACAAATATTTCTGTTCTGTGTTCACAGATGAAGAACCAGGAGCAGGACCTCAGAAAACACCCACAAACAGGAAGAGAAGCGAGGGACATCTTGAACAATTTTCAGAAGACTGTGAGAAACTAGCTCAACTTAAACTAGACAAAGCAATGAGACCAGATGGGATACACCCTAGAATACTGAGGGAATTTGGGGACATTCTAGCAGCTCCACTGACTGACCTTTTCAATGCCTCGTTGGAGTCGGGAGTGGTACCAAAGGACTGGAGAGAGGCTCATGTGGTGCCTTTACACAAAAGTGGAAGTAAGGATGTGATTGAAAACTACAGGCCAGTTAGTTTAACTTCGGTGGTGAGTAAATTATTGGAAACGCTGCTGAAAGAGAAAATAGTGAGGTTTCTGGAGTCCAGCAGATTACAGGATCCAAGACAGCATGGATTCACCAGAGGCAGCTCTTGTCAGTCAAATCTGATTGATTTCTTTGACTGGGTGACCAGGGAGTTGGACCGAGGGAGAGCCCTAGATGTGGTGTATTTAGATTTCAGTAAAGCCTTTGACACTGTCCTCACAGGTGACTTATAAACAAATTGAGCACCCTAGTGATGGACCCTAAAGTTACTGCTTGGGTTAGAAATTGGTTGGATGGGAGGCGACAAAGAGTACAGGTAAATTGAGCTCACTCTGAGGTGAAGGATGTTACCAGTGGTGTGCCCCAGGGATCTGTCTTTGGTCCGATTCTTTTTAACATCTTTGTTAGTGATATAGCGGAAGGGATGTCAGGTAAGGTTTGCCTCTTTGCGGATGATACCAAAATCTGCAATAGAGTAGACACCCAGGAAGGTGTAGATAACATGAGGAGGGATCTAGCTAAGCTTGTAGAATGGTCTAGAATTTGGCAGCTGAGATTGAATGTTAAAAAATGTAAGGTCATGCATTTGGGCTGCAGCAATCCAAGGGAGCAATATAGTATAGGGGGTGAAGTACTTTTGTCCACTAAAGAAGAGCGAGACCTAGGTGTGGTTGTGTCTGATGATCTTAAAGTAGCTAAACAGGTAGAAAAGGCGACAGCAAAAGCTAGAAGGATGCTTGGGTGCATATGAAGAGGAATGGCTAGCAGAAAAAAAGGAGGTGATATTGCCTCTGTATAAATCTTTGGTGCGACCTCATTTGGAGTATAGTGTGCAATTCTGGAGATCGCACCTTCAAAAGGATGTGAACAGGATGGCGTTGGTGCAGAGGGTGGCTACTAAAATGGTTAGTGGTCTTCATTATAAAGCATATGAGGACAGACTTAAGGATCTTAATATGTACACCTTAGAGGAAAGGGGGGATGGAGGTGATATGATTGAGATGTTTAAATACCTCCATGGCATAAATGTTCAAGGGGAGAGCCTCTTTTGATTGAAAGCAAGTTCTGCTACAAGGGGACATGGGATGAGGGTGAAAGGGGATAGATTCAGGAGTGATATGCGGAAATATTTCTTTATGGAAAGAGTGGTGGATCCGTGGAACAGTCTCCCAATGGAGGTGGTAGAGATGAAGACAGTAACTGAATTCAAAAAAGCATGGGACAAACACAGAGGATCTCTAAAGGAAAAAGGGGACTGTTGTAGTTGTTGATATAGAAGGACAGACTAGATAAGCCATGTGGTCTTTTTCTGTCATCATATTTCTATGTTTCTATGTTTCTATGCTCACCGCTCTGTAGTTTCCTGGATCACCCGTGGAACCCTTTTTAAAAATTGGCATTACATTGCGCAATCGCCAGTCTTTGGGTATTAAAGATGATTTTAATGATAGTTCACAGATAGTAAGTCTACAATCTCATATTTCAGTTCTTTCAACACCCCTGGATGAATACCATCTGGTCCAGATGATTTGCTGCTCTTTAGTTAATCGAATAGTTGTAATACATCTTCCTGGTTTATCAATATTTCTTTCAATTCTTCTGATGCATCACCTTTAAATACCATTTCATTCATGGGTAACTTCCCTACATCTTCTTCTATAAAGACCAAAGCAAAGAATTCATTCAGTCTTTCCGCTATGGCCTTGTCCCTTCTTAGTGCCCTTTTACCCCTCTATCATCTAATGGTCCAAATGACTCTCTCACAGAGTATTTTGCTATGAATGTACTTGAAAACGTTTTTGTTATGCATTTTTGCTTTGATGGCAAGCTTTTTCTCAAATTTTCTCTTTGCCTGCCTTATCAATGCCTTGCATCTAACTTGCCAGCATTTATGTTGTTTCCAGTTTTTGTAATTTGGCTCATTTTTCCATTCCTGAAGATGCTTTCTTGGCTAACAACAGCCTCTCTGACCTCACCTGTAAACCATGCTTGCAGTTTTTGGACTTCCTTCCAGTTTTCTTAAAGCATGGAATACAGCTGATCTGGACTTCCAAGATAGTATTTTTAAACAATGCCCATGCTTGATATAAATCTTTAACCTTTGCAGCTGCTCCTTTTAGTTTTTTTCTTAACTATTTTCCTCATTTTATTATAGTCTCCCTTTTCAAAGTTAAAAGATAGTACTGTAGATTTCCTTTCTCCATTTAGTAAATCAAACATGATCATGCTATGATCGCTATTGCCAAGTGGCCCCAACACCCATATCTCTTGCACCAGCTTTTGTATTCCACTAAGGACTAGGTCCAAAATGGCTTTTTTACTGTGTTGTAACTTTTGTTAGCTTCCCTGATTTCTTTGAACATTTCATCATCCATTTATTCATTCTGGCCAGGCGGTTGGTAGTACCCCCACTGCCATCGCCTTCCCCTTTTTATGTGGAATTTCAATCCATAGAGATTCTACAATGTATTTTATTTCCTGCAAAACTTTAATTCTGTGTGACTCAATGTTCTCTCTCTTACATAGAGTGCAACCCCTCCACCAATTTGATCTACTCTATCATTGCGATATAATTTGTACCCAGGTATCACAGTGTCCCACTGGTTGTCCTGCTTCCACCAGGTCTCTGAGATACCAATCATATCTAACCTCTCATTTAGTGCTATATATTCTAATTCTCCCATCTTTAGAGGTTGTATTTTATTCATATTAATCTGGTTATCGGTAGGCTGGAGTAATTTGGAATCTTTAAGCTCTGTTTGCTCTGTACTTAAGGGCATTTGGGTTACTTTTGTCTTTATTGGAACTTCTCTGTCAATATGCAACTGCAATCTTTTGCTAGTATCTTTCAAGGATACATCATTCTGAATCATGCATTCTTGGGTGACTGTTGACTTTCCTCTATTACCTAGTTTAAAAGCTGCTCTCTCTCCTTTTTAAAAGTTAATTCCAGCAGCCTCGTACCATCCCTTCAGAAAAGTCTCTCTTTTCCCCAGAATGTTGCCCAGGTACTAACAAATCCAAAACCGTCTTCCTTGCACCATTGTCTCATCCACACAATGAGACTCCAGAGCTCTGTCTGCCCTTTGGGTCCTGCGCGTGGAATGGGAAGCATTTCTGAGAATGCTACCCTGGAATTTCTGGATTTCAAATTCCTACCTAAAAGCCTAAGTTTGGCCTCCAGAATCTCCCTTCCACACTTTCCTATGTCATTAGTAACAACATGTACCAAGACATCAGACTCCTCCCCAGTGCTATCTAAAACATTGTCTAGGTGGCATGTGAGGTCCTCTACCTTCGCACCAGGCAGGCATGTTACCAGGAAATTCTCATGTCCACCAGCAACCCAGCTATCTACATGCCTAATGATTGAATCACCAACTATAACACCTGTCCTAACCGTTCTCTCATGGGTACATGGCCCTAGAGAAACCTCCTCAGTACGAAAGGGTTTTACATTACCTACAGATCCTCTAGGTGACCTTTCTCCTCTATGGCAACAAGGAGGCTACCAGACTGGAGGCGGAACTTCAGTACTATGTCCCTGTGGGTCTTGTCAATATACCTCTCTGTCTTCCTTATGTCCTTCAAGTCTGCTAGTCTAGCCTCCAGAGATCGGACCCATTCCCTGAGAGCAAAGGGCTCATTGCACCTAGTCACCCGTAAGACCCCTCACCAACTGCAAGAAAATCATACATGCAATCCAATGAAAAAGACTGGAAAGCCCCTATCTCGCAGCTGGACTGCTTTCTGCATATTAGTTTTAAGGTTTTGTTTAGGTATTTAAGTTGTTTACATACTGTCGCGCCCACCACCGCCCAGGCGATCGCCTAGGGGCGAGGCGTGCCCTTGTGTTGTCCCTTTCAAGCAGGGGGTCCAGAGCCGAGGCTTCTGGAGGTTGTAGTTGTGTCAAATAATAGTGAATGCCGAGGGTTTTAAAGGCAAGTACAGGAATTTTTATTTACTTCCTTTCCAATAGAAACTTCTTTGAAGTTCAGCGCATGACAACAAAAGTAGGATGCTTCTCCAACACAAAAACTTCTTCACAAAAAGGATTCTTACAGTGACATAACATTACAATGGCTTCACTCAGGTTGTTACACAGATAGGTACTTCTTCTAGACTTCCTTCAGTCAAGAATATAGCGTTTACTGTTCCTTCCAACTACAAGAACAGGAATCTGTTTTTTTTATAAATACTTTATTTTATAACCACCAACAAATACAATACATCAGATATACACATCTCCAAGAGGGGTGGACTCTGATCCCCCCTCGGAGTAGTAACAGAGCAGAACAGAGGAGGTGGAAGATCATTTTTCCCCTTTATATTCCCCCAACCCCCGCCACCCCCCTCCCCTCCCCCCTCCACCCTCAGCACACTCCCCAAAAACTTGGGACCCTCAGTGGAACAAAACCACCCCACATCTCCCACCAATAGCTCAGCTACCAACTTGTAGGATCTCATTACGACTCCTGGCACTTAACTGTTGAATGTAAGGCTCCCATACACACATGAAGGCTGTCCAACGTTTGACACTGCCCCGCGCCCCCCATCTCTCTATTAACATCATTTGATGGAAGCAGTTACGCCACTCACCAAAGGTAGGCGTGCTGCAATCCCTCCAAAGGCGAAGAATGGGACCCTTCCCCACCAAACAGGCCTTGCGTACCAACAAGCGTTCCCCCTCTACCACCGGACAAGGGGGGTCAAGCCGATCGAGCACCACGAGGGCCCCGGACCAGCGTACCCATCGCTGTAGCAATCGATTTAGAAAAGCACATATCTTGACCCAATAAGAGCGCAATGCTCTACAACCCCACCACATATGTAACAAGGTCGCAAGTGGTTCCGCGCATTTAGGGCAGCAGCCATCGGTGGTCAGTCGACTATGGAACGCTCTCCGCGGAGAAAAGTGTGCTCTGGTTACACATTTAAACTGTATCTCTCGCCAGCATGTTTCCTGTGTCAGCCTCACAATCCCTTTTAAAACCTGTCGGACTGACCCGGGGGCCAAAACTTCTCCCAACTCCACTTCCCAAGCCACCTCAACCCCTCGATAATCATGGCCTGTGCTAAACCGAGCCAAACGCTTCTTGAGATCTTTGATCGACGGGGGATTTTCCCCCCTAACCCAAAAAATTCCAATATTCGGGCTGACCTGTCAACGTGAAACTCCTCTCGCGGCAGAGAGGACACATAATGAGCAATCTGCATATAAGCAAAGGAATGGATATTGGGCAAATCATACTCCCTACTCAAGGTCAAAAAAGATTTGCACTGCCCTGACGGCTCCACTACGTGTCCAACATTCCGTATTCCCTGATTACTCCAGTCTCGAAAGATCTCCGTATCCGACCCAGGCATAAAAGCAGCATTGCCCTGTAAGGGCAGCCAACTAGAAACCTTCCAGGCTGTATCCCAGTGGACATTAAGTTGTTTCCAAGTCTTGATAACCGAACCAATCAACTCACTCCGCACTACTTGACTAGGGAGAGTGTGATACGTCCCATGTAAGACTCCCAACAACGTCAATGGCGCCACAAAGCACTCCTCCAAAGCCTGGGCATATACACATCTGTCCCTCCCAACCAATCTCCAAGGTGTTGAGCCTGGCAGGCCAGAGCATAACCTACAAGATCTGGAAGACCCATCCCCCCGTCACGCCACGTCCCCAACATCTGCGACCAAGAAATACGCGCCTTCCCTCCCTTCCACAGAAAACATCTAATAGCGGCTTCAAAGCGGCGTACATCTCGGTACAATAACCAAACAGGCAATGTCTGAAACCAATACAACAGCCGCGGTAGGAGCACCATTTTAACCACCGCTATCCTCCCTGATAAGGAGAGAGGCAAGGGATCCCAGGCTTTCAACTGTACCTGCAGCCGTCGCAGTGTTCGCTCAAGGTTACGCACATAAAGGACCCGGGGATTACGGGTTAGCACTATGCCGAGATAGATAAATTCATCAATCGCCCACTTAAGAGGAAAGTCTCCCACCCAACTCCCCCGCAGTTGGTCCGAGACTTCTAGGGCTTCAGATTTATCCTTATTGATCCGCAGCCCCGCAATGCCACCAAATCTCATAAACTCCTCCAACAACTTTGGCAGCGACTGGTCAGGGGTAAGCAGGTGTACCAAAAGATCATCCGCAAAGGCGGAGATTTTGAACATCTGGGTGCCCATTCGCACTCCCTGTATCTCGTGGGAGGCTTCGATGGTCCGTATCAAGGGGTCGAGTGACAGAACAAACAATAAAGGGGAAAGGGGGCAACCCTGACGTGTACCCCATTCCAAGGGAAAGTCTTCAGAGAGTACCCCATTGCACAAGACCCCAGCTGTTGGCTGGGCATAGAGACTCTCCACCATTCTACAAAATTGAACACCCAATCCGTAGCACGGGAGAAGGTTACATAGGTATTGCCAGTCCACCCTGTCAAAGGCCTTTTCCGCATCAAAGCTGACAAGCAGGGATGGTAACCGATGAGCATGCACCCACTCCAAAGAAGCTAAGATCTTACGCAGGTTCCGAACTGCATAGTGCCCCTTGACAAACCCCACCTGCGAGTCATGCACCAAATGCCCTAAAACTGCTGCCAGTCGCATTTCCAAAACGTTTGCATTTAATTTGATATCAAAATTAAGCAAGGATATAGGACGATATGATCCTACTAGCAAAGGATCTTTACCCGGTTTAGGGATCAGCGTAAGGTGGGCATGATTACGTCCCCAACGAAAGGCCCCCTGTTCCGCCCGTTTATTAAAGACCTCCGCCAGGACAGGGCTCACAGATTCGTCTAGAAGTTTATAAAACTCGGCCCCCAAACCGTCTGGTCCAGGCGCTTTGTTACAGTTAGCTGCCAAAATTGTGGAGTGCACCTCTTGCGGGGTTATAGGCTGCTCTAACATCTCCCGCTGTTCAACAGTAAGCTGCGGTATGTCCAATTCTTTCAAATAATCCCCCAGCTCCATGGTGGATGTAGGTTGCGCCTTATATAAATCCTGAAAAAAAAACCGAAAGACCCGGGCGATTGCCACGGACTCCCGTTGCAGTTGTCCCTGATCATCTCAGATGGCTGCCACTAACGAGGAGCCCCGCTGACCCTTCAGACAATGGGCCAGCAACTTCCCCGGTTTATTACCATAACAATGTAGCTGATATCTATAATAAAGGATAGATTTCTTGGCTCTCTGATGTATCAGCTCATTGAGATCCACCTGAGCTTCCCAAAGCTTTTTCTTATTTGCGGGTATCGGACAGCGCGCATAGAGCTTGCGCAACTTGTTAACCAGTCGCTCTAAACCAATTATTCGCTCTGCTATTAGCCGATGTTTCCGGGCTGCAAATCCAATGATATCACCCCGTAACACTACTTTTGCCATCTCCCACACCAACTCAGGATCCTCACTATGGCACTGGTGATCATTCATAAATTCCCTCCATCGCTGCCTCAGAAAATGCTGAAATCGAACATCCTGACACAGCCCAAGGGGAAGTCTCCAAAGTCGTGCCCGGGCATTGTCTATCCCCCAGTGCAGCTCCATTCAGACCATCGTATGATCGGATATCTCTAGTGGGCCAATCTGCACCTCCCCTGTATGAGCAAACAAAACCCCCGACACCAAGATATAATCAATTCGAGCACTAGAGTCGTGTGCCCGGGACTGGTGGGTAAAATCCCTTTCCAAAGGATGTAATAGGTGCCAGGGGTCGACCAAATCCAGTCTACTATGAAACCGCTGTAACATCCGAGTCGTCGGGATCCTATCTCTCGCCTCCCCTCCCCTAGAAGTGTCAAGGTCCACATCTAAAACCCCATTAAAATCCCCGGCAAGAAGCAGCGGATGTTCCGGGAGCTGCTCTATTTTGGAGGCCAGGCCATTGTAAAAGCTAGGGTCCATCACATTAGGACCGTAAAGATTCCCGATAATCACTGGTTTCCCCTCTAGCCGACCAGCCAGCAAAAGAAATCGCCCGTCTTCCGCAACGATAGTCTTTTCCAGGGCAAAACGGACTCGTTTGTGGAACAGGACTGCTACTCCTCCTTTCTTCCCTCGCGCAGGAGCCCCCCCCCCCCTTACTTGCCCCACCCAGCCTCTATGGAGTTTACTATGTTCTTCTACCGTCTGGTGCGTTTCCTGAAGTAGGGCAACATCGCACTTCTGTCGGGCCAGGGCCTGTAATATTTTATAATGCTTTATAGGATTCCCCAACCCACAGACATTCCAGGTAATAATCTTCAGAGGCATGCAGAAAACTCTAAACATAACAAAGGAGCTCCCCCAGCCTGGAGCTCCCCTTTCCTAACAGCCAACAAAAAAAAAATGCAGAGCCACCTACAAGTAAACAGTGAAGTGTGTGCTATCCTACCCCCTCGGCTCCCTCCCCCTCCCACCCCCCCGACCCCCCCTCCACTCCCCCACCCCTAAACTATCAAGTCCACCCATCAGGCTGGACAACTTCCCTATGGCAATCGGGTCTGCCCCATACTTCCCCGGATCCAACATTGAACCTAACTATCTGATAGAATTCCATTCTCTTTTTAACCACCCCAAGATTAAAATTACAGTACTCCCCACCACTCCCCCTCTCCACTCCTCCCTAGGGTCCCAGCACTCCCTGACCTACTCCATTAGGTATTGGGACTTAGTACCACCAGGCCCCTCCCCCCCATCCAATACCCCTACTTACTTTTGTCCCCCAGGTCTCCTACCCCCTCCGTTCCCAAGTCTAGAGCCCTATACCTCCCCTCCGTATCACCCCCCCCCCCCATCTGATATTAATATAACCATATTTCACCTCTGAAGTATATTCTAAGACCACCATATTAAATCTACCCATACCACACCCCCACTCCTCGATTTGGTAGGACTGCCACCTTATTATTCACAAAATGGCATAGGGGGGGCACCGTCAAGCCTCTAGAGGCCACCACAGGAATTAAACTAAACATCTAGAAAATGTCATAGGTATAACATAAACAACCCACTCATCTGCTCATTTCAAGCTTACGCCCATAATACACCCCCCCCCCCTCCACATTCTTCTACCTCATTCAACCTAACCTATCTATCAGCATTCCCTTGTACAGATGTAATCCCCAGGGTGACTACAGAGGAACTACTAGATTGATCTTCTCGCGCCCCTCTAGGGGCTCCACCCACTAGTGTCTGCCCCTCCCAGGGCTTCCCACCCAATGTCACTTAATTCCAATGGGATATGTAAGTATGATCACCCTCCCTCCTACTAGCAGCAGGCCGACTAACCCATGGCCCACCTCCCCCGGTTCCTCGCCTTCGGCCGTACAAAGATTAGGGACTTGCAAGGCACAGCTCTCCCTCCTACACTATACTTCTCCTCAGTATAAATGAAGAAGGAAAAAAAAAAAAAGAAAAAAGAGGGAAGGGAGCACAAATAAGACTTTACAAATAATTACCGTTGTCAATATTATAAACCCCCCTCCCCCCCCCCCCCCCCCCTCTGGGCCTGCAGCAGACCTTCACCTGGCCACACATACAAATATACCATTCACCCAGCTCAAACAGTAGCAAATTGCACACACAGTTGCTCAGCCAAACAATTGAAACATAGTAACAGTTTAACAATGTTGTCATCTAAATGGCTTAAACAAGGGAGTAGTTGACACAGTATGGCCAAATGTAACAAGTTACAGCTTAAACAAACCAAGAAAGTAACAGTGCAACACTGGCATCAGAAAAAGACTAGCTGCTATAGTCCAGAGCTACATCAGGTCCTTGGGCCCCTCTCTGTCAGTGAGACATCCAAATGCCATTCCCATTGGCAATCCAAGATTCACGAGGGCGAAGCAGCCTGGGCATTCAGGGTTTCCAGGAGTGCAGCAGCCGCTGCCGGTGTCGTCAGATAGCGGGTCTGTCCCTGGACCTCCACTCGAAGCCGAGCAGGATACAGCAGCGAGAATCGCACTCCTTTGTTCAGCAATTGTGTGCAGACCCCCGAAAAGGCCCGGCGCTGCTGACTAACTAAGGCCGAGTAGTCTTGAAACACAAGTATCGGTTCCGTATCTTGCTGTCGCATCTTTCGACTCCGGGCAGCTTTTAACACAGCTTCTTTTTGTCTGTAATCCAAAAAGCGTGCAATAACCGCTCGTGGTCGTCTCGCCTGCTCCCTCCGCTGGCCAAGTCTATGCACGCACTCCAACTTTACAGGATCACTGTCCTGGTTTTGCAACAGGTTTTCAATCCAGGTCTGCAAGTAACCGAAAAGGGCGCCATCTGCCACACTCTCCGGTATCCTGATGAAATGCAGGTTCTTGCGCCTCCCCCGGTTTTCAAGCTCATCCAGCTTGTCACCTTGCTGCTTTACCAGAGTCTCCAAGGCCTCCACTTTAGCTGCCAGGGAGTGCTGGTTGTCCTCTACATCTGAGACTCGGGTCTCTACTTGGTCTAGCCTCCCGGTAAAGTCAGTAAAACGTTGGCTTACAGTCTGTATCTGGTCTGCCAGGTCTTGGAATCAGGTATCTAGCGCCTGAACCACCGCGGCACTCACCTCCGTGACCAGATCTGGAGTGCCACAAGATTTCGGGCTAGCTGGCGCTCCCTCCACCATTTTCCCCTCCGTGGCACGCGGCTTCTCCCTTCGTGGCGCTTTCGACACCATTCGGTTTCGTGGCGGGAGGGAAACTGCTTCCAGTACTAGGTGAGTACCCCCTTTTGGTAAAGATCAGTAAATATGGAGACAGGACCCACTCAGCGAGTATGGGTATTTTTCAGCAAAGTTGGTCAGGGTTAATCCGCAGCACACACCGCTTTTTGCGATTGTCTTTAGATAAAAGGCAATGCCTAAGAGGCCACTCCAAGAAGCCCTCTGGCAAGGCCCTCGAGCACGGGCCCGTCAATCGCAGCCTCGCCTCAGCGTGCTGTCTCTTGCGTGTTGTTACCTGCCCCAACCGGGCAGGGAGGCTGCAGTCCTCTTCGACGCTAGAGGCACAATACCCCAGGGGGGGAAGTTGAAGAAGGCGGTGGAAGAAATGTCCGATCACGCCTTGGCGCGTTAACTTTTATGTGCAGGTATCCGCTCCGGTCAGGCAGAGATGACCGCAGGTCCCCTCACCGCTGGAGGCACTTTACCACGTGAAGGGAGGGCTGATGATGGTGATGAAGGGAGTGCTCGATCGTGCTGTCTTTTTGTGTGCCGTTGCCTGCCCCGTTCAGGCAAGGATGGTCGCAGGTCCTTTCTCCGCTGAAGCTACAATACCCCCTAAGGGAAGAGCTGATAATAGCGGTGGGGGAGGTGCTCAATCGTGCTCCGGTGTGCTTTCTTTCTCGTGCCGGTGTCTGCCCCGGCCGGGCAGAGGTAGCCACCGGTCTCGTCACCGCTAGAGGCTCAGTACCCCGTGAGGGGAGAGCTGATGATGGCGGCGGGGGGATTACCCGATCGCGCCCCGTCATGCTCTCTTTTGAGTATAGTTGCCTGCCCCGATTGGGCAGGGATGATCGTAGGCCTCTTCACCGCCGGAGGCACAATACCTCGTGGGGGGAAGCCGATGATGGTGGTGGAGGAAATGCTCGATCGTGCCCCGGCACACTTTTTATATATGCAGTTTTCCTCTCCGATCGGGCAAGGATGGCCACTTGTCCCTTTACCTCTGAAGGCACAATACCCCGTGGGGGAAAAGCTAATGATGGCGGTGGGGGAAGTGCCCGATCGCGCCCCAGCGCGCTTTCTATTATATGGAGTTGTCTGCCCCGATTAGGCAGGGATGGCCGCAAGTCTCTTCATCGGTGGAGGCTTAACACCCCGTAAGGGAAGAGTCGATGAAGGTGGTGGAAAAAGGTTTTAAAGGGTTTTATAGCTGTTTTGCGGGGCAAGTTGCCCAGAGCTGATCGTGACCCGTCCGATCAGCTCATTGCCAAACTGGAAGTCCCCCACAGGAATCTATTTTTCCCACAGTGTCCAACATTCTAAGCAAATCTTTAAATGTTTCTGTCTGTTTTACTCTCAGACAGTAGCTTCTTCTCAAAGCCTCAGATATTCAAATTAACCCTTTAAAATGTTTGCTCTTAGCTTTAGGCATTGGCAACTTTCTCTCTCAAGCTTTTCAGCATTCAAGGTATAACTCATTCAGGTAATTAGCTTCTGGGTTTTTCTTTCTCCTTTTTAAAAACCCAATACTTCTCTACCCCGTCTTCTTACAAAGGGAACAATCCATTAAAGACTCTACAGACTCTTGCTCAGAATCACAAACTTCTGTCTGCATATCTTCATAACCAGGGTTTGTTGTTTCTGGGCTTGAATCAGCTTGTAGAAACGTAGGCTTAATTTCTTCTAACAGCTCTAAAAGTTTTTCCCATCGAGACCTCTCTTTACACTCATGGCTTTTAGTAGGGCTGTAGAGATTCTTATCTTTCATTAGATGGCTCAGGGCCTCTAACTGGCTCACATTATTCTTAGTAACAGGTCTATTCACACACCTTTTCACAGCTGATGATTTTCCTGCAGCCTCTTGCACTGCTGCTCTCGTACCTTGCTTAAGGTCAGCAACCTTCTCTGGCCAAACCATCCTATCTCCAGACCTAGCTGCAATCCCTCTGCAGCCCAGGCTTCTTCCTGGACTGTGGCTTTCTGTGTGCTGGCGGCCTTGGGACTCCCCAGTGAGGCTGTCCCTGGAAAACCTTTCTCCTTCAGCTCTCCTGAAGCTTCTTTTTCCTTCCATTCCCTTGGAAGTCCTTTCTCCTTCCTTTTCCCTGGTGGACTCCCCTCCTCCTGTTCCCTGGAGCTTAAATGAGTGTGGCTGCACTACCGGTTCCAACTCCTCCCCCAGGTGTCTCCCATTACCTCCCCCACTTGCCTCAGAGCTTGGGAGTGGCCTGCACTCAGCAGCTCTGTGTGTTTTTTTTTTCCTTGGCTGCAATTTGAGACCTCCTGCTCTCTGGGCTATCCCTCTGGTTGAAGGTAAATGTTTGTTTTTCCCCTAGTTCCATGGGTTCAGATGCACTTTCGTCATCACAATACTTAGGTTTGCTGGGAATACCTATACTAATACAACTATACCTAATACGTTTAATGGACTTTGTTCACCTCAAGTCCATTAAACGTATTCCTGAAACATAGTCCCGAAAGTGAATATGGGCACCTCCTGCCATTTAATAGGTTTAAGAGCCTAAAAAGCTAAAATTATCCCTGTGTGGGTGGGAGTTGGGGTGGGTAGGAGAGAAAGAAGACTTAATAAAAGCAGGCGTGCTACACCGTGCCATGACCTGTGCTTCTAAGGTAAAGTCTTACCAATTTCCTGTGTGATTCACACAGCCCTTGGTTTGATAGAGGGGGCTTTTCAAATTTCCCCTTTTATCTGTCACTTGCCTTTAACACCTATTTAAACAACTTCACAGATCTTTTACCTCCTAACTGGAAGGCCTCTTTATAAAGGTCACTAGAAGCAAGTTTATTTCTTTCCACTCAGTGGCTATTTATTCTACTTGTATGCTAAGTAATTCTCTGATTTGATTTAAATACAAAACTCTCTAGAAACAAATTTATTTCAGAGACTATTTACTACTCTATTTTACTTTCTATGCTAAACTATACTCTGATTTGATTTAAATGAAAATCTCTCTGGCGGTACTAAGACCTGGCTGACTCAGCAAAACACTGAATTCTAAAATACATAGATTTATCAGCTTTAACCCAAATAATTCCCTTTTTCTCCATGATTTAGAGTGTATTCCAGAAAATAAATACTTACAAGTGCAGATCTTTTTTCCAGCTATAGCAGTCCCTTTTGGCAGTCCTTCAAGACTCAAATTGAGATGAGTGGGTTATGCATCCCAGACAGCAAATGTAGGCAGAGAGACAACTTTCAGTGACATCATCACCTGAATAAGTGGTAGTGGTGCAGTGTTGAAAATTGCCAGTATGACGCTTCCCAAGCAGATGTGGGAATGCCTGAAAAATTAATGTTAAAACATGAACAAATCAACAGTATAACAGAACCTTTTTCCCAGATTGAACAACTCACTTTCCAGTTAGCTCTAAATACATTGGAAATGAAGCAGCAGGAAGACAGAAGGAGATCCCTGTCCTGCAGGCACAGTCTTTCATAAGTAGGTCCTGAACTCATCTAGCAGGAATCAAAGAAAGGAAATTAACAGATATGGAAAATTTCACCTTCCTTATCATCGTGCTGGACCAATCCAAACAAGTGGGAAGTACCCAAGCAGTCAAGACCCAGGGTGAGAGGAAAACAAAGCTCTCTCAAGGATTGCTCACCCAAAGGTACATTACTAGTGCCCACTTTTAACTTCTAATACTTCACAGAGGTATGCAGTACAACCGCATTGCTACTTTACTGATATCTTCCAGAATCACAGAACTGGAACCCATTCAAGAAGATGCCTGAGGTCTTGTAGAATGATTTCTAAGACTGCCCAACACTTGTTTATGATTTAGCAGGTAGGCTGAACTAATAGGCTTCTTTATCTACAGAGCAATGGAAGACTTAGCTGCCACCTGCCCTTTTGGTGGACCACTGAAAAGGACAAAAGGAAATCTGAAGACTAAAAGGAGTATTTAACCTTCAAATACTTTAGAAGAACCCTCCTTACATCCAGTGCTTGGAGAGAGGCCTCCCACTGAAAATTGTCCCCAGAGAAGGCCAGAAGGCACACCACATGATTCAGATGGAAAGCAGACAGCACCTTGAGAAGAAAGTATGGCACAGTTCTTAACAAAACAGAGATAGCTGAAAATGAAAGGCATGGGGCCCTACATGACAAGGACTGAAACTCAAAGATGCACCTGGGCGATGAAATGGCCACTAAAAAGACCACCCTAAGAGTTAATCCTTAAGGATGGCCTTTCACAAGGTTTCAAACGGGGATGCTGCCAAGACTCTGAAGACCAGAATCAAGTCCCACTTTGGACGATTGGACAATACGTAGACTGAATCTGCTTCCCTCCTTTAAAGAAGCCTGATATATCTGGGTGTGATGCAAGAGACACTTCCTGACACTATAGCTGCCACCTGGACCTTAAAAGAGTTAAGTGCCAGACCCTGATCAGGGCCAGCTTGCAGCAAGGCTAAGACAGAGACCACATTAGCCCTTGGTACCTCCAATGCATGGAAGTCATATCAGTACTCAAAGACCTTCCAGATCTTCACAGAGACCAAGGAAATGGAGGCTTTACTGTCCCTAAGGAGGGTATCATCATAACCTTTTAATTGCCTTTGCGCAGTAATTTAAGCCTCTCAATGGAATGCCATAAGCGAGAAAGGAGTAGGATCCTTCATTAGAAGAAGACCTTGATTCAGGAGACCACGACTCTGCAGATGCAGAGAGCCTGCCAAGAGCTTTAGCAGATCTATAAACCACAGTCTATGGGGTATGTTTACTAAGCAGCAGTAGTGACTGCCATGCGGTATGGATTCAATGGGGCCGTGGCTCCGATACCACATGGCAGTCGCTACCGCTGCATAGTAAACATACCCTAATGTGTCTAACCTGGGGCCACCAGGATGCCCAGACCCAGATGCAAGGCCAGTGCAAAGGTACTGGATGCCCTTAGGGCCTGATTGAGGAAAGCAAATAGCGGGGCTGAATGTCCTGCCTCGCTATCTGTCCTCCAACCTATTATGCCTCTTGGCCTGCTGAACATACAGAGCTGCTGTGCGTGCTGCGGGGGATGGGGGCAGCATGAGGGCAGAGAATGTGTGGAACATAGGCGGGACCGACCCCTGGATGTACAGGGCTGATTCTGGGGACAGCCCTGTATGTCTGAGGATCGCTGGGGGGACACCCTGCTTAGTCCACCTCTGAGGTGGAATAAGCACAGGGTGCCCCTCCGATCCTGCCCGACAGCCCCACGAAACCCAGCAGCCCCCCTCCCCACAGAGCAACAGGCAGCACAAGGTGGGTTCCCGCTGCCCGGGCTGGGCAGCGGGGTTACAGGGGGTCAGTGCCACAGTGGGCACACTGGCATGTAGGGGTGGATGTCCCTCGGGTATGCAGGGGCACACTGGGCCATCTCAGTGCCTGATCCTGCACCCGCGCAAACGTCTGGCTCCCGTGATGCAGAATTGTGTCCTAATGGGCCCATCCTGCTCAGGGGCACTCAGACGGCCCGGACATGCCCCTACTGGGATCGGTCTCCACGTGAACCTCAGTGGCCAA
Organism: Ichthyophis bannanicus; assembly: GCA_033557465.1. Lineage (NCBI taxonomy): Eukaryota > Metazoa > Chordata > Amphibia > Gymnophiona > Ichthyophiidae > Ichthyophis > Ichthyophis bannanicus. Next base: position 587,218,424 of record CM066034.1, read on the forward strand.
TTGGATCAAGTGCTGAAAGATTTCCTCAACCTTCACTCTTTTGCTGGAGAGCCAATTTCCCATGGAGCATAACATCCTACTGTCCAAAATGGAGTAATATGGTATCACAGATATAGCCCTAGATCGGTTTAAATCCTTCTTCTCTTCCCGTTCTTATAGAGTAAACTGAATAATGTCTATTGATGGGAATTGCCCCTATATTGTGGGGTCCCTTAAGGGTCAATTTTATCTCCAACACTTTTCAATGTATTTATTGCTCCCTTAGCCACACTTATTCAAAGTCTTTGATTCAGCATACATCTTTATGCCAACAGCACACAAAACTTACAGCACATAATTCCTGGGACTTTTCTTCCATGCCTCCTTTTGTTTCTCTGCATATACATTTTACAATATTAATGAAAATTGTCATTGTATTCAGTTCCCTGGACCTCTTTCCCTTCCTGTGTGTTTGTTTTTAAATTTGGTTTTCATTATTATTTTATCTAGTTTTTGCTAATGACTTTCCTTTTTGTATATATCTGTCCGACAGCCATCTTGGCTAAAATGGTTTATAAACAACCATATTACCAACTTTTTTGTATTGATGATGGTATAACAAAATGCATAAATAAAATAAATAAATGCCACAAAGGCAGCTCAGAGGGGTTCTGAAACTCTAGGACATAGCCTTCCTGAATAACCTCAAGCACCTACTGGTCTGCAGTGATGTGGGTCCATTCCGAGATATAAGCGGAGGTGCCATCCTACTGGCTGCAACTCAGAAGGTGCCCACCTTATCTCACTGGAAACCTTTGATGCCTCCATAGGAGGAGCCATTCCCAATCACTAGGCAAACTAGGCAGTCACCTAGGGCAACAACTTCCAGAGGGCAGCAAAAGCAGGGCATTCAAAGCTAAATAATAGATTTTGACAGTGAGAAGGGGGTATAAAGTTGGAGTTTTACCTAGAACACCTAGAACCAACTCTAGGGCCAGCCCTGGAGCTAGTGGAGTCCCAAATCTTCTTGGTCCCCTAAAAGTACTGTCCTAGCCTTTCTGTATGATGAACAGAGAGGGATAGCCCCCAGTATCTATGCTGTAGCTTGTGCAAAGGTCCCCTGGAGCCCTCAGGCAATTTCTGTGACTAGGACTTCCCCAGATCTTTTACTAAATACTCAAGATTCTGCACAAAGACCAATTTGCCCTTAAAAGGGGGACTTGTTAAGCCACATTTTGGAAGCTTCATCAACAGACTAGTTGTGCAGCTGAACCACCTGCACTCTACAACCACCAATGCCTCTAAACTTGAGGAAAACCTGATAAGATTATGCAAGGCATCTGCCAGAACAGAGGCACCATATTCCAGCTTCATCACTTCTAGCTTATCCGGCAGCTGGTGGATCCACCACAGAAGCCCCCTAGGCACAATGCCTGCACAAAGTGCCACTTGAGTTCCCAGGACTGAAACCGATAAAGCATTCTCCGGGAGAGTGCCAACCTTTCTATCATGGATCTCCTTCAGGACGCTCCACCCTCATTCAAGATAGATGTTCACGTGGTCACAGCCATGACCCATTCAACTGGACTAGTCTAGCAGGATGATAAGGAAACACATTAAAAACGAGCAAAGGCAGAGCAGCTGAAATTTATGGAGTAGTCCTAATTTATTATGCTTTTTTAGAGGGTCAAAGTGCAAATTGGCAGCTTCATTCAGTTCATGCTTACACAATGGAATGAAGTCATGCTATTAAATAATGGTAACAGTCTGGTCAATAATGGCACAAAAAAATAGAAATTTTGAGTAATTGTGAAAAACAGGGCATTATCATATAGCATTTAAAATAATTTGTCCATCAGTTCACCAAACAGATTTATGGCTGCAGCCCTCACTCTGCCTCTCCAGAATATTAATAGTATTAGTGGTAAAAATACATAGATAGGGACGTTATATGATTACTGATCTCCTTTGAAAACTGACCCCTGTACTTTTTTCCCACCAGATCCATTGCCTCTGGATTACCTTTTAGCTTGAGTTGCCTCTACCCTAGTGGAATCCTTGGTGAGAGTTTTTAATTCCCTATTGGACTGAACATTTTACTTAGTCAAGAACATGACTGTCTACCTCTGCACCAGCAGGATTTAGGGAATTTGAATTTAGCTTGTGCCTTTCTCAGAAGTTCAAGACAAGTTACATTCGGATACAGTAGGTATTTTCCTGTCCTCTGAAAACTTACACAGGAATCAGCATTGACTCAGTGGCACACATTTCATTTTCAGAACTTGTAGTGTAAGAGATCAATTTCCAAAAGCCCCTATCTGGATAACCATGGAGTTTATCTGGATAAGGGCAATGAGAGAGATTCAGCAGCACTATCTCGAGAGCACCGGGGTAGTCTGTGGGCAGAGCAAGTGTGGTGCGGCCATAATCCGGATAATGGTGATTTACAGAGGTCCCCGTGTATAGCTGGATCTGAGTTGGATTCTCCCATTTTTAAGCATAGGCGCTCCTTTTCACTCCCCTGGGTATCTGCAGAAAGGGACTGAAGAAACAGAAACAAAAGGTGGTAACCATAGACAACATGTATTCAGCTGTAGCTTTCTTTCTTTCTTTTTTATTTATTTTTATTTATTACAGGCTCTTATATACCGCTCTATTCAGAATCAGCGCGGTTCACAATATAACAACATACCATAACAACAAACTGTTAGGTTTTACAGAGAACAAGGTCAGAGAACTTGGATAAAACATGGGACGTCATTACTGCAACTATTTACAAGAGTATTTACAAGAGTATTTACAAGTATACATTACAGGATTTGTTCTTAGTTTGGGTAGTGATTAAGATTGGTTTATGGATGTATAGAAGCTCTTTCTTGTGTAAGGAAGACCATGGATCAAAATTGCATATTCATGGCTTATTACTGTTTGACCCCTCTGCAAAAATTGATGAATTAGAACAACAAAAGTTGGCAATGCAGGGAGAACATACCTGTAATTAAAATAAATGTGACCCCGGGGGCGTTTCAAGATGGTGGTTGTAGTCGTGACTGTGTGAGCACGCTTTCTCTATGGGGAAGAAGCATAAGGGCAAGGCTGGGCCGGTGCCTTCGCAGCCCACTCTTGCCTCGACGCCGGTTGCTCCTGCTTCTGGTCCTTTGGATCTTTACCTGGTTCGTGCTCCATGGGATCCAGTCGTTGCTGGTGGAGAAAACCGGCTGGTACTGTCGTCAGAGTTGGAATGCTTGGCGGCAGTCTCGGTATCATCTTACTCCCCAGCTGTGAGCCCTGCACCGAAGGTTCCCCGTAGCTGCTTATTGCCAGAGGGCTTCATGGAGGTTCCCTCCCCTGTTGTATCGCGGGAGGTTGTTACCTTGCGAGGGCCAGGGAAAGGCGAGCTCGAGGAGTCTGTGAGTGGGGCTAGTTGTGCCCTTCACTCTCTTTCATCGTCAGCGCTTGTTGGAGGTGAATGCACAGGGAAGGTTCTTTCCCCTGTGCGACGAGAGGATTCATTGCCGCTTGTGGAGATGGAAGGTGCAACAGCAGCTATATCGGAGGGGGCTTTTGCTCTTCAGCGTCCTACGAACTTTACATTGGAATCAATTTGGAATGCTATTGTTTCCTTAGGAGAAGTTTTACTCCCTCAAATTACTCTTTTATCCTCCAAGGTAAAGACCACGATAGAGACTGTTGCGGATTTGGAGAAGAAGGTATCCGGATTTTCTATAGAACTTGAAGCAGAACGGAATAGAACCACCATTTTAGAAGATCAGGCAGACGTTTGCCAAAAGAATCTTTCATCGGTACAAGCTAAGTTAGAACAGTTAGATAATTTCTCTCGGGTGAATAACTTGAGAGTTGTTAATTTTCCTAAGGTGACTTCTGTTTCTGCTAGGGATATGTTTAAAGAGTATTTGGTGGAGGTATTGGGGGTTTCTCCCGAATTAATGCCATCATTGGTTAAAATTTATTACCTTCCTAAGGCTAAGCATGTTCCCTTTAGTGGGACTTTAGGGGATGGGTTGGTACAAGGAGATGTTCTGAATGTCACAGATTTATTGGAAAATTCTGGTCTTGAGTCTCAGGAGCCTTTTACTCTTTTAATAACGTTTGCCTTGTTATCAGATAAAGAGTGGATGTTAAAACCTTTTTTTCAGAAAAGGAAGCTCCCCTTCCGAGGTTTAGCTGTTCGCATGTATCCTGACTTGGCAAGAGACACCCAGAAACGGCGCAGAGAGTTTTTACTGCTCCGTCCTGGGGTCTTACAGTTGGGCGGGCTCTTCTTTCTTAAGCATCCATGTAAATGTTTGATCAGATATCAATCTGTTTCTTATGTATTTTTGAGCCCTCTCAACTGCTAGCTTTTTTAAATGCCAGGCGATTAGAATCCTCTATTGATTCCTCCTAGAGCTTATATTAGATTGGTCTGGATTTGACTGCTACCCTTTTTTCTTTGTATTTTTGGGTTTATTTTCTATGTGGATGTTCTCCCCCGAGTAGTGGACTAGGGTTGGTTGGCACTTAATTAATTTTTTCTTATTGTTTAATATTTGTTTATTAAGTACTTTGGTTAAAAAATTTTCTCCATGTCACCCTGTTTCTGTGAGAAGAGTTTTGTTTAAACCTTCTTGAATATACTGTAAAATTGCATAAATATAAAATTAAAAAAAAAATGTGACCCTATGTTTTAATTTAATTTTTATTTTATGTAATTTTAGCTTTTATATTCTCATTCTAGACCTAAAATTAGGGGTTTAGGTCAGGGGTCTCCAAACCTGTCCTGGAGGGCCACAATCCAGCCAGGATTTTGGGATATCCCTAAATGAGTGGCCTAGTGGTTGGGGCAAGGTACCTCAGACCAGACGGTTGGGGGTTCAAATCCCACTAGAGGACAGCAACCCTGGGCTGGAAGGACTGGGGTTTCTAGTCCCACAAGTTATAGTGCCCTGTTCAATGTAATTTCAGATTGTTCAATGTAAACTGCCTTGGTGTCATTTAGTTTTGTTGGTATCATGAAAGGCAGTATATAAGAAATGTTAAATAAATACAAAACTAAATAAGATACATTTGAATACAATGAGGGCAGTGCATACAAATATATCTCATGCATATTCATTAGGGATTTCCCAAAACCTGGCTGGATTGCAGCCCTCCAGGACAGGTTTGGAGACCCCTGGTTTAGGTGGTGGTTACAAAATTGGAAAGTCTAGAGAGTTCTAAAAGTTGATGCAATTTAAGGTTCTTGAATTTTCCAGAATTTCCAACAGTTTCAACTCTGGATGTGTTCAAGAAATACCTCCAAATTCCTTGAGAAGCCCTGCCATTGATTTTAAAAGCATATTAGAACCATCTCATAAATATCTGCAGTGGATATAGTAACATAACATAGTAATATAGTATATGACGGCAGATAAAGACCAGTATGGTCCATCTAGTCTGCCCAGCAAGGCAGCAAGAGTAGATGCACTTGCCACTCTGTACAGGTCACCTCTCCCCATGCCTTTGTTTACGGGTGTACCCATCGCTCCATGTAGGTCACCCCTATTTGTTCAGATATACAAGATAAATTAAGCTTATTTTGATTTTATCCTATTGCTATAAAGGGATCCACCGTGTCTGTCCCATGCCATTTTGAATTCTGTCACTGTATTTGCCCCCACTACTTCCATCAGGAGGGCATTCCAAGCTCCACCACCCTTTCAGTGAAAAAGTATTTCCTGACATTTGCCTTTCAGTTTACCCCCTTGCAGCTTCATGTTATGCCCTCTAGTTTTACAGCTTCCCATCTTTGGAAGAGGTTTCTTCATTAATTTAAAAGTCTGAATCATATCTCCCCTGTCCCGTCCTCTCCTCCAGAGGGTACATATTTAGGTCTTCAAGTCTCTTCTCATAAGTCTTCTGACACAGGCTCCAAATCATTTTGGTCACCTTCCTCTGAACCGCTTCCAGCCTTCGTAGTTCAAAATGAATAATCAGAATAATCGGATTCCCTTTGAAGAGGACATTACCAAAGAGACCTTGATCATAAAACTTCTATTAGGGCTAATTAGGGACTGCCTTTCAAATGATTTTCTTGCCACGGAGAAAAAATGTTTCTTAGACAAAGGATATTGGTCTACCCTGATGTGTATAAGGCCATTCGACTTAAACATAAGCGGTTTTTGGTATTGCCTTGGACCTAGGGACTCAGCTCTTCCTGTTTTCCCTGTAGATGCCTTGTTAAACATTAGAATAGCGGTTATATATTGTGATAAGGAAGCTTATCAGGACCCAAGAGATAGGGATAAAGAGAAGGAATTTACCCTTATAAAAGGACCTATTTTACCAGGTCAGAGACACAAAACTCCCTTTACACCTAGAAAGCAGGTAATTCCTAGCTACAATAGGTTGCAGAATGCCCCTAGTGGAGGAAAAGAGAGGGAATACAGGCTCAGGGTAAGGACCCCTTACATCACTGAATTCCCCAATTACTCAGCTGCCACGAGGCAGTTTGATCTCCAACACCTGAGAGGAGAGGGGGTGGAGCAGGCACCTGAGAGGTTTAAGACTAGGTCAGTTTATTCAGAAGGGAGAGGCAGGAGAGGAAGAAGAAGAGGAAAGGAGAGAGAACGTGAGAGCAGTAGGAGTGCCTACTGGAAGAGGAATGGAACTGGATCAGTGAGAACAGCAGGAACCAGGAACACAAGTTGGAGAACAGGACGTGGAAGCACCGGTGAATGGTGGCCAGAGCATGAGAGAGGAGAAGCTGCTACAAGCTTTGACCCAGGTATGAGCATTAGAAGCTTGCCTAATTCTGAGCACTACAGAATTGCCAGTGACAGCCTTAGCCCTAACGGAAGGCAGTCAGCTAAGCCCTCTGAGCCAGAATCAGAGGAAGTGCCAATGCAACGGGGTGAACCAAACATAGCTTTAGAAGAAGAAGTCTCATACATGGATTGCTCTTTATGCCAGTCTTCCAATACAGAGGTGTTGAAAGGGAGTCAACCGTAAGGAAAACCTCCAGTGTCTGGTAGCCCTAAGAGCCTGTGGTTAACTTGTGAAGGTCCTGAGTTAAAGGCAAAATACCTTTTTTTTACTGTGCAAGCCGAAGCTGCCTAATTAAGTTGGTGAATCAGCTGTGAGCCAGAGCAGTGCTCAGCCTGGAGCCATACTAACGGTGAAAGTAAGGAAAGCTTTTGTTTGGCTGTTTATAAGAAAACCTTGCATAGAGAATAGCTTGCCTGTGAAGAGTTTAACTGCCTTGTTGAAAGTTTTTCTATGTTTAAGAAGACAAACAGTGTTCTGGACTGAGAGAAAAAGAAACCTGCTTTAGGAAAAGCTGTTTTCTCTTTGTTTGATCAGCACTGCAAGCCATGCCTGATAGCATGGGCTGTTCAAGTATTTATGTTTATACTGGAGAACATTGCAAGCTGTTTTGTTTGGAATTCATTTATATCCTGATGTTCATTTACAAGAATCCTGGAGAAATAATCCAAAGGTGGAATTTGTGAACCTTAGCGTGTTTTTTTTTTTCAGTTAATAAACTGTCATTACCTTACCACTCATGGCAACTACAAAGGTGTTTTTTTTTACCTGAGGTTGAATACTTTCTGACTGAACTACCTTTCCCATAAGGCATTACAAGGCAATCAGTCAGTTAAAAACCAAAAGGTGAATCTCTCTAATGACAACCACGCCCCTCCATACTGCATGTAAGGGGCTATGGGCGTGACAATATTTTTGTGATCTCGAACAGTTTAGGTCTTTTTGACTGAGGTGCATTATGCTTCTTCTGTTCTTTGACTCTCATGTCTTTTCTTTGGAGATAATAGTCACGCTTGTTCTTTTCTTCAGTCAAATGTGCTCTTTTTCCATAATGACTGGACATTATCATTTGGGTTGACATCTTTATTTTGGATAATAGGCTTCTGTTTCCCTAAAATTTTTCTTACTCAGTTCTTCCCGTCTCCTTTGGCATTGACAAAGATGTTGTTTCAATATTTGTATCTATCTATATTGTTACAAATATAGACATCAATGCTTTTTTTTCTTTCTTTCATGTTAGACATGCTTCTTGTTTTGTCAGTGCCATTGTTCTTTGTTATGCCGCAAAGTATAAAAAGAAAAGAAAACAAAAAAATTCCTGGCCAACTGGGCTTTCCCTTCTTATTGATCTTGCTGAAACGTTGTTTGTTTCCTGTGAAAGGCTGTATATATATGTTACTTGATTGCTCTGTCCTTAATAATCCTTTTAGGCTCCAAATGTGATGGATGTATCATTTCTGTTGCTTGCCATGAACATTTGTATGCAGTCGGTGTGCAGAAACCTGTCAGAACAAACGGTAGAAGCTGCCATTTTACTGTAGTTTGTCGGTGAATAATTATGCAGTGACTGCATGCAGCTCGGAGCTAAAAGTATGTGGCTATTATACTTATTATTGTAGGTGGGGGGTTTCCCTTATCTAGAAGGAGTATTCCACTTATACCACAACACTTCATAGCACTACACTCTGAATTTGATGTAGGATGGAAATAGGATCTCTGGATCTGTGTTGGGGAACTCATCAACGCCCCCCCCCCCCCCATTCATATTTAGTGATGCAAGACTTATAAATAGGGCCTTGTGTATGTGTAGTTTTCTTCTGTAATGCTTCTGGGGCTAACTCTTTTTTTTTTACTATGTTTAAAAATATATATGAGATTTATAACTTTTCTGAAATCTTCTCATATAAATGCTAAAGAAATGCTTAAATTGTACATGCTGGTAGTGTTTGGGGTCCCGGTTGAGTCCAAGCTCCCAATCACTAGATTGTATTATTTGCCTTCTGGTCATCGATCTTCTGGGTCAGGGACCATTCCTGGTTTACAACCAGCAGATTTTCTCAATATTTCCGCAATTTTGGATAAGTCTGTGTCTGAAATGTATATACTATCAACTCTTTTGATCACTTTTACTTTATCAAGTGACCGGGATTGGTTCTTAAAAATGTTTTTCCGTAAAAGATCTCAATGTTTTAAAGGTTTAAGTGTTCACGCTTTTCCTGATTTATACCGTTACTCGGTGTCGGAGGCGTGAGTTCCTCCTTCTCTGGCCTGGGAGGCCAATTCTTCCTTAAGTTTCCGTTTAAATGCAACATTAAACTGCAGTCTAATTCCTATATTTTTTATGACAGCTCAGTTGGGGGCCCTTCTGAGTTCCCGGAGTGCTACCGTAGCAGATGTAATTACCACTGCTGAGATATAAGATATAAGATGGTCTGTTGCATGGTTATCTTTTCCTTGGGTACTGGTTTAAATTTGGTTTCTTCTGCTGTTCCTCTCCCCACGTGGTGGGCTACGGGGGGGGGGGGGGCTGCCGTATATTTGACTGTAGTCAGTTTTTCCTAGTTGTTATTTTTGCCTAATGATTGTATTTTTAAGATCAGTTCCCTATTTCTGGCAAGTGTTATAATGTATGCTTGTTATTTATTGCAAAATCTTATAAATTTTGAAACTATGTACATATTTTTACCTGGCTGAATATTCACTTACAGGGTCATTCTGAGGCGCAAATAACGGGGATGAACGTCCCATTAGGATATCCATCCCCGCTATTCGGCCCCTCTGCTGACCCTGACTAACTTCCCTGCACATTGTACGGTGAGGTTAAACAGGGGCAGGAAAGGGGCATTGTAGGGGAGGAGTTAGGGCGGGCAGTGGACAGTCGGTGGCCCCACACATACAGGGCCGATTCCAGTGTCGGCTCTGTATGTCCGTGGCTGATGACCTGAACGGGGAACTTAGGTGGAATAGGTTCCCCTAGTCGGGTGGATTGGGCAGGCCCGGGGCACAGAAAAGGCGGGAGGGGGCAGAGGAAATTCCCCACAGCCCAACTCTGGCCTTGGAAGGCCAGATTTGCAGTCAACTGTGGGGAATGAACATTTCAGTTTGGCGGCTGGGGATCGCAGCTCTTGAATGGAGACATGGTGCCATGCAACCAGACACCATGGCGCTGCGACTCCATTCAAGAGCCCTGACTGAGTTAGCCGGGGAAGGCCTGTACATGCAGGCCAACCAGAATCAGGGTCCCGGCCTGCACGTACAGGCCTGGACATGATTCTGATCCCATGGGGCTAGACATGCCCCACGGGATCTGAATTCCAGCTCACTCTGTGTGTCCAGTTCCGACCAGGCACACAGAGGGCCGCCACGTCCAACTCTGAATCAAGCCCTTAGAGGACTATTTACCAAAGTGTGGTAATATTTTCCAATTACCACATGTTAATTGCCAAATTAATGCGTGGTAACTGTTGGAGGTGTTCCCACGCATTAATTTGGCAAGGTCTTCATCATGCATTAACAGCATTGCAGGTAATGCGATGCAGTTAGCTACGCCTATGCAAGGGTCATTAATTGTGCCACATTATTTAATATCCAATGCTCAGTAACTGCCTCTGCATTAAATGTCAGGCACAGGCTCCACCCTTTCTGCATTAGGAAGTTAATGTGGGAATTAGCTTGCACTGTGACACTGTCAAGCTACCACACTAATTTCCATGTTAATTGCTTAGCCATTCTACCAACATATCCTTTGCTTTTGCTCACAGAGTTTCTGATGAAGCCTTTAAAAATGTACCATTCAATTAATTATAAAATGACTCCTAGTACGTTTACTATGATGTACAAGCATGTGAAAAGAAACACACCAGTTAGGCTGCAGGTAGTACAGCAAAGTACAGTGAGAGTTCGCAGCAAAGGACATGGTGGCAGTCCCAATATAACCCATGTTTTACTCATTGACTTCATTTTTGCTGTGTCTTCGGCTAAAGACATGAAGCAATCAGGAAACCATACTCCAGTCAGAAACAATATAAATTAGAAGAGTGGATTGATATTTATAGTTTGACTTAGCAAGTTTCTTCCTGCTTTGGGGAGGGGGGCTTCCATTTCAATTGGGATCAACCTCTATCCACACTATCCAGGTGTATTTTTTTTTCTCTACTGCCCTCCCATGAAGATCACTTCTTTGCAGCAACAATCTTTAGCCAGAAGCTACATACCACCCCGATTCCTTTCAGAACCTACATTGTGAGTCCATTTATTATGTTGTTAAGTGCCATCGAGTCAGTGTCGACTCCTGGTGACCCTCTGGATAGTTGACCTAAACTTTGTTCTGTCTTCAGCCAAGTGGCTCATTATTGATAGAGTGGTATCCATAGCTGCTGTTATTGTATTGATCCATCTCATTGCCTGCCTTCCTCTTTTATGATGACCTTCTACCTTGCCAAGCATTATGTCTTTCTCCAATGACAGAGATCATTGGAGAAAGACATAATGCTTGGCAAGGTAGAAGGTCACCATAAAAGAGGAAGGCCGGCAATGAGGTGGATTCACATGATGTGTCCAAAGTATGAAAGTCGAAGTCTTGTCATCTGAGCTTCTAAGGAAAGCTTAGGTTTGATCTCCTCTAGTACTGACTGGTTTGTTCTTCGGGCAGTCCATGATATACACAGTATCCTATGTCTGGTCAAAATGTGTCATTATTGAGTGATGCTTGGGCTTCCCTCATCTGGGGACAGTAAATGGTGCTTCCATAGCATCCTCAGTCACAGCCAGCCTGAAGAACAGGAAGGCTCAGGAATCAAACCAGAATCTCCTCGGCAAAGAACAACACTGCTAATCAGACTAGGGGACATGCAATGAAGCTACAGGGTAAACTATTTAAGACTAATAAAAGAAAATATTTTTTCACTCAACGTGTAATCAAACCCTGAATTTGTTACCGGAGGATGTAGTAAAGGCTGTTAGTGTAGCTGGGTTTAAAAAAGGTTTGGATAAGTTCCTGGAGGAAAGGTCCATAAACCATTATTAAGAAGTGACCGAAGATATCAATGCTTGACCCAGTACAAGCATTGTGGAACTTGTGTCTCTTGGGGTAACTGTTAGGTACGTATGACCTAGATTGGCCACTGTTGGAAACAGAATACTGGGCTTGATGGACCTTGGTCTGACCCAGTATGGCATATCTTATGTTCTTATGTTCTTCATTTCAGTGGAGAAGAGCAGTTGCTTTAACAGCAAAAGGCCTAAGCAAGAAGTTGGACTTTAATGAGTCTAGTTACTAAGATGTGCTAATGTTAATGCATGTTAATTCAGTATTAAGACATGTTATTAGTAAATAGAATTAACATGCATTAACATTAGCACATCTTAGTAACTAGACTTGTTAAAGTCTAACTTCTTGCTTAGTTCTTTTAAACCGTGTGTGTGTGTGTGTAGTACAAATGTGTATACACAATCTTTATTACAGGATATCCTTTTCTCAGCATAAATTCTTCATGTACAAATTCTCAACAGGTACAAGGTCGCTACTGTATAGGGAATAGACAGAAGAGAAAGGTTAATGGAGCAATTCTGCACACTGTCACCTCCATAGCAGGGCTGAATAAACTCCCCACTTTCTCCTCTGTTCTGGTCTGTTTTTTATAGTTTTTCTGAAAGGCTGGCATAATAGCAAAGGTTATGTCTTTTCCTGCAGCTGTTTTTTAGTGATACTTTTTCTCTATACAATATTGTCACATTTTATATTTCCCAAGGTTCAAGTTAGCATGAAAACATCATCTCACCTTCCCAATGCCAGTGTCTAATTAAATCTTACTCCCTGGTTCCCCCTCATGTCTCTTTTTTTGTTTCATTTTGTGTCATCTGGTTTTCTTAGTGATGCACAATAAATCAGCAACATTCTATATCACTCTCAGAATTTTCTCATGCTAAGTCAGCAGCTCATTCTTCCCCTGATTTTTCTTTGGTCTAACAATGGTCAAGGGTCCCAAGCAAGCTTGTGGCCTGTATCCAGGCCTGTTTCACAGGCCTAGCTACAGGGGCACTGTCCTGGCTTGGGTCCGACTCCCTACATCCGCACTAATGTGGCACAAGTTAGGGGTCAGTGCTGCATGTTAATCGACAGGAACATGCTTTCCACACCCCAGACAGTTAATGTGGTGGAGTTGCACCTAATGCACCATGGCTTTGCATCCTGTTGGCACATTAAGTGCAAATCACAATGCACTTTAGTAAAAGGGCCCCCTTCATCAAGCGGGAACTCAGGAAATTGGGCCCTTTAGCAACTATCCTCCTTACTTGGTCAGATCACTCTTTGTTACGCTTTAGTGTGTTTCAGCTTCTGACACTCACCCCTTATATTCCTGCTTATAAGTGTTATAGAAATTTCAAAGTAGCAAAAATAGAATGCTGTAGAGGTATGTCATATCCCCATTTTTTACCATGCTTCTGATTCACTGACTAGAAAAGTTGAGAATTAACGTTTACTGCAGATCTTGGATATTCTTGATCCAGTTGGGCAATTCCAAACTTAAGGGTAAGGGTGGTCGTACATGATAAACCATAGAACTTAAAAGGGTAAAAAACTCTTCTTAGCAAAAGAGAACATTTATCTTTAGTAAGTTTCTTGCTATACCGCACCTTCGGGAACCAGCAGGGTAGTTTACAATAAAAGCAAAACACAGAAATGGCTAAGAAGGCCAGGAGCAGAAAAGAACTGCAATTCATGCCAGGAGAGCAGCAATCACACTAGAGGTAGGGGACAGAGATGTAGAGAGAAAGGAGAAGAAGGCAGGTAAGGAAAAGAGCTCGTTAGAGGGGGCCGGCGGGAGGTCCTAGGCTAGACAGAAGAGATGAGTATTGAGGAGTGTCTTAAACTTAGAATATGATTGTACCTGATGGAGGGGGAGAGGAAGGGAGCTCCAGAGGGACAGTGCTAGGAAGAAAAATGCCAAATTGCAGGTTTGTTCCAGGTGAGCGTTGGCTGGGGAAGGGAGCTCCAAATGGTTGAGGTGTATGGAGCAGAGGCACCAGACGGAACTGTAGAGAGTCAGCCAGGTATTGTGGGGTGTGGGTATAAAGGGCTTTGTGAGGTAAAATTAGGAGTTTGAAGATTTTTATTTTATTTATTTATTTATTTAAAAGGATTTATATCCCACTTTATCCTAAAATCAAAGTGGTTTTCATTTCAAACGAATCAAAAATCAAAATACAGAGGTGTCGGCATGCTGTGTTTGTATCGTACTGTGTGTGTAGGTGTAATGAAGGTGTAGCTTGATTATAAGATGTAATATATACAGGGTGAGCTATCTACAATGTGCTATCTACAATGTGTTATATACAAAGAGGAGGTGGGGGAGGCTATGGTAGGAGGAGGGGAGGCAGGAGGAGTGAGGGAAAGGTTATGTACAAAGGAGGTGGGGGAGGTTATGGTGGGGGGAGGGGAGGCAGGAGGAGTGAGGAGTAAGGGAAAGGCCAGGTGGAGGTGAGCAGTGTCAGGCACAATTATATCGAAAGTGTCCCTTAGGTTGGCTTAAGGGGTGATTGGTGGTCTTCATTGAATTGTTTGATGAATAGGGTAGTTTTAAGTAGCTTCCGGAATTCTTTTATATCTGTTGTTGCTTTCAGTTTGTCTGGGAGGACGTTCCCGATAGCAGGGGCGGCAAGAGAGAAAGCTCGCATGGATGTGGATTTGTTGGTTGTGAATAGACTGGGTGTTGGTATATTGTTTTTGGTGCTGTTTCTGTCTGGTCTATTGCTTGTTTTGGTTCAAATGAGTTCCTGTAGTATCTCTGCTGACATGTTGTTTTTAATTTTGAAGATGGTGAGTGCTGATTTATATTTTGCCCGTGATGAGCTTGGTAGCCAGTGCAGACCATATAGTATTGGAGTTATGTGGTCTTGTATTGCAGCGCTAGTAATAATGCGGGCAGCAGTGTTCTGGACTATTTGTAGAGGATAATACGTTGGGGAACTGGTAACCAATGAAGTTGATTTAGGTGGGGCGTGATGTGACCCTAACGGGTGGTATGAGATATTATCCGAGCAGTGCTATTTTGGACCATCTGCAGGCGATGGATTTGGTGTTGAGGAAGACTGGCAAAAATGATATTGCAATAATCGATGTGGGAAACTAGCAAACAGAGAAGAGTGGTGAGAGAGGAAGGGGACAGAACATCGCTAACTGCTCTAATTTGACACGCTTGAGGGTGGAAATGTGGGCATTGAAAGACAGTTCTGGGTCTAGTATCACACCCAGGTAGCAAAAAGAAGATACCAGGAGGATTGGGTTGCCGAGGCAGAGGAATAAATACTCTACTTCCCTGCAGGCATGTTGTTGTGTACAGGCTGTAGATCGATGATTAGAACTGCACAAAGAGGATATGTGTCCAAATTATTTCAGGAGCAGGTTAATTTCCCCCTTCAGCTGTTAAAAACAGTTAATAAGCTGGGTGCTCTTCCTAAAAAAATCTGGGTAACACATTCAGTCCAAATACCTTTGCGAGATATTTGTTGGGTCAAGCCATCAACTCCTCAGGTGGTATAGTCTCTTGTTCTCCCCCCTTGGCAGTTGCTTTGGGGCATCCTCCCACCTCCACTAATTTGTCTAGTATCAGTCAAATTACTTTGGACATCTTTTACCCTCAACCTCAGACTATCCTGGAGAAGACTGTTCAATCAATTACACAGGTACACTACCAAAAAACTGCCTCCAGTTTTGCAACTGATTCCTATAGATTTTGGGGTGCTGAATCCAGGAAAAAATAGCCAAAATGTTCCATCACGTCACGTTTTCTTGCAAAATTAGATTTCTTACCCATATAAGGAATGTTCACATAATTTCTTTTTAGCCGACTGCAGTTTATTTTCTTGGCCCAAAATAGAGGTTGTAATGGTTAACTAACTAGAAACACTCCCTCATGATATTTTAGAGTGTTTTGTATTCATTTTATACATTAACAGGACAATTGGGAGGCGGGGGGCTAAATCCAGTACTCGCGCTGGCGCATGTCTTTCCTGTTCGCCTCGCCTCGTTCGCTCGCTCAAACACGGTGGTTGCGACATGAACGTTCCTGTCAAATTTCAGTTTCTTGCAAGTTCATTATTACCTTTTGTTTGCTCAGTCGTAATCCAGCTTTATTCCGAAGTGGTTCACTACAGTTGTAGTTTGCAGTGCTGTGTATTTGTGATGGCTCACAGAGCCAGAGGTTGCGTCAACTCTCCGGACAGTTTTTGTTTTATTTGTGGGGAATATACCGTGAAAAAGCGGCAGAGGAACATTTCTGCATTTATTAAAAAAGTATATTTCGCCTATTTCGGTTTGAAGTTAGGCGATCAAGACAAACCGTGGGCTCCTCACAAAGTGTGCAAGACATGTGAGGAAGATCTACGCTTATGGATGAAAGGTAAAAAACAAGCATTTCGTTTCGGAATACCTATGATGTGGCGTGAACAAAGAGACCACAGCAGTGACTGCTATTTTTGCTCTTGCATTGTGAAGGGATACAACTTAAAAATAAGAACATAATAAGTTACCCCAACCTTCCCTCAGCAATTAGGCCTATGCCTCATAGCAACGAAGTACCTGTGCCTGAACCACCAAAATCTTTGGATCATATTTGTGTGGACGGTTCTGATCATGATGAGACTCATCAGATGGCTTTTCCCGATGAGTCCAGTACTTCCGAGTTTGAAACTGAACCAGATCCGAAACCTGAACTTTTCTCTCAAGCTGAATTGAATGATTTAGTCCGGGATTTAGGACTCCCAAAAGATGCTGCCCAACTGCTAGGTTCTCGGCTTAAACAGAAAAATCTATTGTCACCAGGAACAACTTTTTATTGGTACCGCAACCGCGAGACACAATTTTTGAAGTATTTCAGCAAAGAGGAAGATTTGGTATTTTGCAACGATATATACGGAGTGATGGAAAAGTTTAAACTCAAGTATGATCCTGCTGAATGGCAGCTGTTCATTGATTCGTCAAAAGACAGCATAAAAGGGATTGACTGTTTTTGTGTATAGGCAACTTAAACCCTCTAATAAACGACCTACATAATTTGTAGTACTTCTTCATAATGGCAACACAATCGCTTCAGTTCCTATTGCTCACTCTGTTATTCTCCAAGAAAAATATGAGAATTTGGCCCTGATTCTTCAGAAGATTCGTTATGATGAGCATAAGTGGATGATTTGTGGAGACTTTAAAATTCTATCCATGCTATTAGGGCAGCAATCCGGTTTCACCAAATATCCCTGCTTCCTTTGCTTGTGGGATAGCCGGGCCCGCGACCTACACTGGGGGAAAAAAGACTGGCCAATTCGGGAGTATTTGAGACCCGGTGAGAAAAATGTTCTTCATGAGAGCTTGGTACCTCGTGATAAAATTCTATTACCACCTCTCCACATTAAGTTGGGTCTCATTAAGCAATTCATCAAGTCCCTTCCAAAAGATGGTGAGTGCTTTCGGTACCTTTGCTCAAAGTTCCCCCGACTTTCTGAAGCAAAGCTAAAGGAAGGAGTGTTTGTTGGCCCTGATATAAGGAAACTCATTTCAGATGGAGCATTCGCTGAAACGATGTCTGAGAAGGAAAAAGAAGCCTGGGATTCCTTCAAGGATGTTGTTCTCAAATTCTTGGGGAACAGGCAGGATGAGAACTATAAGGATATTGTTGCCAGGATGCTCAATGCCTTCAAAGAACAAGGCTGTAACATGAGCCTGAAAGTCCATTTCTTGCACTCCCATGTGAACTACTTTCCCGAAAACTTGGGGGCGTACAGTGAAGAACAAGGTGAAAGGTTTCACCAGGACATCAAGGACGCAGAGAGAAGGTACCAAGGAAGATGGAACACCACTATGATGGCTGATTTCTGCTGGTTGCTGCTGCGGGAAACCCCAGATGAAAAATACGCCAAGCAGCGCACCAAGAGAAGCATTCGGGGGAAGAAGAAACGGGCCCACCAGGAGATTGATTGACCCAAGAATGACTTTAAAATCTAAACTGTGTTGACAAATATCGTGTTTTTACTAAACTTTGAAATAAAAATTTGCTAGTTATTACCACAGTGTCGGATCTCATCTATTAGAATTTTATTTTCACACCATCGGGTGTTTGTCTTCATGTATTGCAATGGTGCGGTTTGCGTTTTCTCTTCTTACATACATACCTGTACAACATTTTTTGCACATTTCTTTGCTTTGCTTTGTGTCTAACCTTGCTCTTATATGCTCAATGTTTGTGCACATGTATGTGGCTGTTTTAAGTGCAGACAATTTTGCTACCATCACAGTGTGTTTTGTTGACATTACTCTATTCTTATGTGCTGCCTTGTTACAATTTTCTTTATTCTTATTTGAATAACTACTAAACAATTAGCATAAAGAATTCATCCAAGAAACTTTTATCTCGATCGCACTCAATCTGAAACGTTCACCTCAAACTGCTAACCCAATGTAGCAAAAAATCTGTACGTGATGGAGCAAATTGGTTACCAGATTTGGATTCAGCGCACCAAAAAAACGTAAAAATCAATCGAAACATTAGAGGCAGTTTAAAAAAAAAATGTTTTAGTGTACCTGTGTTATTATTGGATTCTCCTCAGGGGACATTATTCCTGCTTCTCTATGAAAAGAATATCTAGATTTAATCAACTCTAGCCTGGCCAAGAATTTGGAAGGAATCTATTATAAAACAGCTGTTAAAAACCCACCACTAGACCCATCCTGTCCTTCAAATTTCCACCCCATCTCTAATGTGCTTGCTCTGGCAAAAATTACAGAAAAAAAATGTTCACCATTTGACTCCTTTCCTGAAGGCAGCTAACTGCTTCCATCCTGAATTTAGGAGTGGTCACGCCGCTGGCACAGCAGTGATAGTTATGCTTAATGAAATCCGGATAGCCTTGGGTGATGGTAAAAGGTTTTCTTGATATAGCTCGATCTGAGTGAGGCATTTGATGTTGCTAATCTAGCCTTCTGCTGGTTAGGTTGCAGGAAATGGGAATCACTGAAAATGTTTTGGCATGGTTCCTTTCTCCCTGCACATTCTTTCAGTCATGTTAGATGATCAAGTCAGAGCTATGATGGATAATCAAATGTCAGTGAGGTTGTATGTGAATCAGGAATCAATTATATCACCCACTTTATTCAACATCTTTCTTGCACCTTTATTTATTTTATTTATTTATTTATTTAGAACACATTTATATACCGCTGCTTCCAGCGAACAGCAGCGGTTTGATTCTTCTTTTGGGAGGTGTCGATCAGGACAGGGTGGGGAGTATATACATAAAGGACTGAGGGGGGGGGGGGGGGTCACGGCACACATGGTTAAAGTTTTTGGGTTAAACTTATTTACATTATACAATACATATTTACAGATTTAGGAAATCATATTTTACATGGCTATACATGGTTACACAGGCGGATTTAAAATGCATATATATTTATCAGTTTACTTTGTTACGGTTTCCTGGAATTTGCGGCTTATGGCTGGTTGTAGTAGCATTTAAATAGGTGGGTTTTTAACTCTTTCCTGAATCTTGTAATGTCCTGGGTTAGACGTAGGTCCACAGGGAGCTGATTCCATATAGTGGGCGCGGCGAAAGAGAAGGCTCTACGACATGTACTCGTTTTCACCGTTCGGATTGCTTTGGGGACCTGCAGGGTGCCCAAGTTGTTAGTTCTTCTGTTCCTATTTGCTGGTTGTGTGCTGATAAGAGAGGACAGGTATGAGGGGGCTATGTTGTTGATCAGCTTGAACATTGTTACTAGCATCTTGTACTGTACCCTAGCTGCAACAGGAAGCCAATGAAGGTCGATCAATATTGGGGTGATGTGGTCAGATACTCTTGTTCCCATTATGATCCTAGCTGCGACATTTTGGGCCATTTGAAGGATACCCAGTGATTTTTTGGGTAGACCTTGGAGGATGGCATTACAGTAGTCGAGGTGCGGCATAACTAGTGCTTGAGCCACTGACCTGAAGTCGCATGGTGCTATTATTTTCCTTAGAGGTTGTATCACCCTAAGTTTATAGAAGATGGCTTTGTTTGTTTTACGCAGGTGTGTCTCCATTCTTAGGTTGCAGTCGAGTGTGACTCCTAGATATTTGATTTCTTCTTTTGCTTTGTATGTGTTGTTGCACAGGGTGATTGAGTCAGGTGACTTGAAGTTGGGTTTGCTGGACATGTACATTACCTCCGTTTTTTTGTGGTTTATCGCCATGTTATTTTTCTGTAGCCATATCAACATCTCGTCCAGGCAGTTTTCGAGCTGTGCATATTTGGGGTCGGCGACGTCTAGTTGCGTGTAGAGCATAATATCATCTGCATAGATGTGGTAGTTGATGCTATGCTTTCTAAAAATGTCACAGAGGGGTTGCATGTAGATATTGAACAGTAGTGCCGAGAGCGCTGAGCCCTGGGGTATGCCCTGCGTTTGAGTGAATGGTTTCGCTTCTTCCCCATTAAATTGTACTTGAGGCCTTCTGTTAGATATATAGGAGGAGAACCATTTGAGGGGGGTTCCCTCAACTCCTATGGATTCTAGTTTACTAAGGAGTATCTCATGATGTACCGTGTCAAAGGCGGCTGAGATGTCAATGAAAATGAGTATAAACATTTTCTTTGTGTCTTCTAGGCCTTTAAGTAGGTTGTTCATTAGTGCTATTAGCAGTGTTTCTACTCCATGGTTTCTTCTGAATCCGTATTGTTGTTTGTCTAGGGTATCATGATCGTCGAGGTGGTCTTGAAGTTGCAATAGTACTGCCTTTTCTATGATTTTTGCCAGGAATGCGATGCTTGATATAGGGCGGTATGATGATGGGTCCTCTTTGTTGAGGGAATTGTTCTTTAGGATCGGCCTTATTATAGATTGTTTTAGTTTCTCAGGCATTTCTCCTTGTCTTAGTGATTGATTAACAATGTGGGCTATTTGTTGGTTTATCTCTTTTTTTGCCGCTTTGATCCAGGCAGTTGGGCAGGGGTCAAGTGGTGAGGTGGTGGTGTTTATGGAGGTTAAGATGTTGGTGATTTGTTGTTCATCAATGTTGTGGAATTTGCTCCATGTAGGTTCCTGCTTCATCTTCGTTCGTTGGTGTGGAGTTTCTACGGCAAATGTGGGGGTGGTAGTATTCAGTTTGCTTGCGTAGTGGTTTGCTAGTGTTTGTGGGTGTATTGGGCTATCCTGAGGTCCAGGGAGGGCTGTCTTTGTAAGTGATTTTACTAGTGCAAAAAGCTCCCGTGGTTTGTTAATGGCTTTGTTCAGAATGTTGGTATGGTGTAACCTTTTTGCTGTGTTTATTTCCTCTTTGTAGTTTGTGAGGAGATTGAGGTACACTGTCCTGAGTTCGGTGGATTTGGTGTGTCTCCACTTTCTTTCATGCTTCCTGAGCTCTCTCTTCATTTTGGTCAATGTTATGGTGTACCAAGGTTCGTTTTGTTGTTTTGATGTGTTTGGCGTCTGAGTCCTTTTGGGAGTTGCTATGGTCCGGATTCCGGTGTCCCATTCATTTGCTAAGTCATCGAGGTTTGTTTTGCCGAGGTCTATATGTGATTTGATGGACTCAATCAGACCTTCCATGTTTGGTTTGTTGAATCGTCTTTGTTGGTGTGATGTTCTTTTTGCTTTGGTGTCTTTAGACAGGTTCGGCAATTTCAACTGTATATTGATTTGGTGGTGGTCTGACCAGGGTAGTGGGTTGATCTCTATCCTGGGCTTTTCGTCCTTGGCCTGAGCATTTTTTGGGTGTGAAAACCATGTCTAGTGTATGACCTTTATCATGGGTGGGTTCTGTGATTTGTTGCTGGTAGCCTAGTTGGGTCATGGCTTCCAGGAAGGTGTTTGTATTCGTGGCAGATGTTGACGCTAAGTTTAGGTCCCCTAGTACAATCTGGAATTTTCTAGGTTGAGTTGATGTAATCGTTTCCAATGCTGATGCTAGTATCTCATATTGCGGTGTGGGGGGTCTGTATATCAAGCAGATGGATAAAGCGGAGTTTTCGATCTTGAGTATGTCTATGTCTGAGTTCGAGCTCTGATACGTGCTGGAGAGTTTCAGCATTCCTAATCCAGGGCTTGGGCCTAAGTTTGTACTTTTTTGTCAATGACATTCAACTAGTTATAGCTCACAATAAATGGAACCAAGAGTTCTGGTTGAAGTGGACAAAGACATGGGGGGGGGGGGGTGTCTGCACGGAGCGGCAGGTGTACCTACTCTTGACATTGTCCTGGGCAGACTAGATGGACCATGCTGGTCTTTATCTGCCGTCATTTACTATGTTACTAAGTGTAATCGACAACTAAATGCTATTGACAGTTGGATAAAAGCTAATCAGTTGATTTTGAATTCCTCAAAGTGTGAAGCCATTTGGTTTTCAGGTGATTCTCCATTTCCCTCATTTAAACCATGAAAGTTTGCGCATAGACATTCCACTTAAAGACATAAAGTGGCTTTTTAGAAAGCGCTTCCAAATACATTTGAGGACGTACAGGGCAGAATGTGCAGAGGAATGCCAGGGATAGCTATATTTCAGCCAGAATTCAGAAACATAGATACCCCCAACACGGACACCCACGCCAGTGTCCATATTGACATCCCCGCTATGAAACCATGGGGCGGGGCCATCCATCTCAAGCAAGGTTGCATACGGGGACATCCAGCAGCGTGGCAAAATGAAAGCATGAGCCCCCATTCCTCGTCAAATTGTAAAATAAAGAAGATATGAGTGTACCACCTTCACCTCACCCTCCAGACATTTGCCTGACAAAACAGCACTTTTCAGATGCCTCTTCATGCCCAGAGCAGGAATAACCTTTGACGCACTTCAAAACATCTAGGAAGTTTCTGAAATCAAGCAAGGACGCCTTGAGAATGCCCTGGTCACACCTACACCACGCCCTCATTCTGACCTGGACATCCTCATGCTGGGGACATCCACAGACCTAGCTGCTAAAATGGCTCTGGGGACATCTGTGTGCTTTGGACGTCTCTATGGTCATTTTCAGACATCCAAAGCAAGGATAGGGCTTCCAAAATAACTTTTATGATTAGATCCTTTTTAGATAGCTCTATGACTTTTGCGCTGTACATTTTGGCAGTGATTCTGAGGTCTTTTTTGCATGTTAAGACACATTAGATCTATCAAACCTCTCCTGAACATAAAGACCACAAAGATCCTGGTACATGCTTTCATATTAAGCTGCCATGACTATTGGCATTTGTTCTTAGCAGGTATCCCTCTTCATAGTCTTCAGCTGATATTGAATACAGCTGTTAAACTGTTATACAACACTAGGCATTTTGATCACATATCCCCTCTTCTATTTCAACAGCACTGGCCTCCAAAAGACTTACCTTAGTCCATTCTGCTTTCTATTCAGGAATTCTTCTTTATTTGAACTCTGTGGTCACTCCCTGTTGTCCTAACCATTCTTCAGATCACTTTTAAGCTAATTGTCTAGCTATTCTTCCCCTCCCCCTCTTAAGATCAGATTTAAAACAACCTGTAAATCCACCTTTTGTTATTTCATGCCCACACTATGGAATACCGGACATTAACCTGGAAAGTTCCTTCCAGAAATTCAGAGTTGGGATTAAAACCCGGCTCTTTCAACAGGCCTTCCCAGATCTGATGTCTCAGACTTACAGGACTTTCGAGTACCTAGGATGGCTGGAACCTTTCTCTTCCCTTCCTGTCTGTAAGCATTAGTTGTCTAAGGCTTGAAATTGTGCTGTGCATCTTCCCTCTCTCCTAATGTATGTTATAATTTATTTTATTAATCCTTCTACAGGAGTTTATGTGCTGTAAACCACACTATTAATAATGATGATGGTTTAATAGTAGTATTTGCTAAGCAAACAATAAAAAACTGCCTAAGAGCCAAACCAATCCACAAAACAATATCTCTTAGCAAAAGTATTCTTCTAAACGTCACTCTTAAACCAAATTAGAACAATGGCTAGTAACCTACATACACACATTTTACTATAAGGTTAAAAGAGATCTCAGGATAGCTACACACTCTTCACTTGGCGAACACAATCACCATAGGGAATAGTAAAGTATAGTATCAATAAATAGCCTGCCATTCGATAAATAGTAGTATACCAAGTTATAAAAAATAAATAACTTAATTAATTAATCAACCCTAGAAAAGGATCATCCTAAATTAAACCGCTTAGCTCTACATAAACAGTCTTAGTGAAATATCAGCACTATACCTATAGCTAGAGGAGCTTGGCAGTCTCCATATATATTCAGTACTGCTGAGTAGCGGCACTGAAAATAAGTATTCTTTTTAAATGCCATGGCCAGTTACAAAACTTTCTATGGCCACTGTGACTGAATATCGACCAGAAAGTAGCTGGATAAATAACTAATCACTAAACAACACCTGACTAGGGGGATACAAACTTGGGCAGAGATGACAGAGAGAATCAATCAGGGCCAGTCCAACCATCAAGCAAGATGAGGCAATCGCCTAGAGTGGCAATTTCTGGGGAGCAACAAAGAATAGCAGTAAAAGCAAACCAACAGATCCTGACAGCCAGACAGCCTCAAAGAGCCATCAGCACATTCTTTTACCTGCAGGAAGAGTGGGCACATGCACACATACATACAAAGCAAAATGGAATATTTGAAAGTATGTGCTCAATTATGCACTTTTGTACAGGACTGTTGTGGAGGGGTGGTGTTGAGATGATCTCAAGCAGGGGGGGGGGGGGAGCTTCGTCTATGAAGCCCAATACACTTGCTCTAGCCCTGGAATTACTTGTAAATATTTCAAGCACAGTGACATGTTAGCTACTATTACTAATAATCACTTGTATAGCACTACAAGGTTACACAGCACTGTACATATAGATATAAAACACAGTCCCTGCTCATCAGAGCTAACAATCTAACCAAGATAAAAAAAACATCACAGAACGGGGGACTAGAGTATGGCAAGATACACATAAGTAATGGACAGGAGAATAAGTAGCATCAGAACCCAAAAGCAGCCTCAGAGCTGGGTCTTCCTGGTTTATCGAGATGTTTCCATTCTTGCGATACATCACCTTTAAATAGCATTTCAGGCATGGGTAACTTCCCTATATCTTCTTCAGTGAAGACCAAAGCAAAGAATTCATTCAGTCTCTCCTTTATGGCCTTGTCCTCCCTTAGTGCATCTTTTACCCCTCTATTACCTAATGGTCCAACTGACTTTCATAGGTTTTTTGCTACGAATGTACTTGAAAGAGTTTTTATTATGTGTTTTTGCTTCCATGGCAAGCTTTTTTTTCATATTCTTTCTTTGCGTGCCTTATTAATGCCTTGCATCTAACTTGCCAATGCTTATATTGTTTGCTGTTTTTGTCATTTGGCTCCTTTTTCCATTTCCTGAAAGATGCTTTTTTGGCTACAACAGCCTCTCTAACCTCATCTGTAAATCAGGCTGGCAGAAGCAATGAAACCAAATGTTTAGTGAGTAAGACTATCAAAAGGACCACACCATAATCTATGGATTCTTTACTAAGCAATATTTAAGCTTAAAAAGTATCTATAGGAGGCTGAAGCTTTGCCTAGGGAGCTCAATACTCTTGCAGTGGCCCTGGAATTAGTTGTAAATATTTCAAGCACAGTGACATGTTAAATGAGAAGGATTGTTTTATAAAGAGACATGAAGGCACATTTTAGAAAGGCCATTTAGTTTTCACTCCAAAAGATACATATTTCTGCGAATATGGTTAGGAAGCAGGGATGTGCCAATCAAAGGCCCAGATGCGTGCAGGGACATGGGTGATTTTAGAAACGTGCACTTGCAAAACATAGGGGTATGTTTATTAAACTGCGGTAATCGTGAATAACGCGCGTTATGTAATGTTAACAATCGTTAGCGCGTCATAACGCGCGTTATGATGCGCTAACGATTATAATGCTCCGCGGCGCGGTAAAACACCACAGAAGGTGGAGAGAGGGCGTAGAGAAGGGGTCAGTGGGCGGAGAGTGGGCGGGGAGAGGCTCTCCTCACACTAACGCACTGATTTTCAGAGCTGAATTCCAACGCGAATGAAAACCTGCCGTTAAATGCACATTACAGGGGAGAGAAACTATTTCAGTGTCGGCAATGTACAGCCCAGGCAGGGAAAACAAAAAACAGTGATAAGTGTGATACATGTGCACAGAACAAAAGGGCACAGAAACACTGAAAATGACCCCATCAAACTGGAAAAAAAACAATAACCAAGCTGGCCAATAGTGGTATCAATGAGAAACATCAACCCCTCCCCCCCCGAGTAAGCTCCATAGAACAGATATAAATCGTGGAAGGGTCTATACGCCGTCCCCATACAAGGTGAATGAGCCCACAGTGACATAGTGCTGCTCAGGGTTTTCCCCACCATCGGACAGGTGCACATGTCCCGCAACATCAGGGTGGGCATGTCGGAACGGCAACTAGACAGATGCCGGAGAAGGGGATACAGAGGGCCGCAGGCGGCACATGCTGTGGTGGAGCTGGGCCACAGTGCGGACTAGGGTGATGCCTAGGTGGCCCATACGAATGCTGAAACAGAGGAGCAGCCAGACAGCAACTGCTGAAGGTCCAACATGGGCACGAGTGGGTTTCCCAAAGTGTCACAGGGGATAGTACCCAACAGCTACCCCCAAGGGCATGGAACATTGGCAGGCGGGGCTGTGGGGGAGCGTGGACGTCTATGCAGGCACCCCTACCCCAGAACCCGCACCATAGGCAGCCGCCTACCTGCACACTGGATGGCCTGAGACTGCGCACCACCTGCTCCACCAGCAGAAGGGCATGTCAGCATGGTGGCTGAGGGATACTGGTGGTGGAGGGGGCAGTGGCAGCTGCCCAGAGCAGACCGTGGCCTAGTCCTGTGTAGGTGGGTGCCATGCACTGCAACACACAGGCCCTGTCTGACCAACAGTCATGGTATCACCAGGGAATGCACCATCTCTGTGATAACATGGTGGTGCAATGCACAAAACCAGTGTAGTCAGAAGCAGAAGGTCACAGGTTCAAGTCCCAGCTGTGGTTTCCGCCAATCCAGTCCTCATATTTTACCCACTACTATAACGTGCTAATACAGACAGAACCTTTCTTGCAGATGACGTAAACATGCCCAAAACACCTACATTTTACCCTACAGAGCACAGACACCATAAACATGCACATTACCTAGAGCAGAGCCTCCCAAATGCAGTCCTTGAGGGCCAAACACCATTCAGGTTCCATGCTGCCTCTGATAAAGATGCCTGTGCTGCATTTCTATGCGCCACCCCCATGGTATGCAGATGTATCTCATGCATATTCATGAGGGACAGCATGAAAACCCGAACAGTGTTTTGCACCGCAGGACTGGAGTTGGGAACCTCTGCCGTAAAGCAGCAGCCAACAGGGGCAGACACACCCGCACCCACAGGCCCCATTATCCAAAGCCTCCTGGAGAGGCAGGACTTTGGGCTCTGCATGCATCTCCCAATACTAGCACTTGCATACCTTAGTAATGCCACCCTAAACCTGGGAATATGGTACACATCTATCAAAAGGTTGCTATGATTACTGGCAGATAGCAATTCCTAGGTTAAGTACAATTTTCGGAGTGAGCTGCATCATAGCAACCTTTCTGATGTCTGTGGAGTGTGCTTGTGTCTTGTGTCTGACAGTGTTTACCAATCTGGGGAGTGACTCCTACAGTATTGCGTACCATAGCCATGCCTGCACTGTGCCCAGGACTGGTGTGGAGGCCTGGGCTGCCCAACACCTCTATAGTTGCACAATGCTGGCATAGGTGTGGGGAGTGTGTCTGTCTATCCAGTGTGTGGTGGCTGCCAACACCCTCCACAGCCCACACCGCTAGCACTGTTGCCAGTATTGGCCTGCCAATGTGCATAATGAGGAGCAAGGTACTGTGGGAATAGCCTGGATAGGGTGGCCTGGCCTGGCCGCATCGGCACAGGGCATAGGGCAATGGCTCGGACATTGTAGTGCCCGGTACCACCTGCACGGACAGGGTGGCCATAGCATGTCCTGCTGGGAGGTCACTCTCACCCTGACTGAGCAGTGACCATGGCATGGCTAGGTTCCCCCATAGTGTTATATAGCATTTCTCTCATGTGATATTTATGGGTTTTCTTTTGGGGCCCAATCACTGACCTATCTGCTTGGTGTGTATGCTGATATCCCCGTTCTGGGTACATGCATCTCCTCCAGGACCATGCACTATGGACTAGCTGGCGGATTGTCTGCAGCTAGTATGTGTCTTGCTGGAATACCTTGCAGGGTGCAGCAGCTGTAGGCTTGCTGCTGGAGAATGTCAGATAATGGTGGGGGGCAGCTGAGCATTTCCAGACCTGCTGTCTGTCTGCTATTGCGTTATGGATGTGTACTGCCCTGTAGGGTGTTTGATCCCTAGCAGGACTGGGGTGATAGTCCTCTCTACTGCTACCATTGCAGGGGGATAGAAAGTGGATCTGTTAGCGGGAGGTTCTCTCCCCCACCCTGAGCCCCAGAGGGTGTGTTGGGTGGTGGTATGTAATCTCCCTGTGGGTCCCAACACCCCCCTTCACTTACATCATGTGACTATGGCACCCACACAGGGTATGCATTTTTCTGGGTGCATCATAATCCACAAGGGCTAGATGTGACATACAGATGAACACAGGCATATCCTAGGGGTGTTTGCAAGGACTACACATTGGCACTGATGGGGACCTGCAGCATAGCCTATCTCAGCACAGCCAGGTGCTGTGCGAATGATGCTGGGCACCATACCTCTCCCTCAGGATGAGCACAAGACCTGCACACTGTGACGGTCTGTAGCTACTCTGTGCCACTAACACACACCTTCGGCACCCCCCTACCAGGCTGAGGTGCTGTGGGGTGCATACCCCATCTTGTGATCATCTGTAGACTGCTGATTTACATGTGCTGTGCATCCTGGGTAAGGATGGGTTGACCCTATCCTGGTAACCACAGCAGAATGTGGGTGTGGTGCCGTGCAGTCCTCCTGTAGCCAGCCAGGTGTTTATTAGCAGCTCTAGCCCACTGGTTACTTCACTGCCCATGGAGTCAGAGGTCATGGGTTCAAAACCCACAGTGGGGTTCATCAATAGGGCTGTCTTAGGCATGGTCTATTTTTATTGTATATTAGTGCTGCCAGCAGAACCACCCTCAGGGTACTGTCACCTTAGGGTGGCTCATAAGGCGCCCTATAGGGCGCCTTATATGGTGCCCTATAAAGTGCCTTATAAGGTGCCTTATATGGTGTCCTATAGGGGACATTATAGGGTGCCTTGGCAGACAGCGCACTTTAGAATGTGCCCTATGGAGTGCCTTCTAGGGTGCCTTATGTGGCACCTTAGGTTACGCCACTGTGAGGGTGTGTTTGCTGGCAGCACTATTAAAGTACAACTAAACTTCCTCACAGCCCAATACTTAACCCTTTCCAGGCCAAGCCCAACACTTTCGGGATCCAAACTTCTGCCTAAATATTCCTATCAAATGGTATATAATACATGACCATAGCAGAGGGAACGTCACTATTGGAACATATTGAATAAGACGGGCACAATTTTCCTGACATATGCAAACTTTAACCCGGCTGCAGAATGTGGAATAAAATATTATAGTAGGCCTTCAAAGGGTTACACATGACACCTCAGCCAGCCTTATTCATTAGGCACACTGGGGAATCAAACCCATGACCCTTGTACCATCAGTCTGTGTAGTAACCATTGTGCTACAGCTCTGTTTCTGTATGTGGGTGTCAGCGCGCCTTCTTAAGCTTAACGCGCAGTAACGTGCCCTGTAACGATCGTTGCTGCGCGGTGCCTTATAACGCGCGTTATCGGTAACGATGTACCGCCCATGTCCTTTTTTGGCATTTCTTCCACTAACGCGGCTCCTAACGCGAATCACACTAACGCAGTTTAGTATACATACCCCATAGTGTTGCTGGGATCAGGAACATAGACATGTCTGAGAGGACATTTTGAGATGTTCATGTCACCACCTGCCGCAGCCTGCCATTCGATAAATGGAGACTTGCGGCACAGGGGCAGTATGGAAAGAAGTTGTGATTTTCACCTGTTATCCTTCTATGAAATCAGTAGCAGAAAAACCCCCAAAGAACAGTGGTCAAAATAACAGCATACAAAACAAGACCCTGTTGTGTTCCACAAAATTTTTATCCAAATTTTTGTCGGACATAGATCGTGAGGGGAAGGCACTGTTAACCAACCCACTAACACGATACATATCCCTTTTATTCAACCACTTAGGTGTAAATATTCAAAAGTATTTAGAGTCACCAAATTTCTTAAAAGGATGAAAAGCAACGATACTTATCAGAGATATACGCGACGTGCACGTTTCGGGGGAGACCCCTGCATCAAGCGCTCAAAACTCCACTGTAAAAGACAACCATAGCCACCATGGAACTGGCAAAAAAACGCCGAAATGTTGGCGGTTAAAATAACAGGAACTGCTTTTAAATTGGGCTATTCAAATGCCTATCACAACCAACCAACCAATCAGAAAAGGGGAATCCCCACGAAGCAGGAAACCCCCTAGTCCTGAAAGGATGACTTCACATCGCCCCCAGCCAATCAATTTCACTGTTCATGCCGGTAGGAGACACAGCCTTTAAAAGAAATATCCATCGTTGCTCTAAACGCCGTAATTTAAAGGTCCGATCTCCTCCCCTAGGATCTCCAGGCACTATGTCCGACAAAAATTTGGATAAAAATTTTGTGGAACACAACAGGGTCTTGTTTTGTATCCTTCTATGAAAGGCAAAAAAGTATTGTGGCGAGAAGAGGGAATGCTCCTGTTATCTTAGTGTTGAAAGCTGGCCAAAATGAGCACTTTTCAAATTCCTATTCATGCCAAAGAGCAGATATAGACATGACATGGCTGCCAGTGGTGTTAAATGTGCCACACCGTCATGAAATCAGAAACGCACATGGATCTTGTTATTAGTGCTCTGGACACGCCTCCATCATGCTCCCGTGCAACATAGATGTGATCACGCCAAACACATGTAAGCTTGGACCTTTTTAAAATGGCTATTGGTATGCAGATGTGATTTGCATATGTGAATAGGCATCTTCAGTCATGAAAATCATGAACAGAGCTTCTAAAATGACCCCTTTTTTTATTTAAGCTATTATTTTAATTGGCGTCGCATTTTAACTTTATTTAGACACGAAAGGAAGTGACATCACAGAATGCTCACTGGGATAGGCGGAGCTAGACAATTGTTTGACTGTGAAATGTGCTCCTGAGAAACCAGCTGATATAATCAGAGGAGATTAATACTCAAACTACTTCTGCAAACGAGGTTCAGCTTTAGAACAATGTGCTTGGCTCTGTCTACCGGAGATACTGCAGCATTAAACATCTTCATTTTTAAAATATCCCCAAACTTGAGCATGGTGCTACCCAAATGGCTAGGACAGGGCTTTACAAACCTGTTATTGTGACCCCACAGCCAGTCAGGTTTTTAGGATATCCACAATGAAATTTGTATGAGATACATTTGCATACACAAAATATTCATTTAATGAAAAGGCATCCCATGCATATTCCTTGTGGATTTCCTGAAAACCCGACTGGCTGTGAGGTCACCAGAACTGCTTTGGGAAGTCCTGGACTGGAAACTCGGAATGGACGTTGCTCAAAGTACAAGTGTGAATCCTTGTGGAATCATACGACTTCCTTCTCTTGGAGTTTGTTATGTTTGCTGTATACAGAACTGGTATTAGATATGTGAGGGCCCTAAAACTTGCAGAAGGCTGTACTACCTTCAGTTTCTGACAGGCTTGGGGCACTCCTTGGCTATGGTGTTTGCACCCAGTCTCTTCATCTTACAGCTTTGATTGTAAGCCCTTGTGTTAAGGGAAATACCTACTATATCTGAATGTAACTTGCCTTGAGCTATTCTTGATAAAGGGGAGGAGTAGCTTAATGACTAGAACAACAGCCTAGTACCCAAGAGATTAGGGTTCAATTCCTGCTGGCACTCCTTGTGACCTTGGGCAAGTTGCTTTACCCTTCATTGCCTCAAAAGAAATGGCCTGGCAATCTACCTCTGGTCATACCTTGCCAAAAAAAACCCAAAAGCTGCTGGGTCACCAGTAATTAATATTGACTTGCCTGCACTTCAAATAACCAATATACAAGAGGACTTAAGATACATGGGGTTTTGCAAAACCTCTGAAAGCATCTTTGAAAATGTAAATATTCTCCAAAATATGTATAGGAATACAAAACATTTCTAAGAATTGGAAACTTGAAAAGCTCTTCTAAGCTTGTGCCTTCTTCTACCATCTCCAAAACATCTAAGGAATTTGGGAGTTAGAACCATTCGCTTGATGTTGAAGAGGTGTTAGGAATTATAGAGGGGTAGGTCTCTGTTTTAGTCTTAATATGAACTCTGCATCCGATGCTACTATATGATTGGGCAAATTTTTCAATGCTCACTTGTGACCAGCAGCAGCTGCAAGAGCAACTGGCCAAGCAGTGAACAAATATTAGCCCCTCCAAGCTCTGGCTGTAACCTGTGTTGGATGAGAGACAGGAAAGTTAGAGTTTCCTGCATCCCAATGCACAAAATGGTTATAAAGATCTTGGCCAAGACGGAATACATTTTACTTCATTATTGTCAAGTCCTGAAGATGAATCTTAAACCAGCTCTTCAGAAACACTTATCTGAGGATTTCCCCTCCCCCAACCCCTCACTGAACAAAAACCAAGTAGAATGATGCTGCTTTGAGATCTTGCTGCTTGTTTGAGTCAGTGCATATAAACCCATACACATCTTCTCCAGATATGAGGATCATACTTGTAAGTATTAGCAGCCATGTACCCTCCAAAGGTTAACGCACTACACAGAACACGTCTGTTAATGCTCAGGTTCAGATCCCCTCTAGAAAAAGCATTTTCCAGCGGTATGTAGGTGAAACTATTGCAGTGAATGATCAGGAGGCGCTAGATACCAGCTCCCCGACTCTGATTCTTAATTGCTGGTCTGACGCCCGTAAAGGGATTACAAATTATTATGAGGATCACTCTCAGATAAATCAGAATTACAATTCAATCCATCGCATTTCAGTTGCTACTTAAGGTGCAACCAGTGCACGTCCATATAAAAAGACGTTTCCAAGTAAATTCAAAAGCAGGGGGTTAGCTTAGCGCAGCCCCGTCCTCATTGAAAGCAGTATCTCACTACCATCTCTATAAAAGAGAGAAATCATTGTCTTCGGGAAAGAAAAGAGTTAATGCACAAAGATAAATGGGGTCTTCCTTTATTTCAAGAGCTCCTAAAAATGAAAAAAAAAATCTGACTCTATAAAGAGAGGTAGTCTGGATAGCATTCCTTGGATAAAGAGTCACCCCTCCCTCTAGGGCCCGTGGAGCCGGGAGATTTCCCCCGCACCCTAGGCAGAGCGCCTCCGGGCATCAGCGTTTGCTCCTCCTGACCTTGTCCCCATCAATCAGGACAACACGAGGGCACTAAACCAGGCGGCCATCTGCCAGTCAGGGGAGAACGTGAGGGGGCGGGGCCTCAGTTCCTATTGGCTGATTCGGCCTTTGCAAACTTTGACTGGCACAGGATGAAGGGGGCGGGCGAGAGAAGGATTAATCCTGCGGCGGAAAGCTCACCTTAGAAGTTCTCCGAGGGAATAGGGGTGTACTGTCGAAGCGGTTTGGCAAATTTCAGCTGCTCCGCTTTGTGTGGGACTCCGAGCCGGCCATGATAGGAATGAGGAGGTGAGGAGGCAGCAGGGCATCGATCAGCAAGAGCATCAGCAGCAAGGAGGAGGAGGCCGGGGGTAAGTGCCAGATACGTGCAGCGCTCCAGTCTCTCCCCTCCTCATGCACAAGGAGCGGACCGGGCTGCAGGCTCCCAGTGCACGGCTCTGCTGTCCAGCAACCAGTCCTGGGACCTGCTCCACAAGTTGAAGAGGTTGCCTTGTATGTGCATCCTTCTCCTACAGTGGGTATAAAGATTTGAATTCAGGAGGAGGTGAATAACTGTAGAGAGCTAGGAGAAATGCTTACTGCCCAATTAGTAGTTTCTTACTTGTGTCTTCCATTAATAATGATCAGAGGGCTTGATTTGATGGTGGCTCTCTAAGAACGCAATCAAGAGGCTTTGTAATATTGTCTGAGGTTGGAGTTGGGAAAGGTTGCTCTGGCGACATGGTAGGTACCTAGGGGCTGGCTACCTTTGGGAAACAGGTGTAGGGATGCTGTGGTGCTGCTGGTGTGCAGAGATGAGCTTGAATTGCCTTGCTTGCAGACTGAAAGATGCATCAGTGTCTTCCATGGGTGCAGGACAACGTCCAGAACCAGCTTAACCAGCGGGAAAACTAGGCAGATGCCTAGGGTGAAAGTTTTTGGGGCATATCAAAGCAAATAATAGCTCCACACAAACTCAAAAAACCATCAGCATGTACTGCCACTGACAAAGAGGCTAAGCAATTTTCAAATAACATAACCCGATTTACCTGAATAAGTGGTATATATACATATACACACACACACAACAAAATCTAATATTTAAAGTATAGGGCCCGATATTCAAAAGGCATTTACACAGTTTACAGCCCAGTAAACTGTGTAAATGCCCTAAACAGGAATATTCAATAGTACTTACATGGTTAGTGCCATTGAATATCCCCGTCTATGTCCCCTTTAGTGGTTAGAGCAACAGCCTAGCATCCAGGAGATCTGGGTTTGATTCCCACTGGCACTCCTTGTGACCTTGGACAAGTCACTATCCTCCAATACCACAGAAGAAAAGGCCTGACAGTCTGCCTCAAGTCATACTTGCCAAGCATACCAAGGGGCTGCTATATCGCCAGGAGTCAGCACTGATATGACAACACTTAAAAAAAAAGTCCCCTTCATACCCCGATGCCATCCAATTAGCCTCAGGT
Organism: Ichthyophis bannanicus; assembly: GCA_033557465.1. Taxonomy (NCBI): domain Eukaryota; kingdom Metazoa; phylum Chordata; class Amphibia; order Gymnophiona; family Ichthyophiidae; genus Ichthyophis; species Ichthyophis bannanicus. The sequence goes on from CM066034.1 coordinate 587,253,155, forward strand.
GTGTTGGGGCGTTCCTGGGCAGAGCGGAGGTGGAGATTGCCGCTGATTGAGTAGTGGCGATATTGTACCACTACCTGGTTGGTGATCCATGGCTAAAACTAGACTAGCTTTTTGCTGGCCGAGTTTTACCCGCAGATGCTAGTTGGGTAGCAGTGCAATATTGCTGCTACCCAGTTAGGCTCTGCGGCGGTGTCTGCTTTGTGCCAAACCCAGATATTCAATGCTGTCGCCGCGACATTGAATATCCGGGGTTAGGGGTCAGCGGGCAGGGTTATGTGCCATAGCAGCGCATAGCCTGCCCAGTTGAATTTCGGGCTCATAATGTCCAATTATTTGTTTACAGGTCCTCTCTAGCAGGGGTAGCATTGGTGTGATCATAATTGTTACATTTAATTATGGAAATCTTGGGGCAGGGGACCTTAAGTTATTTGAGAAGGGCGCACAAGGCTAAAGGTTTTCCTGGGGTACCTAATACCCTTGATATCACCAGCTGCGTTCACTAGGAATGCCGATAAGTTCCTATGTCTGGACTGGAGACCAGAGCAGAAGAGGTCAGACAGTGGGCAAAAGATGGCGAGGCAAAGCAAGGCAGGTGATTGAAGGTGAGGCATAAAGGGAGATGGCTCTTCCCTTTTTAATTTTGTTTCTCTTAACTATGTAGTGCGTCATCTTACATCTGATTAAAGGGGATACACCTTATATATATATATATATATATATATATATATATATATATACCTTAGGATCAATGTTCCCTCTAATTTTCTGTAGGCTGTGTGCGCATAAAATATCAGCTGTGCAGCTTTTAAAGGAAGGTTAAATTTTTGTGCGCCACATAATGACACTCGGAGTTATATATTTTAAAATTTTACTACACGTCAGAATACAGTATGTACACCACATTGATTTTAATCAAATTAAATGAAAATAGACGATTACTAAATGAAGCAGAAAATTTCTAGTAATTACAAACACAGCTTTAAGATGTCTGTGTTGTTTTCTATCAGAATCAGAACCGTAATTTTTGTGTGCTCTGTTGTAAAGTATGTGCGCTCGCTTGGTGAGGTGTGTGCGCGCGCACACGCGCACAGCTTAGAGGGAACAGTGCTTAAGATACACCGTCTATGAAAAGTACTATATAGAACGATAACATTTCCCATATTTCATTCATTTCTTCCTGGCTAAAACCAACTGTAGGCCTAAGATTTTTATTCTGTTGTCCTAATAGGTAGGACTTTTAAAACAAATCAGTGAAAATATTTTTCATTCAGTGCGGTCAACTGTGGGATTTGTTGCCAGAGGAACTGGTGTAAGGACTTGGCATAGCTGGGTTCCTGGCAGGAAAGTTCATCGACCACTATTAGGCATACAAACTTGTGGAAGCCAGTGTTTATCGCTGGGCATAAGCAAGATTGAATTGGATTGGCTACTGTCAGAGCCAGGTGCAGTGCTTTATGGATCTTTTGTCTGACCACTAGGGCAGTTTCTATGGTCTTACTAGAAAAGACCTTGATAAATCTATAGAGAGTAATTTTATAACAAGGGTGACTAAGTAATTTAAGAGGTCGAGTAGGCCCCTATGTGTCTTTGTTAGATACTAGCATAAATGTCAGAAAATGCACCTTGAATGTAAGCATGGTCATTTATACCTGCTCAAGAGTTGAAGTAAATGTTCTCACATAAAGATCACAAATGCGTGCGTTGATTAAAGTATTTTATAATTGACGAACATGCTCGCAAACTCTGCCCTCACTCCAGCTAGAATACGAACCCCGCTATGCCTGTTGGCAGAAAACACCCCTTCCTGACAAGGTGTGTACATTTGAGCCCGTTGGTATCTCATAAGATCTGCAGTCTACAAGTTTAAATAAATAAATATGTTGCCACAGGTGTGAAAAATAATATTTAAACCTATCCCCATCATGTCCAAATGTGGAAATGTCCTGGAAGTTTCAGAAATCGAGCTGGCATTATCAGCAGGATTATTTCCCTTCAAATAATTTAATACAACTGTAAGACTTGCAAGAGCACAACAAATGCAGAACATGGCTCATGGAATTCTTTACAACCCCTCTGCATGTGTATGTGTGCATGCACCCCTGTCTGTATCTTCGTTGCCTGTGTGTGTCTCTCTGTTTTGTATGTTTATATGTTTTGTGTGTCTGTGTTATCTGTATTTTGTTTTTGTATGTTTGTGGCTTGCTGTGACTGTGCATGTTTGTATGTACAGTATGTGCAATGTCTTTGTGTGTCAGTACATACTATATATTTGTGTATGTGTATGCACGCTTGCATTTGTGTGTGTGTGAATGCTTGGATGTGGGCATGCTATTATGTGTGTATGTATTTATATCTGTGTTGGTTGTGTGTCTGTGATGGGGAGAGAGATGAGAACTCTGGAATTTGTTACCGGAGGATGTAGTAAAGGCTGTTAGTGTAGCTGGGTTTAAAAAAGGTTTGGACAAGTTCCTGGAGGAAAGGTCCATAAGCCATTATTAAGAAGGGACCCAGGATATCAATGCTTGAACCAATACAAGCATTGTGGAACCTGTGTCCCTTGGGGAAACTGCTAGGTACATATGACCTAGATTTGCCACTGTTGGAAACAGAATACTGGGCTTGATGGACCTTGGTCTGACCCAGTATGGCATATCTTATGTTCTTATGTTCTTATGAAAGGTGCAATTCTGTAATTTGCTATGAATTAGTGTTTGTATGCTGCAGGTGTTGGAACTGCTTTTCCCATAGAAATGTATTGGAACATTTTTTTTGAATGTGTGGGGGAGCTTCATTTCTCTTCCATCTTCCACCGCATGAAGAAACTTCATTTTAACAGCACAGGAGCTCCCCCCCCCCCCCCCTTCCAAGTCTTCAGCTGCTCTGAATGAACCTGTTCTCAGCTGATCTCTAAAGCTAAATGGGGTCGGGTCCAGCTAGTACTTGGATGGGTGACCACCTTGGAATACCAGGGGCTGTAAACTCAATGTGTGGAAGAAAGGTCTGACATTCTACTTCTGGTCACACTTTGCCAAGAATACCCAGGGGCTGAATTGTCAGGAGGCAGAATTGACTCAATGGTACATATTGCACTAACCTTACCCCGGCTTATCTTGTGACTACAGTAGCATTCCATTGCTCCGTCCCCACAGCCTTGCCATTGGCTGGACCTTTCACACTGTTTACGGTTACTTACACTGGAGCCAGGCAGGGCAGGCTCATAGTAACATAGTATATGACAGCAGATAAAGACCAGTATGGTCCATAATCTGCCCAGTATGGTGGCTAGAGTGGTTGTAACCCCTTTATTAAGATCTGAAGATAGTATTTCAATTGAAAAATGTCCAGGCATGTTAACCATCCTTCTAGCTTCCAGACATTAATATAGAACTCAGCAGAATCCTGAAAAGAGCCAGACTGTTGTCAATCCTAACCATAGGCACCCCATATTAGAGGCTTCGGGAAGTTAAGCTTTCCCAGTCCCAACCGTGAAAACTGGCAGCAGACAGAGCATCATATTTTGTTTAATATTTAGAGAATTATTTTGCTCTCAAATAGGCAGACAGACCAACAGACAGACATGTCTCAACTCCTTTTGTATAATTAGTCCCAATTTCTGTTGGGTTGGAAAGAATAAAAAAAGCGGAGCAAACCTTTTTGCTTATAGTTTATTTCAGATTTTATATATTGCCCTATCACTGAGTATTAGAGCATTTTTAATAAAATTCCCATATCTATACATATCAAATGACATTAAGGTAAAAGCCATAGTAAGAGGGGATAGAGTAGGTAAGAGTTACAATAAAGGGAAAAAGGTAAACGGGGCGGGAGGAGTGACTGCTGTCTCATTTCCCAGGTGGGTAGTTGTAGGCAAGTTTTAAATAATAGGCTTCAAGGCCTTTCTTAAATTTTCTGAAGGACACTTCTTCTCTGAGATAAGGTGGGAGGGAGTTCCATACATGAGGGGCTAAGAAATAAAAAGCTGAGGTGCGGTTGGATTCCAGTCTGGCTGCCCGTTTGGTGGGGACCACTAATAAATGATTGTTTAATGAGCGAAGGGTGTGACAGGGTGAGTAAGCTGGTCAGATAACTAGGGGTGCCTGTATAGAAGGCCTCGTAGGCTATAGTCAAGGTACCTTAAATTTTATTCGGAAAGAGATGGGAAGCTAGTGTTTTTTAATCAGCAATAAAGCTACGTGATTGGATTTTGAGGCATTGTGAAGATTAGCAGTCATGTTTTGAACATACTGGAGTTTGGACATGTTTTTGGTGGTGGTACCATTTAGGATACTATTATAGCAGTCAATGCAAGACATGACTAGGGTTAAAATGAGCATTTGTAGGGCAGAAAAGTGAGGAAAATTTTGATAGAATAGAGTTTGCTTAAAGTGAGGACAGAGCTCTTGATTACTGCTACTTGATAGGAGTTGAAAGTCAGTTCAGAGTCAATGTAACAAACGAGCACTTTTAGGGTATCTACTGTATTACTACTATTACTATTAATCATTTATATAGTGCAACAAGGCATACACAATGCTGTACAAACACATATAGAAGAAGACAGTTTCTGCTAATCAAGACAGACAAAGCAAGAGAAAACAAGGGGTCAAATAGGGAGGAGACACAAAGAGAACTGGGGATTAGGATCCAAAAGCAGCTTTGAAGAGTTAAGCTTTTAGCATGGATTTGAAGAGGGGGAGAGAAGAGACTTGACGTAGAGATACAGGAAGTTTGTTCCATATATAAGGAGCAGCAAGGTGAAAAGACCAAAGCCTGGAGTTGGTAGTAGCAGAAAAGGGCATAGAGAAAAGAAAGCCATAGAAGGATCAGAGTTCACGAGGAGGGGTGTAGGAGGAGAGGACAGAGGAAAGGTAATGAGGGGCAGTAGAGTGAATGCATTTGTAGGTTAGAAGAAGAAGTGTGAATTGGATACGGAAGTGGAAGGGGAGCCAGTGAAGTGATTTCAGAAGAGGGGCAATATGAGTGTAACGGGGTTGGCAGAAGATTAGTCACGCAGCAGAGTACTGGATAGATTAAAGAGGAGAGAGATGACACTGAGGGAGACTAGCAAGGAGGAGGTTGCAATAGTCAAGAAGGGAGGTGACCAAAGAGTGGACAAGAGTTTTAGTAGAGTGTTCAGAGAGGAAGGAACAGATTTTGTTAATGTTGAAGAGGGAAAAAACAACAGGTTTTTGCTATCTTTTGAATATGTGTGGAGAAGGAAAGGTAGATGACCCCAGGTTACGGGCTAAGGAAACAGGAAAAAGATGAGTGTTGTCAACAGTGATAGAGAACGGAGGAAGGGGGGGAGAGGTTTTAGGTGGAAAAATATGGAGTTCAGTTTAAGTCATCTTTAATTTGAGACATCCAGGTAGCAATGTCAGATAAGCAGGCAAAGATATGATCTTGGAGTGAAGGGGAGATGTCAGGAGTGGATAGATAGATTTGAGAGTCATCAGCTTAAAATGATACTGAAAGCCATGGGAAGAGATGAGGACACCAAGGAACTGAGTATAGAGAGAGAAAAGGAGAGGGCCCAGAACAGATCCTTGGGGGACACCAACTGAGAGTGGATGGCAGTAGAGGAGGAACCAGCAGAACAGACACTGAAAGAGCAATTCAAAAGATAAGAAGAGAACCAAGACAACACAGAGTCCCTAAAAGCAAGAGAGGATAAGGTATCGAGGAGGAGAAGGTGGTCACTGTAGCTAAATAGTGGGTTTTCTATGATAGGCAGTGGTGGATGCTCAACCTATAATCCACATGGCTTCAGTTTTTGTGTGGTGGTGTAAGGAGACCCAGATACTAATGTCTTGAAGGTAGGAATTACGTTGTGGCAGATTTGGATTCTGATAATTAGTATAGACTACTACCTGTGTATTACTCACATAGTAGTATCCAGTGATGCCATGATCTTGAATGAGGGCTGCAAGGGGACTGAGGAAGATGCTGAAAAGTGTAGAGGAAAGGAGTTAGCCTTGCAGGATACTGAATGTGACTGGGTGTGTTTCAGATGTGGATGAATTAAGTTTCACTTGGAACTTGCGACTGTGGAGATAGGATGTAAACCATTGTTGAACGGTCCCTGCAATGCCTATGAATGACAGCATAGTAATTAAGAGTTGGCAGTGGACCGGATTAAAAATAGCAGATAAGTCAAGTGCTATCTGACTGGAATCGAGATGGCTGTGAATGCCATTGAGCAAGGCTGTAAGGGATGTCTCTCTGTGCTGTAGCCGGCGCAAAAACTGGATTGATGTGTGCATGGTGTTTGATTTTTCCAAGAAGTCGTTCAATTGTAAGAGCACGTGTTTCTCAGTGATTTTTGACAGATAAGGAAGGTTAGAAATAGGGTGTTAGTTGTTGTGTTTAATGATGGTTTCTTTAATTTTGGTTGGATCAGGGCCTTTTTTCAAGTGTCTCGGACATAACCAGATTATAGATGTTCAGATTAGTTTAGAAAGGTCTGGGTCTGGGTCTTTTGACGACTTGGATGGGATGGAGTTGAGTAAGAGGTAGTGGGTTTAATAGAGTGTAGTATCTTCTGCAACTTGGGTTCAGTAGAATTGCCTTCTATCTAGTTTCATCTTGGTTGATACTCCTGGCTGACGCAGCTTCTCCTCTGCAAAAAAAATTGTATATGTGTGTGTATATTTATCTATCTATATCCATCTCTCTCTCTCTCTCTCTCTCTCTCTATATATATATATATATATATATAAAACAGCTCAGCAGTAATGAGAATATTTTTGGTGTTAGGCATACAGAAATGAGTGGATTAAAGGCTGGCTCTGCTGGGAGTATGTCAATATGCATTACTGGTAGGCAGGCTCCTTACTGCTAGCTGCTCTGCAGGTAGTCAGTATCCCTCTTAGCAGTTGCACCACTCTCTGCCAGCAGGGCCAATGCAAGGCTATTGGCACCCTAGGCGAACCTTCAACCTTATCCCCTCCTCTCCGAGATCATCACAACACCACCACCACTGTTCCCTCTAAGCTGTGCGCGTGTGCGCGCGCACACACCTCGCCGAGCGAGCGCACATACTTTACAACAGAGCGCACAAAAATTACGGCTCTGATTCTGATAGAAAACAACACAGACGTCTTAAAATTTAAAAGTTATGATTGTAATTACTAGAAATTTCCTGCTTCATTTAGTAATCGTCTGTTTTCATTTAATTTGATTAAAATCAATGTGGTGTACATACTGTATTCTGACGTGTAGTCAAATTTTAAAGTATATAACTCCGAGTGTCGTTATGTGGCGCACAAAAGTTTAACCTTCCTTCAAAAACTGCACATAGCTGATATTTTATGCGCACACAGCCTACAGAAAATTAGAGGGAACATTGACCACCACCCCCCCCCCTAATCTTGTAAAAATACATTGTTGCAGGTCTTGACAAACCTTAGGCGCCAGGTCACCATGGTGACTAAAAAATTGAACCTAGTCCTGAGGTTTGGAACACCTGTGCAGCAGCATGACTGGCCCTGGCTGCCCACAGGGAACCCACCCATCATGGGCAAAGGTGCTGCCCAAGGCTGTGTGTGCCCAAGGCCCTGACTGCCCACGGGGATCCCATCTCCGCAGGCAGAAACAAAGGGGATAGCTGTGATCGCTGCACAGATGCAAGCTGTCTGTCCATGAGAGATAGGAACCTGCCATCATGGCCCAGATGCAAACTGTCTGCCCGCGGGGTTCCTATCTCTCATGGACAGACAGCTTGCATCTGTGCAGCGATCACAGCTATCCCCTTCTTGTCTGTCCATGGGAGATTAGATCCTGGTGGGCAGAACAAGAGGGGAAGCAGGCTGTCCACAGGGATCCCAGCCGGTTGGTACCTGCAATTTGAAAAAAAAAAAAAAGGTTTAGACTGGAGGATGGAGGGGAGTGAACTTAAATCTTGAAGAGCCAGAAACTCAAACAAAGGAAAAAGGATGGTGGGGAGAGAGATCCAGGGCAAGGAAGTGGGAGTACTAGGATGAGGGGGAAGGGAGGAGAGCCTGGAAGAGGAATAGTGGGGAGGGGTTGGAGGCAGGGAAGGAAAAGTGAAAGGTTAAAGGGATGAATGCATGGAGACAAAAGGGCACAATGTCTCTTTACCCAAAGGTGCATTCACCTCCCCCAAGAACCCACATGCACAAGCACACCACAGCACACTCTGGTGCACACAGATACCTCACCTCCATAGCCTCCGTAGGATAGACATGTACCCCAGCTCCACACTACTTACGCACATACACACACAGAATCTTCACCTCTAGACTATACACACAGAAGCTCTCAGCTCTGCAGCGCACACACGTGCACTGAAACCCTGCACACCACTCACACAAAGGCATATACAACCACATCCCATGCACAAACTGACACACCACTGTTGCACCACAAACTCATACAGACACTTGGGGCAGTTACTCCAAATGGGTTAGTTTTGCGCATACCATAACAGTCATGAACCTCACTTCTAAGCCAGGGTTTGTGGAGTACTTTCATCATGCCGAAGAGAGCTTCCTTCTGGAGTTCGTAAGATATAACATATATGGGTAGTTTGTCAAGATGTGCTTGGAAATTCTTCTTTATCAAGCCTGTGGCACCCAACATAATGAGAAATATTTTTGTATCTTTCTGCCACATTTTCTTGGTACTTTAGGATTTTCTGCCGCTCCATGTGATTCACAGAATAATCACTCGGAGCCAACACCTCTATTATCAAATCCGTTCTGGTGTTTTTCTCCTTTACCACTACGCCGGGTTTCCTCGCATCCAGTTTCTTATCTATGGGAATGGGAATGACCCAGGTGATCATAACCTCTTTATTCTCTGTAATTCTCTTAAGGCCATGATCCCTGTGCTTTTCAGGCATAGTGATATTGTATTGTTTACAGAGTTTCCAATGGATAAGGCGTGCTACTTTGTTGTGCCTTTCTGTATAGAACTTTTCCACCATCGGAACTTCACAGCCAGCTATGAAGTGAGTCACTGTTTCCAGGTCTTTCTTACAGAATCAACATATAGACTGTTCAGAATAGTTTTGCCAGTTTTTTCAATGCTTGCTGTAAACCATCTCATCCGTAATCTGCTGTCCTGGGATGCAACTATCAATCTCTCATACTTCGGCTTCAGTTCACCTCTCCTTAACCATTCATGTGTCCATTCGTGATCGACAAAGGGTTCCTGGAGTAATATTTTGTATTTTCCACTGTATTTGTGCATTTACCACTTGTTCTTCATTGCTGATCTAATTCTTTGAAGAGCTTTTTCTCTTGTTTTGCAAATTCTGTTGCTTCCTTTCCTGTGTGTGCTTGTGGATTCTCACTCATTCCCTCTAGTCGTCGGAACGCTTGTCCAAGTTTGACAATGGAGACAGATTCTGGATGTTTACTTTCATATATCAGATCTTTTTGTGTATTTGGATCCGATGATGCTGTTAGGTAGGCCTGGAGGCCTATGATAATAACTCTGTATGTGTAATTAATATCTATGAGGCCTAACCCTCCTTCTGCCCTAGGAATGTACAGTCTTGGCATACACTGATTTTTGTAAATTATCTCATGGGCATGGAGGAGTTTTCGTGTTCGCACATCCAGTTTTTCAAGATAAAGATAAAAAAAGATCAGTAAAGAATACTATAGAAGGTTAAAATCATTATTGAAAAGTGCCTTAACATACGGAATAAGATACAAGCCATCAATCAGCTGGCAATTCCTGTACTCTCATGCAGCTTTGGGATTGTAGACTGGTCTCTTAAAGATCCCAAAGATGTATGAGAGTACAGGAATTGCTAGCTGAATGATGGCTTGTATCTTATTCCGTGATGTTAAGGCACTTTTCAGTAATGATTTTAGCCTTCTATAGTATTCTTTACTGATCGTTTCTCTCAGTAATTTCTGCTTGAGTGTCGTTCTTTCCTCTACTCTGAAATACTTATATACGCCTTTCTGTTCAGGTACTTGATGTCACAGCCCTCAGCTAGGGAGATGTTTTCTGTTTTTGCTTCATTTTCATGTAAAAAAAAAAAGTTGCCTTAGCACATTTGTCTAGGCCAAAGGTCATCCTGATGTCATCAGAAAAGCTTTCCACTACACGGAGTTGCTCTGCTAATTGTTGGTCACTGGAACTGTAGAGCTTCAGGTCATCTACTATAGTAAATGGGATGTTACCTCTGGGTTGTTATGTTCTTTAGGATTCAGGCTAAATCCATATTGCAAAGAGGTGATGAGAGTACTGTTTGGATTAAGCACCATACAAAACAGAAGTGGCAACAGGGAATCTCTCTGGAATATTCCCTGCTGGATCTTGAATATAGGAATGATGTACTTCTTTATACTTCATAAAAATGGTGGTTATGGTGAACTTAATGTACTCTATCAGACCAGGATTTATTTTATACATTTCAAGGCAATTTATTATCCAAGAATATGGGACACTGTCAAGAGCTTTTTTATTATCAATCCATGCTACAGTATATTGAAATTTCTGCTTTTCTTAGCACTGGCTATGATGGACATATTTAACATTAACTGGTCTTTGGTTCCATATGCTCCCCTCTTATTGCCCTTTTGCTCTGTTGCCATGAGGTTATTAGACTCGATATGGTCATATATTCTGTCTGCATCTATTGCAGTAAACAGCTTATAGATTGTAGGTAGACAAGATATTGTTCTATAATTTTGGGGAATGTTACTTGGGTCCCCCTTTGGAAAGAGAAATGTTATTCCTCTTATAAGCAATTACGGTGTTAAGCTCGGCTGCTTGATCAATTGTTTTTTGCCATTCCATAGGTTTGATGTTTGATTTTTCTAAATGTTCCTGTATGCAGGGTAACCATTCTGCTTCTTGATTGTGCTCTATAGAGTCCTCGTATAGGCTTGTCCAGAAGGTTTCTATTTCAGCTTTGGTTGGTGGTTTTTACCATATTAATGCTCTTTCCCATTTCCCTGTAGAACTGTTTTGGGTTCTCTCTAAATAGTTTATTTTGATATCTTTTTTTTCTGTTCTTCATTTCTTTGCAGTTTTTGCGTGTCTGCTGCTACTTTCAATTTATTGTTGGAATATATAAATTTCAGATCTTTGGTTAATGCAGCATACTTCATCTTGATGTCTTGGACTTCCTCAATATCTTTGATGATCTTAATCCTTTTGGATACCCATCTATCAGGGATACCTCCACATGCAATGATGGTATTTTTCCTTTGATGCGCTTTTTACAAGGTGGAACTATTAATGTTTTCTTTCTTCTGGCCCTGCACTTTATTTGGTATTATTCTTGCTGTCATAATTTTAGCTGCACAATATTGTATTCAGTTTATTTCGGTGTTGTCAAGAAGTGATCCCTTTTATACAGGATATGGCCTTGTTCATCTTAATTATCATACTTTTAACCTTAGGTGTTAAATTTAACTTGGGCAATCTTTCGCTTGCCTGGAACCCAGCATATTCATTGTTTTCCATGTGGACTAAAAGTTCGATCATGAATTCCTCCACCTCTGGGTCTTTCTCCCCCTTTTCTTCTTCCTTCTTTTCTTCCTCCTCGTCAGTTGATTTGTTGACCCGTCCTTTACTTAGCTCACTGTCCTGCAGTTCCAGATCTCTCAGCTCCTTCTCTCCCTCAACTGCTCTTTCTTTTCTGTGTATTCCTTTCTTCTGGCACTCATTGTATACCCTCTTGATTTAAATATAGACTTTGTAGCATAAAAATAGCAGTACATTATCTCCTCTTTATCTGCAGAATTCCACTTAACCATAGTTACTCCTCTTAACGTTTTCATTAATTTTTGTGGTTTATCTCCTGCCACAATGGGCCCATGACCACTGAAGTTATATAGTAGCTGTTGTTATCTGAAGATGACGCATAAATGTATGAACTCTGGCAGTCTCATGAGGGGGGGTAGGGGGGGGACACAAGGAGGTTACGAGCACTGGCTCCTACGATTTTAGCCTGGCTTCTAAATCGGCACTAAATTTGTCAAGGCCTGCATGATTGGACATGATTACTACTACTACTGATCATTTCTATAGCATTACTAGACAAACGCAACTCTGTACACATGTACATAAGAGTCAGTCTATGCCCCACAGAGCTTCAATCTCTTCAGGATAGGCAAAGAGAAAAATAGGGAACTAAGATAATTCTTAAGGTTAATGATTAAAAGGCATCTGCATTTGGACAGGAGATGAAGCGAGTCAGGATCCACAAGCAGCCTCAAAAAGATGAGTTTTTAGCTTGGATTTTAAATGGATCAGAGATAGTCTGTTCCAGGCATATGCCGCAGCAAGGTGAAATGAACGGAGTTTGCAGTAGAAGAAAAAGGCATAGAAAAAGTGATTTGTTTGATGAACAGGGTTGCCAAGAAGGCATGAAGGGAGAGATAAGAGATGAGAGGTCATGAGGAACTGCAGAATGAATGCACTTGCAGGTGAGTAGGAGAAGTCTGAACTGTCTGCAGAAAGGAATAGGGAGCTAATGAAGTGACTTGAGAAAGTATGATAGCATAGTGACGCTGGAGGAAGATTAGCTGTGCAGCTGAGTTTTGAACAGACAGAGAGATGATTCAATTGGAGACCAGTTTTTAACCACTTGCATGCGATGGGGTCGAGCAAACAGGTAGTGCGAGGCGCAAGTTGCAATATTCTAGACAGGAGACGCTTTTTCTGTATGTGTGTGGCCGCTCTTCCTACAGGTAAAAGAATGTACCGCTGCTTCTGAGTATGTGGAGCTGTCGGAATCTATTGTTTTGCTTTAACTGATGCTGCTCTGTGCTGTCTCTCAGAAGCCGCTGCCCTAGGCAATTGCCTACTTTGCCTAATGGTTGGGTCAGAGCTGATAGCCAGTTGTGATATGTCTGGCACTTGCAGGTTGTGGCCAGCGCTACTCATGCTCTCTGTCCCAAGTGGAGGTCAGCTAACATAATAACATAGTATATGACAGCAGATAAAGACCAGTATGGTCCATCTAATCTGCTCAGTATGGTGGCTAGAGTGGTTGTAACTGCAGCTCCGTGCAGATCACCCCCCTCTATGCCTGTATTTGGGGTTATACCTGCTGCTGTGTGCAGGTCAGCCCCCCTCTATTAAAAGATGTTTGCTTTGATTTTATCCCCTTGCTATAAAGGGATCCACTGTGTCTGTCCCATGCCATTCTGAATTCCGTCACTGTATTTGCCTCCCACCACCTCCATCGGGAGGGCTTTCCATGCATCCACCACCCTTTCAGTGAAAATGTATTTCCTGACATTGCTTTTAAGTTTACCACCTTGCAGCTTTATTGTATATCCTCTAGTTTTACAGCTCCCCCTTCTTTGAAAAAGGTTGGTTTGTTCATTGATACCCTTTACGTATTTAAAGGTCTGTCTCTTATCTCCCCTGTCCCTTCTCTCCTTTAGGGTATACATATTTAGGTCTTCAAGTCTCTTCTCATAGAGTCTTGGTGCTGGTGCAGGCTACCAATCATTTTGGTCGCCTTCCTCTAAACCATTTCAAGTCCTTTTATGTCCTTTGTGAGATACAGTCTCCAAAACTGAACACAATACTCCAATGAGGTCTCACCAACGACTTGTACAGGGGCATTAATACCGCCTCCTTTCTGCTGGTTATTGCTCTCTGTATGCAGCCCAGCATACTTCTGGCTTTGGCTACTGCCTTCTTGCATTGTGTTGCCACCTTGAGATCCTCAAACACTAGCACTCTGAAGTCCCTCTCCTGGTCCATGCGCACCAACCTCTCTCCCCCTATTACATATATTTACTTTGGATTTCTGCATCCCAAGTGCATGACTCTGCACTTCTTTGCATTAAATCTTAACTGCCAAGCATTAGACCATTCTTCCAGTGTTTTTAGATCTTTCCTCATGTTGTCCATTCCCTCAGAAGTGTCCACTCTGTTTCAAATGTTTGTGTCATCTGCAAAAAGGCAGACTTTTCCATTCAGCCCTTGTGCAATATCACTCACAAATGCATTTATTTATTTATTAGTGCTTATTTACCACTTTTCATGAATCAAAGCGGTTTACAGAGAACTCAAGGATTGAACATTACATTAAACAAAAATATATGTAACATCTTAACAGGGAGTGAAAGGGGAAGAGGGACGAATTAACTTAAATCAGCAACAGCACTGAACAGTATTGGTCCTAGGACCGATCCCTGGGGCACGCCACTATGCACCTTCCTTTCTTCTGAGTGAATTCCATTTACCACTATCTTCTGTCGTCTATCAGTCAACCAATTTCTGATCCAGTTTACCATATTGGGACCTATCCACAGGCTGCTCAGTTCATTGATAAGCCTCCTATGAGGAACAGTATCAAAGGCTTCGCTGAAATATAAGTATATCACATTCATCTCATGCCCTTGATCTAGTTCTCTGGTCACCCAGTCAAAGAACTCGATCAGATGTGTTTGACATGATCTTCCCATGTTAAAACCATGTTGCCTCAGATCATGCAGTCCATTGGCTTCCAGAAAGGCCACTATTCTTTCTTTCAAGAGTGCCTCCATTACTTTTCCCACCACAGAGGTAAGGCTTACTGGCCTATACTTTGTCACCTCTTCCACTTTTGTGAAGAGGTACCACATCAGCCCTTCTCCAGTCCTGCAGAACCTCTCCCGTCTCCAAGGATCTATTAAAAACATCCTTTAAAGGCCCTGCCAGAACCTCTCTGACTCTTTCAGTATCCTGGGATGTATCCCTTCTGGCCCCATGGTCTTGTCCACTTTCAGTTTTGTAAGCTGTTCAAATACATCATCTTCCGTGAATGGTGTAGTATCTACTCCATTCCCATTTGTATATTTGTCACTCATATGTAGTCTCTCTCCAGGATTTTCTTTTGTGAAAACAGAACAGAAGTATTTGTTTAGCATTTTTGCTTTTTCAATGTCACTTTCTGCAAATTTTGTGAAAACTATGTTTTTTGCCTTTATTTGTTCATTCACTTCTTTGGAGAGCCATATAGGTTTCCTTTTCCTCTTGTTCTTATTTACCTTCCTTACATATATATCTGTTGCCCCTTCTATTGCCTCTTTTAGTTTAGCCCACTGCAATTCCACTTTCCTTACCTCCTCCCACCCTGCCCACTTCTCCTTCAGGTACCTTCCCATTTTACTGAAGTCAGCATTTTTGAAGTCCAGGACTTTGAGTTTTTGGCTTTTACCTCAAACCACACCATGTGATGTTCACTGCTGCTCAAATAGGCACCCACTTGGACATTTGACATGCTGTCTCCATTAGTGAGTACTAAATCCAGCATCAAACTTTCCCTGGTCGGTTCCATCACTAGTTGTCTGAGCAGTGCTTCTTGGAAGGCATCTGCAATCTTTTTACTTCTTTCCAGATTTTCAGAAGGAATACTCCAATCCACATCTGTTAGATTAAAGTCACCCAATATGATCACTTCTCCCTTCAGAGCTGTGTTTGCAATATCAGTGATTAAGTCTCTATCCATTTCTGCAGTTTGATTTGGAGGCCTCTATACTACACTAGTGTGGATGATAGTGCCATCTCCTCTTTCTAACACAATCCACAGCACTTCTTCTTTTCCCCATATCCTCTGCTTTTGGCAAATAGGGCTACTTCTCCTTTTCAGCCTTCTCTGTCTCTTCTAAATAAATTATAATCAGCTAGGGTTATATCCCACTCATGCAACTCGTTAAACCATGTTTCTGTAATGGCGACAATGTCCATTTCCACCATCAGGGCTTCCAGGTCTGGAACTTTGTTGGCTAGATTTCGAACATTTGTGCTCATTGCCTTCCAGCTATTGTTGGTTGACTTACTTGCATTTTAGACAGATTTCATTCCAGACTCCTCTTCCCTCTTGTCACTGATGTGTGGATTAAAATGATGACTACTACCACTGTTATGTTCTTGCTGAGAGTGATGTCCTGAACTTGATTTTTCCCATCCGTCACTCCCTTTCCCTAGTATAAATGCTTGTCCACATATTGCCTGAATTTTTCGCTTAGGATCCTTTTTCCTGCCACAGAAAGATACAGTCCATCATCACAGTACAGTCTCTTGTTGTTCATCTATTGCCTCAGTTGCCTATATATCTAAATCCTTCTTGTTTACACCAACTTTGGAGCCACATATTAAAGTTGGTTATGTGATATATATTCAGCTTTCTTCCCCCTTATCATGAACAGGTAGAACTTCTGAGAATGCTGTAGTGTTGGCAGTGGGATTTAGTTTTCCTCCAAAAGCCGTAAGTCCCTTTGTACTGTAGAGATACTGGGCCTGATTTTCATCTGGATGGTACTATGCATCCCATCTAACCTAGATTTTCAATGCTGGGGTCATATGCGGCACCAGCATTGAAAATCCGTATCTCGCCACACAACCCGGAAGCCACAGGAGCTTGCCGGGTAGCACCGATTTTCGATGCTACCCGCTTAGCCCCTGTGCCTGAAAGATAGGTGAGGAAAAACGTTGCCTATCATTAAGGTGCAGAGGGCTAAGCGGGTAGCATCGAAAATTGGTGCTACCCGGTTAGCCCTCTTTTGTGCCTCCGCTGTGCCCCGGAAGGCCCCTAACACTCCCCAGTGCTAACTGCATAGCATCTGGGCGCATAGCATCTGGGCGCATTAGGGACTTATCCAGGATTTTCGAATGGCATTACCCATGTAGGTGCCCTTCGAAAATCCTGAATATGGCATTTATATGGGTAAATGCCCACTATTTTTAGCCAGGTCATTTTTACCCAAGTGGATAACAACATCAGTTTTGGAATGCTTAATTTCCACACTGACTATGCCAACAATTTGGTTTGTATTCCTGCTGGCTGAAGAGCCTGAGAGGCATTTGACCATCTTCTGTCTTTTGGACATGTATGTCTTTTGTCACATGTATGATTTTCTCCCAGTTGGTGAGAGGTCTTACGTGTGCACTAGGTTCAAGGAGCTCTTTGCTCTCAGGGAACAAGTCCGTTCTCTAGAGGCTAAAGTAGCAGACTTGGAAAATATAAGACAGACAGAGAGGTACATAGAGGAGACCTACAGGGATATAGTCCTAAAGTCCCACCTCCAGTCTGGCAGCACCCCTGTTGCCATGGAGGAGAGAGGTCACGTGACAGGAGAGCATCACCCTGGTGTGGCAGGAAGTGATCCTGTAACTAGGACCTGTCCTCCAGGTGATGTAAAACCCTCTCACACCGAGGAAGTTTCTCCAGGGCCATGTGCCCATGAGGGAAGGGTTAGGACAGCCGTTATAGTTGGTGATTCGATCATTAGGCATGTAGATAGCTGGGTGGCTGGTGGACATGAGGATCGCCTGGTAACATGCCTGCCTGGTGCGAAGGTAGCGGACCTCACGCGCCACCTAGATAAGGTCTTAGATAGTGCTGGGGAGGAGTCTGCTGTCTTGGTACATGTCGGTACCAATGACATAGGAAAATGTGGTAGGGGTTCTGGAGGCAAAATTTAGGCTTTTAGGTAGGAAGTTGAAATCCAGAACTTCCAGGGTAGCATTCTCCGAAATGCTTCCTGTTCCACGTGCAGGACCCAAAAGGCAGGCAGAGCTCCGGAGTCTCAATGCGTGGATGAGACAATGGTGCAGAGATGAGGGTTTTGGATTTGTTAGGAACTTGGGAACATTCTGGGGAAAGGAGGGGCTCTTCCGAAGGGATGGGCTTCACCTTAACCGGGATGGAACCAGGCTACTGGCATTAACCTTTAAAAAGGAGATAGAGCAGCTTTTAAACTAGATATTAGGGGAAAGCCGACAGTCGCCCAAGAGCGGATGGTTCGGAAGAATGTATCCTTGAAGGATACTACCAAAAGCAGAGAGGTTCCACAAAAGAGTAAAGTAGCCCGAATTCCCTCAAGTATGGAGCAGACAGAGCTTAAAGATCCCAATTTACCCATGTCTAACAATAGCCAAATTAACATGAATAAAATACATTCTCTAAAATGCTTGTATGCAAATGCTAGAAGTCTAAAGAATAAGATGGGAGAGTTAGAATATATAGCACTAAATGAAAGGTTAGATATGATTGGAATATCAGAGACATGGTGGAAGGAGGACAACCAGTGGGACACTGTGATACCTTGGTACAAACTATATCGTAATGATAGAGCTGATCAAATTGGTGGAGGGGTTGCGCTCTATGTTAGAGAGGGCAGTGACTCAGAAAGGATTAAAGATTTGCAGGAAACAAAATCTGCTGTAGAATCTATATGGATTGAAATTCCATATAAAAGGGGGAAGGCAATGGCAGTGGGGGTGTACTATTGAGCACCTGGCCAGAATGACCAAATGGATGATGAAATGCTCAAAGAAATCAAGGAAGCTAACAAAAGTTACAGCGCAGTAATAATAATGGGTGATTTCAATTACCCCGGTATCGACTGGGTCAGTGTCACGTTCAGGACATGCTAGGGAGATAAAGTTCCTAGATGAAATAAATGACTGCTTCTTGGAGCAGCTGGTTCATGAACCAACCAGAGGGGAAGCCATATTAGACCTAGTCCTTAGTGGAACACCAGATCTAGTGCAAGAGATAAGGGTGTTGGGGCCACTTGGCAATAGTGATCATAGCATGATCGCCTTTGATTTAATTAGTGGAGGACGGATAGTAAGGAAATCCACTGTACTACCTTTTAACTTTCGAAAGGGAGACTATGATAAAATGAGGAAAACAGTTAAGAAAAAACTAAAAGGAGCAGTTGCAAAGGTTAAAGATGTACATCAAGCTTGGGTGTTGCTGAAAAATACTATCTTGGAAGCCCAGACCAGCTGTATTCCACGCTTTAAGAAAAGTGGAAGGAAGTCCAAAAAACTGCCAGCATGGTTTAAAGGTGAGGTCAGAGAGGCTGTTGTTGCCAAAAAAGCATCTTTCAGGAAATGGAAAAAAGAGCCAAATGACGAAACCTGGAAACAGCACAAGCACTGGCAAGTCAAATGCAAGGCATTGATAAGGCAGGCAAAGAGAGAATTTGAGAAGAAGCTTGCTGCGGAAGCAAAAACGCGAAATAAAGACCTTTTCAAGTACATTCGTAGCAAAAAACCTGTGAGAGAGTCAGTTGGTCCATTAGATGATAAAGGGGTTAAAGGAGCACTAAGAGGCGACAAGGTAATAGCGGAGAGACTGAATGAACTCTTTGCTTCGGTCTTTACTGAGGAAGATGTAGGGATGTTACCCATGACTGAAGTGGTATTTAAAGGTGCAGAAGAATTGAAGGAAATATCGATACATCGGGAAGATATCTTACAACTATTAGATAAACTGAAGAGTAGCAAATCACCTGGGCCGGATGGTATACATCCAAGGGTGTTGAAAGAACTGAAATATGAGATTGCAGACCTGCTATCAGTAATCTGTGAACTATCATTAAAATCATCTCTAATACATGAAGATTGGAGGATCGCCAGTGTAACACCAATTTTTAAAAAGGGTTCCAGGGGTGATCCGGGAAACTACAGACCGGTGAGCCTGACGTCAGTACCGGGAAAAATGGTAGAAACCATCATAAAGAATAAAATTACTCAGCATGTAGATAGTCACAACCTAATGGGAGACAGCCAACGTGGCTTTAGGCAAGGAAGATCTTGTCTTACTAATCTGTTATGTTTTTTTGAAGGAGTGAATAAACAGGTGGACAAAGGTGAGTCGGTTGATATTGTGTATCTGGACTTTCAGAAAGCCTTTGACAAGGTCCCTCATCAGAGACTTTTGGCAAAACTAAAGAGTCATGGGATAGGAGGCAGTGTACTATTGTGGATCAGGAACTGGTTAAAAGATAGAAAGCAGAGGGTATGGCTAAATGGCCAATTTTCCCAATGGAGAAAGGTGAATAGTGGTGTACCCCAGGGATCTGTGCTGGGTCCACTGCTTTTTGACATATTCATAAATGACCTGGAAAGTGGAAAAACGAGTGAGGTTATCAAATTTGCAGATGACACAAAACTATTTAAAGTTGTTAAAACCCAAGAGGATTGTGAAAAATTGCAAGAGGATCTTGATAAATTGGAAGACTGGGCATCAAAATGGCAGATGAAATTTAATGTGGACAAGTGCAAGGTTATGCACCTAGGGAAGAACAACCCAAACTATGGTTACACAATGCAGGGTTCCACATTAGGAACCACCACCCAGGAAAACGATTTAGGCGTCATTGTGGATACCATGTTAAAACCCTCGGCCCAGTGTGCAGCGGCAGCCAAGAGAGCAAATAGAATGCTAGGTATGATAAGGAAAGGAATGGAAAATAAAACAAAAGATATTATAATGCCTCTATATCGTTCCATGGTGAGACCGCACCTTGAATATTGTGTGCAATTCTGGTCGCCGTATCTTAAAAAGGATATAGCGATTTTAGAAAAGGTTCAGAGAAGAGCCACCAAAATGGTAAAGGGGATGGAATGATACTCCTATGAAGAAAGGCTAAAAAGGTTAGGGCTCTTTAACCTGGAAAAGAGATGGCTGAGGGGAGATATGATAGAAGTCTATAAATTAATGAATGGAGTGGAACGGGTAAACGTAGATCGATTGTTTACGTTATCAGAATATAGAAAGACTAGGGCACATGCAATGAAGCTACAGGGTAAACTATTTAAGACTAATAAAAGAAAATATTTTTTCACTCAACGTGTAATCAAACTCTGGAATTTGTTACCGGAGGATGTAGTAAAGGCTGTTAGTGTAGATGGGTTTAAAAAAGGTTTGGACAAGTTCCTGGAGGAAAGGTCCATAAACCATTATTAAGAAGTGACCGAAGATATCAATGCTTGACCCAGTACAAGCATTGTGGAACTTGTGTCTCTTGGGGAAACTGCTAGGTACATATGACCTAGATTGGCCACTGTTGGAAACAGAATACTGGGCTTGATGGACCTTGGTCTGACCCAGTATGGCATATCTTATGTTCTTATGTTCTTATGACTCTGTTCCCAAGTTAATCCCTCTGATGATGGAAACTCCAAGTAGTATCAGTTTCCTGTTTTGTAATTATCAGTAGATGGTGGATTAACCTAATTTAAGGCAACTTCAGTTTCTACTAATTGGGCACTCTCATTTTCCAGAGAAGGCATTATGTAGGGATTGCTCTTGATGTATGGGGTGTCTCTGTGTTACAGGTTGCAACCTACCAGAGCCCACTGTAATCCATTTGTTCCTGGGATGTTTGATTCTTTGTGGGAGCGGTGGTGGATTGCTTTCAATTTGTACCCTAAGGGAGGTGTGTTTTATTGCAGCTAATTTTTCCCTTAATAGAACTAATTCTCTATCCTAGCAGATAGTTTGAGACATACAGGGCAAGCTCTAAAGCTCCAAATGATTTTTTCTCAGAATGAAGGCACCACACCAATTGCATTGAATACACATGTTGATTAAGATGGTTATAAAGCAGTTTTAACACAAGGTGCGTGTTTCACCTAATTGGAGGACAGATGTCTGTCTATGATATGAAGACTATATAGGCAATGCAACTCTGGGATTTATTTAATTATTTTACTTTTTCTTTTATACTGCTATTCATAATATCATAGCGGTTTACATAGAACTCAACTGTGTAATACATAGAACATTGTGTCAGTAACATGGAACTATATGCATTGTAATTAATAAGATTTAAGAGTAATTTGTAACCTTAACAGAGGTATTTATTTAGGCTTATATACTGCTTTTTTCTACCAGTCAAAGCAGTGTACATTCAGGTATTGTATATATATTTTTGTACATGAGGCAATAGAGGGTTAAGGAGCACCTGTGGGACTAGAAACCCCAGTCCTTCTGGCTCAACGTTACTGTCCAATAGCAGGATTCAAACCCCTGGCCCTCTGGTTTCAAGTAACTTGCCCCAACCACTATGCCACTCCTCCCTATGTGCAAAGTAATAGTTTGTGTGTAATGGGAATGATAGCAGTTAGGATTTATGGATATCAATGTGAGTGATAGGGAGTCGGGTGCTGTGGGTAGTCTATGTGATATTTCTGTAGACTTCCTTGAAGAGGTGTGTTTAGCTCTTTTCGGAAATCATTTAAGTCTTGGATGGACCTTAGAGCGGGTGGCAGTGAGTTTCAGGTTGTCGGGCCATAGAAGGAAAAAGCTCTTTGACAGAGTGATTGTGAACTTCTTCTTTTTAATGCTGAGATAGAGAGCAGGTTTTGGTGGTGCTGTCGATGTACTCTTTTGTCCATGCTCCTTTGGATGAGTGGTACCAGGCAGGCTGCTGAAAGGTTGTGCATAGCTTTGAAAGTGGTCATTATGGTCTTGTATTTTATTCTTGTTCCAACTGGGAGCCAGTGTAGGTCCTTAAGTACTGGTGTGATGTGGTTATGATGTGGTGTTTTGGTGATGAGGCGAGCTGCTGTGTTCTGAGCTGTTTGAAGAGTTTTAAGGGCTAAGTTTGAAAGACCATAGAGGACTGAATTATAATAGTCCGGGTGTGGGGTGATTAGGGCCTGGCATACTGTACAGTAATGCTGAGGATCTAATAGTGGTCAAAGGTTGCGCAAGATCCTGATTTTCTGGTAAATAGAATTTGTTATCCTTCTTTTCTGAGTCTGGAAGGTCAGCTTGTGATCTAGGGTGATTCCTATATATTTAACCTCTGATTTTACAGATAGGATGTTATTGAGTTTTATTTGTTCTGGTGGGTTATTTTTATTTATTTATGATGGGTCCCTGGATATTATGAGCACTTCCGACTAATAGAGAGTTTCTGGTGTTTCAGCCATTTAGTGACTTCGCTGAGGCATAGTTGTATGGCAGTGTAGTCTGGGTTGGTGTTCTCGAATGGAGTGTACAGCATTAAATCATCAGCATGTGGTAATGTGGTAGTATATTTTATGTGCTTGTATGATATGGCAGATTGGTTGGATGTATAGGTTGAAGAGTAAGGCTGAGAGTGCTTGTCCCTGGGGGATGCCTTGGAGTTGTTTGAACAGTTTAGAGGCCTTGTTTCCTATTTTTACTTGTTGGTGTCGATCAATAAGTTAAGACTGGAACCATGCAAGAGGGGTACCACTTACGTCTATTGACTCCAGCCTTATTAATAACCAATCATGATTTAGTGAATCAAAAGGCGGAAGCTATGTCTAAAAATATTAGGATAAAGCCTTGCTTGATTTGTTTGAGTCCGTGGAGCAGAGTGTTGATTAGTGAGGT
Source organism: Ichthyophis bannanicus (assembly GCA_033557465.1). Taxonomy (NCBI): domain Eukaryota; kingdom Metazoa; phylum Chordata; class Amphibia; order Gymnophiona; family Ichthyophiidae; genus Ichthyophis; species Ichthyophis bannanicus. Next base: position 587,276,253 of record CM066034.1, read on the forward strand.
GAGTAATGTTTCCACCCCATGGTTGGTTCTAAAACCATATTGTTTGTCCAGTGGGGCAGAGAGGTCTATTATCTTTCAAGATGCTGTATATGGGTCTCTATGAGGTGGATAGGTTTATATTCGCATTGGAGCTTTTTAGAATAGGTCTTATGGATGCTGTCTTCAGATTCATTGGCAAGGTTCCTTGAGAGAGTGAGACGTTTATTATTTTGAGAAGGGGTGTTATGAGTTCATTTCTGGTCATCTTTATCCAAGAGACAGGGCAAGGGTCAATGGTGACATTGTATATTGAGCATTGTGATTATCAGATCATGCTGTTTTGAGGAGTTAGTGGTGAATGTGGCCCATCATTGGGATCTGAGGTTGGTGGAGGGTGGTGGGCTGGTCTTTATTGCTGTGGTATTTGTGGGGGCTTCGCTTGTTCTGGAGTTGTGCTGCAAAGTCTTCTGTTTGCCTTCCAGTTTGAGGTTGGGCTGATGGTGCATGTGTGAAGGATTTTATTATTGTGAACAATTCTCTAGGTTTGTTCAATGATTTGAGGATCAGGTTTGAGTGATCCCTCTTATGTTTGTGTATTAGCTTATTGTATTAATCTTGTTTTGAGTATTGAATCTGGTGAAGTAGGTTTTTTGTTTTCCTCTAGCGATGTTCAATCTGTCATAGTTCGTGATTGGCCTTTTTTATTTCGGTGGAGTACCAGGAAGCCGAAACATGTCTTGTAGGAGTTATTCTCTGTGGGGTAGTTGCGTATGGTGCGATGGTGGTGTTCCAACTGTCAACGAGTGAGGTGAGGTCAATTGTTTCTAAATTTAGTTTTGGTATGATGTGGTCTAGAAGCTCTCGTTTATTGAATTCCTTGAACCTTCGAAGTGGTTGTGCTTGAGGATGTTTTGATAGGCTATAGTTGGGCTGTGATAGGTCAAAGGTGATTTTGTAGTGGTCTGACAATGGAATGGGTGTTACTTGGTAAGTGATGTGTTGGGTGACTGATTGGACTTTTTTTAGGTATGAATAGCAGATCCAAGGTGTTTCTTCTCCTATGGGTGAGTACATTGATGATTTGTATGAGGTCCATAGCTTCCATGGCTTCAAGGAAGGGATTGGCTTGTGCTTTTGGTGCAGAGTTGAAATTGAAGTCACTCAGTATTATGAAGGGCTTGTCCTTGGCAGCATGTGCGCATGCTATGTCAAGGAATGTTGAGAGGCCTTCTGTGTCTGTATTAGGAGCTCTGTAGATTACACAGATGGAGAGGTGTTTGTTTTCCACAACTAGAGTGTTTGTTGTGTCGGTTGTCGTGGTAGAGGTAATCTTGGTCTCTCGGTCTTTTTCTGCCAAGATGAGGACCCCTCCTCCTCTTCTTCCCCACCTTGGGCAGTTATGTAAGGTTGATGTAGGTTTGATGATCTGGTTAGTTAGCACATTGTCAATGTCAGTCAGCCATGATTCAGTGATGAGTAGCATGTAAATGTTGTGTTGCCTGTTGTAGTCTGAGAGGATATTAATTTTGTTGTATGCTGAGTGAGCATTAGCCAGGGCACATTTAATGGATGGGGTTTGTTGCATTACTGGTTGCTTAGGTTCAGTGGAGCTTGTCAGTTGGATTCTGATAAGTTGGTGATGTCTTCTGTTGTGTTGTGCATGGGCATGGGATGACAGTATTAGGCCCCTCTGTCTGTAAATAATTTGGATCAATCCATTCTGTATGATTGTGGTGTGAGTGTATTCAAGAGCAGTGAGAAGGAGTAATAGGATTAGTCCAGTTGAGAACTGTGCCATCTTTGTTGTAGTTGTGGTGGCTTCTTCTAATTGCTGGTGGTGCCCTGATTGGCTTTAGCAGTGGGAAGCTGATGGCTGTGTGGGGTCTGTGTGGTAAGGTGATGGGGCGTTGACTTTTTATTTCCAGTGGAAGTAGGTCAGGGATCTGTGCTGGGCTCACTGCTTTTAGATGCTTGTGAATGCCGGCTCTTAAAAGTTATCTATGGTCTTTCTCTACCGCCTTTAGAGAATGAGTTATAGGAGTCATCAAAAGACTGGAAGATGTGAAAGCTTTGCACCAATGACGTGGGTGATGTCATTTGGGGATGGGACGTAGGAACCCCTAATAATATAGTCAGACGAGAGAGTTTCATGAATGAATGTTAATGGCGTGATTGACGTCATTAGGGGGTAGGATATAGGAACTACCAATAGAAGAGTAGATGAGTGAGATTTAAATAGGAAGTGGTAATCTTTAGTCCGCATGCGCGGCATTCTCCTGGAGGCGGCCTGAATGAAGTTCCACTGTGGTGGAGTCGCTGGAATAGAATTAATCAGAGGTGTGTGCAGCATCATTTATTTTTCCGGTAGGCGTTTTTATTGTCACATAGCTATAAGAAAGTAAATGAGAAGTTTATTAGGAACTTAGAGAGGGGAAAAATAGTGAGTGGTTATAGAAATGGATTTTATTTTATAGAGTTTTAAAGTGAACAGCGATCTCCTGAAGAAACAAATGGAGTGAAACGCAACAAAGGCGCCTAGGGAAGGTGTTGGGATCAGAGAGCGGAAAGGCAGTGTGAAGAGGAAATCAAAATTGAAGCTAAACACTCGGGTTCAGCTGTATACCGAAATTAGAGTGGTTAAGAACAGCAACATCTGCACTCGAGTGATGAGAAGGGAGATATCAATTCCATACGCTCTCACGATTACCATTTCGGTTTGGTTAAGAAATCCATAATACATTGTTTGTTAAAGTTCATGGATGCTATTAGGCACTAATGTTGGACATTTTAAAAGTCCGAAAATAAGTGCTGGAAAAGTCTGAGACCTTTAACTACATTGAGAATAATTTTAAGGGTAACCCTAAGAGATAATATTGTTGAAAAAAAGATTTTTAGTTCCATGTTGATTGAATTGAGCGTTTTTCACATTTGGCTCTTAAAAGTTAGCTATTGCATATGTTGGACCTTTAATCTGACCTGGTATGCTACTCTTGTGGTCGCTGTTGCATTTTGCTTGAGTTCTTCCATTGTTCTCCCTGCGGTCCTGTTAGGTCCCCACCTAAGGGGCACACCGAAGGGCCCTCTGGCAAGGTCATCAGTGGAGGAACCACTAGGGACAGGTGAGCCTGATAGCAATTCTAATTTAAGGTCCTGGCTGTGGATCCCTAATTGACCCCGTGAAGGGAAGCAGGGCAGGGTTTAGCCTCCTGCTCCTTAACACAAAGCCAATCGGGGCTCCTCTGTTGTGGCACTTACCTTCCCTGTAGATACGTCTGTTTGTTCCAGGATTGTTGGTCTTCCTGGGTCTACTTGGGCCTGCAAAATGTGGGTGTGTTTCATGCACTCGGGCTTAGGGTTGGTGTTTGATGTGATGGAGAGAGGGTGGAGCTTATACTGGCATCCCTGGGCCTTCGGGGTAGAGAGCAGTGAGCTGTGCACTGTCTTCAGCATCAGAGGCCCTGGATATGATCGCTGCATAGATAGGGATGCAGAGGAAATTACACAAGGTCCATGCAGTTGGTCCAATGGTGCTTGCAGTGTTGTTTATTGGCGCAGATATGGAGTTAGCCTTGTGGATTGTCTTCATGGAGGAGGGTGCCCATTTGTTAACATCTATGTGTGTTTTGTTCTGGTTGAGGTTGTCCAGGGCCAAGCAGGATTGGGGTCATGATTACACCAGTGCACTGGTGGCTGCAGCAACATTGGAAGGTAGTCGGGTGCCCTCTCCTATGGGCCTTGCCAAAGGACCCTCTGGCAAGGCCTTAGGCATAGGCCCACCAGGTGCAGGTGCACCAGTGCAGTGCGGTGTTTTAAAGGTCCTTTGCTATGCATTGGGGGGGGGGGGTTGCTGAGGTCTGATTGGCCTTGCTGGTTGGAAGTGGAGAAGGGATTGCCTTACCCGCTTCCTGCCATCAATGCCAATCAGAGCCAAAGAGGGATGGGTGGGGTGTGGGGTAGGGTGGGTGGGAATTTAAATGCCCCAGGCCAACACACCATATATGAATTGAGGGTACACTCACATTTCTGATTAAAAAGACTAGTCAAGGAATATAGGCAACCTAAATCTTCCTGAGCTTTTAACCAAAATTTAGTTTGTTTGCCACCAGAATGTAGATCGAGACAGCTCTGAACAGAGACAAATTTGCAAGAAAAAGAAAAAAACCTTCTTTGCAAAAGGAGCAAAGAGCTCCCATTGCTATCAGACTGCATTAGAGTAAATTAGGGTGAGGTCAACATTTGTTGAAGCTGCCTGTGTTAGAATAGAACCAGTGCTCATTGAATGAAATCTTGTGCTCCCAGCAGCTTCCAGTGCTGAGAGTAAGATCAGCATTCTTTGCTGCTATCTGCCCTAGAGTAAAAACAGTGCTCATGGTTCCTGTCTGCACTAGAGTGCGATATGAAAGCCAATGGTGTTGAGAAACCATCACATATTTCTCATTGCTGCTTTGCAATCACTACAATTGAATTGTGGTAGGAACGAAAAAGAAAAATACATACTGGCCTCGTCGCCGAGGATAAAAAGGTGCTGCCCCATAGCTTACACACTAGGGCTAACGATGCAGATGTAGATATCCCTGCCACAGATAAAGGTCATGGTGAGCATGTTCATGGACCCATTGTGGCAGGAGATAAACCACAGAAATTAATGAAAAAGTTAAGAGGATAAACTATGGGTAAGTGGACTTCTGCAAATAAAGAGGAGATAATGTACTGCTATTATTATGCTACAAACCCTATATTTAAATTTATTTATGTAGCTGTATTTATACCCTGCTTTTCACTGGGTCAAAGCGGTCAATTGGGGGATACATTTAACACGAGGGGATATGAGACACATACACTAATACTTACAGGGAACATGGGCAATGGAGGGTTAAGTGGCTTGCCCAAGACCACAAGGAGTGCCTACAGGACTAGAAATCCCAGTCCCTCCGGCCTGAGATTGCTGTCCCCAGGTGGGACTTGAACCCCTGGCCCTCTGGCCTGAAGTACCTTGTCCAAACCACTAGACCAATCCTCCCTATCAAATCAAGAGGGTATACAAAGAGAATCCACCAAAAAGCTAGAAGAAAGAGGAAAATTGCCACTAGAAAAACTGCATAAAGTAATAGATGCAAATTGAAGATCTTTAATTTCACAGATCAAAGTAAAGAAGTATGTGAATGATAATATCTTGAAGCAACTAAGGGCTTCCATGGAAAATGAAATACAAGGAAGAGGAGGAGACCTAGTTAAGAGTGCCAGAAAAAAGGAATACACAGAAAAGAAGGAGGAGTTGAAGGGGAGATAGAGCTGAGAGATCTGGAACTGCAGGAGAGTGAGCTGAATAAAGGACAGGTCAAGAAATCAACTGAAGAGGAGAAAGAAAAAGAGAAGGAAGAAAGGGAGGAGAAAGACCAGAGGTGGAGGAATTCAAGATCAAACTTTTAGTCTACATGGAGAGAGATGAGTATGCTGGATTCCAACCAAGGGAAAGACTACCCAAGTTAAATTTAATACCTAAGGTTAGAAGTATTATAATTATGATGAACAAGGCCATATCCAGTATAAAGAAACCCATTATTGACATCACTGAAATAAATCAAATGCAATATTGTGCAGCTAAAATTATTACTGCAAGAATACTACCAACTAAATGGGGCGGCTCTATAATGAGACAAAGTGAGGCGGCTGCCTCAGGCGGCAAAGTTTTGAGGGCGGCAAAAAATGCCCTCAAAACAACCGCCTCACTTCGCCTTCAAAAGTATAAAAAAAAATAATGGTTTATGGACCTTTCTTCCAGGAACTTGTCCAAACCTTTTTAAAAGCCAGCTACACTAATAGCTTTTACTACATCCTCCTGTAAAGAATTCCAGAATTTGATTATGCATTGAGTGAAAACATATTTTATCTTATTAGTCTTAAATGGGTTACACTGTAGCTATCTCCAGGAACAAGCAGGAATGAGTCTTCACATATGGGTACGTCGGTACCGACAGAGCCTGCACGGGAACGCTCCCCAGCTTCCAAAAAAGGAAAGCTTTTGGGAGCATCCCACAGCGCCTGCGCACTGCCTTCCCGCCTTTCCTAACCGCCTCTCCCCAGTTCTTCTTTTCTGCGGAGCCAGCAGGTCGTGTTCCTGTCACCGCTGAAGAAGTTCTTTGTTTTATTTTATTTCTTTGGTCGCGCGTCTGCCTTCCCCGACGTCGGACCGGTACCGCCGGTCTTTCTTTCTTTACTTATAAAAAAAAAAAAAAAAGAACATATTTTCCTTCACTTAGTGTGTTTTTCCTCTTTTGGGCCTTAGGCCTCACGAGAAATTTTCCTCATGGAAAAACCAGCCTCCGGGTTTAAAAAATGCACTAAGTGCAGCAGTACTATTTCTGTTACCGACACACATGAATGGTGTCTCAAATGTTTGGGTCCTGACCACTCCATTTTGGATTGTCCGTCCTGCTCCTTGATGTCCAAACAGGGTTTACAGAACCGAGCAGCCAAGCTCCATGTTCTGTTTCCCTCTGATGCAGCTTCAGTGGCATCGACGTCTTCCAGGGCTTCTTCTTCCTCCCATGGATCTCAGGTAACCAAACATAAATCCAGCCGGTCCTCGAAGGGTAGATCTCCTTCCAAGCATCGAGATGCCTCTGGGCTTGCCCTCGAGGATCCTGCACCGGCAAAACAACCCCGGCGGGAAGCTCCGGCTTCCAAAGCTCCACCTATGGGGTTACAGGTTGACATCGATGGCACGGCCTCGACCGATCACCTGTTAGAATGCTCTGGGGTACCGGCACAACCTTCCGGTACCGAGTTCCAGGCATTCATGGCGTCGATGGATCAGAATGTTCTATCCATGCAGCAGGCTATCACAGCCTTCATTCAAGCTGCGACGCCGCTGATACCACAACAAACTCCGTTGTCGGTATCGGCCCAGGTACCGGCACCAATGCCAGTACCAGTACCGACTGCATCGACATAGGCCATGGTGTCGTCTGCAGCGGTTCCCTGTCTAGGGAGGCCTATCGGTACCGAACCGGTACCGATAACGCCCGATGTCGATACGGCTCGGTACGCGTATCGAGCTTTGAAAGAGCACCCTGACAGTCGATACTTTGATTCCTCCGAAGATTCTGATGCATCGGAGGCATCTGCTGAAGTATCCATAGCCCTTCCTGAGGAGCCTTCTTCTCCAAAAAGAAGAATGTCTCCTCCAGAAGACTTGTCCTTTCAAGACTTCATAAGAGAAGTGGCTAAAGGGCTTTCTATTTCAGTAACCTCTGAATCAGAGCCTAGAGCTAAAAAATTGGATATTTTAGGTTATGCTAAGGCTCCTAAGGAGGCAGTCACCTTGCCAATTCATGAGATTCTTTATGATCACATGATTGACTTATGGGAGACTCCTCTCACTATCTCTCCTCATTCTCGTAGGTTGGACACTATGTACCGTGTCCCTCCTTGTCCTGGTTTTCATAAAACACAGCTTCCTCACCATTCTATTGTGGTGGAGTCAGCTATGAAAAAGATAAAGAGTGCAAAAAGACACTCCTCTGCTCCTCCAGGAAGAGAATGCAGGACCTTGGATGCTTTTGGTAGGAAAATCTTCCAAGCCAGTATGCTCATTGCCAGAATCAACTACTATAGTCTTTATATGGGTATGTTTCTGAAAGAAGTTGCAGATAAGCTGCACACTTTCCTCCCTTTTCTTCCAGAGGATAAAAGGGAAGAATTTCTTATTTGGCTTAAGCATACTCAAGATATTTCAAAGTTTTCCAACCGTGCAGCTTTTGACTCCTTTGAAGGTGCCAGCAGAGCTTCGGCCATTGCCATAGCTGCACGCAGAATTGCTTGGCTCCAAGCTTCTGATCTAGAATCTTGGGTCCAGGATGGCTTGGGTAATCTTCCCTGTACAGGAGAAAACCTGTTTGACAAAGATTGGCAAATAAAGGCCACTCAAATGGATGCAGAAAATTCTGCTTTGGATAGACTTTCAAAGTCAACCTCCATTCCTGCCAAGAAAAAACCTTTCAAGAAGACTTTTTTCAAAAAAGGCAGATTCCATCATGCTTCTGGCCAACAATCATCTACAGGTCGTTTTGCTGCTAAGCGTCAGCAACCTAAACAGGCCAGGCCTAAGCCCACAGGGGCTGCTGCAACTCAGCAGACCCAGCCTCCTCAGGGTTTTTGACTTGATGCTAGAGAACTTAGCTTTTCTGGCTCTGGAACAACCAGAGCCTCTCACCATTCCAGGAAGGTTAGCTCATTTTGCTCCCAGATGGGAGCAAATTACAGCAGAGCAGTGGACCCTCTCCATCATAAGGGAGGGCTACAAACTTCATTTCTCAAACCTTCCTCCTCACACCATGGTGAGACATTTCAATTCTCCAACATCTCTCCTCGACCTTCTAGGTCAGGAGGTGGCTGCCCTTCTTGCCCAAGGGGCCATAGAAGAAGTACCTCTTCTTCAACAAGGGTCAGGGTTTTACTCCCCCTACTTTCAAATCCCAAAGAAAACAGGGGGCTACAGACCCATATTAGATCTCAGAGAATTGAACAAATTTCTATGCAAGGAGAAATTCAAGATGCTTTCTCTGGGCACTCTCCTTCCATACCTTCAGAGTCAGGATTGGCTTTGTTCTCTAGATCTCAAGGATGCGTACACACATGTCCTCATCCATCCATCTCACAGAAGGTTCCTCCGTTTTCTTTTCCAAGGAAAGCATTACCAATACAGGGTGCTTCCTTTCGGTCTGGCCTCTGCTCCAAGAGTGTTCACCAAATGCATGGCAGTAGTAGCTGCATTTCTACGCACTCTGGGAATATTTGTATTCCCATACCTGGACGACTGGCTTATCCGAGTTCCATCTCAGTCAGAGGCCCAGACTTCCCTGGACTGCACAAGGCGCATTCTGCAGTATCTGGGACTTGTGGTAAACCTCCCAAAGTCCCAGCTCACCCCTACTCAGTCCCTAGAGTTCATAGGGGCCTGGCTAGATACTACCACTGCAAGGGCCTATCTTCCTCAGGCCCGTTGCCTATGCCTAGTGCAGTTAGCCTCCCAGATTCAGTCAAAGAGCCATTTAACTGCCCGGGAGATGCTACATCTGCTAGGCCACATGGCATCCACAGTGCATGTGGTACCCTATGCTCGCCTTCACATGAGAGCAGCTCAATGGACTTTGTCCACTCAGAGGACTCAAGCATCAGGGGCTCTGTCAGACAAAATAGCAACCTCCAGGCGCCTCTTTTGGTCTCTCCAGTGGTGGAGGTCCACCCAAAATCTGTTGCTGGGGTCCCCCTTCCAACAGTTGTTGCCCCAGGCAACCCTCACAACAGATGCCTCCCAAACAGGTTGGGGAGCTCATCTGCAAGACCTCTCCACTCAGGGCACTTGGTCTCCACAGGAGACCTCTCTACATATCAACCACTTGGAGCTCCGAGCAGTTTTTCTAGCTCTCAAGGTCTTCCATACCCTGCTCAGCTACAAGACAGTCCTCATTCATACGGACAATCAGGTAGCCATGTTTTACATAAACAAGCAAGGAGGAACTGGCTCTCTGTCGCTTTGCAACGAAGCTTTAAGATTGTGGGCCTTCGCCAGAGAGCATCAAATCCATCTCCTGGCCGTATACCTTCCAGGAATCCAAAACTCTTGGGCAGACAGACTCAGTCGAGTTCTGCTTCCACATGAATGGTCCCTGCACATGGACCAAGTACTCAGAATCTTTCAAGAGTGGGGAACCCCGGACATAGACCTCTTTGCAAGTCCGTGGAATGCCAAACTTCCCCGGTTCTGTTCCAAAATTCCGTGTCAGGGAGTTCAGGCCAAGGATGCCTTCCTCCTTCACGGGTCAAGACTTCCTGTATGCATTTCCCCCAATTCCCTTAATTCCCAAGACTCTGTTCAAGCTCCAGAGGGATCAAGGATCTACGATCCTCATAGCTCCACGCTGGCCACGCCAAGTGTGGTACCCTCTACTTCTGCATCTCTCTCAAGCTCCCTCCCTAGACTTGGGAGCTGCTCCAGACCTTCTGTCCCAGGAGGAGGGGACTTTGTGGCACCCAAACCCCAAGTCCCTTCACCTCAGAGCTTGGTTGCTGAAGGCCTAGACCTTCAAGATTGGAATCTTTCTCAGCAGGTGAAGGATATCCTCCATGCTTCCAGAAAACCTTCTACTAGACGTTCCTATGCTTTTAAATGGAAAAGGTTTTCCATTTGGTGTACTGAGAAGGATCTTGACCCTCTAGCACCACCTTTGAATTCTCTATTGGAATATCTCCTGCATCTCTCTAATGCAGGCCTTAAGACGAATTCAGTAAGGGTCCATTTGAGTGCTATTGCAGCATCCCTTAAGCCTATCAATGGACAGCCTATTTCCTCTCATCCTCTTATTGCAAGATTCATGAGAGGCCTAACTTTAACTAAACCTCCCATTAGGCCTCCTCCGGTGGCATGGGACTTAAATCTGGTTCTTGGTCAGCTTATGAAGCCACCTTTTGAACCCTTAGCCACCACCTCCTTGAAATTTCTTTCCTGGAAGGTTATTTTCCTCATTGCAGTCACCTCAGCTCGCCGCATCAGTGAACTGCAGGCCTTAGTGGCTAATCCACCTTATATAAGGTTCCATCATGATAAGGTAGTCCTTAGGACCAATCCACACTTTATGCCTAAAGTGGTCTCACCTTTTCATCTTAATCAAGAGGTGTATTTACCTGTCTTTTTTCCAGGTCCTCATGCATCAAGTGCAGAGAGGAATCTTCATACCCTGGATTGTAAGAGAGCTCTTGCCTTTTACTTACAAAGGACACAGCAACACAGAAAGTCTTCTCAACTCTTTGTTGCTTTTGATCCCTCTCATTTGGGACTTCCAGTCTCTAAGAGGACACTGTCCAATTGGATTGCTCAGTGTATTTCTTTCGCCTACCAGAGTAAGAACCTTTCTCTGGAGGGCCATGTCACAGCTCATAATGTAAGGGCCATGGCCACCTCTATGGCTCATCTAAATTCTGTGTCCATCAACCAGATCTGTTGAGCGGCCACCTGGACCTCGGTTCATAGCTTCGCAGCCCATTACTGTTTGGACAAGGACTCCCGCCGGGATGTCTTGTTTGGTCAGGCTGTTCTCAAACACCTGTTCCATGCTTAATCAACTCCTGCCCTCCTTCCCTGAATGGATGCCTGAGATCCATAGGAGGAGATAGAGCCCTTCCCAGGGTCTCATAACCTTGGGGATCTCCCAGGCATCTCTCGCTAGGGAGTCCCCATATGTGAAGACTCATTCCTGCTTGTTCCTGGAGATAGCACAGTTACTTACCTGTAACAGGTGATCTCTGGGAACAGCAGGAATAAGTCTTCACAACCCACCCACCTCCCCTAGGAGTTGTATCTCTCTATCTATCTTTCCTTTCCTCTCTCTCTTTGTCTCAGCTTTAAAACTCGAACTGGGGAGAGGCGGTTAGGAAAGGCGGGAAGGCAGCGCGCAGGCGCTGTGGGATGCTCCCAAAAGCTTTCCTTTTTGGGAAGCTGGGGAGCGTTCCCGCACAGGCTCCGTCGGTACCGACGTACCCATATGTGAAGACTTATTCCTGCTGTTCCCAGAGATCACCTGTTACAGGTAAGTAACTGTGCTTTATTGCATGTCCACTAGTATTTCTACTTTTTGATAGCGTAAACAATTGATCTATGTTTACCTGTTCCACTCCATTCATTAATTTATAGACCTCTATCAAATCTCCCCTCAGCCATCTCTTTTCCAGGTTGAAAACCCCTAACCGTTTAAGCCTTTCCTCATAGGAGTATCCTTCCATCTCCTTTACCATTTTGGTGGCTCTTCTCTGTACCTTTTTCTAATTCCGCTAGATTATTTTTAAGATACAGTGACCAGAATGGCACACAATATTCAAGGTGAGGTCGCACCATGGAATAATACAGAGGCTTTATAATATCTTTAGTTTTATTCTCTATTCCTTTCCTTATGATTCTTAGCATTCTATTTGCCTTCTTGGCTGCCCCTGCACATTGGGCAGAGGGTTTCAATGTATAATCCATAATGACACCTAAATCTTTTTCCTGGTAGGTGGTTCTTAATGTGGAACCTTGCATTGTGTAACCATAGGCTCCGGGTTGTTCTTTCCTAGGTGCATAACTTTGCACTTATCCACATTAAATTTCATTTGCCATTTGAACATCCAGTCTTGCATTTTATCAAGGTCCTCTTGTAAGTTTTCACAATCTTCTTGGGTTTTAACAGCTTTGAATAATTTTATGTTGTCTGCAAATTTGATTACCTCATTCGTTATTCCCATTTTCAGGTCATTTGCGAATATGTTCAAAAGCAGTGGACCCAGCACAGATCCCTGGGGTACTCCACTACTCACCTTTCTCCATTGGGAAAATTGGCCATTTAGCCCTACTCTCTGCTTTCTATCTTTTAACCAGTTCCTGATCCACAATACTACACTGCCTCCTATCCCATGACTTTTTAATTTCGCCAAGAGTCTCTCATAAGGGACCTTTCTGAAAATCCAGATATACTATATCGACCTTTCAAAAAATTATAACAGATTACTAAGACAAGACTGTCCTCAGCTAAAGCTATGTTGGCTTTCTCCCATTAAACCACGACTACCTACATGTTCAGTAATTTTGTTCTTTATAATGGTTTCTATCATTTTGCCCATCTGTTATCTTATCTAATTAAACATTTTTTCCGCATTGAGATGTGTTATCCATAGTCAAATGGACCTCCATCCAAAAGAAAGCATTTGTAGCATAACTCTGCTTTTAGAATTGAATAGTAATATATCCAATGAATATATGGCTACATAGGGGCATTTAATGTTTTGATCATATTTGTCAGGGGGGACAAAGTTAAATCTTTTCAAACATTTCAAGTTCAGTGTGATTTACCCAACTGGCAGTATTACGGAGGATACAGTTGAACAACTGTATAATTCAAAGTAAAGTTCAACTTGAAAGTCTATAGCAAGAGCCTTTGCCTAATAAGAACCTGAAACCATAGGTAACCTCTAAGTATTTTTGTAAAGAAAATTTAATAGCTCTGATTGAGACAGAGAAAGTATGAGTGAGTTGTTTGTTGTTCATCTCTCATGGGATAAATTTCTTGGGATATCATTATCTGCCTGGCTCTCCCAATGAATCATTATTTTTTAATGCACATGGGGCAGTGTACACCCCATAAAAGCTTTTTAAAATAAAGGAAGAAGAAACTAATAAATGCTGGATTTGTGATCAAGTAACTGGTTCATTAATACACTTTACTGTATGTGAGCATTTCTGTATGCAAGCCTTTGAAAAAGGGATTCACAGTAAATTCAAGCACTACTGAATAGCAAGTGTGGGATTTCCACAGCTGTGTTCCATTTGCTCTCAAAATGGTATTCAAAGTTTTTTGGGCTTATTGTTCATGCTAGTACTGAAAATAATTTTAAATATTTGGAAAAATTGCAATAGTATTCCTTTCTTTTTGAGCACATCACGAAAATCCTCATCTGTTCCCTTGTCATTTCTTGCTTAGACTCCTGCAACTTACCTTTTGCAAGGATCCCATTGAACCATCTCTTACCACTTTGGTTTATTCAGTAGTCTGCTGCATGGCTTATGTACTCCTTCATCCAATTCAGACTTCTTGTGCACATGTGCAAATGTTTCTACTTGGCATATAGCCTATTCTATCACATCTTGTCCCTCATTCCACCTTTTGAACTCTGCTTCTCAGGTAAACTGCTGCTATCCATACCCTTCTCCTGCATTGCTAAATCCCGATGTCATGCATTCCACCTTGCTCTACTAAATGCCTGGAAGGGCTTTCCTAGATCAGTGCATCTTGTTCCCTTCCTGACTACATTCAAATCCTGCCTAAAAATTCACCTTTTTGGCACTGCTTTCAGTTTCTAACCTGCTTCTTCCATCACTCCCAAATTTGCACGGCTATCATAGTTTGTGTTTCTTGGCTGTATGGTGGGGCTTCATAGAAACATAGAAACATGATGACAGAAAAAGACCACATGGCCTATCTAGTCTGTCCTTCCATATCAACAACTACAACAGTCCCCTTTTTACCTTTAGAGATCCTCTGTGTTTGTCCCATGCTTTTTTGAATTCAGTTACTGTCCTCATCTCTACCACCTCCACTGGGAGACTATTCCACGGATCCACTATGCTTTCCGTAAAGAAATATTTCCGCATATCACTCCTGAATATATCTCCCTTCACCCTCGTCCCATGTCCCCTCGTAGCAGAACTTGCTTTCAATTGAAAGAGGCTCTCTCTCTGAACATTTATGCCACGGAGGTATTTAAACATCTCAATCATATCACCTCTATCCCGCCTTTCCTCTAAGGTGTACATATTAAGATCCTTAAGTCTGTCCTCATATGCTTTATAATGAAGCCCACTAATCATTTTAGTAGCCACCCTCTGCACCGACTCCATCCTGTTCACATCCTTTTGAAGGTGCGGTCTCCAGAATTGCACACTATACTCCAAATGAGGTCGCACCAAAGACTTATACAGAGGCATTATCACCTCCTTTTTTCTGCTAGCCATTCCTCTCTGTATGCACCCAAGCATCCTTCTAGCTTTTGCCGTCGCCTTTTCTACCTGTTTAGCTACTTTAAGATCATCAGACACAACCACGCCTAGGTCCCGCTCTTCTTTAGTGGACAAAAGTACTTCACCTCCTATACTGTATTGCTCCCTTAGATTGCTGCAGCCCAAATGCATGACCTTACATTTTTTAACATTAAATCCCAGCTGCCAAATTCTAGACCATTCTTCAAGCTTAGCTAGATCCCTCCTCATGTTATCTACACCTTCCTGGGTGTCTACTCTATTGCAGATTTTGGTATCATCCGCAAAGAGGCAAACCTTACCCGACAGCCCTTCTGCTATATCACTGACAAAGATGTTAAAAAGAATCGGACCAAGGACAGATCCCTGGGGCACACCACTGGTAACATCCTTCTCCTCAGAGTGAGCTCCATTTACTTGTACTCTTTGTCGCCTCCCACCCAACCAATTTCTAACCCAAGCAGTAACTTTAGGGTCCATCCCTAGGTGCTCAGTTTGTTTATAAGTCGCCTGTGAGGAACAGTGTCAAAGGCTTTACTGAAATCTAAATACACCACATCTAGAGCTCTCCCTCAGTCCAACTCCCTGGTCACCCAGTCAAAGAAATCAATCAGATCGCCACCTCCTCTCTGAGTTCCTCCACATAGGTTGAATGCTGTCTCCGGTGGAGGTGACTCTGCAGTAATGGTAGTAGCTGTAGCCTTCTGAAATGGCAACTGTTTTTGCTGTGTTTATCTTCTATTAGGAGTAGCCTAGTGGTTAGAACAACTGCCTAGTACCCAGAAGATTAATGGTTTGATTCCAGTGATACATTGCCAAGAAAACACAGAAGCAACTGGGTCACCAGGAGTCAGCACTGACTTGATGGCACTAAAAGAAAACGTTCCTATTACAAGTTCTACTGTGCCCTAGCCCTCTATTACTGGTTGAAAGAACGACAGAGAGGAAATGATGGCCTAACATCTTGACTACATGACAAGATCCATATTTCTTCCTTACTGTTCATCTGTCTTCACTGTCGATCTAGTAAGATCTGCCTCTTCTTTATGCCTGTAAGTGCTGCATACACCTTGTGACACTAGGTAAATTTTGAATAGTAATGGTAGTAGTCTAAGATCCAGTAATCTATTTGATTGAAGATACTGCTGTCCTTTCCTTTAGTATTGACTTTATTAACTTACACACCCCAAGGCCAGGCGAATTGGCCTGTAGTTACCAGCTTTCTGCATATCGCTACTTTTCAGAAGAGAGATGCCATCTGCTGTTCTTCTTTCCTTCAGAACCACCCTCATTTCCAAGAGCTTCTCTGAGCTCCCTTAATATTCTAGGATGTAGTCCATCTGGCCCCATAGCTTTGTAACGTTTTGGTTTTCTGAGTTCCGTACCGAGCCTCTTCTCTGAAAAAAGGAATGACATCTACCCCATTGCCAACTATATAGCGGTCCTTTTCCAATCTCTTCCTCTATGAACACCAAAGAAATATATTTGTTCTATATTTCTACTTTTTCTTTGTCATGCTTCTCTTCTTAAAAGCTAAACTAATATACCTATTTCTAAAAAATAATAGTTTACTGAACTTTGTTGTCCTTTTTTGCCAGGTTCAGTGGTGTATGAACATGATTAAGAGCTTAACAGAAGCCATGCCGAGTCAGACCAAAGTCCATTGAGCCCAGCATCCTGTCTCTGACAGTGACCACTACAGGTCACAAGTACCCGGACAGATTCCAAAAAGTAGACCTATTTCTCATTGCTCGTTTCCAGGATAAGCAATGGTTCTCTCAAGTCTGACTAATAGTTGTTATGGACATTTCTCCAGAAACTTATCCAAGCCTCTTATGAATCCCGCTGTGTTAGTCTCTTTGGCCACATTCTCCAGCAACAGATTTCACAGCTTAATTATACGCTGTGTGAAACATCTTTCTACCATTTATTTTCAGTCTTCTGGTCAAAGGTTTCATGGAGTGTTCTTTTGCTTTTGTGGTGTTTGAAAGGTTAAACAACCGTTCTCGATTTAATTGTTCCTCCCCACTCATGATTTTGTAAACTTCTGTCACATCTCCTCTCAATCGTCTTTTCTCCAAGCTGAGGAGCCCTAATCCATTTAGCCTTTCTTCATAAGGAAAGTGTTTAATCTCCTTTATCTTTTTTTCTTGTCCTTCTCTGAACCTTTTCTAGTTCCAAAATGTCTTTTTTGAGATGAGGTAACTAGAACTGCTTGCAGTAGTTAAAAGCGCAGTCACATCAGGGGCCTATACAGAGGCATAATATTCTCTTTTTTGATCTCTGCTTTTTAGTAGCTGTCGTACATTGGGTTGAAAATTTCAACAGTTACTCCAAGATCTTTTTCTTTGGGGGGTGACTCCTAACTGAGAAACCAGCATTTTGTACCTGCAACTGGGATTATTTTTCCCTATGTGCATCACTTTACTCTTGTCCACATTACATTTCATCTGCCATTTAGATACTCAGTCTCCTAAAGCCCTATGTAATAAAGTGCTAAGTGACGTCATAAAACTGCACTTTGTGTGGAAATAGCGCAAAGTACTTGGAAATGCACAAAAATGCCAAAGTTTGGGTGTTTTGCACTATTTTTCGTGCAAAATGCTCTTTTCCAAAGTCACTGCGTGGTTTTTAAACTTCATGCAAATACTTATGTAAATTTGATATTAATGAATTGCCCAGAAACGCAGAGAAGCTACAGCCAGAGGAGAAAGAAAGACAATCTCAGAACTCAACAGAGATTTCCAACGTGCACCAAGACAGGACAAGGAAAAGTACTACAATGACACTTGCAAGGAAATAGAAGCAGAAACTATTAGAGGAAGAACAAGATCGGCTTTCCTAAAGCTACGAGAGTTAAAGAAAAAGTTCCAGCCTCGAATTGGAATATTACAAGATGCTCAAGGTTCTATGTTGAATGATGCTGAGAAGATCAAGAAAAGGTGGAAGGAATATACAGAGTTTTTATATGATAAAGATCAAGTGGACCAACAGCCGTTTCAACCTGTACTTTATGATCGGGAACCATTGGTGATGAAAGAAGAAGTTGAAGCAGCATTGAAAGCCTTATCAAAGAACAAAGCACCAGGCATTGATAGCATTCCCATAGAAGTATTGCAGCAATCTGATGCAGCTGTTACCGTAGTTACAAGGCTCTGCCAAGAAATATGGAAGACAACATCATGGCCAACTGACTGGAAAAGATCTGTGTTTATACCAATACTAAAGAAAGGTGATCCAACTGACTGTGGAAATTATCGCACAATCGCTCTGATCCCACATGCCAGCAAGATTCTACTGAAGATTATTCAAAAGAGACTACAACCATACCTGGAACAAGAACTACCTGACGTGCAAGCAGGGTTCAGGAAAGGGCGAGGAACGAGAGACATCATTGCGGATGTGAGATGGATCCTTGAAAAGACTAAAGAATACCAAAAGGATATCTATTTGTGCTTTATCGACTATAGCAAGGCTTTTGACTGTGTAAACCATGAGAAACTCTGGGCCACATTAAGCAGCATGGGTATACCAGAACACTTGATCGTTCTCTTGCAAAATCTGTACATTGATCAAGAAGCAACAGTTTGAACGGAACAAGGAGAAACAGTATGGTTTAAAATAAGCAAAGGTGTAAGACAAGGCTGCATACTTTCCCCCTACCTGTTTAATTTATATGCAGAACAAATAATCAGAGAAGCAGGATTGTATGAAGATAACAGAGGTGTGAAGATTGGTGGAAGACTCATCAACAACCTTCGCTATGCTGATGATACCACATTACTGGCTGAAAGTGAAGATGATCTGAAACATTTGCTTCTCACAATCAAAGAACATAGTCTCAAAATGGGCCTGCACCTTAATGTAAAGAAGACAAAGATCATGACAACTGGCATAATCAACAGGTTCATCGTTGAAGGAGAAGAAATTGAAATTGTGAACAACTTTAACTACTTGGATCAACTATCAATAAAGAAGCAACAAGCAATCAAAAAATCAGACGACGCATTGCTCTTGGCAGAATGGCTATGAAAGACCTAGATAAGATTCTCAAGAGCAGAGATGTCTCTTTCCATACAAAGCTTCGACTTGTTCAAGCCATGGTATTTTCAATAACATCATATGGATGTGAAAGCTGGACAGTGAAAAAGACAGACAGGAAGAAAATTGATGCCTTTGAATTATGGTGCTGGCGGCGAATACTGTGTATACCATGGACTGCCCGAAGAACAAACCAGTCGGTACTAGAGGAGATCAAACCTAAGCTTTCTTTAGAAGCTCAGATTACAAGACTTCGACTTTCATACTTTGGACACATCATGCGAAGAGAGAGATCATTAGAGAAAGACATCATGCTTGGCAAGATAGAAGGTCAACGCAAAAGAGGAAGGCCAGCAATGAGATGGATTGATACAATAACAGCACTATGGGTACCAGTCTGTCAACAATGAGCCGCCTGACTGAAGACCGAACACAATTTAGGATAGCTATCCAGAGGGTCGCCATGAGTTGACTCTGACTCGACGGCACTTAACAACAACATGATGGCAAATCATGCAAACCAAATCTTTAAAGCATAAAAATGATAAGGGGTGTGCAAAAAAGGCTTTGTGGCCCTGTTTCTGACTGAAAAAATAATTACAGTTGAAGAGCTGCAGTTATTTTTTCCAAGAGCAGCAAAAAAATAAAAAGTGGTATTTGCACAGCTGTGCAATAAAATTAAAGGGCCTACTGGCCTGAATTGAAAATTTCTTCTGCTGTCTGTCCTGGGGGGGCCTCAACTCTTTGGTGGCTCTCTAGCCTAACACTCTTCTCCCCAGTCCCAACATGGGGCTAAAAGCTTTAAATCCCCCTTCTTTGCAAAGCCCTACCTTATAATGTAATGCTGAGGGTTGATCTCCCCTTCCCCACCCGGTTCCCCGATTCACCCCAAAGGGTCTGGGGTCGATAGATGTAGGAGTGATTCCCATTCACCTGCCCCATAGGTTACTGGTTTCAAAATAGCTCTGGCTGACACCTAGCAGTAGTCTCGCCCCTTATATTGCAGTCTCACTCCTAGTGGTATTACCAAAAAGGTGCTGGGGGAAAGGGTTGGGGCTGGCCAACCCTCAACATTTCATTGTTAAAGGGTGAAACTTTGGGGAGGAAGGGGATTTAAAGCTTTTAGCCCTGCATTGATGCTGGGGAGGGGTTCATTGGATCCACTAGGCCACTGAGGAGTTGAGGTTCCCCTGAGGGAGACAGTGCAGAGGACCTGCAAATTGTGCCAGTAAGCCATTTAATATTATTGTGTCACCTTGCGAAGGGGTCCTTTCAAAAAAAAAAATTCCCATACATTACCACAGCCAAGTAAGTGTAAAATTCCTGACTGTGGCAACACATTAGATATTTGTGAGAAGGTTAGCTAATAATGTAAATGAGCCAAGAGCCTAGAACCATTTTCACAGGTTAGTATATCGGGCCTCTAGTCTCACAAGGTCCTTTTAAAAATCCTCACAACCCTTTGCTGTTTTAACAACTCTGAATAATTTTGTATTATCTGCAGATCTGATCACCTCACTTGTCACTCCTAACTCCAAATCATTTATGAATATGTTAAAGAGCACAGGTACCAGTACACAGGGCCAGGAGCCAAACAGTTAACTTCCATCCCCACCTCCCAAGCTCTCTAGTTACTGATGCTCTTTTGGGCAAAATATTGGTGGGAATATGACCCCTGTGGCCCATCTCATTCCGCTGTCTATCCCAGTACAGACTCTTGGGGTATTCCTCTACTGACTCTTTTTCATGTGGATGACTGACCATTTAGCCCAATTCTCCATTTCCTGTCTTTTGGCCAGTTTTGTAGTCCACAAAAGGGCATGGCCTCCTATCTGATGATTCTTTAATTTCCTAAGGAGTAGCATTTGCATCTCCTAGGAGAATTTGTCAAACAGCTTTTGACAATCCAAATACACAATATCAACTTGTTCACCATCATCCACTTGGTTATTTACCCTTTGAAAAGAAATTTAATAAATGGTAAGGCAAGACTTGCCTTTACTGAACCATTAAGCTGTGTCTATATGGTCTGTAATTTTGTTTGATGGGTACGAGTGTAATAATTCCTCTCCGCTTCTGTTTCTCCATACTTTTCTGTCTGTCAGTACTTGTGGACTCTTTCATTCCATAGAATGCCAAATATTTTATACAGCGATATCTTTGTTACATCCAGATTTTCGTTTTGACTGTTGGTATTAAATTCTACACTGCACTACAGCCCTAGTGTGCCTGAACAGTAATATTCTTCCTGTTCCAAGTGATTGTTCTGTAAATTGCATGGGGAAGGAGAAGATCCTCAAGTACCAACAAAAGGTGGCAGAAAGAAATAGAAATATTTCCTATTGTGTAGGTCGCCAAAGGCTAGATTAAGAGGAATTTCAAAGGGCACCTTCAAAAATTGCTTATGCAGGTCATATTTTATGAACTCCAGAAGGAGGCTCTCTTTGGCACAATGCAAGTACCACGGCGAGCGTGAGCAGTAAATGTGAGAGACTGAGATCATACTCCACATATCCTGTTTTAGGAGTGAGGTTCATTACTGTCACGGTATATGTGCACAACTAACCCATTTAGAGGCCCCTAGAGAAATGAGCTTCTAAAGTACTAAACTGTGTCTTCCCTTTAATCACCTGGTAGTAATATCTTATTCTCTTTCTTGTTCCCATTTTTGAAAACCTTCGTGAAGTCTAAGTGCTAGAAATGTGTTGGACAAGTAGTTTTATGTACATTTCTCTTAGTATGAAATGAATCTTATAAATGCAAACTGTTATTCAGAATACAACTTTTCATTGCAATGCAATCTGTGCCTTCAAGTCAATGTTGACTCCTGGCGACCCAGTAGCTCTTGGGTTTTCTTGGCAGTGTGACCGGACGTAGATTGCCAGGCCTTTCTTCCAAGGCAATGGAGGGTTAAGTTACCAAACACTTTTTAGTGTTTTTACCTAATGCTTTTCCATGCTTCTGTATGTTTTTTCCTTTCCTAAGTGTAATCATTTTCTCTCTACCCTTATTTTAGATGCTGGTGAGGATGCAGTACCCCACAAACGAGCTGCTACACCTCTGCTGGGATATCACAGAGTTCTTCAAGCCTTGCGCCCTTTGGGCTGAAACCTGACTCTCCCGTGTCTAGGATGGCACAGGCTGCGGGACTCATGTGTTTCCGCCCTGAGGGGGACTGCATCTTATCATCTCCAAGATCCCTCCGGGGTTCCCCGAGGAGACCCTGGCTTCCAACAACATCCTCTGAGTTTGCCTATGGTTCTCAGCGCTCACTCAGCCCCAATCTTAGCTCAGGCAGAATTCAGCTACTGAGGAAAAGCCTCACTCCAGAGGCCAGGCGGGCTCACCTGGGTATGTACAACAGCACCGGATCCTTGGCTCGCAATCATACAGAGGTATCTCTGGGCTCTGGGCGAAGGACAGCTCCCTGCACCCCATTGAAGAGCAAGCCAGGCCATCCTCTGTACTCTCCTGGCACTATGAGTCCCCTGGTGCTACCTCGCGCATCCTGCCAGAGCTCCGTTGTGACATTCACATTTGTGGAGAAAGCCAGCGTGAAGAATGTGAATGGGCTCCCATCTACTGCCAATCAAGAGGAGAAGCAGGTTTCCAAACAGCAAGACGAACGTTTAGCCTTCTCAGAAGTTCCTGGGGATTCCACTGGAACAGAGGAAAGCTCTTGTAGGACAGCTGCTGTGCAGCAAACCTCTCCCAGCAAAGATCCAGAGGACAGCGGATCTCAGCGAGTGACGCTTCCCCCTAGAGGTGGAGAAGAGGCAGTGCATGGAAGCCCACAAATGCCAGGATGTTCTGGGAGAGGAGGGAGTCCCTGTACTACGTATGCACCAGCTAGAAAAAGCAGCCACTGCCAGGACTCTCACCACAGGAAAGTGAAAGCAGAGCATCCGTCGGAACGGAACATCTCTGCAGACCGTAGTCTACCACAGAGTCCTGTCACTAAAAAACATGAGCCTGATCCTCAGCACCAGAGTACAGACTGCATCTTCACAGCCCTGACAAATGGATCCGGGATCCCCAAGGAGACGGTGTCGGCCAGTGAGAGAAGTCCTCTTGAGATGGAGCCCCAGCATCAGGTAGCTGAAAGGGTTTCTGCTTTTTCCTGCTTGACATTCCATCCTCTGGTGAAACATCCCAGTGGTAGAGGACTTCAGGCTGACGCTCTTCTTGTTTAATTCAGGTGGCTGCGTGGGTGTACCCTAGAGAGGCCTCTTCAAGAGCCCAGCGAATAGCAAAGGCAAAGTGGGAGTTCTTCTATGGATCTCCAGAGCCCCAGAGGACAGGTAAGAGGCTCAGCATATGGAGAGAACTATTGTTCTAGAATCAGAATGGGCTTCTTTATTGTGCAATCTGTATAGGATAATGCTGGCTATATACACTAGACAGTTCCCGGATAGCTCTCTTAGAGGATATTGTCCTTGGCCATCATTTACTGTCTCCCAGTTTTACAGTTTCTATTAATGCCCTTTTAGCCCTCCCACCTCCCGTCTACCTCCCACCTAACCTGGATTTTCCATGCTGGGGTCATATGGTGCCCCGGCATTGAAACTCCTGGTGTTACCGCTCAGACAAGAGGCCACAGGAACTACCCATGTAGCACCAATTTTCGATGCTACACTGTTAGCCCCAGCGCCTTCAAGATAGGTGAGGTTTACCCATGCTTATCTTTAAGGCACAGATTGCTAACCGTGTAGCATCAAATATCGGTGTAACGCGGGTAGCGCCATTGCCTGCCTCCGATCCAGCCCAGAATGTCCCCAACATGCCCAGATGCTATGCGGATATCATCTGGGCATGTTAGGGACATATCCAGGATTTTCGAAGGGCACTACCCATGTAGATGCCCTTCGAAAATCCCGGATAAGGCCTATTTCCAGGAACAAGCAGGAATGAGTCTTTACATATGGGTACGTCGGTACCGACGGAGTCTGCGCAGGAACGCTTCCCAGCTTCCAATCAGGAAGCTTTTGGAAGCATCCCACCACGCCTGCGTGCTGCCTTCCCGCCCTTCCAACTGTCTCTCCTCAGTTTTCGTTTTTCCGCGGAGCCGGCAGGACGTCCTCCTGTCACCGCAGAAAATTTTTCTTTAATTCTTTTGTTTTCTTGTGGTCGCGGCTGTCTCCCCGACTCCACCGGTACCGCCGGTGTTTCTTTTTTCTTTTTCTTAAATTCAGGGAATATTTTCCCTCAGTTTTTTGTCTTAAATTTTTTAGGCCTTCTAGGCCTCTCCATATCCCTCATGGAACCGCCAACCTCTTTCTCTAAGAAATGTCTAAGCTGTGACGGTACAGTTTTATTTTTAGACTCCAAAAACTGGTGTCTAACCTGTTTGGGTCCTGACCGTTTTCCTCCGAAGCCCTTAGGCTACAGTATTGTGAGAAGAGATTTTCCACTTCGAGTTTCCCTCGATACCGGGTTCCCTTCCAGTGTCAGGGCACCGACCGTTTCTACTTCTACACAGGATCAGGTAACCCACAAACAGTCTGTTAAGACTAGCCAACCCTCGAGTGGTAGGTCTCATGCACAGCATGATGACAGCTCCGGCCTTGCCCTCGAGGGTCCATTGGCTTCAAAACCCCGGCGGGAGTCTTCGGCCTCTAAAGCCTATGAGGTTTTTCAGGTTGTTCCTGGGGCTCACCCCTCACAGAACATACCTGAGCCATGCTCGGTGGTGGCATCCGCTTCGAGCGGTACCGATATCCCGGCATCGGCACTGGTGTTGGACGGTACACTCCTCACCAGGGATCGTCATCTGGCTTTCTCGGTACCTTCGGGACCAGTGGATACCCTCCAGATTGACTTTCCAGTATCGGCATCAACGCCGATACTACCACCGACGTCGGTACCCTCTAGACATGCATCGATAGACTCGCTTCCTTCGATGTCGAGTCTGGAATCGATTTCTAGTCTGGAAGACTGGGTACCGACACGTCTCGGTACCGATACTTACCGGTACCGGATGCTCGGTACCGAGGGTGATTACCAAAGGCATTCGGTTACCTCGGTACCGATTGAGCAGCCACCGATGACTGCTCCAATGTCGGTGTCGCCTTCGATTCCGACAGTACTACCGGTATCGGTATCGGTACCAGTATCCGCAGTAACATCGGGGCCAGCTCCTTCCATGCTTGTTTCACCAGGGTCGCTCCTTTCTATACCAAGTCTGGAGTCGATACCTGGCATGGACGATGCAGTACTGACTGTCACAGGTCCTGACCTCCAGTACCAGCATCCATCCCTTAAGGTTCCTTTTTTGCACCATGCAGGATCTTATATTCCTATATTCTCAGATAGATCCTACGGTGCCCGGGCTAGTTCTTCAGGTCTAGCCTGTCCAGGGAAGGTTCTCTTTGGAGATCCTTCTTTTCAGAATTTCCTCCTGGATATGGCGAGATCTCTTGCCATTCCTATCCCTGGCCATGATCCTAAACAAGGCTCTGTTTCCACTGAAGCAAAGGAAGACGTAATGCTTCCTTTGCATCATTCCTTGCAGGATCTTCTTCTAAGAATGTGGGAAGCACCTTTAAAGGTACCCTCACCTTCTAGAGCAACTGATCTTCTGTATCAGGTGCCCCCCTCTCCAGGATTTCAAAAGACTCAACTTCCCCATCACTCCATTGTAGTGGAATCAGCAATGAGGAAGGTGAAGAGTAAGAAGAAGCACTCTTCTTACCCACCAGGTCATGAGTCTAGGACACTAGATGCTTTTGGACGTCAAACCTTCCAGACATCCATGCTGTCAGCAAGGATTCTCTCTTATATTTTTTATATGAGTCTATCTCTTCAGGAGGTCTCAAAGAAATTATGTCTTTTGACTCCTTTTCTTTCAGAGCCCAAGACTGCAGACTATTCCTTACTACTTAGTCATATTCAAAATATCTCTTGGTTTCTTACTCGTGCTTCCCTAGACTCTTTTGAGTCTGTTAGCAGAACTTCTGCTGTAGCCATAAGGGCACGACGTAGAGCCTGGCTCCAAGCTTCAGACTTAGACAAATGGGCACAACAAAGACTGGGTAATACTCCTTGTACTGGAGAAAATCTCTTCAATAAGGAGTCTTTACATCAGGTTGCTCAGTGGTCCACTGACTTCCCTGTTTCTGAAGGCTATCCTAAGCCTTCTCCTTCCCCAGTAGGTAGGAAATGCCCTGTCAAACCTTCTTTCCCTAGGAGGAGAAGGTTTTACTCCTCTCCTGCCCATCATACAGATGTACTCAAGCAGGGGAACCATCGCCCTGGTCTGAAGAATCCAAACTCTTGCCAAGCTAAACAAACCCAGCAACCATAGGGTTCTGATTAATCTTTTTTCTGCCTCTGGAGTTTAGAACCTATAGTTGGCTTCTTCTCAGCAGAAGTTTTCACTATTTTCATTCTAAACTTTACACATGGCATCCAGTTCTCCTAGATATACTGAGCTGTCAGGATATTCATGTTTATGGGTCACAGCTTTCTCCTCTTCTTCCTGCTAGGAAGAGGGATTTAACAACTATCACATGATAGTTTTCTGTACCAACATGAATTCTTTCCTTCTACAGACTTACCACAGGGTAAGTCACCTTTCAGCTCTTGTTTCTCTACCCTCTTATCCGGTTTTTCCCCTGTAAGAGTGGTACCTTTGCACTGGAAGGCTTCTTCTTCAGCCTTTCTAGTCCTTCCATTCCAGTGCGGAGTTTTTTCTCTCGAATAAACTCCCTTCTTTTTGCTTGGGCAGCTCATCAGACAGGGACAGACCTTTCTTACTCTTGTTCTGTCTGTTCTTTCTGTTTTACACAGAAAGATTCTCTCTGCTGTCTTATCAGAAGCTGCCCATGCAGGAGCTTTAGTGATTGGACCACTGGTACTTTTCCACAAGTATACACAGTTATCCTCCACCACTTTCTGTCTGGCCTTAGTAGTGATTCCAAGAAAGTGCATACATCTTTCTTGGGCAATCCTTATCACTACAGGCTTATCACACTATCTTCTGTCCTCGCCATCTCCAATTCCTTTGGGTTTGGCAGCATAGTTGACGTGGCTGCTGGCTTTTCCATCAGCCAGTTCTATCTCCCAATTCTCCTGCATAATGCTCTCTGCAATTTCACAGAGAAGCTTTCCACTATGGGCCCTTGCTAGAGAGCATGGGGTTTTTTCTCGAATAGCTATCCTACATGGTTGAAAAAAAGGCTTCCTCAGTCATGCCCCCCCCCATGACTGTGAGGGTTCTTCATACCCTACTTTTTCCTTTTAAAACAAAGGACATAAGCCTTATCTACGTGAAAGCCTAAAGAGTAGTCAATTCCTACAAGGAATATGCTCTTTTTTCCTTGCAGCTTGTCCTCCTGGTATCCTACTCCTTCAGGGACAGCACATATTTAACTAAAGTACGCATGATACCCTTTTTTGTCCCTCAAGTGGGTCAATCTGGTATCTCTTTCTTATGCGTTCTCTGTCCCTTTACCAGGCTAGAGTTCTACAAGACTCAGGACTTGCTGCTTACTGACGGTTTTTTCACGTAACCATCCTGCTTATTTCACTGGACAGCATTCCCTTTATAACCAGGGGGAATAGATTCTCTATATATCTTCTCAAGTAGGTTCTTCCTTCTTGTTATCAGATGAATCTTTCCTCTTCACATCTCTCATGTGAATGTACTTATAGGCATATCTCTGTCTGCTTAATTGCAGACATTTATCTTCGACCTATGTATTCATCTATCTATCTATCTATCTATCTATCTATCTATCTATCTATATCTATATACATCCCTATAGATATATATGTCTGTCAGCTGTGTGTGCATATGTTATGCCCTTCTACATCTCACTATAGATATATATATCCTATATATCTATATGTATATACATATATATATATATATATATATATGTATATATATATATATATATATATATATCTGCCGAGATACTTTTTATAGGTAGATATGTATTCACATACTTAGCTATCTGACTATGCTCATATAGGTTTTTACCCTCCTATATGTTCCAAACAGTGGGCTACCCATGTCCATGCTGTTCCACAGCATGTTTGGGGTGCTACACACACAACCACTCCTGTGGTACTGACAGCCCTATCATAACCCTAAGGGTTAGGTATTCCTGAAGCTCCATGCTCCAGTATCTTTCCTACTTCTCACCAGTTCGGAAAGACATGGCGGATCTTCAGTACATCTGAGGTTCCAAATCCTCAGACACCTATCCTTTCCCTGGGAATATGGGGTTTCTTTCTGTACCCCTTCTTCCCTCTGGGACTAGGCCAGTTTGTCCAAATCGGTCAGTCTTCCTCTTTTGCTCCTAAGTCTGAATAACTCTACAGCCAAAAGAGTTTGCAGCTTTTTCCCATAAAGCTTCCCACTGAAGGCCTGCCGTTTTTGTACTACCCCAGTTGAATCCTGGGGTCACCTTTTCTCTGCCAGATTCTGACCTTCACCTTCACTCAGTGAGGTCACCTTGAAGATTCCTCTACTGGATCCCCAGTAGATTCCATGAGCCTCTCTACTTCCTGCATTCCAGTAGGTGAGGTCCATATTGCAATTGTTCTGTTCAATATATATTCATGATAATTATCATACATACAAGGACTCCCTGCCTGTAGTCCTCTCTTAGGTTAGCTGTTTTCTACAGCTCCTTTCCATTTCAACTCCTACCCTCCATCCTCAGGATGCCTGGCCATTTGAGGTGTAGCATGTTTTCAAATCCCAACATGCTAGGGCTCCAGGCATCTTAGCTTGGGAGTCCCCATATGTGAAGACTCATTCCTGCTTGTTCCTGGAGATAGCACAGTTACTTACCTGTAACAGGTGATCTCTGGGAACAGCAGAAATAAGTCTTCACAACCCACCCACCTCCCCTAGGAGTTGTTTCTCTCTATCTATCTTCTTCCTCTCTCTCTCTCTTTGTCTCAGCTTTAAAACTTAACTGAGGAGAGACAGTTGGAAGGGCGGGAAGACAGCACGCAGGCGTTGTGGGATGCTTCCAAAAGCTTTCTGATTGGAAGCTGGGAAGCGTTCCCGCGCAGACTCCGTCGGTACCGACGTACCCATATGTGAAGACTTATTCCTGCTGTTCCCAGAGATCACCTGTTACAGGTAAGTAACTGTGCTTTATCCATGTAAAGGCCTTTGAAAACTGGGCCCCAAAATTTTACTAAACTCTTAAATTTAGATGCATAAAAAGTGGGTGCAACATGAGAGGGATTTAGAGCAGATGAAAATAGTTAGCAGCTTAGCATGGGTTTTCAGAATTAGACTCTTCAATTAGGATCATAAATTTAGACAAGTGAATGGCAGTCCTAACTTAGGAGCTTCTGAGCCAGTTTTGGCTGCAGCGATCAGTGTAAATGCTGGTCACTGTGCTTAATGAAAACCAGATATTCAGTACTGGTATCTGGATGGTGGACGGCACTGTGGTTAGTGCCAACACTGTATATCGGTGATTTTAAACATTGCTATATGGATAGCTAGTTGGTAGCCATTTATAAAAAGCATTTTGCTGTCCTATACTATTCAATTAGTTAACCTGTGAGTAAACTGCAGCTCAGCCCCTGGACTGTGCCAAGGTTGTCAGGAAGAATATTCAGTAGTACTAGCCATATAGTGCTGCTGAATATTACTTGCAGCGGCACTTATCTGATTAGCAGATGCACTCTAAGTACACAACAGATAGATACTCTGGTATATGTACATAAGTTGACCAATCTAACTAGTAGAACCATAACCGTAAATAGTTAGATGTCAAACTGTTAAAATACTATTTACTGTTCCAGTTTTATGTAAAACAGTGTGCTGACCAGGCCCTGTTACACAATTGTTAATTGCAGACTGCTTTGAATTGTAGAAAGGCGGTATAGAAATAAGTTTTAAATACAATTAAATAAATAAAAAGTGCTTCTGCTACTTTTTAAGCTCCTAAATTCAGGAGACTTTTCAGCAGAAATCTTAGGCGTCTATGTTTGATTGGAAATAGGAGACAAAGGCCTCTAACTCAGGCTCCTAAATTTTGGAGCACAGATTTCTCAAATGTATTTTGAATAAAATAAATAAATATCTTGTGCACCGAGGTACATCTCACTCATGTCATAGGCAGATACTATACATTATACATGCACATCACACCTCACACCTCACAGCCCACCTTATGTTTTACTCATATCCTGTAGATACGAAGAATGCACCCAAGTGTCAGTTTTCAAACAGCCCACATGGTTATAACGTATGCAGGCACTGGCAGGATGCGTCCTTAACACTAAGGGTCCCTTTTACTAAAGTACGCTGTGGTTTTGCACTTAACATACATTTATCATGAAAGTTAACGTGCATTAAATGTGAAGCTTCCATGGTAATTGTCAGGGGCATGACCAGCATGTTCCCACAGTTAGCGCGCGGATGTGTACAATAACACACAGCGCTATTACCTCAAGTGCACTTACCGCCATCTATTGAGATGGAGGTAGTTGTATCCTTGCTGATTGCAACATTTACAGTTAGCATGTGATATGTACCCCACGCTGACTACAATGTGCTCACCACGCCCACTCTCCGCCCCTAACTTGCCCATTTTCCTCCCCAGCTTGTGAGTGGCAGGGCGTGGATCAGCGTGCGATAACTGTCATTCTCCCAAGCTAACAGTTACCGTGGGCCCGAGTGTGTGGTTACCAGAACATGCGCCGACTGCTTAGCGCATGTTAGTCAAAGGGCTCCTAAATTTCTTTGTTGTTTCTCTTTGAGTATTAGCATAAAGCATGCCTGCTAGAAACAGCAGGCTAGGTTGCTCCGACTCTTTTGTCTGGGAAGCTGAGGAGGATAAAAGAGTGTTCGCACTTTTGAAATTCTCGTACATGTAGTCTGCTTTCTTCCCCCGACCTAAACACACTTCCAGGATTGCCTCCTCACAGTCCAGTTCAAAGCATGCCTGCTGTGGGTTTTCATGGGAACAGTGAGCCGGGATGAAATTGAGTTGCATTAAACATTTTAATGTGGTTAGATTGCTCTGGAGATTACATTCCTTGTGTATTATGCTGTTGTAGATAGAATAAATGTGATAATAATATGTTCTAGAGGAAGAACATGGTTCTTGCCTTTGTGGTCTGTACCTTTCCCTCCTCTTTCTTTAGTCTCTGACCTCATATTTTTTTAACTTATTTTTATTAGTTTTATATCATCCTAACAAGTCAAAGCTCACAAAACATTTCCACACATCATGAAATACTCATCCCCCCCCCCACCTCCCACCAAAACCATCAAATTCCTAAACCCCGATTCTTGGCTCCAAAGAACTCATCACCTTAAATTTATGGAGTAATAGACTTTATACTCCATCTATACAGTTTTCAGCATTCAGTACTGGCGCCCACAACACAGGTACCTTCTCTGACCTCTCATTCACTTGAGCTGTCAAAGGTTTCATCTTCATCACATAACAGATTATTCTCCCCACAAGCATCAGCTTCTTGGTCAGCTCAGCAGCTGAGCCCTCTCCCTAATTCTCAGGAAGGGGTCAAAACAATTGAGCCTTTAGCTCCAGAGGAATCATCAACTCTCTCCAGATCTCCTGCTGTATTTGCCCCCAGTATTGCTGAATAATTGGACAGGAACCTAATATATTCAACACAGTCCCATTCTGGCCACAGCCCCTCCAACACAAATCATTTTTCATATACGCCATCGCCCTCAATCTACTCGGTGCCATATAACCACATAGTAAAATCTTATCTCCAGGAACAAGCAGGAATGAGTATTCACATATGGGTATTGTCGGTACCAACGGAGCCTGCGCGGGAACGCTCCCCAGCGTCCAGAAAGCAAGCTTTTGGGAGCATCCCACAGCGCCTGCGCGCTGCCTTCCCGCCTTTCCTAACCGCCTCTCTCCAGTTCTTCTTTTCCGCGGAGCCAGCAGGTCGTGTTCCTGTCACCGCTGAAGAATTTCTTTATTCTATTTTATTTCTTTGGTCGCGCGTCTGCCTTCTCGACGCTGGACCAGTACCGCCGGTCTTTTCTTTCTTATTCTAAAAAAAAACAAAAAAAAAACCCTACTGTTTTTCTCACTTCAGTGCATTTTCTTCTTTGGCCTTAGGCCTAGGAAATTTTTCCTCATGGAAAAGCCCGCCTCTGGGTTTAAAAAATGCACGAAGTGCAGCGGCATTATTTCTGTCACCGACACCCATGAATGGTGTCTAAAATGTTTAGGTCCTGACCACTCCATTGCGGATTGTGAGTCCTCCATGATGTCTAAAAGAGGTCTACAGAATCGAGCAGCTAAGCTCAGTACCCTGTTTCCCTCAGATGCAGCTTCGGTTGCATCGACGTCTTCCAGGGCTTCTTCTTCCTCACATGGATCTCAGGTAACCAAACTTAAATCCAGCCGGTCCTTGAAGGGTAGATCTCCCTCTAAGTATCGAGATGCCTCCGGGCTTGCCCTCGAGGAACCTGCACCGGCAAAATTACCCCGACGGGAGGCTCCGGCTTCCAAAGCTTTATCTATGGGGTCACAGGTTGACATCGATGGCTCGGCCTCGACCGATCACCTGTTGCCATGTTCTGGGGTACCGGTGGTTCCCACTGGTACCGACATCCAGACATTGGTTGCGTCGATGGATCAGAATATCCTGACCATGCAGCGTGCCATAATGGCATTCATACAAGCTGCGATGCCTTCGGTACCGCAACAAGCTCCGTTGCCAGTACCGACTCCGGCACCGGTACCGACATCGGTTCCGGTGCCGGTACCAACTGCATTGACATCCACTTCGGTGTCGACTGCAGCGGTACACTGTTCTGTGATGCCCATCAGTACCGATCACTCCCGATGTCGATACCACCCGGTATGCGTATTGGGCTCTGCAGGAGCATCCAGACAGGCGATACTTCGATTCCTCTGAAGACTCTGATGAATCAGAGGTCTCTGTCGAAGCATCGGTGATCCATCCTCAGGAGCCCTCTTCTCCAAAAAGGAGAATGTCTCCTCCAGAAGACTTGTCTTTTCAAGACTTCATTAGGGAAGTGGCCAAGGGCCTTTCCATCTCAGTGGCACCTGAGACAGAGCCTAGAGCCAAAAAATTAGATATTTTACAATATCCTAAGGCTCCTAAAGAGGCAGCCACTTTACCAATACATGAGATTCTTTATGATCACATGTTGGGCATATGGGAGACTCCTCTCACCACTTCCCCTCATTCTCGCAGGTTGGACACCATGTATCGTGTTCCTCCTTGTCCTGGCTTCCATAAGACTCAGCTTCCTCACCACTCCATTGTGGTGGAGGCTGCTATGAAGAAAATAAAGAGTACAAAGAGGCACTCTTCTGCTCCTCCAGGAAGAGAATGCAGAACCTTAGATGCCTTTGGCAGGAGAATTTTCCAGGCCAGTATGCTTGTTGCCAGAATCAACTCCTATAGTCTCTATATGGGGATGTTTCTAAAAGAAGTTACAAATCACCTGCAAACTTTATCTCCTTTTATTTCAGAAGATAAAAGGGAAGAGTTCCTCACCTGGCTCAAACATGCCCAGGATATTTCCAAGTTTTCCAACCGTGCAGCCTTTGACTCTTTTGAAGGTGCCAGCAGAGCCTCGGCCATTGCCATAGGTGCACGCAGAGTTGCTTGGTTATATGCTTCTGATTTGGAACCCTGGGTTCAAGATGGACTAGGAAACCTTCCTTGTACAGGTGAAAACCTTTTTGGCAAAGATTGGCAGGCAAAGGCCACCCAAATGGATGCTGAAAATTCTGCTGTAGATAGACTTTCAAAGTCTACTTCTGCTCCTTTTAAGAAAAGGTTGTTCAAAAAGGGTTTTTTTCCCCAAAAAAGGGAAATATTATTCTGCTTATGGTCAGCAGTCATCTTCTGCAGGTCGTTTTGCTACAAAGAGACAGCAACAACCGAAACAGGCCAAGCCTAAGGCTGCTAGGACTGCTACGGCCCAACAGCCTCAGCCTCCTCAGGGCTTTGACTTACAACTAGAGAGCTTAGCCTTTCTGGCTCTAGAACATCCAGAGCCTCTCACCATTCCAGGAAGGTTGGCTTACTTTGCTCCCAGGTGGAAACAAATCATAGCAGAGCAATGGACCCTCTCCATCATAAGGGAGGGGTACAAGCTTCATTTCTTAAACCTTCCTCCTCACACCATGGTGAGACAGTTCAATTCTCAGACATCTCTCCTCAATCTTCTGGGTCAGGAGATTGCTACCATTCTTGCCCAAGGGGCAATAGAAGAAGTACCCCTTATTCAACAGGGCTCGGGGTTCTACTCCCCCTACTTTCTTATCCCAAAGAAAACAGGGGGTTACAGACCCATATTAGATCTCAGAGAATTGAACAAGTTTCTGTGCAAGGAGAAATTCAAGATGATTTCTCTCGGTACTCTCCTTCCATACCTTCAGAGTCAGGATTGGCTTTGCTCTCTAGACCTCAAGGATGCATACACCCATGTCCTCATCCATCCAACACACAGAAGGTTCCTTCGGTTCCTTTATCAAGGGAAGCACTACCAATACAGAGTGCTTCCTTTCGGTCTGGCCTCTGCACCAAGAGTGTTCACAAAATGCATGGCAGTAGTAGCTGCATTTCTACGCACTCTAGGGATATTCGTATTCCCATATCTGGACGACTGGCTCATCCGAGCTCCATCCCAGTCAGAGGCTCAGACTTCTCTAACCTGCACAAGGCGTATCCTTCAGAATCTGGGACTTGTAATAAACTTTCCAAAATCCCATCTCACCCCTACTCAGTCTCTAGAGTTCATAGGGGCCTTGTTGGATACCACAACTGCAAGGGCCTATCTTCCCCAGGCCCGTTGCCTACGCTTGGTGCAGTTGGCCTCACAAATTCAGTTAAAATCCCATTTAACTGCTCGAGAGATGTTACAACTGTTAGGCCACATGGCATCCACTGTGCATGTGGTTCCTTACGCTCGCCTTCACATGAGGGCAGCTCAGTGGACTCTGTCCACCCAATGGACCCAGGCATCAGGTTGCCTGTCAGACAAAATAGCAACCTCCAGTCGCCTCTTTTGGTCCCTCCAGTGGTGGAGGTCCACTCAAAATCTGTTGCTGGGGTCCCCCTTTCAACAGGTGTTACCCCAAGCAACCCTTACAACAGATGCCTCTCCAAAAGGTTGGGGAGCTCATCTTCAAGATCTCTCCACTCAAGGCATCTGGTCTATACAGGAGACATCTCTACATATCAACCTCTTAGAGCTCAGAGAAATATTTCTAGCTCTCAGAGTCTTCCACACCCTGCTCAGCTACAAGACAGTCCTCATCCACACGGACAACCAAGTAGCCATGTTCTACGTGAACAAGCAGGGCGGGACTGGCTCTCTGTCGCTTTGCAACGAAGCTCTGAGATTGTGGGCCTTCGCCAGAGAGCATCAAATTCATCTCATGGCAGTGTATCTTCCAGGGGTTCAAAACTCTTGGGCAGACAGACTCAGTCGCGTTCTGCTTCCACACGAATGGTCCCTCCATGGGGACCAGATAGCCAGGATCTTCCGAATTTGGGGAACACTGGACATAGACCTCTTTGCAAGTCCGTGGAATGCCAAACTTCCCCGGTTCTGTTCCAGAATTCTGTGTCAGGGAGTTCAGGCCAGGGATGCCTTCCTCCTTCATTGGGGGCAAGACTTCCTCTATGCCTTTCCACCCATTCCCCTAATTCCCAAGACACTCTTCAAACTTCAGAGAGACAAGGGGTCTATGATCCTCATAGCACCACATTGGCCACACCAAGTGTGGTACCCTCTACTTCTGCATCTCTCTCAAGCTCCCTCCCTGGACTTGGGATCTGCTCCAGATCTCCTGTCCCAGGAGGAGGGAACGTTGTGACACCCAAATCCCCAGTCTCTTCACCTCAGAGCCTGGTTGCTGAAGGCCTAGATCTTCAAGATTTGCATCTTTCTCAACAAGTGAAGGATATCCTTCATGCTTCCAGAAAGCCTTCCACTAGATGTTCCTATGCTTTTAAATGGAAACGATTTACCATTTGGTGTGCAGAGAAGGGTCTTAACCCTCTTGCAATACCTCTGAATTCTTTACTAGAGTACTTGCTGCATTTATCCCATGCAGGCCTTAAAACGAATTCAGTAAGAGTCCATTTGAGTGCTATTGCAGCATCCCTTAAGCCTCTTAATGGACAGCCTATTTCCTCTCATCCTCTTATTGCAAGATTCATGAGAGGCCTTCTTTTAACTAAACCTCCCATTAGACCACCTCCAGTGGCATGGGATTTGAATTTGGTTCTTGGCCAGCTTATAAAGCCACCTTTTGAACCCTTAGCCACTACCTCCTTGAAATTCCTTTCCTGGAAGGTTATTTTTCTCATTGCAGTCACCTCAGCTCGCCGTATCAGTGAGCTGCAAGCCTTGGTGGCTAATCCTCCTTATACAAGGTTCCATCATGACAAGGTAGTCCTCAGGACTAATCCACACTTTATGCCTAAAGTGGTCTCACCTTTTCATCTGAACCAGGAGGTGTATTTACCTGTCTTTTTTCCAGGACCTCATGCATCAAGTGCAGAGAGGATATCTTCATACCCTGGATTGTAAGAGAGCACTGGCTTTTTACTTACAAAGGACATAGCAACATAGAAAGTCCTCTCAACTATTTGTTGCTTTTGATCCCTCTCATTTAGGACTTCCAGTCTCTAAGAGAACTCTGTCCAATTGGATTGCTCAGTGTATTTCCTTTGCCTACCAGAGTAAGAACCTTTCTCTGGAGGGCCATGTCACAGCTCACAATGTGAGGACCATGGCAGCCTCTATGGCTCATCTAAACTCTGTGTCCATCGACCAAATCTGTCGAGCGGCCACCTGGGCCTCAGTTCATACCTTTACAGCCCATTACTGCTTGGACAAGGACTCCTGCTGGGATGCCTTGTTTGGTCAGGCTGTTCTCAAACACCTGTTCCATACCTAATCAACTCCTACCCCCCATCCCTGGTTGGATGCCCGAGATCCATGGGGGAAGGTAGAGCCCTTCTCAGGGACTCACAACCTTGGAGATCTCCCTGGCATCTCTAGCTGGGGAGTCCCCATATGTGAATACTCATTCCTGCTTGTTCCTGGAGATAGCACAGTTAAATACCTGTAAGAGGTGATCTCTGGGAACAGCAGGAATAAGTCTTCACAACCCACCCACCTCCCCTAGGCGTTGTATCTCTCTATCTATCTTTCCTTTCCTCTCTCTCTCTTTGTCTCAGCTTAAAACGCGAACTGGAGAGAGGCGGTTAGGAAAGGCGGGAAGGCAGCGCGCAGGCGCT
The DNA here is from genome assembly GCA_033557465.1 of Ichthyophis bannanicus. Taxonomy (NCBI): domain Eukaryota; kingdom Metazoa; phylum Chordata; class Amphibia; order Gymnophiona; family Ichthyophiidae; genus Ichthyophis; species Ichthyophis bannanicus. Next base: position 587,313,100 of record CM066034.1, read on the forward strand.
GTGGGATGCTCCCAAAAGCTTTCTTTCTGGACGCTGGGGAGCGTTCCCGCGCAGGCTCCGTCGGTACCGACGATACCCATATGTGAAGACTTATTCCTGCTGTTCCCAGAGATCACCTGTGCTTTACTGTTGACCATCTATATTCACTGAGACTAAAAACTTCTACACCTGCCTTGAAAACCCCTACCCGATTTCATCATCAGCCATGTCCCCCAATTCCCCCTTCCAGGCTCTTCAGACTTTAACTGGCTCCATATTGAAATACTCTTGAATTTTCTTATAAATCTGACCTACCTTCAGGGTTGGTGCTAGGGTATCTAGCCCCCCCTGCAACCTATAAATCGGCGCCCCTCCCTCATTATTATTAATGTTGGCTGCACCCTACCCTTCTTTTTCGCCAAACCGCTTTGTGAAATCTTTTCAAGCGATATTAGTATTTCTCCTTCAAATCCAGTGTTGTAAGAAAATTGCAGCAAAAGAACAATTGCATAGTCAAAATAAAAATACTTAGCATCATACAAACAGGCTGTGATAGTCCAAAAAAAAAAAATCTGATTCTGGTCATCTCACTAACAACAACATAGACATTCTCCAGCGCCAGGCATATTGTGAACTAAAATAAAACACTTCAAAAGTCATTGAAGATCTACAAGGCGAAATCTACCATACCATAACAGCATACACTTCCAAAACTCATACAGTAAGGGGCCTACCCAGAAAAAAGCAGCACTATAAACAGTGCAATGGGCCCCAAAACATCCATACACCTATTTGAAAAGCTGTACAAGTCAAATTACTACAGTACAGATCCCTATGTACAAACTTCATGTTAACAAAACACCTGGTCTTGGTCACACACTCAGAACACAGACCCTCACCAAGTACAGAATAAGTGACCATAACCTAAAGCAAAAATAAAAATATGTAGACAAAAATTAAAATTAAACCCCAAGAAGCCAGACTCCGCATGTGGTGCCACACCAGATAAGAGAGGCAGTTCCCCATACTGTGTGAAATATAAAGATAGCGCAAAGTCCAGTCACTAAATTGAAAATAAAATTATTTTTTCTACCTTTGTTGTTTGACGATTTTTGCTCGTGCTAGTCCCGATCTGAGGTTTCTGTTTTCCTCTGTCTTCTCTTAGATCTCTTTCTGTGATCTATAATCCATCTGCCATTTCTTGTCTCTCCTTTTGCTTTCTTCATTTTCTTCCATCAGCCTTTTTCCAATCCCAGTAACCCCTACCAGTATCAGCCCCCATTACAGCCTCCCCTCCCAGTGTCAACCCCCTTGCATTCCCAGCACTGCCACTGGTGTCTATTCCCTTCCAGTCCCCCTTCTTCTCCATCGTCCAGCCCCTTCTAGTCCAAGTACCATCCCAGGTATCAGCAAACTTAAAACTTCCAGTCCCAGTGCCCCCTCCTGTGTCAGTTCCCTTCCATCCCTCTCTCCTCTGTCCATCCCCCTTCCAGAGCCATTCCCAGTTGTCAGCTCCCTTCCAGCCCCCACTTTCCCTCCAGCCCCCTCTTTCCCCTCTTTTTCGCTTCCTTGCCATCCCTCCATGGGAGCTCCCTTCCAGCCCCCACCTTCCCCCCTGTCAGTTCTCTTCCACCCCTCTTCTATTACCTAGCTACCTTCCAGCGCCATCCCCAAGTGTCTGTCTGCTTCCTTCCAGCCCCTCCCTGTGTCTGCTTCTTTTCAGCTTCCCCATGTCTGCTCCCTTCCAGCTCCCCCCCCCATGTCTGCTCTGATTCGCCCTTCAAAAAAGGAAACAGCCGCGGGAATAGAGAAATGTTCCCGCGTTTGTTTTCTTTTTTAAAGCGGTGGGTAGCGGGCGGCTAGCAACAGCACCCCTCTGCCACCAGCGCCGTCCTGCCACGTTTACCCAGCTTACTGGGTAGTGCCGGTCCTGCCTACCTTCCTCTTGGTCAGCTTTATTGCTAAAATCTCCTTCGCTAATTCAGTTGGTACCTTTGAGAATCTCTCTTTCACGTTAAGAGGTTTATGGCCCTCTTTTGAGAGGGAACTCCTCTAACTGAAACTTTTCTTTAAAAGATGACTGGGTACAAAAAATTCCATCCTAAAATGGCTGCAAGAGAGTCTGCAGGGTGGAGCTAATAGCTAAATCCTTTACCTGCTCTGACCAAACCTTGAACAGCTCTGACAAGCTCAAAATAGATGCTACCAGCTTCACCCCCTCCCCTTCCTGATAATCAAACCTATCTCTTCCTTGCCATTGCCATTTCTCCCTGGTCTTTGGGCCCCCACTTGACACCAAGGAGGCCAACCTTCTTGCCTTCCATATCTCTCCATTCCCACTCTGTCCAATGGTGATCCTTAATTGGGGACAGCAACTGAGCCAAAAGGTTAAAATGTGCTACCAACTGATAGTGGTGGAAGTCTGGGCAATTCATCCCACCCTTCCCCTCTGTCTATTCACAGGGCTCGCAAAACTACCCTTGGTCTCTGCCCTCCCCATATAAATTCTGGCATATTTTTATTAGGCATCGTAAAAAAATATGAAGGTGACCCAAAGGGAGGCATAACACAAAGATAAACTGCCTGAAGCAGCCAATTAATTTTTATTGCATGGGTGCGACCGATCCAATTCTACAAGACCCTACCCCACTTCCTCCACTCATCTTTGAATTCCCTCAGAAAGTGGGGGATGGGGGAGGAGCCAGATTTGAGCTGGATACGTTTCTCCACCTTGGTAGAAATCTTAACCCTAAAATACTTACTTCTACTACTACTACTAATCATTTGTATAGCGCTAAAAGGTGTACACAGCGCTGTACGTATAGATGTAAGACACAGTCCCTGCCCGTTAGAGCTTACAATCTAATCAAGATAATTGGTCCACCAAAACGGATCGATTACTCCTGCTTCTCAGCCCCTCAAGGTCACCCTATCTAAGGGAATAATCTCCAATTTCTCCACATTCATCTTATAACTGGACAAATACTCTATATTTCTCTAGAATATCCAGGAGGGCCGGGATTGAATTTCCAAATCTGTCAGATATACAGTAACATCATCTGTATATAAGGCAGTTTTTTGCTTCACCCTTCCCACATCCTTTCATCCTCCCTTATGCACTCCATCAGCCACTCAATTACTATAGAAAATGAAAGGGTCATTCCTGCTGCATGCCCTGCCCAAGATGGAACAGTGCTGACAAGAACCCATCCCCCTCCAAATGCCACTGGTTCACAGTACAGTGCCATAACCCAACTGCAAAACACTTCCCCCAATGCATACCTCCTCAAAATCACTTTCATAAACCCCCACCCTTCTCGGCATCCAGGGTGAGCCCTCCTTTACCCCCTCTAATGCGGTATAATCCCCAAGGTTCATCTCATGGTGTCACTAGACCTCTTACCCTTAACAAATCCCACTTGACCTTGATTTATCACCATCAGCAATACTTTCCAATCTATTGGCCAAAACTTTGGGGTAAATGTTTGCATCTGCATTCAACAGAGATATTGGTGTATAAGAAGGCAAATTCTCAATGAGTGCCCTCATTATGAATGACCATTACGAGGGCCTCATACAGTAGAAGGACTGAGGAAAGTCTCTGACCTCCTTTTAACAGGGCAGTCGATGGACAGATAGTGCCCCGGGCAAGGGTTCCATTTGGCCTTCTCTTTCCTTTTTGGGCGTGTGTGCTTGCAGACTTGCTTTAAAGAGCAGCAAGGCATCCCCCTCCCTCTGGCTTTGCACCCAGAGCAAATTGCCCTTCTTGCCCATCCATGCGAGGATCCTGCCTTTCAGTATCTCCTTCCACACACTTGCATTTAATCTATTGCATTATCAGCTTCTTTTGCTTGTCCCTTGTAACATAGTAAATGATGGCAGATAAAGACCAGCACTATCTGTCTAGTCTGACAAGTAAGGTGGCTAGAGTTTACCTACTGCTCCATCACGTCACCCCCTCTGTGCCTTTGCTGAGGGTTGTATCTGCTGCTCCGTGCAGGTTATTGCCCTCTATTTTTATAAATGTAAAAGTTATTTGTTTGCTTTGATTCCATTCTCTTTCTATATAAGGATTCTCTGTATATAGCACCTCCTCTATCACTATCTACTGTACTTTCTCTTCTTATTCTACTTCTAGTCTCTACTTTAATCTCCTCTAACTTTTTTTGGTTTTACCCGCACCATTTTGTTGCCTCTCCTCCTTTTCTCATGTCCTGTAGTCCTCATTCTGTCCCTTCTTTGGCTGAAATCATTGTATGTAGGGGTCTCGTGTCTTCTGCTTTTCCTTTTTCTTCTAGGTACTTCCTTCAAGCAGCCTCCGACAAACCCACTTTCACCTGTAGGTTCATCGCAGAAACCCAGCAACAAGGAGAGGCATCAGACGGAAGCTGAGATACACGCGTCTGCCGAGCACAGCCAGAGCCATGTGGAGGTGGAAATAGAGCCAGTGTCCTGGGCTTCTAAACAGCCAGGCGGCTTGGAGATGGGCATCATCCGGCGCACGACGAAGTATTCGGAGACGGACCTGGACTCGGTGCCTCTCAGGTGTTACCATGAAACTAACATTGATGATATCCTGGCTGAAAAGGAAGAAGTGGACTCTGCCATTGAAAGCCAGAAGGACAGTGAAAGCAACAAGAGTTTCACAGGGACAGTAGTTGAGAAGCAGAGAAGCCCCCCAGAGGAGCCACAGAGTCTCCTGCACAAAGGGCATTATGCCATGGCAGTACAGAATGGGACAGATGGCTCACAGGAAGATGAGGAGGATGATGATGTGTTTGAGGAATTGAAGGTGGAAGGTACATCCAGGTAAGATTTTTAATAGTGGAACAGAGAAGGGGCTAAAGAAACACTACCATCCCCTGCCAAAGTATAGCCAACTGCAGTGAGAGTGCAGCCTCTCTTCAAATCCTACTCATGCACCCCAATTCACCTAATTTATAACATAAGAACATAAGATATGCCATACTGGGTCAGACCAAGGTCCATCAAGCCCAGTATTCTGTTTCCAACAGTGGCCAATCTAGGCCATATGTACCTACCAGTTTCCCCAAGGGACACAGGTTCCACAATGCTTGTACTGGGTCAAGCATTGATATCCTGGGTCCCTTCTTAATAATGGTTTATGGACCTTTCTTCCAGGAACTTGTCCAAACCTTTTTTAAACCCAGCTACACTAACAGCATTTACTACATCCTCCGGTAACAAATTCCAGAGTTTGATTACACATTGAGTGAAAAAATATTTTCTTTTATTAGTCTTAAATAGTTTACCCTGTAGCTTCATTGCATGTCCCCTAGACTTTCTATATTCTGATAACGTAAACAATCAATCTACGCTTACCCGTTCCACTCCGTTCATTAATTTATAGACTTCTGTCATATCTCCCCTCAGCCGTCTCTTTTCCAGGTTAAAGAGCCCTAACCTTTTTAGCCTTTCTTTATAAGAGTATCCTTCCATCCCCTTTACCATTTTGGTGGCTCTTCTCTGAACCTTTTCTAATAATGCTATATCCTTTTTAAGATAGGGCGACCAGAATTGCACACAATATTCAAGGTGCGGTCTCACCATGGAACGGTATAGAGGCATTATAATATCTTTTGTTTTATTTTCCATTCCTTTCCTTATGATACCTAGCATTCTATTTGCTCTCTTGGCTGCCGCTGCACACTGGGCCGAGGGTTTTAACATGGTATACACAATGACGCCTAAATCTTTTTCCTGGGTGGTGATTCCTAATGTGGAACCTTGCATCGTGTAACCATAGTTTGGGTTGTTCTTCCCTAGGTGCATAACCTTGCACTTATCCACATTAAATTTCATCTGCCATTTTGATGCCCAGTCTTCCAATTTATCAAGATCCTCTTGCAATTTTCCACAATCCTCTTGGGTTTTAACAACTTTAGATAGTTTTGTGTCATCTGCAAATTTGATAACCTCACTTGTTATTCCTCTTTCCAGGTCATTTATGAATATGTCAAAAAGCAGCGGACCCAGCACAGATCCCTGGGGTACACCACTATTCACCTTTCTGCATTGGGAAAATTGGCCATTTAGCCCAACCCTCTGCTTTCTATCTTTTAACCAGTTCCTGATTCACAGTAGTACACTGCCTCCTATCCCATGACTCTTTAGTTTTGCCAAAAGTCTCTGATGAGGGACCTTGTCAAAGGCTTTCTGAAAGTCTAGATACACTATATCAACCAACTCACCTTTGTCCACCTGTTTATTCACACTTTCAAAAAAACATAACAGATTAGTAAGACAAGATCTTCCTTGTCTAAAGCCATGTTGACTGTCTCCCATTAGGCCATGACTATCTACATGCTGAGTAATTTTATTCTTTATGATGGTTTCTACCATTTTTCCCGGTACTGACGTGAGGCTCACCGATCTGTAGTTTCCCGGATCACCCCTGGAACTCTTTTTAAAAGTTGGTGTTACATTGGCGATCCTCCAATCTTCAGGTATTAGAGATGATTTTAATGATAGTTCACAGATTACTAATAGCAGGTCTGCAATCTCATATTTCAGTTCTCTCAACATCCTTGGATGTATTCCATCCGGCCCAGGTGATTTGCTACTCTTCAGTTTATCTAATAGTTGTACAGCAAAACCAGGGAAACCTACAAAAAAGTGATAAGTGTGATACATGTGCAATTGTGCACGGAACAAAAGGGCAAATAAACATTGAAAATGAACAGAGGAAAATGGAAAAATAAAATAACCAAGCTGGGTAATAGTGATCTCAATGGAAAACATCAAAAAACACTCCCAAGAAAGCACCAAAAAAAGGATATGAATTCTGCTCCGTCCATGCTCCGTCCCCATACAAGGTGAATGAGCCCACAGTGAAATTGCGCTGTGCAGGGTTTTCCTCTCCATCGGACAGGTTTCCTATGGCGTGCACATGTGCGGCAACAGCAGGGCGGGCATGTCGGAACGGCTAACTGGACAGATGCTTGAAAATGGGATACACAGGGCTGCAGGCGGCACACATGCTGAGGTGCAGCTGGGGCACAGTGCGGACTAGGCAGATGCCTAGGTGGCACTTAGGAATGCTGAAACTGTACAGCAGCCAGACAGCAATTGATGAGGGCCCAACATGGGCACGAGTGTGTTTATCACAGTGTCACAGGGGATAGTGCTCAGCAGGTACCTCCAAGGGCACAGAACATTGGCAGGCCGTGTTGGGGGGAAAGCGTGGACGTCTATGCAGGCACCCCTACCCCAGAACACTCACCATAGGCAGCCGCCTACCTGCACACTGGATGGCTTGAGACTGCGCACCACCAGCACCACCAGCAGAAGGGCATGTCAGCATGGTGGCAGAGGGGTACTGGTGGTGGAGGGTGCAGTGGCAGCTGCCCAGAGCAGACCATGGCCTAGCCCTGTGTAGGTGGGTGCCATGCACTGCAACAGACAGGCCCTGCCGGACGAACAGTCATGGTATCACCAGGGAATGAACTGTCTCTGTGGCAACACGGTGGTGCAGTGCACACAACCAGTGTATTCAGAGGCAGAAGGTCACAGGTTCAGGTTTCAGCTCTGGTTCCTGCCAACCCAGTCCCCATTTTACCCACTACTAAAATGTGCTAATACAGACAGAACCTTTATTGCAGATGACGTAAACATGCACAAAACACCTACATTTTACCCTACAGAGCACAGACACCATAAACAGGCGCATTACCTAGAGCAGAATCTCCCAAATGCAGTCCTGGAGGGCCAAAACTTATGCAGGTCTCATGCTGCCTCTAATATAAGGACTTGTTAGCATGGTGGCAGAGGGGTACTGGTGGTGGAGGGGGCAGTGGCTGCTGCCCACAGCAGACTGTGGCCTAGTCCTGTGTAGGTGGGTGCCATGCACTGCAACAGACAGACTCTGTCTGACAAACAGTCATGGTATCTCCAGGGAATGCACTGTCTCTGTGACAACATGGTGGTGCAGTGCACACAGCCAGTGTGTTCAGCAGCAGAAGGTCACAGGTTCAAGTCCCAGCTGTGGTTCCTGCCAACCCAGCCCCCATATTTTACCCACTACTACAACGTGCTAATACAGACAGAACCTGTAGTGCAGATGACGTAGACATGCCCAAAACACCTACATTTTACCCTACAGAGCACAGACACCATAAACATACGCATTACCTAGAGCAGAGTCTCCAAAATTCAGTCCTGGAGGGCCAAACACCATTCAGGTTCCATGCTGCCTCTAATAAATGTGGCTGTGCTGCATTGCTATGCACCGCCCCCATGGTATGCAGATGTATCTCATGCATATTCATTAGGGACAGGATGAAAACCCGAACAGTGTTTGGCCCTCCAGGACTGGAGTTGGGAACCTCTGCCCTAGAGCAGCGGCCAACAGGGGCAGACACACCCGCACCCACAGGCTGCATTATCCCAAGCATCCTGGAGAGGCAGGATGTTGGGCCCTGCGTGCATCTCCCCATACTAGCACTTGCATACCTTAGCAATGCCACCCTAAACATGGGAAAACTGTACACAACTATCAAAAGGTTGCTATGATAACTGGCAGATAGCAATTCCTACGTTAAGCACAATTGGCTGATTGAGCTGAATCATAGCAACCTTTCTGATGTCTGTGGAGTGTGCCTCAGGTCTGGTGTCTGACAGAGTGACCCCAACAGTATTGCGTACCATAGCCATGCCTGCACTGTACCCAGGACTGGTGTGGTGGCCAGGGCTGCCAAACACCTCTATAGTTGCACAATGCTGGCATAGGTGTGTGGAGTGTGTGTCTGTCTATCCAGTGTGTGGTGGCTGCAAACACCCTCCACAGCCCACACTGCTAGCACTGTTGCCATTATTGGCCTGCCAATGTGCATAATGAGGAGCAAGGTACTGTGGGAATAGCCTGGATAGTGTGGCCTGGCCTGGCCGCATCTGCACAGGGCATAGGGCAATGGCTTGGACATTATAGTGCCCGGCCACCACCTGCACGGACAGCGTGGCCACAGCATGTCCTGCTGGGAGGTCACTCTCACCCTGACTGAGCAGTGACCACGGCATGGCTAGGTTCCCCCATAGTGCTATATGGTATTTCTCTCATGTGATATTTATGGGTCCCTTTTGAGACCCAATCACTGACTTATCTGCTTGGTGTGTATGCTGACATACCAGTTCTGGGTACACGCATCTTCTCCAGGACTATGCACTATGGACTAGCTAGCAGACTATCTGCAGGTAGTATGTGTCTTGCTGGAACACCTTGCAGGGTGCAGTGGCTGGAGGCTTGCTGCTGGAGAATGTCAGATGGGGGGTGGGGCTGCTGAGCATTTCCAGGCCTACTGTCTGTCTGCTATTGCTTTATGGATGTGTACAGCTCTGCAGTGCCTGTCCTGTAGGGTGTCTGTTCCCCAGCAGGACTGGGGTTGATGGTCTCCTCTACTGCTACTGATCCTGTTTCCCATCCTGAGCCCCAGAGGGTGGGTTGTGTGCTGGTACATAATCCGCCTATGGGTCCAAACACCCCCCCCCCTTCACCTACATCATGTAACCATGGCACCAACACAGGATATGCACTATTCTGGGTGCATCATAGCCCATAAGGGTTAGACATGACTGAGAAATACAAAAGGACACAGATGTAACCTAGGTGTGTCTGCAGGAACTACCTATCACACACAGTAGCACTGATGGGGACCTGCTGCAACGCGTATTTCAGCCATGAAAGTTGCTGTGGACCTGGTGCTGGTCACCCCACCTCACCCTCAGGGTGAGCACAGTACCCGCACAATGTGACGGTCTGTGGCTACTCTGTGCCAGTACCACACACGGTCAGTTCCCCCTACCAGGCCGAGGTGCTGTGGGGGTGCATACCCCATCTTGTGCCCATCTGTCGACTGCTAATTTGCATGTGCAGTGCATCATGGGTACGGGTGGGTTAACCCTATCCTGGTAACCACAGCAGACAGTTTGTGTGGTGACGTGCAATCCTTCTGCAACCAGCCAGGGGTTTGTTATTAACTATAGAGCTGTACCCACTGGTTACTTCACTGCCTGTGAAACCAGAGGTCATGGGTTCAAACCCATGGTGGGGTTATTTGATAGGGCTGTCTGAGGCATTGTCTATTTTTAATGTACATTAGTGCTGCCAGCAAAAACACCCTCAGAGTACTGTAACCTTAAGGTGCCTCATAAGGCGCCCCTTAAGGCACCTTATAGGGCGCCCTATCAAACGCCTTATAATGTAACTTATGAGGTGTCCTATAGGGATCATTATAGGGTGCCTTGGCGGACAGTGCACTTTATAATGTGCCCTATGGAGTGCGTTATGGGGTGCCTTATGCGGCACCTTAGGTTACGCCACCGTGAGGGTGTGTTTGCTGGCAGCACTAATTAAAATAAAAGTAAAATGCCTCAAAAATCACTACCTAAAAGTGAAGGGTGATGCCTCAGCCAGCCTTATGCACACTGGGGGATCAAACTCATGACCCCTATACCATCAGTCAGTGTATTAACCATTGTGCCACACCTCTGTTTCTGTTTGCATGTCTGGGCGCCTACTTAAGATTACTGCGCGTTAACGCGCTTAGCGGCGCTTTGCCCGATAATGTGCGCAGCAGCGTGCATTATCGCGCGATAATCCCGTTTTGCTACTTTAAGACTGAAACACCCACTCCTTTTATGGCAGCCTACACACTATCGCCGGGCGCACGTTAAGACTGTTTAGTAAACATACCCCTCTGTTCATTCTCCCCAGGGAGGCCTTAATTCCTTTGTAGCCCAGTGGGCTCAATACCCCTATCCCCATAGAAAATGGGAAACAGTAGTAAATCAGGCCCTCAGGCCCTAAAAAAAGTAACTGTGATACACCTTTTGGGGGGGGGGGGTTGCACTGTGACCTAGGTTTTGGTGGCTGACTCCTAGATTCCAAAAAGATTTGTTAAGATCTGCCTGGGACACTTGTCAGGGGAATGATAGGGTGTAGGTGACAGGCCAGGCAGGTACTTTGGGAAGGGGTGTGGTTTCAGCAAGGAGCAGGGCTTCAGGAAGAAAGGGCTTTTAAAATTTTTGAATCCTGCATTAGGGCTAGGAGGTGGGGCCATCGGGGCCACTGTGGAATTGAGGTCCCTCCAGGGGAAAGGGTCTGGGGCGGAACCTACAATGTGATCTGGAGGAGTCCATTGGACCTGCAAGAGGTGTGTTCTGTTAGACACCAGGGATGGCACTACCATAAGTCAAACAAGGTATTTGCCTAGTACACAAGTAGTCAGAGGGCTGTCCATTGTGGCTGCTGCCGCCCTTCTCCAGGATCTACAACAGTAGTAATTACTTCAAATTGCCCTGCAACGTTTACCAAAACCTCAGGTGCTGCAGGGCTGTTTGTGTTTCTGCCCCTTCTGATGCACAGTGCTGATTTCCTATTTGCATGGGGAATGAAACAGCTAGTCCAGGGGATGGGGGGGCATTCGGAATGAGGCTCACCTAGGGCACTTCATATCCTTGCACTGGCCCTGTTAGACACCATGAGGGTTATTTTAGAAGCCCTATTTGTGCTTTGGATGTCTGAAAACATCCAAAGTACAGAGATGTCCACAGAGCCATTTAGAAGATGGCTCTGTGGACGTTCGCAGCACAAGGACGTCCAAGTCAGAACAGGGATGTAGTATAGGTGTTGCTAGCATGTTCCAAGAACATGGATGTTCATGAGCGATTTCAGAAACTTCCTGGATGTTCTGAGCGGTGTCAAAGGTTCTACCTGCTCCAAGCATGAATAGACATCCTTTGTCAGGCAGATATCTAGAAGGTGTGAGGAGGTACACTCATATACCCTTTAGTTTACAGTTCGACAACCTGCATTGATGGAGAATGGGGGCTGATGTTTTCATTTCACCATGCCACTGGATGTCCCCGTATGCAACCTTGCTTGAGATGGATGTTCCCGCCCCATGGTTTCATAGCGGGGGCATCTATATCGATGTTGGCACAGGCATCCATGTCAGATTCATCTGTTTTTAAAGTCAGGCCAAAACATAGATGTCCCTGGTGCCTTTCTGCATGTTCTGTCCTGACACTCTAAAATGCCACTTCATATATAAGGAAGTCCACCTAGACATGCCCTTATTGGTGCAACTGTTTTCTTTGGCTTGTCTTGTGTCTACTGCACCCCCAGCTCCCCTTTGCTTTCTCAGCAGAGTGCTTCTAGTGCCTTATTTAATTTGTCCTCTGCACCTGCTATCTGCTTCATGCCTGGTTCTTGCTCCATGCTGGGTTTATGCTCCACCTGCTCTAGGCCTAGCCCCTCCACCATGCTCCTGCTCAGGGTAGGCCCTAACATACACATAGATGACCTGTTATTAAACTCTTCTCTGTGCTTTCTAAGGGTCTGCATGTATGCATGTATACACGGGGCCGTCAGGACTGACTCAAAGGCACACATTGCATTTGCATGTGAGCATGTAGAGCACAGTTCTACATATTTAGGTTGCTTATACAATTATCTCCATGGTCTGTTTTGCAGGCTACACAGGGGATCTAGGGGGCTAACTGCTTGATTAATAGCCTCCTTAGTAGTGGCATCTATGTAGATCGTTACAAAGTTTTGTGGTAGACATGGGAAGGAGAGGGGGGAATGCTGGGTGCCAACTAAATAGGTGGTCTGTATGCTTATCTAGTCGAGGAAAAAGATGACGAAAGTGTCCTGGATAAAGAGTGATATTTCATGGCTAGCAGTTGGGATATTTTCTAGCTGGATGAACAGCAATTACTGGACAAACTGGAAGAACCAGTTAGAGATGATTCAAAGGGAGACCAGCAAGGAGTAGGTTGCAGTAGTCAAGACGAGAGGTGATTAAGGAGTGGATTAGGGTTTTAGTAGTGTGTTCAGAAAGGAAGGGGCATATTTTGCTGATGTTGTAGAGAAAGAAATGGCAGGTCTTAGCTACGAGCTAGATATGTGTGGAGAAAGAGAGGAGTCAAAGATAACCCCCAGATTGCGGGCTGAGGAAACAGGAAGGATTACAGAGTTTTCCACAGAGACTGAGAAAGGAGGAAGAGAAGGGGAGATTTTGGGGGGGAAAGATAAGGAGTTCAGTCTTGGCCATGTTCAATTTCAGGCGGCGGTGAGACATCCAGGCAGCAATGTCAGAAAGGCAGGCAGAGATCCTGGTCTGGATTGCCGGAGAGATTTCAGGCGTAGAGAGGTAGATTTGGGAGTCATCGGCATAGAGATGGTACTGAAAGCCATAGGAATAAGCGCACCAAGGGACTGGGTATATAGAGAGAAAAGGAGCGGACCCAGGACGGATCCCTGGGGTACACCAACTGGGAACGGGGTAGCAGAGGAGGAGGAGCCACCAGAACACACTGAAAGAGTGATGGGAGAGGTAGGAGGAGAACCAGGATAGTGCAGAGCCGCTAAAACCAAGCGAGGACAGGGTATCAAGGAGAAGGTTGTGGTGAACATTGTCAGAAGCAGCAGAGAGGTCAAGAAGGATGAGGACAGAGTAAAGACCCTTGGATTTTGCCAGGAACAAGTCACTGGAGACTTTGGTAAGAGCTGTTTCATTAGAGTGTAAGGGATGAAAGACAGACTGTAAAGGATCCAGGAGGGCATGAGAGGAGAGGAAGTCGAGGCAGTGGCGGTGGACCGCACGTTCAAGTAGTTTAGATATGAAGGGAAGGAGAGAGATGGGTCGATAGTTAGAAGGACAGGTGGGATCAAGTGAGGGTTTCTTGAGGAGGGGTGTGACCACAGCATGTTTGAAGTCTGCAGGGAAAGTTGCAGTGGAGAGCGATAGGTTGAGAATATAAGAGATGGAAGGGACAACGGTGGAGGAGATGGGGCTTAGGAGGTGGGTGGGGATAGGATCAGAGGAACAGGTAGTGAGTTTGGAGGAAGAAAGAAGGAGTGTGGTTTCCTCTTCAGAGATCACAAGGAAGGAAGAGAGGGTAGCAGAGGTGGGGGGGGGAGGGTTGGGAGTGAAAAGAGGGAGGAGGGGAAGTGGTTGAAGTAATTGGAATAGTAGGGAATTGGAGGGTGATCTTGTGGATTTTGTCATGGAAGTAGTCAGCCAGGGTTTGGGCAGGAAGGGAGGGAGGGACCGGAGGCGGAGGCACCTTGAGGAGAGAACAGAGTAGTGAAGAGATGGCAAGGATCAGAGGCAAGAGAGTTAGACATTAAAATAGAAAGCATAATAATGAAATCACAGTGATTGATGATGAAAATGCAATAATAAAAATCACAACCCTGATATAAGTAATGCATATTAAACTTACATAAAGAAATATGTACAATTACATAATAAAAAAAAAAATCAGGTTGGGCAGAGGCTCAATTCCTTCCCTAAGTATACAACCCCCCACCAAAGGGGTAGAGTAGTCTAATGGTTAGAGCAGTGGGCTAAGACCCCGGGACGTCCAGTTTGAATCCCACTGCTGCTCCTTGTGACCTTGGGCAAGTCATTGAACCCTCCATTACCTCGGGTAAAATCTTAGGGGGAGGCAGTTTGCAGACCTGCAAACTGCCTAAATGGCACTCATCGGGATATGAAGTGGCCCTAATGCAGTCAGTGCTGCTGAATATCCCTGGGTGCCACCACCAAATGCCCCAGTGCAGGGCGGCTAGTCTTGGGGCATTTCAGGGATGGAGCAGAAGCAGTACCTGGGCAATAGTCAGCCACTAGTCAGTTATTCCAAAGCACTGAAAGTTCAATATCCGAAAGGCTCACCTAACTTTCACTGCTGAATATCACAGCTAACTGGTTAGCTAATACTCTTTCCAGGCAACCCAGATATTTAATGCTAATGGCCGGATATGGCCCCAGCATTGAATATCCGGTACAAATTTGAGCAGCGACAGCTAGCTGCTTCACAAACACTAGCCGCTGCCGCTGAATATCCCATCCCTTAGACTGTAAGCCCTCCAGGGAAAGGAAAATAAACTATTGTACTTGAATGTAACTCACCTTGAAACCTGAGAAAGGCATGAGCTAATTCCAGTTCCAATTACAAAATAAGACTGGGGGGGGGGGACGCCATTCTCTTTGGGGGGGGGGGTGGAGGCAAGCTCCCGTGGGCAGACAGGAGGGGTCTTTGCCGCGCTCATAGCACTCTTCTGCTTCCAAGGGAAGGGATCTCTGTGGGCAGCCTGCTGCCTTCTGGGTCGCGATTGCAACATTCCCCTCCCGTCTGCATCCGGGAGATTGGATCCCCGTTGGTAGGCAGGAGGGGAAGGCCGGCAATTGCGGCAGCGCAGTTTAGGTGGGGCCAGGACCCGTGTGGCCCGCCCCTTTTCAACACCTCTGAATAAAACAAATAAGACATGTATAAGAAACAATAAATGAAATGAAATAATATCACATGCAATAATATATTAATATAGAATATAGAACCCATATAAGCCAGACAAATGCCCTCCAATAAAGGCCAAAAATAGCATCCTGCAAAGATCAAGCATCTGGTTTGGGATTTAAGTCTCCAACTGTTTCTTAAGGGAAAGAGGCTTATTAAAGGACACAAGTTAAAATGAAACAACCATAAAACCCTGAAATAAGCCAATTTCCATGTCCTATCTAAAATTTACATTCACATTTCAGAGCTCAACGTTTTTTAAAATACTGGGACCTTAAGATTTAAATGGCAGTATGGTAAAGCAAACACACATTCTTATGTGCACATTTTTTTGTGTGTCAAGTCCTTGTATCAGTTGCTAAGCTGTATATGTAAAAATGCTAAGTGGAGCCTACTGCTTAATGCTCCTTATACATCAGTCTCTGTGTTCGTAGTCTCAAACTTAGGGGAAGGGATTTCAGCTGTTTTTTTGCTGAATTAAATTTTAACTTATTAAGACCTATTTATTGACTAATAGCACCCATCCCAAACTATGCTGCATCTTCTCTAGACCCTCTTTTCGGGATTTGATCATACTACAGTACACCTCCATGTTATATGTATTTATATTTACAAATAAAGAAAACTCCACTTACTTTTTGACTAAATGAACAAATGAAAAACAAAGAGGAAAACGTTTTCATGTAACTAACCTCTGCAGACAGATGGAACTAAAAAATAAACAAGGTAGTCTCTAGGAAGTCTTAAAAGACCATTTAATCTCAAAAACGTGTGTATGGGATATGAAGCCTCAGACAGGGGGTAATGGCTGTACTCAGCGCATACTAAACGCTAATAACAGCACTTGAAAAACTCCTTATATAGATCATACATTGGCTTCCGTGGTGTACATTTTTGTAATTTTAAATGCATTTAAAGAAATAAAAAAACTATCACCAACACTTATCTTTAACTTGAAATCCCAAAGAGACTCCTAGAGGTGCTAAAAAGCTGCAACAGACTCAGATGTCGACTCGAGTTTCGCCAACCCTTAAAAAGACTGCTTCAGGACAAGACTGCTTCAGGGCCTAGCATCAGCAAAGTACTTTTAGATTCAATTTAAAACACAGAAGAGAGCTTTCTGGTTAAATTTAGAATCCAGCAGAGAGCTTGTAGTTTAAATTTCATAGTCACTCAGGGCCTAGCATCAGCAAAGTACTTTTAGTTTCAATTTAAAACACAGAAGAGAGCTTTCTGGTTAAATTTAGAATCCAGCAGAGAGCTTGTAGTTTAAATTTCATAATAGGTTAGAGCCTAGCAGCAGCAAAGAGCTATAATTTAAATCAAATCAGAATATAGCTTACCTCAGCAGCACAGGACAGGGTACTGTGTAGCAGCCCTCTTTTAATAAGTGTTATATCCCTCCCTCCCTCCCCACGCCCACCCACCCCTGGGATAATCACAGCTTTATAGGTACTTGCACATCTTAAAAGACAGGAGGTGCTCTCAGGTGAATCTCGTTACCCAAATCAGTCATACACTAAGGACCTGAGATTAATTAAGCTTCAGGTGAACAAGGTATATTAAACTTATTAGGTACAGTTTTATTGGTATAAATATCCATAGCACCCTTTAGTACGTAAAGAACTTAAAGATCTAAACACAAACTTAAAACTAAGATGCAGACAGCAGTCCAGCAGCGGGATGTGGGATTTCCAGTCTTTTGCATTGAGTGTCACATGTATGATTTTCTCCCAGTTGGTGAGAGGTCTTACGTGTGCACTAGGTGCAAGGAGCTCTTTGCTCTCAGGGAACGAGTCCGTTCTCTAGAGGCTAGAGTAGCAGACTTGGAAAACATAAGACAGACAGAGAGGTACATAGACGAGACCTACAGGGATATAGTCCTGAAATCCCACCTCCAGTCTGGCAGCATCCCTGTTGCCATGGAGGAGAGAGGTCACGTGACAGGAGAGCATCACCCTGGTGTGGCAGGAAGTGATCCTGTAACTAGGACCTGTCCTCCAGGTGATGTAAACCCCTCTCGCACCGAGGAAGTTTCTCCAGGGCCATGTGCCCATGAGGGAAGGGTTAGGACAGCAGTTATAGTTGGTGATTCGATCATTAGGCATGTAGATAGCTGGGTGGCTGGTGGACGTGAGGATCGCCTGGTAACATGCCTGCCTGGTGCGAAGGTAGCGGACCTCACGCGCCACCTAGATAAGGTCTTAGATAGTGCTGGGGAGGAGTCTGCTGTCTTGTTACATGTCGGTACCAATGACATAGGAAAATGTGGTAGGGAGGTTCTGGAAGCTAAATTTAGGCTTTTAGGTAGGAAGTTGAAATCCAGAACTTCCAGGGTAGCGTTCTCCGAAATGCTTCCCGTTCCACGCGCAGGACCCAAAAGGCAGGCAGAGCTCCGGAGTCTCAATGCGTGGATGAGACAATGGTGCAGAGATGAGGGGTTTGGATTTGTTAGGAACTGGGGAACATTCTGGGGAAAGGAGGGGCTCTTCCGAAGGGATGGGCTTCACCTTAACCGGGATGGAACCAGGCTGCTGGCATTAACCTTTAAAAAGGAGATAGAGCAGCTTTTAAACTAGATGATAGGGGAAAGCCGACAGTCGCCCAAGAGCGCATGGTTCGGAAGAATGTATCCTTGAAGGATACTACAAAAAGCAGAGAGGTTCCAAAAAAGAGTAAAGTAGCCCAAATGCCCTCAAGTATGGAGCAGACAGAGCTTAAAGATCCCAAATTACCCATGTCTACCAATAGCCAAATTAATATGAATAAAATACAGTCTCTAAAATGCTTGTATGCAAATGCTAGAAGTCTACAAAACAAGATGGGAGAGAGTTAGAATATATAGCACTAAACAAGAGGTTAGATATGATTGGAATATCAGAGACATGGTGGAAGGAGGACAACCAGTGGGACACTGTGATACCTGGGTACAAACTGTATCGTAATGATAGAGCTGATCAAATTGGTGGAGGGGTTGCGCTCTATGTTAGAGAGGGCATTGAGTCAGAAAGGATTAAAGTTTTGCAGGAAACAAAATTTGCTGTAGAATCTCTATGGATTGAAATTCTATGTAAAAAGGGGAAGGCGATGGCAGTGGGGGTGTACTATCGTCCGCCTGGCCAAAATGAACAAATGGATCATGAAATGCTCAAAGAAATCAAGGAAGCTAGCAAACGTTACAGTGCAGTAATAATAATGGGTGATTTCAATTACCCCGGTATCTACTGGGTCAGTGTCACAGCAGGACATGCTAGGGAGATAAAATTCCTAGATGAAATAAATGACTGCTTCTTGGAGCAGCTGGTTCATGAACCAACCAGAGGGGAAGCAATATTAGACCTAGTCCTTAGTGGAACACCAGATGTAGTGCAAGAGATAAGAGTGTTGGAGCCACTTGGCAATAGTGATCATAGCATGATCACCTTTGATTTAATTAGTGGAGGAGGGATAGTAAGGAAATCCACAGTACTACCTTTTAACTTTCGAAAGGGAGACTATGATAAAATGAGGAAAACAGTTAAGAAAAAACTAAAAGGAGCAGTTGCAAAGGTTAAAGACTTACATCAAGCTTGGGTGTTGTTCAAAAATACTATCTTGGAAGCCCAAGCCAGCTTTATTCCACGCTTTAAGAAAAGTGGAAGGAAGTCCAAAAAACTGCCAGCATGGTTTAAAGGTGAGGTCAGAGAGGCTGTTGTTGCCAAAAAAGCATCTTTCAGGAAATGGAAAAAAGAGCCAAACGACGAAACCTGGAAACAGCACAAGCACTGGCAAGTCAAATGCAAGGCATTAATAAAGCAGGCAAAGGTAGAATTTGAGAAGAAGCTTGCTGCGGAAGCAAAAACGCGAAATAAAGATTTTTTCAAGTACATTCGCAGCAAAAAACCTGTGAGAGAGTCAGTTGGTCCATTAGATGATAGAGGCATTAAAGGGGCACTAAGAGGTGACAAGGCGATAGCAGAGAGACTGAATGAATTCTTTGCTTCGGTCTTTACTGAGGAAGATATAGGGATGTTACCCATGACTGAAGTGGTATTTAAAGGTGCAGAAGAGTTGAAGGAAATATCGATACATAGGGAAGATGTATTACAACTATTAGATAAACTGAAGAGTAGCAAATCACCTGGGCCGGATGGTATACATCCAAGGGTGTTGAAAGAACTGAAATATGAGATTGCAGACCTGCTATTAGTAATCTCTGAACTATCATTAAAATCATCTCTAATTCCTGAAGATTGGAGGATAGCCAATGTAACACCAATTTTTAAAAAGGGTTCCAGGGGTGATCCGGGAAACTACAGACCGGTGAGCTTGACGTCAGTACCGGGAAAAATGGTAGAAACCATCATAAAGAATAAAATTATTCAGCATTTAGATAGTCATGGCCTACTGGGAGACAGCCAACATGGCTTTCGACAAGGAAGATCTTGCCTTACTAATCTGTTACGTTTTTTTGAAGGTGTGAATAAACAGGTGGACAAAGGTGAGTCGGTTGATATAGTGTATCTGGACTTTCAGAAAGCCTTTGACAAGGTCCCTCATCAGAGACTTTTGGCAAAACTAAAGAGTCGTGGGATAGGAGGCAGTGTACTACTGTGGATCAGGAACTGGTTAAAAGATTGAAAGCAGAGGGTAGGGCTAAATGGCCATTTTTCCCAATGGAGAAAGGTGAATAGTGGTGTACCCCAGGGATCTGTGCTGGGTCCTCTGCTTTTTGACATATTCATAAATGACCTGGAAAGTGGAATAACGAGTGAGATTATCAAATTTGCAGATGACACAAAACTATTTAAAGTTGTTAAAACCCAAGAGGATTGTGGAAAATTGCAAGAGGATCTTGATAAATTGGAAGACTGGGCATTAAAATGGCAGATGAAATTTAATGTGGACAAGTGCAAAGTTATGCACCTAGGGAAGAACAACCCAAACTATGGTTACACGATGCAAGGTTCCACTTTAGGAAGCACCACACAGGAAAAAGATTTAGGTGTCATTGTGGATAACATGTTAAAACCCTCGGCCCAGTGTGCAGCGGTGGCCAAGAGAGCAAATAGAATGCTAGGTATAATAAGGAAAGGAATGAAAAATAAAACAAAAGATATTATAATGCCTCTATATCGTTCCATGGTGAGACCGCACCTTGAATATTGTGTGCAATTCTGGTCACCGTATCTTAAAAAGGATATAGCGTTATTAGAAAAGGTTCAGAGAAGAGCCACCAAAATGGTAAAGGGGATGGAAGGATACTCCTATGAAGAAAGGCTAAAAAGGTTAAGGCTCTTTAACCTGGAAAAGAGACGGCTGAGGGGAGATATGATAGAAGTCTATAAATTAATGAACGGAGTGGAACGGGTAAACGTAGATCGATTGTTTACGTTATCAGAATATAGACAGACTAGGGGACATGCAATGAAGCTACAGGGTAAACTATTTAAGACTAATAAAAGAAAATATTTTTTCACTCAACGTGTAATCAAACTCTGGAATTTGTTACCGGAGGATGTAGTAAAGGCTGTTAGTGTAGCTGGGTTTAAAAAAGGTTTGGAAAAGTCCATAAACCATTATTAAGAAGGGACCCAGGATATCAATGCTTGACCCAGTACAAGCATTGTGGAACCTGTGTCTTTTGGGGAAACTGCTAGGTACGTATTACCTAGATTGGCCACTGTTGGAAACAGGATACTGGGCTTGATGGACCTTGGTCTGACCCAGTATGGCATATCTTATGTTCTTATGTTCTTATGTTATGTGTGGCGTAAGTGGTAGTGTGGTTTTTCAAGTGCTGTTACTAGCGTTTAGTATGCGTTGTGTACAGCCATTACCCCCTGTCTGAGGCTTCACATCCCATACACACGTTTTTGAGATTATATGGTCTTTTAAAACTTCCAAGAGACTGCCTTGTTTATTTTTTAGTTCCATCTATCTGCAGAGGGTAGTTACATGAAAACTTCCAGTTTGTTTTGTCATATGTATATACTGTATATGACATGCTAGATCCCAGTCTATTAACTTACTGAAAGGATAAAGATAAATATTGAATAATAAGGGTGGCAATCCTGACTCTTGGGGAACTCCAATTGTAACTTTCATGGGGGTGATAGGCACCAGCCTTCACTCTGAGCTCTACAGTCCAAAAAGGACGCAAACCACTTCAGCATGCTACCCTACCAACACCACAATATTGAAGGCAGCAGAATGGTGAAGAAGGACTACCGAAGTGTCACATCCCCACTAAGATTCCTTCTCAAGTCATCCGTCAAGGTGCGTAATGCTGTTTCTGTGCTATAGCCACTGCAAAAGCCCAACTGATTAGGGTCTAAGTTATTATAATCATTAAGGATATGGATCAATCTCTGGGCCACAGCGTATTTGATTACTTTTCTTAAAAGGCCAAATTAGACCCAGTGCACTAGTTGTCAACCAGTAAAGGGTCCAGCTGCAGCTTCTTGCTTAAGGGGCGAATAATTGTTTCTTTCAAATACCTTGGAAAAGCACCTTGTAAAGAACTATTCATGAGTCATTGTTACAATCACAGTAAACCTGCCAGACCTGCAGGTATCTGAAAAGCAATTTCAGAGCCAATAGAAAGGGAACATTAAAAATGCTGGAAAGGAGTTACATTATATTTCCTGAAACAGAAAAGTAATGTGAAAGTTGGTAGTGATAAGTATGGAGCAGAAGTTTTTAGAGGAGCCTTCTGAAAGCTGTGCCCCTACCCTATATGTGTCCAGCAATCTAATCTGAGATTAAAAATTACTCAACTCAAGGAGAAGTTGATCAAAATTCAAGAGCTCCCTCCCCCCACCATCATCTAGAATTTCCAAGTCTGTTCTCTTGCAGCCTCTGTGTAGCAGCAAAGCGCAGACAAACCAATGATACCAGGAGTCTGTTCAGAAGGTCCAAATCATTTATTTGTGCACAAGTCTCAAGCAAGTCAATTTCAAAATGGCTGAGCAAAGTTTTCTAGCATTACAACAACTTTTATAGACTTCTGTTCCATTCTAGGTATAGAAAAACATTTCATTGGTCCCGGTACTCTCCCGTACCTCCCGTACCCCTTCCATTGGTCCCGGTACTGATAAGTTTATCCAATTATGTTCCTTCAGTGGGCATGGCACCTGCATACCCCCCTTCTAGTCCCAATTACAATGGTTAGTTCATCAACTTGTTACTTTCATACTCTCAAGGCCATAGAGCCAATTTGTGCATGCAGGGGAGCAGGGCTCTGCAACTCATCTGTCAGCACTCCCAATTATATTCCTTGCAGATGTACTTTTTCTTATCAATAACTTTTAAACACATTTTTCTGTATTTTTCCATCTCTCAGTTCTGCTTACCTAAGTTAGTTTAGTTCTCTTACGGAGTTCTATCCTACAATAGCAGCATATTGGGGGATGTGCGATTCCTATGTGCCTCTCCACAGGCTTCATTTACAGGTCAAGCTAGTTAGGCCTGCCTGCTTATGTCAGACACCGTGGATCACAGGCCTGCACCTGCCACATTCCCCCCTTTGATTAATCTCACCCTATTACTTAATAAGGTGTGAGAATTAAATCACCTTTAGAAGAATCACATCATGATTGAAGGATTACGACTAGGGCTGGCTTTATACAAAGCCATTATTTTAGTTGCGGTCTTCCGCTCTACTGTACTGTCAATAGCATTATGAATGGAACGCATACAACATGGGATTAAACATGGTAATAAGAAAATAACAGCAACAAGAATTAGTACTAAGACAATGAAAGTCTTAAATCCTCCCAGCCAGGAGAAAAGGTTAGCAAACCAGTTAGGGAATTTCAATGAGTGCCAAGTCTGTACTGGCACATAAGCATGTCTTTGCATATCTTTAGCAATTTCTTCAACTACTTGACCTTTATCATCTATTTTTAAACAGCAATTAGTTAAATTCAGTTTACCACATACTCCTCCTTCAGCTGCTAACAAATAATCAAGTGCTAAGCGATTCTGATATATGGCAGTGCGCATCTGAGTACTTTGTCTAGCTAAGAGCGTAAGAGCATGACTAGTTTCATTGGTTATTATTTCAACTACTGCTTGTAAGCGAATAATACGATTAATCATATAGATTGGAGTGCGATAACCATACATACCATCATCGTTCCAAGTGGCAGGCCCATAATACTCAATGATTCTTTCTGGTGGCCAATCATCACCTTGCCACTTTTCCCACTTGCCTATCTGTAAGGCTTCTCTTTTCTGTCTTAATGCTCTTTTGTGTCGGTGGGTAGTGTATACAGGGTATCCTAATTGTTCTCCATGTTCAGTGTTTAAAAGAAAGAAAGAAGGTCTGATGGTTCCTAAGACATCTGCTCCTCCCCAGTGTGGCGGGAGTTGTGAATATGCTCGGTTTCCACAGATCCAATACAGGCCAGGTGGGGCTTGCCAGGCTTGGACTTTGGCAAGGTTAGTCCATAAACCAGCAAGTTCAGGAAATCTAGCTAATGGGTTAGGAGGTTCAGGGTATCTAATTCCTGACCACCATGCCGTTTTCTTGGTCGTGGCATTATAGTACTTCTGGCTAAGACAGACCAGCTGTCCTACCTTTTGGGTGAATTGGGGTCCAGTTCTGGCATAGCAAAGACGTCCAACGATTGAGTGCGCTAACACCCATTCACTAGTAGTCTTGTGTAATTCAGTCTGATTGTAAATCAAAGAATAATTCAATTCTTGGGCTTCCCATGGCCACTGGTCTCCCATTTGGGTTCCGCCACAGAAATAGCAATCTGAGATCTTAAGACTAGATACTACTGCTCCGGCTAATTCTAAAAATAAATTCTGAGAGGGATGAGGGATCTCAAACTTATTTACATGCATGGCCTCATAGAAAGTGTTATGGATATGATATTTATTTATTTATTTATTTATTTTATTTATTTAACATTTTTATATACCGCACTATTTATTATCAGCGCGGTTTACATAGAACTACAAAACATCAGATAAGATACATATATCTGTTTTTACATGGAACAGGAAGAAAAACTTGGAAAACCGGGGTAATTGTAACAAAGGATAATAGACATTGAACTATATACATATGATAGTAATATTACATGAAAAGGCATCTTGTTAGATAGGAACGGGATTAGAGCTATTTGGATGAACTTGTGTTATTGTGTTCTCTGGAAAGTATTCTCTGGAAAGTATTAGATGACTTGTGGGCTTGGGTATTCAATCTGATATACACAATGGTTCCTGGATCTATTGCCCCTCCAGCAATACGCAAACCAAACTTGTATCCTTGTTTCCAAGCATAGGGATTGTGTATACGTAAGTGTAAGGGGTTACAAGCATCTTTCTGACATTTATCATTTGTGGTTGGCTTGGTTAAGGTAGCCATTCGTTTATCTATCTTCTCATCAACTATACCATTATTCCAGGTAGCATAAAAAACACATCCCCAATACGGGCAATAGTAATCTGCTGCTGGTGCAGTACTATAGCCTGGTTCCTTTTTACCTGTACACTTCCTCCATCCTGTGGCACCCTCCGGACACATGTACTTATGGTCATTCCGATACGCTTTCTCCCAAGTACCACAGGTGGAATAACTATCTCTATTAATGGCATTACATGCATCAAAATTCAAAACAGCAGGTTTAGTAATGTCCTTAAGTGGTGGCGTAGCAGCTAGTATAGGTCCATCTGCATCCTTCCATCGTATTTCCAACGTGTAATAGGATGGATTCTGATGCGGATTATAGCATGCTCTAATTTTGCCATAAGTGCAAATGTTTAGTTCAGTGGTGTTATAAATACACCGAGTCACTTTTCCCTTGCAGGTATAGTAAGAGTGGTAAATCAAAGTCTGAGTTACTTTCAGTCCAGTTCGAGTAGAAGTTATGCAAGCCGTGCATGGAGGTAAAGCATAAGTCTGTTCAAAACCTCCAAGGAAGGCAACCAAAGCAAAGCAAAAGTAAAGATGCATGTTGATGTTGATTGGACTTCTTCTGAATCCTCAGCTTGCTGATCTTGATCACGACGGTCTTTTATTCTTCGTCCCGTTTGCTAATGAAGCAATTTAACGGGTGCTGAGTGTTGATTGAAGATCCTCAGGTTGTCCAGTACACATTAACCAACTTATTAGCAATTTCAGTTGGCTTGTGAAGTCTGGCTAGTCAATGTAGTATCAAAGTAGTGTGCCAAATCGCACGCAAATTGGGTTCGTTGAAACAAAACTGGTGCTGCATGGAAAACAGCAATCCTCTTCGAAAGACTTGGCTACTGCAAAGCACTGGTGATGAAGTGTCTAAACTGCTGGTTGCCGTCTCAGAGTAACTCGCAAGGGTGCATCAAGATGCTGTTCTGCTGTCCACTGCTCAGGTTCAGGATCAGCGGCGGGCTTGACTCTGCTGTGGTGGATCCAGGCGTCGATCTCGGCTACCTTTACTGCAGTTGGGGTAGACAGGATGACGGTGTACGGTCCCTTCCAATGGGGTTCCAATGGTGTCTTCTTCCAATCTTTGATCCACACCGAGGTACCAGGCTGATAGGGATGCAAGGGTTCCGTCAAGTTGATAGGCAACTGGTCTTGGATCCACGCATGGAGAGTCTGCAGAACAAAACTAAGAGCTAGGAGTTCTTGTCTGGTTACTTCTGAACCAATTTGGGCTAGACTTCCTTTGACTCCCTGCACTATTGGTGGGGGTTTACCATACAGAACTTCAAAAGGGGAAAATCCTGTTGACTTTACAGGAGCTGAGCATATTCTGAGTAAAGCTATTGGGAGCACTTGGGGCCACTTCAAGTGTGTCTCCTGACAAAGCTTGGACATTTGGGCTTTTAGGGTACGATTCATTCGCTCAACTTTCCCTGAACTCTGGGGTCTGTATGCAGTGTGGAGTTTCCATTGTATCTGCAAAGCTTTTGCTAACTGCTGAGTAACTTGGGAGACAAATGAGGGTCCATTGTCTGACCCTATTACTGCTGGAATTCCGAACCTAGGGACAATCTCTCTCATTAAGACTTTGGTAACTTCTCGGGCTTTCTCAGTTCTGGTTGGGAAGGCTTCTACCCACCCAGAGAAAGTACAAACTAATACTAATAGATAATGGTATCCATTAGCCCTTGGCATTTCGGTAAAATCAACTTGGAGGTTGTGCATGGGGGTTACACCTCCTGACTGAACTCGGGGTGCCGTTATAAGGCCTTGCTTGGCATTATTTTTGGCACAGGTTAGACATTGACGTGCTACTGAAGCTGATATGGTTGTCAATAGAGGGATGTAAAAATGTGGTCTGAGTGCTTTTTCCATAGCACTCTTCCCATAGTGGGTCGCTTCATGGAAAGCTTTGACAAAGGATGGTCCTAACAATTCAGGAATTACTATTCGTCCAGGGGGTTGACTGCCCTCTTCTGGTGGCAGCTCAATCCATCCATCTTTCAGTACTCCATCTTCTTTGTTACAGTAGTAATCCAATTCTTTGGTGGTATATCGTGGTGTCCATAAATTCAAAGGTACTGGAAACAATGCTGCTTGCATTGGCATAGCTTGTGGGGCAATCTGTCCTGTCATAGCTGCTTGTCGGGCTGAAGCATCTGCAAATCTATTTCCTCGGGCAACTTCTCCTTTTCCTGCTTGATGTCCTCTACAATGCATGACAGCTACACGTGTTGGAGCCCAAACTGCATCAAGTAACATCAATATCTCGGGACCATATTTGACTGACTTTCCTCCAGATGTGATGAGCCCTCGTTCTTTATAGAGAGCTCCATGGGCATGCAGAGTGGTGAAGGCATATTTGGAATCTGTATATACATTTAGCACGAGTTTTTCTCCTAACAATAATGCTCTAGTGAGTGCTATCAATTCGGCTTTCTGGGCTGATGTGCCTGAGGCTAGAGCTGATGATTCGACTACTTCGTGTTGAGTGACGACTGCATATCCGGCACAGCGTCGTCCGTCAAGGATGAGACTGCTCCCATCAACATAATAGATTTGGTCAGGATTGTCTATGGGCACATCTGTCAAGTCGGGTCGACTGGAGAACACAGTTTCCATGACTTCGATACAGTCATGTTCTGGGAGTTCTTCACTGATGGGTATCAAGGTGGCTGGGTTCAAGGCATGACTCACTTCTAGTTGTATCTGTGGGTTTTCACATAACATGCTCTGGTATTTCAACATTCGGGAATTGGTGAGCCAATAATTTGCTTTTTGTTCCATAAGGGCAAGGACTGCATGTGGCACAGTGACTCGTATGTTCTGTCCTAGTGTGAGCTTGTCTGCTTCACTCACTAATAGCGCTGTAGCTGCAACTGCTCTCAGGCAAGGTGGCCATCCTTTGGCCACAGGGTCCAATTGTTTCGATAGGTATGCTACAGGTCGCTCCCAATTTCCCAATTTCTGAGTCAACATGCCTAAGGCATTTCCCTGTGCTTCATGTACAAACAAGTGGAAAGGCTTGTGGACATCTGGTAGTCCAAGTGCTGGTGATGACATCAATTCTTCCTTTAATTTCTGGAAGGCTGTATCCTGCTCAAGTCCCCACTCCAGTGGCGACTTCTCTTCTCCTTTTGTGGCTTCATACAGTGGTTTGGCAATTTGGGCAAAGTTAGGTATCCAAATTCGGCAATATCCTGCCGCTCCCAGAAAGGCTCTGACTTGCTTTCTGGTTGTTGGGGTTGGTATTCTACATACTGCTTCTTTTCTTTCTCTGCCTAATCTTCGGCTTCCTTGGGTTATACGGAAGCCCAAGTATTTCACTTCTTTTTGACATAGCTGTGCTTTGGCTCTGGAAACTTTGTATCCAGCTTCATCTAGTAACTGCAAGAGATCTTTGGTGGCTAGTATACATTCACTTTCTGATATGGCAGCTATCAACAGATCGTCCACGTATTGGAGAAGCACTCTCTTCCCCGGGGCCACTGGATAGCTTGAAAGGTCTTGATTCAGTGCAGCACTAAAGATGGTAGGCGAATTTTTGAATCCTTGGGGTAATCTTGTCCAGGTGAGTTGGCCCCCTCTTCCAGAGATGGGGTCCTGCCATTCAAAGGCAAACAATATTTGACTTACAGGGGCTAATCTTATGCAAAAGAATGCATCTTTTAAATCCAGTACAGTGAAATGGGTAGCTTCAGCAGGTATCAGTCCTAGAAGAGTGTAAGGATTGGGTACAACTGGATGTATAGTTTCAACTGCGTCATTTACTCTCCTTAAATCTTGGACTGGGCGGTAATCATCCGTCCCAGGTTTCTTTACTGGCAAAAGTGGAGTGTTCCATGGGGATTGACATACTTTCAGTAGGCCATACTCGAGCAATCTTTGCAAGTGACGATGAATGCCTTCAATTGCAGCTCTTGGGAGAGGGTACTGTTTGACGTGCACTGGTGTAGCACTAGGCTTGAGGGTTACAATCACTGGAGCTATATGCTTGGCTAGGCCTGGGGGACTGCCTTCTGCCCATACTCCAGGTGGTGCATGGATGTTCTTTAAAGTTTGTTCAAAATAGGTGTCTTGGATAGAATCATCGATGTAGTACCTCCATTCTTCTTCTCGGGGAACTGTCAGCAGCATTACTCCTGCTGGTTTGGCTTTGGGATTTACTGTCATTTGCATTTCTCCTTGTTCAGAGAAGGATATTTGTGCTTGAAGTTTGGCTAGCATATCTCGTCCCAGTAGTGGCACTGGACATTCGGGCATGTAAAGGAATTGATGAGTTATTTGCTGTCCTCCTAGACTGCATATACGATTCTGAAGAAAAGACTTTGTAGCTTTGGCACCAGTTGCTCCTATAATGGTGACTGCTTTTGTAGAAAATGGGGCTATCTTTTTGTCTATTACTGAATGTTGTGCTCCAGTATCAACCATAAAGTCCATAACTTGGTCTCCTATTTGTATTCCGACCATAGGCTCCTGGAGACCTAGCGCAAACTTGGAGCCCGGTCTGTCCTAATCCACGTCATTCTCATCATGGACCGGTGTGGCCAATGCTTGAATGGCTCCTCCTCCTCTTTCTCGCTGGAATTGTTCTCGATTGGCTCCTCCGCAGTTTCGGGGGTAGCCTCGTCTTTCTTCTCGCCACAGATGATTGCTGTCGTCATCTTGCTGGGCGTCTTCGAGTTGCGGGCACGTATCTCTCCAATGTCCTTCCTCTCTGCAGTAGGCGCATTGGTTCACGCCTAGCTTCTGGGTCCGGCCTCTGCCTTGACCCCGCCCTCTTCCTCTGCTCCGTCGACTAGGGACACCTCCCCTTTTCTGTTCCACTATGGCCGCAGCCAAAAAATCAGCTTTCTTCTTCATCTTTCTATCACATTCTCTCTGTCTTTCATTATCACGATTCACATACACTTTATGAGCGACTTCCAGTAACTGCGTTGTATTCATGCCCGCAAACCCTTCTAACTTCTGTAATTTACGTCTAATGTCTGGTTGAGACTGGTTTACAAAAGCAGAAATCACCATACATAAACTTCCTGGTGCCTCGGGATCATAGGGAGTATACATTCTGTATGCTTCAGTTAATCTTTCATGAAAGTCTGCTGGGCTTTCATCTACACCTTGGATAACTCCTGCAACTTTGGAAAGGTTCATAGCTTTTTGGCCCCCCCTTTTCAGGCCTTGTAAAAAGCCTTGGCGAAAACGGGCTAGGGCTGTGGATCCTTCATCTGTATTTGGATCCCAATGGGGGTCTTCATTCGGGAATTCTCTCTGAGCCGCTTCCCGATGGTCTATTCTATTCTGCCCCTGTCCCGGGGCTACAGGGTTATCTGCCATCCATTCAATAGCTGCTTTTCTAATTCGTGCTCGCTCTTCTGTCATGAATAGGGTGGTCAGGAGCTGACGGCAATCTGGCCAAGTGGGTTGGTGGGTTTCCATAATGGTAGTTACTAATTCTGTCAGTTCCTGGGGCTTACTAGTATAGGAGGCATAATGCGACCTCCAATTTAACAAATCAGTTGTAGAGAAAGGGATATATACATAAGTTAAGGGTCCCGCTACCACCTCCTCATTATCATTCTTTATAGGCACTCCCGGGAACTGCCGTAAAGGCAGCATCTTGGCGGGAGCTGTCTTTTGGGATCTAAGGGCTGTTTTCTTAACTATCTTTCCAGGGATTACTTTCGCTTTCTCAACAGGTTTCACTTTGGGTGTATCTTTTGCTGACACGCTGGCACTAGCAACCACTTGTGTCTCTTGTACGCTATCTTCCTCACTTTGGGCATTCTCTTTTTCTTCCTCTTCTCCCTCTACTTCTGACTCGCTTTTTATAGCATCCTCTTCTTCCGCTAATTCCTCTCTCTGCCCTCCAGGAGGGGGTTCAGGGGTTGGGTCCCGCTCCGGCCGTCTCTGGGGTTCTGGGGCAGGACGCCGGGCTACTCTTATCGGACCTGGGGTTCGAGGCTGTCTGAGAATTATCTCCGGGGAATCAGGATCTACCAGGATGGGCTTCTTCCTGGACTTCTTATCCTGCTCTTTCATTCTAGGCTGTTCCGTTTTCTGTCTAGAATCTGTTTTAGCTAACATTATTCTGCACTGTTCCTCATAACAGCGCTGCGCCCAGGGGGGCGGATCTTCACAAATACTTAACCAGGAATCTATATAGGGGTACTGATCGGGGTGCGCTATCCGCACTCTACGGTGTACTGACTGAATAATCTCTACATTAAACGTTCCCTCTCGGGGCCAGATGGGGTCTAGATCGGGCCACTCCCTAGTACACAAAATCTGCAGACGGGCTGCTGTCATTTTAATACCATAATCTCCAGAATATCCCTCTTTAAAATGTGCGATCATACATTCTAATGGAGTGTTTCTAGTAGACCCCGCCCCTCCCATTTCGATGTGTGCGCGCAACAACAGACAAAAGGGAAAAGGAGGGCGGACCGTGGGTAAGGGGTCCTCACGGCCCTGGAAACGTATAAGGAGTACAAATAACAAGACAAGACGACAATCGCTTCCCCCTTTTCGCGACCTGAACGCGGTCGCCCGGTCAGGAAATGCGCTACTCAGGGGTCCGCCTTCACTTGGTCCGTGCTGCCAGACCTCTCATTCACACTTCAATCACACAATCATGCTAGCAACGTATCCCAGAATGCATTCGTTTCTATCTATTCTGACTAGTCTTTTTCCCAATTACAAAAAGGATGGGGGTTTCACCCGGCGAATTCCCATGCAGGGTTACTCGGCCCTTCCTTGAGAGGTGATCAGGCTCTCTTACCAATTCCCAATATCTCGAGATTACAAATTCCAAATTCCAAGTTCCAATGGCAGTACTGCTCTTTCTATTTCTGTCTAGACACCAAATCAAAACTATACTCACCGGATCCGGTCCTCAAACTTCCCAAGCAGGCGCATGAGTTGGACCTCGGACTCCCCTCACTCGGGTTCGAGGTGTTGGCTCCAGCCGGGCCCGGCACCCGCCGAGGTCCGACCAGCTCCCTCCGATACAAGGGACCGGCGGCGCCAGGGAGCAGCCCTCGTCGGAAGGGCGCGATCCCGGCAGGACCAAGCCTATAGAGGCGGAAAGTCGTGGTATATTGCCCTATATACACTTTGATTCCACAACTTCCCAGCCAACGCACCAAGAATATGTAGCAGCAAAGCGCAGACAAACCAATGATACCAGGAGTCTGTTCAGAAGGTCCAAATCATTTATTTGTGCACAAGTCTCAAGCAAGTCAATTTCAAAATGGCTGAGCAAAGTTTTCTAGCATTACAACAACTTTTATAGACTTCTGTTCCATTCTAGGTATAGAAAAACATTTCATTGGTCCCGGTACTCTCCCGTACCTCCCGTACCCCTTCCATTGGTCCCGGTACTGATAAGTTTATCCAATTATGTTCCTTCAGTGGGCATGGCACCTGCATACCCCCCTTCTAGTCCCAATTACAATGGTTAGTTCATCAACTTGTTACTTTCATACTCTCAAGGCCATAGAGCCAATTTGTGCATGCAGGGGAGCAGGGCTCTGCAACTCATCTGTCAGCACTCCCAATTATATTCCTTGCAGATGTACTTTTTCTTATCAATAACTTTTAAACACATTTTTCTGTATTTTTCCATCTCTCAGTTCTGCTTACCTAAGTTAGTTTAGTTCTCTTACAGAGTTCTATCCTACAATAGCAGCATATTGGGGGATGTGCGATTCCTATGTGCCTCTCCACAGGCTTCATTTACAGGTCAAGCTAGTTAGGCCTGCCTGCTTATGTCAGACACCGTGGATCACAGGCCTGCACCTGCCACATCTGTACTACAAGAATCTCAAGAATGAAGAGCAGATGGATTGAGGTGGGTTCAGGTTCCATCATTAAAAACGGAGAGTCAGAGACATATCCCCAAACTAGGTTGAGACTGGATACATATTAGGCAATAGAAGGTGATTGCAATTGGCGGTCAGTCTAAAAAGAGGAACATTAGCAGTGGAGTGCCAAAGAGATCAGTTCTGTGTCTGGTTGTTTTTGGTATTTTCATATGCGAGATTGCAAAGGACTAGTGGGAAAGGGAATATTTTGCATTTGTGCAACTGGGGAGAAAACCGAGAGATGTGAAAACATTTAATAAAACCTAGTTTCCTTCTTTAGGATAGAAATTTGGATATGACTATAACTACTAACTAATAGCAGGATGGTTTTAAAAATACTTGATGATAACCAGTGACAGAGCAGCATGCAAAATACTCTATGACATCACAGTGTGCTCAGATTTCTCTGAGGTTTCAAAGGAATTAAACTTCCTTTCCTGTAGGAACATAAAAAAGGAGACTGTAAGTGTCATAGATGTCAAGGACACATGATAATGGCTTCAAATGTTATTGGGGGAGGGTCACACAGAGGGAGGACAGGCAAATGGATAGGCCTGATCTTAGTGTCGAGCTGTGCAGGAGTCCTCTGCTGGCATCCCTGCTGGTGGATGGTGCAACGCCTGTCCCTCGAAGTTCTAAGTGCGATCACATTGCATCACGCCCACACTGATGGGAGCACCAGCTGAGGACTCTTGAAACTGCTTAGCGGGAACATTGATGGTAGCAGGAGAAGACAATGGAGAAACCAGAAGGGCCTTATGAGAACCTGATGAGAGAGACTTTGTGGTGTACAGCACTACTTATTTAGGAATTAGGGTCGGCCCGTCCATTGAGCAAGAATGTTTTTTGCACAGGGCCCCGCGTTTCAGGGGGCCCCGCACAAAAAACATTCTCCATCATCCCAAATAGATAAAAAAAAACCCCGGCGAGACTTCCGGTGACGTCAGGAAGCAGGATGGTGGCTTTCTGAGCGAGCTCCGCGGCGTTCGGAGCGAAAGCTAAAAATAAAGCGACCCTAACCTGGTACTGTGAGACGGGCGGAGAAGGCAGATGACCAAGGCATTGAAGCGCAAGTCGGTGAAGCAGCGCCTTGCGGAATACCGTTCCCCCTACGCGATGTCGGGGGATACGGAGAGTGCAGACCATGCTGGCAAGATGGCGGAGGAGGGAGGAGAGCGCTCCGACTCGGAGAGCGAGCAGAGCCTGGACCCAGCTTCTCTAGGAGGCCTGAAGGCATGGCTGACTGACTTTAAGGAGGAGCTGAAGGCCGAAATGAGTCGGTACCAGAAGGAGCTGAAGGAGACTCTGGGCCCATTGCGACAGGAGGTAAAGGAGCTGGGGGCCAGAGTGGAAGGGGCGGAGGAGACGCTAGATCACCACGCGGCCACGCTGGGAGATTTGCAAGCGGGATGGGCTGAGCTGGCCCAAGCGCAAGAACTCCTGAAGGCAAAGGCTGAGGACCTGGAGGACAGATCGAGGCGGAATAATGTGCGGGTGAGAGGAGTGCCAGAGGAACAACGATTCAAGAACTGTGAGGAGACCTTACTACAGCTTTTTGGAGCCCTCCTGCAGGCGGTGGAGCCAGCGGGAGAGGGGGAGAGATTGCAGTTGAGCATAGAGAGGGCCCACCGCAGCCTTGGCCCCACTCGGGACAATAAACCCAGAGACATCATTGCCTGTCTGAGCTCCTTCAAGGCGAAGGAGAAGCTAATGGCAGCAGCACGGAAGGCAGGGCCCTTTAAGTGGGAGGGTGCCACGATTGAACTGTATCAGGATCTGTCTGCAGGCACGCTGCAGCGGCGGTGGGAGCTGAGAGGGATCACAGCACTGCTTCGCAGAGAAGGATGGCGGTACAAATGGCTGTATCCCTTTGGACTAATGGTGACAGTGCAGGGCACCTCGCGCAAAATTCAGAAGGCAGAGGGAGCCTGGCAGGTGCTGAAAGAGTTGGGAGTGAAGAACATCCCGGAGAGCCAGCTGCGAGGGCAGCCGCGGGAACAGAGAGCCCAGCACAGGTGTGAGGGGACGAAGTGGCAACGTGTGGAGAGCAAGAGCAGGTGGCTCACTAGACTGTCCAGAGAGCAGGCTTCGCCGAGAGCGGTGGAAGAGGCTGCAGGGGACTGAGGGGAGAGGAGACCTGCGGGAGGAATTTACTGTGTTTGGAGGAACCTGTTTAAGGCTCCTTGGTTCTTGGGACTGGTTTGTTTAAGTATCTGTTTGCTGTTGGGTTGTATGAGTGGGACTGTGCAGGCATGTCTAAGGGGGGGCTAGGTGGGAATGGGGAAGGAGGAGGGGGATACTTGAAGGGAGGCTGGGGACGGGGATTGGTAAAGTGTGGGAAGGAGTTGGGCGGGCAGGAGTGTTGCTGCTACATGTTATAGGGGGTACAGGGGGAGGGGGGTGAGTGGGGGAGAGGGGGGTGTGAGAGGGTGGGGTGCCATGAGCGAACGCCACGGAGAGAGTCACCGGGAGCATTGGGGAAGGCTCCAGAGGGAGTGGTGATGAGGGGAGGAGGGGGGGAGGAGAGGGAGGGGGGGAGGAGGGGGGGAGGGGCAAGGGAGACGCCCAGCACCTTGCAGATAGGGAGGGGGGGGGGAACGGGGACTGCTATGGGGGGGTAGGGAAACAGAAGGGTCAATCAATGCAAAGGGGCTGAACGAACCCCGCAAACGGCACCAATTGTACCAGGAGGTTACGAGATTGGGCTGGGAGATCGTGCTGGTGCAGGAGACTCATTTGCGGAGGAAAAATGAGGGGTTGCTACGCCATGCATTGTACCCGCAACAGTACTTTGGGGGTATAAGGGGGGCAGAGGTGAGCAAGAAAGGGGGGGTTGCTATACTGGTGCGACGGGGCAGTTCCTTTAGGGTGAGAGTTGAAGCAAGGGACCAGGATGGCAGGGTGTTGTTGTTGGGGGGAGAATGGGAGGGGGAACCCGTTACTTTGGTTAACGTGTATGCGCCCAATGTGGGACAGGCCCAGTTTTGGAAGGGGGTGAGTGCCCTATTGGCTCAGCATGCCCAAGGGAGAATTCTTCTCGGGGGCGATTTCAATCTGGCCCTCGACCCGAAGTGGGACAGACAGGCCC
This sequence comes from Ichthyophis bannanicus, assembly GCA_033557465.1. NCBI lineage: Eukaryota > Metazoa > Chordata > Amphibia > Gymnophiona > Ichthyophiidae > Ichthyophis > Ichthyophis bannanicus. The sequence goes on from CM066034.1 coordinate 587,348,753, forward strand.
AGGGGGGAGATGGTAGGAACCAGGCCCGTGGAGTGCTGCAGCGCATCATGCAGAGATATAACCTGAGAGATGTGTGGCGGCAGTATCATGAGGGGAGCCGGGAGTATACTTTTTACTCATCCCCCCATGATAGCTTCAGTAGAATTGATTATTTCTTGATGGATGGCCGGTGGAGCAGCCAGGTCCAGGAGGTAGCGATTGGGAATATTACCTGGTCCGACCACGCACCAATGTGGGTGACCATCAGACATGGTCGGGGGTAGGGGGGAGTGCGATTTTGGCGGCTTAACGAAAGCCTATTGAGGAAGGAGGAGGTGGTGAAGGATGTTAAGCGCTGCCTCCAAGAATTCTGGGCAATCAATGATAACGGAGAAGTGGGCAGCGTGGGACTTTGGGGAGGGATGAAGGCAGTGGTGAGGGGGCGGCTGGTGATGTGGGCGGCCAGATATAAAAAACAGTGCCAGGCTCGAGAGGTGGCCCTGCAGAGGGAGATTAAGCAGGTGGTGGAGAGATACCAGGCCCGCGGCAATCGACAGGATTTTAAGCAGCTACAGCAGCTACGGATGGAGCTGCTCAAATTGCAGGTTGAGGAGATAGGGTTCAAGCTAGAGAGGGTAAAGCAGCGCTACTATGAGTGGGGGGATCGAGCAGGCAGAATGCTGGCCAACAAACTACGGAAAAGGGAGATGCAGATGGCCATCGATGGGATAAAAGGGGATAAGGGGGAGATATTACGGGCAGAAAAGGATATAGGGGAGCAATTTTGTAGATTCTACCGGAAGCTATACCAGAAGGAGGGAGGGGGGACAGAGCGGGGGGAGGATTATTTGGAAGGGATTGAGTTGGCTCGGTTGGGGGAGGCAGACATCCAGGGTTTGGAGGGGGATATCACTAGGGCCGAGGTGAGCAGGCCTTGGGGGAGCTTCCGCAGGGGAAGGCTCCGGGTCTTGATGGCCTAACGGGAGCATTTTATAAAACGTTCCGGGAAGAAGTGTTAGACGGGCTGGTGAATGTAGCCAATGGGATACAGCAGGAGGGGGGGCATCTGTCCTCGGAAATGCTGACAGCAGGGATTACTGTTATATTGAAGCGGGGGCGGGACCCGATGCAGTGTGGATCCTATCGCCCAATTTCATTGCTGAATGTAGATGTGAAGATTATAGCGAAGGTGTTGGCCAGGCGACTGGCTGGACTGCTCCCGGGGTTGAGAGGGTTGGATCAAACCGGATTCATCATGGGGCGGCAGGCATCTGATAACATTAAAAGGGTGCTGGAGGCCATCTGGGGAGCGAGGGAGCAGAGGGAGCCGGCCATGCTGCTTTCTATCGACGCTGAGAAAGCGTTTGATAGGGTGGACTGGGGGTTCCTGTTTGGGGTAATGAGGAAAATGGGGGTGGGTCCAAGGTACCTGCGATGGGTGCAAGCCTTATACCAGGGACCCCAAGCGCGGGTGCAGATTAATGGGCGGTATACGGCGGCCTTGGAGCTGGAGAGGGGGACACGTCAGGGGTGCCCCCTGTCGCCGTTGCTGTTTGCTATAGCTATTGAGCCCTTAGCCCAGGCCATCCGGAGTGATGGGAAGATATTTTTTATTTATTATTTATTTATTTAGCAAGCATTTGTAGCCCGCTCCTTCCAGCGATCAGAAGCGGGTAGGATTACTATTGTGAAACTGCCGAATCAAGGCAGGTACAAATTTTGTTTACATACAGATTGTCAGAAAAGCACATCATACAGAGTTAACACTTCTTAGCTATGGGGGAGTTCATTTACATATATACATAAATACATATATACAGGATAATCTTCTTGGACACAGTGGTCAGGGGCTGCTCCATCTGTGGGTTTAGTTCAGGTTGAAATGTGATTGCAAATGTGCGTTTTGAGTTTCTTTCTGAAGTCTAGAAGGTCATTGCTAGCTCGTAGTTCTGGTGGGAGTTGGTTCCACAGTGTTGGCGCCGCATATGAGAAAGCCCTGTGGCTGGTGTTAGCTTTGGCAGATCTTATATCTGTTGGAGTGTGAAGGATGTTGGAATTGTGGGTTCTTCTGTTTCGGGTAGGAGGTTGCAATCTTACTAGGTTGTTGAGGAAGGAAGGTGCTAAGTTGTGGATGAGTTTGAAGGTGGTTGTTAGTATTTTGTATTTTGTGCGAGCTGTTATGGGTAGCCAGTGTAATTGAATTAGTACTGGTGTGATGTGGTCACTTAGATTTTTCTTCATTATGACCCTGGCAGCTACATTTTGTGCCATTTGTAATATGTTTAGGGTTTTTTTTAGGTAAACCTTGTAGGATGGCGTTGCAGTAGTCAAAATGTGGCATGATGAGTGCTTGGGCCACTGTTCTGAAGTCTTGGGGATCAATAATATTCCGAATGGGTTGGAGCACTCTAAGCTTGTGGAAAACTGCTCTGTTGGTCTTTCGGAGGTGTTTTTCCATCTTTAGGTCACAGTCAAATGTGACTCCTAGATACTTTATTTCTTTTTTTGTTTGGTAAGTGTTGTTACATAGTGTTATTGATGTGGGAGGGTCAAAATTCGGTTCTTTGGAGATATACATTACTTCGGGTTTTTTGTGATTAATTGACATACTACTTTGTTGTAACCAGTCTTGCATCTCTCCGATACATGTCTCCAGTGGGTTGTAGTCTGGGTTTTTAGTGTCTAGTTGTGTGTATAGCATGATATCATCGGCATAGATGTGGTAATTAATTTCGTGCCGTGAGAAAATTTTGCATAGTGGCTGCATATATATGTTAAACAGAAGTGCTGAGAGAGCAGAGCCTTGGGGGATTCCCTGTGTTTGTGAGAAAGATTCTGCTTTTTCTCCGTTGAATTGAACCTGTTGTGTTCGATTTGAGATGTAGGATGAGAACCATTTTAGTGGGGTTCCTGTTATTCCTATTGATTTTATCCTATTTATGAGGGTCCCATGATTAACTGTATCAAAGGCAGCTGAGATGTCAATGAATACAAGAATGTACATTTTCTTTTTGTTTTCAAGGCCCTTTAGGAGGTTGTTAAGTAGAACTAGTAACAGGGTTTCAACTCCATGATGTTGCCTGAAGCCATATGGGGGTTGCGGGGGGGGGGGGCTTCACCATAAGATCTCTTTATTTGCGGACGATGTCCTGCTGGTTGTGACAAAGCCGGAGGAGTCCCTACCGGAGATTATGGCACAGCTGGGAAGGTATGGAGCAGTTTCCGGGTTCAAAGTGAACCCCGATAAGACGGAAGCCTTGGGTATTAGCCTGCCTACGCCGATGGTGGAGAGACTGCGGGCACGATACCCCTTTAAATGGGCTGGGAAAGCTATTCGGTACCTGGGGGTCAATATTATGGCTACGCCACGGGGGTTGTACGAGGCAAATTATAGTGCCCTATGGAGGGAGGTAGAGCGGGACCTGCAACGTTGGGAGCAAATGGAGATTTCATGGCTGGGCAGAATAGCGGCGATTAAAATGAATGTCCTCCCGAGATTGCTGTACTACTTTCAGGCTTTGCCTGTGTCCATCCCGGGGGCACATCTACGAGGGATACAGCGGAAGGTTAATCAGTATATTTGGAGGAAGAGACCGCCCCGGATAGCGCGGGCAGTGATGTATAGGCGTAGGGAGGAAGGGGGGCTGGGTGTGCCGAGCCTACAGGGGTACTATTGGGCGGCGCAGGCTCGCCATGTGATGGACTGGAGGGAAGGGCAGGAGCAGAAGAACTACGTGGAAATGGAAAAGGGGAGTGGACCAGGGTAGCGGCTGGCCTGCTTCCCTTGGATGGATAAGGGGGAGCGGGGACTAACGGAGGGGGATAGTCCCTACGTCTTGCATGTCTTACGAGAGTGGGATAAAATTAGGGGCCAAGAGCGGAAGGGGGGAGGGGCTTCGTTTTCACTGATGAGGGAGTTGTGCCACACAGCAGAGTTCTGCCCGGGGCGGGAGGGGGGGGATATCGCAGGTGGGCACGGGGGGGACTGAAGTATTTTTATCAGTTTGTTGATGGGGGGGAGTGGGTTCCTTTTGCAGATTTGAGAGAGGCGTATGGCCTGCGCGAAGCAGATAGGTTCTATTATGGGCAGGTGGTGCATTTTCTTCAGAAGAAATTAGGGCGGGATGGGCTGGATTGCGACTATACACCACTGGAGGTAGTGTGGTATGGGAAGAAGCTTTCGGCGGGCCTCACCTCGGCGTTATACCGGGCGATACAGGAGCCGGGGGCTGGTAAGCATCGGTACATGTGTGAGTGGGAAAGGGACTTAGGGAGGGAGCTGGAGGAGGGGCAGTGGAGAAGTCTCCTGGACCAGTTGCGGTACCTGCCCCTGTCGGTGGCCATCAGGGAGAATTGGTACAAGGTGGTGATGCGATGGTACTATACGCCCACGTGTTTGAATAAGATGTTCCCAAGCGTGTCTAAGGGATGTTGGAGGGACTGTGGGGGGGAGGGGACCTTCTTCCACATATGGTGGAGTTGCCCAAAGATACAGGGCTTTTGGGGGGAGATTCAGAAATGGATTCAGGAGGTGGTGGGCGGCGGAGAGGTGACCCTCGACCCCAGTGGGTATTTGATGGGGTGGTGGAGCGAGGGGGGGCCGGAACGGGAGAAGAGGCAGATAGTGGCCTGCCTTAGTGCTGCCCGCTGTGAGGTGGCCTATAGATGGAAGCAGAAGGACGCCCCACAAGTGGCCCATTGTGTGGAGCGGTTGAGGCAGGTATATTTAATGGAAAAGTTAACAGCTGCGAGGAGACAAAAGATTGACCGGTTTGAGAAGCAATGGAGCAAGGTGCTGGCGTACCTTCGAGCAGATTCAAAGAAGTGATTCGGGTAGGCGGGGGGGGGGGGAGGAGGGGGGGAAGGGGGGTGGGGTGGGAGGGGGGAGGGAGGAGTAGAAGGTGGGGGTAAGGGGTGGGGGGGAGGGGGGAGCAGAAGGGGGGGTAAGGGGTGGGTGGGAGGGGGTGGGAAAGGGGGGGAGGGGTGGGGGAGTAGAGGGGTGGGTGTGCGGGGGAAAGGGGGGGGGGAAATTATTGAAGCATTGTGTAGCCTGTTCAGGAATGCTGGTTTGAGGCTGTTGGCATTGTTGTTTATATAATGTATAACGTTGGATAATGAGTGATGTAGCCTGTTTGCTTGGTTTACAAATTCTAAATAAAAAAAAACCAAAAAAAAAACCCCGGCTGCTGCTGCCGTTTCTGCCGTGGCAGCGGCAGAATCAAGCTTTCCGCCGCGGGGCCCCCCTCCCCCCTGCCCGGAAAAGCCTCCCTGCAGCATCAGCTAGCTCCGGAGTCCCAAAGCGCGGGCTTTCAGAGCCGCGAGAGTTTCCCTTTCTCGCGGCTTTGTTAATCCCACCGGGGCTGATGGGATTTCCCATCACCCTCGGCGGACTTAACAGAGCCGCAAGAGATCAGAGAAGCTCTCTCTTCGTGGCTCTGAAAGAAGCCTGTGCTTTGGGACTCCGGAGCTAGCTGATGCTGCAGGGAGGCTTTTCTGGGCAGGGGGCCCCGCGGCGGAACGCTTGATTCTGCCGCTGCCACGGCAGAAACGGCAGCAGCAGCCGGGGTTTTTTTTATCTACTTGGGATGATGGGGGGAGGGGGTTAGGACTTGTAATGGGCTATGGGGGGGGGGCTAGGACTGGTAATGGGCTATGGGGGGCTAAGACTGGAAGTGGGCTGATGGGGGGGTAGGACTAGCAATGGGCTATGGGGGGGGGGCTAAGACTGTAAGTGGGCTGATGGGGGAGGGTTAGGACTAGTAAAGGGCTATGGGGAGGCTAAGACTGGAAGTGGGCTGATGGGGAGGTTTAGGACTGGTAATGGGTTATGGGGGGCTAGGACTGGAAATGGGCCGATGGGGGGTTAGGACTGGTAATGGGCTATGGGGGGAGGCTAAGATTGGAAATGGGCTGATGTGGGGTTAGGACTGGTAATGGGCTATGGAGGGGGCTAAGACTGGAAATGGGCTGATGGGGGGGCTAAGACTGGAAATGGGCTGATGGGGGGGCTAGGACTGGAAATGGGTGATGGGGAGGTTAGGATATAATGGACTATGGGGGGGCTAAGACTGGAATTGGGCTGATGGGGGGTTAGGACTAGTAATGTGGGGGGTTAGGACTAGTAATGGGCTGTGGGGGGGGCTAAGACTGGAAATGGGCTTGCGGGGGGTTGCTAGGACTGGAAATGGGCTGAGTGGAAGGAGGGCTTGAACTGCAAATAGCTGATGGGGACGGGGGCTTTGAATGGAAATGGGCTGAGTAGAAGTGGGGCTTGAACTGCAAATAGCTGATGGGGAGGGGGGCTTGAAATGGAAATGGGCTGTGAGGGGAGGGAGCTAGGACTGGCAATGGGCTGAGTGGGGGGGGGGCTAGGACAGGAAATGGGCTGATGGAGGGGCTAGAATAGGATTGGAAATGGGCTGTTGGGGGGGTGCTAAGATTGGAAATGGGCTGTGGTGGGGGCTTGGATTGAAATGGACTCATGGAGGGGCTAGAACTGGAAGTAGGCTCATGGGGGGCTTGGATTGGAAATGGGCTGAGTGGAGGGGAGCTAGGATTTGACATGGGCTGATGGTGGGGCTAGGAAAGGACTAGAAATGGGCTGATGGGGGCTGGGATTGGAAATGAGCTGATGGAGGGACTCGGATAGGACTGGAAATGGATGGGGGAGCTAGGACTGGAAATGGGCTGATGGTGGGGCTAGGATAGGATTGGAAATGGACTTATGGGTGGCTAGGACTGGAAATGGGCTGATGCGGGGACTAGAAGGGAGCGGATGCTGGGTGGGGCTGGAACTAGAATGGAGCTGATGTTGGGGGAGGATTAGAATGGGATGGAGCTGGGAGAGTGAAATGGAGAGGGAAAAATATTTTGTGTGGGAGGGAAGACAAATCTACAATTGGCCGGATATTGGGAGAGTAAGTGGGGATTGAGGATGAAGGGGTAAAATTTGAATGGATGAAATAGGAATGAGGAAAGAGCAAAAGGAGAAAGATTAGTATGTTAAAGCAGATGTAGAGAGAGAATGGAAAAAAACTAGAAGAGAGAAGAAAGGACAAATGGACAGCAGACGATGGAGAGTTAGCAGAAGACAAGAAGAAACCAGAAGAAAGTGGCTGGAGCAATTGCAGCTGAAAAAAAATGCACAAAAGGTAGAAAAATATCTCTTTATTTTGAATTTATTAATTGGAATATGTCAGCTCTGGTAAATGTGCATCATTAACGTCTGCGCTTTGTTTAGTACAAGAGCAAATTAATGTATAGTTTTATTTCTACAGTGTTGTACATTCCAAGTTTGGCTTTTGGGATTCCCAGTTTAATTATTGTCGTCCTGTTTCTAAATTGTGATTCCTTGTTTGGTGATGGTCTATGTTCTGTTCATGTGTAACAGAGCTGAGGTATTATGTTTATATAATTCCTATTTGACATTGCCACTTGTTCTCTTTCCCAGTAGGTCATGTATTGTTATTCTCTGAAATGTATTGGTTTAATATTTGCAGTGTTTCCTTTTGATAGGTAGGGAATGGTGCTTTGTGAGTCCTGGCAGTGCTGTTAGGATACGGCGGGTTTGCTATGGGTTCTAAATGTACAAAAACAGACCCGGATTTTGGAAACACCAGTGCAAAAGCAGCAAACTCTTTTTGTTGGAATAGCCAGCTCAGTAGAGAGGAACAGTCCTCACACCGCCGTGGCAAGTTCCCTTTTATTGATAAATTAAATAAAATTCAGCTTTGTACTTAACTGAAGTGTATAGGCATATCAGTCCAATCAGCAATGTAAAAGCACGACGTGGCACGTTTCGGGATAGTGTCAGTAGTATCCCTGCATCAGGTCAAAAAAACATTGCTCCGTAGCCCAAACTTCTAAATCACTGCTTTAAAAAAGCTGGTTTTATACACACAGCGTCAGCAACGTAAGATCAGCTGTTCTCATTCAGCTGATTAGAGGAAGAAAACCAATCAGTGTTACAGAGGGAGGAGTCACCTCAGGAAGACCACCCCCTCACACCAAAGAATGCCAAAAATCAGATGATAGTGTGCCAATCTACTTGTTGATTCAATCCCGCCGGAAAGACAGAATTTAGACGATATATCCATCTTTGTTCTCGGTATTGTAAAGCTTGCATCCGGTTGCCCCCGCGAGGGTTGAAAGGTATATGATCAAGGATCCGCCAGGTAAGCATGTCAAAAGCGTGGGAATTAGACACGCAATGTTCAACAAGAGGCGCCGTCATAGATCGAGTATGGAGTCGGGAGGCATGTTCTCCTAATCTGACTTTAAAGGGCCGTGACGTCCGTCCTATATAATATTGAACACATGGACAAATTATAAGATAGACCACGAACGAGGTGGTGCAGGTAGTGTTCCAACGGGCCTGGTGAGTGATGTGAGTGTGAACATCATGCCAAGATGGGCCTGAAATGGTGTTGGAGCAGTAGCTGCAACCACCACATGCATAATGTCCCAAGTTGTCGTGTTCAACAACAGGACATTGTTGTTGATGGGTACTGAGGAGACAGTAAAGAATTCCCTGGCAGTGATTTCCTCTGGGCACTGGAAGTAAAGGGATGATTCAACGCTTCTTTCTGTCTCTCTTAGGACCAGCAGATGAGGGTTTTTAAGTTAGCGAATAGGTATAGAGGTTTTTCAATAACAGCTTCCAGAGCATCAGAAAATGCCCTTACAGCAACTGCCTTATAGATTTTTGGATTCTGAAGTTCAAGGGGTCCTTTTAAATTTGAACCAAAATACTCTAACATCTTCATTTACTTCCACTGTGAAAAGAGGGATTGAACTTGGTGTTATTTGTTAGAGTTTTTAGTAAGGAAGCTGAGCAGATTATTAATAAGTTAGGTCCCTTTTATTCTCAGTTGGATCCAGGCCCAAGTAGATTGATTAGAGTGCTTGGTGCACTGGTGAAACTTTTGACTCGCGTTATTAATCTTTCTCTTCAGTATGGTATTTTCCCAGGGGTACTGAAAAAGGCTGTTATATATTCTAAATTAAAGAGGCCAAATTTGGACTCGTCTGTGAGAGAGAATTAGCAACCAATATCCAATTAATCTTTTTTAGGTAAGATTATTTAACGCGTAGTAAAGTGTTGGCTGCAGGATGTATGTGATGAACAGACTTTCTTGGCCGATTTTCAGTCCGGCTTTCATGACTGTTTTAGTACTGAGTCTGGTGTGATTCCAGTGGGGGATGATCTGCAGAAGCAAAGATGTGACCATAGTATTTTGGGGCTTAACAACTACATTAGCTTGATTTCTTTCTTTTTCCAGGGTGAGGTGCAAAAAATGATGGGGGGTATCGGTGTATCTGATCCATAGAGAATGGAATGTAGTGTTCTTTAGGAGTTGATTTTGCCCCTCTTGTTTTTCAATTTTTATGTAAGGCCATTAGCTCAGAAACTTGGAATATCAAGGTAGACATATTATATTTATACAAACGGGGAAAGCATGCAGAACATGGCTCATGGGATTCTTTCCAATGCCTCTGTGTGTGTGTATGGGCGCATGCACACGCCAGTCTTTCTGCATCGTGTATGTGTGTGTGTGCATCTGCCTTTTGTATGTGTGTATGTCTAGTGAATGTGGTGTATATGAATGAGTACGAGAGTATGTGTACATCTGATTAGTATGTTTATTATCTGTATTTTTGTATCTCTACTTTGTTTTTGTATGTGTGTATATGTATCTTTGCAGATTGGTATCTCTGTGCATGTTTGTATGAAGGTGCATGTGCTTGTGTATCACTGCATAAGTGCTTGTATGTACAATCTTGCATGTGTGTGTGAATGCTTGTATGTATGTGCCTGTGTGCACCTGTGCGCATGTGTGTTCTGTGTCTGTGATCAGGAGGGGAGATAAGAGGGGAGGACTGACAGGTACAATTGTGTAAATACTATGTACTGTGACTCGGTGTTAGTATGCTGCAGCTGTTGGAACTACTTTTCCTTGAAAAATAGATTGAGGTATTTTTGGGGGGCTTGGGGGCTTCACTTCTCTTCCATCTCCCATCCCATGCAGAAATTAAACTTGTACAGCACAGTTGCTTGCCCCAGCTCACCTCCTCCCTTTCTGTGACTAAACAGCATTCCAGTGCTCCGCCCCCACAGCCTTTCTATTGGCCGGACCTTACCCAGGGCCTCTGTTGCAACTGCATTGGAAACAGGCAAGGCAGGCTCATTCACACAAGAAGGAAGATTAGAAAACTGACCAGAGAGGTTTTAAGTTCTGAAAAATGTGAAGACATTTTAGCCTTCCTTCTTTCAGATATTAATGTAAAATCAGTAGAATCATGAAAAATGCCAAACAGTTGCTAATCCTAACCTCCCAAGTGTTGTGCACATCCTACAGCTCCCCCCTAAACTTTGTACCCTAAGTATGTTCCTAATTTGTCAGTTCCTTAATCTAACCCTGCCCATGGCAACAGACCTGTGACAGAACAGAAAGCAATAGAAAAGCAGTACAGTTCAGTCAATAGCTATCTCCAGGAACAAGCAGGAATGAGTCTTCACATATGGGTATCGTCGGTACCGACGGAGCCTGCGCGGGAACGCTCCCCAGCGTCCAGTAAGAAAGCTTTTGGGAGCATCCCACGGCGCCTGCGTGCTGCCTTCCCGCCTTTCCCAACCGCTATCACGCCGCCCGCTCCCTAACCTTGAGGGTTAAGGAGGGGTTGCCTTGTGATGCCCTTGAGGCAGTTAGTTGTAGTTGTGTTATTGTGCTTCGAGCAGTAAGGCAGGCAAAAAGAAATTTATTTTTCATGAGGTTTATTTTTCATGAGGCTTACTTTGCCATTGTGCAGTTCAAAAAGGCTACAGACGGTGCAAAAGTATAAACCAAAAACAAGATTAACTGAAACTTGCCAAACAGGCTTGTAATGCTGTATTATTTCACATTCACTTCATGTGGTTCAAACATACAGGATGCAACAGAAAAGTTCCTTTAACAGTAGTGCTCTGGTTCTACCAATCACTGGTACCTTAATTCATTCACCTCCCACAAGCTTTCTTGTGTAGGTCAAGTTAAGTGCCACTGCTATATTTCTTCATATACCAGAAAATCCTTGTCTCCTTAATTGCCTCTGTCAATTAAGCATGTAGAGCAGTCCATTAATATATCTTCATCAGGGTAAAGCAGAGAATTAGAAACAGGCGTTTCTTCATTACAGCCAGTAACTGGTTCTGGAATACTGTAGTTAAAACTTGTCTTCTGTTCTAAAAACTCTTTGAATTCTTTGAGAAGTGATTCAGCTGGTGACTTCCCCTCACTTAGCTGTCTTCCCTTCTCCTCGGTGAGCAAATGTTGGCTGAGCCTCTCTATCTCAGGCTGCTTATCATGTTTGTTTGTATCAGGAAAACAAACATTTGCTGTGCTTCCGTTATCTCCCCACCTTTCTCTACACGTGGGTGCTGTGCATAAAAACTTAGCAGTGCTAGGAGGGTACTTAAAAGCATTTACGTCAGCCCTTTCTTGGCTAGGTGTTTCAGCTAGCTTATAGGAATAATTAGTGTTATTCAAAGCTTCTCCCTGCTGACAACAGCTGCCACCATTTTGTCTGACTTGGCTTTTAAAACTAGAACACAATCTTTCTGGCTTTAGAGCATAAACTTCTCCCCCACTGGGTACCTTATATGGAAGCTTTTCCTCTGGAGAATTCTTTGTCCTTCTGCCTTTATTCCATAGCTCTGCCTGGTCCTGTAGCCTTGGATCTCTCAGCGTTCTGAAAGAGTTCTGCCCCCAGCAGTTTCTTTCCTCATCTGAATCTTCCACCACGCTACCTGCCAGCTGCAGACTATTAGAGGAATTACCACAGCAAGGATACTTCCTTTCAGACTTTCCTTCTGAAGCACTTGTGTCTCCCTCTGGGAATTCTCTTAGCTTCCGTTGCTCTCTTGGCTCCTGCCCTCTTAGCTTCTCTCGGTCCTGCTCTTGCTCCCGGTTCTGTTTGTCTTGCCTCCTCCTCTGTTTTCCTTCACTTCCTGGTTTCTGAGTATTTAACCAGGTGCTTCCAGCCTGCACTGCCCGCCTCCCCTTGGGGCGTGCCCAATCAAAAGCTTTCCTACTCTCCTCCCTCGAGGTGAGCTGTTCTGCTTGATTGAATCTGGGTTTTTTTCTTTCTGCAAAGAAATCCCTGCTTTCTCCTGCAGTACCGGCTTCTACCACCGGATGCTCATTTGTGTCCATCTGTTCCTGGGGAGCTACTGTGTCACACCGCCTCTCTCCAGTTCTTCTTTTCCGCGGAGCCAGCAGGTCGTGTTCCTGTCACCGCAGAAGAAGTTCTTTATTTTTTCTTAATTATTTTGTGTCGCGTCTGCCTTCTTCGACGTCGGACCGGTACCGCCGTTTTTTTCTTTTCTTTCTCCAAAAAAAAAAATATATTTTTTTTTTTTCTTCACTGTGCATTTTCAGTTTTTGGGTCTTAGGCCTAAAAATATTTTCCTCATGGAGAAGCCCGCCTCCGGGTTTAAAAAGTGCACAAAATGTGGCAGTACTATTTCTGTCACCGACACCCATGACTGGTGTCTAAAATGTTTGGGGCCTGACCATTCCATTACGGATTGTATGTCCTGTACCATGATGTCTAAAAGAGGTCGGCAGAACCGAGCAGCCAAGCTCAGTACCCTGTTTCCCTCTGATGCAGCTTCGGTGGCATCAACGTCTTCCAGGGCTTCTTCTTCCTCCCATGGATCTCAGGTAACCAAGCATAAATCTAGCCGGTCCTCGAAGGGTAGATCTCCCTCCAAGCATCGAGATGCCTCCGGGCTTGCCCTCAAGGATTCCACACCGGCAAAATTACCCCAGCGGGAAGCTCCGGCTTCCAAAGCATTGTCTATGGGGTCACAGGTTGACATCGATGGCTCGGCCTCGACAGATCACCTGTTGCCGTGTTCTGGGGTACCGGTGGCTCCCACTGGTACCGACATCCAGACATTGGTGGCATCGATGGATCAGAAGATTCTGACCATGCAGCGCACCCTAACGGCATTCATACAGGCTGCGACGCCTCCGGTACTGCAACAATCACCGTTGTCGGTACCGGCTCCAGCACCGGCATCACTCCCGGTGCCGGTACCGATTGCATCAACATCGGCTTCGGTGTCGACTGCAACGGTACCCTGTCCTATGATGCCCATCGGTACCGAACCGGTACCGGTTACTCCCGATACTGATCCTACTTGGTACGGCTATCGGGCTTTACAGGAGCATCCAGACAGGCGATACTTCGATTCCTCTGAAGACTCTGATGAGTTTGAGGGTTCTGTCGAGGCATCGATACTTCTTCCTCAGGAGCCTTCTTCTCCTAAACGAAGAATGTCTCCTCCAGAAGACTTGTCTTTTCAAGACTTCATTAGGGAAGTGGCTAGGGGCCTCTCCATCACAGTGGCCCCTGAGTCAGACCCCAGAGCCAAGGAGTTAGATATTTTACAATATCCTAAAACTCCTAAAGAGGCAGCTACTTTGCCTATCCATGAGATTCTCTATGATCTCATGTTGAGGATGTGGGAGACACCTCTTACCACCTCTCCTCATTCTCGCAGGTTAGACACCACGTATCATGTCTCTCCTTGTCCTGGCTTCCACAAGACTCAGCTTCCTCACCACTCTATTGTGGTAGAGTCTGCCATGAGAAAGATAAAGAGTGCAAAGAGACACTCATCTAATCCTCCAGGACGTGAATGCAGGACCCTAGATGCTTTTGGCCAAAGGGTTTTTCAAGCTTCTATGCTAGCTGCCAGGATCAACTCCTATAGTCTCTATATAGGAATGTTTCTAAAAGAAGTCACAGATAATCTGCAGACTTTAACCCCTTTCATTTTGGAGGATAAAAGGCAGGAGTTTCTCACTTGGCTCAAACATGCCCAAGAACGCTCAAAATTTTCCAACCGTGCAGCTTTTGACTCTTTTGAGTGTGTAAGCAGAGCCTCGGCTATTGCCATAGGGGCACGTGGAATTGCTTGACTACAAGCTTCTGATTTGGAGCTCTGGGTCCAAGATGAGTTAGGGAATATCCCTTGTACAGGTGAAAACCTTTTTGGTAAGGATTGGCAAGCAAAGGCCACTCAGATGGATGCTGAAAACTCTGCTTTGGATCGACTTTCAAAGTCTACCTCTGCTCCAGTTAAGAAAAGATTGTTCAAAAAGACATATTTTGCCAAAAAGGGAAGATACTATCCTGCTTATGGTCAGCAGGCATCTTCTGCAGGTCGTTTAGCTGCAAAGCGTCAGCAAGCACCTAAACAGGCCAAATCAAAGGCTGCTAGGCCTTCCATGACCCAGCAGCCTCAGCCTCCTCAGGGCCTTTGACTTGCAGCTAGAGAATGTAGCCTTTCTGGCTCTGGAGGAACCAGAGCCCCTTACCATTCCAGGAAGGTTGACTTACTTTGCTCCCAGATGGGAACAAATCACAGCAGAGCAATGGACACTCTCTATCATAAAGGAAGGGTACAAGCTTCATTTCTTAAGCCTTCCCCCTCACACCATAGTGAAACAGTTCAATTCTCCAACATCTCTCCTCTACCTTCTGGGTCAGGAGATTGCCACCCTTCTTGCCCAAGGGGCAATAGAAGAAGTACCTCTTCTTCAACAAGGCACAGGGTTCTACTCCCCTTATTTTCTTATCCCAAAGAAAACAGGGGGTTACAGACCCATCTTAGATCTCAGAGAATTGAACAAATTTCTATTCAAGGAGAAATTCAAGATGATTTCTCTCGGTGCTCTGCTTCCATACCTTCAGAGTCAGGACTGGCTTTGTTCTCTAGATCTCAAGGATGCGTACACCCATGTCCTCATCCATCCAACACACAGAAGGTTCCTTCGGTTCCTTTTTGGAGGAAAGCACTACCAATACAGGGTGCTTCCTTTCGGTCTGGCCTCCGCACCAAGGGTGTTCACGAAATGCATGGCAGTAGTAGCTGCATTTCTACGCACTCTAGGAATATTCGTTTTCCCATATCTGGACGACTGGCTCATTCGAGCTCCCTCTCAGTCAAAGGCCAAGACTTTTCTAACCTGCACAATGCGTGTCCTTCAGTATTTGGGACTGGTAATAAACATCCCAAAATCCAATCTCACCCCTACTCAATCTCTGGAGTTTATAGGGGCTTTGCTGGATACCACAACTGCAAGGGCCTATCTTCCTCAGGCTCGTTGCCTACACTTGGTGCAGTTAGCCTCCCAAATACAGTTAAAGTCCCATTTAACTGCTCGAGAAATGTTACAACTCTTAGGCCACATGGCATCCACCGTGCATGTGGTTCCATATGCTCGCCTTCACATGAGGGCAGCTCAATGGACTTTGTCCACCCAATGGACTCAGGCATCAGGTTGCCTGTCAGACAAAATAGCAAACTCCAGTCACCTTTTTTGGTCTCTCCAGTGGTGGAAGTCCTCTCAAAACCTGTTGCTGGGGTCCCCTTTTCAGCAGTCACTACCCCAAGCAACCCTTACGACAGATGCCTCTCCAATGGGTTGGGGAGCTCATCTACAAGATCTCTCCACCCAGGGCTTCTGGTCTCCACAGGAGACTTCTCTACACATCAATCTCTTGGAACTCAGAGCAATATTCTTAGCTCTCAGAGTGTTCCACTCCCTGCTCAGCTACAGGACAGTCCTCATCCACACGGACAACCAAGTAGCCATGTTCTGTGTGAACAAGCAGGGAGGGACTGGCTCTCTGTCGCTTTGCAACGAAACTTTGCGACTGTGGGCCTTCGCCAGAGAGCATCAGATTCATCTTATGGCAGTATATCTTCCAGGCGTTCAAAACTCTTGGGCAGACAGACTCAGTCGAGTTCTGCTTCCACACGAGTGGTCCCTCCACATGGACCAGGTAGCCAGGATTTTTCAAATTTGGGGAACCCCGAACATAGACCTCTTTGCAAGTCCGTGGAATGCCAAACTTCCCCGGTTCTGTTCCAGAATTCCGTGTCAGGGAGTTAAGGCCAAGGATGCTTTCCTCCTTCACTGGGGTCAAGATTTCCTTTATGCCTTTCCACCCATTCCCCTAATTCCCAAAACACTTTTCAAGCTTCAGAGAGACCGAGGTTCCATGATCCTCATAGCACCACATTGGCCACGCCAAGTGTGGTACCCTCTGCTTCTGCATCTCTCTCAAGCTCCTTCCCGGGAGTTGGGCTCTGCACCAGATCTTCTATCCCAGGAAGACGGAACGTTGTTGCACCCAAACCCCCAGTCTCTCCATCTCAGGGCCTGGTTGCTGAAGGCCTAGACCTTCAAGTTTTTCATCTCTCTCAGCAAGTCAGAGATATTCTTCATGCTTCTAGAAAGCCTTCCACTAGACGTTCTTATACTTTCAAATGGAAAAGATTTACCATTTGGTGTTCAGAGAAGGGTCTTAACCCTCTTGCAATACCTTTGAATTCTTTACTAGAGTATCTTCTGCATCTATACCATGCAGGCCTTAAAACAAATTCAGTAAGAGTCCATTTGAGTGCTATTGCAGCGTCCCTCAAGCCTCTCAATGGACAGCCTATTTCCTCTCATCCTCTTATAGCAAGATTCATGAGAGGCCTTCTTTTAACTAAACCTCCCATTAGACCACCTCCAGTGGCATGGGACTTAAATCTGGTTCTTGGCCAGCTTATGAAGCCACCCTTTGAACCTTTAGCCACCACCTCCTTGAAATTTCTTTCTTGGAAGGTTATCTTTCTCATTGCAGTCACCTCAGCACGCCACATCAGTGAATTGCAAGCCTTGGTGGCTAATCCACCTTATACAAGGTTCCATCATGATAAGGTAGTCCTCAGGACCAATCCACACTTTATGCCCAAAGTGGTCTCGCCTTTTCATCTGAACCAAGAGGTATACTTACCTGTCTTTTTTCCATGACCTCATGCATCAAGTGCAGAGAGGAATCTTCATACTTTGGATTGTAAAAGAGCTCTCGCCTTTTACTTACAAAGAACACAGCAACATAGGAAGTCTTCTCAACTCTTTGTTGCTTTTGATCCTTCTCATTTAGGACTTCCAGTTTCTAAGAGAACACTGTCCAACTGGATTGCTCAGTGTATTTATTTCGCCTACCAGAGTAGGAACCTTTCTCTGGAGGGCCATGTCACAGCTCACAATGTGAGGGCCATGGCAGCCTCAATGGCTCATCTAAACTCTGTGTCCATCGACCAAATCTGTCGAGCAGCCACCTGGGCCTCGGTTCATACCTTCACAGCCCATTACTGTTTGGACAAGGACTCCCACCAGGATGCCTCGTTTGGTCAGGCTGTTGTCAAACACCTGTTCCATTCTTAATCAACTCCTACCCACCTACCCTGGTTGGATGCCAGAGATCCATGGGGGGAGGTAGAGCCCTTTTCAATGACACACAACTCTGGGGTCTCTCCCTGGCATCTGCAGCTAGAGAGTCCCCATATGTGAAGACTCATTCCTGCTTGTTCCTGGAGATAGCACAGTTACTTACCTGTAACAGGTGATCTCTGGGAACAGCAGGAATAAGTCTTCACAACCCACCCACCTCCCCTAGGAGTTGTATCTCTCTATCTATCTTTCCTTCCCTCTCTCTCTCTTTGTCTCAGCTTTAAAACTCGAACTGGAGAGAGGCGGTTGGGAAAGGTGGGAAGGCAGCACTCAGGCATTGTGGGATGCTCCCAAAAGCTTTCTTATTGTACGCTGGGGAGCGTTCCCGCGCAGGCTCCGTCGGTACCGACGATACCCATATGTGAAGACTTATTCCTGCTGTTCCCAGAGATCACCTGTTACAGGTAAGTAACTGTGCTTTCACAGAAGAAATAACAGCAGAAAATATGCAATGACTATGTCAATTTAAAATGCAGTACATCACAGCTAGGGAAGTATTTGTAATCCTTGTAACTGCGTGTGTGATGTTCATCTGTTTGTGTGTGTGTTTGTATCTCTGGTGTGTGTTCTATCTATGTTTTATACTTGTATCTGATAGCTTAGGGTGGTGGACTGTGTATGGAAGATGTAGTTTTAGGGGTTGGTTATAGCTGTGGGGAGGTAGTTTGCAGGATGCTGGGGCAGTTACAGTGGGAAGTGTTTGTGGTTGGGGCATTTGCATGGGGGATTTTTTGAAAGGTGGGCAATCATGGGGGAAGGATTATTTTTGGTGAGCAGAGTAGTTTGCAGGGCGGTGGGGCAATTGTGGGGTAGTACGTTTTGGTATTAGAAGCAGTTTTTTGGATTGGGGCATTTTATGAAGTGGAGTAGTAAGAGGGATGTTTTAGGAGTGGGACAGTTTGAGGGATGTTAGGACATTTGTAAGGACCTGTTTTTTTAGGGGTGGGCCAGTTGTGGGGTGGTAGTGAAATTGTGAAAGGGTATTTTTTTGGATGTGGAATAATTTGCAAGTTGGTCAGGCCATTATGGGACATTGTTTATTGGGGTGGGACAGTTAGGCCTGTGGTGGGGCATATGCGGGGACATCATTTTTGGAGATACGACAGTTTACAGGGTGGTGGGGCAGTTGTAGAGGGCATTCATTTTGTGGTGGCACTATTTGGCGGGTTGGCAGGGCAGTTACAAGTGAGTATTTTTTTGGGAGAGGAGGTGGAGCAGTGTACAGGATAGTGGAGTAGTTATGGTGGAGGTTCCATTTTTGGTGGTGGGGGATTTAAAAAGTAGAGAACAGAGAGAGGTGATTTGAAAGGAACAATTTCCTAACTGCTATGTTTCATTGTATATAAGTTTCTATGCTATAGAAACTGGAACTCCTTATTCCATAGAAATACATTTTTGGGAAGCTTATTTTTCTGGAACTCCTAATCTGATTTTGCCCATTTTTGAACTCAGTGCGTCTTTTTACCAGTTTTTCCTACATGCCAAGTTTCATTCCATTCTGTTGAAATTTTGGAGAGTTAATTTGCCCCCAGGCAGACTGATATTTGTTTATTAAACTTGCTATACTGCCATACACCTGGATAGGTATCTAAGTGGTTTACAATTGACTAATTAAAACAGACCAAAAAACCCTCCAAAAAATCATAAAATGGGATAGAATAGCAGGTAAATCAGAAAATAAAATGTGGAGTGGCAAGTGGATTTGTATTTGGCCCTTTGTACTGAAGGAAGAACCAATAGGTTAGCAGTTTGTAACCTGAGGCACCTTGCTGGACAATATGGGATCAGAAGAGAGGAGAGATTTACAGGAACGTTGGTGTAATAAGCTCTGTGTACGAGAACCAATGTCTTAAATGGAAGTGGAAGGAAAGTGGGAGCCAATGGTGCTTATGAAATAATGGGGACACATGGTCATGTCTTGAGGCCTTGGATAGTAATCTGACAGCTGTATTTTGAATTAACTGTAATTTTTTTCAAATTGATTGTACAAAAGCAACAGTAAACAGTATTGCAATAGGACAGAAGGCAGAGTTAGATATCCCAAGGTCCTGGGATTTAGAAAGATTTAGTTTTAGTGTTGTGATTCCAGCCAGGAAGCCACAGAACAGAGGCTGTTTTCCAAAGAAGAGATATGAGGCTGAAGGGATGATGAGTTAAACGTTTGCAGAATATCATAGAGCATAATAGAATTCGCTAATCCTATGATCCTTCTTTATCAGGGTCACTAAAAGAGCCAAAAAGATATTCAATAATAAGGGCGAGAGAATGGAAACCTCCAGAATACCACGAGATAGTGGAAGAGTCTGAGAGAATGAGTTTTGGCCTTGAATGATCGATTCTATAGGAAAGATGAAAATCAGTTTTATACTAGATCTTTGATACCTATCTCTGACAAATGCTGTAATAACATGGAATGGCTAACAACATTGAAAGCAGTGATTAAATTTAAAGAGAAAATTGTTGATCTGAGTTGCTGTGGAGCTCACTTAGAAGATTAGTAGCCATGCATTCTGTGCTATGTCCTTTCCTGAAGCCAGACTGTCTGGGGTGGAGGATATTTGCTTTTTCTAAGAACCTAGAAAGCTGTAGAAACACAGCTTTTTTCAGTGAATTTTGACAGAAAGGGAAGATTAGAAATGGTGCGATAGTTTGAAGATGAGGAGCTATCTTGGAAGCCCAGATCAAATATATTCCACGCTTTAAGAAAAGTGGAATGAAGGCCAAAAAACTGGCAGCATGGTTTAAAAGTGAGGTCAGAGAGACTGATGTAGACCCAAAAGCATCTTTCAGGAAATGGAAAAAGGAGCTAAATGACGTAAACGGGAAACAACATAAGCACTGGCAAGTTAGATGCAAGGCATTAATAAGGCAGGCAAAGGGAGAATTGAAAATAAAGCTTGCCAGGAAGCAAAAAACGATAATAAAAACTTTTTCTAGTACATTTGTAACAAAAAACCTATGAGAGAGTCAGTTGAACCATTAGATGATAGAGGAGTAAAAGGAGTACTAAGGGAGGACAAGGCAATAGCGGAGAAACTGAATGAATTCTTTGCTTCAGTTTTTACTGAAGAAGATGTAGAGAAGTTATTCATGACTGAAATGGTATTTCAAGGTGATTGAAAGAAATATCAAACTGGGAAAATGTATTACAACTATCTGATAAACTGAAAAATAGCAAATAGCAAATCACCTGGACCGGATGGATATATTTAAGGGTGTTGAAAAAACTGAAATAAGAGATTGCAGGCATGCTATTACTAATCTGGAACTATCATTAAAATCATCTGAAGAATGGAGAATAGCCAATGTAAAGATAGTTTTTAAAAAGTGTTCCATGGGGGGGAGTGTCTACTTGCAGTCCGGTACCCCTTGAGGGAGAGAGGGGCCAGTTGGAAGCCTGGTGAATCGAGCAGGCATCCCAGCTGACGTCACCTTATGGGCCCTGTTAAAAGACCTTGTTACTGCACCTTCCTTGGGAGTGTCTACCTGCAGTCCGGTACCCCTTGAGGGAGAGAGGGGCCAGTTGGAAGCCTGGCGAATCGAGCGGGCAGGCCAGCTGATGTCACCTTACGGGCCCTGTTAAAAGACCTTGTTACTGCACCTTCCGTGGGAGTGTCTACCTGCAGTCCGGTACCCCTTGAGGGAGAGAGGGGCCGGTTGGAAGCCTGGCGAATCGAGCGGGCAGCCCAGCTGACGTCACCTTACGGGCCCTGTTAAAAGACCTTGTTACTGCACCTTCCGTGGGAGTGTCTACCTGCAGTCCGGTACCCCTTGAGGGAGAGAGGGGCCGGTTGGAAGCCTGGCGAATCGAGCGGGCAGCCCAGGTGACGTCACCTTACGGGCCCTATATCTTGGTCATCTGTACAGCGTTCAGCCGTCGGCGCATCTCCTAAGGGGCGGTTCCAAAGGGGCATGGTCACGCCCCTTACGAGCCCCTTAGGAGCACCTTTGGAGCCCAGGCGAATTGGAATCTAGCAATGCCGGGTGGGAAGCGTAAGAAGAAACCCCCGGTTGAGGCTTCGCAAGTTGGCGCCATTGAAAAACATGTGGTTTCTACTCCACGGCACATCAGCTCAGGTACTGTGCCGCTTGACCCCTCAGCTGAGGGTGTGAGTTTAAGCTCAGTTGAGCGGACCCCTCCGCTTCCTCCAGGTTTTCTTGAACTTTCGGGTGAGCTTTCTCTTGGTTCCCCTTCTCAATGTAAGGAGTCCTTGAAGGCGGTGTCTTGGCAACCTCCTTCTGCTCTTCCCATTGAACTTCCAGCCTCCGAAATTTCCCTTTTGGATATATGACGAGTGGTCACACGAACGGAAAAAACTCTTGCTGAGACTATTCCCTCACTGTGTCAGTTTTCAAGGGATGTGGTACAAAAATTTCATTCTCTTGATTCTCAAGTTGGGGCCTCGAGCTCTGTGGTGGCCAAAATGGAGCCTCAAGTTACTACTTCTGTTGAAATTTCTGCAACTTATGTGAAAGATAGCTTACTTTTGCACCAGAAACTTGAGAATCTAGAAAATGTAAATCGTTCAAGAAACTTACGGATCTTAAATATTCCTATATGTTTGTTGCTCTCTCCTTTGATATTATTTCGGAAATACTTGAAGGAAGCCCTTCTTTTTCCGCAGGCTGATTCTTGTCTTATTACTAAGTGTTATTATTTATCCTCTAATGTGTTACTCAGCACTGCGGAACAGGAAGAGGCTCCTTTAGTGGATTCGGAGAAATTTAATTTAACGGCTTTTCTAGAAGAATCACATGACCTCATCTCTACTCGGGCCATGTTGTTGGTGACTTTCTCTTCCGAGGAAGATAAGGTCAATATTTTAAAGGCTTATTTTAGGAAAAAAGAGATACAGTTCTGTGGGGCTAAGATATTGATGTTCCCTGATGTTTCTCGCTCTACTCAATTACGTAGGAAAGCTTTTCTTTCACTTAAGCCTAGAATACTTGCTTTGGGGGCGACTTTCTTTTTAAAATACCCTTGTAAATGCAGTGTTTCTTTGAATAATGATAAGTTTATATTTCTCTCGTCTTCCGATTTGGAAAAGTGGATTCTGGACAGGGAAACCAGAGGTAACTAATGTTCCTGAGAAGGGAGGGTCTCATTAGGCCGGTCTTTTGTTGGCTACAGGTTCCTTGAGAGTCTGTTTAGCCTTGTTTATCCTTTTCTTGTTTTCTTGTTTTACTGTTGGACATGTCTCCCCATTGATGTGGGCTGTGCTCCTATTATGTATTGTTTAATGATATTTATTACTTTGTGTAATTTTGTTTCTTTGATTTATAATTTTACTGCATATTGCTGTAAAATTTTCATAAATAAATAAGTTAAAAAAAAAAAAGTGTTCCATGGGGTGATCCGGGGCACTACAGACTGATGAGCCCGACGTCAGTACTGGGCAAAATGGTAGAAAATATTATAAAGAATAAAATTGCTGAACACGAAGATAGGCATGGTTTAATGGGAGAAAGCTAACATAGATTTAACCAAGGAAAGTATTGTATTACTAATCTGATATATTTTTTTGAAATGTGAATAAACAGGTAGACAAAAGTGAGCCAGTCGATATAGTGTATCTGGATTTTTAGAAAGCCTTTGACAAGGTTCCTCATAAGAGACTGTTGGCAAACTTGAAAAGTCATGGGATAGGAGGCAGTGTACTAATGTGGATCAGGAACTGGTTAAAAGATAGAAAGCAGAGGGTTGGACTAAATGGCCAATTTTCTCAATGGAGAAAGGTGAATAGTGATGTACTCCAGGGATCTGTGCTGGGCCTGCTGCTTTTTAACATCTTCATAAATGACCTGGAAATGGGAATAACGAGTAAGGTAATCAGATTTGCAGATGACATAAAATTATTCAAAGTTATTAAAACACAAGAGGATTGTGAAAAATTGCAAGATGACCTTGATAAATTGGAAAACTAGACATCCAAATGCAGATAAAATTGAATGTGGACAAGAGCAAGAAAGAACAAACCAAGCTATGGTTATATGATGCAAGGTTCCACATTAGGAACCACCACCCAGGAAAAGGATTTAGGCGTCACCGTGGATAATACATTGAAACCCTTTGCCCAGTGTGCAGCAGTGACCAAGAAAGCAAATAGAATGCTAGGAATTATAAGGGAAGGAATGGAGAAGCCTAATGGTTAGAGCACTGGCTTGGGAACCAGGAGACCAGAGTTCAATTCCCACTAGCACTCCTTGTATCCTTGGGCAAGTCACTTAACCCACTATTGCCTCAGAAAAATCGAAGTTATCAATGTCCTGTTTAATATACTTTACCAAGTTCAATTTACAATGTAAACCGCTTTGACTGAAATGATAAAGCGGTATAAAAAATCTGTTAAATAAAAAATATATAGAACAAAACCAAGGATATTATAATGCCTCTGTATTGTTCCATGGTGCAACTGCACCTTGAATATTGTGCAGTTCTGGTTGCCATATCTTAAAAAGGATATAGTAGAATTACAAAAGGTATAGAGAAGAGCCACCAAAGTGGTAAACTACCACCTGCAACTGCCCCATCTCCCCAAGCCTACCCCTACCACCTCCCACCCTTCAAAATCCCCTAAAACTGCTTCACCACCCCACTATTACAGTGAAAAGTACATTGACAGTGAGAATGAAGGATACCCCTCTGAGGAAGCGCTTAAAAGGTCGGGACTCTTGAACTTGGAAAAGAGACAGCCGAGGGGAGATATGATAGAGGTGTATAAATTAATGAATGGAATGCAACGGGTAAACATAGATTGGTTGTTTACTTCTTCAAAAAGTCGAATGACTAGGAGGCACTCAATGAAACTACAGTGTAGCCCATTTAGGGCTAATAAGAGAAAATATTTTTTCACTCAAGTAATCAAACTCTGGAATTCGTTACCGGAGGATGTAGTAAAATCTGTTATGTAACTGGGTTTAAAAAGGTTTGGACAAGTTCCTGGAGGAAAAGTTGATAAAACATTATTAAAGAGAACCAGGGAAATCCACTGCCTACCCCAGGATAAGCACTGTGGAATCTGTATTCCTTTTTGGGAACCTGCCAGGTACTTGTGATTGGGATTGGCCACTGTTGGAAACAGGATACTGGACTTGATGGACATTGGTCTGACCTAGTATGGCATTTCTTATGTTCTTATCCAGGTTACCTTTTTTAAGGACTAGACAAACAATAGCTTGTTTTAGTCATGATAGAAGATATCTTGTGGATAAACTATGATTAATCAGAATAGAGAGAAGCGAAAAGACATTTAAACTGTGAATTTTGAGCTAAAGAGGTGTACTGGGTCCAAAGGACCCATAGATGCTTTCATGCAATGTAAAAGACTAGCAGAGGAAGCTGGTGTAAAAGGGCTAAGTGAAGACCAGGAGCTTCCCAGATCACTAGGTGAATCAAGACTTCCAGAAAAGAGAGTGTCAGATGATGATAGAGAAATAGCTCCTGCGGGAAAGGCGGAGGTAATGGCCTTTGTGATAAAAAAAAAAGTTAGCCAGAGTGTCAGGAGAAGGGGATTGAACCAACGAGGGATCGTGTTGTGGCACGGTCCACTGAGAAAAAACTTAGAAAAACGTTCTGACCATGTTGGTATTAGTTTCTATTTTATTAGAAAAATAATTCCTTTTCACAGCTTTGATCTGCTTTTTGTAATGCTTAAGTTGATCCTTAAGAGTGGATAAAGAGGCAAGCATTCAGGAACACTATCATAGATGTTCTGCCTTGTGTACCCGTTGGTTAAGTAAGTACAAGCCAGGATGAAACCAAGGGTGGAGGCGCCTAGCTTGGTTATAGATAGGATGTTGTGGGGCTACATCATCAACGTAGGTGAGGAAAGAATTATTCCAAGTTAGAACTTTATTGTCAAAAGATAACTTTGGGAAGTTTGGGGGAAGAATCTAGGGGTGGCAAGGACTCAACAAATATTTTATGCAGAGACTTGGAGGTAGCACAGGGTGCCTTAGCTGGTATAGGTGAACGAGGGGGCTCTGTAAGAGCAACATGGAAGGTAAGCAGATAATTTGGAGAGGTAAGGGGGGGTAGTTTTGATGAGATTGTTGAAGGGGTGGGTGAAAGTAGCTGTGGGTATTTTTGGGGGATGAAAGTCAGAGGGATGAGGGATAGTTGCAGATTGGTAGTTTTGAGGATGGATTAATCTGGGAGGTGGGGCAGTTTGGCATGTGAGATGATTGAGGGAGTAGTTTTTTGGAGGTGCTGGGTTGTGGGGATAGTTTTGGGGGGTTAGGGCATATTGGGTGTGTTATGGCAATTGTATGGGTAGTTTTAGGGGATGTGGGCCAGTTGGGGTAGTTTTGGGAGGTGGGAGCAGTTTGGGGATGATGGGGCAACTGTGGTGCAGTTGTGGTAATAGTGGGGTGGTGAAGTAGTTTTAGGGGATTTTGAAGGGTGGGAGGTGGTAGGGGTAGGCTTGGGGAGATGGGGCAGTTGCAGGTGGTAGTTTTGGAGGTGGGGCAGTTGTGAAGGGGCAGTTCTGGTGATAGGTTTGGGAAGGGTCAGATTGGGAGTGGGAGCAGTTGCAGAGGGGTAGTTTTGGGAGCTAGAGCAGTTTGGGGGCTTTGCAGTTGTGGGGTAGTTTAAGGGACTGGAGGCAGATGGAGGAATGGGCAATTGCAGAAGAGTAGTTTTGAGGGTTGTAGCAGTTGAGAGGGTAGTTTTGGGGATGATAAAACAGTTGTGGGATGGTAGCTTTGGGCGTAGTGGCAGTTTGGGAGTAGTGGAGCAGTTTTGGGTGTTAATTGGGGCAGGTGGGAGCATTTGTGGGGTGGTGGGGCAATTGTGGGGGGTTTATAAGGGGTGGATCAGATTGAGGAGTGGGGCAGGGGATAGCTTTGGGTCTGGGGCGATCCAGAGGAATATAAATTTAGGGGTAGAGGCAGTTGTAGGGGGTAGTTTTGGGGTATGAGGCAATTGTGAAGGGGTAGCTCTGGGGATAGTTTTGGGGAGTGGGGCAGATTGAGACTGGGGACCATTTGAAGGGTAGGAGCAGTTTGGGGAGTTGGGCAATTTGAAAGAAGGATTACCTAACCTCTGTGTTTTAGTGTGTGTAAGGTCTCTGCTGCAGAAATGGAATAGCTTCTGCCATAGAAATGAACGGGCTAAATGGTCAGTGTTCTCAGTGAAGAAAGATGAAGAGTAGAGTGTCCCAGGGATCTGTACCGGGACTAGTGTGTTTTAACATAAGAGGGTTGCTCAGAAAGTAATGCCCCACATGTTTTTTCTTGGTTCAGAATGAAGATAGAGGTGTGAAATTGAAAGGGTAGTAACTTGGAACTTCAAAGGACACATGTGTGTAATTTTACAGTCGTCCGACAAATAGCGAGGCGGTAGTGATCCTTCAAATGGCGTCTGTGAGTGACACACAGTACAAACAACAAGTTGTAATTGAATTCTTGATGGAGGAGAAAGAAAGTGTGAAAAACATTCACAAACGGTTGTGTGCTGTGTATGGAAGTTCTGCGGTAGACAGGAGCACCGTTGGACGATGGGTGAAGAGAGTAAAGGCTTCAGGAAGTGGTAAAATGGAACTGGAAGATCGACCGTGGTCTGGGCGTCCTGCCTCAGCCACCAGTCCAGACAAGTTGCAGCACGCTGATGACATTATTCGTGCGGATCGGCACATCACGAGTCGGGAATTGTCCGTACAGCTTTCCGTCAGTAGAGGTAGTGCAATGGCAATTATTGACTCTTTGGGATAAAGGCCTCCCCCTCAGCTTCAAAATGCTCCAACAAATCAGAGCAGATGTCTTCCTCTTGGCATTTGTGTTCGGTTGTGAGACTTTGCGGAACCCATCTTGCACACACCTTTGAATATCCCAGAGTCAATAATTGCCATTGCACTACCTCTACTGGCAGAAAGCTGTACAGACAATTCCCGACTTGTGATGTGCCGATCTGGACTGGTGGCTGAGGCAAGACTTTCTTTCTCCTGCACCAAGAATTTAATTACAGCTCGTTGTTTGTACCGTGTGTCACTCACAGACGCCATTTGAAGGATCACTACCGCCTCACTATTTGTCGGATGACTGTAAAATTACACACATGTGTCCTTTGAAGTTCCAAATTACTACCCTTTTCAATTTCACACCTCTATCTTTATTCTGGACTGAGAAAAAAACATGTGGGGCATTACTTTCTGAGCAACCCTCCTATTTAGAAATGATCTGGAAAAAGAAACAAATTGCAAATGACACAATATTATTCAAAGTTGTTAGATTCTGAGCGGAGAGTGAGGCATTGCAGGGGCACCTTACAAAACTGGGGAACCAGACATCTAAATGGCAGATGAAATGCAATGTGGACAACTGCTGGATGATGCATATACGTAAGTGCAATCCAATCTATAGTTACACGATGCTGGGTTCCGTCCTGAGAATCACCACTCAGGAAAAGGATCTTAGTGCCACTGTGGACAATATATTAAAATCCTCAGCTCAGTGTACCCAGCTGTTAAAAAAGCTAATATTATGAAAAAAGGAATGGAGAATTAAACAGAGGCTATACATTTCAAGCAAAGATACAAATTTGTGGCTTTTTAAATGACAGCTCTCTGCCTGGGGGCTCTTAAAAGGGTTTTTTACATTTTTAAAACAAAGTTACATTATTTTTGGTGCTTTAGTTTAAAAGGAGAAATATTTTCTTTAGTGGGGTAGGTTTAAAACTCTGCTTTAGTATCTTTCTCAGCTCTTTGAAGCTACTGACACCTAATCAGATGTTA
The DNA here is from genome assembly GCA_033557465.1 of Ichthyophis bannanicus. Lineage (NCBI taxonomy): Eukaryota > Metazoa > Chordata > Amphibia > Gymnophiona > Ichthyophiidae > Ichthyophis > Ichthyophis bannanicus. The sequence goes on from CM066034.1 coordinate 587,376,801, forward strand.
GTTCCCTCCCTAACCCACCAACTCTCACCCACCCCTAGTGAGCAGTCTTTCTTTATAGGGCACCTCCCCAATTAACTACACACAGGGACTTGGAACAGCACATTTTGAACATACTTAAAGAAATTTAACTGATTTTTCTCTGAAAGGACAGCTGGGAAACTGGCTGGTACTTTGGTAGATCTCTCTCTTTTAACGTATACCTAAGCTCCACAAACTGAACAATGTCTGGGAAAAATCATATTGCTAAAGCTGTTGCCCCTGTTACAGCTTCTGCCTCTGTCCAGACAGAGGTCCCAATGCCAGTTGAAAGACCGGTTCCATGTGCAGGGTGCCTGCATGCTGAAGCTTGTCAGACGGCTGCCTGGGTGAGAATCTTCACACTCTTGGCAAGTGCATATTTCTATATGATTTGCAAGGTATTGTGGGCAATGTAGTTCATTCACACCAGACACAGCTGCTGACAATAATTTAGTTGTGCTCTTGGGTAAAGCCAATAAGATATTTATTTATGAGGTTATTTCTCCCAACACAGATATGCTTGGTAGCACATAAAATCAGGTAACTTGCTTTCAGTGTTAACTTGGAAAAACAAAGTCAAAATCAGGAAAACAACAAATGAAAAGCCACAAAGCAAGAAACAAACTGTTCTTTTCAGGTTAACTTCTGATTACTTCCCACATAGATACAGAAGTGATTCTCTCCTAGCTCACAAGCAATTAGGTAAGGCTTAATTGCTAACAGTCACCAGCTGAAACCTCTTAGCTGGCTTGCCTTCCACTGTGTGGGTCAAATCCTGCTTCAGGAGCTTTTCTGAGTAGCTTAAAGAACAAATTTGTATTTCTTTATGATGGTTGCTGTACTTTATAACAGAAAGTTACCAACGGAGTTTAGACAGAGAACAGTCCATATAAATAGGATCCTCATCTGCTATTATTCCCCCTTGTTCAACAAGCATGGGTTCAATATCATGGATTGGCACAGATGAATCTCTCAATGGAGCATTTTCAGGAGAATACTTGTTTCCCTGCTTTCTTTCAAGGTTATAGCTAGGGCATTGATCAGTGTTCATACCTGAGCTTCCATTGCTGCTAGAGTTCCTCTCTATATAGCCTGGCCAGTATGTAGTCCAGTTCTTATGTCCAGCCTTCCAATCCAGATCCCTGGACACTGGATCTCTCTTCACATACCTTCTGGCACGGGTCTTAGGATCCCTCCCACGTGCAGCCGTCTCCCTCACAGGTAGCCTCTGGTGATTCCTAGCTCTGCAGCACCATTCCTCTGGCTTTCCCCAGTCCAATGGTGTATGCTGGCCCTTGGAATACCTCCCAGTATACGTACTGCTTTGGACTCTTCTAGACCTCTCAAAGGCTTTTCTCCTCTTTCTTCCAGAGGGTCTCTTTCCCTCTCTGTCCGTCCGGTTTGGCTTCTGCTTCTGATGATCCTTCAGATGAAACTGATGATCAAACTCAAGCTGATTCTCAGGATACTGAGGACAATTCTCTGGATATCCAAGGTGAACATGAAGATGGTCATCTGTAGAATAAACTCTACTCTTATTCTGCTTAGATGCGTGCTCCTCCCTAACACAGCGCAGCTGTGCTGAATCAGGCCTTGCCCTTTGAGATGAGTGTTTCATCCTAGCACAGCGCAGCTGTGCTGAATCAAGCCCTGCCCTTTGCAATGAGTGCTTGGGGATTACCTCATAGCCCTTTTGATTGAACACACGTTTTCTCACTTCAGCTCCTCTCATGGCTGCTGGAAACCTGGTGCATTCTGGGACTGGTAGTCTTTTATGGCAAAATTCTGTTTTCTCATTTCTACCAGCACTGACAGGTTGCTTGTTCAGAGACACTTCACCTTTTCTATAGCCCCTTCCTGAGCTATGATAAGCTTCCTTATCACAAGCTCTCACGAAGCAAGTGGAGGAACTCAGAGAGGGGGTGGCGAGGCTGAGGAGCATTCAAGACAGTGAGAAGTACATTGATGAGATGCTTCTTGAAAGATCCAATCTCTCCAGCAGAGGAGAAGATGGGTGCCTACAAAATTACGAAGGTTGAACACAAGTCACCAGGGCCTACAGAATCACCAATCCAACTTCTCCAGCCCTTGAATTGAAGAACCATTCTGCAGCCCTGGAAGTGGAGGAGGTGAAAGCATCCCTGGAAAGGGAAGAACCAGAGCTCAAGTGCCCCAAAGTTGCAGAATCAGTGACCACAAGGAAGCGAAGGGTAGTGGTGGTTGGTGACTCTCTTCTGAACGATACTGAGGTGTCCATCTGCTGACCACACTTGATGTCTTCCAGGTGCCAAAATCTGAGATGTTACGGAGAGTTTGCCGAGACTCATCAAGCCCACTGACTATTACCCAATGTTACTAATCCATGTCAGCACAAATGATACTGCCAGGTATCCCTCTGAGTATTGTGATAAGGAAGCTTATCATAGCTCAGGAAGGAGCTATAGGAAAGGTGAAGTGACTCTGAACAAGCAACCTGTCAGTTCTGGTAGAAATAAGAAAACAGAATTTTGCCATAAAAGACTACCAGTCCCAGAATGCACCAGGTTTCCAACAGCCATTAGAGGAGCTGAAGTGGGAAAACGTGTGTTCAATCAGGAGGGCTATGAGGTAATCCCTAAGCACTCATCTCAAAGGGCAGGGCCTGATTCAGCACAGCTGCGCTGTGCTAGGGTGGAGCACTCATCAAAGCAGAATAAAGGTAGAGTTTATTCTACAGAGAATTATCCTCATCCTCAGTTTCTTGGAGATTCTCATCTTGGACAGCTTCATCATCTGGAGGATCATCAGAAGCAGAAGCCAGAGCGGACGGACAGAAAGGGCAAGAAACCCTTTGGAAGAAAGAAGAGAAAAGCATTTGGAAGGTCTAAAGGAGTCCAGAGCAGTACGTATACTGGGAGACATTCAAAAGGCCAGCATACACCATTGGACTGGGGAAAGCCAGAGGAGTGGTGCTGCAGGGCTAGGAATCTCCAGACGGTACCTGTGAGGGAGACGGCTGCACGTGGAAGGGACCCTAAGACCCGTGCCAGAAAGTATGTGAAAAGAGATCCAGTGTCCAGGGATCTGGATTGGAAGGCTGGACATAAGAACTGGACTACATACTGGCCAGGCTATTTAGAGAGGAACTCTAACAGCAATGGAAGCTCAGGTATGAACACTGATCTATGCCCTAGCTATAACCTTGAAAGACAGCAGGGAAGCAAGTATTCTCCTGAAAGTGCTCCATTGAGAAATTCCTCTGTGCCAATCCCTGATATTGAACCCATGATTGTTGAGGAAGGGGAAGGAGAAGTCTTAGATACAGGCTGTCAAGATATGGATTGCTCTCTGTCTAAACTCCTTTGGTAATTTATTGTTACAAAGTACAAGAACCATCACAAAGAAATACAAACTTGTTCTTTAATCTACTCAGAAAAGCTCCTGAGTAGGATTTTGGGCCATGCAGTAGAAAGCAAGCCAGCTAAGGGGTTTCAGCTGGATAACTGCTAGCAATTGAGCCTTACCTAATTGCTTGTGAGCTCTGAGGGAATCACTTCTGAATCTATGTGTGAAGTTATAAGAAGTTAACCTGAAAAGAACAGTTTTTCCCTTCTTTGTGGGTTTTGCTTGTTGTTTGATACACTGCTAAGAAAATATTAGCTAAAGCCTACAGAAAAGACCAGTTTGTTACCAACCAGGTCTTTATTCTTCTGCTTTGATTGCCTGACAAGTTCAGCTGTTGTTTTTCCTGATTTTTGTTTTTCCAAGTTTAACACTGAAAGCAAGTATCCTGTTTTATGTGCTACCAAGCATATCTGTGTTGGGAGAAATAACCACATAAATAAATATCTTATTGGCTTTACACTTAAGCACAACTAATTATTGTGAGCAGCTGTGTCTGGTGTGAATGGACTGCATTTCCCACAGTCCCTTGCAAATCATATTGATATATGCACTTGCCAAGACTGTGAACCTTCTCACCCAGGCAGCCGTCTGACAGTATATCAAAAGTGACTTCATGGCTCTGGGACAGAGGGTGAAGCAGATAGATGCACAGGTGGTGTTCTCTTTGATCCTCCCTGTTGAGGGTAAAGCCCAAGGCAGAGAAGCTTGCATCCTGGAGATGAATGCATGGCTGCGTGGATGGTGTCATTGAGAGCATTTTGGTTTCCTGGACCATGGGATGCTGTTCCAAGGGTTGCAGAGCAGAGATGGTGTCCATCTGTCCAAGAAAGGTTGAGATGTCTTCAGTAGCAGACTGACTAATCTACTGAAGAGGGCTTTAAACTATATTTTTTGGGATGGGTGAAAAAAGCCCCCAAGAAAGTGAAAACCACTAGGTAAATAAAACATTAGGTAAAAAAAAGTGGTATGTATAAATGCCCGTAGCATGGGAAATAAGATCCCAGATGTTGAAGCTTTAATGGGAGTGGCTGACTTGGATTTAGTGGCAGTTACAGAAACATGGTTCACAGAAAACCATGACTGGGATGTAACTATACCAGGCTATACTTTAATCAGAAAGGCCAGGGTAGGAAGAAGGGGAGGAGGAGTGGCACTATATGTAAAAAATAATATTAAAGCTTTGGAATTACAGAGCTTAAAAGGGAGAGAGGAGGCACTGTGGGTTAAACCAGAAAGAGGGAAAGAGAAATCTATTTGCATTGACGTGATATACAGACCTCCCTCACAAGAGGAAGAGGTGGATGGAGAGTTAATTGAAGACATATGCAGCATTGCTAGGAAAGGGGAAGTGCTACTGATAGGGGATTTCAATATGCCAGATGTTGAATGGCACATTCCTGCTGTAGTATCATCTAGAAGTAAGGAGATTCTGGATTCTCTACAGAGAGAACTATTCAGGCACTTGGTAACAGACCCCTCACGTGAAGGAGCCATACTGGACTTGGTGCTTACCAATGGTGAAAGTGTTTCTGATGTTATAGGAGAAGATCATTTTGCATCCAGTGATTACCAGATGGTGTGGTTCAGTATTAGGACTAGGGCTGATAGAATCCATTCAAAAGCAAGCGTCTTAGACTTTAGGAAAACTAACTTTGCCAAGATGGGTCAATACCTCAGGGAGTCGTTAGCGGGATGGGAACAGCTGGGGGATGTAGAAAAACAGTGGGCAAAACTGAAAGGGGATATTTTAAGGGCAACCAACATTTTTGTTAAAATCATAAATAAAGGTAAAAGGAAAAGGATACCGCTATGGTTTTCGAAGGAAGTAGCTGAAAAGGTGAAGAAAAAGAGGGAGGCCTTCCTGAAATACAAGAGATCACAGAGAGAGGAAGACAGGCATCTATATTTGGAAAAACCTAGAGAGCTAGCAAAGTAGTAAGGAAAGCAAAGATTCAAAAAGAGGAGGAAATAGCCAATGCAATAAAATGGGGGGATAAAACATTTTTCAGATATGTTAGTGAGAAGAGGAAGGGCAAAAGTGGTATTGTTAGACTCAAGGGTGAAGGGGAGGAATATGTAGAAGCTGATGAGGATAAAGCAAAATTGCTTAACAAATATTTCTGTTCTGTGTTCACAGTTGAAGAACCAGGAACAGGACTTCAGAAAACACCCACAAGCAAGAACAGAAGCGAGGGGCATCTTGAAGAATTTTCAATAGACTGTGTCCGTGAGAAACTAGCTAAACTTAAAGTAGACAAAGCGATGGGACCAGATGGGATACACCCTAGAATACTGAGGGAACTTGGGGACATTCTAGCAGCTCTACTGACTGACCTTTTCAATGCCTATTTGGAGTCGGGAGTGGTGCCAAAGGACTGGAGAGAGGCTCATGTGGTCAATTTACACAAAAGCGGAAGTAAGGATGTGGTTGAAAACAAGAGGCTAGTTAGTTTAACTTCAGTGGTGAGTAAATTATTGGAAACCCTGCTGAAAGAGAAAATAGTGAGGTTACTGGAGTCCAGCGGATTAGAGGATCCGAGGCAGCATGGATTCACCAGAGGCAGGTCTTGTCAGACAAATCTGATTGATTTCTTTGACTGGGTTACCAGGGAGTTGGACCAAGGGAGAGCCCTAGATGTGGTGTATTTAGATTTCAGTAAAGCCTTTGACACTGTTCCTCACAGGCGACTTTTAAACAAACTTAGTACCCTAGGGATGGACCCTAAAGTTACTGCTTTGGTTAGAAATTGGTTGAGTGGGAGGCGACAAAGGGTAGAGGTAATGGGGCTCACTCTGAGGAGAAGGATGTTACCAGTGGTGTGCCCCAGGGATCTGTCCTTGGTCTGATTCTTTTTAACATCTTTATTAGTGATATAGCGGAAGGGCTGTCGGGTAAGGTTTGCTTCTTTGCGGATGATACCAAAATCTGCAATCTGAGGAGGGATCTAGCTAAGCTTGAGAATGGTCTAGAATTTGGAAGCTGGGATTTAATGTTAAAAAATGCAAGGTCATGCATTTGGGCTGCAGCAATCCAAGGGAGCAATGTAGTATAGAGGGTGAAGTACTTTTGTCCACTAAAGAAGAGTGGGACCTTGGTGTGGTTGTGTCTGATGATCTTAAAGTAGCTAAACAGGCAGAAAAGGTGCCAGCAAAAGCTAGAAGGATGCTTGGGTGCATAGGGAGAGGAATGGCTAGCAGAAAAAAGGAGGTGATAATGCCTCTGTATAAATCTTTGATGCGACCTCATTTGGAGTATAGTGTGCAATTCTGGAGACCGCACCTTCAATAGGATATAAACAGGATGGAGTCGGTGCAGAGGGTGGCTACTAAAATGGTTAGTGGTCTTCATTAGAAAGCATATAAGGACAGATTTAAGGATCTTAATATGTACACCTTAGAGGAAAGGCGGACTAGAGGTGATATGACTGAGACGTTTAAATTCCTCCGTGGTATAAATGCACAGGGGGAGAGCCTCTTTCAATTGAAAGCAAGTTCTGCTATGAAGGGACATGGAATGAGGGTGAAAGGGGATAGATTCAGGAGTGATATGCGGAAATATTTCTTTACGGAAAGAGTGGTGGATCTGTGGAATAGTCTGCTAGTGAAGGTGGTAGAGATGAGGACAGTATCTGAATTCAAAAAAGCATGGGACAAACACAGAAGATCTCTAAAGAAAAAAAGGGGACTGTTGTAGTTGTTGATACGGAAGGACAGACTAGATAGGCCATGTGGTCTTTTTCTGTTGTCATGTTTCTATGTTTCTATAATGCTTCAGCACTATTCCATGGTGCAACTGCACTTTGAATACTGTATACACTTCTGGTAACCTTATCTCAGAAAAGATATAGTGGAGCTAGAAAAAGTACAAAGAAGAGCAATTAAAATGATAAAGAGGATGGAACAGCTGAGAGGTTAGAGCTCTTCAGTATGGAGAAGAATCAGCTGAAAGGAGATATGATAGAAGTCTATAAAATAATGAGTTGGTGTAGTGGCTAAATAGGGAATGATTGTTTATCTTTTCAAACTGCACTAAGACTAGGGGACATTCTATGAAATTAATAGATAGTGCTTTTATAGAAACAGAGAAAAATGATGGCAGATAAAGACCACATAACCTATCCATTCTGATCTTCCATACCAATTACAAAGCTTTATAGTCCCTTTTTTCTCTTTAGAGATCTTCTGTGTTTGTCATATGCTTCTTGAATTCAGATACAGTCTCTGCTGCCTCCCCTGAGAGGCTATTCCACGCATCTACCAGTATTTCTGTAAAGAAATATTTCCTCCAATTACTCCTGAGTCTATACCCTTTCACCTTCATTTTATGACCCTGCGTTGCAAAGCTTTCTGTTGAAAGAGACTCTCCTCCTGTGTATTTTTTTTTAACATAGTCGTTTCGTGCTTTCTGTTTCATACTGTTTAAATAAATTGTATTTAAATAAACCTTTGGCTCATTTTTAAACTTTTATACAAAGACGACCGGTGAAATATTATCAGGGTCATATATATGGCAACCATAAACACATGAAAAGACCTAGGTTTATAATAATTTGTGATTATATATAGGCGTAAAATGGAAATGTTGAAATATCTTGGAAACAGTAGCCAATCAGTGGTTTTAATTGTCATTTTTTAATTCAGCGCATCAAAATCCATAGGAATTGACAGATTTTGTCACTGAAGCAGACAACCTTTAAAAGATTGTACACCAGTAGAATCGGAACAAGGCCAGATCCCTATGGCACACCACAGGTAATATCCTTCTCCTCAGAGTGAACTCCATTTACCTGTACTCTTTGTTACATCCCATTCAACTAGTTTCTAACCCAGTTAGTAACTTCAGGGTCAACCCTAGGGTGCTCAATTTATTTATAAGTCGCCTTTGCGGAACAGTATCAAAGGCTTTACTGAAATCTAAGTATACCATATCTAGCACTCTCTCTTGGTCCAACTCTCTGTTCACTCAGTCAAAGAAATTAATCAGATTTGTCTGACAATGCCTGTCTCGAGTAAAAACATGCTACCTCGGATCCTGCAATCCATTGAATTCAAGAAATTTTTCTGTCTTGTGTTTTAGCAACCTTTCCATTATTTACTCGCCATAGAGGTCAGACCAACTCATCTGTAGTTCCCAACCTTGTCCTTACTTCCACTTTTATGTAGAGGGACCACATATGCCCTTCTCAAGTCCTGTGGGACCACTCCCGACACCAAAGAAGTATTGACAAGGTCAGACAGTGGAGCCACCAGAACTTTCCTAGGTTCCTTCAGTACTTTCAGATGTATCCCATTGTGCCTCATCAATTTGTCTAGCTAGCTCTTCACAAACACAGTCTTCTAAAATCATTCAAGATCTACCTCACTTCTGTTCCTGTTTATGTTTTCTAAAGTCCTTCATCTGTGAACACAAAGCAAATATTTGTTATACAATTCTGCTTTATCCTCATCCACTTCTACATTTTCCTCCCCTTCACCCTTGAGTCTGACAATACCATTTTTGTACTTCTCCTTTCACTAATGTATTTGAAAAATGTTTTGTTCCCCCATTTTGCAGTTTTGTCTATTTTTGCTTCCATTTGTATCTTTGGCTACTTTCCAAACTTCTCTTTGCTTTTCCAAATATTGATGCTTGTCTTCCAGTTTCTATGGTCTCTGGTATTTTATGAAAGCCATCCTCTTTTTTTCCTCACCTTTTCAGCTACTACATTTGAGAATCATAATGGCCGCATTTTCCTTTTCCATTTATTTACTTTCCTAGCAAAAGGGTTTGCTGCCCTTAAAATATTCCATTACAGTTTTGCCCACTGCTTTTCTACATCATTCTGCAGTTCCCATCCAGCTTACAACTGCTTGAGGTATTGTCCCATCTCCAGGAACGAGCAGGAATGTTGTCTTCACATATGGGTGACATCGGGTTCTGACGGAGCCCATGTGGGAAGCTCCCCAGCTAACAGTAAAAAAGCTTTTGGGAGCAATCCACCGCACCTGCTCTTCCAATGTACTCTTCTTAGTTCTTCTTTTTCCACAGAGCCGACAGCATCTCTCCCTGTTACCATTGAAGAATCATTACATGCCTTCCTTTTCCGCTTAATTTCAGTATCGATCAATACTACCTTTCCCTTTATTCTTTATTTTACTTTAAAAAAAAAAAATAAAAGTAGTAGGATTTTTCCTTTAGGTCCTCATGTCCTGTGGGCCTTGCCCACCCCTTTCCAATCATGGAAAAGCCCACCTGTGGCTTAAAAAAATGCACGAAATGTTCAGGCACCATATCGATCACTGATAAGCATGATTGGTGTCTTAAATGCTTGGGTCCTGACCAAATCCCTCAAAATTGCTCCTTATACAAACAAATGACCAAAAGGGGCCTGAGGAACTGGGCCAAGAGGTTCGGAGAGCTTTTTCCTTCGGACACAGTATCGTTGGCCTCGACTTCTTCAAAGGCGTCATCGGGCTCTCACATTTCTAAACATTCCAGGAAGTCCAGACATGGGGAGATTTAATCAAAGAAGCCTTCTTCTCCATCTTGCCTTCAAAAAGATAAGGCCCGACTCTGGGAATCCTCGGAGACTCCGAAAGAATCGAGCCATAAAACCAAGGACTCATCCGGTAAGCTTCGGGAATCGAGAGAACGACGTTCCCGTTTGCACCAAGAATCATCCAGGACTTTGGTAGACTGAAGCCATAGGTCCAAGCATCCTTGGTGGGAGGACCTGTCCTCCAAAGTTCCGGTGGGGATTCGGGAGGTATCTGGGGCCTCGGCCTCTGCGGAACCCCCAATGCTGTTCACTGGTACGGTGACACCCAGCCCCGTTCTATCTATGGACCAAGCACCGGCTCCATCCTTGGACCAGCGGATGCTGTCCTTCGAAAGAACCTTAGCAGCTCTCCTGGCAGCATCGGTTCCACTGACACCAACAGCCCTGGAGAATCGGCTAGTGGAACTGACCTCGATCCCCCAGCACCCGATGGTACCATCGACATCAAAGTAGGGGCCTTGAGACACTGAGACTTTGGTTCTGGTACCAATACCACCACCATCCACAGATCCCTCCTGGATGATGCAAGACTTTGACCCTGAAGACACTCAACATTGGCACCGCTGATACTCACCGGAGTCCGATTCCAATGTATCCAATTCCAATCATCAGTTGCTGAACTCCGATGACCTTTGGGACTTCGTGTCAGAACCCTCAACACCATTGACCAATACCATTTGATTTGGTTCTAGGAAAAGACTGGCCAAGATTTAAGCAGGGATTAGTGGAGGGGCTAGGAAAGAAGGAGGGAGAAGGAATAATGGAAATAGCTCCCGGGCCTTTGTTTGGAAGTCCTCAGTCCCTAGCTAAAAAGATGGTTAAGCTTCCAGAAGGCCAAACTATAGGTCAGCGATGGCGAACCTATGGCACGCGTGCCAGCTGTGGCACGTGAAGGCCTTGCAGCTGGCACGCGGGAAGGTCCGCAAGTAAAATTAAAAAAAAAAAAAAAGCTGTCTTCTCCCGCTGCCGGGGCCGCCGCGGCAGAATCGAGTGTGCCGCGGGGCCCCCCCTGCCCAGCACATCCTGCCCTCCCCCTCTATCCGCTCTCTCGTCGCAGCTCACAGTGACACGCGCCGGCTTTCAGAGAGCGAGGATAGAGTTTCTCCCTCGCTGCTCTGTTAAGCCCGCGGGGGCTGATGGGAAGTTCCCATCAGCCCCCGCGGGCTTAACAGAGCCGCGAAAGGGAAACTAATCCCTTCGCGCTCTGAAAGCCGGCGCGTGTCACTGTGAGCTGCGACGAGAGAGCGGATAGAGGGGGAGGGCAGGCTGTGCTGGGCAGGGGGGGCCCCGCGGCACACTCGATTCTGCCGCGGCGGCCCCGGCAGCGGGAGAAGACAGCTTTTAAAAAAAAAAAATTCCCTCGGCTGGGCTGGGCTGGGCTGGGGGGGGGGTTAGGATTGCTGATGGGCTATGGGGGGGCTGGGGGGGGTTAGGAGTGCTGATGGGGTGGGGGGGGGTCGGAGTGGTGATGGGCTGGGGGGGTAGGAGTGGTGATGGGCTATGGGGGCCTGGGGGGGGGTTATGAGTGGTGATGGGCTGGGGGGGTTAGGAGTGCTGATGGGCTATGGGGGGCTGGGGGGGTTAGGAGTTCTGATGGGCTATGGGGGGCTGGGGGGGTTAGGAGTGCTGATGGGCTGGGGGGGTTAGGAGTGCTGATGGGCTATGGGGGGGGTAGGAGTTCTGATGGGCTATGGGGGGGCTGGGGGGGGTTGGGATTGCTGATGGGCTTGGGGGGGGCTTGGGGTGGGTTAGTGCTGATGGGCTATGGGGGGTTAGGAGTGCTGATGGGCTATGGGGGGGCTAGGACAGGAAATGGGCTGATGGGGAGGGGTTAGGACTTGAGGTGGGTTGATGGGGTTAGGACTGGTAATGGGCTGTGGGCTGTTGGGGGGGTTAGAACTGGAAATGGGCTATGGGGGGTTAAGACAGGTAGTGGGCTGTTGTCTGATGGGGGCTGTCTGGTATGGGGCTATGGGGGGGTTAGGACTGATAATGGGCTATGGGGGGGGGCTAGGACAGGAAATGGGCTGATAGGGAGGGGTTAGGACTTGAGGTGGGCTGATGGGGTTAGGACTGGTAATGGGCTGTGGGCTGATGGGGGGGTTAGGACTGGCAATGGGCTATGGGGGGCTGACTGGAAATGGGTTGATGTGGTTAGGACTGGAAGTGGGTTGATGGGGGGGCTAGGACTGGTATTGGGTTGGGGGGTTGCTAGGACTGGAAATGGGCTGATGGGGGGCTAGGACTGGAAATGGGCTGATGCAGGGACTAGAAGGAAATGGATGCTGGGTGAGGCTGGAACTAGAAGGGAGCTGATGTTGGGGGAGGATTAGAATGGGATGGGGCTGGGAGAGTAAAATGGAGAGGGGAAAAATATTTTGTGTGGGAGGGATAAAAAATCTACAATTGGCCGGGTATTGGGAGAGTAAGTGGGGATTGAGGATGGAGGGGTAAAATTTGAGTGGATGAAATAGGAATGAGGAAAGAGCAAAAGGAGAAAGATTAGTATGTTAAAGCGGATGTAGAGAGAGAGAATGGAAAAAAAAACTAGAAGAAAGGACAAATGGACAGCAGATGATGGAGAGTTAGCAGAAAACATGAAGAAACCAGAAGAAAGTGGCTGGAGCAATTGCAACTGAAAAGAAATGCACAAAAGGTAGAAAGATATCTCTTTGACAAGTTATCAGCATGCATGCAACAACAAACATCACATTAATTTTTTTCATGTATAGATTCTTTGGGAATACACACCGAGTCCTGACACAGTTAACAGTTTTAAGAAGTTTATCTTTTTTTTACTCAGGATACATTTGACATGTTATGTGAATAATACATTTAAAATATATTGTGTAACTGAATCAAATTCTTCCTAAATTCATTAAATTGAATGAAATCATTAAAACATTATAAATTGCCAATAAATTGAAATGAAAACCAAAGGATTGTGAATCAAATTGATTTTCTGACAATACAAAGATTCCAACCTTTACAAATGATGTTACATAGTTCAGGCAACTTTATAAAGAGTTTTTAGATACTAAAATCTTGTTGTTAAGGTTTAATTGACGTGCTGGCACTTTGAGGAAATTCTTTCGTTTTGTGCGGCAGCTTGGGCACTCGGGCTCAAAAAGGTTAGCCATCACTGCTATAGGTAATAAGAGGGGCCTTGTATCCACCCGCTCGCAGGCTAAGGTAGAGAGCCAGAAGGAGGAGGGGGAGCAGGCAGAGTTATTAGGAGACTTACCCTCTCATGATGATTTAATAACTCCACCGTCTGGGAAAGTAAGAAAGTTGAAAGCACAAAAGTGGCGTGAGAGACTTTGCAGAGCACAGGGTAGGGCTGACATGTTGGCAGGTCAAAGTTTACCCTGGGTGCCAGCTGAGTTAGTGGCAAAGTTTCCTAACTTTCCACAAGAACAGCGAGCTGATCAAGCTCTCACCCGAGCTTTTAAGTATGCTCATGAGGTCAGGCAGGAGTTGCCCAGATTCAGACTAGATAATGAAATATTATATAGAGAGAGTCAGGACCCCAGAAATGGGACCATTCGTAAACAATTGGTGGTACCCACAACTTTCAAAGGGCTAGTACTTAGATTAGCACATGATCATCCAGTTGGAGGTCATAAGGGGATGCAAGGAACGCTGGATCAAATACTTATGCGTTTTTACTGGCCAGGTATTTTCAAAGAAACTGCCCAGTTTTGTGCTGCATGTCCAGCGTGTCAGCGAGTTACAGCGGCTCACCCACCGGTGGTGCCTTTGATTCCCATGCCAATTATCACAGACCCAATTGGTCGCATTGCTATGGATATTGTAGGCCCATTAGTCAAAACGCCCCGAGGTTTCCAATACATCCTAGTTATGGTAGATCAGGCAACAAGGTTTCCCTGGGCCATACCACTGAGGAATGTTTCTGCAAAAACAATAGCTTTAGAGCTAGTAAAATTGTTTTGCGAAGTGGGATTCCCAAGAGAGGTGTTGACTGACCGAGGGTCCAATTTTGTATCCAAATATTTGGCCCAGGTCTGGGATGCCTTTGGCATTCATCACGTGAAAACCTCAGCCTACCATCCACAATCAAACGGTTTGGTGGAGAGATTCAACCAAACTCTCAAACAAATGTTGAGAAGGGGGTTAGCAGGAGAGGTAAAAGAATGAGATATGTTATTGCCCTTTGCCTTATATGCCTGCAGGGAAAGAATTCAGGTGTCCCTAGATGTAACTCCATATGAATTGATGTATGGTAGGGCTCCACGGGGTTTGTTAGATATTTTGAGGGAACAATGGATTGATCCTGAACCAGGAAGTCAGGAGGTGCCACAGTTTCTACGTGACTTGAGAGCACGTTTGAAAAGGAACTCGTAGGTTGCTGAGAAGAACCTGCAGGACAGCCAAGTGCGCCAGAAAGGGTGGTATGATAGGAAGGCCAAAAGCTGCCAATTAAGCATTGGTGAAAAGGTTTTGGTTCAAGTAGCAGGTACAGCCCCAAAATTTGAAGTACAGTGGAAAGGGCCATGGAAGGTTGTTAGACAAGTGAACCCAGTATCTTATATGGTAGAAAATGCAAGAGGGCGTAGGCAGACCTACCATATTAATGTACTTAAGTCTTGGAAGGAGAGGCCTGTAAATAATAATGACCCTGAAGCCAGTCAGGAAATAGGTGAGCTTCACAAAGATAATACTCTCGTAGGTATTACGGACTGTAGGAAAAAAGTTTCACCAGTTACACCAGTCCGTAATAACTTAAGCAGGGGGGTATGTGATAAGGAAGCTTATCATAGTTCAGGAAGGAGCTATAATAGAGGTGAAGTGACTCTGAACAAGCAACTTGTCTGTTCTGGTAGAAATAATAAAACAGAATGTTTCCATAAAAGACTACCAGTCCCAGAATGCACCAGGTTTCCAACAGCCATTAGAAGAGCTGAAGTGGGGAAACGTGTGTTCAAGCAGGAAGGCTATGAGGTAATCCCCAAGCACTCATCTCCAAGGGCAGGGCTTGATTCAGCACAGCTGCGCTGTGCTAGGGTGGAGCATTCATCTAAGCAGGATAAAAGAAAAGCTTATTCTACAGAGAATCATCAGAGGCATCTTGAGCAGAAGCCTCTTGATCAGAAGCACCTTGATCATCCTGACCATCATCATCAGCAGAAGCCAGAGCTGACGGACAGAGAGAGCAAGAAACACTTTGGAAGAAAGAAGAGAAAAGCATTTGGGAGGTCTAAAGGAGTCCATAGCAGTACGTATACTGGGAGGCATTCCAGAGGCAAGCATACACCACTGGACTGGGGAAAGCCAGAGGAGTGGGGCTGCAGAGCCAGGAATCCCCGGACGGCACCTGTGAGGGAGACGGCTGCACTTGGAAGGGACCCTAAGACCAGTGCAAGAAGGTATGTGAAGAGAGATCCAGTGTCCAAGGATCTTGATTGGAAGGCTGGACATAAGAACTGGACTACATACTGGCCAAGATATTTAGAGAGGAACTCTAACAGCAATGGAAGCTCAGGTATGAACACTGATCTATGCCCTAGCTCTTCACTGGGAAGACAGCAGGGAAACAAGTATTGTCCTGAGAGTGTTCCATTGAGAAATTCCTCTGTGCCAATCCATGATAGTGAACCTATGATAATTGAAGAAGGGGAAGATGTGGTAAATGAGGATTTTGAGTACATGGATTGCTCTCTGTCTAAACGTCTGTGGTAATATGCTGTTACAAAATACAACAACCATCACAAAGAAATATAAACTTGTTTTTTAATCTACTCAGAAAGGCTTCTGAGTAGGATTTGAGCCACGTAATAGAAAGTAAACCAGCCAAGAGGGTTTCAGCTGGTAATTGTTAGCAATTGAGCCTTGCCTAATTGCCAGTGAGCTCTGAAGGGACACTTCTGAGTATGTGTGAAGATACAAGAGGTTATCCCTGAAAAAGAACAGTTTTTTTCCTACTTTGTGGGGTTTTGTTTGTTCTTTGAAGCACTGCTAAGAAGATATTAGCAGGTGCCTACAGAAAAGACCTTTTTGTTCCCATCCAGGTCTTTATGCTTTGATTTGATTGCTTAACAAGTTCAGCTGTAGTTTTTCCTTATTTGTTTTTCTAATTACAATACTGAAAGCAAGTATCCTTATTTATGTGCTACCAAGTATATCTGTGTTGGGAGAAATAGCCCCATAAATAAAATATCTTCTTTGCTTTACATTCGAGCAAGCACAACTAATTTATTGTGAACGGCTGAGTCTGGTATGAATGGACTACATTTCCCACAATCCTTTGCAAGTCATATTAATATTTGCCTTTGCCAAGACTGTGGACATTCTCACCCAGCACCCCCGTTGACAACGTATAGAATCCAAATTAATAGGTTTCGTTCAACTCTAACAATACTTAAATGAAGCTTCTTTGTCACTGTTTTTTATTATTATTCAACCAGTTTCCAAAGGTCTCAGACTTCTTGTAGCACAGCTATTGGACTGCCGTCCTGCTGCTGGTGCTTAATCGCATCAACGACCTTTTAAAGAAACCGGCTCTTGCTTAACCTTAACCCAGCTTCTGCTCCACTTTATAAAATTAGCTTTTCAGTGCAAATACGGATTTGTAAACGACTTATTTGTCGATTCCATCACTTAGCTGTAAAGTTTGTACACTCTGGAGTCATCCGCTGTGTATATTAAAGATCCCAAAGATCCTGACGCTCTTACGGGGCACCTCTGAGGCGTTTCACTGCCTTCAGTTTCTTCAGGGGATCCTCATTCATCACCCTTATTGTGCTTCTATACCGATGCTGCCCGCGTCTTGCTTTTCACAGGATTTCATCTATCCGAGGTTTTGTGAAGCAAGGCAAACCTCGGATAGATGAAATCCTGAGAAAAGCAAGACGCGGGCAGCATCGGTATAGAAGCACAATAAGGGTGATGAATGAGGATCCCCTGAAGAAACTGAAGGCAGTGAAACGCCTCAGAGGTGCCCCGTAAGAGCGTCGGGATCTTTGGGATCTTTAATATACACAGCGGATGACTCCAGAGTGTACAAACTTTACAGCTAAGTGATGGAATCGACAAATAAGTCGTTTACAAATCCGTATTTGCACTGAAAAGCTAATTTTGTAAAGTGGAGCAGAAGCTGGGTTAAGGTTAAGCAAGAGCCGGTTTCTTTAAAAGGTCGTTGATGCGATTAAGCACCAGCAGCAGGACGGCAGTCCAATAGCTGTGCTACAAGAAGTCTGAGACCTTTGGAAACTGGTTGAATAATAATAAAAAACAGTGACAAAGAAGCTTCATTTAACTACGCTCTTTTCAGGCATCAATGCTAGCTAGTAGAATAAATTCCTATATCCTCTACATGGGGATGTTCCTGAAAGAACTGAACAAGGACTGGGAAGGATTCCTTGCAGAAGAAAAATGACCAGCCTTCCGGGCTGTCCTCTCCTCTAGTCAGAATGTATCAAAATTTGTCAACAAAGCCGCCTTTGATGCATTCGAGTCATCCAGTAGAGCATCTTCTATAGCTATAGGGGCTAGGCGGTTAGCTTGGCTTCAGGCCTCGGATTTGGAACAATGGGTCCAAGATAAGCTTGGCAACATTCCCTGCATGGGTGAAAATGTATTTGGTAAGAACTGGCAGGAGAAGGCAGGGGAACTGGAGATCGATGATACCACCCTCAAATGGCTCTCCAGGAAAACATCTGACCCCTCCAAAAAGAAGGCACCACCTAAGAAAATCTTCTACTCCAAGAAGGGAAGGTTTTACCCTTCTTACTACCAGCCAACCTACCACCCACAAAAGAAGCAGCAGGGACGCAAGCAGGCCAAGAAGCCCAGACTTGCTAAAACACAACCCCAAACTCAACCAGCTCCTGCTCCGTCGAGTTTTTGACTCCCAAATAGGGAACATAGCTAGTCCCCAACAGACTCTGCAAGATCAGATACCCATTCCAGGAAGACTCTTGCTGTTCAGCCAGAAAGGGCATACCATTACCACAGAAACCTGGACTCTGACCATCATACAGAAAGGGTATCAACTCAACTTTTGAGAGTTTCCCCCTCACTATTTCAGAGGGGATTATCCTTCCAAACCCCCCCTGGAGGTCCTCCTCCAGCAGGAAATAAACATTCTTCTTACACAAGGAGCTGTAGAACTAGTTCCTCTTCAAGAACAGTTCAAAGACTTCTATTCCCCCTACTTCCTCATTCCATAGATGTTAGGGGGCCACAGGCCCATCCTGGACCTCAGAAATGTAAACAAATTCCTGGTAAAAGAAAAATTCAAGATGATCTCCCTGGGGACCCTTCTTCCCTACCTCCAGGAAAACGACTGGCTTTGTTCCCTAGACTTTAAAGAGGCCTATACACATATCCTGATACACCCAAGCCACAGGCACAATCTCAGGTTCACATGTCAAGGAACCCATTAATACAGGGCTCTCCCCTTCGGCCTGGCATCTGCGCCAAAGGTTTTCACAAAATGCATGGCCATAGTGGCGGCTCATCTTCGAAAACACAAAATCTATGTTTTCCCCTACTTAAACGACTGGCTCATAAAGGCAGACTCTCCTGAAGAACTTTGCTTGTCTCAGCAAAAGACCCTAACCCTCCTCCAATCCCTCTGGTTTGTGATAAACTTTCCAAAGTCACACCTTGTTCCAACACAAAGGTTGGAATTCATAGATGCTGTCCTAGACACCAAGCAATGCAAAGCTTTTCTCTCGGTGGATCGCTTAATAGCGTTGACCACACGCATGCAACAAAGCCAAGAGGCTTCAGTACACTTCCTTCTAACCCTGCTAGGCACATGGCCTCCACAGTGCATGTTGTCCCATATGCCAGACTCTACATGCATCAGACACAATAGACTCTCTCAACCCAGTGGACTCAGGTCACAGGGAGTCTACAGGATCTGATCCAAATAACATCTCCCATGGCTGACTCTGTCCGGTGGTGGTGCATCCTAGCAAATCTACTAGCAGGGTCTCCTTTTCAGACACCCCAACCTCAGCATACACTGATGACCGATGTTTCCAAATAGGGTTGGGGAGCACACACGGACTCTCTCTGCACACAGAATCTCTGGACAGCACAAGAGTCCCAACAACAAATAAACCTGTTGGAGCTTTGAGCCATCATGAAAGCTCTCCATGGTTTTCAACATCAACTCTCTAACAGTCCAGATCTCATACAGACAGACAATCAGGTTGCAATGTTCTATATCAACAAACGGGGGAACGGGCTCTCTCCCTCTGTGTCAGGAGACCTGCAAACTTTGGGACTTTGTCAATCAACACTACATGTACTTACGTGCAGTCTACATTCCAGGAGAGAGCAATCTCCTGGCAGACCATCTGAGTCATATCCTGAAACCCCATGAATGGTCTCTGGATCAGATGAGAGCAACGGAATTGTTCCATCTCTGGGGACCGCCATGGATAGATCTCTTTGGCACTCCACAGAACTCCAAACTTTCCCGGTTCTGCTCCAAAATACCATCCAAATTCAGTCTGGTAAAGGATGCATTCATAATCCATTAGGATTGGGGACTCCTGTATGCATTTCCTCCCATCCCCCTAATCTCGAAAACCCTCTTCAAATTGAGGCAGACAAGGGCTCCATGATACTCATCGCCCAACACTGGCCTCGTCAACGATGGTTCTCCCTCCTATTACACCTGGCAGAAGCCTCACTGATCCTGCTGCGATCCAAGCCAGGTCTCCTCTCACAGGACAATGGAGCACTCCTCCACCTCAATCTCTGATCCCTTCACCTAAAAGCCTGGCTCCTGAAATCATAGTTCTTCAGGATCTTCCCCTATCTGCCGAGGTCAAGAACATCCTCCTTTACTCTAGAAAAACCTCCACCAGAAAAGCTTATTCCTACAAGTGGCGAAGATATGCTACATGGTGCTCTGAAAATGCTCACAATCCATTTGAAGCATCAGTGCTGAGGCTGTTGCACTACCTCTATCATTTATCCTCACTCAGACTTAAATCAAACTCTGTCCGAGTATACCTTAGTGCTATTTCAGCTTTTCATAACCCGGTCAATGGCAAACCCATCTTGTGGCACAATTCATGAGGGGTCTACTCCTCACCAAGCGACCTATTCGCTCGCCACCAGTGGCATGGGATCTCAACATGGTGTAGCTCAACTCCTCAAACTACCCTTTGAGCTGTTAGCAACCACACGTCTCCGCTACTTAGTATGGAAAGTGCTCTTCCTCATTGCCCTGACCTTTGCCAGGCACGTCCGAGAGTTACAGCCTTGGTGGCTCACACCTCCTATACATGTTTTCACCATGACAAATTAGTCCTATGAACACCCCCCCATTTCCTCCCAAACATGGTTTCCCCTTTCCACATTAATCAGTCTGTCATCCTCCCAGTCTTCTTTCCAAGGCTGCACGCCTCACGTGCAGAAACAACTCTACATATCCTAGACTGCAAGAGAGCTCTGGCCTTCTACTTCCAGAGAACCCAAAACCTCAGTAAAACCTCACAACTGTTTGTGTCCTTTGATCCAGCACATTTGGATCTCCCACTGACTAAATGCTCCCTATCCTGCTGGATAGCGGACTGCATATCTTTCTCTTATGACAAAGCAGGACTTTTCCTCGAGGGACATGTCACTGCTCACAATATCTGGCCTATGTCAGCCTCTGTGGCCAACTTTGTACTGTACCCATTGCTGAGATTTGCCGAGCTGCTACACGGTCCTCTATCCATACCTTTGCAGCCCATTATTGCTTAGACAATGACTCCCGCCAGGATGCAACTTTTGGCAAGGCGGTCCTTCAGCATCTCTTTGGGATGTAGAGACAACTCCTACCCCCTGCCCACTCTGTACAGATCTCCGTGATGGGAAGTCGAGGTCAACAACCTTGTCCAATGCTGACTGTGTCTTCTGAGATCTGGGAGCTATGTGAAGACTACATTCCTGCTTGTTACTGGAGATAGCGTAGTTACTCACCTGCAAACGGTGATCTCCGGGAACAGCAGGAATTTAGTCTTCACATCCCACTCACCTCCCCGTGGAGTTGTAGGGTTCTCTCTTTTCTCTCTTCTATACTCTCTTTTTTCTTTAGTTATATACTCAACTGAGGAGAGTATGTTGGAAGAGCGGGAAGGCACCAGTGCAGGTATGGTGGATTGCTCCCAAAAGCTTTCCTATTGGTAGCTGGGGAGCTTCCCACGTGGGCTCCATCGGTACCTGATGTCACCATATGTGAAGACTAAATTCCTGCTTTTCCCGGAGATCACCTGTTACAGGTGAGTAACTACACTATCTTTACAAAGTTAATTTTCCTAACGACTAGGACCCTCACTTTTTAATAACTGTTTCAAGCTTTGCCCTAATACTGAGCCACACATCCAGTGATCACTGGGTGAGAGATGATCACTCACTAGAACATCAGAAACATTCTCACCATTTGTAAGCAACAGTTCCAGCATGGCTCCCTCCCATGTAGGTTCTGTTACCAGTTGTTGGAATAGCTTTTCCTATAGAGATTCCAGGATCTCCTTTCTTCTAGATGACACTCGGGGCCAATGCAAGGATTGGAGGCATCCTTAGCAGGCACCTCCATCCAGCTCTCCCCCTGCCCCCATTGTTGCTACTTTCACCCCTCTCCAGGGCCTGCAGTGGCAGAAATAGAAACAGTGAGGTAGCATTTATCTTAACTTGATGGTGGTGCACCAATGGTTTCTGCCCTATACCATCGGCCTCTGACACAAACTTCAAACCAGAGGTCTGCATAGGAAGGAGATGAAAGAAGCTAATGGTAGAAGGCAAAGAGGCAGCACCCTCGAGTTAAGGTAAGTGCTGATTTGTGCTTTCTGAGCTATTGCTGCCACTGCAAGTCCTGGAAACGGGTGGAAACAGGAGCTCCTGGAAGGCCCTGTTCTAGGCGACGGCCTTGTCTTTCTAATGGTAGTGCTGGCCTTTACGATGCTGTAGAAGGGAAATCCTAGTAAACCTCTGGCATACTGAAATCACCTTTCAGTAGCACTTCTCCTTTCATAGAAGTACTGCAAATGTCTTCAATTAAATTTCTGTCCACGTCTGCCTGTGAAGGAAGTCTGTATATCATACAAATGCAAATGGATACTCCATTCCCTCTTTCCAGCTTAATCCATGGTGCCTCCTCCTTCTCTCATAAGCCCTGCAATTCTGTACCTTTAATATTATTTTTTACATATAGTGCCACTCCTCTTCCCCTTCTTCCTACCTTGTCCTTCCTAAATAAATTATAGTCCGGTATAGTTACATCTGAATCATGGTCCTCCATGAACCATGTCTCTGTGATTGTTACTAAATCCAAGTAGCTTCTTTCATTAAAGCCTCAAGATCCAGAATCTTATTCCCCGTACTATGGGCATTAATCCATATTGCTTTTCAAATGTTGCCCCTTTTCCCATTTCTAAAGAGGCATTTAATATTTTACTTATTTGAGGGCTTCTACTTACCTGAGGGCTTTCTTCACCCATCCTCAACAAATCTAGTTTAAAGCCCTCTTCAGTAGGCTAGCTAGTCTGCTGCGATAAACATTTTAACCCTTCTTGGATAGGTGGACATCATCTCTGGGACAGAAACCCTTGGAAAATCACCCCATGGTCCAAGAAATCAAAACGCTGTCAGTGACAACATCCATGTAGCCATACTTTCATCAACAGGGTGCAAGCTTCTCTGCCCCAGCCTTTATACTCAATAGGGAGGATTGAGGAGAACACCACGTGTGCCATCTGTCTTCTTCAGCCTTCACTCTTGATATGCTTGGAAGGATACCTAGCAGAATCTGAATATAACTCGCCTTGATCTCCCCTGGAAAGGCAAAAGCTAAAAACCAAATAAATATCATTTGTGCCAACATGGATGAGCAGCATTGGATAATAGTCACTATGCTTGATGAGTCTCAGCAAACTGTTCATAATGTTTCAGATTTTGGCACCTGGCAGACAGCAAACCTCCTGGGACATCAAGTCTGGTTAGCAGATGGATGCCTCAGTACCCATCAGAAGAGAGTCACCAGCCACCACTACTCTTTGCTTCCTCGTGACCATTTGTGGGTTTTTGAGCTCTGGTTCTTCTTGTTCCTGAAGTGTTCTTGCCTCCTCCATTTCCAGGGCTGCATACTGGTTCTTTAGTTTGGGGGATGGTAGAATTGAAGTGTTGATTCTGCAGGCTCTGATGACCCCTGTCCAGCTCTCTTCTTTCTGTACCATACTATCTTCACCTCTGTTTGAGATCTTGGGTTCCTGAAGAAGCATTTCCTCAATATAGTTCCGCTATCATTGATGCTTTACAGCCTTGCCACCTCCTCTTCCAGTTCCTGCACTTGTTTTATGAGGGATAAAACTTGCAGACATCTTATACACAGAACCAGTTCCTTGCCTGGGATCAGAGGCAGAAGCTGTAACAGGGGTAACATCTTTGGTGACAGACTTTTCCCAGCCATAGTTCAGTGGTTGGAGCTTTGACATCTGTTGAAGGAAAAGACCCTACCAAAGTCCCTAACATTACCTCAGCTGTCCTTTAAGATAAAAAGCAGATAGCCTCTTTTATGTGAGATCTAATGCTTCTGTTCTGAGTCCTGCCTGTAGTCCTACTTGCTTGCTCATCTCTTACTTTGAACTATAAATGAAAAAGATTGTTCCACTCACTAACTTACTCAAAAAATACTATATTAATTGGGGAACAGGTCTCAGACTAAATCGGGGGAGGATTATGTGAGGTGAAATACCTCTAATCACCATACCCCTATGTTGCATAAAGGACCTGAAATTTCCCCTTATGAGCTCAAAATACATTTACTGTCCATATGTTGTTAAGGTCAGTTGCTTTAGTTGATTACATGTTCTTGACTCGTTCTACTTCTTAAATAAATAGCAAAACACGCTTATCTGTAAGATTAGTAGGAGTCAAAACTTCGGTCCCAACGCGAATCCTTAGCGCTTGTGCGTTTCACCGACCAAGCGATTTCTTCGGGGGATTATACAGCACTTTGTAGACATGCGGCAACTACTCACCGACGTGAGTTCTAAATAAGATAATCAAAAGGAATGTTTATCCAATCACAGTATTTTTTACAAAAAATAAATATTTTTAGGTTATATTATACTTGAAAAGACATTCAAATCATTCAGATAGGAGAACTCATATCTCGCTTTTCTCTACACCGGACTTATCTTTACTAAAAAATGCCGCGCATGCATAGTAATGGTAGGGGTAACCTGCTTTTATACAGGTACTTCCTTCTAACCGAATTCAATTGACGACGGCAATTTCTCATATAAATCTCCTGTACCCAGTGATGTTCAATCAATAACCGGCTTTTTATCTATAGTGGATAATCCAATCGATACATTCAAAGACGCCGTTCTCCTACTATGTTTTTGTCAAATCTATTATTTCTGCAAATCTTCTATTATTTTTTCAAATTATTTTTTCAAACACAGACCGTCCAATCAATTTGTGCATTTAGGCCTTCTGGGTGAGTAGATCGTAAAGTATATATCCAACGTTGTTCACATATCAATAGACTTTGATCCCTCGTCTTACCAGCAAAACATGCAGTCACTTGGTCTATACAAAAACAGCGAAGTTGGTCAAATTGATGGTTAAAATTTAAACGGTGAGCTACAATTGGTGCTTCTGTCTTTTTGCAGCGCAATCTACTGCGATGTTCATTAATCCTAATTCTAAAGGGGCGGATAGTTTTGCCAATATAAAGTAAATGACGAGGGCACTGAATACGATACACCACATAGGTAGATCCGCATGGTGTCTGTTTCCTTAAGACGTAAGTTATTCCATGATATTGAAATTCAGTCAATTCCAAAGTGATATCACAAATTTTACAGTTGCCACATTTAATATGGCCACATTTTATATTGCTTCCATGAATGTCTATAGGCCTTAACACTGCCGGACTGAGAAGCTCTTTCAAATTTTTATGGCGTTGTCACACGCACCTAATCGATTTATCTTCCAATCCGGGGATGTTATGGAGCACATTCATGTGACGTTTCAAAATCTTTTTAAGGTGACGACTGTAAGGTGAAAACTTTGTTATTAAATTCACATTTCCCTCATCAAATTGATCTTTATCACCACTCTGTAGTAATAATAAATCCCTATTATTGAACAGTGCCCGTGTATATGCCTGTTTTATAACCCGCACTGGGTATCCTCTGGTTTGAAGATTTTTTTGAAGAATCTTTGATTGCGCTTTAAAGTCAGTGTCCTCTGAACAATTGCGTCTATACCGGAGAAATTGTGAAAAGGGGAGGCTATTTTTGAGTTGAATCGGCTATTTTTGAGTTGAATCTCTTACTTTGGGCATTGAACAGTTTATCACTTTAAGCTACTAAAATCTGATATATGTATCTGAGGTGTATAGTCGAATGTGCTCCTTTTGTAGAATTACCTAATCTAAGCTTCTTCAAATATAACTAATTATTTACATTCAGCGGATATCCAAATGTGGAACTACAATATTTACTTCCTAGATTTTCCCTTCCAACCAGTACCAAACACTTCTATCTTAATCAACAAGTTAATGGGTGACTGGTTCTATATTGCAAGGAGGTGGGTGGGAGTTAGGGTGGAAAGACAGGGCACTAATACCTCAGCAGTGCTTTTCCGCCTCTTTGAATTTGAAGGCTAGAGGAAAGGAGAAAAAAAATGAGCAGCAAAAAAGCTTTGTTTAAAACAGAAAAATCCCTTTCTGCAAACAGCTACAAAAAGTATACCAGTAACCTTAACAGCAACAAAATGTTAAGTAATAAAAATAAAAGTAGCCCCCTTTCTTAAGAACTCTCAGGCAGAGAATTTGTATTAAGAGCAACAGAATTACCTTACTTGAAACAAAGACCCCTCCAGGAATAGCAATTAAAACTAATTGGAGGGATTATTTTTTCACACAGCACACAATTAATCTGAGGTATTTGTACCCGGAAGATGTGGTAAAAGCAGTTAATATAACTGGGTCTAAAGACAGTTTATATAAGTTCCTGAAAAAAGGGTCCATGAAACATTATTAGGCAGATAGACTTTGGAAAGCCACTGCTTATTCGTAGGTGTAAGTAACAAGGAAAGGATTCATTCTTTGGAATCCTGCCAGGTACTGTTGACCTGGATTGGCCACTGTTGGAAACAAGATGCTGGGCTTGATGGATCTTTGGTCTGACCCAGTTATGTTCCTTGGAGCCCAGCATCCTATCTCTGGCAGAGGTCATTCCTTGTTACTTGAAAAGTACCTAGCAGATTCTAATATGAAAGCTCACTCCCTGAAGATGAAGGGATATTCCAGTTTGTGTGTCTAATCATTATTGATGGATCTGTCCTCCAGAAATGTATCAAAACCTTTCTTCTGGCTATATAACTAACCTAGACCAAATTTTCTACTGACAAGTTCCATAGTTTAGTTGTGCGTTCATTAAAATCCGAGGGCGTGATATTCCAAAGGGTTTATCCGAGTAGCAGCAGCAGCTGCTACCCAGATAAGCCGCAGTGAGGGATAGTCTGAATATTTCCCGTGACTACTGCTGCACAGGCCAGAGAGTATCGGGGTGATCTGTGGGTGGGATGAGGGTAGTTCCACACATTAACCAGTTAACAGCGATTTTCAGTCTGCTAACCAGATGATAAACTGCATAAAGTTAGGCCACCCAGATGGTAGGCCTAGGTTTATGTGGTTGTCAATCCAGACAGGGGCTGAATATCACTTCTGTCCTGATATCCTGCAGCATTCACTGCTGAGCCTGGATATTCATCAAAAGCCACTATCTGGATACTTCTGTTGAATATCTAGTTGTATTTCACCCATGATAGCCGGAATTTAAAAAAATGCTGACTGCCATGGGCTCAATATCAGCCTGTATTGTTTTATAATCTGCTATTGGTTAGCCACAGTACTGACAGTGTAAATAACCATTACTTGTAAATTTGTTCCACACCACGCATCATTTTATCTGCCTCCATTGTATCTTCTCTCAGACATTTCTTCTCCATGCTGAAGGGCCCTAATCTCTTAGCCCTTTTTTTATAAGGGAGCTGTTCTATTCCCCGGTATTGCCGTTGGTCAGGAAAATGGGCAGGCCGGATGGGCTTGGGGTGCTGTCATTGTCTGCTTCCTTCATTGTGCTGTATAGCGCTGCCACTCAATGTATCATTCGGGCACTTCTGTTTGTGGGTCTTGTGGTGGCAGTAACGTCTGTGTTTTCATTCTCTGATACAGAAAATAAATGAGAGAAAAATGGTGAACAGCAGAGGAGGTAATGTGAAGTCATGTAAGATCCTCTTTTGCTGCATAAATACTATTTTCCTTCAACTCTCTTTTATGATTCAGGATCTGATGTCAGCAAATTACAATGTGCAGTATGTCATCTGTGGGCCAGCCACATATCTGTGTGGGACAGTGGTTCTCAATGAGGGAAGCAACCAACCTCGATATCCCTATGTGAGGCCCACAAATATAGAGTTCTGAGTCAGAGAGTGACCTGAAGAGGAATTGCAGTTTTCCCCACTGCCTCACTGGTCAACATTGAAATCGTTACTGACTTTAAAAGGCTCTAATCTGTAGTATCTTGGTGAGCTGAACACGAATATAAAATTAAAAAACTTTTATTGGCTCTCGTTTTGAAGATATTGCATGTAGTTCATTTTTGACTTTTCACCATGTAAATTTATCTAGTAGGACATCAACAACATCCCAAATAAGCCTTGAATGATGTAATATTGCATCACATTGCGTAATACCAGCATGCACACATCATCCAGAGTTGATTGCATCATTTTCTGATGCAAAGCAATACTACTGCCAGACGGCTGCTGAAGCCATCTGACTTCAGCAGTGTACTATACTCAGTCGGAAAGGTTGAGCATTTAAAATATTTCAGACTGTGTGCGAGACAGTTTAAGCTACTGTTACATGTAATTTTTATTCATCATATAATTTTAGCCATTTAGGTACAATACAGAAGAGTAATGCCCCGAAAGTGCGTTAATACCGTTGACAATTTCTGCTACATTTGTGGGGAAGTGACATTTGCCAACCAGAAGAAAAGTATCACTTCTCAACTGAAGAAGGCATATCATATCATCTTTACTTCGAATGCAAGATTGGTGACCAAGACAAGCCTTGGGCCCCACATATATGCTGCGCTACATGTACAACACAGCTTTCACAGTGGCTGAATTGCAAAAGACCATCAATGCCGTTTGCAGTCCTCATGGTGTGGAGAGAGCCAAGCAACCACATAAATGACTGTTACTTCTGCTTGGTTCCTCCTCTTTCCAGCGGAATAACGAAGCAAAAGAAGTCGAGCATAGTCTACCCAAACATTCCATCTGTATTGAGACCAGTTCCACATGGTGAGGGACTTCCTATTCCAGAACCTCCATCAGAATATTCTCTTGATTCATCTGATGAGGACAAGGGTGAGCCGACCTGTTCTTCTCCTGGTCCGTCAGCATTCAGTGACCCAGATTTTCACTGGGATGCATATCAACTCCACACAGAATAACACAGGAAGAACTAAATGACCTGGTTCATGATTTGAACTTATCCAAGAACAAGGCAGAATTGCTAGGATCAAGACTCCAACAATGGAATCTTCTAGAAGAAGATGTCAACATTATTTCATATTGAAAGTACCACCAGCAGTTGGAGCCTTTCTTCAGAAAGGAAAGTAATGTGGTATTCTGTTCCGATGTTGAAAGCCTCTTGAATGCCTTAAAAATCACTCATGACACACAAGACTGGAGACTATTTATAGACTCTTTGAAACTGAGTCTGAAGGCTGTGCTTTTCAACAATGGATACCGTCTTCCATCTATTCCAGTAGTGCATGCCGTCCACATGAAAGAGACATACAATAACTTAAAGCATCTACTGACTTCCATTAACTATGACAAGTACAGCTGGCACCTCTGTGGTGACTTGAAGGTAGTTGCCCTTTTAGTGGGACTGCAGCAGGGATATATAAAATCCATATGTTTCTTATGTGAGTGGGATAGCCGAGCAAGGGATTGGCACTACTTGCGGAAGGAATGGAATCGCAGACAAAATGTAACAGTTGGAGAGAAGAATATCCAGCACCCAGCTCTGGTTGAGGCTCACAAAATCCTGCTACCACCCCTTCACACCAAACTAGGTTTGATGAAAAACTTTGTGAAAGCCATGGACAGCACTTCGCCATCTTTCCGATACCTGCTTGAAAAATTCCCTCGACTCAGCAAAGCAAAGATTAAAGAGGGAGGTTTTGTGGGTCCTCAGATTCGAGAGCTCTTCAAAGATGACCGGTTCAACAACTTGCTGCAGGGTGATGCGAAACAAGCATGGAATGCTTTTCGCCTAGTGTCAGCAAACTTTCTCGGGAATGTTAGGGCAGAAAACTACAAGGAACTAGTAGAACATCTCAATGATATCCCCCCCTTCGCCCTCCCCCACCCTCACATTTCCTAACCTCTGATAGCTAATTGCATAAAACTACTGCGAGTTGAGTACCAACATGTATATTGCTAGAAATGTAAATAGTTTTCCCCAGTTTACCTCCATGTTAAAATCCCTGTTATATGTAAACGAAAGTCATACTCAAATGACCAAGTGTTATATTGTTTCAATGTAAACCGCACTGATGACAAAGAGTGCGGTATATAAGAAATGTTAAATAAAATAAATAAATAAAATAAATAGAAGACATGCTGATGCAGTATCAGAAACTTGGCTGCAATATGTCTCTAAAGATCCATTTCCTTGATTCCCATCTCGATTTCTTTCCTGACAACTGTGGTACGGTTAGTGATGAACAGTTCGAATGTTTTCACCAGGATATTGCAACGATGGAGCAAAGATACCAGGGAAAATGGTTCATTACAATGCTGGCTGACTACTGCTGGACACTCCCCAGAGAAGCTCCCGAACAGCTGTACAAGAGACAGGCGAAAAAATCTAAGAAGTAGTCTATGGGGTATGTTTACTAAATGGCGCTATTTGTGCCGCTGTGACGTTATCGCGCGATAAGGTACCTTATCGCGTGGTAACGCGTGCAGCGGCGCAAATGAGTGCCGAAGGAGGAGAAAGGCATCCGGAGGGCGGAGGAAGGCTCCAAAGGAGCGGAGGAAGACTCCCCAGGGGCGGAGGGAAGGGGTCAATGGGTGGAGAGTGGGAGAGGAGAGGCTCCCTGCACACTAACGCTGTGAAATCCGAAGCTCAAAATTAACGCGAGTGAAACCCTGGCGTTAGAGCCGATTTAAAGGGAAGAGAAACCATTCCATCAGCAATGTACAGCAAAGCCAGGGAAACCTACAAAAAAGTGAGAAGTGTGATACATGTGCACAGAACAAAAGGACAAATAAACATTGAAAATGATTGTAACGAAATGGGAAAAAAACATAACCAAGCTGGCCAATAGTGATATGAATGGGAAACAGCAAAAAATACTACCGAGAAAGCTCCAAAAAAAAGATAGTAAGTCCGGAAGGGTCCATGCTCTGTCCCCATACAAGGTGAATGATCCCACAGTGAAATAGCGCGGATCAGGGTTCCCCCATGTTCCTTGGACAGGTTCCCTATGGCGTGCACATGTTCCACAACAGCAGGGTGGGCAGGTCAGAAGGGCAACTGGACAGATGCTGGAAAAGGGGACACAGAGGGCTGCAGGCGGCACATGCCGTGGTGCAGCTGGGCCACAGTGCAGACTACAGTGATGCCAAGGTGGCCCATACGAATGCTGAAATAGTAGAGCAGCCAGATAGCAACTGATGAGGGCCCAACAGGGGCACGAGTGTGTTTCCCACAGTGTCACAGGGGATAGTACCCAGCAGTTACCCCCAAG
Organism: Ichthyophis bannanicus; assembly: GCA_033557465.1. NCBI lineage: Eukaryota > Metazoa > Chordata > Amphibia > Gymnophiona > Ichthyophiidae > Ichthyophis > Ichthyophis bannanicus. The sequence goes on from CM066034.1 coordinate 587,407,561, forward strand.
GGTACAGAACATTGGCAGGCAGTGCTGGGGGGAAGTGTGGACATCTATGCAGGCACCCCTACCCCAGAACCCGCACCATAGGCAGCCACCTACCCGCACACTGGATGGCCCGAGACAGAGCACCACCAGCACCACCAGCAGATTGGCATATCAGCATGGTGGCGGAGGGGTACTGGTGGTGGAGGGGGCAGTGGCTGCTGCCCACAGCAGACTGTGGCCTAGCCCTGTTCAGGTGGGTGCCGTGCACTGCAACAGACAGGCTCTGTCTAACAAACAGTCATGGCATCTCTAGGGAATGCACTGTCTCCATGGCCACAGTGTGGTGCAGTACACACAGACAGTGTGTTCAAGAGCAGAAGGTCACAGGTTCAAGTCCCAGCTGTGGCTCCTGACAACCCAGTCCCCATATTTTACCCATTACTAAACCATGGAAGTAAAGACCAAACCTTTAGTGCAGAGAACAGAACCATGCGTCAAACGCCTATATTTTACCCCACAGAGCACAGACACCATACACATACGCAGTACCTAGAGCAGAGTCTCCTAAATGCAGTCCTGGAGGGCCACACACCATGCAGGTGTCATGCTGTCACCAATAAAGATGCCTGTGCTGCATTTCCATGTGCCACCCCCAAGGTATGCAGATGTATCTCATGCATATACATGAGGGACAGCATGAAAACCCGAACAGTGTGTGGCCCACCAGGACTGGAGTTGGGAACTTCTTCCCAGAGCAGTGGCCAACAGGGGCAGACACACCCGCACCCACAGGCTCCATCATCCAAAGCCACCTGTAGAGGCAGGATTCTGGGCCCTGTGTGAATCCCCCAATACTAGCCCCTGCATACCGTAGCAATGCCACCCTTAACCCGGGGATATGGTACACATATATCAAAAGGTTGCTATGATTACTGGCAGATAGCAATTCCTAAGTTAAGCACAGTCTGCTCTTTAGCTGTATCATACCAACCTCTCTGATGTCTGTGGAGTGTGTATCAGGTCTGGTGTTTGACAGTGTTTACCACCCCGGAGAGTGACCCCAACAGTATTGTGTACCATAGCCATGCCTGCGCTGTGCCCAGGACTGGCGAGGTGGCCAGGGCTGCCAAGAGCCTCTATATTTGCACAGTGCTGGCATAGGTGTGGGAGTGTGTGTATGTCCATCCAGTGTGTGGTGGTTCCCCACACCGTACTCAGCCCACACTGTTTGCACTGTGTCCAGTGTTAGCTTGCCTATATGCATAATGAGGAGCAAGGTACTGTGGGTATAGCCTGGACAGGGCGGCCTGGGCAGGATGCATGAGCACAGGGCACAGGGCAATGGTTGGGACATTGTAGTGTCTGGCCACCACCTGCACGGACAGGGTGGCCACAGCATGTCCTGCTGCAAGGTCACTCCCACCCTGACTGAGCAGTGACCACGGCATGGCTAGGTTCCCCCATAGTATTCCTTCTAAGTGATATATGTGGGTTTCTGTTTTTGGGGCCCAATCACTGACCTATCTGCTCGGTGGGTGTGCTCACATCTTCCCCAGTAATATGCACTATGGACTAGTTTGCAGTTAGTATGTGTGTACCCCAGCTGGACTGAGGTAGATGGTCCCCTCTACCGCCACCATTGCAGGAATGTGGATCTGTTGGTGGGAGATCCTGAGCCCCAGAGGGCAGGTCGGGTGGTACTACATAATCCGCCAATGGGTCCAAACAGGCGCGGTGTGCTGCCCCGCCGCGCCCCCCCGGGTCACATAAACCATGTGGCCATGGCACCCACAGAGGATATGCACTATTCTGGGTGCATCATAGTCCACAAGGGCTAGATATGACTGGGAAAGAAATATGGACGGAGGTGTATTCCAAGGTGTGTCTGCAAGGACTACCTATCACACACTGGCACTGATGGCGACCTGCAGCATAGCCTATCTCAGCTATGTCTGGTGCTGTGGACATGGTGCTGGGTGCCCCACCTCACCATCAGGGTGGGCACAGTACTCACACAATGTGATGGTCTGTAGCCACTCTGTGCCAGTAACACACATGGTCAGTACCCCCTACCAGGCTGAGATGCTGTGGGGGTGCACACGGTCAGTGCCCCCTACCTGGCCGAGGTGCTGTGGGGCTGCATACCCCATCCTGTGATCATCTGTGGACTGCTGATATGCATGTGCAGTGCATCATGGGTACGGGTGGGTTAACCCTAACCTGGTAACCACAGCAGTTGGTGTGGAGACCTGCAGTCCCTCTGTAGCCAGCCAGGGGCCCAGGTGTAGCCATACAGCTGTAGCCCACTGGTTACATCACTGTCTGTGGGGTCAGAGGTTATGGGTGTGATCCCACAGTGGGGTTAGTTGATAGGGCTGTCTGAGGCATTTCGATTTTTAAATTTAGATTAGTGCGGCCAGCAAAAACACCCTCAGTGCTGTAGCCTGAAGGTGCCTCATAAGGCACCCTCGACAGTGCTCCATAGGGCGCCCTATAGGGAACATTATAAGGTGCCTTGGGGGACAGTGCACCTTATAATGTGTCCTCTGGAGTGCCCCATAGGGTTCCTGCTGTGGCACCTTAGGTTATGGCACTGTGAGGGTGTGTTTGCTGGCAGCACAGATATAAATACAACTGGCACATGCCTCAGACAGCACTGGGTAAAAGTATTATCATTCATCTGACCCACTTGGGAATTGAACTCAAGACCCCTGTAGCATCAATCAGTGTACTAACCATTGTACTACACCTCTATTGCTATGTTCATAGCTCAGCGCGCCTACTTAGGATTTCCATGCATTAACATGCGCAGTGCTGCCATCAGAGACAGTGCTGTAACCTTGCGGTGCCTCATAGGGCACCCTATACAACACCCTATACAGCGCCTTATAAGGCTCCCCATGGGCAACATTATAGGGTGCCTTGGCAGACAGTGCACTTTATGATATGCCCTCTGGAGTGCCTTATGCGGCACCTTATGTTACGGCACTTTGAGGGTGTGTTTGCTGGCAGCACAGATTTAAATAAAACTGGCACATGCCTTAGACAGCACTGGGTAAAAGTATTATTATTCATCTGGCCCATTTGGGAGTCAAACTCATAACCCCTGTACTATCAGTTGGTGTATTAACCATTGTACTACACCTCTATTGCTATATTTGCAGCTCAACACGCCTATTTAAGATTTACGCACGTTGACGCACGCTGCTCCCTTTCCGGGCGATATTGTGCGCGGCGCACATTAGCGCGCGCTTGCTACTTTTTGACCGGAACGCCCACTCCTTTTATGGCATCCTGCACACTAACGCCAGGCGCACATTAAGAAGGTTTAGTAAACATGCCCCTATGACTTGTTTTTTTACAGTTATTAACCGAAGGCCTATTATATTTACTATTGACATGCATTTCGTTATGTAAACATTAATTCTTGTAGATTACAAAAAATCTAGAGCCAACTTTGCAATTTCACTGTCATATTCGTGTTAAGCATATAAAAATTGATAAGAAATGACTATTTTTATTTCAGTAACATGACTTTTGTAAAAATTTGTTGACCAGTGTTTAAATTGTTACCATGATCCAATGCTGTGGCTACAGTAGGAGAGACATTAAGATGTCCTCTCTCCCCCCCCCCCCAATAATATTATGTTGCCCTGGAGAATGACTATGTGTAATGCTAACGATATCCTTGAGGTGGGTACTGATTGGACTGGATAGTGTAATGCGTCAAAAGTGTTTATTTTGCAACTTTGACTGCAAATATGGTGATAAATCTTTTGACTATCCAGTTTTCTAGCATGCTTCTTTTTCAGTTGAGAGGGAGGACAGGCAATATAGGTGCTCCTGCGATGTGGTCCTCAGGTAGTTTTTTAAATAAGGGATTTTTTTCTAAAGAATATCTTTTCTGGAGCTGCCACTGTCACAGGGCAAAGATTTTTTCCTATGGCTCCACAGAACAGTGGGGGGAGGGGATACATTTTTAAACCCTACCACCAGGATGAGGGCAGAAAGACTCCTCAGAACAGGGTCATTTTCTCAAAGTAAACAATACCCTATTCAGCCAGCCAGTGGGCAGTGGCAGTTATTTTTCCCTCTTCCTACATTTGCACAAACACAGCCAGCACCATAAAGGAGAACAAAGCACTAGAACGTTTTAGTCAGACCAGGAGACATTCACCAAGAACCATAAGCCTAACTCCCTCTTGCCGTTAATAAGCTGGGTCCTGGTCCCACTCCCATTGCCAGTGTTCTCAATCAGACTCTCAGTCACAATCGCTTTTCTCCACAAAAACCTTTCTAAAAACGATCTTCAGGGCTCCCACCTATCTTTTTATGTGGGCTGGGGCTGGGCTCCTGACCCCTCTTCCTCGTCCATGCTCTTTTACCTGAGTCCTCCCCCTTCTCCTTTATTTCAGTTAAGTTAGGGTACGCCTAGTACGACAGTTGGACTGTCTCAGGGTTTCAGTTACTTTCCTGAGCTTTCCTCAGGTTTGTCTGTCCTGCACTGTGCTGCCCTGTTGCCACATGTTTGGAAATTGGAGCAAGGTTAGTTGGCGATGCTGCTCTAGGTCCTCTCTCAGTAGGTAGGATGACCAGGACCCCAACCCTAACTCCACCCTGTCGATCTGGTTCTTTGATCCTCAGTCTGGCTTCTTCATGCAGGCACTCCCTCTCCTCAATCTATGCTCCTTCCACTTTGCCCATGGAGATGATGTAATTTTTACAGGAATCCTGCTGGGTTAGTGATAATGACCTCATTTCCTAATTCCTACTATTTTAAAGGAAGCGGCCAAGACAGGATCCCCCCTGCCTGCAGAGTTGCCAGGCTGAGGGGGGCGGGCAAGCGTGCATTGAGGAGATGGAGTTCCAGATCGACAAGGAGGAGCTATAGTCAAGTGTGCGTCTCAGTCTCACTGAAGGTGTGGTCCTTGCTGTCTTCTTTTGTAACAAATTCTGGTGCTCTTGGCCTCAGTGCTCTCTCACTGCCACTCTGATAATTTCATGGGCCTGCTTCAGTGCCAGTGTCCAGAGGAGGAGCATTGTGCGTAGGAGCCAGGTTGAGGGAGCGGGGTCTGTTTTGAGTCAGCTGAGGGCTTGCATGTAGAGACTGGACTGCCCCTCCAACACCACTCATCTTCTGGGTGATAGCACTGTAGCAGCAATCAGAGTCCTGCTGTGCTGGAACTAGCACAGTCAATAGCCCTGGGCATTTTGCTGGGCTTGCTCTATTGCAGCTATGCCCCTGCCATCATCTTCATCATAACTTGGATATCTAAAGTGTCTTTTTTCCCTGAATAGATCACAGCATGCTTTATAATTTAATATTCAACTATGACAAAGTATGGTAGTGTGCCATGCAGTGGGAAGGGGCTTTCTTTAAAACACAGGCCAGACAGCAGTTCAAGGAAAATAAAAGCAGGTTTATTTCTGTCCCAGCTTGTAAAACCTCCACAAGCTGGTTCTCCTGGCCCTTTCTCCAGCCCCAGTTAAAATTCCTACCTCAGAACTCCTTTGCATGGCTTGTCTTGGAAGGACTTCTGGCTCCACAGGTCTCTCTCCCTCCTGCAGGGTTCTTAACCTCTCCCTTTGAACCATGCCTTCCCAGCCCTGAACTATGGGCTGCAGATTCTCTTAAAGGGGACTGTTGATACTCCCTTTGAAGAGGGACGGGTAACATTCTATAGACCCCATCATACAAGAGTGAAAAGTTTGGCAGCCAGGTTTAAGGCTGATTGTTTTTTGTTCACTTTTGAAGAAAGTTGTTATTTCCCCAATCACAGTTGTGTCAGCTGAGGTACAAGGAAAAAAGAAGAACCTGTTCAAGTTTACACAGGATCTTTGGTAGAGCAGGTTTGAATATAAATGTCTAGAGAACCCTCTTCACTCTTAGTTACTGCTCAGACCACTAGATCCCCATCTCTCAGTGCTTTACCCATACCAGTTAGGGAGAAGAATGCACTTTTTGGGAGTAATGTTATAAAAAAAACCACCTGGCGTTTCCATAAAGTGAACTAGGCAGTTGCCTACTATTACTATTACTACTGAACATTTATATAGCACTAGAAGACATACGCAGCACTGCACAGACACATGTAAAAGACAGTTCCTGCTCAACAGAGCTTACAATCTAGTCAAAATAGTCAACACAGTAGCTATAGACATAGAATACATCTAGGGGGAATGGTAAGGAAATGCAAAGGAGATTAGGCGAATCAAGATCCGAAAGCGGCAGCAAAGAGGTGAGTTTTCAGCCCGGATTTGAAAAGGGCCAGAGATGAGGCCTGACGTACAGATTCAGGTAGTTTGTTCCAGACATAAGGAGCAACAAGGTGAAAGTCTAGAGTTAGCAATAGAAGAGAAAGGCACAGATAGAAGCGATTTGCCAGAAGAGTGGATTTCCCAAGGAGGAGTGTAGGGAGAGATAAGAGAGGAAAGGTAATGAGTAGCAGCAGGGTGAATTCACTTACACTGGTCAACACATTTTTACAAAAGTCATGTTACTGAAATAAAAATAGTCATTTCTTATCAATTTTTATATGCTGAACACGAATATGACAGTGAAATTGCAAAGTTGGCTCTAGTTTTTTGTAATCTACAAGAATTAATGTTTACATCACAAAATGCATGTCAATAGTAAATATAATAGGCCTTCGGTTAATACCTGTAAAAAACTAAGTCATAGACTACTTCTTAGTTTTTTTTCGCCTGTCTCTTGTACATCTGTTCAGGCGCTTCTCTGGGGAGTGTCCAGCAGTAGTCAGCCAGCATTGTAGTGGACCATTTTCCCTAGTATCTTCGCTCCATCGTTGCAATATCCTGGTGAAAACGTTTGCCCTTTTAAACTCTAACCATACCACAGTTGTCAGGAAAGAAATTGAGATGGGAATCAAGGAAATGATTAGAGACATATTGCAGCCAAGTTTCTGATACTGCATCAGCATGTCTTCTACTAGTTCCTTGTAGTGTTCTGCCCTAACATTCCCGAGAAAGTTTGTTGACACTAGGCGAAAAGCATTCCATGCTTGTTTCGCATCACCCTGCAGCAAGTTGTTGAACCGGTCATCTTTGAAGAGCTCTCGAATCTGAGGACCCACAAAAACTCCCTCTTTAATATTTGCTTCACTAAGTCGAGGGAATTTTTCATGCAGTATTGGAAAGCTGGCGAAGTGTGGTCCATGGCTTTCACTAAGTTTTTCATCAAACCTAGTTTGATGTGAAGGGGTGGAAGCAGGATTTTGTGAGCCTCAACTAGAGCTGGGTCCTGGATATTCTTCTCTCCAACTGTTACATTTTGTCTGCGATTCAATTCCTTCCGCAAGTAGTGCCAATCCCTTGCTTGGCTATCCCACTCACATAAGAAACACATGTATTTTATATATCCCTACTGCAGTCCCATTAAAAGGGCAACTACCTTCAAGTCACCACAGAGGTGCCAGCTGTACTTGTTATAGTTAATGGAAGTCAGTAGATGCTTTAAGTTATCGTATATCTCTTTCATGTGGACGGCATGCGCTACTGGAATAGATGGAAAATGGTTTCCATTGTTCAAAAGCACAGCCTTCAGACTCAGTTTCGAAGAGTTTATAATTAGTCTCCAGTCTTATGGGTCATGAGTGATTTTTAAGGCTTTCATGAAGCTTTCAATATCGGAACAGAATACCAGATTACTTTCCTTTTTGAAGAAAGGCTCCAACTGCTGGTGGCGCTTTCAATATGAAATAATGGAGTGGAGGAGTGGCCTAGTGGTTGGGGCAAGGTACTTCAGGCTGGAAGGTCAGGGGTTCAAATCCCACTCAGAGGACAGCAACCTTGGGCTGGAAGGACTGGGGTTTCTAGTCCCACTGGTGCTCCTTGTGGTCTTGGGCAAGCCACTTAACCCTCCATAGCCCATGTTCCCTGTAAAATAGTTATCTCCAAGTTATAATGCCCTGTTCAATGTAATTTCAGTTTGTTCAATGTAAACCACACTGATGCAGAATAGCATGGTATATAAGAGAATGTAAATAAATGTTGACATCTTCTTCTAGAAGATTCCATTGTTGGAGTCTTCATCCTAGCAATTTTGCCTTGTTCTTGGATAAGTCCAAATCACGAACCAGGTCATTTAGTTCTTCCTGTTTTATTCTGTGTGGAGTTGATATGCATCCCAGTGAAAATCTGGGTCACTGCATGCTGATGGACCAGGAGAAGAACAGGTCGGCTCACCCTTGTCCTCATCAGATGAATCAAGAGAATATTCTGATGGAGGTTCTGGAATAGGAAGTCCCTCACTATGTGGAACTAGTCTCAATGCAGATGGAATGTTTGGGTAGACTATGCTCGACTTCTTTTGCTTCGTTATTCTGCTGGAAAGAGGAGGAACCAAGCAGAAGTAACAGTCATTTATGTGGTTGCTTGGCTCTCTCCACACCATGGGGACCGCAAACGGCATTGATGGTCTTTTGCAATTCAACCACTGTGAAAGCTGTGTTGTACATGTAGCGCAGCATATATGCGGGGCCCAAGGCTTGTCTTGGTCACCAATCTTGCATCCGAAGTAAAGATGATATGCCTTCTTCATTTGAGAAGTGATACTTTCTTCTGGTAGGCAAATGTCACTTCCCCACAAATGTAGCAGAAATTGTCAACGGTATTAACGCACCTTCGCGGCATTACTGTTCTGTATTGTACCTAAATGGCTAAAATTATATGATTAATAAAAGTTACATGTAACAGTAGCTTAAACTGTCTCGCACACAGTCTGAAATATTTTAAATGCTCAACCTTTCCGACTGCGTATAGTACACTGCTGATGTCAGATGGCTTCAGCAGCCGTCTGGCAGTAGTATTGCATTGCATCAGAAAATGATACAATCAACTCTGGATGATGTGTGCATGCTGGTATTATGCAATGTGATGCAATATTACATCATTCAAGGCTTATTTGGGATGTTGTTGATGTCCTACTGGATAAATTTACACGGTGAAAAGTCAAAAATGAACTACATGCAATATCTTCAAAACGAGAGCCTATAAAAGCTTTTCAATGTTATATTCGTGTTCAGCTCACCAAGATACTACAGATTAGGGCCTTTTAAAGTCAGTAACGATTTCAATGTTGACCAGTGTTATCGGTCAGCAGAAGTTTGAACTGGTTGCGGAAATGGATAGGGAGCCAATGAAATGAGTGAGAAGAGGGGTGATATGAGCATGACGAGGCTGGCAGAAGATTAGCTATGTAGCAGAATGTTGAACAGATTGAAGAGGAGCAAGATTATTCAGATGGAGACCAGCAAGGACTAGGTTGCAATAGTCAAGATGGGAGGTGACTAAAGAGTGCTGAGATTTGGTGGGGGGGGAGGCAAAAAAGCAGGACCTGGACAAATGCTGAATTCCCTTCCCCCCACCCCCGCCCAATCAGTAGCTGGCAGAATAGCATGAACGAGCAGGCAGGCTGGCAGTTAAAAAGGAAGCATGCATGGGACCTCAGTACATTCACATTAAAGGCTTGCTGTATTCCCTCCCACTCCGATACAGACTTCCCATTACAGAGTAGGCAGGAACATGGCAGCCTTCAGCATGTGCATGGGCTAAGGCCCAGTACTTCCTTTGTTAGCTTCCGGCTTGCTTACTCATTCTTGCTGTCCTGCTTACCGTCATACTGACACTGTGTCATGGGACAGTGAAAGGAGAAAGGGAAGATGGGGGTGAGGGGTGGGGTCAAAGGATGCTCAACTGCTAAGAGGAGAGGAAGGAGAAGAAGGGGAGGATTGCTGGTCTTTGGGTAGGGTGGGGGAGGGGGAGTGTTAGATGCTGAATTGGGGGGTGCAAGATTAATGGTTCACCTAGTTTATCCGTGAACACACATAAATCTGTCATCCTTCTGAAAGTATGTGTGTCAAGCTGATCGCATGTACTTTCATTGTGGGCATGTACAGGGATGCAGTTCGGGGTGGAGCATAAATTATAAAATACTATAATTTACCCATGTTCTTGAAGAATCTAAAGACAGGCATTTACACATAGGGCTGGCATAAGTGCTCATGCCTTAAATTAACCTATGTTTTGACTAGTTGTGCCCCTATTTTATAAATTAAAGTACATGCGCACTTGATGTTATAATATAGGCAAGAAATATGTGCGTAACGATGCACATTAATTTAGGCACCATTTATAAAATTACTTCTTAATCTCTAGATATTCTTTTTTTATCAGTTTTGCCTGAAGACTTATTTAGTTCATCAAATGCCTGGCACAATCTGAAACTGCTAATGACTTCTAGAAAATCAGAAATGCCCTCTGGGCACGGAGGATGTTGTCCTAGACTAGAAGGAAAAGAAGGTGATTGTGCTTTCAGAGGTGAAAATGTTTTGTTTATCTGGAGGGGGTGGGCAGAATGAATAAATGATGAGTCCAGTCACACTGAATACCAGCAAATGCTCCGACAGCATGGTTTCATAGATGACTTCTTTGTGCTTCTTCCAGGGTGGCTGCCCAGGTCTCACTGAAATCGCCAGGGTCATTCTTACCTCATCACCGTCTTTCCGAAGATGGCACAGACTCCTTCAGCAAACACTTTGAGAACATCATGGAGTCCCATCGAGCCAAAGGCACCTCCTATACCAGCCTGGATTCCGTTGACATCCTTGCCTCTCCTTCTCCAAGTCAAATCACTCGTTTCACCTTTGACTTTCCTACCTTGACCTCAGACGTGAAGGACCAGATCTGCCAGAATGTCAGGCTCAATGAGGAGAGCTTTGCACCTCTGGCTTATTTAGAACCAGACTCGGGTACGAGCTCCACCACAGACCCAGTCTCGAATGAGAAAGAGGAGGAAGAGGAAGAGCTGGGAGGAAGCAGCAGGATATTGAAGAGTGGTTTACAGAGTCCCTTTGGGTCTGAAGAGAGTTTTATGATGCCACATAACTCTATTCCAAGGTAAGTGTAAGAAATGCAAACTCCAGACCAAAATCTGCTCTGTAACTTTGTACTCTCTTCGTTTTGTTTCCCCTTAGAGTTTCCTGAGTTTTTTTCAGGCTCTAAATCTAGATGAATATCTGTATGACTTTCTTATAGTATCGATTACCTGTACTTTCCTGATAAACTCCAGTAATTGACATTTGTATATGTTTAGTTTTATTTATTTAGTATTTAGCTTATGCCTTTCCAGAAGCAGTACAAGGCAAGTTAATTAGGTAGCCTAGGTACTTCTCAGTCCCCGGAGAGCTTACTGCCTGAGTGAATCCTCCCCCCCTCCCCTGAGGTATTGTGTAGCCTTCTTCCTGTTTTCTCCACGTGTGCATAGTCTGTTTTAGTTTGCTTTTCTCTGATCAGAGAAGGGCTGTACTTTTACAGAGCTCTGCTAGTGAGTGGATATTTGCCTCCTGGGACATCTTACTGTGAGTTTTAGCTGTTTATTTAATTATTTACTGTTTGTCTAACTGTTTGTTTAATTATTTATTGTTTGTCTTAGTGGTGTGCTAGTTCAGCCTTCTCAGCTGTACTTACCTTGCCTCTCTCAACTAACTGGGCTTTGTGTGGTAGCCATTTTGAATTAAATCTCTCTCCCCAGAACCTGCTGTTTGTTAAGCTTTTTTCCTGTCCTTGCCTGCCTTAGTGAATCCTCCCCCTCCCCCCCTCCCCTGAGGTATTGTGTAGCCTTCTTCCTGTTTTCTCCACGTGTGCATAGTCTGTTTTAGTTTGCTTTTCTCTGATCAGAGAAGGGCTGTACTTTTACAGAGCTCTGCTAGTGAGTGGATATTTGCCTCCTGGGACATCTTACTGTGAGTTTTAGCTGTTTATTTAATTATTTACTGTTTGTCTAACTGTTTGTTTAATTATTTATTGTTTGTCTTAGTGGTGTGCTAGTTCAGCCTTCTCAGCTGTACTTACCTTGCCTCTCTCAACTAACTGGGTTTTGTGTGGTACCCCCATCCCCCTGCTGAGGGTTCAGGACAGGGTACCTTGTACCTGCCCTCTTTAATAGGACTTATCTCCCTCCCTCCCTCCCTCCCCAACACCCACCCACCCCTGGGGTAATTGTAGTTTTATAGGTACTTGCACATCTTAGAGGAAAGGGGCTGCTCTCAGGTGCAGCTCTTAATCCAAATCAGTCATACACAGAGGACCTGAGATTAATTGAGCTTCAGGTACACAGGGTGTATTAGGGGTATTAGATACACTTTTATTAGTATAAGCATCTACACCAATCCTTATTATATACCGAATTTAAAAGACCTAAACACAAGCTTTAAACTAAGATGCAGACAGAGGTCCAGCAACGAGATGGGGGTTCTCCGGTCTTTTGCATTAAGTGTCACATGTATGATTTTCTCCCAGTTGGTGAGAGGTCCTACATATGCACTAAGTGCAGGGAGCTCTTTGCTCTCAGGGAACGAGTCCGTTCTCTAGAGGCTAGAGTAGCAGACCTGGAAGACATAAGAAAGACAGAGAAGTACATGGACGAGACCTACAGGGATATGGTCCTGAAGTCCCACCTCCAGTCTGGCAGCATCCCTGTTGCCATGGAGGAGAGAGGTCACGTGACAGGAGAGCATCACCCTGGTGTGGCAGGAAGTGATCCTGTAACTAGGACCTGTCCTCCAGGTGATGTAAAACCCTCTCGCACCGAGGATGTTTCTCCAGGGCCATGTCCCCATGAGGGGAGGGTCAGGACAGCTGTTATAGTTGGTGATTCAATCATTAGGAATGTAGATAGCTGGGTGGCTGGTGGACGTGAGGATCGCCTGGTAACATGCCTGCCTGGTGCGAAGGTAGCAGATCTCACGCACCGCCTAGATAGGATCATAGATAGTGCTGGGGGGGAGTCTGCTGTCTTGGTACATGTTGGTACCAATGACATAGGAAAATGTGGTAGGGAAGTTCTGGAGGCTAAATTTAAGCTTTTAGGTAGGAAGTTGAAATCCAGAACTTCCAGGATAGCGTTCTCCGAAATGCTTCCTGTTCCACGTGCAGGACCCAAAAGACAGGCAGAGCTCCGGAGTCTCAATGCGTGGATGAGACAATGATGCAAGGATGAGGGTTTTGGATTTGTTAGGAACTGGGGAACATTCTGGGGAAAGGGGGGGCTCTTCCGAAGGGATGGGCTTCACCTTAATCAGGATGGGACCAGACTGCTGGCATTAACCTTTAAAAAAGAGATAGAGAAGCTTTTAAACTAGAAAATAGGGGAAAGCCGACAGTCACCCAGGAGCGCATGGTTCGGACAAAGGTATCCTTGAAGGATACTACCAAAAGCAGTGAGGTTCCAAAAGGGAGTATAGTAGCCCAAATGCCCTTGAGTAAGGAGCAGACAGAGCATAAAGATTCCCAATTACCCATGCCTACCAATAGCCAGATTAATATTAATAAAATACAGTCTCTAAAATGCTTGTATGCCAATGCTAGAAGTCTAAACAATAAGATGGGAGAATTAGAATATATAGCACTAAATGAGAGGTTAGATATGATTGCACTCTCAGAGACATGGTGGAAGGAGGATAACCAGTGGGACACTGTGATACCTGGATACAAACTATATCGTAATGATAGAGCTGAACAAATTGGTGGAGGGGTTGCGCTCTATGTTAGAGAGGGCATTGAGTCAGAAAGGATTAAAGTTTTGCAGGGAACAAAATTTGCTGTAGAATCTCTATGGATTGAAATTCCATTTATGAAGGGGAAGGTGATGGCAGTGGGAGTATACTATCGACCACCTGGCCAGAATGAACAAATGGATGATGAAATGCTCAAAGAAATCAAGGAAGCTAACAAAAGCCACAACAGAGTAGTAATAATGGGTGATTTCAATTACCCCGGTATCGCCTGGGACAGTGTCACAGCAGGACAAGCTAAAGAGATAAAGTTTCTAGATGAAATAAATGACTGCTTCTTGGAGCAGCTGATTCATGAACCGACCAGAGGGGAAGCCATACTGGACCTAGTCCTTAGTGGAACGCCAGATCTGGTGCAAGAAATAAGGGTGTTGGAACCACCTGGCAATAGTGATCATAGTATGATCATGTTTGATTTAATCAGTGGAGGACAGATAGTAAAGGAATCCACAGTACTACCTTTTAACTTTCAAAAGGGAGACTATGATACAATGAGGAATATAGTTCGGAAAAAACTAAAAGGAGCGGTTCCAAAGGTTAAAGACTTACAGCAAACTTGGGTGTTATTTAAAAATATTATCCTCGAAGCCCAGACCAGCTGTATTCCACGCATTAAGAAAAGTGGAAGAAAGTCAAAAAAACTGCCAGCATGGTTTAAAGGTGAGGTCAGAGAGGCTGTTGCTGCCAAAAGAGCAACCTTCAGGAAATGGAAAAAAGAGCCAAATGATGAAAACTGGAAACAGCACAAGCACTGGCAAGTTAAATGCAAAGCATTGATAAGGCAGGCAAAGCGGGAATTTGAGAAGAAACTTGCTACGGAAGCAAAAAACACGAAATAAAGACTTTTTCAAGTATATTCGTAGCAAAAGGCCTGTGAGAGAGTCAATTGGACCGTTAGATGATAGAGGGGTAAAAGGGGCAGTAAGAGGAGACAAGGCTATAGCAGAGAGACTGAATGAATTCTTTGCTTCGGTCTTTACTGAGGAAGATGTAGGGATGTTACCCAAGACTGAAGTGGTATTTAAAGGTGATACTGCAGAGGAATTGAGAGAAATATCGCTATACCGGGAAGATATATTACAACTATTTGATAAACTGAATAGTAGCAAATCACCTGGACCGGATGGTATACATCCCAGAGTGTTGAAAGAACTGAAATATGAGATTGCAGACCTGCTATTGGTAATCTGTGAACTTTCATTAAAATCATCTGTAATACCTGAAGATTGGAGGGTCGCCAACGTAACACCAATTTTTAAAAAGGGTTCCAGGGGTGACCCGGGAAATTACAGACCGGTGAGCCTGACGTCAGTACCAGGGAAAATGGTAGAAACCATCATAAAGAACAAAATTACACAGCATGTAGATAGTCATGGCCTAATGGGAGACAGCCAACATGGCTTTAGACAAGGAAGATCTTGTCTTACTAATCTGATCTGTTTTTTTGAAGGTGTGCATAAACAGGTAGACAAAGGTGAGTCGGTTGATATAGTGTATCTGGACTTTCAGAAAGCTTTTGACAAGGTCCCCCATCAGAGACTTTTGGCAAAGCTAAAAAGTCATGGGATAGGAGGCAGTGTACTATTGTGGATCGGGAACTGGTTAAAAGATAGAAAGCAGAGGGTAGGGCTAAATGGCCAATATTCCCAATGGAAAAAGGTGAATAGTGGAGTACCCCAGGGATCTGTACTGGGTCCGCTACTTTTTGACATATTCATAAATGACCTGGAAAAGGGAATAACTAGTGAGGTTATCAAATTTGCAGATGACACAAAACTGTTTAAAGTTGTTAAAACCCAAGAGGATTGTGGAAAACTGCAGGAGGATCTGGATAAATTGGAAGACTGGGCATCCAAATGGCAGATGAAATTTAATGTGGACAAGTGCAAAGTTATGCACCTAGGAAAGAACAACCCACACTATAGTTACACGATGCAAGGCTCCACATTAGAAACCACCACCCAGGAAAAAGATTTAGGAGTCATCGTGGATAACATGTTAAAACCCTCCGCCCAGTGTGCAGCGGCGGCCAAGAAAGCAAATAGAATGCTAGGTATCATAAGGAAAGGGATGGAGAATAAAACAAAGGATATTATAATGCCTCTGTATCGCTCCATGGTACGACCGCACCTTGAATATTGTGTGCAATTCTGGTCACCGTATCTTAAAAAGGACATAGAGTTATTAGAAAAAGTACAGAGAAGAGCCACCAAATTGGTGAAGGGGATGGAAGGCTACTCCTATGAAGAGAGGCTAAAAAGGTTAGGGCTCTTTAACCTGGAAAAGAGACGGCTGAGGGGAGATATGATAGAGGTGTATAAATTAATGAACGGAGTGGAACGGATAAACGTGGATCAATTGTTCACGCTATCAGAATATAGAAGGACTAGGGGACATGTAATGAAGCTACAGGGTAAACTATTTAAGACAAATAAGAGAAAATATTTCTTCACTCAACGTGTAATCAAACTCTGGAATCTGTTACCGGAGGATGTAGTAAGGGCTGTTAGTATAGCTGGGTTTAAAAAAGGTTTGGACAAGTTCCTGGAGGAAAGGTCCATAAACCACTATTAACAAGGGACCCAGGATATCAATGCTTGACCTAGTACAAGCACTGCAGAACCTGTGTCTTTTGGGGAAACTGCTAGGTACGTATGACCTAGATTGGCCACTGTTGGAAACAGGATACTGGGCTTGATGGACCTCGGTCTGACCCAGTATGGCATTTCTTATGTTCTTATGTTCTTAATTTAAGTTTGTAGTTTAAGCAACGAAGTGTTGCATTAAACACATGTTTAATGGATGGGTGGTAATGGTACAGTCTGGACAGAGATATATTGGCAAAGGGTTTCTCAAATTAGCACGTCCAGAGGAATTTGTTTTGTACATATCACAGCAGGAATGCATCTCATTCTTAAACTACTTTGAGCGTGAATCCAGTTTCTCAAATATGCTACTCATGCTTCACTTTATACTTGGATTGTGTCAAACAAAAAAAAGCTGCCTTTTGGGACAAGTAGGATATGATAAATACAGGCAGTATATGAAGAGGACTTCAGAGTTCTTTTTATTTAGACCAGTGGCATGTGAGATAACTGTTGATAATTCTTTACCTTTGTGCTACATTTTCCTTGTCTCTGTCATGAAACTCAGTGATCTGATTCTCCATGTCGTACAGGATGGTCTCTTGGCACTATTATTGCTACAAGCAAAGCTGTTCTTGTATTCTTCTCCTTTATGACTCCATCTGGTTCTCTGGAATTAAGCCCTTTTTTTGTTGGTATATGATTATCCCATGTGGTTATAATATCTTCATTCTGTTTAGTTTGATCTGAGTTGAGATGCCAGCATTTCCCTGATACAGCAATGTTATACTGCTTGCAAAGTTTCTACTGGATGAGCTCAGCTCTGCAACTGGACCGCCATAAAGCTCTCTTTGTATGAGTCATGGGGAAGTTCTAGGAGTCATGCTCCTGTTGTCCTGAGTAATGTAGGATGCATCCTTATACAGTCAAACCTCGGTTTTCATGATTAATCCGTTCGAAAAAGTCTGACTAAAACCGAAACGTATGAAAACTGAAGCAATATTTCCCATAAGAAATAATGTAAATCCAATTAATCCGTTCCAGACACCCAAAAATTCACAAAAAATACATTTTATAGAGAATAACTATATTTTTACATACAGAAAACAATGAGAAATAAATATAAATGACTAATGAAATGGATAAATGAACATTTAACATCACTGAAAGCAAGCTAAGTACAGTACTGTACAGTACAGTATGTTAACATCTGGCCTTAGCCACCCCTGACAAGCTGCTGTGCCCAGCTCTCTTCGGAATCACATTGAATTCAGTCCATTAAAATACCTTTACATTATCTGCTCAATGCTTCAGAATGGCAGAAAATCTTAATGATATAGCTTCAGACGTACCCTGCAAGAGAAAGAACTGCCTCCCACATTCATGCAACATCTCCAGCTTACGTTGACAGCTTTTCTTCCCTGCTACCGGGACAAAATCTCAGTCAAAAGACGTTGAAAACCGAAGCAATGCATGAAAACCGGGACAAAATCTCAGTCAGAAAAGACGTTGAAAACCGAAGCGTATGAAAACCGGGGCAAATGAAAACCGAGGTTTGACTGTATTGGCTAAGATTTGGTGGGAGTTTCCTTACTAAAGTTTTGAGGGAACAATATGAAATGCTGCAGTTACAGATGTAAAAAGTTTGGGATCCCAGCATCAGGAAGAAGAAGAACAGGAGCTGCCTTTCTGGATGACCTTGAGAGGAGAGGACAGTTCCCCTAGGCCAGCTAAACCTAACCAAAGGAAGAGATTTGAAGAGGTACAAATCCGATGCAGGGTCTGGAGTATTCCTTTGGAGGCAAATGGAACCAACACAGTGCATCACATCTTAACCTCTGGGAGGTCCAGTGTGAGTGTTTATCCCTAAACCCTAGAAAGGAGAGTTTGAGGAATTTTGGGCGTTTTTTGTTTTTAGGGGAAGAGAAGTAACTTTCCCTCTCCTGTGTCACTTCAAAGGAGGTATTTCTTGAAGAGGCACATGGGATTTTATTTATGGAAGGTCCAGGAGCACTAGCAAAAAAAAGTAGTTTTCCGAAGTGCAGTGAAAAGTATTATGATTTTTGGAAAGTATTTCTGGGACTTCTGATGTAAAATGTTGTGCTATCCATTAGCATGATTTCCCAATGTACTAAGAGAAAAAAAATCTGCCAAATCATGCTTAAAGTATGTCTGCTGTGTCTTATGACAAAAGTTTGGCATGTTTTTTTTACTTTCACTTTTGTGCTGAAGCTTTACTATAGCCTGGAGCTGAAGTAAAATGCTACACTTCACCTCAGATGACCCTAGTCAGTAAAGGTTCTGGTGGCTCAAGTGAGCCCTGAAGCCCCCTTTTTCCTTCTCCCTAAAATCTCTGGTGGTCCAAGTGGGCTCTAAAGCCCTCCTTCGTCGTTCCTATAAAAGTAGCAAACTCCCCTTCCTCCTGCATCTCCCAAACATACCTTGAGGTTAAGATGTAGGAGCGATGCTCGCTCACTCCTTCCTCTGGTGCCGCCATCTTGAAAAATGGCAGCACCTGACCCCTAGCAGTGTGGTGGAATGTACTACTAATGGTCAGCTTACCAAATAAGGAAGTGCTCCCTGATTTGGAAGCCTATCCCCAAGTGGTTCATTCTGAGGATTTAGTTACACTTGAAAAGCTCCCTGGACTAGAATAGTCGGAGTGCTGCAGTTTAGGACTGGCTTGTATTAATAGAACTGTGTTGATTGAGCTCATATAGGAAGTCATTTTAGAGAGATTAGGCACCATTTACACAGGTAAAAAGCAGGTTTAGAGGTTTAAATGGTCATAACTGTGCAAATAACAATTTTAGAAAAGTTGCTGCTTACATGTATATAGCCGCTGCTCACATAGATTTCAAGGGGGCATGTTCTGGGCGTGGATTGGGTGGGCTACAAGTATACATGTACTCCTAATGTTGTAAAGGAAATACACCTATACTCGAAACATTTCCCCAACAATATTTATACTTGCTCCCAGATACACATAAGCGTTATCTAACTGCTTGTTTGGACCTGGGCTTAGAGAAGTGATAGAGGGGGTAATTAGGCTTACTTCTCTGGCATTTAAAACTTCCTCATACATCCAAAAATTTCAGTTTTGGAGCTTGGTTGCTCGATTTTATCAAATCTGCAACCAGCACTAATAAATGCTGGCACTTATATATGCAGTTTGCAGCATCTGCCACCTGCATGCACGTCCGCATTTCCACTCTTATTTTTTAAAACATGATTTTTTGTAAAATGGCAGTTCTTACCGTACGTGCTGCTAAATATATGTTTCTCCAGGGTGATGCGGTGCCAACGGAGGCTGCGCGGAGCAATTCCCCAGCTTTAACAGAAAGCCTTTGGGAATGCTTCCAAAGCCTTCTGGTAGCATGCATGGTAGCATTCCCAAAGGCTTTCTGTGAAAGCTGGGGAATTGCTCTGTGCGGGCTCTGTCGGCACCGACGTCACCCATATGTGAGGACTGATTCCTGCTGTCCCTGGAGAACACCTGCTACAAGTGAGTAACTATGCTATTTCTTCTGTGGCCTTGTATGTATTTTACAAAAGGCTCTGCATTTAGTGAGATATTTGTAAAATATACTACAAAGTGTGAACATTCCAACTTGGATATACCTAGATGACCTATGCAAATTAGGACATGTTATTGAAGGAGGTTTTATAACCAGCGCTTAGTTTAACGCATATTTTCACATGTATTTTATGCCTGTTTTATAAAATCAAGTATGTGCATACTTGACTTAATTGTGAAGGTACGTGTGTCTGTTAAGACACAATCACTTACCCTAGCCCTAGAGTTGGTGTAAATGATCATGCCTACTTTTTGCAATCACGCATGATAATTAAAGAATTTTATCACTTATGCATGTAATTGCTCGCACCACCCTAATTCCACTCATACGCATGCCCATAGTGGAAGTATGCGCAATGCAAACTGCGCACGCACTGTTTCGCTAATCATGTAAGAAGCCATTTATGCGCATAAATGGCTAAAATACCAAAATCTGCTTGTTATGAAATTGCCGCATAGTGCGCCTGATCATGGCTAATGCTTTTAGGGGCTGACTTACTAAGTGTGCTTTAAAACATGCCAAACAGCTGTGTCTGTGCAATACATCTTTTGGAATTGCAAAAATAAATGGTTAATGCAGCTATTTTTAACAGTATTGCACACATTTACATTACCATTAACATACAGTACCAGACATCTTGTAAGGCAAAATAATATTTTAATAAGCTGCTTTGCGAGGGAGTAGGGGGGGTCTCCTGACCCCAAGACCATTTCTTCAATATAGGATGAGGATAGAGGGAAATCAGGGTGCAGACCTCAGCTCTTGGGGGTAGAATGAGGTACAGGCATCCCCTTATTGGGAAGGGAGGGCTACAAATGGCCATTTTTGGAACTTTAAAGGTTGAAGTTGGCATTGCCACATTGGCTAACACAGATCTATTAGACCTGCAGCTTAAACCAGTTTAAATACGTCATAATGGATGTTAGTAAATAGTTCCCTTAGCCCACCATTTAAATAAAAATGAAACAGGATTCGCTGGTTGAACATAGGCAGGTAGTAATGAGGGTTCTGGTGAGCCCGGATCTTATTTTCCATCACAGTGCTGAGTGGCTCTTGGTGTATTCCCTGGACCCTTGCAGGGTAATTTTATAATGGGGTTGACAAGTTAAAGCATAAGGTGTCTATGTTAAGTGGGTATTATAAAGACAAGTAGCTGCCTACAAGTAGCGTAAGTGGTATAACGGACACTAATTTTCGCTCTAGCTCCAGGGCTGCTGTAAATGCCCATGCCTATATTTTTCAAGTGCACATGTAAATTATAGTATGTTATAACTGTGAAGATGTATAAATGATCAGCTATAAGAACTATGTATATAAATGTGTATTTAGCAATAGAAGGCCCGATATTCAGCACAGCGGTGCTGACCCTTAAACCAGGATATTCAACTTTGGGGTCATATCCGGCCCCGGCATTGAATATCCGGATTGGCAATATACGTGGCAAAGGTTAGGCCAGAGTTTTCTGTGCCTGGCCTTCACTGTGTATTGCTAACTGGATAGTGGCTCAATATCACCGCTGCTCAGCTAGGAATAGGTGCTGCCTCTTTTCTTCCCCGGAACGCCCCGACACACCCAAATGCTTACTGGTTCATCATTGGGGTGTGTAGCGCTGGCACCCATGCATATTCAATGGCACTAACTATGTTAGTGCTGAGAATATACAGCTCAACGGCATTTACATGGTTTGCAGGTCTGCCTTTGAATATCAGTCCAGACAAGTGAGAAAAGTATGACAGCTATGGGTTCTAAGATGTAATGGCAAAACCCTTCGGGGGCATATTCTAACCACGTCAGCCAGTTAGCATGAAAGAGGAGACATTCTCTAAACATTATCTGTATTATTTCTTGATATACTGCCCATGGCAACGAGGCATCGGAGTGGTGTACAATTAAAACATTAACATTTAAAACCTTTTGGTCAATAGCACAAGTTCACTGTTATGCTGTAAAACGTCAGGGGTGGATATTCAGAACCCACCGGAAGGTCAGCTGGCTAAGGGTGCTGAGCATGACATCCAATGACACCACTAGATTGTGTTGCTGGATTCCCCACAGACCACAGACCCCCCCCCCCCCAGCATAATCTGGTTTGGCTGATATTCTGCTGACTTCTGTAGGCAACTTGAGCCATAGAAAAGACTGTCCTAAGCTGCTATCCACAGATATCTTGACTGAATTTTGGATAATCAGATAAGTGCTGGCACTTATCCAGATAGCACCACATATCTGGGTTATTTGGCAACAGCTCTAAACCATATACTGCCGCCGAATGTTCCACAGATATTTAAGTACCCTGTTTAACCGCCCAAAATATCAGCTGTTCTAAATATCGGCCCTTCTATCTTTAAGGGCAATGGAATACGTGAGTGAATTTCCAACAGGCAATCTGATTTGAAGTTCTCAGGCATATAGTATTGATGCCAGGTATTCAGAAAGTTCCCGCTGGGGTCTGAAGAACAAAACAATATTTGTTCCTCACTCAGGAGAAGAATACCAGTTCATGCACCTTACCCTATCCAACTGGGAGTCCTCTGGGGAATTAAACCTTGTTTCTAAACATAGCCCTTGTCTGGCCATCCTTCAGGACCAGTGCTAAACAAAAGTTACTCAGGCTTTGTCTTGTTTCAGATGATGTGGATTTCTTTCAGTGAAGGTGAGGTTTCAGTAGTCCGTGGCAGAAGAAAGATAAGATGGCTCAAGCCAGTGAGTCTGTAGCGTTGTTCAGCTTCCTCTGGTGAAGGTCATGTGGTATTCAGACTGGCCAATATTAGGGAGTGAATCATGGTGCTTAAATAAGCAGGAGGATGTAGCGATCCATGTTGGGAAATTCTGACTCTTGACTGCTGTACTGATGGTGAGAAGTGTCTGATAAGAACATTTCCACGAGGCTCTACTGAAGACTTGCACAGATTCCACTCAAGCAGCCCCTGCAATGTGGGAGGGCCTGGGCAGGAAAGGAGCCCACACAGCAGCGGTAAGGCTGAGTGGAAAACTTACTTTAACATGTCTGTCGCACTTCCTCTGCTTTTTTAAGTTTCAACCAGACCCGGGCAGAAGTCTTGTGATAACAGGGTCACCGTGAGACTTCAACCTGGGAGGTAATAGCCACTGGACCTACTGGAAACTTAAAGGAGCAGAGGCAATGCGGCAGATATGTTAAAGTAAGTTTGCTGCGGCTGCACCAGGAGAGGGGGTGCCACCATGACAATGGGGGGGGGGGAGGGCATGCAGGACGGAGCATGCCAATGTTACATTGGGGAAGCCCTCAACAACATTTTGCTTGTGTGGCTTCTGGTTCCCACAACGGTTGCCCAAATATCGCCAATCAAAGAATTATTTAGACAGCAGTTGCTTTATCTACAAAGACTTTTATTCCAGCATCATGCAGAACAGCAAGATCTGTCTATAGAAATGGCAGACAGCATTTTCTTCCTCTCTCTGTGAAGGGGGAGAAAACACTGCCCACCCTTCCTCCAAAATAACCACCTTATATACATTTCTCCCTGTCTCAAATGTCTCAAATGTCTGTTTCAAATTAATTTTCAGTGAATCCATCATACATTCTTAAGTGTCAGTAGGGCCTCAGGATCCTACAACACTTTTCCCAGGGGAGAATCTCCTTACATTTGTACATCTGGACCTGCACTTAGATCTGCTCATTTATGCATGGCCTGTGACCTCTATACATCTGGATTTGCTTTTAGGTCTGTTTATCTATGCATGGCCTGTGACCTTTGACCCCTCCTGTATTTTTCCTTCTTCTTGGCACTAATTGAAACCAGTCAGAGAGTATTTTGTGCTCATTAGTTTGAATTCTTTGCTTGACCTGTAATTTCTTGTTAGGCCCAATATTCTGCATACTTCTATCCAGAATATGGTTTCCCAGAATCCTCCATAACAGGCCGCATCCATTATCTTATGGCAAGCATATACTCTCATATAGCTATTGTCTTCTTGTCTGTCTTCTTGTCTTCTGTGCCATCCATCCTCCTGTGTAGTTTCACCAGGCAAGGGTTCAGTCATATAAAGCCAATATATAAGCAGACCTAACTCAAATTTCCCAACATTCTCCACTTTTTCTTTTCCTTTTTCTTTTTTATGTGGAGGGGCAAAGGTAATCCCACTAAGGGGCATTGATAACAATAACCATTTGAGACAAAGAGGGATTATGAAGGGGCAGGTTTTGGTACTGTACTTTGCAATATCATTCTTTTACAGCATCCTAATAAAATAGGAAAAATACAGCAGGCAAGAATACCAAACACAGCAATACTTAAACGAGTTATAAAGAAAGCTGTTAGGCCTCCTCCGAGTCCGGAATACCAGCAGGCAACATTCTAAGAGAATGGAAGACATACAGCTTGCAATAATACTGGACACATCAAATATTCAACAAAGTGATGAAGAAAGCTTTGAAAATGTTACAGTGCAATTTGAGCTGGTGTGGGTATTGCAGTTGCTGTAGCCCAAATGGCTTGTAGATTTTCCCAAAAGTCCCAATCAGTCTTAATAGTCTTTTCCTATTTTCAAATAATTTGGTCTTCACTTTTCACTGAAGTTTAAGTGTAAGTTCGTTTTTTCTCAAAAGTAGAATCTCTCATTCTCATAGGTGGATATCTTGGCCCTTTTTCAATGTGACACACCGATGCAGATAGGGACTCCCTCACACATCTCTGCGGTGCGTAGTTCGGATTTCTCGGGATGGTCTGCTCCATCTGGACTCTGGCCAATTTTCTCTGCTGGAATCTCTGGATCCCAATTGGTGACATGGCTCCAGGTCCCATTCAGAAGAGCAGAATCCAATATTAAATGAAAAGACTAAAATATTCTAGATTAGATTTTACAATGAGACAATGCAATGTGATAAACATCATTTCATCCACATTTACTTAAGATCATAACTCTCTCATATGGTATCAACTGTGTCTCTCAGTTTGATAAACTTCTTATCTCTCCATCACTGAAGATTCATTTGCTGGTAGGAAATACTCCACCATACCCTTAACTGATCTTTACATATTAATAGATTAGACAAGTTGCACGCACATATTCTGCAAGTTTGGCAAGTTTCAGAATTACTCCAATTTTTATTTGTGAAAATTTGTCATCAAATCATCCCTCTTTTTTTTTACCCCTGCATGTCTGGCCAGGATATACAAAGGCAAAATTAGGCAAAAAGCATCTGGAAGTACCACATGGCCAGTGTGGATGTTCCAAAACATATCAGGGTGCAAAATGCACCTAGCCTGTCTCCAGGTGTCTATTTCCAATTGTTGAGTATGTGTTGGGGCTTAAATGACTTCCTGAATTAAAGATTCTGGAGACAGCATAGTTGAATAAAATTTGTTTACATGTTCAGTAGACAGATATGTCACTTTAAATAACCTTCATCAGTTTAATGTCCATCAGAGTACCACCTCTTCATTGGCATACTAAGAACATCAAACAATTGTTAAAAACTTAGTATTATGGTAAACAAATAGTATATAGAAAATATAAACTTGGATTCTTCTTAATGAATATAACAACATGAGTAAACAGTGTCCTTTTGTTTTTTTCTCACCAACTTAATTGGTATGGTTCAAAAATGGACATATGTGCTCATTCAAAATAGCAATTGTCTTAAACAATCTGAATAAAGTCCCTACAGTATAAAAATATTTTTGTAACATTTTATAACGGCAGTCGTAATAGGACAAATCATGACTTTTAACATGACAGCCACATGTCTCTCTCTCACGTATGACTAGAATCTATTGTATATACTGTTCTCAGTGAAAGTGCTGAACAAGGCAAAGTAATTATCCTGAGTCTTTCATTACACTAATACTTTTGCATGTCAAGGGAGACTTCAAAGCAGTGCTTGGGCTAGCTTCACCTTACCGGCATGCCATCTTAAGAAATGCAGATGGACAACAGAACTAGACAGACATGTTAAAAAAACAAACCTCTGTATCAGAGAAAGTGCTGTAGGAAACTTTGTCTAATCAATTCAACTTAATGTTATTGTTTTATGTGTAAATAACTTTACAAATATTCTCATATTTTTCTGGGAACTAAGCTCCATTTTTCACCAAATTTGTTCTGCAAGTGTGTAAACTAAAGTAAATTTGTATGTCATAGTGCTACAATATAGTGTATTCCTAAAATTGAAACTTAAAAAAAATCTTTCAAAACAAAGTACACTGTGTTCTCTGGACCCCAACATATAAAATTCAAATACAGAAAAACAGATGAATTTATCCTAAAATTCAGCAACTCCCATGTTACTGTCCTTAGTCATTAGTCATTAGCACTGAGCTTAAGAATACAAACACTCCTTTTCACATTTAAATTGAATGAGACTGGTGTCAAACGGAACTGCAAACTAAACAGTAGATCTCACTTTCTGTCCTTTAAACAAAAGTTAAAATAAAACTTAGTTACAGCTCTTTTGGATGTATGAACAATAAGTATGTCCTCAATGAAATACTTGCAACAATATATAAATTCTGTTTTACTTTTAATTTTGCTTGATCAAAACCAAACATATAACTTCTCATTCACTCGGTATTCAAATCATTTCCAAGTAGCATTGTCCTGTCAGGGCCGTCAAACCCCCACTCTAAAGGGCAAAGGACAACAAACAGATTCTCCAATTTCATGCCTTGATTATTTGATCTAACATCTAGGAGCACTTAAGCAAGCAGCCCATCTGATCAGAGTAGAGAGGCTTTCCTGAGAGACTTCATTAAAGCATTCCCCCTTGGGAAATCCCAAAAAGCAATATACCTTTCAGTTTGAGAAACTCAGGACCTTTTTTTAAAAAAAACAAGTAAAAAGTATTTTCTTCATAATCTTATATAAGGATTTTCTCCAACAATGTAATACTAACTAAACATCTTTGCATCACATGGTTACATATTTTCTTAAACTGATTTTCTTTTAGAGCTATTTTCCTTGGTTGCAAAATCCAGCTGTAATCTTTTTCCTTTATCAGTTTGATCTTAAAATTTGTAAAGTCATAAGAACATAACAAAACTGATCTTCTATCACTGAGTCAAAACTAATCAAACAGAATTTCTTAGCATCACAACAATTTTTTTTATTAATCTCTGATTAATTAGGATCTGCCACATTTTTTTGAAAAATCAAAATAAGCTTCTCAAAAAGTAACACATTCATAGAAATTCGTTCTGCATTGTGTACAACTGCCCTATGACCTATCACAGACCCAGGCAGAGCTATTTAATCTCCTGACACACAGAAAACAGCAGACAATTTTTTTTTTTTTAACCAGGATAAACTCAGATCCCAAATTTAAAAAATAAAACTTAGGGGCATGTTTACTAAAAACCGCTAATTAGCGCGGCGCAAAATAGCGCACTAAAAGCGGTACTTAAGAGCGCTTAAATGCCCCGCAAACGTGCGATGAAGCCCCGCACACTTGCGCGTCACAGTAACGGGTGCCGCACAAGTACGTGCCCGCAAATGTCCGATAGAGGCGTGGAAAGGCTAACGGAGGGTGGAGGAAGGCCCCGGAGGGGCGGAGAGAAGGGGTTAATGGGCGGGGAAGGGGAGGGGAGAGGCGCCCCGCACATTATCGGGGCTGAATTTCAAAAAAAAATAGCGCGAGTGAATCACTCGCGTTAGAATGCATTTAAAGGGAAGAGAAACCATTTCCGTCAGCAATGTACAGCAAAACCGGGGAAACCTGCAAAACGTGAGCAGTGTGATACATGTGCACAGCACAAAAGTGCAATTATAAATAGAAAATGACCACCACAAAAATATGAAAAATAGTAATTCAGTTGGGGAACAGTTATAGTGATGGGCAAAACTAGATAACACACCCAGGAAAGCTCCAAAAAAAAGAAATGATTTATGGAAAGGTGTACGGAGCGGAGACTCGTCCAAAAAACATTTCCCTTTTTCTGGAGCTGTCCTGGGAGTGTTATCTAGGGTTGCCCATTAATATCACTGTTGCCCAGCTTGGGTTCCCCATTAATATCACTATTGCCCAGCTTGGGTATATGTTTTCCCCCTTTGTTCCATGGTCATTCCCGGGTTTTATTTGCACGTTTGTCACCACACAGGGTGAAGGAGCCCACAGTAAAAATGCATACAGCAGGGTTTGTGACTCCATCCTGCCAGGTTTACTACCTCCAGGGGCTGCACTGTCTCTGTGGTGCAGAGGACATAGCCATGACCTCTAGAAGGCCAGAGGTTCAAATCCCAGCTGGGGCACTTGCCAGCCCAGTCCATATATTTTACCCACCACTAAACAAAGATAGAGCAGACACCCCTGTATTGCAGGGAACATAAGCATGGGGGAAACACCCATATGTTACCCAACACAGCACTCATCCCTCAACAATGGGCATACCTACAGCCAAGTCCCCCAAATGCAGTCCCGTACTGCCACATTGCAATCAGGTCATCTGCTTTTTCTGAGAGAAGCTCATGCCAGCATGTTGGCGCACGAGTACATGTGGTGCAGGGGGCAGTGGCAGCTAGCCACAGAGGACAGAGGCCAAGCCATGTGCAGGCTGGCACAGTCCACTGCTACACACACAGGCCCTGCCGGATCCACAGGCATGGACGTTCCAGGGAATCCAGCCAATCTGTGGCTACAAGGTGGTGCAGTGCACACAGACAGTGCATATAAGAACAGAAGGTCACAGGTTCAAAGCCCAGCTGGGGCTACTGCCAATCCTTCCCACATATTTTCCCCACAGCTACACAGTGATAGTAAGGACAAACCTTTCGTGGCGAGGACATATGCAATGGTACTACGTCTATCTTTTACCCCACTGAGCACAGACACCATGTACAGGGGCAGTACCTAGAGCGGAATCTCCCAAATGCAGTCCTGGTGGGCCACACACCAGTCAGGGTCCATGCTGCCACTCATACAAATGCCTGTGCTGTATATCTATGCACCACCCCCATGGCATGTAGATGTAGCTCATGCATATTCATGAGGAACAGCAGGTAAACCCGATCAGTGTGATGCAAACCTGGACTGGAGTTGGGAATCTCTGCTGTAAAGCAGCAGCCAACAGGGGCAGACACACCCACACCCACACCCACAGGCCCCATTGGCCAATGTCTCCTGGAGAGGCAGAACATTGGACCCTGCGTGCATCTCCCAATACTAGCACCTGCATACCCTAGCAATGTAACCCTACACCTGAGGTATATGGTACACAGCTCTGAGATGCTTGCTAGGAGTACTGGCAGATAGATATCCATACGTTACGCACATACTGCTAGTTGACCCCATCCGAACAATCTGTTTGGTGTTTGCGGTGCGTGCTCCAGCCCTTGCCTCTGACGGTGTTTACCACCCTGGGGAGTGACCCCCCAGCAGTACTGCGTAGCATATCCATGCCTTGCCGTGCCCAGCACCGGTTTGGTGGGCAAGGCTAATTACCTCCTCAATAGTAGCACCATGATGGCATAGGTGTGGAATTGTGTGTCTGTCTATACAGTGGGTGTTGGCTGCATGCCCCTTCCACAGCCCACACTGCCAACACTGTTGCCAGTATTGGCCTGCCAATGTGCATAATGAGTAGCAAGGGACCATGGGTATATCTCAGACACAGTGGACTGACCAGGATGCAGCTGCACAGGGCATAGGGCACTGGCAGGGGCATGGTAGTGCCCGGCCACCACCTACACAGACAGGGTGACCTCTGTATGTGCTGCTGGGGGATCACTCTCACCCTGAGTGTGCAGTGACGGCAGCATGGCTAGGCACCCCCATAGTGCTATATTGTGATTCTCCCATGTGATATGTATGGGTGTCCTGTGGGGGCCTCTTCATGGACTTATCTGTCTGTGTGTGCTGCCACCCCAGTTGTGGGTGCATGCATGTCCATCAGGACCAGTCAGCAGGCTGTTCACAGCTGATATGTGTTGTGATGGAGTGCCTTGCAGGGTGCAGTGGCTGATGGCTTGCTGCAGGTGAATATCAGATAGTGGTGAGGTGCATCTTTGAATATCCAGGCCTAATGTCTGTCTGATATTGTGTTATGGATGTGTGTGAAGCTGCTTGGACTGCCCTCTAGGGTGTCTGTTCCCTAGCAGGACTGGGGTTGATGGTCCACTCTACTGCCATCGGGGTGGGGATCTGTTGAGGGGAAGCCCTGTTTTATCCACCTGGGGGGTCCATGGGGTGGGGGGTCCCCACTAACTGAGCCAGACAGAGATCTCCAAAATGTTTATGCAGCACCTACCTATTCCACAGGTTATTGCTGCTTTGGAGCTCTGACATGGCCGCATTCAGCCGTGGCTGGTGTTGTGGACCTGGTCCTGGGCGCAACATCTCACACTCAGGGTGAGCACAGTAACCGCACAATGTGATGGTGTTTAGCTACTCTTTGCCGTTTGTCCACCCACTCAGGACACCCTACCAGGCCGAGGTGCTGTGTGGGTGCACACGGACACTTCCCCCTACCAGGCCGGGGAGCTTTAGGGGTGCATTTCCCATCCTGTGTTCAATCGTGGACAGCTGATTTGCATGTGCAGTGCATCATGGGTATGGGTGGTTCACAACAGCAGACTGTCAGTGAGGTGACATACAGGCTATCTGCAGCCAGCCAGGGGCTGCTTACAGCTATAGAGCTGTAGCCCAATGGTTATGTCACTGCCTGTGCAGCCAGATGTCATGGGTTCAAACCCACAGTGGGGTTATGTGATAGGGGTGTCCACAGATTTATTTTAATTTACTGTACATATGTTGCTGCCAGCAATACCACCCTCAGCGTACTGTACCCATAAGGTGCCTCTGAGGGTGCTTTATGGGGCGCCCTATAGGGCACGTTACGGTTGCCAGCCATATAGGGTGCACTATACATTATCCTGTGTCGCAACATACATGCTGCCCTATAGGGGACATTCTAGGGTGCCTTGGCGGACGGTGCACTGTAACATGTGCCTTATGGGCCGCCTTATATTAATATGCTGTGAGAATGCGTTTGCTAGTAGTTATCACAAAATAAAATTAAAAAGCCTCCTACAGCACTCCACAACATATAACATACTGCCTCAGCTAGCCTTTTTCACTGGGCATTGTGAGGGATCAAACCCCTGGTCCCTGCACCATTGGTCAGTGTCTTAACCATTGTGCTGTGGCTGTGTTCCTTTGTTTTGGCATCAGAGCGCCGCCTTATGCCCATCAGCGCGCCACCTCTTGCTGCCCACAATTAGTGCGCCGCCTTGTGCCGCCCAAAAAGAACAGTGCGCCGCCTTGTACCGCCCAGATAGTACAGTGCGCCGCCTTATGCCATCCAAAAGTACTTTGCCTCCTGAACCACTTTTACACATTCAAGGTGTTGCTTCAGCTGGCCTTTTTGTTGCGCACAATGGGGGATTGAACCTGTGGCCCCTGCACCATTGGTTAGTGTGTTCACCGTTGTGCTACAGCTCTGTTCTGATATGTGCTCAGCAGCGCCCTGCTAATGTGGGCCCCGCAAATTAGCGCGACGCGCACACGTACGGTCGGGTTTTTTTCTTCTTTCTGCCTGAACCGCCCACTCCTTATATGGCACACGCACACTACCGCAGCCCCGCACGTTAGGAATGTTTAGTAAACATGCCCCTTAGACTTATTTACTGCACACAAATATGCACAGGGGAAGAAGAAACAATTTGAAATTTTCAGGCTGTACTTGTAACTATAAACTATTTTTCTTTGTTTTTCTACCAGTCAGATCACTGCACACAATAGCTGGCAGTTCAGAATAAAACACTGTCAATTATCTGTGCGGTCTGCTTCTAAGATTCTCACTTCAGTGTACAATACATTCAGATCCCAATCCAGTAACTCAGAAAATCCATTCCATGTTACAATATATTCAGACAGACAGAAGGGGAAAAAACTAGCTGTCTCAGCACATCAATTACTACAGCAGACCCTAGAAGATTTTTTTCGTTGTTTTCAATGTTCTAAAGAAGACAGGAAGGACTAGGAAGAATAGAGACAGATAAACAAACACTGCTTGTCACTTGCGTTCAAGGGACTCCGGGCCAACGGTTTTACCCTCTCCAGAGACTGGGGCATCTTACAAGCACATAGATATTGTGGAAGAAAATAAAAGCAAACATATACGCTCTCCAGGAATTCCACACTTAGTTCAACTTAAGAAAAGAATTCTAATCAGTTCAGCTCCAGGGAACATAAAATCTTCTAGAGTAGCCAGTAATGACAGGACAGTGTTTACTAAAGATTAAAACTAAAAACACAGGACAGAGTTAAATGCATTATACCTAACAGCCTATCTGATCAGAATACTGAAACTGAACTAGACCCACTCCACCCGGGTTATTTAATGCAGCTGCAGTCAGCTCCATCATTCACCTTGATCTAGAACTTGTAAAGTAATTCATTTCAAAAAGATACTTAGAAAGCTATTCTTCAATAGATCTAATTGTCACCCTCTCTGGTCTGTGAGCATCCCAGATAAGGGGATCATCTCCGTTTTTCTATAAATATTCTCCTTAGCTGTCCCTCTTTCTAAAATCTGTAAACCTGGTGTTTTCACTGTTTGGGGACAGGGGCAATTAATTTCGCCTTTTACCAATAGCAAATTGAACCTCCTTATATACAGAGGCGCGCGTAATTTCGCTTTTAGGTGGAAATCCAAACCTCATAGTTAACAGAGGCGCGAAATGAATCCAGGACTCATACAAACATACAACTCTTGCGCTTCGTCCAAACCCAGCCAATCCCCTCGCGGGGGTATGGAAACGTGGATAAAGACACACACTCGCTTCATATCAATGATATGTACAGTCTCAAGTGTACACCAATCAATCCCAGAAAGACAGAGACCTAATGTCTGGGCAAAACTTCCTTTCCCTAATCATTCCCTAATGTTACAACTAAATACAGAGATACTCTAACAGTTTTTTTTTACATAACAAAATATTAATTACATACTTACCCACCACTTGAACCCGGGCAAGTCTTCTGTCCTTTCATACAGACAGGGAAACTGAACACTCACCAATAGAGTCATCCTAGGGTATCAAAATCTCTCTCGACGTCACTCAGAGCGGTATTCCCATCTTCTGTACCAGCAGAAGGAATCCTCTTCTCCTAATGAGAAGGTATTCTCATCCCCTGTTTTTTTTCTGTGAAAAACAGGAGGTAGTCCCTCTGACAAAGAAAACAGCAGTCAGAGGAGTCCTTGGGCAATTTAGAAAATTTAGAGGGGCTTCGGCACCAATAATTGTGGCTTCTGGTTCCCACAACGGTTGCCCAAATATCGCCAATCAAAGAATTATTTAGACAGCAGTTGCTTTATCTACAAAGACTTTTATTCCAGCATCATGCAGAACAGCAAGATCTGTCTATAGAAATGGCAGACAGCATTTTCTTCCTCTCTCTGTGAAGGGGGAGAAAACACTGCCCACCCTTCCTCCAAAATAACCACCTTATATACATTTCTCCCTGTCTCAAATGTCTCAAATGTCTGTTTCAAATTAATTTTCAGTGAATCCATCATACATTCTTAAGTGTCAGTAGGGCCTCAGGATCCTACAACACTTTTCCCAGGGGAGAATCTCCTTATATTTGTACATCTGGACCTGCACTTAGATCTGCTCATTTATGCATGGCCTGTGACCTCTATACATCTGGATTTGCTTTTAGGTCTGTTTATCTATGCATGGCCTGTGACCTTTGACCCCTCCTGTATTTTTCCTTCTTCTTGGCACTAATTGAAACCAGTCAGAGAGTATTTTGTGCTCATTAGTTTGAATTCTTTGCTTGACCTGTAATTTCTTGTTAGGCCCAATATTCTGCATACTTCTATCCAGAATATGGTTTCCCAGAATCCTCCATAACAGGCCGCATCCATTATCTTATGGCAAGCATATACTCTCATATAGCTATTGTCTTCTTGTCTGTCTTCTTGTCTTCTGTGCCATCCATCCTCCTGTGTAGTTTTACCGGGCAAGGGTTCAGTCATATAAAGCCAATATATAAGCAGACCTAACTCAAATTTCCCAACACTTGGGAGCCTCTCATTAGAACTTAGGCCACTGACTGATATACCTTTATATGTCCAGGTGGTGAGAGCGTCACTGCCTCTCAGGTTCTTTAGGGATAATCTATAAATGGAAAGTTTTGACAATGTTGTGTAAAGTTTTGCAATAGTTTGAATAGTATTATTAACATATGTAAATAAGATGAAAGAAGAGGGAATACACATTCCTCATATCACAAGGAACTCTGTTCAATCTTTCTGCTAGATGTGGTCTTTATGTTTGAGATCATAATCCAAGGGTGAAGCATCAAATCATTTCAAATCACTCTCTGCCGATGAAGCAGTAAGCCATACAGAGTGACAAATTGTCATAAAGGAGGCCTTTTGCTAAAGGGCACTAGTTGGCACCATGTGTCTGGCGTGTATTAAAAGTGTGCCTTGGACACATGTTGCCAGCTAGGGTGGGGCCATAACATAAGAACATACAAAATGCCATACTGGTTCAGACCGAGGGTCCATCAAGCCCAATATCCCGTTTCCAACAATGGCCAATCAAGGTCACAAGTGCCTGTCAAGTTCTCAAAAGATACACAGATTCCATGCTGTTTGTCCAATGGATAAGCAGTGAATTTCTCTGGTCCTCTTTAATAATGGTTTATGACTTTTCCTTCAGGAACTTGTTCAAACCTCTTTTAAATCCAGCTACTCTAACAGCTTTTACTACATCCTCTGGTAATAAATTCCAGAGTTTGATTATTTGTTGACTTAAAAAATATTTTCTCCGATTAGTCTTAAATGTGCTACTTGGTAGTTTCATTGCATGTCCCCTAATCTTTCTACTTTTAGAAGGAATAAACAACCGATCTACGTTTACCCGTTCCGCTTCATTCATTATTTTATAGGCCTCTATCATATCTCCCCTCAGTCATCTCTTTTCCAAGTTGAAAAGTCCTAACCTTTTAAGCCTTTCCTCGTAGGGATATCTTACCATCCCCTTTACCATTTTTGTCACTCTTCTCTGTACCTTATTCTAATTCTGCTATATACTTTTTAAGATATGGTGACCAGAATTGCACACAATATTCAAGGAGTGGTCATACATGAAGCAATACAGAGGCATTATAATATCCTTTGTTTTATTCTACATTCCTTCCTTTATGATTCCCAGCATTCTGTTTGCACACTGGGCAGAGGGTTTCAGTATATTCTCCAGGAACAAGCAGGGAGTCAGTCCTCATATATGGGTGATGTTGGCCTCGACGGAGCCCTGTGGAAGCATATCCCCACCTTTCAAAGAAAGCCTTTGGGAGATGCCACCATGCATGCATGGCCCCTTCCCTCCCAAGGGTGCCATCTTACTCAGTATTGCTTTTTCCACAGAGCTCTACAGATGTCTGTCTTCTTTCCCCTGAATAAAGTTGATTTTCTTGTGCATTCAAGTGCATTTCCTTCCCCAGTTAGCACCGGTCCCTTTCCGCATCCAAGCCCTGTCGTCTTGACTTTGCGTCTCTGAACCTTTTTTAGGTTTTTTTTTTCCAGTGCGGTTTCATGCCTTTTTTTTAACCACTGGCCACGGCAAGAGTCTTCGACCTTGCAGGGATCCTTTGTGCCCCAATGGCCATTGGGTTCAAAAAGTGTGATAAGTGCACAAAAAACTTGTCCCTGACCAATACACATGACTGCTGCCTCCAATGTCTAGGTGCCGACCATGACCCAGAGGTTTGCACCCTGTGCAAAAGGATGTCTGCTAAGGTCATCCAAAGTCATTGGCAGAAGCAGGACGACATCTTCCACAGGTCAGATTCTGCCCCGGTAACCTCATGCTCTAAGGCCCTGCATGGATCCTCGGAGTTGTGTAAAGTCCCCGCAGTGCCCGATTGGTTTTGTGGACACTGACAAGGGTTCTCCAGAGTGGGAGCGCAAAAAGAAGAAGAAATTCTCAAGTACCTCATCCTGGGAATCAGACACACACAGCAAGTCCTGTGCAAGGTCCCACAGTCCCCGGAAAGTATCTGAGGAGTCCGAACAGATGCTGAGGCCTCCAGTGACAGATCATGGACCCCCAAGGCCTGTCCCGCTGAAGACTCCCTCTCCTCACCGACTCTGGACCTGGCCACCCGATGTCCACATCAGGCTGCAACTCCTGAGGGGGAAGCCAGGATGATGGCATTGGAATGCAATGTCACTGCCTTCTTTGCCGCACAGCAAGTGTTGATGCCGGGCTCCGTGGATGCTCACACAGAGACTGCAGGGACCTCGATGTCAAGAACTCCCAGGGCCGCTGATACGATTCTCGAGAGCTCCGGTTCTTGAGCCGATCCTCGGTGAGTTTCTCAATCCTGCTCCCAATCCTCAGGAGCGAGATCCTCCCCAGCAAGTGCTTGTGGATCCAGCCAAGCAACAGCCATGGGCCACCGAAGACCTAATCCGAACCTGACGCCTCAGGAGCCCTCAGGCCTCGAGTCCTTCATAGACTACTCGGACTGAGAGTCTGAGAACGAGGTATCCCCAGAAACACATAAACACCGTGTTCTCCCCTCAGATCCGTCTCCCCCGGCATCAAGATGCTGGTCCCCTCCCGAGGACACCTCATTCCTCGAGTTTGTCCGGGACGTGGCCAAGGCCTTCTCTCTCACCACAGAGTCTGAGGAGGACCCTCCAGTATGAGGCTCCACCTTAGGCCCTGATGGTCCCCATCCCCACCATCCTTGGGTAACTCCTCCTTTGGATGTAGGAGACACCGGCATCGGTGAAGATAGTGAGCAGATGCCTGGACACCATGTACCGGGTCCAGAGAGGCCCCAGCTTCCAGAAGGCGCAACTTCCCCACTTCTATGGTGGTGGAGTCAACCATGCGCCGGCAGAAAAGCCTGAAGACTCACTCTTCCGTGCCCCCAGGCAGGGAATCCTGTGCCCTCGATGCCCTTGGACACAAATGCTACCAGGGCTCAGTGCTGGGTTGTCGAATACAAGCATATATATCGGCATGTATTGATGCTGAGTTTCTGAATACAAGCATGTATATCGGCATGTATCTCCGAGACCTAGCAAAAGAACTCACAGGTTTCTCGGCGGGTCTCAGTGGAAAACACCTTCAGCAATTCCAAACCCTCACAAAGTGCATCGAGGAGTGCTCGAAGTACATGTCTCGAGCCACCTATGATAGCTTTGAGTCTAACGCAAGGATGGTTGCTGCAGGCATTTGGTGCCCAATGCCAGGCCTGGCTCCAGGCATCGGACCTCAAGCAATGAGTCCAGGAGAAACTCTTCGACATCCCCTGCCTCGAGGCAAACCTCTTCGGTAAACTGAAGGAGAACAAGGTGGCGGAGATCGAGACCGAGTTCGTTACCAGGACTCGACTCTCCAGGAAGACCTCCATGCTTCCCAAGAAAACACTACCAGGGAAAAGGCCTCCCTTCCACAGGAAAGGCCAGCCTTACCGAGGCTATCCCCAATACCAGGCCCTACAGACTCCGCAACAGGGTCACCAGGGAAGAGGAGCAGGCCAGGGCCAATGCAAGCTTAAGGGCCCTAAGACCCAACCTCCGGCCCCTACCCAGGCTGGGTCGGGATTTTGACCCCCTGAGCATAGCCTCTCCACCCATGAGGGAGCAGATGTCAAAGGGGGGCATCTGATTCATTTTTCCCACCTGTGGCCTGCCATCACCACCGACGCCTGAGCATTTCAAGTGGTCAGAGAAGACTACCTCCTTCACCTGGACCAGATGCCTCCTCCCTTCTTTCCAGAAGAGCCCCATCTGACTCCCCTACACCAGGCCCTGCTACTGCGGGAACTCGCATGTCTTCTCAGGGACAGAGCCATTGAGCCAGTACCCCACCACCTAAAAGGGAAGGGGTTCTAGTCCAGGTACTTTCTGGTCCCAAAAAGAACAGGAGGCCTAAGGTCCATTCTGGACTTGCGAAATCTGAACAAGTTCCTGTTGTGGGAGAAGTTCAAAATGCTCTCCCATGGAACATTGCTGTCCTACCTACAGCAGGGAGATTGGCTATGCTCCTTGGATCTAAAGGATGCTTATACCCATATCCTTGTTCATACCAGTCACAGACATTACATAAGGTTCATGGTCAGGGGTGACCACTACCAGTACAGGGTATTACCCTTCGGCCTAGCCTCCGCACCAAGCCTCCGCAATCAAAGCCTTCCACCACCGCCTGCAGAACCAGTCTGTGCTAGTCCAAATGGACAACCATGTCTTCACCAAATACCTGGCAGTGGTGGCTGCCTACCCCCGTCTCCAAGGGGCCTTTGTCTTCCCAAACCTGGATGACTGGCTCATAAAAGGAGACACGGCCACCCAGGTGCAACAGGCCATGGCCTGCACCATCAAGGTCCTGCAGCATTTGGAGTTCATGATAAACCATCCCAAATCTCACCTCACTCCAACACAGGATCTGGAGTTCATAGGAGCTTGTCTGGACACTCTGCAGACCCAGGGCCTTTCCCCCCTGGACAGGGCAGATCTCCTCAGGGCCCTGGCAATTGAGGTGCAGCGCCATCACACAGTGTCGGCGCAGTCCATGCTCTGCCTACAGTGCCACATGGCATGCACAGTCCATGTGATCCCCAACGACAACCTCCACATGCGGGCAGCTCAGTGGTGCCTCCGCTCACAGTGGACACAAACCACAGGCAGATTCCGGGACAGGGTGTCAGTGTCCTGTCAACTAGCAGAGTCGCTCGCTTGGTGGCAGGGCACGAGGAATTGTGCATGTAGGGCAACTGGTCCCTAGCGGAGAGCTAGCAGTAGATCAACCTGCTGGAGCTCAAAGCCATTTTTCTGGCAATCAAAGCCTTCCACCACTGCCTGCAGAACCAGTCTATGCTAGTCCAAATGGACAACCATATCACAATGTTCTACCTGAACAAGCAGGGGCACACAGGGTCTCAGTGCCTCTACCATGTGGCAGTAGCCCTTTGCTTGTACGCGATCGGTCAGGGAATGCTCCTCAGGGCAGTATACCTTCCGGGCCCAGACAGTGCTCTAGCAGACAGGCTGAGCAGGGCCTTCAGCTGCACAAATGGTGTTTTGACCCCAGGGTGGGCAGCAGCTGTTTGGGGAAACCCGAGTCTGGACCTCTTTGCCAGCCCAGCCAATGCTCAGCTGCCCTGCTTCTGCTGTCCCCAACTGCATCTGTCCCGGAAAGTGGTGGATGCTTTCCTCATCTCATGGTCAGAAAGCCTTCTGTATGCCTCCCCTCCCATACACCCGGACCCTCTTCAAGGTCCTGAGGGACAAGACCTCCCTGATCCTGATGGCCCCACGCTGGGCCAGGCAGCCTTGGTTTCCCCTGTTGCTCTGCCTTTCAGCAAAGCTCCCAGCCCCTTTGGGAATGCCGAGGGCTATTGACTCAGGAGGAGGGCTCCTTCTTCACCCCAACCTGGGGTCTCTGTCATTAACAGCATGACTGCTGAGAAGGTCACGTTAGCACCCTTCAACCTCCCAAGGGAGGTAGAGGAAGTCCTCCTGGCCTCTCTTAAGGACTCCATGAGATGGGCCTATGCCTTCAAGTGGTGCAGATTCTCAGTATGGTGTGTGGAGCAACAGGTAGGCTCATTGTTTTGCCAGGTGCACACGATGCTGCACTACTTGCTCCATCTTTCGCAGACTGGACTCAAGTCCAACTCTGTCAGGGTGCACCTGAGCACACTCTCAGTGCATCATCACTCTGTAGAGGGGAAACCTCTTTCTGTGCTGCCCCTCATTACCCAATTTATGTGGGGCTTGCTGCTCTCTAAGCCTCCCATCCGCCCACTCCTGTCGGAATGGGATCTCAATGTGATTCTGACGCAGTTCATCAAGCTGCCCTTTGTACCTCTGGCTACCTGCCATTTGCATTAGCTATCCTGAAAGGTCATTTTCCTGATGGAGCTCACCTCTGCCCACAGAGTCAGAGAGCTTCAGGCCTTGGTGGCCGAGCCACCTTACACCAGGTTCTACAAGAATCGGGTTGTGCTTCAAACCCACCCTAAATTCCTTCCGAAGGTAGTATCCGCCTTCCACCTCAGCCAGGGGGTTGTGCGCCCCACCTTCTTTCCACGGCCCCATGCTGACAAGGCAGCAGCCGTTCTCCATACTGTGGACCAGAAGAGGGCCTTGTCCTTCTACATACAATGCATTCAGGGCCTCCGCAAAGCCTCACAGCTTTTTATTTCATATGACCCCAGTTGACTGGGGGAGGCTGTTAGCAGGCGGACTGCATCACCTTCGTCCACAATCAGGCAGGGCTCTCGTTGGAGCGCAGGTCATGGCACACAACATCAGGGCTATGGCAACCTCGGTTGTAAGCCTGTGCTCTGTCCCTATGGAAGACATTTGCTAGGCTGCCACGTGAGCCTCAGTTCACACCTTTGCAGCTCACTACTGCCTGGAGAGGGGGTCCCGATGGGACAGTGCCTTCAGCCAGGCCATACTCCGTAATCTGTTCGAGGTTTAGGAAACTCCTGCCCTCCGACCCTTCTTGTTCAGGCCACCAGAGCAATAGTTCTCCCTGGATACTAGGGTCCTTAGAATCTTTCCTCAGACTCGCTTGTGGCTGCTCATGGCTGGGCCATGCTTTTCTACAGGTTCTTGCTAGCCTTTAGCTAGGGAGTCCCATATGTGAGAACTGACTTACTGCTTGTTCCTAGAGAAAGTGTACTTACTCAACTGTAACAGGTGTTCTCCAGGGACAGCAGGAATCAGTCCTCACAACCCTCCCTCCTCCCCTTGGAGTTGCTGTACAATTTTTGCCATCTTCTTTTGTCGGCTCTAGCTATGTCATATGACTGAGTAAGATGGTACTCTTGGGCGGAAAGGAGACCACACATGTGTGATGGCATCTCCCAAAAGCTTTCTTTGAAAGCTGGGGAGATGCTTCCGTGGGGCTCCATCGGCGCTGATGTCACCCATATGTGAGGACTGATTCCTGCTGTCCCTGGAGAACACCTGTTACAGGTGAGGAACTATGCTTTATCCACGATAACACCTAAATCCTTTTCCTGGGTGGTGGTTCCTAATATGGAACCTTGCATCATGTAACTGTAATTTGGGTTGTTCCCCCCTAAGTGTATAACTTTGCACTTTTCTACATTAAATGTCATCTGCCATTTGGGCTCCCACTTTTCAAATTCATCAAGGTCCTCTTGCAAGTTTATACAATCCTCTTGTTTTTTAACAACTTTGAGTAATTTTGTGTCATCTGCAGATTTGATCACCTCACTCATTATTCCCATTTCTAGGTCATTTATAAATGTTAAAAAGCAGTGAGCCCAGCACAGATCCCTGGGATACTCCACTATTCACCTTTCTCCATTGAGAAAATTGGTCATTTAACTCTACTCTCTGTTTTCTATCTTTCAATGTGTTCCTAATCCACAATAGTACATTGCCTTCTATCCCATGGCCTTTTGATTTTCCCAAGAGTCTATCATGAGGGACTTTGTCAAAGGCTTTTTGAAAATCAAGATATACTATATCAACCAACTCACCTGTTTATTCTCACCTTCAAAAACAATAAAAGATTGGTGAGACAAGACTTTCCTTGGCTAAATCAGTGTTGGCTTTCTGTCATTAAACCATGACTATCTACATGTTCAGTAATTTTGTTTTTTATAATGGTTTCTGCCATTTTGCCTGGTACTGATGTCATACTCATTGGTCTATAGTTTTTCGGATCACCCTTAGAATGCTTTTAAAAAATTGGCATTACATTGGGCACTTTCAAATCTTCAGGTAGTAGAAATGATTTTAATGATAGATCACAAATTGCTAATTGTAGTTCTACAGTCTCATATTTCAGTTCTTTCAGCACCTTTGGGATGTATGCCATCCAGTCCAGGTGATTTGCTGCTCTTTAGTTTATCAATTAGCTATATTTCATCTTCTTGATTTATTGAGATTTGTTACAATTCCTCTGATATACAGGTATCACCTTTAAATATCATTTATATGTTTCCTACATCTTCTTCAGTAAAGATTGAAGCAAAAAATTCAGTATCTCCACTATGGCCTTGTCCTCTCTGAGAGCACCATTTACTTCTCCATCATCTAATCGCCCTACTGACTCCCTCACAGGTGTTTTGCTATGAATATACTTTGAAAAAGCTTTTATTATGCACTTTTTCTTCCATGGCAAGCTTCTTTTCAAATTTTTCTTTGCCTGCCTTATCAGTGCTTTGCACCTAACTTGCCAGTACTTATGCTTTTTCCTGTTTTCATCATTTGGCTCTTTTTTCCAATTTCTGAAAGATTCTCTCTTAGCTATAACATTTTTACCTCACCTTTAAGCCATGTTGGCTGTTGTTGGCCTTCCTACCACCTTTTTTAAAGAATGGAATACATCTGGTCTGGCTTACAAGATAGTATTTTTAAATAATGCCCAGGCCTGATGTAAAATCTTAACCTTTGCTATTGCTTCTTTTAGTTTTTTCTTTACCATTTCCTCATTTTATTATAGTCTCCATTTTGAAAGCTGAATACTAGCGCAGTCAATTTCCTTGCTATTCTCCCTTTGTTTATTAAATCAAATGTCATGTTATGATCGCTATGCCAAGCAGCCCCAAAAGAGTTAAATCTCACTCTAGATCCTGCTATGATGCAGGGTAAAATATGCATACATGTGGAGCCCAGTTCATGAAGGGGCACGTCTGGGCCGTCCGGACGACCCCAAGTAAGACAGGCCCGTTAGGATCTGATTCTGGACCACGAGAACAAAATGTTCCCACTGTACACAGAATCGGGCCCGAGGATGGCCCGGCGTGCCCCTCCCTGCCTGTGGGGATGTCCTCCCTGCAGGTGCCCCTAGTGCCTGCAGCTCAGCTCCCCTCTTCTCCATGTCTGACCCACAGCTGGCCAGCTGAGGTCGGGATCGGGCTGCAGGGACCCCCCCTGCACCCGACCCCGAGGGGGATACTCAGATCTAATCGGCTCACCTGTACATCCTGCTGGCTCGACCTGCCCTCGCTCCACCCAGAACCTGCCCCCTCCCACCCCCTGCCGGTTCTTCCATCCTGCCGCTCTAGCCATGTGGGGAGAGCAGGAGAGAAAATAGGGGCAGGATGGCTTGCGGGCTGCACATCCTGCTGGGATGTGCAGCCCCGCAAGCCATGACTCGGAATCGGGCCCAATATAAAGGAGTTAAACTCAGCCCAAAAAAGTGCAAATATTTAAAGGGCTTGGTAATTTGCGTTTAGCAATCAATTTCATTCAGGAAACCCATCTATTAAAAAAAGATGAAAAATTGCTTAAATAGGGTAATTTTCCAATCTACATCTAGGGGGTTATTTTAGAAGATCTATTTGTGCTTTGGACATCTGAAAATGGGCTTACAGATGTCCAAAGCATGGAGACATCACTGGAGCCATTTCAGAAAGTGGTTTTAAAGACATCCCCATTGCGAGGACATCGGAATCAGAATGCGGGTGTGGTGTAGCGTGTCCTGGGCGTTCCCAGAACTTAGATGTCCTTGCTCAATTACAGAAATGCCCTGCATATCCTAAAGCGTGTCTATGTTTATACCTGCTGCAGGCATGAATAGGCATCAGGAAAGTGCTTCCTTTGCCAGCCTAACATCTGGAGGGTATGGAGAAGGAAGTACACTCATATCCCGCTATATTTACCATGTTGACGATTAGAACATAAGAACATAAGATATGCCATATTGGGTAAGACCAAGGTCCATCAAGCCCAGTATTCTATTTCCAACAGTAACCAATGTAGGTCATAAGTACCTAGCAGTTTCCCCAAAAGACACAGGTACCACATGCTTGTACTGGGGCAAGCAGTGGATATTCTGGGTCCACTTTAATAATGGTTTTTGGACCTTTCCTCCAGGAACTTGTCCAAACCTTTTTTAAACCTAGCTACATTAACAGCTTTTACTACATCCTCCGGTAGCAAATTCCAGAGTTTGATTTCACGTTGCATTAAAAAATATTTTCTCTTATTAGTCTTAAATAGGTTACCCTGTAGCTTCATTGCATGTCCCCTAGTCTTTTTATATTCTGATAACGTAAACAATCGATCTACGTTTACTCGTTCCACTCCGTTAAATTAATTTATAGACCTCTATCATTTCTCCCCTCAGCCGTCTCTTTTCCATGTTGAAGAGCCCTAACCTCTTTAGCCTCTCTTCATAGGGGTATCCTTCCATCCCCTATACCATTTTGGTGGCTCTTCTCTGTACCTTTTCTAATAATGCTATATCCTTTTTAAGATACGGCGACCAGAATTGCACATGATATTCAAGGTGCAGTCGCACCATGGAACGATACAGAGGCATTATAATAATCTTTGTTTTATTCTCCATTCCTTTCCTTATCATACCTAGCATTCTATTTGCTCTCTTGGCTGCCGCTGCACACTGGGCGGAGGGTTTTAACATGTTATCCACGATGATGC
This sequence comes from Ichthyophis bannanicus, assembly GCA_033557465.1. NCBI lineage: Eukaryota > Metazoa > Chordata > Amphibia > Gymnophiona > Ichthyophiidae > Ichthyophis > Ichthyophis bannanicus. The sequence continues at coordinate 587,451,672 of CM066034.1, forward strand.
CTAAATCTTTTTCCTGGGTGGTGGTTCCTAATGTGGAACCTTGCACGTGTAACCATAGTTTGGGTTTTTCTTTCCTAGATGCATAATTTTGCACATGTCCACATTAAATTTCATCTGCCATTTGGATGCCCAATCTTCTTATCAAGATCCTCTTGCAATTTTCTACAATCCTCATGGGTTTTAACAACTTTGAATAGTTTTGCGTCATCTGCAAATTTGATAACCTCACTCATTATTCCCATTTACAGGTCATTTATGAATATGTTAAAAAGCAGCAGACCCAGCACAGATCCCTGGAGTACTCCATTGGGAAAATTGGCCATTTAGCCCTACCCTCTGCTTTCTATTTTTTTAAACAGTTCCTGATCCACAATAGTACACTGCCTCCTATCCCATGATTTTTAAATTTTGCTAAAAGTCTATCATGAGGGACCTTGTGAAAGGCTTTCTGAAAGTCCAGGTACACTGTATCAACTGACTCACCTTTGTCTACCTGTTTATTCACACCTTCAAAAAAACATAGCAGATTAGTTTGACAAGACATTCCTTGGCTAAAGTCATGTTGGCTGTCTCCCATTAAGCCATGACTATCTACATGTTCAATAATTTTGTTCTTTATGATGGTTTCCACCATTTTTCCAGGTACTGATGTCAGGCTCACTGGTCTATAGTTTCCCGAAGCACCACTGGAACCCTTTTTAAATATTGGCATTACATTGGCCATCCTCCAATCTTCAGATATTACAGATGATTTTAATGATAGTTCACAGATTACTAATAGTAGGTCTGCGATCTCATATTTCAGTTCTTTCAATACCCTTGGATGTATACCATCCGGTCCAGGTGATTTGCTATTCTTCATTTTATCAAATAGTTGTAATACATCTTCCCGGTGTATCAGTATTTCTTTCAATTCTTTCGCAGCATCTCCTTTAAATACCATTTCAGTCATGGGTAACATTCCTACATCTTTCTTAGGAAAGACCGAAGCAAAGAATTCATTCAACCTCTCCGCTATGGCCTTGTCCCCTCTTAGTGCCCCTTTTACCCCTCTATCATCTAATGCTCCAACTGACTCTCTCACAGTTTTTTTGCTACGAATGTACTTGAAAAGTCTTTATCATGCATTTTTGCTTCCACAGTGAAAACCAATGTGGACTAAGGGCTCATGTTTTCATTTTGCCACACCAATGGACATCCTCATGTGAAAAGTAGCATGCAATGGACGTCCCCACCCCATCATTTTGTAGCAAGGACATCGATGTGGATGCTGGTGTGGGCATCCAAGTCAGGGGCATTTATATTTCTAAAATCTGGCTGAAACATAGATGTCACCAGCATTTTTCTGCACATTTTGCCCTGATTGCACTTGGACACCCTTTCTAAAATGTCACTTCATATGTAGTTGAGAAGAAATGCAATGGAGTGTCTATTTAGCTTTCTGCAGATATAAAACCCATTCACCACTATAAGTTTGTAGATCCTGAGGGGCGATTTCTGTTTTGTACTACCACGGTCTCTGTGGAGACAGTGTTATTGGTGAATGTATATGGGCTGAATACTGGTCATAAATCCTTTTTGAGAAATTGTTGGCCAAACTGCAGGAAGTCCCCTGTGTTTCATGATACGGGGGGGGGGGGGGGGGAGGGGAGAGGTCAATCTTAATATCAAATCTGAGCTAAACAACTTGCTTGTTACAGACTATAAAACCTGGGAGTGTAAGAGGTTTCAAGAATTTTTTGCTGAAATTCAGTCTGTTTGATTTCTGGCGATCATTGGGTCCCCGGTCATTTAGTTTTTCATATTTCTGCCCTACACATAACTCTTACTCCAGAATTGATTTTGTTTTTGTAGAAAAGGATTTGTGTACTAAGATAATAGGGGCTGACATTTAATTTATTACATGGTCTGACCATGGGTGGATCTCCAAATGGGGAAGATGGATAGCATCTTAGAGTTCTGGATACTGAATGATGGTCTGCTAAAGTAAGAGAGTGTGATTTCTCATCTTGAAAAATATATTCCAAATTACCTGAGAATTAATGATACAAACAAAGTGTCACCTTCAGTTCTGTGGGTTGGAATTAAAGTGGTATTGCAGGATAAGATGATATGGGCTACTATATTAAAGAAGGAAAGGGAGGAGTTTAAAAAAGGTTTGGACAAGTTCTTGGAGGAAAGGTCCATATACTATTATTAAAAAGGACCCAGGAAATCCACTGCTTACCCCAGGACAAGCATTGTGGAACCTATGCGCTTTTTTGGAACCTGCCAGGTACTTGTGACCTGGATTGGCCACTGTTGGAAACAGGATACTGGACTTGATGGACCTTGGTCTGACCCAATATGGCATATCTTATGTTTTTTATGAGAAGAACATTTGCAGTCTTTTACAGCAATTAATGGATTGTGTGAGAAAAAATATGCAAATCCTCTAGAGCCTTTGCAGGATGGTTTATTTCATCTCAGAACAGAACAAGGGGTTGCTATTTATAGAAGATATCTTTTGGGTTGCAGTAACCCAAGCAGTGGTATTTTGAGTTTGGGAATATGATGGGTAACCTACTGGCAATTCAGTTAAAGGTGATGGGTAACCTACTGGCAATTCAGTTAAAGGCCTAGAGAGTGTGGAATCAAGTTACCCAAATCAGAGCTCAGGCTTTTATGAAATCCCGAAGGCCTACAGGCTCACTTTTATCAGTTCCATCAGGATTTATATACATCTGAAATGACTTTTTTGGACTCTGAGATGAGGGCCTATTTGGACACTGTTCCTTTACATCAGTCGGATGAGGAACAGCAGGAATTAATGGAAGAGAAGATTAGTGAAGAGAAGGTTTTAATGTTCATAAAAGGGCTCAAAGTGGACAAATTACTGGGTTTGGAAAGGCTTACTCTACAGTTTTCTAAAAGGTTTGCTGGGTATTTAGTTGGATCCTTAGTGTGTGTCTTTAATTTGGTGTTCCGGTGACAGCCTTTAGCTAACTCCATATTGATGGTAGGGATAACTATCAAATACAAAAAAAGGTTCCCTACAAAATACTTTAAAAAATGATAGAAAACTTTCTCAAGGATATTCAGACAACAAAGAAACATGAGGAGAAAAAGGACCTATCCCTCTACAAGGCAATGGGAAAAAATCCTCTTGCCACAGGGGAATTGGTTTTTATATAAACATCAAAGGTTAGAAAAAAATCACAATTACAAAGTGCAAGTTCACAAATTTCAAGATCTGTTTCAATCTCTTCCTTGTATTTACCAAAGGTTACACAATATAGCCACTTCTGTGAAGACAAGCACAATTGCATTGTCACGCTGGAGTAGAATAATCTCAGAAGCAAACAGTAGAAACAGTAACATCACTTATCTTTGAGTCTTCTGTAGTAATCCTTGAGTCCTCAGGAAAAAGCTTTCATTATACAAACATGCCCAACAAAGATCCTTGTTTCGCTATTAGCTGCATCATGGGCTGCATAATTTACTCGATCTTCCAGCACAGGCAACTGATGTCATTCACAAGTCTCTTATAACTGAGCACACTCAAAAAGACCAATCAACATGGAAGAGGAGGAGCCACAACAAATGCTGGGAACCTCCCCTTTTTTTTAAAACCCCTTTCTTTCCTTTTCTTTTTTTTTTCATGAAAAAACACTCCCATTGCAAAGTCACTCAAAAGGACCAATCAAAATTGAAGAAGAGGGACCGCAAGAGATACTGGGAAATCCGCTTTTCTTTCAAACAACAAAAGGCACTCTTGCTGTAAAGTCCATTTACTACCAGAAGAGGAGACACAAGGAAGTGCCTGCACACAGAAATCTTTACACAAACTCCCTAGTCAATCATCTTGTTCGGCCCATTTGGCTCCAAAGTATTCAGTTCATTTATCCACCGTTGCTGCCACTGCATCAGAAGTTTACCATGCTCGCCCTTGCAGATATCTTCCTGCATACAGTCAATTGTGGTACAGCATAGGTCTGTAAATTCATGATGAAATTACAAACAATGCTGCAGCAAAGGTGCTTCTTCCTTCTGCTTGCGTAAGTAATACTTATGTTCAGTCAAACGTGTATGGAGCTGGCAAGTTGTTTTGCCCACGTACATTTTCTGGCAAGGACATCTTATTTATTTATTTAATTCACTTATATACCGCGCTCTTCAACATCAGTGCGGTTTACATGGAACATGGGGTATTTTACGGTGGGGGTTAACACCGTAATACATATAACAGGTATTGTATGCATGACATATTCAGACAAACACGATGTGGCATGCCGTAATCGTATAGCCTTGTCAGACTAGACAAATACCTCACCTTCCTCAGTTATATCACAGATATGATATTTGCTGCATTTATAGTGACTGAGAGGATGATCACCCAAATCGTGTTACTGCAAGGCTTAAAAAGTCACGTCAATTCCTATCTCTACTATATGTCACTCTAAGTTTCCTATGGTAAAAGCCGGGATGCACTTGTAGAACAGATCAACGCTCTTTCAAGATAGATGCAAGTTGTGTAGATAAAGATGAATATTGCATTACATAAGTAACCAAATCTTTCTTATTTTCTGTAGTATTAGACAGTTGCCCTAGCAACCATTCCCGATGATTATAATAGGCTCTTTTATATGCCCTTGAAAGAACTTTATTCAGGTATCCTCTTTCTTGAAACATCCTCTTCAAGCCATCTGCTTGCCTTATTAACCTTTAAAAATTTGATTTTGCATTACATTGAAGCATTGGAAAAGCAGAAGACGTTTTTCCCCAAGAATTTATCAAACAGTAAGTGGTTGGCTTTGTGTGAATTGCAAGAAGATGCTTCCTTGGTGATCAAACGGGGGAATAAAGGAGGGGCAGTTGTTGTCATGGACTGGGATCAATATGATGCCAAAATGTGGCAGCAACTGACAAATAAACATAGAAACATGAAGGCAGAAAAAGACCACATAGCCTATTTAGTCTGCCCTTCCACATCAACTACAATAGTCCCCTTTTTACCTTTAGAGATCCTCTGTGTTTGTCCCATGCTTACAGTACTTGAATTCAGATATCGCTCTTGAGTCCACCACCCTCACTGGGAGACTATTCCATGCTTCTACCACTCTTTCTGTAAAGAAATATTTCCGCATATTACTCCTGAGTCTATCCCCTTTCACCCTCATCCCATGTCCCCTCATAGCAGAGCTTGCCTTCAATTGAAAGAGACCCTTCTGTGCATTTATGCCATGGAGGTATTTAAATGTCTGTATCATATCGCCCTATCCCGCCTTTCCTCTAAAGTGTTCATATTAAGATCTTTAAGTCTGTCCTCTTATTTCCCATGCTATGGACAGTTATACACACTGCTTTCCAGATGTTGCCCCTATTACCCATTTCTACAGAGGTATTTAATGTTTCACTTACCTGAGGGCTTTCTTCACTTTCCTTGAGGCTCTCTTCACCCATCCCCATTGAATCTAGTTTAAAGCCCTCTTCAGTAGGTTAGCCAGTCTGTTTCTGAAGACACTTTGACCCTTCTTGGACAGATGGACACTATCTTCACTCTGCAGCCCTTTGAATATCATCCCATGGTCGAGGAAACCAAAACGCTCTCGATGACACCATCCACGCAGCCATGCATTCATCCCCAGGATACAAGCTTCTCTGCCTTGGCCTTTACCCTCAACAAGGAGAATTGAAGAGAACACCACCTGCACACCAATATGCTTCACCTTCTGTCCCAGAGCCATGAAGTCACGTTTGATATGCTCGGAGGGATACCTAGCAGTACCATTTGTGCCGACATGGATGAGCAACATCAGATAATCACCATTATGTTAAGCTGGCAGGGGATCCTACATCTGCATTACAGAAAGAAGTAGAGTCAATTACGAATATACTCATTATCTTGGTTTTTTGACTAGCAAGGGGAGAGAATTTCTGAATCTGGTTCATCTAAAGGTGCCGGCCCTTTATATTTTACCAAAGGTGCATAAGGCTTTACATTGTCCACCAGGTTGACCAATGTTATCCAGCACTGATTTATTGCTGGAATTTTTTGGTAAATATTTAGATGAAACAGGTTTTCCTGGTATCTCTTGTGTCACCTCCTCTTCAATTTTGATTGGTCCTTTTGAGTGACTTTGCAATGAGATGTTTTTTTGTGAAAAAAAGGAAAAGGGAAAAAGGGGCTCCTCCTCTTCAATTTTGATTGGTCTTTTTGAGTGTGCTCGGTGCAAAGAGACTTGTGAATGACATCAGTTGCCTGTGCTGGAAGATCAAGTAAATTATGCAGCCCATGATACAGCTAATAGCGAAACAAGGATCTTTGTTGGGCATGTTTGTATAATGAAAGCTTTTTCCTGAGGACTCAAGGATTACTACAGAAGACTCAAAGATAAGTGATGTTGTTGTTTCTATTGTTTGCTTCTGAGATTATTCTACTCCAGCGTGATATGCGATTGTGTTGTCTTCACAGAAGTGCCTGTATTGTGTAACATTTGGTAAATACAAGGAGGACATTGAAACAAATATTGAGATTTATGAACTTGCACTTTGTAATTGTGATTTTTCATGAGGAGGTTTTTCTGACCTGTGATGTTTTTTTAAAAACCAATTTCCCTATGGCAAGGGATTTTTTTTCCCGTAGCCTTGTAGCGGGATAGGATATAATATAACACTGAGGTCTTTTTCTAATCATGTTTTTGTTGTCTGAATATCCTTGGGAAAGTTTTCTGCTAATTTTTTTAAAGTAGTTTTTAGTGGACCTTTTTGTATTTGATGTAGGTTTTTTGTCCCTTTGGTATCATAATAACATAAAAAATGCCATACTGGGTCAGACCAAGGTCCATCAAGCCCAGACACAGGTACCACAATGCTTGTACTGGGGCAAGCAGTGGATTTCCTGGGTCCCCTTTAATAATGGTTTATGGACCTTTCCTCCAGGAGCTTATCCAAACCGTTTTTAAACCCTGCTACACTAACAGCTTTTATTACGTCCTCCGGTAACGAATTCCAGAGTTTGATTGCATGTTGAGTGAAAAAATATTTTCTCTTATTAGTCTTAAATAGATTACACCATAGCTTCATTGCATGTCCCCTAGTCTTTCTATATTTTGATGGTATAAACAATCAATCTACGTTTACCCGTTCCACTCCATTCATTAATTTATAGACCTCTATCATATTTCCCCTCAGCCATCTCTTTTCAAGGTGGAAGAGCCCTAACCTTTTTAACCTCTCTTCATAGGGGTATCCTTCCATCCCCTTTACCATTTTGGTGGCTCTTCTCTATATCTTTTCTAATAGCACTATATTCTTTTTAAGATATGGCCACCAGAATTGCACACAATATTTAATGTGTGGTCGCCCCATGGAAAGATACAGAGGCATTATAATATTCTTTGTTTTATTCTTCATTCCTTTCCTTATGGTTCCTAGCTTTCTATTTGCTTTCTTGGCTGCCGCTGCACACTGGACGGAGGATTTCAACATGTTATCCACGATGATGCCTAAATCCTTTTCCTGAGTGGTGGTTCCTAATGTGGAACCTTGCATCGTGTAACCATAGTTTGGGTTGTTCTTTCCTAGATGCATAACTTTGCACTTGTCCACATTAAATTTCATCTGCCTTTTAAATGCACAGTCTTCCAATTTATCATGGTCCTCTTGCAATTTTTCACAATCCTCATGGGCTTTAACAACTTTGAATAATCTTGTGTCATCTGCAAATTTGATTACCTCGCTCATTATTCCCATTTCCAGGTCATTTACAAATATGTTAAAAAGCAGCAGACCCAGCACAGATCCCTAGTGTACTCCACTATTCACTTTTCTCCATTGGGAAAATTGGCCATATAGCCCTACTCTTTCTGTTCTATCTTTTAACCAGTTCCTGATCCACAATAGTATACTTCCTCTTATCCCATAGCACTATATTCTTTTTAAGATACAGACACCAGAATTGCACACAATATTTAATGTGCGGTCGCACCATGGAAAAATACAGAGGCATTATAATATTCTTTGTTTTATTCTTCATTCCTTTCCTTATGGTTCCTAGCTTTCTATTTGCTTTCTTGGCTGCCACTGCACACTGGACGGAGGATTTCAACATGTTATCCACGATGATGCCTAAATCCTTTTCCTGAGTGGTGGTTCCTAATGTGGAACCTTGCATCGTGTAACCATAGTTTGGGTTGTTCTTTCCTAGATGCATAACTTTGCACTTGTCCACATTAAATTTCATCTGCCTTTTAAATGCACAGTCTTCCAATTTATCATGGTCCTCTTGCAATTTTTCACAATCCTCATGGGCTTTAACAACTTTGAATAATCTTGTGTCATCTGCAAATTTGATTACCTCGCTCATTATTCCCATTTCCAGGTCATTTACAAATATGTTAAAAAGCAGCAGACCCAGCACAGATCCCTAGTGTACTCCACTATTCACCTTTCTCCATTGGGAAAATTGGCCATTTAGACCTACTCTCTCCTTTCTATCTTTTAACCAATTCCTGATCCACAATAGTATACTACGTGGACGTGAGGATCGCCTGGTAACATGCCTGCCTGGTGCGAAGGTAGCGGACCTCACACGCCACCTAGATAAGGTCTTAGATAGTGCTGGGGAGGAGTCTGCTGTCTTGGTACATGTTGGTACCAATGACATAGGAAAATGTGGTAGGGAGGTTCTGGAAGCTAAATTTAGGCTTTTAGGCAGGAAGTTGAAATCCAGAACTTCCAGGGTAGCGTTCTCCGAAATGCTTCCCGTTCCACGCGCAGGACCCAATAGGCAGGCAGAGCTCCGGAGTCTCAATGCGTGGATGAGACAATGGTGCAGAGATGAGGGGTTCGGATTTGTTAGGAACTGGGGAACATTCTGGGGAAAGGAGGGGCTCTTCCGAAGGGATGGGCTTCACCTTAACCGGGATGGAACCAGGCTGCTGGCATTAACCTTTAAAAAGGAGATAGAGCAGCTTTTAAACTAGATAATAGGGGAAAGCCGACAGTCGCCCAAGAGCGCATGGTTCGGAAGAATGTATCCTTGAAGGATACTACAAAAAGCAGAGAGGTTCCAAAAAAGAGTAAAGTAGCCCAAATGCCCTCGAGTATGGAGCAGACAGAACTTAAAGATCCCAAATTACCCATGTCTACCAATAGCCAAATTAATATGAATAAAATACAGTCTCTAAAATGCTTCTATGCAAATGCTAGAAGTCTACAAAACAAGATGGGAGAGTTAGAATATATAGCACTAAACGAGAGGTTAGATATGATTGGAATATCAGAGACATGGTGGAAGGAGGACAACCAGTGGGACACTGTGATACCTGGGTACAAACTATATCGAAATGATAGAGCTGATCAAATTGGTGGAGGGGTTGCGCTCTATGTTAGAGAGGGCATTGAGTCAGAAAGGATTAAAGTTTTGCAAGAAACAAAATTTGCTGTAGAATCTCTATGGATTGAAATTCCATGTAAAAAGGGGAAGGCGATGGCAGTGGGGGTGTACTATCGTCCGCCTGGCCAGAATGAACAAATGGATGATGAAATGCTCAAAGAAATCAAGGAAGCTAGCAAAAGTTACAGTGCAGTAATAATAATGGGTGATTTCAATTACCCCGGCATCGACTGGGTCAGTGTCACAACAGGACATGCTAGGGAGATAAAGTTCCTAGATGAAATAAATGACTGCTTCTTGGAGCAGCTGGTTCATGAACCGACCAGAGGGGAAGCAATATTAGACCTAGTCCTTAGTGGAACACCAGATGTAGTGCAAGAGATAAGGGTGTTGGGGCCACTTGGCAATAGTGATCATAGCATGATCGCCTTTGATTTAATTAGTGGAGGAGGGATAGTAAGGAAATCCACAGTACTACCCTTTAACTTTCGAAAGGGAGACTATGATAGAATGAGGAAAACAGTTAAGAAAAAACTAAAAGGAGCAGTTGCAAAGGTTAAAGACGTACATCAAGCTTGGGTGTTGTTGAAAAATACTATCTTGGAAGCCCAGACCAGCTGTATTCCACGCTTTAAGAAAAGTGGAAGGAAGTCCAAAAAATTGCCAGCATGGTTTAAAGCTGAGGTCAGAGAGGCTGTTGTTGCCAAAAAAGCATCTTTCAAGAAATGGAAAAAAGAGCCAAATGATGAAACCTGGAAACAGCACAAGCACTGGCAAGTCAAATGCAAGGCATTGATAAGGCAGGCAAAGAGAGAATTTGAGAAGAAGCTTGCTGCGGAAGCAAAAACGCGAAATAAAGACCTTTTCAAGTACATTCATAGCAAAAAACCCGTGAGAGAGTCAGTTGGTCCATTAGATGATAAAGGGGTTAAAGGAGCACTAAGAGGCGACAAGGCGATAGCGGAGAGACTGAATGAATTCTTTGCTTCGGTCTTTACTGAGGAAGATGTAGGGATGTTACCCACGACTGAAGTGGTATTTAAAGGTGTGGAAGAATTGAAGGAAATATCGATACATCGGGAAGATGTCTTACAACTATTAGATAAACTGAAGAGTAGCAAATCACCTGGGCCGGATGGTATACATCCAAGGGTGTTGAAAGGACTGAAATTTGAGATTGCAGACCTGTTATCAGTAATCTGTGAACTATCATTAAAATCATCTCTAATACCTGAGGATTGGAGGATCGCCAATGTAACACCAATTTTTAAAAAGGGTTCGAGGGGTGATCCGGGAAACTACAGACCGGTGAGCCTGACATCAGTACCGGGAAAAATGGCAGAAACCTTCATAAAGAATAAAATTACTCAGCATATAGATAGTCATGACCTAATGGGAGACAGCCAACATGGCTTTAGACAAGGAAGATCTTGTCTTACTAATCTGTTATGTTTTTTGAAGGAGTGAATAAACAGGTGGACAAAGGTGAGTCGGTTGATATTGTGTATCTGGACTTTCAGAAAGCCTTTGACAAGGTCCCTCATGAGAGACTTTTGGCAAAACTAAAGAGTCATGGGATAGGAGGCAGTGTACTACTGTGGATCAGGAACTGGTTAAAAGATAGAAAGCGGAGGGTAGGGCTAAATGGCCAATTTTCCCAATGGAGAAAGGTGAATAGTGGTGTACCCCAGGGATCTGTGCTGGGTCCGCTGCTTTTTGACATATTCATAAATGACATGGAAAGTGGAATAACGAGTGAGGTTATCAAATTTGCTGATGACACAAAACTATTTAAAGTTGTTAAAACCCAGGAGGATTGTGGAAAATTGCAAGAGGATCTTGATAAATTGGAAGACTGGGCATCAAAATGGCAGATGAAATTTAATGTGGAGAAGTGCAAGGTTATGCACCTAGGGAAGAACAACCCAAACTATGGTTACACGATGCAAGGTTCCACATTAGGAACCACCACCCAAGAAAAAGATTTAGGCGTCCTTGTGGATACCATGTTAAAACCCTCGACCCAGTGTGCAGCGGCGGCCAAGAGAGAAAATAGAATGCTAGGTATGATAAGGAAAGGAATGGAAAATAAAACAAAAGATATTATAATGCCTCTATATCGTTCCATGGTGAGACCGCACCTTGAATATTGTGTGCAATTCTGGTCGCCATATCTTAAAAAGGATATAGCAATTTTAGAAAAGGTTCAGAGAAGAGCCACCAAAATGGTAAAGGGGATGGAAGGCTACTCCTATGAAGAAAGGCTAAAAAGGTTGGGGCTCTTTAACCTGGAAAAGAGACGGCTGAGGGGAGATATGATAGAAGTCTATAAATTAATGAACGGAGTGGAACGGGTAAACGTAGATCGATTGTTTACCTTATCAGAATATAGAAAGACTAGGGGACATGCAATGAAGCTACAGGGTAAACTATTTAAGACTAATAAAAGAAAATATTTTTTCACTCAACGTGTAATCAAACTCTGGAATTTGTTACCGGAGGATGTAGTAAAGGCTGTTAGTGTAGCTGGGTTTAAAAAAGGTTTGGACAAGTTCCTGGAGGAAAGGTCCATAAACCATTATTAAGAAGGGACCCAGGATATCAATGCTTGAACCAATACAAGCATTGTGGAACCTGTGTCCCTTGGGGAAACTGCTAGGTACGTATGACCTAGATTGGCCACTGTTGGAAACAGAATACTGGGCTTGATGGACCTTGGTCTGACCCAGTATGGCATATCTTATGTTCTTATGTTCTTATGTTCTCTTATCCCATGATTATTTTAATTTTGACAAGAGTCACTCATGAGGGACCTTGTCAAAGGCATTCTGAAAATTCAGATACACTATATCAAATGACTCACCTTTTTCTACCTGTTTATTCACACCTTCAAAAAAACATAACAGATTCGTAAGACAAGACCTTCCTTGGCTAAAGCTATGTTGGCTGTCTCCCATTAACCCTTTCCAGGCCGAGCCCAAAACTCTTGGGATCGAAAATTCTGACTAAATATTCCTATCAAATGGTATATAATACATGACCATAGCAGAAGGAAAATCACTATTAGAACATATTGAATAAGACGGGTACAATTTTCCTGAAATATGCAAAAATTAACCCGGCTGCAGAATGTGGATAAAAAATTTAAAGTAGGCCTTGAAAGGGTTAAGCCATGACTATCTACATGTTCAGTAATTTCGTTCTTTATGATGGTTTCTACCATTTTCCCAGTACTGACATCAGGCTCACCGGTCTATAGTTTCCTGGATCACCCCTGAAAAGCTTTTAAAAAATTTGCATTACATTGGCCAACCTCCAGTCTTCAGGTATTACAGATGATTTTAATGATAGTTCACAGTTTAGTAGTATGTCTGCAATCTCATGTTTCATGTCTTTCAACACCCTTGGATATATGCCATCTGGTAAGGTGATTTGCTACTCTTCAGTTTATCAAATAGTTGTAATACATTTTCCCGGTGTATAGATATTTCTTTCAGTTCTTCTGTGGTATCACCTTTAAATACCATTTCAGTCATGGGTAACATCCCTGCATCTTCCTCAGTAAAGCAAAGAATTCATTCATTCTCTCCGCTATGGCCTTGTCCCCTCTTAGTGCCCCCTTTACCCATGGTCCAACTGACTCGGTCACGGGATTTTTTGCTACTAATATACTTGAAAAAGTCTTTATTATGCGTTTTTGTTTCCACAGCGAGCTTCTTCTCAAATTCTTTCTTTGCCTACCTTATCAATGACTTGCATCTAACTTGCCAGTGCCTGTGTTTCTGTTTTCGTCATTTTGCTCCTTTTTCCATTTCCTGAAAGATGCTTTTTTGGCAACAGTAGCCTCTCTGACCTCACCTTTAATCCATGCTGGCAGCTTTTTGGACTTCCTTCCACTTTTCTTAAAGCATGGAATACAGCTGGTCTGGGCTTCCAAGATAATATTTTTAAACACCCACCATGCTTGATGTAAATCTTTAACCTTTGCAATTACCCCTTTTAGTTTTTCTTAACTAGTTTCCTTCTTTTATTATAGTCTCCCTTTTGAAAATTAAAAGGTATTACTGTGGATTTCCTTGTCGTCTTTCCTCCATTTATTAAATCAAACGCGATCATGCTATGATCAGTATTGCCAAGTGGCCCCAACACTTTTATTTCTTGCACCAGATCTTGTGTTCCACTAAGGACTAGGTCCAAAATGGTTTCCCCTCTTGTCAGTTCATGAACCAGCTGCTCCAAGAAGCAGTCATTTATTTCATCTAAATACTTTATTTCCCTAGCATGTCATGCCGTGACACTGAACCAGTCAATACCGGGGTAATTGAAATCACCCATTATTATTACTGTGCTGTAACTTTTGTTAGCTTCCCTGATTTCTTTGAGCATGTCGTCATCCATTTGTTCATTGTTGCCAGGCGGTCGATAGTACACCCCCACTGTCATCGCCTTCCCCTTTTCACATGGAATTTCAATCCATAGAGATTCTACAGTGAATTTAGTTTCCTGTGAAACATTAATCCTTTGTGACTCAATGCCCTCTCTAACATAGAGTGCAACCCCTCCACCAATTTGATCAACTCTTATCATAACGATATAGTTTGTACCCAGGTATCACAGTGTCCCACTGGTTGTTCTCCTTCCACCATGTCTCTTGAGATTCCAATTATATCTAACCTCTCATTTAGTGCTATATATTCTAACTCTCCCATCTTATTTTTTAGACTTCTAGCATTTGCATGCAAGCATTTTAGAGGCTGTATTTTATTCATATTAATCTGGCTATCAGTAGGCAGGGGTAATTTGTAATCTTTAAGCTCTGTCTGCTCTGTACTTAGGGCATTTGGGCTACTTTTGTCTTTATTGGAACCTTTCTGTTGATATGCCCTAAATTCAGTCTTTTGCTAGTATCCTTCAAAGATACATTGTTCCGAACCATGCACTCTTGGGTGACTGTCAGCTTTCCCCTATTATCTAGTTTAAAAGTTGCTCTATGTCCTTTTTAAAGTTTTCGGTTTGCATTTTTTGCAGGGGTAACTATTAGTCCCAAAGAATGAAAGGACCCAGTGCAGTGCGGATCCTATTGCCCCATATCGCTTCTCAGTATTGGTGCAGATTTTCTACTGAAAATTTTTGCCACACAGCTCAGTAGATTCATTGGGACCTTTAGTATATGAAAACAGGCAGGATTTACCAGGTAATGCAGACGGTGAACAGGGTGCAGCAGCCGACAGGTCCTCATCTTGCAATGGCTTTTGAGGCTAAGGAACACACCAGCTCTATTTTTCACTATTGATATAGTTGAGTGAGGTTTATACTAACAGTTTTACATTCAAATTTCCTGTCTTGGATTCACAAAGTATAGGTAGTCCAATGTCCCGAGTTAAAGTCAGTGGCGGGTATTCTGTTCCCTTTGGTTTAGGGAATGGCACCCATCAGGGCTGTCCAGTCTCTCCTTTTCTTTTTTGTACTGTGGTTGGAACATTTGACAGCCTGTATTAGGGAAAATGTGGATAATCATAGGAGTGCAGGTGGGAGAAGAGACATTTTAAATAGTGCTTTTTGCACACAATATAATGTTCTGTGTGGGGCAGCTGTCACTGATCTTACCCATTATTATCAAAGAACTTTAGGACTATGGAAGGTTTTTGGGGTTTAGCTCAACTGGTGACATTTATGGGTTTATTCAGGGCTACTCCTGAACAATGGGTTCATATAGTTCAGGTGCTTTACCAGAGCTATCTGGCAACATTTGTGTTGGGGGGAGGAAAAGGAAGAAACAGGAAGGGGCTAGTGGGGATCACTATATAGCATGTTTACTGAGACTTTGGGACAAAGGAATGGAGAATAAAACCAAGGATATTATAATGTCTCTCCATCGCTCCATGCTGCGACTGCACCTTCAATATTTATTTATTTAGACAATTTTGTATACCGCCTTATCCTTCAATCAAAGCGGTCACAACACAATTGGGGGATACATTTAACACGCGGGGATATGAGACACATACACTAATACTTACAGGGAACATGGGCAATGGAGGGTTAAGTGGCTTGCCCAAGACCACAAGGAGCATCTGTGGGACTAGAAACCCCAGTCCTTCCGGCCCAAGGTAGCTGTCCTCTAGTGGGATTTGAACCCCCGACCTTCCGGCCTGAAGTACCTTGCCCCAACCACTAGGCTACTCCTCCCTCTGTGTGCAGTTCTGGTCACCATATCTTAAAAAGGAGATAGCAGAATTAGAAAAGGTACAGTGAGCAGCCAAAATTGTAAAGAGGATGGAAGGATACCCCTATGAGGAAAGGCTTAAAAAGTTAGGGCACTTGGAAAAGAGAAAGCTGAGTGGAGATATGATAGAGGTCTATAAATTAACGAATGGAATGGAATGGGTAAACATAGATCGGTTGTTTACTACTTCAAAATATAGAAAGACTGGGGGACATACATTGAAGCTACAATGTAGCACATTTAAGACTAATCAGAGAAATGCTTTTTCACTTGATATGTAATCAAACTCTGGAATTTGTTGATGGAGAATATTGTAAAATCTGTTAGTGTAGCTGGGTTTAAAAGAGGTTTGGAGAGGTTCCTAGGGGAAAAGTCCATAACCAAACAAACAATAGATTTTGGTGATATGTATCAAGACTATATCAAAAGTAATCGCTGTCCAAGAAACCTTTTAAAAAATAATTTAGCCATGGAATATCCTCATCACAGCGTTTTCAGTTGGCTAATTGGACTGCTCCTCATGGGTCAAGAAACAACCCTTCTATATTATAAACATTTACTTCTAGTAAAGTTTTACATTCTTAGTAATCGCAACCCTAAAAGTTGGCTTATCTGTTAATAATGATGTTAATTATACCACACACTCGACAAGTTCCATGTTTCACCACTGCTGCATCAGGAGTGCGCTCAACCAAATCCTAGCATAGGGTATGAGTACATTAATAGCCCATCGACTGGAGACTCCTTCCACTGTCACTCATTCAAAGAATCGAATACCATGGTTTGTATGGAGAAGTCGGATAGATTTGATAAGGTTTGGGCACCATCTCTATGCTGGAAAGCAACATAACATTATGGGGCCTGTTTACTAAGCGCATTAGGCTTAAGTTGTGTCTTATCTGTTGGGAGTGTGCACAGCATTCCTTCAGCAGATAACGCACTGAAACTGCAGAGAGCGCGACCCTACAGCAGCCCAGATGCAGCTAACACCCACCATTGAGGATGCATTAGTAACACCCATGCTGTCTGCAAATGCGATGGTTACTGCATGACGGGTACACCCGCGGTAACTACTCATTGCAGACATGGCCCACACTCTGCTCATATCCTGCCCACTCCAGCAGTTAGCATGGGATAGCGCAAAAAATCACTGCGTTATCTGTTAGCAAACGCTATCTGGGCACCTCATCTGATATGTTAGCAGGTAAAGCTGCTTAGTAAACGTGCCCCTGAGTATTTTAATATAGCATAAATCTTTGTTTTTCTCTTGGCAGTTTCTCCAAATGAGTCAGTGTTGCATATACCATGAGCATCATGAACCTCACTTCTAAGCCAGGGCATGTGATCTCAGTCTCTCAAATTTATTGCTAATGCTCGATGCAGTACTTGCATCATGCCAAAGAGAGCTTCCTTCTGGAGTTCGTAAGATGTATCATGTATGGGTAGTTTTACATGAGACGGTACACATGCTTTTCAGGTGGGAGGGGGGATAGGAGAGTGGGAGTTTCATATATGAACAATAGCTGACATGAGGGAGATGTCTTTGGTATACTTGTGTTGTTCAGTATAGCAAAATTAAAAAATAATAAAAGCACGAATAAATGTTTCTCACCACAATAGAAGTTTATCTTTCCCAGTATTTCTTGCCTAAAGGCTTCTGCACAGCTTCAACTGCTGTCACTTTCTACTTAATTTTTGCTCAGAAAAAGAGTTAATGAGAGTCTTTGGATAAATACCATCAGAGTCCTTATCTTTCTTGTTAAACTACCACAACATAATGGAATTCTTAACATTTGTGGATAACACATTACTCAGTACGCAATTTCAGTACCTATGTATAAATGCCTATATTTCTATTACATTACTAAAATAAATTAAGAGTTCACACACAAACACACTTAAGCTCTACAGCCTTACTATAATGAGATTTCCTGAAATTAAACTCCCAAATCTAGCTTTTCTGCATAACATCTTGCACCCTGGTGATGTCTGCACATCTCAAAGTTTTCAGAACATCAACTTTCTCTACAATAAAATCAACACTTCTCAGAAATAATGCTTTAAACCTGGTGCAATTGTATCAGATAAAGAAAATAAGACAGTACGAGGCTGTGAAATGAGTTTCTCGGAAGCGAGTTGTAGCATGCCCACCTTTTGCTAGTACAGATCACATGATGAGCTAGTATGGCAAACTAAGGCTTTAATGATCTGAACCAGAAAACAAGATTATTTGAATCTTGAAAAGGGGAAAATATTGATAGTCTTGAAAACCACATGACATAACAAAGCAGTTCAGCAAAACAGTTCAATAACAATTTTGTCAGTAGAGATTTCTTAAGGGAACCGTCTTAAATGTCCAGTCTTTTTGCACATAAAAAAGATGCTCAGCAAGTTCATTTCCTAACTCAAACATTTACAGAAGAAACAGAACTGAAAAAAAGCATGTTGTTCAAGATTCAAACAGACACAAACAGCATTGAGTACTAAACAAGACATACTGAATTACCCTAATTAAGTAATAATCACAGTGAGTCTACCTTTCTAGACACATTTCTGATTTGTTTGTCTAACTTTTCTTGGGAATCTTCCGGACCTCTTAGAGTGGAATCCTGATGCACTGTCTGCCAGTCAAATTAAGTATTCCACTGGGACCTTGGTATTATGTCTATTTTAGATTTAAGAAGATTACAGCTAAATAAATAATAAATAAATTTCAGAGGTAAACTATTTTCTCTAAATCAAAGGCGTCTTCTGCGGGAAACTGTTTTCCATTCTCACCCTGGGAAACTTTATTCCCTTCCTCTAAAAAATCGGCAGGATTTTTTTCCCCATAATTTGTGCACATACAGTATACCAAGCAGATGTATTGTTTGGGGATTTCAGAACCTCTTTGATTTCCCCAGCTTTCATATTCACACACTCTCATGCATTTCCTGACCACAATCACGCTCTGGCCACTTAACTTAAGAAGGCAAGACATCATATCCCGACACAGATTCAGACAACCTTTCTTCACTCTTTGAGAATGATGTTCTCTAACAGGAGGGGAAGCGAAAAGGTGAACCACACAGGGACTGTGTCCCAGGTCCAAGGTCCTGATCTGCCTGCGTGGTGATGTGCTTTAAACAAGCCCCATTTGCCCCCTGCTGTGAATTTTCATGCAGTGCTTATCACACTCACAATTATACATAGATTCAGACACTGGGGACATTTCCTGGTCAAAAGAGGCCTGGAATTAAGATCAGTGTCTCCATGTCCTTGTCATTCTCTCTAACCAGCCTCATGCTTAATTCACTCTGACCAGGCTCAATCCTCACACACTCCTCTCACTTTATAATTTCAATTCATACTTTCTCTTCTAATCGTGAGCTGATCAGATTTAAAGAGCACAATATCTTAACGAAAGAGCATCTAGTTAGAAGGATCCTTCTTTTGGGAACTCTAAAGGCGGATTTTCTCAAATATGACATTTTATTTACTCAGATGCTTGCAAGTTTCTGAATTATGAGTCAGCCGAAAGCATGAGCTGGCAGGACTTCAGATAATCTTCCCAAATCCTATTCTCCTTCTGCCCTCTTTTAACAGCCATATTGCAGAAAGTAGAGTTTGGACAATTTCGTTCAATGGATTCAAGTGCTGTGTTCAACCCCTACAGCATGGGTGAAAGTTAATGGAAGCTACACAGAAGCTTTTCTGCTGGATTGGACCATCCTTCCTTCTGAAAGTAGTTTCACCTTTTCCTCTCAACCAGATCATCGAATGAGAAAAAGCAAATTAGTGGCGTGCTTCACCTCCTGGATGTTAGGAGAACATGTTGCAGATATCGTAAGATGACTGATCCATTTCAGAAGACTGACTGGCTTTATGTCCCTTATAGAGGTCCCTAAAGAGACGAGGCAGCTTCAAAAGCCACTTTGGCCAGACAGATAAGAGAAACCATCATAGTGGCGGACAGTTCACATGGATGCAAAGCTCCAAAGGACTTGAAAGCACACCAAACCATAGCTTGGGCAGCCTCCTGGGTGGAATATCGGTCAGTTCTACTGAAAGACCTCTGTGTGGCATTAACATGGACACCTCGTCATCCCCTTTCACAACACTAAAGACTTGACCTGATAGCCAGGAAGCAAGCTGCCTTTGAAGTGGCAGTCCTGACAACCCCAGTGGATTCCTCTTGCCATAAATAAAGAGGGTTTTTGTACATCCCACTAGTCTGGACTGATCTAGCATGACACAGAGGAACGTGCATTTACACTTTACCTGATGACTTTCTTTTCCTAAGTCCTGCCAAACCAGTCCAAGAACCTGCGCAAGGAATCTGAGTGTACTGGGACTGGAAAAGAGGGAGGGAGGTGATGCAGGTGCAGAGCTTCATAAACTCTCCCCCCCCCCCTCCCAGGGGCCCGATATTCAGCGGCGGCAAGTACTGCTAAAGCGTCTAGCTGCCGTCACTGAACTTTAGATATTCAATGTTGGGGCCATATCTAGGTCGCCAGATAGCAGTGAAGCTAAGCGGGTAGTGGCGATAGGCAGCTATTGCTTCAGCAGTGAAAGTTAGACCAGCCTTTGCCGCGCCTGACTTGCCCTGCTTTGCAGTAACTGGGCAGTGGCTCAGTATCACCGCTGCCCGGTTATTGCTGGGTGCCGCCCCCGACTGTCCCGATGCTGACCAGTTAGTGGCAGCACCCAGCAGGTCTGCTGACCATGTTATTCCTTTGAATACTGGGCCCAAGGTATATATGAGTATAAAACATTGGACAATAGGCAACGAGAGACCAAGGGTTTGGCTACTGAGGCAGCTGGCTACCTGCTGCACTGGCATATACAGTGGACGGAGCAGCGATTTGCTCTGTCTTCCCTACTGGAGGGAGGCTATATTCCCAGTGGTCTAGACTGGTCTGGCAACACTCAAGGAGTGATAGTTACCAGGTAAGGCATGCCTGTACTACGTGTGTTTCTGTGTAGTGTGCTTATGCTTGTCTATATAATGTGCATAAATATGAATGTGTCTCTATGAGGACTTACCTGTGTTGTGTGTGTATATCTGTGGATTTGATTGATTGTGTGCGTATGTGTGTGTATGCATTTGTGTTGGCTTTGTGTCTGACTAGGAGAGTAGTGAAGAGACAAGGAAGTTTGAAAGGAGAAATTCCCTACCTGCTATGTTTCTACGCTACAGAAGTTGGACCTGCTTCTCCCGTAACAAGGGAAGGGATCTGAATTTAGCTCACGCCTGTTTCAGTGCTAGCTCAAAGCGACTAACATTCAGGTTCAGTAGGTATGCACTGGGCCATTTTTGGGGAAGTGTAGGTCTCTGGAATCCCTCGCCGGTCTAGTCTGGCCCATTTTCAAACACGCATGTTTCTTCTCACTGTTTTTCAGTCCTATGCCAAATTTGGTCCTGTTGTGCTAAATTTTCAAAGAGTTATTTTGCTTCCAGAGAGAAAGTAACCCTTTCCAACATCTGTTGGATTGAAAAGAATAAGGATTGCCAATCCATTCACTTGAAACAGATTTTTGTGATGCCTAGGCTTTATGAGAGTTCTCTAAATTGTTCTTCCTCTTTCCCAACAGTCCTTTGACTTTCATTCATGCTGCCTTGTGGGCAGGGCCCGCTCAACCATCAGACAAACTAGGCGGCCACCTAGGGCAGCAGCTTCTTTGGGGGGGGGGGGGTAGCAAAGAGCAGGGCATTCAAAGCTAAACAATAGATTCTGACAGCCATGGGGGGGGGGGGGAGGGAGTGCATAAGGCCTAAGGTTTGCCGAGAGAGCCAGCAACTCTGAGGCTGGCCTTGCTTGTGGGAGGGATAGAGGGAGAGAGAGAAAACATATGGGAGGTGGAGCAGGGACTGTCTCTTATGTGTCTATGTACAGAGCTGCATACGCCTTGTAGCGCTATATAAATGATATGTAGTAGTAGGTAAGAGTTGGAGGTACAGAGATGTTTTACTGTCCCCAATTTACAACCTAGCTATGGTGACTGCTGCTATGGCAGTGGATTTTAATGGATTAATGCAGTAATCACATCTTTTCTGGCTGTATGGAAGTGGAATACTGCATTGTTACATCTGCAATGACTTCCTCTCTATCTTCCTGAGTGCGAGCCCACAATGAGCCACCAGATGGCACTGATGACAACGGAAAATGTGATAGGTGAATCCACCATGAGACCTGCAAGTCATATCTAGGCAACAGGATTAAAACTACAACGAAAGAGATTTGTAGGAAGAAAGAGTAACTCATTTTAGGGTGAAATTAGTTTTTAGTGGCCCTTCATTTCTTTGATTTGTTATTGTTGTTGTTTGGGGTTTTATTTTGCATTAAGGGGCCATTTTAGAAGCGTTCTTTGTGATCTGCTTGTCTGAACATGCCCGTTCAGATGTGCCAATCACATCCACATTCCAAGAGCTATTTTAGAAAGGCCCAAATTTACACGTGTCTGGCACAATCACGTCTGTGTCGCACGGGGGCATGGTGGGGGCGGTCTGTCAAAGATCACACAATATGTCCGGTTTTAGAACGGCATTGCACATTTATGGCTCGTTATGGCCAGCAAACAACAGTAGGGAGAAAAGGGAAACACCCTCTGACTCCGCCCCCAATAATTTTTGCCCCCTCAAAAATGCATACAACTAAATACAAAGGCCTTTTTATGAGCCGCCATGCCGCTGCGCATCTCCGCTAGCTAAATGGCAGGCTGGGACACATTCGCATTCTGAAATGCCATTGCCGAAGCATTTGTGTGACCTGTTTCACACATGCACGTTTCTGAGGGTTGTTGCTGCACAGCCCTATTTCCTTGCATGTTGGCAGAGACGTTTATCTTTTGGGGCAGGGAGAGGTCAGTTTTAGGATGTCTTCACACATGTCCGCCTTCTCTGCTGCTCCTCCCCCCATGAATTTCAGATGCCTTGATTTGGACATCCCAAATGGCATCAAAATGACCCTTCTAAAATATTGCTTCACGTGAATTAAGAGGTTTTGGGTACAAGAATGTGTTTGGCGGTGGAACATTCAGACCTGAAGAAGGAAGTTGTCAACTCCTGAAAATTTCAAGAAATGTACTATGTTAGTTAATAAAAAGTTAGCACTTGATATCGTTTTTTGCTTGTTAACTTTTGTTTTGTACACAATGGAGACTGAATGCTCCCAACACATTGTGAGACAGTACCACTGCGGGCTGAAAGTGTAGAGCGGATGTCCCCAAACCAAGGCCCAGGAATCCTATACAGCCTTTGGAGCAGATTTCTCTGACAGTCCATATTCTTCCTGTCCCCAGCTCCGATCTGACCCTCAGAGCACCCTTTTGTGCTTTTTGCCCCTGCATTCTGTCCTGCCTCTTTGTCTCCCTTGCTTCCTTCTGTAGCTCAGCCAGGAGACTTTGGGCAGACCATCCCTTGAGGTCCTTTCCTCCCTGCCAAGCATCCTCTACTCATGTCCTCATCCTCTGCCCCACTGCCAGAAAAGTGGAAAGAGCCCCAGGAATCAGGGCCAGCTCAAGGGTTTCTGCTGTCTCAGGCAGAAGCCCTGGCACGCCGCCCCCCACGCCACTCCCTCATGCTGCCACCCCCACCGCTGCCGATTCTGTCTTCTGGGGGGCTGGTGGCAGCGGCAGCAGCAGCAGTTTAAAAGCAGCAGCTGTGTGCCTCAACGTTGGTGCTCACGTCAGGCCAAATGCTTCGGGACACATAGCTGCCACTTCTGACCCTCCTCTGACAGGAAGTTGCGAAGTAGCAGGCACCAAAAGGGTGGCATAAAGACGCCATGCTGCCTGCCATGGTCTACTGCACTAGGCAGCTGCCTAGCCCACCTAGTGATTGAGCTGGCACTGCCAGGAATAGGGTGGAAGACTGGTGGAGACCAAGATCAGCCAGTGCCTCCAGAACACAAGACTGCTAAGCCTGCCATAATTGAATCCAACCTATCACCATTGATCCTTATGATTGCCGCTCAGTCCCAGCTTGTTCCAAAGGCCGGGCTCTGTTGCTTCCAGGATAAGAGATGCTTGCTGCTCACTGGGGTATATGTTTGTCTCTTGCTCCATGGCTGCAGCCCCAAGAGTGTGAGCAAGTTCTTTTGGCTCCTGGGGATGCAGAACCAGAGAGTATGTGTGCAGGTGCATCCCGCTCTAGGACTGCAAGACCAGGCGTCTGTGTGTCTGCTTTGTGTACTAGGTGATATAGTACTGGGAGTATGTGTGCAGGTGCGCCCTGCTCCAGGACCAGGAGGATGTGTGACTGTGCTTTGTGTACTAGGTGATATAGTACTGGGAGTATGTGTGCAGGTGCATCCCGCTCCAGGACTGCAAGACCAGGCGTCTGTGTGTCTCTGCTTTGTGTACTAGGTGATATAGTACTGGGAGTATGTGTGCAGGTGCGCCCTGCTCCAGGACCAGGAGGATGTGTGACTGTGCTTCATGCACTCAGTGATATAGTACTGGGAGGATGCGTGTAGGTGTGCATGACTCCAGGACTGCATGACCAGGGGAGTGTGTGTCCATGCTTTGAGCACATTTCCCTTCTTCATCACACAGACTCCTCCACTGCTGACATCACACCCCTCAACACCTGTCTTTCCTCTGTGGCCTCTTGGCTTTCAGCTAATTTTTTACATGTCAATCTCTCTAAAACCTCTGCTATTTGGTTCACTTTTGGTAGCCCCTTCCCCACTCTTGTCCCTTCACTCTCCTCTTTGCCCATTCCTATCGTCACATCCCTTTGGTATTTGGATGTCACCCTTGACTCTTCCCTCTCCTTTAAAGAACATATCTCTTCTGTTGTTCAGTGTTCCTTCTACTCCCTGAAACAACTCCGTGCAGTCTGTCCTTTCCTTTCCCCCTCATCCTTGACTACCCTGTTTCTTTCCCTTCTTATATCCCGCCTCGACTATTGTAATGTTTCCCTCAGTCTCAGCTTTTTCATCTTCAACGTGTCCAAAATACTGCTGTTCGTATCCTTACCCATGCCTCCCGTTTTGACCATGTCACCCCCCTCCTTCTTTGCTTGCACTGGCTCCCTGTTTCCTTCCGAATTCAGTACAAGTTCCTTATTTTTGTTCACAGATCCATCCACACAGGTACCCCCTTTACCTTGCCGACCAGGTTCACCTCACACCCCTCACCATTCCCTCCGGTCCATTCACATCAATCGCATATCCCTTCCCTCCCCGTCTCAAGCCCACCTGGAATCCACCCATTCATCTGTTTTCTATTTTCTTGTCCCAAGATACTGGAACTCGCCCCCCCCCCCCCCTCCGTTTAGAACCTTCATTTAAGACTTTCAAGGTCAAACTCAAAACCCATCTCTTTTGCTCTGCTTTTGACCTTCCCCCTCCCTCCTCACCCCTCTCCCCTCCTCCACGCTGATGTATAATTCTGTCTGCCTTTTCTTGTTTTTCTCTTTCCTGTCCTACCTTTTAATTTTTTAATGGCATTCCTTTCCTTTCTCTGCAGCTTTTAAATTGTGATTGTAAACCGCCCAGATGCTCCTGTTATGGGCGGTATATTAACATTTTAATAAACAAACATAAACATAAACACTTAGTATTATAGTACTGGGAGTATGTATGCAGGTGCGCCCCGATCAAGCACAGCAAGACCAGGGGAGTGTGTATATCTGCTACGTGCACTTAAGGTTATAGTACTGGGAGTCTGTGTGCAGGTGCACCCTGCTCCAGACTTTATGACCAAGGGAGAGTGTGTCTGTGTGCCCTACTCCAGGACCGAATGACCAGGGGAGTTGGTTTATGTGTTTCGTGCATTCGGTGATATAGTACTGGGAGTATGTCTGCAGGTGTGCCCTGCTCATGAGCTGCAAGACCAGAGGAGTGTGTGTATCTGCTACATGCACTTAGTGTTTTAGTACTGGGAGTAAGTGTGCAGGTGCGCCCTGCTCCAGGACTGCATGACCAGGGGAGTGTGTATACGTGCTTTGTGTACTCAGTGATATAGTACTAGGAGTATGTGTGCAGGTGCACCCTGCTCCAGACTTTATGACCAAGGGAGAATGTGTCTGTGTGCCCTACTCCAGGACTGTATGATCAGGGGAGTTGGTTTATGTGCTTTGTGCATTCGGCGATATAATACTGGGAGTATGTGTGCAGGTGCGCCCTGCTCCTGGACTGCAAGACCAGAGGAGTGTTTGTATCTGCTACGTGCACTTAGTGTTTTAGTACTGGGAGTAAGTGTGCAGGTGCGCCCTGCTCCAGGACTGCATGACCAGGGGAGTGTGTATACGTGCTTTGTGTACTCAGTGATATAGTACTAGGAGTATGTGTGCAGGTGCACCCTGCTCCAGACTTTATGACCAAGGGAGAATGTGTCTGTGTGCCCTACTCCAGGACTGTATGATCAGGGGAGTTGGTTTATGTGCTTTGTGCATTCGGCGATATAATACTGGGAGTATGTGTGCAGGTGCACCCTGCTCCTGGACTGCAAGACCAGAGGAGTGTTTGTATCTGCTACGTGCACTTAGTGTTTTAGTACTGGGAGTAAGTGTGCAGGTGCGCCCTGCTCCAGGACTGCATGACCAGGGGAGTGTGTGTCTGTACTTCATGCCCTCATTGATATAGTACTGGGAATATGTGTGCAGGTGTGCGCTGCTGCAAGAATGCATGACCAGGGGAGTGTGTGTATGTGCTTCGTGTACTCAGTGATATAGTACAGGGAGTATGTGTGTAGGTGCGCACTGCTTCAGGACTGCATGACCACGGGAGTGTTTGTCTGTACTTTATGCACCCAGTGATATACAGTGGTGTGCAAAAGTCTGGAATCACTTGTAAATTTGACGTTTTTTCAACTTTGTGACCTTATATCTTAATTTCTTTTTCCTCCCAGCAGCTTTTTCTGTGTATCTCATGATAAGTGATAGATTTGGTTATAGTTAAAGTACAGCCTGAATGTTGCAAATTCTTTTCTTTTTCCCTGTGAATATATTATAAGAACAAATTTTGATTCCAATTGGCAGTAGAATCATTGAGAAATAAACCTGCATGATCGTAATTTCATTATGTTTGAGATTATTTAGATTTGATAAGTGTAATAGAGGAGGAAGAAAGAACATTAGCTATTTCTTTATTTGTGTGCAGTAAATAAGTTAACAGAGAAGGTAAGGTGATTCCTCGGCCCAGAGGATTAATGGACGTTCCGAGGGTAAGTGATATAAAGTGCCGGGAAAGGAAAAAACCCACACTAACAGCTATTAGAGCCAACTTTCAGTATTGGTTTGGCCCTTATTTTCTGAGTTTGTTCCCCATAGTTGTCCCCATAGTTGATAGATTTTCTGTGAAAATCGCGTACTGTACATCATTGACCAACAATATATTATTATAAGTATGCTTTAAAATATTATGGACGCACGCCAGGTTTCCTTCAAATTAATGTATGTGGCCTTGAAAAAGGCCGTTTTTATGTGTCAGTGATGGCTCAGTATTTGATGGGCCACTCTTTGTTCTTGATCACCTGACTACACCTTGTCGGCATTGAATGAACCAGTCTGACAAGGTGATCGTTGGTGACAATGCGGTTCCAAGCTGCAATGAGTGACTCAATCAGCTCACGCTTTAATTTTGGATGCCTCTTGGATATTTCCAAGGCCACCTTGTGCCACAGATTCTCGATTGGATTTAGATGTGGAGACTGGGCAGGCCAGTCCATTGACTTGATGTTGTTCCGCTGCTTCCAGCTGTCTGGAGCAATGGCAGGGTGCATTGTCATCTTGGAACAGGAACTGGCTAGGAAACAGCTGGTATGCTGATGGCACCATGCACTTTTGCAGTATGATGATGTACTTGGTCCCGTTGACCATTCCATCGACGAAGTGAAGACGTCCAACACAGCCCCAGACCATGACCTTCAAAGGATGCTTCATAGTGAGGTTGAGACACTCAGGCTTGAATTCCTCTCCAGGAAATGTCCTCACATAGGTGTGGGCCTGGTTACCAAACAGGCAGAAGGTGCTTTCATCGCTGAATAGCACCTTTTCCCACATTTCAGTCGACCAGGTTGAGTGCTTTCTCGCCCACATGATCCAGTTGCGCCTTTGTATGTCAGTCATCAGTGGCTTATTCTGTGCTTTGCAGCCCCGGAGACCAAACTGCAGGCACCGGTGACGAACTGTTGATGAGCTGACACTGAACTCACTCTTGTCTGACCACTCTCAAAGTAGCTGAGGAGAGGTCAACTTGCAATTAGTCAGTGAAATGCGTCGTAGTGTGCGATCCTGGCATGATGTTAATGCACGTGGATGACCTGAACGAGGCTTGTCCACCACTGAACCCATTTCTTTCTTCTTCTGTACAATCTTAACAACAGTGCTCTGACTGCAGCCAGCTTTCCTGGCTATCTGACGGCTTGAAAATCCTTCCTCGCTCATAAAGGACACACGAACACGCTCCTCCAACGTCAGCGTCCGAGTCATCTTCATGGTCGATCCAGAAAGCGTATGAAATTCAAAAATTCCACGCATTTTTATAGCTGCACTGTTGGCTAGATATCTGCATTGTGATTGGTTAGTGAAACCAGCCTCCTGATTGGTCAGAAATAACGTGTGCATATTGGATAATCTCGATCCAGTTTTGGCGCAGGATCCACAAAAATCGCAGTAGCTATCTCCTAGTGTCTGTAAAGTATTTAAATTGGAAGCAAGGAATGCAAAAAAGTCAACTCTAATAGCCAAATGTATCCCTTTTAACGTGGTAGAAAGATGAATATGCTGGGCTAACGCAAAATTAAAAACAAATGTTAGAAAGTACGAAAAACGCAAAACTCACAAGTGATTCCAGACATTTGCACACCACTGTAGTACTGGGAATATGTGTGCAGGTGCGCCCTGCTCCAGGACTGCATGACCAGGGGAGTCGGTTTCTATGCTTCATGCACTCAGTGATATAGTACTGGGAATGTGTGTCTGTACGTCCAACTTCAGGACTGCATGACCAGGGGAGTCGGTTTCTATGCTTCATGCACTCAGTGATATAGTACTGGGAATGTGTGTCTGTACGTCCAACTTCAGGACTGCATGACCAGGGGAGTCGGTTTCTATGCTTCATGCACTCAGTGATATAGTACTGGGAATGTGTGTCTGTGCGTCCAACTTCAGGACTGCATAACCAGGGAGTTGGTGGCCAGGAGAATGTGTGTCTGTGCTTTGTGCACTCAGTGATAATACATTGGGAGTATGTCTGCAGGTGCGCCCTGCTCCAGGACTGCAAGACCAGGGGAGTGTGTCTGTGTGCCCTACTCCAAGACTACATGGCCAGGGGAGTTGGTTTATGTGCTTTGTGCACTTAGTGATATACTACTGGGAGTATGTGTGCAGGAGCACCCTGCTCATCGACTGCAAGACCAGAGGAGTGTGTGTATCTGCTACGTGCACTTAGTGTTATAGTACTGGAAGTGCGCCCTGCTCCAGGACTGCATGACCAGGGGGAGTGTGTGTCTGTGCTTCATGTACTCAGTGATATAGTTCTGGGCGTATGTGTGCAGGTGCGCACTCTGCTGCAAGGCTGCTGGGCCAGGAAAGACGATGGAGATGAGAAAGAGAGGAAATAGGGGTGAGATAATAGAAGAGGGAATGGTAAGGAGGCAAAGTAGTGGAGTAAGAGAGAGGGGGAGGAAGAGATATTAGGAAGAGAAGCTAAGGGATAAAAAGGGGGGTGAGAGAAGAGGAAAATGGAGAGTATATGGGGAGGCTGAGTGCAAGAGAGTGTGCCCCATCCACTCCCTCATGGGACAGACACTAGGGAAAACAGGGGATACGATTATTTGTCTTAACTCTGGGAACCTTCCTCGCTGCCTCTCTCCTTCCCCAGTATTTGAAATGTATAAAAAAGGCCAGTCGTGAACAGAGCAGGCCCCAGAGTGGGTCCAAGTTGTTGGCACCTTATGTCGCCCTCCTCACTGTCGGAGTCTGTTGTTTAGCTTTGAATGCCCTGCTCTGTGCTGCCCCCTCAGAAGCTGCCACCCTTGCTGACCGCCTAGTTTGCCTGATGGTTGGTCTGGTCGTAGATGTGATTCCTCTCCCCCTACACCGCGTTTCCCGTCTGGGTCTCTTCATGACTTGAAATGCCCTAGGTGGCCCTTCATGTGAAAAGTTTGGGGACCCTTGTTATGATATTATAACAGGTCACCTAACATCAGTTTTACAAGGAAAAGCATGTATTTATTTTACCTTTTAAAATGACCTCGTGGAAAGTACTCACACACATTGCTTCAAGGCATGCATATATTTGCCAGCTCATTTGACGTGCTTATGTGCATATTCTATAAAGTGGGGGTTCTCAACCCCGTCCTCAGGACAGACGTAGCCAGTCAGGTTTTCAGGATAACCACAATGAAAGTGCATGAGAGAGATTTGCATATAGTGGGAGCACTGCACGCATATTTGCTGTGGTTATCATGAAAACTGACTAGCTGGGTGTATCCTGAGGACTGGGCTGAGTACCACTGCAAACCCCCTCCTCAAGAATGCCTCTCCTTGGGTCAGATAAACGTAGGTGTATACAAAGTGTATGCGTGTAGGTATCTCCAGGAACAAGCAGGAATGAGTCTTCACATATGGGTATCGTCGGTACCGACGGAGCCTGCGTGGGAACGCTCCCCAGTGTCCAATCGGAACGCTTTTGGGGAGCATCCCACCACGCCTGCGTGCTGCCTTCCCGCCTTTCCCAACTGCCTCTCCTCAGTTTTCTGTTTTCCGCAGAGCCGGCAGGACGTATTCCTGTCACCGCAGAAAATTCTTCTTTTTATTTTTTACTTTTTTATGGTTGCGTCTGCCTTCCCTCGACGTTGCCGGTACCGCCGGTACTTTTCTTTCTTTTTCCTGAAGAATTTCTTCTTTCCTTAAGAAAATTTTTTCCTGTTTAGTGCCTGACAGTTTCTAGGCCACTAGGCCTCTACCCTTCCGTTATGGAAAAGCCAGCCACTATCCTTAAGAAATGCTCAAAGTGTGGCGGTACAGATATTTTTTCAGACACTTATACTTGGTGTCTAAAATGTTTATGTCCTGACCATTGTCCTCTGGACTGTCTCTCCTGCTGGAGCTCAAACAGAAGAAGTCTTCAGAATCGAGCAGAACTCGATACCCGTTTCACATCCCCTTTTATGTTACCAGCTAAAATATCTTCTTCTTCACAGGATTAGGTAACCAAACAACAGTCTGTAAAGACTAGCCAGTCCTCGAGTGGTAGATCTCCTTTCCAGTATCGAGATGGCTTCGGCCTTGCCCTCAAGGACATCTTGGCAACAAAGCCTCGGCGGGAGTCTTCGGGCTCCAAAGCATTAACGGGGCTCCGGGTTGTTCCCGAGGTTCTTACCTCGATGACCACACCCGGGCCATGCTCGGTGGTTGTGGCCGCTTCGGCCAGTACCGACACCCCGGCATCAGCTATGGTGATGGACGAAACACTCCTCACCGATGAACGTAGTCTAGCACTCTCGGCTACTTCGGTACCGTTAGAGTTGCTGCAGACCGTTCCTCGAGTATGGTATCGCTTTCGGTACCGGTATCGACATCGGCATTGGTGTTGGTACCGTCCATGCTTACTTCGACAGAATCGCTTCCCTCGATGCCAAGCCTGGAATCGATCTCTAGCATGGAAGATTCGGTATCGACTCGTCTCGGTACCGACCTCGGGCGGTACCAAAGACATCGCTTTAAAGAAAATCCGATGCTTCATCCTTTTCAGTCTTCCGATCCCGATGACTGGGATGAATCCATTGGTACCAAGGCTGATTTTTCCACAAGTCTAGCCTTTACCCCTCATTTCAAAGAGTCCTCTTCGGGGGAGGTTTCTTTTCAAGCTTTTCTGCTTGATATGGCAAAGTTACTTGCCATTTCTATACCTGGTAAAGAATCCTTACCGGGGAATTCAGAGACACTGCATTTTCCCTGGATTCCAAATGAGGTGATCATGCTTCCAGTGCATCAGCTCTTACTACATCTACTGTTAAAAATGTGTGAAACTCCTTTAACGGTATCCCCACATTCCAAGACACTTGACACTATGTACAAGGTGCCACCTTCTCCAGGTTTTCAAAAGACTCAACTTCCTCATCATTCTATTGTTGTAGAATCAGCAATGAGGCATATTAAGAGTGCAAAGAAGCACTCTTCTTATCCGCCAGGTCGTGAGTCTAGGACTTTAGATGCCTTTGGACGTCGATGCTTCCAGGCATCCATGCTTTCAGCAAAAATTACCTCATATATTTTCTATATGGGATTATCTCTTGAAGAAGTCACAAAGAACTTAAAGTTTTTGAACCCTTTTCTTCCAGAGCATAAAAGAGCAGACTATTCCTTATTAGTCAATCATGCTCAAAATATCTCTAAGTTTCTTAATCGTGCTTCCCTGTACCTGTTTTGAGTCTATTAGCAGAACTTCTGCTATAGCCATAGGAGCACGACGCTTAGCCTGGCTCCAAGTTTCTGACTTGGATAGATGGGTTCAGGAAAGGCTGGGAAATACTCCTTGTACTGGTGAAAATATCTTCAACAAGGAGGCTTTATTTCAAGCTAATCAGTTGAGCACTGATGCTCTTTCTTTCAGAGGATTGTCCAAACTCTCCTCTATCCCAGCTAATAAAAAATCTCATAAAAAGCTTTATTCTTCCAAGGGGAAAAAGTTTTATCCATCTTCTACCCATTCTACAGATGTTTCCAAAGATGGGCAACACCACACCAGACTAAGAAAATCAAAACCTCAACAGGCTCAGCAAACCCAGCAATCGCAGGGTTTCTGATATTTTATTCACTTTTTCTGTCTGAGGTTTACAACTTGAACCTCCTTCTTTCAACAGAAGCATCTAAAGGTCATCTCATTCATGCTGAGATATCCCTCATACACTGACTCAATCCTTGGCTCTGGGTATAAATCTCTTGCTACAAGAGAAATCTATCCTTCTAGCTAAAAGCTATTAGGGACTATCATACCCCAGAGATAACAGGTTTCTCTTTTTAAAACAAAAAAGAGAACTAACAATAGGGTGAACTATAACTTTCACCTTGCCAGTTTTCCTGTACAAGGATATCTCATACTTTTAACTGCAAGGGCACCCTATCCTTTCAAAGACTTACTAAATTGTAAGTCTTTTCAACTCTGCATTAATTTCTATCCCTCTTAGTCCAGACATTTAGGGGTATGTTTACTAAACTGCGTAAGTGCGATTTGCGTTAGGAGCCGCGTTAGAGACAGAAACCCCAAATAAGGACATGGGCGGTACATCGTTTCCGAGAACACGCCGAGAATGCGCGTTACAAGGCGCCATAAATGAACGAGCGCTACAGTGCACGTTACCGCGCGTTAATCTTAAGAAGGTGTGCAGGCATGCAAGCACAGTAACAGAGCTGTAGCACAATGGTTACAACACTGACTGATGGTACAGGGTCATGGGTTCGATTCCCCAGTGGGCCTAATGTATAAGGCTGGCTGAGGCAGCACCCTTTACATTTAAGTAGCAATTGTTGAGGCATGTGACATGTATTTTAATTAGTGCTGCCAGCAAACACACCCTCATGGTGGCATAACCTAAGGTGCCGCATAAGGTACCCCATAACGCACTCCATAGGGCACATTATAAAGTGTACTGTCCGCACCTTATAAGGATGTGAACAAAGCCCTGGCTGGCTGCAGGACTGCACATCATCACACAAACTGTCTGCTGTGGTTACCAGGATAGGGGTAACCCACCCGTACCCATGATGCACTGCACATGCAAATCAGCAGTCAAGAGATGGGCACAAGATCGGGTATGCACCCCCACAGCACCTCGGCCTTGTAGGGGGAATAGACCGTGTGTGGCACTGCCACAGAGTAGCCACAGACAGTCACATTGTGCAGGTACAGTGCCCACCCTGAGGTTGAGGTGGGGCGCCCAGCACCAGGTCCACAGCACCTTTCATGGCTGAAATACGCCATGCTGCAGGTCCCCATCAGTATGTGATAGGTAGTTCAGTTAGACACACCTAGGAGACATCTGTGTCCTGCTGTATGTCTCGGTCATGTCTAGTCCCTATGGGCGATGCTGCACCCAGAATAGTGCATATCCTGTGTTGGTGCCATCATTACCTGCTGTAGGTGAAGGGGGGCATGGATCACCCACCAATAGATCCACAGTCTATCTCCCTGCAATGGCAGCAGTAGAGGGGACCAGCAACCCCAGTCCTGCTGGGGAACAGACAGAGTGGTACACATCCATAACGCAATAGCAGACAGACAACAGGCCTGGAAATGCTCAGCTGCCCCCCCACCATTATCTGACATTCTCCAGCAGTAAGCCTCCAGCCGCTGCACCCTGCAAGGTGTTCCAGCAAGACACATACTAGCTGCAGACACTCCACCAGTTAGTCCATAATGCATGGTCCTGGAGGAGATGCATGTACCCAGAACAGGGATGTCAGCATACACACCAAGCAGATAAGTCAGTGATTGGGACCCAAAAGGAAACCCATAAATATCACATGAGAGAAATGCTATAAAGCACTATGGGGGAACCTAGCCATGCCATGGTCACTGCTCAGTCAGGGTGAGAGTGACCTCTCAGCAGGACATGCTATGGCCACCCTGTCCGTGCAGGTGGTGGCCAGGCACTACAATGTCCGAGCCATTGCCCTATGCCGTCTGTAGATGCGTCCAGGCCAGGCCACCCTATCCAGGCTATTCCCACGGTACCTTGCTCCTCATTATGCACATTGGCAGGCCAATACTGGCAACAGTGCTAGCAGTGTGGGCTGTGGAGGGTGTTGGCAGCCACCACACACTGGATAGACAGACACACACTCCCCACACCTGTGCCAGCATTGTGCAACTATAGAGGTGTTGGGCAGCCCAGGCCACCACACAAGTCCTGGGCACAGTGCAGGCATGGCTATGGTACGCAATACTGTAGGAGTCACTCCCCAGGTTTGTAAACACTGTCAGACACAAGACCTGTAGCACACTCCACAGACATCAGAAAGGTTGCTATGATGCAGCTCACTCGAAAAGTGTACTTAACCTAGGAATTGCTATCTGCCAGTACTCATAGCAACCTTTTGATAGATGTGTACCATATTCCCAGGTTTAGGGCGGCATTACTCAGGTATGCAAGTGCTAGTATTGGGAGATGCACGCAGAGCCCAAAGTCCTGCCTCCCCAGGAGGCTTTGGATAATGGGGCCTGTGGGTGCGGGTGTGTCTGCCCCTGTTGGCTGCTGCTTTACGGCAGAGGTTCCCAACTCCAGTCCTGCTGTGCAAAACACTGTTCGGGTTTTAATGCTGTCCCTCATGAATATGCATGAGATACATCTGCATACCATGGGGGTGGCGCATAGAAATGCAGCACAGGCATCTTTATCAGAGGCAGCATGGAACCGGAATGGTGTTTGTCCCTCCAGGACTGCATTTGGGAGGCTCTGCTCTAGGTAATGTGCATGTTTATGGTGTCTATGCTCTGTAGGGTAAAATGTAGGTGTCTTGGGCATGTTTACGTCATCTGCAATAAAGGTGCTGTCTGTATTAGCACGTTGTAGTAGTGGGTAAAATATGGGGACTGGGTTGGCAGGAACCACAGCTGGGACTTGAACCTGTGACCTTCTGCTTCTGAATACACTGGTTTTGTGCACTGCACCACCTTGTTGTCACAGAGTCAGTACATTCCTTGGTGATACCATGACTGTTCGTCAGACAGGGCCCATCTGTTGCAGTACACGGCACCCACCTACACAGGGCTAGGCCACGGTCTGCTCTGGGCAGCTGCCACTGCCCCCTCCACCACCAGTATCCCTCAGCCACCATGCTGACATGCCCTTCTGCTGGTGGTGCGCAGTCTCAGACCATCCAGTGTGCAGGTAGGCGGCTGCCTATGGTGTGGGTTCTGGGGTAGGGGTGCCTGCATAAGTGTCCACGCTTCCCCCCAGCACCGCCTGCCAATGTTCCGTGCCCTTGGGGGTAGCTGCTGGATACTATCCCCTGTGACACTGTGGGAAACACAGTCGTGCCCATGTTGGGCCTTCAGCAGTTGCTGTCTGGCTGCTCTGCTGCTTCAGAATTCGTATGGGCCACCTAGGCATCGCCCTAGTCCGCACTGTGGCCCAGCTGCACCACAGCATGTGCCGCCTGCGGCCCTCTGTATCCCCTTCTCCGGCATCTGTCCAGTTGCCGTTCCGTCATGCCCGCCCTGATGTTGCGGGACATGTGCACGCCATAGGAACCCTGTCCGATGGTGGGGAAAACCCTGAGCAGCGCTATTTCACTGTGGGCTCATTCACCTTGTATGGGGACGGATTATAGACCCTTCCACGATTTATATCTGTTCTATGGAACTTACTCGGGGGGAGGGGTTGATGTTTCTCATTGATACCACTATTGGCCAGCTTGGTTATGTTTTTTTTCCAGTTTGTTGGGGTCATTTTCAGTGTTTATGTGCCCTTTTGTTCTGTGCACATGTATCACACTTATCACTTTTTTAGGTTTCCCTGCCTGAGCTGTACATTGCTGACACTGAAATGGTTTCTCTCTCCTGTAATGTGCATTTAACGGCAGGTTTTCATTCGCGTTGGAATTGAGCTCTTCAGATCAGCGCGTTAGTGTGGAGGGAGCCTCTCCCCGCCAACTCTCTGCCCATTGACCCCCTTCTCTCCGCCCTCTCTCCACCTTCTGCGGTGTTTTACCGCGCCGCGGGAGTTTACGATCGTTAACTACGATTAACGCGCGTTATGTAACGTTAACAATCGTAAGCGTTATGATGTGCTTATGATCGTTAACATTACATAACTCGCGTTATTCACGATTACCGCAGTTTAGTAAACATACCCGTTAGTCTCTAAGAGTACTACTAATCAACTGGAGGGCTTATCCTCTAAGCCATAGGTTTTTCTTCAGAACCTACTCCAGTAACTAGTTTTCATACAGAGTTTTCTCCCTTTTTAGAAGTTCATCTCCTTCTCACATATCTTTTTAAGGCAGCTGTTCGCACAGAAATTGGGTATTACTGCTCCAAATTATGTCTGTCGGTCCTCTCCAACTCATGGGACCTAACTTTTATGCTGCCTTAATAACAGATAAGTCCAAAGGAGATCCAGAACTCATTTGGACTATTTATTGTTGCAGGCATCAGGCCTGTAGACTATTCTTAGCCACATTCAGTTCTCTTGGTTCCAACAGAATAGATTTGGTTGCACACTGGCAGTTCAATAGCAACCTACAACATGCTCTCTGCAATTCTACAACAAAGCTCTGCAACTGTGGGCCTTTGCCAGAGAGCCTCAGAGCTACTCCTAATAGGTAGCTGGCCAGATACTTAATAAGGCCTTCAGCTGGTAGTCTCTACCAGTCATGGTTCCTACATGACTGTTTTTTTCCTACTTTTACCATATTCCTTAAAATTTCCTTTTAAGGAAAGGTAACCAGGGTTTAGACCACGTGAAAGTGTAAAAAATTGCACAATTCCCTGGTTGTTCCACATCTCACTGGAACTTCCTCAACAAGGATTCATTTTTTTCACTGCAGTTGGTCCTTATTCACTACTATCCTTCTAATTTCCTATACTTCATGGTAGCTTATGTTACACAGGGGAACGCATGATACTCATATTGCCCTCATAAAGAGGCAAACATGGTATCCCCTTATATTGCGTCTTTTTCTCCAGCTACTAATTGAAATTGTAGAAGGATCCAGACTTGCTGTCTTAAGACTAAGGAGCTCCCCTGCACTCATTCACTTACGTCTCGAGACCTGGTTATTTAGGGGGATAGATCTTTTCAATAAGTCTAATCCTATCCCTGTAAGTGAAGAACATATTACCAGTTTCCATAAAATTTTTCTATAGTTCTTCCATATTTAACCAGACAGAGATTCTCCATCAACATTCTCAAGCAGGTCTTAATCCTTCTTGTTGTAGCGTCAATCTCTATGCATCATCTGACTTGAAAGATTCGTCTACTGTCCATATTAATGCTGCCCCAGCATACCATAAACTCAGTAGACAATCAATTTCTATGTTTTTTTACCAAATACCTTCTTTATCGTTACCTTTTAGGTTATGTCACACCTGAAGCTCTACATGTAAAGTCTTCATTATAAGTGACATCACTTACAAGGACTTTTAATGATCTTCAAAAAATTGGAGGCTCAACGCCTACTATAAATATCTTCTCTTTCATTGGAATAAAGGGGGTCTTAAAGACCTATCCCCTTTTTTCTGCAAAGGGTACTTCTACCTTTTCATCCAAACCAGTCAGATTATCTCCACTCTTCCTAGGACCTTATTCTGCTCCAAGGACAAGAAGTTCAATTTCTTGGACTTTACAAAAGCTTTACCTATTCTCAAAAGTCCAACCTCTTTGAACTCCCCCAGTACGTCTTCTAGGTTTAGTTCTAGCCATGAGAACTTCTCATCTCTTCCTGTATTGTAAAATTATTTTTTTCCCTCTACTTCACATTGGGGGAATTTCTCTGAGGATAATGATCTGGCTCTCAACACAGACCCTTATTGCCCTCAACAAATATTTTGCAATATTTTCTGAGTGAGATCAACATTAGATAATTAGGATTCAACTTTTTTTCTAATATTATCATTTACACAAGGGCCCCCCTTGGATACCTTGTTTACTTAAGCTGTTCACAGCATCTCTTTTTCTTTTCTAGTTCAACTCCTACCCTCCATCCCCTGGATGCCTGATGGTTTTAGGGATAAGCATGGCCCATCTTTAGATTGCAACATGCTGGGGCCTCCTTCAGGCATCTTAGCTTGGGAGTCCCCATATGTGAAGACTCATTCCTGCTTGTTCCTGGAGATAGCACAGTTACTTACCTGCAACAGGTGATCTCTGGGAACAGCAGGAATAAGTCTTCACAATCCACCCACCTCCCCTAGGAGTTGTTCTCTCTATCTATCTATCTCTTTCCCTTCTCTCTCTCTCTCCCTTTGTCTCAGCTTTAAAACTCAACTGAGGAGAGGCAGTTGGGAAAGGCGGGAAGGCAGCACGCAGGCGTGGTGGGATGCTCCCAAAAGCGTTCTGATTGGACGCTGGGGAGCGTTCCCGCACAGGCTCCATCGGTACCGATGATACCCATATGTGAAGACTTATTCCTGCTGTTCCCAGAGATCACCTGTTACAGGTAAGTAACTGTGCTTTCTGTGCATATACCCTGGGCAATTTTATAAAATTGCAGAGAGGAAAAACTTCCATGCCGAGCTCCTCAATCGCTCGTTAAATATGCCTCGTGACCTTTTTAGATTAGTCAAATCAACCAACCAACCACCCCAACCACAACAAGAGTGTATCCACCCTCAGGTATATGCCAACTATATCCAATCCAAAGCAATAAAAGTAACCACTTCTACATCTCGGCATTCTACATCAGAATCTCCACATACATTCCCCACTCACTAAGCTTTAACCCCCATCAGTGAAAACCATAGAGGAAACGATTGCCAACATCAACACCACCACGGCTCCGAATGACCCATGCCCAGCACACTGGATCAGAACAATGCGCTCAGAACTAAGCCCATTCATAGCGGATATCGCAAGGCAATCTTTTACTACTGGAATCTTCCCAGATGCCCTTAAGAAAACATCTATATGACCACTACTGAAAAATAACCAGCTTGATCCGCAGAAAGATGACTCCTACTGTCCAATCTCCAGTATCCCTTTCCTTGCCAAAATACTTGAGAAGACAACTCAAAGACAGATTCAACAGCACATAGATACAATCGCCCCATTAGACCCATGTCAACATGGATTCAGAGAGGCGCACGGCGTAGAAACCCTTTTAACTTCACTAACGAACACACTCACCAATGGGTTAGACAACATCAAAAAAGGCTTTGCATTGATCTTCCTTGATATCTCTGCAGCGTTCGACTCAGTAGATCACGAACAACTCTTGATGAGACTTCACGCAAAGGGAATCCATGACCGCGCATGGGATTGGTGCAAGTCCTACCTTCAAGACAGATGGCAGCAAGTTCAGATCGGCAACGAGACATCAGAACCCTTCCAGCAAAGACAGGGAGTACCGCAAGGATCGTCACTATCCGCACTACTTTCCAACATATATATGCAGCCAATCTGTGACATAACCCGCTCCTTTGGCATTTCCTGCCTCATGTATGCAGACGATGTGTTATTATTCACACCTATAACGATCTCATGCCCAGACTTCACAACATTAATTAAATGCTCCGACGCAATAACGGATTGGCTCTTCAGTCAGAACCTACGTATAAATTTCAAAAAGACAGAAGTCTTGATTATCACACGGAACAAAGACTTCTCTCCACCACCAACACTAAAAGTTAGAGATGCAGAACTCCCGATCAAAACCAACATACGCTATCTGGGAGTAATATTAGACCAACACTTGGACTTCAAAGATCATATCAAACGTACAGTAAAAGCTATTTACTTCAAAATCAAAACCCTCCACCACCTTAGACCCATGATGGAAACTGATGACTTCAGAACGGTATGCCAGGCCCTAGTCACTCCTCATTTTGACTACGCTAATATAATACTACCTGGCCTCCCAAAAAATACCCTGAACCCACTACAGTTAGCCATGAATGCAGCGGCACGTGTCCTTTGTGGAGCATCCAGGAAGGACCACATCACACCTATACTGGAAGAGCTTCACTGGCTTCCAATAAGCTGTAGAATTCTACATAAGGCTCTACTCATAACCTTTAAAGCGTTCTACAAGATATCACCCTCTTCAATTGTGGATCTACTCATTCACACTCCCAACAATCGACCCAGAAGAACACCCGCGGAGAATACTCTAGTCATAGCAGGTGAATCTCTAAAACTTAATCAATCAACCATCAATCGAGCATTTGCAAACTATGCCCCCAGGTGTTGGAACAAACTACCTTCTAGAATAAGGGCAATAAGGGACCTCACGCAATTCCAAAAGGCCCTCAAACACCACCTGTTCCTCCTACACTTTACACAGCCTGTTGATCCCTCCTACCCAGCTATGTCATCTGAGAAACATTCACACTAAAACTACAATCTAACTGCACACCATATGATATTACAATGCTTTAGCTTTTATTGCACAGCATAATATAAACACGCTGTAAAATAACGTGATGGTAAAACCTGTTATGAGCGCTCTCTGTTATTCATTTGTTAACTAATTCTCATATGTATATAGTTTCCCCAGTTTAATCCATGTTAAAACCCTGTTTTATGTAAACGTAGGACAAATCTTTATGTCCAAATGCTTGTTGTTCTATGTAAACCGCACTGATGAGAAATAGCGCGGTATATAAGAAATGTTAAATAAATAAATAAATAAATAAAAGGCTATTTCTGCACATAAAACTCTTTTGCATGCAGAAATGCCTTTTTATATTACCCCCTTCAATGTTTACTATTTCTGTGGCATACCATGCTGCCTAAAGACTACATGAAAACTAGGGTGAGAACACTGATTTAGAGCATATGGCAACTCTGGTTGGTTGGTTTTAATATTTTTTTTTACAGTGTGTGCAAGAGTTGAAAAATAAATTTTGCCTGAAAAAAGGGCATGCAAAAACGATTAGAAAAGAAAGAATGATTGGCCTAAACGTGCAAGTCGCTTCCCTAGAGCCATTTGGACATTTACTTGTAAGTAGTTTGCATTTTTCACTGAATAGGCAGGTGAAGAAATTACCATTGCATAAAGCCCGATAATTAAGAATTCTGCTTAGCAGGAAGGGAAGAATGTGAGTCAATTAGAATTCTAAAATGTAGGAAAGATATAATAATTAATCTCCAGTAACAAGCAGGAATGAGTCTTCACATATGGGTACATCGGTACCGACGGAGCCTGCACGGGAATGCTCCCCAGCATCCAATCAGAAAGCTTTTGGGAGCATCCCTCGCGCCTGCGCGGTGACTTCCCGCCTTTCCCACTGCCTCTCCTCAGTTTTCGTTTTTCCGCGGAGCCAACAGGATGTCCTCCTGTCACTGCAGAAACTTTTTACTTTAAAATCCTTTTTTTCTTGTTTTCTTGTGGTCGCGGCTGTCTTTCCCGCCGATACCGGTACCGCCGGTGCTTTATTCTTTTCCTTTTCAAACTTAGAGAAATATTTCTCCTCAGTTTTTTTTTTTTTTTTTTTTTTTTTAAACTTTTATTTTCATTTTGCAACAAACAAAAGAAACAACACACCAAAAGAGACAAAACAAGTATACAATAAGGAAAAGTAAACCCATTACCCCCCACCCCGGTGCTTCTTCTCTACCCGTTTGTATCAGCATGTGAGCGCTTCCAATTAACAGTGATTATACATCAAACGATCAAAAAAGTATCCACAATACAGCATGATCATGAGACAGAGATATATACAAAGTTAGACAGTCAGATGAGAGCATTTAGCAAAATGTACATATTCATTGAACATCGTCCATTGAGACCAATGAGAAGGAGTCTGAACGGAGGAAGCGAACAGACGAGGTATTTGTTCATATTTACTGTAGAGACAGGCATGATTCCACCATTCATTGAGGCTCAGATGGGAACTAATTTCCCAGTATTACTTAATTAGGGAGATAGCAATGCCAAGCATACAGTTCAAAAGGAGATAAGCCATTTTTTGGGAGAGAGGGGATCCCCGCAACTGGGCGAAGTCCCACTATCCTCCAAGAAAGGGACTCCTGAGAGTGCAATATAGACTAAGTACGACCCCAGACCCGACGCCAGTTATACTGTAGTGCGGGATATTCATGCATAACATGAAGTAATAAACCAATGGCCACAGGACGTGTCCAGCAACCATTACCCTGAGTAGTGTTCCATTTGTCTAATCTGTGAGGAGTGTAAAGACACCGGTGGGCTAGAAAGAAGAGGGTCTGAGGGAGTGAGGCGGGTCGGAAACCCGTGTCCCTCTGCTCCAGATAAGGCTCCATTGCTCCGAGGTTAAAGTCACATGCAATTCTCTCTCCCATACTTTCTGCGCTATAGAGGTATCTCTAGTGATAGCATTACATAAGGTTTAGTAAAATTGGATGCTACACCCGGTGAACTACCGAGAGATCGGAAGTCTCCAATCAACCCTATGCAGAGAGTGCCGATGGCGGGAGTACTCTAGTGCTCCGAATGCAATGCTGAAGTTGCACTGACCAGAGTCGGGAGTCGAAAGGTTGCATAAGAGTATTAAAGGCACCTAAAGTGTCGAAAAGCATTGGTGGATAGTGGGAGTCTAATGGGAGAGTCATACCAGGGAGTAAGGTAAGAGGAATCGGTGAGCAAAGGCCCGCTACTATATCTAGCCACACAGGTCTGCTCGGTACTGGAGCTTCCAACCAACGAGCACCTTGTTTGAGAAGAAAAGATTGAGGGAACACTTGAGTAAAATCGCCACCAAGTATTAATGGAGCATTGGCGGAGGCCGAGGCCAACTGCACAAAACTTGCATAGTAAGCAGGGTTGTCCACAGTCGGGGCATAGTGCATATACACGTGAATTCACTATCTCCAACCTCAAGGTGTACACGGGCCCATCTACCCTCCATGTCAGCGCTAATATCAGGTACAGTAGCGTGCAAAAACTTCTTAACCAGAATGGCTATCCCGTACCATTTGGAAACGGTGGGAGAATAGGCAGCTACCATGTGAGGCCTAGCATTGAGTTTCAGTGTTTCAGCAGAGAGTAATGCGTTTCCTGAAGAAACACCAAATCAACATGCTCGTGGCTAAGATAGCTAAGGATTTTCTTTCCTTTGAGTGGACCAGTAATGCCTTTGACGATGAATAATAAGATTTTACATAAGGCCATTCAGAAAAGTTAAAATTCTGAGCATAATAGCATACATAATTGCACTGTGTCCCTCAAACTGACTGCATCTGGCTGTACATATGACATAGGAAAACAATGAAGCGCCCCACATTAACAAAGAAAACCGCAGTACGGTAGAGGAGAAGCAAAACCCCAAAATTACTGGCGACCATGTGTCTGCGGGGAGAAACCCCAGAGAAGGCCGAAATTGAAAAAACATATAACCTGTAGGACTGTGCGTGCTCCGAGTCCGACCGAGGCACACATCATGAAGGGATAGGAGACCAAAGACAAAAGTCATACAGAGAAAGAAAGAAAGTCCAGGCTATTTCTGTGCTGGGCTATGACCGCCGCATCGGGCCCTTCAAAATGGCGGACAGAGCCGGCAGATAAGAGTCCAAGATTTGGGATTAGCGCATCTGCTCTGCTTCTTTGGAGTCCAAAAATGTTGATAGTAGATCAGGATCCTCGAACGTCCTGGTCTGGTTGTGGAGAGTCACTCGGAGCTTCGCTGGATACAACAGGCCAAAGCGAGCCTGTAACTGTTGAAGTCGAGGGCGAAGAGCAAGGAGTTTCTTCCGACGGTCAACGGTAGGCTTTGCCAAATCAGGAAAGAAGGAGACCTTACGACCTTCAAATTCCAGATGATGATTCGCTCGGGCAGCATGTAAAAT
This sequence comes from Ichthyophis bannanicus, assembly GCA_033557465.1. Classification (NCBI taxonomy): domain Eukaryota; kingdom Metazoa; phylum Chordata; class Amphibia; order Gymnophiona; family Ichthyophiidae; genus Ichthyophis; species Ichthyophis bannanicus. Next base: position 587,495,696 of record CM066034.1, read on the forward strand.
TTGTTCCACTTGTTGATATCGTAGCAAGCTAAAGATAATAGGCCGGGGGGTCGTGCGGCTGAGCGCCATGCGGGCAGGAACACGGTGTGCTCGATCGATTTCCAGTTCTCTGTGAAAAGTGATCTTCAGCAAGGAGGGAAGAGTTTTGAGCAAGAATTCTCTTATATCTCCTGCTTCCACCCCCTCCGGCATTCCGAGGAGCCTCACATTGTTGCGACGGGCACGATTATTGCTATCTTCCAACTCCTTTTGAAGATGCTGTATCTGGCGTTCAGCCTTGTCCAGTTTGCCCAAGCGCACCTCGTGCGAGTCGAGGACCCCCGCCATGTTGTCCTGCCGTAATGAAAGACCTTCAAGTCGGTCCTGGAGCACTCCAAAGTCTTCTCGCATGGCTCGAAGCGCTTCTCCATTGGACTGCACCAATTCCTTCACGCCGCGTATTTCCTCCAAAATCTCCAGGTGCATTGCGGAGTTTTCACGAAATGGAACCATCTTCTGTGGGGAGGATACCTCTGTTTTGGAACGTTTTCCGTGAGAAGAAGAAGGAGACCCGAAGTCCAAGCGCGCTGGTTTATGGGCCGCCATCCCCCCCGAGGTGCCCCGGTCAGCTCGGAGCGAAATAGTAAATTTATATAGGTATAAGTCAGGATTCTGAGTAGGCCTCTCGGGAGCTTCAACGCAAAGCGTCCTACCCGCTGGACATCAGGCTCCGCCCCCTCAGTTTTTTTGTTTTAACTTTTTTAGGCCTACCAGGCCTTTCCAAAATGGAGCCTTCTTCCCCTAAGAAGTGCCTTCACTGTGAAAACTTAATTTTCTTTTTAGACTCCAATGCTTGGTGTCTAACCTGTTTGGATCCTGACCTTTTTTCCCCTGATACTTCAGGCTATATGGTTGGGAGAAGACCTTCCCTTTTTCGAGTTTCCCTCGATACCGTTTTTCCTCCTAAGGTGAGGACACCGGTTTATTCTTCTCTCCAGGATCAGGTAACCCACAAACAGTCTGTTAAGACTAGCCAATTCTTGAAGGGTAAGTCTCATGCACAGCATGATGACGGCTCCGGCCTTGCCCTCAAGATCCCATTGGCAATAAAACCCCGGCGGGAGTCTTCGGGCTCCAAAGCATTTACGAGAAGCGGATACCACCCCCTGGCACGGCTCACCCCTCACAGAACATACCTGAGCCATGCCAGGGGGTGGTATCCGCTTCGAGCGCTACCGATAACCCGGCACCAGCATCGGTGTCGAGTGCTGCACTCTTCACCAGGGATCATCATCTGGTGTCCTCGGTACCTTTGGGGCCGATCGATACGACCCAGATTGGCTTTCCTGTAACCCAGCCATGCTCGGGGTTGGTACCGGCTTCGAGCGGTACCGATACCCCAGTATCGGCATCGGTATCGAGTGTTCCACTCTTTACCTGGGATCATCATCTGGAATCCTCGGTACCTTCGGGGCTGATCGTTACGACCCAGATTGACTTTCCTATATCTTCACCATGCTCGGGGTTGGTACCAACTTCGAGCGGTACCGATACCCCGACATCGGTGCCGGTGTCGAGTGTTCCTCTCGTCGCCGGGCATCGTCTTCGAACGTCCTCGGTACCTTCGGTGCCGTTCGATGACATTCCAATTGACTTTCATGTATCGACATCGCTGATACCACCACCAACGTCGGTACCTTCTAGACATGCATCGATAGACTCGCTCGCTTCGATGCCGAGTCTAGAATCGATATCCAGTCTAGATGACTTGGTACCGACGCATTTCGGAACCGATCCATATCGTTTCCGGCCACGCAGTACCAAGGATATTCACCAAGGCTCTCTGGTTACCTCGGTACCGCTTCAGCAGCCCTCGATTACTGCTTCGATGACATTATCTCCGATACCGATACCGGTGTCGGGGTCAATTCCTGCAGTTTGTGATAAGGAAGCTTATCATAGCTCAGGAAGGAGCTATAGAAAAGGTGAAGTGACTCTGAACAAGCAACCTGTCAGTTCTGATAGAAATAAGAAAACAGAATTTTCCCATAAAAGACTACCAGTCCCAGAATGCACCAGGATTCCAACAGCCATTAGAGGAGCTGAAGTGGGGAAATGTGTGTTCAATCAGGAGGGCTATGAGGTAATCCCTAAGTACTCATCTCAAAGGGCAAGGCCTGATTCAGCACAGCTGCGCTGTGTTAGGGAGGAGCACTCATCTAAGCAGAATAAGAGTAGAGTTTATTCTACAGATGACCATCTTCATGATCACCTTGGATATCCAGAGAATTGTCCTCAGTATCCTGAGAATCAGCTTGAGTTTGATCATCAGTTTCATCTGAAGGATCATCAGAAGCAGAAGCCAAACCGGACGGACAGAGAGGGAAAGAGACCCTTTGGAAGAAGGAAGAGAAAAGCCTTTGAGAGGTCTAGAAGAGTCCAAAGCAGTACGTATACTGGGAGGTATTCCAAGGGCCAGCATACACCATTGGACTGGGGAAAGCCAGAGGAATGGTGCTGCAGAGCTAGGAATCACCAGAGGCTACCTGTGAGGGAGACGGCTGCACGTGGAAGGGACCCTAAGACCCGTGCCAGAAGGTATGTGAAGAGAGATCCAGTGTCCAGGGATCTGGATTGGAAGGCTGGACATAAGAACTGGACTACATACTGGCCAGGCTATATAGAGAGGAACTCTAGCAGCAATGGAAGCTCAGGTATGAACACTGATCTATGCCCTAGCTATAACCTTGAAAGACAGCAGGGAAACAAATATTCTCCTGAAAATGCTCCATTGAGAGATTCATCTGTGCAAATCCATGATATTGAACCCATGCTTGTTGAACAAGGGGGAATAATAGCAGATGAGGATCCTGTTTATATGGACTGCTCTCTATCTAAACTCCGTTGGTAACTTTCTGTTATAAAGTACAGCAACCATCACAAAGAAATACAAATTTGTTCTTTAATCTACTCAGAAAAGCTCCTGAAGCAGGATTTGACCCACACAGTGGAAGGCAAGCCAGCTAAGGGGTTTCAGCTGGTAACTGCTAGCAATTAAGCCTTACCTAATTGCTTGTGAGCTAGGAGAGAATCACTTCTGTATCTATGTGGGAAAGTAATCAGAAGTTAACCTGAAAAGAACAGTTTGTTTCTTGCTTTGTGGCTTTTCATTTGTTGTTTTCCTGATTTTGACTTTGTTTTTCCAAGTTAACACTGAAAGCAAGTAACCTAATTAATGTGCTACCAAGCATATCTGTGTTGGGAGAAATAACCCCATAAATAAATATCTTATTGGCTTTACCCAAGAGCACAACTAAATTATTGTCAGCAGCTGTGACTGGTGTGAATGAACTACATTGCCCACAATACCTTGCAAATCATATAGAAATATGCACTTGCCAAGAGTGTGAAGATTCTCACCCAGGCAGCCGTCTGACAAGTTCCATCGGTGCCATCGATCCTTTCTATGCCTAGTTTGGAATCGATACCAGGCACTGACGATGCAGTACTAACTGCCTCAAATCAGAACTGTCAGTATCACAGTCCATCAAGCAGGATTCTTTTTCTGCACCAGTCCAGTATATCTTCTGGTGCTCAAGCTGCTCCTTCAACCTCAGCTTGCCCAGGATTAGTTCCTGTTGGAAATCCTTCTTTTCAGAAGTTTCTCCTTGACATGGCAGCTTTTCTTGCCATTCCTATTCCTGGTTTTTCTCTTGACCAAGATCCTGCAGAAAAGGAAAACATAATGCTTCCTTTACATCATTCTTTGCAGGATCTTCTTCTGAGGATATGGGAATCACCCTTAAAGGTTCCTTTGCCTTCTACAGCCATTGATGTTCTGTATCAGGTACCTCCCTCTCCAGGGTTCCAGAAAAACCAACTTCCACATCATTCCATTGTAGTGGAATCAGCAATGAGGAAGGTAAGAAGCAAGAAGAAGCATTCTTCTTATCCGCCAGGTTGTGCATCTAAAGCACTTGATGCCTTTGGACGTCAAACCTTCCAAACTTCTATGCTGGCTTCAAGAATTATTTCATATATTTTTTATATGAGTCTGACACTTCAGGAGGTCACAGAGAAATTATCTCTTTTGTCTCCTTTTTTGTCAGAACCTAAGGCCTCTGCCTATTCCTTGCTTCTCAATCATAGCAGGAATATCTCTTGGTTCCTTTCTCGTGCTTCTCTAGACTCTTTTGAATCTGTTAGCAGATCCTCTGCTATTGCCATTGGAGCACATCGTACAGCCTGGCTGCAGGCTTCAGACTTGAGCAGATGGGCACAACATACACTGGGTAATTCTCCTTGTACTGGAGAAAATCTCTTCAATAAAGAGGCTTTCCGTCAGGTTGCTCATTGCTCCACTGACTTTCCTAGTTCTGGAAACCGTCCTAAGTCTTCTTTTTCCCCAGGGCGTAGGAAATGTCCTACCAAACCTTCTTTCCCTAGGAAAAGAAAGTTTCATCCTTCTTCTGCCCATCCTCCAGATGTACCCAAGCAAGGGACATCTCATCCTCGTCTGAAGTCTCCAGACTCTAACCGGGCTAATCATAGCCAGCAACCATAGGTTCCTGTATGTTGCAATCCACAGTTAACTTCTTCTTACCAGAAGTTATTCTTCAAACCCTACACTGGTTTTTCTTTTCAGTATGCTAAGCTGTTAGGATATTTTGTCCATGGGTTACAAAATTCTCCCTTTCTTTCTATTATAAAGGGAGATTACAATTATCCCATGATAGTTTCTGTCCCCACGGGGACATTTTTTCCTTCAGCTGACTTACCATATGGTATGTCATCTTCCAAGCCCTTCTCTTCCAGGGTTTCCCCTGCTTGAGTTGGTACCATACTGAAACACTTCTCTTTCTTTCCAGTGTAGACTTTTGCTATCCTTCAATGCATGCTCTGAACACCTCATCAGACAGGGACGGGAATATCTCCGCTCCCTCTGTCTGTTTTTCTCCCTGTTTTTATACAAGGGGATCCCCTCTGCTTTTTTGTTCAGTTGCTGTACAAGCAGAAGTTCCAGTGCTTACTTTAATGTTCTTGCAAGTTACTTTCAACTATTTTGCCTGATAATACTCAGTGCAGGTTATCTTCTTCTTGCCATATCCTTACCTAGGATGTAGCACCACATCTGACTGCTGTCAGTTTATCTCATAATTCTCCTGCACAATGCTCTCTGCAATCTTCAGAGAAGCTTTCTACTATGGGCCCTTGCTGTAGAGCATTGAACTTTGTTTCTGAGGGTTTTCCATATAATAGGAAAAGCTTATATAGTCATTCCATGGCTATATAGGTTCTTTATACCCTCTTGTCTCCTATTGTGATACAGAAGACAAGTTTTTTTCTGCGTGAATGTCCAAGGAGTTCCCAATCTGGCAGGAATCTACCCCTTTTTTCCTTACAGCTTGGCATTATCTTTTCTACTCCACTTGGATAACGCATACTCTTTTACTGTACTTGATACCCCTGAGTCCCTTGGCTGGGTCATCCAGGTGTCTTAGTCTATGCGTTTTCTTGTCCTTTGGACATGTCAGAGTCCTCAAGTACTCCTGACATGCTCTTACCAGACTGCTATTATCCTCTGTTTTTCACGCAACCATACTGGTTATCCACTGAAATATATTCCTGCACCACGGAAATAGATTCTCTATATATCTTCAGGTGGTTTTCACCCCCTTATTATTAGATGAATCTTTTCCCATCACATTCCCCATGTGAATGTTTTTGTGGAGCTCAGTTGCAGACATGTATCCTCAGACTTATACTCATGTCTGTATATGTCCTATACATACGTATTTTTGTAATCTGTATGGGCATAAGCCATGCCTATATATATATATATATACCCCTATATATATATGTATCACACATATCTGGACATATATGCACATATATATATAGACATGTATGTATCTCCATATATATATATATATATATATATCTATATGCCCTTTGGGAGATGTCCTTGGGACACTAGGTATTACCTACTATCTCCCTAACTGTCTGTGCTATAAAGCTTTTACCTTCTTAAGGGATCCAGACAGTCAACTTGCCTATTCTCATACGGCTCAGTAACTGGGAGCGGTTATACACACAATTACTGCTGTGACGTCAACAGCTTCTATTTTTGTTATAGATCTCCCTATCCATGAAGTATTAAACTTCATTGTCTTCCTATCTCTTACCAGCTAGGAATGACAGTGTACATCTTCAGTATTTCTGAGTACACTTCTGTTCTCCTTGGGAATAGGGGCTTTTTTTCCATACCCCCTCTTCCCTTCCGGACTGGGCTACTTTTCCAGATCGGTCAGTCTTCTTCTTTTAGTCCTCAATGTTAATAACTCTGTACCTAAAAGAGTTTTCAGCTTTTTCCCATAAAGCTTTCCATTGAAGACCTGCCGTTCTTCTCCTGCCCCAGTTGACACCTGGGTCACCTGCCCATTCCAGATTTGGAACTTCATCCTCACTGCTGTGAAGTTACCTTGAAGATTCCGCTACTGCATCTACAGTACACTCCATCAGAGTTCTACTTCCTACAATCCAGTAGGTAAGCTCTATATTGTACTAGTTCATTAAATATTTTAATGATACTTGACATACATTCTAAAGACTCCTCTCTCCTATAGTCTTTAGATTTGCTATTCTTTGCAGCTCTGCTCTATTCAACTCCTACCCCCCATCCCTCAGGGGATGCCGGGGATCCAGGTTTGGAAAATGCCGTCCTGTCCAGGAATGCGCATTTTATGGGATCTCCCCTGGCACCCACAGCTAGGGAGTCCCCATATGTGAAGACTCATTCCTGCTTGTTCCTGGAGATAGCACAGTTATTTACCTGTAACAGTGATCTCTGGGAACAGCAGGAATTAGTCTTCACAACCTACCCACCTCCCCTAGGAGTTGTATCTATCTATCTCCTTTCCTCTTTCTCTCCTTCTGTCTCAGCTATGAAACTCAACTGAGGAGAGGCAGTGGGAAAGGCGGGAAGTCACCGCGCAGGCGCGAGGGATGCTCCCAAAAGCTTTCTGATTGGATGCTGGGGAGCATTCCCGTGCAGGCTCCGTCGGTACCGACGTACCCATATGTGAAGACTAATTCCTGCTGTTCCCAGAGATCACCTGTTACAGGTAAGTAACTGTGCTTTACTCTGCAAGGAGAACGTATCATCTAAAATGTCGGACATGTATATTCAGCAGTGCTCTCGGTTTGCAGGATGTAGTTATACCTGCTATATGTACAGCATGCTTAGATGAATAACTTACATGGTTAGTGGCTGAATAGTACTGCTTAGATGTATAAATTATACATCCCCAGAATACCCCAAATCTCCTCTAATTTTGGAATGGATAACTTTGGGTGTATAACAATTTACATGTCCAAAATTATCCATTCAGCTGCCTCAGATTAAAAAAAAATACCTACGCAGTCGGCGGTGAAGCCAAACGCATAAGTTCCTTTGAATATTGGCCTCTGTATGCGTCATCGAAGGTCACAAAGTATTTAGAAAAAAGACAGTCCAAAGCAAAAAAATAAAGAAATAAATCTTGAATATCCTGCAGATGACATGTGCAATCAGATGTGCTGCTTCTTACAGGGCTCAGATGTGGAAGGAATGATGGTTTGATTTTGATTATCATGCGAGCATGACATGAGCTCATCATTTCCTGCCTCAGCGTCTAAAGATTGCATGCCCACTTACAGAAACAATGCCTCTCCAATCATTTCAAGGGTTTTCATTTTAGTCATTCCGATCTATATTTAATTTTCTTTGTTGTTCATTCTACTGTGACAACTTTTGACTTAATTATATATTTTTCTTATTTGTTGCTGTATGTACTGCTAGCTAATATCTGTTGGCATTGGCAGGGTCAGATTAAAGCATTAGGGCTTCATTCCGATCAGGATGTCCATGCCCCTGTGCGCCTGATCGGAATCAGATGCACAAGGGCAGATGTGATTCTGATTCCGTAGGGCACATCTAGCTCGCAGGATCAGAGTCGCGACTAGCCCTGTATGTGCAGGCTAGGATCTGATTCCGGTCGGCCTGCATGTACAGATCTCCACAAGGCTTCTGTATAGAGCTGTGGCACCATGGTGTCCAGTTGCCATGGCACCGTGACTCCATTCAGGAGCCATGATCCTCAGCCACCGACCTGTTCTTCAATTCCCCGCAGCCCGACCCCCAGTCTAGCCTCCCAAGGCCAGGGTCGGCCTGCGGGGAATCACCTGCACCCCCTCCAACCCATTCTGCCTCCAGGGCCTGCTGTCCCCTGCCGTCTAGGGCCAACAACGGAATTGGTCCTGTACGTATGGGGCCACAGACCGCCCACTGCCCGCCCTAACTCTGCCTCCGCACTGCCCCATTCCTGCCCCCATCTAGCTTCCCTGTACAAACACCCTTGTTCATATGGAGAGGTTAGCCAGGGATGCAAAGGGGGCTAGCCTCCCTGTACTGCTCGGAATGACCCCATTAGCAAATTACACATAGTTTGAGTCCAAACATTTCTGGAGGGAAGCCCTGTGAGGTGTGCTTAGGACTCAGGAGATTAGGATTGCCAACGTTTGCGTGCTTTCAGAATTTTGCAGATAGAAAGATGGCTAATGTGTCTGGACATTTTTCTGAGTTGAAAGCCTGCATATGCAATTCTCTAATTCTCTCATCTACATACGTGAGCCTGTCCTGCCTGTTTCTAGTGTAATTCGTAGCAGAGCTGTGGGCAGGGTCTAGTCAATGGAAAGGCCTTGCGGGTGGAGCACTGGAATGCTTTTCTTGTTACAGAAAGGAAAGAGATGAGCTGGGGACTGTTCTTGTGCTATACAAGTTAAGTATCTGTGTAAGTGAAAGATGAAAAAGAAATTAATCCCCCCAAAATGCCTTAATACGTTTCTATGGAAGAAGCGGTTCCAGCAGCTGGAACATGCATGCACTGATTCATTGTAACTGAGCAATTAAGCATAAGGAATTGCACCTTTCAAACTGCCCTAGTCTCTCATCTCCTCTCCTGATTACAGACACACACTGAAAGCCAACACAGACATAAATATGTACAGGCACACCCATGAACATATACACAAATACACACACACACACACATGCATCCGCCCACACATACAAATAACCAACATTTAAACATACAAAACAGATATAGATATATATATATACACACACACACACACTAGACATACAAAACAGGCACATACACAGCTAATGCAGAGGACTGGAAGACTTATCTGCATATCTATCTGGTCTCTCTTGTTTACTTCAACATGTATCGGAGCTCCACCAACTAAACGACGGCTGAGAAAAATCGTATTGCCAATGCTGTGGCCCCCATTACAGCTTCTGCCTCTGTCCAGACAGTTGAGGGATAAGTTCCATGTGCAAGATACTTGCAAGCCGAAGCCCTCATAAAACAAGTGGAGGCAATCAGAGAAGTGGTGGTGAGGCTGAGAAGCATTCAAGACAGCGAGATGTAGATTGATGAGATGCTTCTTTCAGCATCCAAGCTCTGCGACAGAGGTAAAGATGGTATGCCACAGAATGAAGAGAGTTGGACATGAGTCACCAGAGCCTACAGATTCGACAATCCAACTCCTCCAGCCGTCGAATTGAAGAACCAGTATACACCCCTGGAGGTGGAGGAGGTGAAAACATCTCAGGAAAGAGAAAAACCAAACACCCCAAAGTTGCAGAATCAGTGACCACAAGGAATCAAAGGGTAGTGATGGTTGGTGACTTTCTTCTGAGGGGTACTGAGGCATCCATCTCCCACCCAGACTTGATGTCCAGTGAGGTGTGCTGTCTGCCAGGTGCAAAATTCTGAGATGTTATGGAGAGTTTGCCGAGACTCATCAAGCCTACTGATTATTATCCGATGTTGCTCATCCATGTCGGCAGAAATGATACTGCTAGGTATCCCTCCGAGCATATCAAGAGTAACTTCATGGCTCTAGAACAGAGAGTGAAGCAGATAGGTGTGCAGGTGGTGTTCTCTTCAATCCTCCCTGTTGAGGGTAAAGGCCGAGGCAGAGAAGCTCGCATCCTGGAGATGAATGCATGGCTGCATGGATGGTGTCATTTTGGTTTCCTGGACCATGGGATAAGTTCCAAGGGCTGCAGAGCAGAGATGTCGTCCACTTATCTAAGAAGGGTCAAAATATTTTCTACATCAGTCTGGCTAACCTACTGAAGAGGGCTATAAACTAGATTCATTGGAGATGGGTGAAGAAAGGCCCTGGATAAATAAAGCCCTCAGGCAAGTAAAACATTAAATACCTCTGAAGAAATGGGTAAAAAGGGGCAGTATCTGGAAAGTGGTGTGTATAAAGTCCCATAGTATGCGCAATAAGATCCCAGATGTTGACGCTTTAATGGAAGAGGCTGACTTGGATTTAGTGGTGGTTATGGAGACATACATCTCCAGGAACAAGCAGGAATGAGTCTTCACATATGGGTACATCGGTACCAACAGAGTCTGCGTGGGAACGCTCCCCAGCATCCAATTAGAACGCTTTTGGGAGCATCCCACCATACCTGCGTGCTGCCTTCCCGCCTTTCCCAACTGCCTCTCCTCAGTTTTCGTTTTTCCGCGGAGCCGGCAGGACATTCTCCTGTCACTGCAGAAAATTCTTCTTTTATTTTTTGGTTTTCTTGTGGTCGCGTCTGCCTTCCCCGACGCCACCAATACCGCCGGTGTTTCTTTTCTTTTTTCTTGTAATTTTTCCTTCCCGCGCAGACTCCGTCGGTACCGATGTACCCATATGTGAAGACTTATTCCTGCTGTTCCCAGAGATCACCTGTTACAGGTAAGTAACTGTGCTTTCACAGAAAACCATGACTGGAATGTAATTATACCAGGCTATATTTTATTCAGGAAGGACAGGGTAGGAAAAAGGGGAGAAGGAGTGGCACTATAAAAAAAATAATATTAAAGCTACAGAATTACATGGCTTAAAGGGGATCAAGGAGGCACTGTGGGTTAAACTAGAAAGATGGAACAGGAAATCCATTTGCATTGGTAAGATAAACAGATCTCTTTCACAGGCAGAAGAAGTGGGCAGAGATTTAATAAAACATAAGTAGTATTGCCAGGAGAGGAAACTTACTAGTGACAGGTGATTTCAATATGCCAGATATTGCTTGCAACACCCCTGCTGTGGTGTGTCATGAAGTGGGTATCAATAAAGATGCAAACCTGAAAAGAAACCCTGTTTCTCAGAGAAATCTAGATGTGCAGTTACCTCAAGGCACAGCTAGAGGGGGCAGGAGTGATCATACAGGAGCTAATGAGCCTAAGAGAGCTAATGACTTGCACCTGGGAATGAGCCCGGGAGTTTCAAAGGAAAGATTCCTTTATAAGCAGAAGCTGAATGCTAGCAAAGGAGGAACACCTCTATTGGAAGGAGGAACACCTCTATTGAGGACAACACCTCTATTGAGAGGAACAGCTCCAGAGGAAGGGCAGAACTGGAACCGGATCCAGAAAGGAGGGACATCTCTACTGAGAGGAACACCTCAGAGGAGAGGACAGAGAGAAGGAACAGCTCTGAGGAAAGGAGCAGTTCTAAGAGAAGAAGAAGGACTTGGAGAAAGAATCCTACCTGAGCAAGCCCAAAGGAACAGAGTTCACAAAGGTGGAGTTCAGAAGGGCCGGGCTAAGCGAGCAGCTGTTCAGAGGGAGTCTGCTGGAGAAAGCACTAAGGCTAGGGAGTGTGCCACTCCCTGTTCCCACAACGTTCCTGATTCAAAAACAGAGACGTATCCACAGAACCAGAGAGATAGGTTTGGAGGAAAGCTTGCAGTCTCTGGGTAATACTAGTCAAGTTTTACCAGGCACCAAAGGAAAAGCAGTTTCTGACAAAGCTAAGTTTTCACCGAAGCACAAAGTTGAATCCACACCAGGTTTTACCAAGCTGCCAGAAAGCACAGCCCTGCCTAGAGCTGGTCGGCAGAGAACCTGTTGCAGGAGAAACGTTTCTGGGAGAGAAAGCTCCACGGATTCAAACCACAGAGGCTCCAGGTATGAAAGCTTTATTCATGATACTGAATGTTTAACTCCTAGAGGCAATGCTAAAACAAATACTCAGTTTGTAAGGAAGAAGAAACCAGGGTGGTTTCAGAAAATTCCCAGAGAACTTAAAACACAGTCTTATTGGAGGCAGGAGCCTAGAGACACTTCATGTAGACCTGTAGCAGACAGAGACAGTGACTACTCTGATGATGAATGTAGTGGAGCAGAATCCATGGAAATTGAATATATAAATGCTGTTCCCATTCCTCCACCAGAAGAAATGGATTGTGGTTTGTGCATGGCCACGAGCCTAGAATCTGTAGCCACTGTATAACTGAGAAGAAGTCTGTTTAATTCCTATTGTGTTGGAATGAAGTGAATTCCTCTGATTAACCCTTGCACTAATTGTGGAGTTTAACAATTAGTCAGCTTGTTAATACTGGTACCTTTTGAAACAAAGGCCATTCTTTTCATTTCTCAATGTCTTATTTGAACCCTTGCACAGAAGGGGAATAAAGCCTTGTTTTCCCTACACTTGGTTTGATTATTGAGCTCTCATAGGAAGCTGGAAATAAGTAAGACCATTCGCCATTTGTGGACCTTACATTTCATCACGCTCCCTAAATAATTTCTATCATGGAGCATGCCCATACTTCGAATGGTCACCAGGGGATGCCCTCACGACAGGTGCGATCTAGAAGTAAGGAGATTCTGAATTCTTTACAGGAAGATCTATTCCAGCAACTGGTAACAGAACCCACACGTGAAGGGGCTATACTGGATCTGATGCTTATTAATTGGGAAAGTGTTTCTGTTGTTATAGTAGGAGATCATCTTGCCTCCACTGATCACCAGATGGTGTGGTTTAGTATTAGTATGGGGCTGATAAAGTCCATTCAAAAGGAAGGGTCTTAGACTTTAGGAGAACTAACTTTGCCAAGATGAGACAATACTTTAAGGAGTTGTTAGTGGGATGGGAACAGTTGAGGAATGGAGAAAAACAATGGACAAAACTGAGAGGAGACATTTTAAGGGCAACAAATGCTTTTGTTAGAAAGGTAAATAAATGTAAAAGGAAAAGGAGGCCACTATGGTTCTCAAAAGAAGTAACTGAAAAGGTGAAGAAAAAGAGAGTGGCTTTCATTAAATGCAAGAGATCACAGAAAGAGGAAGACAAGCATCAATATTTGGAAAAACCTCTAGGCTACTTTCCTAGCTTCTCTAGGCCAGGAAAGCAAAAATACAAAAAGAAGAAAAAATAGCCAGTGCAATAAAAAGGGGCGGACAAGACATTTTTCAGATCTGTTAGTGAGAGGAGGAAATGCAAAATTTCAGTTGTCAGACTCAAGGGGGAAGGAGAGGAATATGTAGAAATCTGATGAAGATAAAGTGGAATTGCTTAACAAATATTTTTGTTCTGTGTTTACAGATGAAGGGCCCAGAGCAGAACCTCAGAAAACACCCACAAATAGTAACAGAAGTGAAGGGAATCTTGAATGATTTTCAAAAGACTGTGTTCATGAGGAACTAGCTAAACTAAAAATAGGCAAAGCATGGGGCTGAATGGGATACATTTGAGAGTACTGAAGGAATTTGGGGAAGTTCTAGCAGCTCTACTGCTGACTTTTTCAATGCTTCTTTAGAGTTGGAAGTGCTCCGAGAGGACTGTGGAAAGACACGTGATCCCATTACACAAAAGCGGAATTAAGGATGAGGTTGAGAACTACAGGCTGGTTAGTCTGACTTCTGTGGTGAGTAAATTAATGGAAACGCTGCTGAAACAGAGGATAGTGAGGTTTCTGGAGTCCAATGGATTGCAGGATCCAAGGCAGCATGGTTTACTAGAGGCAGGTCTTGCAGACAAATCTGATTTATTTCTTTGACTAAGTGACCAGAGAGTTGGACCGAGGGAGAGCCCTAGATGTGGTATACTTAGATTTTAGTAAATCCGTTGACATCATTCCACACAGGTGACTTATAAATAAATTGAGAACCCCAGGGATGGACCCAAAATTCACTGAATGGGTTAGACATTGGTTCAGTGAGAGGCAACAAAGAGTACAGGTAAATGGAGCTCACTCTGAGGAGGATGTTACCAGTCATGTACCGCAGGAATCTGTCTTTGGTCTGATTCTTTTTAACACTTTTGTTAGTGATATTGCAGAAGGGCTGTCGGGTAAGGTTTACCTCTTTGTAGATGATGCCAAAATCTGCAATAGAATAGATTCCCAGGAAGGAGTAGATAACATAGAGAGGGATCTAGCTAATCTTGAGAATGGTCTAGAATTTGACAGCAGAGATTTAATGCTATAAAATGCAGGGTCATGAATTTGGGCTGCAAAACTCCAAGGGAACAGTACCGTTTAAGAGGTGAAATACTTCTGTGCATGAAAGAAGAAGGGGACCTAGGCGTGATTGTTTGTTTCTGATGATCTTAAAGTGGCTAAACAGAAAAGGCGACGGTGAAAATCAGAAGGATGCTTGGATGCATAGAGAGTGGAATGGCCAGCAGAAAAAGAAGGTGATAGTGCCTCTATATAAGTCTTTAGTGAGACCTTATTTGAAGTATTGTGTGCAGTTCAGGAGACCACACTTTTGGAAGGATATGAACAGGATGGAGTTGGTGCAGAGGGTGGCTACCAAAATGGTCAGTGATCTTCGTTATAAACCATATGGGGACAGACTTAAGGATTTATACTTTAGAGGAAAGGTGGGATAGAGAAGATATGATAGAGATGTTTATCTCCGTGGCATAAATGCACAGAGGGAAAGCTCTGCTACGAGAGGACATAGGATGAGGGTGAGAGGGGATAGACTCAGGAGTAATATGCGGAAATATGTCTTTATGGAAAAATTGGCAGATTGGCTCACGATCGCGGTCTCATCACTTTGGCTGTCTCTCTTGATCTCTCTGCGGCTTTTGACTTGGTGGACCATCACACCCTCCTTTTCCGTCTTCGTGAAGCTGGTCTCTCGGGTGTGGTTCTCCGATGGTTTCACTCGTTCCTATCCTGTCGCTCTTTCTCTGTCGTCTCTGCGTCCTCTTCCTCTGCTCCCACTCCTCTATCCTGCGGTGTTCCCCAGGGATCTGTCCTTGCCCCACTTCTCTTCAACATTTTCCTAGCCCCTCTCGCTCTTTTAGTTCAACAGTTTAGCATCTCTGCATACTATTATGCAGATGACATCATTCTCCTCCATCACACTGACTCTTCTTCCCCTGATATTTCCCCTCTTAACCTCTGTCTCACTGCTGTAGAGTCCTGGTTTTCTTCTAATTTTCTACATGGTAACCCGGCAAAATCCTTTGCTATCTGGTTCACTTTTGGCAGCCCCTCCCCTACTTGTGCCCCTTCCCTATCTTCACAACCTATCCCTCTGGTCTCATCACTCCATTATTTAGGTGTTGTTCTTGACTCTGCCCTTACTTTCAAAGACCACATCTCCTCGATTGTTCAGCGCTCCTTCTTTTCCCTCCGTCAACTCAGAGCAGTTCGTCCTTTTCTTTCCACTCCTGCCCTCACCACCCTCTTGCTTACCCTTGTATTGTCTCATCTTGACTATTGCAATGTCTCTTTCGCCGGCCTATCCAAGTCCCAACTGTCTCGTCTCCAACGCGTCCAAAACGCTGCCACCCACGCATCACGCTACGATCACATTACCCCCCTTCTCTATCAGCATCACTGGTTACCCATCTCCTTCCGCATTCAATATAAACTTCTAATCTTTCCACACAAAGTAATCCATACCGGCACCCCTCTCTATCTGGCGAACCAGTTACAATTCCGTACCTCCCATCGTCTCCTCCGCTCCATACACATAAACCGCATGGTCCTCCCCTCCCCCGCACAAGCCCACCTAGAACAAACCCGCTCCTCTGCTTTCTATTTCCTGGCCCCGCACCTCTGGAATTCACTCCCCCCCTCTCTCCGTGCAGAGGAATCCTATCAATCATTCAAAACCCAGCTAAAAACTCACCTTTTCTACCTTGCGTTTGACCCTCCTCCCTAGTCTATTCCTCTCCTCCTTCCGTTCTATTGTGATTACCCATGTACTGTATGTTTCCCCCTCCCCCTCCCTCCCTGATAGTACCCGTTCATCATTACTCCCTCTGTTTATTTCTCTTTTCTGCCCCAGCTTTTCTTCTCTTCTCTTCTCTCCTTTTTCTTACAATTGATGGCGTTCCTTTCTTTTCTGCAGCCGAGTGCTTGTTTTAATTAACTTGCTTATTTTATTTATTGTAAACCGCTCAGGTGCCTATGGTATTGAGCGGTATAACAAGTTTTAAATAAACCTAAACCTAAGTCTACCAGTGCAGGTAGTAGATCACAAGACAGGATATAAATTCAAGAAAGCATGGGACAAATACAGAAGATCTCTAAAGGCAAAAAAGGGAATATAATAGTTGATATGGAAGGGCAAACTAGATAGCCATATGGTCTTTTTTTGCCATCATGTTGCACACACACATGCACATGCATACACACACACACACACACACACATGTGGAGGTCTATTCTTTAATGGATGTCCAGCCTCTGTACATCCCCTCAGAATTGGGTCTACCAGCCTGTACATTATAGGCCTGGCCCTGATTTTGAAGGGCCGCACACCCAAGAGATCCCTGGCTATCTCAGTCAGGCTCTTGAACGGAATCTCAGAGCCATGGCGTCCCGTCACCATGGCATCACAGTCCATTCAGGAGCCGCGAAAACCGGCCCCCACCAAGATTTTCCTTTCCCTGCAGCCAGAGCTCCCATCCGGCCTCCCATTGGCAGGGTCCAGCTGCAGGGAGTCTCCTGCATATCCTCCGTTTTTGCTGGCTTCCCCATGTCCAGAGGGACGTATTCCTCCTCTGCAGTGGAATAAGTCCCCCATCTAATAGCCTACCCTAGACATACAGAGCCGGCCTTCAGAATCAGCCTTGTATGTCCAAGGTAATAACTTTTCCATGCACCGCCTTTGCTCCGCCTCCCACCTGCCTCCTCCCGCCCTCATCTAAGGCTCCCCATACAACTCCACTGTTCGTACAGGGAGCCTAGCATGGGGACGGCAAGGGAGACGAAGAGCGGGGATGTACATCTAGGCAGGGCATACATCTCTGCTATTTGTGGCTCAGAATGACACCCATACTGTATATGCCGAGGGGTTGGAAAGGAAGTGTGAGTGCTATTTTAGTTCACCTGGTTACCTAGAAATAAAGGTCAAACAATTTGTAGCTGATGCATTTTTGGACTAAAATCCATTTGTGACTGGCTTTCAGTAGCCGTGTTCCTTTTGTCAGGGCGGTGCAGAATGATTTATGGATGATGAAGATCAAATATTGAAATTAATTACGGCACGTTATAATGTTTGCATGGTATTTGCTTTCAAAGTGGTCAAGCAGTTACTGTAGTTGGTTTTAAAAAAAGGTAGACTGTTTATCCCTGGGACAAGCAGCATGGAATGTAGCTACTTTTTGGGATCCTGCCCGATACTTGTGATTGGGATTTGCCCACTGTTGGAAACGGGATACTGGGCTTGATGGACCTTTGGTCGGACCCAGTATGGCAGTTCTTATGTTCTTGAAGAATTTCACAAGCCGTGCTCTGCATGCTTTCCCCATTGGTTTGGGGATTTAGCAGTCTTATGAGAGACTCTTTTTGCTTCTTTTTTTACTTTACATATAACCCTTAAGTTATTTGGGGATTTATTTTATAAAAAGCCACTAACGTTGAGAGGGCAAGTAGGTGCTCTACCTTTGTAAGCCCATTAGGGAGAGGGTTTTGGCCCCTGGGAAGTAGGGTCCTGCTTATATGCTGCCTTGCCATCCATATGACTTTCTCAACGTGCACACACACATCTGCCACCCCTTACTCATCTATCCCCACATCTCCCTCTGCATACCTGTCCCTTCACCATCTGTACTTGGTGTGCTCTGTGGGAGTTATTTTGGAAGCCCTAGTCATGCTTTGGACTTCTGAAAACAGGCATAGAGATGTCCAAAGCACAGAGACATTTCCAGATCCATTTTAGAAGTCAGGTCTGTGGATGTCCTCAGCGTGAGGATGCCCAAGTCTGAACGGAGGCATGGCTGGAGCGTTCCCAGGAACCTGGACATCTTCACCTGATCTCAGAAACATCCTGGGTGTCCGGAGTCATGTCTAAGTTGAGACCTGCTACAAGGCACGAATAAGCATCAGAAAAGTGCTTATTTTGGCTGTAAAAACATCCAGGGGATGTAGAGAAGATAGCACTCTATCATCCTCATACTCAACACAATCACAATGATAGCAGCAGTGAGATTTAGACCCTGGCTTCCCTAGTTTTAGCCCACTACTCTATTAGGCTCTTCCTAGACGTCCAGGTTCTGAAATGCTATTTTGAGGACATCTGTGTTGACACCCCTGCAGATGTCCATATCAGGCATGTCCAAGTTTATGAAATCATGTCTGCACCTGGACATGCCTGCTTTTTTTTTCAAATGTTCTGGCTTAGATGTCCCAGATTGTACTTGCACGTTCTTTCTAAAATGCCCGATGGCTACGATCTCTGAAGCCAAGTAGGGTCAGACCCGGCTAGTACTTGGATGGGAGACCACCTTTGAATACCAGGGGCTGTAAACTCACTGCATGAAAGAAAGGCCTGGTAATCTACTTCTGGTCGCACCTTGCCACAAAAACCCAGGGTCTGGGCCGCCAGGAGTCCTCATTGATTCAATGGCACACATTACATTACATGGACTTGATTCCACTTGTCTCTTCTGGTCCACATGCCTTCCTTCTTTTGCATGCCTAATGTCTTTTCTCCAGAGATCAGTGTGAGGTACAGTGAAACCCCTAACACCTGCATTGCAGCCAAGCACCTTGTGTTATGCGCCATCCTTCAGAAACCTGGGCCCCCCAGAAATGAATCATAAATGCAGATCAGATGCTTTAAGGAGTAATCAATAAAGTTTTTGCTCTAGAAGTTGCTGCCATGGCAACAGAGAAGCCTGAACAGATGAATGCTGAGCTATGTTAGTTGGTAATTAGCAAGAAAAGGTCAAACCACTTACCAGATCAGCCTTGCTGTGGAAGTGAGAGCAAGAACAAAACAAGGAGGAGGTTATGAAGCAATCCTGCAAAGGAAATGCTGGATGGTCTTGTGCACCAAAACATTCTCTCACCATAAATATTACACGGAGAAGCAGAAAAATGTCATTTTGTTTAGGGGCTGAGCCCTGTCCCTGCCCTATCAGCATTAATAGAAACCCTTAATTGTCTCAAGAAAAATTGAAGAAAGCATATTTATTCCTGCTGCATGCATCCTGCTAGTCATGTCTCTGGTTGCATATTTGTGCCCAGGTTTTCTCAGTGGTTCCTATCTGTGGGTATTATCTTTGCTCTTGTTATGTTTTCCAGAGTGAATGAGGAGCGGCAGAAGCTGTAATAACCCCTCAAAGCCTGAGCATGTTCCTTCTATAGACACAGAGAGATACATTTCAAAGGCATAGATAGGAAGGATTTGTATGAATGGGAACAGGGTTAATACGAGCAGGGCCGGCCCAACTCATAAGACAAACTAGGCAGCTAACTAGGGTGGCAGCTTCAGGGGGAGGGGGGCGGGGCGCCAAAGAGCTGGGAAAGCAAAACAATAGATTCTGACAGCTAGAGGAAGCATTAGGCCTAGGGTGCCAACACCTTGAAGCAACTCTGGGGCCAGTCCTGAATAGGAGTAGATTGGCTAAATCCAAGCAAGTGGATTTTCAGCTGTGTATGTGCTGTCAGGAGATATGTACTTACAGATGCAGTAAAAAGAGGCATTCATGGACTGTAACACAGAAAGCTACATGTGTATTAAAATTACAGCAAGAAATTCCACCTAAAACGAATGGATCTTACTTTCCGAGACATGCGTGCATGCCCATGATTCATGCAAACGTGTGCACTAAACTTTAAAAAACACTCCAGTCCAATGTTTGTGTCTTCCTTCCTAGACTTTTCTTTCTTTTTCCGGACAGCAGGGAAGAGGAAGGGGGAATCCTGTGGTCAGGAGACTTTTTAGTTTTTAAATATAAATAATAAGAAGGGAGGGAGGAAGAGTTGGGTTGCCACCATGGAGGCTAAAGAAATAGGGAGGGATGGAGGAAAGGGTCGGCTTGACTTAGGGGCCCCTTTTAAAATTTAGAGTGGGAAAGGAAGAAAGGGACATTAGCGCTCGGTATTCCTAAATCAGCCAGAGGGAGAGTTGCCCCTTTAACCCTTAGTGCTTCTGATTGGTAACTGGAGTTCACTGGTTATCTCTGCCTGGCTAGTCCTGAATATCGACACTGAGTAATCAAGGTTTAACCCAAACTATGGAACACTACCTAGGGCTGCCTGTTATTACTTGGCTGAATTTTTGTATAGGCTTGCAGTTTGCCCAGACCAAAATTAGCTGGTCTGTGAGAGAAAGAGAGAGAATTGAGACAACAAATTTTGGCCAGTTAACTCTCTAAGAGGCATATTCACTAAAGGTTAACATACGCTATTGAAAGTTATAGTGCATTAAGTGCTGCTGCGACCCATAGACAAGAAAGGGCTCTGGCGGCACTTAGTGCACATTAACATTTATTGAACATGCCCCAAAGTGGGCAGGTAAAACTTTTGAATACCACCCTCTGTCTCCTGTTATGTTATTGTATACTTATCTTTATCTTTATTAACGCATTTTATATACCACTCATACCACGGGGGCACAGAGTGGTTCACAATACCAAAAATAAGGCTGCTGGAAAAGGAAAAGAACGCCAATAATAATTAAAGAGTAGGGGAGAGGACAGTAGAAGGAGAGAAGACAAACAGACATAGCAGAGGGAAGATAGCACAGGGAGCAGAGGGTAGAGAAACAACAGCATTCAACAAGAAGGTGGGGAAAGGGTAGCAGGAGGGGGAGGAAGGTGGAAAGCAGAGGAGAATAGGTGAGTCTTCAGCATGGTCTTGAAGGATTTGAAGGAGGGTTCAAGGCGGAGAGCAAGGGGAAGCGAGTTCCAGAGTCGGGGGCCCAGGAAGAAGAAGGCAGATGAACGGGTGGATTCAAGATGAGTCTGTGATGGGGAGGGGAGGGACATACGGTTCAGATGGACCGATCTAAGGGAACGGTGTGAGGAGTGAAGGTGAATTTGGTCTGCAAGATAAAGAGGAACACCAGAGTGAATGGTTTTGTGCACGTGGATAAGAATTTTGAAATGAATACAATAGACGAGTGGAAGCCAGTGTAGGTGAATTAAAATAGGGGTGATATGATCAAAGCGTGAGGCATGCATCAGGATTTGTGCTGCAGTGTGGTGGACTAATTGCAACTGCTGTAATTGTACTTTGGGAAGACCGGCAAGGACAACATTACAATAATCTAAACGAGAAATCACAAGGGATAAGAGTAGTATGGTCATGGAAGAGAAAGAGATAAAGGGGCGAACTGCATGAAGTTGTCTCAAAGTGTAGAAGGACCGTTTCACCACAGAGGAGATGTGTTCCGTGAATGATAGGGTAGAATCTAGAATAACCCCTAAGTAGCGCAGGGAAGAAACAAGAGGCAGCGGGGAAGAGGACAGAAGAGGAGCAATGGAAGGGGCTGGGGCACCGAAAGTGAACCAGATAGCAAAGGTTTTGGAGGGGTTCACATGTAAAAAGTTGGAAGAAAACCAGGTGGCCACTGAGGCTAAACAAGAGTTGAGGGGGGTGAGATCTGGGGCAGAGGGGTCTGTGTGGTGAAGAAGAATAATATCATCTGCGTAGTAATGGGCGGTGATGCTGTGCTGCTGGACCAGGAGAGCAAGGGGGGCCATGAAGACATTAAAGAGAAGAGGGGCAAGGACAGAGCCCTGGGGGACACCACATGGGAGGGGGGTTGGGGGAGAGGAAGAAACACCTGAGGAAACTGAAAAGGACCTATGGGAGAGATAAGAACGAAACCAGGAGAGAACAGAACCAGAGAGCCCAATGTTTTGTAAACGATTTAGGAGGGTGTGATGATCCACAAGGTCAAAGGCAGCAGACAAGTCAAGGGAGACAGCAATGGAAATGAGGCCGTGATCGTGGGCAATATGCAAGTCGTTAAGAAGAGAAAGTAGAATGGATTCAGTGCTATGGTTGGGACGAAAACCGGATTGACGAGGATGCAGTATCAGGGAAGCTTCGAGGTGGGAGGAGAGTTGTGCATAGACCAATTTTTCAAGAATTTTCAAAAGAAAGGGAAGGTTTGAAATGGGTCGCCAGTTGGCTGGGGAGGAGGGATCAAGGGAGTCTGCTTTCTCGAACCAAAGTTCAATCCACAGCGGTTTACATCACATGAAATCGTAACATAATTACTTGCATCATAATAATCCAATACATCAATAGAATATTTTATTTCGAAAAACTTGATAGCATTTGTCCCAACATCAAAGCAACTTGCAATAAAAAATGTTTACAAACATCTTTTTTAAAAAAACAAATGCTACAATAATATATCAGAGATATCAAGAGTCATGACTGAAACCAGTGCACGCTCATTAGTGTGATGTAGGAAGCTACAATCCACCTAATCAAAGAATTCACAGAACTAAAGCAGGATTGGGCCTGGTAGTACTTGGATGGGAGACTTCCTTGGAATACCAGGTACTGTAGGCTTACTGCATAAGGAAAGACCTATCACTTCCAGTTGCACATTACCAAGGAAACCCAGGAGATAGTCGCAACTATCCACAGGGTCGCCAGGAGTTGGCATTGACTCAATGGTACACTATTACAGCAAAGTAGTTAACAGACCAAACCACCTTGCCAAACTTCATACAGCCTAAGACAATCCAACATTCCCTATTAACTACAAAAATTACCCAAGCCCTAGACCTTCAGTCACTTTCAAAGGAGCTCCCAAAAAAGTAGTGCCATTAGGTTAACCCCTTTGGGATCAACCCGCTCATGTGATGGAGATTGCCGAAATGAGCTCTTTTCCAGGCTGAAGAGTACTAGAGTTCGAGTCTCTTTAGTGTGATATCTGTTCCATATTCCTGATCATCTTTGCTGCCTTTCTGAGTATACGTACAGTGCCCTTTCCGCCATGAAGTGCCTGGAATTCCACGCAGTATTGAAGATGTGGATATGCCATGGATTTATATGATGGCATAATGATGTTTTCTGATTAATTGGTAAATCCTTGCTTAGGAATGCCTAACATTTGATTAGCCTTTTTGACTGTCAAGTAATTCCTCTCAGTGGATGTCAGTGTCCTGGAGAAGTAGACAGATGGTGACTCAGTTCCATCTGCCATCGTGTGGTTCAGTCTTGCATGCATGTCATATGGTGGAGCATCTGATGTGAGAATGAGCAGCTTCTAACTGTGTACTTACTGGTTTTGTTTCAGATGATGGGTGACAGTAATTAACTGCATGCAAGGTATCTTCACAGCTGCTCATCTGGTTCCACAGCATTCTCTTGTCCAAGTGGCCGTGAACAAGCTCTGCTTTTAAGCTTTATTGCCCAGGGAGTTCAAGGGGTTCATTTCATAAATCACCTGCATGCATTGAACATTGTTTTATACACTCAGATAGGCATTTATAAAATGTTTCTCCCATATATGCACTTAATTGTAGGAGCTTGGAAAATAGAGCACTTAATTTTGTACAGTAACCATGTGGGTGTAGAATGGGCGAAGTGAGGTACAGTATACATGTATTGTAGAAGCACAGATTCTTGCCACACACATATTGACGCTCTATTCTTAGTAGAGACGTGGCTCAAAGAAGGGGAAGATCCTCTGCTTGCTCGTTGTCTCCCCCCGAACTATGCGGCCATTTCCGTTCCGCGCGTTGCGCGGAGCGGTGGAGGAGTTGCGGTTATTTACAGCTCCTCGCTTCCTCTGCTTAGAATCTCTTCTTCCTCGTTATGCTACCCGGAATCTCTCCTCCTTCAGCTCAATGGCCAACCAGCCATTCAGGTTTTGTTAATTTATGCTCCCCCTTCTATTTCCCCCCCCCCCCTTTGGGATTCTCTTCTTTTCTCTATCTCTGATTTAGCCCTTCAATTCCCTCAGCTTCTCATTCTTGGAGATTTTAATGTTCACTTTGATTTGCCGACCTCAGCCAGAGATATTGCATTCACTGCACTTCTTCGTGATCTTTCCTTTCTCCAATGTGTAACTCTCCCTACCCATACTGCAGGTCTTATCTTAGATTTGGTTATTCTTTCGGCAAAATCCTCGGTTCAGCTCTCATCCCCTATCCCTATTTCAATCCCTTGGTCTGATCATCTGTACCTTACTTTTGTTCTTCATTCGCTGCCCTCCGCCCTCCTTGTTCTCCTCTACCTACCCGTCTATCTCGCCATCTCACTTCAGAAACTTTGCAACAATTTTTGACAGTCTATCGCCCTCCCTCATCTGACTTTTTATCCTTGTCACCTTCCTCTCAGGTTGCTTTTTGGAATTCTGGTTTATCGCATGCCTTGGATCAGGTTGCCCCTCTGAGACCTTGTAACCAACGTCACACTGCTCATCACCCTTGGTTTCACGCTGGACTTCACCTGCAGCGCTCCCACCTGAGGCGAGCTGAACACCTTTGGCGTAAATCTAGGTCTGCAGTTTCCTATCAGCACTTTAAGTCCTGTCATGCTCAATATCACGCTAGTATCCATCAAGCTAAGTGTTCCTTCTACTCCGCTTCTATCGCTTCTGCTCCCAACCATTCTCGGCACCTCTTTGCCACCTTGCGTTCACTCTCCCAATTACACTCCTCCTCCCCTCATGAATCGTCCTCTGTTGGGCCAGTCCCGAGTCCTACTAGTCTCGCATCTTTCTTTTCTTCTAAAGTCCACAACCTTCGTTCACTTCTTCCTTCTCATCCACAGGCGTTGGCTTCGCCTCCTCCTGTCTCACCCCCTTCGTCACCTATGCTGTCACATACCTGGTCCAGTTTCTCCCCTGTTACTTCCCCAGAGCTTGTCCAACTATTAGCTACCACACACAAGACCACCTGCCCCTGGATCCCATTCCCTCTTCATGGTTTCCTGAGCCATCCGCCACTTTCTTTCAGACTCTTCTCGCCATCATCAACTCCAGTCTGTCCTCCGGTATTTTTCCACATCCCTGGAAAAATGCTTTAGTTCGCCCCCTATTGAAACTTCCTTCCTTGGATCCTTCCGTGCCTGCTAATTATCGTCCAGTATCCAATCTCCCTTTTGCTTCCAAACTTCTGGAAAAGGTCATGTTCTCACAGCTGTCACATCACCTCGACACTGCACTTTATCTGCACCCCCGGCAATCTGGCTTTCGACCTGGACATAGTGTAGAAACCACCGTCACAGCAGTTCTGAACAAGATCCATACTTCTCACGATCGGGGTGACATCACGATGGCAGTATCTCTCGATCTCTCAGCGGCCTTTGACCTGGTGGACCACTCCCTTCTTCTTTCTCGGCTCCAGGATACGGGTATTCGTGGGTCTGTTTACCATTGGTTCCACTCTTTCCTTTCCTCCCGATCTTTTGCTGTTACTTCTGCCTTATCCTCTTCAGATTATTTCCCACTCACATGTGGTGTCCCACAAGGTTCTATCCTGGCTCCTCTATTGTTTAATGTTTTTCTGGCTCCTTTAACTCTACTAGTCCAGGAGCTAGGGATCTCAGGCTACTACTATGCCGACGACATTTTCCTCTTGTACCACACATCTCCTTCTCACCCTGACATCACCCCCCTGGAAACATGCTTATCTGTGGTTTCATCTTGGCTCTCATCAAATTGCTTGGTTCTCAATATTGCCAAAACTGCAGCTATTTGGTTCTCCCATAGTTCCGCTGTCCCTTCGCTCACTCACTCCTTTTCGGGTGCCCCTATCTCCCTGGTCTCGAAACTTCGTTACCTTGGTGTTATCTTTGACAATAACCTATCTTTCAGCGACCACATTTCCCATATCTCTCAGCGCTCCTTCTTCTGCCTCCAGCAAATTTGTGCAATTAGGCCATTTCTCTCTTCTCAGGCTCTCACTACCTTCCTCCTCTCCTTGGTCATAACTCGGCTGGATTTCTGAAATTCCATCTACACTGGTATCCCACAGTATCAACAACGGCGCTTACAGTTAATACAAAATACAGCTGCCCGCATGATTTTGCATGCCTCCCCTCTGGATCACATTACCCCAATATAACAACATCTCCACTGGTTGCCCCTCAGGTTCCGGATCCCCTTCAAGATCCTCACGTTAGTGCACCAAGCTCTCTATCTTCGCAAGCCGCAATATCTGTCCAATCTATTGGTTTTTCACACCCCCTCACGCAGCCTCCGGTCCGTTCATATAAACCGTCTGCACCTCCCAGCCCCCTCTCAAGCTCACTTACAGTTCACTCGGAAATCATCATTTTTCTACCTGGGCCCCTCCCTTTGGAATTCCCTCCCCCTTGCCCTTCGACTAGAAGAATCCTACCCTAAATTTCGCTCCCTCCTAAAGACACATTTCTTTTCCTCTGCCTTTGACACCCCTCTGTGAACCTTCTTGACTTCTCTCATCTTCTGTCTTTCAGCTATTTCTACCCTCTGCCTCTTTCCTTTATATTATTGTAGTTCTTTTTCCTTTTCCGACTTTATTGTTTTTTTATATTGTAAACCACCCCGATGTAATGGGGGGCGGTATATCAGGTCTGCTGTAAACAATAAACAATAATGAAAAGGTTCCTCCTGATTTGGAACCGGTGTAAATTGGGCAGGAACTTTCAAGGAGGCAGCTCTATAAAGCACATGGGGAAGGGGGTCTCTTAGTAAAGGGCACTAGCTGCCACTGTTGTTCTGGCGTGTGCTGAAGGTGCACTGGGACACGCTATGACAGCACAGCTGGATTTCTGCACTGTCGGAGGTGCTTTAGGGGAGCAAGAGGGCGGGATTGGGTTGCTTCCCACAGTTGACAGTTAACATGGTGGCGTTGCACCTAAGGCGCCATGGATTTGCATGCTATTGGTGCATTAGGTGCAAATCACAATGCACTTTAGTAAAAAGAGCTCCATGGATGCGAATGTTGCCTTTATAAAATATATGTGATATGTGCCCATGGGCCTTCTCTGCCTGGACTCTCTGTCCAGAAATTTTGTTCATTGAGGATAAATTTCAGAGCCATTTCCCTGGGTAGAACAGAGCATTCCCTGGGGAAATGGGCTTTTCTAAAACTGCCCATCTTACAATGGGATACCAGTACACACCAGGTGCCCTTGAGCATGTCCTTCTAGCGGCTGTCGGCAATGCATTCCTGGGGCCAGGGCTTGCCGTTGTGCCTGAACTTTAGAATTTGCAGACATACGTGCTTATTTTTATTCATAAAAAGCTAAAAAGCACAAATTAGCAGATGTAAACATGTGCGGGTACTTTTCTGGGATGTTTGTCAAAGTGAAAGTACATGTATACTTTTATTTTGAAAATCGTTCTGACTCTACAAAGTTTACCCCAGTTTTTGCCAGTGTGTAGTTTACCCCCTTTGAGACAACCTATGAGCATATGTAAACCAGCATGGGGTATTGCAAGCAGTCTCTATGACTCTCACTGTATGTTTGCTAAGCCCCATGCTAGTAACGCGGGCTTGGGTGCATTACTGGCACGGGGCATTGCGCTAGATGCAGTAGGACAAAGCAGCCATCCTCTTGAATTGAGTGGGGCTCCGCTTTAAAACTGCTGCAGGGAGCAACTACCGCCACCCATTGTGCTAATGGTAGTTTCCCCCTGCCAAGCACCAGTAGTGTAGGCTTTCGAGGCTTGTGCTAGCGGTGCTGTGGTGGAAATGCCCATGCCGCATACATGCGCTGCCTGGGTAGCACGGTTTTTTTGGCGCAGGGCACTGTGCTACTTTTTAGTGCAGTGTCAATAATACATTCTTCTCCCTTACTACTCCAGTAGTGCCCTTTAGTAAACATGCCCTTCAGACTAAAAATACATTAACGGAAAGTAAAGAGGGCCTGGTCGGGCAAGGTTTAGAGGCAGCACAGTGTGACATGGTAGTGGCTTGGAAAAAAATCTTAGTGCCCCCTAGTTTACAATCTTTGTATAAGAGGATGTGGAATGTTTATTTAATGGATACGATCCACAAAAAGTACTAAAGCATCACAGGTATAACAAATTCATACAAACACAGAAATACTTTGAGGAATATAAATGAGGACCAGGGGTGGCATAAGGAGTTCCGAAGATCCACAAAGTGCAAACATGTCTGCATCCTGGAAGCTAAGGGAGACTATGATAAAATGAGGAAAATAGTTAAGAAAAAACTAAAAGGAGCAGTTGCAAAGGTTAAAGATTTACAACAACCTTGGGTGTTGTTTAAAAATACTATTTTGGAAGCTCAGACCAGCTATATTCCACGCTTTAAGAAAAGAGGAAGGAAATCCAAAAAACTGCCAGCATGGCTTAAAGGTGAGGTCAGAGAGGCAGTTGTTGCCAAAAAAACATCTTTAAGAAATGGAAAAAAGAGCCAAATGACGAAAACTGGAGACAGCACAAGCACTGGCAAGTTAGATGCAAGGCATTGATGAGGCAGGCAAAGAGAAAAATTGAGAAGAAGCTTCCTGTGGAAGCAAAAATCCCTAATAAAGACTTTTTCAAGTCCATTCCTAGCAAAAAAACCTGTGAGACAATCAGTTGGACCATTAGATGATAGAGGGGTAAAAGGAGCATTAAGAGAGGTCGCTATGAGTCAACACTGACTTGATGGCACTAAAAAACAAAGAGGGGACAAGGACATAGCAGAGAGACTGCATGAATTTTTTGCATTGGTCTTTACTGAGGAAAATGTAGGGATGTTACCCATGACTGAAGTGGTATTTAAGGTGATACTGTGGAAGAATTGAAAGAAATATTGATACACCGGAAAGATGTATTACAACTATTTGATAAACTGAAGAGTAGCAAATCACCTGGGCCAGATTGTATACATCCGAGGGTGTTGAAAGAACTGAAATATGAGATTGCAGACCTGCTATTAGTAATCTTGTGAATTTTCATTAAAATCATCTGTAATACCTGAAGATTGGAGGATTGCAAATGTAATGCCAATTTTTAAAAAGGGTTCCAGGGGTGATCCTGGAAACTACAGACCGGTGAGCCTGAGGTCAGTACCAGGAAAAATGGTAGAAACCATCATAAAGAACAAAATTACTCAGCATGTAGATAGTCATGGTCAAATGGGAGACAGCCAACATGGCTTTAGACAAGGAGGATCTTGTCTTACTAATCTGTTATGTTTTTTTGAAGGTGTGAATAAACAGGTAGACAAAGTTGAGTCGGTTGATATAGTGTATCTGGACTTCAGAAAGCCTTTGACAAGGTCCCTCATCAGAGACTTTTGGCAAAACTAGAGTCATGGAATAGGAGGCAGTGTACTATTGTGGATCAGGAAATGGTTAAAAGCTAGAAAGCAGGGGGGTTGACGCTTTACTTTGGGTGTGCTTTCTGTGGCTTGATGATGAGTGGGAGGGGGTTGGAGAAGAGGGGAGAGGGAAGAGTAAAACAATCATAACACAAAAACAAAAGAAGGTGTTTCGTTGGTTCGCCTTGTGTTCCTTGTTAGTGACTTTGGCTTTGTTATCTTTTGATATTGTAATATGCTTATGGTTTATGTTCTTTTGTACTTAATGGCTGCCTTTCAATAAAAAAAAAAGATAGAAAGCAGAGGGTAGGCCTAAATGGCCAATTTTCCCAATGGAGAAAGGTGAATAGTGGTGTACCCCAGGGATCTGTGCTGGGTCCGCTGCTTTTTGACATATTCATAAATGACCTGGAAAAGGGAATAACAAGTGAGGTTATCAAATTTGCAGATGACACAAAACTATTTAAAGTTGTTAAAACCCAAGAGGATTGTGGAAAATTGCAAGAGGATCTTGATAAATTGGAAGACTGGGCATTAAAATGGCAGATGAAAGTTATGCACCTAGGGAAGAACAACCCAAACTATGGTTACAAGATGCAAGGTTCCACATTAGGAACCACCACCCAGGAAAGAGATTTATGCGTCATTGTGGATAACATGTTAAAACCCTTGGCCCAGTGTGCAGCGGTAGCCAAGAGAGCAAATAGAATGCTAGGTATCATAAGGAAAGGAATTGAAAAATAAAACAAAAGATATTATAATGCCTCTATATCGTTCCATGGTGAGACCACACCTTGAATATTGTGTGCAATTCTGGTCGCCGTATCTTAGAAAGGATATAGCGTTATTAGAAAAGGTCCAGAGAAGAGCCACCAAAATGGTAAAGGGAATGGAAGGATACTCCTATGAAGAAAGGCTAAAAAGGTTAGGGCTCTTTAACCTGGAAAAGAGATGGCTGAGGGGAGATATGATGGAAGTCTATAAATTAATGAACGGAGTGGAACAGGTAAACGTAGATCGATTGTTTGTTGTCAGAATATAGAAAGACTAGGGGACATGCAATGAAGCTACAGGGTAAACTATTTAAGACTAATAAAAGAAAATATTTTTTCACTCAACGTGTAATCAAACTCTGGAATTTGTTACCGGAGGATGTAGTAAAGGTTGTTAGTGTAGCTGAGTTTAAAAAAGACTTGGACAAGTTCCTGGAGGAAAGGTCCATAAACCATTATTAAGAAGGGACCCAGGATATCAGTGCTTGACCCAGTTTAAGCATTGTGGAAGCTGTGTCTTTTGGGGAAACTGCTAGGTATGTATGACCTAGATTGGCCACTGTTGGAAACAGGATACTAGGCTTGATGGACCTTGGTTTGACCCAGTATGGCATATCTTATGTTCTTACCCTTCACCACTGCAACGTCCCCTCAGGCTCTCCCACCTTAGAGCCCCAGTGACGGTCTCCGTCAGAGAACATGGGGGTTCCTTGACTTTGTCAAGGACATGTCCAAGACCCTGATGTTCCCAACGGAATTGAAGGAGGACCCTTGGGTGGATGAGTTAGAAATTCTCCAGTACAAGGCACCTCCGAGGGAATTGCTCATGGTGCTCATTCTCCCATCCTGGAACGGCTAATGCTCCGTATGTGGGAAACACCGGCATCGGTGCCACTGGTGAGCAAGCGACTCGACCCAGTGTATGGAGTCCACTGGAAACTGAGCTTCCAGAAGTCACAGCTGCCACACAACTCCATGGTGGTGGAGTTGGCCATGCGTCTACTGAAGAGTCAGAAGATGCACTGCACCTTGGATGCCCTTGGCAGAAAGTGTTACCAGGGCTTGATGCATGGCTGTAACTAAGAGACCTGGCGAAGGAACTCGCCGGGTTCTCAGCTGGTCTGTCCAAGGAACCATCCGTGAGTGCTCCATTTATGTCTCGGGCCGCCTATAATGGATTTGAGTCATCAGCTCGAGTAGCGGTGGCGGGTATCGGTGCCCGACACCAGGCTTGGCTACAGTCGTCTGACCTCAAGCAATAGGTTCAGGACAAATTGGTTGATGTCCCATGCCAAGGAGAGAATCATTTTGGCAAGCTCATGACCGACAAGGCTGCTGAGCTGGAGAATGAGTTCATGACAAGGACCAGGCTCTCTAAGAAGACCACTGCCCCGCCCTGATGGAAGGGCTCTGGGGAAAAGGTCCTACCCGAGGAAACGGGCTGCTTACAGAAACTGCCCACTTTTTCAGGCCTCCCTGGCTCCCTAACAGGGTCAACAGGCCAAGGGACATGGGCATGGCCCTCGTAAGCAGAAGGCTTCCAAACTCCAGGCTCCAGCCCCGGCCCAGCCAGGAAAGAACTTTTGACTCCTTGGGCATAACCTCTCCACCCCAAGGAGGTCACCACCAATTCCTGGGCACTTCGAGTAGTCAAGGAGGGTTACCTCCTCCATCTGACTCAGTTACCTCCCCCTTTATTTTCTGGGGGAGCCCCTCAGGTCTCCCCTTCACTGGGACCTTCTACTGTAGAAGCTTGCAGATCTTCTCAAGGACAAAGTGGTGGAACCAGTGCCCCGTCATCTCAAGGGCAAGGGGTTCTACTCCAGGTACTTCATCATGCCAAAAAGGACAGGAGGCCTAAGGCCCATCCTCGACCTGTGCAACTTCAACAAGTTCCTGGTAAGGGAGAAGTTCAAGATGCTCTCCCTTGGAACATTGCTGCCTTACCTTCAGCAAGGAGATTGGCTATGCTCCTTGGATCTGAAGGATGCCTATACCCACATCCTCATTCACCCCAACCAGAGGCAGTACCTGCGGTTCATGTTGGGGGTGGATTACCAGTACAGGGTGCTGCCTTTCAGCTTGGCCTCTGCCCCAAGGGTCTTCACAAAATACCTGGCAGTTGTGGCCAGCTTTCTCTGCCTCCAGGGGGTCTTTGTCTTCCCCTACCTGGATGACTGGCTCATAAAGGGAGGCACAGCCTCAGAGGTGCAGCAGGCGACTGCGCGCACCATCCAGGTGCTGCAGCACTTGGGGTTTGTTATAAAGTACCCTAGTCCCACCTCCTCCCAACACAATGTCTGGAGTTCATCAGGGCAAGACTGGACCCCCTCCAGGCAAAGATCTTGCTGCCCGGGGACCAAGCCGACCACCTAAGGGCCCTGGCACTGGATGTACAATTACGTCCCTCAGTGTCCGCTCGGCTCCTCTTGCGCCTACTTGGGCACATGGCCGCCATGGTCCACGTCACCCCACTTCAATAAAATAACAAAAAATGCTCTACTTACTAACCACACTGTAACACCTTTCTCTAAGCACAAAATCCGAGGAGAGCAAATCTCAGAATCTGCAAGGGCACCGATTTACCCAAAAGGGTCAGAGGTGTCATCGTTGACAAAAAACATCAACGATTTGCTCTAATACTCTATTAACAATATGGCAAAATCTAAATTGTACAACTTTTCTCAAGGATTAACAACACAAATTTCCAGAAAAGCAATCCTACAGAGAAATCATTCATTCTTCAAATGCAAATATCAAATAGATCTGCCAACAAAGTAAACTAAACCCGACGCCCGCTGAGACGTCTCTTCAGCGTTTCGCATTCAGCTGCATCAGGGGCAAACCAAAAATAAGAAAGGAGTTTAAGGTAGGGACGACTATTAATTTTATTTCTCGTTTTTCTTCTTTGAGTGTAAGGTTATTCAAAACATGCTACTGTATTACGGACAATATCTTGTTTAAAGACTGCTAATTTTCATTGTGTTTGGCAGTGGAATTTAAATTTGAAGGAACTGTTGAGCCCATCGGTTTTGCATCCTTTAACTTCAGTTTCTGTTCCTTTGAAGGGCCACAGGAAATGTAGTCATTGTACTTTTTGTATAATTGCATAGGAAATTGATTGTTTTTCCTATAAGGGTAAGCAATATTATTTACGTAGTTATACCACATGTGAATCAGATTTTGTGGTTTATGGCATTTTCTGCCCATGTGGATTGCTTTATATAGGGAAAACGATTCAAGCATTGGGTGAACATAAGAGTAGACTACATTGTAAAAGGCGGGAAGCCCCGTTGGTTGATCACTGTTTGACAAATGGCCATGTATTTTCAGATCTATGTTGTTTTGGTATTGAGCATGTGCAGGGTGGTCAAGGGCAAAAGACAAGGGATCCGTTTCTTTTGTTGCGTGAGGAGCGATGGATCTTTCTGCTTGGAATAGTGACTCCTGAGGGTTTAAACTCTAGTATTGATTGGAGGGTGTATTTGTAGTTTGTGCCTTGGAAGTGATTGGATAACTAGTTTAGGAAGGTGTGGTTTGATAGATATATAAGCGCCTGTGCAGTGTTTTTTTGGATAACGGTTGAGCTAGAGTGATCAAGCTGAGAGCGATGCATGAATAAGTTGAATGCTACTTATGATGATATGTGAATGAGAAGTTAAATACCTCCAATGGGTATGTTATGGACAATTTATGGTTCTTGTATGGTATAGGGTTGGTTTATTTTGACGGTGATACGATGAGTGAGCAATTTTCTTTTATTTTTAGTTTGCCCCTGATGCAGCTGGATGCGAAACGCTGAAGAGACGTCTCAGTGGGCGTCGGGTTTAGCTTACTTTGCTGGCGGATCTATTTGATATTTGCTTTTGAAGAATGAATGATTTGTCTGTAGAATTGTTTTTGTGGAAATTTGTGTTGTTAATCCTTGAGAAAAGTCGTACGATTTAGATTTTTCCATATTGTTAATAGAGGATTAGAGCAAATCGTTGATGTTCTTTGTCAAGGATGACACCTCTGGCCCTTTTGGGTAAATCAGTGCCCTTGCAGATTCTTAGATTTGCTCTCCTCGGATTTTGTGCTTAGAGAAAGGTGTTACAGTGTGGTTAGTAAGTAGAGCATTTTTTGTTATTTTATTGAAGTATGGCAGGTATACTGCCCGCAGGACTATACCCTGTCAGACTGCATAGGAGCAGAGGACCACCGCCTCTTGGCAGAGGGCACGAGACCCCCTGCCCCCCTGTTTGTTCACCTAGAACATCGCCACCTGGTTGTCCATCTGGACCAACACCGGCTGGTGACATAGGTGGTGGCAAAAAGCTCAGAGGGCTAAGTATATTGCCCATAGTTCCAGGAGGCCGTTCTGCTGGATGCTTTCATCCTGGGACCAGATGCCTTGGGTGCGGAGTTCCTTGCAGTGGACTCCCCAGCTGAGCAGGGAGGCATCTGTGGTGAGGAGCTTTAAGGGGCTAGGGGCCTGAAAAGCTATCCCTTCCTCGAGATATTGGGGGGTCTGCCACCAGGTCAGAGAGTCCGCCAACTGGCGGATCACCGAGACTTTTTCCCGGAGGTGCCCTATGTCCTGTGTTCACTGGTCTCGGAGGTACCACTGTGCGGCCCTCATGGCATATGGCATGTGGGGTGACATGGTCCATGTTGGCCATGTGCCCGAGTTGGCGCAAGAGGAGCCGAGTGGACACTGAGGGATGTAATTGTACTTCCAGTGCCAGGGCCCTGAGGTGGTCGGCTCGGTCCACGGGCAGCAAGATCTTTGCCTGGAGGGGGTCCAGTCTTGCCCTGATGAACTCCAGACATTGTGTTGGGAGGAGGTGGGACTTGGGTAGTTTATCACAAACCCCAAGTGCTGCAGCACCTGGATGGTGCGCGTAGTTGCCTGCTGCACCTCTAAGACTGTGCCTCCCTTTATGAGCCAGTCATCCAGGTAGGGGAAGACAAAGACCCCCTGGAGGCAGAGAAAGGTGGCCACAACTGCCAGGCATTTTGTGAAGACCCTTGGGGCAGAGGCCAAGCTGAAAGACAGAACCCTGTATTGGTAATATCCACCCCCACCATGAACTGCAGGTACTGCCTCTGGTTGGGGTGAATGAGGATGTGGGTATAGGCATCCTTCAGATCCAAGGAGCATAGCCAATCTCCTTTCTGAAGGTAAGGCAGCAATGTTCCAAGGGAGAGCATCTTGAACTTCTCCCTTACCAGGAACTTGTTGAAGTTGCACAGGTCGAGGATAGGCCTTAGGCCTCCTGTCCTTTTTGGCATGAGGAAGTACCTGGAGTAGAACCCCTTGCCCTTGAGATGACGGGGCACTGGTTCCACCACTTTGTCCTTGAGAAGATCTGCAAGCTTCTACAGTAGAAGGTCCCAGTGAAGGGGAGACCTTGAGGGGCTCTCCCAAAAAATAAAGGGGGAGGTAACTTAGTCAGATGGAGGAGGTAACCCTCCTTGACCACTCAAAGTACCCAGGAATCGGTGGTGACCTCCTTGGGGTGGAGAGGTTATGCCCAAGGAGTCAAAATTTCCTTCCTGTCTGGGCCAGGGCCAGAGTCTGGAGTTTGGAAGCCTTCTGCTTACGAGGGCCATGCCCATGTCCTTTGGCCTGTTAACCCTGTTGGGGAACCGGGGAGGCCTGAAAAGGTGGGTAGTTTCTGTAAGCAGCCCCTTTCCTCGGGTAGGACTTTTTACCCGAGCCCATCCGTCAGGGCAGGGCAGTGGTCTTCTTAGAGAGCCTGGTCCTTGTCATGAACTCAGTCTCCAGCTCAGCAGCCTTGTCAGACATAAGCTTGCCAAAGAGATTCTCTCCTTGGCATGGGACATTGACCAATTTGTCCTGAACCTATTGCTTGAGGTCAGACGACTGTAGCCAAGCCTGGTGTCGGGCACCGATACCCTCCACCGCTACTTGAGCTGACGACTCAAATCCATTATAGGCTGCCCGAGACATAAGCAGAGCACTCACGGACGGTTCCATAGACAGACCAGCTGAGAACCCAACGAGTTCCTTCACCAGGTCTCTTAGCTACATGTCCATGTACAGCTGGTAGGCCTGAATGCGGCCGATGAGCATCAAGTCCTGGTAGCACTTTCTGTCAAGGGCATCCAAGGTGCAGTGCATCTTCTGACTCTTCAGTCGACGCATGGCCAACTCCACCACCATGGAGTTGTGCGGCAGCTGTGACTTCTGGACTGCATACATCGGGTCGAGCCGCTTGCTCACCTGTGGCACGACGCTGGTGTTTCCCCACATACAGAGCATTAGCTGTTCCAGGATGGGAGAATGGGCACCATGAGCAATTCCCTCGGAGGTGCCTTGTACTGGAGAATTTCTAACTCATCCGCCCAAGGGTCCTCCTTCAATTCCGTCGGGAACATCAGGGCCTTGGACATGTCCTTGACAAAGTCAAGAAACTCCATGTCCTCTGATGGAGACCGCTACTGGGGCTCTAAAGTGGGAGAGCCTGAGGGGACGTTGCAGTGGTGAAGGGTTTTGGTGTCTTTTAGCTATGTCATCTGATTGAGCAAGATGGCACTCTTGGGTGGGAAGGGGAGCTGCATAAATTTATGTACCATTTATACATGTAAATCACAATATTTTAGTCATAAATTTCATCGTCACAATTCTATAAGTACGTGAAGGGAGTGCACATGGGCGAAGTTTGGGCAAAGCACACATTTATGTGCATATTTTATAGAATACAGGTAAGGCGTATAAGATACATGCCATCACTAGAGCTGGTGTAAGTGACCGCAGCTTAAATTTACGTGTGTTACCAGCCATTTATGCAAGTATTTTATAAAGGCAAATCTGCGTGGATTTGCCTTTATAGACTAGGTGCAAATAACACACATAAAACTGCCCACTTCTTATGGACTTACCCTCCAAGTATCGCCTTCATTGATGGCTATGACTCCCACTCCCTCCACTCCCCGCTCTCAATGGCTATGAACGCAGGCTCCACAGCATCTCCAGTCCTAGCTAGCCCAGGGTAAAGATCTGAGATGGGAATTGAATCAAGCTCAAGCTATCTTCTTTTCAACACCATCCCCCAGAGTCAATACATCATCCTCTGAAATCAACAGAAATTTTATTCCATGCACTCTTCATTTTCCTGGCGTCTCCAGAGCCTGAGACCATACCTAGAGCACTTGAATCTCCATCAAAATCAGTAGGCTTCCAGCAAAATGCATGAAAAACTCCAGCTAAATTCTGATAGCCATTAGAAAATACAGGACACTCATATCCTATGCTCCTAGGGTCAAAGAGTCCTTACTAGCATTAAATGTAATATGTCATTTATATTCTGCTATTCCCAGGAAAATCTGGTTCAGGATCGATTATGACAAACAGATCATATAATAAGATATAAAATAAACATCACATCCTAACATGTAATCAAACTCTGGAATTTGTTACCGGAGGATGTAGTAAAGGTTGTTAGTGTAGCTGAGTTTAAAAAAGACGTGGACAAGTTCCTGAAGGAAAGGTCCATAAACCATTATTAAGAAGTGACCGAAGATATCAATGCTTGACCCAGTACAAGCATTGTGGAACTTGTATCTCTTGGGGAAACTGCTAGGTACATATGACCTAGATTGGCCACTGTTGGAAACAGAATACTGGGCTTGATGGACCTTGATCTGACCCAGTATGGCATATCTTATGTTCTTATGTTCTGTACAGAACTATCCTCCTATTGTCTAAATTTAAAACCCATGATAAAAGGTCTTGGAAAGAGCCTAGGTGCATATCTTCCAGCCTCAGGACTTTTGCCACAATGACCAGATCAGGAACAGCAATGAGAGAGAAAGAGAGAGAGAGAGAGAGAGAGAGAGAGAGTGTGTGTGTGTGTGTGTGTGTGTGTATGTGTATGCAGGGCCGGTTTTACCATTAGGTGAACTTGGTGAATTAGGAAGTCTGCATTGGGCATCAGAGAGAGGGCGGAAGCAAACAGCCCCGTGGTGCCAAAGTTTAAAGGTAAGCTCTGCGGGACTTGGTAGCCATTGTCACTACTGCATATCCCAGAGAGGGGCAACAGCAGTGGCAATGGAGGCTGGAGGGGGGGGGGGCGCAAGGAATAAAGTTTGCCTAGGGCGCCTCATCTCCTTGTGCCGGTTCTGTGTATATATATATATATATATATATATATATATATGAGAGCAAATGTGATGGAAAAATCCTGGATAATTGTGAATGATGGCTCAAAGCACCAGGATCCTTGTACTAATTCAGCTGGGTTGGAAAAGGAGCAGAGAGGAAATTCTGGTTCATAAAAATAAATCCTGTAGCCTGGCATAATCTTTGATATCAGGAGACCAGTTGTCATGCACCCTTATTGTTTGTGCCCTCTGATAGAGTATCTGGTTCCCAGCAGCCTAAGGAAGTCTTCACATGCTGTCTTTGATTTCAAGAGTGATGATCCCTGTCACAGCAGATTAAAGATTTTAATTGATTGACTCTGTGATTTCTTCCGTTTATTGCAGCGAGCATCCGCTGAACCAGCTAGTCTCAGATTCCGAGTCTGAGATGGACAGCACCGAGCAGCTAGCACTGGGCAGCACTGACACACTATCCAACGGGCACAAGGCTGATCAGGAGGCTGCGCGACGCCTGGCCAAAAGACTCTACAACCTGGATGGATTCAAGAAAGCAGATGTTGCCCGGCACCTGGGGAAGAAGTATGTGTGGGTATTGTGAGGAGCTGCCATCCATTCAACAGAGATGCCAACTCACTCCAAGCTATGAGAAAGACACTGAGCCAGTCCTGGTTCTTTAATTCTTCTAAACATTCTGGAATTTTCCATATTGTTGTCATTCATGATGCTTAAAAAAGGTAGATTTAAAAAGCCAACAACATAGACCTTTTTGACCTGGCATGGAGTTACTTGGCAGCTTGGTTTCAGAACCCTGTAAAGGACCTGCAGAAAAATCCATTACAGCATAAGCAATGCACTCTCCCATGATCAAAATTACAGGGGCCTGGGGTGCAGGCCTTAGAACAAATCCAGATTTTGTATGAACTTGCATTAAGAAGGTAGTTTTATAAATGGTGGGTTAACCTGGGTGGCAGATATACTCCTAAGTTACACCCATTTTAAAGGTAACTTGTGTGCAAAACCCACTCCCCTAGAATGCCTCCTACTACATATATGCAAAAAAGGCCTCATAAATTTAGATCATGCCTAAAAGTATAAGCAGTGCAATTAGGCATGTACTTGCACAGTAGATGTGCTCAGGGGAGGACATGGGGGGGAGTTCTGATTTACACACGTATTTTATAAAACACGCATATGCACATACTTTATGTGCTAATATTTATGCCTGCTTCCATGCAGGTGTAAATGGCAGTGTCCACAATCCAGGCGCTATTTCTGCAGGATTTGCGCTAGTATTTTCTTAAGACACAAAGGCGCATGTGGGTTCTATTCTGTAATGTGAATAGCAGGGATAGACACCCTTTGCGATGTCCACCCCTGCTATTCGCCCCCCTTCCATTCCCAGCAGAAGCCTCCCCGTATGAACAAAGAGTTTGTACAGGGAGGCTTAGCTGGAGGCGGGAGGGGGTGTTCCGGAGGAGGAGCAAGGATGGGGAATGGGCGGTCTGCAACCCTGGACGTAGAGGGTCGATTCTGAGGTCAGCCCTGTACGTCCAGGGTCAGCAGACTGGATGGGAGACTTATTCCACCTTGGAGGTGGAAGAAGTCCCACTGGACATCAGGGGATGGCAGGCCCAGGCAGTGACGGAAAGGTAAGGGGAGTAGGTGGTTCCCCGCAGCTCAACCCTGGCCATGGAAGGCCAGATTGGGATCAGGCTGCAGGGAAATGAGAAAGTGGTCAGTGGCCGGGGATTGCAGCTCCTGAATGGAGCCGCGGTGCCATGGCAATGGGATACCATGGCACCATGGCTCCATTCAGGAGCCTGACTGAGTTAGCCAGGCAGGGGTCTGTACGTGCAGGCCAATCATAATCGGATCCTGGCCTGTACATATAGGCCAAGACCTAATTCCGATCCCGCAGGACACGTCTAGCCCCCACAGGATCGGAATCAGGTCTGCCTCTGTGCATCCCGATTCTGATCAGGAGCACAGGAGTTTGGATGCACATATTAGAATGTGCCTCTATGTGTCTATAAAATAGACTAAAAATAGGTACCTTCATCACTTCAAAAACCTAGGCGCCCTGTTAAAAAATTACCCTCTTAATGTATACATAGCATTCCCTCTATACATCTGCCTTTGCCTTTCTTAGCTTGAATTCATTTTTTAACCTGAATTCTTAAGTCTCTGCCTGTGCCATCATGGTGTGCTATTAGTATTAGAGCTTAGTTGGCAGGGCCCAGGATTGCTAGAGGCTGGCACTTCTCTTCCTTGACTCTGGCTGAGGGGAAATATAAGATTAAAACCCCTCCTTTGTGAAAAATTCCTAATTCATTGTGTCCCTGTCTCAATCAGCACAGCCTTTTTTAAGAAAAGCCAGTGTCCAGTCTGAATGGCCATTCAAATAGAAGACGTTTACTGATGAAAATCTTTGGGGCAGTACAAATGAACAGAATTTCCCTTAAACTCATTCTAGACACTAATGGATAAATTAAGAGTAGCTGCTGATCCCTTCACTCCTCTCTATAGAAGTGAAGGCATAGCCTAATGGTTAGATCACTGGCTTGGGAACCAAGTGACCAAGGTCTGATTCCCCCTAGCACTCCATGTGACCTTGGGCAAGTCACTTACCCCTCCATTGCCTCAGAAAAAATCCAAGTTATCAATTTCCCTGTTTAATGTATATCACCAAATTTAAGTTACAATGTAAACCACTTTGATTGAAATGATAAAGCAGTATAAAAAAACCTGTTAAATAACTATATAAACCTACAAGAGAATAGACTAAACACCTGCAACTCTTCTTAAGCTAGTCGTCAGACTTCCATACTAGCCTTCTTCTCTTTGGGTAATCCACCATACTCCTGTCACTAAACAAACACTTTGCCCTCACGGTTCCTGTTATACTCTGGCTATTGGCCAATTTCAAGCCACCAACTTTACCTGCCCCCTTGGCTTCCCTGAACCTTTTCTTCTCCTCTTGGTTCACTGAACCTTCTCTACATCTTTGCTTTGGCTCCTGAAGCCTTCCTTTGCGATCTATAGAATTTAGACCTCAGTAACCTGGTCATCTTCATCAAACTGCCGGCATCCTGGCACAAGGACCTCATTCCCCCAAATCAAGGTATTTCTCACAAGCTCTGGTCATGCCCAAAGATGGGGAGAAAGGGACAAAACTCCTCCCTCTATACAGGATTTTATACTTTCTGACTGCATAATAAATCCCTCCCACTTAAGGCAAGAAAATTTGCATTGACACTCCCACTGCCACCTACTACTAACAGAGATTGAATTAGTCTCTGAAGCCACTACTAGTAAGGGAAATTTCTTGCCCTCATGTGGTCATGTGGCGATGCTTGTGGTAGTACAGAGAGAGGCTGTGCTTAGAGATTCAAAAGTATCTCCAAGAACAAGCAGGAATGTGGTCTTCACATATGGGTATCGTTGGTACCGACAGAGCCTGCACGGGAATGCTCTCCAGCGTCCAATAGGAATGCTTTTGGGAGCATCCCTCAGCACATGCGCGCTGCCTTCCCGCCTTTCCAACTGTCCCTCTTCAGTTCTTTGTTTTCCGTGGAGCTGACAGGACACATATCCTGTCACCGCAGAAAATTTATTCTTTAAACTTGTTTTTTTTTTGTGGTCGCGTCTGCTTCCGCATGACACCTACCAGTACCGCCGGTTCTTTTTTTTCTTTTCAAAAAAAAATATATATACAGTATATATACTTCTGAACTGTTTCTCTTCAGAAACTTTTTCTTTTGGTGCTAGGCGCCATTTTGGGCATTAGGCCCAATTTTTCTAAAAGATGGAAAAACCAGCTAGTGGTTTTAAAAAATGTACTAAGTGTGGCGGTACCATCTCTGTCACCGACACCCACGACTGGTGTCAAAATGTTTAGGCCCTGACCATTCTCCATCTGAGTGTCTCTCTTGTATGGGGATGACTAAAAGAGGAAGACAGAACTGAGCTGCAAAGCTCGGTATCCTCTTTTCTTCGGATGCCAGGTCCATTGCATCGACGTCTTCAAGAGCCTCGTCTTCCTCCCATGGATCTCAGGTAACTAAACATAAGAGCCAGTCCTCAAAGGGTAGCTCTCCTTCAAAGCATCGAGAGGCCATTGGCATTGCCCTTGAGGAAACTACACCGGCAAAACAACCCCGGCGGGAGGCTTCAGCCTCCAAAGCATCAACGGGTTTCCAGGATGTTCTCGAGGCTTCGACCTCGGCAGAACTACTGGTGCCATGGCTCAGGGGTTCCGACCACTTTTACCGGTACCGATACCCAG
Organism: Ichthyophis bannanicus; assembly: GCA_033557465.1. Classification (NCBI taxonomy): domain Eukaryota; kingdom Metazoa; phylum Chordata; class Amphibia; order Gymnophiona; family Ichthyophiidae; genus Ichthyophis; species Ichthyophis bannanicus. Next base: position 587,538,161 of record CM066034.1, read on the forward strand.
GCATCGGCAGCATCGATAGACCAGAGATTCCTTGCTATTGAATGCAGTCTTGCAGCTCTCCTTACAGCTGTGGTACCGTTGACACAGGCGGTTCAACGGGCACCGGTACCGACGGCGGTACGAGCACTGGTACAGATGCAGTCTTGCAGCTCTCCTTACAGCGACGGTACCGGCCCCAGTGGGGATTTTTCCCATGCCGACTTTTTCTGGCATCGATAGATCGGTACCGGACCAACTCGGTACCGACTTCGATCGATACCGAGACCGTGCTTTGCATGAACATTGGGATCAGAGATACTTAGAATCCTCCGATTCCGATGACTCCGATAATTCTGCCGGTACCAGAGTGTTTCTCCCGGAAGACTCCTCTTCTCCCAACGCAGAATGTCTCCTCCGGAAGACATGTCTTTTCAGGATTTTATTCGTGATGTGGCCCGAGGCCTTTCAATCATGGTAGCGCCTGAAAAAGAACCTAGAGCAAAGGAATTGGAAATTCTCCAATATCCTAAGGCTCCCAAGGAGGCAGCCACTCTGCCAATTCATGAAATTCTTCATGATTTGATGCTCAGAATGTGGGAGACACCTTTGACCACATCTCCTCATTCTAGGAGACTTGATACCATGTATCGAGTTCCACCATGTCCTGGTTTTCAAAAGACTCAGTTGCCACATCATTCAATGGTAGTGGAGTCAGCTATGCGTAGGATGAAAAGTGCAAAAAGACATGCATCCAATCCTCCAGGTCGTGAATGCAGGACTCTTGACGCTTTTGGGCAACGAACATTTCAGGCTTCCATGCTTTCAGCTAGGATCAGCTCATATATTTTATATATGGGAATGTTCCTCAAAGAGGTCACAGGAGATTTGGAGCTTATGAGCCCCCTTCTCCCCAATGACAAACGACAAGACTTCCTTACTCTTGTCAAGCATGCTCAAGACGTCTCCAAGTTTGTAAATCGTGCATCCTTTGACTGCTTTGAATGCATCAGCAGAACCTCTGCTATTGCCATTGGTGCACGTCGGATTGCCCGGCTTCAGGGCATCAGACTTGGAGATTTGGGTACAGGATAAATTGGGAAACATCCCTTGCACAGGAGAAAACCTCTTTGGCAAGAATTGGCAGGAAAAGGCTAATGAGATAGATGCTGACAATATCACTTTAGATAGATTGTCAAAATCTACTGCCACTCCAGCCAAAAAGAAACCCTATAAAAAACCCTTTTTCAGCAAAAGAGGACGTTTTATCCATCCTATACCCAGCAAGGGCAAGCTCAGGGTCAAGTTGCCCAGAAAGGTCAACAACAACAATCCAGACAAAAGAAGCCAAAGGGCCTTAGAGCTCAACCAGCTCCACAGGCCCAGCCCCCTCAAGGGCTTTGACTCCTTCATAGAGAACTTATCCTTCCTGCCTCTGAAAGGTCCAGAACCCCTAAACATTCCAGGCAGGTTGTGTCATTTTTCCAACAGATGGCACCAAATAACAGCAGAAAACTGGACTCTGTCCATTGTGGGAGAGGGGTACAAGCTTCATTTTCACAGTATGCTCCCTCCTACATTTGTAAGACAGTTCAATTCCCAAACCTCTACAGACAATCTACTCAATCGAGAGGTCTCAACACTCCTTCCTCAAGGAGCAATAGAGGAGGTGCCCATTCTTCAACAGGGTACAGGGTTCTACTCCCCTATTTTCTTATTCCAAAGAAAACAGGAGGACACAGACCCATTCTAGACCTCAGAGAATTGAACAAATATCTGTTCCGAGAACAGTTCAAAATGATTTCTCTGGGAACTCTTCTGTCATACCTTCAAAGTCAGGATTGGCTTTGTTCTCTAGATCTAAAGGATGCATATACTCACATTCTAATCCATCCAGATCACAGGAAATTCTTGCGATTCCTTTTCCAGTACAGGGTTCTTCCCTTTGGTCTGGCTTCGGCACCAAGAGTATTCACAAAATGCATGGCAGTAGTAGCTGCATTTCTGTGAACCCTAGGGATATTCATCTTCCCTTACTTAGACGACTGGCTCATTCGAGCCCCCATGGTTCCAGAAGTCAGTTCTGCACTGTCTCGCACAATGCGAATCCTTCAATACTTGGGATTGGTCATAAACCTCCCAAAATTCCAACTTGCTCCGTCTCAGTCCCTGGACTTCATAGGAGCTTGTTTAGATACCAGACAGTCAAGGCTTTTCTCCCACAACCCCGCTGTCTCACCTAGTGCAGCTAGCTTCTCAAGCAGCGGTGAAGTCCTCCCTAACTGCTCGAGAACTACTACAACTATTGGGACATATGGCATCCATGGTTCATGTGGTTCCCTATGCTCACCTTCATATGCAAGCAGCCCAGTGGACCCTATCCACACAGTGGACACAGGCCACAGGACATCTGTCGGACAAGATATCAAACTCACAACGGCTGATTTTGTCCCTCCAATGGTGGCAATCACTGGAAAATCTTCTAGTGGGGTCTCCTTTCCAGCAACCCCTATTCCAGGCCACCCTAACAACAGATGCATCACAGGTGGGATGGGGAGCACACCTGCATCATCTCTCTACCCAGGGTACCTGGACTCTACAGGAGGCTTGTCTTCACATTAACCTCCTGGAACTCAGAGCAATCTATCTAGCTCTTAGAGTATTCCATGCCCAGCTCAGCTACAAGACAGTCCTAGTCCAAATGGACAATCAAGTAGCTATGTTCTACGTGAACAAGCAGGGAGGAACAGGCTCTCTGTCGTTATGCAACAAAGCTTTACGACTATGGGCCCTCGCCAGAGAGCATCAAATTCACCTTCTTGTGGTATATCTTCCAGGCATTCAAAACCTTTGGGCAGACAAACTCAGCCGAGTACTGCTGCCTCACGAATGGTCTCTCCACCTAGACCAGGTGGCCAAGATATTTCAGATCTGGGGAACCCCAGACATAGACCTATTTGCAAGTCCACTGAATGCCAAACTTCCCTGGTTCTGTTCCAGAATTCCGGCTCAAAATTGCCAGGCAAGGGACGCCTTCCTTCTTCATTGGGGTCAGGACTTCCTCTATGCCTTCCCACCCTTTCCCTTCATCCCCAAAACACTCTTCAAGCTTCAGAGAGACAGAGGTTGTATGATCCTCATAGCGCCACGGTGGCGACGCCAAATGTGGTATCCCCTGCTTCTACATCTCTCTCAAGCTGCACCTCTGGAGTTAGGTTTTGCTCCAGATCTCCTCTCCCAAGAGAACGGGATGCTATGGCACCTGAATCCCCAGTCCCTGCATCACAGGGCCTGGTTGCTGAAAGCTTAGACCTTCAGGATCTCAACCTTTCCCAACAGGTAAAGGATATCCTTCAGGCTTCCAGAAAACCTTCCACAAGATGCTCTTACGCTTTCAAGTGGAAACATTTTACTATATGGTGTTCACAGAAGGGTTTAATCCCCCTTATGATACCTTTGGAATCGATACTAGAGTATCTACTTCATTTATCAAATTCTGGTCTAAAGACCAATTCAGTAAGAGTCCATCTTAGTGCAATTGCAGCTTCCTATAAGCCTCTAAATGGACAACCAATTTCCTCTCATCCACTCATATCAAGATTTATGAGAGGTCTTCTATTAACAAAGCCTCCCATCAGGCCACCACCAGTGGCATGGGATTTAAACCTAGTTCTCAGGCAGCTCATGAAACTGCCTTTTGAACCTTTAGCCACTATAACCCTAAAGCTTTTGTCCTGGAAGGTCATCTTCCTAATTGCAATCACCTCTGCACGTCGCATTAGTGAATTGCAAGCTTTAGTAGCTGAACCTCCTTATACTAGGTTTCACCATGATAAGGTTGTTCTCAGAACTCATCCACACTTTATGCCAAAGGTGGTTTCGCCTTTTCATTTAAATCAATTTATCTTCCTGTATTCTTTCCGAGGCCTCATGCCTCTAATGCAGAAAGGAACCTTCATACTTTGGATTGTAAAAGAGCCTTGGCTTTTTACCTACAAAGAACACAGCAACATAGAAAGTCTTCACAACTTTTTATTGCTTTTGATTCTAGTCATTTGGGACTTCCAGTCTCCAAGAGAACTCTATCCAAATGGATTGCACAATGCATATCCTTTGCTTATGAGAGTAAGAGACTTCCTCTTCAGGGCCATGTCACAGCTCATAATGTGAGAGCCATGGCAGCCTCTATGGCTAACCTTCACTCTGTGTCTATTGATGACATTTGTTGAGCAGCCACCTGGGCTTCAGTACACACCTTTACAGCCCACTACTGCCTAGATAAAGCCTCCCGTTGGGATGCCTTCTTTGGCCAAGCTGTTCTTCAAAATCTCTTTCAGACCTAATTCAGCTCCTACCCACCAACCCTGGTGGGATGCCAGAGATCCATGGGAGGAAGCATGGCCCACCTTACTATAGGTGGCACCTTCCTGGGGCTATCTCCCTGGCATCTTCAGCTAGGGAGTCCCCATATGTGAAGACTACATTCCTGCTTGTTCCTGGAGATAGCGTAGTTACTCACCTGTAACAGGTGATCTCCGGGAACAGCAGGAATTTAGTCTTCACAACCCACCCACCTCCTCTAGGAGTTGTCTCTCTATCTCTCTGTCTCTTTCCTTTCTCCCTCTATCCTTTCACTCAGCTACAAACTTAACTGAAGAGGGACAGTTGGAAAGGCGGGAAGGCAGCACGCATGTGCTGAGGGATGCTCCCAAAAGAGTTCCTATTGGACGCTGGGGCTCGTTCCCGCGCAGGCTCCGTCAGTACCGACGATACCCATATGTGAAGACTAAATTCCTGCTGTTCCCGGAGATCACCTGTTACAGGTGAGTAACTACACTTTCACAGAAATCAGCAATGTGTTTCACATGTTAAAATAGGAAATCCTTGTTAGGTCATGTGTTAACCCCTGTCTGCCGCTCTTAACTCTTCCTGTCCTATTAAAAATTGTAGTTCTTTTCTCCCCTTGCCCTGGTTTTTATGTTCCTACCCCCTATTTTGTAACTTGTAAACCTCTCTGTACGCACCCGCCAAGGGCGGTATATTAAATCTGAATAAACGATAAACGATAAGTTAGAGGGACTAGGAGTATAAACTAGCTGATTATAATAAATAAAAAGTTAAAAAAGCAAAATATATAAAAACCAAGTATCATTAAGGATAAGTCGGGAATATTAAAAAATATAAAGCATTAAAAGATGTCAACGATAAAATAGTCATGGTGTATGTGTACTAAAACATAATCACTAGTTGGTTATAGCGTACCTAGGGGGAGAGAAAAAGAGCGACCATCTCGGAGGACTTGGCTTACTATTGTAGTCTGGTTAATTAGTATCTATGACCATAATACTGGAGACAACAATGTTGCTACAAAAGAAGTACAACATAATTATGAGCACACTACAAAAAAAGAGGGGGGGGGGAGGGAAGAACGAGGGCAGAAGGAAGAGGATGGGGATGTACAGGCTATAGTATGTGGAGAATTAAAATTGTTTTAGTCCATAGAGACCCTCCGGTATACTTGTATATAGAATAAACAGTAAACTCAATGGATTAATAGATGTACAATGAAAAAAGACTAGCATGCATAAAAACGGCATATCTCTGTGAGGAATCATCCGTATCGAAAAGTAACATTTTAAAACATAATAAAGGATCGCTAAAAACTCATACTGTATCTATAATGGCAAATATACTTTAAGGTAAGTACAATCATAGAATGCAATCTTACCTTGGGTGGTCTAGACTATGCAGAGAGCATTGAGGACGCTGTGCAGTGCAGATGCTAATTGGAAGCTGATGGCAGACCCAGAAGCCATTTTTAAAGGTCCCAATTGGTGCCAAAATCAGTACAAGCTTTTGTATATGTATAAAAAATGTGTATTATATCCTATTGCAAGCAATCATATAAAATAAAGATGTCTGGATGGTGCAAATAAGAATGTATAAATAAAAAACAAATGACAAAATAAAATACAAATGGCAAAATAAAAAAGTAAATGGAAGAGGGGAAGTGGAGGAAGGGAAAGAAGGAAAGTGGAACAGACAGTGACACAAGATTGTGCGAAGGATCCTAGTTCCATATCCAGGTTAAACTGCCCAACACTCTACTGTAAACCACTGCTGATTAGAGATGTAAGGCAGATAAAAGGGATATGTCTGTATGCAATGTGTATCGAATATGTACCCTAGTTTCGCTGCAACCAAGGGTCAATTGTAACAACATTTATATGTGCAGAAGGTCCTGTAATCCATATTGCCCTAAAGAAGCTGCGATCAAGGGTCGATTATGATAACATTATATGTGCAAGAGGTCTTGTAGTCTGCATCATTGATCTATAGACCACCCTCGAACACTTCTGTTGGTGAAAGATCAAAGGAAGCCCTCCACTGATGGGCCTCACAATATAAAATTGTTGGCGGCATACATTAGTTGTTACTACCAAGTAATAAAAATGGTGTATGGAATGGATAAAATACAGCTGTTTCATTAAAAAAGGGGAATTTTAAATGATACCCACAATGAGGGATAAAAAGTACCCTAAAAACACTACAATCTCATACAATTAAATTATATAACAAGGGACAGGCTAGAAGGGATTAAAACATTAGAGGTGTAGGAGTATGTAAAAGTGATGACCAAATAAATCAAAAGCAGGCAATAAGAGTAAAAGAATAAAAGGGATGAATTTGAAATGGCACCCACAATGATGGATAAAAAATGCCCTAGAAACACTACAATCTCGTTCTATTAAATTATGTGAGTACCATATACAACAATGGACCGTCTGAAAGGGATTAAAACATTAGGGGTGTAGGAATATGTAAAACTGCTGACCAAACAAATTAAAAACAGGTACGTATTGACTGAACATAAAAAGTCTCTGTTTTATGAAAATTTCTCCAATAAAACTCTCTGATGCAGATTATAGAAGAGGGTGATGTTTTTAAAGATGTAGTCAAAAAAGGAATTGATAGCAACTTCCCAGGAACTGTCTCAGATCAAGCGGCTGCCTATATGCTGGGGTGTGAAGATTCAAACCCGCCAGCGGCGCCTATGACATCAATGACTAGTTCCAATAAATTTTCTATTAATAACCCCCTCTTTCCCAAGACAAATTAACAATTTCTAATGATGTGCTGATAGACACTTAGCTTATCGGTTTTTGTGCTTCTCAAAAAAACCTTTGACTTTCTCTTTTCAAAAGCCTTGACTTCAGTTGTAAACAGCGTGTTGAATTTTCCCCAACGCTTCACATTAATCGTTATCACCGCGTTTCACTCTATATTTAGAGGTTCTTCAGGGGATGAAACATAACGCCAGGCTTTAACCAAAACAATGGCTGAACCTGTGCATAACTCAGACTATAACTCTTCCAATCTTTGCCTCTGTCTGGTATTCTTCTTTCAATCCCCTTTTACGTCAGCAATGGTTTTGAGGAAGGGCTGGGAAGCACACAAGCTCGAAACACAACATTGGGTCAACATACTGTTTGGAACATACTGTTTGAATACAGATTTCTGACGATTGTGGATGATTCCCCTCTTTTGTGGCGACACTCCTGCTGCTTTGAAATTTTTATCGAGCCCTGGGAGCCTGGACTTGAGCTAAGTACCCTTCGTTATTCTTTGCAGCTGAATTGGGGAGTGAAAGAAAAAGCTTCTTTTTAAATGAAACACAGAACTCACTTACACGTTTAGTTTGTACCCCATGGGTTTATGATATCCTTTTGGGTACTTTGGGGGTTGCTATCCCTTTTCAATTTCTTGATTAAAAGGAACAGTCTGCTTCAAGAGGACGCAAGTTTTCATGGCAGTAGTTCCGACAAAAAATTCTTTCTCTATTGAGTGGTCTCTTTAGTTAGGTGTGAAACCAAATATTCGGCACCAGAGGATATCTGAATTATGACACAAAATATCTCCGCTCCCCCGATCGGGGTAGAGCTCCAGAGCAGGCCGTCCACCAACCACGCTCTGGCCTCCGGTCCAATCGGGGCTGTGGGAGGGAACAGCAAGGCCATAAAACGGCTGCCGATAGCGGGAACACTCCTCTTCACCTCCAGGCATCCTCCGCTCCCCCGATCGGGGTAGAGCTCCAGAGCAGGCCGTCCACCAACCACGCTCTGGCCTCCGGTCCAATCGGGGCTGTGGGAGGGAACAGCAAGGCCATAAAACGGCTGCCGATAGCAGGAACACTCCTCTTCACCTCCAGGCATCCTCCGCTCCCCGATCGGGGTAGAGCTCCAGAGCAGGCCGTCCACCAACCACGCTCTGGCCTCCGGTCCAATCGGGGCTGTGGGAGGGAACAGCAAGGCCATAAAACGGCTGCCGATAGCGGGAACACTCCTCTTCACCTCCAGGCATCCTCCGCTCCCCCGATCGGGGTAGAGCTCCAGAGCAGGCCGTCCACCAACCACGCTCTGGCCTCCGGTCCAATCGGGGCTGTGGGAGGGAACAGCAAGGCCATAAAACGGCTGCCGATAGCGGGAACACTCCTCTTCACCTCCAGGCATCCTCCGCTCCCCCGATCGGGGTAGAGCTCCAGAGCAGGCCGTCCACCAACCACGCTCTGGCCTCCGGTCCAATCGGGGCTGTGGGAGGGAACAGCAAGGCCATAAAACGGCTGCCGATAGCGGGAACACTCCTCTTCACCTCCAGGCATCCTCCGCTCCCCCGATCGGGGTAGAGCTCCAGAGCAGGCCGTCCACCAACCACGCTCTGGCCTCCGGTCCAGTCGGGGCTGTGGGAGGGAACAGCAAGGCCATAAAACGGCTGCCGATAGCGGGAACACTCCTCTTCACCTCCAGGCATCCTCCGCTCCCCCGATCGGGGTAGAGCTCCAGAGCAGGCCGTCCACCAACCACGCTCTGGCCTCCGGTCCAATCGGGGCTGTGGGAGGGAACAGCAAGGCCATAAAACGGCTGCCGATAGCGGGAACACTCCTCTTCACCTCCAGGCATCCTCCGCTCCCCCGATCGGGGTAGAGCTCCAGAGCAGGCCGTCCACCAACCACGCTCTGGCCTCCGGTCCAGTCGGGGCTGTGGGAGGGAACAGCAAGGCCATAAAACGGCTGCCGATAGCGGGAACACTCCTCTTCACCTCCAGGCATCCTCCGCTCCCCCGATCGGGGTAGAGCTCCAGAGCAGGCCGTCCACCAACCACGCTCTGGCCTCCGGTCCAATCGGGGCTGTGGGAGGGAACAGCAAGGCCATTTAAACGGCTGCCGACAGGCAGGCCCGCGCCTGTCGGGCCCGCGCCTGAGGGCCTCGCCAGAGGGCCCTTTGGCGTGGCCCTTAGGCGGGGCACTAGAAAACAGACATCCTTCATCCACCTGGCCCACACAACATAGCGACCATTGATTTAAAGACCACCTCCAAGCAACCCAGCAGCTTGAGCTCCTCTGTGTGGATCTCGTGCACCAGCAGCACTTTCACTCCTCCTCGTACAGCCCAGTACTAGTGAAAGTCAACACGTGATAGGAACCGATCAAGCCTCTTGCATCGGATGTTCCTGATCTCATGCTGCTTGCCGCAAGTATAGCATCATAAGTATAACCTCTGTATACTACCATCAACAGCCTTATCAATGACAGTTTACTTTGTACTGTAGTCAGTAATCTCTCACTGCCATCTAGCCACTGTACCGTACTGTACTGTTACCATTCTACTGTAGCCAGTATTTGGTACTATTGTACTGTAGTCAGTAATTCCTTACTGCCAGCTAGACACTGTACTGTTACCATTCTACTGTAGTCAGTAATTGTTACTATTGTACTGTAGTCAGTAATTCCTTACTGCCAGCTAGACACTGTACTGTTACCATTCTACTGTAGTCAGTAACTATTACTATTGTACTATAGTCAATTATTCCTTACTGCTATCTAACCACTGTATTACTGTCAACAACTCCTAATGTTATCTAGCTAGTTACCATTGCACCGTTGTCATTAATTCTCACAATACATGCCCACAATCACAAGTATTTCTGCCCTAACCTACCCATTTCACAATTACACAGTACCTTGCCACAATGGGTTCCCCCTTCCCCACCTTAATAGGATGTTATATCATCCTTGCTAGTTGGTTCTCTTGCTCTCTTACCTTAACCCCGCCTTCCAATCATATCCCAATATTACAAAGCCATGGAAGGAGATGGTCTGGTGCATCCCATAACAATGTAAATTGGGATACCCGAGCACATCACCCACATCTGCTACACATTGCGCTTCAGCACTCTGTGAATTCCAAGAAGGTGGAAAACTCCTATTCTCATAACCTAAAATGTGCCCTCATTAATGCCCGCTCTATCCGGAAGAAGTGGCCAGCTGTCATTGATATGATTTCCCTCCACGACCTTGATATACTCTTGGTCACTGAGACATGGCTATCCGATGAAGACAACGTCATACTCAACCAGCTCCTACCACTGAACTTCACAGCTCATACAAGTCATAGACGAGACAAAAGAGGAGGAGGGGTGCTCATCCTCACCAGGACAGACCTTCATTTCCAGACAGTTGACGCCACCAGCACTAATCACCTTGAATCCGTCACCATCTCCAATAAACGATGCTCAATCAGCCTGCTTTACAGAGCACCCTCAGCTTCCCCGGATGATCTTGCTGCAATAATTGATCTCGCCTCCAACACGCAAAACCCAAACGTCCCAAACTGGATCCTAGGCGATTTCAACCTGCCAACACTGCAGGACAATCAAGTGTTATCCTTCCTTGAGGCCCTCACAAATCTCGGCTTCAAACAACTAGTAATGGAACCTACCCACACTAAGGGAAATATTCTGGACTTAGTATTCGCCCCTCAGATATCCCTTAACCCATCACATGACCCCATAATGGCCGTAACTCCTGTGCCATGGTCAGATCACAAACTGATCATCCTCCAGATTTCTTTGCACAAAAGCGATTCAAAGCTCAATAAGAAACCAAACAACACTACAAGACCTCACTCCAGATGTTTCAAGCCTTTCAACAGAGACCTTATCCTCACCGAAACGCAACAACTCTTTAGCGAAACCACCTCGAACCTTGATGACCTGATTACTCACTGGAACAATTGCCTCAGTTCAATCGCCCTACGCACACCAACCGACAAGCCCCTAGGGAAAAGAACGAGCGCTCCATGGTACACAGCAGATCTTAGAGTTTCTCTTACCCAATTACGGAAACTCGAGAAGCGCTGGCGCAGATCCCACTCTACAGTTGACCAGACAGCATACAATTGTCATCTGACTGCTCACCGCAAGGCAATCACTGATGCAATGAAACAATACTACTCAGAGACCTTAAAAAGATCACTTAATAAACCCCACGATCTCTTTGACCTAGTCAAGACTCTATCAAAGGAACCAACCACCGGACCTCAATTTGAGATTCACCCACAAGATTTTGCTAACTATGCACAATCCAAGATATGCCGGACTATCAATATCTTGACTACAACCACCGCCCCAGAACGAGACTGCCCTGCAGCCCTAACCGTATTCTCTACCCCTACCAAGAAAGGAATTGAAGACTCTATTATGGCCCTTAACACCACCACATCTCAGTCCGATCCTTGCCCAGCCTTCTGGATTAAGGAGCTCCGCAGCCATTTCAGCCCAATACTATCCAATATAATGAACATAACAGGTTCCTTCCCCTCAGCGCTTAAGCACACCTCTATCAGACCTCTTTTGAAAAACTGCAAACTCGACCCCCAAAAAGTAGATTCATACAGACCTATATCCAGTATACCTCTGCTTGCGAAGATCATCGAAAAAGAGGTACAACGACAACTACAGGATCACGTCGACGCTGCCGCACCATTGGACCCCTGCCAGCATGGTTTTAGGGAATCCCACGGTGTGGAGACTCTTCTTACCACCCTCTTCTGCAAGATAATCACTGGCATCGATGACATCCGTCAAGGTTTTGCTCTCATCTTTCTGGACATCGCTGCAGCTTTTGATTCAGTGAGTCATGAGCTTCTCGTAGGTCGACTAATTGAGAAAGGCATTACTGGTAGAGCTCTTGAATGGTGCAGATCTTACCTGTCCGGAAGATGGCAACATGTGCGTTCCGGAGGCATGACATCCGAACCTTTCCACCAAAGCCAGGGAGTCCCACAAGGTTCCTCCCTTTCAGCCCTCCTGTTTAACATTTACATGCAGCCAATTTGCAAGATCATCCGATCCTTCAATGTCGACTGCATGCTATACGCTGACGATGTCCTGTTGTACATACCCTTCTCTACTGAACATCCGGACCTCTCCTCATTGACGAGCTGTTTCGACGCAATATCTGACTGGCTTTCCTCCCAAAACCTCCGAATACAACATAAGAAAACGGAAGTACTCTTCATTACGAGGAACCCTAACTTCACCCCACCACCATTCCTTAAAGTAAAAGGAGCAGAGTTACTTTCTAAACCTTCAATACGCTATCTAGGAGTCACTTTGGATCAACGCCTGGACATGAAAGTCCACATAGCGAACACTGTCAGAGCAGTATACTATAAGATCCGCTCACTTAGGCATTTACGATCCATGCTAGAACCAAATGACTTCAGGACTATATACCAGGCGTTGATCATACCTCATTTTGACTACGCCAACGCCATCCTTCAAGGCCTGCCCCTATCCACCTTACATCCACTACAGCTCGCCATGAACGCTGCAGCAAGGGTCATCCATGGAGCCTCCAGAAGTGACCACGTGACACCTCTGCTGATACAATTACATTGGCTACCTATCCAGGCTAGAATCGTCTTCAAGACACTGTTAATCACTTTTAAAGCTATTAACAAGCTCTCCCCTGAGTCAATATCGGCCCTCATCCATATCACATCTCCTAATAGAGCAAGGAGATCCACAGCTACAAACACCCTAAAAGTCCCGAAAGCATTAACAGCGTGCACAACATCTACAGCCAATAGGGCGTTTAGTATCAGTGCACCAAGATGCTGGAACGCATTACCTCCAGATATCCGGGCGATTAAGAGCCTCACACAGTTTAGGAAAGCCCTTAAATACCATCTTTTCAATAAGTACCTCATAGATCCCAACCTCACCCACTGAGACAGAGATGCAACCCGCTAAGCAATTATATGGTTTCCCAACAACATGCTAAGAAAGATTTCCTAACCCTTAGTGGTGCATTTGTTTCTATGGTATTCATGATCATACGACTTTATGTAGCAATATTTGTAAATAGTTTACCACTGTTATACAAGTTTATGTAGCAAATGCTGTAAATAGCTTACCCCTGTTATCCAAGTTACTTGCCCTGTTATCTGTAAACTCTTACATGTTAACTGTACTGAGCATTTTTGTTCCATGTAAACCGCGCTGATGCCGAATAGTGCGGTATATAAGAGACTATAAATAAATAAATAAATAAATGCCATGGCCGGTGCTTAAAAAAATCACCAGCTGTGGAGTATAAATATCAGCCTTTTGGTTTTCTGTCTAGATAGCTGTAGTTCTTATTTTAGAAGCATCTCCATGTGTAACTAGAGGCAATTGCTATATGTGCAAAGAACAATTGTAGAATTCCATGATTTATATATGGAGGTCTACGCAACATCCAGCTTTCAAAGGGGCATGGTTTGGACATGGATAGAGTATTAGGTGGGCCCAAAAATCTAGACACAAAGGACCCGATTTTTGAAAGGCATTTGCCCAGTTTACAGCCTGGTAAACCCTGTAAAGGCCTTAAATGGGGATATTCAACGGCGCTTACATGGTTACACAGAGGGGAGGCGACAACAGATAACCAGGCAGCAGCGATATTGCATGTTGCGCGGTTAGCAATCTGTGTTGAAAAGAAAGGTGAGGAAACCCTCGCCTATCTTTAAGGCACAGGAGCTAACCAGGCAACATGCAATATCGCTGTTGCCCGATTAGCCTCGGCAGCTTCCTGTGTCTGCGAAGATTCACGGATATTCAATGCCGTCATTGTGACATTGAATATTCAGGTTAGAGGTCGGCAGGGAGGGCTATGTGCCAATGAGGCACATAGCCCTTAAAAAATGCGACTGGCTCAATATCAGGCCCATAGTCTCTATTTAACAAAAGGGATACATGTGGTGGGTAAAAAGGTAGTCAAGCACCTGCCCCATGGCACGCACAAGTGCCAGCTTGAAGGAGCAAGTGAAAGGTCTGATGCCCCCTCCCACATGTCCCTCCCACCGCTGAGAGCAAAGCTTCTCGACATCAAGCCTCTCTCCACCCCCTTCTCCCATCCCTGGCTCTTACAAATATCCCTGGTGGTCTAGTGGAAGCAGGTGCAATTTCCAGTTGCTCCTGCTCTGTTTAGTCTCGAGTTCAATATGGTACCCTTGACCCCCAGAGATAGGCTGATGCTACTTCTCTTAGGGTAGTCACCTGAACCCAGGTCCAAACAGAGCAGGAGTCACGGAGATTGCTCCCGTTCTCACTAGACTACCAGGACCCCTGTAAAAGCCAAGATTTGGATTGGGGAACTTAATGTCAGGGGTGCTTACTTTTGGCAAGGGCCTGATGTCAGGGTTGGGATTTGATGTCAGGGGTTAAGGTGGCACATGTGGTGGTGTTGGGGGGTTGGCTGTTAGCTGTTAGCTTAGTAGAGGATGAGGAAGTGAGGGGGTGAATGCTAATGGGTACAGTGATTTTGAAAAGCTGCTCCCATGCACAAATGGGGGAGAGCAGGATGCTGCTCCTATTGGATGTGTCGGCAAATACATGTGCAGTCCTGCATGCCCTTGCGAGTATTTTACAAGAGGCTGCGCATTTGGCAAAACCTCTGTAATATACAAAGGGAATTGTGCACGTCTCAACTTGGCCGTCTTCATTTCCTTCTCCCCAACCTATTTAAAATGGCCTTTGGTGTGCATACTGCCCATACTTCTTTTTCATTTCTATTTGTAATTTAGCCCAAAAAACTCTGGACATTAAAGGATTTTCATAGTCAATATCCAGTGCTTATGGCTCAAAGGGCCCGCTATTCGTGCCTTCTCTGGCCGCGTCTAACTTTCCCGTCGGTTGTGTGAGGACGTTAGATGGGGGCGGGGAAGGGGTGGCTTGAGGGTGGAGTCTGTGTGGAGTCTGGGCAGTCGCTGGTTCTGGACATACAAGGCCGATTCTCATGTCGGCCCTGTACGTCCAGGGCCGGCAACATGTGCGGGAAAGTTATTCCACCTCCGAGGTGAAATAACTTCCCTGGACGTGTTATATTTGCAATGCCGGGGCGTGGGTGGGGCAGGGGGGGGGGCCGGAGGACATTCCCCACAGCCTGACCCTGGCCTTAGGAGTCCAGATCGGGGGTCGAGCTACAGGGAATACATTTTTTGTTTCCAGCGGCCGACATCGCGGCTCTTCAATGGAACTCCGGTGCCATGGGAACATGACGCCATGGCACCACTGCTCCATTGAAGAGCCTTGACTGAGTTAGCCGGGAAGGTCCTGTACGTGCAGGCCAGACTGAATCACAGTCCCAGCCTGCACGTACAGGACTGTTTGTGATTCTGATCCCACAGAGCTAAATGTGCCCCGCAGGATCAGAATCACGATCCCCTCTGTACGTCCGGTTCAGTCCGGATGGACAGAGAGGATCTACGTCCGGAACGGAATGAGCCCTAATGTGTCCTGTAATCTGCACTTTATATAAATATTAACTCATGTTTGTGTGCAGGATGTGTTCCTCCTTCTCTCTCACTCTCCTGTGCTCTTTTTGGCTGTTCCCTTCATTTCTTCTCTCTTTGACCATTGATTTGTGAGATTTTTCTCTTCAAGTAATCCTTTTATATGGATATACAGTAAATAACATGAGGGAAATTTTCCAATCCATTTCCTTAAGTAAGACACAGTTTTGCTCATAGATAGTTCCGTTGAATATTTCCTCTGGCCACTTTGGCTCTATTGAGATAGTGCCAGTGCACTTCGGGGTGGAATGTGGGTGGTGCTGGCAGTATCCAGAAAGTGGTAATTTTCAGCACCACAATCCAAATAACTATTCCCATAACTTAGGAGAGCAAGAAACGCTGACTGCCATAGTTAAACATCAGTCTGCCAGTCGTAAACAAAGAGCATGATCTAATTATTGTTCTCTTAGGCTTCCGCAACTAGTAGCATGATCTTTACAGTTTTCTGGGTCATGCCGTGTCTTAATAGGTGGAACCGATGTTTCAGCCGTTATGCTGTGGCTTTCTTCAGGGTGAAGTGGTTATGCAGTGGATGTCTGTTCTTATATATAGTGGTTCTCAAACTGGACTGGTGGGATTGAGGCAGGAAAGTCTGTTGAAAAGGCGGGAAATTTGAATTTGATTTTGGAGCAAACGTTTTTGGAAAAAGGGTAGAAAATTTGAAATTTGAAGTTGGTGGGAAGGATCAATGTTGGTGGGAAAAGTGCAAGTTAGAATTCTGGTGGCAAGGAATTTTGAATTTTAGTAGTCAGATTTGTTGTGATAGTTTCAGATTCTGAAAGCTGTAAGAAATCAATGGTCTTTGCTATCTGTCCTTGTAACACTAAACCTTCTGTGAAAGAGGGCTACCATGCTTTGTTTATGTTGAGTCCTTTGTACCTGTTGAGGTTTCGTAGGTGTCTCGCTATCTTTACCGCCTGTTTGATCCTCCTTGGCCACTATTGTATGGCTAGTTTCCATCACATGGAGGGCTACAACAGATTTCTCTGGGGGCATTTTCTCCAAATGGGTGAGTTTTGCACATACTATGACAATCCTGAACCTCACTTTTAAGCCAGGGTTTATGGAGTATGATCTCAGTCTCTCAAATTTACTGCTAATGCTTGGTGTACTGCTTGCATCATGCCAAAAAGAGCCTCCTTCTGGAGTTAAGATGTTACATGTTTGGGTGATTGATCAAGATGTGCTTGGAAATTCCTCTTAATTAGGCATGTGGACCCAACATGATGGGAAGTAACTCTGTATCTTTCTGCCACAAAGAAATCAAAAGAAGACATAAGCGCACCCCTAACCCACATTGTCAATGAATCACTCAAGCAAGGACACATGCCAGACACCCTCAAAACCTCCATCATTCGACCAACCTTAAAAAAACACAACCTGGACCCCTTTGACCCTGCCTCCTTCAGGCCTATAGCAAGTCTCCCGTTCACCACCAAAATCATTGAGAAGATAATTCAACAGCAACTCCAAGACCACCTAGATACCAACAACATACTGGACCTGCAACAACACGGATTCCGCCCATTCCATGGAGTTGAGACCTTCATGACATCACTACTGAACACCCTTATCAAAGGCACACAGACCAAACACTCTGGATATGCTATGATCTTCCTGGACATAACTGCGGCCTTCGACACCGTCTCCCACAACATCCTCCTACACAGACTTCAGGAAATTGGCATTAAGGACATCATGCTTCAATGGTTCTGCTCCTACCTGACCAATAGACAACAACTGATCGCACAAACATGGCAACCCCCCCCTTTCAACAGCATCAAGGAGTACCCCAGGGCTCCACGCTTTCCGCCATGCTCTTCAATATCTACCTGCAACCACTCTGCGCGATCATACAAGTTCATAACATCAACTACCCTATCTACGCAGACGACATAATGCTCTATGGACCGATCACAACCACCAACCCAACAAACAATCACCTATCAGACTGCTTCATTGAGGTCTCCAGCTGGCTTCAAAGGAACAATCAACATAAAATAAACAGAAGCACTCATAGTAACCAAGGACCCTAACTTCACCCCACCACCATATCTCATCTTGGGAAACACCCAAATACAAATTCAACCCCACATAAAATATTTGGGAATCATCATAGACCAGGCGCTCACATTTAACCAACAGATTAAAAAGACTACCAGAACAATATTCCACAAAGCAAAAACGGTGCAATGGCTCAGACCACTCATTGATCCACAGGACTTCAGAACAGTCATGCAGGCTATGACGCTCCCCCACCTGGACTACTGCAATATAATTTATCACGGACTACCTGCCACCCACACCAACCCTCTATGAACTGCCTTAAACACCACAGCAAGAATCATCCAGAAAGCAAAAAAACGATCACATCACTCCAGTCCTGAGAGAACTGCACATACTACCACTCGAAGCAAGGATCAAATACAAATCTGCCCTGCTTATCCACAAAGCCCTCTATCAAACGCAGACTACCCAACTCCGCTGTCTACTACCCCAGCCCATCCTCAACAGGACAACCCGACAGACCACCAGCAACACCCTCTCTATCCCCCACGACCGAACTAAGTACAATCAGCGGACTTGCAACAGAGCTTTCGAACTGTACGCACCCTCCCTCTGGAACTCCTTGCCGAGCCAAATCAGAAACAACGGGGACCTTTCCACATTCCGGAAGCAACTAAAAACCATCCTGTTTCATGAATACCTTGGACCAGAAACAGACGTCCATCACTGACAACTCTTCCAGACCTTCTGACATATCCCCAGAACTACCTACTAAGAGACTCATGTCAATTGTCTAAGTCATTACTTTCTGTTCAGATCATCAATGTTGGCCCCCCCTGGTGACGGCTCCCCCCCTCTGTGAATTGATTCCTGTCCTCCTCCCCCCCTTTCTTTGTTAAACTGTTTTGACCCAGTGAAAAGCGGGATATAAATACAGTTAAATAAATAAATTTTCCTGGTCTCCGACTGCATTTCTTGGTGTTTGAATATTTTCTCCCTCTCAACGCGATTCTCAGAGTAGTCGCTTGGAATTGACACCTCAGTGCCATTCTAGTGTTTTTCTCCTTTACCACTATATCCAGCTTCCTCACATCCAGCTTTTTATCAGTTGGAATGGGAGTATCCCAGGTGGTCATAACTGCCTCATACTTTGTAATTCTTTTAGGGTCATGATCCCAGTGCTTTTCGGGCACTGTAATGTTTTAGTGCTTTCAGAGTTTCCAATGGAAAAGACGAATTACTTTGTTGTGCCTTTCTGTATACAAATTTTCTGCCATCAGAACTTCACAGCCAGCTGTGAGGTGAGACACCATTTCCAGGTCTTTCCTACAGAATTGACATATGTCTGTTTTGCCAGTTTTTTCAATGCTTGCTGTAAACCATCTCAGTGTTACTGAGTTTATAATGTCTTTTATTCTCTTGTAGCCTTTTGAGTCAGGACTGACTCGAAGGCACACATTGCATTGCAGCCTTTCTTCTATGGTGTGGCCTGTTTGCCTATATGTGATTAGCCACAGCTGCATGGAATTTCAGACTCCAGCGGTTTAGAATGGGGGGATGCGATTCTTCACTCGTGTGAGTGAGGATGCCAGCTTCTGTGGTGCATTATACGCACTTTTACCGTCTCTTCTCCAATGAGCCTTCCTACCAAAATTCAAATTTCCTGTCTTATTCCAACAAGCTTTCCCTCCAAATTCAAATTCAAATTTCCCGCCTCAATCCCACCAATCTAATTTGCAAACCACTATATATAAGAACAGACATCCACTGCATAACCACTTCACTCTGAATAAAGACACAGCATGGTGGCTGAAAAGTCAATTCCACTTACTAAAGAGCGGCATGACCCGGAAAACGTCAAGGATTGTGATCTGATTAGTTGCGTACAGTAAACCCTTTCCTTGTGCTTCTTGCTTTTCTGTTTGTATGTTTTTCTGTCTGGGCATAAGTGTAGTCCAATCAACTCATATCTGTGCTTTTATCTTACAGAAATGAATTCAGCAAGATGGTGGCCGAGGAATATCTGAAGTTTTTTGTTTTCACTGGAATGAGCCTGGATCAAGCTCTCAGGTTAGTCCTTACGCTAAGGTCTTATTGAAGAAAGCTGCTACAAAGAGGCAGGAGCTTCATGGATATTGCAGCTTATAACAACAGGCAAAGCACTAACAGTGTAATTTCATAAGGGATTTGAGCATATAAAAGAACATTTTATGCAGCAGGTAAGCCCTTAAAAATCTACACGATGTATAAGGATGTAACAAGGTACAGAGAAGTCATAGTGGCCACTTTTACACAATAAGAGGGTCATTTAAAAAAATCCTGCAGAGTTAACGTGTGTTTTTATGTGCGTATTTAAACCTATTTTATAAAGTCAAGTATGCACATATTTGACTTTATAACAACTTAGTATAAATGGCCAAAAACGTGATGTAAATGCTTATGCCTACATGTCTAAGAAATGTGTGTGAATTATAGTACTTTATAATTTACGCAGGTAACTTTACACTTTGCCCTCGCTCCACTCAAACTCTGGCCCTATGCATGTCCACAGTGAAAGTGTGTGTGATCAGATGTGCACATGTACTTATAGAATCACGACCGTGTCATTTAATTTTGCAAGTGGCCGCTTATGTACATAAATAACTAAAATACTGGAATTTACCTGAACTATTCATACATAAATCTATGCAGTGTTTTATTAAATTACCCTAGAGGCAGAGAACAGGTGGAGAGAGGTTGGGATTGACACTTGAGCACACATTTTATAGAATAGGCGCACATGCAGCTATTCATACTGGAACATACACGCACATGATTGCACCCTGTCTAGGAATAGGTATCAATGTGTGTGCCTACTCGCCCTAGGGTAATTTGGTAAAGGCACATAGGTACATAAATACCTATGTGCCTTGACAGCCAAGGCACCCTGTAGTAAAATTACCCTCCTTCTCTTCTGAATGTATAGGATCCCACAAGTGGCATACCATCTGTTCTGTTCTTTCCAGGATGGATCAGGCAAAAACCTGAGCTTAAACAATAGAAAGACATTGAAGTCCCTTGTACCATGTCGTAAGAACTCACTAGCTTTTCCCCCAGGAATCCCGTGCATGTCGGGAAGCTACTTGGTGATATTGGGGGCAACCAGATGTTACCGGAAGGGGAGTGGGATCTGCTAAGATGAACTGTGAGCAGTGGCATGAATACTGTCCAAGAGGCCCTGCAATGTTGGGAAGTGACCCATGCTACAAGAGGACCCCCTCAGTCTAGCAATTCTTTTGCGGCTGTGGCAGAGCAAGGTAAACGCTACACATACTTTAAAAGAAGATTGCTGCGCTACTTCTTCTGCCTCTTTTTGCAGCAGACCTGGTCCTCCTGGTATGGAAATTTAGACCCTGTGGCCTCTGGGTGCCCCTGGGCGCAGTCTCATGTGGAGCAGGCAGAGAGTGGAAGCCCTATTCAATAGCCTTTGACTAAGCATCCCCGGCATGAGGTGCCCTCTGGAGATGGGGAATAGTTGAAAACTGTCCAAGATTTTGACTATGACTTAGATTCAGATGGCTCGGTACTGGACTCTCACGTGAATGTAGAAGTAGTCTCGCCTTCAGAAGATTGTGAAGAGGCTGGTGTGGTCTGCCTATTCTGGAACAAGGAGCTGATGGTATTGATTGCCAGAGTCTCATCCACCTTGAATTTGACAGATGCTTCTGGCACGAAGCAGGAGCTGAAGGTTGTGATACCCTAGCCTGGGCCCTAGGGCTTACAGGCATAGGGCCGCCTTGATATGTCCTTAAATGAAGCTTTACTGTGTTTGTCTCCAGTGAGGAATTCTGGGACTGGTAGTTTGGCTCTCTTATCCAAGGACAAAATTGTAGTGTGAAACCGTGGGTTTAAGGCAACAAGAATATTTATTTTGTGGGATTTCCATAAGCATTAAATTCAGAACACAGGCAATAGGGTATTTCTCCAAACATAAGATGAAAACATGGATAACTGGAAAAGAATGCTGAACAGAAGTCTTTCTAACACTGGCAGCTGATCTCCAGGAACAAGCAGGAATGAGTCTTCACATATGGGTACGTCAGTACCGACGGAGCCTGCGCGGGAACGCTCCCCAGCTTCCCAAAAAGGAAAGCTTTTGGGAGCATCCCACAGCGCCTGCGCGCTGCCTTCCCGCCTTTCCTAACCAGCTCTCCTCAGTTCTTCTTTGCCGCGGAGCCAGCAGGTCGAGCCCTGTCACCGCTGAAGAAGTTCTTTATTTTATTTTATTTCTTTGGTCGCGTGTCTGCCTTCCCTGACTCCGGACCGGTACCGCCGGTCTTTTCTTTCTTTAAAAAAAAAATAAAAAATCTTTACTTTTCCTCACTTAGTGTATTTTTCTTCTTGGGCCTCAAGGCCCAAAAGAAAATTTTCCCTCATGGAAAAACCAGCCTCCGGGTTCAAGAAATGCACTAAGTGTAGCGGTACTATTTCTGTTACAGATACCCATGAATGGTGCCTTAAATGTTTGGGTCCTGAACACTCCATTCCGGATTGTCTGTCCTGCTCTCTAATGTCTAAACGGGGTTTACAGAACCGAGCAGCTAAGCTCCATGTGCTGTTTCCCGCTGATGCAGCGTCGGTAGCATCGACGTCTTCCAGGTCTTCTTCTCCTGATGGATCTCAGGTAAGCAAACATAAGTCTAGCAGGTCCTCGAAGGGTAGATCTCCCTCTAAGCATCGAGATGCCTCCGGGCTTGCCCTCGAGGATCCCGCACCAGCAAAACAACCCCGGCGGGAAGCTCCGGCTTCC